>OY856355.1:0-4800000 GCA_963693475.1 Ectropis crepuscularia
AGTGGTGGTTGATGGCAGAGTCTTGCGCAGACGGGCATCGGGCGCAGTTGGCGCATTTGTGGTGGGATCCATTTTGGATCGTTGAGTTCGCTTTGTGTTGCGACACTTTGCGATCTTCGTCGGGTGTCGCAACACAAAGCTCCAAATCTCAAGGTTCGGGGGTTGCCGAGGGGAGTGTCTGGCACGGGAGTCCGAAACTGTGCTGCTTACAGGGCATAGTTTCGGACTCGCGATCCAGGCATGGTCGACGGGAGGTCGGCCATTAGACCCCCCCACTGGGGAGCTTCACCCCTTAAGAAGCGACAAACATGGATAAGCGCAATTTTAAGAGTACAACTACCCAGGAGGGTCCTCGCGAGAGGGAATCCCTCCACGCTCCGGCGTGCAGTCCCCAATCGTACTCTGGGGGGGACAAAAATTGCAGTTTCTCAAACGACGACTTACGCAAACGAACAACGGATTCTGATAAATCTAACGAGGTGGTTTTGGGCGGAGCAAGCCTGCGAGAGGCGCGGGTTGTGCTCTCGCGTTATGAGGAGAGTGGGCAGTACTCGAGTCCGGCAGAGGATTCGGACAACCAGAGTTTGGTGTCCGTGGAGTCTCTCCGCTCGAGGGCATCTCTGGTTCATTCCGGACGCAAGCGCGGTCGGGGTGCTGGCGTTGACGGTGACTCCATAACCTCAGACAGCGAGGTAGAGGAGCCGGCCGCAAAACTGGTGACGCCGCAAAGGCGAGGCAGAGGCCGACCACCCACCACGGGTGAGTTTGCTGGCCTTGCTGCGGCAAAAGCAGCACTTGTGGCTGCCGAGAGGGAAGAGATGGAGCTCAGGGCAGAGCGCGAGGTTGCAGAGTTGGCCCAGCGGTGCCGTCCGACGAGGTCGACACCCACGCGGGTGTCGGAATCTTCGGCGGACCGGGGGGAGGAGCTGGTAACTGACCTTTGTCATAGGGCCATGGATTGCGTTGCCACGGTCGTTTCTGTGGCAGCGAGGTCCGGGAACCTTAAGGGCACGTTTCAACGTGCCCTAAAGGAAGCGGCGACCTCGCTCAGGGAGATCATCGGTGACCTCAGAGAGAGGACCACCAATGAGGAGACGGAGGTGCTGCAGCGCGCAAATTCGCGCCTGCAGACCGAAGTGGCGGATCTCCGGAAAGAGATCGTCGAGCTTCGGAAAGAGATGCTTGAGACGCGCGCAGCAGCTCAAGTAACTGGACGGACGTGTCCCGGCGGATCGACACAGGCCGGCTCAGCTCCGGAAGAGCTCGAGCAGCGGCTGGTTCGCCAAGTCGGCGACATGATAAACGCGCGTATGGCAGCGCTGGAGGGACGGCTTCTCCCAGAGAAGCGCGTCAGACCTCCGCTGGCTGCCGACCGCAAAGTGATTGGCACGAGAGAGGCACGCGTGGTGCTCACGCGTGTCGTAATGGCGGCGAGGGCGGACGACAGTGACGACGATTCTGCCGGTAGTTCGAGGCTGGAGCTGTCGTTGCCCGTTCCCTCCGAGGGACGCTCTCGCAAGAGAAGCCTGGAGAGGGAGGGCTACGACAGCTGCCGCTCCCACTCCTGCTCCGGGTCCAGTGATACCTTGGAGGGTCCAACGGCCACCAAGGTACCCACTGCCCGGAGAGGGAGAGGGAGAGGCAGGGGTAGGCCGCCTACTACCGGCGAATTCGTAGGCATGGCCAAGGCGAGGGCCGAGCTCAGTCTCGCAAGGGCAGAAGAGAAGCGCCTGCTGCTCGAAGAGGAGCTCTCGGACGAGCAGCAGGCGAGGAGCGAGAGGGCGAGGTCCCTCTTCGCGAAGCGGCGGGAGGCCCCCGAGTTCGGCGGAGTTGACTCCGTCGAACTCGCCAGGGTGGTGAAAGACTCGGTGGCCACCATAACATCGGTGGCCACCAGGTCAGGAAACCTGAAGGGTACGTTCGTGCGCGCCTTGAAGGAGGCAGCAACTGCGGTTGATGCCTCCTTCAAGGAGCTCAACGAACGTACGGCCACAGAGGAGGTGGCTCTCTTGAGGGAGGCCAATAAGAAGCTCATGTCGGAACTCGCAGAGATCCGACGTGAGCTTGCGGAGCTGAAGGCTGCACGGGAGAGACCGACTCCGGCCACTAAAACCACTGGGATATCCCTCTTTCCGCCATAGGAGTCGGAGTCACGGGTGCTCAAAGTAATCGTCCGCAACCCCATCTCCACGGCGCTGGTCCACTGGGACCTCACCACTAAGAGCTATGGCTTTCCTCGCTACGGCGGCGATGTGCGGGATATCGGCACATCGCGCGCCCTCACTGACTCTGAAGTGGACGCCGGGTTCCCCCGAACCCGACGCCCAGAGTCGCCTGGCTTCCGCCCCACTGGCAGACCAGGCTTGCGCCTAGGAGGCAAAGTACAACCCTTGCCTCCAATGCGGTGATCGGCTGGCTTACTCGCCTCTGCGCACAGTGCGCAGTGCGGCTCAGCCGAACACTCTTTGGCCCTATGACCGGGTCGACTGCACCGGTAGCAGGTGCTGCTACGGTCGACCACTGACTTGCACTGCTCCCGGACGTGCCCGACCTCCAGGCACCGGAAGCAGCGCAGTGGACGTGGATCCAGCACGCGAAGGCGCGCCGAACTCCACCCCACCTTGAGGCGATCGCACTTCGCGACCCGCCTCGCTGCGGCCGCGGGACACCGGACGACCACAGTCCCGTTGCCTCTTAATTTCACTTGTCATATTCATTTTGTGCTTCGTTGAGGCGAAGCTCCCCTTTTGGGGGGGTCTAATGGCCGACCTCCCGTCGACCATGCCTGGATCGCGAGTCCGAAACTACGCCCTGTAAGCAGTGCAGTTTCGGACTCCCGTGCCAGACACTCCCTTCGGCAACCCCCGAACCTTGAGATGTGGCACTTTGGTTTGCGACACCTGACGAAAATCGCTAAGTGTCGCAACACAAAGCAAACTCTCAAACCAACACTGCGCTGAGAAGCGCCCGTGTCTTTCCGCGCTGGACTCTGCCATCAGAGTCCACCGGAAGACACGCCACCACTTTCTGAAATGACTTGGATGTTAGAAGGCCAGATAGCGTATCAGCCCACTAACATTCCAAGTCATTTCAGTCCCCCCCATACCGAACTTCTGCTCGTGCACTCTAAGGGTGAGGAGCACGTTCAGAAGTTCGGCCTTCCCCGACCGGAATTAGCCGCCACTGGGTAAGATATACGGAGATAAGTTACCGAGTGACGTTGCCCAGGATGCACCACGAGGAGGTTTCCGATCACCGCACCCCAACCTTTTTTTTTTTTTTTTTTTTATGTGGGGGAAATGCATTGACGCACCGTCCACCGTGTAGGGACACGGCAGGTGTGTCGGGCTCGGCACCACTAAAGTGGTGCCCCTACCGACTAAAACCCCCACAGGTTTCTCCGTCACGGAAAGGGGCAGATCCGCAGGTACACTGCTGCACTACGACTACGTCCCTGCCTCTTCCGTCGCCCTTGCGAGCCCGCCTCGCGGGGGGCAAAACCCCCGCATTTGGCTCCAGCGACGCACCGGAAACCACGGCGCGTCACCTCCTCGGGAGGGCCTATCCCTGGGTAGGGTGTCGGGTGGCCTTAAACGCCCAACGCCCCAGGCCCTCCAAGTGGAGACGGGGTGCGAGCCAACGTGGCTCGCCCCCGTGTCCTCTTCCGCCTCCGCGGATGAGCGAGAGGATCCAACTCCCTCTCTCGCTCCTCCGTCTCCCTCCGCGAGATAACGGTCTCACAGAAGGAGACTACCGCCTCCCACGACCTCTCACTTTCGAGCATCTTAGACAAGATGGTCGGTAGTGAGAGGTCTGCCCCCACGACCGCGACCAGGGATAGCCGCGGTTCCTCTTCACCCGGGCAACCGCACCCCAACCTTTTTTTTTTTTTTTTTTGACCCAGTGGAAATGCCTTACGCATACCACCAGCCCCCGGGGGGGGGGAGCCGGTGGTTATGTGGGACTCTTCGTCACTCCCGACCGACGGCCTACCCACTAAAACCACTGGGGAGATCCCTCAAGGCGCCAAGAAGCCGGAGTTACGGGGGCTCATTGCACGCGTCCGCGACCCCGTCTCCACGGCACTGGTCCCCTGGGACCACGTCTCGGGGAGCTTCTGCTCCATCCGCCACGGTGGCGATGTGCGGGACTCGGACACATCGCTCACCCTCACAAGACCCTCTAGTCGGACGTCGGGTCCCCCCGAACCCAACGCCCAGGATCTCTAACCAGTCAGCTACCGTGGTAGCCGACCCTTCCTTTTCGGCGGTGGCAAAGGGCAGGCCTTGCCTCCGATTCGATGCTCGGCTGGCTTTTTCGCTGCTGCACACAAAGTGCAGTGCGGCTCAGCCGAGCATTCCGCCGCTTTATGGCCGGGTTGGCCACAGCGGTAGCACTGGCTACCTCTGTCGACTGGACTTTTGCATTGCTCCCGGACATGCCCCACCTCTAGGCACCGGAAACAACGCAAAGGTCGTGGGTCTAGTAGCTCTACGCGTACCATGACCCACCCCACCTTTATCTTCTCGCTCTTGGCGATTTGTCTAGCCGCCGCTGCCGGACACTGAACAAACGTCGTTCCTACAACCTAACCTAAACTAACCTTTTTTTTTTTTTTTTTTAACCCAGTGGAAATGCGTTACGCATACCAACCGCCCCCGGGGGGGAGCCAGTGGTTATGTGGGACTCTCCGTCCTCCCAACCGACGGCCTACCCACTAAAACCACTGGGGAGATCCCTCAAAGCACTTATGGAATCGGAATCACAGGTACGCGTTTGCAGTCTTCTGTGACCCCAATCCACAGTGCCGGTCCCCTGGGACCACGTCTCGGGGAGCGTCTGCTCCACCCGCCACAGCGGCGATGTGTGGAACTCAAACACATCGCGCACCCTCACGAGACCCTCTAGTCGGACGCCGGGTCCCCCCGAACCCAACGCCCAAGGTCTCTGTCCAGTCAGCTACTGCGGTAGCCGACCCTTTCTTCTCGGCGGTGGCAAAGGGCAGGCCTTGCCTCCGACTCGGTGCTCGGCTGGCTTTTTTGCTGCCAACATGCCCAACCTCTAGGCACCGGAAGCAACGCAAAGGTCGTGGGTCCAGTAGCTTGACGCGTACCATGATCCACCCCACCTTTATTTTCTCGCTTGCGCGAGTTTCTTAGCCGCTGCTGCAAGGCATTGGACGAAGGCAGTTCCGATGCCTGCAGCGTTACGGCGGATGTCCTTCACCCTTATGGAGTTTGGACCACAACCTCCTACTCTTTCTATGGCTTCAGCCAATTCCACCTTGGATACCGAGTCGTCCAGTCCAGAGAGGCGCAGCTCCGCGCATTTCTCTGGCCTAGAGACTCTGATATCTTCGGGCTTGAACACTGCCTGTGAACCTGGGCAAGTCCAGGGTGGGAAGGCGTCCCACTACACCCGAACCCGCATTCCTGATGACGGGTCCCGAGTTCGCCCTTCCCTGACGAGACCTCTCCAGCTGGCGAACCCCTTCGGAGACCTCGTCGTACAAGTCCAGAATGCGCCGCATGTCCGCCTCGATCCTCTCCATCTGCTCCTCAGGTGGAGACGGCCTTGCATCCCGCAGCGATCCTGCGCTCCTCTCAGCGACCTCCAGGCGCCTGTCAAGCTGTTCTGCCCTGTTTAGCAGCGCCTCCTCCCGGTCTCTCCGGCCGACCAATCCTTGTAAGGATTCGAACCATCGGAGCTGGTTGGCCAGATCCGAAGCCATTTTTAAATTTAAATTTAAATTTTAAATTAACCTAAAGTTCGGACAATTTCACAACAATTATATCCGCAACCTATTAAGCCGGATACCACTTAATACCAATTTCCCGACAGTTTGGGGAGAAATTATAAACTGGGAACCCCCAAATATCTGGCCTACCTGATATCTTTTCCCAGAAAACTAAAACCAAAAGAGGGGTATTTACGGCTAACCGCGCTCTGTCTACCAAAAAATGTTTAGTATTTATGCCAGAAATACCGACTTGGGGCCCATAGCAAGTCTAAACATTATAATTTACGTTTATACCGATTTTAATCACTCCCTAATTGCAAACAAGTTATCGAAAAGAAATCACTTACGTAGGGTTCCCGGCGTCGTCCAAAGTCCAGTTTGGTCCGACAGGAATGTAGGTAGGGATCAAGTGGGAATGTGGGAAGAACCAAACCAGGCGATATCGAGGCGACCTCCCGAATTCCCGTTCCAGTAAGTAGTTCAACCGGTCCCGCGGTTGAGAAGGGGCCAGTCCCGTAGCTCACTTCAAAAATAGTCCAGCACTAATCCCGAGTGTCACAATTCACTTAATAGTCTCTTCCTGTAGCACTATATTAAGTTTTTATCCCGAAAAACTCCAAAATCTCAAAGGGCGTGACTGTTTAGTTCCAGCGAAAACAAGACAACGTCACTTCACAGCCGGCTGTCAAAACCATAGATACACGCTAATCGTCGGCCGATATAATGTTGCCCGATTATACGGAACAACCCCTTTTTTGTTTTTATTTTTCTGGGAAAATATATCGGGTAGGCCAGATATTTGGGGGTTCCCAGTTTATAATTTCTCCCCAAACTGTCGGGAAATTGGTATTAAGTGGTATCCGGCTTAATAGGTTGCGGATATAATTGTTGTGACATTGTCCGAACTAATTTAAAATTTAAATTTAAATTTAAAATGGCTTCGGATTTGGCCAACCAGCTCCGATGGTTTGAATCCTTGCAAGGATTGGTCGGCAGGAGAGACCGGGAGGAGGCGCTATTAAACAGGGCAGAACAGCTCGACAGGCGCCTGGGGATCGCTGAGAGGAGCACAGGATTGCTGCGGGATGCAAGGCCGCCTCCACCTGAGGAGCAGATGGAGAGGATCGACGCGGACATGCGGCGCATCCTGGATTTGTACGACGAGGTCTCCGAAGGGGTTCGCCAGCTGGAGAGGTCTCGTCAGGGAAGGGCGAACTCGGGACCCGTCATCAGGAATGCGGGTTCGGGTGTAGTGGGACGCCTTCCCACCCTGGACTTGCCCAGGTTCACAGGTAACCTGCGAGAGTGGAGCGGCTTCCGGAGTATGTTCGCCTCTCTCGTAGATTCACGCACCGACTTGACGAGGGCGGAGAAACTGGCGTATCTCCGCTCGTCACTGGAGGGTGAGGCACTCTCCCTGATCCAGCACCTGGAGCTGGACGACGACAACTTCGGCACGGCGATGGAGTTGCTGGAGACGAGGTTCCAAAACCCTCGGCTCCTCGCCGACGCTCACGTGTCCCAAATACTGGGGCTGCCGAAGGTGACTGAGAGGTCTCAATTGAGGCCGCTAATCCTCACGCCCGTGAAGGTGGCGTACAACGCCTTGCGCAGCTTGGGACTGCCAGTAGAACACTGGTCGTTTCTGCTGGTCCACATTCTGCTGGGCAAGGTGCCGCTGGAGTTGCGCGCCCGGTTCGAGCGGGAAAGGGGCCTTCACGGCGACCCAAAGGTCTTCCCCACGTTTGAGGAGCTGCTTCGGGTCCTGGAGTGGGAGGCGAGGATGGTCGAGTCGGCGCCGCAGGAGGCGCAGCCCGCCGCTTCAGCTCGTGGCCCTGCCGGAACAGGACCGCGACCTACCAATTCCCGCACTCAGGGTGGGGTGAAGCGGACGGCGACGGTGACGAGTGCGTCGGAGCAGGAGTGCCCGAACTGTGGCCAGCCTCACGCGCTGGTGCAGTGTCCGGCCCTGCTTGCGCGGACGACTTCTGAACGACGAGGGATCGTTCGGAGGTTGCGTCGGTGCTACGGGTGCCTGGGGGGTCATTTGTTCAATGACTGCCCCACGGCACGGCCGTGTCCTGGGTGTGGGGGACCACACCATCAGCTCTTGTGCGTCAGGAGCGATGGTGCTGGTCGACAGCCCTCATGGAGGGGGCCCTCCACGGGCGGGGGCGCTCCCACGCAGAGCCACGCATTGTACAACAATGAAGTGGCTACAGCGTGGAGCACACCCCCTCTTTTTTTTTTTTTTTTTTTTTTAACTGTGATAGGTTCGCACTTGACCACCATCTCGCCTGATGTTAAGCGACGATGCGATCTACGATGGAACGTGCTTACCTAGAAGAAACCGATTCACTCTCGATTTGAAGACACCCAGATTGTAACCATCGGGGAAAACCCACTCCGGCAACGCATTCCACAACCTTGACGTTCTTATCACAAACGTGGAGTCAAATCTCTTCGTTCGTGTTTTTGGAACATCAACCATGAAACGATGTCGCTTTTTTGAGATACGAGAATTCCGATAGAAGAAAGGGCAAGGTGGTATTAGATCATGCAGATCAGTTGCACACTCTCCGAAGTGTATCCGATAAAAAACCGATAAGCTAGCAATCTTGCGGCGATGATCAAGACTTTGAAGTCTTTTACGCACAAGAGTGTCATTGCCTATGAGCCTTTTGGCACGTCTCTCAATAGATTCCAGAGTCTCCAGCTGATACTTGGCCGATCCATCCCAAAGGTGCGAACAGTACTCCATACAGGATCGAATCTGTGCTTTGTACAACGTGAGCAACTGCTCAGAGTTGAAGTATCTTCGCACCTTTGAGAGGACACCCAGTTTTTTGGCGGCTAATTTAGCCTTAGACTCAATATACGTGCCAAAGTTGAGCGTCGATGACAAAGAAACGCCCAAAAGCTCGAGATGGTCAGTAACCGGCACGGACACGCCTCGAAAAGTAGGAGCCAGTTCGAATGGACTCCTTTTAGCTGAGAATAAACATGCCTGTGTTTTTCCTTCGTTAAACTTGGCCAAATTGGCATCGCCCCATGTAGAGACTGCCTCAAGGGCCAAGTTCAAACGCTCGACCATACCTTCTCTCAGGAGCTGAGTTTGTTGTCCACTGGCTCTTGCGCTGGATATATAACTCTCTACGACGGTGCTATCATCTGCGTACCCAACGATACCGGGCTTCAACAGATCATTGATATGTAGCAGGAAGAGAGTCGCAGAGAGTACCGACCCCTGAGGAACTCCGGCATTGATAGCCATTTGATCCGACGAGCAGCCATCAATGACGACTCGTATGGGTCGATCCCTCAAGAAGTCCGATATCCACGCAATAAACCCAGGTGACAAACCATAGCCCGAAAGCTTGCTTATAAGGCCATCATGCCAAACCCTGTCGAAAGCCTTCGAGATGTCCAGGGAGACTGCAAGTGCTTCCCCGTGTTTCTCGATAGCTTCACTCCAGATGTGGGTGACATACGCTAGAATGTCCCCGGTGGACCGGTTCCGGCGAAACCCGTATTGCCGGTCACTGAGGAGGTCGTTCGATTCTAGGTATGCCAGGAGCCTGTGGTTTAAGACACGTTCCATAGTCTTACAGAGTATGGACGTGACTGAGATGGGCCTGTAGTTGACAGGGTCAGTACGACTGCCTTTTTTGGGCACAGGTTGCACGTTAGCAAGCTTCCACGACTTCGGCACTTGCCCAGTTTGGAGAGAAAGTCTAAACAGGCGTGTTAGTACTGGACACAACTCGGGTGCACAAACCCTCAGTACTATGGCTGGAATTCCGTCCGGGCCACTGGCTTTATTCACATCCAGATTGCGTAGCACTTTACGAACCTCCTTCTGGCGAATATGTATTTCAGACATTACAGTCGGACTGCCAGGTGGAGTTGGGGGTATCGCACTACCAGCATCTAGATGTGAAGATTCCGCAAACTGAGACGCAAACAAGTTTGCCTTCTCTATAGCGGTGTGAGCCAGCGTCCCATCAGGTTTAAGCATTGGAGGTAGTGAGGGGCGGCAGAAGTTCGATTCGACTGATTTAGCTAGGGACCAAAACGCTTTGCTGCCCGTAGGGTATGAAGCTAGTTTGTTCCCTATTCGACTAATATGGTCAAATCGAGCCCTCTGTAGAACCTTTTTGCATGCCTTAGCAGCCTTGTTAAACGCTTTCTTCTTCTGGTGTGTGTCCTTTGCTTTACGTTGTCGAGCATCAACCCAAGCTAGGTAAGCCTCATGCTTAAATGCTTCAGCATTTTTACACTGAGGACCAAACCAAGGGCGAGCTTTGCTGGATACTGGGACGTCAGAGTATGGTATAAAATATTCCATAGCCGTTTGGATCACTTCAGTCACAGCATCCACGCAAGTTGAAGGATCACCAGAAGAAAAGCACAATGACTGCCATGGGTAAGACGCAAAAAAAGAACGCATCTCATCCCAATCTGCTAACTTGTATCGCCACAACCGCCGGTTGCCTCTAGGGCTTGGATCGGGCGGATGGTACATTGATACTGACTTCACCAGACAGTGGTCGGAGCTGCCTAACGGCGAAGATACCGCCACGGAATATCGGTCTGGATCAGTTGTTAGCAGAAGGTCTAAACAATAAGGAGTATGCGACTCAACGTCAGGTACCCGAGTGGCCCCTTGAACCAACTGGGTCAGGTCTAACGATAAAGCTAGCTTTCTCGTTTCCTGCCCAGCGTGGTCAGTGTCCCGGTATGGGAACAGCCAATCTTTGTGATGGCCGTTAAAATCCCCCAGCAACACTAGTTGGGCTGATGGGTACTTTTGCTGAGCCGCATCCGCCGCCTCACTCAAATATTCCATGAGCCTAGTTGTCTCCAGATCCCCACTGTGCGACCGATAGACACAGGCATACACAATTTTTTCTAAGCCTGTGTCTATCAACGCCCAAAGAACAGAGAATCTGGTGTCCTCAAGGTTACGGAGACGCCGACAGCAGATATCATCACGGGCGTACAGGCACACTCCAGCACGTGGCTTAAAGTTGTGCTCCAGCGTGTAACCAGGATATGTTAGGTACGCCACGTCCGAAGGACGCCCTATCTGCGTCTCCGTAAGAAAAAACAGTGATGGCTGCTCAGTCTCCAGATGGTGGTGGACTGCTGTGATATTTGAGTGCAGGCCTCGGATGTTCTCGAGGTGCACTTTAAGAATCAAGGAGTGCAGCCGCATATGAACTCTATTTCTGTTTTTTACTTTTTTCATAGTTGTTTGAGGGTGAATTACGGTGGGAACACGGAAGTAGAACGAGGCTACATACCGCTGACCAACGGCCACAACACACAACACGAATACATCTATGGGAAACTAGTCTGGAGACTGCGGGGACGCCCGAGCCCCCCCGGGGATGTCTATCTGGCCTTGATATCCGGTCGCCAACCGGCAGGATAGCGCATCCCGGGATTTTTCGCTAGATGGCGGGGCAGCCTTTCATGAGGGGCTAGCTCACTACTTGGGCCCCCTACTGTCTGCGGTCGGTCGCGGTAACCGTGCCTCGGATCCCGCTACCCTCCACGACTAGCTTTCCGATGCAAAGTATTGTTGTGTGGCATCCGGTCTTGCAGTTATGCAGCAACTGTTCTGACCCGTCCTCCCAAATGGCGTCATCAGACAACATGGCCGGAACACGGCTAGGCCGCTTGGCGGCATGACTTAAGTCTGATGGGTGGTCACCAGCCACGGCCGAGGCCTACCACCGGTATTTTTGTCAGCTGTTTAGCACCACCCAGGGACCACGTGTGAGGTTTCTATTTACAGGTGCTTTCTCACGGACGAAGCTGACACAGTCCTCCACCCCAACCCACGGCAGCACCGGGCAGCCCAACAAGGGGCGTCCTACACGTGGCTCGGTCACCGACCTCACAGCCCGCGCGGACGCGGGCGAACTGGAGAGGTGGAAGGGTGATACAGGAGTCACCACGGGGGCCACCTCCCCAGCGTTATCCTTCTCCGCCGCTGGATCCGCGACCAATAGAATGGAGGGCGTACACGCCTCCCCTCCATGAACATCCGAGGCTGGATTACCACCCGCCCTACTTTAGGTACGGCAGGGCAGCTGGATATGCCCCCCCTCCGATGGCCCTTTGCACTCGGCAGCCATACTGGGCTGGGCCCGGTAGTCCGACGGGTTCGGACGGGCCTCGGAGGGATTGACTAGCCTCCGTTCCCTTGGCACAGGATCAACCGGTGGTCCTGCTGCCCACCCTCTGGTTAAGGGTTTGGGGTCCAAGAGGCGACTACGTCCGGATACGAGCGCTCTTGGACACAGGGTCCCAGGGGTGCAATTTAACAACCCGGGTTGCTCATCGCCTGGGCCTGGCTAGGTTTCCGTCACCGACTCCGTTGCGAGGAGTCGGGAACACAGAGGTGCGGTCGGCTGGACAGACCCGCCTCTCCTTCTCGTCCGTACATTCATATTCGGAAAGGATTGCGGTCAGGGCCACCGTCATGGATTCGGTTGTCGGTTGGCTTCCTCAGGCGGACATAGATCCGGATCTTTTGTCCTGTACTAAGGGTCTCAGGTTGGCGGATCCCCGCTTCGGGATGGCGGGTCCGGTAGATATTTTGTTGGGTTCTGATGTACTGGGTTACATCATGATAGGGGAGCCTAGACTGTTGGACCAGTCTTCGCTGATGGCGCTGCCCACCATCTACGGGAACGCCATTTTGGGAATGGTGGATGAGTGGCAGCAGTCGAATCAGGCTTCTTTTACGGGAACGGCCCTCGCTCAGATCATGCAGAGGTTCTGGGAGATCGAAGAGCCGCCTACCGTGTCTCGGCTGGATCCCGAGCACGTGGAGTGTGAGAACTTTTATCAGGCTCACACTCGGAGAATGGTTTCTGGGCGATTGGAGACTAGGCTGCCTTTCCGGGATAACCCCCCGCGTCTGGGCCAGTCTCGATCATTGGCCGAGAAAAGGCTCAGGTCCATGGAGCGACGCATGGCTCGAGATCCTGTACTTCGGGAAAAGTACATCGAGTTCATGAGGGAGTATGAGGCACTGGGCCACATGTCTCCGGCTCGCGACGACTGGTCGACCATGGACCACTACTTTTTGCCTCATCACGCTGTTTTGAAAGCGTCGACAGGCAAACTCAGGACGGTGTTCGATGGATCCGCTCCGACTTCGACAGGAGTGTCACTGAACCAGTGCCTCCACGCTGGACCGAAGTTACATCGGGATATTGTAGACATCATCCTGAATTTCCGTAGGCATCAGGTGGTGTTGGGAGCGGACATCCGTATGATGTTCCGACAAACGGTCATACACCCCGAGGACAGGAGGTTCCAGTTGATCCTCTGGCGGGAAAGTCCTCAGGACCCTATGATGGTGTATGAGTTGAACACCAACACCTATGGGTTGAGATCAAGCCCCTTCATTGCGATCCGCTCACTGCTGGAGTTGGCGGAGCAAGAACGGGCTCGGTACCCACGTGCAGCCGCAGTTCTGGAACGCGACCTGTACGTAGACGACGTTTGCACTGGTGCGCAGACGGTGGAGGAAGCTCTGTTGCTCCGGGATGAGCTTACAGAGCTTCTCGCATCTGGAGGCTATGAGCTTCGGAAATGGCTCTCTAACGACCCCAACGTCCTGGCTGGTATCCCGGACGATCACCAGCAGGATCCGGGGCTCTTCGAGGAAGGTGACGATCCGCACGGGATTGCGGTTCTGGGCATGCAGTATCAACCGGTTGCTGACATCTTCACCTTTCGGGTGGCACTGGAAGCCACACGCGCGTGGACGAAACGGACGGTTTTGTCCACCATCGCCAGGATGTTTGATCCAAACGGTTGGATCAGTCCGGTTCTGTTCGCAGCCAAGTGTCTGTTACAGCGACTTTGGACTCTGAAGGTCTCATGGGACGACCCCCTGGTTGGAGACTCGCTTAACATTTGGCTTCGTTTAATATCTGACCTTGAAACGGTCAATCGAGTGGCGTTGCCCCGTCGCATTCTGCCACCAGGCTGTAGCCGGATCAGCCTGCACGGGTTCTGTGATGCGTCCGAGCTGGGCTATGCCGCATCTGTGTACTTGCGTACAGTTGACGCTGGAGGCCACGTCAATGTCACGCTCTTATTGGGGAAGAGCAAGGTAGCTCCTATCAGGACACGACTCACTATTCCGAAACTGGAATTGAGCGGAGCCACATTACTTGCTCGGCTGCTTAAGCACGTATATCAGGAACTGTCCACCTCGATAGACATCCGGAAGGTCTATGCGTGGTCAGACAGTCAGGTCGTACTTGCCTGGTTACGAGCAGCCCCTCACACCTTGGAGACTTTTGTGGGAAATCGGGTTTCCCAAATCCAAAACATTGGACTGGACATGGTTTGGAGACATGTCCCGGGTGATTTGAACCCCGCTGACTGTGCTTCGCGCGGCTGTTCCGCGCCGGAGCTAGTTGATCACCCCTTATGGTGGGGTCCGGACTGGCTGCGGGAGCCAGAAGCTTCCTGGCCAGCTCTCGGCGCGGACTCGGAGCGAGCGGAGCTGCCCGGAGTCCGCGTGCATGCGATTGTGGCGGAAGTGCCCCCAGACCCTGACTGGTTGACGGGTCGTTACAGCAAGCTGGATAAGTTGTTGGGGGTAACTAGCTGGATTAAACGCTTCATCCACAACTGTCGTCACCCTCGTCAGAGGAGGAGTGACCAGATCGCCACTGTGGAGGAGCGTCGGAGTTCCTTGCTGCACCTCATTCGGCTGGTGCAGGGTGAGAGGTTTCCGACGGAACTTGAGGCGCTGCGCTGCGGACGCGCTCGCTTGAAGGGTGCGGTCGCCAAGTTGAACCCTTTCACAGATCAGGATGGTCTTCTGCGCGTAGGAGGTCGGCTCCGGAAAGCCAACCTGCCGTACGGCAGCAGGCACCCCCTGTTGCTACCGAAAGGAGGTCCTCTGGTGGACCTGCTGATCACCGATCGGCATATCGGTAACGCGCACGCTGGATGTGGCGCGCTTCTCGCTGTGTTGCAGCGTGAATTCTGGATCTTGTCGGCTCGCAGGGCGGTCCGAAAGGTGCTGTATAGATGTGTCCCTTGTTATAGGCTCAAGGCGTCTACCATGCAGCCCATGATGGGAGATCTTCCTCCGGATAGGATTTCTCCCTCGAGGCCGTTCGACGGGGTCGGAACGGACTTCGCTGGGCCCTTCTCGGTCAAGTCATCGACGTTGCGTAACGCCAAGGTCGTTAAAGCCTACCTGTGCGTCTTTGTGTGTTTGGCCACCAAAGCAGTCCACCTGGAGCTGGTCTCTGCGCTGTCTACGGAGGCCTTTGTCGCGGCGCTGGATCGCTTTGTAGCGCGAAGAGGAGTACCCTCTTTAATACGTTCGGACAATGGCACAAATTATCGAGGGGCGGCGAATTATTTACGCGAAGTTAATAATTTTTTAAATTCTGGTAATAATAGTTTAAGTCTGGCTCTCGCCCAATGGGGAATCAGCTGGCAATTTAGTGTGCCGGCCTGTCCTCACTGGGGAGGAATTTTTGAGGCTGCGGTGAAGTCTGCTAAAACCCATCTCCGCCGTGTCATCGGGGAGACCGTGTTAACTTGGGAAGAGTTAGTCACGGTACTATGCCGCGTGGAGGCAGTTCTTAATTCCCGTCCTCTCTGTCCAATCTCGCCTGACCCTAACGATCTAGAAGTCTTGACGCCGGGTCACTTCTTGATCGGTCAGCCTTTAACCGCGTTGCCGGAGTATCCCTGGAAGGATGAGCGCCCCGGACGCCTGTCCCGTTTTCAGTTATTGCAGCAAATAAGTCAAGACTTATCTTCTAGTCTTCTGGAGGCGCTGGTCGGCCGAGTACTTGCACCTTCTGCAACAACGGGTAAAATGAACAGATAGGACGGAGGCCCCTCGGGAAGGGGACTTAGTATTATTAAAAGAGGCAAATTTGGCCCCCCTACTCTGGCGTAGGGGACGTATTTTAAAATTGATATCTGGTACTGATGGCACACCCCGCGTGGCGGAGATTCTGATTTCTGGTTCCAGACTTCAGCGCGCGGTGTCCTCTCTGGCACGCTTGCCTCTTTATTAGATATACGTATTTTTCATGGTTAAAAATTTATTTAATTTTATTGCTATTTTTGGTAAAGTTTTTTTTTTTTTTTTTTTTTGGTTTGATTTCCATTTTACCCGTTGTTGCAGAAGGTGCAAGTACTCGGCCGACCAGCGCCTCCAGAAGTCTTGACTTATTTGCTGCAATAACTGAAAACGGGACAGGCGTCCGGGGCGCTCATCCTTCCAGGGATACTCCGGCAACGCGGTTAAAGGCTGACCGATCAAGAAGTGACCCGGCGTCAAGACTTCTAGATCGTTAGGGTCAGGCGAGATTGGACAGAGAGGACGGGAATTAAGCACTGCCTCCACGCGGCATAGTACCGTGACTAACTCTTCCCAAGTTAACACGGTCTCCCCGATGACACGGCGGAGATGGGTTTTAGCAGACTTCACCGCAGCCTCAAAAATTCCTCCCCAGTGAGGACAGGCCGGCACACTAAATTGCCAGCTGATTCCCCGCTGGGCGAGAGCCAGACTTAAACTATTATTACCAGAATTTAAAAAATTATTAACTTCGCGTAAATAATTCGCCGCCCCTCGATAATTTGTGCCATTGTCCGAACGTATTAAAGAGGGTACTCCTCTTCGCGCTACAAAGCGATCCAGCGCCGCGACAAAGGCCTCCGTAGACAGCGCAGAGACCAGCTCCAGGTGGACTGCTTTGGTGGCCAAACACACAAAGACGCACAGGTAGGCTTTAACGACTTTGGCGTTACGCAACGTCGATGACTTGACCGAGAAGGGCCCAGCGAAGTCCGTTCCGACCCCGTCGAACGGCCTCGAGGGAGAAATCCTATCCGGAGGAAGATCTCCCATCATGGGCTGCATGGTAGACGCCTTGAGCCTATAACAAGGGACACATCTAAACAGCACCTTTCGGACCGCCCTGCGAGCCGACAAGATCCAGAATTCACGCTGCAACACAGCGAGAAGCGCGCCACATCCAGCGTGCGCGTTACCGATATGCCGATCGGTGATCAGCAGGTCCACCAGAGGACCTCCTTTCGGTAGCAACAGGGGGTGCCTGCTGCCGTACGGCAGGTTGGCTTTCCGGAGCCGACCTCCTACGCGCAGAAGACCATCCTGATCTGTGAAAGGGTTCAACTTGGCGACCGCACCCTTCAAGCGAGCGCGTCCGCAGCGCAGCGCCTCAAGTTCCGTCGGAAACCTCTCACCCTGCACCAGCCGAATGAGGTGCAGCAAGGAACTCCGACGCTCCTCCACAGTGGCGATCTGGTCACTCCTCCTCTGACGAGGGTGACGACAGTTGTGGATGAAGCGTTTAATCCAGCTAGTTACCCCCAACAACTTATCCAGCTTGCTGTAACGACCCGTCAACCAGTCAGGGTCTGGGGGCACTTCCGCCACAATCGCATGCACGCGGACTCCGGGCAGCTCCGCTCGCTCCGAGTCCGCGCCGAGAGCTGGCCAGGAAGCTTCTGACTCCCGCAGCCAGTCCGGACCCCACCATAAGGGGTGATCAACTAGCTCCGGCGCGGAACAGCCGCGCGAAGCACAGTCAGCGGGGTTCAAATCACCCGGGACATGTCTCCAAACCATGTCCAGTCCAATGTTTTGGATTAGGGAAACCCGATTTCCCACAAAAGTCTCCAAGGTGTGAGGGGCTGCTCGTAACCAGGCAAGTACGACCTGACTGTCTGACCACGCATAGACCTTCCGGATGTCTATCGAGGTGGACAGTTCCTGATATACGTGCTTAAGCAGCCGAGCAAGTAATGTGGCTCCGCTCAATTCCAGTTTCGGAATAGTGAGTCGTGTCCTGATAGGAGCTACCTTGCTCTTCCCCAATAAGAGCGTGACATTGACGTGGCCTCCAGCGTCAACTGTACGCAAGTACACAGATGCGGCATAGCCCAGCTCGGACGCATCACAGAACCCGTGCAGGCTGATCCGGCTACAGCCTGGTGGCAGAATGCGACGGGGCAACGCCACTCGATTGACCGTTTCAAGGTCAGATATTAAACGAAGCCAAATGTTAAGCGAGTCTCCAACCAGGGGGTCGTCCCATGAGACCTTCAGAGTCCAAAGTCGCTGTAACAGACACTTGGCTGCGAACAGAACCGGACTGATCCAACCGTTTGGATCAAACATCCTGGCGATGGTGGACAAAACCGTCCGTTTCGTCCACGCGCGTGTGGCTTCCAGTGCCACCCGAAAGGTGAAGATGTCAGCAACCGGTTGATACTGCATGCCCAGAACCGCAATCCCGTGCGGATCGTCACCTTCCTCGAAGAGCCCCGGATCCTGCTGGTGATCGTCCGGGATACCAGCCAGGACGTTGGGGTCGTTAGAGAGCCATTTCCGAAGCTCATAGCCTCCAGATGCGAGAAGCTCTGTAAGCTCATCCCGGAGCAACAGAGCTTCCTCCACCGTCTGCGCACCAGTGCAAACGTCGTCTACGTACAGGTCGCGTTCCAGAACTGCGGCTGCACGTGGGTACCGAGCCCGTTCTTGCTCCGCCAACTCCAGCAGTGAGCGGATCGCAATGAAGGGGCTTGATCTCAACCCATAGGTGTTGGTGTTCAACTCATACACCATCATAGGGTCCTGAGGACTTTCCCGCCAGAGGATCAACTGGAACCTCCTGTCCTCGGGGTGTATGACCGTTTGTCGGAACATCATACGGATGTCCGCTCCCAACACCACCTGATGCCTACGGAAATTCAGGATGATGTCTACAATATCCCGATGTAACTTCGGTCCAGCGTGGAGGCACTGGTTCAGTGACACTCCTGTCGAAGTCGGAGCGGATCCATCGAACACCGTCCTGAGTTTGCCTGTCGACGCTTTCAAAACAGCGTGATGAGGCAAAAAGTAGTGGTCCATGGTCGACCAGTCGTCGCGAGCCGGAGACATGTGGCCCAGTGCCTCATACTCCCTCATGAACTCGATGTACTTTTCCCGAAGTACAGGATCTCGAGCCATGCGTCGCTCCATGGACCTGAGCCTTTTCTCGGCCAATGATCGAGACTGGCCCAGACGCGGGGGGTTATCCCGGAAAGGCAGCCTAGTCTCCAATCGCCCAGAAACCATTCTCCGAGTGTGAGCCTGATAAAAGTTCTCACACTCCACGTGCTCGGGATCCAGCCGAGACACGGTAGGCGGCTCTTCGATCTCCCAGAACCTCTGCATGATCTGAGCGAGGGCCGTTCCCGTAAAAGAAGCCTGATTCGACTGCTGCCACTCATCCACCATTCCCAAAATGGCGTTCCCGTAGATGGTGGGCAGCGCCATCAGCGAAGACTGGTCCAGCAGTCTAGGCTCCCCTATCATGATGTAACCCAGTACATCAGAACCCAACAAAAGATCTACCGGACCCGCCATCCCGAAGCGGGGATCCGCCAACCTGAGACCCTTAGTACAGGACAAAAGATCCGGATCTATGTCCGCCTGAGGAAGCCAACCGACAACCGAATCCATGACGGTGGCCCTGACCGCAATCCTTTCCGAATATGAATGTACGGACGAGAAGGAGAGGCGGGTCTGTCCAGCCGACCGCACCTCTGTGTTCCCGACTCCTCGCAACGGAGTCGGTGACGGAAACCTAGCCAGGCCCAGGCGATGAGCAACCCGGGTTGTTAAAATGCACCCCTGGGACCCTGTGTCCAAGAGCGCTCGTATCCGGACGTAGTCGCCTCTTGGACCCCAAACCCTTAACCAGAGGCTGGGCCCTTCTCGGTCAAGTCATCGACGTTGCGTAACGCCAAGGTCGTTAAAGCCTACCTGTGCGTCTTTGTGTGTTTGGCCACCAAAGCAGTCCACCTGGAGCTGGTCTCTGCGCTGTCTACGGAGGCCTTTGTCGCGGCGCTGGATCGCTTTGTAGCGCGAAGAGGAGTACCCTCTTTAATACGTTCGGACAATGGCACAAATTATCGAGGGGCGGCGAATGATTTACGCGAAGTTAATAATTTTTTAAATTCTGGTAATAATAGTTTAAGTCTGGCTCTCGCCCAGCGGGGAATCAGCTGGCAATTTAGTGTGCCGGCCTGTCCTCACTGGGGAGGAATTTTTGAGGCTGCGGTGAAGTCTGCTAAAACCCATCTCCGCCGTGTCATCGGGGAGACCGTGTTAACTTGGGAAGAGTTAGTCACGGTACTATGCCGCGTGGAGGCAGTGCTTAATTCCCGTCCTCTCTGTCCAATCTCGCCTGACCCTAACGATCTAGAAGTCTTGACGCCGGGTCACTTCTTGATCGGTCAGCCTTTAACCGCGTTGCCGGAGTATCCCTGGAAGGATGAGCGCCCCGGACGCCTGTCCCGTTTTCAGTTATTGCAGCAAATAAGTCAAGACTTATCTTCTAGTCTTCTGGAGGCGCTGGTCGGCCGAGTACTTGCACCTTCTGCAACAACGGGTAAAATGGACAGATAGGACGGAGGCCCCTCGGGAAGGGGACTTAGTATTATTAAAAGAGGCAAATTTGGCCCCCCTACTCTGGCGTAGGGGACGTATTTTAAAATTGATATCTGGTACTGATGGCACACCCCGCGTGGCGGAGATTCTGGTTTCTGGTTCCAGACTTCAGCGCGCGGTGTCCTCTCTGGCACGCTTGCCTCTTTATTAGATATACGTATTTTTCATGGTTAAAAATTTATTTAATTTTATTGCTATTTTTGGTAAAGTTTTTTTTTTTTTTTTTTTGGTTTGATTTCCACTTTCGGGTCAAAGTTGGGAATTTCGTTTGATTTGGGGTCCGGATACTACTAAATACTGGTTTCTAAAATTGAGCTGGAGTTCAATTGGTCGGGGGTTTTGTTCCGGGACTCGGGACGACGAAACTCGGGACCATGGCTATTGACCATCTAGAAATACGTCAGCTAATGAGCAATGCTGAAAGGGCGTGGACAGGCCATCATGGCATGGCCCTCTAGAAACGCATCAGCCAATGGGAAATGCTGACGCATTTCTAGATGGCCACGCCAAGATGGCGAGGCCACGCCCTCCGGTTACACCCGTGTAGTTTCCAAGGTAAGCTATCAAATTCTGAGTTATAAGTTTTCACTTCTATCGGCAGTTTCTATGACTGTCAATTTTTTTGTATAGACTTACCTAATGTAACAATTTGTTATAAGGTCAATATTTTTTTCTATTTCTATTTCGATTCCAAGCCCTCCAAGCGAAGGTGCGAACAGTACCTACTCCATACAGGAGCGAATCTGTGCTTGATAAATGTAAGTTACAATCTTACAATACTTGTAACTTAATGTTTCTATACAAACTAACTGACACAGCAACAGTTTACCTACTTAACAATAGATGGCGCTGTTAAGCAAGACTCGAAGATGTTTTATTGAAAAAATATCCCGTTCAATTTTTTTTATATTATTCCGGCAAGTTTAAATAAAGAAAATTATTCACAAGCGACCCGCTCCGGCTTTGTACGGGTGCAATGCTGGTAAAAATGTCCCATTTCATTGCATATTAAATCTATAATATGCTCGAAAGCATTCATTTAAATTACATGATGTGCCTAAGGCCTATATTGATCTATATGAAATGCACAATGAACCTATTTAAAGTACTTACTCAATTGAATATTGCTTTAAATCGCTTGGTCAAAAATACCTTATTTACGAAGCGATTTTAAGCAATACTATTAAGCCGGTAAAGATATAGGTATACCACAACGGATTTTTTTTTTGTAAACCTTTTTATGTACCTATGCTTAGGGCACCTATTAAAAAATGCATCAAATCCGTTGCGTGGTTTGAAAGATCTAAATATACATGTAGGGAGACAAGGCCGGCGGGAAGCGACTTTGTTTTATACTATGTAGTGATATTTCATCAGTTCGTAATTCGTATCTGCCTAAATATAATTTCACAAAAAAAAAACGAGCAAAACAACGTTTGCCGGGCCAGCTAGTAAGACTATAAGATATATATAAGACTAGCGGCCCGCTCCGGCTTCGCTCGAATAATAACCTAGATATCAACTGCAGCGCCATCTGCCGTAGCCTATGTTACTCGGGAATAATGTAGCTTTCCAAAGGTGAAAGAATTTTTGAAATCGGTCCAGTAGTTTCGGAGCCTATTCATTACAAACAAACAAACAAACAAATATTTCCTCTTTATAATATTAGTATAGACAAAAAATTGAATTGGCTCTCAAAAAAATGCGGAGGGAAATTAAATTTGAAAATCGAAACAAATGTATTTTTACTTTTAAATAATCGAAGTTTTCAAAATAATTACAAGTGGCCAGTGTCTTATACATAAAAACTTTATTTCGCAAAACTTTCTGAGTGGCCTGGTACATATTCCCTTTTATTATCCGCTCACGTCTTCAAATGTGTAGTCGAGAGCAATGGCCTCATAGGAGCAGGACAGGGTGCGTAAAAATGATTAATAATGTTTCTCTGGAGAAACGAAACTTCTGACTTCGATTTTTGTAAAGCCATACAAATGTTGTCTACTTCAAACTACTAGAGTATATTTTTTTCACAATTTCAGGTTTGTCCTTCTTACTATAAGTCAAGGAACCCCGTTTCGCGGGTTATGAGTTGTTTGTGGAGAATCTCGGCGCGGGTCGTGCGAGCCCTCGAGCGGGTAACCGTGCAGCGAGCGCCGGCGGGGACGAGCACCGTGCGGGCCGGGCCGGGCCGGGCCGGGCCGGGCCGGCGCCGGGGGTCGGCAGGATGAGGTGTTCATTGTTCATCTCGTTGAAGCCCGCGGACGTGTCTCTGAGCGCGGCCGGCGCGGCGGCCCGCCCGCACGCCGCTCGCCACGCGCCGCACGCCGCCGCCGCGCCGCAGTCCGCCGCCGCGCTCCGCCGCAGAGTGTCGCGACACCGTGAATCCCGAGCCGCGTCTTCACGTGCTCCGCTCGCTAACGTGTATCGTGAATCACAGTCGCCGGCCTTCTCTCGTCGGATCGGACTTAACTAACCTCACGGCTGCGACCGCTCGCTCCGTGCATCGCAATTATAATAAATAGTGATCGAGTGATCGATTGTGTGGGGTCGCGGAGTGAGAGTGACCCGTGTACCGGGGAGTGCGCGGGCCGGGCGCGCGCGGCATGCAGTGAGCATGTGGCGCGGCGCGCTGGCGCTGGCGGTGCTGCTGGCGGCGTGCGCGCGCGCGGCGCGGCCGTGCGCGGCGGGCGCGGGCCCCGCGCTGCGCTGCCGCGGCGCCGGGCTCGCGGCGCTGCCGCCGCTGCCGCCCGCGCTCCGAGTGCTGTACGTACCCAGCACTCACCACCCACCCTCGCGGTCCACACTAACCTTTCTATTAAATACGTATAAAAAAAGTCTGACGTAGGCTCGCTAAAACAAAAACTGTGTCTATAGAGTCGGCCACATAATATGCACGCGTGCGTTGCCACATACAGGCTGACACTCACGCATACATACATCAGTGGGTCATTAATCGCGCAAACTTTTGTGTATACGTGTCAGCCTATCGGTGACAACGCAAACGTTCATAATTAAATGGCCGACTCTATAGACACAGTTTTTGTTTTAACGAGACTACGTCCGACTTTTTTTATACGTCCATGATACTTTTACGTCCACTTTTCGATATCAAACAGTCATAATATAACGTCAATAATAAAAAAAATGTAAACAAACCGACCGACCGACAGACATCAATCGCCATGATCGAGTATCACCTACGATTATGATTGACCGACAGCAGAGCTATCCACCAAACTACCTAACAACGCGCAAACTGAACCAAACAAACAAACAACGCTACAAGCGACTCCACCAGCCACCAGTAGTAGACCCTACATCTGTACTGAGAAGCACCTCTACCCACTACACAAACTATTGGTAGTTTTGACAAAATAATCACTGATCAAACTATCCATACTGAAAAACCTGTCACGTCACTTATTGACAAACAAAATAAAACAAGCTTAATGAATTAAAATCACAATCCCCAGCACATACATAAAACCATCACAGAAAGAAATACCTATATGAACAGAGCATAAAGAAGATATAATTTGAAAAATTATTAAAGTGTATACCTATTGTAGATATCTATGGCGGTTTCTAGTTCAGGAATCATCCCGAAACATGAGATATATATATATATCTGAAAACAACAAAC
Organism: Ectropis crepuscularia; assembly: GCA_963693475.1. Classification (NCBI taxonomy): domain Eukaryota; kingdom Metazoa; phylum Arthropoda; class Insecta; order Lepidoptera; family Geometridae; genus Ectropis; species Ectropis crepuscularia. Next base: position 23,920 of record OY856355.1, read on the forward strand.
TTTCCGAAAAACACACATGACGATGCAAAACACTGCAGTTTTAACTACAAGCCGCAAATTTTTCAAAAAGACTCAAATAATCAGCCCGTCACAGAACACGGCTTGGCTCGGGCCCTAGATCCTAGATGATAAGTAAATACACGCTTCAAATAAACGAATACGATTTTTCGAAGTAGGAAGTAAAGTTCTACATTTACCTATTAATACAATCATCAATCATCCTCATTATAAATTCAAGTATTCCGACGAGAGGCCGGGGAAACTGCACTATTACATATTTATTTATTTATTGGATTGCCATTCAAGATGGCTAAATAAATATTGATGTAGAGATAATGAATGACATTACCGAGAAATTTATATAAAGACACATTTAATCAGATTAATAAAATGTATTTAAGCTGAAAATTAACCACAGCAGAAACTAAAGTACTTTGTGAACAAAAGTCTAAGATATATGCGAGGTATCATCGCCGGCTCCCGAAGGCCAGGGCTGCGAGGCTGCGAGGCTGCGAGGCTGCGAGGCTCCGAGGCTGCGAGGCTGCGAGGCTGCGAGGCTGCGAGGCCGCGCCGCGCCGTCCTGGGGATGAAGAACTGGTGAACCCCGAGGAAGGCCGAGGCCGCAGAGCTCGCTACCAAGCGCACGGTCAGGAACACGGCAGAAATAACTCAGGGCCAGTGAGTGGCTGCAATCGCGCACTCTACTATATCCATTACAGAAATAAAGATGTCTACTGTTGATGCAGTCGCTACATACAAATGTTGGCAGCAAAATAACTAATTATCAAGCAATTTACGACCAAGTTCAATTACTTCATCGCTGTCATGCGACACATGCAGGCCTTAAATCTAAATTGTTTTAGACAAGATATTTATACGACGCTTTAAGGGTATTGCATGGTTAGGGCGCAATTGGATCCATCTCATTTACATAATTTCGTCAGAGTTGTAATGTCAGTATTATGCAGTTATTTATAAAGGCATTTACCTTAATGTGTTTTGTAAATTGTTTGGGGTTTGTTCTGAATTTGTGAATTTATTGAAGATTTTAATGAATGACGTTTGAATTAGGATCAGAACTAAGTACCGTCAGATGAGACCCGAGCGAGCAGTCGCGGCCTCGTCGTGTGAATAGAAGCCATCATTGCCATGCGTCCGCTCGCGCGCGGATAGACAAGGACGACGTTTACAAAGTAATTCCGACACGAATTACAATTAAGGAGTATCGAGTACCTATTCGATCACGATCAGTTTACAAACAAAACAAGCGCATCAATTTAAGGGCTACGACGCCGCAGACAGATATGTCGAACATAGAACACCTTTCTTTACCTAGCTGTTACCGAGAGCAGCTGTAACCACATCGCCCGCCGTCCATCGCCTACGTTTGCTATACACGTATCAGCGCCGGCCGCTCAGTCTACCAACTCAGTTTTATTCATCCTTCTTGCAACTGTCACGAACACCCTTCACACGAATACTGACAGTTTATCGTTTGCCTCGTCATAAAGCCGCCCAGCTAATGTGATAGCCGGCCTAAGATGTAACGCTTAATAGCGCCTCGTAAAATAGCCCCTGACAAACATTACGACTAAGGAGAGTTGAGAACTGCTGCAACGCCGTTGGAGGTAATAACTATAGTCGAAAGTCTTCTTCCGACGAATACTCGTGACTGACATCTACCGATCATAGTAGATATTATTAGAGTTCCACTATTTGTGGAAACTCTATCCCTTCTGGGTAGAAAAGTGAAAATCGTTTTATTCATATCAGAAAAACCGAGGAACTTTTTAAAGAGTTTGGGTCCAGCCAGATACGATGAGTAGGATTACTCATATGACATACAAAGAAATGACCAGGCGAAACGACTGAACGAAATTATATGGTAAGCAATTCAATCAGGTTAAATAAAAAAAATACAAATTGATTGATTTGGAATACAGAACATGAGACTATACAAAAACATGAATCCACTGGTCCCCAGCTAGTTCAAACTGTGTTTCGTAAGCCAGTGGCATCTGAAGGCTTACACGTGAAATAAATTAATTGCAAATAATTGAAGATTTTATCAAAAATAATTTGTAAGGAAACAATTATAATAAGAACAGAATATATTATTTAGCATTCGCTTATATGAGTACAAATTAAACAATTAAACAAAATGAATATTTAGTCCAGTTAATTTTTAAACAAACATAATGAATTTTAAAATTATTTGCATAGCAAACTAAAGAAGAAATTAATGACATTCCAATGAACACCATAAAATTGGGCATCAACAATCAAAGCACTAATTATACTTTTTGATATACAATGTATCAAACTGTACTTGTTTGGAAAATTAAGAATTTGTATAATTTATCATTGTGAAAATGAAGAATGTGGAAAATTCGGAATATGTAAAATTCATAATTTAGACAAATAAGATTATGTATTATAAAGAAATTGGAAAATATATAATGCGGAAAATTAAGAATTTGGAATGAAACGCTGACATCATCACAACACGCCACGTGCTGACTATTCCATGTAAGTTCTGTAGTAGGTAGTTGTAGTCCATGGCGATGATAAACTATGTTGTTTTATATTACACTAGCTGAACCCGCTACGTTCGTTCGCGTACGTTGATCTTGCGAACTTATTAGTACATTAGTAGTACCTACGTGAAAATATTTGGATGGGTGGGCATTACAAAAATCGTGTGTATTTGTTTTTCCACGCGAAATTATTTCAAGTTTAGCAACTTCATCTATACTAATATCATAAAGTTGAAGGGTTTGTTTGTTTGAACGCTAGGATCTCGGGAACTACTGGTCCGCATTGCAGGATTATTTTTCTATTGGATAGTCAATTTATCGACGAAGGGTATATTATTTAGGCTATATAGCATAACGCTACTATTAATAGGAGCGGAGCATGAATGAAGAATGTAACAAAAACGGTAAAATATTCCTTTTGAGAGCTTACGTACCGTGCGTTGAAGTGACAGCATGTTTGTGTGTAAGAATTGCGTCATTAAATACCTTTGCTAATGGTAAAACGTAAAAACGGAACCCTTATAGATTCGTCATGTCTGTCTCTCCGTCCGTATGTCACAGCCACTTTTTGCCGAAACTATGAGAACTACACTATTGAAACTTGGTAAGTAGATGTATTCTGCGAACAGCATTAAGATTTTTACAATAAAAAAATAAATAAAAAGAAAAATGAGGGTTGCCCCTGAGTTGTTTACTTAGAACTGAAACTCAAAAATTTTTTTTTCATCAAACCTACATGTGTGGGATGTCTATCGATAGGTCTTCAAAATGTTGTTGAGGTTTCTAATATTATAGTTTTTGTCTACACTGAATAATTTGCGCGAGAGACACTTCCAAAGTGGTAAAATGTCCCCCCCCCCCTCTAACTTCTACTATAAGAGAATGAAAAAACTAAAAAAAATATATGATGTACATTACCATGCAAACTACCAACGAAAATTGATTTGAACTCGATCTGATGAGTAGTTTTTGAAGTGAAAACTTCTTTAGGCGCGCCTAGACAGATATTTCTTGGGCTGTGAATTGGATTCTAGCGTCACGCTCGTGTATGATAAGAAATCTTCGGGTAAACTCGGGACCACGGCTACTGGCCATTTAGAAATGCGTCAGCCAATAGGAAATGCTGAAAAGGCGTGGCCTCGGTATCATGCCATGGCCATCTAGAAATGCATCAGCCAATAGGAAATGCTGACGCATTTCTAGATGGCCATCCCATGATGCTCAGGCCACGCCCTCTTGTTACACACGTGTAGTTTCCAAAGTGAGCTATCAAATTCTGTGTTCTAAGTTTTCACTTCTATCGGCAGTTCCTATGACTGCCAATTTTTTTTTAGTACGTCATAAATACATTATTATTAAAACTTCGATCAAAGTTACAACAAACTAAAAAAAACTATGTGTACTATGTACCTATATTACGTTACTTGCTGCAACGGAACCCTTCATGGGCGAGTCCAACTCGCACTTGGCCACTTTATTTTACTACGCGATATTCTTAAGAATAACTGAGCCGATTTCAAAAATTCTTTCACCGTTGGATATGTACGGGTTCCCTGAGTGACTGAGTGACTGAGTGACTGAGTGACTGAGTGACTGAGCGCTACGGCTGTGTACCACGGGCAGAGCCGGGCCGGACGTCTAATTATAAAAGTTGTACAGTTTACAAGCCCGAGGTAGTCGGGGGTAAATCATTTGCGTTTTTATTTTGTTCTTGACTCTATGGCTCCTAGCAAAGGCATTTCATGATTTAAAAGAGTTTTTTAATGACGCGACGGGAAAGATGACTAATTTAAAATTATTTTAGTATGTAAAAATTAAAATAATGTTTGTTAACTAAACCATTATTACCTTTAAGGATGTGATGTGTATATTGTATCACATTTAATATTGCACGCCCGTTAAGAGTACGCTGTTGTTACATCTATATATATTAAGACCTATTTTTACACAGTGCAGCAATAAATAAATTCTTATTTTTATTATATTCTTATTCTTGTCCATTCATAAAATTGGTCGGTATAAGATATAGGTAGTTGAGCTTGCACGGGACTTTTATTCAAGCGTTTCTTGTTTCTTTATGCGTAAAAGCTGATTTAGTTTTGTTTTATTCGTGTGAACTAGGTATCGTAGTTGTAGACCGCCCGAATGGACTCCAACCGTCGAACAGTTCTAGCCATTACCTATTTTACTAAAGGATTAAATTCACAATTAATTATTTAACTTATGTTTATTACATTTACAGCTTCGAAGTAGAGCAAAAAATACCTTTTATGCACAAAATTTAGTCTTTGACAGGAAAGATCGTTTGCCAGCTGTACAACCCATGCATAAGGGTTGAAGCTGGTCAATTTTACTTCAAACTTTGACTCGTATTATCTCGTGATCTAACGTGCTGAGGGGAAAGAGACCTTCGGAGATGAAGTCCACATCAGTATTGGAATGACCTGTTAAAATATTGTTGGACCTTTCTGCAACACGTTGTATGATGTTCGGCGCCAAATATTCATGAAAATTATTGTCGATCTTGTATTGTCAATATTATTCCGTGGGTGCGTTTGTGTTAAGTGTGCGTGCCATTCGTTTATAATATTTGCTGTTATCTGCTGCTCGGCATGACCCGCGAGACAGTTGGAAACAGTATTCAGCCTATTTCGACTATTCATCTTTGCAGTCCCATCCGTCTCATCACTAAATATATTTTTTGTGTTACGTTATACGCATATTTCAGTTATTTTTATTTCAATTTTATTTTATTTGTAGACTAGAACATTCTAGTTGGGTCTTATTTTTTGTGTAGTTTTCGTATTCGTATGTTATACTATTAGAATTTACGTGTATTTCGTAGTCTTATTATTTAAATAGTATTTGTTGCGCACCACGCATTCAGTTTTTCAAGATTTCTGTCCATCCCGAGGTTGCCTGGAAGAAATCTATTGTAGCGATAAGGCCGCTAGTTGTTTCCCTACACTGTTTTTCCTAAATTGTATGTATCCTTGAATGGTGAATGAATTTTCAACATTTCTAGATGGCCATAACCCCGAGTTCACCCGAAGATTTCTTTCATTTTTGACGCTTGAGTCTATCTATTCTGTGGCTTGAGCTCAATTCACAGTCCACGAAAAATCTGTGTGTGGTGCGCCTTAAGAAGTGTTCACTTCAAACATGTACCTACGTTGTGTCTGCGCGATGAACTTCTAAACTGATATAAATTAAATGTTCTACACCTGAGAGCTAGTGAGACAGGATAGCGCCGCCGCGAGTCGCGGGCTAACCTCGCTCTGTAGTGATCTAGTGATGCAACCTCCGATCCAACCTGAGAGCTAGTGAGACAGGATAGCGCCGCCGCGAGTCGCGGGCTAACCTCGCTCTGTAGTGATCTAGTGATGCAACCTCCGATCCAACCTGAGAGCTAGTGAGACAGGATAGCGCCGCCGCGAGTCGCGGGCTAACCTCGCTCTGTAGTGATCTAGTGATGCAAGCTCCGATCCAACCTGAGAGCTAGTGAGACAGGATAGCGCCGCCGCGAGTCGCGGGCTAACCTCGCTCTGTAGTGATCTAGTGATGCAAGCTCCGATCCAACCTGAGAGCTAGTGAGACAGGATAGCGCCGCCGCGAGTCGCGGGCTAACCTCGCTCTGTAGTGATCTAGTGATGCAAGCTCCGATCCAACCTGAGAGCTAGTGAGACAGGATAGCGCCGCCGCGAGTCGCGGGCTAACCTCGCTCTGTAGTGATCTAGTGATGCAAGCTCCGATCCAACCTGAGAGCTAGTGAGACAGGATAGCGCCGCCGCGAGTCGCGGGCTAACCTCGCTCTGTAGTGATCTAGTGATGCAAGCTCCGATCCAACCTGAGAGCTAGTGAGACAGGATAGCGCCGCCGCGAGTCGCGGGCTAACCTCGCTCTGTAGTGATCTAGTGATGCAAGCTCCGATCCAACCTGAGAGCTAGTGAGACAGGATAGCGCCGCCGCGAGTCGCGGGCTAACCTCGCTCTGTAGTGATCTAGTGATGCAAGCTCCGATCCAACCTGAGAGCTAGTGAGACAGGATAGCGCCGCCGCGAGTCGCGGGCTAACCTCGCTCTGTAGTGATCTAGTGATGCAAGCTCCGATCCAACCTGAGAGCTAGTGAGACAGGATAGCGCCGCCGCGAGTCGCGGGCTAACCTCGCTCTGTAGTAATCTAGTGATGCAAGCTCCGATCCAACCTGAGAGCTAGTGAGACAGGATAGCGCCGCCGCGAGTCGCGGGCTAACCTCGCTCTGTAGTGATCTAGTGATGCAAGCTCCGATCCAACCTGAGAGCTAGTGAGACAGGATAGCGCCGCCGCGAGTCGCGGGCTAACCTCGCTCTGTAGTGATCTAGTGATGCAAGCTCCGATCCAACCTGAGAGCTAGTGAGACAGGATAGCGCCGCCGCGAGTCGCGGGCTAACCTCGCTCTGTAGTGATCTAGTGATGCAAGCTCCGCTCGTGGCAGCTCCCGTCCTGTCATGATTTTACGTAACTATTGCTTGCTCGATCGTAATGATTAAGTATCAATAGAGTAATTTGATGAGAGTTATAGTCTTTGAAACGTCAACCATGAAACGATTCTTCATATTACACATTTTCTATTATACGCTTAGAACGTTATAATTTGTCTGAAATAGAACGCAAAATAAAAAAAGTAATAGAAACTGCCTATATAAGTGAAAACTTAAAACTCAAAATTTGATAATTCACTTTGAAAACTACGCGGGTGAAATCAGAGGGTAGTGATTGGTGAGAAGATTTTTTATCATTGTCGAGCGTGACGCTAGAGTTCAATTCACATAGACTACGTTCAGATGACAAGCGCTCAACGCGCGTTATCAAAACGCTTGTCATCTGAATGTATAAGTGCTCGCAGTATAAGTCTGCGCGCGACTGGTGGCGTACTTAATGTTGCCAGGTCAAGCTAATAGGTTCCCTTCCCGTTCATTGGGAACGTACAACTTCATAAAACAGGTACGGGAAGGGATTTTTCACAGGGAAGCAATTTAAGTAACTACACGACAACTGAGACTCAAGAACGAATGTCTCGAAGTAATGAACGCCTTTGCAGTGCTGGTTTGGTTCAGTATGACCAAGTTTAATTGGTAATTGGTACAGGCTGTCTGAGTCTCTTACCACCAGGAAAACTTTATTATAGTTTATTACATTTAAAAAAATCTGTCATTTTCAACCTACACCAACATTGAAATAACAAGAATTTAATTTAAACTTGTAAATCTTTTATTGAGACCATAAATAACACTATTTGAAAATTTGGCGCATAAACGTTATTTTAATGAGTCATTGGCTTCCATAGAATCATCTTATTTTTTCAATAGGGTTAAAATCACGATGAATCACGGCGGTAACCGCAAAAGTTCCTGTCCATGTTCCTTTAATAGTTATTCTACTTGGTATTGTGGGTCTTTTTTGTGCCTCTTTATTCGAGTAACTGCGGATTTGTCCTACAATCGTCGAAATCTATTTCTTTTTTCTTAAGCCACTTTTGGCTTTCTTCTTTTACATTGCCCATTGTAGCCGCTTTATTTATCTGAGTGCAGTGGTATAATGCGTTGTCCATTACCACGTGACAGTACGTTCTGAAACGCCTACAATAAAAATACAGTAATGAATACAGAGTTAAGGATCAAAGAGCATCCAAGCTAACGTTGAAAAAAAAATTAAGTCAAATTTCTTTTGGCGCACCGCTGTTAGGTGAAAGGGTCGATCGGGTGAACATGGAACCGCCGAGTGTACCCGAGCGAGAAAGATACAATCAGCTGATCTTCACTGCTGTGTCACTGTTTTCTATTTTGATTTGTAAATTATGAAAAAAAAACATTAATAACATATTTGCTCGTAAAGGGTCTCTTATTGGACCAATTTCTGTATCGTAATGTATCTTATTACGCACTAGTACTGTAATGTGTAATGTAAAACGCACGGTTTCAAAATGCTCAGTCCACAGACTAGGTAGAAAGATATGCTCCGTCTAAAACGAACGGTACCTTTTTAAATCTTAGTAAAGAGTTTTTATGTCAGAAAAGTGTGGTCAACATTTTATGAATAAAATTAAGTTTGAGAGGTCAAATATAATAAATAATTATTAAATTCGTTAATTTTTCTGTAACAAAACACAAAAATATTAATTTACTTTATTATTAATGGCATACCGGCTGGTTCTGTGCCGTTGTTTAAAAAAAAAAAGGCGCCAATGCGCGCGCATTGCTAATCTGTGATCCATAGTGATTACGTACTCTGTGCTGTGATCTGTGATCAAGTAAATATTATTCCGCGCGTTTTTTTTCGCTGTATTGTTTTTATTTGAAAATGTCGTCAGAGTTTTGTTTATTTCCTCGCAAATATGTTATAAAACGTCGTATGACATACGTGCGCTTTGATAATTACAGCCTCTGCTAATTATAGCTCTCGCCTTCGGCTCGAGCTAGCAATAAAGCCTCGGCTGTAATAATCAACTTACCGCACTTATATCATAATGTACTATTATAACTAGTTTCTCACATTCGGTCTTAAGCACACACATTTTTTCCCACGGGTAAATTGGCGATAAAACAATCAAACCCAAAGCCGCACCTCAACCTAAAGCCTCAGCTTTAATATGCCGATAATAGGTGGAGATTTGATTGCTATGGTATCCCTACATGTTAGTTGTCAAATAGCTCTGCGTTTGGAAAACTGCACTTTTGGCCCGTTATTGTATCGTTCTTCTTCACAACCACGATTGATTTTCAAGAACCAGCCACGGCCAGCACTTTTAATCACTTTCGGCACAATAAAAGCTATTAATTACTTTGGAAATTAATAAATCCACTAAACGTAAACAAACTTTTGTCAACTGACGTAAACAAGAAGTTGACGGCCTGTCAATTAGTTCCATATTTTGCTACGCGCAGAGTTATATTGCGAGCACTCTAGTCATACTCTGTCTGTCAAAGTCGCTGTGTGCCAAAAGAAGTTTTCATTTCAAAAACCAAAAAGAAGAAGAGAACTCAATTATTTGAAATTAAATGAAAATGTATTATTATTACGTAATTACTAGCACATTTTTGATACAATTTAGGTTCAGAGTACTTAAGTAAATAAGATTACATAATGTCTTTATTTTACCAATAAATAAAAGTTCAGAAAGTTTGACGTTATGAAAACAGAAATATAATAAGTAATTATTATTAAATTTATAATCATAATTATAGCCAAGTCAAGGTACTTGCTTAGCTTGTCCTTTTCGGCTTTTACGAGTTGACTTGGCTCACGAGGTTACCGCCATGTGGAATGTTAATTCGACGATCATAGTCCCAATAGTCGTGTCGGCAAACGGCCTTATAGCGAAACGTCTCGACCAACACCTTATGAGACTTTCGCTAGACGGTTGGATGGCGGGTCAGATGCACGCGGCGGTCATCCTCGACACAGCGCGCTTCGTCAGGAGGTTCCTTACTCTGCAGCCCTAACCACCGGTAGCTTGGACCCTACCCCTACTGCTGGCGGCTATCTAGGTTTAAGTTTTTATAATGTTTTTATTTTCTTTTATATAAATACTAGCGGCCCATTCCGGCTGCGCTCGGATATTGTCATTTAAAGACAAATTGTCATTTAAATGGAAATAAAAACTATCCTATCTCTCAAGTTGGACCAGACTGCTCACGGTGTGCCAATTTAATTTAAAATCGGTTAAGTAGTTTAGGAATCCATCGCGGACAAACATCGTGACAGGAGATTTATATATTATAAATATATTGTAAAAACTTAGATTTAAGAAAATAAATAAATACGTGGTAAATAATTATAAGTAGTTAGCAAATGTATGTTTATTTGGACTATAATAGTGTAACTAAGTTTCAAATGTTAACCAAATCCGTTCAGACTTCAGACGGCAAGACGTGGTTGAGCAACAGACATCCAAATATACAAACATTGACATTTATAATAGTATTAGGAACTTTAACCCTGCCTAATACAATATTTTTATAGAAATAGTTTTAAAATCTGAGACTTTCATACTAACTTTGAACCCCCCTTTTTACACCTTTTTTGTGTTGGCTTTGATAAATATTTTAGCAAATAAGTATGATACTTGTTTCCCGATTAAACGAAAACCAAATAATAAACGTGACGCGTCTTGGATTACACCTGACATATTAAATCCTAAATCGTTGTTATTTGACAAATTTCCTGAGCCGGAGGACTTAATAGCTATATTTGACGATTTCAACAGGAATGTCTATCTGTGTTCCAAATTTCAGCCCGATCCGTTCATACGTTAGGACGTGATTGAGCAACAAACATCCATACATTGACATTTATAATATGAGTAGGATAATACACGGAAGTACGAATCCGTCTAGAGCTACATAGCTTTATCATCGTGAACACAGAGGTGGAAAAATAATATCCCAAGGTTGAATTTCACCGATATCGTAAAATATTGTAACGGCAGAAAGTTTAATTCACCAAAAGACCCAGTAAATGCTATGAACGTTCGTTTCTTAAATGCAGCTGCTACCTGTGGGGCTCCTACGGCCGATGCTGCTACCGTCGCTTCGTCGGTTTTGAAGCCAAGAAGTTGTAGAAATTTAATGTATTTTTTACCAGTTGATATTTGTTTTGGCTAATGAGTAGAAATAGCTAGAAATAGTATATATAGTAGCTAGGAATAGTAGAAATAGCTCTGAAAACTGGGCAAAAAACTCGTTTTGCTGTGGGACGCACCTTAAATCACTGCACTGATATAATTATTGATGTATATACAAAATGCAACTTTTTTTTTAACTGAAAACTTCTTGTTTTATTCGGCTTCTTCTTGTTTTATTCTTGTTTTATTAACCACACACAGTTTTATTCGGCTGTGAGTTGGCCTCAAGCGATCAAGTGCCACGCTCGTAAATTAAAGAAATCTTGAGGTGAACTCGGAATCATAGTGTAACGCATTTCTAGATGGCCATGGTTAGAAGACTTAGACGACAACGCTTTGAAGATCTATTCCAGACTAGCAGCGCCCGCCGGGTTCACCCGCGTAGTTTCCAAAGTGAGCTCTCAAAGTCTGAAATATAAGTTTTCACTTCTATCGGCAGCCCCTATGACTGCCAATATGTTTTTTTTGTTTTATGAAAGTTTCAAAACCTTTTTTTACTCAAAAACACTAAACACTAACAAAACTGCTGTTTACTAGTAAATTGTAGTAAATTGATAGCAATCGGATGCGTTATTCAATTAATATTCGTTATGGATAACGTTAATTAATTCCATCCTACGGTTGCCTGCGCCTTTAGTGATAAAGTCGCCAATTGTTGCATTATTTTGTTTTGTTAAAAGTAACTTTTTTTTTTTTTTTAATTAAGTGCAATAAAGAGTTAATCTATTTAAATAACATAACAGCAAAAGGTCACTCATCACCGTACCTCAGAAACTACAAATGCTAGGAGTCTCAAATTTTGCTTGGAGGTGCCTTTTAGCGCGTAAGCGCTCGCTAAGAACAGTTTTGCGAAATTCAACTCCTAAGAGGGTAAAATAAGGGTTCGACTGTTGTATGAAAATTCCGTCATTTTCAAAGCTATAAGAATGGAATCCACAGAACCGATTTTAATGAAATTTATTAAACAGATAGATTAGATCCCATGAAATGACAAATGCTAAAAGAAAAATTGAATGAAGAGGTTGAAATGGGGGATGAAAGTTTATATGGAAGTTCGTAATTTTATTGTTGAAGATAAAACCATGAAACTTCGTATTCGTGACACCGAGAAGGAAATAAATGTTTTTGGAACGAAGTTCCTTATCGCGCGTTATGAAAGGGAACTAGACGGAAAAAATTCTCACGAAAAAGTTGTAACGTTTCGTGCCTATGACGTCATAGAATTAGAATACGATAACAAATTTCACCCATGTTAGCAATGACCGGTTGGCGCAATTAGTAAGTAAGGGGTCACCTATGAAGATAGGTGCCCCCGGTTCGAGTCCCGGTAGTTACCGCTGTACTAAGATAGAATAATAGTTTTTATAAAGGATCCCTCTTATCAATTTAATTTAAATCTAAGTATTTTCTAACAAACAATAACGAAAAAAAAATTGTATTGGAGATTTATCTGCACAAACTGACTGTTGTGCTTAACAATAGATGGCGTTGCACAACTAAGCCTATGAGTATTTGGTTAGAGGCTTGACCAACACTTATTTACGACCACTTCCCGAATTGACTCGCACATCAAAGTTCCTATAATTACCAATAGGTGGCGCAGAACTCAAAATTTAATCAGCTGTGGATTGTATCCTACTCTAGTGTCATAGAAAATCTGCAGAGGTCACTACCGGTACGATAATATCAATGTATTGTAATGATGTTGTTACGTTATATACTATCGTATATTATATATCGTAATGGTCATGTAATATCGATTGGTGTGATTGACGCATATTTCGACAAAATTCATTCGAAAAACTAATATTTGTAGGCAACATTGGAAATAATATGAGTACTGTTTCTAAATGCAATCCGAATGGCTAACATTCGGAATGATAATAATGAATCATTGTTATAATGTTTATATAATACGTCAATGCTACTCCTTAAGTTTATGTTAAGTACTTACATTATATTTGTTAATAAGTAATATTTTTTTTTTATTATAACTTAATTTACCGGATTTTATTGGGGACCGAGTCACCTTCGTCCGTGGGGAAGCACCTAGATATTGAAACCTCACACGTGGTCCCTGGGTGGTGCTAATCAGGTGACAAATTACCGGTGGTAGGCTTCGGCCGTGGTTGGTGACCACCCACTAGACTAAGTCACGACGCCAAGCGGCCTAGCCGTGTTCCGTCGTGTTGTCTAGTGCTACCATTAAGGGAAAACGGGTCAGAACAGTTGCTGCACAACTGCAAGACCGGTCTGTCACACACCAATACTGTACATCGGGAAGCTAGTCATGGAGGGTAGCGGGATCCGAGGCACGGTTTGCCGCACCGACCGCAGATAGTTGGGGGCCCAAGTAGTGAGCTAGCCACTCATGAAAGGCTGCCCCGCCATCTAGCGAAAAATCCCGGGATGCGCTATCCTGCCGGTTGGCGACCGGATGACAAGGCCAGATAGACATCCCCGGGGGGGCTCGGGCGTCCCCGCAGTCTCCAGGCTAGCTCCCCACTGGTGTATTCGTGTTGTGTGTTGTGACCAATGGTCAGTAGTGTGTGGCCTCGTTCTACTGCCGTTTTCCCACCGATTCCCTCTCCAAATAAATAAACAATGAACAAAGTCAAAAAAAGAAACAAGGTTAAAGAGCGGCTGCACGCCTTGTCAGTCAAAGTGCACCTCACTAATATTCGAGGTCTGCACTCAAATCTCACTGCAGTCCACCATCACCTCGAGACTGAGCAGCCGACACTCTTGTTTCTTACGGAGACGCAGATAGGTTGTCCGTCGGACGTGGCGTACCTAACGTATCCAGGCTATACCCTGGAGCACAAATTCCGGCCTCGTGCTGGAGTATGCCTGTACGCCCGTGACGACATCTGCTGTCGGCGTCTCCGTAACCTTGAAGACACTAGATATTCTGTTCTTTGGGCACTAATGGACACAGGCATAGACAAAATTATCTACGCCTGTGTGTATCGGTCGCACAGCGGAGATCTGGAGACGACTAGGCTCACGGAGTATTTAAGTGAGGCGGCGGACGCGGCTCAACAGAAGTACCCTTCGGCCCAATTAGTGTTACTGGGGGATTTCAACGGCCATCATAAGGAATGGCTGTACCCATACCGGGACACTGATCACGCTGGGCAGGAAACGAGAAAGCTAGCTTTATCGTTAGACCTAACCCAGCTGGTCCAAGAGGCCACAAGAGTACCCGACGTTGAGTCGCATACACCTTATTGCTTAGACCTTCTGCTGACAACTGATCCAGACCGTTACTCGGTGGCGGTATCGTCGCCGTTAGGCAGCTCCGACCACTGTCTGGTGAAATCTGTATCTGTCTACCATCCGCCTGATCCCAGCCCTAGAGGCAACCGGCGGTTGTGGCGATACAAGTCAGCAGATTGGGATGAGATGCGCTCTTTCTTTGCGTCTTACCCATGGCAGTCATTGTGCTTCGCTTCTGGTGATCCCTCAGTCTGCGCGGATGCTGTGACTAATGCAATACGAACGGCTATGGAATATTTTATTCCATACTCCGACATCTCATTATCCAGCAAAGCTCGCCCTTGGTTTGGTTCTCAATGTAAAAGTGCTGAAGCATTTAAACATGAGGCCTACCTAGCCTGGGTTGATGCTCGACAGCGTAAGACAAGGGATATACACCGGAAGAAGAAGGCGTTCAACAAGGCTGCTAAGGCATGCAAAAAGGTTCTTCAGAGGGCTCGGTTTGACCACATTAGTCGAATAGGGAACAAACTAGCTTCGCACCCAGCGGGCAGCAAAGCGTTTTGGTCCCTAGCTAAATCGGTCGAATCGAACTTCTGCCGCTCCTCACTACCTCCAATGCTGAAACCTGATGGGACACTGGCTCACACTGCAACGGAGAAAGCAAACTTGTTTGCAACTCAGTTTGCGGAATCTTCGCGTCTAGATGCTGGTAGCGCGACACCTCCTACTCCACCTGGCTGTTCGACTTTTATGTCAGAGATACGCATTCGCCAAAAGGAGGTTCGCAAAGTGCTACGCAATCTGGACGCGAATAAAGCCAGTGGCCCAGATGGTATTCCTGCTCTAGTATTGAAGGCTTGTGCGCCTGAGTTGTCACCGATATTGACACGCCTATTTAGACTCTCTCTTCAAACTGGGCTAGTACCGAAGTCTTGGAAGCTTGCCAATGTGCAACCTGTGCCCAAAAAAGGTAGTCGTGCTGACCCTGTCAACTACAGGCCCATCTCAGTCACGTCCATACTCTGCAAGACTATGGAACGTGTCTTAAACCACAGGCTCCTGACGTACCTAGAATCGAACGACCTCCTCAGTGACCAGCAATACGGGTTTCGCCGAAACCGGTCCACCGGGGATATTCTAGCGTACGTCACTCACATCTGGAGTGAAGCTATTGAGAAACACGGGGAAGCACTTGCAGTCTCCCTGGATATCTCGAAGGCTTTCGACAGGGTTTGGCATGATGGCCTTATAAGCAAGCTTTCTAGTTATGGTTTGTCTTCTGGGTTCATTGCTTGGATATCGGACTTCTTGAGGGATCGATCCATACGAGTCGTCATTGATGGCTGCTCGTCGGATCAAATGGGTATCAATGCCGGAGTCCCACAAGGGTCGGTACTCTCTGCGACGCTCTTCCTGCTACATATCAACGATCTGTTGAAGCCCGGTATCTATGGGTACGCAGATGATAGCACCGTTGTAGAGAGTTACATATCTAGCGCGAGAGCCACTAGGCAGCAAACTCAGGTACTGAGAGAGAGTCTGATCGAGCGTTTGGGCTTGACCCTTGATGTGGTGTCCAAATGGGGCGATGCCAATCTGGTCAAGTTCAACGAGAGTAAGACGCAGGCGTGTCTGTTCTCCGCTAAAAGGAGTCCTTTCCAACTGACTCCAACTTTTAGAGGTGTATCCGTGCCGATCTCTGACCGTCTTGAACTTTTGGGCGTTACTTTGACCTCTACGCTCAACTTTGGCTCGTTTATCGAGTCCAAGGCTAAACTTGCTGCCAAAAAACTTGGTGTCCTCTCAAAGGTGCGAAGGTACTTCAAGTCTGAACAGTTGCTTACACTATATCAAGCACAGATTCGCTCCTGTATGGAGTACTGTTCGCACCTTTGGGATGGATCGGCTAAGTATCAGCTGGAGGCCTTGGAATCGATCGAGAGACGTGCCAAAAGGCTCATAGGCAACGACACTCTTGTGCGAAAAAGACTTCAAAGTCTTGAACATCGCCGAAAAATTGCCAGCCTATCGGTTTTTTATCGGATACACTTCGGAGAGTGTGCAACTGATTTGCATGATCTGATACCACCTTGTCCTTTTTTCTATCGGAATGCTCGTAGCTCGAAAAAGCGACATCGTTTCATGGTTGATGTTCCAAAGACACGAACGAAGAGATTCGACTCTACTTTTGTGATAAGAACGTCTAAGCTGTGGAATACGTTGCCTGAGTGGGTTTTCCCCGATGGTTACAATCTTTGTGTCTTCAAATCGAGAGTGAATCGGTTTTATCTAGGTAAACACGCTCCATCGTAGACCGCATCGTCGCTTAACATCAGGCGAGATGGCGGTCAAGTGTAAACCTATAGAAGTTAAAAAAAAAAAAAAAAAAAAAAAAAATTTTTATTACAATTCCTTCACTAATTAATCGACAAGAACTTCGTTCCATCCGGGTGTCCCTTGACACCTCTCAACTTTTTTTTTCTAAATGTATGGGGATGACATGGGGGTTTAAACAGGGGGTGAAAGTTTTATGTGGAAGTTCATCATTGTTAAAGATTAAACCATGACATTTTGTATCTAAACACGTCAAGTGTTCAGTGATTATAAAAAAAAGATTGTTCTGGCAATTTTGCAATTTAGAACTGTGCGGGAATAAAATAGGAGTTGAAATGGGGGATGAACGTTTGTATGGAAGTTCGATAATTGTTGACGATAAAACCATACAATTTTGCAACTAGACACTTGAAATCCATACTATTATATTATAAATATAAAAGTAACTCTGCTTGATTAACTCTAATATTTATTTTGCGCGTACGAAGTCGCGGGTAAAAGCTAGTTTATCTATAAAAATTAATTATAAATTGTGAAAAGAAAATGTCGTCCTAGTGATTGTGAATAGCGGGACATCGCGGGGGTGCGGGGTGCGGGGTGCGGGGTGCGGGCGGCGGGGGCCGGTGCAGCCGCTATTTATAGCTCCAGGACGAGCTGCGAGAGATGCACCCCCCCACCCCCCACCCCCTCCCTCTGCCGGCCCCGGCCCGGCCTGCTTGTATCCAAGGAGGCGACAACAGGCGAGACAAGGTCACAGGCTCCGGGGCTGCGGCCGCGGTCTTATGCGCCTTAACTACTTAGAGAGACCCGCTGCGAGGCCGGAGAGAGAATACACGGGGCACGACACCGGCCGCGCCGGCTCCGCGGGGCACGACACCGGCCGCGCCGGCTCCGCGGGGCACGACACCGGCCGCGCCGGCTCCGCGGGGCACGACACCGGCCGCGCCGGCTCCGCGGGGCACGACACCGGCCGCCGCTCGCGGGGACCGGGACCCACACCTGCCGCTCGTGCAGACAGACGGACTCGCAGGACGACGTATTCCTAGTATAGTAGGAGGATAAAGGAAGACATGCCATCTCTAGCGCTCCTCATCATAATAGTTTTGTGAATTGGAAATGTTGTGTTCACGGTATAAAACAAATAAACACACACATTATCAATCTAGCCGGGCCTCGAACCGGGGACCTCGCTCGCAGAGATCGGCACAGCACCGACGATCTTACAAGGAGATCCTGAAATACAATAAACGTAGTGAGATCCAATTTAATATGAACGCTCGTTGGCGGCCGGCGAGCTGTGCGGGGATGGGCCTGCTCCTCCTCAGTGTCCTGGCCAATGACAACTTTTTAACATCAAAGGGTCACCAGGGACACCCGGCAACTATCGACCGGCGAGCGGGGACGAGCCGCCAGCGGCTGACAGATTACTCGCGATATTACCTCCATTAATATCCGCGCGAGTCCGTGCGGCGCCGTGCGGTGCCGTGCGGGCCCGAGCGGCGCCGCGCGGCGCGGGCACTGACCCCGCCCCGCGCCTCCCGCCGGTGCAGCGTATCGACGCCCGCTGACGTCAGCCGCATCAATGGGAGCTCTCCCGCCGGCGCCGCGCTATTATGCAACTCATTGCATTTTACCTCTACAACAATCTTTGTTTTGAATAAGGCAAAAAGCGCGATTTCAGCAAATGTCAGTGACATGGAATGAACCGAGTGAAACGCGCGATCCAGTCACCGAGATAACTCCACACGTCAGGAGAGGTTTGACGCGACGTCAGTGTCAATGATGTGAGAGGAGCCGGTGTAGGGAGCGGGGCGGGCGCGGCGCGGGGCGGGGCGGTGTCGCCGACCGCGGATGATGGATGGCGGCCCTAACGAGCCCGGCCGCCTCCCGCACCCCGCACCCCGCACCCCGCACCCCGCGCCCCGGCCGACCCGCGATCTAATCACTCCCCGCACACTTTTTTTTTAGATTAAAGAGTGACGAGACGAGCAGGTCATGTGCCTGGTGGTAAGCAACATGCCTGCTACATAACAGCACAGTGACACACAGCTACTGGAACATGAAGAATCAAAATCGTTACCTAGCACTGCACTGGGCTCGTCACCCAGAGATCTAAGGTGCTATATCTCTAACTCCAGTAATTTCTCTGGAAACATTGCCCTTCAAACCGGAACACAGTAACGCTTACACTCGCACAAATCGTATTCCTGCCGCGAGTCCCCGGGCTGGGAGAGCTGGCGCGAGCCGCCACGGCTGACCCCGGGGCTCTCTTCACGGCGCCGGGAGTTTCTCCTCGCTGCAAGAAATCTGAAAAAGAAAATGCAGGAAAAACTATGAATGAAACTATGAGTGACTTCAGTCCCCCGCGCCACTATCGGCAGAACCCCCTGCAGCCTCGCCGAAATTACCTATTTTAAAAAATATAATTTATACCTCAGAGGACTTCAGAAACAGTAAACTACTGAACCCACCGCGGTCTGTGAGCGCAGCGCAACCCTCCGCGGAGGCTGCGTGTTAAACCTATTTAGGGAATTAGTTGCCGTCGTAAAACTGTGCGACAGATAATTATATTATATTGTAGGTAGCTCTACCTATCTCGACCCGTCTGCTGATCACATTGTTGGGGTTATTTCCCGAAACGGTAGCTCGTTCATCCCTACGTGATTATAGTCAGATTTTTCGGAGTCGGGTAGCATGTGCTGCTCTGACGATGAGAATTCATAGAAGACGTTAGACTTGACGCGTTCACACGCACAGATATCGCGGGAACATTTCATTTCTGGAATAACTAAACAAGCACTGTTCGCACCCTTGGGAGGGATCGGCTAAGTATCAGCTGAAGGCTCTGGAATCGATCGAGATACGGGTCAAAGGGCTTAAATAACCCAAGGACTTAAGACAAGGACCCGAGTCACGAATAAGTCTTAAAAATCGCCGCAAAATTGTTAACTTATCGAGTGTTTTATTGGATACACTTTGGAGAGAGCGCAAATAATCTGTATGATCTAATACCACCCTGCTCTTCTTTCTATGGGACTGCCCGTATCTTGAATAAGCGACATCGTTTCATGGTTGACATTCTAAAAACTCGAACGAAGAAGTTTGACTCTATTCTTGTGATAAAAGCGTCTAGGCTGTGGAATGGGGTTTTCCCGATAAACGATGGTTTCTATGTTGTCGTCTTCAAATCGAGAGTGAATTGATTTCGTCTAGGTACCTAAGCACGCTTCATCGTAGATCACTTAAGGTAGTTAAAAATAAAAGCAGTCAAGTGCGAGTCAAACTCGCCCATGAAGAGTTCCGTAGTAGCAAGTAACATAGTACATAAGTTCTTGTAGTTCGTTGTAATTTTGTTCGATGTTTTAATAATAGAGTATTTATGACGGACTAAAAAAAACTACTGACTAGATCACGACTAGAGTTAGAGACTAGAGTTCAAACTAATTTTGGGTGGATTTTTGCATGGTACTGTACATCATGTATTTTTTTAGTTTTATCATTCTCTTATTTTAGAAGTTACAGGGACACACATTTTACCACTTTGGAAGTGTCTCTCGCGCAAATTATTCAGTATAGAAAAAAATAATTTTAGAATGGACAACATCATTTTTGAAGAGCTATATATACACACACGTATGGATTTGATGAAAAAAAGTTGAGTTTCAGTTCTAAGTATGGGGCACCCCCTATTCATCTACCACATCTACTTCATCTCACATTCGTCTACTTACCAAGTTTTTTTTTTTTTACTTACTTATTTACCAAGTTTCAATAGTATAGTTCTTATAATTTCGGAAAAAAGTGTCTGTGACACACGGACGGACAGACAGACATGACGAATCTATAAGGATTCCGTTTTTACGTATTACAGAACCATAAAAACAAACGCAAAGTCACACCGGGAGCGCCGGCGAAAGGAACACGTGAACCTTCATTATATTGTACAACTACTCATAATTTATAATATTATAAACACTGTAACTTGTAGGCTTGAATTCTGTACATTGAAGGTATTTGACACTCAAAGTCAAAGTCAAAGTCAAAGTTCTTTATTGATAAATGTACAATTTACACGTCAATTAATAAAAAAAGAAAGGGCATACAAATTGTATACATTTTCAAAGTTTGAAATTATCACTTCACAGTATTTTAATAACAATTATTAATTATCGTACAGAAAACTGTCATATAATATTTATAATGTATAATATATCGGCTGTCCAAAATCAAAACCTAGCAAGAGCATTGAGCAAATTTTATAGGAGAAGGAAAAGAAACATTTTCTTTAACCATTCAGAATACAACATCCTTTTTGTACTGTTTTCATTTTGAAATTGATAAATACAGTTTGCTTTACATAATGAGCTAGTTTAACTCAATTTATGTCTATCTGTACAAGTTTTATGTGCCTTACTTAAGTTTGATTTGGGAAATCTAAAATAGGTATCACATGAAATCCAAAATAAAAACCTAGTAAGTAAGGTAGTTACTAGGTGTTTGAATTGTTTTATCAAACAATCAAAATTATCATTGTTCATTTACGAAAATAAATCATATTCGGCTTGTCTTCCTCGCGAGTGTAATAGGTGCTAAATATGTCACTATGACTAAAAAACTCTTTAGAATTATAATAAACAATAATTTTCAAAATCACCTATCTTCAGTAATAAAATTGTACTATTTGTGGAACTTTCCCATAACACGCGAGCAAAACCGCTGCCTAAATGTAAATATGCATATTCGCGGCTTGAAGGAAAACAAGGAAGAACTCAAACGACTATTATAATATGAAATCAATACTATACTATTTGAACATTAGCGTTATCGTTGTTGTATCAATGTTATGTCATTGGAAACAAAAAAATATGTGAACAGAAATTAAACAAAACGAATATTATATATGAAATATGAAACGTTGTTTGTCCATAAAAATTACATTTAAAGTTGTTATCACAAACAAGGGAGAATCAGTCTGTATGGACAGTTTAAATACGCATTTACCCTCCTCCCCCCCCCGCCTACTCCCTCCTACCCCGCGCACTAACTTCTCAGTTCACACTGACTTGCTATAATTTACTATAAGTAGTTAATTTACTATAAGAAATTTCGTTGCATACTTCACTGGTTTTTTAAAACCAAAACCTAGTATGACATAATTCCAAGTTCAAAAACCTAGCATAGGGCTTATCCCAAATTCATAAATCTAGTAAGTCTACTTTACAAATTCAAAAACCTAGTATGTACCGTAGTTAATAGGGTTTTGGATTTAGAAATGTTAGTTGCTAGATTTTTGACTTTGTTATACCGGACTAAGACGTGCACTTGCTAGGTTTGGCATTTTCATAACTATAGTTCTAATGGCGATATAAATATGGTTGTTTTTGCATTAGATGCAGCTCAAATTTTTGTGTAGATTGGTTTAAAAAAAGTATTTTGCCAAAAATGTCCCTTGCTAGGTTTTGATGTTGAACAGCCGATATTATATACATACATACTGTATAATATTTAAGGGTCATCAGTAAGATAGCTCCTTAGATAAATAATTGTCTATCGGCGATACGGATGACTGTGGGTTGCTTCAGGATGATATCGATAGTGTGGTTCTTTGGGGAGCGAATAATGACTTGACGCTATTCTGGTTTTATATTATTCTTTTGTTCGTAGTAAGCTAGAATACAACTCTGTCGTTTGGGATCCGCACGAAAGTAAATATAAGCTTATGTTGGAAAAAGTTCAACGAAAATTTGCCCGCTATCTATATAAGAAACTATACGGATATTACCCGTTTCTCTACCCATCTCTGTTTGTCATCGGCATGGTTGGTTTTAACACGCTGGAGGTGAGACGTAAGTGTGCAATAGTGATTCACTATTACCGGCTCTTGAACGGGTGGATTGATGATCCGGAAACATTGGCACACTGTTCTCTGTCAGTCCCAGGCCGTGTGCGCCAATCTCGCGCCTGCGCCGTGCGGAATCTGTTCCAGGCGCCGCGCGCGCGCACCGACACGGCTCTGTTCGCTCCCACCTCACAAGCCCTTAATCTGCTCAACAACCTACTCGCTCATACACCAAATTTGGATTTATTTGTTGACAACTTCAACGTCTTTTTTGGAGTTGCTATCAAATTTCTTTGTGATAATACTGCGTAATTTCGCGTTAATAATAAATACTTTCATAAATGTGTTTGAATAATATTATGTAATTATATTTATGTATAATTATGTAGTATATTTTTATTTAAAAAAAAAAATGTATAATTTAATTTGAGTTTATGGTTCATATTGTAATTACTGCATAATTTTGAAATATTGATCATAATTTATCAATTATTATATTTTGTTAACGATTATTCTAAATAATTTATTTCTTTTATATTTCGTATTAGGTATAGCTATGATGTTTATTTTTTAATTTATTATTAAGTGGTTTTGTAGATTTGTTTCTGGTCTTTTGTGCGCTTTGGTGTATACTGTAAGCACAGAAGACAACTGAAATTTAATAAATAAATAAATATGTAAATAGATCAGGTTTTTCCGCACGGTTCCTTTATACCAATCGTAAGCAGATGAGGTGTATGTTAGCTATGGCGACATAGTGAATAATAGTGATGTCCCGCGACAAAAGTATGACACTTCCACAAAAGCGACAAATCAAGAGCGATCAGACCCGTGCCCCGTGCTCTCGTGCTCTCGATGTGAAGTGTATGTTCTATCAGATATTACAACGCAGCGCGCGGCTCGTTTCGTGCACTAACTACTAAGTATTCTGTGCGCAGAGAACTTGCATGACTTGATCACGATGTCGAATGGGAAAAATAAATATTGTTTTAAATTGACTGTGTTTTGTAGATTTTTGGTGGAACAACAGTTTTGCGTAGTAACACAGTCTATTAAATCATACAGTCGTTCGACGAAGCCGTCTAGACGGGGCAATCGTGCGGGGTGAGATGAGGGAAGCGCGCTCCTGCATTGCCTACAATGTTAGTGTTCCAGGAGTGCTGCTCAGGGACGTCTTCCGTATGTTTTAATTTTATTTTGGTGCCACGTTTTCAAAATTGCGACAACCCTACCCGTGTCTAGACATTATCGGCGTTTCTCCCAAAATCAAAGGCGATGACCTACTGGTAGTATTTCTTTACACTGTGATAGTAATGATGATTTCCATTTTTCTTATCACGGAAGCAGATAGTTCACATGTACCCGACTGATTCCATTAACACTGTAAGTTCAGTCGGAGCGCGCCGGCACCGGGCACCGGGCGGTCCGCGCGGTCCGGGCGCTGTCCCCGGACATCAGCTGTAAGCTCCTATGCCCGAGCTACACGAGGCTAGTCTTTCAAGCTAGGATAGCAAGCTAGCACTTCTAGGTATGTCGACAAGAAGCTAGAAGTACTAGCACACCCCGGACACTCGGCCTAAACTCCAAACAAACGGTGAAGTCGACATACCTACACTCACACAACTACGCATATGTCGTTCGAACACATTTACGCATGTGTGCGTGTCATCTAGGGTTACTAAATTATTTTATGGAATAGCTGTGACCCGTGAGTTCACCTGCCTGTGTTAAGTGGCTTACAATCTTACCTAGTTAGTGTTCGATCTTTAATGTAGGTAAATATAACTTTCATCAACAATCAGAAGGGAGAATATTTAAAACAAAATAGGAGATAATAAAGGTACCATGGACGAATTGATTTTTAGTTAAGTACACTTACCCAAAGAGAAAACGTTACCATAAGTTATTGGTGCCACTGACATATTTCACAACGATTAACGAAAGCCGCAGTTTAAAAACAACGAGTTTAATAATTTCGTCACAGGACTTCAGTGTTGGCGCGTACTTCTAACCAGAAAAATAAAAATGATTCAATCTTTGTAGAAATTCTTATGAAATTAAAAATCTCTTATTCTTGTTTCGTATAATAGACGAAAAATTTGGTACCATTTTGTTAAATAATACAGCATCATGGTCGTATTCTCATAGAAAATTATCGTCCGATATAATAACCCTTCGTTGAGTCCGCCTCGCGTCCGCGAGGGGGAGGAAGCTTGAAACTGGCGGGGGGTGGGGAGTGTCCGTTCTATCTATATTATCTATTCTATGGTACTAGTAAGTAAGAAAGTAAGTCATTTATTCCTTAAAGATTATAAACTAATGTACAGAAAGGGTTTACAATAAATGTTGTCTTAATATGTCTCAGTCAGCATTGAGCCCCAAACTAGGCTGAGCCTGTATCGTGGGCGCTCTGGTCTAGATTACCAAATTGGTGATATGTCAATAAACACTTACCTATCGTCTTTCCGTAACTCTACGTACACAGTTACATTATCCCACTAATATTATAAATGTCAAAGTATGGATATTTGATGTTTGTTGCTCAATCACGTCCTAACCTAAGAACGGATCAGGCTGAAATTTATGGAACACAGATAGATTATAGTCTGGAAGGGCACATAGGCTTTTTATCTAGAAAAAACAACGGGAACTTCGCGGGTAACACCGCGGGGTACTGCTAGTTGTCTATATAATTCACTAGCAGTGCCGCGCGGTGTTACCCGCGTAGTTCCCGTTCCCGTTGTTCCCGTTATTTTTCGGGATAAAAAGTAGCCTATGTGTTCTTCCAGCCTATTATCTGTGTGTATCCCAAATTTCAGCCCGATCCGTTCATACGTTAGGACGTGATTGAGCAACAAACATTCATACATTCACATTTATAATATTAGTAGGAAGGATAGTAGGATAGGATTTGAATGTGATTAAAAACTTTCGCAGTTACATTGTAAGCATTTACACATTGTTTTCATATATTAGCTTGCTATGCTAGCTTGAAAAACTAGCCTCGTGTAGCACGGGCATTACAGCGCCGCGCCGAGTCTGCAATAAACATAAACAAAACATTCCGCCCGCAGCCGCAGCCGCAACCGCGGAGAGTCTACTATCTCTACTACTAGCACGGTCGGGGCAGACATTGAAATAGAAAAAAATCCGGGGAGCGATTTTTTTTTATGAAACGTTGGGGAGGGTTGTTGGAAGTATAAATCTCGATTTTCTAACTAATCTCGGTAAAGGGTTCGCCGTCATCTTGTTTTAAAGTTTTTGTGAAGTGCGCCTAGTGCCAGGAAAAAAACAGATTTTACCCGCGCGAAATATGCATAAGATTATGCGATTTGGCCCTTCTTAATATCATATGCATAAAGTCGATAATAACATGACACAGTTTGGGGGGAAATCAATATTATAAGTTTTATTTAATTACGCAAAAACTAAACATAAATTCAAAAAGTATTCGGTAACTTTGCACACACTAATAGAGCGTAAACTTATACATTTTATTAGCGAAAAATAATGTGGGGTCATCGCTGATAATTTCGAGTACTCGAATTAAAATGGGTTTTTTCGGTGTCATTTTTATTTTTTTAATGATCTGATCTCTCTGATCTATTTTTATTAAAATTCTATTCGGTTATTGTGTTTCTTCTTGGTTGTACCCACATGTCAATATTTTTTTGTTCTAGTTTTTAGTTTCTTAACATCAGTGAGCGGCGTCGAAAATGTCCTTTTTAGGGTTCCGTAAAACGTAAAAACGGAACCCTTATAGATTCGTCATGTCTGTCTGTCTGTCTGTCTGTCCGTCCGTATGTCACAGCCACTTTTTGCCGAAACTATGAGAACTACACTGTTGAAACTTGGTAAGTAGATGTATTCTGTGAACCGCATTAAGATTTGTACAAAAAAAATAAGAAAAAATAAAAATTAGGGTTACCCCCCATACTGAAAACTGAAACTCAAAAATTTTTTTTTCATCAAACCTACACATCTGGGGTGTTTATCGATAGGTCTTCAAAAATGATGTTAAAGTTTCTAAAATCATTTTCCTCTACACTGAATAATTTGCGCGAGAGACACTTCCAAAGTGGTAAAATGTGTGTCCTAACTTCTGAAGTAAGCGAATGAAAAATCTAAAAAAAATATATGATGTACATTACCATGTAAACTACCAACGAAAATTAGTTTGAACTCGATCTGATGAGTTGTTTTTTTTTAGTACGTCATAAATTCACTATTATTAAAACTTCGATCAAAGTTACAACGAACTACAAGAACTAGGTGTACTATGTATACTATGTTACTTACTGCAACGGAACCCTTCATGGGCGAGTCCAACTCGCACTTGGCCACTTTATTTTAGTTTTCTGGCACTAGGCGCCCCCTTAACTCCTCAGCTTCCCGTGTTTGACACCAACATTCTGCCTGTCCTCTTTAAATTGTAATACGTAAAATAAATATACAGAGTACGTGTTGTTATGGCAGTCAAAAAAATCATTAATAACATAAAATAAGGGCAACAAGTACTTACGGCGAGTTTATTGATTCATTCTCAAGAGCTCGAAATTAGGTAACGTTATCGGGGTTACGTTATTGTTTACCCAGAAATAAATTATTATTGGAACGAAGTTCTTACGGCAGGCTTGGGGAGATAGGGATTTTGATGCGCGGCTGAACTGAAAAAAATGTGAGACTTAAACCGTAGGACGTAACAAAATATATACATTAAATCATATCTGAATGATTTGATGGTGGATTCTACAAAAAATATCAAATTTAGTCGAGTGTCTTAATTTAATTCTAAATTGAAATCGTATTTTTTTTTTGCAGATAATAAACTTAATTGTATAAATGTTAACCATTAGAATATCATACTATGTTTGAGTTACGCAAAAATAATTTTAATATTAACATAAAACAAACATAACTTTTTTTTTGATGTATTTGAGCGCGATATTTCCGATTTGAAGCCCAGTCTGGGATCATGCGCTTCTCTCGAGGTTGCCTATTTCCTGTAGATACGAAGACACGTATGTCGTTGGGAGTGGTTCATAGTTCCGCGGTACCTACGTGTGGTGTGCTGAGCGGGAATCAAAGCGCTCGATACGAATCCTGGGAATATGTATTACATACCTACACCTCACTATCACCACGCTCGGGCGAGCCGCCCGCGCCCGCGGGCAGCTAAGGGGGGGGGGCAATTAGATTGTGCAATTTCTGGACACATGCTACTGAGATCTAGTAGTATCTACCTGTCGGAAGGTAAATATAGAATGTGAGGAATGCGCCCGTTAAATGTGACCGTAGCTCTCTCAATGAAATTATTCTCCTGCTCATTCAAAGCTAATCCAAATTATTATGTCGTTTCATTTCCCCTCAAGGGTTTAAGAATAAGTTTTTATATTCTCAAGACGACCTTTAATTATCATCGCTTTCATTATGTTTCGCTATAAGTACTGCAAGTCACTGTAGCCATTTCGCCTGTATTGCGTGTTTCTTGGGAAGCCTCTGATAAAACTTGGTTTGAAAAGCTCCTCGCCTAACGCAGGCCTGCTCGCGGCTCGCGGGTTCTGGTCTCCTGGTGCTCTATCTACTGAAACGATGTCCGCCGAAATAGCCCGGTTTAGGTATGGCGTGAGAACCTGGTATGATGTCCGTTTTCAAATGTGTGAATAACGAAATCTTTCATCAGAATCTAAATAGCTTCAATTCGAATCTGCACTCCGCGAATATTTAAACTTTCGACGATACCGTATTCTTGCACAACATTACCTACTAATCTTTTCTTCTATGAAATAAATATTGTACTAGTCGGACTTCCTAAAACGCTAATTTGCTAAGCAATATACACTCACCTACACCCATACAGAAATAAAATTAAGTATGTGTAAAATATTAGCTGATAAATAGTATATGCTTGGATGAACACTGTTACAAATCAGTGTTGGTAAGATCAGTCACTCTTAACATAGCGAAAACTTGAGTGAAAGACAACGATATTTGTATGTCAATGGTGAAAGAGGTTGACATTTTTGTTTGGAAGTATTTGATCTATAATTCTGCTGTTATAATCCATATCACAAATAGGCACATGCCAAGGAGTTTATCAGATGAGTTCATGAATACCTGTCCGCAATTCATATTTATCCGTTCCAATGTGTGTTGACATACGGCGTGTTGGATCGAAGTAACGAGGCGCGATGAACTCAATTCGGCGGCAAATTGCAACCTTCACTCGTGATCCTCGCTCCTCGCGGCTGCTCCTCAACACACGCACACATGTGTCGATACCTACAGATACATGACTGTGTAGTATGTACTCCTTCCCCCACCGTCTCTGTTAAGCTTTTTTCAGTCGCATTCATACAGGAAACCAGTTAAATGGCGCTGTTTAGTAAAGAGGCTAGGCTTTTGAACGGCTGATTAAGCTAGTGACAGATACATATCATACACATACATAACATAAACAGCCCACTAAACGTTCTCGGGGCCTTCTCTCGCAAGGATAGAATCAAGGCTATAATCCACCACGGTGGCCCAGGGCGGGTTGGTGGGTGAAAACTTTGAAAGATGCTAGGTACATTTCGGTTGCTTCACCATGTATTCCTTCGCCGTTTTAAGTTAGCGGCATTACGCACATCACTTCGAAAAGACAATTGTCCGCGTGGTTTTGAACCCGGGGTCTCCGGATCAGCAGGCGCCGTTCTCCCGACTAGACCAGCCGTAACATACACATACAACTTCACTATAATACACTGATGACGCGGAAACAACGCGCTCATTTGTAACGCGCCCGCAGCCGTTTGCAGATGACTGCGTTCAACATTTACCTAACTGGCGGTGGAAAACTAATTACATAGTTTCGGTGCCAGGACTCGTAGGGTTCGGAGGCTAATTCCTAGATCCTTTTCTGAATTGAATACTTCTTTGTGACATCTGATGATCTGATGTTGTGATCTCGGTGTGACGTATACACAGTAGGTATACACTATACAGCAATAAAAAGCAAGACACCAATAAAAAGTAAAGATTATTTTCATCGTTAAAGACGAAGAAATAATAGACAGATTTTACTTGTAATACATATAATAAAACTACAGGAAATAAGAACAGGATATACTTAACGCAAAAGACGTGGTAGCTGCGGCTAGTTGAAGTAAAGCGTATCATTTGTATGCTTGGAAGCGCGCACCGCGCAGTGCTGGCCGCTGTCTCAATATCCTACAAGAATCCTTCGATATAAAATAAGTAGTCTAGATCTTCTGAGTATCGGCCGACGGGTGCGTCGGCTTGTAGGCGGTAGGTACTTGTACCTACAGTAGTTGTTTGTGTCTACTGTGAGCCCCTTGCATAAAACAGAACGTTTAATAATTGTAATTTAAAAACCTGATAATATAAGTAATGCATATTTTATAATTTTAAATACAAACAATGACGAATACTTTTCGTATTAGGTATTTGTGTTCGATTTAAAAAAAAACTATTTAAATACATACATTTTTAATACTCGTTAGTTACTTTTCATTCGCAAAATTTTATCAGCTTTGTCTACAGCCTTTACTGACTGAACACAACCTGCTGAAAAACAGTGGAAATTTGCTGAAAATATATTCAGGGAAATTATGCGGCTATCAGCTGTAAATGTAATCTCCTACTAAACGGGTAGGGGCCTTGTCAATTAGATGCAACCGTAACAAGGCTTTGTCATAGTGAACGTTTTGGGCTAAGTGTAGGGTGTAGCATCGATATAAACCATTGGATGTGCCCTGAACATCTTGAAATTGGTAATAAACTGCGTCTCTGTGTGTATCGTAAGTATTTACAAACAACCAATGTACTTGATCCCTAGAATCGCTAGCGGCGAGGTATGTTGCGGTTCTACTTATTTTGGTTGTTGACAACGAATAGTGATAGGTAAAAACGTCCGGCGTCCACCGCTTCCCGCAACCGACTAGTACACTTTTCCCAACGATGACATGATTCCGTGCGCCCTGAAGTTTGGGAGGGCATATCTGTGTATTAAGATCGTTGGGGTGTAGGATCAGTTAGTAGACCCCCGTTGTAAACATGCCGTGAACCTTGTTCTCGACGGTTAAGCTTAGACAACGTTCCGTCTAGTCAGTTCCCATCAGTTAACCATCTTGTTACTTTCTTTTCTTAGAAACTTATAGCTTCGGTTTTTTGAGCTACATAATATTTAGTTTTTACTTAGCTCTTATGAGTCTTACCGTTGGCATGTTCTACGGGAACTGAATTGATTTAACGCAAAAAAAAAACAAAAGAAAAAAAAGAGTACATGTTTCAGAGATTGAAACCGAAACTGAAAGAAAAAAACTAATTGGTTTTACAAAAAAACAAACTCTTCTCTTCCATGAGATTTGCAGTTTAGAGGAAAAAAGTTACAATTTAAAGATATTTATCGTATCGTCATTATGGGCTATTTTTAGCGTCCACTTAGTACATCAAACTGCATCGGAATGAAAGAGTCCCTTTCACCACACAACTACTGTAAATATTCCGTTATAAAATTATTACGAGCCCATGTGTGGGAGGTTTTCACATAGATCTCATTTACCAGACATGTTCCGATTGAAGTTTCCAGTTAATCTGGCAGTTCTATTTCAAATTAAAGGTTCCATCGTCAAAATATTAGGTTCAAAAATTAAACTATTATCTAAATTACTAAGTTAGATCTTATTGTACAGAGCTCACGATACCTACATTCAACATTATGACTGTGAGAAATAACCTGACGAAATACTAGGTACAGATATATCCGTAATAAAATAAGAAGTTCGTTAGGGTATTCCTCTATATCTCTTATTTGGGGACTCCACAAACTTGAACTTAGCTCATAATGATCGCCCTCCACCCTACATAAAAAAAATGCGTTCTCTGAAAAACCCCACGGTAACGCCTAAAAAATTTAAGCTTTCAACAGATTAATCATACCTATACATAAGTTGATGCGCAGGAAATTTAAAATGAACGAAGACCCAAAAGAACTTCCTTTCTATAATTTTCCCAGCGTCGGCGCCGCTCCCGGCTGCACAGTGGAGTACTCGACGGCCATGCGCACTGTGTCAATCAATAAAAGTGGTCAAGTGCGTTTCGGACTCGCCCATGAAAGCTTCCGTAGCAGCAAGTAACATAATATAAAAGTTCTTGTAGTTCGCTGTTACTTTAATCAGTGTTTTCTCAATAGTGAATTTATGATTAAAACTACTTCCTAGACCTCATTCAAACCAATTTTCGTTGAAAGTTTACAATGTACATTATATTTTTTTTTAGTTCTGTCATTCTCTTATTTTAGAAGTTACAGGGGTGGGGGACACATTTTATATATATTGGAAGAGTCTCTCGCGTAAACAATAGTTTAATTTTTTTTAAACTCAATAGAGTTTAGAAAAAACAAATGCTAGAAACCTCAATATCATTTTTGAAGACCTATTCATAGATAGCCCACGCGTATGGTTTTCAGTTTCAGTTTGAGTTTCAGTTTTTTAAGTATCGGACACTCCCAAAATTTTTTCTTTTTTCTTTTTTTTCTATAAAAATCTTAATGCGGTTCACAGAATACATATACTTACAAAGTTTTCAATATTTTAGTACTTCTAGTTTCGGAGAAAAGTAGTTGTGACATACGGACGGACAGACACACAGACCGACATGACGAATCTATAAGGGATCCGTACTTTACCATTTGTTTACGGAACCCTAAAAACAACCTCACATATCTGGAGGTCTACCTACTCTAATTGAACAAAATACGAAATTTCGACAGAAACTGCGCGAATTTCCTACTACGGTTCTACTTCGATCCTAAATTCGTCCGAACGAAAATTGTTTGATGTTTAAATGTTTTAAGCCTACTCTAATTTACCAAAATTGCAACACACATTCTAATTTTATAGAAAAACATTCGGAACTTTAACTTAATCTCTGATGAAAACTTCTACCATGCCTTGCCTATTTAAGCAATGCCTATTTAACACTTTTCGGTATGAAACCCCTCACCAACACAATTACGAGTGATCTCTATGACAGGGCCATCAACATCCTACTGGTTCTTAGTTAATCATCCATTTTATCTGTAACACAATGAAGCAATAAACGATTGATTATTGAGTTATAAGAACACGAAGCTGCTAGAATTTACTCAATATTTAAAAACTCAGTCATCAAATGAGGCCATCCCCAAATAATAGTTGTGACCCGCTGCCATTACCACTTAACTGTTATGGACACACGGATATTTCCAAAATTGAGACCGTTCTTCCCTTGACGGTTACTCGTACCTCGTACTATTAGTTTTTCCGTTGATGTTTGTTTGAGCTTCACTAGAGTCATAAAACAGTTCTTTGCTGATTGAGCCAGTCTTCTTTTCTGCTGATGAATTTAATGCACCGTTCACTATGTATTTTTAAGATATTTAAGTTCGAGATATTGAAATATAGTTCTGTAGACACATTTTCGGTGTATCGCGGACTGTGGGTGTTTCCTACACAAATAAATACTACTAACATGCAACGCTGTAACACGCATTCACGCGCTACACTGCGTGGTGCATGGCAGTGTGATAACCGCCTTACATCTGTGGGATACCAACATGATAATAAAGTGTCCAAACTTAAAAAAACTCATAATGATGTGTAGCTCGACAGTCTTCTTTGAGTTGAGTTGGCGACGCGACTCATTCCTGATCATTTTAGGTGGTAGACGTAATACTGCTTTTGTCATTAAAATGACTTCGAAATTAGAAAAGGATATAAAAAAGGCATACAACCGTGTATGGTTGTTAGTAGCCTGATTTAGTAAAAACAAAAATTGTAGGTACTTCTTGCAGCTTGTGTTTTATTAATTAATTCGAAATGCATATCAGATACTCATGTACATCTAAGTATATAATACGTTTGTTGTACCAAACACAAACTTCTATGTCAAAGCAATAAAAAACAGCCATTTAAGCCGCATATTACGAACCCCGAAACTTTTCGCAAGGGAATCAAAACTTAATATATAAGTAGTATACTTGCAGACGACAGATATCTAGAAATTTGGCAAGAAGTTAGAAGCAACATTTTATAGCAAACTTATAGGAAAAAAAAATGGAAACCTGAAAGATTTAGTTGTAACACAAACATCAAACATAACAAAATTATTTGTAATTATTATAAACTTTTAACGCTTTCCCTCTTGCTTATGGTCTGTTTCGCACTTGACTTTTTAACATGTGTGTCTTGGCTTCTTCTCCTTAGAGAAGAAATGGAAAATAAGGAGTAGGGAACTTTTTAATTTTATTCTGATGCTATCTGTTGAGCCGATGACTACCGGTTGGGACTACGCTAGTAAATAATCGGCTCGACACCATAGCTACATTTTTGTTTTTGATGACTATCTGTAAGTTGTTTGCAAATCAATTTTAATGTACTACACTTCAAAAATACGTTCTGTTTAAATTACTCGGTTTTTTTAAACAAATTATGATCTGTAATGTCCCTTATCACTCTTACGCGTTATGGATGGCTCAAACTTGTTTTGGCACAATTGAAGACAGTAGTGATAGTCGCATGGTGAAGGGCTGGAGCTGCGCTGTCGGTCGTCCTCAGCGCAGCCGGCGTCACAGGGAGGGTGGGCGCAGTCCGTGTGCTGTGTGATATAGCTCGGGTCTCGTTGTTGCAGGGACGTGTCCGACAACAACATCACGGTGCTGGCGCGCGACGCGCTGCAGCCGGCCGCCGGCCTGCGCGACCTGTGAGTACCCGCCCCGCCCCCCGCGCGCCCCCGCCCCGTCCCCGCCCCGCCCCCGCCCCGCCCCCGCCCCGCTGACGCGCCGCGTGTTGCAGGAACCTGTCGCTGAACCGGCTGCAGGAGCTGGAGCCGGGCGCGCTGGGCGCCGCGCTGCAGCGGCTGTGGCTGGACCGGTGCGGGCTGAGCCGGCCACCCGCGCCCGGCGCGCTGCGGGCCGCGCCGCGCCTCACGCTGCTGTGAGTACCGCCGAGCACCGGTGCGGCCTGAGCCGGCCACCCGCGCCCGGCGCGCTGCGGGCCGCGCCGTGCCTCACGCTGCTGTGAGTACCGCCGGGCACCGGTGCGGCCTGAGCCGGCCACCCGCGCCCGGCGCACTGCGGGCCGCGCCGCGCCTCACGCTGCTGTGAGTACCGCCGGGCACCGGTGCGGCCTGAGCCGGCCACCCGCGCCCGGCGCACTGCGGGCCGCGCCGCGCCTCACGCTGCTGTGAGTACCGCCGGGCACCGGTGCGGCCTGAGCCGGCCACCCGCGCCCGGCGCACTGCGGGCCGCGCCGCGCCTCACGCTGCTGTGAGTACCGCCGGGCACCGGTGCGGCCTGAGCCGGCCACCCGCGCCCGGCGCTGTGAGTACCGCCGGGGAAAGGAACCTAGTGCCTGACGCTGAACTCGCTGCAGGCAAAACCCACTTCACATACCAGTAAACATCAGGAACAAATATTTGAGTATTCGAGTTACGAGCGTAGACATCAGTTCTGTATCTGGCTGTTCATAAAAGTATGTGTCTACAAATGTCGTGTTGACACCAATCATTTAGCTTCTGTAGTATTTAAAGCATTAAACAGTGTTGTGCGAAAAAATTTTTACATAAAATATTTATTTGACCGGTCTGATTGTAATCCAGTATTGCGTGTCTCGCAACGCCGAACCGCGACTATAATATTTGCGATACACGAAAACTTCATCATAATTTCAACCAAATGAAGTCTACTCGATATAGGCCTCTTCCAAAAAAACTCCACAAAGACCGATCTTCCGCCGCCTGCTTCCAACAATTTGAACATTCGCGGGTGGTACAAGCAGTAAAGGAGGAATCGTCACCTGTCAGGGGAGCACCCGCAGGGTCGTGGGTCTCCGAGGGTTACCTACTATCAACAGAATTGCTAATGACATCTTTAATCTCAAAATTAGAAAAAAAATGCAGTCGTAGGAACTGCCGATAGAAGTGAAAACTTATAACTCAAAATTTTATAGCTTACCTTGGAAACTACACGCGTGTAATCGGAGGGCGTGGCCTCGCCATCTTGGCATGGCCATCTAGAAATGCGTCAGCATTTCCCATTGGCTGATGCGTTTCTAGATGGCCATGCCATGATGGCCTGTCCACGCCCTTGCAGCATTTCCCATTGGCTAACGTATTTCTAGATGGCCAATAGCCATGGTCCCGAGTTTACCCGAAGCTTTCTTATCATACCCGAGCGTGATGAATGAATCCACTTCACAGCCCACAAAAAATCTGTCTATAGCGCGCCTAAAGAAGTTTTCACTTCAAAAAAGTAACAGCAACCGTTTGCTCAACATCCCATTCATGAATGTAATGTGCGACGTGTACTTACTATCACTTGTCATCTGAGCTGAAGGGCGGGAGTTCCAGCAACGCCGTGACTGTGGCAGGCGAGCCGGGTGGAGTGCACTCTGGCAATGAGAGTTTTCAATCCGACGAAAGATGACCGTTCTGATCATCTTTCGTCGGATGTACGACCGACGAACCGGAGTAGGGAAGAAGCGAGTTTATTTCGAAATCGTTTTTCGTAGGAAGAGAGTAGACGTCCTGGTGACAGCGCCTAGTGCCGCGACCGGCGACCGGCGACCGGCGACCGGCGACCGGCGTCCGGCGGCCGGCGGCGGCGCTACAACTTACTGCGAGCTAATACTCTCATCCTCCGTACATTGAATCGGGCCAGCGGCTTGGAAAATCCTGTTTGTATAAACGATGAAACGTAGTGTTGACACCTGCGTCAGCGTCTCCCGCGACTGCGCACTCGATCGCGATCCACGACTCAGGTCACTTTACTGCGATATTTGTTTACGTCATCAAATTCTAGTATTTAGATTCGACGAGAACATTCCTGAGATCTGGGATTTGCGATGGAAATAGTAACACGCGATAGATCGAAGGTTTTCACCTCGGCGAGTGATTTGACTGCAGACCTTGTAACGAGTTGGTACTCTGGTACTTTAATAAGTAAATGCTATGAAAAACATTTCTCTATTAACGTAGGCAGTATGGGTAATAAATAATTGTATAACCCTTTTAGTCTTGCGGCGCAAACAAATCTCAGCCGACGGTTGAAAGCTCCCCGCCCCGTGTTGACTCGGTAGAGTTCGAGACTCTATTCAAATAAGAGCCCTGATTCCGGCGCTCCCGGGGTCCGCCCCGCGCCGGCTCTGCTCTCAGGTTGCTCGTTGTTTATTCACACAAAAATACCTCCTATCGGTATTCGCTATTTACTTTCGCGAAAGTGGATTTGTCCTAGTCAAATACATTTGTTTAGGTAGCCGCCGGCGGACTCGCAAGAACTACGAAACTACGAAGAACATTCATGAATATCATACGATAATTCGAAGTGTGCGAGCGGCGCCCGCGGGCTCGGTGTGGCCAACTCCACGAGCGGGCGTGCGGCGGCGCGCGGCACGCGGCGGGCAGACGCAGACCTCGCCGGCGGCGCCAAGCGCGGGCGCGGGCGGCGCGTCGTTACGACATTACTCACGAATTGCACACACCTTCATACGCGTGACCTCGGTGTCGCGCGGGGGGGGGGCTGCAGGCGCGGGGGAGGGGTCGGGAGCGGCTCAGTAGCGACTGGTGCATGTTAACATAAGTAACACAGGCATGGTCCCAGAACTACTCCCGACAATTCATGAGGAACTGCCGGCGCGGCGCAAGCAATAGCTGCGTTGGTTCCTCTTCATAATTCGAATAGAGTCCAATGATATGTCAGCTTGCTCCCCGCACCGGCCGAGTGATGAGCGCTGGTCCTCAGACTGTTTGTCCAGCGGTGGGCAGACATCATCTCCCCGTGTCGTTTCGTGTACGTTTACCACGGTGCGCCGGCTCTGCGCAGAACGAGGACCGTTTGACTGGTCTGCGGGTGTCCGGCCGCACAAGGACTCCTGTGGCTGACACCATCCTGCCGGTGGTTAATGACCAACCACTAGAACCACTACCAGCTAGTAGGCCTCGTTCCTCGTTCGCCGGACCACACTCGGCGAACCATAAACCTCCTTTTATGTAGTTTTTACTGCGCCAGTTCGCGAAAGTCGTTCGTGTAATCGGCCGGTAATCAAATTACCGTTCGGCGATCAACTGCCACATACACTAGGGGGACTCATTGTTTACTAATTTACACACACGGCTTACAAATACATTTTTTTTTTTCTTTTGTAGATTTACACTTGACCGCCAACTTGCCTGATGTTAAGCGACGCGACGGCGACGTAGACTGCACGTCTACGATGAAGCGTGTTTACCGAAGAAGAAACTGATTTGAAGACGCGAAGGTTGTAACCATCGGGGAAAACCCACTCAGGCAACGTATTTCACAGCCTCGTCTAGGTTGTGTTCTTATAACAAAAGTAGAGTAAAATTGTTAGTGTCTTTGGAACGTCAACCATGAAACGATGTCGCTTTTTCGAACTACGAGCATTCCTATAAAAAAGGACAAAGCGGTATTACATCATGTAAATCAGTTGCACACTCACCGAAGTGTATCCGATAACCCGTGATATCATAAACAAGATTAAACCGAACCCAGTGGGCGCCGCTATGTCTCCTTTGAGGAACTGTCTCGGGGACGACATGTTTTCTTTACCCGCTACAGCATAACAACGGGAAGTTGTTAAAAGTTATCGGGAGCCATCCGAGTCCAAAAACATGTGTCGGTTGCGATAGAATGTGATGTAAGACTCGCTCGCCTTTAACACGAACGTTAATTCAGGGTAATTGTTTTGAGATTTATTATTCAGTAACGGAGGGAATCAGCAAACATTGAATATTCAGTAACGTAGTCAGTGTTGCCAGCTCCGGACAGCAGAGCTCCCGGCGGGGCGGGGTTGCTCGCTGTCTCGGTAATGAACCCTTATTATATTCTCATTAGTTAATGACCCGTTGTCAGAATGCAAGTATTAAATTTACTTGTCATAGACAGCCTTCAACTTCTCCAAGAGTGGCGCTAGTGTTTAATTTCGTGTACTTTAAATAGTAAATAGTTGAGGACTAACTTTGGCAGGACTATTAGCATGCTCAACACGCTTCGTTGTATAAACACGAGACACGAGTCATGTTTTGTTTGCGTGTTGTCTCGCTGCGGGCTGCGGGCGAGATTCCTACATTTTTTTTTAAAGTGAAAACTTTTCTTGGCGCGTCACAGACAGAATTTTCGTGGGCTGTGAATTGAATTCTAGCGCCA
The DNA here is from genome assembly GCA_963693475.1 of Ectropis crepuscularia. Lineage (NCBI taxonomy): Eukaryota > Metazoa > Arthropoda > Insecta > Lepidoptera > Geometridae > Ectropis > Ectropis crepuscularia. Next base: position 62,720 of record OY856355.1, read on the forward strand.
CGCTCGGGAATGATAAGAACTTTTCGGGTGAACTCGGGACCATGGTCATTGGCCATCTAGAAATGCTTCAGCATTTTCCATTGGCTATCTAGAAATGTGTCAGCATTTCTGGTTGGCCATGGTCATGGCCACGCCCTCCGGTTTCACCAGTGTAGTTTCCAAATGAGATATAAAATTCTGAATTATAAGTTTTCACTTCTATCGGCAGTGCCGTGGCAGTGCCTATGACTGACAATTTTTTCGATCGTTTTTCGTTTCGTGCGTTTAAGAGTGCGCCTAAAGCCAGGAAAAAATCAGATTTCACCCGCGCGACGCGTTTCTTAATGTGATGTACATAAAGTCGAGAATAGCATGACACAGTTTGGAGGAAAAATCAATATTTAATCAGGAGTCCATTTTTGACCAAGTTTTATTTAATTACTCAATAACTAAACATAAAATTAAAAAAGTGTTCGGTTACTTTACTAGAACGTACAAATAGGAATTTTATTACCAAAAAATAATGTGGGGTCATCGCTGATAATTTCGAGTACTCGAATTAAAACGGGTTTTTTCGGTGTCATTTTTATTTTTTTATTGTAAAAAACTCTGATCTGTTTTTAAAATTCTACTCGGTTATTGTGCTTCTTCTTGATTGTACCCACACGTCAATATTTTTGTCATAGTTTTTAGTTTCTTAACTTCAGTGAGCGGCGTCGAAAATGTCCTTTTTTCGTTTTCTGGCTTTAAGGGGGCGCCCCCCTTAATGCGACCTGAGTTACGCGTTAATGAACTACAATTCAAAACCTCGCTTACTACCTATTGACGAAGTTACTAACATTGCTATTTATACACCTTATTAGACTGTGTCAAATATACAATTAAACTTAGATACAAAAATACAAGCGTTTATGTAATTTAGGAAAGGTCAACGACCGGTGACTAAAAATAACATTATTTTCAGGAATGTGTTCCTCAGATAACTGGCTCGGTCGCCGAGATGCAGTACTGTAGGAGAATGCAATAACTCACATCCTCCGCACCAACCCAGCAAATGGCGGCGGTGTGGCGACATTTTTATCTTCACTCCCTAGGGTTCAACCACAGAAATCTTAATAATTAGATTTGTGTGGGTTCAACCAACACGTCAGATATTATCAAAAATATTTAAGAGATCTGACTCTATATTTGTGATAAGAACGTCTAGGCGGTGGAATGCGTTGCCTGAGTGGGGTTTTCCCGATGGTTACAATCTTGAGAGTGAATCGATTTTTTCAAAGTGAGCATGCTCCATAGTAAACCACATCGACGCTTAACATCAGGCGAGATGGCGGTCCAGTGTAAACCTATCATAGTAAAAAAGTATCCATCATTTGGCGTCGTTTCTGTAAAGTAATTTAACTATAGATGATAAATAAATAAACTTAGCAATGTCCTAGTGTTTCGCGGTGCATGTTGTTTCGTACGCGGTATGTGGCGTGTGATGTGTGGGCTGTGATTTGTGTGATATGAGTGGTAGCGCCGCGTTTATTGAGCGTGCATGATGGATGGTGTGCCGTGTGTGACCGTCCCTGCCGGCCTGGATTCCTGGGTTCCAGCCGAGTTGCGAGGTTGCTCCCATACCAGACTATTGGACGGAGTTGAAAATATAAATATACGTTTCTGCTGTACCTACAGTACTCTGGATGCAAATTCAAACATTACATTAACTTTCAGAAGAAAAGAGGATCTGGAAGCAGATTTCTATTATATTAATAATTATAAATACAAGATGGAGACAACATCTTTTTAGAGTAAACATTTGATCTCACACACAGAAATCTAAATAATTATTTAGATTTCTAATTTAAATAATTATTTAGATTTCTGTGATCTCACACCAGGCTCGGCGGCTCGCGCTTTCGAGTCGGAAAACGAAATTACTCATAATAGGTACCTAGGGATGTCGTTATGATATTCATTTGTTGATCTAATTCCAGTTAAATCAGAGATCGCTGTGTGAGTGTGTGTTGTGATGTAGTAAGTGAGAGCGTGTAAGGGAGTACCTAGAGTTAAATGTAGTCTATTCAAAATAGACGATGTACAAGTGTTATCTCAAATCAAGACCCTGTAGTTGTGCCAAATGATGATAGCGATCATACATAATATATTATAGCGAGTAATCCCAACACTGAACGGATCCGAGTGATGTAATGTTCAGTATCCTCACACGACGTGTGAAGTGTCTCGACGCCACCTCGGCGCAGCGCACAGCCTCGCTGTACTACTCACAGTCGAGACCCTGTAGGAGGACTCCAGCCTCCAGCGAGGGTTTATACTTCACGTTGGACTCTTTCAAACCCCGGCTCGGCTGCTCCTCACCTCCTCAGCCAGGCTGCAGCGGGTGCTTTGTATATTAATCTAGCGGCTCGATCCGCCTTCATTCCAGTTAAACTATAAAGAATGTCTTTGTACTATTTCTATGGCTATACTAATAATACATAAAACGCTGGTTCTGTCGATTCTAACCTCTTAAAATTTAAGCAACCTTCGAAATCTGCTCTAATAGAGATGAATTTATTTATACAGTTTGCGAGGCAGTTCTCCGACTGGTTGGATGCCATATTTTATTAGTTGAAACACTAAATTCGATGTCGGTTGCGTCCGCACATAACTCATATATGTTGCGCTCTCATTTTTGAAATTATAATATGTTGTTAAAGGAATGTCTAAAAGTAATCTACAAGTATCGAAACAGTGTTGAGTAAGAAATGATTTACGCAGATAAGAGTGAACACAGAGTTATAGATAACATAGTCTGATATTGGTCCGACCGAGTTACAGGGGGTTACCTGAGGGACTTTTTTTTTTTTTTTTTTTAACATTTATAGGTTTACACTTGACCACCATCTCGCCTGATGTTAAGCGACGATGCGGTCTAAGATGGAGCGTGCTTACCTAGAAGAAACCGATTCACTCTCGATTTGAAGACACCAAGATTATAACCATCGGGAAAAACCCACTCAGGCAACTCATTCCACAGTCGAGACGTTCTTATCACAAAAGTAGAGTCAAACCTCTTTGTTCGTGTCTTTGGAACATCAACCATGAAACGATGCCGCTTCTTCGAGTTACGAGAAGTCCGATAGAAAAAAGGGCTAGGTGGTATTAGATCATGCAGATCAGATGCACACTCTCCGAAGTGTATCCGATAATAAACCGATAAGCTAGCAATTTTCCGGCGATGTTCAAGAGTTTGCAGTCTTTTTCGCACAAGAGAATTATTGCCTATGAGCCTTTTAGCCCGCCTCTCGATCGATTCCAGAGCCTCAAGCTGATACTTAGCCGATCCATCCCAAAGGTGCGAACAGTACTCCATACAAGAGCGAATCTGTGCTTTATATAATAAAAGCAATTGTTCAGACTTGAAGTACTTTCGCACCTTTGAGAGGACACCTAGTTTTTTTGCAGCTAATTTAGCCTTGGACTCGATATATGAGCCAAAGTTGAGTGTAGATGTCAGGGTAACACCCAAAAGCTCAAGATGATCAGTAACCGGCACGGATACACCTCGAAAAGTAGGAGTCTGTAGAAATTGACTCCTTTTTGCGGAGAACAGACACGCCTGCGTCTTTCCTTCATTAAACTTGGCCAGATTGGTTTCGCCCCATTCAGAGACTGCCTCAAGGGCCAAGTTCAAACGCTCGACCATACTCTCTCTCAATACCTTAGTTTGTTGACCGCTGGCTCTCGCGCTAGACATGTAACTCTCCACAACGGTGCTATCATCTGCGTACCCAAAGATACCGGGCTTCAGCAGATCGTTGATATGTAGCAGAAAAAGCGTCGCAGAGAGTACCGACCCTTGAGGGACTCCGGCATTGATACCCATTTGGTCCGACGAGCAGCCATCAATGACAACTCGTATGGACCGATCTCTCAAGAAGTCCGATATCCACGCAATAAAACCTGGAGACAAACCATAACTAGAAAGCTTGCTAATAAGGCCATCATGCCAAACCCTGTCAAAAGCCTTCGAGATATCCAGGGAGACTGCAAGTGCTTCCCCGTGTTTCTCGATAGCTTCACTCCAGATGTGAGTGACATACGCCAGAATATCCCCAGTCGACCGGTTTCGGCGAAACCCGTATTGCCGGTCACTGAGGAGGTCGTTAGATTCTAGGTATGCCAGGAGCCTGCGGTTTAAGACACGTTCCATAGTCTTGCAGAGTATGGACGTGACCGAGATGGGCCTGTAGTTGGCAGGGTCAGCACGACTACCCTTTTTGGGCACAGGTTGCACGTTAGCAAGCTTCCACGATTTCGGTACTTGCCCAGTTTGGAGAGAGAGTCTATACAGGCGCGTTAGTACAGGAGACAACTCAGGTGCACAAGCCTTCAACACTAGGGCAGGAATTCCGTCCGGGCCGCTGGCTTTATTCACGTCCAGATTACGTAGCACTTTACGAACCTCCATTTGGCGAATATGCATTTCCGGCATCAAAGTCGGACTGCCAGGTGGAGTAGGAGGAATCGCACTACCAGCATCTAGACGCGAAGATTCCGCAAACTGAGATGCAAACAAGTTTGCCTTCTCCATTGCGGTGTGAGCCAGCGCCCCATCAGGTTTCAGCATTGGAGGCAGTGAAGAGCGGCAGAAGTTCGATTCGACCGATTTAGCTAGGGACCAAAACGCCTTGCTACCCGCAGGATACGAAGCTAGTTTGTTCCCTATTCGACTAATGTGGTCAAATCGAGCCCTCTGAAGAACCCTTTTGCATGCCTTAGCAGCCCTGTTAAACGCTTTCTTTTTGCGGTGTGTATCCCTTGCCTTACGCTGTCGAGCATCAACCCAGGCTAGGTAGGCCTCATGTTTAGATGCTTCAGCACTTTTACATTGAGAACCGAACCATGGGCGAGCTTTGCTGGATAATGAAACGTCAGAGTATGGAATGAAATATTCCATAGCCGTACGTATTACATCAGTCACAGCATCCGCGCAGGCTGACGGGTCACCAGAAGAGAAGCACAGTGGCTGCCATTGGTAAGATGCAAAGAAAGAACGCATTTCGTCCCAATCTGCTGACTTGTATTTCCATAGCCGCCGGTTGCCTCTGGGGCTGAGATCGGGCGGATGGTAAACGGATACTGATTTCACCAGACAGTGGTCGGAGCTGCCTAACGGCGAATATACCGCCACGGAGTATCGGTCTGGATCAGTTGTCAGCAGAAGGTCTAAGCAATAGGGAGTATGCGACTCAACGTCTGGTACCCGTGTCGCCTCTTGGACCAGCTGGGTTAGGTCTAACGACAAAGCCAGCTTTCTCGTTTCCAGCCCAGCATGGTCAGTGTCCCGGTATGGGTACAGCCAATCCTTATGGTGGCCGTTGAAATCCCCCAGTAACACTAATTGGGCTGATGGGTACTTCTGCTGAGCCGCGTCCGCTGCCTCACTCAAATAATCGGTGAGCCGAGTTGTCTCCTGATCTCCACTGTGCGACCGATAGACACAGGCATAGACAATTTTGTCGATGCCTGTGTCTATCAGCGCCCATAGAACAGAGAACCTGGTGTCCTCAAGATTACGGAGACGCCGACAGCAGATATCGTCACGGGCGTACAGGCACACTCCAGCACGCGGCTTGAAGTTGTGCTCCAAGGTATACCCTGGATAGGTTAGGTACGCCACGTCCGACGGACATCCTATCTGCGTCTCCGTAAGAAACAAGAGTGACGGCTGCTCAGTCTCGAGGTGATGGTGGACTGGGGTGATATTAGAGTGCAGACCTCGAATATTAGTGAGGTGCACTTTGAGAGACAAGGAGTGCAGCCGCTGTTTCACTATGTTTCTGTTTTTACTTTTCATATTAGTTTTTGAGAGTGATTGTCGGTGGGAAAACGGAAGTAGAACGAGGCTGCACACTGCCAACCAACGGTCACAGCACACAACACAAATACACCAATGGGAAACTAGTCTGGAGACTGCGGGGACGCCCGAGCCCCCCCGGGGATGTCTATCTGGCCTTGTCATCCGGTCGCCAACCGGCAGGATAGCGCATCCCGGGATTTTTCGCTAGATGGCGGGGCAGCCTTTCATGAGTGGCTAGCTCACTACTTGGGCCCCCAACTATCTGCGGTCGGTAGCGGCAAAAAACCGTGCCTCGGATCCCGCTACCCTCCATGACTAGCTTCCCGATGTAAAGTATTGGTGTGCAACTATCTGGTCTTGCAGTTATGCAGCAACTGTTCTGACCCGTTTTCCCTAACGGCGTCACCATTACTTATAATGGTTGGTCATATGCGACGTTTTTTAAATAAATATGATATTATGTTCTTCAATATCGTATTTTTTTTTGTTTTATGGGCAAACATTTTCTGTAGCGCGTGCGAATTTTAGGGCTTTTTCATCTTTAGTTTCATTATTGAACTTTTAGTAGCACTTTTTAAAATGTTTCAAGTATAAAATGTAGCTTACGGCACTAACAAGGTCATGGAACATTCTTATGGCGAAATAATTTATGAAATCGGTTCAGAAGCGAACTTATTTGAAAATAATTACAAACATACTCGTACCTAAAGAAACACAAATCATTCGTCATTAAAATTTGTTATACTCGTAGTTATATAGCAGCGCAGAGAGTACATAATATGTATATTTGACATGTTTGGAATTATTGTATGAACTGCAAATATCCAATGTACGTTGTTAATTCTCGTGACGTCATTCGCATGACGGGTCACGTCACTTGACATTTGTCGCACTCGCGCGTGCCTTGTTTACTGATGACGTGCGGAGTGCGCTGCCCGCCGGCGCCGGTCACCGGTCGCCGGTCGCCGGTCGCCCGTCACCGGTCGCCAGTGCGGACGTCTGGTCTGAGCGTCTGTGGCGTACAGTAGGGAGCTAGAGTTTTGGATATCGTCTCGTCAATGCAACAACAGCAGTGTGCCCATGTCTGAGATCGCGATTACATCTGGGATATTAAAATGTAGAGCAAACTGACAAACGTGCGACACCGCCGCGCGACACGACCGACATTAATTGGAACAGCCGGCGCTGTCAGCCGAGCGCACAGCGAGCGCGACAGACATCGGTGATCCGTTCTGGGAATCTTAATACATGTTTTTTTACATCTCTTCTTTATCGCATATTTTGACTACCAACATGCCTCATGCCAAGCGCCGGAATGTGAGAGTAATGACGAACGTTCCCCGGCTCGCGTGAACTCACCGTGAGCGCACCGCGAGCTCGGCGTGAACTCGCCGCGTCGCTCACCACGGCGACGGCCGGAGGGAGCACAACAAACGACAATCTCCGCTCCGCATCGAGGTTACCTCGAAACTGCGAGTGCTCGCTACTCGCTGATATACGACTCCGTGCGCGACCGCGGACCAATTCCCATTCAAATCGCAGACGATTAAATACAACATTGTTTACCTGTTTACCCGACTAATCGAGAAACACGGCTCCTGTTCTCCGACGTTCCAGCGGTAACACGGACAAAACATCCATTAAATTGCTAAATATCAAATTAAATAATATCCAAGAGAATTCAACGAGTTCTGCGGTTTTTTCATAAATAATTTGACACACTATTAAAAATAATTCTTAATATATTATTTGCCAACAATGACGTGCCGGGTGACTGCCGCACGGCGCACGGCAGGTGACGCTTGTGAAACGAGAGTCGAATGAAGTGGCGATGTTCCGTCGCCGGAGCCGGCACGCGCGCCCACCGGCCCGCCGGCACGCGCGCCGGCCGTCGCGGACCGGCGCCGGCTACACGCTGATCGTTTCTCAATGTTTAAACCTCGGGGTTCAACCGTCGCGTTGGGTTGTTAATCATCCGAGTGGTCTTAGATAGTATACTATTACATAATAGTTTTTATCCCTTGAGTTTTGCAGTCGGATTTTTTAAATTAAAGTTGTATCATTATGTATGTCCGTCTATTTATCTGCAGCAAGGCAAAGTATCTGTTCCTAACTAAACCTAGACACAATTTGATTTCATTACTCGACTTCGAAAAAGAAGAAGGTTCTATGTTCGTATGGTACATTATGTATTTGTATTGCATATTTTCGGAAGTAGCCCCTTCGTTACCTTGACTATATAACAGTTTGAGCTGCTGTCAAACGTACATAAAATTTATTGAAATTTGTAACAATAGATAGCGCCCACCTGACACCTGACACCTAATGTGATTTGAACATATTTTGTCCTAGGTCCCATGGTTCTATTGAAGTTAATTGGGACGCTCTGATTACAAAAAAATGACACCGTTTAACGAATACTACCAACTAGATGGTAATAGCATGTCGCCGCAGCGAGCAAACGATGCCAAACTCTGGAATCTTCTGAAACAGTAGCTGCTAACAAGGTTGGCAATACGAAAAACAGCATTTAATGTCGTGTTTGAGAGTCCTGCAACAAACAACGCGCCGCGAGCCGTCGCCGAGGTGGGACCCCCCCCCCCCCCACTCACCCCACCTGCCGCCCTCCTCCCCCGGGCCTCGCTCCCGTGACCAAAGATTTATGCGGCCCTTAAGCCGGTTATCAGCTAACTTATTACGAAAACGTATTTTTTGACACTTTTCCTTGTTTTTTGCTGGAACTTTATTAAACGTCCAGTCGAGGGAACGCCGAGAAATAAGCTGATTAATACGTTCATCGTCCATGCTTCATTCTGTATCTCGAGGTGGGCCCGGCGTTGTCCTATCCCCCACGGGGGCAGGCAGGGAGCCGGCTCCGAGGCGAACCTCTCTGCCGGGTGCCAGGGTAGGGCTCCCAAGTTCAAGGACCTGGGGGTGTGTCGAGGTCCATAATTTGGGCCCGGTTCAGCCCAGACACGGTGGCCGCGTCTTAGCTGTTCATCGTTGTTGTCGTTTGGCCTCATCTTCGTGTTTGTCGCGTGCCGGGCGGCTTGCTGAAGATCTCTCGGGAGGGCTCGCTCCCTGGTGTCCACCGGACTCGCACTCCTGGTGTTAGGTACTGTCTGATCTACGCACAAAGAACCTTTCTTTAAAAAAGAAGAATTGTGTCTGCAAGACATTGGACATTAGAGGCCCTTAGAGGCCAATGAACTCCGGGTCCGAAATAAGAACTTCCCACGTAACTAACGTTATGACCATGACGGATGACTCCTGAATTCGACGCCCACGTTACTTGATGGTCTCGACGCTCACGTCAATCGATTGTGAATCAACAAAAAGTCAACAAATGTTGACATTTAGTCACATAACACCATCGAGTCCCCCATATGAGCAAAGCAAAGTATTATTGTGAAAGCCAGATAGCTAATGGTTGAACAGTGGCGCGAGTCTCCTTTATTTCGACGTAGTTTCATGCACCATCTTTCACTTCTCGAAAATAAAGTAAGCGCAATGTTTGCATTCACCCAAATTTGTTGGCTATAAATCTGGTAGTTCTTATAAAGAGCAGACTAAACTAACTGTTTTTTGCCGCATACAGGAACATAATATAATAAGTGAAGAACAACCACCGACACAAACCAGCCACAGCACATCTGCTGGACTTGGACCCCGACTACTGGTCGGAACTTCATAATGCTAAGATCTCATCCTCCGATCCTCATTACATACCGGGACTGGTGATAAGAGGTGGTGAAGGAATAGAGCGACCTTTAAACATTTCGGAATTTAAATTTAGATGGCCATAACTTTCTAATGCATGAAATCCTTTGTTTGATTTAAAAAATAAAAATACTCATCTAAATTGTGCTCCGATTAGCTAAAGTAGTGATAGTATGTTTATTATATGATGTTTATTTTGGCTATTTTCATAGCATTATGTCCTACGGGATTTTATTATGGGGTTCAGCTGCGGACAGAAACTCAGTTTTCATATTGCAAAAGAGAGCAATCCGTGGTCTATATAATTTATCGGCTAGAGATTCAGTACGAGAAATTTTTAAAAATTATGAACATATTAACAGTCCCTTCATTGTATATTTATGAATGTATATTGTATGTAAGAAAAAATCGAAGTCGACTGAAGAAACTAACTGATCTGAATCCAAAAGCGCACTAAGCAATAAGCACAAAATTTTATTTCCTAAGTGCAGACTTCAGAAAACAAATAACTCTTTCAAGTGTAATGGTATTCGCTTCTATAATGCCCTTTCGTAGACTTAATTCACCTGGCTCAATTCACCTGGGTGCATTAAGTCTACAAATCGTATACTTGAAGCACCCAGGTGAATTAAGTGCATCCTTAAGTAGACTCAATGCACCTTATGCAATTCCTGCACAAGTCGAAGGTCTTAATGAAACAAAGTTTAAAAATGAAATAAAAATCTACCTATTGAGCAAGGCATATTATAATATAGATGGCTTTGTTAAAGATAGTAACGTATGGAAGAGAACTGTGTTGAAACTAGAATCTTGTAATAAGGTAAAGTAATAAATTTATAAAACTTTTGATGGAACATTGTACTCATGTAGTATGTGTATACTGTATAATTATTTGTTATTTTGTCTTTGACAAAGCCTTTTTACAGCTGCATTTGATTGACGAGGCTCCTTTACAGCCGCTTTATTCATTTTGACATTGATATTTTATCTTATTATGTACACGGATTCTTATGCCTTTTTGCTAATGACGTTACCAAGTGTTCTTATGAATTTATGGTTCGAATAAATGAATTGAATTGAAAAAAAATTGAATTGAGTAATGTACGGTGAACGGGTGAATGTGGTTTGTCGAGATTTACGTTCGAGTTCGACTAACAGCATTAATCGCCCCATAAGATTGAGAAATGGTATTATATGCTACCCGTATTATACTTACTTACATAGAAATTTGCGACACATACTAGAATTAGCCAAACACAGAACAAACAATCAAATCTGTAGTGTTTTTGTTACGTAAATGACGTGACATGTAACCCCGGATTAATATGAGGATATCTACTCGTATAGCACAAATATTTGTCCCTGGAATCGAACGCCTCACCTGCAGATCAGTGAGGAGACTCGGCAGTCTCGCTGCCGACTGGGTCACGAGTCACGAGTCACGAGGCCAGTCCACGCACGAGTCACACGATACGTTTGATTTCCTCCCGAGCAGCGCTGCAGCCGGCGGGAGACACACACAGGACACACACACTCGAATATGGTAATGTAGTTCGAGCCTTCTACCGCCCAACTAAATCAGCTTTGACTTTGTTATTGCCATCTCTATAATTTCCAACGAAAAGAGAGAGAAACATCAAAGCTAAGACAGTTTTCGTTCGGCGGTAGACACCCGGGTCGCCGAACAGACACTCGCTTTGGGAATTTGGAATTATCTACAATTTTGTTTAAGTCTATGAAATGCTAATTTGGCTCTGTTGTGAAGGTACGTTGAAATATTAGTATGTTGATTTGTTCTACCAACTCTATAATTTAAATTTTCCGTCCCGCAGGAGCCTGGCGGGGAACCTGCTCTCATCTCTGGATGACGACGCGCTGCCGCCCCTGCCCGCGCTCCACACGCTGTGAGTACCCCCTCAGCACCCCCTCCTGGCTCAGCCTGCTTCGATTGTGACGTAAACTCTCTCCTCTTACCTTCCTTCATTTCCCCACGCTGTAAATGCCATGAGTCCTTCTGATTGTCCTTTTTCTTAATATTCTTCTTTCCTAGTTTTTGAGACACAGGGTTCTTGTCGAGGCATCCCTCCACCCACCGTGGACGAGCGCCGGCGCCGCCATTTGATTCTTCACAGGGGAAACAAATCGAAAAGCTCCAAGTGTGAGCTAACCCATTATCACACTTTCAAACACTCTATATAGGCATAAGCGGCTTTTGCGCTTCTGGAACGATTTTTCTGGAGCTTTTTGGCGCAGTGGAACCCGTAGGTGCTACGGGAGGCTCAGCCTAGAGTTCCTCCTGTCGCTCTTCTCCTTTCAATTTATTCGACCAAGATACCTTGAGGGATAATTTCAGGTGCGGTGTAGGTACAGAGACTCGTCGCGTCGCATCCCCTGTGAATATTATGTAGTGAACCCCTTCTACCCGAGTGCCAGGTCACGCCGACTCCGGCCAAACACCCCCCACCCAGCTTCGGCGGTGGTCGGTTCCTCGCAGCGTCGGCATTGAACGCGCCATCCACCGCGACCCGTCACGTGACCTCCGGAGAGGTTCCCGCGAGCGCGCGATGATCCACTCAATAAATATTAAACGAAACGACGCGATGTTGTTTACGAGATCGTAAAATGAAGATTACAGTTGATGAGCGATTCCAGAAATAGTGCAGTAATTGCACGAGGCTGTCAATTACCGTCCATCACTACGAGGCCGCCCGCTCCGCCCCGCGCCTCCCCTCGCCGGGCCCTGAACCCACTGCTCTCTAACTCTCCACTACATGTATCTGAACTGGCGTTAATTGCACAAACCCACCGCGGGTATCGCCATAGAGTAGATAAGTCTCGCAACAGACCGCCGTGGAGTAGTGCGTTCAGGACTCCGCAGAATCCGCCCGCGACACACCTTTGCCGGTTAATCTACTGCCAACCGAGAATGTATTTATTATTATTATATTACTAAACGTTGTTTCTGTGTCGTTTTGAAGGGCAAGAGAAATCACAGGCCAAAGAAATGAGTCATCTTACATGTCTCGCTGACAAACGCAATGCAGTTGAGACCAGTTAATTGGGCGCTCCATACTCAAACAGCTGTGTGGCTGTGACGTTACGAGTGTGTTGTCGACCATCAGGTGCTTTACTTATCGTTCATTTATAAAAAAAGCTGTTTTAATTCAAAAGAAGTACATCAAAAAATAAATCAAGATTAATGTATCTTAAGTATAAATTTCTCGAAGTATCGAGTCGTGAGCCGAGTGGAGGCATGCGCGGGCGCACCCGACATCGCGCGTCGCTCCACCGAACAAACACTTACGTTATGATCTCAATTAATCCAGTTTGAAAAGTAGGCGAGTAAGTAGTAAGTACTGGTACGACCGGTGTGTGAGCCGCGGACCTTTGAGCACGTCGTCTGTCGGCTCTAGAGAGGAGGCACTCGGGAGCGCAGCACGCAGCCGAGTGAAAGCTTCGCTCCCCCGCGGCTGCCCCCCCCCCCCTCCCCCGCTCCCCACCCCCGCTGCGCCTGCGCCGGGCGGCCTTGTCCGTAATGTACATGCACATGTACCGAGTAACCGAGCTGACATTCTACATCTACAGGCACACTCACTGTTGCCAGATTGGGGGGAATGCCCCAAAAATTGGGTTTTTGTAGTCATAAAGCGAAATTTGATCGGACAACATTTTTGGGGTGATTTAAGGAGAAAAAAAATGATTTTTGAACTGAAAACTTATTTTGGCGCACCACAGACAGATTTTTCGTGGCTTGTGAATTGAGCTCAACCGTCACGTTCGTCAATGAAAGAAATCTTCCCACGCCCTCCGGTTACACCCGCTTAGGGTGCGGTTCCACTGAGGCGGAGCAGAGCACAGATTGTGTGAATTGTGGCGTGATTACATGGCTTGAAATCCAAGTTCATGTATATAAAAATGTGGATTTCAAACTATGTGATTAGCGAATCGCGGCATTGCTCGTCTCCGCTCTGATCCGCTCCACCACAGTGGAACCGTACCCTTAGTTTCCAAAAGGAGCTATCAAATCCTGAGTTATTAGTTTTCACTTCTATCAGCAGTGCCTATGACTCCCAACTTTTAATTACTGGGTTTTACAAGTTTTTCCGAGCTTTTACCGAATACGGCAATCACAGTGAACAACATTAAATTTGAATTGCCGTTTCGTATCTGAAGGAGTCTTATTGCCCGTGTTACTACCCGTCTTACTTCCAGTAGTAACACGGGCAATTATTTTTGCCCGTGTTACTACCAACAGGTCCAGTAGTACGACGGGTAATTTATTTTTGCCCGTCGTACTACTACCGCCATTTTCAGATTGGTGCCTCTTTTGCATCAACAACAAAATGACATCATTAGGTACTTGTACCTCGTTAGATTTAACACTGATTTATACATTTATGAAATATCAATATAGTGAGTTTTACGAGGGTTTCTTTTTCTTCTTGAAAACCAGTTTTTAGGGGGCTTTCGAGAACATTTTGGGGAGAAATTGTGATGATGTTCTGGCAGCACCGCTGGCACTCGACACTGCACTCGGCTCTCGGTGCGCGAAAACAAGTCTCTTGCGACTTGCGAAGCTTGCCGTTACGCAACCGACCTCACCGTGAACCGCGCGCCCCGCACCCCGCACCCCGCGCCCCCCTCCCCGCCGGCCCCGCTATGAATGGGAGCAGTCCTGCAGCGAGCGGTTGTGAATGATCGCGACGAGCGACACTTTTAGGGATTTTAGGACAGCGATTTCCTGCGACCATAACAAATCCTATTAATATTATATTTATCAAAGTTTGTTGCTTAATTACGTCGTCTGAACCTTTGAAACACGGTTAGATTGTGGGCTGGATCTGAAAGAACACAGGTTACTTTTTATCCCGGGAAAATAACGGGAGCGGAAACTACACGGACAAAACCGCGGGTCGCTTCCTCAATAATACCGTTTACACATAAGTGCAGCTCTATGTCGTGTGTAATTTAACACAGGTATCTATATTTTACAACAGATAGTAGGTAGTAATATTTTGTTATAATTTTTGACCTTCACGGTGGAGTGACCGGCGAAATGGCGTAACACTTCCCTGGGCGGACTCTACTGAATAATCATTGTAAGTACCTCTAGAAAACTTAATCAATGGGGCAATTCATATCATGAGCAAACAGAAATGTAAAGACTCCCCTCTACGCTTATTGACGTGAAAACAAAATTCCAACAGTCCTGGATTTGTCAAAAGACCGTTTAGCCGTGTTCTGGGCTCCTGGGGGCGACAGATTTTAGAGGACCTTCACTCGATTTCAGTGTACGAGTACCTGCTACATATTAACGTCGAACAAGTCCGCTGCTTTCTCATGGTTTTTTTATTTTAAGGCGTTAAATCCCAACAGGAACTCATCCCTGTGTAAAAGGGAAAATTATAACTGTAGAAAGGTCGGGTGTCGGATATATGGTGACTCGTAACAAATATAAATCCGGCGCAAAATTCTAACATTTATAAACAAAATCTGACTTACCTGACATCGAGAGTGAAGGAAAACGTCATGGACGAAAAATATTTAGGTACACGTATTTTTTTTCCTGTTCCGATGTGTTAGTATCCAGTCAGTGTGTATTATCTAGACACGCAGTAGCGTGTCAGTGTATCAGTGTTTCAAATACCAGCCCCGTCCATTCAGTGTTCAGCCATTCCGACGGGATTGAGCAACAAATATCTCAACATACAAACTTTCGCATCTTTAAAACTACTTACCCGTTAATAAGAATGTACTCTCGACTTTCTCTCGGTCGACTTACGTATTTATTATGTTATTAACGGATGTTTATAATATCATGATTTTTATTTCAATGTTTAGCGTCCATTAATAGTATAAGATTGATGTACGCTATTAGTGCGTGCGTGTCGTGTGATTTGAGAACTAGCCAAGTCTGATCATAAGCTTCAATAATTAATCCTAAGTTGTAAAAGGAATTATGATATTGAACAATTATTGTTATAAATTGATTTCTGGACCGATCATTGAACTCGGCACCTATTTAGGTTTATATAATTTCTTTTGTTATTGGCAACAACCAAGGCACTTTAAAGTAAATCGTCAATTATAACAATTCTTTAATATTCCAAAATATCATAGATACTAATTAAATGAACAAAGTTTGAATAAAGGTAAAAGCCAATTCACACAATTAAAAATAACCTCAACAATAATTTTATTAGTCACATAACCCACCGCTAATGGTACCCGGCACAAGGTGCCCATAACACTGGCAGCATTACCCCGCTGAATAGCGATGTACACATATTTATGTGTTTGACGGGAAGTTAATTTTCGGGGGACATTTGCTACTCGTATCTAAATGTCCTAAATATTGATAATATGTGTATGTCTGACAACACGCGTGCCGTCACCCGTCACCCGTTCCTATTCAACCGGCAGCCGGCAGCCGGCGGCGGCGGCGGCGCGTCGATAAGGCTTTACTATAAAACGTTTGAATTACGAGTTGTACGTTGTCCGAGGACACTTCCTCTCCGGCGCCGGCGCCGGACCGGTCGCGCGGGACCGGCCCGGGACCGGCCCGGCGCCGCGACCGGTCGCTAAATATATAAAATGTAGGGCGCTGATGAAACCCGCGATGTCCGCGCTGTCCGCCGACGACGCAAATAATATCGCGGCGACATGTCTGTATTTACACCTTTAATAAATAACCGTCGCCGGAATATGGGACGGTCCGGCGCCGGCGGGGGCGCGGCGCGCGGGGAGGGAGCTTGCTCCTTCCGGAGTCAGACTCGTAAACAACACTCTGGTACCAACATTCGATCGACAAAGATAACAGAACTAACAAGCGGCGAGCAGCGCCAGGTACTTAGATACCGGAATTTAGTCGGAGCGGTCGAACTTTGCTCTTCCTGTTTACTGTCGGCGGTCGGAGAGGTGTTCACGGTCGGAACGCTTCCTGGGCCGCGTAGGATCCGGCGGATCTCTCGACAACAACAACACCGCAACCATCGACAGCTCTGAAACACCGACCCTATGTGCTGAGGACGGTGGAGGTCTACAGGGACTCTGTTTACTCACTTGGCAACGGATTTGTGGTCATCGGGCTCAGAACGACGCTAGCTCAATAAGCACGGACATAAACATTTAGGTAGGTACAGGGTTTTACCATGAACCTTAAAATTTACCTAATCTACACAAAAATAACGGTCTAAGAACCCATGAACCCAAGACCTTCGTTATTTCATAAAAAGCGAAAAGTTTGTCAGCGCATGCTCCCAACATAGATACTTATAAAGAAAATATGCCACGTAAATATGAGAAGTAGTCCTTTAGCGAGTCGGTTGCCATTATGAGAATTAGCCCTAATGCGCCTAAACCAATATAATCATCTTCACGCTAATATTAAAAAACTGTCTGCGAAAGAAACGGACACTTGAATTACCCGCGTTCCTTCGCAGTTTCCAAAGATATTTCAAACGTCAAAACACCCGTTTGCTAAATTAAAGAAATGTCGAGTCACATTTCTTTAATTATGTATCATCATCAATCAATCATATTTTTATATTGGTTTGTTATATAAAAAATAGTTTCATTTTAACATAATATAATCCGTGGGGCTGCCCGCGGTCCACGGTCCACGGTCCACGGTCCACGGTCCACGGCCCACGGTCCACGGTCCACGGTTCACGGTCCACGGTCCACGGCCCACGGTCCACGGTCCACGGTCCACGGTATTACACGTATTCAAGAATATGCTTTCAACATATTTAAATGTGATTTGGCGCCATAGCTGGGCACCGTTAATCAAATAGTTAACTTCGTTAATCGTTAATCCGTTACAAAAAAAGTTAACTTCGTTAAACGTTAAAGCGTTACATTTCGTAAAAATTAACGGAAGTTAAGGTTACTCGTTAATATGCGTATTGGATTTTTATATTGTTGCGTTAGTGAACTTATAAAACCTGTTGGTTTAGGTTCTGGAAGTTAACAGAATAGGAAAATACCAAATACTTGTAGAGTTTAATTTTATTATTGAAGTGAAAACTTCTTTAGGCGCGCCGAGACAGATTTGTCGTGGGCTGTGAGTTGAATTCTAGCGTCACGCTCGGGTATGATAAGTAATCTTCGGGTAAACTCGGGACCATGGATATTGACCATCTAGAAATGCGTCAGCCAATGGGAAATGCTGAAAGGGCGTGGCCTGGTCATCATGGCATGGCCATTTAGAAATGCATCAGCCAATAGGAAATGCTGCTGCTTTTCTAGATGGCCATGCCATGAAGACCAGGCCACGCCCTCCGGTTACACCCGTGTAGTTTCCAAGGTAAGCTATCAAATTCTGAGTTATAAGTTTTTACTTCTATCGGCAGTTTCTATGACTGCCAATTTTTTTTATTTAATTAAATTTAATGTGAAATTTAATCGTCGGGCATAATGCGCAAAGATAAATAAATAAATAATAAATAAATATTGGTGGACAATTCACACACAACACCATCTGACCCCAAACTAAGCAAAGCTTGTAATATGGCGGCGAGATAGCTGAAATAATACTTATATAGTTTTAAACAAATACTTATTATACATAGACACACCCAGGCACAGTGCAAACATTTGAATTCATCACACAAATATTTGCACTGGGTGGGAATCGAACCCACGACCCTCGGCTTCGCAGGCAGAGCTACTACCCACTAAGCCACGAGGCCTGTCGATATCCCCTCATGAGGTATCTATTTCCCCTCATGAACATTAACATGTCGAAGTTCTCGTCTGACAACGAGGCTCGCTTTGGTGTTAAAATGTCTTTACCCGTGGATAGCAGACGTTAAACTGCAGCGTTTGAGGGCTGTTTTCCAAATTTCAACCCAATCCTTTCCCGTTCCCAGACGTTCTGACGTGATGAAACAACAAACATTTCAACATCAAAAAATTGCCATTTATAATATTAGTAAGATAATAGATAATAAACACTGGAATTTTCATTGTATACCTCGAGAACTCGAGATTATCGGAAATGTGACTTATGATAACAAAATTATATATGTTTTCATATAACGTCAACCGATCATGCCACAGGCTAAAATGACGCCTCTATCCTGCCAACATTGCAGGAACCCGCCACATATGGTCACACTGCACCTAGCATTTTTCGTTTACATACTTGTCTGAACCTGTTCTTTGCGCCGCGTCGAGGGGCCGTGCGGTAAATAGTAAGCATTGGATTAACGATTAACGGACTTCTGGATAATTAACGGAAGTTAACATGTCCGTTAACATTTTTATAAGTTAACTTAAAAGTTAATCCGTTAATCAAAATGTTAACTTCGTTAATTAACGATTAACGGATTAACGAGTTAATGACCAGCTATGTTTGGCGCCTTCTTTTATTGAAAATTTACGATATTTTTGCCTTCAGATTAAACACAACCCTAAAACAGTAGTGAGTGTGGCTTTTTTCGGTGATCGGCTACAGCATCACCTTCAAACATAGACTAGAAGTGTGGGTAATTCGAATTATTCTGGAATCCATGTCTACGTAGAGCAACTACGAAGTTTCTTTTTCCAATAAAAAGTACGCGAGTTAGTTCTTTGGTAGCCTCTGTGCATTATATCTTCGACGCATTTTTTTTTAATTTACTGTTGACCCGTTTCTTCCTATATCTCTTTATTTATTCAACGGAGTCCAGTTAAACCTTTTTAGCTCGATATATATATTTGGAAATCCTAAGATTTCGCTCTACCGGCTCCGTACAGCTGCCTCGTGGCGCTGACGGCTCGCTAAACCGTTTAATAACTTCCACAGACAGCGCGCGCCGGCGCCGGCGCCAGCGCCGAGGGCTGCCATCCACCTTTATTCACCAATTTGAACAACACATTAATGAATTTAAAACTAATTCGTTCGTTCGATTCATTAATTATAATCTGCAAATACATACATCTCTACTACTCTTTATTTGATTACTCCCGTCTTTTTATTTTTAATTATTTTTTTCCATCCCACGGTTGCCTGGAAGAGATCGCTTTTAGCGATAAGGTCGCCATTTGCTACTATTTTTTAAGTTGTTTGTTTCATTAAGTGCAATAAAGAGTGTATTTATCTATCTACAGCCTGCCACTAAACATAAATTTATTGAACTGAGGCTTTCAACTCATAATGAAAGATAAACAATTTACAGTTTATGAGGTTTGACCTGCTTGGTATCTCAATCGTTTTTAATAATATTTTGCGTAATTTTAAATGTGAATATCCCCGGCCCGCGATCTAGTTATCGCCGCGTTGAGTTACCGCCGTAATAGAGACATACGGGTTTCATTATTCTCATTATTCTCATTATGCCAGCGCGCAGTTAAAACCGCCGTAAATTCAATTATAAAGCCACACAATGAAATCGAGCTGTAAGACGCAGCGCCGATTTATCATGCGGTTTTATGACGGGGCGAGGGTGAACAGCGAACACCCCAGGCTTCTGTAACAGGCGCGGGAGTATCTCATGTTTTCCTCTACCCGGGTTCAGGCAAACGTGAAGACAAATTACCCGACATAAAGACACGTTATCTCATATCTCTAGGTGACGAGCTCAATGCAACTAGCACTGCAATGTAATGATTTGGACTCTTCATGTTCCAAAAGCTGTGTGACACTGTCCTTTAATGGGCAGGTGTAAGCAACATTTCTTACCATCTGGCACATCCACAACGACTGATGAAGTGTTTTGGCCTTAGGCTATTCGTGAGGGCGCGGCATGTGTGTTGAAATCATAGACCCCCAACGTTGTTCAGTTCTCAGCCCATTTAGTTTTAGTGTTCGGTCTCAGTCTAGTTTAAATACGTATAACCCAAAAATAATTATGCTAGTGCACTGATTAATACCTAGTACATAAGACCCGATTTCACCGCGCCCCCGAACTTGCCGCATACTCTACATATGTTACGAGATAATGTGAAACAGTACAATATACACGATAGAACAGTATAAAGCTATCTGTACCGGTTCTCCACTGGCGAAATGTAACAAGATACTCCTGGGAATACGAGGCGCTAGTGCAAGCAGGGCTTGTAGCTCCTGAGCTGTGGGGATCTGAGGCGGCGGGAGAGACGGGCATCGCGGGGACTAACCGGCCCCGGCCCGGCACCCCGGCCCCGGCCCGGTCGCCCGGCACCGGCCCGGTCGCCGGCCGCCGCGCCGTCTGGCGCGCCCGGCGCTGGACGCCGAGGTTATCCACAGTGACGTCACGACGGACAGTCCGGACAGGAACCGGTTTGTTTGCGTTTTAATCAAAACCGCTAGGTTTTATTACGCGATATAAAAATATCGCTGTAAAGAGGAAGAAGGGCGGCGGGGTAACAGCGACCGCGCGGGGGCGGGGGCGGGGGTCGGGGGGCGACGTATGCCGAGACGGATTTTATTCGCACTCAAATAGTTACGACCGCTTCGACAAACTTAGATGAATAGGTTACTGCGGCGGCTTGCTTTGTTGGGGATTTAGCAAATTATGTAGGCAGTTTGACTTCTAGGGAACCCAGGTAGTTCGGGGGCTGTGGGCGCGCGATTGCCGCTACGTGCGCGTGACTTACAATGACGATGATGATGGGATTACATGAGGAGCACATCTCTCTACCGCGCGTCCGCGGAAGCCGGCTCATTGTTATTCAGAAGATTAAAAGTAAGCCCCGCGCTGCTGCGAGCGCCGCTAACGACCAATTAGCGGGATCACCGCCGCCCCCGCGCCGCTCCCGCCCCGCCCCCGCCCCCGCTCGCATCGAGTGCTAGTGACAGTATGATCCCACACCAATAATACATAATTCAAGAAGGTCTCGCGTCTCTACCGCCGCCGCCGGCGTGTTCACTCGTACGGAATATTTATCTTGTCATCGTTCGCAACTGTTCCCGCGCTCCAATAACCCCCGTCCCCCGGGCCGCGTGGCCCGAGCGGGTGTACCCCGCGAGTCACAGGGGGATGCGACTGGCGGGGTACACCCACTGTCCTCTATCATCTAGCTGCGCGGGTCCCGCGATGTCTCGTACTTACTATACAGGGCTACGTAGAATTTACTTATCAGGTATTGATCTACAACGCGACGGATTTCTTAAAAATTATAGTAGATTATGCTACAAGTGTGTAAAATTGGTGATAACCGCTGAGGCACCATTAAGGCCTGAGCCAAAGACGGTAATCATCCATACACACGTGTATCATACTACATTTAACAACACACTTGTGTATAAAATAACATAAAAAAATAATTTCAACAGTGAAAAAGAGCGACCTATGAAAATTTTTGCATTTTAGCGGTAAAAACTTATCAGTTACTATATTATGAGCGCTCAATAGTGTTCTTTAGCCACTTACAAAACGTGGACTTCAATTATTTCTTTATTACAAAAAAACTAAAGTTTGAATTAATGTTTTATTTGTTGACGCGAACAAGTTAAAATACACCAAAGATATTGAGGCAGACTGTTTGAGTAGGAATGGATGATAGGATGCAAGTGTGGATATAGATGAACAGTAAACATGGTAAAATTAAATGATATTGTTACAGATCGAGAAAACAATTTAGACATACAAAGTAAAAGTAAGTTAAAATTAATTATTTTAAAGACGAAATTGTGTGAAGTGATCGTCGTCGTAACGTATGAACAGATCGGGTTCAAATTTTGAACACAATTTTAATACAGTTTGTAAGAACACAAAGATAGGCTTTGCTTTGTTTTTTATCCCGAGAAAATAACGGGAACGGAAACTAAACGGGTAAAGCCACAGGGCGCTGCTAGTATAAATATAAAAACATACAAAAAAACAAACAAACTAATTATTTGTTTCAAGAATATTGTCGCGGACAAACCGCTGTGCAGTTTGGCAAAGCTGTATGTCAATAAAATTGTAAGTCAATGTTTGTTAAAGCGGCACAGTTGGCAGGAAGTCATTCCGGTCTGATGCGAACATGTGAGGCGCCTGCAACCTTTAGAAATGCGTTATTGTACTGATTTTGTCATGTAAAAATAATCTTATGGAAAAAAATATAATTGTAATAATAATCATATGATCTACAATTCTATGTAGCTGATATAATTTTTTAATATTACTTATTATTTTCTTAAAATACGCGAAACCCCATTTTGAGAATTTGAATAAACTTTTCTCAGGCACGCTTTCGATGGGATAATCAGCATTCATAAGTATATAGTACTGTATCAGCAAATCTACCGTCCAACTAAAACTGTCTCAGCTTTGATACGGCTCTCTCTTTTCTTTCCACTTAAAATTATAGAGACAGCAATAGCCAAAACCGATTGAGTCAGACGGTATAAGGGCAGGTATGGCGGTGTCCCGGACGACCCAACCAACGTTCCTGACGATCCTCCCTGAGCTGGCGCGGCTGAACTGACCGGACCGTTCCTGCGGTTACGTTTCACTATTATCAATGTTGTCGTCTAACCAGTTAAGATGAATCGATTTATTTAAATGACCTCGTATTGCTTGAGTAAAGCATCCTACCCGATACAAAAAACTGCTACTCCTTTGCCATTTTTTTTTCCATACGTGTAGTTTGACTCTAGTAGATTCCACAAGTCTGAGTAGAGCATCTGTCTTGTTTCCCCATCATTCATTGTATCAGAGTTGACCCCAAACATGATGAGATGAGATGTCCCGAAGTACCTATACCTTTTTTATACTCCTGCATACGGCATGGGCCTTCCTTCTCTATAATAAAAGTGTCCTGTGTCGCGGGAGCGGCCCCGGACCCCGGCCACTCATTCCATTTCCCGTGCATTTCCCCCCTCTCCCGTGTATTCACCCAACTCTCCAAACTAACCAAATAAAAAACCAATTCCTCGGATTGTAAACAACATGCAAAATAATTGAAGTTCGGTAGTTTCCGGTGCCGCCGTCGCACGTCGCCTCGCTGGAAGTACCTGCCTTTGTTCGCGTCGCGGTGACGGGAGGACACACTGCCAACTGTGTTGTTTCCGTCGGATTGTTAGTGTGTGAGAGGCAGTTAACGAGACGAGTTTTATCGGCGACACCACTCGGGGCTAGGGGCAAGTTTTTAAACCCCCGGCCTCGGCCGCTGCCACTTTACGAAATTGCTTATGGTTTTATGCTGCTCTCTTTAATTCGAAGCGAAATTAAAGGAGCAATAACAATGCCATAAACGATTTCGTCGGTCGCTAAAAGGGCGGGTAAACAGATGCCGGAGCTCGCCGGAGCTCGGCCGGAGTGCGCCGACTGAGCGTGTGTTTCCTGTTGCAGGGTGCTGAAGAGGAACCGCATCACGCACCTCGGGGACCGCTGCTTCGCGACCACGCCCAACCTGCGCGTGCTGTCAGTACCCCAACTTTAGTTTGTAACCCAAAACTCCACCCTAGTCGGATCCCTACCCGGTGCACCCCTGTGCGCGCGCGAGAGGGGAGGAATAGCCGGTGGCACGTGTTGGTGTTTGAGCGATCTGAGAGAGTTTGGTACGTTACGGCTGGTCTAGTCGGGAGAACGTCGCCTGCCGATCCGGAGACCCCGGGTCGCACCACTGTCTTTTCGAAGTCATGCGCCTAATGCCGTAAACTTAAAACGGTGAAACCGACATGTACCTAGAATCTTTCGAAGCTATGTGTAATCCACCAACCCACACTGGGCCAGCGTGGTGGATTTTGGCCTTAACTCTCTCCTTGCGAGAGACGAACCCGAATCCCAGCAGTGGGAACATTTAGTGGGCTGTTGAAGAGTGAGTTTGATCGGTTTGGTGTCCATCTCCGATCTCTGCGCGCGCGCCGGCCGCCGGCTGTGTGTGTATGTAACAGACGTCTTTCACGCCTTTGTGTTTCCTGAGCTCCCGGCCCCTCCGCCGCTCACAGGCTGTTGACGGAGCCCAGCCGGCGCCGGCGTGCTCTAGAAATAATTAGATTGTTTATACAATACGCACATTTCGTAGGATCGCGTAGAAAAGTTATCAAATTCAAATTATTTATTGACTTCATAGCTATGCTGCGTTATATTAGGCATACATATACAAACATAAGTTACAATTTAGTAAACAAAACAAGGTGCGCTATACTCGCTGTAGGATGGTGAGTACCGTGCGTCTTGTGAGTGAACAGCGCGCTGACGTCACGTGTGTTGCAGGCGGCTGGAGGAGAACTTGCTGACGGAGGTGCCGCCGGCGCTGCTGCTGCTGCCGCAGCTGGAGGACCTGTGAGTGCGCTAGCCCGCCCCGGCCCGCCCCGCCCCGGCCCGGCCCGCCCCGGCCCGGCCCGCCCCGCCCCGGCCCGGCCCGCCCCGGCCCGCCCCGGCCGGCGCGAGCCCGCACTGACCCCCCCCCCCTGCCCGCAGGTCGCTGGCGCAGAATCGCGTGTGGCGCGTGCCGGCGCACGCACTGCGCGCCGGGCGCCGGCTGCAGCGGCTCGACCTGCGCGCCAACCCGCTTACAGAGCTGCACCCGGACGCGCTCGCGCACCTCACCCACCTCACCACGCTGTGAGTACACCTCACCCACCTCACCACGCTGTGAGTACACCTCACCCACCTCACCACGCTGTGAGTACACCTCACCCACCTCACCACGCTGTGAGTACACCTCACCCACCTCACCACGCTGTGAGTACACCTCACCCACCTCACCACGCTGTGAGTACACCTCACCCACCTCACCACGCTGTGAGTACACCTCACCCACCTCACCACGCTGTGAGTACACCTCACCCACCTCACCACGCTGTGAGTACACCTCACCCACCTCACCACGCTGTGAGTACACCTCACCCACCTCACCACGCTGTGAGTACACCTCACCCACCTCACCACGCTGTGAGTACACCTCACCCACCTCACCACGCTGTGAGTACACCTCACCCACCTCACCACGCTGTGAGTACACCTCACCCACCTCACCACGCTGTGAGTACACCTCACCCACCTCACCACGCTGTGAGTACACCTCACCCACCTCACCACGCTGTGAGTACACCTCACCCACCTCACCACGCTGTGAGTACACCTCACCCACCTCACCACGCTGTGAGTACACCTCACCCACCTCACCACGCTGTGAGTACACCTCACCCACCTCACCACGCTGTGAGTACACCTCACCCACCTCACCACGCTGTGAGTACACCTCACCCACCTCACCACGCTGTGAGTACACCTCACCCACCTCACCACGCTGTGAGTACACCTCACCCACCTCACCACGCTGTGAGTACACCTCACCCACCTCACCACGCTGTGAGTACACCTCACCCACCTCAATACGCTGTGAGTACACCTCACCCACCTCACCACGCTGTGAGTACACCTCACCCACCTCACCACGCTGTGAGTACACCTCACCCACCTCACCACGCTGTGAGTACACCTCACCCACCTCAATACGCTGTGAGTACACCTCACCCACCTCACCACGCTGTGAGTACACCTCACCCACCTCACCACGCTGTGAGTACACTTCTTCCAGCCTAGGCTGTCAATCAAAACCAATGTCGGGATTTACAAATTGTACATCAGATCCTGACTCACCTATGGATCTCCAGGGTGGTACGCTCCATGCTCGGCTAAAGAGAAACAACGCCTCCAAGAGATCCAAAACACCACCACGACAATGATCACGGGAGCCGGCCGGTAAGCTCGGAATGATGTCATCGCTCGGGACGTGACAATCAAGTCGGTGGGGGAGTTCATGGCTCGTCTAGCGCGCAATATGTTCAAACACCCAGACGAAGAGCCACACCCCCACCTCAACAACATAGCCCCTTTCCAGACGCGTGCGTACTTAGCGTGCCGAACCCGCATGAGCTTCTCCTAGCTGACCACGACAGTGACGAAGGCGCCAACATAATAATGGAAGAAAAAAAAAAGCACAACGAAGCCGAGACGCGGTCACCGCATCAATGCCACATTGGGCCACTAAAGTTCCCCTGGAACCGTGAGTTCAGCATCCCTACCCCGGCTAAGAGACCCTCGGGCCGGAACCTGAACTCCCCAGGGAGTGGAAACGAATGATACGCTAAATGAGTACACCTCGCGCTCCTCTCCACGCTGTGAAAACCTACTACTGAAACACGGCATTTATTTTAAAGAAAAATGTTTGACGGAATCGATCTGATGTTTCTCGTTGGCCAAAAATTTCATATACCTGAGAATATTAATGAAACGGTTAGCGCTGGAAAATATTGATGCACAGTAGCCAGCTTAGCATGCCTCTGAAAGCGTTCAAACAAAGCCGTTTGAACACAACAATGGGAACCGATAGTCTATGTCTATGGCATTCTTTATCACCCTCGCCCACTCGTGCGGGAGATAGCAATAATACGCTTTTGTCCGGAATCGATCCACCGCCTTTATTTACTCGAGTACAATAACTACACTCTATGCCGCTTTCACGGAAGTAAATACCCGAGTGCCCAAGAATATTAAATCCCTTCTGATAGTATAAATGCAAAAATAGCTGGTTTCGTTTTCGCGCTTTAACTACTGAAGCAATTTGGAAAAATTTAGCGCAGGAGAAGTCTATATGTGGAGACAGGACATAAGCTATTTTAATGCGAAAAAAGGGTTATTAGAGGTTGAAAGACTGCATGAAAATTTCATTGGTTTTGGAACTAGAAACTAAAAAAATATTGTTTAAGCTTCAAAGAAAGCTTTGATCCAGAGTTCATAAAAATGTGCGCTTAAGAGCGTAGAACCCCTACTAATCATTTAGGAAAGCAGCAGGTTCCACTGTGGGCCGTAGTTAGTATAAAAATATAAATTTGGATTAAATCTTTGACACAGGATAACATAATATAATTGTAAAATTAGAAAATTGATTGGATTTGAGTTGTTTTGAAGGAACGACTCCTTACCAAAATTGAGTCAGCTAGTTGGAACCGAGGTTACTCGCCCGGTCTAATCAGGCTCCTCAGGCGTTCCTCAAGGATCGCAGTTGGGGCCCGTACCGTTTGTCGTAGAAGCATTCAAGTCTTCGACTGGACTAACACTACAACTTTACTCTCTTTCATTTTAAGTGAAAATAATGAAAGCAAAGTAGCAAAGCTAAGATTTATTTAGTTACAGGCGGTAGATCCTGGTCTGACTTCGTATAATGCGAAGGATTTCATAAAAATATTTTAGAATATTTTATTGTCATGCTTCAGTTACCAAATAGGTCAATACAATATTGGAGAGTAATGATCCGACCCTTGCATTCTCACTGTCTGTTTGAATCGAGCTGTTGTATTTGTACCACATTAATTCGAATATTCATCATAGTTGATATGAGATATCGGTACAGGTTATATCGCGACGAGTCAATTAAAAGTTGATATATTTGAGTACGCACCTATAACATGTGAGCTGTTAAATCTTTTAGAATAGAAAGTAGTCCTGCGTGTGAACGGAGGCAGGAGGCCGCCACTTCCACCCCGGTATTCGCTCTAGATTTGCGAGTTGTTACATCGAGAGCAAATTACGTGAAACGTAATTAATTAATTAGCATATCATTGCGATACAAAGTGATATTAATTTTAGGAAATAACAAGATCGACCAGTCGGCCCTGAGATCTCCCCGCTCCCCGCCTGGCTATACTGACTCATTAAATATGTGAAACGAAGTGACGATATCAATGATAATTATCATGTTAGTATCATAATATAACGTGACCTCGAGTAATGATATGAGTCAAGGTCGGCGCCTGGCCGCGCGCGCCGCGCAGGGACCGCGCTCACCGCCGCGGCGTGCAGTAGGTCAGTAACTTCCACCGCTGTATGACACCACGGCCGGCGCCCGCGCACGTCCGGTCCGGCGCCGGTTCCCACGCTCCCGGCCCGGCCGGCCGAGGCCGTGGCTCCGGAACTCCGGAACTGGCCCTGTACCGCGAGCTGTTATCGCTACGATTATGACACACGATTCACTCGTTACACTCCGTGTCCCATGAACCCTATTCCCCAGAGATACGGTTCACAATCGTAGCACAGAAACGTAATCTGGCCATTAAAAAGCTCCTAACACGGCGTCGTAACGTGTGAACCGCGCGTCGTGCCGGGCGCCGGGCGTCGGGCGCCGGGTCGCTGTAGGTATGATTGGTTTTTTACGCGGCGACAGGCCCTCGGCTCGTAAACTGAGACGTTGTAAACCTACGGAATGGTAATGCGAGTTGGAAAACAAAAGAAAAGAAATAAAAGAGAATGCGAAGAAAACAAAAGTTCCGACAATAACCACACACATGGACAACAAACAAACAAGCTAGTTGGGGTATTTAACTTTAGTTTATAATTAAATAGAAAATAATTAATGAATAGAAAAAGCTGCTGACTGCTCACTTACTGCTGAATTTGAGGTTGAGTTATAAACACTTCTGTGTGAGCTCCGCTCCGTAATAGACGTGCTCCGTTTGTTCTCCATTTTCTATTCTGTGTCTCAAGAGAACATTCCAGATATCTTCGGGGAGAATATCGAGTTTGCGTTTCACGTCCTGACGCAGTTCGCCTATGAATGTCGCTTCAACCTCGTCGGCGACGTAGAGGACCTTCCTTGGGATCTATCATCAGATTTATTTCGCTGCTCTTCGTCAACAATAAGTCACTAGCACTAGCATTAGTCCCTCAAACAAGGCACCAGTCCACCTCCTCCTTAAATTCGTCAACAATATTCAGTCAATCGGCAACAGGCATATCTCTATTAATAATTTGACTGCCCTCGTAGCTTAGTTGGTAGTAACTCTGCCTGCGAAGCCGAGGGTCGTGGGTTCGATTCCCACCCAGTGCAAATATTTGTGTGATGAATTCAAATGTTTGCACTGTGTCTGGGTGTTTATATGTATAATAAGTATGTATTTAAAAACTATATAAGTATTATATCAGCTATCTGGCCGCCATCATACAAGCTTTGCTTAGTTTGGGGTCAGATAGTGTTGTGTGTGGATTGTCCACCAATATTTTATATTTTAATCAGTCAGCCGACTCATGATTTGTCCAAATGAAACGTCAACTTCTCCAAGAAACTTTAAATAAAGATCAGTCAGCCGATCCAGATTCAACTTTAACAACGCAATCCTTCAAATAATAAATAAGCCAACATTAGATAATAATCTAACCTAGTATTAGCCCCACATGCCGGCTAAAAATAGGCAGGTGCTATATCTTCCCCGCTACGACATTGAGGTGGTTAGAAAAGATTAAGGAACGATCTAGTATCCCTGAAGGGGGTACCCTGCGAGCCTGCGAGACGTTCTAGCACCTGCCAACTTATAGACGGTAAGTAGAGCTAATATACTATTTTTGATTATTATCTGATATCGGCTGACTTATCATTAGCTCTATGTAAGGATTCTGTTGCAAACGATGTATCTAAGTCGGCTCACAGGTTCTTATTTTTACCATGCAAATGTTGGCATGTTGCTGATTTTTGTATCTAAAACTGGTGCCCTCAGACTTAATATTGTCGACGGATTTAAAGAGGAAATCGACTAGTACCTTGTTTGAGGGACTGGGGCAAGTGTCGGCTGACTCATTATTGGCAAAAAGTAATTATGTGCTGATCAATTGTGAGGCAGGTGGTCCACCGTCACCTCCCGGTTGTCGTTGTGATGTGAGATGTAACGTGTGGCCGTGTGGGCGGTGCTGGCAGGGTGCTGTCGGAGTGCCGCGGCCTGCGCGAGCTGCCGTCGCTGAACGGCTCGCTGCGCCTGCGCACGCTGCGCGTGGACCGCGCGCGCCTCACGCGCCTGCCCGCCGACCTGTGCGCGCACGCGCCGCAGCTGCGCTCCCTGTATGTACACAGTATGAAGAGTTCTGCGCCGCAATCCCCGCAGAAAATCACTAAATTTGCACTTTCATCCTACTACTATCCTACTAATATACTATATCTAACATTTGTGTTCGTTGCCCGCTTCCGTCCGTTTGTTCCACAAGCGCGGAGCGGACAGGCCGGAACTTAAAACTAGTTTAGTCTGGAACAACACAACAATGCAAAGTTCCACAGGAAACTAGGGACTGTTACAAAACAATAGTTTCAACTTTCGAAGATTTTTTTTAAGTGAAAACTTCTTAGGCGCGCCTAGACAGATTTTTTGTGGGCTGTGAAATGACTTCTAGCGTCACGCTCGGATATGATAAGAAATCTTCGGGTAAACTCGGGACTATAGCCATTGGCTATTTAGAAATGCGTCATCCAATGGGAAATGCTAAAAGGGAGTGGCCTGCCCATCGTGGCATGGCCATCTAGAAATGCGTCAGCCAATGGGAAATGCTAGTTACACCCGTGTAGTTTCCAACCTAAGCTATCAAATTCTGAGTTTTAAGTTTTCATTTCTATCGGCAGTCCCTATGACTGACAATTTTTTTTTAATAAAGAGTGTTGAGACGAGCATGACTTGTGCCTGATGGTAAGCAACATGCCTGCTACATAACAGCACAGTGACATGCAGCTATTGGAACACGAAGAGTCCAAATCATTACCTAGCACTGCACTGCGCTCGTCACATCTAAGTTGTTGTATCTCTAAGCCCTGTAATTTCTCTGGAAACATTTCCCTTCAAACCAGAACACAGTAATGTATGCACATTGGCTTGCGGCATGCTTGGCGGTAGAATAACTGGCAAAGGTGTCCCCAGGCGGACTCTGCCAAGAGTCCTTCCACTACAAAAGTCTTAGAACTTAATAAATTACCTACTTCTTTGTACACCGTTTCTATAATAAAGATTATTATATTCATATTCTAGGCACGACGATGCTCGTAGACAAAGTGTGTACTAGTTATTTTATAATCGCTCTTAGCGATAAGACCGCCAATATGCTTCAATTATAGTTAGAAGTTTATATCGTTCGGTGGTAACACCAAAGTCGCGTGTCTAATTCACTTCAGGATACAAATAAAGCAAAAATATATAAGGCAACCCAACTCCTCGCAGCTGTCCCCTTATCTCATTTCCGGCGGGGTCGTTGAACTCGTCTGATCCCCGCACACCGATATGATAATGTGACAATCGATGAACCCACACACGCGTAAAATGTCTGTTGGCTAAAATGCAGTATCGTTGAGTAGTTTTTTTTCAACAATAATACGTAAGTATTATATTTGAACTTGACTCCCTTTTCGTCAGATGCAAAGCGATGTTTTTATTAAAATGTCAATTATATTTTCTGCACTGTATAGGACGAAATGGAGCACCGTGCATACTAGACTACAGGCCCGTGAACAAAATTTATGGGTCAAATGAACCACCAGGATACCTATGTAGGATGATAGAAGGGTATACCTCTTCTAATCTATTATTCCGCAACGCTGTACAAAAATCATGCGACAAGGAGAAATGACCCCCCCTCTTCGACTGTACTCAGTTGGACAGCTTACAAGTGACGGCATAGTGCTGAATCTTATTACTTTATCCCCTTCTATCATCCTACATAGGTCTCCTGGTGGTTCATTTGACTCATACATTTTGTTCACGGGGCTGTAGTCTATACGATCCTGAGTTATTTTTATTTTTGAAGTAAAGACCTCTTTTGGCGCACCACAAACAGTTGTTTCGTGGACTGTGAATGGAATTCTAGCGTCACGCTCTGGAATGATAAGAAATATTCGGGTAAACTCGGGACCATGGCCATTGGGCATCTAGAAATGCGTCAGCATTTCCCATTATCTTTCTAGAAATGCGTCAGCCTTTCCCGTTGCTTTTTATATTCCATTACATTCCCATTCCCAATGCTGACGCATTACTAGATGGCCATGCTCATGGTCACGTCCTCCGGTTTCACCCGCGTAGTTTACAAAGTAAGTTATCAAATTCTGATTTATAAGTTTTCACTTCTATCGGCAGTTTCTATGACTGCAAATTTTCTTTATTAAATTTAAACAGGGCTTTAGTTAATGCCACCCTTGTAAGAACCCTCGTGTTGCAGTGACGTGAAGGCGAACTACCTGGACCGCGTGCCCGACCTGCGGGACTGCTCCGAGCTGCGCGTGCTGTGAGTACACGCAACACACACACACACACGACATCACTCACACACATCACACACTCGCCACGCAGCACACAAGTCGCGAACCGACCGAACCACAGAAATCTAAATGCAAGTAATAAGGAACTACATCATTTTTTTTTTAATTTATCGAAATGGCTTTGTCGCTAAGCGACCATATCGCCCTGTAATGAAAAATTATATTACAACACAAAAACAACGTCTTAAAAACAAATGTGATATTTTTTTAAGCCTAGGACCACTAGATTATGCAACATAAGCGCTGTGTCGGTATCAAGGGAAGATAAAATAGTATTACAATATCCCACCTCGGTGATGGCGCTCCGTTTGAAACAAGATCTTCTGAACCCGTCGTTCCGTACACATTCCCTCAATACGTGCCTCAATTACCCCGCACTCAGCACAGTTGGGAGATGAAACCCTCAAATACTAAATCATAAGTCAGTAGTGACAATGGTGGTGGGAGAAGTAAGGCGACGCGTTTTGTAAGTAATGCGGGAGTTGTAGCATTTCTGTTGGAGGGTTAAAACCTTATTGCTAATCCTGGCCGACTCCAATTTATTGAAATGACTGACATTGTGTTCTGTTGTTTGATATATAAAAATGTTTTTTATGTCATGTCTTGTGCTTAATAAATTCTGCTTATATTTTACACCAAATACGTGTTTAAATATGATTTATATTAGGTTATGGTTCAGCAAAAATAGTGCAACATTATTGTAAATATGTCGGAAACGAAAAATCATAGTTTTTCACATGAAAAATTACGCGGACGTGAAAATTACGTCGAGTGGAAATTTGTTATGAAAAATGCATTGATTCACGACAATTTATGGATCTGTATAAGCGGTTACGGTAAGGATGACAAAACAACGTCCGAAGTGAAAAATCGACGTGACGAAATTGCAAAATCTAAAATTTGCTTGAGCGTTGAAAAGTCATGTTTTTCACATTTGATGTCAGCGGATACGGCGAAAGACGCCTGGAATGCACTGGAACGTGCATATGATGATAAAGGACTCGGTTCAAGAGTGAGAACTCTTCAGAACTTGTGCGCTGTCAAACTGGAGAACTATTCTAGCATGGAAGCTTACGTCAATGAAGTACTGTCATTAGCGCAGCAATTGGCGAATATGAACAAACCTGTTGATGACGAGTTTCTTGGTGCGTTGATGCTCAAAGGTTTACCGACAGAGTACGAGCCCATGATCATGGCACTAGAGCATTCGGGAGCTGTCATTACTGCTGATCTAGTCAAATCAAAACTGCTACAGGATCAACGTTGGACTACTCGTGGAGATTCGAGTGAGTGCTTGTATTCTACAAGAAAAGGCGCTAGTACGAGTGACTCCTGGACGAGAAAAGCGCAGCAGCACAAGGATGAGTCAAAAGCGAAGGATAATTCCGCTAGAAAGAGAGAACCGTGGTGCTGGAAGTGCAGACAGAAAGGACATCTGAAGAAAGACTGCCGGAACGCGAAGAATTCTTCAGGAAACTGTGTCTTATCAGCATATAGTACTGGAACTGACTCGGAATCTTCGTGGTACATAGACTCGGGGGCTACAAATAACATGACTGGCAGGCGTGATTTGATGACAGACTTCAAATCGCGAGATGGTCACGTCACCATTGCTAGTGGAGATAAACTGCGGTGTACAGGTATAGGTACTGTTAAGTTGTCGGATAGCGCGACGTTAACTGATGTGTTGTATATACCTAAGCTGTGTGTAAATCTCATATCTGTTTCGCAATTGATTAAGAATAGTTGTATTGTTAATTTTGATACTACTGGTTGTACAATTTCTAAGCTGGGCGATGTTTTGATTAAGGCAAATGACGTTGGAGGGGCTTACAGACTTCAGACCTGCAGTCTACGGGCGAATCTTACTATTAGCACTGCAACTTGGCATCAAAGACTTGGCCATTTAAGCGCCAACAATATGAAGCTTTTGAGGCAGGGACTTGCTAATGATATTAGTTTTCAGGACGACCCTTGTAAAGACGTTGCCTGTGAAGTTTGTTTAAAGGGAAAGCAAGCTCGGTTTCCTTTTCCCAGCAATCCTGAGAAGTCTGTGGCTGTAAAGCGGTTGGATTTAATCCATACCGATTTGTGTGGTCCGTTGCCGGTGAATTCGCTTGGAGGCAAGAGGTATATCCTGGCATTCTTGGATGATCATTCGAGGAAGGTGTTCGTGTATTTTCTGAAGCGTAAGAGCGAGGTGAGTGAATACACGAAAAACTTTATTAAGCTAGTCGAAACTCAGACTGGTGACAAAGTTAAAGTTTTGAGGTCGGACAATGGGACCGAGTATGTGAACAGAGACCTTGAAGGTTTTTTGAAAGGTAAGGGGATAGTCCATCAGGTAACTGTGCCTTACAGCCCTCAACAGAACGGTTGTGCGGAAAGACTAAACAGGACCCTCCTAGAAAAAGTAAGGTGCCTCTTGTATACTTCGAACCTAGACCACAAGTTTTGGGCAGAAGCTGCCTGTACTGCTGCACATTTAATAAATGTGTCACCTTCGAAAAGGCTCTCAGGGCAAACTCCTGAGGAAGCCTGGACAGGTAAGAAGGTTAGCTTGAAACACTTACGTGTATTTGGCTGCGAAGCTTATGCTCACGTTGATAAAGTGAAGCGGAATAAGCTTGAACCAAAAAGCAAGCGTTGTATATTTCTTGGCTATGACGGTAATGGATATAGGCTCTACGATTCGGCGAAAAATATAGTTTTTCGTAGTCGTGATGTTGTTTTTAACGAAACAATTTTTCCAGGTGTCAAGAGTAAACGGCCCGTGGAGATCTTCTTTCCGACTAGTGATGACGGAGATACCGTTGAAGATGCGGATGTTCGTGATCAGTCTGGGACTGAGCTTGAGGTGGAGATGCCATCACTACCAACTGTAGAGGCTGAGGTTGAGGCGGAGAGACCGGTAGCGCCTGAAGTGTGGTTTGAGGCTGTCGAGCAGGTGCCGAGTTCATCTACTGATACAACCAGAATGCCACGGAAGCCACCATCTGACGGACCAGCCTATAATTTACGGCCGAGAGTACCGAGGACGATGTCTGCGCTCGAGACAGAGTTGAGTGAGCCGACGAATGTCAAGGAAGCTTTGCAATCGAGTGATAGTAAGCTTTGGCGGCAAGCTATGCAAGATGAGATTGATTCGTTCAATAAGCATGAGGCTTGGGAGCTAGTTGACAGACCGGCAGACAAGAATATTGTCAAGAATCGATGGTTGTTTAAAATCAAACGTGACGCCAATGGCAAAGTGGCGTGTTATAGAGCGCGATTGGTTGCAAAGGGTTTTACCCAAAAGTTCGGAATTGACTACATGGATACTTTTTCTCCGGTTGTGCGACATAGTTCGTTGAGAATGCTGTTGTCTCTTGCGGTTGAATTAGATCTGAAGATTGATCACCTTGACGTCAAGACTGCTTTTCTGAATGGCAATTTGAGTGAAGAAATTTATATGTCACAGCCTGAAGGTTTTGTCAAGCAAGGCAATGAGCATATGGTCTACAGACTCAAGAAAGCCGTGTACGGGTTAAAGCAGGCGTCACGTGCCTGGTACGATAAGGTAAAGGAAGTTTTACTCGCAGAGAATTTCACGCAGAGCAAGTATGAGAGCTGTATCTTCAGTCGCCGAGTGGGTAAGCGAACTATTATTATTGCTCTCTATGTAGACGATTTTTTCGTTTTTTACGACTGTGACGAGCTTGCTGATAAGCTAAAAACGTCACTGAAGTCTCACTTCACAATTAAAGATTTAGGTGAGGTTAAACATATGCTAGGCATCAAAGTACAGCGCACTAGTCGTGAGTTGAAGCTGAGTCAGAAAACCTATATTGAAAAGCTTCTTGAACGTTTCGGTATGAGTGACTGTAAAGTTGCTAAGACGCCCTTAGATGTAGGTCTGAAGTTTTCTGATAGCGCCACCCACGAGAGTAGACTACCGTATCAGGAGCTGATAGGATGTTTATTGTATATAGCTGTGACCTCAAGACCTGACATTTCATTTGCTGCATGTTTCTTAAGTCAGTTTAATACTTGCTACACAGCGGAACACTTTGCAGCGGCCAAACGTGTATTGCGATATTTAAAAGGCACAATGAATTTAGGTCTTGTGTACAGAAAAAGTGATGAACATGATAAATTTCATGTTTATGGATTTACTGACGCTGATTGGGCTAACGGGGCGGATCGTAAATCTTACACGGGGTATATTTATAAGCTAGGTAGGAATGTTATTTCCTGGGGTTGTTATAAGCAATCGTGTATCGCACTTTCGTCTACCGAGGCGGAGTATATAGCTTTGTCTGAAGCTGCCAAAGAGGCGGTATACGTCCGTGCGGTTCTTGCTGAGTTGATAGGTCAATGTCACACTGTAACTCTGTATAGTGATAATCAGTCTGCGGCGAAGCTGGCTAGTAACCCAGTGTTCCATAAGCGAACAAAACATGTGGACATTAGATATCACTATATTCGTGAAGCTGTAGAGAATAGGGTGCTAGAACTGATGTACATGCCAACAGAGCAGATGACTGCTGATGTGCTCACGAAGGCACTGCCTAGCTGTAAGCACTTGTCGTTTGTACGAGATATGCTTGAAGTCCTCCAGGATTAAGAGGGCGTGTTGGAGGGTTAAAACCTTATTGCTAATCCTGGCCGACTCCAATTTATTGAAATGACTGACATTGTGTTCTGTTGTTTGATATATAAAAATGTTTTTTATGTCATGTCTTGTGCTTAATAAATTCTGCTTATATTTTACACCAAATACGTGTTTAAATATGATTTATATTAATTTCTAGTACCTTATTATTTAGATTTCTGTGCGACGGCGCCGAGCCGACCCGGGGGCACGCAGCTACTCCTCCGGCACGCACAGATACGTTCCTCACCTTGAGGCGTCGCTTATTTTCATAAAACAGTGATAATACCTTTGTTGGAGCGATTTAAGATTGTCCTCACGTCGGTCGCTGAGAATAGAAATCGAAGTTAAGGAAAAAAGTGTATTGAAAAGTCGCGCTCGACCTTCGTCGAAGCAGCCAGGCTTGCGCGACCACTGACGTGCACATCTGCATTATGTGGCGTTCAATGTGGATGCTGGCGAGAAGAATAATAACCAAGGGTATCCTACTAATAATATAAATGCGAAACTTTAGATGTTTCTTGCTCAGTCACGTCGGAACATTAAAGCGGATCTGGCAGAAATTTAGAACACGGGTAGATTATAGTCCGGAATAACGCATATGCTACTTTTAATCACAAAAAAAATTCGCAGTCATAGGAACTGCCGATAGAAGTGAAAACTTATAACTCAGATATTGATAGCTTACTTTGAAAACTACACAGGTGTAACCGGAAGGTGTGGCCTGATCATCATGGCATGACCATCTAGAAATGCACCAGCATTTCCCATTGGCTGACGCATTTCTAGATAGCCAATGGCTATGGTCCCGAGTTTACCCGAAGATTTCTTATCATATCCGAGCATGACGCTAGAAGTCATTTCACACCCCACGAAAAATATGTCCAGGCGCGCCAAAAGAAGTTTTCACATCAAAAATAACAAGAACGGGAGCTTTTCGGGTCCAAATCTACCGGGCCCTGGTAGTAATAAATAATATGTTCAGTAAACCACTACCATATATCATCATTCCGACAGTATAAGATGCGTCCAAATCTTACGCTCCCGCAAACAGACACTCTTATTTTTACACCAGGGGTTCAAAACTCTTCTAGATGTGAATCATTCCACCCTTTATCATAAAAACCTCGACCTGTGGCCGAGGTCGCCGCCCCCGGTTTACGTTTGACGACCTTCGAGTAAGCTTTCTATTCTCATATTTCATTAATAGCTACGGATATCACCTTCAGAGTACATCAGAGTACCTTCTGAATAAACCGCTAATTATTATTTAAATGGTAATGTGTAACTACCGCTTTGGATTCCAAACCTGTACGATGTACCGTTAGCTTCCACCCGCCGCAGTCTGGGGACGCCGCCGCCGGCTCTGATCGATACGACATCTATTCATGTGGCTATATAATACTTAATCGTGATTTTGGGATTTATTGAGAACTATTAATGCTGAGGGTTTGCACTGATCGCTTGCAATGCAACTTTCAAAACTAAGTTTGCTTTTGCGAAACATTTGAATACTCACAATAAGAACGAGCAAGGTTAACCATTGATAGAGGGATACGTCAAGAAGGATATTATTATTGAAATGGTAAGTATATGAAGGTAGCTCTTTTATAGAGTTCGAGTCGTGTAGGTACTGCGAGGGGTCAGCGCTCTGAGAGGAAATAACAATTTGGGGTCGAGGATCCATTTATTAAAAACTGTTAATTACTTCTGAACTCGCTCCTGTGTTCGCGTTCAGAATTTTTTATCGCGCCTACAACTATATAGCATAATAATATTTACTGTTTAAAAAAACTTAATCTTAACGTATAAATAAACATTCTGCTGCATCACTTTCTGCCTCAGAGATGTCAATCTGAGTGGTAGGTACTTTAAATTATTTTTGATAGACACAGTCATGTACCATGGGCTATACTCAGAGCACCTAACGATTTCATAACAAACAAAACCTTTAAAATGAATAGGAATATCGATAGGTCTTTAAAAGAATGGATACCGAAAACTACACTACATACCACATAATATTAGGGTTCCGTAAAACGTAAAAACGGAACCCTTATAGATTCGTCATGTCTGTCTGTCTCTCTGTGTCTGTCTGTCTGTGTCTGTCTGTCTGTCTGTCCGTCCGTATGTCACAGCCACTTTTTGCCGAAACTATGAGAACTACACTGTTGAAACTTGGTAAGTAGATGTATTCTGTGAACCGCATTAGGGTTTTTACAAAAAAATTAAAAAAAAAAAAGAAAAATTAGGGTTGCCCCCCATACTGAGAACTGAAACTCAAAACAAAAAATTGGCAGTCATAGGAACTGCCAATAGAAGTGAAAACTTGTGACTCAAATGTTTTCACTTTTAATTGAATTTTTTAATTTATTTATTACCTTGTTAGAAGACCAATTATTTGTTAAACCATCGTAGGTCTATGTACATTCGCATAATTTCACCACCGCCAGCTAAATCGATGGTTGCGCCATCTAGTTTTATATCAACGTAATTATACAGAATATTGCAACTCTTTCTGTTGCCCTGGTACTGGTACCTAGGGGCAAACGCAACTCTTTTATATTTCTGTTGTCCTGGTATCTGGAGATAAACGCTGGGCTGTTGGAGGTAGGTAATCAAAACTCTTTACTGTTTCTGTTACCCTGGTACCTACCTGGCCGTTTTACCGAGTTTACCCGAAGATTTCATATCCGATCCGATCCGATCCGATCTATTATCATATCCAAGCGTGACGATTGATGAATCCATTTTACAGCCCACGAAAATTATGTCTATAGCGCGCCTAAAGAAGTTTTCACTTCAAAAATTTTCATCAAACCTACACGTGTGGGGTGTCTATCGATAGGTCTTCAAAAATGATGTTGAGGTTTCTAATTTAATTTTTGTCTACACCGAATAATTTGCGCGAGAGACACTTCCAAAGTGGTAAAATGTGGGTCCCCCCCCCCCTCTAACTTCTAAAGTAAGAGAATGAAAAAACTAAAAAAAATATATGATGTATATTACCATGAAAACTACCAACGAAAATTGGTTTGAACTCGATCTGATGAGTAGTTTTTTTTTAGTACGTCATAAATACACTATTATTAAAACTTCGATCAAAGTTACAACGAACTACAAGAACTATGTGTAGTATGTATATTATGTTACTTGCTGCAACAGAACCCTTCATGGGCGAGTCCAACTCGCACTTGGCCACTTTATTATACTTATGTATTTGACTGAACATAATAACAAAATTGTTTATGGACCGATGAAGGTCTAGAGATAAACAAAATTGATAAAAAAATGATAAATCCCTCTGGTTTGTTTGTTTTGAGTTAGAGGCACAGGTCGGACTCGTGGCTGTTGTTTACATTGATTTTAATGTTAATCCGTGATAACTGTTTTTGGCTTTATTTGTAAGTTTGTGTTGTAATAAATATAAACATATTTATTACAACACAAACTTACGTGGTTCAATAACCAAAACTGTAACTATTTAGGTTACTGCAACTAGCCAATCGAAATAGTACTGTAAAATTCTATTGTAGCGATGTGTTTCAGCGAACCAATTAAATAGGTAATTCTTCACCAAGTTTTAAGTAATTACTTAAATTCATTTACGTAATTTTGACAGATTGTTCTGATTAATAACAAAGCTCGTCAGATGTTACCAGACACGAAACCCATTGATATATTTGCAGGGTCGTATAATTAGCGTTATAAAATAAAATCAATCAATCTCTTTTGTAGTAGAGGTACCTATGTCAAACCGTCGCCCACACACACGCTCGCACGCTCGGACACAACATACCAAGGTATTACCTATTATACATCATCACACATTTTTAAGTACCTACTTACTAAATTAGACATTGTTTTCTCCATATTTTAACGTGTATTTCTGTTTTTAACGTAATATTCATGATAATGAAGAATCACCAACACGGAGAGCCGTCCTTGGATACCGGAGCTAATGCGTAGTTTAAAATTCAATGTTTATATTATTACTAGCAGCGCCCTGCGGTGTTACCCGCGAAGTTCCCGTTCCCGTTGTTCCCGTTGTTTTTCCGGGATAAAAAGTCGCTTATGTGTTCTTCCAGACTATAATCTATCTGTGTTCCAAATTTCAGCCCGATCCGTTCATACGTTAGGACGTGATTGAGCAACAAACATCCAAACATCCAAACATCCATACATTCACATTTATAATATTAAGTAGGATTATGTTTTTTATAATATGTAAATAAACTTTGTTATCATTCACTACACGGGTGAAATCGCACTACCGCTAGAAAGTTTATTTTAAATTAATGCCTTGCATTCAAGATGCGATTGACGTTTCGGGCCGCAGTCAAATCTACCACATATCCCGGAGTACTTCGCAGTGAACGACATCACGAGCGCAGTGTGATGTTTGTAATTACCTGAAACACAAAACTAATGATCCTGAAATATTATGAAGGCAATGTTCGAAGACGTTCTTTCTCACAAATACGAGATAATGACCATCAAGTCCATATTGTAACTTTCACCCCTTTCCCCAAGACAACCGTGCCAAATTCAGGGGTGAAAAATTTTATCTTGTGACCTACCTTATAGTATGAACTCGGAGTGCCAAGTTTCGTTTGAATCGGATCAGTAGTTTCGGTGTGACGCGCGGCCTGGATACAGATAGAAGTTTATGAAAAATATTTCAATTTTGATATTATCAGGATACTTATTTTTACGTGTTACAAGTTTACACTTGACCACCATCTCGCCTGATGTTAATCAACAATGGGATCTACAGTGGAACGTGTTTATTTAAAGAAAAGTGCTGTAGTTCTTTCTTACATTGTAACAATTGAGAAAAACCCACACAGGCAACGGATTTCGCATCCATTTTTTGGCAGACAATATAGAATTGGACTGGATGAAAGAGCCAAAGATGCACCTCGAAAAGTAGGAGTTAAATGAAATGGACTCCATTTTACGGAGAACAGACACGCCTGCATCTTTCCCTCATTAAACTTGGTCATATTAGCATCGTCCCACCCAGAGGCTGCCTCAAGGGCCAAGTTCAGACGCTCAGTCATATTTTCTCAGTGCCTGTGTTTGTTGCCCACTAGCACTCGGGCTACATATATGAAGCTCTCTATAACGAAGTTGTCATCTGCGTTTCCAAAGACACCGGGTTTCAGTTTGTTGATATGCAAGAGAAAGAGCGTTGCAGAGAGCACCTAACCTTGAGGCACTCCGGCATTGATTGCCATTTGATCCGACGAGCAGCCATCAATGACAACTCGTTTGGGATTAATATCTCAAAAAGTCCTTTAATGCTACAACACGAGAAAACGAACCATTAGCAGAAAGCTTGATTATAAGGCCATCACGATATCCAGGGAGACTGCAAGTGCTTCTCCGTGATTCTCGATAGGTTAATTCTAGATGTTACTGACGTACGCTAAAATATCCCGAGTAGACCGGCTTCAGTAAAAACCGTATTGCCGTTCACTGAGTAGGTCGATAGATTCAGGCAAATCAGGATCAGGGAGATCAGGATAAGTAAGTCAGGAGCCTGTGGTGTCTAGCCATAAAACGTTCCATAGTCTTGCTGGGGATAGATACAAACGTGACGGGGGTGTAGTCGGTAGAGTTAGCACGACTACCTTTTTAGGCACTGGCTGCACTTTAGCAAGTTTCCACATTTTTTGTACTTGATCAGTTTGCAGAGAAAGTCTGAACAGGCGTTTCAGC
The DNA here is from genome assembly GCA_963693475.1 of Ectropis crepuscularia. Classification (NCBI taxonomy): domain Eukaryota; kingdom Metazoa; phylum Arthropoda; class Insecta; order Lepidoptera; family Geometridae; genus Ectropis; species Ectropis crepuscularia. The sequence goes on from OY856355.1 coordinate 105,586, forward strand.
ACAGGAGACAGCTCCAATACCACTGCAAAACAGAATAATATTTTCACACTCATTCCAGTTGTATGATGATAACGCGTGGTTGTGTTGGTTGCAGCGACCTGTCGAGTAACGCGATCGTGGCGGTGGGGGGCGGAGCCCTGCGGGGGCTGCGGCGGCTGCACGACCTGCTGCTGGCGGGGAACCGGCTCCGAGAGCTGCCGCGCGACGCATTCACACACACACCCGCGCTGCAAGTGCTGTGAGTACACACACACTCACACCCGCGCTGCAAGTGCTGTGAGTACACACACACACACCCGCGCTGCAAGTGCTGTGAGTACACACACACACACACCCGCGCTGCAAGTGCTGTGAGTACACATACACACACACCCGCGCTGCAAGTGCTGTGAGTACACACACACACACACACACCCGCGCTGCAAGTGCTGTGAGCACACACACACACACACCCGCGCTGCAAGTGCTGTGAGTACACACACACACACACCCGCGCTGCAAGTGCTGTGAGTACACATACACACACACCCGAGCTGCAAGTGCTGTGCGTACACACACACACACCCGCGCTGCAAGTGCTGTGAGTACACACACACACACACCCGCGCTGCAAGTGCTGTGAGTACACACACACACACCCGCGCTGCAAGTGCTGTGAGTACACACACACACCCGCGCTGAATGTGCTGTGAGTACATACACACACACACCCGCGCTGCAAGTGCTGTGAGTACACACACACACACCCGCGCTTCAAGTGCTGTGAGTACACACACACACACACACCCGCGCTGCAAGTGCTGTGAGTACACACACACACACACCCGAGCTGCAAGTGCTGTGCGTACACACACACACACCCGCGCTGCAAGTGCTGTGAGTACACACACACACACACCCGCGCTGCAAGTGCTGTGAGTACACACACACACACCCGCGCTGCAAGTGCTGTGAGTACACACACACACACCCGCGCTGCATGTGCTGTGAGTACATACACACACACACCCGCGCTGCAAGTGCTGTGAGTACACACACACACACCCGCGCTTCAAGTGCTGTGAGTACACACACACACACACCCGCGCTGCAAGTGCTGTGAGTACACACACACACACCCGCGCTGCAAGTGCTGTGAGTACACACACACACACACACACACACCCGCGCTGCAAGTGCTGTGAGTACATACACACACACACACACACCCGCGCTGCAAGTGCTGTGAGTACACACACACACACACACCCGCGCTGCAAGTGCTGTGAGTACACACACACACACACACCCGCGCTGCAAGTGCTGTGAGTACACACACACACCCGCGCTGCAAGTGCTGTGAGTACACACACACACACACACACACCCGCGCTGCAAGTGCTGTGAGTACACACACACACACCCGCGCTGCAAGTGCTGTGAGTACACACACACACACCCGCGCTTCAAGTGCTGTGAGTACACACACACACACACACCCGCGCTGCAAGTGCTGTGAGTACACACACACACACACCCGAGCTGCAAGTGCTGTGCGTACACACACACACACACCCGCGCTGCAAGTGCTGTGAGTACACACGCACACACCCGCGCTGCAAGTGCTGTGAGTACACACACACACACCCGCGCTGCAAGTGCTGTGAGTACACACACACACACACCCGCGCTGCAAGTGCTGTGAGTACACACACACACCCGCGCTGCAAGTGCTGTGAGTACACACACACACACACACCCGCGCTGCAAGTGCTGTGAGTACACACACACACACACCCGCGCTGCAAGTGCTGTGAGTACACACACACACACACCCGCGCTACAAGTGCTGTGAGTACACACACACACACACCCGCGCTGCAAGTGCTGTGAGTACACACACACACACACCCGCGCTGCAAGTGCTGTGAGTACACACACACACACACACCCGCGCTACAAGTGCTGTGAGTACACACACACACACACCCGCGCTGCAAGTGGTGTGAGTACACACACACACACACACACCCGCGCTGCAAGTGCTGTGAGTACACACACACACACACCCGCGCTGCAAGTGCTGTGAGTACACACACACACACACGCGCGCTACAAGTGCTGTGAGTACACACACACACACACCCGCGCTGCAAGTGCTGTAAATATACACACACACACGCGCGCGCTGCAAGTGCTGTGAGTACACACACACACACACCCGCGCTGCAAGTGCTGTAAATATACACACACACACGCGCGCGCTGCAAGTGCTGTGAGTACACCACTCAAAACTCTACAGGATCCTGTCTTAAAGCATGATCTTAGTCAAAGTTAAAGTCAAAGTCAAAGTTCTTTATTCATAAATGTACAATTTACACGTCAATTTTAAAAACAAAAAAGAGCATACAAAGAGTATAAAAGTTTAAATTTAACATTTTATTGTACGATAATGAGTATCGTACAAATAAGTGTCAACCATTAAAGTATAATATGTATTTATTAAAATTGTAATGAATAATGTCATTATTTTTACAATTTTATTGTAAGTTTACCATCACTCTTTAAAAAATCGCTGTAACTATAAAAAGTTTGATCGATAAGCCAGCTTTTTAATCGGTTCTTGAAGCTGCCCAAACTTGGGGCTGATTTAACTATTTTAGGAAGTACACCGAGTCATAACGGCGGGTAGTGTCATAAACTTGTGTTGTTATGTTCACCAGTTCGTTCCGTCTCGGTGTCATCCCTAGCCGCAAACCCGTGCACTGTATCCCTCCACCCACAACGCGAGCAAGTGAGCATTCCTCAACGAACCGCAGCATTCCTAGCGGTTCGTTCCTCCCGAAGCGCAACAATATAGCGGCAGCCACGAAGTCTGATTCGGGAGGGGAGGTGATAGGGTTGGGGAAAAGAGGGTGGGCGACGTACTGTGGAGTATATTTCTTTTGTAATGAACAAACTATAGGGGCTAAGAGCACGTACTTATGTGGTAAGATTTAGTATATAAGCAGATGACAGCGGTAGAGCGATTAGTCTCTCGCCCCGCGTCACTTGTGTATTAAGAACAATATAGTCAGCAGTTTATACAGTGACGTGGTTTCATTTCCTCTCTCAGTACCAGTAACACCTACAGTTAACCTTAGATAACATAATAAATTGGCTCGAAAAATGCAACCTGGCATAAAGAGCATTTGCGTAGGTTATTTGAACGTTTACAGATATATTACATGGAAGTTGAAATAGGTAAATGTATGTTGAGAAAAGTAAAATAGATTTTTTATGTTACGAAGTCTCGGAAAATGGAATAAGTCCTTTGCCTGACAAAGTCAAGGTTATTCAGGACTATCTCAAACCGGAGACAGTAGAGTAGTTACGCAGGTTTTTTGGGTATGTAAAATGTTTATAGGGCATACATACCAAACGCTGCAAGAGTATAGAGAATTTTTGATAGATATTGACAGACAATGTGCAAAGAAAAGGGACAATATGGGCTAAAGAGGCAATTAGAGCGTTGGAAAAATGCTGCCAAGTTATCGGACCCCGAGTCCAGGGGCAAGGTTAACCCTTATGACAGACGCGTCAGACATTAGTATAGGCGCGGTATTGCACAGAAGGAAAAGGGTATTTGGAGAACCCTCGATTATTTTTGCAAAGAAGCCCACGGAATCCCAGAAAAAGTACTGTGTATCCGACAAGGAACTTCTGGCGATTTATTCGGGTATTGTGTATTTTACAGATTGGATTGCAAGTGATATGCGTCATGTAATAGGAAATATAAGTCAATAGTCAATAGTGCAAACTAGAACGCTGAGTCAGCAAAGCGGTTCGATGTCAATAGGCCAAGGTTAGCACGGAAGGAAAAATGTGCTAGCTAAACAAGTGGAAGAAACATGTGACGAGTTGATCGTAATTTTATAATGTAAACAATTTGTGATATAAGTATTTTTTTTTGGGTTGTTATCTTATGTTATTAGCTTATGTTTTTCTCCTTTTTTAAGAAAGGGGTGTATATAGGGGCTAAGAGCACGTACTTATGTGGTAAGATTTAGTATATAAGCAGATGACAGCGGTAGAGCGATTAGTCTCTCGCCCCGCGTCACTTGTGTATAATTAACATCAATATAGTCAGCAGTTTATACAGTGACGTGGTTTCATTTCCTCTCCAGTACCAGTAACACCTACATATCCAAGCAAAACTGATTGCTCAGCATTATTACTACTACTACCGCCGCTGTCATTGACCCCATTATGTATTTGTTCTACGCCAGTTAACCCAAAGGTCAATCTCATAATCGAAAATACCAAACGCGTAATAATTGCTATTTTTCTATATCCTCTGTACTAATTTTCTACCGTCAGCTTAAAATTCCTTGAACAATCAGCTTCAATTATCGGCTGTTTAACATCGCATAGCAATTTTCTTAAACCAGAAATGGAATCTGCACAGCCACTCTGGATCACCTGGTGCCCTTTTCTTCCGCGAACCAGTCCTATTTTCGCTCCATTTTTGGCTGCTTCTGCTTCTTTCGCGTTCTTGGCCTTTAACCTAACTGCGTAGTGAAGCTACTTCTAACTCCAGCTTCCTCATCTGCTTGACTAGCTCCGTGAGAGGTAAATGGGGTACCTGTTCGTTACTCCCGGACACAGCAGCGATGTCGTAGCACGTGGTGTTCTCTATAATTTTGTTCTTGTTGCTAAGTTCTTGTCGCTCAGCACTATCCTCATAGACCTGCAGCCGTCGGTCCTTCAGCGCCGTATACTTGTTGTTCACCGGCGTCTGGAATGAGTCTCTCCCCAATTTTGATGTAACCATGTTGAACTTTCCTCCATCCCCTTGTTTCTGCGATGCCATCACTGCTTCAAACTGGGCCAACCATAACCGCGGCATGTCAACCCAAAAATCTGGAAGTCTCGTTGACACACCTATAGCGGCCAGGGCACAATCAGCGGAATTCGTTCGCTCGTCTTTCATGCCCTGCTGACCCACTTGCCCACTTACTGGTGCAGCGTGCGGAAACATTGTTGAAAAACAATTTACTAACGCAGTAACACCAAACAAAAAAATCTTCTGAATCTTCTCTTTAACTCACTGTTCAATCGTCGTGGTCACCACTGTAACCACCACTGAATCACGTCGAGCTGGATCATCACGTCGGGGTCACCACTGTAGGTGTTACTGGTACTGGAGAGGAAATGAAACCACGTCACTGTATAAACTGCTGACTATATTGATGTTAATTATACACAAGTGACGCGGGGCGAGAGACTAATCGCTCTACCGCTGTCATCTGCTTATATACTAAATCTTACCACATAAGTACGTGCTCTTAGCCCCTATAAAACTATGCCAACTTTTGAAGTGAAAACTTATTCATCAAACATAGATATTTTGTGAGCTGTGAATTGGACTCATCTTCTTCTGATGAACTCGGGACCATGGCCATCTAGAAATGCTAACGCATTATAGAACGTACGTGCGTTAGAAGCATGGCCATCTAGACTAGACAGCCATCCTTAGGAAGGCTTTTCAGGCGATAATGCTTTGAAGATTTGTTCTAGACTAGCAGCGCCCCGCGGTGTTACCCGCGAAGTTACCGTTTCCGTTGTTCCCGTTGGGTTTTCCGGGATAAAAAGTAGCCTATGTGTTCTTCCAGACTATAATCTATCTGTGTTCCAAATTTCAGCCCGACCCGTTCATACGTTAGGACGTGATTGAGCAACGTTTGTTGCTAATCCAAATATCCAAACATCCATACATTGACATTTATAATATTAGTAGGAAGTAGGATAGTAGGGTTAACAACGCCTTCTGGTTACACCCGTGTAGTTTCCAAAGTAAGCTATCAAATTCTGAGTTATAAGTTTTCACTTCTATCGGGAGTGCCAATGTTTTTGACTATTTCACCCTAACTTTATAATTACTTTCCAAGAACTTATAAAAGGGTTCGTCCCTAACTCAACATTTTAAATTATTTGTTTCTGAGGCTGCCAAAACTTGTGTCTGGTTTGTTCGGTTGGACTCGTCTACACGTCGTGGAAATGTTCGGTTGTAAGCCTCCTATCGGTACGTTTTGCAAGGGCATCTCTTACTCTTTGTTACATTCCTTATTTATTTAACTAGGTATTTAAACAATCCTTCCCCAGGAGTAAGCGCTCTGAGCTCCATGTCGTGTAAGTTCCTCGTTAGACCTGTTGTAGCGGAGGTCCTCGGCCTCTGTTTTATCGGTAGTTATTTAGCAATAACCGGAGGCTATCTCCGGCTAAATCCCCCGTTCGGCCGGCTTAATGGACCCATCGAGGTCGTTTATTGCCCTTGTAATAAACAATCGTAAATAGGCAGTTCGGTATTTCCTAAACAGATAGCGCGGCCCGGGCCCGGCGCCGCCCGCAGACGCTGCGAGACAGGATAGAGCCTACAAACCTCGACATCGACAAAAGGAACTTCCCAAACGCAAGATTTATCGCAGGTTTAGTCGCGAGCGCGCGCTTATCTGCGAGAGAAGTGATTTTTTGTCGCAAGGAAAGCCGGGGTGGCAGCGGGGCGGCGAGGGAGGCGCGGGGCGGCGGCGCGCCGGGCGGGCTGACGTCACTACTAGACTACTAGCCGATTTTAAATTAAATTGGCACACCGTGAGCAGTCTGGTCCAACTTGAGAGATAGGATAGTTTTTATTTCGATTAATAGTCTTTAAATGACAATATCCGAGCGCAGCCGGAATGGGCCGCTAGTATAATATAAATATTGGTGGACAATTCACACACAACACCATCTGACCTCAAAATAAGCAAAGCTTGTGTGATGGTGGCCAAATAGCTGATATAATCCTTATATAAGTAGTTTTAAATACATACTTATTATACATAGAAACACCCAGAACTGTGTCTGGGCACAGTACAAACATTTGAATTCATCACACAAATATTTGCACTGGGTGGGTATCGAACCCGTCGGGGGTTCGATTCCCTTGGCTTCGCAGGCAGAAATCTTGGGAGAAACGCCGATAATGTTTAGACACGTGTACGGTTATCGCAATTTTAAAAAAGTGGCACCAAAATTATATTAAAACATACGGAAGACGTCAGCCCTGAGCCGCACTCCTGCCATACTAACTCTCCCCGCACGCCCCGCACGAGTGCCCCTTCTAGACGGCCTCGTCGAATGATTGTGTGATTTAATAGACTGTGGTATTGCTGTCAATCAACTCGCTCACTTTGGTCTCCCTCGCCCCCGGGAACTTCTCATTCTCATTTTCAAAAAAAGGTTGGATAGTTTGATCGACACTACCTGAGACCATAACACTGGCGTTTCTTTGGTTCAGTGTGGAAGCAGTAATGAGCAATAATTTCAGCGTGGTAATGCCGCGAGGACACCGGGTGCGTTTCCGACTGATGGTGGGTTTGATCATCTCGATTATGTCTAGACGTTCATTGGTCTAGGGATAAATCAGACGTACTTAGTGTAGTGTTGTATAGACAAAGATTGATTCTACGATGTATGCGAATAGGTATGTGGTGTGGAATGTTGAGTAGTTTCCATTGTTAATAAAATCTCTGTTATTATACGAGTACATACTATGCAATTTATACCATCGCTGAAGCACTGAAACCGCTCCGCACCAGATCCCCATCAAAGGAATTAAACAATAATCAGATGAAAAGCCTATTATTTTGTAATTTAAGGTTCACAAAATCTCGATATCTCGGTATCCTAATATAGTGTTGACGTTTCCAGGAACGTGGAGGGCAACGAGATCGAGCACATCGACATGGACGCGTTCGTGCCCGTGTCGCACCTGGAGGACCTGTGAGTACCGCCGCGCGCCGGCGGGCCGGGGCTCGGGGCTCGGGGCTCCGGGTTACTGCAGTGTATCTGGAACAAAGCACAAAGATATTCATTCACTTTATTAGTAACGATGGCTGGTTATGTGCCTTTGCCTTTTAAAGAAAAGCAAAAACACAAAACCAGCGCGCGCATCGCTAATTTGTGAACAAGTAAACATGATTCCGCGCGCTTTTTCTTTTCGCGGTATTGTTATCATTTGAAAATGTTGTCAGAGTTTTACTTATTTCCTCGCAAATATGTAATGAAACGTCGTATGACATACGTGCGCTTTGATAATTAGATGATTACAGCCTTTGTTTCCTCGTTTGCGTGTCGCAGCAACGTGGGCAACAACGTGTTCGGCTGGCTGCCGGCGCGCGGGCTCCAGCGGGTGCTGCACCTGAAGGCGCACAACAACCCCAACCTGCGCAGCTTCCCGCCGCCGGCGCTGCTGCCGCGCGCGCGCACGCTGCTGCTCTCCTACGCGTACCACTGCTGCGAGTTCCTGCCGGCCCCGGCCCCGGCGCCCGCCGACCCGCCCGGGGCCGCGGACAGCGAGCCCGGGCTCGGAGACTACGTGCTGCTGCCCGGCGCCGGGCTCGACCTGGCTGCCTGGGGGAACGCCAGCGAGCTGCTTGAACACAGTGAGGCTTCTCTATCGAGACGAAAATTCTCTAAATTTTGAAGTGAAAACTTTGTTTTAGTTTTTACTTCTGCCGCATTTTATTGTTCATTTAATTTAGCAACTCCACAGACTCCGGGTCCGCAACCTTTATCATATAGGTTCTCATTTTTTCATCATCACCACCCACCCACCACCATCAGCTTATCTTACTCCGCTGCTGGACATAGGTCTCTCCCACGGCTGGCCACTCAGCCCTATCCTCGGCTGTACGTCTCCATCCACTACCTGCTGTTTTCCTTATATCGTCACTAGTCTCAAGGTGTCCGAAGAGTCGTCTCCATTCAAGAACACGTCAAATTTTTTTACGTCCACAAAATTATCTTGGATTGGGAGAAATTGAAAAGATAAAAAATAGAGGGGAGTTGGGAACATTTTCAACCTAATTCTAGTGCTAGTCTGATTTCGTCTCCTGAGCCAATCACTACCGGTTGAGACGCGCGTTTCCTTTTCCGTGTACAGTAGAAGGAGCATGTGTATGTATTTATGATCTAACTCGAGCTCCATGCCTCGTATTCAACACGTATTTAGAAGAACAGTTCGCGCTACAAACCCATGCACGATAGGAGGACGTGTGCCTCGTATTGCGCACAGGTTTGGAAAGAGAATTTATCTTAACAAACCCGTGCCTGTTTCGAGGCAGTGCTGTTTCCTGCTGTACTCGGGAAAGGAAATACGAGACTGGGACTCCGCTATTAATCGACTCGACGTCGTCAGTTGCTATTTTCTACGCCACCTGCTTCAGGCTCAGAGCCCACCACCAGACCACCACGGCTGCATTTCTATCCCTGATAGCCTGATACATTGAGCTCTTGGATGATCTCCGGTGGTGCAGCCAACCCTCGCCGTTCAAACCGACTGATGCCGATGGCATCGTCGGTGTCGTGAGCGTAGTATGTGAAATTTCTTGTGTGCCGTGAGATTGCGATGACCGCGTGGGCCACGCTCTCCTGCAACTTCATGTTTCCTTTAGTTTTGCTTATGATGGCCGACTCGTATGTCAATCCCTGAAGTTCATGCATGGTAAGGATGCGTGACCCGGAACCCTTGTTTGTCAGGGTCTCCTTCTCCTCTTGAGTGTGCACTAAGAAGAGGGTGTTGGGTAGGGTGTAGGGCTGTAGGGTTATTTTGAACAGCTCCTTTATGCCTTTTGAAGGGAAAACTTCTTTTGGCACGCCTAGACAGATTTTTGTGAATTGAATTCTAGCGTCACGCTCGGATATGATAAGAAATCTTCGGGTAAGCTTGGGACCATGGCCATTGGCCATCTAGAAATGCGTCAGCCACTAGGAAATACTGAAAGAGCGTGGCCTGGGCATCATGGTATGGGTATCTAGAAATGCGTGAGCTAATGGGAAATACTGACGCAATTCTAGATAGCTATGCCATGATGGCCAGGCCACGCCCTCCGGTTACAACCGTGTAGTTGCCAAAGTAAGAGAGCTATCAAATTCGGAGTTATAAGTTTTCACTTCTTTCGGCAGTTCCTATGACTGCCAATTTTCGTGGGCTGTGAAATGGATTCATCAATCGTCACGCTCGGATATGATAATGGATCGGATCGGATATGAAATCTTCGGGTAAACTCGGCAGGGCAACAGAAACAGTAAAGAGTTTCGATTACCTACCTCCAACAGCCCAGCGTTTATCTCCAGATACCAGGACAACAGAAATGTAAAAGAGTTGCGTTTGCCCCTAGGTACCAGTACCAGGGCAACAGAAACAGTAAAGAGTTGCAATATTTTGTACAACTTCGTTCCATCAGAATGTCCCTTGATACCTCCCAAGTATTTTGAAGTGAAAACTTCTTTTGGCGCGCAGGCGCGCTTTTAGACAGATTTTTCGTGGGGTGTGAATTGAATTCTAGCGTCACTGGCGTCACGCTCGGGTATGATAAGAAATCTTCGGGTAAACTCCGGGCCACGCCAATTGGCCATCTAGAAATGCGTCAGCCAATGGGAAATGCTGAAAGGGCGTGGCCTAACCATCACGGCATGACCATCTAGAAATGCGTGAGCCAATGGAAAATGCTAACGCATTTCTAGATGGCCATGCCATGACGGTCAGGCCACGCCATCCGGTACACCCGTGTAGTTTCCAAAGTAGGCTTCAAATTCTGAGTTATAAGTTTTCACTTCTATCGGCAGTTCCTATGACTGCCAATTTTAAGTTTTATTTTATTTGCTCTAGGGACTTTATGCTGAGAAGTAGGTACATTCCAGAGTACATTTCCTGCAACGCATATTCTATGTCTTTTGGATTCAGAGGAACTCCTGTCTGATCTTAGATATCAGATTCAGACGGTGATACCTCATTTCGAAGAGATTTTCCTTTTCGATGTAAGGTAGTTGATCTCCGATGCGGAAAATTTCACCATCGGACGTGAAACCATCACGATAAGTTCGAAGTGGATCATGAGAGCTTCATCCACCATGAGGCGACTGAAATGTTGTTTTGTTTGACTGTTTATGAATTTCCACGGGGGTATGGGCTAATATCGGCGAAAAATTCGTTGAAAAACCCAGGCCGCTACCGAGATGATTTCAGGTTTGGCCGCTGCATGAGGACGAAGGTTCCAGTACTTTGATCCGTCTTGTCTGTCCGCAGTGAACGTGTCGGGGTCGGAGGCGCGGCTACAGGCGCTACTGGAGGAGTGGGGGGGCGGCGCGGAGTGGAGGGGGGTGGGAGGAGAGCCGGCGCGCGCGGTGCAGTGCCTGCCCATGCCGGGTGAGTGCGAGGTGCGGGGGTCCTGGCTCCCCAGGAGCCAAACCATAACTAGAAAGCTTGCTTATAAGGCTATCATGCGAAAGCCTTCGAGATATCCAGAGAGACTGCAAGTGCTTTGCCGTGTTTCTCAATAGTTTCTCTCCTGATGTGAGTGACGTACGCTAGAATATCCCTGGTGTACCGGTTTCGGCGAAACCCGGTATTGCCGGTCACTGAGGAGGCGGTTCGATTCTAAGTACGTCAAGAGTCTGTGGTTTAAGACACGTTCCATAGTCTTGCAGAGTATTGACGTGACCGAGATGGGCCTGTAGTTGGCAGGGGCAGCACGACTACCCTTTTTGGGCACTGGTTGCACATTGGCAAGATTCCAAGATTTCGGTACTATCCCAGTTTGGAGAGAGAGTCTAAATAGACGCGTCAATATCGGGGACAACTCGCGCACAAGCCTTCAGTACTAGGGCAGGAATACCATCTGGGCCACTGGCTGTATTCACGTCTAGATTGCGTAGCACTTTGCTAACCTCTATTTGGCGAATGTGTATCTCTGACATGAGAGTCGGACAGCCAGGTGGAGTAGAAGGTGTCGCGCTACTAACGTCTAGGTGCGAAGATTCCGCAAACTTATATGCAAACAAGTTTGCCATCTCCATTGCGGTGTGAGATTGGAGTGTAATCCTCTGATTAGTGAGGTGCACTTCAATGGTCAAGGAGTGGAGCCGCTGTAATACCTTGTTTTCTTTTGTAATTTTCATAATTTTTGGTGTGAGAGAAGATCAGTGGGAAAACGGAAGTAGAACGAGGCAGCATAACACTAACCAATGGTCACAACACACAACACAAATACATCTATGGAAAACTAATCTGGGGAACGAGTCAGGTGACTCGTTCCCCGGTGCCACGGGGCCATGGTGGTGCCAATCAGGTCACAAAATACCAGTGGTAGGCTTCGGCCGTGGCCGGTGACCACCCGCCAGACTAAGTCATGCCGCCAAGCGGCTCAGCGGTAGTCTGGTGTTGCCATTAGCGGAGAACGGGTCAGAGCAGTTGCTGCATAACTACGAGAGCATATTGTCACACACTAATACCGTTGTTGCAGGCCCCTTCCTGCCGTGCGTGGACCTGTTCGACTGGTGGACGCTGCGCTGCGGCGTGTGGGCCGTGTTCCTGCTGGCGCTGCTGGGGAACGGCACGGTGGTGTTCGTGCTGCTGTTCTCGCGCGCGCGGCTGGACGTGCCGCGGTTCCTGGTCACCAACCTGGCGGCCGCCGACCTGTGCATGGGGCTGTACCTGGGGCTGCTGGCCGTGGTGGACGCGGCCACGCTGGGCGAGTTCCGCGCGCACGCCGTGCCGTGGCAGGCGTCCGTCGGCTGCCGGCTGGCCGGCTTCCTGGCCGTGCTCAGCTCCGAGCTCGGCGTGTTCACGCTGGCCGTGATCACGCTCGAGCGGAACTACGCCATCACGCACGCCATGCACCTCAACAAGCGGCTGTCGCTGCGGCGCGCGGCCGGCGTCATGGCCGCCGGCTGGGCGTTCTCGCTGGCGGCGGCGACGCTGCCGCTGCTCGGCGTGTCCGACTACCGCAAGTTCGCCGTGTGCCTGCCCTTCGAGACCGAGTCCCCGGCCGCGCTCGGGTACGTGGCGGCGCTGCTGGCCGTCAACGGGGCCGCCTTCCTCGTGCTGCTCGGCTGCTACCTGAAGATGTACTGCGCCATCCGCGGCTCGCAGGCCTGGAACTCCAACGACTCGCGCATCGCGCGCCGCATGGCGCTGCTGGTGTTCACCGACTTCCTGTGCTGGGCGCCCGTGGCGCTGAGCGGGCTCGCGGCGGCGCTCGGGCTGCGCCTCGTGTCGCCGGAGGAGGCCAAGGTGCTGACGGTGTTCGTGCTGCCGCTCAACTCCTGCTGCAACCCGTTCCTGTACGCGATCCTCACCAAGCAGTTCAAGAAGGACTGCGCGCTCGTCTGCAAGGCGATCGAGGAGTCGCGCGTGACGCGCGGCATCGGCCGCTGCCGCCACTCGTCCAACTTCAGCAACCGGCAGACGCCCGCCAACACCAACAGCCTCAACGAGCGCTCGTCGCGCGGCGCGCACGGGCCCGCCTGCGCCTGCCGCCGTCTGCTGCCCGCGCCGGCCGCGCGCGCGCCGCGCCTGCTGCGCTGGCTGCGCGCGTGCCGCCGCGCACCGGCCGCGCCCGCGCCCGCGCCGCGCGCCGCCGCCGCCGCGCCCGCGCGCGCCGGCTCCGTCTCCTCGTCCGCGGAGTTCTCCTCGTCCCGCTCGGACTCGTGGCGCGGCTACGGGCGCGGGGCGGCGCCCCCGCGGCGCGCGCCGGGCTGGCTGGCGGCGCGCAAGACCTCGCAGGACTCCAACCTGTCCTCGTCGCGGAACGACTCGTCGGGCTCGGCCGCCACCGCGTCCACGGGCACCTGGCGCACGTCCCGCTCGGGCGGCAGCGGCGCGGGCGCGGCGGGCGCCGGGCGGCCCCGGCTCACGCGCCAGCCGGCGCTGTGCGCGGAGGACCCGCCCGGCTCCCCCGCCCCCGCCGCGCTCCCCGCGCCGCGCCTGCTGCACACCATCCCCTCCGCCGCCGAGGCCGAGCTGCAGGAGTCGGACGCGCGCTGACCCCGCCCCGCCCCGCCCCGCCCCGCCCCGCCCCGCTCCAGTATTACTCCGTGACATTAAAGTAGTATTTATTTAGACAAATTTTATACGAGCATTGCGTAGCTCCTCGGTGGGACTTTGTTATATTTACAATTTACGATGAGATAGTATACTAGCGGCCCGCGAGCGGTGTGTCGCCGGGGGTCGCTCCGACTCATTAATATAGTGAACGAAGGGGACCCGAGGTCCTCGTTAGGTAAGGAAAGTAACGAAGTAAGTTCGCTAGCTCACGTTGCATTTTATATGTGTTGTACTTATGTAAGGAGCTCGAGCCGCGGCTCCCGCGCCGGCCCGGCCGCCGGCCGCCGGTTGCCGCCGCCGGCCCCGGCCCGGCTCCGGCCCCTAGTCCTGGTGCGCGTAGTGTGTACCTACTCTTTGTATCGTCTGCTCCCCTCCTCCTCCTCCTCTTCCTTTCCCCTCTTTGATTCTTTTGTATTCTTCCCTCTTTAATCTTCCTAACCTTATCTCTGTTCCCCCCTCATGCCGCATCCCCCACGGGTCGCAGAGCCGCAGGTTCTCAGCGGACGAGGCTGCACAATAACTACTTCCACGTAATTTCCGGTTTGCTCAAAGCTCCCAGCTCACTACTAAATTTTTCTATGAGATAAGGACATGTGTACATGAAATGCTCTCCCACTACCAAACTACTAACTATTCTACTACTTTACTACGCTGCTACTACTGCTGGTACTACTACTAGTCGGAAGCGTGTTCGGTGCACGCACCGCGCGAGTCACACTCGCGATCCTGAACACTTAGGGCAGATGACTACTTTTCATTGTCTCGATTATTGACGTGATAACGTCTTATAATTCGGTGAAGCCGGCTGCACGCCCACAAAACATGACGTCATGTACCGTTACCGTCGGTCGTTACCGTCGGTCGTTACCTCGCCGCATGTTTGTTACAGTTGTATTAATTATTTCGACCAGTAGTTCAAGCGGGGATGTAGCTCAGTGGTAGAGCGTTCGCTTTGCATGTGAAATGCCCCGGGTTCGATCCCCGGCATCTAAAAGCTTTTTTGCATTGTTTTTTGCATTGTTTTGATTGAAAATGACTAAATTCTACTGATTACTTTTTACATACAAATCTATTAAACAAATGAAATTAAAATTTTCTTTTGAAAAATGCTACCATTCCATCAGTATTTTCTTAAGACGTTATCACGTTCTATCGTCAGTAAACTGACTTTACAGACAAACATTTTTATTTATTAATTAATGAAAGTTCTACATCAGATGTGCTGCTACTCTGCTACTGAACGAATATAACATCAACGACAATTACCTAAGTGCATAGGTACATTGTATTTATTATATTTCATTAATTTGTAGAGGTGCGTGTTATAATCAGTCAATTATTGATAAAACACAATTTTGTTTTCGTTTCATTCCTCCAATTTGTTGTATCCAAAATTTACTCAAACGAATGAGGTCGGATACAAAACACAGCAGATGATATATTTGACTAACTCCGACCAGCTTCAGATCCTTGTAAATTTATTTATGTATCTTCTTTGGATCGGGTGAGAGCAGCCCCGGGGCCGGTATCTGAAGATCCCCCTATACACTGAAACTTGACCCCATAAAACGCAATCGCCTGCAAGCTACCTCACTCATTCCAACTTTGAACGATATGACTTCTAAACCTAAACTCGCTGGTAATACTGGCCTCGGGCTTCCCTCGCCCGGTTCTGTTCATCCGAGGATCTGAAGTCCAGCGGCAGCCGCACCCGCGGTCTGACCATGTTGTTGAGACGGGCTGTAGTCATCTGCCCTACTCTGCAGGAACCCCAATGTTACAAGTCAACAGTGATATAGAAATAATGATGAATAAACTTTTATAATTATATTTGTTAGTGTTTGTAAATTTTAATTTATTTACTAGAACATAAAGTATTTTAAATAAGAGACTAATAATAAATATTTATAAGGAAACGGAACTATGTTTGATAGCGTTGTGTCTATTTATTGAAAGTCCGAGAGACGCGTGATTGAGAGTGCATTCTATTTTATCGTACAAAATAAACGAACTGGCGCAGAGTGAGGCGTTTCATTCACTCCACTGCCGACAGCGTCCCTACAGCCCCACATGCTTCCTCTCGGCGTCTCGGCTCCCTGAAGAGCCACAGGCTCGTTCCACAGTTCCTAAAGTTATCAGTTCTAGTTTCCATTTTCCTCAGGCCAGCGCGGAAATTAATTTCGCTGTGTATTAAATCTTCCTACAAAGTATCTGACTACATCCGTGACTGAGCGCCGGTATACGATATCCTGTATCCTGTGGTATGTCCGGTCGCTGGATCGAATACCTACGATAAGATAATAAAACGAAGAGTTCGCGTCACTCTTCCAACAGTCAGCTGACTCTTACTACTGCAATCATAAACAAAATCTATAAAAATAATGTTTACTAAGCTCCATCATTTCGCCACATATCTTAAGAACGGACTTTACGTATCAAGCTCAATCGAGACTCTGCCGTCGTGCCGTCACGCAATGGACAGCAGGTCTACTACGAAGTCCGATAAACAATATATCGGCCAAACGTATGGACGTTTCCTACCTCGGTAGACAATCGGTCGGTTGATCGAATCGGCCGTTTCGTTCGATCCGACCCTCATCCAACCTAAGTCTTTAACTTCCGACCGAGATGTATCGATCCGAATGTTTTTCGTGTCAATACAAAAATCCGATTCAGCTGTCGGTCGGATCCGATTATTCGGAGTTTGTTTTCGTAGTAGACGTGCAGGTCGATGCTACGATTTTCTGCAGCCTGAGAGAAAACCTTTTTTTTAACTTTTATAGATTTACCTACACTTGACCACCATCTCGCCTGATGTTAAGCGACGATGGGGCGTGTTTACCTAGAAAAAATCCAATTCACTCTCGATTTGAACACACAAAGATCGGGGAAACCCCACTCAGGCAACGTATTCCACAGCCTAGACGTTCTTATCACAAAAGTAAAGTCAAATCTCTCTGTCAAGTTTGGAATCAGGGCCGGATTTAGCGGAGGGCAAACGGGGCTTAGTCCCGGGCCTACACAAACGGGGGGCCTCCACAACAGACACTTCGAAAAAAACTATTTTCGACAGTAAACATCTTTTATTTTAAACCATTCTTTGAATATTTATTCCAGACCAGCAGCAGCTCCCTCTGGTTTCACCCGCATAGTTTTCAAAGTGTGCTATCAAATTCTGAGTAGATGTTTTTACTTCTATGCTTCTATCGATCTATGTAAAACTATCTTTGGTCCCCATGACTGCCAATTTGTTGAAGTGAAAACTTCTTTTGACGCATCACATTTTTTTTCCGTTTCCCGTGGGCTGTGAATTGAGCTGAAGCGTCACGTTCGTAAATGAAAAAAAATTGGCAGCCATAGGAACTGCCGATAGAAGTGAAAACGTATAACTCAGAATTTGATAGCTTACTTTGGAAACTACACGGGTGAAACCGGAGGGCGTGGCCTGGGCATCATGGCATGGCCATCTAGAAATGCGTCAGCATTTCCTATTGGCTGATGCATTTCTAGATGGCCATGGCATGATGCCGAGGCCACGCCCTTTCAGCATTTCCCATTGGCTGATGCATTACTAAATGGCCAATAGCCATGGTCCCGAGTTTACCCGAAGATTTCTTATCTTATCTTATCTTAGAATCCAATTCACAGCCCACGAAATATCTGTCTAGGCGCGCCTAAAGAAGTTTTCACTTCAATAATCTTTGGGTAAACTCAGATGATCTAGATAGCCATGCTCATGGCCACGCCCTCCGGTCTCACAAGCGTAGTTTCCAAAGTCAGCTATCAAATTCTGAGTTATTAGTTTTCACTTCTTTCGGCAGTCCCTATGACTTATGAATGCCAATTTTATTTATTTTTTAACTTTCCCAGACAATGAGCATCTGCGCGAGTGCGGGATTAGGGATTATTAAAAAACTATAGTGTTCCTTCTTACTGTCAAATAAATGTATGCTGTCTACATCCATTTCCTTTCCATTTCCATTCATTTTTTTTTTTTGTTATACTTGACCATGGAGTCAGGAAATTCCTTCAGCCGCATCATTTTGTAATGTAGATAATGATGTGCTGCCAGGTTAGAAATATTTTCTAATGTGTGAGATATTTTATCTCATTTGGTGTTTTATGAAATATTGCTGGTAGATGACGACGAAATCGTAGAAACAAGCGTTCATGTAAATGCCCTGAGCAGCACATAATAGAGCAAAAGTAGGGACGGATTTTTTTTTGAAGTGAAAACTATTTTGGCGCTTCACAGACAGATTTTTCGTGGGCTGTGAATTGAATTCTAGCGTCACAATCGGTATTGATAAGAAATCTTTGTGTAAAGTCAAAGTACTTTATTCATAAATGTACAATTTACACGTCAATAAATAAAAAAACAAAGACAAAACAAAAAAAGAGCATACAAATTGTATACATTTTCAAAGTTTGAAATGACTACTTTACTGTATTATAAGAATTATTGTACAGAAAACTGTCAAGCATTATATGAGTATAATAATTATGTTTTTATAACAATTGTACTGACCCATGTCAAATTTTAGTTTACATTTTTAAAGGACTTTGCCATCACTCTCTTAAAATTCAGTGTAACTATAAAAAGTTTGATCGATAAGCCAGCACTTTAATCTGTTTTTGAAGCTGCCGAAACTTGGGGCAGATATAACTATTTTGGGAAGAGTGTTATAAACTTCAGGTCCCATAATGTGAGTTAGCTTCCGTGACCTTATGAGAGAGTGTGACATAACATCCAGCTTGTCCGCGTTACGTATGTTGCGAGAATGTCTCTCTCCTAGCGTATTGTATGATTCTAGATTATTTCTGACATACACACCCACCTGGTAGATCAATATAGCAGGTAACGTAAGTATGCCAAGCTCTTTGAAATATGGTCTGACGGATGTGCGTTGCGATACGCCAACGATGGCACGTACGGCACGTTTTTGGCGTGGAACGCACGCTCCCAGTTGGCAGCGCGCGCGTATAGCTTAGAAACGTATTGTAACCGAGAATGCACTGTGGTGAAGTAGCACGCACGTGACACTTCCACAGACACCACTCGGGATACTGCTGACTTTAGCACACATCTTGTCGATGTGGTGTTCCCACATCATGCTGCGATCAATCTCGAGTCCCAACAATGTGGTGTTCTGTACTTGCCCAATCCTTACACCATTTAGCGAAACTTTGAGCGATTTTGTATGATGGCCCGACAGACAACAGTGAACGAAGTGAGTCTTTTTTGAATTTAACATAAAACCATTAGCTCTAAACCATGAATTTAAGCTGTTAATTACAATATTTAACACAATACAAATTACAATACAATAGGTTAGTACAATAGAAAAGGAAAAATAAAACTATGTGATGTGTACATCAATTTTAAAACTATGTGATATGTACGTTAAGTTTTTTTTTTTTTTTAAACAAAGAGTGACGAGACGAGCAGGAGATGTGCCTGATGGTAAGCAACATGCCTGCCACATAACAGCACAGTGACACGCAGCTATTGGAACATGAAGAGTCCAAATCATTACCTAGCACTGCACTGCGCTCGTCAACCAGATATCTAAGTTGTTATATCTCTAAGCCCTGTAATTTCTCTGGAAACATTGCCCTTCAAACCGGAACACAGTAATGTTTGCACATTACTGCTTGGCGGTAGAATAATTGGCAAAGGTGTGGTACTTCCCCAGGCGGACTCTGCTAAGAGTCCTACCACTACAACTATAGTAATTAGGTTCACGTTAACATTTTAGAAATTATATGGGACTATACACCTTGTACCTGTTTGCATACATGTTTGACATCGTAAAAATTGTAAACAGTTAGCCATCTGTATAATCCGCAATTAAATTTTTCGTATGAAAGTGATTTAATATTACGTTCTGGAACCTTGTTTTTAATTCTTAAAGCGGCTGTTCCGTATAATCGGGCAACATTAAAAATCATAGCGGATCTATGGTTTTGACAGCCGGCTGTGAAGTGACGTTGTCTGTTTTTCGCTGGAACGAAAAAGAAGCGTTTTTTACTTTGATCTATATAATCTGGTTTGCTTTTCTGGATAAAAGTGTTATTGTGCGGGAACACATTATTAACGTTAAGTGTATTACTACTGGATTAGTGCTGGACTATTTTGTGAAGTGGCTGCTGGATTAGCCGCTTCTACAACGCCGGACCGTTGCTACTGCTGGAACGGGAATTCTGGAAGCTCCCTGGTTTGGTGTCTATTTATTCCCTTCCTTCCTTCTTCCTGTCAGACCAAACTGGACTTTGAGCGACGCAGGGAAGCATACGTAAGTAATTTTAAGTAACTTGTCAAAAGGGTGGGGGTAAATGTTAAAATCGGTATATCTACGTAAATAATATTGTTTAATAATCCTGCTTATGGGCCCCAGGACGGTAATTTCTGGATAAATTACTGTACATTTTTTGGTAGACAGAGCGCGGTTAGCCGTAAATACCCCTTTTTTGTTTTAGTTTTCTGGGAAAATATATCGGGTAGGCCAGATATTTGGGGGTTCCCAGTTTATAATTTCTCCCCAAACTGTCGGGAAATTAGTATTAAGTGGTATCCGGCTTAATAGGTTGCGGATATAATTGTTGTGACATTGTCCGAACTTTAGGTTAATTTAAAATTTAAATTTAAAAATGGCTTCGGATTTGGCCAACCAGCTCCGATGGTTCGAATCCTTACAAGGATTGGTCGGCAGGAGAGACCGGGAGGAGGCGCTATTAAACAGGGCAGAACACCTCGACAGGCGCCTGGAGATCGCTGAGAGGAGCACAGGATTGCTGCGGGATGCAAGGCCGCCTCCACCTGAGGAGCAGATGGAGAGGATCGACGCGGACATGCGGCGCATCCTGGATTTGTACGACGAGGTCTCCGAAGGGGTTCGCCAGCTGGAGAGGTCTCGTCAGGGAAGGGCGAACTCGGGACCCGTCATCAGGAATGCGGGTTCGGGTGTAGTGGGACGCCTTCCCACCCTGGACTTGCCCAGGTTCACAGGTAACCTGCGAGAGTGGAGCGGCTTCCGGAGTATGTTCGCCTCTCTCGTAGATTCACGCACCGACTTGACGAGGGCGGAGAAACTGGCGTATCTCCGCACGTCACTGGAGGGTGAGGCACTCTCCCTGATCCAGCACCTGGAGCTGGACGACGACAACTTCGGCACGGCGATGGAGTTGCTGGAGACGAGGTTCCAAAACCCTCGGCTCCTCGCCGACGCTCACGTGTTCCAAATACTGGGGCTGCCGAAGGTGACTGAGAGGTCTCAGTTGAGGCCGCTAATCCTCACGCCCGTGAAGGTGGCGTACAACGCCTTGCGCAGCTTGGGACTGCCAGTAGAACACTGGTCGTTTCTGCTGGTCCACATTCTGCTGGGCAAGGTGCCGCTGGAGTTGCGCGCCCGGTTCGAGCGGGAAAGGGGCCTTCACGGCGACCCGAAGGTCTTCCCCACGTTTGAGGAGCTGCTTCGGGTCCTGGAGTGGGAGGCGAGGATGGTCGAGTCGGCGCCGCAGGAGGCGCAGCCCGCCGCTTCAGCTCGTGGCCCTGCCGGAACAGGACCGCGACCTACCAATCCCCGCACTCAGGGTGGGGTAAAGCGGACGGCGACGGTGACGACTGCGTCGGAGCAGGATTGCCCGAACTGTGGCCAGCTTCACGCGCTGGTGCAGTGTCCGGCCCTGCTTGCGAGGACGAATTCCGACCGACGAGGGATCGTTCGGAAGTTGCGTCGGTGCTACGGGTGCCTGGGGGGTCATTTGTACAATGACTGCCCCACGGCACGGCCGTGTCCTGGGTGTGGGGGACCACACCACCAGCTCTTGTGCACCAGGAGCGATGGTGCTGGTCGACAGCCCTCAGAGAGGGGGCCCTCCACGGGCGGGGGCGCTCCCACGCAGAGCCACGCATTGTACAACAATGAAGTGGCTACAGCGTGGAGCACACCCCCTCCACCCCAACCCACGGCAGCACCGGGCAGCCCAACAAGGGGCGTCCTACACGTGGCTCGGTCACCGACCTCACAGCCCGCGCGGACGCGGGCGAACTGGAGAGGTGGAAGGGTGATACCGGAGTCACCACGGGGGCCACCTCCCCAGCGTTATCCTTCTCCGCCGCTGGATCCGCGATTAATGCAATGGAGGGCGTACACGCCTCCCCTCCATGAGCATCCGAGGCTGGACTACCACCCGCCCTACTTTCAGTATGGCAGGGCAGCTGGATATGCCCCCCCTCCGATGGCCCTTATGACTCGGCAGCCATACTGGGCTGGGCCCTGTAGTCCGACGGGTTCGGACGGGCCTCGGAGGGATTGACTAGCCTCCGTTCCCTTGGCACAGGATCAACCGGTGGTCCTGCTGCCCACCCTCTGGTTAAGGGTTTGGGGTCCAAGAGGCGACTACGTCCGGATACGAGCGCTCTTGGACACAGGGTCCCAGGGGTGCATTTTAACAACCCGGGTTGCTCATCGCCTGGGCCTGGCTAGGTTTCCGTCACCGACTCCGTTGCGGGGAGTCGGGAACACAGAGGTGCGGTCGGCTGGACAGACCCGCCTCTCCTTCTCGTCCGTACATTCCTATTCGGAAAGGATTGCGGTCAGGGCCACCGTCATGGATTCGGTTGTCGGTTGGCTTCCTCAGGCGGACATAGATCCGGATCTTTTGTCCTGTACTAAGGGTCTCAGGTTGGCGGATCCCCGCTTCGGGATGGCGGGTCCGGTAGACCTTTTGTTGGGTTCTGATGTACTGGGTTACATCATGAACGGCAAGCCTAGACTGCTGGATCAGTCTTCGCTGATGGCGCTGCCCACCATCTACGGGAACGCCATTTTGGGAATGGTGGATGAGTGGCAGCAGTCGAATCAGGCTTCCTTTACGGGAACGGCCCTCGCTCAGATCATGCAGAGGTTCTGGGAGATCGAAGAGCCGCCTACCGTGTCTCGGCTGGATCCCGAGCACGTGGAGTGTGAGAACTTTTATCAGGCTCACACTCGGAGAATGGTTTCTGGGCGATTGGAGACTAGGCTGCCTTTCCGGGATAACCCCCCGCGTCTGGGCCAGTCTCGATCATTGGCCGAGAAAAGGCTCAGGTCCATGGAGCGACGCATGGCTCGAGATCCTGTACTTCGGGAAAAGTACATCGAGTTCATGAGGGAGTATGAGGCACTGGGCCACATGTCTCCGGCTCGCGACGACTGGTCGACCATAGACCACTACTTTTTGCCTCATCACGCTGTTTTGAAAGCGTCGACAGGCAAACTCAGGACGGTGTTCGATGGATCCGCTCCGACTTCGACAGGAGTGTCACTGAACCAGTGCCTCCACGCTGGACCGAAGTTACATCGGGATATTGTAGACATCATCCTGAATTTCCGTAGGCATCAGGTGGTGTTGGGAGCGGACATCCGTATGATGTTCCGACAAACGGTCATACACCCCGAGGACAGGAGGTTCCAGTTGATCCTCTGGCGGGAAAGTCCTCAGGACCCTATGATGGTGTATGAGTTGAACACCAACACCTATGGGTTGAGATCAAGCCCCTTCATTGCGATCCGCTCACTGCTGGAGTTGGCGGAGCAAGAACGGGCTCGGTACCCACGTGCAGCCGCAGTTCTGGAACGCGACCTGTACGTGGACGACGTTTGCACTGGTGCGCAGACGGTGGAGGAAGCTCTGTTGCTCCGGGATGAGCTTACAGAGCTTCTCGCATCTGGAGGCTATGAGCTTCGGAAATGGCTCTCTAACGACCCCAACGTCCTAGCTGGTATCCCGGACGATCACCAGCAGGATCCGGGGCTCTTCGAGGAAGGTGACGATCCGCACGGGATTGCGGTTCTGGGCATGCAGTATCAACCGGTTGCTGACATCTTCACCTTTCGGGTGGCGCTGGAGGCCACACGCGCGTGGACAAAACGGGCGGTTTTGTCCACCATCGCCAGGATGTTTGATCCAAACGGTTGGATCAGTCCGGTTCTGTTCGCAGCCAAGTGTCTGTTACAGCGACTTTGGACTCTGAAGGTCTCCTGGGACGACCCCCTGGTCGGAGACTCGCTTAACACTTGGCTTCGTTTAATATCTGACCTCGAAACGGTCAATCGAGTGGCGTTGCCCCGTCGCATTCTGCCACCAGGCTGTAGCCGGATCAGCCTGCACGGGTTCTGTGATGCGTCCGAGCTGGGCTATGCCGCATCTGTGTACCTGCGTACAGTTGACGCTGGAGGCCACGTCAATGTCACGCTCTTATTGGGGAAGAGCAAGGTAGCTCCTATCAGGACACGACTCACCATTCCGAAACTGGAATTGAGCGGAGCCACATTACTTGCTCGGCTGCTCAAGCATGTATATCAGGAACTGTCCACCTCGATAGACATCCGGAATGTCTATGCGTGGTCTGACAGTCAGGTCGTGCTTGCCTGGTTAAGAGCAGCCCCTCACACCTTGGAGACCTTTGTGGGAAATCGGGTTTCCCAAGTCCAAAACATTGGACTGGACATGGTTTGGAGACATGTCCCGGGTGAGTTGAACCCCGCTGACTGTGCTTCGCGCGGCTGTTCCGCGCCGGAGCTAGTTGATCACCCCTTATGGTGGGGTCCGGACTGGCTGCGGGAGCCAGAAGCTTCCTGGCCAGCTCTCGGCGCGGACTCGGAGCGAGCGGAGCTGCCCGGAGTCCGCGTGCATGCGATTGTGGCGGAAGTGCCCCCAGACCCTGACTGGTTGACGGGTCGTTACAGCAAGCTGGATAAGTTGTTGGGGGTAACTAGCTGGATTAAACGCTTCATCCACAACTGTCGTCACCCTCGTCAGAGGAGGAGTGACCAGATCGCCACTGTGGAGGAGCGTCGGAGTTCCTTGCTGCACCTTATTCGGCTGGTGCAGGGTGAGAGGTTTCCGACGGAACTTGAGGCGCTGCGCTGCGGACGCGCTCGCTTGAAGGGTGCGGTCGCCAAGTTGAACCCTTTCACAGATCAGGATGGTCTTCTGCGCGTAGGAGGTCGGCTCCGGAAAGCCAACCTGCCGTACGGCAGCAGGCACCCCCTGTTGCTACCGAAAGGAGGTCCTCTGGTGGACCTGCTGATCACCGATCGGCATATCGGTAACGCGCACGCTGGATGTGGCGCGCTTCTCGCTGTGTTGCAGCGTGAATTCTGGATCTTGTCGGCTCGCAGGGCGGTCCGAAAGGTGCTGTTTAGATGTGTCCCTTGTTATAGGCTCAAGGCGTCTACCATGCAGCCCATGATGGGAGATCTTCCTCCGGATAGGATTTCTCCCTCGAGGCCGTTCGACGGGGTCGGAACGGACTTCGCTGGGCCCTTCTCGGTCAAGTCATCGACGTTGCGTAACGCCAAGGTCGTTAAAGCCTACCTGTGCGTCTTTGTGTGTTTGGCCACCAAAGCAGTCCACCTGGAGCTGGTCTCTGCGCTGTCTACGGAGGCCTTTGTCGCGGCGCTGGATCGCTTTGTAGCGCGAAGAGGAGTACCCTCTTTAATACGTTCGGACAATGGCACAAATTATCGAGGGGCGGCGAATTATTTACGCGAAGTTAATAATTTTTTAAATTCTGGTAATAATAGTTTAAGTCTGGCTCTCGCCCAGCGGGGAATCAGCTGGCAATTTAGTGTGCCGGCCTGTCCTCACTGGGGAGGAATTTTTGAGGCTGCGGTGAAGTCTGCTAAAACCCGTCTCCGCCGTGTCATCGGGGAGACCGTGTTAACTTGGGAAGAGTTAGTCACGGTACTATGCCGCGTGGAGGCAGTGCTTAATTCCCGTCCTCTCTGTCCAATCTCGCCTGACCCTAACGATCTAGAAGTCTTGACGCCGGGTCACTTCTTGATCGGTCAGCCTTTAACCGCGTTGCCGGAGTATCCCTGGAAGGATGAGCGCCCCGGACGCCTGTCCCGTTTTCAGTTATTGCAGCAAATAAGTCAAGACTTCTGGAGGCGCTGGTCGGCCGAGTACTTGCATCTGTTGCAACAACGGGTAAAATGGACAGATAGGACGGAGGCCCCTCGGGAAGGGGACTTAGTATTATTAAAAGAGGCAAATTTGGCCCCCCTACTCTGGCGTAGGGGACGTATTTTAAAATTGATGTCTGGTACTGATGGCACACCCCGCGTGGCGGAGATTCTGGTTTCTGGTTCCAGACTTCAGCGCGCGGTGTCCTCTCTGGCACGCTGGCCTCTTTATTAGATATACGTATTTTTCATGGTTAAAATTTAATTTTATTTTATTACTAAGTTTTTTTTTGGTTTGATTTCCACTTTCGGGTCAAAGTTGGGAATTTCGTTTTTATTTGAGGTCTGGATACTGCTAAATACTAGTTACTAAATACTAGTTACTAAATACTGGTTTTCTAAAATTGAACAGGAGTTCAATTGGTCGGGGGTTTTGTTCCGTATAATCGGGCAACATTAAAAATCATAGCGGATCTATGGTTTTGACAGCCGGCTGTGAAGTGACGTTGTCTGTTTTTCGCTGGAACGAAAAAGAAGCGTTTTTTACTTTGATCTATATAATCTGGTTTGCTTTTCTGGATAAAAGTGTTATTGTGCGGGAACACATTATTAACGTTAAGTGTATTACTACTGGATTAGTGCTGGACTATTTTGTGAAGTGGCTGCTGGATTAGCCGCTTCTACAACGCCGGACCGTTGCTACTGCTGGAACGGGAATTCTGGAAGCTCCCTGGTTTGGTGTCTATTTATTCCCTTCCTTCCTTCTTCCTGTCAGACCAAACTGGACTTTGA
The DNA here is from genome assembly GCA_963693475.1 of Ectropis crepuscularia. Classification (NCBI taxonomy): domain Eukaryota; kingdom Metazoa; phylum Arthropoda; class Insecta; order Lepidoptera; family Geometridae; genus Ectropis; species Ectropis crepuscularia. Next base: position 132,220 of record OY856355.1, read on the forward strand.
GCGACGCAGGGAAGCATACGTAAGTAATTTTAAGTAACTTGTCAAAAGGGTGGGGGTAAATGTTAAAATCGGTATATCTACGTAAATAATATTGTTTAATCCTGCTTATGGGCCCCAGGACGGTAATTTCTGGATAAATTACTGTACAGCGGCTATATGACAGTTTCTACCGTAAAGTTCATTATTGTATTTAGGGAAAACTAATCTATTTGGGTATCTAGTGCTGTAATGGTGGTTATTTCCTAACTTACAGAAAAGCTCTGGGTATTTTTTAACGAATACACACATTTCGTAAATATACAGAGACGGAAGTGGAAGCACTTGTAATTCTTTGAATAAAGGTTTACAAGAATCTGAAGGGGCCAGCACAGCAGATTGCCCGGATGCGCGCCCTTTTTTGAGCTTTAAATTAATGCTCTTTCAAATTCAACCGAGTTGCCCCAAACGATGAGACCATACCTCAGAACTGAGGCTACGTATCCGTGATATGCCATCAATGACGTCTTTCTGCAAGATATACGTGCTAGTCTGAGAAGAGCAAAAGAAAATCTGCTCAGTTTTACATACATTTTCAATGTGAACTTTCCATTTACAATGCGGATCAATTATAATACCAAGAAATGTAGCTGTAGTGGTTTCTTTTTTTTCATTATCTTCGTATACTATTCTGAGATTTTGTGGTTTAGTCCTGATGTTATGAAACTGCATCAAGTGTGTTTTTTCTTTGTTTATTTTTAAGTAGTTGTTGATCATCCATTCAATTACAGTTTTTATAGTTTTATTAGACACTACGTATCACTTCACGCATTAGTTAAATCGTAGACTTCCCTTCGCGGTATGCATATTGTTGTTCACACAGCGTCTCGGTTTCCGATATGTAGGCCACTAATCGCGAACTCAAGCCGTTTTCGAACACTTTGGCTATTGCTGGTATAATCGATACTGGTCTATATCTATTAATATCGTCCCTTTTGCCCTTGCCTTTAAAATATATCGGGGACACTTTCGATATTTTCAGCGACGACGGGTACGAGCCTTCTCTAAGACACTTATTAAACAGTGTGGCGAGAACCGGAGCTAAAGGCAAAATTGCTAGTTTAATTAGCTTCGACACACCGTATATGTCTTTCGACTTTTTGGGGTAATTCTGGAAGAAACGATGCGGAATACCTCATCAGAATAAACTTGGGACTATGGACATGGGCCATCTAGAAATACGCCAGCATTTCCCATTGCCGCGGTTGGCGGGCTTAAAAGGTGTCGTGAGCTGCGCTTATAATCTTACATAGGTGTTTATTTATATCTGCATTCTACAGAACCTGCGGGCCCGTAACCACAGCGGGCGCGACTGAAAATACGTCCATGAGCTCTTAGCCGCATACGATAATGCTTTGAAGATTTATCACAGACCAGCAGCACCCTCTGGTTTCACCCGCATCCCGCATAGTTTTCAAAGTGTGCTATCAAATTCTGAGTAGAAGTGTTTACTTCTATCTCAGCTATGACTGCCAATTTGTTGAAGTGAAATTTTCTTTAGACGCACCACTTACAATTTTCCATGGGCTGTGAATTGAGCTGAAGCGTTACGTTCGTAAATGAAAGAAATCTTCGGGTAAACTTGGATGATCTGGATCCCCATGTTCATGGCCACGCCCTCTAGTTTCACCCGCGTAGTTTCCACAGTAAACAATCAAATTCTGAGTTTTATGTTTTCACTTATATTGGCAGTTGCTGGAACTGCCAATTTTTTATATACTTTAGAGTGACGAGACGAACAGGACATTTGCCTGATAGTAAGCCACATGCCTGCTACATAATTGCACAGTGACACGCAGCTATGGGAACATGAAGAGTCCAAATCTTTACCTAGCGCATGCTAGCGCTGCACTGCGTAATACGTTCATTAAATCTTGTAACATTAAACAATCTGTCGACTCGATTTTATCATGGATTTATTCTACGGTGGGCCGATACGGGCATTCTTATGAATATTTGTTTTTACGATTTCAGGATAAGTCGTGTAGACTACAAGGTGGTTTATAATCATGACTACAGAAACGAGACGTAAACGTAACCTAAACCCTAAACACGTACAAATTACTAGAGACACAAATAACTACACCTAGATCACAGACCTAGATGTATCCTTCTACCGTGTGGAGCTGATTGCTAAATGAGTCTTGCATAAAATTCAAATGAGCCTATTTTTAGTAAGAAGTACTGGCAGCATTGCGCCGAAGAATATTTTTGTATCCATGGTCAATAACCAAGAATAACAGAATAAACTAAATTAAAAAAAAAGCGCTGTGTTCTGTGTTGACTTTTAACTTTTTACCAACTGGTTTCTGTTTATTTTTGCCAGATTCTCGTATCCACGTATCTCTTTGGTTATTCTGTGTTTTCCACTGTTTCCAGGCTTGTTCTAATTTCAAAGAGCCTTGTTATTAATTTAGAGATCTGTAGAGAACAGCGCAACACAAAAAACTGTCAAAATGAGTTACATGCTGGGACATCTACACAATGGGTGGCAAGTGGACCAAGCCATTCTATCGGAAGAGGATCGTGTAGTGGTGAGTATGAATGTTTCTACACCTACGTACTTTGTGCCCTTTCTGCGGCCTGAGCTCATCTCTCGTAAACCACAACAGACACTTGATAACCTCTTTCTGGTGTTCTTGACAAACATAGTTTTTCTGCCTGTCTGATGATGCGATGATGTGAGTAGTCTCAGCTAACGAGAGTTGTGTGTCGGGGCAGGTGATCCGGTTCGGGCACGACTGGGACCCGACGTGCATGAAGATGGACGAGGTCCTGTACAGCATCGCGGAGAAGGTGAAGAACTTCGCCGTCATCTACCTCGTCGACATCACTGAAGTACCGGATTTCAACAAAATGTAAGAATCATAACAAAAAATGTATATTTAATTTATGATGTTAGCTTCGGATACCGAGTCATGTTCTTCAGAAGAACCTGACCTGTGATAATTGCTTCGGTTTACTACTATACTTACTTAACTTAATTTTATACTAACTATTGCTTTGGTTTGTTTTGTTATCTGTCTTGCCTGAAGTTGAACCAGGCGCAGTCCCAGCATCGAATTTTGGAGGGGGTCACCAGTACAGAACCTCCGATTTTGGGGGAGGGTCACGAGTAGAAATACAATAAATCGTTTAAAAAAGACTACTAGTAGCGTCCCATTTTAATGTAACGTATACTATTTGGGGGGGGGGGGGGGGTGTCATGTCCCCTGTGAAGGGGGCTTCAGACCGCGCAACCGCGCATGTGTTGAACAGCAAGGTATTGCTTTAGTTTGTTTTGTTATCTGTCTTGCCTGATGTTGAACAGCAAGGTAACGCATTCAACTGTAATGCAATACATTAATTCTATATTCTGTAAACAGATCCAAACATTGAACTCATAAAAAAGTTGTCTAAAGAATAGTACAGAACACAGCAGTCAACTACCACAGTCATATCGTGTAACTTTCCCTTTACCAAAATATCAGAAATTATTAATCTTAAAACAAAACTGGTAATTAAAGTATGTACCAATCTTTTTGATCAAAAGTTTACTCTTCATCTCTATCTCATCTATTCTTAAGTGATGATACAATCTGTGATAGAGCATGCTTACCTAGAAGAAACTAATTCACGCTATTGAAGACACCTAGACTATATCCATCAGGAATACCCAATTAGGCAACATATTCTTTTATCGTTTTGTTTTCTAACAAACTGGATCTATTTTTTATAGTAGGTAGGTAGGTACCTAAGTGCTTATAAATTTAATGTTAAAATATCGATTTAGCATTAAATACTCGATGAAAGATTTATCTCACACTACCTCATTTTTGGTTGAGAGCTCAGTCATCCCCCCACCAAAATGCATTTTGGGTATCTGTATCCTGTATTAGTAATTTCATAAATATTCATGTTATGATAATGTATTAATCAACAAATATAATTGTTGGCAGGTACGAGCTGTACGACCCGTGCACGGTGATGTTCTTCTTCCGCAACAAGCACATCATGATCGACCTGGGCACCGGCAACAACAACAAGATCAACTGGCCACTGGAGGACAAGCAGGAGATGATCGACATCATCGAGACCGTGTACCGCGGCGCGCGCAAGGGCCGCGGGCTCGTCGTCTCGCCCAAGGACTACTCCACCAAGTACCGCTACTGAGGCTCCTCGCAGCCGCTGCTGGTGATCCCTCACGCTCCTGCACGAGAAGTGTCAGTGCTAGTCTCTCGGTGTGACCCCGGAGATTGTACTCACTATACCTTGAGATTGGTATATTTTTGAAGTTAAAATTTTTGGCGCACCACATACAGATTTTCTGTGGGCTGTGAATTGAACTTGTGCGTCACATTCGTAAATTAAAGAAATATTCAAGTAAATTCGGATGATCTAGATGGTTATGGGCATGCCCACTGGTTTCACCCGCATAGTTTCCAAAGTGAGCTATCAAATTCTGAGTTATAAGTTTTCACTTCTATCGGCAGTTCCTAAAACTGCATTTTTTGACGTGACAACGTCTTATAATTCGATGAAGCCGGCTGCACGCCCGCAAAACATGACGTCATGTAACGTTACCGCCGTTACCTCGCCGCCGGCGTTACCTCGCTCTAAGGCGTAGTTGAAGTTGTCACGTTCAACTAACGTCAGTAACCCGACTTTACAGACAACCATTTTTTTTTTAAATAATGAGTAGCCTATTCACACACACTCACAGGCACAATTAGCCCTGTATTTCTCTCTAGTTTGCAGAAATCGTTAATTTTAAAGCAAATTTTATGGTAAAACCTATGTTAAAAGTTATCATTAAGCTATAACAAATGAAAATATTGAAAACATTAACAGTTATAAGCGTAATCCCACAAAACCAATTTTATCGTAAAGATTGAAGTGATATAGGGCAGTTAATTGTGGCTGTGAGTATGTTTGACTTGTTTTGTTCAGTGCTTGAATAATATAATTATGGTCCTATTATTATTTCACATTTAAATCCTGGGGTCATGTTCAGTGTCAGTAACCACTATAGCTAAATTGATGTAAATAAATTTGATTGAAAGCAAAGATTTTGAATTGAAATGTTTAGATAAGACAAATATTTATGCCAAAAGGAAAATCTAGCATATTTGTAATTAGATGTGCATAACATTGACATTGTTTTAAGTGTCTTTTAATTTTAAGGATGTACATTATGTTTTATAATAAATTTTAATATAAAGATTATTTTTGATTGTCACCCAGACCTTCACCTTGCATTGCTAAATAGAAACTTTACTTAAGTTTGTCCATCACCGGAACAGTTGGTAAACCAATTAATAGAGGTTGGTTGGAGAGACGTACTTCTTAGCATTCCATGGATTCACCGTGCGGGTGCCGGGTCCATCGTGTGGCAGAGAGAGAAATCTCGAGTAGACCCCGAGACTTGTGACTCGGGCGTAGGTTTAAAAGGGGCCCCTTATATTGACGTACGTCAACACTCACCTTCACTACTCGTATTTCTCTCCCTGCCCATCCAAATCCGATATGATCCTACTAGTGCAGCTTTAGATACTCGTTCTAGTATAGAACTTACTGCACTTCTGGACAATCCAAGGTCTTTAAGCAGGTTATAGAGAGATTTTGCTGGTATACCTCTCGCTCCTACTTCTACAGCGTATAAATTAACTACATAGCCATTTTTTGTTAATTCATTTTGTAGGTCGTAATACTTATTTTGTTTCATCGCGTGGTCTTTAGGTATATTAGTTTCCCACGGTACGGTAAGTTCTACCAGGACTATGCGTTTCGTAGCCCTAGAAAAAAGGAAAATGTCCGGTCTGGATGACGAAACACCCACATCCTCTGGGATTTTGTAGTGCTTTTCATACGTGTCCATTAAAATAGTCCAATCAGGTGCTGAACCCAGGATTGAGTAAGGCTTGTTCTTGGAGTTTGAAGTTGAGCCCTCTTTTACAAAGTTAATTTGTCTTTTGTTTATCGTCAATCCCTTTTGGGCTCTAGCTACCGAAAGGCTTACGGCTTCACGTATGATTTCAAGTACTCTGTCATGGCGCTGTGAGTAATGACCCCTATTAAGGAGCACCTTGCATCCCACCAATATGTGCCTTGCTGTACATATCGCCTCACTACAAGTATAGCAACATTTTTCAGAGGCTTTTCCCCACCTTACCAAGTTAGGGGAACGGAGGCACATTCCGTACAGCAGGCGATTCCGTACATCGAAATTTACAGATACCGAAATATGGCAGAACTATTCTATCCTTGTCTATTAACGGTTGCAACACGCTTGTGCTGAGACATCCCTTCCACCCGCGCCACTGACTCGTCAGATTTCAAGAATAAAGCGTGTGTCACAATTTCGCGCCAAATTTTATTGAAACTTAAAAGTGTTGTGAAGAATTTTCGCTGTAAGTACTACATTTTCTTTCAAATTACATTGTTTGTATCTAACGGAGCACCAAGGTTATAGAGGTTTTTATAAATGGTGACGTCGGCTGAGCCGACGTCACCACCTACATCCTCAGATTCACTAATTTGCAAATAACGAACACCAAATAGAATTAACAATTTATTCTTACAACTTTAGATAACGAAGACGTAATAAACACCTTAATTAGCACATTAGAATTACAATAAAAATCACAAGTACTCACAAGATATCAGGCAACTTGTCTACTCGACAAGCCTTGGAAAAAATGTGTTTTGTCTTCTCAAAGACTTGCCCTTTTATCACTTGTTATTCTCGTAATAAGATGGCGCCGTCGTTTCGAAGTCAACACACTTTCACGAAACATTTGAATAAAACTGGTGGAAAGTAGTACATAGACTCTTTACATTATTGGTAAATTCATTTTAGCATTTTAGAAGTTTACTTTAACATGTTAAAATCATTCTGCTACTATTCATTCTTGATTTACAGCGCCCCGCCTCTTCTTTGCAATTCTTATTGCAAACAGACGTTCTCATTAAGTGAAACTTCAACCAAAGTATTTTAGACTACACATGAACCACTTATAAATCAAGTAATGAATTTAGCAATAGGTTATTACTCATTAAACTGTCATTACAAAAAGGTAAGAGTTATGAATTGTTATCAAAACAGCAACAAACACTAACTTCGCCTTGTTATGAAATTAAACAGTAGTCATGAATCAAAACACGATAATAATGGTCTAAATCGATCTTAAATTAGGTAACGCATATCTGACTATTGTTATTGACGCCAGGTTCCATATATCCAGGACCTCCACGTCGTCACGGCCATCGTGCGAGACAGTGTGCGTGCTCTGCACCGGTCTCGATCCTGGAAACGAAATTTATTTTCTCTGAGCTAGATATCCGTCCACCGGTATACCAGCTGATAACTTGAGTATTTGTTGATGCTCTAGTTTTGAATATTTGACATTGCAAAGTTGCAATGATGTGCTTACTCGACGTAGTTTGATGGATAGATGAATAACCAATTTCAACAATTCAAGTTATCAACTAATACTTCTGTGATACAAAAATGATTATTATAACACGTTCTAGTAGTACATGAAATCAAGTCTCTAGAATATGGATAATATGAATATCAAGATCACCACATAAATATGGGAAGTTTCATTATCATTGTCATTAAATAAGATTTGCTGTACATAGGAAAGTGAGTCTGGATATCAATGTGCTCATAATGCTCCACGCATACTGGCACGATTTATGTATTTCAATGCAAATGCTCCACGCATACTTGCATGATTTATTTAAATTATTTATTTCAATGCAAATGCTCCACGCATACTTGCATGATTTGATTTCTCGCTGGTAGGATGATGCTGTGGCCTGGGCGGTCTCGTACGCCGTGGTCCACAGGGGCTCTAAAGGAAACGGTATATAGGTCGTTGCTGGGGCCCTAGGCCTACAACGGCCGTGTTCCCAGGGGCTCTGAAAAGTTTTATTGTGGCTTTTTTTTAGCTCACTCAGGGTTGATGCTGTGGCGCTGAGCGGTCTCGTACGCCGTGGTCCACAGAGGCTCTAAAGGAAATAGTATAGGTCGTTGCTGGGGCCCTAGGCCTACAACAGCCGTGTTCCCAGGGGCTCTGAAATTTTGTGATGTTATAATTGTTTCATAATATTTTACAAGGGAATGATGCTGCGGTGCTGGGCGGTCTCGTACGCCGTGGTCCACAGAGGCTCTAAGGGATATGTGAAGGTCGTTGCTGGGGCCCTAGGCCTTAATATTATGACCGTGTTCCCAGGGGCTCTGAAATGTTTTATTTTAGCTTGTAATTTAAATACCTCACATGTGAATGATGCTGTGGTGCTGGGCGGTCTCGTACGCCGTGGTCCACAGGGGCTCTAAAGGATTTGTGAAGGACGATGCTGGGGCCCTAGGCCTTATTATTATGACCGTGTTCCCAGGGGCTCTGAAAACAGTATTGGGAAGGGAAGCATGGATACGGATTTGTACAGTTATTAGATTTTTATTAGATTAGTAGACTTGTCAACAAAGACAGACCCACTATATTTGAAGTAAATCTTTACTGTGTATGGTTGGTGATCTCTTAGTTAAGAAAACATAAATTACAGTGAAGAGAAAACTAACCGTTGCTAAAGCATTTGGTCCTCGAGTTGAGTGAGAAGGAGATAGTGTTGTGGTTCATCCGGTAGGCAGCACGGTTGAGGTGTAGTTAGTTGTTCAGGGTCATCGTTGTCCGTCGTCACGGTTTCTTGTACTCCTGTGGTGCTGTGGCTGTGTTGCTCGACGATGTTGATCGTGACATCGTAAGCGACTTTACGTGGACTTCCTCTTCTGATTACGTGTTTTACCTCGTATCTGTTGTTGTCCAGGATTTTGTTTATCTTGTAAGGGTCACCATAAATGAAGTCTATAGAAATCGGGTTATGCGGATTGTTTCTTCTGATTAGTACGTACTCGTAATCACCTCTCTTAAACGGACTCAATTTCACCTTGTGTTCATCTAACCGTTTTCTTTTTGTTGTATTTTGTCGCTTCTACCATTCTTTTGAGCACATGTTCTTCCAGTGTGTCAAGGTCCATTACATTAGTTTCAACAAGGTACATTAGTTTTCAATGTTCACAAACCTTATTCTGGTTGACGCCGTGTTAATAATTTGAACGGTGCAACCCCCGGTTACTCGATGCAGGGTGCAACAAAATGAAAGCTGTAGAACTTCTAGCGTTGTCTGCCACTCTTCAGTTTCGTTAGATCATAGTTATTCCATTTTGCAGTGTAGCCGTGAAAAGGTTATCCCTTTCAGCTTCTTCCATTTGCTCGGCTTACTCCTGACGTAATTGATTGTAAATTTATTGCAAAACGATCCATATAAACTTTGAACTCACCCAGGAATTTGCAGCTTCCATCTACCACGATCTGGACAGGGGTTTCAAATAAACGCACGGCACATTTCAAGGCTGCGAGTGTGCTGCTTGAACTCTCCCCATTGGAGTAGCTAAGTAGTAGTATCACCTACTTAAGTATTTCTTGAATGCATCGATGATAACGATTACATACTCATACTTTTCGCGTGATATCCATATGAATACCTTGGAACGCTGCAGTCGGTCCACCAGCGATGAATTAGAGGTGGGGTATCCTTTCGAGTTTTTAGACTATTTCAAAGCATTATAGTCATGGTAACATGCTTCACTGCCAAGGTTTCAAGCTCGCACGAGTTGGTAGTACCGGCTCTTAGAGTCGGTGGCGCGCCAGCTGACGCGACCGGTGCCGGCTGACGCGACCGGTGCCGTCCGACGCGACCGGGTGCTGGCGGCCTCTGGCCGTCTGGACCAGAAACGCCCCGTAGCCGGTGCTGGAAGCGTCCGTGTAGAGCTCGACCGGAGTGTTCTCCTGAAAAACATAAGCGTAGACGCAGTAGACAGGTGTTTTATAATTTGGTTCCGGAACTATTACCTTATAGTTATGTCGAGATGGTACTAGGGAATTTACTCTCGCGAAAAATGTGTAAGTTGCGTAATTCATAAACTGTATCGTGGATTTTGGTCCAGTTTGACAAGGCTTAATTGTTATGGTCGGCGTTTAACAGGCTTAGTACGTTTTTTATAAACGTATCTCTCACTCATCCGTGTAAATACAAAAATGAGGGTAGTAATGAAAAAACAAATGTTCAAATACGCTCAACAACATTTTTGTCTTATTTATTTGTCGGTAATTTTTAGTCTATCTGACTACAATCAAAGTTATCGAATTTTTCGTTTCGAGATCGCATAAGGTAAACGTTTGGCTGATGAACCAACGCAATCCTCGAGGGTTCACAGAGACAGTAAAATGTGTGCTTTTTATAAGATTCATACCTATCGGACTGATATAAAATATTTCGTAGTCTGGCACTACGTAAAACTAGAGTTAAATTCCCCCCATTACTTATGTTACTGTTGAAAGCAAAACAAATTTAAACTAGCCGAATCCTGCTAATAAATCACCTTATAAATTAATTTCCCAGGCCATTTAATTGTCAAGGATTTGCGTATCCCCGAGCAGTCTGCTACAGAATCAAAAATGTAATAACTGCGCGGACAAAAATTTAGAGGAACCCACACAATTAACATTTAGAGACTACCGCGCGTTTTCGCTTGCAATACGTTTCAAAAGCATGACCAGGTTTTGCACATAAAGTGCTCATTAGTCTACCCGCGGATTGTGTCATCTGTTTTGTCGCGATAACGACAGTCGAGAGACAGTTTCGTGACTATGAAAAACTAGAAAACCTGTTCTACAAATTTCACTAAATGACATAGGCTTATCTCGTTGTGACGTCATACTATCAGACACACGTGTTTCGTTATTTGCATCATTCAAATTCAGTATCACTCGCCTGTATGGTAAAACATAGAAAACATACCCAAAAGCATAGACTAAGTAGAAAGATACTCTCCCGAAAGTAAGGCATGACATAAATATAGTTATCTTTTTTTTAATATCTTCTTTTTTAGAAGCCTGGAGCAAAGAAACTCAAATGGTCTCCTCGAAAAATGAGACTCACCGTGGAAGAGGTGAGAGAAGGCTCAAAATTACGTAAAGCAGCTGATCAATTTGGAGTCCCAGTAATGACACTCCACGACCACCTGAAAAAGGGTCCTACATTTGTGGATTTTGTGAAGAAAAATAAATAATTACGCTGTACGCAATCATCCGAAGGTTTCGGGTGAATTCGTACATTTATGTTTTTATAAAACTTAATAAATTCGAAACAATTATTTATGTAGTTTTAATTTTTATTAAAACATGTGGTAAGATAATATTTTCTTTAACAGTAATGTTTAGATTTGTCTAACAATGACCTTTAGTTTCTTTGTAATCAGAGTTCTTGCTTAGCTGTACGGCAACCCCCTCCGCTCCCCTACTCTGGTCAGGGAGGGTCATTTGGAAAGCGTTCAGATAAAATTTCAATAAGGCAGGAGACCAGTCATATAGCAAGGTGCGCCACTTTAGAGCTAATGGGATACAAAACTCACCTATGGTTAACCACTCACTTTGCATTTCTAAATTCATAGCGTGCACTTTGTAACTATCATTTTCGTCTTGTTGTAGAAAGTTTTTACCATGTCTCGGTCTTCCCTTTTCTTTCTCGCACCCAACCCAGCTGTATTTACTTGCGCGCCTGCCATAAATTGTTTGTGGAATTGAAGTCTAGACACACCCCGGACACTCGGCCTAAAATCTATACAGACGGTGCAGTCGACATACCTACACTCACACAACTACGCATATGTCGTTCGAACACATTTACGCATGTGTCCGTGTCATCTAGGGATACTAAATTATTTTAGTAAGTTAAGTACACTTACCCAAAGAGAAAACTTTATTCTGACAATATATTAATTAATCACTCCACATATTTCGCGTATTTCATTATAGACTAGTCACAGAACATTAGATTAGCTATAACTACGTTCATAAGATGCATTAAAAAGCGGTATCACAGTTTACTATATCAGAGTATTATACACTGCACAAACTACTTATTAATTATTAACACATCATGTCAGCGACCAGTAAAGAGAAAGCACATGATTTTTCAACTCAAAACTCCAAATTAAATGTTGTAAACAAACATTACGAATTGTTATCAACTATGGCCGATAATGTTGCTAGTTCCGGATTTAATTTATTACTAATGCTTAAAAGAATATTACTTTTGTATGTTGATAAATAGTGATTTATTTATTCGCATTATAGTAAGGATCGCATAAAACTTTAAATATTGTGAATTTGCGCTGAATAAACAAAAATCGGTTTCAATTTTAAATTAAATTCAGAAACTTACTTGGCCAAATTTCAACGACGATCATAAAAAACTTGAACAAAAATAAACGAAAGTAATTTTTAGTTTTGTTTTCATATTTCAAAACTATGATCTACCAAAAAAAAAGAAACATCATAGAAGACATGGCCCAAATCGTACCCTGACCTCGGCACAAAATAATTGTATCTAATCTCAAAAAAATCTAATAATTGTATGCAAATATATTTTAGGAAAAAAAATTACACCACTCCCATAACCCAAATTAGTGGCTAACATGTTTTTTATCAGTGTAGTTTTGTAGGCGTTTTTTTTAAAAGTTCACCAATACTGTTTGCAATCCGATGTAATCATCATCATCATAACATCTTAGCATATACCTCTCTTCAAGTACGCCTCATATCCCAGGCCTATGCTAGTGCTGTGCTTGTGCTAGTACTTGTCCAGATTTGACCCGCGATGTAAGCATACTGATAATTGAATACAAAGTCCAAAGTACATTACCAAAAATAAGCGTATTATCATGAATTATTTTACTTACACTCGTTAAATTTGAATTCCAAGGCCACCCATCGCGAAAAGAACCTAAGCATATTCGTGCATTGTTTGATATATATCTTTATGACTCAGCCGGTATTTATTATTTTTATATCATTAACACCAAATTATACAATATATTTTGTTCCATAAAACGAGCTTTTGACACGAACTTCTACAAAACTTCTACAGGCAAAAAACGCAGGTTAGCCACTCAAACGGATGATGATGATAGTTAAGAATATTATTACTAATAACTTAAAATCCGAGGTACATCAAAAAACCCAGGTGTGGCAGCTGGGTTTTTTCAATGTGATTTGGGCTTATGTCCTTTATTTCACAATAAATGGAGCTATCACGTAACAAACATATAAACGAATTGAGATCCGTCTCCTTTTTTGAAGTTGGTTAAAAATGAAACTAAATCGTAGTAGTGCCGGTAGTACTAGAACCGGTAAAGTTTATAAGTCAATGTCAAAGCCGTTAATTACTGAATAAGTTTTAGTTTAAAAATATCGTTAATTTTTTTTGGAACTATCCATTCCAATAGTCAATGTACTCGTATCCTCTTACTGGTTTTAATGAACGGTTGTTGCGAAATCTTAAATAAGCATACTACTAGATGAAATCCTATATTCATTGTTCACTACTAACCGACATAATATATACATGGACGTTGGTCGCACATAAAAGTACAGATAGTCTAATATAGAACCTCTTTCTTTTATTTGAGTCGGTTGAATGCTAAGAAATAATCACTTACCAATAAATCTGAATAGTAGCAATCTTAGTAAAAAAATCCACTAAATTGGCAACACTAGTGACTAGCGACTTCGTAAATTCCGCGCCATCGCTCGTTACCATACGTTATTGGCGCCACTGACGTATTTCACAACGACTAACGAAAGCCGCAGTTTAAAAACAACGAGTTTAATAATTTCGTCACAGGACTTCAGTGTTGGCGCGTACTTCTAACCAGAATAGCTTAACACAGTTTATAAAAATGATTCAATCTTTGTAATAATTCTTATGAAATGAAAAATCTCTTATTCTTGTTTCGTATAATAGACGAAAAATTCGGTACCATTTTGTTAAATAATACAGCATCATGGTCGTATTCTCATAGAAAATTATCGTCCGATATAACCCTTCGTTGAGTGATTCTCGCGTCCTTGCGGGGTAGGAAGCTTGAAACTGGCGGGGGGTGGGGAGTGTCCGTTCTATCTGTATTATCTATTCTATGGTCTAGATTCAAGGTCCGAAGCGCTTTTGTCTTTTGGGAGAGATGCGATTAATTCGTCTTTCGACTTTCCCAAAACATGCGTTTTTGTAACTCTTAGGTGTTTGTAGAGTTCGGATGGTTTTTTTAGTTTCAGGCCAAAACTATTGTGATCCCTAAATAGAGTAGAGGGATCAGCCGGATGTGCCAATCCAAACCATGACTTCAATATCTTTATGACATTAGCATCTAGTTTTGCGAGGAGGGTTTTACCGATGTCATATACTAGGAAAGGCCAAGTGAGACGTGATGTGAGATAGTTGTCATATATCCATGCTTTTTTGATATTGCTGATAGGCTATTGGTCTACCTTATTGAGGTCATTCATGAAATTTCCAACAACTACCTCTAATGATGGTGTACGTCCTTTGTAGTCTATCTTTCTACCAAGAAATTTGAAAGGCACTGCCTCTGCAATTGTGGCAACTCTTTGGCCACTTATGGAGAGTCCCGGATCGTAAGAAGTATATTTGGTATTTCGTCTACCCAGACATAAACAATGACATTTACTTGGTTTTGCCCTCATTCCCTCCGTCCATGTACAGAACTCATCAACATCATTCAACAATTCTTGACACTGTTTGGGATTTCGTGTAAGTATTGCAAGGTCGTCCGCAAAGGCTAAAATTGACTCAGTGTACTTATTGTTGATTTTAAACCGGTAGCCCCATTTCTTCTCACGGGATATTAATTTATCTACCTTTCTATTCTTTTATTTATCGGGATGATATCTCCTATAAATTGCCGTATTGGACGGTTACGATAATAAAATGAAAGAAACAGAAGAGCGTCGCGCTCACTTACTAACTGCAGTGGTATAAGCAGCCACTAAATGTTCCCACCAGGAACCACCAGTTGGACCAGGGGCCTTCTCTCGCAAGGATACAGTCAAGGCCAAAATCCACTACACTGGCCCAATGTGGGTTTGTGAATTACTTTGAAAAGTTCTAGGTACTTGTTGATTTGCTCACGATGTTTTCCTTCACCATTTTATTCGATTCGAATCGTTGTACACCGCATTGGATTCGAACCCGGGGCTCTGGATCACTAGCACTAGCGCCTAGTGCGCGTGCTCATTGATCTGCAGTTTATTGTTTTCTAGACGAACATTTACACGAACGAGCTTGAGTGCTGGGCGCATAATCCCTTCCTATTAAAAGAAAAACGTTCTCGACTATGATGGTTATGCTAAGCTAAAGTTCTTTATCAATACTACAATATTTAAAAATTTGAAGAACTTATTTGTTTGAACGCTCTAATCTCAAATACCTACTAATTTAAAATGTACCGATTAAATTAAATGTAAAGTTATAATGGACCGATTTCAAAAATTCTTTTAATCTTGGATATATTGTACGTGAACCCTAACTGCTATCTAGGCTATATAATAATGTACCGCGGGTGAACCGGGGCGGATCGATAGTTCATAAAATAGAGCTATCAAATTCTGAGTTATAAGTTTTCACTTCTATCGGCAGTTCCTATGACTGACAATTTTTTTTGCTGTTTTAAGCCAGGAAAGTATGGAGTTAAAAATAATCCTAAGAGTTAATCCCGCTAATATTATAAATGTCAATGTATGGATGTTTGGATATTTGTTGCTCAATCACGTCCTAACGTATGAACGGATCGGGCTGAAAGGAACGCAGATAGATTATAGTCTGGAAGAACACATAGGCTACTTTTAATCCCGGAAAAACAACGGGAACGGGAACTTTGCGGGTAACACCGCGGGGCGCTGCTAGTACAGAATAAAACTGGCCAAGTGCGAGTGGGACTCCCGCAAGAAGGGTTCCGTACCATTAGCAAATAAACGGCGAAAACGTCTTTGGTTTTATTCCGAATTCCGTATACATGGACTAATCCAGTTTCCTCAGACAGGCTTTCAAGCTTTCATCCAAAAAGTTTTATCAAAATTTTGATTTTACCTTATGATTCTAACGACGATGTCGATAGCGCGTTTTAGTTATAATAGTGGCGCCATCTAGTTTGCTTGGGGACGGACTAATAGAACAAGAAACGGTAACAAATCAAGTTTGTTGTATGAGAGCCACCCTTAAATATTTATTTTTAGTATTTGTTGTTATAGCGGCAATAGAAATAAATAAATATTGGTGGACAATTCACACACAACACCATCTGACCCCAAACTAAGCAAAGCTTGTGTGATGGCGGCCAGATAGCTGATATAATACTTATATAGTTTTAAATACATACTTATCATACATAGAAACACCCAGACACAGTGCAAACATTTGAATTCATCACACAAATATTTGCACTGGGTGGGGATCGAACCCACGACCCTCGGCTTCGCTGGTAGAGCTACTTCCAACTAAGCCACGAGGGCAGTCATCAAATACATCATCCGTGAAAATTTCAACCGTCTAGCTATCACTGTTCTTGAGATACAGCCTGGTGACAGACGGACGGACAGCTAAGTCTCAGTAATAGGGTCCCGTTTTTGAAGTGAAAACTTCTTTTGGCGCGCCGGGACAGATTTTTCGTGGGATGTGAATTAAATTCTAGCGTCACTCTCGGGTATGATAAGAAATCTTCGGGTAAACTCGGAACCATAGCCATTGGCCATCTAGAAATACGGCAACCAACGGGAAATGCTAAAAGGGCGTGCCCTGGCCATCACGGCATGGCCATCTAGAGATACATCAGCCAATGGGAAATGCTAACGCATTTCTAGATGGTCATGCCATAATGACCAGGCCACACCCTCCGGTTAAACCCGTGTAGTTTCCAAAGTAAATTATTAAATTCTGAGTTATAAGTTTTCACTTCTATCGGCAGTTCCTATGACTGCCAATTTTTTTTTACCCTTTGAGTACGGAACCCTCAAAATAATGAAGGAGTTTCCGACGAGACAAAAATAGTTCCACCGTACGCACTAGATGGCGATAGTGTAGATGCAGCAAGATCAGTCTCTACCATAGACTCTCAAAAGTGTCATCACAATTAAACCCCTCCCCATTTTCAAGGAAAAAGTCTAATCTAAATTATATGAAGTAAATGTGATAAATTAACATTTTAGAGGTTTCGTATACACATAAATTATTTATTTTAAATATTTAAATTATATTTTTCTTCTTAGCTTAGCCAATTAGTTTGGTATGTCTACCTTCTATAAAAAACATTAAATAGGTACATGAAGGAATTTCAAACTAAAACTATTTTTTTTCTTACCTTTTGTGTTAAACTCTTATATTGGGAATAAAAATAGCCAATTAAGTTGATAATCACAATCGATTTTCAGTAAAAATCTTTAGGGCTCCCAATGTGGTAGATACCAACTAAGCCAAAGTAGAAAGAAAATTCAAAGATTTAAATAGCAACACTGATACGACAATATTTTATCCACAGACTAAGTAGAGAGATCCTCTCTCGGCTTAAGGACTAGTATCCATAGCCAAGAATAAATTAAAAAATATATTTATATTTTGTCTTTCATCAGGTTTACGAATTCGTTTTGAAATTTGCATGTTTTGATATAGTTTTCATTCGAATAAAATGCGTACATGGATAAAGTAGTTTATTACTTATTACAATAAGTCGTGCTTTCGCAAATTGAATAAATTGAGTCCCATTATGCCTCCGTTTTTGACAAGACAAGTTAAAGACCTACAAGCGCCGCCTATCATCGTTTTATTGAACCATATCTTTTTGTCTCGTCGGAAAACGCCTCATTAAAATGACAAAAAGTGACGGATACAATCATAGTATGTAATACCAGTCTATTAAATCATAGAGTCGCTCACGAAGTCGTCTAGACGGGGCAATCATGCGGGGTGAGACGCGGGAAGCGTGCTCCCGCCATTACCAACATTACAATGTTAGTATTTCGTGAGTGTCAAGTAGAACAAATAAAACAAGGCAAAAATGTTGAGAAAATGTAAGTTTATTCAGTCTTAAACAGACGATCGAGGGAACAGGGCGGGTCCGCCGGGCAGCGCGGCGGAGCGGGCGTGACTAGGGCTCCGCGCGGCCGGGCCGGGCCGGGCCGGGCGCCGGGCCGGCTACTCGTCGGCCGGCGGCGGCGTGTCGGCCGGCGAGCGGCGCCGCCAGTCGATGGGCGTCCAGATGGAGGCCAGCGAGTGGAACGGGTCGTACGGGCGCGGCGCGAACCCGGGCGGCGGCCGCAGCGCCGGCGCCGGCGCGCCCCACAGCCACGCCGCCGCGGCCGGCGCGCCCGCCTCCGCGCCCCACACCGACTCCAGCGAGCGGAACCCGCCCGCGCCCGCGCCCGCCGCCGCGCCCGCGGCTCCACCCATCCCCACGGCTCCGACGGCTCCGACGCCTCCACCCACTCCCACGGCTCCGCCCACTCCCACGGCTGCGCCCACTCCCACGGCTCCGCCCACTCCCACGGCTGCGCCCACTCCCACGCCAACGTTGTCGTCAGCTGAAATAACATTTTATTTCGTTAACTTTATTGACAGCTATAGTACATTGTTCACCGAGAGGAGAAAGTGACCGATTACCGTCGAGGGTGTCGTTTAAAACACCCGAGATCGGGAATCGCACTTTCTCTCGAGTGATACATAGTGCTTTATACTACACCTACAAGGAAAATAAAAAACTAAGTCTTTACTAATTGAAATTTATATTGAAATTGTTGCAGTTAGTGAAGCTTAATGTAACACTTTTTCCATTAATGTTTGTTTGAGATGTTTGCGACAATGTAGGAGTGTTTCCTTCAACTGCGGCGGAGTTAAAAAATCTTCATCATCACTATCACTACTTATCATTTTGATAGTTTTATTTTACTTTTCTACGAAAACTGAATCCTCAAACAACACACAAATTGAAAATGGCGCCAATGGCGTCTGCAATTTTCACATGTTCTTTTTCAAATTGTTTGACACCATCCAACACACAGCTAGTGGCCAGTGTCATTTTGCGAACTTGGAGATAAAAACTAACTGTAAAAACTTTTTGGCTTTTGATATTTAGGTTACCAGCGCATAGTCTTACCCAAAATTAAAAAAGAAAAACCACGTAAGAAATGGATTTTCATACACTTTTCTCTCCCGCTCAGATGCGTTTTCTCGCCGCATATTTGTTCGTATATGCAATGACGTACTTTCTACCGTAAATTTGATAAAGTATCAAGGTACTTTCCGAGCAGGTGTAGTATAAATTCAATTTATTACAACTAAAGCAGCCTCAATATCAGAGTTGTGTGGTGAGGTAAGACACCGAGACGGAACGAGCTAGAAAACACAAGTTTGTTGCACCACCGAATGACCCCATCGTTATCACAGCTCGATGTACTAATATAATGCGCGATGACAGAGTCCCAGACCCTAGACATGGGAAACACTATTGACAAGAGTTTGCAGCAAATCACTGGACAAACTGGTATACATATATACTTGTGGTTCGGTGGGTGAACGGGGTTCCTGGTTACGGTAAAACAACATGGGTGGTCATTCGTCAGGCATTTCGATGTAGGCTCAGTGACGCTATCATCACCACAATATCAGAAGCATCCAAAGACCAGAGGGAGCACCTAGCGTACCGCATAGGTGACTTTGTCAATACCAGGGTCCGCACAATGGCTTCTATCTTATATGGATATATATATATGGATATAATGGATATATATCCATTTCGGAAAACGAATAACTAATATTCTGACCCCTGTTACTGGATGAAGCTGTCATGAACCATTTGGGGCCACGATCATGGCTTCTAGGCTGTCTGATCCGAGAGCATTGGTCCTCATCGGAGACGTCGGTCAGCTTCCTTACATCGATAGAAAAATATCTTAATTTTAAGGTACATTCAGCCAAAGCTGGTTGTCAACATCAATAAGGAATTGTAGTATACACCCACTGGAACCTAAAGGATGTTGCTTATGCTCTAAGTTATTCCGGTTGTTCACAACAAGGAAATTTAGTCACATGAAGAAAAGGATACCCTCAGCAACAAGGGTTACGGTGGAGGCACAAAGTCGGGCATCCATACTATTCATGACTATTGCGGCTGACATACAGTCAGCGATCGTCATCAAAACCGAGGGTAAGATGAAGTGCACGGAAGCGTTCCACACGCGGTTGTTGCAGTTTCGCGCCACATCGGGGCTTTCACGTACTGCGCTGACGACAAGGGGGCGTTCGAGACCCCGCTAGCTAGAGAGAGCTAGAGGAATGTCAAACAAGGAGCTCATAAAATTAAGACTTGAAATGATGCTATCGAAGACGTAGAGACTTGCCGTCACTCTGCTCCGAGAGTGGGACGAATAGAGTGTGTAATGTGAGAGGGTGATCTTACCGGGGAAGATGGGTGGCGCGCGGCGCTCCGGCCACGGCAGGTCGGGCTCGGCGCCGTAGTAGAACAGCGAGTGACTGGGAGCGCGGCGCCGCACGTCCGAGCCGATGGGGGCCAGCGGGGCCGCGCGCGCGCCCGGCGCGGCGTCCGGCGCGGCGGCCGGCCCGGCGCCCGGACCGGCGCCCGGCCCGGCGACCGGCGCCGGCGAGCCCGCGCGCGCCGGCTCCGCGCCGGCCTCGGGCGCCGCGCCGCGAGACACCACCTGCCGCACACAACCTCAACGTCACAGACGCTCCTCACTACTCGAACTAGACCAAAACCAATTAAATCGAACAAACGACATTTACCTATTCTACGTATCGATAGCTCCCATTCGTAGAAGCAGTCGTAAACCACAGGTTGAACCGGAACTTTAAAAAACTTGCCAGTCATAGGGACTGCCGATAGAATTAAAAACATGTAACTCAGAATTTGATAGCTCATTATGAAAACTACGCGGGTGAAATTGGAGGGCTCCGCTAGGCTGGAATAAATCTTGAAAGCCAATGGCATCTTCTAAGCATGGCCATCTAGATTAATCTGTTGGTTGTGGGTTTTAAAGGATGCCGACGCATTCTCGTATAAAACCACATAAACAATGATCATGACTTGGATAATTTACGATTTATTTTCACCAAATTTTCAATTGTATTCCAGCATGTTGTGTCAGTAAAGGCAGTAGATACAGGAACTATGCGCAAAAACCGGATCTATTTACTTACTCTTTATCTAAGGGTGTAATATAATGTCGAACAACGAGAAAACCTTTCAAAACGAGACAAAATCAACGTTTCGTTCGTGTTTCTTGTGTGAGACACTACTGACCGAGCTCCACGAGGCGCCCCAGCGCACGGGCGGCGGCGCGGGCGCGGGCGCGGCGCGGGGCGCGGGCGGGGAGGCCCCGCGCCGGCGCCGCGCCGCGCGCGCGCTGCGGGCCGCGGACCGCGCGCTGCCGCTGCGCGCGCGCACGCCCGCCGCGCCCGCCGGCACCACGCTGGCCGCGCGCGCCCCTCGCGGCGCTGTGCTCTCCCGGTGCGACGCCGGCTCTGCAACGAACACCCCCCTCCTTACTCACTCTGACAACTAGCAACAACGACAGTTTCAAAGGAGATCGTTTTGGTTTACATGTAGATTTAACAGGCATTTATTGCTTGACGATGACAGATCGGACTACACGATGGCCAGAGATTTGTCCGGTAGTAGATATGAAAGCAGAAACTGTTGCAAAGGCAGTTTATGAGAGTTATTACGACGGATCAGGGGAGGCAATTCGAAAGTGAACTGTTTACAGATCTCAAAGTCAAAGTACTTCATTCATAAATGTACAATTTACACGCCAATAAATAAAAAATAAAAACAAAAGAAAGAGCATACAAATTGTATACATTTTCAAAGTTTGAAATGACTACTTTACTGAATTATAAGAATTATTGTACAGAAAACTGTCAAGCTTTATATGAGTAGGTATAATATGTTTTTATAACAATTGTGCTGACCCATGTCAAATTTTTGTATACATTTTTATAGGACTTTGCCATCACTCTCTAAAAATTCGGTGTAACTATAAAAAGTTTGATCGATAAGCCAGCACTTTAATCTGTTTTTGAAGCCACCGAAACTTGGGGCAGATATAACTATTTTGGGAAGAGTGTTATAAACTTCAGGTCCCATAATGTGAGTTAGCTTCCGTGACCTTGTGAGAGAGTGTGATATAACATCCAGCTTGTCCGCGTTACGTATGTTGCGAGAATGTCTCTCTCCTAGCGTATTGTATGATTCTAGATTATTTCTGACATACACAGCCACCTGGTAGATCAATATAACAGGTAACGTAAGTATGCCAAGCTCTTTAAAATATGGTCTGACGGATGTGCATTGCGATACGCCAACGATGGCACGTACGGCACGTTTTTTGGCGCGGAACGCACGCTCCCAGTCGGCAGCGCGCGCTTATAGCTCGGCGCCGTATTGTAACCGAGAATGCACTGTGGCGAAGTACCACGCACGTGACACTTCAGCAGACACCACTCGAGATACTCGTCTTAGCGCAAAGCACGCACTGCTGACTTTAGCACACATCTTGTCGATGTGGTGTTCCCACGTTGCCCGGTTATTCTGCGAGAAATCACGCGTGCGGCAAGTGAGCTGTGCTGGCGTTGAGTGTGCAAATTTCACCACTCCACGTACAGCTAAGTGATCTGACAGAAGCGTATTTATTGAGTTTGCGGAAGTAAGTTGTCGCGCTACATTTGTAAAAATTAGGTCAATCGCTGTTTGTGAGTTTTCTGTTATACGAGTAGGGAAGTCCACAATCGAACTCACATTATGGGAGTGGAGTAAGCCGGACAGATTTCTAAAGTCAGCGCTAGTATTGTCTACAATATTTATGTTTATGTCACCGAGAATCATGAATGTTTTATCGGTTTCACTGAGCTTATCGAGCAAACGTTCCAGGCCACTTAAGACCCCTCTAACATGAGCTAGGCCTGTGCGATAAATGCAAATGATAGTAATGTCAAAGTCCATAACGTCAATTGCGGAGATTTCACAAAATCTTTCTTCTGACAATGCTGATAACTCAACGTTTACGTCACACTTTAGTGCTTCATTTACAAAGATGCAAGATCCGCCATGCATAACATTATTTCTACAAAAACTAGACACTAACTTGTAGCCTTTTAGGTATACATTGTAAATTCGGGGCGGTAAGCCAGTGTTCTGTTAATGCAAGAACATCGCACTTAAGATCAGATTCTAAGAGAACTTCTAATCGTTGAGTCTTATCGTTTAACGAATTCATGTTTTGGTGGCATATTGTCAACTGTCTCGGTGGTAAGCACTGCGCGTTCATGCTAAACACTGAGTTTTGTACTACGGCCGCCAGCTGTCGTCGCAGTGGGGCCGCCGGCGGAGTGGCGAGGGCGGTGTTGCGTCCGCCGCCCCGCGCCCGAGGCCGCGGTCGTTCCGGTGTTGTTTGCGTCATCTGCGGCGTCCGAGGACGGGCGCACCGCCTGCCGGTCGCCGCGTCAAAACCAAGGTCTGATTGCGACTCTACTTGGCCAATTATCAGCTTTCATGAAAAACTCTTATTTGCTTGTTGGCACGGTCACGGGAATGCGTAGTGCGTATGCTTCAAGAGAATTTTCTCGACATGATACTCGGCACGTGGATTTTTCTTGTCCATGTATGTTTTTAAAGTGTCCGGAGTCGTTTTCGGTTTCAGGAGGCAATTTTTTCACTCGTTCAATTGCTTCTAGTTCCGCGTCTGAAGTGCCACTTCCGCATACGACTTGTTTTATAGTCATAGTCATAGTTGTAGTTGTAGTAGCGCCAGGTTGCGTAGTGGCGTGAGCTGGCTAGGCGGCGGTGCATTGACGGCCAGCGCGGGCTGTCCCGCTGGTGGTGCAGGGTTGCGCGGCGGCGTGAGCTGGGTAGGCGTCGCCCCAGTGACGGCCGGCGCGGACTGGCTCGGCGGTGGTGCGCGCGCCAGGACGTAGCCGCGCTGCGCCACTGGCGCATATTGTGTGGAGTCCGGCGCTGCACTAAGTGACATGTTGCTTGATTTTCTCGTCTTTCGAACTTCCCTAATTTTTTCAAAAATTGGTCCATTCGGGAGGAATATGTGGCCATCTTTTTTTCGTAGCTCGCTATAGTCGTCATACAACAATTTAGTTTCCTGTCATAATCGGTAATAACCGAAACGGATTGTTCCAGTTTCATCTTCTACGCATCGATAAGGGAACTGGACTGTGTGAATTTTTCCCTGATGGTCGTCATTTCGTACCGCAGTTTTTTAATCTCGAGTGTCAGTTCTCGCGTGCCCTCTTTTTTTGGCTTGTCCACGTTTTGAGCCCGTGGTTGTTTGTTGCGGATCGTTACGTTGGGGTCTCTTTGTTTCTTGGAGACGCCAACCGGAGTAAGAGTATTGTCACCTCCTTTCTTAGACAAACATCTGCACTCGGGACAAATGTAACTCGCGATTTCTATGTCCTCTATGTTCTGTCTATGTTCTTTTGAAATAGTACAGACGTTACTTATCTGTGTGCACTGATGACGTCCACACAAATAAGACTACAAGATTATTTACATTACCCCTGATACCATAAGTGTGTAGTTTTTTTAATAGTATCTTGTGATCGACGTAATCAAAAGCCTTTGTCAGGTCCATTCAGTTCAGTTCCAGTTGCTTCTGCTCAAAGTATCCATAAATGCTATCATACATGACTCTTTCGAAGGTTTTAGAGAATATGGGGATAAGAGCTATTGGTCTATAGCAGTTTATATCACATTTATCACCGCTTTTGAAAAGTGGCCTGATAATTGACTTTTTCAACCGTTCTGGAAAAACTCCTTTGGATACACACTCATTAACGACGTGACTAAGGATATCTGAAATAGCGCTTGATACATGCTTCAGAACTTTCGTAGATACAGAATCATATCCAGTACTGGTTGTACTTTTGAGAGCCATTATTATTTTATGGATATCGTGAGGTACTGTCGGGGCCATAAACAAAGACGAAGTATGGGATGGTTAATTCATTACCGTCTTTGGGTTTGTCGCTTCGCTCTGGTTAGTGAAAAACTTGTTGAAAACATTTGAAACGCTACGGGGTTCTTTTACAAAACCATCACTAACATTAAGCTTTATAGTATCCTTAGGTAAATTATTTTTGACGCCATTAATAATTTGCCACATTGCTCGGGTCTTCTTTGACGCATTATTAATAAAGTAATCATTTTGGGATTTCTGCGTAAGTTGAATTATTTTAGAGAGTCTCGATGATACCTCTTGTAATCTACGCTTATTGTTACGAGTGTGCTGTTTCCGATATGCCCAGAGCAAAACTCGTTTCCGTTTACAACACAATCGTATTCCAGTAGTAAGCCACCTAGGTCTTTTCTTAGTTTAGTAAATAAAAGTAAGTAAAAGTAAGGTTGACTAAAGAGCAGGGAACAACGCTTACCTTGGGGCTGGTCGTCTGCGGGCGGGTCTAGTGGCGCGGCGCCGGGCGCGGCCGGGGCCGACGCCGCGCCGGCCTCCTCCGGCTCCGAGCGGTCCGAGTGCTCCGACCGCTCCGACTGCCCTGAGCGTTCTGATCGTTCTGAGCGCTCCGATCTCTCCGACCGTTCCGACCGCTCCGAACGTTCCGACTGCTCCGAGCGCTCCGAGCCCACGCTGGACTCCTCCCCGGAGGAGGCGCGGCGCCGGGCCGCGTGCCGCCGCTCCTCGCGCGCCGGCGCCGGGGACGAGTCCGAGGACGAGGCGAGCGGGGCCGGCGCGGGCGGCGGGGGGGGCGCGCGCTCCTCCTCGCTGGAGCGGGAGTCGTCCGCGCGCCGCGCCACGCCCGCGCGCCAGCGCTCGAACGCGCGCCGCTCGGCCGCCGCGTCCGGCGCGGGGCGGCGGCGCGGCGTGCGGCGGCGGCGCGGCGGCGGCGCCGGCGCCGGGGAGCGCGCGGCCGCGCCCAGCGCGCGCAGGTCGAGCGGAGCGGCGCGCGCGCCGGGCGGCCGCGCGGCGCGGTGCCGGCGCAGCGCGCGCTCGGCGTCCAGCGCGGCCAGCGCGGCGGCGCCCAGCAGCGCCAGCACGGCCAGCAGCGCGCCCAGCGCCCGCAGCGCCGGCTCGAAGGGCGGGCGCGGCGCGGCGGGCGCGCAGCGGGCGATGAGCCGCGCGGGCGTGGCGGACGCCAGGCGGAACACGAGGCGCGCGCCGGCGCCCGCGCGCACGCTGAGGTCGGCGTGCGCGCGCGCGCGGGCCCAGTCGGGCGCGTAGCTGAGCGTGAGCGCGCGCGTCTCGTTGGGTCGCAGCGCGAGCGGCGCGCACGGCGCCAGGCGGAACCCGCGCGCGGCGCACGGCTCGCCCGCCACGCGCCAGTCTCGCAGCCGCACCGCCACGGGCCCCGCGTTCCTCAGCGTCACGGAGCGCCGCACGGCTCCCGCGCCCTCCGACCCGCACTCGCTCACCTGATGACAAACGACGCACATTACTTTAACACGACCTCAATTCTAAGAATTATTCAAGAAGCGATCGAGCAGAACAAAAGCTGGAAAGTGTTCGCAAAAAATCTGTCTCTCGTCGAAGCGGCAAAGTCAACTGACCAAACTGAAGACCGATAGTGGTAACGTAGTCTCGTCGAAATCCGAGACTTTGGAGCGGATTCAAAGGTTCTATGAACAATTATACACCGACTGCTACGCAAGCACAACCTGTCGTGAGCGTGGCTAAACACCCTAGAGCTAACTAAGCTGACACAAAACTTTACCGAAGATATCCCGGATAGATAATCACCAAGGCACCTGGCGACGTTAGAATTAGGATAGAGCTTCTGAGAGCGGGTGAAAAACCGACACTTAAAGTTCGAGCTACAGAAACTATTCGACTCTGTCATACTTGACGGTAATACGTCCGAAGCGTGGAGCGAGAAGAATTACAGACCCATCTCACTTCTTAGCCACATTTATAAGTTGTTTTCGAGGGTAATCACGAATCGTCTCGCGCGCAGGTTTGACGACTTCCAGTCACCCGAACAAGCCGAAACTTCGGCACATCTTTGAGTCCAAGATACCACAATGCCTGAAGACGAAAGTTCAATCAGTGAGGGTTGCCAGCGATGGCTTATGGAACTGAAACGTGGTCCTTAACTGTGGGCCTCATAACAAAGCTCAAAGTTGCATAGCGAGTCACATTACATTTGAACCGCCAGAAGGCGTTGCAAGGGGTTTTAAATGTTGTAAATAGTATGTTATTATTTATCTATTTTTTGTTATTGTTTGCGCTACTCAATTTATTCAACAAACTTAACCTAGGTATATTGACTATGAAAACGAAACGTTTGCGTGTTTTAAGCTGATACAGCGCCATCTACAATTTCGAGAATAAACTAAAAAATATTGAGTCTTCAAATATTACGTTAGTAACGCTTGTGCGTTTTAAAGGATGCCAACGCCATCTAGTCCAAAACTACGTAAACATTCCGCCCACCAAGAACTTGTTTCTTAATCTATACCTTTAATACTAAATAGACACAACTTATAAATTTATTTACAATTAATCATTTTTCCTGGGAAGGACTACCAATTTGCTAACTGGACGCTTACATAATCCGTTTTGAGTTTTAATCTGAGCAACACGTACTATCTTGTCCTTTCCCGGATAAGTATCAACAACTCTACCAATGAGCCACTTAGCAGGTGGTAAGTTTTGTTCCTTTACAATAACAACATCATCAATCTTTAAATTATCCTGCTGAGTAGTCCATTTGTATCGCTTATTTAACATAACTAAGTATTCAACACTCCATCGATTCCAAAAATCTTGAACCATTTTTTATGTTAATCTCCATCTATCTAAATGATTAACTGTTACATATTCATCGTCCGCGACATTTAACAACGGTTCTCCTATCAAAAAGTGACCGGGTGTCAGTGGCAAAGGGTCGGTTGGATCGTCACTAACTATAGTTAACGGACGTGAATTAACACATGCTTCCACTTGAGCCAATACTGTTGAAAGCTCTTCGTATGTGAGAGTACTCTCGCCAACTACTTTTCTAAGGTGAGTCTTAACGGAGCGCACCCCAGCTTCCCAAAGTCCACCGAAATTTGGTGCTGCGGGTGGCAAAAAATGCCAATTGGTTTTCTCTATTGTTAAAAGTTGAGATATTTCATCAGGCAACTTTGATTTGGCACTATCGAACATTTCACGCAGTTGTCTACTTGCACCAGTGAAATTAGTTCCGTTGTCACTGTACAAATCCTGACAATGACCTCGTCTTGCCGTCATGCGCTTGAAAGCTGCTAGAAATCCCTTTGCTGTTAAATCAGATACTACTTCAAGATGCAATGCATGAGTCACCATACAAACAAATAAAGCTATGTAACCACGATAAGATTTTGTACTTCTTCCTGGTGAAAAGCGCACATTTATGGGCCCTGCGTAATCAACGCCACAAGATTTAAAAGGTTTACTTGGCCTCAACCTTACGGCTGGAATCTGTCCCATAAATGGTGTCTTATTAGCTCGAGACATCCTCAAACAAATAACGCATTCTCTGTAATGCTTCTTTACTAAGCCACGAGCTCTTATGATCCAGTAAGTACCTCTGAGGTGATTTAACATAAGTTGTGGTCCACCATGCATGGTTTTAATATGTGCATCTGCTATTATTAACTGGGTCAGATGATTTTTACTAGGCATAATAATAGGATGTCTTTTGTCATAACTGGCATCTGATAAATGAATGTGCCCACCTACTCTTAAAATCCCATCCTGATCGAAGACAGGACAAAGGGTATGTAGTACGCTCTTTTTGGGAACACTCCCTTTTGTCTTTAGATGTTTGATGTCATCTTCAAACTCAAACTCTTGAACTTGCTTAATACATATCTTTAAAGTTTGATGCATTTCTTCTGTTGTAATGTAATTCTTCATCTTCTTTCGCTCTGATATTGGCAATTTTAAATTCAAAACTCTTCGACAATATGATAATACTTTTAACATTCTTGTAAACGATGAAAATCTTTCCCAAGGGATATCTGTCCTATCCGGTTGCTGTAAGGTAAATAACGCCTTAACTTTCTCCTCTTCGTGTGTATCTTTAACTTCTACGATTTCTTTCTTTAAAACAGGTTCGTTCAACCAAGTTGGTCCATGCCACCATAGAGAATGTTCAGATAATTCAATAGGTTTTAAGCCTCGTGATGCACAGTCACTTGGGTTCATATGAGTTCTTACATGGCCCCATTGAAAGTAATCTGTCATGTTCAAAATCTCCGAAACTCTGTTGCTGACAAATGTAGTCCACCTACAAGCTGGTCCTTTGAGCCAAGCTAAGACAATTGTGGAATCAGTCCAAGCATATCGATCTTCTTTAGGGATACCCATAACTTCCGCGACTTCAGTTAATAATTTTGCAGCCAATTCTGCTCCAGACAATTCTAATCGAGGTACTGACATTTCCTTTTCGATGGGGGCAACTTTTGTTTTAGCTGTCAGCAAGTTAACAGAGACGTGATTACTCTCGTCTGTTACTCGAAGATATACACTTCCGGCATAAGCTGATGTTGATGCATCTGCGAATGCATGTAATTCTGTTTTGCATTCCGGTGAGAGATTAAGCCATCTCGGAATGCATATAATTATTCTTGATTTGATTAAGCTCTGCTCTATATTTAGTCCATTCCATTGACAAATCGTCGTCCAAATCATCGTCCCACTCTAATTTAGTTTTCCATAGCTTCTGTATAAACAATTTTGCGACTATAACAACAGGTGAAATCCACCCCATCGGGTCATACAATCTCGCTATATCTGACAATACCTGTCGTTTAGTAAATCTCCGTTTGACTTCCGGTAAATTTATTGAATATTCAAAATTGTCTGATTCTTTGTTCCAACATATACCTAGAACCTTTCCTTTTTTATCTTGTTGTATTACTACGGAATTGTTTTTGCGATGTTTGTCTTTGTCAATGTAATCTAACAGCTTTTTATTATTGCTGCTCCACTTCTGTAGTTCGAAAGCTCCCGCATTCATCAAATTGTTCATCTCTTCATAAATTTGTATCGCTTCACCCTCTGAGTTACAACCTGTCATGAGATCATCCATGTAGTAATCTTCTTTTGTAATATCTGCAGCAAGTGGGTATTTGCTCTGTTCGTCATCAGCTAACCTTTGTAAGGTCTTAACTGCCCACACATAAGGCGCACACGCTGTTCCAAAAGTTAAGGTCAGGAGATTGAAATGCTGCAGTTCCTCATTTTGATGGACTCGCCACAAAATCCTTTGGTATTCAATATCTTCACTAGCTACTCGTACTTGACGATACATTTTAACTAAATCAGCTATGATGCATATCTTATGAGTTCGCCATCGCATGAGTAGATTTCTCAGATCTTGTTGCAGTTTGGGTCCTACTAGAAGATTGTCATTTAAGGCCACGTTGTTAACTCCTTTTGATGAAGCGTCAAACACAACTCGCAATTTAGTTGTAAGTTTGTCTTCTCGGATTACTGCGTGGTGTGGAAGATAAACGGCTTTCGGGTTGTTGATGTCTTCTTTATCTACCAGTTTCATATGGCCAAGTTCCGAGTATTCTTCTATGACTTTTCTATAATCTTCATCTTCATTTAATAATCTATTAATTTCTGGTTTCTTCTCTAGTTTTTTCTCGAAATAATTCAGTCTCTTCTCAGCTACATTCTTGTGTTTTCCATACTGACACTCAGGATCTTCGCTATTAAAAGGCAATCTAACAACATATCTGCCATCTGCTGCTCTAACTGTCGTTTTTTGGTATATTTCTTCACATTTTTGCTCTTCCTTAGTCATAATCTTTTTGATTGATGGAGGTTCGTTTTCTACTTCCCAAAATTGCTTCAATAAGTCGTCAACTCTGGTTTGGATATGTAAACTAATCACATGTTGTGATGGTACTTCTTGGGAAATTCTACCTGATATGATCCAGCCAAAGATTGTATTTTGTGCTAATAAATGTCCTTGAGGATGCTTCATGACTCCATCGAGTAGAATTTCGCCATACACTTCTGCTCCGAGCAAAATATCAATTTTGCCCGGTGTGTTGTAATTGGGATCTGCCAACTTAAACTCTTCAATGGCCACCCACATTGGAGATGGTATCTCTGTGCATGGGATGGTTGACGGCAGAGCCCTCAATACATATGCTCTAACTTGAATAACATTATTAGGGTTGTTGTTTGATTCCACGTTCAGTAAAACCATGTGCTTGATTCTCGTATGACCGTCCCCTAAGCCTGACACCCAACCACTGATTGGTATGCGTTTCAGCCCTAGCAATTGAACAGTTGATTCGGTAACAAAAGAGGCTTGCGAGCCTTGGTCTAATAATGCCCTAATAATATGCGTGCTGTTGCTCCTCGAAGTTATCTTAACTAATGCCGTTGCCAGCAGAACAGTGTAGCTTTGATGTTGTACATTCTTTGAAAAGTTCGCTACAATGTGTGTGTTTGAGGAGTTGAAATTTGGAGTTTCAGTATTTGATGGGGAGATAGCGCCTTCTTGATCCTTGATAATATGTAAGAGCGTATGATGTCGTCGACCACATTTTCTACAGTTAGTGGTTTGTCTACAATTCTTAACTGAATGAGTTGATCCAAGACAGTTGAAGCAAAGTCGTTTGCTCTGAACAAAATTATATCTGTCTTGAACTGATTTGGTTCCAAATTGCTTGCAATGACAAATATGATGATAACCATTACAACATGGACAAGTAGTACTACTATTCTTCTTCACTTCTTCTAAAGTTGTAGTGAAAGATTTTGTCTTGACAGTCTGCCTGGGAACTTGTGATGTCCTGTTGGTTGTCTTACTACATTCAATCATCTCCAAGCTTCTAAATCTTGATTCCAAAAATTCTGTAAGTTGTATCCAAGTAGGTAGTTCAGGCATTAAACTAACTTGGTACTCCCATTGTTTGTGAGATTCTTGATCCAGCTTAGAAACAACCATGTGCACAATAATTGCATCCCATGTCTCAGTATTAACACCAATATTATTCAGACTTTTCAAACATGACGATGTGGTGTCCAATAAGTTTTTCAAAGCAGCTGAAGATTCAAGCTGGATAGGCTTCAGCGAGAATAAAATTTGCATAATGCTGACAACCATGTGCACAATAATTGCATCCCATGTCTCAGTATTAACACCAATATTATTCAGACTTTTCAAACATGACGATGTGGTGTCCAATAAATTTTTCAAAGCAGCTTAAGATTCAAGCTGGATAGGCTTCAGCGAGAATAAAATTTGCATAATGCTGTTGCAGTTGTACTTCTTGTTGTTGTATCTCTTTAACAGTTGTTCCCATGCTTCAATGTAATTTTCGTCAGTCGTAGCAAAGTTCCGTATCAACAATTCTGGTTCTCCAGTCAAACAACTTTTAAGATAATGAAGCTTTTGAACTGGTGGTAGGCTTGTGCTACGATGTACCACTGATGAAAACATATCGTAAAATGTCTGCCATTCATTGTACTTTCCACTAAAAGTAGGTAACTCAATCCGCGGTAGTTTAACAATATCGTTACAATCCGATTTGTTCGAGTTTGAGATGGTCTTCTTAGGTTGAGCCTCAACAGGAGGAAAAATATCTTTCAACATAGATTTAAATGATAAGTACTGTTCTTGAAACTGATCGTAGATATCAGTTTTGAAATATTCTTCTTCCTTTCTCTGATCCTTGGAGGCTTTTGTCATAATTTCTTTATGACCTGCTTTAAAATCTTTCCATAAATCTTCCAAAAATTCTAATCTTGTTTCTACTAATGACGGTTTAATTCTCTCCTTCGGTGACTTTCTAAAATTACGTTCTGATTTGATCAATCTTTCATAAAAGTCTATTTGAGATGCAGTAAGATTTGCTATAGACTCCATTTTACTATCCAGGTAGAATCACAACTAATATTTAACCAAATTTCGCAAGTTCAGTTTATTGTGTAAATTCACAACACAGCACACAAAATATTCAAAGTTTGGTTAGCCACAAATAATTTACACGATGTAGGTATGCAATGTTCATAAAGCATCCAACAAAATCAATAAACACAACGAAATTTTTCTAAGTCCTGGATGTCATGAAATTCGGCTATGTTAATAAAGAGCACTTTTGAAAATATTACAAGTCCTGTATAGAGTAAAATATTCAAAGTCGATGGAAACTTGAACGAAAATTTTCTAAGTCCACTGTTCTATAAAATAAACTAAGTCAATGGAGAAATCACTCGAATTTTTTCTAAGTCCCGTAATCAGTAAAATTGTCTATCTTAATGGAATTTTTACTCGAAATTTTTTAAGTGTTTGAAATTCTTGAAAATTTTACAAGTCGAAGATTCACAGATTTTAACTAAGTCTTTTTCACTTTACTCACGGTTACCAAGGTCCTTTACACTGTAATCCAAACTTAGTCACTTCACTGATAATTCACTAACTTCACTTCCCGGGTTTCGGCACCAATGTTTGCGCTACTCAATTTATTCAACAAACTTAACCTAGGTATATTGACTATGGGGTGCGGGGTTCGGGAACCTCCGCGTGGTGCACCCCGGGCATCACACAACAACTTGCCCCGGCGGCATCTTGTTGTGTGATGGCTAATCTCGGACGAGACGGAAGGGCTTCTACACGTGACCCGAGAGGGCCGCGCGTAGAAGCCTACATGGTGCGGGGTCCATCTGGGAGCTGTCTGCTAAGCAGAGAGCTCCCAGGTGGACCAAATAGGGGAAATCTCCTAAGAGGTCCTCTGATCTGAGGAAGAGGGGTTTTCGCCGAGTGGCCTGGGCTGGGTGAGCGCAGGGGAGTTGTTTGTGACCTCCCGCGGTCGTTTTGGCTTGTTTGGTTGGATCGGTAGGGAACTTTTGGAAGAGATCGCGTGAGGGCGAAGGATTTCATTGTTAAGGAAAGGGATTCTACACGTGACCCGAAAGGGCCGCGCGTAGAAGCCTAGATGGTGCGGGGTCCCCTGGGAGCTGTCTGCTAAGCAGAGAGCTCCCAGGTGGACCAAAAAGAGGGATAGTTGAGATGCTGTGCGTGGCGACATCTGGCGTTTTTTCGCTGGATGTCGCGACGCACAGTAACCAAATCTCAAGGTTCGGGGGTCGCCGAGGGGAGTGTCTGGCACGTGAGTCCGAGATCGCGCTGCTTACAGGGCGCGGTCTCGGGCTTACGATCCAGACATGGTCGGCGGGAGGCCGGCCGCTAGACCCCCACCCAGGGGAGCTGTACCCGCTAAATTCAGCTTCAAAAATATGAATCTCGAAGACGGTTTTAAAGGTTTTACCCAGGAGGGTCCCCGAGAGGGGGAATCCCTCCACGCTTCGGCGTGCTGCCCCACGTACTCTGGGGGGGGCAAAAACCGCAACAACGACACCAACAACGACCATGGCGAACAAAAACATGACACTGATTGCACATCGATTGGCACGAGGGAGGCACGCGTGTTGCTCACGCGTGTCGAGACGGCGACGGCGGTGAGCGACAGCGACGACGACTCTGCCGGTAGTGGGAGGCTGGAGCTGTCGCTGCCCGTTCCCTCTGAAGGACGCTCTCGCAAGAGAAGCCTGGAGAGGGAGGGCTACGACAGCTGCCGCTCCCACTCCTGCTCCGGGTCTAGTGATACCTTGGAGGGCCCAACGGCCACCAAGGTACCCACTGCCCGGAGAGGGAGAGGGAGAGGCAGGGGCAGGCCGCCTACTAGCGGCGAATTTGTCGGTTTGGCCAAATCGCGGGCCGAGCTCAGCCTCGCGAGGGCGGAAGAGCAGCGCCTGCTGCTCGAGGAGGAGCTCTCCGACGAGCAGCAGGCGAGGAGCGAGAGGGCGAGGTGCCTCTTTGCAAAGCGGCGGGAGGCCCCCGAGTTCGGCGGAGTGGACTCCGTCGAACTCGCCAGGGTGGTGAAGGACTCTGTGGCCACCATAACATCGGTGGCCACCAGGTCCGGAAACCTCAAGGGCACGTTCGTGCGCGCCTTGAAGGAGGCAGCAACTGCGGTTGATGCCTCCTTCAAGGAGCTCAACGAGCGTACGGCCACGGAGGAGGTGGCTCTCCTGAGGGAGGCCAATAAAAAGCTCATGTCGGAAATCGCAGAGATCCGACGTGAGCTTGCGGAGCTGAAGGCTGCACGGGAGACTCCGGTCCCGGCAGCTACGGTTCCGCCCCCTCCCTCTGGGCAGTCGCCTCCTCTGGAGGACATGATGCGGGCGGTCATGGTGCAGGTGGGCACCATGATCTCCGCCCGCTTCGCGGGTTTGGAGGAGCGGTTGCTCCCTCCACAGCGTCTCAGGCCGCCTCTTGCGGCGGATAGGCGCAAGGAGGAGCCGCCGCCGGTGCCAAGCACCTCGACTACGGTGCCCGGCTCTGCGGCTGCGTCAAAGCGGCGCAGGCGCAAAGCCGGGAGAACTGGGAGAACGCAGGAGCTCCCACCCCCGGCGAATTCTCTTCTTGAGACCGCGACTGCGACTTCGCGACCGGCTCCCTCGTTGGAGACCTGGACCGAAGTCGTCGGACGCGGTTCCAAGAAGAAGGCGAAGAAAAAGAAGAAGAAGGCGGCGCAAGGGCCGCGGTCAACCCCGGCGAAGGAGAAGGCCCCTAAACTCCGCCCCCCCCGTACTGCAGCGGTGGTCATCACGCTGCGGCCGGGAGCGGAGGAGAGGGGTCTCTCCTACGCCAGGGTGTTGGGGGAGGCCAGGGGTCGTATAGACCTCGCAGCCCTCAACCTCCCGCCCTTGAGAATGCGCGCTACCATGACGGGAGCGCGCATTCTCGAGGTGCCAGGAGAAGAACGGGAGGCCAAGGCTGACTGCCTGGCCTCCAAGTTAAAGGAGGTATTCGGCAACTCCCAGGAGTTGACGGTGTCGCGCCCGACCCTCACCGCAGATTTGCGTGTGAGTGGTTTGGACGACTCCGTCAGCTCCGACGAGTTGACGAGAGTTCTGGCGCGGGCAGGGGGATGCCCAGCGCCAGAAATCAAACTGGGGGAGATAAGGCGGGGCCCAGGTGGCATGGGCACCGCCTTTGTCAGGTGTCCCGTCGTTGCCGCCAAGAAATTGGTGGCAAACGGCGGGCGCCTGCTCGTGGGATGGGTGGCGGCGTCGGTCAAGCTCTTGGAAGCGAGACCACGCCGCTGCTTCCGCTGCCTTGCACTGGGCCACGTTCAGGCCCAATGCAAGTCAGAGGTTGACCGCAGCGAACAATGTTATCGCTGCGGTCAACTTGGCCACAAGGCCAAGGGCTGCTCGGCCGCCCCGCACTGCACCCTCTGTGCAGCAGCGGGAAGGCCTGCGGGGCACCTGTCGGGGACCAGCGCCTGTGCTGAGCCCCCATCAAAGACAGGTGCTCCCAGGAGGCAGTCTGCTGCGACCAGCTCCGGGTCGCAGCTGACCGGCTCCACGGTGGAGCAGCGAGGCAGCATGGAGGAAAGTTAGTATGGCGCCCATACTAACTTTCCTCCAGGCCAATATCAATCACTCCGCCCGTGCACAGGACCTTTTGCTCCAGTGCATGGCGGAGCGATTGATCACGGTGTGTGTGGTGGCCGAACCATACCGGGTCCCCCCCAGGTCGGACTGGGTCGGGGACCTGGATGGTTTGGTGGCAATCACCACACAGTCGCCGGCCCTCTCGCCCACTCTCGACAAAGTCACTAGGGGAAGTGGCTTTGTCGCGACTGAGGTGGGAGGCACCGTGGTGGTGGGGGTGTACTTTTCTCCCAACAGGGTCCTTGCCGAGTTCGAGAGATTTCTCGGCGAGGTAGGGACCCTGGTGGGACGGAGTCGCCCCCGCCCAGTCATCGTCCTCGGTGACCTCAACGCCAAATCTGTGGCGTGGGGGTCATCGACGACAGATGCAAAGGGGAGGGAGCTGGGGGAGTGGCTCGCGGAAGCGGGGCTCTGTGTCCTCAATAGAGGCACAGAGCACACGTGCGTGCGGCAATGGGGAGGGTCGGTGGTCGACGTGACCTTTGCCACCCCGGAGCTCGCACGCCGTGTCCACAACTGGAGGGTGCTGGTTGATGAGGAGACACTGTCCGATCACCGCTACATATCGTTCAGTGTCTCCCCATCGACAGCGGACGGAGGACAGGGAGCCTCCCGGCCGGTGACGGGCCCGCGATGGGGGTTGAAGCGCTTGGACTTGGAGAAGCTGCAGGAGGCAGCCATTGTCCAGGCGTGGAACCCTGCTCCATCACCACCGGTAGACCTAGACGTGGAGGCCGATGCGCTGTGCATGGCGATGTCGCACGTCTGCGATGCCGCCATGCCCCGAGTAAAGGCCCTCCCAATGAAGCGTCAGGTCTACTGGTGGTCGGAGGAGATTGCGGAGCTCCGGCGGTGCTGCGTAGTGAGGAGGCGCCACTACCAGCACTACCGGCGGAGGAGGCTCCAGGAGCCGGTGGAGTTAGACGCCCGCTATGCCGCCTACAGGGCGGCGTCGCGGGCTCTCCGCACTGCCATCGCCGAGGCCAAGTCGGCATCGTGGAGCCAGCTGCTGGAGACACTGGATCGAGATCCGTGGGGGCGTCCATATTTATTGGCGAGGCGAAAGCTTCGCTCATGGACGCCTCCAGTCACCAGCATGCTGGAGCCACGATTCCTGCGGCGGGTGGTCGAGGGACTGTTCCCGGCTAGCCCGGGAACCGACTTTGTCCCTCCCACGGCGATGGTGGCGCGGACCGAGGACTCCGCCGAGGAGGAGGAGGGGGAGGAGGACGAGCTTCTCGACGTCTCCGAGGGAGAGTTGGGAGCCGCCGTCCTGAGAATGAGGGCCAAGGACACAGCGCCGGGGCCTGATGGCATACCCGGCCGTGCTTGGGCCCTCGCTCAGGACGCCCTCGTCCCTCGCCTCCGGGATCTCCTGAGTCGCTGCATGCGCGAAGGGAGATTCCCGAGGCGATGGAAGAGGGGGAAGCTCGTCCTCCTCCGGAAGGAGGGGCGGCCCGCGGACGAACCCTCGGGGTATCGTCCGATCGTGCTGCTTGACGAGGCGGGCAAGCTCTTGGAGCGTATTATCGCTGCCCGCCTCGCCAAGCACCTCGACAGGGTGGGCCCGAACCTGTCCGAAAGGCAGTTCGGGTTTCGTAGAGGTCGTTCGACAATTGACGCTATTCGTCTTGTCAACGACCTCTACGAGGGTGTATCCGGGGATGGGGTGTTGTTGGCGGTGTCGCTAGACATAGCGAACGCCTTCAACTCCCTGCCCTGGATCACCATAAAAGAGGCGCTGGGGTACCACAGAGTGCCCCGGTACCTGCGGCGCCTCCTTGGGGACTATCTCTCCGACAGAGAGATAGTCTACCCAAGACGGGATGGGGAAGGGTCGAGCCCCATGTCGCGAGGGGTTCCACAGGGGTCTGCTCTCGGGCCACCCCTGTGGAACCTCGGCTACGACTGGGTGCTGAGGTGCGGTAACCTGCCTGGCATCAGCCTAATTTGTTACGCTGATGACACGCTAGTTACCGCACGGGGGGCGACCTTTCGCCAGGCGGCGATCCTGGCCACTGCGGGTGTAGCGGCCGTGGTGGCTAGAATAAGGAGTTTGGGCCTGGAGGTGGCGCTCCACAAGTCCGAGGCCATCTGTTTTCATGATGACCCTCGGCGAGCGCCACCTGCAGGCGCCAATATCGTGGTGGGTGGGGTGACCATCCCTGTCAAGCCGACACTGAAATACCTCGGTGTCGTGCTTGACAGCAGATGGAACTGGGGGCCGCATCTGCGTCAACTAACCCCCAAGTTGACGCAGACTGCGGCGGCGTTGGGCCGGCTTCTGCCCAATATGGGAGGCTGTGGAGGGCACTGCCGCCACCTTTACATGGCGGTGGTGCGCTCCATGGCCATGTATGGTGCTCCCATATGGGCAAGAAGGTTGGGCCGCGGGGAGGAGGCTCTCCTCCACAGCGCCCAGAGGGTAATGGCCGTGAGAGTGTGTCGGGGCTACCGCACACTCTCACACGAGGTGGCATGCGTCCTTGCGGGATCGCTGCCCTGGTGCCTAGAGGCCGAGGTCTTATCCTCGGTCTACTGGCGCCGGGTGCGAGCCCAAGAGGACGAGCTGCGCCCTGCCCCACAGGAGGTGGTGCGGTGGCGCAGCGATGCCAGGGCCATCGCTCTGGGGAGGTGGAGGGAGCGGATTCTCTCTGGATCCACTCAGAGGGGGGCCGGCGCTCGACGGCTCCTCGAGGCGCTGCGGCCCATACTCACTGAGTGGGTCCAGAGAGACCATGGGGTACTCACCTTCCGGACTACACAAGTGCTCTCGGGACATGGATGTTTCGGGAGATACTTGTGTAGGGTTGCCGGAAGGGAAGAGACCCCGGTGTGCCACCGGTGCGGTTGCGCGGAAGACACCGCGCAACACGCACTGGAGGCATGCCCGGGGGAAGAGGACGCGCGACGTTCCCTAGTCGCGGTCCTGGGGGCAGATCTCTCATTGCCGACCATCTTGCCCAAGATGCTCGACAATGAGAGATCATGGGAAGCTTTCGTCTCCTTCTGTGAGACTATCATCTCACGGAGGGAGACGGAGGAGCGAGAGAGGGAGCTTGACCCTCTCGCTCCTCCTTGCAGGCGGAAGCGGACACGCGGGCGAGCCACTAGGGCTCGCACCCCGTCTCCGCTCGGAGGGCCTGGGCCATCGGGCACTGCCTGATGGCCCACGCTCCTCCCGAGGTGAGGGACGCGCTGCTATAGGTTTCCAGCGCGTCCCAGGAGCCACAATGCGGGGGTTCCGACCCCCCGCGAGGCGGGCCCGAAAGGGTGACATGGTGATGTCAGAGTTGCGCGGGCGAATGCGAAAGCGGTTCCGCAACTCTGACATTGCACCATTGTAGGCGAAATCTAGTGGTGGGTTTTTAGTTGGTATTGTGCCCTTCTGGCACCGAGCCCAACACTGTCTATCCCGATATTCGTGCGTAAATGCATTTTCCTTCCACAGACAAAAAAAAAAAAAAAAAAAAAGGTATATTGACTATGAAAACGAAACGTTTGCGTGTTTTAAGCTGATACAGCGCCATCTACAATTTCGAGAATAAACTAAAAAATATTGAGTCTTTAAATATTACGTTAGTAACGCTTGTGCGTTTTAAAGGATGCCAACGCCATCTAGTCCAAAACTACGTAAACAGTTATGATTAGTATTCGTAATGTTGTTGATAAATTAAATCAAATGTATATTGTGCTAAGGGCCATGTTACTATCTTTATTATCTAATCCGTGCACGGTTGCCTGGAAGAGATCGCTATAAGCGATAAGGCCGCCAATTTAAATGTCATGTTTAGTATATTTAGTTAAGTTGTTTTTCTTTTGCATTGTGGCGTTTAATAAAGAGTTTTCTTATCTTATCTTATGTTCAGCAGTGGACGTCTTGCGGCTGGCGATGATGTTGATAGTCACTGAAATCGATTTACGCCTGAGTTTTGTAGTTAACGTATTAATGCTATTTATTTACATATCATTGACCAATTAACCATTGTCAAGTTCAAGGGACCGCCGCCACCGTGTCACCCGCCTACCCTAAATTACTTAAAACAAATTAAAAAA
This sequence comes from Ectropis crepuscularia, assembly GCA_963693475.1. NCBI lineage: Eukaryota > Metazoa > Arthropoda > Insecta > Lepidoptera > Geometridae > Ectropis > Ectropis crepuscularia. The sequence goes on from OY856355.1 coordinate 172,698, forward strand.
AATTGGCAGTCATCATAGGAACTGCCGATAGAAGTGAAAACTTGCTGTTGCCCTGGTACTGGTACCTAGGGGCAAACGCGACTCTTCTTTATTTCTGTTGTCCTGGTATCTGGAGATAAACGCTGGGCTGTTGGAGGTAGGTAATCGAAACTCTTTACTGTTTCTGTTGCCCTGGTACCTACCTGGCCGTTTTTACCGAGTTTACTCGAAGATTTCATATCCGATCCGATCCATTATCATATCCAAGCGTGACGATTGATGAATCCATTTCACAGCCCACGAAAATTCTGTCTATAGCGCGCCTAAAGAAGTTTTCACTTCAAAATCACGTGCATTCCCTCAGTTACGTATCGATCAAGGCCAGTGAATGATCCATGTGTATGTACTTTGTGTTCGGTGGCAATACTAGTGAAGCGTTAGAGATGTAAGTGTAAGATAGAGATGAAGTGTAAGTGTGAGACGGTCGCGGTCGCGGTCGCGGTCGTGGCGCACTGACCTCGAGCAGGATGGGGTCGGGCCCGGCCGGTGCGCGGCCCGCCAGCTCCAGCCGCGGCTCGGCGCCGCGCCCGCGCAGCTTCACGTACTCCAGGATCGTCAGGTTGTTTCTGCAACACACGCTTACAATATACACTCACATTCTTTTTAAACAAGATTTTTACCTATTTTTGGTAAATTAAAAACTGTAAAATATTTAATTTAGGTAAAAATTCAAAACCAATAAGGTCTGTTTCGCTAGAAAAATGCTGAATTCGATAGGATTTTATGGACGATCCACGGTCGCGAACGTCATGTTTGAGTCGGTTTGCTGAACTGGATGATGTGCGTGAGGTCCCCCACCTGAGGTAGAGGCAGGCGTGCGCCTCGCCCGCCTCCGTGGGCGTGAAGGAGAGGCGCAGCTCGGTGCCGGCGCCGGGCGCCAGCAGCAGCGGCAGCGGCGCCGGGTCCCGCAGGGCGAAGGCGGCGGGCGCGCAGCCGCGCGGCGGACACGCGCAGCCCGCGCCCGCCGCCGCGCCCGCCAGCAGCGGCAGCAGCGCCAGCGCGCGCGCCGCGGGGTTGCGCACGCGCACGCGCAGCTCGGCGGCGGCGCCGGGCGCGGCCAGCGGCGCGGGCGGCGGCGCGCCGGCCAGCCGCGGCCAGGCGCGCTCGAGCAGCACGCGCACGGGCACGGCGCGCGCCTCGCTGGTGTGCAGGTACAGCGTCAGGTTGTCTGCGCCGGCGCGGAAGGCGGCGCGCCGGGCCCCCGCCAGCGCCGCGTCGGCCGCCAGCGCGCCGCCGCCGCGCGCCGCCCACGCCGCGCCCTCCGCCGACGTCAGGTCGAGCCCGGTGGCGCAGCCCGCGCCGCACTCCTCCGAGCCCGAGTACTCCAGCCACCCGATCGAGTTCAGCCCCAGCGACACTTCGCGCTCGCTCTCCGCCTCCGGTAACCTACACACACACGATCGCACATATATACCAAATGCTCATCATTAGCACACAGCTTAAAACTGATTCGATTTCAGCCATAAAATGCACTAAAAATGCAAAATGAATAAAATAAAAATGCAGTGCTCCGTATTTCCGAATCCATTAAGAAATCTTATAGACGGCACGAATAAACTCCGCCACTATATCCTTGGATCTTCCAAAAGCATTTGACCCTGTCGTAATCCCCGTTCTCTTGGCAAAATTTTAAACGGCACGAATAAATGCACCAGTGCATGTCTGGACCTCGCAAAAGCATTTGAGTCTCTCTCAATTCCCATTTTCCGGGCTAAACTTTAAAATGGTAAATAAATGCGCAACTATATCAATCTAAAACCTCATTCTGCTACCTAAACTGGTACGACTGTAGGTAGCGACAGTGAGAGTTACGCCCCTAAACTGATTTTACAAAATTATCTCACAGGCAGGACTAATACAGCAAAAGTGGACGGAGAACTATGCGGTATTATGGCATGCGGTTTTACGGCATGGGTCGCATATGCAGTATTATGTGACCCATGCTGCTCTCGTAAATTGGTTATCAAAACTAGTGACTCAAGGATTCATGTAGAGAAAAATCAAAAAGCATGATCGTCGAGCGCATCAATGTTTCACTAAGTATTTGCCGAACGCTCGTCTAAGGCCAATTGTCCACGTAGCTGCACGACATCCGCACGATTTCGACAATTGTCGGATGCAAGACGAATGCTTGCATCTTGCATACAAATAATGAAGTCTGTGTCCACAAAACGACAACGACAGCCGCACGTCTTGCGTTTGTTCGTAGGATGCGTGCATTCGACAAAAGACGCGTGCGTGGACAGTAGGCCTAAGAGAACTCATGGAACGATTTTAAACCGCGTCCGCGCGCACCGCGGACGTAAAATGCATTGTGCTTTAAATTTTTACATACATACCGTAGAATACAGATATTCAACAGAAGCTGCGGACGCGGCTAAAAATAGCTCCATGAGTTCTTAGTCTAAATGTTTGGCGAACGCGTAATCGAACTCGACAACGGCACAACACATGCTGCAAAATTAGACGATAAAACAAGAGATGTCTGTAGAGATGTGATGTTAACCGGTAGGTGATGTGTTGCGCCTCGGGCGCGGCGCGCGCCGGCAGCGAGATGTGCGTGACGCGCATCGGCAGCGCCAGCGAGTTGTCGAGCAGCAGCGGGGCCGCCGCGCGCACCAGCGGCGCCGCGCGCAGGCGCACCGCGCGCGCCGACAGCCGGCCGCGCGCCACGCGGGCCGACAGCGCCACCTCCGACACCCCGCGCTGCGTGTCCACCGCCACCGCGCCCGCCAGCGCGCCCGCGCGCGCGCCCGCCGGCACCGACACCGACAGCTCCAGCGCGCCCCAGCCGCCCGCCGCGATGCACGGCTGCGGAACACACACACGCTACTACACGCTGCACGCTACACGCTGCACCACACCGAGCCCACAGATACAACATCAGTCATCGGGAACTTTTAGGAGCTAAATACGGCGACCAAACGTTTCACGTCAAACGCCAAACGCGGCGATCGTGTCACTTTTCGGAAACGCAATACAGCAATTAAACGTTATACGATGCACACATCCAGATGCAGTCACATTATTAACACAGAACAGACTTGACATCGTTTCATGGTTGACGTTTCAAAGATTTGAACGTAGATCCGACCGAAGCAATATATAGCTAAGACGCTCGGCCGGGCCGGGGTTGTGCGGCCGCTAGTTACCTGTCCGTCCCGCTCGTGCGTGTGTCCGGTGAGGCGCGCGCGGCCGCCCCGCACAGCTCGGCCGGGCCGGGGTTGTGCGGCCGCTAGTTACCTGTCCGTCCCGCTCGTGCGTGTGTCCGGTGAGGCACGCGCGGCCGCCCCGCACAGCTCGGCCGGGCCGGGGTTGTGCGGCCGCTAGTTACCTGTCCGTCCCGCTCGTGCGTGTGTCCGGTGAGGCACGCGCGGCCGCCCCGCACAGCTCGGCCGGGCCGGGGTTGTGCGGCCGCTAGTTACCTGTCCGTCCCGCTCGTGCGTGTGTCCGGTGAGGCACGCGCGGCCGCCCCGCACAGCTCGGCCGGGCCGGGGTTGTGCGGCCGCTAGTTACCTGTCCGTCCCGCTCGTGCGTGTGTCCGGTGAGGCACGCGCGGCCGCCCCGCACAGCTCGGCCGGGCCGGGGTTGTGCGGCCGCTAGTTACCTGTCCGTCCCGCTCGTGCGTGTGTCCGGTGAGGCGCGCGGCGGCGCCGGCCCCGGACAGGCCGGCGCGCGCGGCCGCCCCGCACAGCTCGGCCGGGCCGGGGTTGTGCAGCCGCGCCGTCAGCGAGCGCGTCTCCTGCGGCGCCAGCGCCCCCAGCGACACCGACCCGTCCTCCCCCCCGCCCCACTCCCACTCCTGCAACACACCGACACATATCGTCTATCTTCACTTTGTTCTAAATGGAAAACAAACAGCATTACACAAAATATTTGAGATGAGTAGAAACACTGTGCTGGGTGTTCTGACTTTATCATTACTCACGGTCCGTCCCGGTTTCGCCCGTGTTACATATTATACCTATAGCACTTGTGGTCACATACAGTTATAGCAGTTGTACACATCCAACGGTGACAGATTTTTTAAAATATTTATAAATTCTGTTTATTGTAAGTCTTTAAAACAGATCATTGATCTGTACTGTTACCCCAGAATACGATGCCGTATCTGATCAAAGATCAAACATGACATTGTCAGTTTTCAGCACGTGATATTCAAAACAGATTATTTACTAATTTGTACCGTTACCCCAGAACACGATTCCGTATCTAATCAAAGATCGGACACTAACCTTTCAGCATTTAATTTGATATCTTTGGAAACATTAAAAAATACGATTAACATGTATTATTTCCCACACAAAAAAAAACGATTAAACAGTGTAGGGACCGTTTGTTTGTTCTGATACTCACAAAGTGCAGTCGTCCGTCGTAGAGCAGCACGGGCACCTCGTAGTCGGAGAGGTTGTGTTATACTCACAAAGTGCAGTCGTCCGTCGTAGAGCAGCACGGGCACCTCGTAGTCGGAGAGGTTGTGTTATACTCACAAAGTGCAGTCGTCCGTCGTAGAGCAGCACGGGCACCTCGTAGTCGGAGAGGTTGTGTTATACTCACAAAGTGCAGTCGTCCGTCGTAGAGCAGCACGGGCACCTCGTAGTCGGAGAGGTTGTGTTATACTCACAAAGTGCAGTCGTCCGTCGTAGAGCAGCACGGGCACCTCGTAGTCGGAGAGGTTGTGTTATACTCACAAAGTGCAGTCGTCCGTCGTAGAGCAGCACGGGCACCTCGTAGTCGGAGAGGTTGTGTTATACTCACAAAGTGCAGTCGTCCGTCGTAGAGCAGCACGGGCACCTCGTAGTCGGAGAGGTTGTGTTATACTCACAAAGTGCAGTCGTCCGTCGTAGAGCAGCACGGGCACCTCGTAGTCGGAGAGGTTGTGTTATACTCACAAAGTGCAGTCGTCCGTCGTAGAGCAGCACGGGCACCTCGTAGTCGGAGAGGTTGTGTTATACTCACAAAGTGCAGTCGTCCGTCGTAGAGCAGCACGGGCACCTCGTAGTCGGAGAGGTTGGTCCGCAGCAGCACCCGCGCGGCGAGCGGCGGCGCGGCCGGCGCGCGCAGCCTCAGCCGCGCCAGCTCCGCGCGCGCGCCCGGCGCCAGCACCAGCGGCGCCAGCGACTCCGTCTGCCCGCCGCACCGAAACATCCGCATTATACATACAACATACAAGATACCGAACCACACTACAAATATTTGTATTCAACACACAAATATTTGCTTTTGCTGGGTATCGATCGAACCCACCAGATATAAGATCTTTTATCTCTGTCCTGTGATATCGCTGGACACATTTCCCTTCCGACCGAAACGCAGTCACGTTTTCACATTACTGCTTAGCGGTACAATAACTAGCAAAGGTGTGGTACTTCTCCAAGACTCTGCGATGAGTCGTACCACTACAGAATCTATCTATACATTCTATACTAATATTGTAAAGATGAAGAGTTTAAAATAACTGTTCCGTATAAGCCTTATCTAACCAAATTTGTTCTAAATCTGAGTTGGTACGACCGATGTTCGATAGGTGGCGTAGCAACACGCGCAGGGTTCAGCTAGGTATGCAGGCAGACAGCCCCGTGCACTCACGTGGAAGTGTTCCCTCAGCTCTCTTGGGAAGTGCACGTGGTCCACGAGCACCGGCACCTCGAACTCGTTGGTGGCGCTCAGCGCGCGCGGCGCCAGCGACGCCTCGCCCGCGCCCGTCACCACGCTGCGACCACAAACAAACGTCTTCTTACAAACTACTTCAAATTACTAACTCATAAGATCGATTATTTTCAAAGTTTCTTAGCCGCGACGGTTGAGATTATCGCCCGCAAACGTGGCCGGCGACGATCGATGGACGGGCGGTGAACACGACGCGCCGAGCCTGCGAGCGACGCGCGTCTGCAACGCCGCGCCCGTAGGACGCGTCGTGAGCTGTGCTTTCATTATTTACAATCACATACTCGAATAGATCTGCATTATATAGGAACTATGGGCCCGCGAACGCGGCGGTGGTTGAAAATCGTAGGTTAGCATAGTAAAGATAATGAGCTACCAAACTCTCTCTCATAAGTTTCACTTGTAGCTCAGTCTCTGTGACTACCATTATTTAATAGAACTGCATAAACAATGAAAAATATAGTATAAGTAGGGCGCGGCGGCGCACACAGCTCCCGCTATAATAGTTAGTAGTGAGCTGTGTGTACTGACTGCAGCTCCCGCGGCCGCAGCGCCAGCGCCCCGGCCCGCAGCCGCAGCGAGTAGGGCGCGGCGGCGCGGCCCACGCGCGCCCAGCCCGCGCACCACGCCGTGTCCGCGCCGGCCAGCTCCCGCTCCGCGCTCGCCCACATCGCGTCATCTGGAACCCGCACCACACAACTCACACACTTTGCAACAATTTTATTTTATTTTAATGTTTCCCCAAAGTGTCGCCGTAACCATTTTAAACGCCATCTTGGAGCCGCCGTCATTTTCGAGGTATTATTAAATGTTAGTATCATTGAAACAGTGACAAACATGAACGTTATGAATCTCGTTAAATATATATTTTGAGAATATCGTTAATGTAAAGCTGTAAAGAATAAAAAGCGTTGGCCCTAAAATACTGCCCTGTGGCACACCAAATTTGATGGGTAAATGGTCGCTGGAGATGGGGGGAATATTGGACTTTAATACGTATTGTCGCCGGTTTGACCAGTAGTTTTCAAACCACTTGAAGAGTTAGACCCCTCATTCCGACAGTGCTTAGTTTTTTCAGTAGCAGGCCCACTGAAAGCGAGTCGAAGGCCTTCGCCAAGTCAAGGAATACCGAGAGACACCGGTGGCCTTTCTCGACATGAGAAGACACAATATTCGAAAGTAGGGATACGGTATCTGTAGACATGCCACGTCGGAATCCAAATTAGTTCTCGGATATAAGCTTGTGTTTTTCCAAATAAAAACAATTAATCTGAAGTTAACAAGTTTCTCCAATAGTTTAGAGACAATACGTAGTAGCGCAATGGGTCTGTAGTTATCAGGGATGTTTTTCGGACCATTTTTGTGGATTGAGAACACTGCATCCATTTTCCAACAGTCTGGAAAAGTAGCGGTCTCAAGACTCAGGTTGAATATAAAAGTCAATAGAAATGACCAGGGGGCTGATTGATTTCTTTATAAGTTGATCTGTGATAGCGTCAGGTCCTGATGCACTATCGGCTTTTATACCGGTAACTACTTTGGATATTTCGTGCGAGTCAGTTGGAAGAAGAAATAACGAATGCGGGTGACCAAAGCTAAGCTTATGTGATTTTATTAATTTTTCTTCCGTTTCATTGCGCTTTTTTAGGATTGTATCAGCAAGTTTTCGGCTAACGGAAACGAAGTAATGGTTACAATGGTTGAGGGGTTTCGCATTTGAGTTAATGTCAAACAATTCGGTCGCTGAATGTTTTATTTCAGCAGTATAACAAAATAATACAGAATATATTATGTATTATAGTTTTCCAGAGACTTTTTGGGTCGTGCGCGTTTTGCTCTAAAAGTAAACTATTGTACCGAGCTTTGACGTTACGAAGGAGCTTGCTACAATTTCTATATCTAACAAATACTTTATGACGTAGATTATCGCTTGGGTTGTTTTTGGATTCCCTGTGTAGCTTATCTCGGTAGGTGACAGTGTACTCACAGTGTAGCGTGAGCTCGGCGGCGGGCGCGGGCGGCGCGTGCGCGGGCAGGGTGTCGCGCAGCAGCGTCACGTGCGCGCCCGCGTCGCTCTCCACGCGCCCGCCTGCAACCACACAACACATTAATGAGGAATTAAATTTAAACAAAATAACACCAAAAACGTTTAGTAAACATTTTTTTTACTTACGCGACACGAAAAAGATTGACTACACAAAACACAACAATAACCCAAGGACGGACACACACACACACACAGCCACACTGAGAGCGACAAGACAAGTCAACCTCAAGACCTGCGAAAACATCATGCAGTTCTATAGGCTGGGAAGTTATAAGTAAGTATATAAGTGAAAGCCTATTAAAGGCGAAACTCGAGGAGGCCGAAGCAGCCATTTACAACAATGTTACTTCCCGGGTCATCAAGGGAACCATGACAGGACAGTATATGGCAGCATACAGTGCAGAAAATGGCTTCGTGAGACTGAACGAGAAAGAGACAGAGCGCGTGGGAATGCCTGTTTATGCGACACCACCAAACGACCCTATTGTAGTTATACCTACATACATACATAGACACCAAAATTATGTTGGACGACAAGATCCTAGAGATGATTATCGAAGGGAACTCAAGTGTCACAGCGGGTTGGGACAATTGGGAGGTACCAAGAATACAATGGGTCAATGGTGTTCCGGGATGTGGAAACACAACATGGGTTATGTTATTAGACACTTCGACGTGGACAAAGACGCTATCATTACCACAACAACTGAGGCAACAAAAGATCTAAGAGAAAAGCTATCGCACCGTATTGGAAACCTGGTCAAAACCAGGGTGCGAACCATGGCTTCTGCTCTGGTAAATGGATTCGGAAAAGAGAGTTTCAGTCGCCTCATGGTGGATGAAGCCCTTATGAACCATTTCGGAGCCATTGTAATGGTCTCACGCCTGTCTGGTGCTGGCGAAATTGTCCTCATCGGAGATGTCAATCAATTGCCTTATATCGATAGGGAGAATTTCTTCGAAATGAGGTATCACCGCCCGAACCTCGTAACAAAGATCAGCCAGGAGTTGCTCTGCACACATCGAAACCCAAAGGACGTCGCATATGCGCTGAGGGAAATATACTCCAGTATGTACTCCTCGGCGCCTCGTATAAAGTCCCTAGAGCAGAGAAGGTACCTATAAGGGAGCGCAAATACCCAACACCGAACCAAACACCCTCTTTTTAGTTCACACTCAAGAGGAGAAGGAGACCCTGACAAACCAGGGTTATGGTTCAGGCACCGGGTCACGCATCCTTACCATCCATTAAGCTCAAGGACTAACATACGAGTCGGTAATCGCAATAAAAACTAAGACAAACACGAAGCTGCCGGAGAGCGTGCCTCATGCGGTCGTCGCAATCTCACGGCACACGGGGACCTTCACATACTACGCTGACGACACCGACGACGCCATCGGTCGGTTCGTGCTGCGAGCGTTGTCTGCAACACCGAAGACCATCCGAGAGTTCAGTATGCAGATGGCCATCAAGGATAGAAATGCAGTCGTGGTGGAGGTGCTGAGCCGGGAGGAGGCGACTCAGAAAACAAAATAGTCCTAGAATTAGCAAGAAAATGTTCCCTACTCTCCCTTATTTCCTTTTCTTCTCCAATCCAAGATTCACGTAATAAAAAGAAAACAAATGACAAAGGTCACGGACCCCGGAGTCTGTGGAGCTGTAAAATTCAAATAAAAAAAAACCCAAGGACGGATCCAGAGGGGTCATGGGGGTCATGCCATGAAACGCAAACTTTAATGAAGATCCATGTTCAAATTATATTCCAATATTGTAGTATTAAAACAAACGTGGTTGCTACACATTTTAAATTTTAAAATTCACGGGTAGCTCGCGTGTGCTTATAGTCAGTCCAGTGAGACTTGAGTTTCAGTCACATCCGAGGGACTTTTTTAAGGAGTGCAAGCGCGTGACCGTGTTCGTAAGTGCCAAATGAGCAGCTACATGTACATGTACTTTCCTTTTTAAATCCAATTTAAAAAGACATTCCTCTAATTTACTCTATTAACTTAAGATCGGTCGACCAGTTTCAAAGCAAGCGTTACGAGGATACGATCATCTTCATCAGGCAAGCCCGTCTGAAATGAGATAAGTCGTGGTTACCGTTGTGTGTGAGGCGCGCCTGCGACACGGGCGCGGCGGGGGGCGGCGGCGGCGCGGGGGGGGCGGCCCCGCACCGCGCGCCCCACACCGCGCCCTCCAGCGCCGCGTCCGTGTCCGCGCTGTTCCCCGCTGACAGAATGAACTGGAAACACAAAAGCGATTCAAACTTCAATATAGCTACAAAAGATTTTTGGAGCTAGCGGATCTCCCTGTTTAACCCCCTACTTTTCAAAGGTGATAAAAAAAGGCTTGATTAATATTTTCAGCCTCATGTAAAACGGCTTAAGGTAGAGCGCGCTTCCCTAGAAGACGTTCATTCAAGTACAACGCATCCCAAATCCAGTAAACATTGAAGAAAATTCACTAGGATAGCATATTATACTGTTCGGGTGTATTGTGATAGGTAGTAGTAAAAGTATAAAAGTAAGTCTAATGGCAGAGTTGTGTGAGAGTACGAGAGACATTTCTGTTCAGCAGTGGTCTACGATAAACCGATGAATGAATGATAAAGAAAAGATTATCTGGAAGAGATTTGTTTTAATAATAACATCCCATTTTGTACCCATAACATATTTTTGTGTATAGGCTACTTATTGCCTACTTTGTGGTGGCAATAAAGTGTGTTGTACCGTGTCGGGCGGGTCGCGCGCGCCGCGGGTGCGCAGGCGCAGCTGCGGCGGCAGCAGGAACTCTCCGGGCGCGGCCGCCGCCGCCTCCACGCCCACCACCAGCCCGCCGCCGGTCATGTTGCCCTTGATTCTGCGACACACAAATACCACAACATTAACATCATTTACTTGCTTTATTTTATTCTAAATGGAAAACAAACCGATTGAGATACATAAATAAGTAGAAACACTAAAAGCAAAAACAGAAAAAACAAAAAAATATGAACACAAAGAGAACAAATTCGATAATATGACGATAGTGACTCCTGCCAATCACCAATCATAAATATGTCAATCCGCAAAACCACCACAGCGAAAATCACATTCTGGTAATCATGTTCGAACTCATGAAACGAACTCACGAAATCAAGCCAATCTATATGAACTCAACGGATGTTGATCTTGTAGTTTGGACATTTCTCCAAATTCTTGGAGAAATGTCCAAACTAAACTAAAACGCAAACGGGATAACTAACTGACAAATAGACACTAATGATTGTACTGTCTCCAAAAATCTAGAGAAGGTTACACAGTTGCGCTCATGGGCTTCTTATAGAAACACAATGATAATGAACAAACAATTTAGTTTTAGAAAGGAAAGATCGACCGCAGACGCAACAAGTTTTCTTGTAAACGTTGATATTTCTTTATTTATATAATGGTGAGCGGTACATGGATGACTTTTTGGACCTAGTAAAAGCATTTGACTCTGTTTCGATTAGATGTGAAGTTTGTGAACATTTTGACTCTTTACACCCAACCCAAGTGGAGTGGTTCAAAAGTTATATCTTGATCCATAAACAGTTGGTTAAATTAATCGATTGCTCTAGCAATGTAATATCTATCGATTTCGGCATCCCACAGGGAAGCTTACTTGGTCCCACTCTTTTGTTAGTTTACATGAAAGATAAACTTTTAAATACGTAACCAATAGACGCTACTACGAAGACAACAATGCAATTATGTGTCACGGTCACGGCTGGAATCGAACACACAAAAATTGCCACAAGTTTGTCTGTAATAGCCAAAATCCTTGAGAACCACTTGCTCGTTTTCAAAATCTTGAAGACTAGTTTCACTGTTTATTCTAAGATTTGTATTTAATTTATAGTATAGGGACAGGACGAGCATGATATGTGCCTGATGGTAAGCAATACGCCTGCACAGCACATTTCCCACGCAGCTATTGGAACATGAAAGGCTCAAATCATTAGTCAGCACCGTACTGCGTTCGTCATTCAAAGACATAAGATGATTTATCTCTATGCCATGATTTTTTTTTGCCTTCAAATTAGAAAACACGAATGTTTCGTTTTGGTAGTATTCTACCAAAACTGGCAAAGGTGTGTTATTTCCCCAGGCGGACTCTCTAGTCCCGCGCTGCCGCCGGCTAGCTCGTAGTGCTCGTAGCTCGTACCTGATGTACGCGCGGTGCGCGGCGGCGCGGCTAGTGTACCTGATGTACGCGCGGTGCGCGGCGGCGCGGCTAGTGTACCTGATGTACGCGCGGTGCGCGGCGGCGCGGCTAGTGTACCTGATGTACGCGCGGTGCGCGGCGGCGCGGCTAGTGTACCTGATGTACGCGCGGTGCGCGGCGGCGCGGCTAGTGTACCTGATGTACGCGCGGTGCGCGGCGGCGCGGCTAGTGTACCTGATGTACGCGCGGTGCGCGGCGGCGCGGCTAGTGTACCTGATGTACGCGCGGTGCGCGGCGGCGCGGCTAGTGTACCTGATGTACGCGCGGTGCGCGGCGGCGGGCGGCGCGGCTAGTGTACCTGACGTACGCGCGGTGCGCGGCGGCGCGGCTAGTGTACCTGATGTACGCGCGGTGCGCGGCGGCGCGGCTAGTGTACCTGATGTACGCGCGGTGCGCGGCGGCGCGGCTAGTGTACCTGATGTACGCGCGGTGCGCGGCGGCGCGGCTAGTGTACCTGATGTACGCGCGGTGCGCGGCGGCGGGCGGCGCGGCTAGTGTACCTGATGTACGCGCGGTGCGCGGCGGCGCGGCTAGTGTACCTGATGTACGCGCGGTGCGCGGCGGCGCGGCTAGTGTACCTGATGTACGCGCGGTGCGCGGCGGCGCGGCTAGTGTACCTGATGTACGCGCGGTGCGCGGCGGCGCGGCTAGTGTACCTGATGTACGCGCGGTGCGCGGCGGCGGGCGGCGCGGCGGGCGCGGGTTGCGGCGCGCGCACGCGCAGACGCACGAGCGCGCGCGCGGCCCGCGGCGGCAGCGTCCAGTGCTCGCGCGGCGCCGCGGTGCCTCCGTCCGGCAGCGCCAGCCCCAGCCACGACCCGCTCGAGTACACCTCGGTAATCTGCAACACGCGCGGACACCCTTACTGCTAACACGTCTGGTATTTACGAATTTTAACTAAAAACTTCCCCAATATCAAGGAGGCGCTAATAGAGGTGAGAGGGTTTCTCTCCCGATCGGAAGACACTCACTTTATTTAGACATGAAGCGCAGATTATTTAGTGCAGTTACAGCGAAACTGGAATGGGATGAATCGGATGGAGTTCGTAATATTATGCTCCTTGCTGCAGTGTTCAAAGCAGTCACGAGTCACGTGATAATATACAGCTGCGGCTTTTTCTGCGATTGCCTTCTGCTGTGCTCTTTTGAAATCGGTTTGGATGGCCAGAAACGGGATATTAAATTTGCTGCTCGTTTCGTCACTCAATATTATGAAAAAAAAGGAGAAATTATCAGTCCCTGCAGTGAGTGGATCATCATTCCAATCCCGGCAGCGAACGTCTACTCTCGCGGTTTTACTATTTTCCAACACCCAGCGCACATGGGTTTGATTTGTCTTTCAACAGGAGCTGCGGTCCTTATGCAGTAAACAGGAGAGCGTTAATCTTGGTGACCGGCTGGAACTGGTCCCTGGCGGAAGGAAATGGTGTCAGCAGCACACGCTCACCTGCACGGTGGTGTCGGTGGGGTTGTAGAGCGTCAGCACGGGCTCCAGGGTGGCGTTCACCGGCACGCGCAGCCCCACCAGCGGCCACACGCGCCACTCGCTGGCCACGCCCTCTGCGCTTACCTACGGGAAGGGGGTGGAACAATTTATCAATCAGTCAGATGTTTCAGGTCACAGTGTCGCTCAAAAATTTAAATTGTAATCCTCAATCAATAACTGTTGAGAATGCTTCGGCACGTGGTATATCACTCACGAGACAGGAGGGTAGACTGTAATTTTAAAAGGAACCGACTACCCACATATTTATACGACACAGCGCAAGTACTCACGGGGTAGCGGATGAGGCCCCGCGACGTGTGTATGAAGAGGTGCGTGGCGACGGGCCCCTCGCGGCGGCCCAGGAACACCACGCTGAACGTCGTGTTGGCTTGCGGCACCAGCGTCTGCAACAACACAAGCCGCTACACAATACCGTAACACTATATTTTACGACAAAACTCATTTACTAAGTATAATTGACCAGTTTTCAGAACTGTCCGATGGTGGTAGTGCGGTTGGTGATATAGAAAAAGAAATACAGAATGTACCAGCACCAAATTTCATAGAATTCTTCTGGCTATTTAGCCGTGTCTTCACGATGCTACTTATGTATGTATATTTGAAGTCGGTGCCAGCCAAGTCTTACAAGTAATAGATAGGTAGATACTACTGACCTATGCCTACTTACTACTTTACCACGTACATAGTATCTGTCTACTAGCTTTTTGACTATACTGGCACCGAATTCAAATATCTGAGTGAGTAGCGCATATAATAATTGTATCAGTTTATTTTTCGCTTTTGAGTGTCTATTTTTGGTTTAGAAGTCGGTTTAATTTGTTTGTAGAAAATAGTTTTACACAGGAAAGTTTCAATTGTACCGACCATTGTCTACAAAGATCAATACAGATTTTTGTATAAGTAAAAGTGTGTTATCACAATAAACGTTAGCTATTTGTCAAAACAGAAAAGTGATTTAGCCCAAATTACATTCAGATTGATTTTGTAAGAGTATTTCAGTTTGATGTCGTCACTTCGTGCGTTTATTTTGATTTACATAACGTAGTTATCACAGCAATGAGAATACACTCCGTGTAGAATTATCGAGCAAGTACCGCTTTAGGAATATGTCGTGCGTGGAAGCAATTAAATTCGGAAGCCTGCTTGAAAGTTGCAGCATGACTCGATTACGTCTGCTGAAATAATCTACCGCTCTAGTTTAGATTCCTCGATTCAAATTTTTTAGAACGAAGTCCGAAGTGGCCCGGAAATGTTTTATATCTAGAGTACGGTCACTCGCGGAAAACTCCGGACTGTACTCAGGGTGCACTCAGGGGCACAACTCGCATGTGGCTTTAACGTTTATTTTATCTTAGTTCCACAACCATGCTCAATGAGTTCATTCCAGAACGATCGAACTGTAACTGAGTCAAGAAACAAACTAATAAATCCGACGGGCTGACAACCTGTCCGTGTAGATTATCCAACAACCACGCGTACACCTGAGTACTTAAATCAAAAACCGCGACGTTAAAAGAAACACGACCGATGTTATTCGTAGGATATACGACAAAGTGCAGATGTCCAATATTGTTATTACCAAATGCTTGAAACCATCGTAAAGAATCCTACATGCTTCAAGAAAGGTATGTGCCACGCGTCAACCCGATCTTAGTGAGCGTGGTGAGCTTTTATCAGCTGACCAGATACGTAACGACCCTGTACTTATCTCAGGAGAAGGTTCCAGTCTCGAGTTCGATTAGGATGAAAACAAAGTGGGATGATTATGATGATAAGCGAAATTAAAGTATTAGGAATAGTGTGAGGTCTGGTAGGGGAAGATGATCGGGCACCTCCACAGGAGGCTCGGAAGTCTCCGCTGCAGTCGCACCGAGCTGGCGCGCCGGTGCCCGGCACAGCAGGACTCCTGCTGCTAAAGCTAGCACCAGCCACATGAGGATGACCAGCCTCGATGAGGGATATACTTTACTACTACACTATTATCGCTCGAATCTGCTTAGATTGAATGAAACTGTACCCGAGACATTGGATACGGTTTCTAGTAGTTTCCGCAGAGCGTCCGAGGCGGCCGGAGCGCGGCTGAGAGCAGAGTGGGTGCCTCAGGGCGCCGGGCCGCGGTCGCATACTTTTAATAAATTACTATTGATTCACTTTGTAATGGTATAGAGAGAAGAATAGGAATATTACAGAGGCATCATTCATCATCGACATTTTTTTATGGAAAACTGTCTTTGCTTTAGCTTTTGTTCTATCTTCAAATATTGTTTTACTTTTAATATGTAGGTAGGTACTAGCGTCTACCCCCGATTTTGGTCTGCGTAGAATTTAGAAACAGGCTTTTTCTGAGGAACTCCATATATATATTTTTGACGTGACAACGTCTTATAATTCGATGAAGCCGGCTGCATGCACGAAAAACATGACGTCATGTACCGTTACCGCGTTACCGTCGGTCGTTACCGTCGGTCGTTACCTCGCCGCATGTTTGTTACAGTTGTATTAATTATTTCGACCAGTAGTTCAAGCGGGGATGTAGCTCAGTGGTAGAGCGTTCGCTTTGCATGTGAAATGCCCCGGGTTCGATCCCCGGCATCTAAAAGCTTTTTTGCATTGTTTTGATTGAAAATGACTAAATTCTACTGATTACTTTTTACATACAAATCTATTATTAAACAAATTAAATTAAAATTTTCTTTTGAAAAATGCTACCATTCCATCAGTATTTTCTTAAGACGTTGTCACGTTCTATCGTCAGTAAACCGACTTTACAGACAAACATTTTTTTTAAAGAGACGAGACGAGCAATACATGCTCTTTATGGTTGCCAAAACACCCCTATTTATAACAGCACAGTGTAACACATCTATTTGAACACGAAAAGCTCAAATCACTGCCTAGAGCCCCACGATTTTACCCCGATTTTATTTCCCGTATCTTCCCGGGTTCAAAAGTAGCCTATGTGTTGTTCAGAACTATAATTTAATTTTGTTCCGAATTTCGACTCGATCCGTTCAGACGTTACAATATTGAGCAACAACCATCCAAACTTTCGCATTTATAATATTAGTAGGATATGAAATAGTTTACATTCTACTGTCATTACGAAAAGGCATCGTGTAGAGTTAGTAATCTGCGCCGCGTCATCCCTCCGTCCATGGACACGCCGGGCATTGGGCCACGTATGAGCTCGAGTGGCCACGTCTCCGACACCACCCACCCCTCGCCGTACAGCAGGGGGGAGATGACGTGTCCGTCGGTACACCTGATGCGGTACACATCACTTAACGGCGATCTAAGCCACAAGTAGCTGATAACATAACCAGCACACATTACGTTGGGACCGGCATACTACCTGGGACTCGTACAAGGAGAGCGTCGAGGGCAAAGTATTACGACGTAGGCCCAGAACGGGTTAGCAGAAAAAGATGCATTACTAGGAACATGCTGTCCTCGCGATGTTTTACTTCACTGTTAAAATCAATGGTGATGACAAACTAAAATCCAAAAATAAAATTGGTAAGTCTAAGGTGCGCCAAAATAAGTTTTCACTTCAAAAAATTTGAAAATGCTCAAGAGATGGAGACGGTATTCGAACCTATGACCTAACGAGTGTGTAACCGGGCGCTCTCGCCACTAAGCCCATAATAATATGGATTAATAGATTTAGTTCGCGAGAGTTTACAAGTATTTTGTGTTTCTATATTTATGTATGTGCATCAGATTAGCAAAGTGCAATCAGTGTCCGTTTCTATAAGTAACGTGGAATGGAAGAAATGATTAATTACTGACGTCCGTCAGTAGTCATCTCTTCTCTTTAATTAGTTTATAAATTTAGATAACATACAATATATTGAATATGAATAACTGATCTTAATAGACCCTTCATTTAATGTATTTTGAATTAGTGGCAACGCGCGCAGGGTCAGCTAGTGTGTTATATTCTTAACCCGTCAGTTGAGAGGTTGAGACCCATTTTAAGACAAATTCTATTAACCGTTTTCACTAGTTCATAGTTTTGAAGTGAAAACTTCTTTAGGCGCGCCTAGACAGATTTTTTCGTGGGCTGTGAAATGAATTCTATCGTCACGCTCGGGTATGATAAGAAATCTTCGGGTAAACTCGGGACCATGGCTATTGGCTATCTAGAAATGCGTCAGCCAAATGCGAAATGCTGAAAGGGCGTGGTCTGGCCATCATGACATGTCCATCTAGAAATGCATCTGCCAATGGGAAATGCTGACGCATTTCTAGATGGCCATGCCAAGATGGCGAGGTCACACACTCCGGTTACACCCGTGTAGTTTCCAAGGTAAGCTATCAAATTCTGAGTTATAAGTTTTCACTTCTATCGGCAGTTCGTATGACTGCCAATGTTTTTTTTATACTGCTGGCGCAGAAATGTTTAGATGATAAACCTTCACTTATGATTTGTTTTGTCAAAACTAACCTCAAAATTCTTATTCGTTTTTTTTTTGGATTTTTTTCACTTGATGAGTCATATCTCATATCCGGCGCCGAGCCCATATAATATGGGCTCCCTGCCGCTTGAGGGGTACTTTGACATTTATAATATTAGTCAGATTACTACTTTTAGTGTTACTAGCTGTTTTTGTATGATGTAAATGTTTAAAGTAAAGATAAAGTTAGAGCCGCGACGCGTGGCGCTCGACGGAAGTAGGTACCACTGACGATGACCCAATTATTACAGACGTTAAAATATGATTACGATATCAATCATCAGAACGTTGGCCGGTAAACTAAATAGAAAAGTTGTAAATATTGGTGGACAATACACACACAACACCATCGGACCCCAAACTAACCAAAGCTTGTACTATGGCGGCCAGATAGCTGATATAATACTTATATAGTTTTAAATACATACTTATTATACATAGAAACATATCGGAGTGTTCCGTAGCTGGAGATCGGAGAACGAGACGGTCTGTCGTGGACGCATCGCACCAAACAATGTAGGACCAATTCTGACGCAATTTAACCCTTCACGCGTGTGACGAAAACTCGCGGAACGGTCCGTACGTCCCGGCTAGATCATTATCACATATTATTATTATATATTCAGTATAATATACCTACATTTATATATTACCAGAAAGCCCTTGAAATGTAGTTTACTATTATATTAAATTCTAACTATTTACAACATTAATTAATCCTGTCACGAAATGCAAAGTTTACATTTTACGCCCGTTGTAAAAAAGTTTTGGATTTCACAGCATTTCAATGTCATTATGCTTTTTCACTAATAAAAGAACACAACACACAAATAATATTAGCTTTAGCACGTTCGCCATAGTTTTTTTAGTAGATTACAATACAATACAAACCGTTTTCACATTTTCTGGTTTATAAAAAAAAAATCTTTGTCGTGGGGCAAAATGGCGTCGGACAATCGCGACAAAAAAATGGCGGAGTAGAATCCGTATTTTTTATTTTTTTAGGCCAAATGAAGCTTTATTTCTATTGTGTTACCGGTAAATTTTACGGAATTGAAATTCCGAATAGACTAGTACCAACATTATAACGTGTTAAGACGTATACATGTCACAATCCGTCTTCCAATAGAGAGCTTTCCTTACGCAACTATGCGTTGCGTAAAGCACGTGAAGGGTTAAACATTAAATTGAGACATCGGTGCCGTAATCGCGTCAACTACAATAATAAGGACAACCACTAGCAACTGTGTAACGTCGGGACGAATCGTGGCAGAGAATATTTACGTCAGGTTTAAACAAACATCCGGTCTATATTACACTATATCTATTCTATAGGACTTCTCGAAACTCGAAGAAGCGGCACCGTTTTATGGTTGCAACGACACGGACGAAGAGGTTTGACTCTACTTTTGTGATAAGAACGTCTAGGCTGTGGCATGAGTTGCCCGAGTGGGTTTTCCCTGATAACCATAATATCGGTGTCTTCAAATCGAGAGTGAATCGGTTTCTTCTAGGTAAACACGCTCCATCGTAGACCGCATCGTCGCTTAACATCGGGTGAGATGGCGGTCAAGTGTAAACAAATAAAAGTAAAAAAAAATGATAAAAATTGCCCAAACAATCAAAAAACAAAACAACCGACTTCAATTGAAAGCGGAAACACACACTCAGCTAATTTTAATAAAATTAGTGAAATCACAACAGCACGGGCAACGCACTTCTCCAACACACAGCGAGGTTCCGGAGTAAAACAAAATGTCGTCGATATACGCAACTTTTAGATAATCAACTTTGACTTTAGTACTACGAGTACGATAATTTTATGTTACGATTTAGGAAGTCAGCTGAGATGAAGGAATAAAGAAATGACTGAACCTAGTGGCGGACGCGAAGAGAGATTTTAACTCCAAAGTGGGCACACGTGGGCACTAGTGGACTCTGTGGAGTAGTGGAGGGAACTTTGGAGCCCTATTCTGAGGGCCAGGGCCTTCAGAATATGTCATCTTGTTAGCGTAAGTAGCAGTACGTATAATGAATAAGTATGAAGAGGTAAGTAGTCGGCCGCTAGCGACCGGCGACCGCGCGATAAGGTTATTATTCCCCCGCGGGAAGTGGCGAGTGGCGGCCAGTCTCGTGGGAGCTCCAAGGTTAATCTTACACACATACATACACAAAGCTGAGAACACTGATTACTATTAAGAATTAATGACTGGACTAGTGGCTTAGTTGGTAGTAAGTCTGCGGGCAAAGCAGTGGGTCGTGGGTTCGATCCCCAACTCGATCGCACATATTTGTGTGATGAATACAAAAATACGTAGGTAATGTTTTGAATCTGGGTGTCTCTATTTATAACAATGTGAGTATTAAATTAGCTATCTGGCTTACATCGTACAAAAAAAATATTGGTGGACAATTCACACACCATCTGACTCCAGACTAAGAAAAGCTTGTAATATGGTGGCTAGGGGGTCTACCGCCTAACGAAAAACGTTTTGACGCCTTGGCATTGCCGTCTCTTTCATTTCAAGCGAGAAGAAAAGAGACAGCAATGTCAAAGCGTTTTTCGTTAGGCGGTAGACCCCCAGATAGCTGATATAGTTATATAGTAGATACACTTATATAGTTTTAAATACATACTTATCATACATAGCAATACCCAGACATAGTTACAAACTTTTGAATTCATCACACAAATATTTGCACTGGGTGGGAATCGAACCCACGACCCTCAGCTTCGCAGGCAGAGTTACTACCAACTAAGCCATGAGGCCAGCTAAAAGCCATGCTTAGTTTGCGCACGGTGATATAAAATAACCGTGGTTTGGGGTTAGATGGTGTCGTGGGAGAAATGTCCATAAACTTTTATTTATTTAAAAGTTTGGATGTTTGTTGTTCAATCACTTCGCAACGGTTAAAAGGATCATGTTGAAATTTGGACTATGGATAGTTTATGGTCTGGAATAACACATTACGGAATAGTGAATTACAGGAACGGGAATTACACGGGTGAAACCGCGGAACGCTGCTATTAACTGTAGATCACTGGGGGCCCGCTCCGGCTTCGCTCGGATATCAAATTGTCATACCCGAGAACATAAAGACAAGACTATTAATCGAAATAAAAACACACGCACGCATTTGTACATCATCATCATCATCAACAGCGCACTAAATGTTCCCACTGCTGGGACTCGGGGCCTTCTCTCGCAAGGAGAGAGTTAAGGCCATAATCCACCACGCTGGCTCAGTGCGGGTTGGTGGATGACACATGACTTCGAAAGTTTCTAGGTACAAGTCGGTTTCCTCATGATGTTTTCCTTCACCGTTTTAAGTTACCGGCATTACGCACATGACATCGAAAAGACAGTGGTGCATGTTGGGTTTGAACGCGGGGTCTCCGGATCGGCAGGCGCCGTTTTCCCGACTAGACCAGCCGTAACTTACGCATTTGTCCAGGGTGTGCAAATTTTACTAAAATCGGTTAAGTACTTTAGGAGTCCATCGGGGACAAACAACGTGACGCATAATTTATATTTATTAAGAAGATAAGATCAAGAAGATAATATCCGCTATTTAGTGATCTATTTGCAGTCGTTCACTTCAATACGTAGTTATAATATTATAACTACGTATAGTAACTACGCAAAACGTCAGATTATCATCTACTTCAGATTATTTGAATTAGTCATAACCAAGTGTCGGCCTTCTCGGACACCGGCGCGGCGATCTCGATCGAACACGGAGGTGTGTCCACCGCTGACGTCACGGCTACTGCCCACAGCGTGCGCGCGCGCAGATACTCGCTACAGACAACACTCGGTACAAGACGGCTCAGCTGATTCGCCAGATCGGGCCGTTCCCGTTCTGACCAATCAGCGTTCACACAGCGACGACATCAGTCAGACTGCAATTGTGGGTGATTAGCGCAGTGCAGTGCTGGGCAATGATTTGGACTCTTCAAGTTCTAAAGCTGCATGGCACTGTTCTGTTATGGGTAGGCGTGTTGCTTACCATCAGGTACATGTCTAGCTCATGACGTCACTACGCTATAAAAAATTAAACGGAGCCGAGAACTCTACTTTTTAGACGGCCTAACATATTGAAGAGACGCAAGATGAGCTAACAGTAATCATCACGCTTGCCCATAACTACATAGGGTCTGTCTTAAAATTGTCTTAATGAGGGCTTTTATTATATTTGACTAAATTTAGTGACTGAATTCAGAAGCAAGTTTATAAGCAAGCAATTCACTTCAAAATTTAGTATGCTAGCTTAGCTTACTGAATGCTATTTATGACACTTCAGTGAATTTAGTAGCGCCTAAATTCAGTCGACTAAATTTAGCCATAAATATGTAAAAGGCATTTAGCTTTGATATTGCTATCTCTTTTCTATCCGCTTGAAATGATAGAGACATCAAAAGCAACGCCAAAGCCGATTGAGTCGTGCGTTAGAAGGGCCGCGGCCGGTTCTGCCGGGCCGGGCGCGCGGCGACCGGGTGACGTCAGCCGGCCGGTGCGGGCGCCCTCGCCGCCCGGCCGCCACAGATTACGCAGCAGGCAGTACGGGCCGAGAGCGCTCGGTGCATCCGCACGGATTTGTACTAGTGAGGCCGGACTTTTCATTACCGTTTACCGAACTAATAATATGCGGGATTTTGGACATGTCTGGTATTTTATGTAATAGCAACTTTTTGAAGTGAAAACTTCTTTACGCGCGCCTGGACAGATTTTTCGTGGGCTGTGAATTGAATACATTCGTCACGCTCGGGTATGATAAGAAAGCTTCGGGTAAACTCGGGACCATGGCTATTGGCCATCTAGAAATACGTCAGCCAATGGGAAATGCTGAAAGGGCGTGGACAGGCCATCATGACATGGCCATCTAGAAACGCATCAGCCAATGAGAAATGCTGACGCATTTCTAGATGGCCATGCCAAGGTGGCGAGGCCACGCCCTCTGGTTACACCCGTGTAGTTGCCAAGGTAAGCTATCAAATTCTGAGTTATAAGTTTTCACTTCTATCGGGAGTTCCTATGACTGCCATTTTTTTTTTTTTAATAAAGAGCAACGAGACGAGCAGGACATAATTATGCCTGGTGGAAAGCAACATGCCTGCCACATAACAGCACAGTGACAAGCAGCTATTGGAACAGGAAGAGTCCCAAACCATTACCTGCACTGCACTGCGCTCGTCACTCAGAGATCTAAGATATTATACTATACGTTAATGGGGTATTTTTAAACAGTTTTATTTTGTTTGAGTCAAATCTAGTACGTGATATTTTATCCCCTTCTCGTTGATCTTATACTTCGTAACAGCTTCAGCTCTTATGACAATACATTTTTTTTTTTTAATAAACCTGTTTGACTAAAACAAATAATTTAGTTCTTTTAGGTACGTGTTTTTTTAATGATACTTAATATTGAGTGATGTGATCAGTGCGAAACATGCGTCTGATGGAAAACAACACACCTATCGTTAACAGAAAAGGTGTCAAGTAGGGATGTGAACACGGAAGCGGCCATACGACCTAGCACCGCACTGCGCTCGTCACCTACTGATATAAGATGTTTGCTTTGTAATTTTGTTGGAAACATTGGCGTTCAAATCGAAACAGTAACGTTTGCACATTACTGCTTGACGGTTGCATAACTTTTAAAGGTGTATTTTCAGAAGCGGATTCTGCAAAGAGTCCGATACAATCACGAGTTATTCAAATAACTATCGACAACTGCGCGTACTTTGCTTTCGTATTCAAATTTAGGAGGTTAAATATATGTCACGAGATAAGATGTATGATGACTCGAACGATATTACAAGACCCGAATCCCATTAATATTGTAAATATCAAAGTTTGTATGTTTGTTCCTCAATCACGTCAGCTATAACGGATCCGGTTGTTTGGAACACAATTAGATTATTTATTGTAGTCTGGAATTACTATTCCAAACTTAACTTTTTATCGCGAGCGGGGGCGGGAAGTACCTATATACGCGGGTAAAGCCGCGAACATCTACTAGTGTACTATATATAACAAATATGACAAATAGCTATAACTATAAAATACAAATATGTACTAAATATGACAAATAGCCCACTTATTTATATTGTATGCCTGCGGAGGCACATGGTTTGTTCCAGGCATTGCAAATGTACATGTTGACTTGTTGACGCAGCTGGTGTTGCCTGATGCTGGCTGCCGGCTGCAGCGGCGAGCTCATCAAGCTATAATATCATTTGAATACGAAAGCAAACTTTTCCAGTAAACTCATCGGCTGAATAGCTCAAGCGGTAGGAGGCCGCCCTCGGTGGCGGGAGATACCAGTTCGAATCCTGATAATATTATAATAAATAATAAATAAATAAATACTAAACACTGAGTTATGTAATGGACACACATTGTGGTCCGTGGTAGAGTAAGCTGTGGTACCAGTAACCGTGGGAGATAGAGTCCCCACATGTCACGGCTACTGTCGATCCAGAGCCCCCCCTGATTCGAATCTCACGCGCACCACTGACTTTTCGATCATGTGCGTATTGTAGCTAGCTTAAAAACGATGAAAGAAATACATCAGACAGACATTTTATTATGCACACCAGTAAAGTTAAAAAAAATACAAAACGTAGCGCCATAAATGGCACATCGCGGGGAAACCTGCTTTGTCGTTTAAGATTTAACGTTTCAAAGAAAAGTATAATCTACCAACCCGCAACTTGACCAGCGTGGTGTACCATGGCCTAAACCTCCGTACTTGGTTAGCAGAAGACTCGCGCCACAGCAAGGAGTGTGTGGGCTGATGCGGAGATAATGGGAGCGGGCGGGTGGCTGCGTGGGTAATGAAGAAAAGCGGGGAAACGATAAAAGGGCAGCATACGTACAAAGGTACAAACATAACATAAGTAGGGAATTTATCCATAGAACTCTCCCGAGGCAGTGCGGCGTCGCGTCGCGGGAGATATTTATAGAGCAGTCCGTGGGCGCCGGTAATTGGAGCTTATTATGCAAATGTTACGAATCCGTGTACATTTGCTTTTATGCAACTTTATTTTCTTTTACTTTTTGCAACGTTCAAGGTGATCTTATTTGCGGACATGTCTACATAATACCTACAACAAGTGTCATTGCGTATTTGTGTGACGGAACTAATATAATACATATGTGAAGCGCGCTGTCGCCGCGGAGGCTGAGCGAATTTGGATACTTCATGGACGCGGTCAAAGTAAAAAACGAAAAAAAACTTTAAGACAGGTTTTATTCGTTTGAATAAACAAACAGTGTCTCCGCCGGCGCCGGCGTCGCTGCCGAGGCGCGTTGGTTCCACTTGCGTCATTGCGAGCCCCGGCGCGAACGATACTCTCTGAGACAATACGTCGGAGGCGCGCTCTCGTCGCCAGATCACTACATTTTCAAAGGCAACCTTATATTACTGAATTCGCAATTAATCTTCCTTCATTTTAATATAATCCAAAAGCGATGAGGGCAATGGCTACTGTCTAGTTACCTGTTTGAACTCGGCAGCCAGGTAATAGGGACGGATAAAGTAGGTAAATGTCTGTTTATGTAGAGGCCAGAAAAAGGCAGCTTTTTCATATAGCACACTCGTATAGTGAAGGTTTTCAAGGTTATTTTCTGTGGCAAGAAGTCTGGTTAAATTAGTAAGAAAACGAATTAATTAATTATATCCTTGACAATGCTATTATAGGCATTTAAGCAAATTTTATTTACGAAAAATATTTTTGACTCAGATGGGCGAATGTCGATCTTACTTGGATCCTCTACTAAAAGAGGTACTTCAAATATGTTATAAAGTTCGGTTCCGATCCACGTGTTAGTATCCGATTAGGATGTTTCGAAGAAGAATGGAGCATAGGGAACTTGGAAAATAAATTGAGACCATCGAAGGGTCGGAATCATTGGTTAACTGACGTCTCAATATGAGATTATTGTAAGGCTTAAATAAAATGGTAGTCGAGCCCTATGCGAGTATGCGACGTTCTCGTCGCATAGGGCTACATATCTGCTCGCTGTGAGCTGTGATATACGCAGGGAAGCCATAAATAATCGAGTATTGCTGAAGTATAGTACCAACTCATAGTGTGCAAGTAATAATACATAATGACCGACCGAGAGAGTTGAAGGCTCCTATTTCTGCTCTTGTCTCCTCCAAAGTCGTTTCGCAAAAGACAGTCGATGGGAGATCATTTTATTAATGTGAAAGTTTGTGTGCTTGTTGCTGAATCAGGTCGGAACATCAGGACGGATCAAGTTGAAATTTTGTTACATTATTATTGTCTGGAATAGTAGATAGGCTTTTTATTGCAGAATTTTTTATCGGAACTGGAAGTACTCGGGTAAACTCGCAAGGCGCTGCTAATCCTACTAATAATTTAAATGTCTATGTACGGATGCTGGATGTTTGTTGCTCAATCACGTCCTAACGTATGAACGGATCGGGCTGAAATTTGGAACACAACTAGATTATAGTCTGGAAGAACACTTAGGCACTTTTTATCCCGAAAAAACAACGGGAACAACGGGAACGGGAACGCGGGTAACACCGCAGGGCACTGCTTGTGTTTTATAACAGGCTTTTATTATAATAAAGGCGGTATAAATGTCAGCGGGTCAGCGTCGTAGAGAGAGAATGTCGCCGGCGCAGTCGGGTCCAACCAAGATGGCGATCTTACACTTGTACCATTTAACAATGCAATTAGCGAACTTACGTAATATTACTTAATAATTATTATTTTGTGCAAGGTGTGACTCTGTGACTACTATCGAATGCATGCTACGCCTTTGAATTGATCGTCGGACTTATTTCAAGTCGACGTGTTGGAGGGGTCTAAGATGAAGGACGCCTGAACACGAGATACGTATTCGCTCTAGTTCCACTTGAAGATACCCGAATCGTTATTTTGATGTAATACTGAGACCGGGATAGCATATTATAGAGCAGAGTGTTGGAGCTGAATTAAACGGCATAACTAGACGAAGACAAGCGAACGAAACAATCAAGTCTCGTCCAAGGTCTTACAGTCACTTCAGTTAGTGCGATTGTCATGTCTTTAACTTTGAGTTGCAATGAAAAATACAAATAACATCGAAATTAAATGTAAGGTGGATGCAGTTCTAGGCAAAAACTAGTATTTAGTCCGCCTTAGCTCCGAGCGCTGCGTCTTTCCATTACATTACTGGCCAGAACGCAAGGGTATGAAACTAATCACGTATAGATTGGAAATACGTTTTTTACTAAATTCTTCCAAACAACATTACAATGTAAAATACTCGAACGCTGCGAAAACTATGGCTGCGTTCTGGCGTTGTATAGAATGGAAAGATGCGACGCGAGCTTCCACGTTACAAACTATACACGATCAGTACGCAAAACTCTTGTATGGTTTGTAATAACAGATTTTAAAACGACATTACAATATATACGCCAGCAGTTTCCTATGGCTGCGTTCTGGCGTTGTATAGAATGGAAATACGCCCGAGCGCTAACTCCTAGACACCGACCGGCGCGTGGCGCGTGGGCGTCGCGCGAACGCTAAAGGTCAACACAGAAATAGACATCCTAAATACTACAATTGGGCTATTATACATCTTAGATAATACTGAAAATACGCTGAAGATAGTAAATAAACAAAATAATAATTAAGCTAGTGTAGCGGTGCAGGGGTGCGATCGATCGCGCTATCTGTTCCGATATCAGACAAGAACTATCAGCGATTACCTAACTCCGGCATAACGAGCGTGACGTACCCGTCGATAGGAGCGCGCGGCCCGCGTGGGTGTTTGTTTGTTGTCGACGCGAGGGAACAGTTATTTATAGAGCCGCGAGTCCCTAGAGCCAGATTCCTGCAAACCGACGATATGTTGACGCCGAACTAACTGCTACATCTTGACTGGCTCTCGTGGCACAATTGCTAGTCGCTAGTCGGTTGTAGGTTCGATACCCATACACAAACATTTGTGTGATCATAAGTATGTTTGTTCTAATTAGGCAAAGACTAGATGTCGAGCCGATTACTAGCGGTAGAATCCTAACCGCTAGTGATCGGCTCTACCAACGAGCACTCGAATTAAGTTTGAAATGTGCCCAACTCCCCCCTATTTTCCTTTTCTTCTAATCCAAGAAATATGTAAAAAAAAAACAAATGACTAAGATCACGGACCCCGGAGTCTGTGGAGTAGATAATTAAAAAAAAAAGTATGTTTGTTCTGCTTCTGAGTGTTTCTTCTGTCATAACTACATATTATGTACTTACAATGATACAAGTACTAGTAACGCCCCGCAGTTTCGCCCGCGTAGTTTCCATACCCGTCACTTCCCCGCGATAAAAGTAGTCTATGTGCTATTCCCGACTATACCCTCACTGTGTTTTAAATATATCAAGCCGATCCGTTCAGCCGTTCCGACGACCGACGACAGTGCGAAACAAAAATACAAACTTATAACATTAGCACAATAGTTATCCGGCTTCCATAGAACAAGTCCTGCTTAGATCCAACGATATCTATACAAAGATGTGCCCTCCTAAATTTCAGGGCGCACGGAATCATGTCGTCAACAACCAAAATAATTAGAACCACAGCATATCTCGCCGCTAGCGATTCTAGGGGTCAAGTAGATTGGTTGTTTGTAAACCACTTACGATACACACAGAGACACAGTTTATTACCAATTTCAAGGTGCTCAGGGCACATCTACTGGTAATATCGATGCTTAGATGGAGCTACAAGGCTACAACACACCGACAGACAGAACCTTGTCTCGGCTACTGGGTGATACAGTAAACCGAACTCGGGGTCTGCGACGATTCCCCTCCGTCCATTCGGCAACAAACAGAATACATCACCTATTTAATATCTGCTGTTAGCTTTGGCAGAATAATAGATGTAGTCCACTTCACAAAGGAGTATTCCATTATTCCAACTAGCCAGGTGCGCCGAGACAGCTGTCCTCCTGTCACGTGTGTGTGTGTATGTATGAGAGGGTGTGTGTGTGTTAGTTCCGGAAACTAGGTTCGATTCGACCGGATCCGAGCCCTGATTCGTCGCTGCGTTGATGACGTACGTCTCTTTGTATGAAGGTGCTATCTAATGTTAATAAGTTACGTCAAAAAATAAGACGCAGAACCGTCGGTTCATTTTATTATTATTTTTATTAGTACGCAGTAAGTAGAAGCGATAACATTATTTTATAGTTTATTTTACTGTATTTAAAATTCACTCAATTACATAAATAGACTATTATTATAATGAGAGAACGCGGATTTTGCCAGTAGGTAGTATTTATACGTATGTGCACTGAGCACTTCGCACCCATGGTCGTATGACAAAGAGTCAAATTTTTTTTTTTAATGTTCAAAGATGTTGGTGTTTGGAACGCACTTTGACACTAGCAATCATTTCAACGCAACCGGAAATGATTGGATTAGTTAATTTATTACTAGCTGCGCCCCGCGGTTATAGCCGCACATTCCCGATCCCTTTATCTCCCCGTCATAAAAAGTTGCATAATATGCGTTATTCCAGACTACTAAATAGTAGTTAATTGAGTCCAATATTTTAACCTGATCCGTTCAGACGTTCCGACGTGATTGAGCAACAAATATCTAAACATTGCTCATTTATATAGGGATATTATAAAAATGAATCTGCGAAATGTATAATGTCCGCTCATAACTTTGAAATGACTGTAGCAAATTGGATGAAAAAACTTCTTTTGGCGCGCCACACACAGATTTATCGGGCTGTGAATTAAATTCTAGAGTCACGCTCGGGAATGATAAGAAATCTTCGGGTAAACTCGGGACCATGGCCGTTGGCCATCTAGAAGTGCGTCAGCATTTCCCATTGGCCGTCTAGAAATGCTGACGATTTTTTAGATGGCCATGGTCATGGCCACGCCCTCCGGTTTCACCCGCGTAGTTTCCAAAGTAAGCTATCAAAATCTGAGCTATACATTTTCACATCTATCGGCAGTTCCTATGACTGTACATTTTTTTGTTTTATGTCATTGTTATTACCAAGGCAAGGTTGACAAACTTCGTTGGGTCAACTAGTTTATAATATTTATTAGTAGGTTTATACAGCCCTCCTGGCCCCTGGTTAACCACACAGTGACATCGTCTGCGGCGCCGCGCCGGCCACATCCTCTCCCGACGCGAACAGTGGCGATAACGCGCCAGCGACCGACACGTGACGCCAACACGGTAAACAAACATATCGTCATACACCAATCATTAAGACGTAACGCTCGAGATAGCGTTCTCCCTCATGTTACACAACACTATGCAAGTTGTTTGTACCTTTTTTTTGGACAAGTCACTCTACGACGCGACATCAGACCGCCGACCATAACCGAGGATCACGCCAATGCGACACTCATAAACATTAACAGCTCACTAAATGTTCCCACTTTGTCATTGCTGGAACTCGGGGTCTTCTCTTGCAAGAAGAGAGTCAAAGCCATAATAATCCACCAAGCTGACCCCCACGCTTCTACCGCCTAACGAAAAACGCTTTTACGCTTTGACATTGCTGTCTCTTTTCTTCTCGCTTGAAATGAAAGAGACGGCAATGCCAAGCGTTTTTCGTTAGGCGGTAGACCCAAAGTCAAAGTACTTTATTCATAAATGTACAATTTACACGTCAAAGACCCCCCAGTGCGGGTTGGCGGATGACACAAATGCCTTCGAAAGATTCTAGGTATATGTCAGTTCATCGTTTTCAAATTAGCGGTATTACGCACATGACTTCGAAAAGACAGTGGTGCGCGTGGGATTTGAACCCCGGGGCTCCGAATCGGCAGCGCCGTTCTCCCGACTAGACTAGCCGTAACTCACTATAATAGATTATATTCCAATCTACACTATTGTACACTATTGTAGTGAACCGTGATAGTTCAAAACAATGTCTAACTTCATTTTCTCAGAGTATTTACATTTCATAGAATGTACCTACTCGTATATCAAACTATGACTTAACTAGCATCGGTTCGACCACAGAAAATAAATATAAATGAATACTTGGGTGTTGGAGACGAATTTAACAATATCTTTATTGTCAAAATCATGTGGGGAAAAAATAAATGTACAAACTAGCCCTTCTTCCCCGCTAGTTTAACTTTACGTAGGAAACCGCAGGGTTAAAGTCAAATTATACTGGCTAACTCGTGTTTAGCTTATTGCTTATTGGACGACGTGAATCAGGTAGCTGTACTGTGGGCTTGTTGCCCGGTCAACATCATCATCATCATCAACAGCGCACTAAACGTTCCCACTGCTGGGACTCGGGGCCTTCTCTCGCAAGGAGAGAGTAAAGGCCATAATCCACCACGCTGGCCCAGTGCGGGTTGGCGGATAACACATGACTTCGAAAGATTCTAGGTACATGTCGGTTTCCTCACGATGTTTTCCTTCATCGTTTTAAGTTAGCGGCATAACGCGCATGACTTCGAAAAGACAGTGGTGCGTGTGGGGTTTGAACCCGGGGTCTCCGGATCGGCAGGCGCCGTTCTCCCGACTAGACCAGCCGTAACGTAGCCGTAGCCCGGTCAACAACCACGGGGCATTTCAAACCCAGGGTGTTTGATTTGAATAGCATACGGGCGCTACTTTTTAACGCGGAAAATAATGGGAACGGAATCAACGCGGCTCTCTGCTAGTATTTAAATAAATATAAATAAATACTTTTTAAACATAGAAACAAGTAAACATCGTAAACATCATTACCCTATCTTAGTCCACTGCCTCTCCCATGGCTCGCCACTCAGTCCTATCCTCAGCTTTACGTCTCCATCCACTGTCTGATGTCTTCCGTATATCGTCACTCTATCTATTCTCAGCGTGTCCTACACTACCTTTGCCGATTCGCGGTCTCCACTCAAGAGCAAGTCTACTCTAGACATCATAATATTATGATAACAAATTCGTATTCATCGCACAAACATTTGTCCTCGGTGGGAAACAAACCTATAACTTATAGCCTATAACATAGACTTCCTACCACAGAGTTTACATATCCTACGAGTACGTATAGAGTTAGAACAAACGCTTTACACCGGGCGCACGGGTCTGATCGCTCTTGTGGAAGTGTCATATTTATGACGCGGCACATCACTATGTCGCCAAGTCGCCATAGCTAACATACAGCTGATCTGCTAACGAATGGTACAAAGGAACCGTGCGGAAAACCCTATTTAGTTATTCTATACTAATATTATAAAGCTGAAGAGTTTGTTTGTTAGTTTGTTTGTTTGTTTGAACGCTAGGATCTCGGAAACTACTGGACCGATAGGAAAGATTATTTTTTTGTTGGATACTCCATTTATCGAGGAAGGCTATAGGGTATATAACATTACGCTACTATCAATAGGTACGGAGTATGAGTGAAGAATGTAAAGAAAACGGGGAAAAATATTTCTCTTCGAGAGCTTTAGTTCCGTGAATTTAAATTCTCTTTGGTCGTTGAAGTCTGTGACGGCGCGTGTCTACATTTGAAGTTTGTGTCATTTGAAGTAATCAAATTTGTTCTAGAGTGCTCGCAATATAACTCTGCGCGTAGCAAAATATGGAACTAATTGACAGGCCGTCAACTTCTTGTTTACGTCAGTTGACAAAAGTTTGTTTACGTTTGGTGTATTTATTAATTTCCAAAGTAATTATTAGATTTTATTATGCCGAAAGTGATTAAAAGTGCTGGCCGTGGCTGGTTCTTGAAAATCAATCGTGGTTGTGAAGAAGAACGATACAATAACAGGCCAAAAGTGCAGTTTTCCAAACGCAGAGCTATTTGACAACTAATATGTAGGGATACCATAGCAATCAAATTTCCACCTATTATCGGCGTATTTTTAAGCTGAGGCTTTATTTTTGAGGTTTGATTGTTTTATCGTCAATGTCAATCAATAACCGTGTGAAAAAATGTGAGTGCTTAAGACCGAATGTGAGAAACAAGTTTTTTTTTTTTTTTTATCATAACATACAAATCAAAATAGGTAACACAGCAGTAAAGATCAGCTGATTGTATCTTTCTCGCTCGGGTACACTCGGCGGTCCTACGTTCACCCGATCGACCCTTTCACCTAACAGCTTCAGCTTCATTTACCACCGAAGCGAAAATATGTGAGCGGTGCGCCAAAAGAAATTTCACTTATTTTTTTAGCTTGGATGCTCTGTAATCATTTACTCCGTATTAATTACTGTATTTTTTATCATAGGCGTTTCAGAACGTACAATTACGTGGTAATGGACAACGCATCATACCACTGCACTCCGACTAAAGAGGCTACAATGTATCTAATAAAGAGGCACAAAGAAGACCCACAATACTAAGTAGAATGACTGTTAAAAGGACATGGACAAGAAGTTTTGCGGTTACCGCTGTGATCCATCGTGATCTAAACCCTATTGAAAAATAAGATGATCCTTCAAAGAGCATTCATACGCCAAATTTTCAAATTGTGTTATTTATGGTCTCAATAAAAGATTTCCAAGTTTAAATTAAATTATCATTATTTCGTTGTTGTGTAGGTTGAAAATGACAGATTTTTTATAATGTAATAAACTAAAATAAAGTTCTCCTGGTGGTAAGAGACTCAGACAGTCATTAACCTATACCAATGATACTTGGTCATACTGAACCAAACTGCACTGAACCAGCACTATAACGGCGTTCATTATTTCGAGACATTCGTTCTAATCTCAGTTGTCCTATAATTTATAAATAGTTAGTTATATCCCTGAAAAATCCCCTCCCGTACCTGTTTTATGAAGTTGTAAGTTCCCAATGAACGGGAAGGGAACCTATTAGCTTGACCTGGCACCATTAAGTACGCCACCAGTCGCGCGCAGACTTATACTGCGAGCACTATAGTGCTTGTGAAAAGACTGTTATAGTGCTCGCAGTATAAGTCTGCGCGCGACTGGTGGCGTCCTACAATCGTCGAAATCTATTTCATTTTTCTTAAGCCACTTTTGGCTTTCTTCTTTTACATTGTCCATTGTAGCCGCTTTATTTATCTGAGTGCAGTGGTATAATGCGTTGTCCATTACCACGTGACAGTACGTTCTGAAACGCCTACAATAAAAATACAGTAATGAATACAGAGTTAAGGATCAAAGAGCATGCAAGCTAACGTTGAAAAAATAATTAAGTAAAATTTCTTTTGGCGCACCGCTGTTAGGTGAAAGGGTCGATCGGGTGAACATGGAACCGCCGAGTGTAACCGAGCGAGAAAGATACAATCAGCTGATCTTCACTGCTGTGTCACTGTGTTTTCTATTTTGATTTATATATTATGAAAAAAAAAACATTTATAACTAGTTTCTCACATTCGGTCTTAAGCACACACATTTTTAATATAGATATAGGTAGTGCTCGCAATATAACTCTGCGCGTAGCAAAATATGGAACTAATTGACAGGCCGTCAACTTCTTATTTACGTCAGTTGACAAAAGTTTGTTTACGTTTGGTGTATTTATTAATTTCCAAAATAATTAATAGCTTTTATTTTTTATTATGCCGAAAGTGATTAAAAGTGCTGGCCGTGGCTGGTTCTTGAAAATCAATCGTGGTTGTGAAGAAGAACGATACAATAACGGGCCAAAAGTGCAGTTTTCCAAACGCAGAGCTATTTGACAACTAACATGTAGGGATACCATAGCAATCAAATCTCCACCTATTATCGGCATATTTTAAAGCTGAGGCTTTAGGTTGAGGTGCGGCTTTGGGTTTGATTGTTTTATCGCCAATTTACCCGTGGGAAAAAATGTGTGTGCCGACCGAATGTGAGAAACTAGTAAAAGTAGAAAACAAATGCAATGAACGGGAAGGGAACCTATTAGCTTGACCTGGCAACATTAAGTACGCCACCAGTCGCGCGCAGACTTATACTGCGAGCACTATACAACAATACATTGTTGCTTATTTACGTATTTTTAGGGTTCCGTAAAACGTAATAAAGTGGCCAGCAATGGATATTTTAGTATGGATTTTCCTCAAATAGACGCGGGTGAAACCGCGGGGCACAGCTAGTTCTATATATAAGCTTCCTACCGACTGAGCCACTAGAGATACGGTTCCTTTCCCGCGTACTCAAGGCGTTGTTCTATCGCTCCACCCATGAGCTCGCGTGCCGCGCCGTCCACGCAGCTTAGTATCAGTACTCAGTACCTACTTCTGTCTCGCGTCATTACACAACACACCCATTGAATTGTTTCAAGATAACAATGCTCTAGTTATTTCGTTTCTTTTATCATAGCAGCTTGTTGTTTTTATTTTTTTCACCCGCCGCTGAATGATGTTGCTATTTGAAGTTGATGTGTTTTTACAGAGTTCCCTGATGGTAAGCGGTAGCTATTGCTTATCTACATCTGCAACTTCGGAGATGCTGATGTCGTTTTGTAGGTATTGACAGGCAAAGTTTTGTATATCCGCGAGGACAAAACTGTTTTTGAGTGCTAGCGTATAAATACGAGTTCATTGCCCTAATCTGTACACACAGTTTTGTACACTAAAATATTTATTATTATCTACATGAAAACTGTGAGGCGATACAGGAAACATGTCCTATTTGTAAATGTCCGCGGCGGTAGTCGGGGACTGGACGGAGACAATTATAATTGTTATTGTCTTGTGATTTCCTTATTTACACAGATGCGCTCCAGCTGAGCGAGTGTCGACGTACCGACGTACCGACCTACCGAGCGTGGCGGGCGAGGGTACGGAGCAACAATGCAGCGCGCCCGTCGGCTGACAACATTCTACGTCTAAAGTTAAGATAAAAAATACGATTGGAATATTAAAGACCGGATAGCGTACGTAACAGTGGTAGTGGTAGGACTTTTAGCAGTCTGCTTGAGGAAGTACCATACCTTTGCTAGTTATTCTACCACCAAGCAGTAATGTGCTAATATTACTGTGTTTAATTTTGAAGGGCAATGTTTTCACAGATCACAGGGCATAGAGTTAAAATCTTCTTATATCATAGGGTGACGAGCGCAGTGCAGTGCTAGGTTTGCGCATTACGTAGGACTTTACGTTCCGTTACAGATGTGAAGTGGGTCCCATGAGTCGTATGCCCCGAAACTGATGGACAAGAGTATCCGCGGAGTACATCCAACGCAACGTCCAGTCGAAAAAAAAAATTGGCAGTAATAGGAACTGCCGATAGAAGTGAAAACTTATAACTCAAAATTTGATAGCTTACTTTAGAAACTACACGGGTGTGACCGGAGGGAGTGGCCTGGGCATCATTGCATGGCCATCTAGAAATGCGTCAGCATTTCACATTGGCTCACCCATTTCTAGATGACCATGCCATGATGCCCAGGCCACGCCCTTTCAGGATTTCCCATTGGCTGACGCATTTCTAGATGGCCAATAGCCATGGTCCCGAGTTTACCCGAAGATTTCTTATCATACCCGAGCGTGACGGTAAAATCCAATTCACACCCCACGAAAAATCTTTTTAGGCGCACCAAAAGAAGTTTTCACTTCAAAAAATGTTTTCTAATTGTTCCCCTTTTTTATTACACAAGCATAATTAGAGTGCAATACTCGCAACCAAACACATAAGGAATTCAGTTGTTGTTATAAGACTATTTCACTTCTGAAAAAAGAAACTCGCAAAGGGCAATAGTGTTGCGCGGCATGATGTCGATACTCGACAACAGTGCATGTGGCATAGTATGGATGGTAGATAACAGTGTGGCATGGCGTGGCCACACGCCAGCAGTGTGGCACGGTATGGATGCTAGACAGCAGTGTGGCATGGCGTGGCCAAACGCCAGCAGTGTGGCACGGTATGGATGCTAGACAGCAGTGTGGCATGGCCTAGCTACACGCCAGCCGTGTAGCCGTGTGGCATGGTATCGATGCTAGACAGCAGTGTGGTATGGCGTGACCACAAGCCAGCAGTGTAGCATGATATGGATGCTAGACAGCAGTGTGGCATGGCGTGGCCGCTACGTACAGTACCTTGGCCTCGAAGAAGGAGGCGTGGAAGTCGGCCGTGGTGCCGGCCACGGAGGCGAGGTGCAGCGTCTCGTTGCCGGTGTTGGTGAGCGTGACGGAGCGCGCGTGCGCCGCCGCCAGCGCCGCGCGCCCGAACGCCAGCGCGGGCGGCGACAGCGCCAGCGCCTCGGCCGGCGCCGCGCGCCCGCGCCCGCCGCGCCCCTCCGCGCCCTCCGCGCCTTCCGCGCCGTCCGCGCCCCACTCCTGCTGCACGGACACACTCATTACAGACACTGTTTAGTAATTACACTATCAGTATATAACTATATACCTGACATATAATATATAACCAGGACCGGGTTCAGGGGACGGCAACCGAGGCATATGCCCCGAGGTCTCCACAAACAGGGGGCCTCCACAACAGAAACTTCGAAAAAAAAACAAATTCCGCCTAGTAAACATTTTTTACGTTAACTTTAAACCATTTTTGCTTAAGAAATCTTAGTCTGGGAGGTGTATTTCAACGTCCCCAACGAAGCTAGGGCCTCCACACCTCTAAATCCGGCCCTGCATATAACTACAGCTATATAACATAATATTATAAAGCTGAAGAGGTTATTGAAGTGAACACTTCTTTTGGCGCACCATGGCACAGATTTTTCGTGGGCTGTGAGTTGAGCTCAAGCCTTGAGCTCGTAAATGAAAGAAATGTTCGGGTGAACTCGGGACTGCCATTTGGAAATTTTAACGCATTTCATGATGAGCATGACTAGATGGCCATGATTCTAACTAGAAGACTTATTTAGACTTTTAGACGAGACCGTAACTCTCAGATCCCTCTCCGAAGACGAAACCTACAAATATCTCGGTATGACACAGTCATTGGGTATTTTAGCAGATGACATTAAGAAATCGGTGAAGGAGCGCTTCCTTTGCCGGCTGACAAAAGTACTTAAAATTAAAAGTCTTCTATCAAGCGGTAATAAGGCGCGAGCCTTCAACGGTTGGGTAATGCCTCTGCTGATATACTCCTTTGGCATACTGAGATGGACTCAGACTGAGCTCGAAGCCCTGGACAGAAAGGTCCGTCAACAGCTCACAACATATCGCATGCATACACCCGCGCTCGTCTGTTATGAGACTGTATATCCCGCGGAAGTTGGGGGGTCGAGGCTTTTTAAATGCCAACAACCTTCACCACCGCGAGGTATACAGTCTCAGGGATTATTTCCGCAACAGCGAGTCCGGGATGCATCGCGATGTTGTGGCAGTTGACAGGAGCTTCACGCCTCTTTCATTGGCAAACGAGAACTGGCGCAAACCATCGGTGCTTAGCACTGATGATCGCAAGGAGGTATGGAAGAGCAAGGAGCTGCACGAGCGATTCTATCGGATGTGAATCTGCCCGCGTCGGTGAACTCGCTGCGCTTCGAGGACCTCTTCGGAGAAACCGAGGGTTTTGCCTGTGCAATTGCAGACAAAGTTATCAAGATGAACAATTACCGGAAATACATAATGAAGGACGGTACGGTCGACATTTTTTTTTTTTTTTTTTTTAACTATAATAGGTTTACACTTGACCGCCATCTCGCCTGATGTAAAGCGACGATGCGGCCTACGATGAAGCGTGCTTACCTAGAAGAAACCGATTCACTCTCGACTTGAAGACACCAAGATTATAACTATCGGGGAAAATCCACTCAGGTAGCTCATTCCACAGCCTAGATGTTCTTATCACAAAAGTAGAGTCAAACCTCTTTGTTCGTGTCTTTGGAACATCAACCATGAAACGATGACGCTTTCTCGAGCTACGAGCAGTCCGATAAAAAAAAGGGCAAGGTGGTATTAAGTTATGCAGATCAGTCGCGCACTCTCCGAAATGTATCCGATAAAAAACCGATAAGCTAGCAATTTTGCGGCGATGTTCAAGACTTTGAAGTCGTTTCCGCACAAGAGTATCATTGCCTATGAGCCTTTTGGCACGTTTCTCGATCGATTCCAAAGCCTCGAGCTGATACTTAGCCGATCCATCCCAAAGGTGCGAACAGTACTCCATACAAGAGCGAATCTGTGCTTGATATAATGTAAGCAACTGTTCAGACTTGAAATACCTTCGCACCTTTGAGAGGACACCTAGTTTTTTGGCAGCTAATTTAGCTTTGGACTCGATATAAGAGCCAAAGTTGAGCGTAGATGACAAGGTAACACCCAAAAGGTCGAGATGGTCGGTAACCGGCACGGATACACCTCGAAAAGAAGGAGTTTGTTGAAATG
Organism: Ectropis crepuscularia; assembly: GCA_963693475.1. Lineage (NCBI taxonomy): Eukaryota > Metazoa > Arthropoda > Insecta > Lepidoptera > Geometridae > Ectropis > Ectropis crepuscularia. The sequence goes on from OY856355.1 coordinate 211,904, forward strand.
GACTCCTTTTTGCAGAGAACAGACACGCCTGTGTCTTTTCTTCGTTAAACTTGGCCAGATTGGTATCGCCCCATTCAGAGACTGCCTCAAGGGCCAAGTTCAAACGCTCGATCATACTCTCTCTCAGTAACTGGGTTTGCTGCCCACTGGCTCTCGCGCTAGATATGTAACTCTCTACAACAGTGCTATCGTCTGCGTAACCAAAGATACCGGGCTTCAACAGATCGTTGATATGTAGCAGAAAGAGCGTTGCAGAGAGTACCGACCCTTGAGGGACTCCGGCATTGATAGCCATTTGATCTGACGAGCAGCCATCAATGACGACTCGTATGGATCGATCCCTCAAGAAGTCCGATATCCACGCAACAAACCCAGGAGACAAACCAAAACCAGAAAGTTTGCTTATAAGGCCGTCATGCCAAACCCTGTCAAAGGCCTTCGATATATCCAGAGAGACTGCAAGTGCTTCTCCGTGTTTATCGATGGCCTCACTCCAGATGTGAGTGACGTACGCTAGAATATCCCCAGTGGACCGGTTTCGGCGAAACCCGTATTGCCGGTCGCTAAGGAGGTCGTTAGATTCTAGGTACGTCAGGAGCCTGCGGTTTAAGACACGTTCCATAGTCTTACAGAGTATGGACGTGACCGAGATGGGCCTGTAGTTGGCAGGGTCAGCACGACTACCCTTTTTGGGCACAGGTTGCACGTTAGCAACCTTCCATGATTTCGGTACTTGCGCAGTCTGGAGAGAGAGTCTAAACAGGCGCGTCAGTACAGGAGACAACTCAGGCGCACAAGCCTTCAATACTACAGCAGGAATTCCGTCCGGGCCACTGGCTTTATTCACATCCAGATTGCGTAGCGCTTTACGAACCTCTATTTGGCGAATGTGTATTTCCGACATTAAAGACGAACTGCCTGGTGGAGTAGGAGGTATCGCGCTACCAGCATCTAGACGTGAAGATTCCGCAAACCGACATTTGTCGGGCATGCCGCCGTCCAGCCGAATCTCTTCGTCATGTTATTTCCGGTTGTTCACATCTTGCTAACGGCGAGTACTTGCACAGACATAACCTAGTAGCCAGAATCATCCAGCAGGAACTTGCTCTTCGATACTGCCTTGTCGAGTCCGAGGTGCCGTACTATAAGTACGCACCTCTGCCAGTTCTCGAGAATGGTCGTGCGTTGCTCTACTGGGACCGCTCTATCATCACGGACAGGACTATTGTCGCCAATAAACCTGATATCGTGCTGGTAGACCGGTCTCAGCGCCGGGCTGTGATCGTCGATATCACCATACTACATGACGAGAACCTCGTGAAAGCCGAGAAGGACAAGCTGAGCAAGTACCTTGACTTGGCTCATGAGGTTACCGCCATGTGGGATGTTAATTCGACGATCATAGTCCCAATAGTCGTGTCGGCAAACGGCCTTGTAGCGAAAAGTCTCGACCAACACCTTAAGATAATAAGATACTTTCGCTAGACGGTTGGATCAAGGGTCAGATGCAGAAGGCGGTCATCCTCGACACAGCACGCATCGTCAGGAGGTTCCTCACTCTGCAGCCCTAACCACCGGTAGCTTGGGCCCTGCCCCGCTGCTGGCGGCAAACTAGGTTTAGGTTTTTAAAATGTTTTTATGTTGTTTTTTGATATATTTACTGATATTGTAAAAACCTAAATTTAAGAACAATGATTAAATGACTGAATTATAATAATAAACATTGGTGGACAATTCACACACAACACCATCTGACCCCAAACTAAGCAAAGCTTGTATGATGGCGGCCAAATAGCTGATATAATACTTATAGTTTTAAATACATACTTATTATACATAGAAACACCCACACAAATTGGTCGAGTAGTTCCTGAGATTAGCTCGTTCAGACAAAAAACCTCTTCAACTTCATAATATTAGTATTACATTAATTACTTTTTCCTGTCCACGGCCGTCGTAATGCTACACGCGACCGAAACATCGAGATAATTAAATAAAGTGGCCAAGTGAGAGTTGGACTCGCCCATGAAGGGTTCCGTTGCTGCAAGTAACATAATATACATACTTAGTACACATAGTTCTTGTAGTTCGTTGTAACTTTGATCGAAGTTTTAATAGTAGTGTATTTATGACATACTAAAAAAACTACTCATCAGATCGAGTTCAAACCAATTTTCGTTGGTAGTTTGCATGGTAATGTACATCATATATTTTTTTTAGTTTTTTCATTCTCTTACTTTAGAAGTTAGGGGGGAGAATGTGTGTCCCCACACATTTTACCACTTTGGCAGTGTCTCTCGCGCAAATTATTCAGTGTATACAAAATTGATATTAGAAACCTCAACATCATGTTTGAAGACCTATCGATAGACACTTCACACGTGTAGGTTAGATGAAAAAATGTTTTTGATTTTCAGTTCTCAGTATGGGGGGCAACCCTAAGTTTTAATTTTTTAATTTTTTTTTTATAAAAATCTTAATGCGGTTCACAGAATACATCTACTTACCAAGTTTCAACAGTGTAGTTCTCATAGTTTTAGCAAAAAGTGGCTGTGACATACGGACGGACAGACAGACAGACAGACATGACGAATCTATAAGGGTTCCGTTTTTACGTTTTACGGAACCCTAAAATAACTTAAATTGCAGTTCAATCATGTGTAATGTTTTCAATACGTATGCTACTAATATTATAAATGTCAATGTTTGGATGTTTGTAGCTAAATCACGTCGTAACGTGGCGGGGCTCAGCTAGTGTCTAATATATATTATGGAGATAGAGGTAGTTAAGTATGTGTAGATCACGGAATTTAGTGTCTAAACATCAGTCTGGAATTGCACACAGGCTACTTTTTATCTCAACAAGAATAAAATTAAAAAAATTGATTTACCCCCGACTACCTCGGTTTTATAATCTGTACAACATTCTACTAGTCAAGCTCTTTCATTTGATACCCATATTGATGTAGTATAGTGAAGAAAAAATTTAATTCACCATTTTGTGGTGGTGGTCATCTTGGATTAGAAATTTCTTATAGAGTATAGTAAGCTACTAGTCACGCCCTTTCATTTGATATCCATATTAAAGTAGGTTGTGAAGAAATATTTTGTCCGCCATTTTGTGGAGGCAGCAATCTTGAATCGATATTAACCAAACATAGCTAAGAACCACCACACGAAAATTAATATACAAATTTAAAAAAACGCATCGACATTGGTTGTTCTGTTTGAGCTCTACGGTGCCACAGACAGACATTGTACTTATAACACCCCTTTTTTGGTTGGGAGTTAAAAAGATGCTGTGTTCCTTAGACTACTTATTTTTTTTAATTCTATGCAGTTGAAGTCATGAGCAGATACTAGTACATAGGAACATAGTTATTTAAGTAAGTCCATACATATTTATAAAAATGTTGGTTGAAAAAATAAAAATAAAAAAAATTGTTTTGTAATTAATTTTATAATTATTGTAAGTAACTGTTATTATTTTTCATGTACAAAATACTGTGTTTGTTTGTGTATTAGTGACGTAATGTTGATTTCCTCATGGCATTTAAAATTTGTTATCAATAAATGAAATGTATTTGAATGTTTTTCAGCAAACATTGACAGTCTGTCATTAGCGTAGCAGCTAGCAGTGCGGCCCAGATGTGGCTGGTCGGAGGTAAATGACCGCATCCATCACCACGGGACAGTAATAGCTCGCTTGAGGAAACATTCACACTAACTGGTGCACAGCTTGTATTGCTCACACCACAATGTTGAGATAATAACTTTTTCACACAATCACTTTATTGTAACTATTTAATTTATTTATTTATTAATAGGCGAGCAGCATTAGCTGATACACCTATAATATATATATTTCAGTGTTGAATTACTAAATTATAGGTAGCTGTCTGTTAAACCGATATTGTCTTTCACTATCCATTTGCCCAGTTTGTTCTTGAAATAGTTTAACGGTTTTGCCGAAATACCAAGAAATTTACAGCACGGTTAAAACTTTATAATTGCAAACTTTAACAGAAGTGATGAATGACATAATATAACTTTCAGGTTTAGCTAGAATACAAAAATATACATATTATTAAATAAAACTAGCACATGGGTAGGATTAGTAATCCTCGATCTCGAGGATTAGTAGATACTCGATCTTAGACCACATTGTTGCTTAACATCAGGCAAGATGGTGGTTAAGCATAAACCTACCAAACCTAAAATATACATGTATGTTGTTGTATGCATGTATTTTTAATGTGTCTTAAATTACAAAAATACAGTTGGATGGAAAAACTTTCTCCTTTTTTATAAAGTTGATTCATATTGAAAGCCTGGTGTGTTGGCAGTGGTGTGAGTGTTGTGTTGGGGCAATGACATGATAACAATCTTATAGCTCCCAATGCAAACACAAGTTTTATAATAAATGTATTTTATCTGTGTGTGAATTTTGTTGATAACACTTGTTTTCAAATACAACTTGATAAAACATTACAATGCGACCTTAACTGATATGAAACTGGGACGTCATTAAATATAATATTGGTTTGTAAATTATTTCAGTTAATACCCAAAATAAACTACATATGTAATAATATTTCAAAGATTTTTATGAAACAGAATGGGTAGTTTAATAATTTAGTTTTATTTAAAAACTGTGTGATTTGTCAATAAAAGGTAATAATTCTTTTTGAGCAATTGTTATTTAGAAGCAATGTTTATTTGTATTAAATAGTAGACCTAGGTAATATTCACATAAATTACAATAATTTAATATAATTACTAACTAACAACAGTTAGTTACAGCGGCTACATAACTACTATATTTATGTAGGGATTAATTTATCTTATACCTTTAAACGAGCAATTCTTGTACCTATATATGTATATATATATAGAATCTGAATTTTGGAAACGGCTGGAACGATATTTATGAAATTATGTATGCAGGGGGTTTCGGGGACGATAAATCGATCTAACTAGGTTTCATTTTTTAAAAACACATATTATGCGCGTTTTTAGACAATGAAAAACTGTCACATTGGACATTAGAATGCAAAGGTAAATTTCGCCGCATGACCCGACAGCATAATTGGCTCAGACGGGAAGTCGGGCGTTCGTGGCGGTCACGAATTAATAGCTGCGGGTTCGAATCTAGATGGCTTCTCTTCTTTTTTCAAGTATTATTTTTTTAAGAATATCTAAGTATTTTTAGTATTTAAACCGAGCAAAGCTCGGTGACCCAGGTACTAATCATTAAATGAACAACAAACAAACAAATAATGTGTTTACATCCTCATATGCCTGTGCACCTTCCAAAAGTTTGCTTTTTGTTTGATAATTGTTTTAGTTCAATTATTTTAGCTTACTTATAATTTACAGTTAAATTGAGTATTATTTTTGGTCGGCTGGGGGTTTTAACAACCATCTTGAGTATGATAATTACAGTAATAATTATGTAAGTAATATGTAATAAATTGTTTTTGTGACCATAATATTATTTATACCTTTTATATTTTACTTAGGAACTGGTTTTGATGGCATTACCTACATTGTAATAAGTTGTATCGGTGTTTCAGTCATCTTATTTTCTACAATTATGTTGTTATTTAATTTATTGTACTTGAAGTACTTAAATTGAAATTAATTTGGTTTTTTTTTACTAGTGATGATTTAATTGATGTAAAAAGGATCTTAGCTGATGCAATATGACATGTTTCTTTAACAAGCCTGGGTGTGATGTGGATTATAATACAATTTTCATCACAAAAGGTTCAAGCGACATAATAAATAATGTTTTTACTAAAGAAAACAACTTTTATTTATTTTGTTTTCGTAGAACTCAATTTTTATAATTAAGCAGTCTTGGTAACTACTTTTCATCATCTTAACATCAGCTATTTGCAAGTGAGTCTCATTAAAATTAGTTTCAGAAACTAGCCGAAAAATAAAACTTGATTTATATGTTGGTCTTGAATATATTTACTTTCAATATGCCATTAATAAAAAGCTGTTCATTTTGAATTACTAACAGGTACTTCTATTTTATTTACATGTATATAAATATTGTAACATACAAACCATAATACAAAGCTCAAAGCTATTATAATTTTGAGAATTACTCGGATTTGAGAAACTGTGTGAGAAAAAAGATGAAACACTGGAGTGCAGTAAGTAGCAAATAACTAAGTCAGAGTGTTGAAGGGACATACCTGGAGTGAGATCCCTTCCATCAGGGATTCATGTATGGATACACCTGAAAACAATGAAATATTATAAAACACTTCATTCAATGAGTTTAAGAGTTCCGCTCTATATAGATATGCTTTGGTTTTATACACCTTTAATTTATATTTCTAATAAACAATTACTTATTATGATAATTATTTAAGGTTTATTATAGCTTTGATAAAATAATAAATACTAATTATATAGATGTGTTATAATACAATTTAATAACATGCTGGATAAGATAAGAGACAAACTTCTTAGCATTCCATGGATTCACTGTGCAGGTGCCAGGTCCATAGTAATGTAACAAATTGCACGTAACATGCATGTAACACCGAGATAGCATCACATAGGCTGTGAGGCTAATTGAAAAAAATCTTCAGTTTTCAAGAACTACTCTCAAACAATTATGTCTAAATTAGGGGTGATATAACTGGGCATATAGATTTATGCTAAATATCTGCTAAACTTTAACTCTGAAACTTCTGAAGGCCTTATCCTTATGAGAAAGTTTTATAAACTTGAGTGGTGTAGAATATCAAATAAATACCATGAATAACAGTGAATGGAATTAGATAATAAATACCATGAATAGCAAGTGAGCACAATTAGATAATAAATACCATGAATAACAAGTGAGTAAAATTAGATAATAAATACCATGAACAACATAGAGTGGATTCAGGTAATAAATAAATAAATACCATGAATTATAGTGCATGGAGTTGAATTACAAATAAATACCAAGAATAACATTCAGTGGAATCAGATAATAAATAAATACCATAAATAGCAGTGGGTGGAATTAGATCATAATTATACCGAATAACAGGGATGTAGAGTTGAATGATATGTAAATACCATGAATAATATGAATGAGCAGAGATGGGTAACAAATAAATACCATGAATTTGTGAGTGAGTCAGTAGAGTTGGATGACAAAAAAAATTCATGAATGTCAATTACCATCAGGTGAGGTAATATGACAATATCAAAAATAAAATAACAAATCCACATGGTAGGAGAGACGGCAGAGTATCGCAGCATGTTTATCATTTGTCATTGGGGGTCATAAAAAGTGCGCGTAAATTGCACACCTGGCGCGCGTGGGTCTGTGGCGACGCTAGGAGAGCCCCGCGGGGCTGTGTCCGCGGCGGGGCTCCTACACGCGCGCCGGGACAGGCATGCTTGGCGATTCTGATCTAAAATAATACCACGGTGCGCGCGATCGCCTCTGCTCCGCGCACTACCCAACATACTGTTGCTATTGCAAGCCCCAAATATACCATACTATAGTATGAGAGATTCCACTTATAAACAGTACTATTTAAACATCATAATAATGTTATTAAAGTAATATTCTATGTTTATAAATCGATTTTACCATTTCCATGGCTCTTTCCCTGAGCGGTCAATTTTGTGTTCAGCGATATATCCAACAAGGCTAGCACTATTATATAACACCACACTATTTTACGATACATATTGATGTATTTGTACACGATAATTCACTGTTTATTCACATTTCTTATACCACAATTTGATATTTTCGGAAATATCAACTCACGAGACGTGCGATCACGAAATCACGAAATATCAACAGACTAAAAATAAGTTCCGCCTGACATTTTTTCCGTAGGATGAAATGACGTTTCTGCTTTGACAGCAGTGTCGTTGACATTTCGATACATTTGTACTAATTTTATTGCTGGTAACATTATAAATGTAAGGAAGCAAAGGAAGCAAAACATTGATTCAAAATCAATGCAGTAGATGTACAAAGCTAATTTATAATCTACGTATCTAATTTGTAGTGTACAGGGTAGCGATTCTGAAACCATTCGGTTGCATCCGACACGGAATCTAATCTCTCGGTCTTTGTCTTATCTGTTTAACATGACAAAGACCGAGAGATAAGATTCCGTGTCGGATGCAACCGAATGGTTTCAGAATCGCTACCCAGAAGAGAAAGCAAAGATATATTGAAAGTAAAAAACCCTCAATAGACCCTAATAAAACTTTTTATGAAACCATTGGGAATAACTGGACTGATTGGCTAACAGTATTTACAGATGCCTCCAAATTAACTAAAGATGGTGATGTTGGCTCAGCTGTATGGATCCCCAAGTTCAAAATTGTCCTCAGTAATAAATGTCCACCACTAAGTTCAGTTTTTACTGGTGAGGCCACTGCCATCCTTGAAGCCATCCGATATGTCACCTCTCACTCCGTCAGTAAAACTCTTATCTTGACTGATTCTAAAAGCTGTTTACAGGCTGTTCTAGCCAATCAGTTCAAGTGTAAAAATAAATTTCCAGTAATTCTCAAAATTAAAGAGGATCTCTTGAAGGCCCATGAGTTAGGACTACAAATAACCCTGGCTTGGATCCCAGGACACTCAGGTATATTAGGAAATGAACATGCTGATTTTCATGCTAAACAGGCCACTACTTTGGGTAATAAGGATCACTATCACATTTACTCACATGACTTATCTGCAACATGCCAACCTAAGTTGCTTGAAAGTTGGAATTCACTCTGGACTCGAACAAAGTCTATTACAGGCAAGTTTTATGACCAATTTCAACCCTCTATTCCCCCTAAACCTTGGTTTTTTAAATATAAAAATATACCCAAGCAGATTACATCTACCATCTGTCGCCTGCGGTTGGGTTTTGCCTGCACTCCGGTGTTCCTCTCAAAATTGAGAATTCGAGATAACTCTCTCTGTGAGTGTGGGTTAGCTGATGGTACCACTGACCATATTTTTTTTTAATGTACTAGAAATCAATTCTCTCTCTATGATATGATCCCACCTGATTTTCCCCGTCCCACTAACTTTTCCAATATACTCCCTTTTGTATTTTCCCCATTTGTGTATGTCCTTATTAAATATATTCAGAAAAATAATATTAAACTATGATAGCTTATGTTTAAATTAGATATTTATTTATTTGTACCTTAATTTTACTATAAGTAAGTAATAATAATAATGTCTATTTATCTTATGTCTATTTTGTGTTTGTGTTTGTCCCATACAGTTATCTATTATGTAAGAAGTTCTACTAACAAAAGTACTCCAATTCAACCAACCGATCATCAGAGCCTAGAAAACCGTCTGTCCACCGAATATCTGACGTTTCGCCCGATCATCGAATTCAAGACTCCCTGAAGTTAACTGATCATCTGTAGCAAGACTCCTACCTGTTCTACTAAATAAACTTCAGAGGACTATGTCAATGATCAAACACTGGACACTGGCGAAATTCCGGTAACATTACCGAATGGAGGCCATTTAAAAAAGTTGAAGTTGAAGTTGAAGATGTACAAAGCGAGGTTAAAAATCTTTGTACAAACAAGCTATTTTATAATCTACGTATCTAATTTGTAGTGAACAGCACAGACTAAGTAGAGAGGTGTACAGGAGGCCCTTCAAATAAATTTTACGAAGTCTAATAGACCAAAAGCCTTTTCGGTCACTTGGTCAAGGCGATGTGTCCCCAAAATGTTTTGGTTTAACATAAAAGCATTGCCATACTTATGATGTGGAAATGTCGTCGGTATCCGCTTATTACTCCCGTATGTACTTGCGTTTTACAATTTTGGCGGGAAACGGGTGTCAGGTTACCTAAGTGTGTTGTTTACGCTTCGGCATATGAAGTGCCGCGTTACTTGTACGTGTTTAAAGCCCATTATTCTCAAGAGCGTTTCAAGACGCTTCTAACGGTATCTTTTGTTTATAATTAGTGTACTTGAAATGTAAACTAACATTTGGGGCATTTCACGCCAAGCGGACAACCAAAAATATATGAGGTCGTGAATTTTGTTTATATTCTGGTCAGTTATACTTCTAGTAGGCGTGGGTGTGTAGGCACAATTTTTTTTTCGTGCGTTGCTTTATTCCCGAGTTATGAGCTTTTAAAAATTTACTAAAAATTTAAATATTAATTTTTGTATGCTTCTTATTTGTATAAATTTACATATTATAATTAACAATATAAAATCCGAAATTTGATTTTTTTACGTTTTGTAACCGGAAGTGAACATTTCAAATCCATTATTGAGTAACTTTAATATATTTTTCTTTTAATATTTTATCCTTTATTTAGAGCTTTAAATGTAGTATTTTTTTCTAAAAACAAATAAAAACGTGATCGGTAAATAGTTAACGACTTATTTAACCCTATACTTGGCAAGATTTTTTTTTCTTAATATATTGTATTTTTTTTTGTAAAATGTGTTTCTAGCCACATAAAATATGGTACAAAAATAAAAAAAAAAAAAAATGTTTATTAGTTTACAATTTACAGGACGTATCCTTGAATGCACACTGCCAAGTATGTAGAGAAAACGATTCAAAAACATTAGTATCCTAAAAGATACGTTGCCTGATATACTGACATAACGTATCGATAAATATTTCTTATAAAATACGTGTGTGTAATCACAAATCTGAAGAGAATAGATAATAATTTGCTTTAAACTTTTTATAAATCCACAGCCTTATCAAACTTAAAACGAATGCGGTACTTTTTTACAATACCTTGAACTTGCTTAGTATGCAAGTTCAAAGTATTGTAAAAAATACAAACAAGAAATAATTACTTAGAAAAGAAATATAGTAAGTGTAGGGATGACATAACTTAAGTGTTACCGGATTTAGTAACTAGTTACCATAAGACAATATCAGACATCCTTATCATTTTGTGTGGTAATTTTGGTAACAGTTTCGTTTTGGCACCAAACACGCTCACATTACGTTTTTAACAAAATAACTTCTTGGTCTTTTTCAATTCAATTCAATTCAATTCATTTATTCGAACCATAAATTCATAAGAACACTTGGTAACGTCATTAACAAAAAGGCATAAGAATCCGTGTACATAATAAGATAAAATAACAATGTCAAAATGAATAAAGCTGTAAAGGAGCCTCGTCAATCAAATGCAGCTGTAAAAAGGCTTTGTCAAAGACAAAATAACAAATAATTAATACATACAGTATACAGATACTACATGAGTACAATGTTCCATCAAAAGTTTTATAAATCTATTACTTTACCTTATTACAAGATTCTAGTTTCAACACAGTTCTCTTCCATACGTTACTATCTTTAACAAAGTCATCTATATTATAATATGCCTTGCTCAATAGGTAGCTTTTTATTTCATTTTTAAACTTTGTTTCATTAAGACCTTCGACTTGTGCAGGGATTGCATTATAGAAGCGAATACCATTACATTTGAAAGAGTTATTTGTCTTCTGAAGTCTGCACTTAGGAAATACAATTTTGTGCTTATGGTGCGCTTTTGGATTCAGATCAGTTAGTTTCTTCAGTCGACTTCGATTTTTTCTTACATACATTATACATTCATAAATATACAATGAAGGGACTGTTAATATGTTTATAGTTTTGAAAATCTCCCGTACTGAATCTCTAGCTGATAAATTATATAGACCACGGATTGCTCTCTTTTGCAATATGAAAACTGAGTTTCTGTCCGCAGCTGAACCCCATAATAAAATCGCGTAGGACATAATGCTATGAAAATAGCCAAAATAAACAAGCCTAGCTGTTGCGACGTCCGATATTTTTTTAATTTGACGAACAGCGTGGGCAGCTGAACTAAGTCGGTCAGCCAGTGTCTCTATGTGAGGACCCCATTGAAGCTTTGAATCTACTGAAATACCCAGAAATCGAGTAGATTGTACAGGTTCGATGAGTTCATCTTTCAGTCTTATATCAAGTTTATCGCACATTACATTGCAGAGTGAGAATTTTATACATTTCGTTTTAGTTGGATTAAGTACTAGATTATTTGCATCAAACCATTTGTACGCAATGTCTAAAATTACGTTAATTTCTGTGAAATCGTTTATTCCTCTCTTCACTTTGAATAGAAGTGATGTATCATCGGCGAACATAACTATTTCTATATTTTTATGTTTCTTAATCATGAAAGGTAGATCATTTATGTAAATAAGAAACAGGAAAGGTCCAAGTATGGAACCTTGTGGTACACCCATTCTTATAGGCGACTCATTTGATTGCACACCGTCAACATCGACTATCTGTACACGGTCTTTAAGATATGAAGAAATAAAATTTAGAGCTGGTTTCGATACCCCATAGAACTGCAGTTTCTTCAAAAGAGTTTCATGATGAACACAGTCGAAAGCTTTTGATAAGTCACAAAATACTCCTAGAACGTCATGATGGTCTTCCCAGGCTTTCAATATATAATTAGTTAGTTCAATACCTGCATCGGTAGTGGAACGTCCTTTTGTAAATCCAATCTGTCCTATAACGCAGTTTTTGCGTCTTCGTATGGATGTGCCTGTCGGATCAGCTGTTGGATTCTTAAGTAACTGCGTCTGTGGATAATTTTCTTACTGGAGCAGATCTTTAAACTTTCAGCAGGCTTTCATTTATTTCAAGCTGAAACTGCTTCAGACTAATTCGTTTCAAATTATTGGTCTCGTGGCTAATGTTTGCATATTTATATATTGTATCGACGTGGCTAATCGAAATTGCGTCAGTACAATAACCATGCGTCGTTTATGCACATGTCTATTATTTGGGAGAAGAGAGGTAGTTACCAACGATGGACCTGATGGATCTGAATGGTGTGCGATGTAGAGCTATAAACATATGTGCTACCCCCAATATTGGTGTTGTTTTCCTCTATCAAGTTAGGGCAGGGTACAGGCACTTTTCATTTCTCTTCTTTCTTGTACCTTGGAACTGCCTGAACAGGACGTGCGTAGTAGATAGAATAGTGCGTCCAGGTAGGAGATTACGACCGTCACGCATTTATTGTCGAACACTTTCTGCAATTTTTTGTCCGAAGGTAGCTTTTGCTCAGAATCTGCTCGTACCTTGTTTTGTCGTATGGTCTCAAATATAGTGTAGATATCTATTATTAATTTTGCAAATACTGGACCAGTTAAATCGAGGTACAGAAGTTACCAAAACACATTATAGTTATAGAAACACCCGCACTCTTCATTCAAACATCTAAATTCAAGAGATTCAGTCGTTCCAGAGAAGATGGCAATGGTGGTGCGGGTGAACTTCTATCCGAGTGTGTTTGATGGGTTTGATGGGATAGTACTGCAACTCGTTGATGGATGAGTCATTGTCCTCCAAATCTGATTTAGCACTAGTCTTAGGGACTTAAGTTACCGCTGGTCTATTCGGGAAAACGGCGAGTACCGATCCGGAGATCCTAGGTTCAAAACCACGCACACCACTGTCTTTTCGAAGTCATGTGCGCAATCCCGCTAACTTAAATCAGTGAAGGAAAAGATCGTGAAGAAACCAACATGTACCTAGAATCTTTACAAGTTATGTGTCATCCATCAACCCGCACTGAGCCAGCGTGGTGAATTATCGCCTTGACTCTCTTCTAGCGAGGGAAGGTCCCAAGTCCCACCTGTGGAAACATTTAGGGGCTGTTTATGCTTAGGGACAAGAGGAACTACTATTTGATGAGCTCTATTTTGCTGTTGCGTTTTCAAATGTGGTGTCTGTGAAAGTAAAACATAGTTATATGTATATTAACTAATATATAAATTGAATGATGCCAAATTATGCTCCACTCATAAAATTATATAAAGTTATAGACCAGAAAAACAGATGAAGCCAGAAACAGATAATAATATCATGTAATTTAATAATTACATGCAACATTTTTATGAAACACGATTTGCTACACATTTGGCAGTGTATCTACAAAGATACTAAACAAAAATGACCTAATATGTAGCGTAGCTGGCAGTGTGCATTTGTAGATACACTCACAAAAATGTGTAAATTATAGGCAAAAATAACATGAATATTTTTGAAAAAATAACAAACACGTAAAGTAACATTCATGATCAATAGTTTGAGCAAATTTTCCCTACAAATTGTGTTGAAATTCTAATTTAAAAAAAATGTATTACCTGATGGGAAATAGACACCTGCGCACGGTTCACTATCTTGCGCACTACTGTCATTTTAGTGTTGGTAACAACGAGACCATATTTTTTTACTGATTGTTCATCATATTTACTTCTATTTAATAAAAAGAATAATATTCAAACCTACTAAACATAGTCTCAGTAATTTTCTAAAGTTCAATGTGCATAAGAATGCACTCTGCCAAGTATAGGGTAATATAAAAATATAATAATTAAATATTTTTTTTGTAATTAATACTACATTTAAAGCTCTAAATAAAGTATAAAATATTAAAAGAAAAATGTTTTAAGGTTACTCAAAAAAGGAATTGAAATGTTCACTTCCGGTTTACAAAACGTAAAAAAAATCAAATTTTGAATTTTATATTGTTAATTATATTGCATTTAAAAAAAATCATTTATTTCTATTGTTTCGCGTGTCAAATACACACACAAAAATCTTTATTGCTGTTTGTAGGTAAGATAAGATAATACAAAACATTTTAAAAGTTGCCCCATACAAACTGGCCTCTGCGAGAGGCATGCAATATGTCTGGCAAGACAATTTATTAGTCTTAATTTTTAAATAAAAACAAAAAAAAAAAATTTTATTAATAGTCAGCTGATTAAAGTCTTCTTCTTCCTCATCTTCTATTAATTTCTGGTTTTTATTTATGTCATCTGATTCTTCATCTTCGATTCATTTCTGGCTTCTATTTGGTTGTGATATATATTTGTGTGAGATAAATGTTTGGTGAGCACAATTTCGTCAACGTCTTGTGTTTCATCAGGATATTGTCTTGTGTTTTTGAGTTTGATCAATATGTCCATCCAGGGTCTAAGGTCTTGCATTAGTAGATCTTGCAGTTCATTCATGTGAGGAATGTCAAAGAATGTATAAAGTGCAATAAATGTATATAATCAAAAAATCAAAAATGTCGTTAATTATAATATTCATGTAAATACTCAAAGAATGTCAAAATGTAATACAGTACAAACTAATTCATCATGATACAATATATCATTATTTGGTCTTATGTCAGTTGAATGTCAAATTTCATAATGGAATAATAATATCTATTGAGATATTAATGGAATAAGGTTTAAAGATTGTAAAAATTTCATGTTAAACAATGTCCAAAATATTAGTATTCCAATTAATTTCCTTATCATTTAAAAATTCAGTTACAGTATAATAGCATTTGTGTATAAGCATTGTTTTAGTTTACTTTTGAACATTGTTATGTTAAGTTCTTTTATGGCATTTGGCAGCTTATTATATAAAAGAGGAGCCATACAAAAAATGCTGTCACTCATAATATTTTTTTTGCGTTTGTCTATGAGCAGTCTACACTTATCACGCCGGTTACGTTTTACTTTGTCACTCAATAGAGGAAAATAATGAGGGTTATTCCTTACAAAACACATAACTTCAAATATGTACAAGCATGGCAGAGTTAATATTTGGTTGTCTATGAATACTTGTTGACAGCTATCTGTAACTTGCATCCCGAACATAGCACGAATGCATCGTTTTTGTGCTTTGAAAACTGAGGCTGTATCAGTTGAATTCCCCCAAAAAATGATCCCATATCTCAAGACTGATGCCACTAATCCATGGTAAGATGTAAGAAGAGCCTCTTTCTTTACCACTGGAGCAAGCCTATGTAGAACATATGCCGAGCTACCCAGCTTCTTGCAGAGAATCTCAACATGTGCCTTCCAATTCAATTTCATGTCTATTGTTAGGCCCAAAAATTTTGTTGTAGTGACTTCTGCAATTTTTTTATTTTGATAATTTATGTTTATGTTACTCAAGTAATTTTTTGTTTGAGTAAATTGCATGAAATTGGTTTTGTTTAAATTAATTTTTAAGTTATTAATGTTTCACCAATGGATAGATGAATTTAGTGCGGCATTGATATCTTCCTCATAATTAGCTTTATCTTGACATGCTATTGTTATTGTGCTGTTATCTGCAAATAGTGACATTGGATGCTCAATTACTTTAGGAAAATCATTTATGTAGACAATAAATTGAAACGGTCCCCACACACTTCCCTGCGGCACACCAAATTTGACAGTTCTTTCTTTAGAGGTGAATATTTCCTCCTGTTTAGTTTTAGTATTAATCTTCGTAATTTTAGTTACTTGCCTTCTGTCTGTTAGGTAAGATTTTACCAAGTCAAGCACATTACCTCTAACCCCATAGGCTTCAAATTTACTCAGAAGAATATCATGATTGACATAGTCAAATGCCTGGGTCATATCACAATAAATGGTACATATAGCATTGTTATTATCAACATTTTTCATTACTTTGTTAAGAAAATCATATATAGCAATATTTATAGTCTTATTTCTTCTAAAACCTTTTTGCTCATTACAAAGTATGTTGTATTTTTCATAATACTGAATGAATTGCTGGTTAAAATATTTTTCAAATATTTTTGACATTATAGGTATAAGGGCAATAGGTCGGTAATATTCCATGTGCTCCCTATTTTCTTTTTTAAATACAGGTATGATTATACTTTTTTTAAGGGCCTCGGGAAATGTGCCTGTACTTATACACAAATTGATTATATGACTAAGAGGGCTACAGATAGTCTCTTTAACAGTTTTTATTATATTATATTATTATATTTTTGTGCAAATCTCATCATATCCAACACTATTAGTGTTTTTTAAGGAATTTATGATTTTGAGAATGTCATGTGGTGTAGATGGCGCCACGAACATTGAGTTCTGAGTTCTATCAATATTTTGTGTCACATTTATACCAGAACTAGGTAATGGAGTAATTTTATCAACAAAATAGTTATTAAATGCATTAGCCATTAGTTTTGGGTCTGTCAAAAGTTGACCATTACATTGGATTTTATCTATGGACATTTTAGGTAAGTTATTTCTCAATCTATTTATAATATGCCAAGTAGTTTTTGATTGATTGTCTGACATTTTTATTTTGTAATTGTTTTGAGCTTTTTGTGTTAGTTTGATAATTTTTTTGAACAATCTGGTGTAGTTTTTATATTTTGCCTTATTTTCTTCATAAGGTTTAGTTCGACAATCATTAAACAACAACCTTTTCTTTTTACTACATAGTTTTAACCCACGAGACAGCCATGTTGCATTTCTTGTTACATTGATTGTTACAGTTCTATAAGGGAAACACAAGTTGTATAATAACTTAAATAAATCTATAAATGTGTTGTATGCTAAGTTTGCATCAAATATTTCATATATATCTGAAAAAGTAAGGTTCTTTAAGTGACTTTGAAATTTTATTATATTTTCGACACTGTAATCTCTACATTTTTTCCGCCAATACTTGTTAATACATATTTTTTTCACAGGATATCTCAACAATTGAGCGGTGTGGTCGGACAGCGCCAATCCCAACACTTCTGCCTTGCACTTGCTCCTAAAGTCATGTGCAAAGTTGTCTATGCAAGTTTGACGTGTCATAATGAAGGGAAAAAATATTTATAGCATAGTTTTTTAGCATCTTAGCGCATGAACCCGATTGCTTTGAACGTGTTCATAGCGATGTGTATGTATTATTTTTACTCTAATTCGTAAACTATTACAGATCACGTTCTAATATACAATATTTTTGTGAAGATTAAGTACATTTAGAGCTTTATTTCAAGAATTAAATATTTAAAAAAAAACTGTCCAAATTACTCAAAAATAGATTTGAAATGTTCACTTCCGGTTCACAATACGCAAAAAAATCAAATTTCGAATTCGACAAAATAAATAAAAAGTACAACTTTTTAACTATAAAAACAATGCTTCTCTATTTTTTTTAAATAATAAATTGATACAAATAAATAAGATACATACAAGAAGCATACAAAAATTAATATTTAAATTTTTAGTACATTTTTAAAAGCTCAAAACTCGGCATTAAAGCAACGCACAAAAAAAAGAATGTGCCTACACACCCACGCCTGCTAGAAGTATAACTGACCAGAATATAATCAAAATTCACGACCTCATATTTTTTTGGTTGTCTGCTTGGCGTGAAATGCCCCAGTTTTGACACTTGACTCGATTTTTTTTCGAGTTCTCAAGTGTTCTGAAGCTATAAGATTTTAAATTGTAAGATAGACGTAGTGATTTTTTGTTTTAAATTTGTTGTATACAATATAACAAACATGAAAAAACAAAAAAACTGCATTCTATAGCATAAATTCGTTTTTTTTTTAATATTTCAATACTTCGGGACCATTTTCCCGCCAGAAAAAACATTGTTTTTTATTTTCATTTTACGAAGTTTTTATGAAAATAACTTTAATTTTAATGTAGTTTATGTCAAAATAAAGACCGGTTCAACGAGATGCCATTAAATAAATAAAGTAGCCAAGTGCGAGTTGGACTCGCCCATGAAGGGTTCCGTTGCAGCAAGTAATAACATAATATGCATAGTACACATAATTCTTGTAGTTCGTTGTAACTTTGATCGAAGTTTTAATAATAGTGTATTTATGACGTACTAAAAAAAACTACTCATCAGATCGAGTTAGAGGGGGGGGGGACACACATTTTACCACTTTGGAAGCGTCTCTCGCGCAAATTATACAGTGTAGACAAAAATTATTTTGAAAACCTCAACATCATTTTTGAAGACCTATCGATAGACACCCTACACGTTTAGGTTTGATGAAAAAAAAAATTTTGAGTTTCAGTTCTCAGTATGGGGGGCAACCCTAATTTTTGTTTTTTTTTTAAACTTTTGTAAAAATCTTAATGCGGTTCACAGAATACATCTACTTACCAAGTTTCAACAGTGTAGTTCTCATAGTTTCGGCAAAAAGTGTTGGCAACCCCGTTTTAAGGCGCAAGGGGTGGCAACATCGTGCGACTTAAGGTGGTGGGGCCTGGCGACGGAGAACGGAGAAGGGACTTTAGCTCCAGACAGCGCCCACGGCGGACGTACAGTGCTTGCTTTCGTGTCTTTGTGTGACTAATTGATTATTGCTGTTAATTAAGGTTAATGCAGTTCATTATTAAGGTTATTATATTAAATGTTGTAACGGTTATGTAAATATCGTTTGCTTCACTCTCCCAACCTTCTGATGTAGATTGCTTACATCAGAAGTGGGATACCACGAGGCCTAGCTCGCCATTTAATCTTGAGTTTTATTAAAGTTTTTCAAAGCAAAACTTAGCGTTCGGATTATAATTGGTTCCAAAACGAATGCGCAAAAGTAAGCGCAGACATGTACCAAAGCGTGGTCGTTCCTCATCAAGTAGCAGCACAAGGGCAGACAGTGACAGCAGCTGGTCTGGGATTTCACCATAAGAACTCTACCCAGAAACTGACAAAGGTATCTCTCACAAACGATGCCGCAACTGTGAGTACAAGTGCCATTACTAAAATAACTATAATACCTGATTTTGATCCATTACGTGAGAATTTTGTTTTGTGGTTGAATGTGATGGAAACAGGCTTCGACATTCTCATGGTAGTCTGATTGGTCATCAGATTTTAAATAAACTCAAAGGTTCTGAAAATATTCGTTACGACTTGTTTTTGCTTAATGATTGATAATTTGGTTGGTGATATACACAGTAGGGGGTACATAAAACATAAAACTGGGAAAACGAACTGCTGTTAACACTACTCCCAGAGAGGGTAACGTTATAAAAATTGCCCAAGTATATTCGCCCGAACGCTTAATTTTGTAGGTAGTTCTAAAACATCTGAATCATATCATAATATAATCATATATATATAGTATAATCAGAAAACAACTAGTTTTCTGATGATTATGACCCTAATATCAATTTATTCGAGTCTGAAGAATGTTGTAATTGTGGCGGGAACCACAAAAGAGTTCAGTGTACGGTAAAGCGCGAGTTTTGTAGGAATTCAAAGAAAAAAAATTGAGATGAATTGGGAAAACAAGAAATAAAGTACGTGCAGACGACTAAAACAAATGACAAATTTAGTAAATAGAAAATGTAAATGGTGCAGGTTGCAAACGAGTTCATTGATACGGGGGTGGTTGCTCAATAATATGCTCAAAAGTAGCCAAAGTAATGAACCTTCAAAAGCTCTCTTAGGAACGCCTTGTAACCATACAAGGGTTTTTTTTTAAAGAGAGTGTAAGGATAGTAAAGAATATTGCACGAGTGGATTTTAAAATAAATTCTGTTTTTGTAAAAATGAACTCGATGGACGTTCTCGATGAGCTAACCAGATAAGACTTAATATTACAGAGTTACCCTTTTTGTGTGTTCGAATAGGTGAAACACTAACATTTGGGTACATCGAAGAATTAGCTGAGGTTTACAGTGCAGTTAATTCAAATCTACTTACACTTTTTGTTAAATATGAGGAGTGCATATGTATAATAACTTTTGAACTTGGAAAGGTTAGTTAGTGGTTATGAGATGACTATTAGTCTATAGAGCGACAAGCCCGTGCAAGTTAAGCCGTAAACATTACAAGTAAGTAAGTGCGTAACAGTACAAAAGTATATAAGAGTCAGTTTCAAAAACATGACTGTGTAAAGATTGATTATATTCAGCATATGCGAGTCAGTGAGAGAGATAGTAAATGCCGATAATGGGTATAATAAAGATTTTCAATTTTGATCTGTGGATTGAACTAATAAATTATGTGACGTGTTGGCAAGGTAATCAGTGAGTGGCGCTAATGATATACTCATGGTGGTTACTGATATTGTGGTGCATACATAAAATTAGAATGGGTATTAAGGTGGATATGCTGACTATAATTATTTTGAATCATCTTATCGAATTATTTTGAACTAGTCAGTTCCTTTTTACTTTATCCAATATATTAGATGTTAATGTGATAAATGTTTACTTATTATGTTGAATATGGAGAGTTTAACAACTTCAGAAGATTGAATTGGCACATTGCTAGAGACCAACAGTGAGCTAAAACAGAGATTTCCTAAGCCTAAAGGAAAGAGCAGCTGTACTAGGCACCGATTGGCTTTGGTAATGACTTATTTTGGAGAGTTGAACAACTTCAGAAGATTGAATTGGCACATTGCTGGAGACCAACAGTGAGCTAAAACAGAGATTTCCTAAGCCTAAAGGAAAGAGCAGCTGTACTAGGCACTGATTGGCTTTGGTAATGACTGAGTCGTCGTAGGGATTGCCTAAGTCTAAAGGCAACAGCCCTCGCTCTGGTTGTTCAACTTATGTATACGTATGTAACGATGGAACTTTCAAGAATTTCTAAGAATAAAGGTATTCGTGAATTGATTTCAAGTTGTCATTATCGCATAAAGGAACTGAATATGTCATGATAGGCCGAGCTTTGTTATTTTTTGCATAGATGGTAACACTAAGTTTTTAACATTATAGATTGATCGTGCCTGGGGCAGGCACGGTGCAGGAGGGCCGTGTTGGCAACCCCGTTTTAAGGCGCAAGGGGTGGCAACATCGTGCGACTTAAGGTGGTGGGGCCTGGCGACGGAGAACGGAGAAGGGACTTTAGCTCCAGACAGCGCCCACGGCGGACGTACAGTGCTTGCTTTCGTGTCTTTGTGTGACTAATTGATTATTGCTGTTAATTAAGGTTAATGCAGTTAATTATTAAGGTTATTATATTAAATGTTGTAACGGTTATGTTAATATCGTTTGCTTCACTCTCCCAACCTTCTGATGTAGATTGCTTACAAAAGCGGCTGTGACATACGGACGGACAGACAGACAGACAGACAGACAGACATGACGAATCTATAAGGGTTCCGTTTTTACGTTTTACGGAACCCTAAAAATATGGGTATACCTTCCCAAATAAAAATACGAATATTTATTTTTGGCATCAAAAAACCAACCGCAAAAGATAAGCCTGTTTGGTTTGCGTTAGTGGTCCCCAAAGGGACCAGGGAGAGCGGGTATACAAGCTAGATAATTTTGGTTGTATCTAGACCTTCATAGATAAAAGTGGATAATTCAGATTGAAAGTATGTAGTTAGTAAAGTTTGTAATACGTAGCCAAGTTCCCTTTTGACATACCTAGTTTTGTTATTAAGCTATTTATTAGTATGTTATTTCAGACATGCGCGGTCCGAAGGACACAGGTGGCATGCCAAAGATTAAAGCTCTGCACTTTAAAAAATAAAATGAAATGGACTAATTTAATGTCAGCTTTAATTATTGTTATAAATGTTATCACCTCTATTTTGTTTACCGTGTATTTCACTATAGTATTATATTTAATACTGGGATTTGAGTTTATATACGTGTCATTTAGTGTAGAGGGCGCCGGTGGGATACCATTCACTTCTACCCGCCATCTCAAAAGAGTTTTAGAGGGGTTGGCGCTATAAGTAGATGGAGCTAAGCCGTTGAAGAGCATTCCTTTGTGAAATTTTGTATGGGAAAGATGGAACAGTTGTCAATATAAATTCTTACATTTATTCAATTGGTTTACTTTTACTCAATTGATAATATAAATAAAACAATAATCAAAAAACTAATAATTAAAAATTGGCAGTCATAGGAACTGCCGATAGAAGTGAAAACTTATAACTCAGAATTTGATAGCTTACCTTGGAAACTACACGGGTGTAACCGGTGGGCGTGACCTCGCCATCATGGCATGGCCATCTAGAAATGCGTCAGCATTTGTTATCAATTGAGTAAAAGTAAACCAATTGAATAAATGTAAGAATTTATATTGACAACTGTTCGATCTTTCCCATATAAAATTTCACAAAGGAATACTCTTCAACGGCTTAGCTCCATCTACTTATAGCGCCAATCCTTCTAAAACTCTTTTGAGAGTGCGGGTAGAAGTGAATGGTATCCCACCAGCGCCCTCTACACTAAATTTTATCAGTCATACCCATTTCTTTCAATAATCAGATACTTGTTCTTTTATGACACATATTTAGACTCAAATCCCAGTATTAAATACAATACTATAGTGAAATACACTACAAACAAATACAGGTGATAACACATTTCCCATTGGCTTGCGCATTTCTAGATGGCCATGCCATGATGGCGAGGCCACGCCCTTTTAGTATTTCCCATTTGCTGACGCATTTCTAGATGTCTAATCGCCAAGGTTCCGAGTTTACCCGAATATTTTTTATTAGCGTGACGCATAGCGGCATAGAGCGTGACGGTAGAATTCAATTTACACCCCACGAAAAATTTGTGTAGGCGCGCCTAAAGAAGTTTTCACTTCAATTGTAGCGGGCTACACATTACAGTAAAGTATGCGTGTACGTTCCTCGGCGTCCTGTTTCATACTACGGGCGAGCTTCGTATTTACGGCGCGCGACATCCGCTTGAACGGCGAGCGACGACATCCCTGCGCGGCGGCTCCTCTGCAACTGGCGCGCGCACATCGACCGAAATATATTTATATGAATCCAGCGACCACTGCCTCGTGCGATCTTTCATTAACGACTTCTTTATAGAGATACTAATTGTAGATGGTCCTATGTATTTTTTAACCAGATCGATTTACTAAATGGATGATACTTCTCCGATCACTGTTTTACTTCTGAAACTACTATTACACTCGAAACTCAGATTTACGCAGCGGGCAAACTAGTAAAACCTGGCTAAACAATAACCCACCCCTAACTGCTCCCGGCGCAAAAGTGCCCATGATGTTCGCCGCGTTAATGACCGCGTTAATTAGATGACTAATAGCTATGGTCTCGAGTTTAAATTTGGGTCCCCGAAGATTTCTTATCATACCCGAGCGTGACGCTAGAATCCAATTCACAGCCCATGAAAAATCTGTCTAGGCGCGCCAAAAGAAGTTTTCACTTCAAAAATTGGCAGTCATAGGAAATGCCGATAGAAGTGAAAACTTATAACTCAGAATTTGATTCCTTACTTTGAAAACTAAAAGGGTGTAAACGGAGGGCGTGGCCTTGCAATCTTGGCATGGCCATCTAGGAATGCGTCAGTATTTCCGATTGGCTGATGCGTTTCTAGATGGCCAGGGTTTCTAGATAAGTACATTAATTCTAAACAAACGATACCGCTAGAAGCGTCTTGAAACGCTCTTGAGAATAAATGGCCTCAAACGGATACAAGTAGGGCGGCACTTCATATGTCGAAGCAAAAACACCGCGGTTTTGTAACCTGACACCCGTTTTCCCGCCAAAATTGTAAACGCGAAGAGCAGGCGGTGTAGCAAGCGGTTAATATCTCTTCGCTTGAAGAAGATAAGAGTTTCTCCGGTTGTAATATTTCGAATATACTACTCAGGTTGCAAAGGCTCTGAAATCTTTCTTTAGTTTGAGAAATTAATATATCTAAACAGCAATAGTATACATTGACTTTGAAATAGGATTCCGGGTCGGAAATTCTCTCATCTTGTGATAACTCATCAAAAAAACGCTTCGTTATCTTTCGCCTACTATTTTTAAAAACAGTTGTTACCCCCCACTCTTTTGCTAAATCTTTGGATTAATTTAGCAAACTATTAAATGAATTCTGATTTCTTAATTGGCACAGTCTATTTAAAAGATTACTTAATAAAATACTAGATTTCTGTGAGTCATTATTTTCATGCTGTAGAGCTTTAGAAACGGGATTAATAATTTCAAATAGTGAAGAAAAAAATGTAACGAGCACTAAGAAATTAAAACTCTCTAAAATATTCATTATACTTTTACATTCTTCACGTTCATCTTTTTTATTTGAAATTAAATTTAGTTGGTACAAAGTTTTCATGATTGGTAAAAAAAATTTCTTTACTGCTAATAAAGCGTCGTTCCTAGAAGACCATCTGGTAGGACATACCTTTTTAAGGGTAATCAAATATTTTTCAGATGAATCGTCACTTAGCATAGCCCAGCGTTTTATACTATTGCCAAAAAAAGTATATATTTTTTCTAAATTATCGAAAAAAGTCGATACTTCACGAACATGTCTCGCAGCATCGTTCAAAACCAAGTTTAAAGCGTGCGCAGCACAATGAACATAATTTTATTTTTCCTTACACACTTTGGGGGCCCTCGTAGCCCGGGGGCTCCGTATAATTGATACGGCAAATACGGCGGTAGCTACGCCCCTGCGAGAGACGAGTCGAGGCGAAAGAGCCCTATACACCAGATGTTACGGAGCTTCGACTCCGACTCCGTTATGTCGGAAGTTCCGATTAGTTTTACACCTCCGGTTCCGACTCCGGTTCCTAAACTTTTGAATCGGAGGTTAATCGGATGTCGAAGCATAACTTAGCGGCGGCGCCCTGCGCCGACAGTAATGAACAGTTTCGCAGGAAAAGTATACTAAATGAGCACAACATAGAAAAACGCAAAATTCCAGCACCTTATATTAAATTTCCGCCAATGTTATCGTGCCCACCAGACTCGGTAGCGAGCGAATACCTTTTTGGTGGCGTCGATTTAATCTACAAGGGGGCGCCTAGTGCCAGAAAACGAAAAAAGGACATTTTCGCCGCCGCTCATGTTAAGAAACTAAAAACTATAACAAAAAAAACATTGACATCAAGATGGGTACAATCAAGAAAAAGCATACTAGCCGAATAGAATTTTAAAAATAGATCAGATTTTTTTACAGAAAAAAATTAAAATGGCACTTGAAAAAACTATTTTAATTCATGTACTCGAAATTATTAGCGATGACCCCACATTATTATTTGATAATAAAATTTCTAATTTTACGTTCTATTAAAGTCACCGAACCAAAGAATAAATATTAGACCGAACACTTTTTAAATTTATGTTTAATTATTGAGTATAATTAAATAAAACTTGGTCAAAAATTTACTCCTGATTTAATATTGATTTCCCCTCCAAACTGCGTCATGCTATTCTCGACTTACATCATATTAAGAAGGGGCTCGCGCGGGTGAAATCAGATTTTTTCCTGGCAGTCTAGTCTCTATATCTATATCTAGTCTAGATATTTCTTAAGAGTGCTTAGGCGCACTCTTAAGAAATATCTTAGGCTGTGACAGCTTCAAAGCTTATGTTCATGAAGTACATAATATACTTACATACTTTTGGTGTCAATGTGTTAAATTTAATTTGTTTGAAAGCTTTTGTTCATTTAACATACTTTATATTTGGGATTCAATTAATTGAATTTTTTGTTTATTTTTGAATATTCCATTTTTTTTCTTTTTTTTTGTGATATTTCATGAAACAAAACAATGAAAAGTTTGAATGAATGTTTTATTTGTCCTAAAATAAAAATCTCTCTACTTCTACTACGACTACTTCCGACCCTACCTCCGACTCCGGTTCCGACTCCGACTCCGACTCTGACTCCGATAAATCAAATTTAAAAACTCCGACTCCGACTTCGGTTCCGATAAGATCACCTCCGTTACATCCCTGCGTATACACACTGCCCACTTGACTTCACTCGGCCAGCTAGCCGAGCTACGCGCGACGGCGAGTGATCACAAGTCATGGCAAAACGACCCTCCGCACACTGGCGTTGGCCTCCACTGGGCCAGTCTGTATAGGCGGCTTAATAAATTAAGCGGGAAAAACTGGTAAGGCGCGGGTTACACCGCGGCGCGCTGTTGGTACCTCATAAACCGTATATAGTTAAAATACTACCATTTATGATACGTATAAGTGTGCAACACTTTGTACCTAATTTAGAAATTTAGGTTTGTTTTGTATTTTGTAGAGATTATTATGGATGGAGTCAACATTTTTCTTACCAAAATAAACTTAAACGCAGATGGCAGATGATAACACTGAGAAACCTATGGCCCTGGTTTAAGAACAAACAAAAATAAATAAGTAAATATCCATAAACAGAATTTGAGACGGAAACTCGGAGCTCAGACGCACTATGGACTTAGATGAAGATAATAACCGTAAGTTATCTGCGTATCTAGAATCCCTTACTTCTTTTCTTTTACAATGAACCAGTAAGAACTTCTATCTAGATCCATGTATCTATAAATTCTATAAATATAAAAGCGAAAGGTCATCACCGAATCTCAGAAACTACAAATGCTAGGAGTCTGAAATTTTGTATGGAGATGCCTTTTAGCACGTAGACGCTCGCTGAGATGGGGTTTCGCGAAATTGAACCACTACGAGGGTGAAATAAGGGATGGACGGTTGTATGAAAATACCGTAATTTTCAAACTTAGAAACATGATATCCACTAGACTGGTTTTATAGAAATTTGGTGCACAGATGGAGTAGATCCCAAAAATGGACATACACTACTTTTTATTATGGAAAAAGGGTTGGATGAGTTTAAATGGGGGATGAAAGTTTTGTGTGGAAGTCATAATTGTTGAAAATAAAACCATGAAACTTCGTATCTAGACACTAGACGCAAAGTAAATAAAAGTTTGTTCTAGTAATTTTGTAATTTAGAACAGTGAAATAAAATGGGGGTGAAATAGGGTTTGAAATGGAGGATGAATGTTTGTACAGAAGTTCACAATTGTTGAAGATAAAATCATGAAACTTTGTATCTTGACTTCTAAACACTAGATGCAAAGCAAATAAATTTGTTCCAGCAATTTTGTAATTTCAGCAGTATGGGGATGATAAAGGGGTTAAAATGGGAGATGAAAGTTTATATGGAAGTTCATCAATGTTGAAGATGAAACCATTAAATTATACATATACCTATAGCATACTAATTTGTTATAAATGTGAAAGTAACTCTGTGTGTCTGTCTGTTATGCTTTAATGTATGTCAGAAATAACTTAGACTTATACAACAGGCGAGGAGAGAGACATTCTTGCTATATATGCAACGCTGACAAGCTAGATAGTATACCACACTCCCTCACAAGATCGGAAAAGCTGACTCACATTATGGGACCGGAAGTTTATAACATTCTTCCTAAAATAGTTAAATCAGCCCCGAGTTTGGGCAGCTTCAAGAACCGATTAAAAAGCTGGCTTATCGATCATACTTTTTATAGCTACAGCGATTTTTTAAAGAGTGATGGTTAATAATATACTCTTGATTGGATATCTTCCCAAACCAGATTTTTGGTAAGGTGCTATAGTATTGAATTAAATAACCTGCAAATCCTATCCTTCTGACTTCCTATTTTTGGTTTCTGATTACAGTGGACTTTGTATTTTATTTTCCGACCAGTATCTTACTCAAAACCAACATAAACATAATTGTCTGTAAGACCAGCTTTTGAATGAATGGATACGTGCAAACAACTTATTTAAAAGATTGTTCACTATTTAATTGTTTGTTAATTTTACTTATGCATAAGCACATGTTAAGTACAAAAAATCATTGTGCTCTCATTCTTTGCAATGCGGCTCAGTTGTGACTCTGTAAATGCAACACATATCTTGTGTTTTGTTTACTACAATAGAAAACAAACTTTTTTTAACCACTGATTTGACTGTTGATTTATACCACATTGTCCTAATCAAATAAATGTATATTGTTGATATGAAAATTACTTATGTATTACTGTTTTTATAGATTTTTGTGATGATGATGAATGAGATGTGTCCATTATGGTCATTTTCGCTCTCTTGCAGTGGAAGGGGATGAAGAGGAAATGGAAAATGAGAGTGAGGAGTGGATGGACTTCATTTACTATCGAGCCGAGCCCGGCGAGCCGGAGACCGAAGACCAGGATGACTCGGATGAAGAGGAACAACCTTTCGACATCACACTCCCGGCATCTCACTCTGTCAGTATCAGCAGATAATGTAATCCTTAATCCTAGGATGTTTTTATAACATACAACTGAACAGTAATGCCCACCGGACATATCAAGGGAACAACACAGGTCATGTTTAATTGTTAATAATATACAGTTTTGACGATCTGGTTAAATGTTATTTGAAAAAAAAAAGAAAAAAAAAACAGATTTCAATGCAGAATTGAACAAACAGAACCATGGTTGTCTTTGTAAGTTACCAGTTGGTGGTAAAATACCAAGCAAAACTGGTCCCTTAGGAGATGATTCTGTGAAAGAGACCTTCCTTCTGAGTAGTTAAGAGTTAAGGCATATTGATAAAACATCTTATATTGCTGGGTAATGACCACAATGCAGTGCTAGGTGATGATTTGGACTCTTCATGTTCCAATAGCTCAGTGTCACTGTGCTGTTATAGGCAGGCATGTTGCTTACCATCAGGCATATACCTTATAAAAGGAAATATCTGTAGTTAGTGTTGTATTGACTCAGTGCTGGTTTTTTCCAGTGCCCGGGGCGAGGTTTACTAGCGGTCTGCCCCGGCTACGCCCTTATTACAAATATACATAATGAGTTACTTAAACTGCCTGTTGCTCTGGCGGCTACACGCGTTTAAAAATTTGGCGAGAAACGGTTATCAGGTTACTGTTACGCTTTGACATATGAAGTCCTGGCTTACTTGTGCCCGCTTGAGCCCATTTTTCTCAAGAGCGTTTCAAGACGGTTCTGGCGGTATCGTTTGTTTATTATAATTAATGTAATTGAAATGTAAAGCAACAATTTTATACTTGAGTCGAAGTTTTTTCGAGTTCTCAAGTGGTCTAGGAGTTACTAGATAATAAATCATTAGGAAGACAGTGAGACAGTGAAGCCAAAGTCTGAAAGTAGTGAATTCATAAATGTTCAATTTACATGTAGTGATTTTATGTTATATATTAATTGGGCATGATATAACAAACACGAAAAAACAAAACACTGCATTCGATAGCATAAATTGGATTGTAAAAAAAATACTTCGGAACCATTTTCCCGCAAAAATGTTCTACTTTTGTTTTGTTCTTAATTTTACGATTTGTCTATTACGTAAATGATTTTAATTTTTATGTGGCTCATGTCAAAAGACCAGTTAAATTTAAGACAAATTTATGGGCATTTGTACCTCTCTAATTAAAAATACAATAAAAAATATTTCTCGCCCGAGAAAATCTCGCAAAAACCTGAGCGCAAAGGTAAGGTTGTTGGCTTTCGTCATTTTGTGTCATATAGTTACCACGGTGTATCACTCAAAGAATTTTTGAAATCGGCCCTGTAATACCTGTTCAATGAGCGGAGCCTAGTTACTGACCGTACATAAAAAGCCGTCTGCGCTTGGCCATTCAAGTATTACGTAACGCAATTTGGGGGACGGGTTGTTTTGAGAAACGTTACGGTGTCTCATGAAGTTATTTTTTTTACACAAAAATAATCAGTTATTTAAAATCTCCCTAGGTGGCAACCGGCAAGAAGTGTGGTGATTTTTAAATAAAAATGATCACTCAGATTTCACGTAATGTTTACGGAGAGTGAGAGGAAGAGTGTTAAAATGTCAAGGTGTGTTACGACTGTTACGAGGGGGTAGGGGAGGGGGATGTATAAAATATTTTAAATTTCGTTACGTAATTCTTGAACGCTTCCTATGCGGCGCTGTGGCCCTTTATATCTGGCGCCCGGGGCGGTGGCTCTACCCTAATGTTAAGCGGAGGGTGCCCTGGGTAGTGTCTCTACCCTGACTGTGGTGTTGACCGGAGTGTGCCCTGGGTGTGGGTGTTGAGAGGAGTGTGTGTGGTGTGTGCGCAGTACATGGGCGCGTCGCTGGCGAGCGTGGGCGGGCGCTGCGTGCTGGCGGGCGGCGCGCGCGCGCGGCTCCCTGCGCAGGCGCACGCGGGCGCCGTGTTCCCCGGGGAGACCGTGCCCATGCTGCTCACCGACCCCGGCGACGCGCTGCTCATCCGGGAGGTGCTCGCCAAGGACAAGCTCTTCGGGCTGCTCTGCCCCGAGTAACTCACATTCTATTATCTAACAACTTAGTTTTAATGTTGCATCAAATGCATGTCGTTGGGATGAAGACTGAGTCTAACCTATACCATTCTAATTTGTCTGTCAAGTAGATAATGGAAAAATATGGGACATATATATATTTTTATTTTTATCAAATTACTAGCAGAGCAGAGCGGTGCTACCTGCATACTGCATAGTTCCCGTTATTAGTTAGTAGACTGGTCTCGTGGCTTAGTTGGTAGTAGCTCTGCCTGCGAAGCCGAGGGTCGTGGGTTCGATTCCCACCCAGTGCAAATATTTGTGTGATGAATTCAAATGTTTGCACTGTGTCTGGGTGTTTCTATGTATAATAAGTTTGTATTTAAAACTATATAAGTATTATATATCAGCTATCTGGCCGCCATCACACAAGCTTTGCTTAGTTTGGTGTCAGATGGTGTTTGTGTGAATTGTCCACCAATATTTATTATTATTGTGACACATCCCAATCGGCCATCCGTGGCCGCTTGGGATGTGACTGGAAAATATATTAGAAATAAATGATTGTTATTGTGATGTGGTCAGTGAGACGAGCACCGTGCTGTCGGGGTACGGCGTGGTGTGCGAGATCTTCGAGGCGGCCCTGGACGCGCCGGCGGCCGCGGCCCCGGCGCCCGCGCCGCCGCTGTCCATCAAGGCGCGCGCCGTGCACCGCTTCCGGCTCAAGAACATGCCCAAGCGGCCGCGGCCCGTCGCTAACTACTCCAGGTTATTTTTAACTCAAAACTTGTTTTGGCGCACCATAGACAGATTTTTCGTGGGTTGTGAATTGACCTCAAGCATCACGCTCGAGAATGATAGAAATCTTGCGTTGTTTCCAAGATTCTGAGTTATAAGTTTTCACTTCTATCGTCAGTTCCTATGACTGCCAATTTTTTTTAAACTAAATGTTTGAGTTGTGGTGCCGCAGGTTGCGGCCCGTGGAGGTGGTGGTGTTGCCGGAGCTGGCGCCGGCGCACCCGCTGCGGCTGGCGCGACCGACCGCGCTCGACGCGCGCCGCCGACCGCACGCGCCCGCGCACCGGTACGTAGACACGAGCTAGCGGCGGCGGTGCTATGTATTTATGAAGTCAGTTTTGTAATTTTCAATACATATACTTCGATCATCATCCTCAGCCCGTGGTCGTCCACTGCTGGACACAAACCTTTCCAATGTTGCGCCACCAAATCCGATCCTCGGCTCTCCGCATCCATCCGCTTCCTCCTACTCTCTTCAGGTCGTCGGTCCACCGAGCGGGAGGCCGCCCCGCGGGACGTCTCGCACGTGGTCTCCACCGCAGACCCCGTCTTCCCCAACGTTCATCAGCTCTGCGACATATGTGACCCGCCCACTCCCACTTCAGTTTGCTTATTCTCAAGGCTATGTCAGTTACCTTAATTCTCCGTCGGATATCCTCTTTGTGGATTCTGTCCTTCAGAGAGACTCCGAACAATAACCCTCTTCATAGCTCGCTGTGCAACTTGGAATTTGTGGACAAGGCTTTTTTAGTATCCATGTTTCCGCCCAATAGGCTTCGATATAGTTAGTATACTTCGGGTCATTATATTATCTATAGCGTATCAAATCCTTATGCCTATAATATGTAATTATGTGTATAAAAGAGTTGTTATCAAGCTGAAGTGGTAGTGGGCAGGCCACATCGTTCGCAGAACTGAAAACCGATGGGGAAGAAAAGTTCTCGAGTGGCGACCACGAACCGGATGACGCAGTGTTGGACGGCCTCCCACTAGATGGACAGATGACCTCACAGAGGTCGCTGGAAACAGCTGGTTACAGGTTGTACAGGACCATTTGTTATAGAAATCTAGGGAGAGGCCTATGTTCAGCAGTGGACGTCTTGCGTGGCGGGGGTTAATGTATGAGATGTTGTAATGTAGTGTGTGTGTTCCCAGGCAGCCGGCGGCGGTGCGGCGGCTGGACGCGGCCGTGACCCCGTGGCCGGGGTTCGTGTACGAGATGTTCGACTACGCGCGCCTGCGCGACCGGATACACGACCACTTCCGCACGCTGGGGCTCGGTGAGTGCGCGTTGACACACCTCATACACTACACTGCTCATATCTATTGTCAGTCATTTAAATGATTGTTGAAGTAGCAATTCTATTGTAAGAAATAAACTTTCAAGTGGCCAGCGCTTATGATTAAAGAGTACTTATTGATTGTTAGGGTTCCGTAAAACGTAAAAACGGAACCCTTATAGATTCGTCATGTCTGTCTGTCTGTCTGTCTGTCTGTCTGTCCGTCCGTATGTCACAGCCACTTTTTGCCGAAACTATGAGAACTACACTGTTGAAACTTGGTAAGTAGATGTATTCTGTAAACCGCATTAAGATTTTTACAAAAGTTTAAAAAAAAAACAAAAATTAGGGGTGCCCCCCATACTAAGAACTGAAGCTCAAAATTTTATTTTTCATCAAACCTACACGTGTGGGGTGTATATCGATAGGTCTTCAAAAATGATGTTAAGGTTTCTAATATAATTTTTGTCTACACTGAATAACTTGCGCGAGAGACGCTTCCAAAGTGGTAAAATGTGTGTCCCCCCCCCCTCTAACTTCTAAAGTAAGAGAATGAAAAAACTAAAAAAAATATATGATGTACATTACCATGAAAACTACCAACGAAAATTAGTTTGAACTCGATCTGATGAGTAGTTTTTTTTAGTACGTCATAAATACACTATTATTAAAACTTCGATCAAAGTTACAACGAACTACAAGAACTATGTGTACTATGTATATTATGTTACTTGCTGCAACGGAACCCTTCATGGGCGAGTCCAACTCGCACTTGGCTACTTTATTTTTAAAAAAGGTTTGAAAACATGAAAACTGCTACAGATGCGTCATTTTGCGAATCAGAATGTATTGGTCATTTTTCAAATCTGTCTAAATGCAGATGTGTCAATATGCAAATTGGTCAATATGCTGATGTATCTTTGTACAAATGCGTCGTTATGCGTAAAAAAAACAGATTATATTGGTCATTATGCGTCAGAAGGATATATTCACCGTAGTTAACAATCAACATTTCACAGTTTAGTGTCAAGCGTTATATATTATCTTAGCAGCCGTAACACAGGTCACCAACCTAGCACGGTTGCTAATCGACTACTAACTTGTATTAAGTATTTGTTCAAAGTAAGTAATCAATAATGTTGATGTTTTATAAAACAACTTAATAAATGAATCAATACATTTAATCATATTACAGTTGTAATGAACAATGTAATTTTTTTACAATTTTATCATAACTTTATCACCTGATCTCCCATCACCTACTAAGAACTCGCTGTAACTATAAAAAGTTTGATCATAAACCAGGATTTGAATATGTTTTTGAAGCTGCTGAAGCTTGGGCCAATTTAACTACATATTTCAGAAAAGGATGTTATAAACTTC
Source organism: Ectropis crepuscularia (assembly GCA_963693475.1). Classification (NCBI taxonomy): domain Eukaryota; kingdom Metazoa; phylum Arthropoda; class Insecta; order Lepidoptera; family Geometridae; genus Ectropis; species Ectropis crepuscularia. The sequence continues at coordinate 246,203 of OY856355.1, forward strand.
CGGTGTCATGATGGGAGTCAGCTTCCGTAACTTAGTGAGGGAATGTCATATACTATCCAGCTTTCCAGAGTTGCGTATGTTGCAAGAATGTCTCTGTCCCCGCGTGTTGTACGACACGCGTGGCTGGGGTGGTACCGACTGGCTTGTGAATGTGTTCGCTGGGTCCGCGTCCGCAGAGCGCCTGCTGCCGAGCGAGCCGGTGTCGCTGTCGTTCTGGGTGGCCTCCAACCTGGGCGCGGCGCCGCGCGACCGGCTCGCGCTGCTGGCCGTGGACAGCGCGCTGCACCGCCTGCACATGGAGTGCCGCTTCATCGACAAGGTGAGCGTGCGTCAGGTGTCTGACCGTACACAGCACTTCATACACAAGGTTAGCCCGTGACACCCGAACACGTTCAACTACCTGATGCTGCGCCAAACGTCAGCCTCATAACGTAAACATCAAGTGTACAGGACATAGATAATGTTATTCACATTGGTGGTTTACATGGTTTTTCTTATTTTGTTGTAAAATTTGCCACTTCATAGATTTTGGAGTTCGTGACCTTTTTTTTTTTAGAGCCCATTGTTGTCCCATGTCCCATTGTTGAGCAAATGCCTCCCTACCCTCCTTCCATTTATGCGTCTTGAGTTAAAAAGACTGGATGTCCTTATTGTCGAGGTCGTCCCGCCATCGCCTTTTGGGTCTCCCGTGATCTTTGTCATATGAATTCTTTTACATAATATGTAAGTCATGTCTTGGATTACGAGAAGAAAAGGAAAATAGGAGGGTAGGGAACATTTTCAGCTTTATTTTAGTGCCTCTTGAGTCCGATTTCAATTGTTGTTCTGCGTTCGTGTGTCCGAATGATCGTGTCGAATAAATCCCCAAGCTTTACCACGCCCGTGTTTCCTGTCAGGCGTCTGTGCTGGCGTGCGCGCACTGCGGCACGCAGCTGGCGCGGCGCGAGCACGCGCTCGGCATGTCGTCGGCCGGGCTGCGCGCGCACTACGCCAACCCCGGCGGACACGTGCACGACGTGCTCACCGTGGCGGCCGCCGAGAACACGCGCGCCGCCGGACCGCCCTCCACGGAGTTCTCCTGGTTCCCGGGGTGAATAAACTCGACATGTCGCGTAAACTAGCGTGTGACACTCCTCATTGTGAACGAGGCATGAGAGAGATTCACCTGCTGCTATCTCACACAGCAACTATCGCGTTGCACTCATCATTGTGATATGAACGATGCTTACCCTGTGTTTAGAATAGAATGACGGAACAATATATTTCACCTAACTTCTAGAAAAGGGTAATGGTAATTATTAAAACTGAGATGTGGCCACTATTTGCAGATTACCCGCGTTCTGTTTCAACCGAGTTTTTTGTTAGGAACATTTTAGACGCGCGTTGGCAGTCGTTCGTTGCACTCTGTCATGGACTTTACCGCGCGCCGGTGAGGAAACACGCGTGTGTCGATACCCCTGTTTGTTCCAACGGGAAGGAACCTATCCGCGGTCGGATAGTTTGTGATTTGTGAATAGTATACGCCGGGCGTTATTTTTGTGTTTAACTTTGATCCGCGCGGACGGCGCGGACGCAAGATATTTGTGTTAGTAATTAAGACTGAAGACGCCGGGCGTCGATTTTTAGCTTGTCTGTTTTGTGACTGGACTGTTTCGTGGACACGGTCTTGGTGAGCTCGCGCTCCCAAGGCATCCACGGGTTGCGTGGTCGGAGGGAAGCCGATTCCACGCAGAAAGCGACCGACAAGTATCGTTCCCATCTATACTAATATTATAAAGAGGAAAGATTTGTATTTTTGTATGTATGTAATAAACTCAAAAACTACTGAACCGATTTCAAAAATTCTTTTGCCAAGAGAAAGCTACATTATCACTGAGTAACATAGGCTATTTTTATTACAAGAAAAAAATAGTGATCTTTGGAATTTTTTACTAAAACCAACGCAAGGTATAAAAAAAACAGCCATAAAATGGCTTTCATCGCATACGCTGCGGAAAGTACCAACGATAGAACCAAACAATGTTCTACAATATTATAGAACGTATTAAAATCTACAAAAAACCTCGCGAGAGCATATGTCTAACTAAAGTAATTACGGCGCTCCAACTGCTTTTTTACATTTTAAAAGAAGATAAAAATGCCGATCAACTTAAGACCATGCTACTCATACATTTGTTTTAATTCTTATCAAAATAAATTATTTCTCAATCAAGACTGCTTTATTACCTATTGATTTCTTTTTGAATTATTAAAATCGGACATTCCATTCAAAATATATTACGAAATTAAAAATATCCATCCTAAATATTTGCAACGACGCGACGGCCGGCAGAATTATGAAGAGTGTACATACAGTACAGCGTTCATCCCAGTCAGAGTGATTTTATCTCAGAATACTTCTTTATCATGTACCACGTAGGTACATCGTTCCAAGACTACTCAAAATCAAAGAAATCACTTTGAGAGAAGCTTCAATTTCTCGGTGTCCGTTGAGGGTGAGAGAGTTGTTTGTGGTAATATTATTATTTTGTTTTCCCTCGGCATTATGGCACATTTTTGAAGACAATTTGTGTCAAGACATCAAACATACAGCCTAACAACGAGATCCGGATTATGATGTATATGTCGCAGCCGGATTGTATAGTTCGCCGTATTACATTACGGCTAGCCGTTTTGAAAAACGGGGCCGTTTTGTAATGCAGCGGTTCAACGATTAGCCGCATTGTCATTGCAATACGTTCTTCAATAAGACGGTCCACGTTCAGCCGCATTGTATTACTGCTTATGTTGTAGGAAGACCATATTTAAAAAAATAACAACACAAAATCTAAATTAATTTCATTTACCTGAATAAATTGATCGATTATTTCGTACGATATTCCGTACTATTTTTTTTACAACATTTTACCTCTCACATAAAGTTTGAAAGCCCATAACTTGATATCGGTGACGGTACACCTAAGAAACATGGTGAACTTCCATAGACAAGGGTCTATTATCGAAACATGTTCCATCGTAGATAGCATCGTCGCTTAACATCAGGTGAGAGGGTGGTCAAGTGCGAACCTATTATAGTTTTAAAACTACTTGCATGGCTCGCTCCACTCAGGACCTCCCTTGAGCTTCTGGCTCCCGCATTCTTTTAAATACACTCTAGGGGTAGTAGCGCCAAGACTAGGTGGAGTCGGGGTGCTCCGGGTCGGATCTGGGTCTCATGTAACCTACCCGGTCCGATTTAGTCTTAACAAGGTGGACGGTGGAAACGAAATAGTATCCAAGTAACACCCAGGGTGATAAGTGCCACCCTAATAATATTGTGTACGATTCCTCCAAACTCCAGAATCCACTGTCACTTTAGCAATTTAGGAACACACAGTATTCAACGCCATAGTTGTTGTTATATCAGGCAGCGCCATAAGTGTTAAGAATCGGAACTAAAAATTGTCAAAGAGGCGGTTAATCTCTCGCTTTATTACATTACGGCTAGCCGTGTTAGCAATTTAGGAACACACAGTATTCAACGCCATGGTTGTTGTTATGTCAGGCAACGCCATGAGTGTTAAGAATCGGAACTAAAAATTGTCAAAGAATCGGCTAATCTCTCGCTTTATTACATTACGGCTAGCCGTGTTGAATAACGTATGGCGTTGAATACATTCCAGTGGTTTTTAAATCGGCTGTATTCAATCCGGCTGATCGTTAAACCGCCGCTTTACAAAACGGCCTTTAACCAACTAAGCCACCAGGCCAGGCAGTTTAATGTTTTTGAACTTTAAAGTTTTGGTTTTTAATTTTGATCTTTTGGAAAAATTTGGTCATGTACATTTCATTTAGCATACCTACTTAACAAAAAATTTGACCCCGTGCGAAGCCGGGACGGGCCGCTAGTTTATTTATATATTTATAAAGTTCTATTCACTGGGAACAGGGGTAGTTCTTTGGGATAAACGTAGGCACACCTTTATCTCCGCGGAATCCGGTCACACAAGGTACCGTGTGTTTATTTATTTTATTATTTTAAGACAACGTCCCAGTCGTTCTATACTGGGTGGTAGCAGAGTAAGTTTTTTGTTAGTACATAATACGTCGGATAATCATCGCCGATTAGATCGTGGCGGATTCCCTGGCTGATCGTAATTTATCCAAAACACCCTGATTAAAAGAGATTTTCATAAATCAATTAGTAAAATACAAAAAGTGAAAGCTTAATAGTACACGTTTTTTAAGTTTTATAATAAACTTTGCACTGTACGATAATAATTATTGGATAGATAAGAGTCAAGTTTTTTAAATTTATCGGAATTGTAATGATCAACAAAAAAAATTACAACTTTCTAAAAATTCACTATTACTATAAAAAGTTTAACGATAAGCCAGCATTTCAATCTGTTTTTGAAATTACCGAAGCTTAGGTCTGATTTAACTATTTCAGAAAGACTGTTGTACCATAAATATCCATAAATTGATTCCATTTCACTTTTATTCACAATATTTTGGTAATATAAAATGAATATATCTATCGTTACTTTAATTGACGTTATGCCGTTCTAAATGATTAAATAAATGAATCAAAAACTGAGGAAATGTGATATACCAACCAGCTTGTCAGCATTGCTTATATAATAAGAATATCTCTCTCTCTCCTCACGTGTTGAATCTAAGTTATTTCTGATATAATAACAGTATGCTAAGCTCTTTGAAATATGATTTAACGTGAATCTGCATTGCGAAACGCCAACCATGGCACGTACGGCACGTTTTTGGTCACGACAACGACGACAGCTGTTGCTCCCAGTCGGCAGCGCGCGCGTATTTTTCAGCGCCGTACTATACCCGAGAATGTACCGTGGCAAAGTAACACGCACGAGACACTTCCGCAGACACCAATCGGGAAAACGGGATTAATGTGAAATCATAGCTTACATGTTTACTTACATAATTATGTCGTCTGTTTGGGAGACAACTAGGCTGTAGTCATTGTCTTTAATCTGCCATAAGCGAGTCTCGCTACATCATCATCATCAACATCAACAGCCCACTAAACGTTCCCACTGCTGGGACTCGGGGCCTTCTCTCGCAAGGAGAGAGTTAAGGTCATAATCCACCACGCTGGTCCAGTGCGGGTTGGCGGATGACACATGACATAGCCTCGCTACGATAGCGCTCAATTCTTCATCACTTATGAGTAAAAGTATAGCTATCGCTGCAAGGAATGCAAATGCATGTTCGATAAATTAAGCAGACCAGCCTGGGGCACGGCCGCGAGTCTGTAATGATTACCGGATCGTTTATGTATACTAAAGCTACTCTGCTACCACCCAATATAAAACGATTGGGACTTTCTCTTAAAATCTATAGAAGTATGACAGTACCTTGTGCAACCAGACTCCTCTGGTCAAATGTATAAAGGCGTGTCTACGCTTATTCCCAACGAACCTAACCTAAAATGATTAGAAGTTTATAAAATGTATATATATGTAAGTACGATACTTGTATAGTTATAGTTATATATAAGCTCGTAGCTCGAGAAAGCGACATCGTTTCATGGTTGATGTTCCAAAGACGCGAACGAAGAGATTTGACTCTACTTTTGTGATAAGAACGTCTAGGCTGTGGAATGCGTTGCCTGAGTGGGTTTTCCCTGTTGGTTACAATCTTTGTGTCTTCAAGTCGAGAGTGAATCGGTTTCTTCTAGGTAAACACGCTCCATCGTAGACCGCATCGTCGTTTAACATCAGGCGAGATGGCGGTCAAGTGTAAGCCTATAAAAGTTAAAAAAAAAAAAAAAAAAAAAACTTGTCAGCTGTTCTCGCCGGGTAGTCGGTTTGGAAGGATCCAAAGCACTGAACTCCGTGGATGCCATCGGGAGTGCCTCGCTCGCCCGAAGAGACCGCGTTCACAACACAAGTTCCTTCGGGACCGCGCGTGTAGAATGAAGATCGTCCGTCCAGGACCACTTATGATACTCGGGCGTCCGTTCCTCGGAAACGCCTTACAAAACCAAAACCAAATCCGACCGTCGCATATGCCCGTCCGGGGCAGAATGTACACCGAATTATAACGTGATCCTCGCGTGCAAACCACTTGTGTAAGTGACCACTGACAAACGGACACTCGGCATCTACAATTTTAATTAAAACAAAATTATATCCCGACCGCGGACATGTTCCTTCAACGCCGCGTTGGAACCAAAGTGGTTTGAATCGACGCGCGCGTGTTTCCTCAAGGACGCGCGAAGGCAAACAGACCGGCCGATGACCCTCCCCTCCCGTATCAGCGTTCCTCGCAAAAACTCGGTTTAAACAGAAAGCGGGTATTTGCCAAAGTGGCCACATCTCAGTTTAATAATTACCATTACCCTTTTCTACAAGTTAGGCAAAATATGTTGTTACGTCATTATATTCTAAACAGGTGATTTTGAATAGAACGGCTAGGATGTAGGATGTTGTAATATATTTGTGTTGTGTGGTGTGCAGGTACGCGTGGGTGGTGGTGGTGTGCGCGGGCTGCGCGCGGCACGTGGGCTGGCGGTTCGAGGCGCGGCGCCGCGCGCTGCGTCCGCGCTGCTTCTACGCGCTCTGCCAGAACTACGTGCAGCCGCGCGCTGCCGCCGGGCCACCGCTCTGATCTCTCCGCGTGCCTCCGACACATTACAGAATAGATATTCCTCCCTTGTCGATATAACTTAGTGCCTCCAACACTTTATAGGATAGATATTCCTTACCACAGCACTCGTTAATAAAACTTACCTCGGAAGAAACTGGGTTGTGATTCCACGCAATCCGAACGGCTGAAATTCGGAATGACAGTCCTTATTTCTGTCATTCTAAACAGATGAAATAAAGGCAGAGGTGCGAGATTCCGTGTCGGATCAACCTGCTAATGGGCGCCGGGTATGGTTGCTGTAAGATTGACCCAATTTGAAGTGAAGCTCGTCATGAAATGAATGTAGTAGTCTATTAATCTGCATTTAAATGTTACCGCAGAGCTACAGCCAAGTCTAAAAGTGGAGGAGTTTGGAGAACGTACCCATACTATGTAACCTTATACAGTTATACACGTTTGCCGTTCTGCCCCATTTTGTCATTGCAGTGTTTTTTCAAATTCCTCCACTTTTGACAGTTATTCAGTTATTGTAATAGTTAAATTGGCAGGCCTCCCACAAGGTGGTCCTACAATGTGGTGAAGGTCGCCGTACATCGCTACATGCCGGCGCAACTACATATAATGCAATTTGTTCATCGATTGTATGTATGTTGTCTTCCTTATTTCTCCTAGAACATGAACAGAAATTCAGATTATTGAGACTATACTGTATTGACAACCAGACGAAAATGTTAAAATCCTCTCCTTCTTTGTGACCAAATATTGTATAGTGTTATGAACGGAGCACGTGGTGTGTGGTGTGGCTACGTTCCTTCGGGTAGCATAACTTTGATTCTAAATTTAATTGTGATAAAATTGACTTAAAATTTTAAATTGAACGCTCTTATTAGTGTTGTAAGTTTTAAACAAAAAATCTATGACCAATATACTTTTTATTCCACTTATTGTGTGCAATTCAACGTGTACCCGAGACAGGAACCCACGAGGAGGATACAAAATATATAGTTTTTTTTATATAGTTAGTGTATTTGCTTGTATAGATATATTTACATGAATATCTTGCCTTCTGTTGAGTGGAGGTGAATTCGAAATTTTTATATAAAATAAGATTTAACTGCATCATTTTCGAGAACTTTTACTGTGTTCCGGTTCGAAGGGCAATGTTTCCAGTGAAATTACAGGGCTTAGAGATATAACAACTTAGATCTCTGGGTGACGAGTGCATTGCTAGGTAATGATTTGAACTCTTCATGTTCCAATAGCTGCGTGTCACTGTGCTGTTATGTGGCAGGCATGTTGCTTACCATCAGGCACATGTCTTTCTCGTCTCGTCACTCTTTATTTAAAAAAAAAAATCATTTTCGAGAATAAAATTAATTTCATGATACATTCTATGATAAGTTTTTGAAGTGGAAACTGCTTTTGGCGCACCAAACACAGATTTTTCGTGGGATGTTAATTAAATTCAAAAGTCACGTTCCTAAATGGAAGAAATATGAGTATGAACTCGGGACCATAGCCATCTAGAGATTCGTCAGCATTTCGAGATGGCAATGCTCATGGCCACGCCCTCCGGTTTCACCCGCGTAGTTTCCAAAGTGAGCTATAAGCTTTCACTTCTATCGGCACTTCCTTTGACTGCCAATTTTTAAAACTTGTTTTGTAGTGTTCAATAGATGTCGAAAAAAAAAAGATGTTTTAATTTTTTATGAGTAGTTAAATATATAAAGACTGTTTCAAGCAATAAATAGCGTCGGTTAATCACTACATTATTAAGTGATAATAAAGTTGTGATCAATAGTGACAGCTTAAAACAATGTCTGACATTTCGAGAGGCTTGTTCCAAATTATAAGAGTGAATGATTATTGAAGACTTTACACAGGACTTTCTACTACCTACTAGGTTTTGTGTTAGAACAAAATTCGCAGGACCCCGCGGTCTACCGCCTAACTAACTGTCTTAGCTTTGGTATTGGTCTCGCTTTCCTTTCCGCTTGAAATGATAGAGACAACGATAGCAAAGCCGTGGCCGACTTAGACGGTACAATGGTAGGAAACTAGACTTAGGCTAAGAACTCTGGAACGATTTTCACCCGCACTCACCGCGGGTTTTATTTGCAAAAGTCACGTGACCGCTGATTTTCCCGGTTTCGCCCCCGCCGCGGGTGACGGGAGGCGACGAGCCGCGCGCACCGCGAGCGTAAACCGCGTCGTGACTTGTATTTTTAATTTTTACATATATATTATCTGCATTCTACAGAAGCTGCGAACCCGCAAACGCGGCGGGCGCGGCTGAAACTCGCTCCAGAAGTTCTTAGACAAAATATTTAGATCCCGATTAAGGGCTCCTACACAAAACCGCGATGCGATACGATGTGACGCCGCATCAGAGAAAATTTGCTACGTCGAATTGCTCCGATGCGGCGTGGCATCGCATCGCATCGCAGTTTTGTGTGGGAGCCCTAAGGTAATCTAAATATGTAGAATGTCGTCCCAACTCCCGACCGAAGCGACGTGACTCGGTCGGGCGCCGTCGGCGTCGTCTCCGCGGCCACGGTCGTTGTATCGCGACCGAAGCGTTCAAGATATTTGATCGTGACCGGCGCTTCTACCGCCTAACTAAATCGGCTATCGCTTTGCTAATGCTGTCTCTATCATTTCAAGCGAAAAGAAAAGAGAGAGAAACATCAAAGCTATGACATTTTTCGTTTGGCGGTAGACCCCCGGGTCCTGCACAATGCTCAAATTGTAGGACTTAAAAAAGTCAGAGGTAAAATGTTCTCGTTTTATTTGAATTCCTGATGATCATAAAACAATGGTTCATTTTAATTAATAATTTAGAAGAATAGGAATAATTTGTAAATACCTATTAATGAATGCTGTGTTACATACAATATATTTTATATGAGAATAAACATTTGTGTTTCATTCAAACCATCCCGAATTTCACCCATGTACAGTCCCATCTATCTACCGCCAAATTAAATCGGCTTTGACTTTGCTATTGCTGTCTCTATTATTTCAAGCGAAAAGAAACTAGAGAGAAAGAGTAATATCAAAACTATGACCATTTTAGCTAGACGGTTAAACCCCGTAGTAAAATAGGTGGGTTCCCAACGAGTAACACCAAACGAGTCACATATATACAATAACACCAGATGATGGAGATACCTAGCATTGGGAAGGCTCTTTGCAGAGTCTGTCTGGAGAAATACATCTTTGCTACTTATATTGCCAAGCTGTAATGGCCAAACAAGTTTGAAGGGCAATGTTTACTGACAAACAGGGCTAAAAGATAAATCATTCCATATATCCGAGTACTGTGTCGGTGTTAGACGTGATTTTTTTTTTTTTTTTTTTTAACATTTATAGGTTTACACTTGACCACCATCTCGCCTGATGTTAAGCGATGATGCGGTCTAAGATGGAGCGTGCTTACCTAGAAGAAACCGATTCACTCTCGATTTGAAGACACCAAGATTATAACCATCGGGAAAAACCCACTCAGGCAACTCATTCCACAGTCTCAACTCATTTCAGGCAACTCATTTATTGATTTGGACTCTATATATGATAGCTATGTGGCAGTTGACTTATAGCCAGGCTTGTTGCTTACCATTAGGCGCACGTTTCGCTCGTCTCGTCACTCAATAAAAATAAAATAACTAATTTTTTACGTGTGACGGAAACTACGTTTTACATGAATAGTTGTTACAGAACAAAAGAAAACATAGTTTTTGTTGAAGGAGATTAGATTTTTATTCAAATTTTTACACTTGTACTTAATAATACATTGTTATGAAAAAAATAAACTTACAATTTATTTTCAATAATTTAAAAAAATAGTAAAAATAAGGGTATATCCCAGCTGCACAGTTACATAACTTTTTTTATACACAGCTACACATAGACTTGCCTTTGGGCGCGAAATAAAAATATTATGCACAAGATACAATAATACTAAGATGTGTTTCTCACATCAAACATTTTTTTCATAAATCCGACATCGAAACCGCCAAAAATTTGTGAGTTTTTTTTATTTTATAGGTTTGCACTTGACCGCTAATTCGCCTGATGTTAAGCGAAGATGCGGTCTACGATGGAGCGTGTTTACCTAGATAAAAACCGATTCACTCTCGATTTGAAGACACGATTGTAGCCATCGGGGAAAACCCACTCATGCAACGTGTTCCACAGCCTAGACGTTCTTATCACAAAAGTAGAATCAATTTTTTATGTATGTTACGCGTTACACGATAGCTCCGCCAATTCGAAAACAAATCAAATTAGATGGTTCCTTTTTTTGTTTGTTAGAATATAGTTAGGTGGCTGGCCTTACATAATACATTTTATGGGTTTTTGAAATATGAACAAAAAATTTAAATTTACTTTAATTTACCTCGATCACTAAGTGATAAATTCTTGTGAAATTTTGGTTGAGTGTTTGAATGAAATTTTAAATTGAAGTTGGTTTTTGTGTCTTCTGAAGAAAATATACTTTCAGATATTATAGGTACTCTAGCTAGAGCAGTGCAATGTATCGGTCTGGGTCGAGCCAGAGTCTATGCCCTATACACTTTTCACTCCTTCTTCCCCTCCGTATTTAAGCTCCCGTTTCACGTTTCTTTGCGACACTCATTCGGTCAATCTTAGGTCGTCTACAAATCTCATATTGTCTACTCCAGCTCATTCAAGCTCCTTTTACGGTTCGTCGTTCTGCGTGCAGGCTGTGGCCTTATGGAATGCTCTTCCTGCGGCCATTAGACATGCGCAGAGCGTCGTTTCGTTCAGGACTCAGATTCAACAGCATTTTCTGACAAAAGTTGTTCATTGATTTATTTTATCCGCATTTTGTGTTTCGTATTATTATACATATCGACGGTGGAAAGGAGAAACCCTTTAAGCGACAATTTTAGAATTTTACAGGAGAGCCAATTAAAGTTTTTATTTTCCGAAAAAAAATCATAAAAATATACTGTTTGAAATTAGAGGGCCAGGAAAAAAAATAATTTCTTTATTTTTTATTTACCATCTACCAACAATCTTACGAAAGTACGCTAGCATGGTAAGAAGATTTATGTGTCGCTTAATTATTTTATAGCAAATACAGCGCAAGGAAAAACGCATTAAATACCAGTTCAGTATTAAGAAGAACACCAGGAAAAACACTTTAAACGACAAGCTGTGCATGACATTACTAGTAGGAAAAACGCCTGAAGCGTATCGAGCATAAGATACAGAGTTATGGAAAAACGAGTTAACGAACAAAACTATACTATGTCAAGTAATGGAAGAACACGATAAGCGATAGCGATGTATTAATGCAATGTTATATTTTTAAGTTAAGTCCCTGCTTTGTTTCTCAAAGATACCAAACAGAAACAAAAATATTGAGATAGAACAAGTGTTTTTTTATTGTTTTGTAAGCTTACTGGTACAAATGAGTTTTGATGTGGAATCTCTTTTCACCAAAGTTCCAGTAAACAAATGTTTCTAAGTCGGCAAAAAGCTGCTTCTGAAGGAGAACTACTTACCGGAAAACATGATAGTTTTGTTGAGAAATTGCTTGGATGGAAACTATTTTTTACCGTGAGCAGCTTTACCTACAAATAGATGGCGTAGCTATGGGAAGTCCTGGACGTCTACTCTATTTCTACGAAAACGTAATTTCGAAAAAACACTCGTGACTTTCCTGCGCTCGTTCTACTTCGTTTCATCCGATACAACATTGTTTGACGTTTAAATGTTCTAAGCATACTCTAATTAGAGTAGACTTAGAACATTTAAACGGACAAAACGACGGATCGAAGTAGAATCGGAGTTGGAAAGTCGCGAGTTTATTTCGAAATTACGTTTTCGTAGATATAGAGTAGACGTCCCGTGGTAGGTAACAGTGATAACTAACATTTGGACAGAATCTAGGGAAAAAATGCTAACTTTCAATCAGCAGCAGTTTATATGTGGATAAGACACATGGACAATGTTTTCTGCATCTTAAACCAAGACAGACGAAAAACTTGTTTTTGGAGCATCTCAACTTGATTTGTGATCAACATTGATAGATGTCAGCATTAGGTTAACATTTTATTTTGAGGTAGATTGATCTCTACCGTTCTTGGACGTGAGAGTGACAGTTAAATCTGATGGTTGGTTGTCTCACTCTGTCTATAGAAAACTCACGCACACTGACCGGTATTTGCACGCTACGTCACATCACCACCACCTTTGTCAATTACAGTCGGTGTAGAAATCTTTTTTGGATAGAACGAACACCCTCTATGACGGATAAGGTGAGGACATTGTTAAATGAGTATTCTATTAAAACTGTGTAGTGTGTATACCTGTATATTCCCTTATCCAAGATGACGAGACATATATCAGGATGCCGAAAGACGTCATTCATTTCAGACTCTAGGTGTGTATGAGGTAGATTGCAGCTGTTCTTATAGGTATCGGTCAAACATAGCATATAATTGCTGAAAGAATCAATGAATACATGGCCGCTGTAAAAAAAATCTAGACTAGACCAGTTCTCTCCACCGAACGTCATTAGTATGCAAGAATAGTTTGGGAAGCCTCAAAAATAAAAATATTGTAATCTTATCCGGTTTTCCGTTATTGGCATCGTGCATCGTCGTCCTGTCATAAATAAATCTATGCATCGCAGAATGAGTTTAGAGAAAGCTGTTGATACGATCAGTTTTGTGTATCATGGTAGTAACTCTGCGATTTTTGAAGACCAAATGAGGGTAGATCGAGATCACCTCATTTCATAATGAGACTACCCGCAATTGTTTCAGTCTTCGTTTGTGACGCTGCCGAGACGTCAAAATAATTAAAAACATATTTAGATTGTGACTAGGTCCTATTTAATGTTAACATAGAACAATGAAGCTTTCGTTTCTATATTGCAAACTTACTTTCAACTTAATTCCAACTTCAATATTAGAGACTTTAACAACTATAAATGAATTCTGTATAAAATATTTCTAATCATGAATACCCATTTCAGTCTTATGACTTAATCAACTTGACTTCAGCGAAATCTTCAAAACAAAAGTAGAATTAAATGATTAATAGAAACACTAAACTCAGATAGGTACTATCAAAACGTAAGTTTCAGATGATTTGAAGTTGCTTCTTGTGATACACGAGTAAATCGCTTCAAATATCCTCAATATCTGTTTATGCTAACGTATCGACATCAACGACGTGGGGTAATGTAACATAATATTAATCGTGGGACAGTTTTGATATAGCAAAACTATCACAGTTTTTTGTCAAATCTTTGTAATTCGTCTGGGTTATTTATACTCAATTCTTGTAAAGTTTTTTTATAATTTGTGGCGTTAGAGCTCTTTTTATCGGTATAATTTATTCTTCAGAATTAGGTAACATGATGTTCCTGGGAACGACTTGGCATTGTGTTGTTGTGGCCAAGCGTGTTGTCTATCATCAGACGCATGTCTTACTCGTCCCGTTACTCCATAGTAAATGTAAAAAATATTGCTGCTATTTACTTTAATTCATTGTGAAATGATATTTATTTGGTTCAGAAACACAATTACTTTAAAAAACAGGTTATTATCTACATAATGTTCATAAAGGAATTTAGACAAATGTTCGCCGGTACCCGCAATAAGGCAACTTGTATTGTATTTTAATTGTTTGTACCTAATAAGTAAAATTGTACATACCAAATTATAAATAAACAAAAAAAAAGTATTTCAGGTACCTGAGTCAATTTTCGATAACTTATTTTGCAATGCAATGAAACCTGATGTGCCTGAACGATGGTTCACCGATGAATGAAGCGCCACGACAATTGACATTTCCTTAAATGAGTGACGCCACTTACATAAAAATTAGGTACGTAAATTCATTACTTGTAACGTCATGTCTTGTTTATAATTAACAATTTAAATACACTATGTCATAAACAATTATTACTCTAACCGACTATCGTCTTCATTTGTGAAGTCAGCAAAAGTAAATGAATCGACATTTCGGAAACAAAAATGGATGTCGTTTAATTTAAATATTTATGTGGGTTTTTTGGACGTGTTTATTTTAACCGACACCACGGCTTTTTCCAGTGTTTGTCAAAACAATTGAAATCCATAACATCCTATAACAAGCAAATAGGAAAAACACCTCAACTCCATCATATAGTTGAAAGGTAAGCAAGGAAAAAAGAGTGTAGCGACTGGACACACACGCAACAGGAGTAAGCAAAAACACATTAAGTGTATTCACTGGTATTTCCTGTGACGAAGAAAAACAATTTAAGGAACCTATGCTATTCGAAACAGAAAAGGAAAAACACATGAAACAACAATCTGACCAGTCAGTCGGTACTTCAAGCGGTAAATGAACCCAAATTTCTGTAATTTCATGTCACTTCATTTGGCGTCCAAACAAAATCAGCCTAAAAAGGCTATTACTTGAAGCGACATCAAAGTGGTCAGATCGCTACAAAACCAAGCCCAAACGACGCAGAAAAAAATCGCTGATTTCAAATATGTATGTAACTCATTTTCGACCAACGTGTCGCTTCAAGTGTTTCTCCTTTCCACCGTCGATATAAATGTTTACTTAATTATTTTTATTTTCATCATGTAGTCTAAATCATTTATATATCATATACAATTTGGTATGTGTATGTATTTTATTTATTTCGTTAGTTGCACCACTGCCCAATATATTACAAATATAGTTTCCTCATGAATCAAAAGGTTATCTGGAAGAGATCGCTTTTAGCGATAAGATCGCCTTTTGTGCCCATTTTGTTTTTGTTACTATATGTGTTACTTGTTGTCAACTTTGTGTATGGTGCCAATAAAGTGTTTTGTATTGTATGCCTGGGCACAGAGCTATATACGGCACTGTGTGCGGGTCAGGGTTGCCAACCATAGAAGAAATTCTCTCATACATAAAATCTTGTATTTTGGGTTTCATATCTCGTACATTGGGATATATACCCTATACCTAGGATACGGAGATCCTGAATTTCTAAATCTCGTACAAAATCCTTGTATACTTCGTACGCTAGACTCCAATAATCTCGTAATTGAAGGACGAACCTCGTACATTTGGCAACCCTGTTGGTCCTCAGCCCGTGTGTCCGGCGGCGGCGGGTCGGGCGGGTCAGGAGTAGTGCGTGTGTGCGAGCGAGTGCGCGGCGTGCATGACGTAGTGCATGTGCGGGGGCGGAGCGGGCGCGGGCGGGGGTGCGGGCGGGGCGGGCGGCGGGGGCGCGCCCGTGCGGCGCGGCGGCTGCTTCACGCGGCGCTTCGGCGGCGGCTTGTCTGAGGAACAACACGGGACTGCTATACATCTGTACTTTAGGTATGTCACAGGGAGAAAACGCCGGTTTTACCACTTGCTTCAATGTGGGTGTATTGTTTAACACATCATTTGTAAGGCTATTATCACAGGCGGGTTTTATTAGTACCTACCCATAAATACGCAAAAGAAATAAAAATTATGACGCAATTGATATACTAATAAAGGCACTCTACCTTATTATACCTAGTGATTGTTACTACCAAATAGGAAAGTGCAAGGAGGCAAGGACAATGCTTGAGATATACCTAACATGAATCAGCTTTACCATTAGTGTCTTACGTCTCCTCACAGGAATATTGTTCTGATTGAAATCGTACATACTATGCCTTCAGCCAGTCAGTCAGTTAGTTGACTGCATGGTATGGACGACTTGCATGATTAGCAACATTCGGAATTGAGATTGGCAATAATATCTTTGTCACATCTGTAGTCAGAAGAGATGATTGGTCTTAATTGTTCAAGAGTGGGGTCCAACAATAGTTTTAATATTATGATTAAGGTAAGTTTCTGTCACAATAAATATTTTTGAAATGAAAGCTTATGTTGACGCACCACACACAGAATTTTCATGGTCTATGAATTGAACTCAAGCGTCACGCTCGTAAATGAAAGAAATCTTCGGGTAAACTAGGGACCATCTCTAAATACATTAGCATTGGTCATTGGGCATGGTTAGAAGTATTATTTAGACAACAATGCTCTGAAGATTTATTCCAGAATAGCAGCGCCCTCCGGTTTCACTCGCGTAGTTTTCAAAGTAAGCTAAAGTAATCATAATCATAAATCTAAGTCATAAGTGTTCACTTCTATCATCAGTCGCTATGATTGCAATATTTTTCTTTCTATACAATATGAGTGCGTCCTCGTACCGGTGGGTTTCTTGTCCTTGTGTTCCGGCGGCAGGTCCTTCTTCATGATGTTGTGCAGCGTGGTGCGCGGCAGACGCAGCGCCTGCGCGCGCGCCCGCAGCGACAGCGCCGGCGCCGCGCGGAGCGACTCCGCCACCTCAGGCATGTGCGACTTCCTGCACACACCACACACACACACGCTTGTAGTTTTTGGAACGAAGTTTCTTACAGCAAACAGCTTGGATGATTCAGCTGCGCGACCAAACTAAAAAAAATGTGAGACTAAAACTGTAAGAAAAATAGCCAACGTAAGAGACTCTGTTATGTGGTGTCCCATGATACAACACCTTTTTAAAGTAAAACTTTTATTACATCCCCTAAATTTTTTTCCTCCATAAATATATTGCATGTCATGTATTGTGTGTCCTGTTGTGCATGGCCATGCAGTAGGGGTAATTTGAATGGCGCGCGTTTAGACACTTATAATAAGACTAATATGAAACATCTGTATATGTACTCCATTGGTGGGGTCGTGGGTTCGATTCCCACCCAGTGCAAATGTTTGTGTGATGAATTCAAATGTTTGCACTGTGTCTGGGTGTTTCTATGTATAATAAGTATGTATTTTAAACTATACAGGGTTATTGGTAATCAGCCTGCATCCTTTTAAGGGCATGTTAAGGACATTACATATGACAACTTTTGTTCTACGGTTTTTAAAAATTCAAATATTTTTTTTCTCATACAAAATAAAGAAAATTTATTTGTCCTGTCTAAAACCATTTAACTCTTCATACACGTGCCCGCAACAAGCAGGCGCGCTCTCTTTGACGCTCGCCGACAGTAGGCACGATGCTACAGATAGGATAATAGTTACTACTGTGCCGTCAAGGCGAATGAAAGGGTAGCGGGGCCTGCACGGGGGCGGCTCCACGTGCCTACAAAACAAAACCTTTGTAAATTTGGCTGTTAGTAGTAAATCGAAACGCGCGCGAATCGACTTGTTTTTGTTTTAATGGTTCGTTTTCTTTACAATGCCGTGCTAATACGTTATACATTGGGTAGGTACATACAGAAATGGTGTGAGTTTTCGCTCCCACCATCTCCACCACAACGACAATGTAGCCGCCGCTTGCGGCGAATGCGTCAGGTTGTTTCGCAATACCTATCTAGTGTTTTGGTGATATTGATCATAATACCTATGAACCTTTACTGAGTGACTACCCGTAGACCCGTACTCTGCAATGAGGGGGCTCCTTGCCACAATTCGCATAAAAGTAGGTACTAGTATTAGAACTGTTAACAAGACGGACCGCCGGCACATTAATCATACCGGGTGAAAGAGCTTGACAAAGAATTGGTACCCGGGCCGCTAGATCAAACGCGGTAGCGGTAGCGGTGTTGTTGTCTGAGCTGCCAGGTCGCCGGTCTCATCGATATAAATCAATAGATGTGCCCTGAGCGCCTTGAAATTGGTAATAAACTGCGTCTCTGTGTGTATCGTATGTGGTTTACAAAACACCCAATCTACTTGACCCCTACAATCGCTAGTGGTGAGATTTGCTGTGGTTCTACCTATTTTGGTTGTTGACAACGAATAATGATAGGTAAAAACGTCCAGCGTCCACCGCGTCCTGCAACCGACTAGAACGGAAAGAGTGAGCTCACTCTTCCCAACGTTGACATGATTGCGTGCGCCCTAAAGTTTGGGAGGGCCCATCTTGGGTTCTACGATCTATGGCCGGTCTCACATCACTGTGCTTCGTTCGAATTGTAGGCACGTTAACGCAATAATCTACACCAGCAACCAGGAACCTTTATTCGAAAAGTCACGTGCGGCGCTCAAAAATCTGCTCAACTAGCCTATAACCTAAATACCTACGTACTCTTAATAGCCTACGTAGGTAAGTTTTAATGCTGATAGACGAAATAATAAGTAGTTACAATTCATTTTACTTTTGTGCTAAGTAATCAAGTATTTCGCCATTTTGTGGTAGCCATCCAAGATGGCCATCTTGGATTCGAAATTTGTCATAGTGCATAGTATTCTACTAGTCAAGCCCTTTTATTTGATACCCATATTGAGGTAGGTTGTGAAGAAATATTTTATCCGCCATTTGGTGGAGGCGGCCATCTTGAATCGATATTGACCAAACGTAGCTGAAACCATCCGCACGGAAATTAACCTTCAAATAAAAAACCTTCATCGAAATCGGCTTATCCGTTTGAGCTCTACGGTGCCAGAGACAGACACGCACGCACAGACACACACAGACAGACAGATATTGACGTCAAACTTATAACACCCCTTTTTTTGGTAGGGGGTTAAAAACAATATTATTTAGGTAGGTACTAACAACAGTCTACACTACAGCAGCTGCGCTCGCTAAGTTGGTATCAACCAGACACGACTGAGATGGGCAGAGCGATGCACTTGTAGTCTCTGCGTCCTCTGCGTGAGTAGGTACATAAATACCAGGGTAGCGATTCTGAAACCATTCGGTTGCATCCGACACGGAATCTCATCTCTCGGTCTTTGTCTTATCTGTTTAGCATGACAAAGACCGATAGATGAGATTCCGTGTCGGATGCAACCGAATGGTTTCAGAATCGCTACCCAGAACGAGAAAGAAACAAAACATGATCGTGAGCCAAGTTACTGAAGTGCAGCTGGTGTTTGACGTTTCAGTTTCGTTTTGTAAGTACCTACCTAATTACCTACCTAGTTTTTATTACACAATTACTTATTAATAACTACCTACTTAAATTACTAGTACAGACACAGATAAGAAAATAGTAACTGTGATACGATTTATTAAACGATTTTAATGCTGATGGACTTGTTCGTAGTTACAATTAGGTAGGTATGGTTTGTAAGTAATGTAAGGTACTGTTTTATGTTTTTAAACTTAAGTATCCAAATACTAATCGTATTTTTGCAGCATCTCCTAAGTCTGGTGTATTAATATTAAACGATAGTGGATTAGGAGTTTTTCATTGATAAATGTGTCTTTTCATTTGTGTCGTCCTCGATCCTCGACACAAAGTATCGTTCGTAGGTACCTATGTACCGCAACACGCCGCGTGCAGCGAGCAACTCAAGGTCACACACAAGGTACACCCCCGGGCCGGGGCTCTGTTCAACGCTCGCCGAGACCGAGCCAGTGTTGCCAAGTTAGCTTTTCTGTGGCTATTATCTAGCAACTTTCTGTTTTTGCCAAAAATTTCATAACTTAGTGGCTAAATAGTTTGGCCACAGATTTAGCAACTTTTAGCTATCGACGATAATAAATAAGGCATAAACCACATCTTAATAAAACGAATTAGTTCGGTACGGAATATTTTTCGATTCCATAGCACTTATTGTCCGTAATCTTTTATGAATTAACAATATTGGCTATGGAGTCTTGCGCAAATACTCACCCGCCGGGTGAAACCGGGAACCTCTTTGATTTTTCGTTTATTGCCGTTATACTCACACAATTGCAAAATTACACAAAATTCCTTGTAAATAATAAGACTTGAAAACCTTCTTTGCGAACTTTAATTTAGATAACTAATCAATTGTTTCAAATACTGCTATCTCTTTATTCTTTTTGACCTAATTGTTAGCCACTTTTGAGACTACAAAATCTTAAACATTCTAGCCACTTTTGAAAGAGTTTGTTCATTTCTTATATCACTGATTTGGCAACACTGCACCGAGCGCGGCAGCGTTAAAGAAAAAGGAAAAGGGAGACGGGACGCTGCGCGCTGCGCGGGAGCGGCTAAACGTATGTAGGAAAATTCAAAAATTCGACTATTAGTAGCGATGTAGCGAATCGAAACGAGCGCGAGTCCAGTAACTTTCTATCAAGTTAGGAGAAGCGATGTTTTATCTCGCGTGAATGAACAATTCGTCTTTCGGTGTGGATTTTGTGTTGGAACTGCTGGTGACTGACTATTTTGAAAGTTTTGTGCGTGATTCTTACCGCCACCCGCGGGACTTGCAGCTTCGAGAAGATCTTGCGTAAACGTGTGATAGGTATGTGAAAAAACATTTTGTTTTTACTATGGTTGTATTGTTTATGATTACGTGAACAGACGAGAGACGAGAGTTTGTTGGCTCTCGTGGGCCAGCTGCCGGAGCAACGAAAACGAGGCAGGCGAAAGTACCTAGACTGAGTCTCATGCTGAGTTTATCTCTTGTTAAGTAGCTACATAGTTTATCTAAATATCGTCGGCCTCCCTTTTTAAAAAAAATCCAAGCTAAATCTAAAAAAAACATTTCTACGCTAATTCTGTAAAACTAGCTGATAGTGAATGTGACTACGATTGTGAGATCGTAGGTTTGAATCCCGCCTGCTCATCTCGGTGCCAATGGTTTCCTAGTGTAAGTTTGTCATCATCCCTGGCTTTGACGGTGAATGAAAAAATCGAGAGAAAACCAGCATAAATTAAATAAATAAGCAAATGATTTTGATGGCTATGATATTTTTCAAAATTCAAACTACCTAGGTAATTAAAATTGACTTATCAGTATTACTGATACTAACTTCATAACGGATTTTATTGCTGACGATCTTGATTTGTAATTTTTTAAACCTAAGTACCCATGTACTTCTCTTACTTTTTGAAACCAAATCTAAGCGTGGTGAAGTATTACAAAGTTAATTACGCGAGCAACGTTTGCTACGCTATGCTACTTTGGACTCAGCTGTTTTACTACATGCGCAGATGAATGAAGCGCTGCGCCGCGCCGCGCCGCGCATAGAGCTAAGTAGTGCTAGAGAGGACAACAAAAACTTAACTAATTTTTTTTGATGAATGTATTGACTTTTAACTAAAGTTGTAGAACAAAAGTTGTTTATTTAAATATACAGAACATGCCCTTAAAAGGATGCAGGCTGATTACCAATAACCCTGTATAAGTATTATATCAGCTATCTGGCCACCATCGTACAAGCTTTGCTTAGTTTGGGGTCAGATGGTGTTGTATGTGAATTGTTCACCAATATTTACCTATTTATTGACAAGTATAGCTACCATTATTGAATATATCATTACCCATTATAGTACCAAGTACCATAATTGATTATAAGTAATAACTTTTTATACTTTATTAGTCTGTGAAACTAGGTCTACTACAGGTGTCTTACAGAGCATAATTTGGTTTCACTAGTTCCAACCATGGATGGCATACAGACCTGATTCCATCATTAAGGATAGTTCCTCAATAACGGATACAAAACGAAACATCGATACAATTAATTTCAAGTCAACTTTTTACTTATCTCTTTACGCAGCATACCGAGTCCTGTATTTTCCTTGGCATTCATTGATATTTTCTACGCTATATAATTAATCTAATTAATACACTCTAACAAAATAAAAAACAATACAACTAATTGAAATTATTAAATAATATTGAAATCATTACTGTTAGTGTAGTGGCTTAGTTGACTGACCTCGTGGCTTAGTTGGTAGTAGCACTGCCTGCGAAGCCGAGGGTCGTGGGTTCGATCCCCACCCAGTGCAAATATTTGTGTGACGAATTCAAATGTTTGTACTGTGTCTGGGTGTTTCTATGTATAATAAGTATGTATTTAAAACTATATAAGTATTATATCAGCTATCTGGCCGCCATCACACAAGCTTTGCTTAGTTTGGGGTCAGATGGTGTTGTGTGTGAATTGTCCACCGATATTTATTATTATTATTATTATTTTTGGTTACACTTTTGTGTGCTCTCCTTAGATGGAGGTTACATTAGCACGGGCCGAAGCCAAGTGCTTACAGATTCAAGAATTTCCTAACAATTCTGCATGTATTCAGGATTACTGCTTTTTGTAGGATTTTGTAAGATGATGTATGTATGTCTAGTGTCTCAAGGCTCGTAATAAGGTGTTTCGGGATGACGCCTGTAGTAGAGATAATTATTGGAATGGTTTTTGTGCTATTAATGCGCCACTGTGTTTTCATTTCGATTGAAAGATCCGTATATTTGGCTATTTTTTCTGTGTATGTTGTCTGTAAATTGTGAGTGTTGCAAATAGCTATGTCTATTAGAAATGCTGTTTTGTCGTCTTTATTTAAAATAGTAATGTCGGGTCTATTATAATGAATTGTTTTGTCAGTGATTATGGTTCTATCCCAATAAAGCTTATAGTGTTGATTCTCAAGTACAGGTTCAGGTTTGTATTTGTAGTAAGGTGTTTTTTCAGCTATGAATTTGTATTTATATGCCAAAATTTGGTGAATAGCTGCAGCTACCTGGTCGTGACGGTGTTTGTAATCTGTCTGTACTATTGCTCTACATGCTCCAGTGATATGTTGTATTGTCTCAGAACTACTGCTACATCGCCTACAGGTGTCGTTTGTTCCAGGGCGTCGGATTATGTACTTTTGATAATTTCTCGTGTCTATAACTTGGTCCTGTATCGCCAGCATGAAAGCTTCAGTCTCAGGGAAGATTTCACCACTGCGTAGCCACGCGTTCGACGCTTCTTTGTCGACATGTGGCTGTTGCAGATCGTGAAAGTGTCGACCGTGTAGAGACTTCAGCTGCCATGCAGCAAGTTTTTCCTTCGGGTCAATTATCTTTTCGTTTTTCTGTATATTGGGATTTGATAAATTTAAAGGGGTAACATGTTTATCACATTCAGTAATTGCTTTGTGTAATGATGATTGTTGCGATCGTTTTAAGAAGAAGTGTCTGAGAGTGGATATTTGTTTGTTGTGTAAATTAGTGATATCGATGATACCTCGTCCTCCCTGTTCCCTGGGTAGTGTTAGTCTTTGGACACAAGACCTCGGGTGATGTTTGCGGTGAGTAGTTAACGAGGTGTTGATAGTTCGTTGAAGTTTTACAAGGTCAGTTTGAGACCAGTTAATAATGCCGAAAGTATATGTGAGGACTGGAATTACAAACGTATTGATAGCTTTTACGAGATTTTTTCCATTTAATTGAGATTTGAGAATTGTATTTAGTCTTTGCTTAAATTTACTTTTCACGTCATGTTTGGTTTTATTGTGTGGAATTTGATGGTTTTGCTGAAATCCTAGATATTTGTAAAATGTTTCTACGTCCAGAGGATCAATCTTGTCGCCTGTATTAAGAGTGTATGAATGAGTAGTTACTGATTGGTTCTCTATTGAGTAAGTTTTGCATTTGTCAACCCCAAATTGCATTTTGATGTCATGAGAAAATGTCTGTGTGATATTTGCTAAGTTATGAAGTGATGTTAATGTGTTACTGTATAGTTTAATGTCGTCCATATATAGTAAGTGACTTAAAGTGTGACTGCTATTGTTGTAAGGTATAATTAAACCAGATGTTGACAAATTCAGTATTTTAGATAAGGGATTTAGAGCAAGACAAAACCAGAGAGAGCTAAAGGCGTCTCCTTGGAAAATACCACGTCTTATGGTAATCATGTCTGTGACTATTGATCGGTTTCCGTTTTTCATAGTTAGTCTTGTGGTCCAGTGTTTCATTGCGGTCTCTAGAAAAGAAACTAAGAGTGGATGGATTTTGTAATGGCGCAATATGTAAATGAGCCAGCTGTGTGGGACTGAATCATATGCTTTGCGGTAGTCAATGTACATGGTCATCAGATTTTGTTTATTTTTAAGAGTATGTTTCATCGCTATTGCATCAATAATGAGTTGTTCTTTGCACCCTTTGCTATTTTTACGACAGCCTTTCTGTTCTTCCGCTAAAATATGGTTTTTAGTTATATGTTCGTTGACAAGATAAGATATGCAGGATGTCGTGATTTTGTAAATCGTTTGCAAGCATGTTATTGGTCGGTAGTTTGCGGGATTGGTCGTATCTTGGTTTTTAGGGAGCATGTAGGTGATACCTTGAGTGATATAAAAAGGCATGGTGTTCGGAGTTTCAATGAACTGATTTATGTAGTTATGTAGTATAGGGTGAGTCGAAGTGAATTTTTTGTACCAGTAATTTTGTATGTTGTCTGTTCCAGGTGTTTTCCAGTTGTGAGTTTTGTTTATTATGTCTTTGAAAACATCTACTGGAATTATTTCAAAGTGCATATCTGTGTAATTAGTGTCTTGTAAGTCAGCTTTTATCCAATCGGCGTTTTTATTGTGTTGAACTTCTTTACTCCATATGTTAGACCAGAATCCGTGCATGGTATCCGTAGGTGGTAGTTCTAGATTGTTATTATTGTTAGTATTATTTGTTTGAGTTGTTATATTTCTGTAAAACTTCTTTTCGTTTGTCTGGAATACATTGTTTTGTTGTTTCCGTAAGGTGCAGTTACAATATCTTCGTAATCTGCTACTAGTTGCACTTAATTTTTGTTTGAGACTATCTAAAAACTGTTCATTTGTCAAGTTGGGTTCCTCATGGAGTGAATGTGTGCTATATTTGGCTTTTATGAAGTCTATGTGCTTTATTAAGTTCCGGCTTCTTATTCCTACAATGTATTGAGTCAGTCGACCAATGTCTCTTCTAAGATTTTTTAATTTAGTTTGTAGTCTTTTTTGCCATGCTGGGGTTGAAATGTTTCTAGTGTTATTGTTATTATTTTGATTATGGGTATTTTGAGGTGTGATATCTTTTATTCTAGTACCGTTGCATAATGATGTCGTATAAGCAGCTGTATAAATAATTGTCTGAGTGGTTATAAAATCATTGTTTTGTGTTAGGTATCTCGGAAGTACATCGATATTTATGTAATTTACTATATACGACAGCTTTCTTGATCTATTTTGACGTGGTATAAAGGGGCGCGTTGTAGGATCAGTGTTTTTGAATTTTTCTAGATTAAGTGTGAAAGTTTCTCTAATTTTATCGTTTAACTGAATGTTTGTGTATTGTGATGTTTCTCTATTTATGTTCTGGGTTGGGATGTTTATATTGTTCGGTATATTATTCAGTGAATGAGTGATGTCAGTAACTGTTAATGTGTGTGTGTTATCAATACTAATATCCTCAGTGACGGTATTTGTCGTGTTTGTTTCGGTTGAATTTAGTAGGTGATTAGATGTTAATAATTCTAGTCGAACTTCCTCTCTAATAGATTGAAGCTTTTGGTCTGTTATTAACTTATTATGTACAATTACTCTCCTTTGGTCGGCAACCCGTTGCTCTGACACATGAGCTACTTGTGGAAATTGGTCTATTATACTGTTATGTAGTTGTTTTCGGTAAGCCGTTCTATTTTGTTCTAAGTGTGTGATTGTATAGTATGTTTTCATAATTGCTTCGTTAATATCGTCCGTCCATTTCAGTCTTGTAGTTGTTGCAGTTGCTGGTTGAGTTGATGTTATATTAGTAAAGTCAGTAGTGTGGGTGTTTGTATTAAGATATTCTTCTACTTCTTATCTTATGTTTTGAAGTGTTATTTCAGGTAGAAGTTTATTTCTCAGTATAGCCCTACGTTGATCACCTATTCTTTGTCGTGAGATATCCATATCTGGGAATTGTTGAATAAATTGTTGATGAAGTTGCTCTAAGTATGATCTTGTTTTTCTTTCGTTGCTTGTTAGTGTGAGATAAGTGCGCCATATGAATTTATTCATTTCTAGTGTCCACTTTTTTCGTGCGCGTGTGACTCCTGAGGTGGGTACAAAATCAGCGGCGTCTGCCTCTTGTACAACATCCTCTATTATTACATAGGTTTTTACATTCCTATCAATCAAATAGCTATTATACTCTTTAAAATATCAAATGTCATCAGATTAACAATTGTCAAATGTCAATGTACACTAGTGTGACTAGTAGTAAATCGCGAGTATCGATTTTAAGACTCGATTTCAATTTTTTTGTCATTCAAATAAATGTCTACAGCATAGTACGCTTTCTTGACCAAAAAGTTACTTTTTCAACAAAACAAAAAACTCACCTTTTTTCTGGGCGACCGGGGCGAGGAGCATCACACACATTGCCCGTAGCAAACAGCTTCCTCTCCCATGCAAATAGTGTTGTTTTAGAAGGAGGTTCACGGTTGAATCGGTCCAAAAATTTCGCTTTGAGCTGTGAATGAGAAAGTTTTAAATCATAAAGATGTTCATTAACATGCCCCACACAACTCCACCCTTTACATCATTTGTATAACTATCTATCCATTAGTGTTAATCAATTGAGGCCTCTTTACTTAGTTGTGCAGTTGTGGTTACAAAAACAAGTCATCATTACCAGCTTGTTCAACCTAAGACTAAACACAGACCTCACCCATGAGATGCCAGCCAGCCCAATCCTCGTCTTTACAATTCTAACTTCTCACAGCCACACAGACTGACACATATTGTTACTTCATCTCAGGGGTCTATTATACAACTAGCACACAAACTATTTGTCAACTGAAACAATTGACTAACTCAAGCACATGACTTTAAGAGTACTAGAGTTGGAGCAACTCACTTCTGTGATGGTGTGGTGCGTGTGATGCCGCTCGTGGATCCACACGGCCGCCACCAGCCGCTCTTCGATAGTGAAGGTGGACGTGTCCACGCTTCTCTCAGATTTCTTCTTCGGCTCGTCGCCTTTACCCTTCTCTGCTCGAGGTTTCCGAGGCTTCTTTTTCTTCTCTTCCTTAGCCTCCAGTTCCGGAGGTCTTATCGGTTCATGGAGAGATAACTGGTCTTCTAAGAGGATATTTTGTGGCATATACGATTGGAATTGTGGTTTTAGGATATGTTCCGTCGGGTTCAAGTTTTGTAGCTTGCTGTGATCCACATTCGTGGGACACTGGGTGTACAGGTGGTGCGGATAATGATGCTGAGTTGGGAACTGGTACATCGCATTTTTGTTGTCATGATAACTATTATCCATAATTAATTATTCGTAGTAGTTTTCTAAATAAAATTGCAATTTATTAGATTATTGCATATGCGCGTCAAAATACTAAAACTCGCACAATAAACAAACAAAACAATCGTTTGACACTTTGACAGTGACAAAACTGACATATAAAGTTGGACAACACAAAACATAAGACAGCTCAGAAAACCCTCTGGGGACTGTGTCAGCTTCGTCCGTGAGAAAGCACCTGTAAATAGAAACCTCACACGTGGTCCCTGGGTGGTGCTAAACAGCTGACAAAAATACCGGTGGTAGGCCTCGGCCGTGGTTGGTGACCACCCATCAGACTTAAGTCATGCCGCCAAGCGACCTAGTCGTGTTCCGGCCATGTTGTCTGATGACGCCATTTGGGAAGACGGGTCAGAACAGTTGCTGCATAACTGCAAGACCGGATGCCACACAACAATACTTTGCGTCGGAAAGCTAGTCGTGGAGGGTAGCGGGATCCGAGGCACGGTTACCGCGACCGACCGCAGACAGTAGGGGGCCCAAGTAGTGAGCTAGCCCCTCATGAAAGGCTGCCCCGCCATCTAGCGAAAAATCCCGGGATGCGCTATCCTGCCGGTTGGCGACCGGATATCAAGGCCAGATAGACATCCTCGGGGGGGGCTCGGGCGTCCCCGCAGTCTCCAGGCTAGTTTCCCATAGATGTATTCGTGTTGTGTGTTGTGGCCGTTGGTCAGCAGTATGTAGCCTCGTTCTACTTCCGTTTTCCCACCGTAATTCACCCTCAAACAACAATGGAAAAAGTTAAAAACAGAAATAGAGTTCATATGCGGCTGCACTCCTTGATTCTTAAAGTGCACCTCGAGAACATCCGAGGCCTGCACTCAAATATCACAGCAGTCCACCACCATCTGGAGACTGAGCAGCCATCACTGTTTTTTCTTACGGAGACGCAGATAGGGCGTCCGTCGGACGTGGCGTACCTAACATATCCTGGGTACACGCTGGAGCACAACTTTAAGCCACGTGCTGGAGTGTGCCTGTACGCCCGTGACGATATTTGCTGTCGGCGTCTCCGTAACCTTGAGGACACCAGATTCTCTGTTCTTTGGGCGCTGATAGACACAGGCATAGACAAAATTGTGTATGCCTGTGTCTATCGGTCGCACAGTGGGGATCTGGAGACAACTAGGCTCATGGAATATTTGAGTGAGGCGGCGGATGCGGCTCAGCAAAAGTACCCATCAGCCCAACTAGTGTTGCTGGGGGATTTTAACGGCCATCACAAAGATTGGCTGTTCCCATACCGGGACACTGACCACGCTGGACAGGAAACGAGAAAGCTAGCTTTGTCGTTAGACCTGACCCAGCTGGTCCAAGGGGCCACTCGGGTACCTGACGTTGAGTCGCATACTCCTTATTGTTTAGACCTTCTGCTGACAACTGATCCAGACCGATATTCCGTGGCGGTATCTTCGCCGTTAGGCAGCTCCGACCACTGTCTGGTGAAGTCAGTATCAATGTACCATCCGCCCGATCCAAGCCCTAGAGGCAACCGGCGGTTGTGGCGATACAAGTTAGCAGATTGGGATGAGATGCGTTCTTTTTTTGCGTCTTACCCATGGCAGTCATTGTGCTTTTCTTCTGGTGATCCTTCAACTTGCGCGGATGCTGTGACTGAAGTGATCCAAACGGCTATGGAATATTTTATACCATACTCTGACGTTCCAGTATCCAGCAAAGCTCGCCCTTGGTTTGGTCCTCAGTGTAAAAATGCTGAAGCATTTAAGCATGAGGCTTACCTAGCTTGGGTTGATGCTCGACAACGTAAGGCAAAGGACACACACCAGAAGAAGAAAGCGTTTAACAAGGCTGCTAAGGCATGCAAAAAGGTTCTACAGAGGGCTCGATTTGACCATATTAGTCGAATAGGGAACAAACTAGCTTCATACCCTACGGGCAGCAAAGCGTTTTGGTCCCTAGCTAAATCAGTCGAATCGAACTTCTGCCGCCCCTCACTACCTCCAATGCTTAAACCTGATGGGACGCTGGCTCACACCGCTATAGAGAAGGCAAACTTGTTTGCGTCTCAGTTTGCGGAATCTTCACGTCTAGATGCTGGTAGTGCGATACCCCCAACTCCACCTGGCAGTCCGACTGTAATGTCTGATATACATATTCGCCAGAAGGAGGTTCGTAAAGTGCTGCGCAATCTAGATGTGAATAAAGCCAGTGGCCCGGATGGAATTCCAGCCATAGTACTGAGGGTTTGTGCACCCGAGTTGTCTCCAGTACTAACACGCCTGTTTAGACTTTCTCTCCAAACTGGGCAAGTGCCGAAGTCATGGAAGCTTGCTAACGTGCAACCTGTGCCCAAAAAAGGCAGTCGTACTGACCCTGTCAACTACAGGCCCATCTCAGTCACGTCCATACTCTGTAAGACTATGGAACGTGTCTTAAACCACAGGCTCCTGGCATACCTAGAATCGAACGACCTCCTCAGTGACCGGCAATACGGGTTTCGCCGGAACCGGTCCACCGGGGACATTCTAGCGTATGTCATCCACATTTGGAGTGAAGCTATCGAGAAACACGGGGAAGCACTTGCAGTCTCCCTGGATATCTCGAAGGCTTTCGACAGGGTTTGGCATGATGGCCTTATAAGCAAGCTTTCGGGCTATGGTTTGTCACCTGGGTTTATTGCGTGGATATCGGACTTCTTGAGGGATCGATCCATACGAGTCGTCATTGATGGCTGCTCGTCGGATCAAATTGCTATCAATGCCGGAGTTCCTCAGGGGTCGGTACTCTCTGCGACGCTCTTCCTACTACATATCAATGATCTGTTGAAGCCCGGTATCGTTGGGTACGCAGATGATAGCACCGTAGTAGAGAGTTATATATCCAGCGCAAGAGCTAGTGGACAACAAACTCAGCTACTGAGAGAAGGTATGGTCGAGCGTTTGAACTTGGCCCTTGAGGCAGTCTCTACATGGGGCGATGCCAATTTGGCCAAGTTTAACGAAGGAAAAACACAGGCATGTTTATTCTCCGCTAAAAGGAGTCCATTCGAACTGGCTCCTACTTTTCGAGGCGTATCCGTGCCGGTTACTGACCATCTCGAGCTTTTGGGCGTTTCTTTGTCATCGACGCTCAACTTTGGCACGTATATTGAGTCTAAGGCTAAATTAGCCGCCAAAAAACTGGGTGTTCTCTCAAAGGTGCGAAGATACTTCAACTCTGAGCAGTTGCTCACGTTGTACAAAGCACAGATTAGATCCTGTATGGAGTACTGTTCGCACCTTTGGGATGGATCGGCTAAGTATCAGCTGGAGACTCTGGAATCGATTGAGAGACGTGCCAAAAGGCTCATAGGCAATGACACTCTTGTGCGTAAAAGACTTCAAAGTCTCGATCATCGCCGCAAGATTGCTAGCTTATCGGTTTTTTATCGGATACACTTCGGAGAGTGTGCAACTGATCTATATGATTTAATACCACCTTGCCCTTTCTTCTATCGGAATTCGCGTATCTCAAAAAAGCGACATCGTTTCATGGTTGATGTTCCAAAAACACGAACGAAGAGATTTGACTCCACGTTTGTGATAAGAACGTCTAGGTTGTGGAATGCGTTGCCTGAGTGGGTTTTTCCCGATGGTTACAATCTGGGTGTCTTCAAATCGAGAGTGAATCGGTTTCTTCTAGGTAAGCACGTTCCATCGTAGATCGCATCGTCGCTTAACATCAGGCGAGATGGTGGTCAAGTGCGAACCTATCATAGGTAAAAAAAAAAAAAAAAAAAAAAAAAAGCTAAGACTTTTTTTTCAGTGTGTCAGTATCACAAGTTTTGCACGCGAATCGAACTTTATTTTTTGTATTCTTTAAAACGTAGTAAATGTAGATGAATGACTTGATTTAAAAGTTTTAACAGAATAATATTTATTGCAGATTATGTTTCTGCAATTTGCAAAATTCATGTGTACCTCTAGCCAAAGAGATTGTAATACTATGTACTCTAGCTAGGTATTATCATTTTATAATTTTAGTTTTGAAGTAAAGTATATTTCCTTTGACACGCTTGAAAAAAAAAGAGAGTAAATGATCTATGACATATTAAGTAAATTATACTCCAACCACTCCAACAGCCCGAAAATCGTCCTGATGATGTGGCTAACAACTTTATCTTGAGAGTGATTTTTTTAGTGCGCGCGCACATCGACACCCAATTTCGACCCACTGAAGTTAGTTGGACGTTTTTTTCTTGAATAATATTTATAGTAATACCCAGTTTACATTATTCCAGTCCAGTGATCGAATCCAGCGCTGGATTGGTTACTGGAATAACGTAAACGGCACTGGATTGATGCTTTCCAGTGCCGGTTTACATTATTCCAGTAAGCAATCCAGCGCTGGATTCGATCGCTCGACTGGAATAATGTAATACCCGGGTATAATACCTACTTCTTAAAAAATTAAGGAGTAGGGCTTCTTGCGTGCGTGCTAAGTACACACATTTTTTAGATAATACAAAATTCAATTTAATGTCATTCTTAAACCTTATTTGTGTATTTACTCGTTTTTTTTTTTTTGGGAAAATACCAATAAAATACATTATGCTTACATATTTTTTTTATTTAATATAGCTACCTGCTTCTCACAAGCAATATGGGGAAGTTTTCTGTGACCAAGTAATCATCTTCAAATATAACTGCAATATTCAGCTCAAACTCTGAAACCGGAAAATTGGTAGGATTTAGTTGAATCTGGTTCTGATTACCTATGTCAAAATGTTTGTATAAGGTAAAATTAAAAAAAAAACGCTCACTGAGCGGAGCTCGGATAAGTTCTAGCTTATAACAACGAATCGGAGTGATTCTATTTTGACCGACTTCGAAAAAAAGAGGGGGTTCCGAGGTCAGCATAAGCAGCCCACTAAATGTTCCACTGCTGGGACTCGGGGTCTTCTCTCGCAAGGAGAGAGTCAAGACCATAATCAACCACGCTGGCCCAGTAGGTACAGGTTGGTAGATGACACATGACTTCGATAGATTCTAAGTACATGTCGGTTTCATCACGATGTTTTTCTTCACCGGTTTTTAAGTTAGCTGCATTACCTACACACATGACTTGAAAAAGACAGTGGTGCGCGTGGGATTTGAACCCGGGGTCTCCGAACCGGCAGTCGCCGTTCTCCCGACTAGACCAGCCGTAACTTTCAATGGCCGGCTGTATTTTAACGCGAGTGACTTTGGCACAGAGTCAAACGAGCAGCGGCAACGCGCGTGCACTCTCCTTGACACAGGATAACAGCACAGGGACGGAGCTATTTGAACTTGAAGAGTCCAAATCATTATCTAGCGCTGCACTGCGCTCGTCACCCTGAGATATAAGATGTTCTATCCTCTATAATTTCACTGGAAACATTGCCCTTCAAACCGGAACACAGTAATATTATGCATATTACTGCTTGGCAGTTGAATAACTGGCAAAGTTGTGGCACTTCCCCAAGCGGACTCTGCTAAGAATTCTACCACTACTAAACTTAGGATTATGGGTTTGATTATCTCCTGGCACCTTTACAGCCGCAAATAATTAATTAATTGTTATGAAAATTATTTTTAAATTGTAATCACTAAATGAAAAGTTGAAGTGTATACTCTGTGACGCTACCAAGCCAAAACCATATCCTATGGCCAGGGTAGCGATTCTAAATCCATTTGGTTGCATCCGACACGGAATCTCATCTCTCGGTCTTTGTCTTATCTGTTCAGCATGACAGAGACAGGGATAGTCATTCCGATTCCGAACCATTCGGAATCGCATTTAGAATCACTACCCTAAACTAAATGAATTGAATTGAAATTGCTTCAGAAGGCCCCGAGTCAGTGCATCCTCACTCGCTCAAGGTCGCGCGGTTTTAGCCTACAGCTAGACCGTCCCTCCTAGGGAACAAGTGCCAGTCGGTTGTCGGACGCACGGCTGAGCGCTCGCGCAACACGTTTCCCGCGCATATTGTTATTAGATATGTCGTAAACTCTCCGCGCTAGACAGGGACAGAGTTACGTGTTAGAAAGAGCGCAAATGTTTATTTGAAAATCGCGACAGGTATTGCGAGCTGAATTGAACTTTGTTGTGTCCCAGCAAGAGTCGCTATTTATATAATTGTTTTCGGTAAGTGAGGCTTGTGTACTAATAATTATTCTGTGCCCGAGTGCCACAGCAGTGGGAGCATTCAGTGTTATGTTGATATGGTATAGCTGGCTGGTAGGTAGAGAGACGCACCGATCTTGAAGTTGACGGTGGTGGTGGTGGGGCAGGTGAAGAGCCGCGGCAGCACCATGTGCAGCGGGAGGTCTCGCGCGCGGCACACGTCGCCCAGACCCACCTGGATGTTCTGGATCTCCGTCGCTGCCCCGGACATTATTATACACTTACAACACATTTATTTAAGGCATGGGTACTAAAATAAACTAATTTAGTTAAGTAGTCCGTCAGTTTGATTATTAATAAATATTGTACACATATTTTGTCTTTTGTTTCACAAACAATAAATAAATATTGGCAGACATTGCTCACACAACACTATACAGGGTTATTGGTAATCAGCCTGCATCCTTTTAAGGGCATGTTCTGTATATTTAAACAAACAACTTTTGTTCTACAACTTTAGTTAAAATTAATTAATGTATTGATACATTCGTCAAAAAAAAATATTTAAGTTTTTGTTGTCCTCTCTAGCACTACTTAGCTCTATGCGCGGCGCTTCATTCATCTGCGCATGTAGTAAAACAGCTGAGTCCAAAGTGCGTAGCAAACGTTGCTCGCGTACCTAGTTAACTTTGTGATACTTCACCACGCTTAGATTTGGTTTCAAAAAGTAAGAAAAGTACTTAGGTTTAAAAAATTACAAATCAAGATCGTCAGCAATAAAATCCGTTATGAAGCTAGTATCAGTAATACTGATAAGTCAATTTTAATTACCTAGGTAGTTTGAATTTTGAAAAATATCATAGCCATCAAAATCATTTATTATTTATTATTTATTTAATTTATGCTGGTTTTCTCTCGATTTTTTCATTCACCGTCAAAGCCAGGGATGATGACTACACTAGGAAACCATTGACACCGAGATGAGCAGGCGGGATTCAAACCTACGATCTTACAATCGTAGTCACCCTCACTATCGGCTAGTTTTACAGACTTAGCGTAGAAATGATTTTTTAGATTTAGCTTGGAATTTTTAAAAAGGGAGGACGATGATATTTAGATAAACTATGTAGCTACTTAACAAGAGATAAACTCAGCATGAGACTCAGTCTAGGTACTTTCGCCTGCCTCGTTTTCCTTGCTCCGGCGGCTGGCCCGCGAGAGTAGGTATTTTAGTGTGTGTGTAATCAAACTCTCGTCTGTTCACGTAATCACAAACAAAACAAACATAGTAAAAACAAAATGTTTTTTTCACATACCTATCACCTATCACACGTTTACGCAAGATCTCGAAGCTGCAAGTCCCGCGGGTGGCGGTGAGAATCACGCACAAAACTTTCAAAAACTGTCACCAGCAGTTCCAACACAAAGTCCACAGCGAAAGATGAATTGTTCATTCACGTGAGATAAAACATCGCTTCTCCTAACTTGGTAGAAAGTTACTGGACTCGCGCTCGTTTCGATTCGCTAATCGCTACTAATAGTCGAATTTTTGAATTTTCCTACATACGTTTAGCCGCTCCCGCGCAGCGTCCCGTCTCCCGCCACCTCTTTCCTTTTTATTTAACGGTGCCGCGCTCGGTGCAGTGTTGCCAAATCAATGATATAAGAAATGACCAAACTCTTTCAAAAGCGGCTAGAATGTTTAAGATTTTGTAGTCTCAAAAGTGGCTAACAATTAGGTCAAAAAGAATAAATAATAAAGAGATAGCAGTATTTGAAACAATTGATTAGTTATCTAAATTAAAGTTCGCAAAGAAGTTTTTTAAGTCTTATTATTTACAAGGAATTTTGTGTAATTTTGGAATTGTGTGAGTATTACGGCAATAAACGAAAAATCAAAGAGGTTCCCGGTTTCACCCGGCAGGTGAGTATTTGCGCAAGACTCCATAGACAATATTGTTCATTCATAAAAGATTACGGACAATAAGTGCTATGGAATCGAAAAATATTCCGTACCGAACTAATTCGTTTTTATGTCGATGTGGTTTATGCCTTATTTATTATCGTCGATAGATAAAAGTTGCTAAACTATTTAGCCACTAAGTTATGAAATTTTGGCAAATACAGAAAGTTGCTAGATATAGCCACAGAATAGCTAACTTGGCAACACTGGCTCGGTGTCGGCGAGCGTTACAGAGCCCAGAGCCGGCCGGCCCGGGGGTGTACCTTGTGTGTGACCTTGAGTAGCACGCTGCACGCGGCGTCTGTGGCGGCGTGTTGCGGTACCTACGATAGTACGATACGTTGTGTCGAGGACGACACAAATTAAAAGACACATTTATCAATGGAAAACTCGTAATCCACTATCGTTTAATACTAATTCACCAGACTTAGGAGATGCTACAAAAATACAATTAGTATTTGGATACTTAAGTTTAAAAACCGAAAACAGTACATACCATACCATACTACCTAATTGTAACTACGAACAAGTCCATCAGCATTAAAATCGTTTAATAAATCATATCATAGTTACTATTTTCTTATCTGTGTCTGTACTAGTAATTTAAGTAGGTAGTTAATAATAAGTAATTGTGTAATAAAAAAAAACATTACCATGATTTCCAATTAAGTCATCATCATCATCATCAACAGCCCACTAAACGTTCCCACTGCTGGGACTCAGGGCCTCCTCTCGCAAGGAGAGAGTTAAGGCCATAACCCACCACGCTGGCATAGTGCGGGTTGGTGGATGACACATGACTTCGAAAGATTCTAGGTACATGTCGGTTTCCTCACGATGTTTTCCTTCACCGTTTTAAGTTAGCGGCATTACGCACATGACTTCGAAAAGACAGTGGTGCGTGTGGGGTTTGAACCCGGGGTCTCCGGATCGGCAGGCGCCGTTCTCCCGACTAGACCAGCCGTAACTTAGGTAGGTACTTACAAAACAAAACACAAACGTCAAACACCAGCTGCACTTCAGTAACTTGGCTCACGATTCACGATCATGTTTTGTTTCTTTCTCGTTCCGGTATTTATGTACCTACTTACGCAGTGGACGCAGAGACTACAAGCACATACCTGCATCGCTCTGCCCATCTCAGTCGTGTCTGGTATTACCTACCTAGCGATTACTTACCTACCTACTTAGCGAGCGCAGCTGCTGTAGACTGTTGTTAGTACCTACCTAAATAATATTGTTTTTAACCCCCTACCAAAAAAGGGTGTTATAAGTTTGACGTCAATATCTGTCTGTGTGTCTGTGCGTGTGTGTCTGTCTCTGGCACCGTAGAGCTCAGACGGATAAGCTGATTTCGATGCAGGTTTTTTATTTGAAGGTTAATTTCCGTGCGGATGATTTCAGCTATGTTTGGTCAATATCGATTCAAGATGGCCGCCTCCACCAAATGGCGGATAAAATATTTATTCACAACCTACCTCAATATGGGTATCAAATGAAAGGGCTTGACTAGTAGAATACTATGCACTATGACAAATTTCAAATCCAAGATTGGATGGCTATCACAAAATGGCGAAATACATTTCTTTTTTCACAAATCCCTCAATATGGGTATCAAATGAAAGGGCTTGACTACTGACTAGTACAATTTTGTACAGATTACAAATCCGAGGTAGGTAGTTAGGGGTAAGTAAATCAATTTTTTGAATTTTGTTTTCTAACTTGATTACTTAACACAAAAGTAAAATGAATTGTACCTACCTACTTATTATTTCGTCTATCAGCATTAAAACTTACCTACGTAGGCTATTACGAGTACGTAGGTATTTAGGCTATAGGCTAGTTGAGCAGATTTTTGAGCGCCGCACGTGACTTTTCGAATAAAGGTTCCTGGTTGCTGGTGCTGGTGTAATCTACATTATGTATTGCGTTAACGTGCCTACAATTCGAAGATTCGAACGAAGCACAGTGATGTGAGACCGGCCATAGATCGTAGAACCCTAGATGGGCCCTCCCAAACTTCAGGGCGCACGCAATCATGTCAACGTTGGGAAGAGTGAGCTCACGCGGTGGACGCTGGACATTTTTACCTATCATTATTCGTTGTCAACAACCAAAATAAGTAGAACCACAGCAAATCTCGCCACTAGCGATTGTAGAGGTCAAGTAGATTGGTTGTTTGTAAACCACATACGATACACACAGCGACGCAGTTTATTACCAATTTAAAGCCGCTCAGGGCACATCTATTGATTTATATCGATGAGACCGGCGACCTGGCAGCTCAGACAACAACACCGGTACCGCGTTTGATCTAGCGGCCCGGGTACCAATTCTTTGTCAAGCTCTTTCACCCGGTACGATTATTGTGCCGGCGGTCCATCTTGTTAACAGTTCTAATACTAGTACCTACTTTTATGCGAATTGTGGCAAGGAGCCCCCCTCATTGCAGAGTACGGGTCTACGGGTAGTCACTCAGTAAAGGTTCATAGGTATTATGATCAATATCACCAAAACACTAGATAGGTATTGCGAAACAACCTGACGCATTCGCCGCAAGCGGCGGCTACATTGTCGTTGTGGTGGAGATGGTGGGAGCGAAAACTCACACCATTTCTGTATGTACCTACCCAATCTTAACGTATTAGCACGGCATTGTAACGAAAACGAATAATTTAAACAAAAACAAGTCGATTCGCGCGCGTTTCGATTTACTACTAACAGCCAAATTTACAAATTTGGTTTTGATCTGTAGGCACGTGGAGCCGCCCCCGTGCAGGCCCCGCTACCCTTTCATTCGCCTTGACGGCACAGTAGTAACTATTATCCTATCTGTAGCATCGTGCCTACTGTCGGCGAGCGTCAAAGAGAGCGCGCCTGCTTGTTGCGGGCACGTATATGAAGAGTTAAATGGTTTTAGACAGGACAAATATATTTTCTTTATTTTGTATGAGAAAAAAAATATTTGAATTTTTAAAAACCGTAGAACAAAAGTTGTCATATGTAATGTCCTTAACATGCCCTTAAAAGGATGCAGGCTGATTACCAATAACCCTGTATAGTTTCAAACTTGGTAAAGCTTGTATTATTGGAGCCAGATGCTAACAAGATGAGTGAATCTAATGAGGAAATTCGATACATTTTAAAAGCTACAAAAAAGGTAAAAAGGCAACGCAAGCCGTGAAAAAAATTTGCGATGTTTACGGACCTAGTACAGTGACTGTGAGAGTAGCACAAATTAGGTTTAAGCGTTTTCAATCCGGAAAATTTGATGTCAAGGATGCGTCGCTCTGGTCGCCCTCATCATCATCATCATGGCCTTATGGTAGTCCATTTTTGAACGTAGGCCTCTTCTCCTTTTCTCCACTTCTGGCGGTCTTGTGCCCGACTCATCCAGTCTTGGCCTCCGTGTCGTCTGATGTCGTCCACCCAGCGTTGTGGTGGCCGCCCTCTTCCTCTCGTGTCAGCCCGGGGTCTCCACTCAAGGACTCGTTTCGTCCATCGGCTTGCATCCATTCTGGCAATGTGCCCTGCCCAGGTCCATTTATTCTTAGCGACTATGGTCATCACGTCCATCAGCTTGGTTTTACTACGTATCCACTCATTTCGTTTCCGGTCCTTGAGTGTAATACCAAGCATTGCTCTTTCCATTCCTCTCTGCGCGTCTCGGAACTTTTCGGCAGATCTTTTAGTGAGTGACGTGGTTTCTATCCCATATGTGAATACGGGCATGACACACTGCTCGAAGATTTTGGCTTTCAGGCGGAGTGGAAGTTTGTTACGCAACGTCTCTTTGTTGGCTCCAAAAGCGGCCCAGGCCTTTGCGATTCTTCGGTCTACCTCGGCTGTTTGGTTCTCGTAGCCAAGCGTAATTTTGTGACCCAGGTAAATATATTCAGTTAAACTCTCCACAGGTAGCCGGATATGTGTGGGAATATTGGTCATTATTTTAGTTTTGCTGAAATTCATTTTGAGGCCTGCCTTTAGAGACTCTTTCCTTAGATCTTCTACCATAGCGATCATATCCTCGGTGTTGTCGGATACAAGCACCAAGT
This sequence comes from Ectropis crepuscularia, assembly GCA_963693475.1. Lineage (NCBI taxonomy): Eukaryota > Metazoa > Arthropoda > Insecta > Lepidoptera > Geometridae > Ectropis > Ectropis crepuscularia. The sequence continues at coordinate 285,932 of OY856355.1, forward strand.
CGTCAGCAAATCTCAAATTTGAAAGCCTTTCTCCGTCAACCATTAAACCTTTGTCACTCCAGTCCAGCTGTTGAAATATATATTCCAAAGATAATGTGAACAGCTTTGGAGATATAGTATCCCCCTGTCGTACACCTCTTCCTAAAGGAAATTTTTGTGTTTTTTTGTGCAGGGCGACACATGCTGTAGCATTTGCGTGAAGGTGGTTGAGTATTTGAATGTATCTTTCATCTATTCTGCATTTGACTAGGGCACGCTCTACGACCCACCATTCCACAGAATCGAAAGCCTTTTCATAGTCCACAAAAGTAAGAACAAGAGGCTTCCTGTATTCATTGCACTTTTCGATAACTGTTTTAAGAGTTTGAAGATGGTCATTTGTGCTGAAACCTGACCGAAAGCCAGCTTGTTCACGTGGTTGAAAGAATTCTAGTTTTTTGTCTAGCCTATTGACAATTGTCACGTTAGTGATCATAAGAGAATTATAAGGGAGGAGAGAGGTAAAAGGGAAATAATAAAAAGGTCACAATTACAAGTATATTAAAGAAAAATGAAATAAAGATTAAGAAAAAAAGGTAAAGGAAGAGAAAAGAGTGTAAAAAATAAATAAAAGATTTGAGAATTATCTGGCTTGAGGGGCTAGTGAGTGTAGTTTTCGTCAGCGAGGACGGCTCCACCTAGCACGGCAGAGTTCTCGGCCAGCAGTCTCCGTGAGCACAGTAGCTTCCAACAGTTCCTCCGTGAGCACAGTAGCTTCCAACAGTTCCACAGGGTGTAAGTACTTCCAAGTAAGTTCACGGGATGTAGTTGCCGAACGGTAGCGGCTCTCAGCCGTCCAAACCTTCAAGGTTTAATATGGATGTTGATCGCTTGGAAGTCTCCTGTATGGTAATGCTCCTCTGTCGGAAGCTGGATTCTCACTGACCTCTCAAACGATTTGATCAAAAATGTAAACTTTTAGTGTTTTGAATCTGGAGAAAATAAACTTTATTTTAATATTAACAATTCAAAGAGGATTAGTTCTAAAAACTATACAACCTTATGAAAAAGGGTAGAGGTTGCTAAGTGACGAATGATGTTTATAGTAATGACAATATGTAAATAAATAAAATTTTTAGAAAAACGTAATTATTATAGATTTAGAATGAAATATATAATACCAGAACCATATCATAATGATAAGAAAATTATTTCCTATCGTATGGACACAATTAAAAGGAAATTAGTGATGTGAAAATTTTGGTATGTAAATATCTAAGAATTCTATGGATAAATGTTAGTTTTGAGATGAAAATAGAGGTAAAATGTACGTTTACATATTGTAGTCAATATGTAATGTTACATTGTATGTAAATATCTAAGAATTCTATGAATAAATGTTAGTTTTGAGATGAAAATAGAGGTAAAATGTACGTTTACATATTGTAGTCAATATGTAATGTTACATTATTCCCCACGACTGCGGAAATTTTACGCTTCTGTAAAATTTGGGAAGAGGTTCTAAAGTTTTTAAGAGAGGTATTCATACCTTCATACCTTCACACAAACATAAATTCATTCAAATAACCTTTCAAGTCTTTCACTCATCACTTCCATCCTGTTTGGGTGTAAGTTCACATTCAATGACGAACACTCAAAGCATACACTCTCGGCGATGGCAGGCTTTTTTAAAGAGTCATCAACCGCTCTAATAATCGGCTTATTTAAAGAGTTATCATCCGCTCTATGAAAAAAAAAAAAATAATAATAATAATAATAATAAGAATGATAGGAAGAATGAACATAGGGCTTGATAGTTAGGCTTATTTATAGAGTTATCATCCGCTCTTTATAAGGGGAAGAAAGTAATTAAAGATGAGCATAAGGGCTCAAAAGATAGCATGAGCGGTAGAGCTCAAGAGCTAACATGAGCGGTAGGGCTCAAGATATCTTGAACAGTAGGGTTCAAGATAAGAGTATGAGTTTAGGGCTCATACAAAATCCAAGAGTTAGATACTCATTGGTTAAAGAGTTAATGAGTTTAGAGCTCATTAACTTGAGAAAGTAAAAAAAATTAGAAAAATACTAAAGAGTAAATAAAATACTGTAGGTTAATGATGAAGAGAGATCATGAGGATGAGATGAGGAGAGGAGAGGAGAAGAGAGGATGAGAAGATAAGTTAATAACCAAAGAGTGCCGAAAAGAAAATATTAAGTATATATACTAGTGTAAGTATTTTTTAGAATTTAGAAGAAATTCAGGGGTTGAGGGATCAAAGATTGAACAAGAGAGGGGGGGTTGTTTTAGAAGGTTGGGCGCCAAATGTCACGTTAGTGATCATAAGAGAATTATAAGGGAGGAGAGAGGTAAAAGGGAAATAATAAAAAGGTCACAATTACAAGTATATTAAAGAAAAATGAAATAAAGATTAAGAAAAAAAGGTAAAGGAAGAGAAAAGAGTGTAAAAAATAAATAAAAGATTTGAGAATTATCTGGCTTGAGGGGCTAGTGAGTGTAGTTTTCGTCAGCGAGGACGGCTCCACCTAGCACGGCAGAGTTCTCGGCCAGCAGTCTCCGTGAGCACAGTAGCTTCCAACAGTTCCTCCGTGAGCACAGTAGCTTCCAACAGTTCCACAGGGTGTAAGTACTTCCAAGTAAGTTCACGGGATGTAGTTGCCGAACGGTAGCGGCTCTCAGCCGTCCAAACCTTCAAGGTTTAATATGGATGTTGATCGCTTGGAAGTCTCCTGTATGGTAATGCTCCTCTGTCGGAAGCTGGATTCTCACTGACCTCTCAAACGATTTGATCAAAAATGTAAACTTTTAGTGTTTTGAATCTGGAGAAAATAAACTTTATTTTAATATTAACAATTCAAAGAGGATTAGTTCTAAAAACTATACAACCTTATGAAAAAGGGTAGAGGTTGCTAAGTGACGAATGATGTTTATAGTAATGACAATATGTAAATAAATAAAATTTTTAGAAAAACGTAATTATTATAGATTTAGAATGAAATATATAATACCAGAACCATATCATAATGATAAGAAAATTATTTCCTATCGTATGGACACAATTAAAAGGAAATTAGTGATGTGAAAATTTTGGTATGTAAATATCTAAGAATTCTATGGATAAATGTTAGTTTTGAGATGAAAATAGAGGTAAAATGTACGTTTACATATTGTAGTCAATATGTAATGTTACATTGTATGTAAATATCTAAGAATTCTATGAATAAATGTTAGTTTTGAGATGAAAATAGAGGTAAAATGTACGTTTACATATTGTAGTCAATATGTAATGTTACAATGACTCTAGTGAACAGCTTATACAGGTGAGACAGTAGACTTATGGGTCTGTAGTTTTCCAGTTTCTTAATGTCACCCTTCTTGTGTATAATTGTTATTATGGCGTTGTGCCAGGCATTCGGCACTTGGGTTTCCAACATACATCTGGTAAACATAGTAGCCAGTGCTTCGAATAACAATTGTGCATTAGCTTTAAGCATTTCAGGCAAGATTCCGTCTTCTCCTGGTGCACGACGATTCTTCAGTTGATGTATTGCAAGTTCTATCTCGTCCATGACAACGTCAGGAATTTCTTCAGAACCCACATTTTGTACAGGTAGGCGCGCTTTTATACCATGCAAGTTACAAGTTGGTGTTGATGTACTTGTATAGAGTTCCTTATAGTATCCCTCCGTTATCCGAAGCAGTTGGTCTCGATCTGTCACCACTTGGTTATCCTTGTTAATTAATTTGAAAATATGCTTTCTTCCCTCTGCCAGTTTCAGCTTTAAGGATCTTCTGCTGCTGTTCTTCTCAATAGCTGTCTCAACAAGGGTCAAGTGGTAACTTTGCAGGTCACTACGAACTTGTTGTCTTATTTGCCGATGAAGTTGCTTATATTCAGCTGTATTTGCTTTTCCTTCTGTATTTAGCAGTACTGGTCGCCCTATTACGGATAAAATGGATGACATTTTTGAAAAAGTGAAGTAAGATCGGCATATCAGTAGTTACGACGTAGCTGAAAATTGGGTTTTTTTAAAAATAAAGAGTGACGAGACGAGCAGGACATGTCCCTGATGGTAAGCAACATGCCTGCCACATAACAGCACAGTGACACGCAGCTATTGAAATAAGAAGAGCCAAATCATTACCTAGCACTGCACTGCGCTCGCCACCCAGAGATCTAAGTTTGGCTATATCTCTAAGCCCTGTAATATCTCTGGAAACATTGCCCTTCAAACTGGAATACAGTAATGTTTGCACATTACTGCTTGGTAGAATAACTGGTAAAGGTGTGGTCCTTCCCCAGGCGGACCCTGGCAAGAGTCGTACCACTACAGATATGAATTGAATGGAATATGTCCCCTCACCGTCCCGGGAGTACCCCTCCGCGCAGCCGCAGGTCTCCACGCGCACCAGCTGTAGCTCGATGGACTTGATGGGCACCGAGCACGAGTCCACGCGGACCTGGAGGGAACGAACATCAATCCATTTTGAACTGAACACTTATTTCGGCGCACCACATGCAGAATTTTCGTGGGCTGTGAATTGGCTCAAGCGTCACGTTGGTGAATGAAAGAAACGTTCGGGTGAACTGGGGACCGCCGAGTGCGCGAGAGCGATATAGATAGTCAACTGCTACTGTCTGCTGTCACTATCTTTATTACATTCATTTTTGGCCATGAATACTAGTTCTTCAGCCGCATCTGTCACTGTCGTGTTTATGTTAAGTACCTGGGTGACCGAGCTTTGCTCGGTTTAAATACTAAATATAGTTAGATACCTACAGATAAAAGACTACAAGAAATAGATTTTCTTAAAAAAAACGAATTGAAAAAAAAAGAGAACCGGTCTAGATTCGAACCCAGAGCTACTAATTCGTGACCGCTATGAGCGCCCGACTTCCCGTCTGAGCTAATTATGCTGTCGCGTCACGCGGCGAAATTTACCTTCACATTCTAATGTCTAATGTGACAGTTTTTCATTGTCTAAAAACGCGCATAATATGCGTTTTTTTAAAATAAGACCTAGTTAGATCGATTTATCGTCCCCGAAATCCCCTGCATACATAATTTCATGAAAATCCGTCGAGCCGTTTCCGAGATTCAGATTCTATATATATATACATATTTATATAGGTACAAGAATTGCTCGTTTAAAGGTATAAGATGTGTTTGAGTTAAGTTAAGCATTAAAATTATTCAATAGTTTTTATTAGTTATTTCTGATTTTAGTTTTCACTTCGGTCGGTATAATAGGTTCACACTTGACCGCCACCTTCCACCTCGCATCATGTTAAGCGACGCGACGATGCAATCTACGAGAGAGCGTGATACCTAGCAAAAACCGATTCACTCTCGATTTAAAAAAACCAAGACTACAATGATCGGTAAAACCAATCAGGCATCGCATTCCACAACCACAATCCAGTGCCGGCTTTAGGGTGGGGCAACGGAGTCGGTCGCCTATTACAAGGGCGCTGGGAGATCTTAACCTACGGGTGGATTTCAACGTCTTAGATGGCTAAGGCCGACCTTGTAGACATCAACTCCTACAGTCTCTACGCTCTAATAGCGTAAGTTACGGCTGTTCTAGTCAGGAGGACGGTAAATGCCGGAGCCCCTGATTCGAATCCCACGCGCACCACTGCTATTTTGAATTCATTTCCGTAACTCCGCTAACTTAAAAACGGTGAAGGAAAACATCGTGACGGAACCAGCATGTTCCTAGAATCTTTCAAGGTCATGCGACTGGGTCAGCGTAGTGGAGTATATTCTTGACTGTTTCCTTGAAAAGCCTTTTTTGTGAAAGAAAAGCCCGAGTCCCAGCGTTGGGAACATTTAGTGGGCTGCTTTTGCATCTATACTGTAAGTATGAAAAGGTTTACGTTAACTTAGATGTCAGGGTGAAAAAGTATTATTACTTTATCAACTTTAGCATAAATCATAACAGCCAATTAAATATTCCCACTGCTGGGACTCGGGGCCTTCTCTCCCAAGGATAGAGTCAAGGCCATAATCCACCACACTGGCCCAGCGGCGGTTGGTGGATGACACATGACTTTGAAAGATTTTAGATACATGTTGGTTTCCTCACATTGTTTTTCTTCACCGTTTTAAGTTAGCGGCATTACGCACATGACTTCGAAAAGACGATGGTGCGCGTGGTTTTGAACCCGGATCTCCGGGTCGACAGTCGCCGTTATTTTTCAACTTTAAATAAATACTACTTAGTATCGGATAATTAGTAAACTCGCCTTCCCGGTGATGGGGCGGTCGAGCGCGCACACGGTGGAGTCGATCTCGGCGTACACCTGGAAGCTGGGCATGGCCGCGCGCGCGCCGCCCGCACCGGCCGCGCCCGCGCCCACCGTGCCCGGCGTCACCTCGCAGCGCACCGGCTTGGCGGCCGGACGCTCTTGCTGAGGACATCATAGTCACGTTATCATGGCACATATCACCAAAAACTCTAAACACAAAACTCATCGCAAAGGACGATGCGGCAGACCAAAGAAGCACTGCTGGACACAGCTTGACAAGTATTTAAAAGACTGGGAAGCATTAACACAAGATAGAAGCAAATGGAGGGAGGGTAGAAAAGCCTTTGCTCAGCATTAGGACAGTATAAGCTCCAAATAATTATTAAGAGTAGGCGTTTCTCCCTTCTGCTGTTAAGGATTATCGTGTCGGTTGAGGCATTTCATGGTCTAGAGTCTGACAGAATCATAATAGTATAATGTGGTATAACAAAGACTAATCATTTCACAAATAGTTAGGTTAGCGAATTGACAATAACAACTGATAAACTAACTCTGTTAACAAGCTTTGCTTAGTTTGGAGTCAGATAGTGTTGTGTGTGAATTGTCCACCAATATTTATTTATTTATTATTTACAATGCTACTTGAAAGACCGGCAACCCAAACACCAAAGAGTATATAACTTACTTCATGGCTTAGTGGGTAGTAATTCTGCCTGCGAAGCCGAGGGTGGTCGATTATTACCACATCCAATTATTATCACACCAAAAACCCAGACACAGTACATATATTTGAATTCATCATTCAAATATTTGTACTCTGTCTGGGTTTTTCTATGTATAGTAAGTATTTTAAATACATACTATTATATCAGCTATCTGGCCGCCATAGTACAACCTTTGCTTAGTTTGGGGCCAGATGGTGTTGTATTGTCCACTAATATTTAATCACTATTAACCAATATTTACTGGTCTCCACCCTCATTTGGGAAATAACAAAGATATTTATGACATGATTTTTGTTATGGGTAAGAACATATGATATTAGTGTAAATTCAAAATGGCGGCTACTGGATGCCATAAAATGTAAAAGACAAATTGGTTACCAGCGGATGCTGAACAAAAATCTGTGAAGTGACGTTGAGAGGTTTGTTGAACAAGGAGCGCTTCATGGCGCACTTGAGCACGTAGAGGATGTTGACGAACACCCCGTGGTAGGTCTCCAGCAGGCCGAGGTAGCCGGGCGCCGGCGCCTGCCGCGCGCGCAGCGGCATCTCGAACGGGATCTCCGTGACGCCCGGGGGGATGCGGCCCGGGGCTGCCAGCTCGATCGTGCTGTTTATTAGACTTATAGGCTGGAAACCGAAAATAAATTGAGTTACTCACTTTTAAAAAAACAATCTATACAGGTCGTAAATTCAAAGTCATCAAATATATATAATAACAAAGGTTTCATCCTAATTGAATACGTGGGAGGCTGCTCAAATGGATAGAGCATTACTTGACTGGAAGAAGTTTTCAAGTTCGAGTCGGAAATTCCCTATCACAGCACAGGAACGTGTTCAGTGGTGTGCCTCAAGGATCGGTGACTGCTCCTCAACTCTTTGGGATCTACATAACTGATTTAATTGAAACAATTGAAAGTCAATCTGCCTTCTTCGCTGATGATAGTAAACTTTTTGCAAACCCGTTGGTTAGTTCTGGACGGCTCCAAAAGGATCTAGATCAAGTGCAAGACTGGACCAGAGATTGGGTTGTCAGTCTGAATGTTGTAAAGTGTGGGGTCTTACACCTTGGCAAGAATAACCCACTAATAACCTATTATCTCAAAAGTGTTGCTTTAACCTCAGTGAAACAGCAAAAAGACCTCAGTGTTATAATTACATCGAATTTAAAATGGGAAGAACATATTTCTGCAATAGTAAAGAAAGCAAACTCTTTTCTTTATTTCATTCGTGGATCCTTTCAATCTATAACTATAGAGATGTTTCTCAAAATATATAAAACTTATGTGAGGCCGCTACTAGAATATGGTTATCAAGTCTGGAGCCCCTACTTCAAAAAAGATATTGATTTACTTGAAAGTGTGCAAAGAAAAGCGACAAAATTACCATATGCCCTCCAATGTAAATCCTACACAGACAGATTAAAAGCCCTACACCTCACTACATTGGAAGAGAGATGGTTACGGGGAGACTTGATCGAAACATTTAAAATACTGAATGGATTTTATAACCTTCCCTCACATAAGGAACCTGTACAGATTAAAGGATCATAAGAGAGACAGTCGGCGTCATAAGTCCCAGTTGTCCCACACACAATCACTGACAAACACTGCACATCACATCCTCAGCAACAGAGTGGTTTACAACTGGAACAGGTTGCCTGTGGATGTTATTTCAGCAAAGTCATTAAACTCTTTCAAGAACAGATTGGACAAATGGATGGTTAAAGACAAAATCATTTTAACAGACAATTACCTATAATTTGTTTTTTCAACACTGAAATATAGGCATATCAGAGAATGCTGCTCGCCTTTTATTCAATAAATAAATATTTTATATTTAAACATTTGAAAAACTATGCTGATGTCAGCTCTACAAAGATACTCCTCTACACTCCTGGCCTGTTTAAATCATAGATAACGTAGTTTGATGTTTGTGAAAGAATAATTAAGTTGTTTCAAAGTTTACCTTTAGGGATTAAAAATACATTTTCGCATAAATACAATAAAAATACAGCGGGTATTTTTTAACGATTTTAACTAGGGTAATAAATTCGACTGATTGCCGCTAGCAATATTTTTGTAGATGTTAAGTATTAAGTACCTTAATGCTGTTGGAAAACGCCTCAAAAATGCCGACATTCTTGGTGCTGATCTGCAGGTTGACAACTCCATCCAGAGCGAGCGTGAGCCCCTCGTGCCGCACCTCGCTGGCGCTCTCCACCGCCACCACGCCTGCTATGATCTCCTGTCGCCCCCAAAACATAAACAGCCAATGAATACGCCTACTACATTGAAACTTCTCATCCACGTAACCTACTTACCCCTTCATGATACACCTTATTGACTCTCTTTAATTTTATAAATAGGTTTGTAGACATAGTTTAATTTCAAATCTTTAATTATAATACATTCAAAACTGGAGATGAAGCCGACTCAAACTATTAAAACATTTAAAACCACAAATTAAATTGCAACACAATCTTGTTTGTTTTGAAAACTGAAACACAAACAAACAGCTGATAACAACATTTCAAGTGACAGTCAAAAGACAGTATTACACAGCAACCATTGCTGGCTGACTTTGCACAAGAAATATTTTTGATACTGGCAAGTACTACTTGGAGAACGTCAAGCAGACATGAACAGAAAAAAAGTAGTTGAAAAAAAGTGTCCGATCGTGGTGGTCGGTCGTGCATTCGGCTCGTAAAAATATTACGATTTTTATTTATTTTTCTTCGTATGATATATTTCAATCGCGTATTAGTGATTTTTTATACAGTGTCAGTGTTATCATTGTGAGTAGTGTCGCTTCCTTTCGGTGAGATTCGAACAGGTGATGCCGCCGAGGGTTCTTCGGATGGATCGATATCGCTAAGTTTGCTTGTGATAGCGAATTTTAGCGAAAAAAGGGGGTGGTTGTAAGATGGAGAAGTCTGCGCGGCCGCGGACGGCGCTCAACGAGTGCGTGAAGGTGGTGGTCCGCTGTCGGCCGCTGTCCGACAAGGAGCGCGCCGAGGGCTTCGAGGAGGTGAGTTCTGGTCTCCTGGTGTTTATATGGCGCGGGGTGCGCAGACCCGCTGCGTCGACTCCAATTACATCTCACACTATTATTCTACCAATTTCTAATTTTTGTAGCTAACGTTGAATGCATATTATTGTGTGGATTATACGCACCGAGATCTTAACGTAGGGACAATATTATCGGCCAAATCGGGGTTGAAATTGAATATTCAGCAGAAAGATACGAGATATTCAGTTGCGTAGGCAAGGGCTGTAGGTGTCTAAAAGGGACATGACATATCATGGAAAGTTCATTCAGTAGTAAGGATAGAAATGTATCTAATAAACACATAATTATTGATGTTAAACATGTATTATTTTGATATTAAGGTATGTACTTAGTGACTATATTTATAAATTAATGTAATTCAAAAGTCAAAGTCAAAGTAATTTATTCGCTAAAAATTGTGGTTACAAATAAGTTCTTAAAATAGTATAGTATGGTGCTGCACAATTTCAGCCTAAAAGGCATGCGAAATTTAAAAATTGTTACACAAATATTAAACTTTCGAAATTTAAAAATTGTTACACAAATATTAAACTTTCGAAACATCTTAATTTATAATATCAATAACAGTTTTTTATATCTAAAGAATTATAGAATTAAAGTTACAATCTAAACAACAAATAATTAAGTAGGTACTAATATTAAAAGCAATAAATAGTTCACACAAAAAAAAACAACTATGTGATACAGTAATCAGTATGTTCACGTTTACATTACCGAGATTATTTGGGACTATATCTGTTTGCATTAAAATTAAGGTAATGTTTAACATCATAAAAATTGTGATCAGTTAGCCATCTGTATAATCCGCATTTAAACTTTTCGAATGATAATGATTTAAGATATTCTGGAACCTTATTATAAATTCTTAAGGCGGCTATGTAACAGTTTCTGCGATAAAGTTCGTTATTGCATTGAGGGAAAACTAATCTATTTGGATATCTAGTGCTGTAGTGGCGATTATTCCCTAACTTTCTAAAGAGCTCTGGGTATTTTTTAACAAACATGCACATTTCGTAAATATACAGAGAGGGAAGAGGGAGCACTTTTAACTCTTTGAATAAAGGTTTACAAGAATCTAATTCATATTTTTAAGTTGAGATTGAAACATTCAGCAGGACAGAATATTTGATAAGTAATTAAAAGAGTAATTGTTATTTTAATAAAATGTATAAATAAATATACCTACCTAAATAATATTAAGTATCTGTTTGATCTCTATATCAGTCTTCAGGTGAACGTAAATGTGAAGTAGAACACTTGGTTTATTGTAATCAGATTCAAAGAAATCTAAATAGATAAGTGAGAGGTGAAGAAACCGGGCTAGATAATCTGTTATCACTCACAAACACAGAAACAGGAGTCTGTAACCAAGGAAGCTTCATCTACTATAACTGTAGTTTTAGTTTCATCTTCTTCTCCTAATCCAAGAAATATGTAAAAAAAGATAATTGAAATGACAAAGGTCACGGACCCCGGACTCTGTAAGAGTGGATAAATTAAATTAAAAAAAAATATAGTTTTAGTAGAAACCAATATTTATTACATTAACTACTGGGAAAAATCTAAAAGTTATACCTACTTTATTACATTTCCCTGCTTAACACTCACAATCCATTATAATATGTATAAAAAGGGAACTGAACACATAAACTTGTAAACCAGGAATCTTATGTGGTAGTCAATTTTATTTTAGTTCAGAATTCTGCCAGTTTGTTGAAACATTTACTTAGATCAAAAAGTAAATAATGTTTTAATTTTATTTTACAATTGAATGTTGATAATCAATTTTAAATTGATTATATTATTAAATACAAAAAACTAGTGTATGCAGAACTTAAAATCAATATTAAATCAGCATTATGAATACAATGCACATTATTGATAATGAGTTTAAATATTTATAACTCGAAACCTCTCAGGTGTAAGTTACTGAATGGAGAGTTCTGGCCAGGAAGGTGTCTGCAAGTCATTCCCCACACTTGATCAATGTTCCGCCTGATTACACAGGTAGTCTAATTTGTTTATAAACTGTGCACTGTAACTGTAACATTACTTGTGTGCTGTATATTTTTCTTTCTCTAGACGGTAACTCTCACTGTTGAAACTAATCTCCCAATAATGTTATGCTCAAATAAGTACTTAGGTATGATATTATTTCTTAATAATTACCTGTGTCAGTCGGGAGCACATAAATATGTAGATGCCACAATAATGTTATTTTGTTAATTCTAATTTTTTGTAGATTAAATACTTAATTAGAATTAATAAAATAAAATTATTGGTAGTCAAAATCGTATCTATGTGCGATTTTTTTATCGATATTATAAATGTCAATGTTTGGATGTTTGTTGCTCAATCACGTCGATAAAGTATGTATGGATCGGATTGAAATTTGGATCACAGTTAGATTATAGTCTGGAAAAACACATTGCCTACTTTTTATCCCGAAAAAATAACGGGAACAGGAACCACGCAGGTACAACCGCGGGGCGCTGGTAGTAAAACGATAAAATTGGCGCACGCGCTTCGTTCTCTCTCGCTAAGAGCTAAGATTCGTAGAAGATAAAATACTGTTTCATATTGTTAGGCGATAGGATTAATATCGTGATCTCGTATCGCGTCTAGTGACGAGAAAGTGCTTAACCACAGATTAAAGTGTGAGGATAGTCCAGCTGTAGGCCATGGAATCGATCGAGAGACGGTGAGACGTGTTGACAGGCTCAACGAAACAGCAGTCTAAAAGACTTCAAAGTCTTGAGCATCGCCGCAAAATTGCAAGGTTCGGTATCGGTTTTTTATCGGATCGATTTTGGAAAGTATGGACATGAGTATTTAGGTACTCGTAGCTCAAAAAAGCGAAGTCATTTCATGGTTGAAGTTTCAAAGTGGAGGTTTGACTCCACTAATGTGATATAAACGTCTAGGCTGTGGAATGCATTGCCTATGTGGTTTTTCCCGATGGTTACACTCTTGATGTCGAGAGTGAATCGGTCTCTTCTAGGTCGCTCCATCGGCATCGTAGACACCGCATCGTCGCGTCGTCGCTTAACATCGGGCGAGATGGAGGTCAAGTGCAAACTTATTTAATGACTTAGTTAAACAAAAACCATTACCTATGTACCTGTTTAGTATTTTATCCAGAAATTACCGTCCTGGGGCCCATAAGCAGGACTTAAACAATTATATATGCCGTTATACCGATTTTAACATTTACTTCCCTGATTGCAAACCGAGTAGTGCAAAGAAATGACTTACCTGAGGTTCCCGGCGTCGTCCAAAGGTCCAGTTTGGTCGTCAAGGAATAAGGAACGGGAGCAAGGGGAATTTGGAATACCAAACCAGACAAGATTCCGTAGCGATCCCTCGCTCCAGCACAAGCAACGGTCCCGCGTTGGATAAGGGGCCAATCCAGCAGCCCGCTTTCGAGTAAATAGTCCAGCACTAATCCCGTAGCGATAAATAATGTATTCCCGCACAATATTACACTTTTAACCAGAAAAGCAAACCAGATTATATAGATAACAGTAAAACGCGTCTTTTTCGTTCCAGCGAAAAAACAGACAACGTCACTTCACAGCCGGCTGTCAAAACCATAGATCCGCTATGATTTTTAATGTTGCCCGATTATACGGAACAAAACCCCCGACCAATTGAACTCCTGTTCAATTTTAGAAAACCAGTATTTAGTAACTAGTATTTAGCAGTATCCAGACCTCAAATAAAAACGAAATTCCCAACTTTGACCCGAAAGTGGAAATCAAACCAAAAAAAAACACTTTACCAAAAATAGTAATAAAATAAAATTAAATTTTAACCTTGAAAACACGTATATCTAATAAAGGGGCAAGCGTGCCAGGGAGGACACCGCGCGCTGAAGTCTGGAACCAGAAACCAGAATCTCCGCCACGCGGGGTGTGCCATCAGTACCCGATATCAATTTTAAAATACGTCCCCTACGCCAGAGTAGGGGGGCCAAATTTGCCTCTTTTAATAATACTAAGTCCCCTTCCCGAGGGGCCTTCGTCCTATCTGTCCATTTTACCCGTTGTTGCAACAGATGCAAGTACTCGGCCGACCAGCGCCTCCAGAAGTCTTGACTTATTTGCTGCAATAACTGAAAACGGGACAGGCGTCCGGGCCGCTCATCCTTCCAGGGATACTCCGGCAACGCGGTTAAAGGCTGGCCGATCAAGAAGTGACCCGGCGTCAAGACTTCTAGATCGTTAGGGTCAGGCGAGATTGGACAGAGAGGACGGGAATTAAGCACTGCCTCCACGCGGCATAGTACCGTGACTAACTCTTCCCAAGTTAACACGGTCTCCCCGATGACACGGCGGAGATGGGTTTTAGCAGACTTCACCGCAGCCTCAAAAATTCCTCCCCAGTGAGGACAGGCCGGCACACTAAATTGCCAGCTGATTCCCCGCTGGGCGAGAGCCAGACTTAAACTATTATTACCAGAATTTAAAAAATTATTAACTTCGCGTAAATAATTCGCCGCCCCTCGATAATTTGTGCCATTGTCCGAACGTATTAAAGAGGGTACTCCTCTTCGCGCTACAAAGCGATCCAGCGCCGCGACAAAGGCCTCCGTAGACAGCGCAGAGACCAGCTCCAGGTGGACTGCTTTGGTGGCCAAACACACAAAGACGCACAGGTAGGCTTTAACGACCTTGGCGTTACGCAACGTCGATGACTTGACCGAGAAGGGCCCAGCGAAGTCCGTTCCGACCCCGTCGAACGGCCTCGAGGGAGAAATCCTATCCGGAGGAAGATCTCCCATCATGGGCTGCATGGTAGACGCCTTGAGCCTATAACAAGGGACACATCTAAACAGCACCTTTCGGACCGCCCTGCGAGCCGACAAGATCCAGAATTCACGCTGCAACACAGCGAGAAGCGCGCCACATCCAGCGTGCGCGTTACCGATATGCCGATCGGTGATCAGCAGGTCCACCAGAGGACCTCCTTTCGGTAGCAACAGGGGGTGCCTGCTGCCGTACGGCAGGTTGGCTTTCCGGAGCCGACCTCCTACGCGCAGAAGACCATCCTGATCTGTGAAAGGGTTCAACTTGGCGACCGCACCCTTCAAGCGAGCGCGTCCGCAGCGCAGCGCCTCAAGTTCCGTCGGAAACCTCTCACCCTGCACCAGCCGAATGAGGTGCAGCAAAGAACTCCGACGCTCCTCCACAGTGGCGATCTGGTCACTCCTCCTCTGACGAGGGTGACGACAGTTGTGGATGAAGCGTTTAATCCAGCTAGTTACCCCCAACAACTTATCCAGCTTGCTGTAACGACCCGTCAACCAGTCAGGGTCTGGGGGCACTTCCGCCACAATCGCATGCACGCGGACTCCGGGCAGCTCCGCTCGCTCCGAGTCCGCGCCGAGAGCTGGCCAGGAAGCTTCTGGCTCCCGCAGCCAGTCCGGACCCCACCATAATGGGTGATCAATTAGCTCCGGCGCGGAACAGCCGCGCGAAGCACAGTCAGCGGGGTTCAACTCACCCGGGACATGTCTCCAAACAATGTCCAGTCCAATGTTTTGGATTTGGGAAACCCGATTTCCCACAAAGGTCTCCAAAGTGTGAGGGGCTGCTCTCAACCAGGCAAGCACGACCTGACTGTCTGACCACGCATAGACATTCCGGATGTCTATCAAGGTGGACAGTTCCTGATATACATGCTTGAGCAGCCGAGCAAGTAATGTGGCTCCGCTCAATTCCAGTTTCGGAATGGTGAGTCGTGTCCTGATAGGAGCTACCTTGCTCTTCCCCAATAAGAGCGTGACATTGACGTGGCCTCCAGCGTCAACTGTACGCAAGTACACAGATGCGGCATAGCCCAGCTCGGACGCATCACAGAACCCGTGCAGGCTGATCCGGCTACAGCCTGGTGGCAGAATGCGACGGGGCAACGCCACTCTATTGACCGTTTCGAGGTCAGATATTAAACGAAGCCAAATGTTAAGCGAGTCTCCAACCAGGGGGTCGTCCCATGAGACCTTCAGAGTCCAAAGTCGCTGTAACAGACACTTGGCTGCGAACAGAACCGGACTGATCCAACCGTTTGGATCAAACATCCTGGCGATGGTGGACAAAACCGTCCGTTTTGTCCACGCGCGTGTGGCTTCCAGTGCCACCCGAAAGGTGAAGATGTCAGCAACCGGTTGATACTGCATGCCCAGAACCGCAATCCCGTGCGGATCGTCACCTTCCTCGAAGAGCCCCGGATCCTGCTGGTGATCGTCCGGGATACCAGCCAGGACGTTGGGGTCGTTAGAGAGCCATTTCCGAAGCTCATAGCCTCCAGATGCGAGAAGCTCTGTAAGCTCATCCCGGAGCAACAGAGCTTCCTCCACCGTCTGCGCACCAGTGCAAACGTCGTCCACGTACAGGTCGCGTTCCAGAACTGCGGCTGCACGTGGGTACCGAGCCCGTTCTTGCTCCGCCAACTCCAGCAGTGAGCGGATCGCAATGAAGGGGCTTGATCTCAACCCATAGGTGTTGGTGTTCAACTCATACACCATCATAGGGTCCTGAGGACTTTCCCGCCAGAGGATCAACTGGAACCTCCTGTCCTCGGGGTGTATGACCGTTTGTCGGAACATCATACGGATGTCCGCTCCCAACACCACCTGATGCCTACGGAAATTCAGGATGATGTCTACAATATCCCGATGTAACTTCGGTCCAGCGTGGAGGCACTGGTTCAGTGACACTCCTGTCGAAGTCGGAGCGGATCCATCGAACACCGTCCTGAGTTTGCCTGTCGACGCTTTCAAAACAGCGTGATGAGGCAAAAAGTAGTGGTCCATGGTCGACCAGTCGTCGCGAGCCGGAGACATGTGGCCCAGTGCCTCATACTCCCTCATGAACTCGATGTACTTTTCCCGAAGTACAGGATCTCGAGCCATGCGTCGCTCCATGGACCTGAGCCTTTTCTCGGCCAATGATCGAGACTGGCCCAGACGCGGGGGGTTATCCCGGAAAGGCAGCCTAGTCTCCAATCGCCCAGAAACCATTCTCCGAGTGTGAGCCTGATAAAAGTTCTCACACTCCACGTGCTCGGGATCCAGCCGAGACACGGTAGGCGGCTCTTCGATCTCCCAGAACCTCTGCATGATCTGAGCGAGGACCGTTCCCGTAAAAGAAGCCTGATTCGACTGCTGCCACTCATCCACCATTCCCAAAATGGCGTTCCCGTAGATGGTGGGCAGCGCCATCAGCGAAGACTGATCCAGCAGTCTAGGCTTGCCGTTCATGATGTAACCCAGTACATCAGAACCCAACAAAAGGTCTACCGGACCCGCCATCCCGAAGCGGGGATCCGCCAACCTGAGACCCTTAGTACAGGACAAAAGATCCGGATCTATGTCCGCCTGCGGAAGCCAACCGACAACCGAATCCATGACGGTGGCCCTGACCGCAATCCTTTCCGAATATGAATGTACGGACGAGAAGGAGAGGCGGGTCTGTCCAGCCGACCGCACCTCTGTGTTCCCGACTCCCCGCAACGGAGTCAGTGACGGAAACCTAGCCAGGCCCAGGCGATGAGCAACCCGGGTTGTCAAAATGCACCCCTGGGACCCTGTGTCCAAGAGCGCTCGTATCCGGACGTAGTCGCCTCTTGGACCCCAAACCCTTAACCAGAGGGTGGGCAGCAGGACCACCGGTTGATCCTGTGCCAAGGGAACGGAGGCTAGTCATTCCCTCCGAGGCTCGTCCGAACCCGTCGGACTACAGGGCCCAGCCCAATATGGCTGCCGAGTGCAAAGGGCCATCGGAGGGGGGGCATATCCAGCTGCCCTGCCGTACCTAAAGTAGGGCGGGTGATAATCCAGCCTCGGGTGCTCATGGAGGGGAGGCGTGTACGCCCTCCATTCTATTGGTCGCGGATCCGGAGGCGGAGAAGGATAACGCTGGGGAGGTGGCCCCCGTGGTGACTCCTGTATCACCCTTCCACCTCTCCAGTTCGCCCGCGTCCGCGCGGTCTGTGAGGTCGGTGACCGAGCCGCGTGCAGGACGCCCCTTGTTGGGCTGCCCGGTGCTGCCGTGGGTTGGGGTGGAGGGGGTGTGCTCCACGCTGTAGCCACTTCATTGTTGTACAATGCGTGGCTCTGCGTGGGAGTGCCCCCGCCCGTGGAGGGCCCCCTCCCTGAGGGCTGTCGACCAGCACCATTGCTCCTGACGCACAAGAGCTGATGGTGTGGTCCCCCACACCCAGGACACGGCCGTGCCGTGGGGCAGTCATTGTACAGATGACCCCCCAGGCACCCGTAGCACCGACGCAACCGCCGAACGATCCCTCGTCGTTCGGAGGTCGTCCGCGCAAGCAGGGCCGGACACTGCACCAGCGCGTGAAGCTGGCCACAGTTCGGGCACTCCTGCTCCGACGCACTCGTCACCGTCGCCGTCCGCTTCACCGCACCCTGAGTGCGGGGATTGGTAGGTCGCGGTCCTGTTCCGGCAGGGCCACGAGCTGACGCGGCGGGCTGTGCCTCCTGAGGCGCCGACTCTGCCATCCTCGCCTCCCACTCCAGGACCCGAAGTAGCTCCTCAAACGTGGGGAAGACCTTCGGGTCGCCGTGAAGGCCCCTTTCCCGCTCGAACCGGGCGCGCAACTCCAGCGGCACCTTGCCCAGCAGGATGTGGACCAGCAGGAACGACCAGTGTTCTACTGGCAGTCCCAAGCTGCGCAAGGCGTTGTACGCCACCTTCACGGGCGTGAGGATTAGCGGCCGCAACTGAGACCTCTCAGTCACCTTCGGCAGCCCCAGTATTTGGGACACGTGAGCGTCGGCGAGGAGCCGAGGGTTTTGAAACCTCGTTTCCAGCAACTCCATCGCCGTGCCGAAGTTGTCGTCGTCCAGCTCCAGGTGCTGGACCAGGGAGAGTGCCTCACCCTCCAGTGACGTGCGGAGATAGGCCAGCTTCTCCGCCCTCGTCAAGTCCTTGCGTGAGTCCACGAGAGAGGCGAACATGCTCCGGAAGCCGCTCCACTCCCGCAGGTTCCCTGTAAACCTGGGCAAGTCCAGAGTGGGAAGGCGTCCCACTACACCCGAGCCCGCATCCCTGATGACGGGTCCCGAGCTCGCCCTTCCCTGACGAGACCTCTCCAGCTGGCGAACCCTTTCGGAGACCTCGTCGTAGACATCCAGGATGCGCCGCATGTCCGCCTCGATCCTCTCCATCTGCTCCTCAGGTGGAGACGGCCTTGCATCCCGCAGCGATCCTGCGCTCCTCTCAGCGACCTCCAGGCGCCTGTCGAGCTGTTCTGCCCTGTTTAGCAGCGCCTCCTCCCGGTCTCTCCGGCCGACCAATCCTTGCAAGGATTCGAACCACCGGAGCTGGTTGGCCAAATCCGAAGCCATTTTTAAATTTAAATTTAAATTTTAAATTAACCTAAAGTTCGGACAATGTCACAACAAATATATCCGCAACCTAAAAAACCGGATACCACTTAATACTAAATTTCCCGACAGTTTGGGGAGAAATTATAAACTGGGAACCCCCAAATATTCGGCTTACCCGGTATTTTTTGCCAGAAAATAAAAACAAAAAGGGAGTAATTACGGCCAACTACACTCTGCTTACCAAAAAATGTTTAGTATTTTATCCAGAAATTACCGTCCTGGGGCCCATAAGCAGGACTTAAACAATTATATATGCCGTTATACCGATTTTAACATTTACTTCCCTGATTGCAAACCGAGTAGTGCAAAGAAATGACTTACCTGAGGTTCCCGGCGTCGTCCAAAGGTCCAGTTTGGTCGTCAAGGAATAAGGAACGGGAGCAAGGGGAATTTGGAATACCAAACCAGACAAGATTCCGTAGCGATCCCTCGCTCCAGCACAAGCAACGGTCCCGCGTTGGATAAGGGGCCAATCCAGCAGCCCGCTTTCGAGTAAATAGTCCAGCACTAATCCCGTAGCGATAAATAATGTATTCCCGCACAATATTACACTTTTAACCAGAAAAGCAAACCAGATTATATAGATAACAGTAAAACGCGTCTTTTTCGTTCCAGCGAAAAAACAGACAACGTCACTTCACAGCCGGCTGTCAAAACCATAGATCCGCTATGATTTTTAATGTTGCCCGATTATACGGAACAGTACCAACATGCATTAATAAAGAGTTTATTTGAAACAAAGATGAAAATAATAAAATATCATCATCATCATCAACAGCCTACTAAACGTTCCCACTGCTGGGACTCGGGGCCTTCTCTCGCAAGGAGAGAGTTAAGGCCATAATCCACCACGCTGGCCCAGTGCAGGTTGGCGGATGACACATGACTTCGAAAGATTCTAGGTACAATATCCGTTTCCTCACGATGTTTTCCTTCACCGTTTTAAGTTAGCGGCATTACCTACGCACATGACTTCGAAAAGACAGTGGTGCGTGTGGGGTTTGAACCCGGGGTCTCCGGATCGGCAGCCGCCGTTCTCCCGACTAGACCACCGTAACTTATAAGACCACCGTAACTTATTGACCACCGTAACTTATTTGCCAGCCTAATAATGTTATGCTAAGAGCTATAAAAAGTGTAACTTGTAACTTTTCGGAAGCGTATTCGAAACTCGGTAACAGCCCTAATTCAAAGGAGTGATATCATCAGACCCGTGAAATATGAAACTATATACGGCAGTGGGTGCTACTACGTACTCCCGGTGATATTATAGTAGATACAGTGATATAGTTCGCGTGAGGTGTTCATCTGAATCACTCATTAACTCTGTTAGCTATGAATATGATCCACGCTGCCAGATAAACAAGGCTTTTGTTTTGTATTTTATTTGGAACGGCTGAGTCAGTCTCTTATCTCTGACTGCACTTGAGATACTCTTCAAAACCGCTGCAGGAAGTACTCTAGTTACTATGAGTGTACTTTGAGATAGGCTTGCGTTTTCAATGGATCTATCACAACTGTTTTTCATTTGATATAGTTAAACAGTTATCTTTTATTTAATTAATTAATGAAATTCCACTGAAATTCCAGGGCTTAGACATATAATAATATTTTAGATCTCTGGGTGACGAGCGCAGTACCTATAGTGCTAGATAATGATTTGGACTCTTGATAGATCCAGTAGCTGCGTTTCACTGTGCTGTTATGTAGCAGGCATGTTGCTTACCATCAGGCACATGTACTGCTAGTCTCGTCACTCTTTATTAAAAAAAAAAATTGCGTATAATAATTTTTCCAGAGGAAAAGAATACGTCTCATTCGCTAGCAATTCGTGAAAATTTGCGTGACGGACCCACCATACCACTAGCCCTACCCCTGGTGGTAGGGTGGGTCCGAAACCATACCACCATAATGATGTGACAAAGTACTCATATTGTGATTTATCTAAGATGGTTATTTTTTCCGCAACTATTATTATCTATTTGTTGCAAAAATGTAAGTCTTATGCAATCATTCAAGTTCAATATTCCTTGCATTATATTTATTATACTGACTTACATTAAATGGGCCGATTTTGGCAATTAACGCAATTTTAAAAGTGTTCCCGAACACGTGTGACTTTAGAAGCGCAATATTTGGAATAAAGCGCTCAAGTGCAAGTCGGACTCGCACATGAAGGCTTCCGTAGCAGCAAGTAACAAAATAGATAAGTTCTTGTAGTTCGTTGTAACTTTAATCGAAGTTTTAATTATAGTGTATTTATGACGTACTAAAAAGAAACTACTTACCGGATCAAGTTTAAACCAATTTTCGGTGGAAGTTTGCATGGTAATGTACTTACATCATATATTTCTTTTAATTTTGTCATTTTAGAAGTTGCACACATTTTACCACTTTGGAAGTATCTCTCGCGCAAAACATTCAGTATAGAAAAAAATATATATTAGAAACCTCAACATCATTTTTGAAGACCTATCCATAAAGACCCACACATACGTATGGATTTGATGAAAAAAAAATTGAGTTTCAGTTCTAAATAAGGGGCACCCCCAAAATTTTTTGTTTTCTTTTAATATTTTTGTATAAAAATCATCTGAATGCGGTTCACAGAATACATCTACTTCCCAAGTTTCAACAGTATAGTCCTTATGGTTTTGGAAAAAAGTGGCTGTGACATACGGACGGACAGACGGACAGGCAAACAGACATGACGAATCTTTAAGGGTTCCGTTTTTACGTTTTACGGAACCCTAAAAAGGCGAAGTCCCTGAAGAATACGCAAAATAAACCTGAAAGGAGAATAGTAGCTCTCACTACCGCCTTACCACTACTACCTTATTAATAATTTACTACCTTATTAAATTTAATTTATTATATACATGGCTTGGAAACTACTACCTCTTGATGAGGTGTTACCAGGATTTCATTATATAAAATCGGAATGTCACAGTTTGAAACGAATGGAAAAGTTTATAAACTACATCGAAACTTTTTGGTTGAAAATACATTCCCCCTGTAGTATTTAGCACAACCAACATATTAGAATCATTTCATTCAAAAATAAATAAATTACTGAACAAGAAAACTGCTGAATGTATTACGTATAAGATTCATGAAACAAAGATACCTAAAGAACGGCGAATAAACCAAATTATTAACGACGATTTTATAATGGGCGTACAAATGCAGTTAGTCAACAAACAAATTACCATTGTTCATGAATTAGACGAATTGCGTAGGTACATTTTTACATTTTGTTCTTTTAGTTTATTTGCTGTAAATAATAATAAGTCTAAACAAAACTTTTGTCTTAAAAATGTGTCACAACACTATTACTTGATGTCATGATGGTGGTATGGTTTCGGACCCACCCTACCACCAGGGGTAGGGCTAGTGGTATGGTGGGTCCGTCACGAAAATTTGTAACTAAGATAATCATGTCCATTTTAATTGACATTGGTGCGTACTACATCTACTACACTTAGATGTACTGTCAACCACAAACTCAATCTGAATCTACCACATTCAAAACTAACATTGCATAGCTCGGGTCCAAATATAATGTCAGTAAAAATATACAACAAATTGCCTTACAAACTAAAACAAATAAATTCTGACGAAAAGTTTGTCAAAACCTTAAAAAAAATATTACTCGAGAAATCATACTATACAATAGACGAATATCTTACCGACAAATCAATAACTATTATAGAATGAATCGATCCGCTCCGCACGATACAAATTATATTGCCACACCCATTTAGGGTAATTATGGTAACTACTTATGACACCTATGACATGTACTTATAAATAAGACCAACTAATGTACCATAATATCAGCAATAAATGATTGAGTATTGATACCACTTTGTGTATATTCGAAAGTCGAAACAACCTAACAAAGACATCTATTCTGGTTTGAAAAAAGCGCAACCCTCGGTAAACCAGTTCGCTGTAACGTCTACAAAGGCCCAAGACAATGTCGAAACTCGATCCCGACGGACAGGTTACACGGCGGGTGTACCGCGAACGGGTCACTGCAGCAGTGCCAATTAGCGCGCTAATTGCGCCATTGAGCGTGAAGCCTGATAAATGATAAAGTCTTCAGGTTAACGGATCGCGGTGTGGGCGCGCCTGTCACCCGCACACCCGTACACTTGTCACGCGTCACGCGTCACTCGCCGCGTGACACCACACGTGTCATTTGCGGACGCTTCATCGATTACAGTGCCGTATGATACCCTAAGTGCCGTGTGTATGCGTAAGTTACGGCTGGTCTAGTCGGGAGAACGGCGACTGCCGATCCGGAGCCCACACGCACTACTGTCTTTTGGAAGTCATTTGCGTGATGCCACTAACTTATTATAGTTTATAGTATATATACTTAGTAGGTATAGAGTGACGAGATGAGCAGGGCATGTGCCTGATAGTAAGCAACATGCCTGCCACACAACAGCACAGTGACACGCAGCTATTGGAACATGAAGATTTCATATCATTACCTAACGCTGGACTGCGCTCGTCACCCTGAGATCTAAGATATTGTATATCTAAGCCCTGTAATTTCTCTGGAAACATTACCCTTCAAACCGCAACACGTTTGCGTATTACTTAAAACATAAAACGGTGAAAGAAAATATCATGAGGAAACCGCCATGTACCTGGAATCTTTCAAGGTTCGTCGAGTTGTTGTTCGTCGGTTGTCATCCACCAGCCCGCACTGGGGCTGCGTAGAGGATTATGGCCTCGACTCACCCTTGCGAGAGACGGCCCCGAGTCCCAGCAGTGGGAACATTTACTGGGCTGCTTATGATGTGCATGTCCTATCGGCGGCAGCCCAAGCCGAGGTCCTATCGTCTGGACCCTTGCGTCAGTCGTCGTACGAGATTGATTCGTTGAGTACCGTAAGATTAGTAGGGCCCTGCGTCTTCTACGCTAGCCCAAAGTGAGGTAGGTAGTAAAGACCTCCTGACCCAAACTGCCAAAGGGCCCTTTAAAAAGAACGTATATGTACGTAGCGGTACCGGGCGCAAGCTGAATTGCGCAGATATTTTTTCACCTAACAGACTTTCTTATGGCAAGTTGATAGGTGTACCTCTAGGTAAGATAGGTTAATAAGTTGGATTATCCTACGATAATCCAATTTATTCAGGTTTTTACGATCTTATACCAGCTTCTAAAGCTAAAAGCGACATCGTTTCATGGTTGATGTTCCAAAGACACGAACGAAGAGGTTTTACTCTAGATTTGTGAAAACAACGTCTAAGCTGTGGAAAGCGTTTTCTGGGTGGCTTTTTCCCCATTACAAAGTTAGTGTCTTTAAATCGAAAGTGAATCGTTTTCTTCTAGGTAAGCACGTGCCATCGTAGACCGCATTGTCGCGACATCAGGCGAGATGGCGGTCAAGTGTAAACTCACAAAAGCTACAATAAAATGTTCTATTGAAAACCAATAGAACAAATTTAAAAGATTAGAGATATAATACAATCGAGATGCTAGATGTAGGACTGTAGGTACTGGATCTTGACCCGGCGCCGACGGGTATGTAGGTGAGCACCGCATAATGTCCATGCGACGTTCTGTATTTGGCGTCGGCCGCAGAATAGCCGGCACTGCGGGGAACAGATCATCTGTGCGCGAGCGCACGACGCGCGACCTTCCTCGCTTTTATACTTCTCTCCATCATTTATAGATCGGAGTTTTGTATTTGACAGTGCTTACGGTATCTATGAGTCAGATGTTTCTATCTTAGCTAGGCTCGATTTTTATTTTAGGTAGGTATCAGCTGTGCTAAATAATGTAGGTAAGTACTGTGATAGTTCGTAAGTTAGGAGTAGAGATTTCTAGGGTCTTGAGCCGTCTGCACTAACTCAAAATCCATTAGGTAGCAGGGGCATTTTGTAATTTGAAGCCGTTTACTATAAAAGTCCTTTAAAAAAAAAATAGGCCAGTCTTATTTAACTAATATTTACATAGAGAAACGATGAGGCTCTATGCATCTTATTATAAAGCTGAAAAGCTTGTTGTTTGAACGCGCTAATCTCAGGAACTCCTGGACCGATTTCAAAACTCTTTCTCCTTTGGATATGTACTTGATCCTCCAGTGTTATAAGCTAAGAGTATATAAAGGACCCACGGGCGAAGCCAGGTACACCACTAGTTTTTAATATATTTTCCTGTAATAAGACGACCTGCGAAGGCAATTACGGAAACTTGCATTATTACAGTATCCGTCATTCGAAGCCGAATTATTAGCATTCGATTTGACTACATTGAACGCTTTTGAAACGCTTTCGGAAAATTGAAGGCCTTGGAATTTTCTCCGCTAAAACAGAAATTTACGTGAAAGTATTAAAAATAATAAAACGTCATATTATCCGTAATTTTCACACGCGCGCGGTGACCTTCCCGCGGCCGAGCCAGCCTCGTAAACACTCGTAACACCATGTAAGACACAGATTAGCGCGGGTTATGAATAGCTTTTAAATACCTAATATGCTAAACAGCTTCCTACTTGGAAATCAATTGGTTCCGATCTTACTCCACGGAATACTAATTCGCGAGGTGATTGTTTGCACTTGATTTATGGACGGCGAGAATCGGGCACAATGCGAGTGTAGTGTATAGCTGTGGTCTGTGGTCGTATGTTGTGTTCATATTCAGCTTACCATAGGGCGAAATACATGACATGGCTCTCGGTTTCATAGAAAAAATTGGCAGTCCTTATGACTGCCGATAGAAATAAAAACTTGTAGTTAGGTACGTGTTAAACAGCACTAATGTTGCATAAAACGTCCCTATTACTATATATAGCTACTGATATACATACTGATATTACGCATGTCGGTGATGTATAAGGGGACAAACGCACACGTCCCGTTTCGCTGCTCAGCATATTACCACGTTGATGACGCGAAACAATAAGAACCCTCCCAAAACTGCTCATCAGAGCTAAATAAGTTTTTAGTAAAAAAAGCCCCAAAAGTCAGGTTCTCTGCTATCAGCCTTCGATTTCATGTTTGCGTTGTTTGTGGAAGTAAATCGTCATATTATATATATATTATAGTAAAACAGTAAGCTTAGGATCCTGAATTCATTTAAACACGCTGTGCTTGTGTTATTATTCGAAAGGCAGCTGGTGGCGGTTGGAGAAGATGCAAGACTGAAGATCGGGCTGAGTGGCGTATCATGGGAGAAGCCTATGTCCAGCAGTGGACGAATACAGGCTGATGATGATGACGATGTGTTACTAAGAGTTTTGTTTACCATCAGGCACGTGCCCTGTTCGTCTCGTCACTCTATATACTCTATACTATAAAAAACTCAAATCCTACATTCGTCTACAGCACAATCATTCGTTCCAAAGATCTTTCACATCTAAAGTCACCACGAATTCCATTGCAAGTTCAAATCTCGAAAGTTCGGCATCGCTCCATCTCCGTCACCCCAGAAACGGTTTTTTTCTTCCGAATATGATCTCACCCTCATTGTTAGCAAACGGCGAGAAGCAATTTACTCTCGATCCAATAAAAACATCGCTCCGTACAGATTGGAGTTTGATTGTTGTTCGTTTTTTCCCTAGAGCTTCCTTTTCCCTTTTTTGTAGTTCATGAGGCAACGTAGTTTTTTCTCGGAGTGAAACTCCGCGTCGTTAGCGGTTTCAGTATCTGGTGCTTCTGAAATCGGCCTTCGCTGAGATTAACGATCTGCTTCAGAATCTTGCTAAACGGTGGCTACTCTTTGCTGCACACGTTATGTTAATGTAGCAGTTAGCTTGATGTTGCGAAAACGTTATTTTCTGGTTGCCGCGTGCCGCCACAATGATGCCATTATGGTTTTGGCCATCAAATTCGGGCTGCATGTTGGTAATTTGATTGCGTAACTCTTAGCTCGAGGCAGGAAATCGTACACGATTTATGCAGCTCGCCAAATTGCACTCTTCCTTTTCATGTAGCTCTGCTATTAGTTAGACTGTAGACGTATTTTTTTTTACAAAGAAAATGCATAATTTCCGCATCGTGAATAACGATACTAGTAACATTATAAGGGTTTAGTAGTAATATTATGCTGGTTTTAAACAAAATTCGCCTATAAACGGGATTCTATTTGGCTTTATTGTATTGTAAGCTATTCATTGAACCGATGACTAAGAATCAGACGTCTAGAGAGGCATTGCGCACGCGACTGGCGTTTCTGAAAACTCTAATTAATCTGGTGTTACATTCTACTCCCTATTTTTGGCTTCATCATCACAGCGGGTAAACATATTAGAGATATTATCTCTATCTACTGATATAAATGTCAATGTTTGGATGTTTCTTGCTAAATCACGTCGCAAGGTCTGAACAGATCTGATTGAATTTTGAAACACAGTTAGATTATAGTCTGGAAGAACACAAGCATATTTTTTTCCCGGGAACCGGGAGCTACGCAGGTAAAACCACAGTGGCCTCCAAGTAACAAATATAAGAGTTTCAGTCCAGAAATTCTACTACGAGTACATTTAATGTATTCACTACACTGTATACCGTCTAAGTACAACGTACTTAGGTCATAAAGATCGCAACATCGATATCGTAATCTACCACACGCAGAGCTGCGTGGAGCGGCGAGTTACCGCACAGCAATGTGCGCAGGCGCACGCCGCGCGGGCACCGCCAGGCACGCGGCCGCCGCCATCTACGGCGCGCGCGCAGCCCCGTGCACACAGCCTCCGACATCCAGATAGCCTTCGGTACATTCTTGGAATGATTTCTCTTTATGTGGGCGATCGCTCTTTGTAATCGCACTAAATCAATGCGATAACTAGGTAATTACTCGCAGGCTATAAAATGGTCGTATGAGCAGACTTGAAGTCGTTATCCGTTTGAAAATAATTTATTTGCGTAACGTCATTTTCAAGTCTTACTATACAAATAATTAATTTTAGTTTAGTATAAATATAGAAGTATTTTTGTAACTATTATTATAATTGACCGTTATATCGCCTAATGTCAAGCGAAGCGACGATGCGATCTACGATGGAACGTGCTTACCTAGAAGAAACAAATTCACACTCGATTTGAAGTCACCAAAACTGTAACCATCTGGAAAACTTCACTCAGGCAACGCATTCCACAGCCTAGACGTTCCTATCACAAAAGTAGAGTCAAACTATTTCGCTCGAGTCTTAAAAATAAAGTGTGTTCATATAAATGTGTATCTTGAAACGTTGAAACTGTAAGGAATAAACATAAACGTACCTACAACAGTGATCCATCACGATTGAGTAGCTCAAGAGCTCAACCATACGCAAGACAAAACTGTTTTCCCCCTCTCTCGGCGTTGCACGCATCGCTCTTTATCGACGTGTTTTAACTAAATACTAAATAGTAGTTAATGCTCTTTCGCAAGTTCCTCGTTATCTGGTGCCTAGCCGCCGTGTAAACGCATGGGGGTAAAAAACAGATATCGCAGATGCTGGTTACGAGTTACGACACTCCGGCGGAAAGCGGCGCGCGCGCACCGCCCGTGAAGCGAGGAGCGAGGGTTTCCTCCGAGTGACTCACGCGCTTCGTACTCGCTTGCTTACTTTGATTGAGTAATAATTACAATTCAAGCTCTGTTAGACTCCGCGTCTCGCTAACTTTAGAAGCTTTTAAGTGAGGACGGCTTGACCTTGTCCAAACGTCATTAGTTCAAGACACCAAGAGTTGCACCTGTTTAAAACTAGTTTCTCAAAGTCAAAGGTATTTTATTTAAATGTACAATTTACTCACTCACTAACATCTTCATTGAGAAGATTCTAAAGTACATTTTCTTATTTGTAAGTAAGTCAACTTGCTCTTCAACTCATCGTCGCTTTAATGATTGTTTCAACTTTGTAAATAATTTATGTTTGATGTGTCCAAGAAACATCATCGTCGATCATCATCGAGGATCATCGATTCGCGTCCTAGAACTTAAATAATCTAAAGTAGAGGTAATAAAAATACCTAAGACTTAACAACCATAAAGTACCTGCAACGTTTTTTTTATAGATGTTCACATACATTTGTCCGAGAAAATTGTAGTATCCTTCGTAAGGTAGTTCGGAAGCAGTACACTTGTTACGTACGACGTGAGTCCACTTTATAAAGTCAGCCCATTGACTGGTTTATCAATCAGTCCCATCTTCACGGCAGATTACAGCACTTAACGTTAATCATACACACTTTTAACGAGGACGTGGTGTGAAACTGAAAAATGAATAGGTAGATGTTTAATTACAAATGATACTCTTTATTTCTACCTTCCTACGAGAGGTTTTTTATTTGGGCGCTAGTAAAGGCTTTATTTATTTAAGACCAATTAAGCGAGAATTTATGATTTTTATTTATGACCGTTAATTATAAACCTGTCCATGTTACAAACATTTGATGTAAACTTGTTAATATTCTTAAAAGGATTGGATTTACATTAACTTAATAACTACCTACTACTCTGAATCAATATCAATGAATGATTAATTTATTCGAAGAGAATATTCGTATAGGTTTCACTATTCTACGTTACTGCGAAAAGGTACCGTTAGCTGAAGCGTTTGTAATGAGTGTTGCCATGTGGTTATTGATCTGTGTGTGACGGGGAAATTTTACCTAAGTTGAAAGTTCGTTAGTGTGTAGTTGTGGCTAAATTTAGTGAAGTGTAATAGCATTCAGTGAGTTAGCATACTATGTTCAAAAGGATGGTTTCTGACTGACTGAATTCAGTCGACTAAATTTCATCAATCATCATCAGCAACAGCCCACTAAATGTTCCCACTGCTGGGACTCGGGGCCTTCTCTCGCAAGGAGAGAGTTAAGGCCATAATCCACCACGCTAGCCCAGTGCGGGTTGGTGGATGACACATGACTTCGAAAGGTTTTAGGTACATGTCGGTTTTCTCACGATGTTTTCCTTCACCTTTTTAAGTTAGCGGCATTACATACATGACTTCGAAAAAACAGTGGTGCGTGTGGGGTTTGAACCCGGGGTCTCCGGATCGGCAAGCGCCGTTCTCCCGACTAGACCAGCCGTAATAATTTAGCCAAATATAATAATCCTCTAAGGCCAAGTACCTCGCGTAAAAGCAGATAGTAATAGACAGACAGACACTAGTGCGTATAATCCCACAGAATGCTAATAGGTACAGAGGTTAGAATGAGTATCACAATGGCTTGATGTTTGTTTTTGTTTGAAACACTGTGCTGTATTGTATAGGTGAAACGAAAGCGGGAGCAGACGTGGTACGAGCGGCTGTCCACGAAGCAAACTGACAACAGAAAGGAAGTCCCTTTACAGGTGACCGCGCCGGGGCTCTGCCCCTCACTCGCTTGGGAGGACTGTGGAGCACTAACTCGGCGGCGAGGGCCTACAGTGATGGATGATTCAGGCGCGGTGCTCGCTGGGCGAAAAATATTGATAGATACAAAACAAAACTAGAAAAACCAAGCACTTTTTTTGTAATAGAATACTTGTTGACCAATTTGGTAGAAAGTGACCAAGTGAATGCCTAGAAATGAACAGCCAGAGTATCTACCATGTGGTATGTTACCATTTTGTCACGGTACACATTTTGCGTAATTGTCCTTCGATGGCATTATGAGCAACAATACTGTACTGAGAGAAATAGAGTTCTGTAAGAGGTGATCAAAAAACTTCAGAGTAAAGTTCGATCATTATTGTATTTTAAGCAATTTCAATCGAAGATATATATTTTATCACGCTGGAATATTTAAAATCAACCGATTTAATTATTCCAGCCAGTTAACGAAATATCGATCGTAGTTGTAAGTTCATTAGTACCTAACGAAAAAAAAATAGGTTTCATACGAGTATTTTGAAGTAATCTGGTATTTTGTTTCTGGTATCAGTTTAGTGACGTGTAAATATTTAGTAATCTATCAATATTTAGCGCAGAGCACCTCCTTAGATATAAGTTGATTAACCCCTACTGATAAGGCTTACTATATTTACTAAGCACAGGTTAGAGGTCGCGGTGGAGGTACTCCTGCTTGTCCATTGTTTCAGGAAACATCACTCTCGCAAACCGACTAGATTGTTATTGCATACAGACACGAACACTAAGACTTGTACTATAATAATTGTTAATTAAATTGTTGTTTGAAAACGAATAAGAACTATTCTCTACCGCACTACTGGTAGAGTATTTTGGTATATACATATTCGGTGGGAACGAAGATGTTTCAGAAATTACCCACGACGCTATTGGCTTGTAGTACAGAAGGCAGAAAGGAAAGAAGTTTCCTCCTCACGAAACTACCAATAGTGTGACTTGGTAGTGCAGAAGAGGGTCTGCTGTTAAGTCCATACCTTGCCAGTTATTCTACAGTCAAACAGTAGTGGTCAAACATAGCTGTTTTCCGGTTACAATGCTTCCAGAGAAATCACAGGGTAAAAAGATAAATATATTACGTCAAAATAGTGGTACTGTACCTTGATCGGTACTGTGCTGTCATGGGCTACATGTCATGTTCGTTCCTTCACTCTCATATTTTAAAAAACTTTCTGTTCTGATAAAAGTTAAATTGATTTGTTCGTGTAATGAAACGGCTCCCTTTACCAGAAGGGTCGTAAATTCTCGTGAGACGTGAAGTGCGTCTAGACACGACGCCGACGTTTCATGTTACGGGCTTATAATTTGTGGCGAAATTTTCGTCGAGCGACGCCGTTATGAATGGGTTTCTTGCTTTGATTTGCTCAGACGTGGACTGTGGTTATCTTCATTCATAATCTATAACACTTGTTTAAATAAACGAGAATTTCATTATCATTAACATTCGGTGACTGAACAGTGAAAACTTACTTAAATGTCGCAATAACTGAATGGTTTCAATAAATACGTTCCGAAGACACATCCTTAAGGAAAGTCATTAGGTGAAAGAACATCATACCTGATCATGCTTATATTAAACTTGTCGGGACAGCTTTTATATTTAGTTGCTATTTTCTTGAGTAATGGATTACGCAGATTCAATTTTACCTTCGCTTTGTTTCGTATATTTTATAAATTGTTACTAAAAAAGATTAGGTAAGTGCCAAACGTAACAAAATCGAAAAATTATTGAGTACAAAAAAATAAATGTAATATTAAAATTGATCTGCGTCCTCTATTGACCGATAAATACATATTTTTCAATCCAACCGCAACCGCAATACTCTAAAAATCCTGTAGATGCCGTTTGGGGGATGCGGGTTTGGGGTCATATCATAAGGAACCGAGTATGCACTTGTACATATAAAAATTAAGACATACGATAAGTAATTCGCCCATCTATATTATAGATGACATCACTAGTTTGATTTCTCCTTTGATGCCTTCGAAAACAATGATGTACAAATAAATAAAGATGTCTACGTTTATTTACATTCAGCTTATTAAAATATTTTGTACAAAAGATTTGAAGTAAAACTAATAAATCCAACAGATAGGAAACTCTGTATGCGTTTCATAGTGTGTAATGCTGTCTGTGATGCGCAGGTGGTGCAGGTGTGCCCGGAGCGAGGCGCGGTGCAGGTGCACAACCCGAAGGGGCAGGACAAGGTGTTCACGTACGACGCCGCCTACGACTGCGAGGCCGACACACAGACCATCTACGATGAAATGGTAACCACTCCTATACCCTATAGGCCCTATACCCAGCATTATAGCTTCTAAACTGGACTAAACTTGCTTGCCGTTACACATTTTCCGGACTATTGAACGCCTATATCCCACTAATGTTATAAATGTCATTGCTAAATGTCGATGTTTGTTGCTCAATCACGGCGTAAAGTATGAACCGATCGGATTGAAATTCGGAACACAGATTGTGGAAGAACACATAGGCAGCTTTTTATCCCAGTAAAATAACGGGAACGGGAACTAGGCAAGTAACACCGCCGGGCTCTGCTTGTTTCATATAAAGAGTAAAAAAACAAAGTGTTAAATGTTTTCTGAAATTGCCTTTTAAAGTGATATTTTGAATAACCGGTAAAGTAACCGGTTCGATTTTTGTATTGCTCTTTTTAAATGTAGGTTAGGTTTATGTAATTTTATTTTTGTTTATTTCTTTGAGTCGTATCTTTGTGTTTGTTTTTCTGATCTTTGTATTTGTACATAATATTTGTTTGTTCGTATTTTGCATGTTTACTTTGCGAAAGGTTGTAGCATCTAGCGTGTCTTAAATAAATATATGTACATAGGTACTATTCTTTCTCTATTTAGATGCCTATGACTCATTTATAGTTTCAGTGAAATGTTTACAAATATCTCTTTAATAAAAGTGATGGGATTGCGTTGATTAAATATTTATAGACTTCTATTGTGTTATTCCATGCAAAGAAAAATGAGGTCATCGCAGCGTGAACTCTCCCACTTCGCTCCAGTTTCTGTTTATTCAGTATATTGGCAGTGGCTCGCTGTTTTTTATTATTTGACGTCATTTCATCAAGTGCTGAGAAGTTGCGCGTTGAGCTAAATATATTCGAGTCTACTCTTGTCGCCCAAGGTCAGGGCTTTCTTCATTTTCTTTTTGTGAAACCCTAGGTTTGTTTCTCGATCAATCTTCTTCAGCTGTCTTATGATCTGTAGCATATTAGGAAGTTAGGAATCTGTCTAATATACATTTAGCGATACTTCTTTCTTTGATGCTTTTATAAGTAAAGTCTCGGAACTAGAAACCTGCACTGGTTTGTACTAGTTTGTCTTCACTAAATATCTTGGGAATCTGTACTCCCGGCAATTTGTTAGAGGGCGTTTTTCATTTGTTAGTTGATACGAGTATTCAGTACAGTTGTATATATATGGGTCATTCTAGTTTTGGGTAAGCATTTTAGTAATTATAGCCGCCCTTCCCTCTCTGGCGCTTACGTAATATATGATATGTCCCATAGTGGTACGCGTAGTTATGATTCGGCAGAACGAAACAGGATACCGAGGGATCATTAACTGTATGGTTTGGTCAATTTAGGAATGCGTTTAAGTATTGCATTTGCAAAATTACATTTATATTAAGACATTAATCTTGTAAAAGAAATTGTAGCACATTTAACAAGCAGCATTTAACATTTCCTGGTTACGGAGGCGGCTGTCATATTGTTGCCAAAGTATGCGGCCAATGTACACCACTCTACTCCAGTTTCAGAAATGTCTTGCGCGTTCGTTCTCAATCCTCAGTTTTTCCGGGAAATACCGCGTAAAGGTATTTTTTAATAAAAGTTTTAGTTACTTGAAGTTACGGATCTGCCTGTTATGTGTGGATTGAATATATAGTTCTAGATATCTGTCGCTGTGCTAGCTACAATACATAGTTATATTGAAACGATCGTTACAGATTTAGACTGAAAATTTTGAAATTAATAATAACCAAAATTACGATTTCGTGGCTCTGAATCGCGTAATTATTGACGTCAAATTCAAATAGGCCGTTAATTAAAGCTTTTGTAAATGCAAGTTCTAATTTTCATTTACATTTTCTTGGGAACGTCCGAGATTGAGTCGGTAATTTGCAAGTGGACAGCGGTTATATCGTCGTGGTAAGTGGCTAATTGATCGTGACGTGTGGGGCGTCCATTATAGCGGCGACGCGACGCGGCACGCGACTCCGGCCGGCGCGCGCGCAGGCCCGTGAGTAAACTTGACTTTGACATTGTATCACTCCATTAGTGAAGATAAAGTCACAGTCTTTTACTATCATTGCTTTTGGTCCTAAAGGCTGAAAGTGAAATGCAAGTAGATTATAGTATGGAATATAGCGCATAGGCTTTACGTCTCGTAAATCCTTAGGAAGTAGTTCATTCATATTCTACGTAAACGATGTCACCGAAAAATATAAAGTAGATATTAAAACTAGTTCAGAAACCGTAAAATAAAATCATTTCATAAAATCTTTCGAAAAGGAAAACTATTTTCATCTTGAAAGCTGTGCAATACCATAATACTTGTATCTCCATTTATGAATACCTATGATCTATCGTGTATGTACCCCAATGACGCTCCACATAATACAGACAACAAACATCCATTATACATATTCATACTTATTTGCGAAATCACGTAATGAGCACGCTTCGGCAATTCAAACTCAAGGATTTCCTCAACTGCAACAAAAACTAAATGGTGGATAAATTACAATGCTTAAAAAAGTTATTGCACAAACAATTTAAAAACATCGAAATGTAATTGTATGTTTTTGTGACGAGTACGCCTTATCATCTCTGTCTAATCGATTACTACCTGGAGCATTAAATTAATCTGATTCGGTTTCATTTGTACGAGTCTACGAGTACATTACTCTTGAATTTTCTATTTTGCGTTGTTTTGTGTTATTGCAAGTCTGTGAATAGTTTAGAACCTATTATCCCCCGTCTATGTCTAATGTTCGCTCAATAGCATGAACTTGGCACAGATTTGCAACACCTACGCTAACTAAGTACTTTTAAAGAGCCTTATTTGTGGAAACGCGGAAGGAAACACCTGTCCGTACAAAGCGCATCCCACATGCCATCAGTCATCGCCGAGTCTCCATCGTCCTCGGTTTCACTTTCAATGCTGTGCCTCGCGGCTGACCAAGGTCTCGTGGTTTGTGATATTTGTTTTTTACCCGATTTAAATTCATCGGCACCTGTGGGTGGTGGCCTCACCATCGCACCATGGGCGTTAATGTGATTAATTGGGTATTGCTAACTCATTAGCCGACAAAAACCCTTCGGACAGTCATCCTTTTGAATTGCGTTGCTAAGGTCATTCATGTTGTTTAGCGATTTATCTCCTGCTACACGACTAGGTAACGTTTGACAAGAGTATATTGTTACGAGTCGCGAGTCGTAAATCAAGCTGTTCAAGTAAATCTGCGTAATCTGCATACATTATCTGGATCTCGTTAGTTTGACTCATATCGGAACAACTCTTTTACGAGCTGCAATAAGTTGTTGAGCTTTCGTGTTTCATGGTTTACGAGTTACGAGTCAGCGTTTCCAGAAACGTGATCTGGACAAAGTAACGCTTGCCTCAGCAGCCAGCACTGAGCCTTTATGACTGTTTAATGATTTTGCTTTATCGCCTTTTGTTCAAGGTGACGCGTGGTTCACTATTTGTATCTTTTGTTCAAAACACTTCATTGTGCGAGTATGAGTGTGTTGTTTGCTCTGAATTGGTTTGCAATATAGTTGGCATTGATGCATAGTTTAGGTCGTGCTCTTGTACCTAACGGGATTTTCGCTTGCTGAAATTTATTCATCCTTTCATTTTCTTCGCAGTAAAACCTCAGAGGAAAATCGATAAGAATGAGCATTATTTCCAAGTAAATTAATACAACAGGCAGCACTTTCGTTGTTTTTTCTCTGTTATGAACAGAGAACTCTCTGTTCAAGATTCTGTTAACTGTTCAAGTCGATTATTATTTTAAGATTTTGCAGAAGCTATCTCGTAATGTCTTGTGTTTTACTCTAATTGCCTCGTATTATATAATGACTTCAAGGAGGTTAATAACTCATCTGAGTATTTTTGTGTAGGTATGTTTACCGATTATTATTTGAAGATGGTTATTATTCATTGGAAAATGTTTTTTTGTTTCAAAGGCCAAATTTACCTAATGGTAAATTGTAAAATCAACAAAAATCTAAAATCGATGATGATTTAAGTACAAACTTATACATAATACATATTTTAGATTTTTGACCTCACTTTCTCATTGGAGCAGAGCGTTTGGTTGGCCGAACCATGTTATTACATTGAAGTCGGTTATTTGCTTTAAATAATTATTGGGAAGGATACATACAACGCAGCCTATATATTAATAACAATCATACACCCGAAAGAAAGGAATAATAATGTATTTTTGTAAAATTCATCAAGGTTTTCCAGGATAACTATTGTTTTCTCGAAACTTCATAAAAAAGTTAAAATGTCTAAAAATCCATTATAAATAGGTATTGTACGCTAATTACGTCACGACCTACTCCAATGTGACCTTTCAGCTCGAAGCTTCGTTTCCAGATTTTGATCTGAATCTATAAAAAGCGAATGCAGCGATGAGCTCATCCCCAGCCCGGCCACTGCTGCTGCTTCGGCAACAGAACGGAGATAAATCATCCACGGATACATTAGACAGCATCGTTTGTTTAAGGAAATGCTATTTAAGTTTATGTATGTTTGCAGTTTGAATAAATTTAATTACTAGTATTATTCGGTATTCTAGATTTAGTCAAAATTTCAAGGAAACAACACTTCAGGAAATAACGTCAACCGGTGCTCGATGAATTGCAATAGATGTATATACCTACCTACGGTTTTATTGCAAATTGTATATCATTTTACAAACATTGTAATGGAGGAGTTTTATAGACAAAGAACAGGTGTTTTACTAGCGTGCTATCTGCTTAGTTCGTTTCTAATGTTTTGGACAATAAGAAATTGCATTAAGATATCACTATATATATAGTGCTTAACAGAGCTCAGAGCACAAATTTGTGACCATAGAGAATGTAGTCCATTCTCCATAAACATATCTAGTTTGTGCATAACAAATATTCTACTCAGGGCTCCATAAAACTAGTTTTTTAGAACATGGCAGTTTTACCAGGCTCTACCATGTTTTCCGTTACCGTGAATGTTAGTGATAATGAAAAACTTATAGATCTATACTTTAAAAACAATGTTTAGTATTGAAAGTGGGGAACCTAAGAGCCTCCGCATAGATGTTTCCGCTTCTAAGCTATCAATCTTTATGTTTGATCTGTCCAGGTCCGTCCGCTGGTGGCGTCCGTGCTGGACGGGTTCAACGGCTGCGTGTTCGCGTACGGCCAGACCGGCACCGGCAAGACGCACACCATGGAGGGCACGGCCTCGCACGAGGGCATCATCCCGCGCGCCTTCCGCCACCTCTGGTCGCACATCGAGAACAACGCCTCCTCCGACGTCACGCACCTCGTGTCCTGCTCCTACGTGGAGCTCTACCTCGAGGACGTGCGCGACCTGCTCTCCAAGGAGGTCTGCAAGAAGCTTACGATACGAGGACAGGTCAGTTCCGTACTCTTATCAACCGATGCTACGTCACGACCGCGAGCTTTGTTATTGTTATGGAGGGACTATTCTTGATAACAGAACCAAATAGTGGCTGTATACTATCCACGGTGGTGACTAGTGAAACCAAATTATGCTCCCTGACATTGTCAACTGTTGTTAGACCTAGTTTCACAGACGATTAAAGTATCATTGAGTATCGACTATAGAATCTAACGCGATTCCACGCGTCTTATGTTGTCCTTTCTCTGCCTCCCTTATTTTACTTATCTAATCTGATCTTCTGTGAAATATTGACGATAATATACGACGATGATACCTTTGTAGATTGGGTCCAATTGACCCTTAATGTGTCTTACCATTATATGTCTACCGCATCTTCCTATGGATACTATTTCAATAGATATCAATAGTTGCCAGAAGACTTAAAAAGATATTTAAATATTTACCATTGTTAAACGTTACCATGTTCGCGAGTAACGTAAACATGAGGCATGAAACTACATCGAAATATAGGGAGCTCGTTTTTCCATGGAACCACGATAAGTATCCTGTAATTGGTAATACTACAGCAGTGAACAGCCGTGATAGCTTAAAACAATTTAAGGTATAAAAAGGCTATAATCATGAATTTAGGTCAGATCCTATTAGTTAAAAGTGAATCGTTAAAGCTGGAGCTAGTACTATCAGGAGCATCCTATTAAACGTACCGCCACGTGCAGTTGACCCAAATATTCCGGGAACTACTCCGCGGAATGTGGAGCACGAGTGCTGTCGCCGGAAATAAGGACAAGACAATAATTCCACGCAACAGTCATTAAAGCGGCGTTGCATCGCGAGCGTTGCTGAAACTTCGCTCTATATTGGCTTAGCTCCAAACATTGTATTTTTTCCTTACTACATGTCTACTACATTTCCAAGCAAATTGATGGAGATGACGTAGGATTCCTCATCAACATGTGTCTTAACTTATGATTATGAAGAAACTACTGCGACTGTGACCATCGATATTTACAATTCTCTACGTTCTAATTCTTTATAATTTAAGTCTTTTAAAGTGATTTTGATTTTACTTATAAAGGTGCATAAAGTGTACTTACAAATGACAACAATAATTTTAATAATTGTGGTATTTTTAACTTGCTCAAAAGTGTTGATAGTGCACTTATGTGTATTTGTTGCCTCTTGGTTAGTGTATTTCGTGCGCCTGGGTGAGTTATCCCGGGTGTTATATTCCAATAAACAACATTGTTTTTTCAACAATTCGTTGTTACAAACGGAGATTGCACAACTTCGCTGTAAACTTATATATAATCTACTTTAGTATTAGAACATCAAGTCGTGCAAAAATATCGCTTATCAATTGTTCTTCGATCATCCAGTGCTAATGTTTCGTGCGCACGGGCTGCGCTTGCGCACCTTATCCACGCGTGTTGATATCGGATCCATATAAAGTGCAGTGTGACGCGCGCGCCGGTCCCTAGTACACATGATAATTCTTATTGTTAAGCTAAATAGCGGGGAAGATGGTAATGTGCGGTCAACGTCGTCTAGCCGCTGGCCTTTCATTCATGCGTACTTCGGACATTGAAATTTAAACTAAGTAAATACGACAACATCATCGTGAGTCCTGTTCAAATTATAAATGTTAAATTTAGTTAGGAACGGAGAATATACGGTGGCTATGTACAACTCATTAATGAAATGATGCTCAAAATAATGAATTACATATTGGTCCGGAGATACTACCTTGTGTGAGTCGGATTAACAAACCTATCCATAACGACAAGCACACATCTTTTCGTAGCCCTTTACGTAAAATATAATAGTACAAGGTGCTGCTAAAACTAATTGGTTTATGTGATCAGATTGACAGCTAACACCACGCAAACCATGGAATCGGCTTTAAATGGACACTGTAAAACTTTTCCTCACTAGTAACGTCGCGTCGTACAAACTTGTCGAACATAATTAGCCCGTGTTTATACGAGGTAATTACCGTGTCAGTCAATATTGGGCTCGCGAAGTTTGACAAGCCGTCACTGAAGGCTGCGGCTGTTTGCCAAACTTGCGAGGGACGGTGTACAAGTTACAAAGCTATTTGGTCAAAAGTGGAACGAATGACATCACTATCAAATACCAATACGTGGATATGATGGTGGCGACGCTTTTTAACAGGCCAAATAAGTTAGAAGCGCTCGTATCAACATTGACGCAACGTGCTTCCTCGTCGCTTGTAACGCTTGCTCGCGACTCGGCACACATCTTGTCACATTGCTAGCTGTAATTTACATTTGACCGATTCGTACGCATATGCTAATTTTCAATTATTCACAAATCGTTACCACATTAGTTATGTCTTATTGATAACAATTATCATTTGACTCAAGGATAAAATCTTCAAAAATACCTAATTTAGAATTCTCTTTCAACTTTTTTTACATTTGTCATTGAAAGTGTTGCTTGCTTGCTAACCTCAGGTCTACGTCGACATCTAGCAGCTGGACTCCAGCTGCTAGATGGGTCCAGGGATGTCCATCTTTATCTTGTGGCGAACGTGAACTCAATTGCCACAAAACAGAGGATGACGGCATTCTGAACCCAAGGACCTATATTTTTTGTTTTCAAGTCCCTTGTGTCAAACACACGTAGATAAACAAAACATGTACTATACCTATACACTCTACACTCGATATGCCCTATGCCTTCGACAATCTGATAACACATAACTGATGAGGGTCGATGAAAAATCGGCAAACATTCACAAAAAATGTCCTCGTAGACCTTTGTCAAATATAATGATGTATTTGTAAGGTTGAGTTTTGTGTAAACAGCATCATATATGTACAATAGTCGTCAGGTGCGAGCCGTGATGTCATCGCATGGCGTTTGTTATGGTTAGCCGACATCCACAAGGTTTTTACCTAGTTTGCAATGAATGCTCACTCGAAGACCACGAGCAAAACCACCAGGTATGGACAGGAAAATAACATTTTAAACTAAATGTACTTACGTAGCGATGAGTACCTACTTGAAATCGGCTGTTTTTGATGAAATTAAGTAACAAACCTGAAATATATCGCTTATCGCTAGGCCAGTGAGGTTGCTTGTATCTTGTATGGGTGAGACAAAACACCCAGCACAAATATTGAAAATATTTTTATGACTGTACGTACGGACATACTTGGATCATACCTTATTCAAACCTTCCTATATCCCCTTACTGTACTGAATGAGTACTACACGACATACAATATCGTGCGACCTCTAGTGCAAGAGCACCACAGACGGTATGACGGCTTGGGCTGTACTCGGCAGGGAAGAGCCAGGACCGGTAGAGTACGTCGTTGTCGTTACCTCATCTTAGGAAGGGACAAAATAATAAATATCGGTGGACATCTATCACTCAACACTATCTAGAAGCTTATGTTGTGAGAACCAAATAAAATACATTTATAATCGTAAAAAGATCCTTTTAACTTAAAATAGAGAATTACCCAGTTATAGAACAAATAAATATCTGAATCCATCACACAAATATTGGTCCTAGTTGGGAATCGAACCCTCGACCTATGGTTCTGCCTTCTGCCTGTACTAGGTACTTACTACCAACTGAGCCACAAGGCCATACATTTTCTTTGGACCCATTTGGTAAAAATTGCAAAAACGAAAGTTTATGATAATTAAATTGTGCTCTTTTGTATAGTGTGCTCCATCAGCCAAACCGATAGCAGTAAATCTACCTTTTGTAATCAGATTATATTTAAATTACTGTATTTGGTTCTAAACCTGCGTTTTCACCGTCAGCTACAGTCGAACACCAAATCACGTCAGTTTTCACCAAGTTTTCTCGAACTCATCATTTATCGATGCTGCCTATACACTACATTTTGCTACACCTGGATTTATCTTCTTCGTCAATAATAGCCTCTATTGTAACAGCTTTAGGTTCTTTATCTTTCGCCTCACCTTTATTAGTATTGATGACGTCACGATCGTAATCAATTTTTACTGGGTATTATTTTGTTCGGCCGTGGTTGGAGAAGTTCCAATATTTTTAATGAACGTGACGAATGAAGTTTGTTTAAATGTTTTACGACTTTAACTCAGTAGACATTCCAAGATTTCAAAGGCTATTATGATTAAATTCTTCGAAACAAGCATAATAGCTTAAAACAACTATACTAAAAGAATTATGATATTAATTGATAGAGATAATGCATAATCTGTCCAAGTTGTAGAAGTATTGCTAAATAATTTCTAAATAAATATAACCGATTCAATTCACTGGTCTATACATATTTATGTAATGGTTATTATCTGGTGAAAAAGTCTTATTCCATCTCATCGAAAAACTATGAGGAAAATCTGCACCACCTAATCTACTTTAA
Source organism: Ectropis crepuscularia (assembly GCA_963693475.1). Lineage (NCBI taxonomy): Eukaryota > Metazoa > Arthropoda > Insecta > Lepidoptera > Geometridae > Ectropis > Ectropis crepuscularia. Next base: position 328,804 of record OY856355.1, read on the forward strand.
CCCGTGAGGAGGCGCGCCTTAAAACATTACACGGATGGGCGCGCGCGAGCAATTCGCTCACGCTATTTCAAATGTCATTATCTACCAATTTGTCATATTAATTAATTAAAAACTGGTTCATTTGAGTAAAACGACATTATACCTACTATAAAATAGGCGTTTTACTAAAAAAAAAATTACAAAAATGCAGTTACTCTGCAAAATTAAAAATCCTATAAACATTGGTTGCCTTTTTTGGCAGTCTTGAAGAAAAAAATTGTAAAAAAATTAAAATAGCATATAATTAAAAAAAAACCCTCTTCCATTAAATCTTGACAAGTGTGCCTCTCATAAGACGGTTGACACAAGAACGTGACGTGCTCCGTGCAGAGTAATTTATGACCCGAAGTACACGCTTTTTTAGTCTATTTTTCAATCTGGGGCATCTGGCACAAAATCCACTTGGTCCTGGCCCTTCTTGAGCGTTGGGAACAGGTACAAAACGCTTCATCAAAAATTTGAGATCATATAAAACATTTTGCATGTAAATTCGTCGTGAAATATGTGGTTTTACCAGCTCCAATGCCACTTGTTTTAGGAATACACGTTGAAACGTCATCTGCAGTTTCGTCTGAAGATTGCTTGGTATCAGTTTCATGAGGACTTTGTATGACGGAACAGTCGCTTTCAGGGCTATCAACACGAGTGTGGTCTTCATCATCTGGTACCGAATGATCATCAGAAAGCTCGCCCAGCCACGAAGAAATTTGAGTATCTTGTCTTTCATATCTATCGCCCATTGTACTAGTATTTGTTAGCTAGAAAACCAAATAAACATTCCATTACAATATAATTTTGATTGTACAATCATATGATGTAAAGTACTAACAGATTTGTTAACTTTCAAACACACATTAAAAGTAATAACTGTAGAACAAAATACAAATTATGAAGAAAAAAATACTTACGTGGATGGGCGCGCGATGAGCAAAACGCCGCGCAGCGGTTCACACCCCCAACAAACACTTCACTACGAGGCCACCGCGACACTGAGCGGCGCGTGACTTGCGTCAGGGGAGAGAGGTTGAATAGTTAGGAAGGTACCTAGACGCTTGACGCGCTATGAAGTCCGTAGTAACAAAAATATTCTGGTCGAAGTTTTGTGTGAGCAAAATGCTCATAGCGCGCCTTCTCACGGGTTAAAATACTACCTGGGAAAACATTGTTCAAAAGATAATTAGATAAAAGGCAGACATACAGAAATACATCAGTCGTCATCAATATGAGGTCTGCTAAAAATGAACACATAAATGAAATGATGACTGCAGCAAACATTGATATACTCGTACTTGTCAAACATAAAACTGACTGAAATGACAGCGAGACGACACACAATCATCGCCCAATGAACCTGAGGATGATGTCCCCTTTCTGCTTCGATAGCTCCAGTGCTTCCGAACCACATAACGATATAATGTGTGCAATGGAGCCGGCACAATAGCCGACCGCGGCCGTCGGGTCAAGGGAGACACTGGACCCGCGACCGTCAGCCGTTTACAAAAGATCCACGATTAGATTATTTTGGCCGCGAGAAATAACATACGTTTAGTGCATTTGATGGCAATCACATTTAAATTGAACTACGTGATCTGCTCTACAGATTTCTGACATGCTTCAATATATATAATCAACAATCAACCATCATCGGAGAGTCTCAAATAGATATAGAATAGTTAATTCTAACCGTGAGTGAGTTCACTCAACTCACTTCTTTTTCTGCGATTTGATTCCAATTTTTTGATAACAATTGCCTGAGTAGGGGTTTCCCGACGGTTAAAATCAAGTCGAGAGTGAATCAGTTTGTTCAACATAAGCTCGCTCCTCGTCGACCGCATCGTCGCCGAACATCAGGCGAGATGCTGGTCAAGTGTTAATCTATAAAAGATTAAAAAAAATGTTTTTATGAGTTCACACAGCTAATGTGCCTTTTCCCTTTCTCCATTTTCATTTATCTTTCTCGTCACACACTATATAATATATACTACTCAAAATGGGCTGGCTCTACCTCAACCATTTCTCTACCATCGCACGCGCTCTTGTCACAAATAAACTGAAGCGTGATTCCCCGGTTGCCTGTAAGCCTGTAACGCATTTCCGTCCCTTTTCACAAGATTAAATCCACACTTCCACAGAATAAATCAAGCAACCGAGAGAAAAGATCCTACCCACTAATAGTCTGATAATGATCGTGAACTAGCCACTCCCCAATTAGCAGGGAACAGATGTCTCCTGGTCGCATTAGCGGCTATTTTAGCACAAAACAAACACGTGCTGTGTTGTCAAACATCGGTAACACGGCGCGAGCGCACCTGCGGAGACCACAGCTCTAGCTATTAAGTACTCGTTGTATTATACTTTCATCGATTGTTTAACTAACCATGAAGATATAATGTCCGAGCTTTCAGATTGTTTGTGTGTGGCTAGGTTCTTTGTCATTGGCGTCTTATGTTAATTAAAATCAGAAATAACTTTGATGCTTATGGCCTTCGTCATACTTCGTCAAAGCATCGGGACTCAGTTTCATAAAACCATGTTAATTGCAACTAGCGGTTTTGCTAGCATTTCCACCACACTCTTCCCTCTTTTCACCACTTTTCTATCATGTCCACTTTTTTCAAACTGCTAGGAGTCTGTGCCTTCCGTCGCAATGAGAATCATGGTCAATATCTCCACCCTGGCTAAGTGTGGGTTGGCGGATGCCACATGGCTAAAAAAATATATATCTTGGAACACACCGGTTTCCACACAAAATTTCCCTCGCCATGAAAGCCAGTATTAAGAGCTTACAGTTTTGTTGTTTTTCAATGTATACAAACAACATCGACGGGTGAACAATGGGGCATAATCGTTAAACTACGAAACAGGCTGCAGGAAGAGACCTTGCATCATCATCTTCGGTCTAGCCGCAGGTGTACATCTTCCAATGCGCAGGCGCAGTTGTGTAAACGCCGCTACACTTGTAACACGCCCGCAAGATAATAAATACGTGTGTTTGCGTAATTCCACGCTCCACGCTGCACGACCATTAAATAAGGCCGCTGAAATATTATAGTTGCAATTAAGTATAGTAATGCACAATGCGCATAGTTAAGAGGCCGAGTGAGGCTTACCTACAGGTGGTTGGTAGATTGAAAATCACAAAGAAAAATTAAATCAAAATGGAAGAGTTTCGTATCAAAGTCCAGATTGCGGTAAACGTGATATTTGGAATACTTTGGATTTTCAAAAACATTTCTCTATCATGGTACTTATCCACTGAAAGAAAAGACGTAACAACAGTGACTGTACTACACGCCGCGAGCATCCCCTTAAAACATGTAATTAAAAAGTCACGGACCGCTGAGATATTCTAGTAAATTCTGTTTACTTGTGCGCACAAGTATTTATTTCGAAAGTTAATTTAGTTAACGCTTGACGTTGCATTCCGGACATTTTTTTGTGATGTTATTACAGCAAGCGAAGATTTACGAGCCACAGAGATTCTTGTCAATCAGAATTTTACGTTCAATTGTTCTTTAATATGTTTAGATATACACCACTACATAGTATAAAAAGTCACTTCCCGCATCCCTCTGTCCCTATGTATGCTTAAATCTTTAAAACTAACAAATAGATTTTGATGCGGGTTTTTTTAATAGATAGAGTGATTAAAGAGGAAGGTTTATATGTAGAATATGTGCATAGTAGGTACAGAGAGAGACACTGACGATTTTAAAGATTTCTAAAACGATGTCATGAATAAACACAATTCATCGAGAGAAAACCGACAGAACCTAAAATCTTTCGAAGTCATGTGTCGCCCCAGCGCCCCACCAACCCGCACTGGGCCAGCGTGGTCGATTATGGCCGTGACTATCTCCTTGCGAGAGAAGGCCCCGAGTTCCACCAGTGGGAACATTTCGTGGGCTGTTTATGCTTATTATCATTGCTGGGTCTTGAAGTCTTCTCCATAGAGGTCTCCTCGCTATGTACGAGTACACACACACTTACTCGGATGTGACATGTTGTCGAAAGTCGAAGTTTCGCTTGTAACCTGACGCCTGACGGACACCTCAGGATGGTTACCTTCACAGATACATATAGTCAGCGGACTCAGCGGTAATAACATATCTGGCCATACTCTGGGATTAGGCCGTGTCTCTTTTTCCCGTTACTGTTATAAAACAATGTCACAAGCGATTTTGTTCACCGATCAAGGTGGTAAAGCAAAAGTAAAGACTTACACGTCTTATCTGCAGTCGGGAAGAGGAACTTGAAAACTGAGAAGAAACTTGAACTTCTGAGAAACCAATAGACACGATTATCTTGAAAAGAACAAGTACACAACATCACGGAACTAAACTTACCAGATAAATCGATAACAATTATAGCCATAACTCTCTCATTATGAACAATAAGTACTCGTAGCAATATTTCATAAGTGAAACGGGCGTAATGAGGTTCAACAAATTATAAACGTGCGAACAATGTCCCAAGGTGAAGGTGAGATCAAGGCCCGATGCCGGGCCACGGCGCGCCACAACCACTACGATTCGTGCACAAACATATAAATACCTCTCTCTGGCCCTAAAACCTAGCTGACCTTAGTGCTTGTACATTGACTTCGATAAAATTAACCTTCGCGTTACTAATTGAAAAAAAATTAGAAGAATGATATTTTTTTTTTAATGGAACCTTGGATCTTTTTTCTGCCCGACTTGGGCACATTTGTGGCGAAGCAAAACTTGACTGGGATCGGTTGCAATACCATATCATATCATGGACCATTGAACAACCTTTGATCTAGTTAATCAGTGGTTTAATAGTTAAATGGGGATGTATGACTGCAATCTGACATAACACGGGATTTCATAAAGTTATTAGTGTTATGCCCGCCATACACGCTACGGTCTGCCGGAGAGGTCTACCTGTGCAGTTATGCCTGCGCAGTCCAACCGAACAGAATTGATTTTCGATCTTGCTCTGGTCGCCTCTGCAGGCTTCCCACACACACTCTGGTCTACCTGCGCAGGCATAACTGTACAGGTATACCTCTCCGGCAGACCGTAGCGTGTATGGCGGGCTCAGGATACCATTAGACCGGCGGCCGTGTGGTGGATTATGGCTTTGACTGTTTCCGTGTGAGAGAAGACCCCGAGACCTAGCCAAGCAGTGGAAACATAAAGTGGATTCTTCATGCGTATTAGTCTTGTATGTTCTCATATTAAAGGTTTACGAACACGCATAGGAGTAAGGTGTGTTAATATATCGAATACCGGCGAAGACCTCAAAAGACGTTTACGGAGTGTCAATGAAATTGATTGGGTCAGTTATCGGTTCATTGGCCCATATACTGTCTGAATGCTTTAATCGGTGCATTAGGGAAGGATCGTATCCGGAAGCGATCAAAATAAGTAAAGTTTCGCCGCTATACAAGGGTAAAGGAAAACGCGAAAATATAGATAGCTACAGACCTGTATCTATTATACCTGCGATAGCGAAAGTTTTTGAAAATGGTCTGTGCAGTCGCCTGGTGGACTTCCTAACATCAACGGACGGATTATCAGATCGGCAGTACGCGTACCGCGAGGGCCGGTCCTCCACGTCCTTGACTCGGGAAGTGATCCACCAGATACTGCAGGCCCGAGAGAAGAAGCAACACGTGGCGCTCCTCTGCTGCGACCTGTCGAAGGCGTTTGATGTCGCCGATCACACCATATTAGCTCTGAAATTACGGCATTATGGCTTGAGAGGTGCGTCACACGCCCTTCTGGTGGACCTCATGAGAAATAGATCACAGGTAGTTGTTGCTTGCGGTGGCTCCGTGAGGTCCGAGCCGTTGACGTCGACGATGGGTGTGGCACAGGGCTCCTCTGTCTCCAACATCCTGTTCTCTCTGCTCCTGAATGATTTGCCGGCTGCTGTGACTGCAGCGGAAATATATATGTATGCTGACGACGTCGCCGCTGTAGTCACAGCACCTACGGTGAGTGCTCTGGAGCAGATGTTGAATAAGGCAGCGTCCGAGCTTACTACCTGGTTTTGCGATAACGGTCTGGCCTTAAACTTATTAAAGACTCATTTTTTACATTTCGTCTTATCTGGTCATCAAACACCGCCGCTTAATGTTAAAGTGGGAGGTAAACGTATTGACCAGGTCGGGTCGACGAATTTCCTCGGTTTCGAGATCGATCGAAGTTTGAAATGGGAAATACATATTGACAAGCTTTGTGGGAGACTTGGAAGCGCATGCTTCGCCCTTAGTAGAGTCGCTAGGGTTGTGCCCACAGATGTAGTGAGAGCGTGCTATTTTGCTACTGTGCATTCCCTATTGCAGTATGGAACAGAGTTGTATGGCAGAGCAGCGGAATGGGAGCGCGTTTTTAAACTCCAAAAGCGCGCAGTCCGAGCCATCGCTAGAGTGCCCCAAGATGAGTCAGCACGCCCACATTTTAAAAAGTTTGGGATATTAACAGTACCAGCGTTGCTAATATTCCAAATAGCGGTTAACGCGAGACTGAATCACGCGTCCTACAAGACGTTGGTCAGCTCCCGCCACAGAGGCAGGCTCGCGGAGGTGCACCGCACGCTGGAGAGGTCGGCCAGGTCGACGCATGTTATGGGTCCGATGGTTTATAATAAACTCCCAGAGAGCATCACCTCGTCTCCCACTATGGGAATATTTAAGTCGAGACTCAAACGCTATCTTGTCGAGCAAACGTTCTACAGCTTCACTGAATTTATTGATAGAAAGTAAAGTACAAATTAATGTACATAGCAATTATTTTTTTCCCATTATTATAGTTGTTTCGAATAATTATATCTTTAATATTATTTTATTTGTAAATTGACATTGCATTCAAATTTATGGAATTATTATTGCTAATTGAATTAAGATGAAATATTTTAATTTATTAATGATGAATATGTTATAATGACTTGTAACAATATGTTATGAATAAATGATGATTATGATGATTATGATTATGATTAATTAGAGCTGAGGGCGCATACATCTGGTATCATCGACCCATCTGGCTGGTGGTCTGCCAACGGAACGTATTTATCGGCACTCAGTAGGTTCTCTGTCCGGGATATACTCCACCTCCGATTACTATCGCTACGTTTGCCGCGTCTCCTACCCAGCTCCCAGCTAGATATAATACGGCTATAGCTATAGTGAACCGATGAAATGACGGTGTTAGGATATTCTGCTGAACTATTTGATGAGGTTGATCCAAACAGGGAAGACTTGCAACAGAGGGAAGAGGCTTATTGCTAGAAACGAAAATGACAGTAGACAATTATAGTTAATCCCGTACTTAGAAATATTTGAAATAGACCTTAGGTTCAGTAATGATGATAGAGTATAAACATCATATTTCCTTTTGTCCGAGCGTGTGATTTGTAAACGTAAAGTAAACAAGCCGAAGTAACCGCTAATGTCGCCGGCGAGGCTCCATTATGTCATCTCGAGATAGCGTTGCGTAATATCTGCAGATTCCCTTCGGTATTTACATCACAAGTCTAACGACATTTGTGGTGGGATGGACTCTCGTGCTGAATTCGTACTTGAATTCAGCAACACATGGACCAGATTACTGTAATATTAAAATAACGAAACCCTCCATGCTTATTACGCCCTACAGCGGATTCAAGATGCTACTTACATCGCATCGGCCACGTGTCACTATTAATGACTATATTAATATCTTTTATGTCCACGAAGTGTTAGTCTGTGTTTCTATCTGGCTATAATTTGGTGATACCTTGCCCGTTCTGACGCTGTCTGCTGATTTATTCGCTAGCAGGCATACATTCATTCATTTTGTTTTTGTTATTAATAGTTAGTATTTTTTTGAAAATATTGTGATACAAGAATTTCGATCTGAAACTGACACAATAAATATAAATTATATAACATTCCAAAAACACGAGCGAAGTGGTTTTACTCCACTTACGTATAGGTTATGCATACAACCAATCACCGGAATATGCTGCCCAAATTAGTATTTTCCAAGGGATACAATCTGGGTGTCTTCAAATCGGGAATAAATCGATTTCTTGTAGCGATCTCCATCTTAACCCGTAAATACCCGTTATAGTCGTTTCACATCATGCGCAAGTCTTTTTTGGGTTTTAACAAAAATGTATGATTAAAATTCCAATAAATGGTTATAATTAAACACCTTAATATAATTAAACACGAGTTTTCCAATGTACGCTATAAATAATAATAAATGAGTACTTATATCCAGGTGTCAAATAATTATAAACCGATGTTTTTTCGTTTTTCTCATTTTATACGCGTGGAATTAAAAATAAGAAAAGAGCATACACAGAGAAGAGAGAACATACATACATTTAAAAAATATATGAGTTAAGATTTTCATAATTTTGATATGTATTGTAAAACACGTAGGTACCGAGAAGACATATAAAATACTGAATAATTAAAATAATGTGTTGGGAGTTGTAAGTCATGTAAATTTTTAACAACAAACATAGATATAATTGTTTCCATCCCATCCTATCGATGGCGTTGATACACGTAGTCAGTTAAATATTTTATTTTATCCGAAAGTACTCGTCATAAGCAAATAGTAGGCACCTACCGTGAGTCCAATCGTCAAGTCTATTAATCACAATATCATATTGTTTTATGTCTCGAAATTTGGGTCCATAATAATGAGTCAACGTAGACAATGTGCGGCGAGCGTCGCGCCGGCCGCGTCGTTAGAGGGCTTGCGTTAGTTTCCAGGCCGCCTCCTCGTAGATCATAATGCGATTCAGGACAAGGCCGCTGCTGAACATCTTCTTTGTGGAAATGTAATGTTGACCAATTGTTGAATGCATTATTTTTTTCTGCAAATTAACTTCGATGTTCGCCAGTGCCTTTACCCGAAAAATATAAACTGCAATAGCGATAGTACGCGTATGTCTCTGTACCTAATGGGGCAAACATTTATGCTAGCTTCGACCACAACTCAACTTTCTGATGAAATTCGAAATAACCAAACTGAGATGTTTCACTTTAGTCTTGATTTCTGACGCGGAAAATAATCCTGACGAAATTTCCAATGACAAAACTAACAAACAATTACAATCCTTTATTTAAAAGCATTCAACAAAGCAAAAGCAAGTCAAACATTGTTTTAAGCTATCACAGTTGTTCACTACACTACTCGTATGAATAGAAATATTGGGGTCACGCACCACTATATAGCCATGGTAAATATCCCAAAGAAGTGTCATCCTAATCTGTTCACAGTTTTCTTCATTAAATTATTTCATTTCATTGATTTTCACGGTGAACATAGTTCCAATATTGTGAATATTTTCAAAAGACGACAGCATGAAAGAACCAAACTTGAACGATCTGTTCGAGATATTGATTGGCGAAGTGTTCGCAGGAGCTGAACGGGTTCTACATCCCCGAGATGACGTCGGTGGTGTGCAAGTCCGCGGCGGAGATGGTGCGCGTGATGCGCGCCGGGAACCGGAACCGGGCCGCCGGCCGCACCGACATGAACGAGCACTCGTCGCGCTCGCACGCCGTGTTCCTGGTCACCGTGGAGTCGCAGGACCGCCAGACCGACCGCATCCGGTCAGTGCCATACCTGCTTCCAACTACGACTACCTAGGAAGAGTTTGTTTAATGTGAACGCTAGGATCTCCGGAGCTACTGGTCCAATTTTTTTTTTAGATCACATTACGATATTATCTATCAGTAGAAATGGAGCATGAATGATGAGTGTAACAAAAACGGGAAAAAATATTCCTCTATGAGAGCTTTCGTCTATCTTTTAAGGTTGCGTCATTATAACAGCTAACCAAATTTGTTCTAAATCCGAATTGGTACGACCAGGTTTTGATAGGTGGCGTAACGACGCGCGCGTAAGTTTCTGCTAGTCTTAGCATAAAGCACAAGTAACTCACTGAATGGTCCCACTGTTAAATCTGGGTGGCTTCTCTCTCAAGGAAAGAGTCACGGCTATAATCCGTCCGCTGACCCAGTGCTGGTTTGTGGATGATGCATGATGACCTCGAAAAAACACGCACGTTTGAACAATTTGGCGGCATTACGCACATGACTTTGGAAATACTTCGGTGTAGGGTTCGGATCGTCATAACCGTTATCCCGACCAGCCGTAACTTCACCCGCAAGTTGCTCTCAGCTAAATACAGCGTCCTCCTCGAGGATCGAGCTCAACAGCGAACAACAACAGCGAACCTTGTCGAAGCACACTTGGATCGAAAAACACACTTTTTAGCAAGGAATGAAATCTCAGTACCTCTGTATATTTGTCTTGTTTAAGTGTCATTTCGGGTAAACTAAACGGTTTAGTAAACTAAGATGATACCACAAATGTATTGCGACCTGCGTCTATACGAACTGTCAGCATACACGGCGTATAACGTCCGCTTGTGATTTATTATTAGGGTAGAATATTACTACTCTAGAATATTATGACTTCGATAATTCATAATGAGATTAGCATAAGGATATAAAGCAGCATATGAATGCGAAATAGATTCGTTTCGTTCGTTTCCATTCGATTTTCTAGCTAGTAAGACTCCGAACTTCGTTTTCCAAATTTCGTAATTCTACGTAAATTTGATATAAGTATTATACGAGTCCACAGAAATCAACCAACACATTATTATGTTAATCAACGTTGTAATCCTCGATAGAACCTTGTTTCATCAGCTAGATTAGCTGAGCGGTCCGGCTTCACCGCGCGGATTTTATTCCACTTCAGTGGTTTGAATGTGACCCTATTATTAGATCGGGAATAATCTAGTCCAGTATTGATTAGTAATTTCCACGTCAGACCTAGGATTAGCCTGGCCATTATTGATCCAGGTGGAATAGTGGCCTTGCGGTGAGGTAACGCCCATGGGAGCTCGTTAGGTATTCAGCCAGCTTGACCTTTGTCCGTCCACCGCCACCGGCTAGGGTAGATCGATCTGCCGCCTGACTCACACACGGACTGAGCAGATATATTTTATACCTTCAATAAAATAATACTGCAGAGAGTTATGACCGATGTCTGGATTCACATAAAATCGATCTTCAGTTTTGTGGACGGACATAACCTGTTGATATGTTTAGTGATCTAGCATACATTTTCGTCCAGGAATATGAGGAAACTCGTGTTATCCTGCAAATTATTTATCAGTAAAGTTCGGCTCATATGGACTCTTCATCAGATGAATATTTTATCATAGCAAAACTATTTTAAAGTTTATCCATCTATGTGAGTTATGGCTTATGACATATAGTTTCAACTTTCAATGTAGTACAGAAACCGCTTCTCTTATCTCATTTCGCCGTTGGAATACTACGAAGGAGGGATTATCCGATGGCTGTCTCATTTGAAATTCTAACCCTCCGTAAAAGGAGTCATCACCGGTGCAATGAACTGAGACAATGTGCTTTTGCATTTTTGGGTTTGAATCCTATTACCGCCCACTAATTAGAGCTGAAGTTCATCCAACCCCAGACTCGGAGGCTGAATTAACAGTCACAACGTTTCGTACAATGAGTCCGCCTGTCTGGAACATTGCCCTCTGTAAGTGATTACATTCTAGCTACACGACTGTAATCATTTTTCAGAGTATTGCGAGTAAGTCATTCTTTATTTCTGGGAAATGAGGAATGATGCACAGAGAGCTAAGAAAATCTCTTCTAAAGTGGGCATTCGTCCAAACTTTCAACCTGAAACCTTATTATTTTCTGTTGAATGACGTCTTTCGTGACGCAGTCGGTTCTCGATAATATTACAAAAAGTTCTTGCAACAAAGACGTGCATCTACCTCTACCTGTGATATTGGCCTGGAATCTGGTACAACTTTGATTTGAAACTATGTAATAATACAGGAAGTTTGTTTCTTAAATCTATAAGTTGCGTGTACCTCCCCAATATAAATGTCATGTCGTTTCGGCAATGGCGTGCTTCCGAATATGCCTTGGTCGGTGTCCCGGATCCCGGTATCGAAGTAACAATATCTGGGACGCGGTCGCTAAGCATTCCGATGATATTCGATATATCCTGAATTGGAATATTATGTTAATTATCTTTATGGGCCACTAGATCGCTATCAATGTTATCAACGCACGCCATTGTTCTTCTTTTGAATTTTTTGATATTATTGTTTACCTTTTGACAATGCTGTTTTTATTCAGACAGTTTCATTGGGGATTATTGTTCTGTAGAATTTTAGTATTGTCATTATCGGTTACTCTTTCCAGATCTCCAATCCTATACGTAATTAATAAAACTATTTTAATTTGTTCTTTTAACTTCTATTTAACTTTATTTATTTCTGGGAGTCAGTTTTGTCCTACGCCGAGATCTGTAACTGATATTTTTTGTTCTTTTGTATTTTGAGATTTAGTTTTGTGAGTAAGAACAGCTAAAAATACATCAAAATTGTGTCCAATTTGACATCCCGCCTTGGGTACATTGTCTTAAAAAATTAGTCACCTGTACTCGTGACCTTAATCCTGTTTGCTGTAATATCAGGACGTGGGAAGACGCATCATTACGCCAATTCGACGCTAGAGATGAGGAGTTGCTAGTGTCCTAGCATTACGTGTTCAACCTTCGGGAGCTAGCCACGTTATCTGTGTATAGCCAGTCTGGATACACTTCCAGTTTTACTGTTGCTATTTTTAGGGTTATTAAAAAAAATTGGAACGTTTAAACAATTTGGAGATCAAAATCTTGTATTGGAATCGTTTCAAAGCAATACTAAGTTTATAGTAGACTTAATAGATGAATAAATAGATGTTAAAGTTTAGTTAAGTGTATAGTTTATGGAAAATGGATAGTATTGAGATAGAATTAGACGTAGATTACTATTGGATAGATGAGTGGAGCGAGGGGAGTGAGACCGAAGATGAAGAATTCTGCTCCTGGTAAGGATTCTTTTTTTATTAACATTCTATCGCGATTTGAACCAAATGCTGATGCGATATTTGTTTATGTAGAACATTTTACCTACAAGAAGCTTTCAAAATACTCATTAGAAACATTTGTTCCAAAGAGATGTTCCCATGTTATTTTTTAGATTGAATCAGTGCAAACTATACACGTAACAAACATAGACACGTGTATGTAAAATTTTATGATATGTATTAAAATGGGTCAGGAAATAGGTAGCTATAATAGTTTTTTTAGTTTCGGCTTAAGTGTCACTTATCCCGAAATGTCGCTGTATATTATACAGTGACATTCTGTTTTGATATCCATTTCGAATAAAATTACAAAAAAGAGTTTTCCGCTTTTACTGAGCTGGCTGATATTAGTATTTTTCAAAAATGTTCTTTCTTCCATTCCCCGCGTCCATGTTTCTAAAGAACGTTTCATGTCGGTCTGGGTTTCTGCCCCTAAATTGCGTCTGAAAAGGAAAGAGCACACTACAAACAGTAACGCAAATCATAACAAATGAACTCGATATGAAATAAATATTCTACGTCTCTGTTACTCTGAAGTTGTAGAAACAAAAGTGAAATAAAGCCCATATAACTCTAGTATGCTTTCGTCGATTGAAATTAAAAGTCTGTTCCTGGAAGATAAAAGTTTTCGTAGATATGCGACAATTACCTAGACATGGCGCTTAATTGTGAGCTTCAGCTATCCATAACAGTAGCACCACGCAGTATTTTCAACAGGAAGAGTCAAATAAAGGTTTAGGATTGTGGTGCGCTCGTCGCCGGAGAAATGCGATAGTCTATCTGGCTTTGTATTTTTTCTGGAATATTGCCCCTTAGACAGGATCCACCACGACTATAACGACAGTCGAGTAAAATTCCATTTCTGCTGTATTTCATTGGCGTAAACGAACGTAAATCTCAGTAGAAAGAGCTCTCTCTGCTTAGGGTTTGTAGTCGGGTCTCGGTTCGCGCCAGACGTTAATTTCCTTTGTTCGAACGGTCTCGTGCCACCCCGCATGTTTCCGCTCTATTCGTCGGTTCCAAGTCTTGCGATTTTTGTATACAAACGTCGGCTTCGCGACGACTGTTAACCCGACTATTTATTGAATCGCTTCAGATTTCTTCAGTTTCCAGCGTTATTTAGTTTAAAGTTTTTGTATGAAACCTGATCTACAAATTATATTAGAGGTTTTCTCAAAATTATTTTCGCCTGGAAGAAATGGCCGTCGTTAGTTCATAATTGTTTTACATTTTTGTTTGTTTCTCAATTAATAGTTCTCTATCTATCCATGTAGAACAGAAACCATGACTCTGCAGAACTGGTCCCGAAATCGCGTATCGTGTCGAGCTTACACGATTTACTCACTAATGATAAACGACTCTACCCATAGTTATTTAAATAACAGTTATTTGTTTATTGTTCGTCCGCAGCAATAACAGCGTTGAGTCTATTTTCAGTCTAAAATGGCAATAAATCTCCGGCCAATTCAACAATGGTGCGAGCTGAATGCCGCCAGCGATACATTTATTTTTTACGTGTGTTTCTTAAAGAGAAGCCATTAAGCAGCGCGCGCAAAAACTGCAGATACTGTTTGGGCACGACCGGGAAGTCACGCCGGGAGCGCAGGCTACACCTCGCTTACTGTACCTACTCAACAAATATTCTTCTTACTTAATATTTTTCTTACTTAAAATAATGTTTATATCAATTTCTCATATTGAAACCGCAGAAATGATCTATCTTGCTCTCCTTCCTCTCTCGGGGCAGCGAGGAAGAAAGATATGCTCAAAGTCATTTAAGGTACGGCCTTAAATAAACACATTAGTTAAATTAAACAAATCTCCATTCAGTAGTTTGTGTAAAATTGAAAGAACCGTTGAACGGCGACCTTCCCCAGCTTCCGCGCGGCAAATGAATTAGCAGCCGCGCGCGAAATGTATGCGCACGCGCCGCCGCCGGTGCACTTCCCGCAATTCTATACTTCATTTTCAGTACCAAACTTTCAGTATTCAGTAGTAAAGCGACATCGTTTCATGGTTGATGTTCCAAAGACACGAATGTAGAAGTTTGACTCTACTTTTGTGATAAAAACGTCTAAGCTGTAGAATGCGTTGTCTGAGTGGGCTTTTCCCGACGGTTACAATCTTTGTGTCTTCAAATCGATAGCGAATCGGTTTCTTCTAGGTAAACATACTCCATTGTATACCGCATCGTCGCTTAACATACGACGAGATGTTAACCCATAAAAATTAAAAAAAGGACCTAGAAGTAGCATTATACTATACGTAGAGTTTTGGGTCGATGTATAAATCATTAATAAGTGTGAGTCGGACACGCGGCTAGAATTACTGAAATTATGAAACATTTTAATTACACTAATTATATAGTTTTACGTAATTCCGTAAGAAATGAACGCGGGCGCAGCTATTGAACACGATTAGGCAAACTAGGCGCAAGCGGGACGGCCGCGGCCGCGGAGCGAACCGCCCTGCGCTGGCGTTTCTATATTCGGCGGAAACGTCAAACTAACTCTCTTCACTGTATTCTTTACTTGCAACGCTCTGTGGTTTCACCCGCGTAGTTCCCGAACCTGTCAATTTCTCGGGATAAATAAAGTAGCCAAGTGCGAGTTGGGCTCGCCCATGAAGGGTTCCGTTGCAGCAAGAAACATAATATACATAGTACACATAGTTCTTGTAGTTCGTTGTAACTTTGATCGAAGTTTTAATAATAGTGTATTTATGACGTACTAAAAAAAAACTACTCATCAGATCGAGTTCAAACTAATTTTCGTTGGTAGTTTTCATGGTAATGTACATCATATATTTTTTTTAGATTTTTCATTTTCTTACTTTAGAAGTTAGAGGGGGGGGGACACAAATTTTACCACTTTGGAAGTGTCTCTCGCGCAAACTATTCAGTGTAGACAAAAACTATATTAGAAACCTCAACATCATTTTTGAAGACCTATCGATAGACACCCCACACGTGTAGGATAGATGAAAAAAAATTTTTGAGTTTCAGTTCTCAGTATGAGGGGCAACCCTAATTTTTATTTTTTTTAATTTCTTTTTTAAAAATCTTAATGCGGTTCACAGAATACATCTACTCACCAAGTTTCCACGCTGTAGTTCTCATAGTTTCGGCAAAAAGTGGCTGTGACATACGGACGGACAGACAGACAGACAGACATGACGAATCTATAAGGGTTCCGTTTTTACGTTTTACGGAACCCTAAAAAGATCCTATGTGTTATTCCAGACAATTATCTATCTATGTACAAAATTTCATCCAAATCCCTTCGTCAGTTTTTGCGTGAAAGAGCAACAAACATGCATGCATTCATACAAACTTTTCTAATTTTAGTAATATTTTCGTTTGGAAAATGCTATCGTGACTCCATCGTGCAGCACCGTTGTTCGGTTGCATTGCGGTAGAATTATACATTTTCGATGGTTTGTTAGTGCTCGTTAAACCGACGCGACGTGTGAACGATGTAACGAATACGCTGTGAAACTAAACATACAGACGATTACGTGCAGACTAGCTGCGCCTGCGGGGTTACTCGATGTATATTATAAAAAGTGCCTTTCAAAGTATCATAGACTACAAGGCCGTAAACAAAATTTACGGGTCAAATGAACCACTAGGAAACCTAGGTATGATGATAGAAGGATTTAAAGTAATAAGATTCACCACTATGCCGTCACTTGTAAGCTGTCCAACTGAGTGCAGTTGAAGATGGGGGGTTGCAATTTTCTATCATTTCTCCTTGTCGCATGATTTTTGTACGGCGTTGCGGAAGAATAGATTAGAAGAGGTATGGAAACTATAAAAAATATAAATGTTAGTTTATCAATTATTAGTTTGTCGGAAAAAATTATGATGTGCCGACAATTTACAGAGTAAATTTGGTCATTTGATTATGTACGGCATTGGTTCCATATAGTTTCAATACCTCTTCTAATCCATTATTTCGCAACGCCGTACAAAAATCATGCGACAAGGAGAAATGATCGAGGGTTGCAACCTCCCATCTTCAACTGCACTCAGTTGGACAGCTTACAAGTGACGGCATAGTGCTGAATCTTGTTACTTTATACCCTTCTATAATCCTACATAGGTCTCCTGGTGGTTCATTTGACCCGTAAATTTTGTTCACGGGCCTGTAGTCTATCATAAATAAAGATATACTCACATATATATACAAGATATATATTTTTTTTTGTCCCTTCTTTTATGTGTTGAAAATTGTAAGCCTATACTTTTAGTAAAGGTTGCCAAAATAGAGCTCTTTCAAGCTCTATAATTTTGTTCAGTTTTTAAGGCAAACACAAAAAAGTCATATACATATAGCCTGTAAATTTGTATATACTTCTTTGTAATATTAATGTGAGTTTTGAAAGTGTGTTTAATTGTGGTACCCTATGATTGAGCAAGACCCCAGTTTGTGTATAGTATCTCTTTTTATTAAGTTAAGTTAAGTTACGGTGGTCTAGTCGGGAGAACGGCGCCTGCCGATCCGGAGACCCCGGGTTCAAACCCCACACGCACCACTGTCTTTTCGAAGTCATGTGCGTAATGCCGCTAACTTAAAACGGTGAAGGAAAACATCGTGAGGAAACCGACATGTACCTAGAATCTTTCGAAGTCATGTGTCATCCGCCAACCCGCACTGGGCCAGCGTGGTGGATTATGGCCTTAACTCTCTCCTTGCGAGAGAAGGCCCCGAGTCCCAGCAGTGGGAACATTTAGTGGGCTGTTGATGATGTTGATGATGATCTCTTTTAATTCAATGACAGTAAATTAAAAATCTGTGTATCTGTGTACATAATAAAAAAAATTGGTTGTCATAGGGACTGCCGATAGAAGTGAAAACTTATAACTCAGAATTTGAGAGCTCACTTTGGAAACTACGCGGATGAAACCGGAGGACGTGAGCAAGACCATTGCCATCTAGGAATGCGTCACCATTTCTAGATGGCAATGGGCATGGTCCCGAGTTTACCCGAAGATTTCTTTCATTTACGAACGTGACGCTTGAGCGCAATTCACAGCCCACGGAAATATGTCTGTGGTGTGCAGCAAGAGAAGTTTTGTTTCGCTTCAAAATATAGAAAATAAATAATGTCGAATAAGAACTAAAACGTACGTAATCGAACGCGCGACGTGTGAACGGATTTGGCTTGAGTAAGACATTTGCCCAGCTGCCCAGCAGTGGACCAACTGAGGTTATACATTATTACTTAAGTAGGTTTTCCCAATAGTTGCAATCTTAGTCTTAGTAACTTCAAGTCGAGATTGAATCGGTTTCCTCTAGGTAAGCATGGCATAGACCGCATCATTAGACAGGCCTCGTGGCTTAGTTGGTAGTAGCTCTGCCTGCGAAGCCGAGGGTCGTGGGTTCGATTCCCACCCAGTGCAAATATTTGTGTGACGAATTCAAATGTTTGCACTGTGTCTGGGTGTTTCTATCTATAATAAGTATGTATTTAAAACTATTTAAGGATTCTATTTAGTTTGGGGTCAGATGGTGTTGTGTGTGAATTGTCCACCAATATTTATTTATTTATCGCTTTACATTTGGCGAGATAGCGTCAAGTATATATCTAGTTAAAAATATATTAAAAAGCAGTTGTAATGGGACTAGTCAATTAGATGTAGAAGTTAAAAGAAAAAGCTTTATCATACTCAATGTAATGAATTACCTTCCTTCATAGCACTTGGCTTCTATGAGCCTATCTACCTACAGCCTTATGTTTTAGTTATTACAATATGTGTATGTTCGCTCAAGTTTGATTTGGAACTGATAAATTAAACTTATTAAATTGGTAGTAAAAAGTTTGAGTTCGCGAAGGTCACAGAAAGGCACGACCCACAAGAATTAGAGTCTACAGTCGAAGGTCAAATGTGAAGTGACGTAGCGCCAGTTTTTCCTCTATTTATATAATTGGAAACCTATATTTTTTCAACTCAACGTGTAAAAACAATCGCACAGACATTACTGCAATTATGAGCGGCTTGTTCTGTGATTATTGATTCGTTCCGTTAACTAATTGAAGCTATTGTTTTAGTACTGTTGGTACTTTGCTGGTATCTGAAGGCTACGTGGTGTGATACTCTCTGCTTGCCCCTTTCCTCTTCATCTGCTTAATGTTACTGATTTTCTCATCAGAAATATTGGAAAATTAAAATCTAAATTATTGAGTAAGCTGGCAGCGCCCCGCGGTTTTACCCGCCTAGTTGCCGTTTTCATATTTTCCCGCGATAATTAGCATATATATGTATATATATATGTGATATTCCAGACTATAATCTCACTTTGTTCGAAATTTTAAGCTGGTCCGTTCAGGCGTTCCGTCGTGTTTGTGCAAAAAAACATCCAAACTTTCGATTATATTAGTAGGATTTTCAAATGGTGAAACATATTCCATGTCTATTTCAGGCGTCTATCATCAACACCACAATTTTTCATTTGTGATTGTGATCAAATTTAAACGACCCCACTGTGAAAACCCAAAAAAAATATTTCTAAATGGGTTCAGGTGATTTCGGGTACCTAATCGCTGAAGAAACATAAAAAAGATTCCTTCTTTTTAACGTGCATAGGTTTATTATATACATTACGTACATAGATATCGCCGTCCTTGCAATATTGACTGTAATGATGGTTTGGTTTTGGACCGCGCCTTCAGAAAGGGAACTTAGTTTTAATATTAAGTTACATTTTTGTTGTACAATAAACATTGATCATTTCTCAACTAGCGCGTGACCCTGCGTCATTATCGCCAGCCGGTAATCAACTTACCATCAGCCACCGGTCTTGATCATATCGTTACTCATTCTTATAAGAGCTGTTGTAATACAGAATAGCTATAGTAGCTATTTATCGATTGTAGTTGTTTAACTTAGCTGGTGTTGCCACAACTGGACTCGGCAAAGAAGTTGTACTACGCCAAAACGGCAATTTAAAGTTATTGAATAATTGATCGTGTGGATTGACAACGTGTGTATCGCTACTGTAGTATAATCAGCTCGGTAACCCTGTAGCTGTAATCGATAGATTACTGCACTACCGTCTTGGATCGTAGCTTAGCATTTATCTCTCTAGATTATCAGCTTTTCATGGAAGCCGAATAGTGAAAAGTGTTCTGAGCTATCACGTTTGTCTACCATGTGTTATTTGTTGTGGTTACACGGTAGAGCAACGATATTTCAATGCCGCTTCATGCGCCTTGTTCGCGCGTAGGTAATGTCGAAAGAGATTATGTGTTTGAAATGTGCTGGTTTCTTCACGATTTTTTTCTTTACTGTTATATGTAGTAGTGATGACCAAGTTGTACATCTGCGTTTAAAAATCATATTATCTTTCTTGAGAAAAGGCCCTGAGTGGGACTCAGGGCTCGTCTTGGACACATAAAGTAGGATGTTTAGATGTTTACGCTACTAATAAAATTAACAATTAAGTCGATCACATCAGATTGCAAAAACAAAAACGTTTCGTTAAAGGCGCTATGCTACAGACAAACAAACACGTCCAACTTATGACACCCCTCCCTCTAAAGCACCATTCACCATTTATTATATAAGTCACCATTTATTTTCGCTTGGGGTCTATTTTAAGAAATGAAATTCGCGGTCTAAATTTTTTATAAAAATAGTATGTAAAGGTAATTACGGAAATTACAAAGGTATTAATTTTTTCGCATCGCAGTTTTGTGTGGGAGCCCTATTATCTGACTGAAGTGTGCAGTCAAATTTGTGCAAGCTATTGATATTACGTCAACAAAAATACTGCGGGGGTTATATTTTTTTGGTTCGCACACAATGCGGTCTGCAGTCCGGATGAGGACCGCGGACCGCCATTTGGTGACCCCTGCTCTAAAGGAAGGAAAGGAAAGGAAAAGAAGGGAGGACAAGAGACTGACGTAGAGAAAAAATGACGTTAAAGTTACGAGGTCTTTAAAAATTGGTTTTGTTGAGGGCAAGACGAATGAACCTGAACATAACCAAGTTTATGAAGTGAAACCTATAAAACCTAGACGTAAGTGCCACCCCACGGCGTGGTGGCAGACTGTGACGTCACTCACACTATTTGGTGCCCCTGCTCTAATGGAAGGAAAGGAATGGAAAAGAAGGGAGGACAAGCGACTGACGTAGATGTAATAACGTAAAAGTTACGAGGATTTTAAAACTTGGTTTTGCTGAGAACAAGACGAATGAACCTGAACATAACCATGTTTATAAAGTGAAACCTATAAAACATAGACGTAAGTGCCACCCCACAGCGTGGCGGCAGACTGTGACGTCACTCACACGCGACACCACTCGTGTGCGGATCGATAGCACATTACAAACTACGCGAATATAAACCCGATTAGAGGGTGGTTTGTGACGCGTCTTCTGCCGCCTACTTCGTGTCCCAGGATAAACGGATCCGTATTACGTACGGTACCTCTCGACCTGCGCGAGTAGCGAGTAGGTACAAAACTTCTGTCTTATATATATCTAATCTTATATATAAAATTCTCGTGTCACAGTGTTTGTTTCCTTACTCCTCCGAAACGGCTTTACTGATTTTAACCAAATTTTATGTGCATATTCTGTAGGTATGAGAATCGGCTACTAGCTATTTTTCATACCCCTAAGTGACAAGGGTTGTTCACTAAGGCAAAACAACGTTTGCGGGGTCAGCTAGTACATATATGAAAATGAAATGAAAAATGAAAAATGAAAAAATTTATTTCACATTTCACAATACATACAATGTTACGGTACATTGGAGAGCCCTTTTAAGCAAACATATGCCTGTATCAGGAGTCCCCGCTCTTCTAATCTTAGTACATACATTGTAAAAGGAAATAAGTTACTGAACATTAGAGTATATATATATATCTACATGTTCTATGAGCCCAGTGTTTAAGCTGACATTTTATTTTTATTTGTTTTATGTACTTATTGATTCATATATTCTATTTGACGTGTAAATTTTGTATTTACAAATAAATAACTTTGAACTTTTATTGAACTTTGTTCCGCGCTTATCCCACTAATATTATTAATGTCAAAGTATGGATGTTTGGATATTTGGATGTTTGTTACTCAATCACGCCGTAACGTATGTACGGATCAGGTTGAAATTTGGAATACAGTTAGATAATAGTCTGGAAGAACACATAGGCTACTTTTTATCCCGGGAAAATAACGGGAAGTACGCGGGTAAAACCGCGAGGCACTGCTGCTAGTGTAGAGTTATATTTAAGATCACTAGCAGCGCCCCGCGGTTTCACCCACGCTGTTCTCGTTTTCGTCGTTTCCGGCATTTTGCCGAGATAAAAGTAGCCTATGTGTTCTTCTAGACTATAATCTAACTATGTTTCAAATTTCAGCCCGATATGTTCATACGTTACGACGTGATTGAGCAACAAACATCCAAACATTGAGATTTATAATATTAGGTTGTAGGATAAGGTAACGCAGAACACCAAACTGGTCGCATTCTACGTTCGTCATGAACAAATTTTAAACGTTTAAAGTAAATCCAACCAACCTTGAAATCGCGAAAAAATGACAATTCTTCCAAACATTTTGTCGAGCCCAAAGGTATTGTTGTACATAGAACAGCTGTTTTTGTGAGTGCAGCGTTGAACCTAGAGTAAAATGATGGTCATAATAATTATGAGTTGGTTTCGGCTGACTGCCGGTGCAAAGGTTGGATTAGATAAATTTACTGAAAGTGAAGTGAAACTGAAGGTTTGCGTCTGACCGCCATCTCACCTAAAATGTTAAGCAACGATGCGGTCTACGGTAGATCGCATTGTCCGCATTTACCGCAACTTCAAAAGCGTCCTGATACTGGTAGTTTTTCTTTATATTGTGATGCAAGCTTTGCTTAGTTTTGCGCTGAATGTTGTACTGAATGTCCAACAGTATTTATTGACTGAAATCGCCCATCATTATTTGTACTCGTTAAACAAGTTAAACGTTACAGCTTTTAAATTTTTGCGAAGTTTGCATTATCGAGTACTCAAAATAAAGTGTGCATTTTCGTCTCGCAAAAAACCCACGGAATAATATGTACCTACCTATCGAGATAGCACTGGAAGCAGGTTCACCATGAATGACGGCCACCACTCCACCGCCACCGCTCCCACCGTCCTCGGTGTTGAGTCACTCTGGCCCGAGGTCTCGGCCACTCGTCCTTTCGGCCCTCGTACCTTCGATATAAACAGATGTGCCCTGAGCACCTTGAAATTGATAATAAACTGCGTCTTTGTGTGTATCGTAAGTCGTTTACAAACAACCAATCTACTTGACCCCTAGAATCGCTAGCGGCGAGATATGCTGTGGCTCTACTTATTTTGGTTGTTGACAACGAATAGTGATAGGTAGAAACATCCTGCAACCGACTAGAACTTAAAGAGTGAGCTCAGTCTTTCCAAAGATGACATGATTCCGTGCGCTCCGAAGTTTGGTAGGGCACATGTTTGTATTGAGATCGGAGTCTCGTACCTGAGTCACAGGGCGCCCCCACACTGGGCGCGGTGATCTAACCTGCACTCTCGATCCATCGCTGCAGTTATGAAAACTCCTAATATAGCGCGACCATTTTTACATCTCAATACATTTTGTGAATTATGAGATCACTCGACGATCGGAGCTACGGAATTACGTCACTGGAAAGAGATTTACAGCCGATACCTATTTCTCTAAAATTTAAAGACTTTTATTTATATCAGCTCCTAATTTGTGCTTCTCCGTCTTTTATCCCTTATGCCACCATACAATTGCTCGGAATCGATCGCCCTTAGCAGTATAGTCCAGTAAAGTAAAGTCCAAATAAAGTTTTGAATCAAAATTTCAGCTTTGTACTTGGCATTTTTGAACATATGTAGTATTATGTTGATACAAAAACAATGTGTAAAAGTTTTGTCCAATCCCCGGAAAATATATACATTTTAGAAGTGTTTTTGGCGGTTACTCGGTAATGGTAATAGTTAGAAAAAATATCTAAGAACAATGTAGTGTACCTACTTAAAATTTTACATAAACAAGGGTGGCCATGATTTTGTCATCTGGCCAAAATTAACCGATATACGAAGGTTTTTAAAGTAAAGAATAACCATAAAATGTATTTTAATCGGTTCGTGTTGAAGTACAATAAAGAGTTAATCTACTTATCTGATTATTTTTATGGTAGGTTGATAATATGAAATAATTGGCAATAAATAAGAACTTCTTTTGTTATCACACCGAAAATACGAACGAAGTGTTTTCAATACGATGATAAGCTAGTTATAAATGTCCTTAAGATGATTCAATAACTTACCACCACAAGAAATACGTATATTAAAAAAAAATGCAACAAATAGTACAATTCCGTCTTCACTCTGCACAACAGAAACGTATATTTTCGTTTGAAAGGAAAATCAACTTAGAATGTAATATACCAAAGTGTATAATAGCTTATTGGCGTAGTTCTAACCCTCGCTTCGCTTCAGTAACAATATAATAAGTTGTAATTCAGTTTTTCAGTCACATTCCGAATTCCGTAGTGCGTTCGTAGCGCGAGCGTGCGGCGAGCCGTGAAGGCTCCGAGTTTTCGCGCCTTCAGCCGCCACAGAGTATAAATATGTACTTGAGACTTATGTTACTGGCGCGAGCACTCGCCCCGGTTGCTGTTTCCAGTCGCCGGACAAGTGGAGCGGATTTTTTATTGCGTTCTTTTTGGTGTTAACTTACAAGGTTTGCGTCTTCGTTGTTGGGTATTCTAATATAATATGATAATAGGGAAGTTCTGCATCATCATCATCAGCCCTTCGTTGCCCACTGGTAGTTTTAAGTAGCCTCGGTTCAACAGCCGCCGCCTGGTCTGCCCGCGCGTCCAACTCGTGCGCCGTGTGTCTCGCCGCATGCAGTGACGCGCTGCAGATAGCCGCGTAATTGCCATGTTTTCTATTACCCCGAATCACCGCGCGTGCGGGTGACTTATTTTCGTAGTCGCGTGTTCCTTTCCCTGATTTTATCAAACAGACGTGCTTCGCGGCTACGAAATGTAAAGTGCGTATGTAATTAAATATGTAGTTATGTAATTGCTTATGCTTTCGATGGAAATTATTTGTAAGTGCGTATGTGGCTCGTAGCTCTTATTTCAATATGGGAAAGATCAAATAAAGTTAATTTTATTCATAAAACGTTGACCACTTTTCTGATATAAAAACTCTTTACTAAGATTTAAAAAGGTACCGTTCGTTTTAGACGGAGCATTTTGACACCGTGCGTTTTACATTATACATTACCGCACAAGTACGTAATGAGATACATTACGATACAGAAATTGGTGCAGTAAGAGACCCTTTACGAGCAAATGTGTTATAAAATAAATTTAGTACTCCAATATTCTGGTCGTAAATTATTGTCATTAGTAAATCCAGTGCAATTTCC
This sequence comes from Ectropis crepuscularia, assembly GCA_963693475.1. Taxonomy (NCBI): domain Eukaryota; kingdom Metazoa; phylum Arthropoda; class Insecta; order Lepidoptera; family Geometridae; genus Ectropis; species Ectropis crepuscularia. The sequence goes on from OY856355.1 coordinate 354,210, forward strand.
CCGCGCGGGTGAGCGGGTATCGATGTCCTCCGCGCGGTAATCAGATAAAGCGCAATTAATCAGCGCGCACTATCGTAGATCGTAGGTACTGTTTTACACGAGTCAAGGGCGACGATTAGCTCTGTGGCCGCCAATTGAGAATATTTTACTGGTACTTCGGGTATTGATCGAAGCTCCATTATTAACTGTGCTGGCCTATAGGCCCCGCGTAGAGGCCTAGTGACAATAATGTCCGATTTCCCAAACGTGCGTGCGGTTCAAATCGCGCCTCCAGCTATGAGTATTTTTCCAAGGGTATATGTACAATATGTACATTGTACAAGTTTGCTATTATCACTAGTTTACATGGTGAAGGAAAACATCGTAAGGAAATTGGCATGTTCCAAAAAAATAAATCTTCCGTGGACATGCATCAGCCGTCAATCATCTTGGCCAGCGGCCTGGACTCTCTCCTTGTCCGAATCCCAGCAGAGGGACCATAGAGATGACTGTTTGTCACCACTACGGGTACTCACAATGTTCCCGGTCACCGCGGTCTGTCGCCGAGGCGATGTCATCTGCACTGAAAAAATACTCAAGGTGTAGGCGGGATTTGAACCTACGACCTCAACGGTTGTGAATCGAACGTTCTAACCATTAGGCCATATCGATTTAATAGCACAATGCCCCGGTGTTATTTGAACATGTAGAGTTTAAACTGATGTCTGGCACTGATGCGTGACTTTTTTTACGTTAGCACCCAAAGTTGGACACAATAGCTACAAATAAGATAAGTGTCGGACGCGCGCGCACGCCTTTTGTCGCGGGCGACGAAAGTAGGTACTTACACCACGCCATATCGGGCCGAGCGGCCGGTTACCAGGTTCCCACTGCAAGCAGCCGACGACAAACGTGCTTTTGCGATCCACCGCGTTACTTTGATTTGGATTTACTCGTAAACAATTACACATACATATGTGCGTTATCTTATTCCTTTGTCCGATTTCACTAAGCCTTATTTCGTTCGTGTTCCAATTCCATGTTCCACAGTCGATACCTTTAGTTGTTTTACTTATTGTTTTTACATAAAGAATGCATTTTTAATAGTCATAATTTTCCAAAAAAAAATCGTCAATAGTTACTATAAACGAGGACATAAATAGGTAGGAATCAACTCAGATTTGACGAATGATAGAGACGAATGGAGAAAGCATGTTGTACCGACCCCACATAAAGTGGGATAAGGGTAGGCGAATGATAATGTTTTTTTAAAAACAATATTGGTAGACACTTTTCCATACAACACCATCTTGCCCCAAACGAAGCAAACCTGGTGCTATAGAAGCCAGATATCTGACAGGTATATGTATAATTTAAATACATACTTATGATGATCAAACATCCAGACACAATACAAACATCCGTATTCATCGCACAAATGTTTATCCTGGGTGAGAATCGAACTCATGTACTCACGAACTACGACTCAGCAAGCAGACTTACTGCTTGACTGAGCCATAAGCCACCAAGCCAGCAGAAAATAGTGGCCTATGACAGCTTGCCTCAAAGGGCTTCTACCTGTATATCGAACGTTGGTCTAGCGCGGAAAACGCAGGGGTCTACTCGGATTAACATAAAGTAACACACTATAATTTATTACATCTGTAGAGAAAACTTACTGTACACAACGAGTACAGTCCGCGAGGTATAAGCTGAGCTTTGCATTAGTGTGAGTGATCACATGCATACGCATCTATTACCAAAAGTACAGTCAGACAACAAACTCTTAAACAACAAGCTGACATTAACTATCCAGGATCAATATGGTCATTGCGAAAAGAAGTTTCTCTTTTAGGATTCAAATGGTCAAGGACAGAGAATAACAGGAAAATTTTAATGGAAAAGCATGAGATCCGTCACCTACGTATAACTTATTTACTTAAAATTTCCGAATACCGTATTCAGGGCAGGCCTATCGTTTATACCGATGAAACATATATTGACACCACTCACACTTCATCAAAATCATATTCAGATGGCAGCACTTCTGGTTTGAAGAAACACCTTATTAAGAGAACATGGTCACAGCGTCCTGCGTCTGACTGTACTTTTGGTGATCACTCACACTAATGCAAAGCTCAGCTTATACCTCGCGGACTGTACTACATCTCGTAGTCTCGTACGATGACTTGCAAGCCCTCCTCAGACCTCAGACCTCTTCATACGGTATACAAAGAACACATCAAAAGTCACAAATGATCATGTATACGATCTCATTTGTATCGGAAGGAAATACATGAATTAATTATCCTCAGTTATTACCCAGCATTTACTAGCACACATATTCATATACGGCCGCCATTTATGGCGCTTTTGTCTTTTGTAACTGGTTAAACTTTTTTGTTGTGCATAATGAAGTGTTTCTAATTGTCTGATCGCATGGGTTAACTTTAATTCAAAATGTTTTGTATCGCGTTATCTTACCTACATAAACGACCCACTAAATGTTCCCACTGCTGGGACCCGGGGCCTTCTCTCGCAAGGAGAGAGTCAGGGCCATAATCCACCACGCTGGCCCAGTGCGGGTTGATGGCTAACACATGACCTCGAAAGATTCTAGGCACGTGTCGGTTTCCTGACGATGTTTTCCTTCACCGTTTTAAGTTAGCGGCATTACGCACATGACTTCGAAAATACAGTGGTGCGTGTGGTTTTGAACCCGAGGTCTCTGAATCTCCAGTCGCCGTTCTCCCGACTAGACCAGCCGTAACTTAGCCGTACCTTAATATCTACAATCCACAATAAAGATTTTGTATTAGTCTGTCTGTCATGTTCGGTAAATGACAAAGTTATCAGTATTGAATAGCACAAGGCCCTCCAGCCCGGGCTCGGTAATAGAGGTGTCTCGCTGTCAGCTGACGGCGCGTGGGCAGAGTTCGCGCGTGCGCAGTTGCCCGCTTCCGAGCTGTGCGGAACCCGCCCACCCGTGGGCAGGACTCGACATGTACTCTTGTTCACTTAACATACACTGTGCTTCCGATATGTTGTATGCTTCCGATATTGCTCATTTCGAAGAACGCGTCTACCCTTTATAACGAATTAGCATTACCCTGTGTTCCAAATTTTAAACAATTTATACACAACGGTGTCGGTAACAGTGTCGCAAGTAATTTTTTTATTGAGATGGCTCAACAAACGCCCGCCTCGCATAAAAGATTTCACTTAAAAAATCGTGAATCCTTTTCACACATCAAACGCGTACTTAGTGGCAGTGGTCGATTGATACAAATACGGAAGCGCATCGTGTTAGCGGCGGCCGACGGCGCGGCGGCGGGGCGGCGGCGGGGCGGCGGTGAGGCGGCTGTTTACTGAGTGCTATGTTAATATTGACTAGTATGTTGTAACCATGTTGTTGCTCGATATTTACATAAACAATCGAGGCTCGCATTCGCAAGAGTTTTCATCGACGCTATCCTTCCTATGTAGTAGCTACGCTTTTTTTTGTTAACAATGACTGGTTTGCACTACGATAGTGCCTAGAAGAAAACCGATTCACTCTTGACTTGTAGATACCAAGAATGGAACCATCGGGACAAACTCGCTCAGGCAACATATTTACAGCCTAGACGTTATTACGAAAGTAGAGTCAACGGTTCTCGTTTGAGTCTATGGGACGTCAACCTTGAAACGCTTTTTAGAGCTACGAGTAGTCCGATATCTCTATCGGAGATTGAGTAAAATCATTAGATTGCGGATGGTAGATCGATACTAAATAAGAGTACTACAAAGGTACACCGTATTTGAAGTCACTGGAAAAAGTAATACAACAAACAGAATTCAAACCATGACCGCCAACCTGCTAAACGAAAAGAAAAGTGTTTACAAAACGCGTAGCCAAACTATCGTAGCGAATCTGATCACACGTGCGCGCCGCGCGGCTAGGGTGGCCAGGTCGTCAAACATGATACAATCAGTTTGGCTGGACATATCAGCTAAAACAACTGGACACCCTACGTTGTTGAAGATTTCTTGTCTCACTACTAATAGGCGTGGCAATAATAGTATGTGTATGCTTATGTACGCGAGCTAGAACTTAATACTTCTCTTTGTTCCTCGTGTTATGGAACTTAAATCATAGAAAAAATAATATTTTCAATGTAAGAAGTATTAACCTGAAGTTAGTAACAATTTTCACTGACGTGTTGACTTGCTACCTTCAAGGTGTCGATTTTTTTGTGAGTCTTTTTTTGGTGCGCGTGTGAGACATAAAAATTTACTCGCATCATGTTTCCTTAACGCGACATAAGAAGTAAAAGTTTAATACAGGAATAAGCCTTACTTACTGACTCCGGAGAGTCTATCGTCTAACTAAAACTGTATTGGGTTTGATATTGCTCTCTCTTTTCTAATCGCTTGAACTTATAGAGACAGCAATACCAAAACCAAAGCAGATTTAGATAGGCGGTAGACCCGCCGAAGCGACCGATAGGCGGCTCGCCTGCGCTAGGCCACGCTCGGCGCTCGGCCACGCTTGGCGCTCGCTCGATTGCTAAAAATGCCTAACAAAAGCCGGACTAAGCGGACATCGTTTATTTTAGCCGGACATGTAATCAATAAGCCTAACTACGTCCGGCTTTGTCCAGACGCATGGCAACGCTACTCTCGGCCGGCGCCGATGCGGGATTCATGTATTATGTATAATTACCCGAGCGAGCGTTCACGGCATTAATTGCCGCAATTACACATAAAATATGTTTACTTGAACCCAGGAGATGCAAATGAAAAACCGGCGCCGCGGTACATAACCATCATAAAATAGACAAGAAACGCACACGGCACACGGCGTCGGCCGCAAACGTGGACACTTTGTGTACTGTGTCAGATACAAAGCTACCGATGAATATTTGTTTTCTATAGTACCAGTGATAACTTTTCTCGACTCTACCAACAACGAAGTTGACCGAAGAATTGCTAAAGCATGGAGAAAGTACTGGCCAAATAAAGATGTTTTTAAAGGTAAAATCCCAATACACCTTTAAAAACGACACTTCGACAATACTATCGTACCGTCATTGCTCTACGGTAGTCAAACGTGGGCGCTCACAAATAAAATTGTAAAAAAAATTGACATATTTCAGAGAGCAGTAGAGCGGTCGATACTGGGCTTAACACTCAATGATGGTACAAATAAGAAAACTCATTGACGATCACAAGGAGTTCGGTGTCGGTAACTGAAAAATAGAAGTGTCTCCGTTTGCGCAGCGCCTTAGGATACTCCTTTCTCCTGTAATTAAGCTCAATTTATGAGCTACGGTTTGATAATCCTGTAAAAGTAATGTATCTTTAGTCAAAATCTAAAACTTAAACCTGTTAACATCTTTTTTTTTACCTTTTATAAGTTTACACTTGACCGCCATCCCGCCTGATGTTAAGCGAGGGTGCGGTCTACGATGGAGCGTGTTAACATACTAGATTTTTAATTTTACTTAGGTTTTAAAGCCGTTTTTTGAGAAAAATAGTATATCGGGAAACATTGCCCTTCAAACCAAACTCTGCAAAGAGTTCTACCACTACTACAGGTTTATTGGAAACTCTTCTTTCGGAAAGTCTTTCTTGACGTGTAAGCAATTACATAGGCAGTAAAATTAGAATTTCTGTTAAATCATAATACACTGATGGTATTATGACACCTCATCATTATGTCATGTTACTTCCATTGATGGTAAACTAGGAAGTCGATACGCCCGTTTTGTGAAATTAGCGCAATGTTATATTGATTTGTTGTATTTCCAAGTGTTACCATTTATTATTAGAAGTAACCAAATAATTTACAAGTCCTCGCTAATGCGTTTGATGATGTATTACCCTGTACATTCATACAAGGTTACGCAGGACTGTACTAATCCGATGGCTTCATCGCTATGGGCTCCTTTACTATGGCGCCAACTTTAAAATCTTATCTTATAAAAATACAACTGTTCCAAACAATTTGTTAATGCTAAAGTACATTTTATCGAGACCAAAGTACATACATACTCGTAATTTTTCGTTGAAAACAATGAACATTTTTATCAAGACCAAAACAAATTTTTGATGGATCAGCTATTTTTTATTTATTTCAGGGTTGACCGTAGTAGAAGAGTTGATTGTTGACAATGATGAGACATAATATATGTAGTAGGTACACGACCCTTTTGGTTTAGCATAAACTTACGTAAATGATGAGGGTTATATTAGTGCCTAATGTCGCATCCAACTAGCTAAATCAACCGTTCAATCAACAGCCTAGCCACTGTACTAAATGGTATTCAGCCGTTTCGTTTGTTACAGCGTTTAATAAACTGGCTGACTAATGCTTAGGCCATATTTTTAATTTTTTTGTTTATTTTATTCGCAATGCTAAAGTTTTAATTCGTTTTTAAATATCTGTTGTTAGCCGAATCCATTTTGACAGTTTGGGCAGCTTCGGCTCTAGATGGCAGAGAAAGAAACTAATTTAAAATTAACAGGCTAGGCAAGTAATTAAATGTCAACAATCCAAGTTATTTGTACAGCTGTTTGATTAAAAGGCTGAAATCATTCAGGTTGCTAGTAAAACAGCGCTGTTTAGTAAAGAGGCTAGGCCGTTGATTGAACAGCTATTAAGCTTGTGACATAAATAATTTCTTGAATTGCGTTGACTGGCCTTGTGGCTAAGTGGTTAGTAGCTCTGCCTGCGAAGCCGAGGGTCGTGGGTTCGATCCCCACCCAGTGCAAAATATTTGTGTGATGAATTCAAATGTTTGCACTGTGTCTGGGTGTTTCTATGTATAATAAGTATGTATTTAAAATTATATAAGTATTATATCAGCTATCTGGCCGCCATCACACAAGCTTTGCTTAGTTTGGGGTCAGATGGTGTTGTGTGTGAATTGTCCACCAATATTTATTTATTTATTATTATTATTTAATTGTATATCAAGAAATGTAATCTAAGTGAAAAGCGTGTACGAATAGGTCGACTCGAAGGTCGGTCGCGAAGCACTTGTCCAGCTGACTCACTCGCCGCGCCGCGCGCCGCTCCGGTTCGGATCACTAATGACATACACATAATGCGTCGTTTCACTGGCCAAATTACTGTAATCGGATTTTATACATCTGATAACAGATTATCGATTACATGCTAGTTTTGTTTATTAGGATATACCTACATTCTACATGATCGAAGTAGATTCTTGCTACACAAAACGGATGGCCGTTTATTCAATTCAATTCATTTATTCGAACCATAAATTCATAAGAACATTTGATAACGTCATTAACAAAAAGGCAAAGAATCTGTGTAGGTACATAATAAGCTGAAATAACAACGTCAAAATGAATAAAGCAGCTGTAAAGGAGCTCCGTCAATGAAATGCAGCTACAAAAAGGCTTTATCAAAGACAAAATAACAAATAATTATTACATACAGTATACAGATACTACATGAGTACAAACAATGTTCCATCAAAAGTTTTATAAATCTATTATTTTACCTTATTACAAGATTCTAGTTTTGACTCATTTCTCTTCCTTCTTTTAAAGTTGGTGTTCTTACCAGTTTCGTCCTTTATATTACAAGAATGGTTAAAGTGTTCGATAATTCAAATATGTACCATAGGCTGGCCATCCTACTAATGTTATAAATGTGCGAAAGTTCCAAACTTTGTATGTTTGGATGTTTGTTGGCCAATCACGTCTCAACGGTTTGAATTGAAATTTGGAACAAAGAATATAATCTGGAATAATGCATAGGCTACTTTTTATCGCGGGAAACTATCGGGAACGGGAACCGTGCGGCCCTGCTAGTACGTATTATTTATTTGTTTAGAGACCGTCGCGTCCTACCCGGCACAAAAGTATATCAACGTATTGCTAACTGCTATTCAAGCGATTGCCATTCAAATGCAGATGAGTATATGATCCACGCATGCGCGATGCACAATCGAGTGATGTGCGTGCGAGCATCGACTCGGAGCGGATCGGAGAGGAAGCGGCCAATAGACACGCTCCAGCCCTCGGCACGTCACGTCCGGATGGACTGGTTCGCAGGCCGCCGCTAAAAGAACATGTACATGAAAAGAGATGTAACCGCAAACGCCGGCTCAAATATGTTTTAATCAGGACCAAATACAGCAATGTGCGATAAGTATATTTACTTAGGAACGTATGGCGTACAAAACTGGTTTGCAAATGGTTAAATACTAGTCTCTCCTATTTTGCCTAGGTGTGTTCCGACATGACGGGTAGGTTTGAAACTTGCCGGAACAGCGCATCGGCGTGCTGACGATGCTTCAGTAAGAAACATCTAAAAATGTTAAGGGTCGACCTAGGAGACACTTAGTCTCTTGGGTTAGCGTGCGTCCTCTTCGACAATAGCATCGCTTACCAATAAGCGAGTTAGTGATCAAACGTACGCGTTTGTAGGCGATAGAAAAAACTACACGTCATATTTATCTACATTCTATGATCTGATCAGTATTTCTACTGGCAAATGGATTTGCTTGTGGTTCTTCTATTGCTTCATTTTTAGCAAGGCCATAAAGAATTTCGTCAAGTAATTTTTATATGGGACACAATTTAGGATACACTTGAAGTTTTTAACTTCCGAAAGAAATCAAAGAAAATGCCTACACTGTTTGGTCAGTATATACGAGTATCTATTAATATCCTGGTGCGAAAATACAGAGAGCTTTCAAGAGACATTTTTTGTGTTGAACCAATTTTACTTAACAGTTATTTTTACGACGACAAGCTAAGCTAGAAATGTGCAGTCGACAGAACCACCCCGGTTCACAATTGATCTCGACACGGAGTCAAACCTATTGGTATTTGTCTTGTCCGTTTAAAATTACTTCAAGGATGGTCATTCTCAAGTTGAATCGTTCTGATTGCGTTGTGATTCAGTTGTAGCCAGACCCAAAGTTCCTTACGTGTCCTCAATGTGTTGCTATCTTCGTTGCAGGGTGGGGAAGCTGAACCTGGTGGACCTGGCGGGCAGCGAGCGGCAGCGCAAGACGGGCGCGTCCGCCGACCGGCTGCGGGAGGCCTCGCGCATCAACCAGGCGCTCTCCTCGCTCGGGAACGTCATCTCCGCGCTCGCAGAGAACAGCCCCCACGTGCCCTACAGGTAATGCTGCCCTACAGGTAACCCTGCCCTGTACTGTAGGCAGGGTTGGTCTGGGCCGAAAGGGCCCGGGTGGCTCAATAGCGATCGCAACCCCAAGACCTTATCCCACGGTTGACGCATGTCCCGCTTGCCAGGCCAGAGGGAGGCCGCGCGCAGGCTGAATCCCGGCTGGCAAATGCCACCTCCACTATATAGCTAGTCCGACGCTGCCTTGAGGTACTCGACCTTTTTATTGCTAACATTATGGTATATTTGTTGGCTTTATTTATAAACACGCAATAGTTTTTCATAATAACCCTGATTGGGTATGGCAATATAATTAATGTCATGCGGAGCGGATCGACTATTCTATAATTGTTTAATTTGCAAAGCACGTATCTTGATTTCTTTCACTGACAAACTCGCGTTTCAGTTCTTGATGAATGTTTCAAATTCTCGACTTAATTTCCGCCGCGAACTATATTGTATTTATCGCCGTTATTTCTTCAAGTAGGTTTCGATTACAAATCTCTAAGAAAGCCGTCATTATCAGATTTTCGAACTTACTGCAGATGATATCAGACTAAATGTAAGTGATACCTATAAGAATTTTGTCCAGATTTGGACCAGAAAAACAGTGATTTCGCGACGTTTTTGGCTATTGAAGCAAATTTTTTGTATTTTCTAAGTTACGACTGTCGGTTGCAGAGACTCGAAGCTGACGCGGATCCTGCAGGACTCGCTCGGAGGAAACAGCAAGACTATAATGATAGCCAACATCGGGCCGGCCTCCTACAACTACGACGAGACCATCACCACGCTGCGGTACGCGCACCGGGCTAAAGGTAACGCCGATCAATATCGATGTTCTTTTCTTCTTAAGGTGCGTCCCCCAGCAAAACGATTTTTTTGCCCAGTTTTAAGAGCTATCTACTCATTAGCCAAAACAAATATCAACTGGTAAAAAATACATTAAATTTCTACAACTTCTTGGCTTCAAAATGGTAGTTTTATTTTTTTGTTATTGAACTCATTGTTTAAATAATCGCCTCACAACGAAACCATGAAAAAATTAAATAATCGTAGTTATCATGCATCTCCTCGAAAATCGTCCATTATTTTGATTTTGTACTTACACCAACGGATAGACAATTCGATTACGAACATTTTGGTAGTTTTATTTTTTTCAAAAGACCTAAATCTGATTTTATAAAGAGTTTATTCTAAAATTTGAGCGTAAAACAGCGACAAATCCTACTGTTTCTCTCTTGCTCTTTCTTGCGGTGTGCGATAAGGTAAGGAATACTCAAGGTCATTTGCTCGGGGTACGCCCTTAATGTTATAATACATTATTTTGTAGGTTCACAGGCGAGTTTATCTCTGACTAACCCGGCTTTCCTAATGGTACATACAGCCTATAACATACAATTGACATATCCAACGGTGAAAGATTTTTTGAATTCAGTTCAGTTGTCCTGATAGCGCATTAAAAAAAAAGCCTTTTCAGCTTTATATATAATCTATATATATAAAAGCGAAAGGTCACTCATCAAGGAATCTCAGAAACTACAAATGCTAGGAATCTGAAATTTTGCATGGTAGCACGTAGGCGCTCGCTAAGACGGGGTTTTGCGAAATTTCACCCCTAAGAGGGTGAAACAAGGGATGAATGGTTGTATGAAAATTCGTAATTTTCAAAGTTATCAAATTTTGTATCTAGACACTTGACACGAAGGAAATAAATGTTTGTTCTAACAATTTTGTAATTTCGAACTGTACGGGGGTGAAATTGGGGTTGAAATGGGGGATGAATGTCAATATGGAAGTTCCCAACCGTTGGAGATAAAACCATGAAACTGTATTTAGACACTTGACACGAAGCAAACAAATGTTTGTTCTATCAGTTTCGTAATTTCGACCTGTACGGGGATGAAATTGGGATTGAAATGGGGGATGAAAGTCAATGTGGAAGTTCCCAACCGTTGAAGATAAAACTATGGAACTTATTCTTGATACTTGACATGAAGAAATCCATACACATATAATTAGTATGAAACTAACTTTGTCTGTTTGTCTCTTACGCTTTCACACCTAGACAACTGAACCGATTTTGATGTACCTAATTGTTTTATTACTGTTTTATTGAAGTGAAAACTTCTTTAGGCGCGCCTAGACAGATTTTTCGTGGGCTGTGAAATGAATACATTCGTCACGCTCGGGTATGATAAGAAAGCTTCGGGTAAACTCGGGACCATGGCTATTGGCCATCTAGAAATACGTTAGCCAATGGGAAATGCTGAAAGGGCGTGGACAGGCCATCATGGCATGGCCATCTAGAAACGCATCAGCCAATGGGAAATGCTGACGCATTTCTAGATGGCCATGCCAAGATGGCGAGGCCATGCTCTCCGGTTACACCCGTGTAGTTTCCAAGGTAAGCTATCACATTCTGAGTTATAAGTTTTCACTTCTATGGGCAGTTCCTATGACTGCCAATTTTTTTTATAAGCTGTTTTTAGGAACCGTAAATGTGTATGAGTACTCAAATAGGTGACCTTACCTTGAGTTACCTTAGTATTTATTTTGCGCGGACGAAGTCGCGGGTAAAAGCTAGTGTTAGCATAAAAGACTAAAAAAACAAATTGTATTATCAAAGGTATTGCATTTATTGCATGCCTCTCGAAGAGGCCAGTTAGTATGGATTAACTTTTAAAATGTTTCATATCATCGTAGCTTACCTGCAAGATATGTATTTGCTGGTGCAGTTTTGATTGTGGTATCCGTGTTGCAGCGATAAAGAACAAGCCGGTCCGCAACGAGGACCCGAAGGACGCGAAACTGCGCGAGTACCAGCTGGAGATAGAGCGGTTGCGAGCGCTCATCGAGCAGCGGCGCGCCAGCGAGCGTCGGCCGCGTCGACCGCGACCGCGCGCGACCGCCGCCCGCGCCGAGCGGCCCGCCGACCCCGACAACTGTGAGTCCGCTCCGCAAACCACATGTAGCCGAAGGAACGTCGCCACACATTACAACTGTGAGTCCGCTCCGCAAACCACATGTAGCCGAAGGAACGTCGCCACACATTACAACTGTGAGTCCGCTCCGCAAACCACATGTAGCCGAAGGAACGTCGCCACACATTACAACTGTGAGTCCGCTCCGCAAACCACATGTAGCCGAAGGAACGTCGCCACACATTACAACTGTGAGTCCGCTCCGCAAACCACATGTAGCCGAAGGAACGTCGCCACACATTACAACTGTGAGTCCGCTCCGCAAACCACATGTAGCCGAAGGAACGTCGCCACACATTACAACTGTGAGTCCGCTCCGCAAACCACATGTAGCCGAAGGAACGTCGCCACACATTACAACTGTGAGTCCGCTCCGCAAACCACATGTAGCCGAAGGAACGTCGCCACACATTACAACTGTGAGTCCGCTCCGCAAACCACATGTAGCCGAAGGAACGTCGCCACACATTACAACTGTGAGTCCGCTCCGCAAACCACATGTAGCCGAAGGAACGTCGCCACACATTACAACTGTGAGTCCGCTCCGCAAACCACATGTAGCCGAAGGAACGTCGCCACACATTTGCAACCCGATCAAATCAGAACCAACTTTCAAAAGCCAATGCCAGTTTTTGGCGCCTTTTTTTTCGCTGTTACATCGACCAAACCTTTTTATTTTCGTCCAAAATGATGTAACCAACACAATTTATTATGACAACTATACCTCTCATACCACGGCCATACAAATCCGGCTTTGTCTTTTACGAGGTAGGTAAATTGTTTGTATGTTGCAGCGGAAGAAGACACGACCAGCATCGAAAGCGAACACATTCTCGCAGAGTCCACAATAGAGCAAGAAAAGACGAAGACAGAAGAACTCGAGGTTCAAATACGAGCATTAGAAGACCGCCTGGTGCAGGGCGGCGGGGGAAAAGACCTCATCAACAACCTCAACGAGAGCCAGATGATCCTCGAGCAGAGGAACAACGAGATAGTGGAGAGGAAGAAGCGGGAGGTGGAGATGCAGCAGAAGATAGACTTGGAAGAGGAGACCACGGTCATAGTGACGAATACCTTCGCCACGCTGCAGCAGGAGGTCGATCATAAAACGCAGAGGTGAGGACGGTCGTCGGTCATGTGTTGGTGGTTTATTAAATTGTTCCATATCATAATTATATTTGACATGTTAGTGGCAGGATTCTCTGCCGCAGTGCTAGACAAATTCATATAACCACCTCCTTTCACCAGTAGAATTTGAAACCTCTTTATGGTAGAAACAAACGAGAGATAGTTTACATCTGCCATTATTTTGTAGGGTATTAGTGTGTATCATCATTATAAACCTGTTACGACTGCGGTACTTAGGCCTTCACTTTCAACTTTAGACTGGTTCTTTGGTCTACTTCCCTAGTGTGATGATAGAGTGAGCGTCTCCTCAAAGTCATGGGTCAGACCAGTTCTTTGGTCTACTTCCCTAGTGTGATGATAGAGTGAGCGTCTCCTCAAAGTCATGGGTCAGACCGGTTCTTTGGTCTACTTCCAAAGTGTGATTGAAGAAATGAGAGTCTTCTCAAGGTCTTGGATCAGGGCGGTTTTTTGGTCTACTTCCAAAGTTTCATTATAGAGTGAACGTTTTCTCAAGGTTATCAGCCAGGTCGTTTCTTTGGTTTATCTCCCAAGTGTGATAGAGTGAGCGTCTTCTTAAAGTCATGGTTCAGGCTGGTTATTTGGTCTACTTTTCAAGTGTTATGATAGAGTGAGAGTCTCCTCAAAGTCATGGGTCAGACCGGTTCTTTGGTCTACTTCTCAAGTGTGATGATAGAGTCTTGTCAAGGTCATGAGTCAGGCTGGTCATTTGGTTTACTTCCCAAGGGTGATGATGGAGTGTCCTTCTCCTCAAGGTCGTGGTTTTTTGGTTGATATGCTGAGTGTGATGATAGAGTGAGGTCGGTTTGTTGTCGTCTGCAGGTTGAAGAAGTGCGTGAGCAAGTACTTGTGCCTGCGCGAGGAGGCGGTGGAGCAGCGCGAGGCGCACGACGGGGAGCGGCGCGAGCACGAGGCGCTGCAGGCGGCGCTGGTGGGCGCGCTGCGGAGGAGGCTGCTGCTGGCGGACGCGTTCCTGCCCGCGGCCGGCCGGCCCGCCGCCGTGCGCGCGCGCTGGGGGGACGACGAGGACTGCTGGCTGCTGCCGCGCAGGTACGAGGAGGGGGGGGCGCTGCGGAGGAGGCTGCTGCTGGCGGACGCGTTCCTGCCCGCGGCCGGCCGGCCCGCCGCCGTGCGCGCGCGCTGGGGGGACGACGAGGACTGCTGGCTGCTGCCGCGCAGGTACGAGGAGGGGGGGGCGCTGCGGAGGAGGCTGCTGCTGGCGGACGCGTTCCTGCCCGCGGCCGGCCGGCCCGCCGCCGTGCGCGCGCGCTGGGGGGACGACGAGGACTGCTGGCTGCTGCCGCGCAGGTACGAGGAGGGGGGGGGCGCTGCGGAGGAGGCTGCTGCTGGCGGACGCGTTCCTGCCCGCGGCCGGCCGGCCCGCCGCCGTGCGCGCGCGCTGGGGGGACGACGAGGACTGCTGGCTGCTGCCGCGCAGGTACGAGGAGGGGGGGGCGCTGCGGAGGAGGCTGCTGCTGGCGGACGCGTTCCTGCCCGCGGCCGGCCGGCCCGCCGCCGTGCGCGCGCGCTGGGGGGACGACGAGGACTGCTGGCTGCTGCCGCGCAGGTACGAGGAGGGGGGGGCGCTGCGGAGGAGGCTGCTGCTGGCGGACGCGTTCCTGCCCGCGGCCGGCCGGCCCGCCGCCGTGCGCGCGCGCTGGGGGGACGACGAGGACTGCTGGCTGCTGCCGCGCAGGTACGAGGAGGGGGGGGGGGGCGGGGGGGACTGCTGGCTGCTGCCGCGCAGGTACGAGGAGCGGGGGGGCGGGGGGGACTGCTGGCTGCTGCCGCGCAGGTACGAGGAGCGGGGGGGGCGGGGGGGACTGCTGGCTGCTGCCGCGCAGGTACGAGGAGCGGGGGGGGCGGGGGGGACTGCTGGCTGCTGCCGCGCAGGTACGAGGAGCGGGGGGGGGGCGGGGGGGACTGCTGGCTGCTGCCGCGCAGGTACGAGGAGCGGGGGGGGCGGGGGGGACTGCTGGCTGCTGCCGCGCAGGTACGAGGAGCGGGGGGGCGGGGGGGACTGCTGGCTGCTGCCGCGCAGGTACGAGGAGCGGGGGGGGCGGGGGGGACTGCTGGCTGCTGCCGCGCAGGTACGAGGAGCGGGGGGGGCGGGGGGGACTGCTGGCTGCTGCCGCGCAGGTACGAGGAGCGGGGGGGGCGGGGGGGGACTGCTGGCTGCTGCCGCGCAGGTACGAGGAGCGGGGGGGGCGGGGGGGACTGCTGGCTGCTGCCGCGCAGGTACGAGGAGCGGGGGGGGCGGGGGGGACTGCTGGCTGCTGCCGCGCAGGTACGAGGAGCGGGGGGGCGGGGGGGACTGCTGGCTGCTGCCGCGCAGGTACGAGGAGCGGGGGGGGGCGGGGGGGACTGCTGGCTGCTGCCGCGCAGGTACGAGGAGCGGGGGGGACTGCTGGCTGCTGCCGCGCAGGTACGAGGAGCGGGGGGGCGGGGGGGACTGCTGGCTGCTGCCGCGCAGGTACGAGGAGCGGGGGGGGCGGGGGGGACTGCTGGCTGCTGCCGCGCAGGTACGAGGAGCGGGGGGGGCGGGGGGGACTGCTGGCTGCTGCCGCGCAGGTACGAGGAGCGGGGGGGGGCGGGGGGGACTGCTGGCTGCTGCCGCGCAGGTACGAGGAGCGGGGGGGGCGGGGGGGACTGCTGGCTGCTGCCGCGCAGGTACGAGGAGCGGGGGGGGCGGGGGGGACTGCTGGCTGCTGCCGCGCAGGTACGAGGAGCGGGGGGGGGCGGGGGGGACTGCTGGCTGCTGCCGCGCAGGTACGAGGAGCGGGGGGGGCGGGGGGGACTGCTGGCTGCTGCCGCGCAGGTACGAGGAGCGGGGGGGGGCGGGGGGGACTGCTGGCTGCTGCCGCGCAGGTACGAGGAGCGGGGGGGGGCGGGGGGGACTGCTGGCTGCTGCCGCGCAGGTACGAGGAGCGGGGGGGGCGGGGGGGACTGCTGGCTGCTGCCGCGCAGGTACGAGGAGCGGGGGGGGCGGGGGGGACTGCTGGCTGCTGCCGCGCAGGTACGAGGAGCGGGGGGGGGCGGGGGGGACTGCTGGCTGCTGCCGCGCAGGTACGAGGAGCGGGGGGGGCGGGGGGGACTGCTGGCTGCTGCCGCGCAGGTACGAGGAGCGGGGGGGGGCGGGGGGGACTGCTGGCTGCTGCCGCGCAGGTACGAGGAGCGGGGGGGGGGCGGGGGGGACTGCTGGCTGCTGCCGCGCAGGTACGAGGAGCGGGGGGGGCGGGGGGGACTGCTGGCTGCTGCCGCGCAGGTACGAGGAGCGGGGGGGGCGGGGGGGACTGCTGGCTGCTGCCGCGCAGGTACGAGGAGCGGGGGGGGCGGGGGGGACTGCTGGCTGCTGCCGCGCAGGTACGAGGAGCGGGGGGGGCGGGGGGGACTGCTGGCTGCTGCCGCGCAGGTACGAGGAGCGGGGGGGGGCGGGGGGGACTGCTGGCTGCTGCCGCGCAGGTACGAGGAGCTGCGAGCCGCCCTGCGCGCGCGCTTGGGGGACGGGGGGGATTGGAACCATTTTGGAGCCATTCGCCATCGGAGACGTCAATCAGTTGCCTTACATCGACAAGGAAAATCTCTTCGAAATGAGGTATCACCGCCCGACCCTGGTAACAAAGATCAGCCAGGAGTTGCTCTGCACACATCGAAACCCAATGGACGTCGCATATGCGCTGAGGGAGATATACTCCGGTATGTACTCCTCAGCGCCCCGTATAAAGTCCCTAGAGCAGAGAAGGTACAAGGGAGCGCAAATACCCAACACCCAACCAAACACCCTCTTTTTAGTTCACACTCAAGAGGAGAAAGAGACCCTGACAAACCAGGGTTATGGGTCAGGCACCGGGTCACGCATCCTTACCATCCATGAAGCTCAGGGATTAACATACGAGTCGGTAATCGCAATAAAAACTAAGGCAAACACGAAGCTGCACGAGAGCATGCCTCATGCGGTCGTCGCAATCTCACGGCACACGGGGACCTTCATATATTACGCTGACGACACCGACGACGCCATCGGTCGGTTCGTGCGGCGAGCGTTGGCTGCATAACCGAATACCATCCGAGAGTTCAACCTACAGATGGCCATCAGGGACAGAAATGCAGTCGGAGGAGGCGGCTTAGGCAAATGGCAATTAGGCAAAGACTCGATGTCGAGTCGATTACTAGCGGTAGAAGTATTAGGTTTGAAATGTGCCCAACTCCCCCCTATTTTCCTTTTCTTCTTCTTATCCAAGAAATATGTAAAAAAAAATAATTGGCAGTAATAGGAACTTAGGAACTGCCGATAGAAGTGAAAACTTGTGACTCAAATGTTTTCACTTTTAACTGAATTGTCTGATTTATTTATTACCTTGTCGGGAGACAAATTATTTGTTATCGTAGGTCTATGTACATTCGCATAATTTCAACACCGCCAGCTAAATCGATGGTTGCGCCATCTAGTTTTATATCAACGTAATTATACAGAATATTGCAACTCTTTACTGTTTCTGTTGCCCTGGTACTGGTACCTAGGGGCAAACGCAACTATTTACTGTTTCTGTTACCCTGGTACATACCTGGCCGTTTTTACCGAGTTTACCCGAAGATTTCATACCCGATCCGATCCGATCCGATCCATTATCATATCCAAGCGTGACGATTGATGAATCCATTTCACAGCCCACGAAAATTCTGTCTATAGCGCGCCTAAAGAAGTTTTCACTTTAAAAAACAAATGTTATGACAAAGATCACGGACCCCGGAGACTGTGGAGTAGATAATTCAAATAAAAAAAAACCACTTAGACAACGCATTTTACAGCCTACACGTTCTAATGACCAAAATATAATCATTATTTTCGTTCGAGGTCTTGGGTCTGAGTCAGAAAACAATGTAGCGTTTTTAGGGTTCCGTAAAACGTAAAAACGGAACCCTTATAGATTCGTCATGTCTGTCTGTCTGTCTGTCTGTCTGTCTGTCTGTCCGTCCGTATGTCACAGCCACTTTTTGCCGAAACTATGAGAACTACACTGTTGAAACTTGGTAAGTAGATGTATTCTGTGAACCGCATTAAGATTTGAACAAAAAAAAATTAAAAAAAAGAAAAATTAGGGTTGCCTCCCATACTGAGAACTGAAACTCAAAATTTTTTTTTTCATCAAACGTACACGTGTGGGGTGTCTATCGATAGGTCTTCAGAAATGATGTTGAGGTTTCTTAAATCATTTTCGTCTACACTGAATAATTTGCGCGAGAGACACTTCCAAAGTGGTAAAATGTGTGTCCCCCCCCCTCTAACTTCTAAAGTAAGAGAATGAAAAATTAAAAAAATATATATGATGTACATTACCATGTAAACTACCAACGAAAATTAGTTTGAACTTGATCTGATGAGTAGTTTTTTTTTAGGACGTCATAAATACACTATTATTGAAACTTCGATCAAAGTTACAACGAACTACAAGAACTATGTGTACTATGTATATAATGTTACTTGCTGCAACGGAACCCTTCATGGGCGAGTCCAACTCGCACTTGGCCACTTTATTTATTTAGCTACGAACAAGCCGATAGAAAAAAGGGCATTTAGTCATGCTGATTAATTTCGATCCGAAATGTATCCGACAAACTAGCAATTTTGCGGTGATGTTCAAGATTTTGAAGTTTTCGGACACGGGTGTCATTGTCTATGAACGTTATAGCACGTGTCTGGATCACCGCGGACGAGGGCGTGTACATGCAAGATTGCGAGCTGGAGTGGTGACCGCGCGCTGGTTCCAGCTCCTCTGAGCCGCTGACGTCCCTTATCTCTTATAGCACGTGCCTCGATCGCCGAGACTCGAGCTAGAATGTGTTGGCTGCAGCTCGGAGCCGGCGCCGGCGGGCCCGGGCCGGCGGCGCGAGGCTGTGTAGACTCGAGCTAGGGTGCTGATGTATGGACGTTGGTTGCAGCTCCCCGGAGCCGCTGCCGGCGCGGCCGGCGGCGGGCGCGGGCCGGCGGCGCGCGGAGAACCTGCTGGAGCTGTCTCCGCTGCCGCTGCCCGCCACCACGCGCCACTACACGCCGCCGCACCGCTCGCACCCCGCGCACCCCGCCCCGCCCCCGCCGCTACAGACGCTGCAGCCGCGGCGAGCGCAGGTCACCTGACACTTCACATGACCAGCCCATTCAATGTTCCCATTGCTAGGACTCGGGACCTTCCGTTCAAGGAAAGAGTCAAACTCACAATTTACCCCTGGCGCAGAGCGAGTTAGTGGATGAAAGGATATAAAGCAAAACATACTCTTCACCGAACATATGCCAGAAGTCTGTCATCAAACCCATGACTACTAGAAGTCGACCGATCATCTGAAGCAGAACTTCTACCTCTTCATTGAATAAAACTTCCAAGACTATCCCCTATTGATGAAACACTAGACCCTGGCGAAATTACCGTAACGTTACGGAATGGAAGACATTAGAAAAAGTTGAAGTTGAAAACATACGTCAAATGTCAGTCTTGAACCGCGCTCCCAAACTGCTAACATTTTCGTGTTCCCAACTTGAAAGCGCGCTTCCCGCATCTCGTCTCACACTTTCCTCGTCTAGACATCTTCGTCAAACGCCTGTTCGACGAATTATATTGGAGCTGTAGTTGAAGTGAGAATCCCCCGTGTTGCAGGCGAGCCCCACCCCCGCGGGGAGGAAGGAGCCGGCCCCCCCGGCCCGCGCCCCCGCCCCCGCCCGCAAGGCGCGCCCCCCCCCGCGCGCCGCCACCGCGCACCGCCTCGGCACCGCCGGCGGACGGTAGGGGAGGGGGGTACACACACACTCACACACACACGTACGGTGCGGACCACACACCAACACGACACTCGACCGACTCGCCGCGAGTCTTTCATATATCTGATACGTTGTAATGACGCGACGTATCATTGTTGTTTCGAGCCGGTCTCGTAAACAAAGTTGCCAAACACGTGTGTCTGCTAACTTCGCCGGTTAGCTGACACTCCGTGTAGTAAACAATTGTTATTCACAAAACTGTTTCAGAATATAACTGAGAACAGGTGAAATATATTAAATATAATATGATCTAATTCGCGTATAATACTTATGAAATAGCATCAATCTAATCTGATAATTAATTTGTATTTTTATGAAATTAAACTATAAACATAACAATAAATTGTCAAACTCAAGCGGGTTTAACTATTGAAATAAACACAGTATTTAAGTAAATACTGAAATAATTGGCAAAGTTCGCGCTACACTCATCTTTATGACTGCAAGACCGACCGTGAAATAAAAACCACGTCCAGTACGTTCAATGGCGTACAAAATTTAGCTCACGGATCACAGAGTTATTTCTGTGTGGATTTGTGGAGAATGATTCTTCAAGTTGTATATAGAGCATATTGATTGGTACAACAGATACCATTCGGCAACCTTCGTCAGTAACGCTATATTTGATAATGGTCGTGTTGTTTTGTTGTCCGAACCCGCGGCCACCAAACGTTCCATGTAACAGTTGAAGCTGTCCTCGGCACGCAGTGGACTGCGCCGCCGGCGTGGCGGCCGGACGCCGGGCGGACCGTCGCGTCGTCGTTGTAGTGTAAGCTTATTATTACGTTACCATGTAAAAGGTTCCTCGATATAATATAGCATTAAAGAACCGGCGGCGCATTCCACTCGGCTACGTTTGACATAAACGGTGGACCAAAATGGCGGCCGTACGTTACAATAGTCTGTAAAAGTGTAAAAGGCAGTACGACCAACTTATCTGGAGAATGTAGCGATGGCGCCGCGATCGAAAAATGTTGTCATGTATTACAAAATCAGACAACTTTTGCGTCTGCGTCAGTAGTTCCGCTTTTAGCCGTTGTACAGTTGTAAGTTGGTCGCACTATACACGCCATGTTTGTAAACTATTTATGAATACTATGTAAATGGCTCCACGATAAGGCGATAGTTAATATAGAATGATTGTTGTATATTGAAGTGCATTCTTGCCCCCGGGCTCCGCGAGGCGCGCGACGCCCGCCAAGCGCGAGTTTGCCGCCGCCGTCGCGCGCGCTCGAACGAACCTCCGACTAGTGTAATGTAACACGAACGTTCGACGTGCAGGTGTAATGTACAGTCGAGGATGTAGCACTTAGGTTTAAGTCCCGGGATCGGGATTATTGCGATATTTTTGTACGGGCACTGTTAGTTCGCCGGCCGCTTTCGAAGCTCGGACCAGCGCCGGCGCCGGCTGGGAAGGGAAACATTATTCGATTATATTATTTTTTGGAATCGGCAGCTAATTATGATGTAAATGTATTATTTATTATTATTTTAAAGTACTTTTCGTCCCCTTCCCAGAGTGCGTCCGGCGCCGGTCGCTCGTCTCTCGACGCTCGTAGAAATGGTTTTAGAGATTATTTTTGTAAATTGTTTCGCTCGTTTAGATAATGTACGATTGTGATGGGACGTCCGCGAGCTCCCTGCGAGATACGCTCGGTGGAGCCGCGAGCGAGTGAGAGAGTGAATGAGTGAGCGAGAGAGAAAGAGTGTGCGAGCGAGAGGCTCGCGTCCCGTTCCAGTGCGCCGTGCGCCCGGTGATCTCAGTCGCGCGTGAGCCGCGGCCCGCAGACGACACGTCTTAGTTCAGTTCGTTTCTATTTCCAGGTTGTCAGTTATTTTATACGAGATTTTAGTTGTACCGTTGTTATTTTTATTTTGTGCTCGGACGGCCGCGTGATATTAGATAGTTTAATGTAATTATGTATAGAAATTCAGCTGGAAACCGGTATTTATGACGAATTTCTAGTTTTTTTTTTTGTTTGCGAGCGCGATCCTTCTCTCTAGGGTGTGGACGCGAGGAGATGTTCCCAAAGTGTTGTGATCCAAATATTGTGTTATGTTCAAATGTTACCAAAGAAGTAAACGGTCCATTCCAGCAGACGGCCTCTAGCCTCTAGTCATCCGCTATACCACTCGTGTAAATATATGTTAGGTGTTTCGGAAGCATAGGAATAGAGTATTGTA
Organism: Ectropis crepuscularia; assembly: GCA_963693475.1. Classification (NCBI taxonomy): domain Eukaryota; kingdom Metazoa; phylum Arthropoda; class Insecta; order Lepidoptera; family Geometridae; genus Ectropis; species Ectropis crepuscularia. Next base: position 376,468 of record OY856355.1, read on the forward strand.
TAGATAGGTCGCTAATGTTCGCACAATACTTTTGAATACCGAAATCTAATTACTAAATTATGAAATGAAATGTATTATTGTATTTATTAATTGAATTGTTTGTGTGTCCGTCCGCGCTTGAAGCACAAGCGCGTCCGGGCGCGTGCAGTATTGTTTGTAGGATTGGTTTACATTGGTCGATCGCAGCGAGGGTGAATTTGTGATATTTATTTGGAAACCGCTAGTCAGCTGTGCCGCATACACGCTTATACTCACTAATAAAATGTTTTAAATTTTATATTGTTTTTTATTTCATCCCTCGCGGGGTGACGGGAGCTGAGAGCTGGGAGCGACGCAGGCTGGCGTCGCTTCTCCGGTTGATGATAAAATAAAAGCATTTCATTATGACCCCTACACTTCAATGCATGGAAAGTATAGTGGCCGGCAAACAAGTTAACCCAAAGTGTACGTGAAATTGGAAAGTTCGCGTATGTACACTTCCACCAAGGAGACCTTAACACCTCTGCGTTTCTGCGCAGCCATGCGCTGCTAACTTCATCAGTTCAACTTGTTTGCCGGCACCTATCCTCTATACTCTACATCAACCGAGCAGTATTCGTATGTCAAATGTCCTAAAGTCGTAGCTTAACGCTGGGTAATGAAGAGTAGGTATTTCCCTTATTACTCTATAATATACCTTAATAATATATTGCTGTATACCTATGTATTTGTCATCGTAAAATTGGAAATGCCGCTAAGTTACCGTAAAATGCGTGAGATTGTACTTGAAACCTGCGGTAAGTCAGGTAAGGTTAGATTATAATTTTTTTTTTAACTATTATAGGTTCGCAGTTGACCACCATCTCGCCTGATGTTAAGCGACGATGCGGTCTACGATGAAGCGTGTTTACCGAAGAAGAAACCGAATCACTCTCGATTTGAAGACACAAAGATTGTAAACTATAGGGGAAAACCCACTCAGGCAATGCATTCCACAACCTAGACGTTCTTATCACAAACGTGGGAGTCAAATCTAGGTGGTATTAGATCATGTAGATCAGTTGCACACTCTCCGAAATGTATCCGATAAAATGGACGGTGTTTACAATTTCACGGTAACAAATTAGTTTTATATCACATCTACTTGAATGAATTTTACCTTTTGATTTGATTCTCCACGATTGGGCTTTCTTCTGTGGCGTAAGAGCCAATACAAGCAACAACGAGGCTCTCACGAACTGCGCCATTATACCCACAAGTGCATTTTTATTCATATTGCATCATTGCTTCAACGAGGTAGATTTCGAAAAGTACTAACTCCTAATTAACTTACCTATTACTGTCATGGGCTCCCACGAATGAATTGCCTTCTAAATGACCGTACCTACTTCTGATAGCGTCACGTAGACACAAAATATACCCTGGGTATTTAGGTAATCTATGGCGTCACGTGACTATGACGTAGCGGTACTTATGCATAATACGATACGAGCACTACATCATCATTCCTCAAGAAGGTGAGTTAGGTCGGCCCGTGTTAAACAAATACTTCTGCTACATACAAGCCGAGAAATGTTCGAGGGTTGCAACCCCCCCTCTTCGAATGTACTCAGTTGGACGGCTTACAAATGACGGCATAGTGCTGAATCTTATTACTTTATACTCTTCTATCAATCTATCATCCTACACAGGTCTCCTGGTGGTTCATTTACTACGTAAATTTTGTTCACGGGCCTGTAGTCTAATACTGTTGTTATGCCATTTCTCACGCGCATAGGCAATTAGGCAGATCGGTTTGGATTTGGACCTCCATATAGTGTACCTAAACGTCTTTTTAATTGAATAGGTACCTATATATATTAAATTTTGTTTTTTAAAACTCCTGACGCGATCCGTAACAGAACAGAACACGACCCTCGGGTTCGTAGGCAGAGTTACTACCTACTACATAAATATATCTTATATATCTTTGTGTCTTCAAATCGAGAGTGAATCGGTTTCTTCTTCGGTAAACACGCTTCATCGTAGACCGCATCGTCGCTTAACATCAGCCGAGATGACGGTCACTTCATAATGACTATAAAAGTAAAAAAAAAAATTGGCAGTCATAAGAACTGCCGATAGAAGTTTTTTTTTTTTTTTTTTTTTTTTAACTTTTATAGGCTTACACTTGACCGCCATCTCACCTGATGTGAAGCGACGATGCGGTCTACGATGGAGCGTGTTTACCTAGAAGAAACCGATTCACTCTCGATTTGAAGACACAAAGATTATAGTCAACAGGGAAAACCCACTCAGGCAACGCATTCCACAGCCTAGACGTTCTTATCACAAAAGTAGAGTCAAATCTCTTCGTTCGCGTCTTTGGAACATCAACCATGAAACGATGTCGTTTTTTCGAGCTACGAGCATTCCGATAGAAAAAAGGGCAAGGTGGTATTAGATCATGTAAATCAGTCGCACACTCTCCGAAGTGTATTCGATAAAAAACCGAAAGGCTAGCGACTTTTCGGCGATGTTCAAGACTTTGTAGTCTTTTTCGCACAAGAGTGTCGTTGCCTATGAGCCTTTTGGCACGTCTCTCGATCGATTCCAAGGCCTCCAGCTGATACTTAGCCGAACCATCCCAAAGATGCGAACAGTACTCCATACAAGAACGAATTTGAGCCTTATATAACGTGAGCAACTGCTCAGACTTGAAGTACCTTCGCACCTTTGAGAGGACACCTAGCTTTTTGGCTGCTAATTTGGCCTTGGACTCGATATACGAACCAAAGTTCAGCGTAGATGTCAATGTAACGCCCAAAAGCTCAAGACGGTCAGAAATCGGAACGGATACACCTCTAAAGGTTGGAGTCAGTTGAAAAAGACTCCTTTTTGCGGAGAACAGACACGCCTGCGTCTTACTCTCGTTGAACTTGACCAGATTGGCATCGCCCCATGTAGACACCGCCTCAAGGGTCAAGCTCAAACGCTCGATCAGACTCTCTCTTAGTACCTGAGTTTGCTGCCCACTGGCTCTCGCACTAGATATGTAACTCTCTACAACGGTGCTATCATCTGCGTACCCAAAGATACCGGGCTTCAACAGATCGTTGATATGTAGCAGGAAAAGCGTCGCAGAGAGTACCGACCCTTGAGGGACTCCGGCATTGATAGCCATTTGATCCGACGAGCAGCCATCAATGACGACTCGTATGGATCGATCCCTCAAAAAGTCCGATATCCACGCAATAAACCCAGGACGCAAACCATAACCAGAAAGCTTGCTTATAAGGCCATCATGCCAAACCCTGTCAAAAGCCTTCGAAATATCCAGGGAGACTGCAAGTGCTTCCCCGTGTTTCTCGATAGCTTCACTCCAGATGTGAGTGACGTACGCTAGAATATCCCCGGTGGACCGGTTTCGGCGAAACCCGTATTGCCGGTCACTGAGGAGGTCGTTTGATTCTAGGTACGTCAGGAGCCTGTGGTTTAAGACACGTTCCATAGTCTTGCAGAGTATGGACGTGACTGAGATGGGCCTGTAGTTGGCAGGGTCAGCACGACTACCTTTTTTGGGCACTGGTTGCACATTGGCAAGCTTCCAAGACTTCGGTACCAAACCAGTTTCGAGAGAGAGTCTAAATAGACGCGTCAGTATCGGGGACAACTCAGGCGCACATGCCTTCAACACTAGGGCAGGAATACCATCTGGGCCACTGGCTTTATTCACGTCCAGATTTCGTAGCACTTTGCGAACCTCAATTTGGCGAATGTGTACCTCTGACATGAGAGTCGGACAGCCAGGTGGAGTAGGAGGTGTCGCGCTACCAGCATCTAGACGAGAAGATTCCGCAAACTGAGATGCAAACAAGTTTGCTTTCTCCATTGCGGTGTGAGCCAGTGTCCCATCAGGTTTTAGCATTGGAGGTAGTGAGGGGCGGCAGAAGTTCGCTTCGACCGATTTAGCTAGGGACCAAAACGCTTTGCTACCCGCAGGGTACGAAGCTAGTTTGTTCCCTATTCGACTAATGTGGTCAAAACGAGCCCTCTGAAGAACCTTTTTGCTTGCCTTAGCAGCCTTGTTGAACGACGTCGTCACCGTGTCGACCGTCGACGCTACCGTGTCGAATCTCATCTCTCGGTCGCTGTCTTATCTGTTTGGCATGACAGAGACAGGGATTGTCATTCCGATTTTGATTGCATCCATTCGGATTGCATTTAGAATCGCTACCCAGGATTCAGAGGTGGTACCCAGGGTAGCGATTCTGAAACCATTCGGTTGCATCCGACACGGAATCTCATCTCTCGGTCGTTGTCTTATCTGTTTGGCATGACAGAGACAGGGATTGTCATTCCGATTTTGATTGCATCCATTCGGATTGCATTTAGAATCGCTACCAAGGATTCAGAGGTGGTCCCATACCATCGAGCAACTCGATCTTCCACGCAAGCACGGAAGGGAGTAGCCTTAGCTAAAAAATATTGTTCAAATCTTTCTGTCATTTCTTGCGGGAGGGGAAGTTGCACACTAGCGCAAAGCCGCACTATTACATACAAAACATACCTGTACCGATCCATTGCCGATCATACTCACACAGCCAAGTCACTAACACATAAAAAATAAAGCACCATACACAAATCTAGCCCCGCCTTCACGCCACAGTATATTATCAAACTCAATGGTCCACGCGGACTTGTACTTTGACAGAGGGGAAACGCTGTGTATGCCTACTCCCTTCCGTGTTGCTCGCTGTCCCATACATATTATATCGAGATGGGTGTGGCGGTTTTTGAAATTTGAACAAAAACTAAAATTTACTTTCATTTATCGGAACGACTTATGAAATTTTATATTGAAGTTGGTTCTAGCATGACAAAGACCGAGAGATGAGATTCCGTGTCGGATGCAACCGAATGGTTTCAGAATCGCTACCCCTAATCTACAAAACTAAGAAAACATAACCCTTCTTGCAGTCGGGTAAAAAGAATTACCTACCAAAATCGATACACAAATCGAATGCGTTAAATTTAATAATTGGCGGAGCTAGCGCGTAACAATGTAACAGACATACTAAATAAAGTGGCCAAGTGCGAGTTGGACTCGCCCATGAAGGGTTCCGTTGCAGCATGTAACATAATATACAAAGTACACATAGTTCTTGTAGTTCGTTGTAACTTCGATCGAAGTTTCAATAATAGTGTATTTATGACGTACTAAAAAAAAACTACTCATCAGATCAAGTTCAAACTAATTTTCGTTGGTAGTTTATATGGTAATGTACATCATATATTTTTTTTAGATTTTTCATTTTCTTACTTTAGAAGTTAGAGGAGACACACATTTTACCACTTTGGAAGTGTCTCTCGCGCAAATTATTCAGTGTAGACGAAAATGATTTAAGAAACCTCAACATCATTTTTGAAGACCTATCGATAGACACCCCACATGTGTAGGTTTGATGAAAAAATTTTTTTTGAGTTTCAGTTCTCAGTATGGGGGGGCAACCCTAATTTATCTTTTTTTAATTTTTTTTTGTTCAAATCTTAATGCGGTTCACAGAATACATCTACTTACCAAGTTTCAACAGTGTAGTTCTCATAGTTTCGGCAAAAAGTGGCTGTGACATACGGACGGACAGACAGACAGACAGACATGACGAATCTATAAGGGTTCCGTTTTTACGTTTTACGGAACCCTAAAAATACAATTGAATTGAGAACCTCCTCTTTTTTTGAAGTCGCTTATGAAACGTCAACTTAGATTTGGAAAATATTTCAAGTAATGTGTGTTTATTTTCAAACTTTCTTCTAAAAACTTGATTTCCAGTTTAATAAGTGGCTTTACTTTAAATATTTGTTTTTTCTGTTGGTGTTCACGATACAATTTTAAAATATGTTTGTTGGGTTCAGTATTATGTAAATTAGGGGTGCGGGATAATCACTTATTAATCAGTACATATAATAAAACTGTAATGCCAAAATAAAAAAAACAGCTCGTTTGTTTTACAACAATTAATCTGTCAGTGTCAAAAATGAAAGCCCGGTTTTGAACGAAACTAGGTATGTTTGTACCTACGACAGTATTTTTGAACGAACGCTAGTGTTGTGTTAATAAAATAATCTTTTATCGATAGAATTTTGAAATGCGTTATAATTTGTCGTGATTTAACTGCGGTTTTTTTTCTATTAAGTCTTCGCACCACTTTACATGTATTGTGAGTACTTTGTTGCATTATACTTCATTTATTCTGAAACAAATTTCGTTTTAAAATGTTGTTAATAGACTTTCTTAAATTGTCATGTTTTGAGCTCTAATTAGTTATGTGAACACATATCTAGTTTAGTGAAGTAACAGGCTTTGTAGCATCAATATTTGTGGCTGTAGAATATGAATATTTAACCATGTCATTCAACTTTATTTTAGAACAAAACATTTCAGATTCAACTTAATTTCATGTGAATCCATAGGTGAAATAATGTTTCATGTTAACAATTTCTTTCGTAAAAGAAACGTCACATCAAAATTAAATTAAACACCTAGAATCATTTGTTGATTTTCTCAAAACAACACTACTTTCGTAACAGTCGGGTCGCTCGAATTCAACCCTACCTTGGCTTTGTTTTGGTAACAAAATGTAAAACTGCGGAAAATAACACGCACCTTAACAAATTCAATCGCAAAAGAAACGTCACCTCGAAATTTGACAGCTATAATAATTTGTCGACGTTCTCTAACATCACTAATTTCGTAACGGTCGCTCGAATTCAAATCTTTCTTGGCTTTGTTTCGGTTACAAAATGTAAAACTTCGGAAAAATATTAAATAACACGCAAGAATGACCGGCAAACTAAAGGACTATCAAGTCCTAGATGTTTTCTGCGGCGGTACATTCTACAAAGTGAGACACAAGGTCACCGACAACATATTCGCGTGGAAAGCGTACAATTGCCGCTCGTATTCCGACGAACAAATACAAAACATCGTCAACGACGTGAAAACCGTAAGCGAAGCATCGTCGGGGAGCCTCTTGCGATACTACGACACGATTCTTCACGGCCCGACCAAGACTCTGTACTTTGTCCTCGAGTACAACTCGTGGCGAAGTCTGCTGGACCTGGTGGAAGAATGCAAGGTCACCGGGAGACGCGTCGCCGAGAGCTTCGTGTGGCGCCTGCTGCACGAACTAGCGCGCGTGTGCGCGGTCGTAGCGCGTCTTAACTGCGCAGTTCTGCGGAAATGCATCTCTCTCGCATCGGTGTTCGTGAGCGACGGCGGCGAGCTCCGAGTCAACTGCTTCGACCTGGCGTCGGCTCCGGAGCGCCCCGACCTCGTGCGACAAGTCGGGGAACTCGTGCGGACGCTCTGCGCGCGTGTCGCCGCCTCGCACGACGATCTGCGCAGCTTTCGTTACAGTGATGACCTCGCAGACATCATCAGCTTTCTTACCGAAGATAGAGGCTCGTCTCTGGACCCCGATGTTATTCTCTACCATCCCACAGTCCTGACACACTTGGAAACTACTTTGGGATCAAACAAATTGAGTAACATTATTGTTGCCACCGATACTCCTCTCTCCACTTCAGAATTGAATAAATGTGATTCAGAAAAAGCTGTAGAACTCTCTAAAGCCGTGGAGCCTTTGCCCAGGACTATATTCAACGTAGGAGAGAGCCCGATCTACTGCAACATAAGTCCCAAAAGGAAATTGAACTCGGACAGGGATGCTGATATGTGTCGAGAAACCTTGTCTCCCACACTAGCGGCGCTGGCGCTGGAGCTCCCTGGCTACGTGCCTCGCTCTCGGAAACCTTACAGTGAAAGTTTGGAGCCCTACGACCGACCCAGGCTGGTGTCCGAGCAGACTTTCAGCAACGAGTGGATGTCGCGGCTCGTGGCGCTGCGGCAGCGGGAGGAGTCGCTCAACAAGAGAGAGAGAGATCTCATCTCCAAGGAGATAACGAGCAGCCCGGCTTGTAAAGTGATACCCCTGCATGCGTCGGAGAACGCCAGCGAGCGGGACTACAACGGCATCACCCTGCCGCCGCTGGTGGCGCGGGCGCGCGCGGGCCCGGCGCGGCGCCGGCGGGCGCGCGGCCGCCGCCGGAGCTGCGGGTACGAGGACCTCGACAGCTCGCTCTCGGCCGACAACGGGGACAGCAGCATGGTCATCACGGCTACCAAGTTCACTAAAGATAACATGCCCCGCCGGAACATATTCCCCGAAGTGTCCTCCAAGAAAGTGCATTTCACATCCGCTAACCCGTTCACAGAGAGTGATGAAAGTGTAACTTTGACTTTTTATGAACTAGAGAATGTGGATAAGGACGGTTATCAAGTGCCTCGCAACTCATCTGTGAGAGATATCAGTAAATTTAAATATTTAGATGTGGATAGGGTTGCGTTGGAGAAAAGAGCGGCTAAGAATTGGACTCATTCTTCACCATCGAAGCAAGCCCGGATCACAAAGAATGTTTTTAATGATATATCGAACCACAGCAGCATCAGGAAGACCCCCTCGAAGTCCAGCTTGTTATCGAGAGGTTCGGACAGCTCGAGGTTGTCTATGATGTCTGCTCGCAGCCACTGGAGCACGGACTCGTCCACCAGCCAGGTCAGTGAGGGAGGCGTGTTCGAGAGAACACGCCTCAGCATCAGACAGTCCATTGCTCAGACCCCAATTGCCCCAGATATGAAGAAAAAGAGTCGCAAATCGTTGATACCATTCAAAACCCCTTTTAAGTTCATGTCTAATAAATATTAAGTTTGTTGGATCTCTTAGAAATATACTTTAAAAAAACATAGTAGCTTGTAATGAAATTTGAATATGGTTGTGGTTTATAGATAATAATGAAATATAAAGTAGATGTAGTGTAAGCCCTAAGCTTCTTTAAGTCTGTTCCTTCGTTCTAGAGCTGTTTGGAATCAGATGAATTTAATTTTTATATTTGTACAATGAAAAACGGACATCACCCACCCTTACCCTAGCATAGAGAGATTATAGATGTTTCTATTTTATTGTATTTTTAAAATATGTATATTTGACAAATTATAAATCAATTTTTTATCATATAACGTTAGATAAGTTTTTTATAGAAATCATGTGAAAAAAATCAACTAATAAGAACTAGTTTCTAAGTTACTGCAATAAGTGCTTTTACTTTACAATACCATGTGAGTAATGAAGAAAAGGAATAGAATTTATAATTACTATAAACTTTGATAGTCTTTAGTCTTCCAATTGAGATGTTATAATATGACAAAACATTATTTTTTTCATTTCTAAGATGTTTATAACAATTTGTTAGAGAGTAATGCACTGCCAGGCATCCACAGACATTATGTGACATTAACTTTACATATTGATATATTATGTAGATTTTTCTACAATTATTGTATTTTAACTTTTATATTCATCGAAATAAAGAAATGGAAAATTATTATATCCCATTAACATTGTTAGAATTGTGAATCCCTGTAATAGTACTTGGTGGTGCATCACTGAAGCTTATATAATTAAGTTGCCATATTTTTGTGAAAAATAAAATAAGGTTTACAAGTGAAAGAATTAAATGTAAAAAAATTAACATTCAGTTTTTTATTTCAACATTTACACCTGAACCGCACATATCACATTTCACTTTCTTGTTTCGCTCGTCCTATTGAATAGTTACAATAGTTTTTTAATTTAATATTTGCTTATTTAGGTTTCTTATTGAGTGCCTTGTCTGCCCCGTCTATGAACTTTTTGGGCAGTCCATATTTGTCAATCAGGAGTTTTGCGACGAAGTATGTCTGAAAAAGAGAATTTTGAATTTTATTAGAGAAGATTTAATTAAAGCACCAGAGCATAGGACAATCCAAGTAAAGATATTAGTGTAAATACCTATATGGGTTTATATCAATTTGTCATTTCATAAAAAGTATAACTATTGATGTTGTAACTCCCATTTTCTTACAACATTGCCATAATCATTCTATATCAGTGACTGAGTATGCTTTTAGATACTTTTCTTATTAATATACATGTGTATTTTGTACAATAGTACAACTGCAGGTAGGTTATGGTTTGAACCACATTATAGCAGTGCAAACTTACATAACCGCCCAAAAACATAATTAGTGTCGCATTTTCTGATCCAACTTTTGAAATAATCATAAGTGTCCAACTTCATTAGGTCTAGTTTTAGTCACTTTATTAGCTCTAGTTCTCGGTTATAGTTTTGGCTATTTCATTAGCTCTAGTTTTAGCTACAACATTAGTTGTAGTTTTGGGCAGCCGAGGTTCCAGCAGTATTGTCCAGCACGCTCTCTCAGTAGTTACCTGGTCTCCCTGCAGCATGAGCTGGTCCCGCTTGGCCCCCGGAGCGCGCGTGACGCCGCACGTGGCCGCCACGCCCAGCTGGCACGCGTGCGCCAGCGCCGGCAGGCTGAACCCGAACTGCTCCAGGTTCGATACCAGCGTCACCTGGAAACCACACACTCTATCACAGTTGCTGGGGTTTATATTCTGTTTCCTTCGGGTTGATGGTGTTTCCTAATTATGGTCTTTTGTATGAATATTTCTATTTTGTTTTACCCTTTTCCTTCAGCTCGGTTATGGCATTATATTATGGGATTAATATAAGTAATCCGCAATGTTCTACTGAACTAGTAGAGTATGTCTGTCATGGACTCTTGACTTTCACCATAATTTAAAAGCAGAAATGACAGGCTACGGTTGGGCCTGATTAATAATTGTAAATTTAGCAGTTACAGAACACAAAGCTATCTGGCTCCGAGACCAAAGGTGAAACTTACCATGTTAATGCAAATTGTATTGCGGAATGCTATAGTAGCGGCGTTTTTGAGCTGATCACTGGCGCTCGTTCGCTAGTTGTCGAGGTTACCTTCTTGTTCCCGCTGCGCATGGCGACCTGTATGGTGACAGGTTTGAGGTTACCTTCTTGTTCCCGCTGCGCATGGAGAACTGCATGGTGACAGGTTCGAGGTTACCTTCTTGTTCCCGCTGCGCATGGAGACCGGCATGGTGACAGGTTCGAGGTTACCTTCTTGTTCCCGCTGCGCATGGAGACCTGCATGGTGACAGGTTCGAGGTTACCTTCTTGTTCCCGCTGCGCATGGAGACCGGCATGGTGACAGGTTCGAGGTTACCTTCTTGTTCCCGCTGCGCATGGCGACCTGCATGGTGACAGGTTCGAGGTTACCTTCTTGTTCCCGCTGCGCATGGAGACCTGCATGGTGACAGGTTCGAGGTTACCTTCTTGTTCCCGCTGCGCATGGAGACCGGCATGGTGACAGGTTCGAGGTTACCTTCTTGTTCCCGCTGCGCATGGAGACCTGCATGGTGACAGGTTCGAGGTTACCTTCTTGTTCCCGCTGCGCATGGAGACCGGCATGGTGACAGGTTCGAGGTTACCTTCTTGTTCCCGCTGCGCATGGAGACCTGCATGGTGACAGGTTCGAGGTTACCTTCTTGTTCCCGCTGCGCATGGAGACCTGCATGGTGACAGGTTCGAGCCTCGTCTTGCTGAGCGTGACGGTTCCGTCGGCGTGGCGCAGCTCTGTGCCGGCGGTCATGCGGCCCTGCACCGCCGGCATCAGCTCCTCCCACCTCACGGTCTCCTGCGCACGGGAATATATTTATGGAACTAGGATCGGGAGCGTTTCTGGCAGTTCATATTTATTTTGATTCTTATCATAAACTGTGGATCTATGATATTATGGTGTCACGTGTGATATGGTTTATTTATTATAGGCTCCACAAAATGGCGGATAAAATTGTTTTTTTCACAACCTCCAACACGGGTATCAAATGGAAGGGCTTGACTAGTAGAATACTATGACAAATTTCGAAACAAAGATCAACAAAGGTCGGGGGTAACTTTTTTTAAAACTTTTATAGGTTTACACTTGACCGCCATCTCGCCTGATATTAAGCGACGATCCGGTCCATGATGGAGCGTGTTTACCTAGAAGCAACCGATTCACTCTCGATTTGAAGTCAACATTTCTAATTGAGTTCTTGTCTGTCGAGGCGATCGCTACCGGGGCCCCACTAGCGACCGCCGCTCGCTGCCACCCGTGGTACCTGTGGCTGTCTCCCGGCGGCGCGCGCCAGGGCCGCGTCCAGCACGACGGCGCCCTTCCTCTCCGAAGAAGTGAGTCCGCGCACTCGGACGTACTCCGTCACCGCGGCTCGGAGGTCCGCCGCCGTCAGCGCCGTGCCCTTCCTGAAACACACGGACACATGTGCTCGGTTGGTGAGATCTAACGTAGGCTAATAATAGACGAGACGACTGTCAATTTTTGATAATTTTGGAAAACAAAAATACGTGTCCTATATTTTGCCTTTATCTACCTGACGAACTAATTAAAAAGACACCCATATTTTTGACCCTGTCGTCATTCTAATAGGGTACAATCCTCAAAAAAACTAAGTACCCCATTAGTAAGATTGCCAGAAAATATTGTATACGTATTTTTTCTTTTGTTTCACAAACAAAAAATGACGAAGATACAGCGCTTCGAAGTTTTGTGTGACGTCACTTGTGAGTACGATTTTTTTTTACTCACGAGTGACGCGCGACCCCCCACTGTCGAAGTTTGATGGTCTATATTTTTGACGATTTTTAATAAATATTATGAATAAACAAAAAATACGTGTCCAATATTTTTCCATGATTTAGCTGATGGACTAATTAGGATGGTGTATTTTTGACCCAGTCCGGTACCCTATTCTACCAGCCTGATGCACACCCGACTGAGCATACCCATGCAGTCGGGTGTGCCACGCAACAAAGGACGCCTTGAGTCCTCGCCTGGATCTTCTCAGTCTCTGTATAGTTACACGAATGGAGATTCCTGACGCGATGGAATAGAGAGAGAATCATGCTCTTCCGGAAAGAGGACGGCCCGCGGACGAACCTTCGGGGTATTGTCCCGTTCTGTTGCTTGACAAGGTTGGTCAAATGCGGGATTCCGTCCCCCGACGAGGCGATACAAGGACGCCGGCGGTGTCAGCGTGGCAGTGTCAGGGTTGTGTGCGACTCCTAGGCACGCCGATGAAACTGGTACGGGTTTTAATCAGTCCACCATAGTGGTATCGAGTGACTTAAGGTAAGACCATTAAATTAGTCACTTGGTTGGTGAGATTTATCGAAGCCCCATTCAGCTAGTTACTTCGCTGGTGAGATTTAACCGAGGTCCAAAAAAGCGACAAAAGGAGAAAAATGCAGATATTTTAAGAACATTCTAAGCTAGAGATTTGAATTAGACAACATTTTATTATTTGAATCAGACAACATAGCTGACGGGCAGATGTTAGTGGGACATAACTACGTGGAGTAGGCACGTGCGGTGTGCGGTGTACTGACCTGAGCGGCGCGAGCAGGTCCTGCACGTTGGCGGTGACGCAGTACATCTCGCGCACGGCGGGCGGGGCGTAGTCCCCGGGCGCGGGCGCGGGCCGGCGCCGCTCGGCCAGGCGCGCGCGCAGGCCGGCGGGGGCGCGGTGCGCGCGCAGGAGCGGGTGCGTAGCCGACACGGCCACCACGGACGACACGCCACGCTCTAACTCGCGAACCTCCAGCAAACCTTCCTTCAACAACAACACACGGTCAACACACTAATAAATCTTATAAATTTTGCGACGAACTATATTTACTTGTACCTACACGTCTAGACGGGTCCATCGTGTGATACAGATGAAACGCCTGTACAGGCGCGGCCCCGTAAGGAGGTCACAGTAAACATGACCCACCCTAAAGTAAGTCTATAGGGCTACACCTGACGTGAAAATTACGCTATTTAAATCGTTTTGTCAGACGTTTTACACATGTCAGCTGTGGACGGAATACACGTTAAAGTCGCATGACGCCATCAGAGTAGCCTATAATAACATCTTTAGGCACCTGATGGGTCTAAAACGTTACTGTAGTGCGTCAGGAATGTTTTTTGAAGCGAGAGTGGATACATATCGATAATATGTAAATTAGTCACATTTGCTTTTGTATATGGATCTTGTGTCTGAAATAAAGGATTTTATTATTTATTTAAAGTAGTTTACGTTATTTTGAAAAAAATATAAAAATCTAATAGTACATAGGCTATTTTTAACACAACCGAAATGGCAACTAGGTGCGTGGGTAAAATGGCAGTGTTACTAGTACGTAGGGTAGTAAAGGTAGTCGTACCCTGCCAACTACAGGCCCATCTCAGTCACGTCCATACTCTGCAAGACTATGGAACGTGTCTTAAACCACAAGCTCCTGACGTACCTAGAATCAAACGACCTCCTCAGTGACAGGCAATACGGATTTCGCCGAAACCGGTCCACCGGGGATATTCTGGCGTACGTCGCTCACATCTGGAGTGAAGCTATCGAGAAACACGGAGAAGCACTTGCAGTCTCCCTGGATATTTCGAAGGGTTTGGCATGATGGCCTTGTAAGCAAGCTTTCTAGTTATGGTTCGTCTCCTAGGTTTATTGCATGGATATCGGACTTCCTGAGATATCGATCTATACGAGTCGTCATTGATGGCTGCTCGTCGGATCAAATGGGTATCAATGCTGGAGTCCCTCAAGGGTCTGTACTCTCTGCGACGCTCTTCCTGCTACATATCAACGATCTGTTGAAGCCCGGTATCTTTGGGTACGCAGATGATAGCACCGTTGTAGAGAGTTACATATCTAGTGCAAGAGCCAGTGGGCAGCAAACTCAGATACTGAGAGAGAGTCTGATCGAGCGTTTGAGCTTGACCCTTGAGGCGGTGTCTACATGGGTCTGGTCAAGTTCAACGAGAGTAAGACGCAGGCGTGTCTGTTCTCCGCTAAAAGGAGTTCATTCCAACTGACTCCAACTTTTAGAGGTGTATTCGTGCCGATTTCTGACCGTCTTGAGCTTTTGGGCGTTACATTGACATCTACGCTCAACTTTGGCTCGTACGTGGGACACTCAGAAAGTTTTGAGAAACTAAAAAACTAACTTGTATGAAAAATATAGTTTTACTAAATCTTTTCAAAGAACTCTCCACCTCCCTCTATACAAAGTTTCATGCGTCTGAACCAATTTTCAAAACATTTTTTCCAGTCGTCCGCAGACACCTCTTCCACGGCCTTCTCAAACGCTGCTAGCGCGTCTTCCGGCGATGAAATCTGTATCCCTTTGAGCTGATTTTTAATTTTAAGGAATAAAAAGAAGTCACACAACAACAAAGGAGCCAAATCAGGACTGTAAGGAGGGTGCCCTAAGACTCTGACCGGTGTGGAGTCCAGGAAGTCCCTCGATTTGATCGCAGAGTGCGCGGGCGCGTTGTCGTGGTGAAGGACCCCGCGGAGCCCGGTGTTCGGTCGCTTGTTGCTCATTGCACAAAAAACTTCTGGCAAGCATTTAATGCTGTACCATTCGGCGTTGATACTGCTTTGGTTTCGAAGTGGAATTGAAATTAGGTGCCCCGTCAAGTGAAGAAACTAGCGATCAAAATTTTCCCTGCGCTCCTCGATCGCTTCACTTTCGTAGGTGTTGGTTCATTTTGAAACAGCCAAACTGTCGACTGACGCTTTGTTTCTGGATCGTCTTGATAAATCCAGGATTCGTCACCTGTCTCAATGTCGTAAACGCGCCGTGACGAGCTTGCATCAAATTTTTGTATCGTATTACGGCACCAATCCACACGGGCCTGCTTCTGAGCTTCGGTGAGGTTGTGCGGCACCCAGCGGGAAAATATCACGAAAAGGTTTGACTCTACTTTTGTGATAAAAACGTCTAGGCTTTGGAATGAGTTGCCAGAGTGGGTTTTCCCTGTTGGTTACAAACTTTGTGTCTTCAAATCGAGAGTACGAATAAGCCATAAGCCTTTCAGTAGCTAGAGCCCAAAAAGGATTGACGACAAACAATAGACAAATTAACTTTGTAAAAGAGGTCTCAACTTGAAACTTCAAGAACAAGCCTTACTCAATTCTGGGTACAGCACCTGATTGGACTATTTTAATGGACACGTATGAAAAGCACTACAAAATCCCAGAGGATGTGGGTGTTTCGTCATCTAGACCGGACATTTTCCTTTCTTCTAGAGCTACGAAACGCGTCGTCCTTGTGGAACTTACCGTACCGTGGGAAACTAATATACCTAAAGACCACGCGATGAAACAAAATAAGTATTACGACCTTCAAAACGAATTAACAAAAAATGGCTATGTAGTTAATTTATACGCTGTAGAAGTAGGAGCGAGAGGTATACCAGCAAAATCTCTATATAACCTGCTGAAAGACCTTGGCTTGTCCAGAAGTGCAGTAAGTTCTATACTAGAACGAGTATCTAAAGCTGCACTAGTAGGATCATACCGGATTTGGCTGGGCAGGGAGAGAAATACTAGTGAAGGTGAGTGTTGACGTACGTCACAAAGGGGCCCCTTTTAAACCTACGCCCGAGTCACAAGTCTCGGGATCTACTCGAGATGTCTCTCTGCCACACGATGGACCCGGCACCCGCACGTTGAATCCATGCAATACTAAGAAGTTCGTCTCGTCTGTCTTGAAAAAGCGATCGCTCCCGAAGGTAAGTCATGTCTAAGTCAATACCGTAAATAAAGCGGTAAATAATAAAGTTACACGCATAAAGTTAACATCAATGTTAAAAAACGATTGTACGAAAATCCACTTTCATATTAACTTTACCAGCTAATCGCTCAATATGTACGAAGAGTATATTTTAAGAGTTATTTTCACGTTGAAATAATAAAACTAAAAAGTATGATCAATCGTAACGCGTCTTGCTCTGTATGTATAAAGAGCTCCGGATACCACACTAAATGAAGGTGTGCAATCCAGAGTTATTTAGAAGTGGAGGTTTTACAATCGGGCTGGACAATACCTGCTGCATGGCTTCAAGGAACTTGGTCAATTTCTTGTAGGAAGATTTCTTCACGTCCAGCGTTCGGTCCTCGGGGCACATCGGGTGCAAGTGGTTCCTGCAACGATATATATCGTGATTCGTCTACTGTTGGACATAATATAACCTGCCCACTAAATGTTCCCACTGCTGGGACTGGGGGTCTTCTCTCGCAAGAACAAAGTTAAGGCCATAATCCAACACACTGGTCTAGTGCGGGTTGGCCTCGGAAAGATTCTAGGAACTTTTTTCTACTCCCCGTTTTGAACTTAACGGCGTTATGCATTATGCACCGGACTTCGCAAAGACTGGTGCGCGTGGGGTTAGAACCTGGGGCTTCTGATCGGCAGTCGCCCGACTAGACCAGCTAGAAATTCTATAGTCTCACCCCTTGAATCGGAATTGGAATTAAAAAAGTCGATGAGATGGTAATGAGGTACAAATAGGCTGTTAACGTGAGCGGAAAGCCTACTAAGGCAAGGTATTGCATTTAAATTTTGCCACTTCACAGACTCCGGGGCCCGTGACCTTTGTTTTCTTTTTTTACATAAATCTTGGATTAGGAGAAGAAAAGGAAAAAAGGAGTAGGGAACATTTTCATTCACATGGTATTCCAGTTTAAACATTCTATATGTATAAGACGGTGGAGCCTTTTCGTTCAACCATGAAATTAGTTTTTGAGTCTGCAGTTAGATAGAAAATAAGGCATGGTGGTATTAGACAGTGCAGTTGGTGTCGTAAACTTGCGAATGCTCTCACTTGTATAGCAGGTTGGTGAGTAGCGGCAGTTCCACCTGCTTCCCCTCCAGCTTGAGGAAGCTGAGCAGGCACCAGCGCAGCAGACCGTCCATGTCCTCGGGGATGTCGTCCTCCACCGTCGACAAATCTGATACAACAAACAGCAATTAATGAACAATGAAAATCCTCAATCTATATGTATATATATATATATATATAAAAGCGAAAGGTCACTCATCAAGGAATCTCAGAAACTACAAATGCTAGGAGTCTGAAATTTTGCATGGAGGTCCCTTTTAGCACGTAGGCGCTCGCTAAGACGGGGTTTAGCGAAATTCAACCCCTAAGAGGGTGAAACAAGGGAGGAACGGTTGTATGAAAATTCGCGATTTTGGCAGTTATCAAATTTTGGATCTAGACACTTGACACGAAGCAATTCAATGTTTGTTCTATCAATTTTGTAATTTCGAACTGTACAGAGGTGAAATTGGGGTTGCAATGGGGGTGAATGTTAATATGAAAGTTCCCAACCGTTGAAGATACAAGTATGAAACTCTGAATGTAGACACTTGACACGTTTGTTCTTGATACGCAAATACATGTTTGTTCTAGTAATTTTATTTTTTTGAACTGTACGGGGATGAAATTGGGTTTGACATGAGGGATGAATGACAATATGAAAGTTTCCAATCGTTGAAGATAAAACCATGAAACTCTGTATATAGACACTTGACACGAAGCTAACGAATGTTTGTTTGAACAATTTTGTAATTTCGAACTGTACGGGGGTGAAATTGGCGTTGCAATGGGGGATGAATGTCAATATAAAAGTTCCCAATTGTTGAAGATAAAACTATGAAACTCTTTATTTATATAGGCACTTGGCATGAAGCCGATAAATGTTTGTTCTAGCAATTTTGTAATTTCGAACTGTATGGGGATGAAATTGTTGAAATGGTGGACGAATGTGTCTTACGCTTTCACACCTAAACAACTGAACCGATTTTGATGAAATTGTATTATTATAAGCTGTTTTTAGTAACCGTAAATGTGTCTGGGTATAAAAATAGGTACTGCCTCAGTTACCTTAGTATTTATTTCGCGCGGACGAAGTCGCGGGTAACAGCTAGTATATATATAAATAAATAAATAATAAATATTGGTGGACAATTCACACACAACACCACCTGACCCCAAACTAAGCAAAGCTTGTATGATGGCGGCCAGATAGCTGATATAATACTTATATAGTTTTAAATACATACTTATTATACATATAAACACCCAGACACAGTGCAAACATTTGAGTTCATCACACAAATATTTGCACTGTATCTATATATATAAAAGCGAAAGGTCACTCATCAAGGAATCTCAGAAACTACAAATGCTAGGAATCTGAAATTTTGCATGGAGGTCCCTTTTAGCACGTAGGCGCTCGCTAAGACGGGGTTTTGCGAAATTCAACCCCTAAGAGGGAGAAACAAGGGATGAACGGTTGTATGAAAATTCGTCATTATTAAAGTTATCAAATTTTGTATCTAGACACTTCACATGAAGCCACTGTATGGGGGTGAAATGGGGGATGAATGTCAATATGGAAGTTCCCAACCGTTGAAGATAAAATCATGAAACTCTGTATACATACACTTGACACGAAGCATACGAATGTTTGTTCTATAAATTTTGTAATTTCGAACTGTACGGGGATGAAATTGGGGTTGAAATAGGGGATGAATGTCAATTAGAAAGTTCTCAACCTTTGAAGATATTTTTTTTGCAAAGGATGCGAAATGTAAATGTATTATTTCGTAACAGGTTCTATCAATGCGGTGTGGTGTACCAAGAAGTTAACGTCGCGATAAAAACACCACAATTAAATACATATACTAAACACAGGGACACAACAGCGAAGAGCAGTTGACTATATTACCTATCTCGCTCTGGCGCACTTATAGGTATTTATTATCTTTCTCGCTCTAGCTTCCCGATTTCACCCGAAAATTTCTTATCATACTTGAGCGTGATGATAGAATTCAATTCACAGCCCACGCAAAATCTGTCTAGGCGCGCCAAAGGAAGTTTTCACTTCAAAAATATATAAAACAACAAATAATAAAAAAGGTTTTTTAAGGTTACCTGTCATGAGCGTTTCGTCCGCCGAGTCAGCTCCATCGTCAGCCGCATCGTCGGTCGGGTCCGAGGCGGCGGCGGCGGCCGGGATGACGCGCGGCTCGTGCGGCGCGGGCGCGGGCGGGGCCGGTGCGGCGGGCACAGGCGCGGGCGCGGGCCGGCCCAGCGCGGGCCACGCCTCTCGTTCGGACTGCAGGCTGATCTGGGGACCGAAGGTGTACTTCCTTGTTTACACCTAGCTTGGTAATTAATGGTCAGGGCCAAGACTAAAGTCGTGGTGGAAGCTCTGAGCTCTGAGGCGACTTAGAGAAAAAAACCAAAGGCGATCGAGTCGATTACTAGCAGAGTCCCAGCAGGTAGTGATCAGCTAAGCACAGACAAATTTGGGCTTGCGTATACTGTATAAACATCTTTGGTAAACAAATGTTCTCTACTTCCCCCTATTTTCCTTTTCTTCTCCTAACCCAGGACAAATGTAAAAATACAGAAGTCCAAACGATAAAGGTACCTAACTGAAAAACTGAAATTATAAAATTGTAGTGACTCATGCACACTACGTGCGTAATGAGTTGCGGAAGAAATATACGTCCATCACACGCACATCTACAGCGACGCGCCGGAGACTACTAACCGAGCACTGCGGCATTCGACACGTCCGCGCCTAAATATATTTATAGTGTGCGAGTGAAACGGGAGACATGCGGCATCCTTGTCACACTTTTGAGTAGATACTGCGTACATGTCATGTTAAATGTGAATGTTAATTTTAAGATGATTTTCTCAATAAAATGTTCAGTATTTTACCTGAATATTATTTGTCTCCTCTCCTAATAAGAATAAGAACCAGCCCCACAAAATTAATAAGAATAAAACCTAGCTTGGTGAAGATTACAGATGTTCTGCAGACAAGTTCTGTTTTTTTTTTTAAACTGTCATAGATTTACACTTGGCCACTTTCTCAACTATCTTAAGTGCCGATACGGTTTATGATGGAGCTTCCTTACTGATTCACCGGATTTGAAGACTCTAAGATTCATAGTAAAATACCATAGTGATTCTGTCTGTATGAATAACATCAAATCTCAGTTTGACATTAACAATCAATTTGAAGATAGTTTTTATATAGAAGTATTCCCAACTCGCACTTCATCAGCTGAGTGCATGATTCTCTTGACAGGTCCTGAGTCTCAGCAGTGGGAACTTGATGCTGTTGTTAGCTGGTAGGTCTGACCTGCTGTATGTCTCCGGCCAGGTCCTGCAGACCGAGGTCGGGCACGGCCGGGGGCAGGACGGGTCGCTCGATCCTGCCGAACTTGGGGTCCTTGCAGAGCTGGTCTCCGTACACGTGCACGGTGTCCAGGCACACGCCTCTGGGGACAGGACAGGTTTACACAACAAATGCACGCTGGGTTGGGTACTTGTGTTGTGAAAGCTCACAAACAACACATTTTATAGACTTGGTGAAAGAATCACACTACAGCTAATGCTGCTCGACTATCATTGCATAAACAAATATTGTTTACCCATGAACATAGGGCAAATATCGCCTATTAATAAATATACCTACAAGTTGAGAATGACATACGAGGCTAAATGTATGTCTTTGTATTTGTTTGTCCTTACTTAAATCTGTACTGAATGGGTTACTTGTTTTCTGGTACAATTAAATTAATCTAAATGTGCTCTCATCTATGGTATCATAATATCGTATATCATTGCTACGGGCTTTAACAGAAAAGGAAAAGACCGCGAGAAACCGACATATTTCAGGAAAGACATGTTTCGAGAACATTATAATCAGCAAACTCTCTGCTAGTGAGAGAAGGCTGAGTGCTGAAGGCCCCGAGTCTCACAAGTGGGAGCCTAGTGAGAGAAGACTTGACAGCCGAGTCTCAGGAGTGGGAACTCTTGTTCTCTCGTCTCGCTGTTCATCAGTGGTCAGACATCACAGTGTGATAGTTACTGCGGCCGGAGCAGCATGTCTGCGCTGGAGAGCGCGGCGCGGCCGACGAGGCAGGCGGCCGCGTTGTCCTCGGTGCGCGCGGCCAGCGCAGCCCCCACGCGGAACAGCGGGAACCCGCGGCCCTGCGCCGGCAGCCGCACGCCCGGCAGGTACAGCGGCGCTCCGCCCTGCACCTGCAAATACACACCAACATGTATTAGTCCTCAATTTACCTATATACTAGCGGCCCGTTCTGGCTTCGCTCAGACATTGTCATTAAAAAAACTATTATAGAATGGCCTCATGGCTTAATGAGTCGTCACTCTGCAGTCAGTGAAGCCGAGGGTTGTGGGTTTGATTCCCACCCAGTGCAAATATTTGTGTGACAGATTCAAATATTTGTACTGTGTCTGGGTGTGCCTATGTATAATAAGTATGTATTTACAACTGTATAAGTACAATATCAGCTGATCTGGCTGCCATAGTACAAGCTTTTCTTAGTTTTGGAGTCAGATGGTGTTATGTGTGAATTCTCCACCAATATTTTATTTATCCCACTAATATTATAAATGTCAAAGTATGTTTGGATGTTTGTTGCTCAATCACACCGTAACGTATGAATGGATCAGGCTCAAATTTGGAATACAATTAGATTATAGTCTGGAAGAACACATAGGCTACTTTATATCCCGAGAAAATAACGGGAACGACGGGAACGGGAACTACGCGGGTAAAACCGCGGAAGCTAGTTCGAAATAAAAACTTTACTATTTTTCAAATTGGATCATAAATTATAATTTATTTATATAAATTATATAAATTAATTTATAACATATTTGCTCGTAAAGGGTCTCTTATTGGACCAATTTCTGTATCGTAATGTATCTTATTACGCACTAGTGCTGTAATGTGTAATGTAAAACGCACGGTTTCAAAATGCTCCGTCCACAGACTAGGTAGAGAGATATGCTCCGTCTAAAACGAACGGTACCTTTTTAAATCTTAGTAAAGAGTTTTTATGTCAGAAAAGTGTGGTCAACATTTTATGAATGAAATTAACTTTGAGAGGTAAAACGTAATAAATAAAAAAATGTAATTATTAAATTTATTAAATTATTAAATTCGTTAATTTAATTAATTTAGACCATAAATTACTTTAATTTTTCTGTAACAAAACACAAAAATATTAATTTACTTTATTATTAATGGCATACCGGCTGGTTCTGTGCCGTTGCTAAAAAAAAAGGCGCCGATGCGCGCGCATTGCTAATCTGTGATCCATAGTGATTACTTACTCTGTGCTGTGATCTGTGATCAAGTAAATATTATTCCGCGCGTTTTTTTTCGCTGTATTGTTTTTATTTGAAAATGTCGTCAGAGTTTTGTTTATTTCCTCTCAAATATGTTATAAAACGTCGTATGACATACGTGCGCTTTGATAATTACAGCCTCTGCTAATTATAGCTCTCGCCTTCGGCTCGAGCTAGCAATAAAGCCTCGGCTGTAATTATCAACTTACCGCACTTATATCATAATGTACTATTATTCTTGTTGATATCTTAATATATATAAATTACGTGTCACATTGTTTGTTCGTGATAGACACCTAAACTATTTAACTGCTTTTAATCAAACTAGCCCACTGAGTGTGGTCTGATACAACTTCAAAGATAAGTTAGATTTTATTTGATTTTTATATCGCAACATCTGAGCGAAGCCGGGCTGCTAGTTTCTAATAACAAAACTAGTATTTTATGCTACTATGCTGCATCAAATTAAATTTAAACATCTTATGACTTATACTGGATTTACAAAAAAAAAATACAAAACTTAACCGGCCCATATTGGCCAAAACTTCATAATAATAATTTCTGTGAATTCCTAGGTATAGAATATTTCGGTATAGGGTGTAAATAATCCATTACAAGTAGTCTAACAAGAAAAAAAAATGTTATCATACATAATAAGATAAAAACATATGCACTATGCAGCTAAAACATAATATTGAATTTAATTTAATAGTAAATAAATTAATAAATTAGTGTCTTCAGCGATAAGGCCGCCAGTTGTTTCACTAGTTTTACTGTACTCCTATGTGTTTTATGTACTATCTTAAGGTGTGAACAATAAAGAGTTTTCATTCATTCATTCATTCTTATTGCTTTAAAGTTGATACTTATTAGATTCAAAGGCAGGTATGTAGACCCAGTTATTACTTAAAAATACACTGGTGATATTATATTCTTTAATTAAAAGCTGAAATATGTTTAGTGCTGCTACAATTTTTGTCTAATGTATATTATGCCAAAAACATCCAGTAACCTGGCGTGAAGTTTAAAAGAAAACTTGTAGGTTAGTTACCTTCCGGAGCACTACATTGTGTATATCTAGCGTGGGCACCAGCTCTGGCACCTTCCACAGTGCGCACACGGTGGGCACGAGTCCAGCATCTGTCTCAATCAGCATGGGAGCGTTGTCCACCACGTAAACATTCACAGTTTCCCCAGAATGTAACACAATTTTCATGCACACACAGTTTCCTTTCGCGGGTATTAGCTCCTTCGCTTTTTCATCAGATACCAAGCCGAACTCATTCTGCACTCGATGCACCAGGTGCTTTCTGTAATAAATAAGGCATTTAAGTTTTCGTCTACAGCGGCAGCAATTTCCCTTTGAGAAAAATAGCGCGAGATGGTAGACTCACTTTTCGGAATTCTTTAACGTGTTGTTAGACTTATGTTTATAAGGTTTTGCAAACATCGTAATTGATACTATGGCAGTAGTTTTAAGTAATAAAATTCAGTTAATCATTAAAAGAATCATAGAAATTCTATAAAAAAAAATTCGGCGAAACGGAGACTTGTTGACGAATTTTACAAAAATGACATTGACAAAATCATATTAAAACGACCAGCTATCACATCAAACAGCTGTTGTTTCTTTTTTAAGTTATTGGTTACATAGCAACTAAATAATCTGCTACTTAATCCTAAGTTTAGTTTTAGTGAAATGTGTAGGTATGACTTTTTTAACCCTTTCACAGGATGACAATGAAAATTTAACAGCTATACCTCATTCCAAATTTCTGTGAATAAAAGGTAAACAAACCAATGTCACTCTCAATATGACAGACCAGCATTTCTCAGCCTTTGTTTTACAAGATAGTTTGTAGTACCTTTCATTGCTTGCCCTTTTAAATTTTCGTCGCAAAACAAGGCTAAATATATATGTACGGATATCATAAACACCCAAATACATGTTCCCACTGCTGGAACAATCAACACATTGCCGCTGTAAAAAATCGTTAGACACAAGAATCTGCAATTGCTGAACATCTGATTGATGCTAAAACTGGTCATTGGATCGAGATCCACGACCCGAAGGTTCTATCTACCGAATGTCATTACTACGCAAGAATGGTTCGGGAAGCATTGGAAAATAAAAAACAGAGGTATATATTATTTCAACTACGACGCGATGACCACGATGCCAATAACCGAAAACTACCCGGTTTACGGTTATCGGCGTCGCGGAATCCTCTAATAAATAAATGTGTGCATAGCGCACAGAGTTTGGAGAAACCTGATATGGTTAGTGTTGTGTGTAGGGTTGGTCACCTTGCGATTTTTAAAGCCCAAATGAGGGTAGATGGAGATCTCCTCTCATTTCAAAATGAGAGTATGGCGGGCATACGTACATTTATTTCCCCCACGTAAAAAAAGGAAAGGCAAAGCATTTGAGTTCGGAGAAGAATGTAATACTAGAACCAGTGACTTAGAAAAGTAATTTAGATGTTTCCTTATATGAAAACGTTCATTTTATTTTTAACAATAATTAAATCTCGTTCAAATTGTCCTCGTATTACCCAAAACTGATCATAACACTATGATGTAATATTCTGGAAACACATACAAAAGTTTCGATCAAAATAACACAAAATTTATGGCATTTTAGAGTGAAAATTATACAAGCTTTTGATAGTAAACAGCGTAATTTGGAACACGTATTTAGAGGTTTGCGATTTTCTCTCAACTCGTTACGACACAAGAAACCTTTTTCTCGGAGTTCTTTAGTCATACTCTTACTCTTTTATTGATAACGAGTAGTTACATGTCATAATATTCAAGATATTCAAATATAACCAATACAAGTCAATTATTAAAAAAAAAACAGACGTCAATTTAAGATCCCATTACAATAAAAATCAAATAATACATTACATTAAAATCAAATTACATTACAATTAAAAATTCCAAATTAATGACAAAAATAAATAGAGTAAAATTAATCCATACTTGAATATAATGGAAATGGGCTTTTTTTACAATATGGGCATGAGAGGGGTATGTTAGAAAAATAGGCGCGTCCTTAATAAGAATAATTTGATGAAAAGAAGTGTAAATGTCTTGAACATTGAGAGTTTGAGAAACACAGATCAAATTGCTAGTACTTAAAATCATTTTTCTATCATCCTACCATTACTTTCTATAACTTTTAAAATAAGATAGTATAGAATTATTTGATCAATACAAATCTAAGTATATGGTATTTAAGATCGCAATAAAGTCGAATCCTATTTGTGAAAAATATTTTAAGGCAATTTCATAAAAATACTAAGATTAAACAATGTTTATGTTATGGTATCACCTTTTTTTTGGTTTGTTTTGGATTTCTACACAGCTTGTTGGAACGCACTATAATTGCCTTCAGTGAGTTAAAAAAAAATTGAAGGTACAAAAGGAATTACCCGTTTTAAATATTTACTTATATTTTACAACTTAACACACCAAAAACATATAATATGTAGGTAAGTACTTATGTTTCAATAACACTTTATTTTATTGAAGTGATTACTTTGAGGAAAATCTTGTGGATTACTGGCGTCATACCTACTACATTCTAATTTCGGGCGGCGGCACCGGTGGCATAGCTGAGTAACGGCTCGGTGTAGGTGCGCGTTAGACGCTTTTTGAATGGAATGAAATCTTGTAAGTTCCCCTCAGCTTCCCAAACCTGCGGCTATGCGAAAAAGGGGTTTATAAGTTATTTAATTCATAATGGACAAACGATGTTAAAACATAAGTTTGTTGCAAAAAGTACACAACATAAGTCATGAGATCTATTGTTATCTAATTCTGCTTCGGAGTATAACAATGTTAGGTGTCCACATAATAAGTAGCAAATACCACCACAAACCACATTGCAAAATCCGGAATATCTATATTATTCATCGGTACTTACTGTGCCTACTTCAGTTGACATACGTAGTTATCTGCGGAGTAGGTACCTAAACCAAGGAGGCCAGAGAATATTGCGGCATCGACAAATACTTAATAATTACATATTTGCAGTATTTTTCAAACAATTGAAAAGTGATATACTGGGGTAGACGCATCGATATAAACCAGGGATGTAACGGAGGTCATTTTATCGGAGCCGAAGGCGGAGTCCGAGTTTTTAAATTTGATTTATCGGAGTCGGAACTGAAGTCATAGGCGTAAGCAGGATCAGAAGTGGCAGGAGATAAATTTTTCATCATCATCAGCCGCAAGACGTCCACTGCTGAACAAAGGCCTCCCCCTAGCTTGCTTACTCTTTGAGCTATGTCAGCCACTTTCGTTCTTTTGCAAATATCTTCATTACGGATTCTGTCGCGCAAAGAGACTCCGAGCATAGCTCTCTCCATAGCTCGCTGTGTGACTTTGAGGATATGGGCAGCGGAACCCAAGAGGGCA
Organism: Ectropis crepuscularia; assembly: GCA_963693475.1. Lineage (NCBI taxonomy): Eukaryota > Metazoa > Arthropoda > Insecta > Lepidoptera > Geometridae > Ectropis > Ectropis crepuscularia. Next base: position 403,871 of record OY856355.1, read on the forward strand.
ACGTCTAGCAGATTTCTTGGAAAGGGAGAGCCCCTTTATGATGAACTCCTTTTTCAAGAAACAGCCACAACGAAAATAGACATGGATTAGCCCAGATGGTTCCACAAAAATGAGATCGACTTCATTATGACGAACGACAAAACGGCAAATATTCAGCGATGTCTCTGTGATCGGTAGGGTCAAGACCGGCAGCGATCACCGCATTGTAAGAGGCACGCTGAATCTAAACATTAAGTTCGAAAGATCACGTCTAATGAAGTCCACGTTCCGACCAAATTATGCTCAAATCGAAGATCCCGATAAAAGCTTTCAACTCGAACTTCAAAATCGCTTCGAAGCCTTAGATTAATTAATGCGTAACGGCGGACGAAATAAACGACAGGCTGGTGGAAACTGTTCATGCAATGGCAGGAAATTTTATAAGAGCCGACACCAAAATAGAACCCAAAAGCTCTCCGATCATACTCTAAATCTCATGGCAGTTAGGCGCGATATGCGGTTGCAGTCTTCGGTCGACATGACGGTATACAGACGGCTCAATAGACGGATCTCTACTTGTGTGCGGCGCGACATACGCTGCTTCAATACTTCGTGTATTGAAAAAGCGATCAAGCGGAACCAAGGCTCGAAAGTGTTCGCAAGAAATCTGTCTCTTGGGCAAAGTCAGCTGGCCAAACTGAAGACCGATGATAGCGGTAACGTAGTCTCGTCGAAGCCCGAGATTTTGGAGGAGATTGAGAGGTTCTATGAACAGTTCGACGATGAACTGTTCGACTCTGTCATACTTGACGGTAATACGCCAGAAGCGTGGAGCAGAAGTGTGGTGGTGCTCTTCTTTATAAAAGGTGACACCTTGTTGAAGAACTACAGACCCATCTCACTTCTGAGCCACGTTTATAAATTGTTTTCGAGGCTAATCACGAATCGTCTCGCACGTAGGTTTGACGACTTTCAGCCACCCGAACAAGCCGGTTTCCGAAAGTACCATATACCACATACATACGCTCCGGCAGATTATACAGAAAACCGAGGAGTATAATCGGCCACTATGTATAGCGTATGTGGACTATGAGAAAGCCTTCGATTCCATCGAGACCTGGGCAGTGCTTCAGTCTCTCCAGCGATGCCGCATCGACTATCGCTATATCGAAGTGTATTTACAGCAAAGCCACAATGTCTGTCCGGTTACAGGACCAGTGCACAAAACGGGGTATGCTTCCCTGTCACACCATTTTGTCACACCAGTGTGACACAGAAGAATTTTTTTCCTCTGTGTCATACTATCTGGTGTGACAGACAATAATCGATTACATCGTATGACTAACCATCACACCAAATATTCAGCAACACAAACAACCAAGTCTAAATTGAAAAACAATCAATATATTTGAAAAGTATGTACAAAAACTAACCGGAAACAAAAGAAAATATTAGTTATTACGAAACTGACAATAAGAAATAACATCACATAAGCGTCGTTGCCGCTAACTTAAAAACGGTGAAGGAAAACATCGTGAGGAAACCGACATGTACCTAGAATCTTTCGAAGTCATGTGTCATCCGCCAACCCGCACTGGGCCAGCGTGGTGGATTATGGCCTTAACTCTCTCCTTGCGAGAGAAGGCCCCGAGTCCCAGCAGTGGGAACGTTTAGTGGGCTGTTGATGATTGATGAAGCGTCGTTACAGAGTATTTAGTACTTTGTCTTAACGTAAATTATTAAGAAAAGTCTCAATCGTGATGTCTTTATGTAACCTCAATTGTGATTTCTTTAAGTAACTTAATCGGACTGGTTATGTTACTTAAGACCCAGATCCGACTCGGGGCACCCCGACTCTACGTAGTCTTGTCGCTACTACCCCTAGAGTGTATATAAAAAATGCGGGAGCCAGAAGCTCAAGGGAGGTCCTGAGTAGAGCGAGCCATGCGAGGCCAAGCGTAGCGAAGGGGGGAGGTGGCGAGCGAAGCGAGCCGGCGACCTCCGTAGTGGAGCGCAGGCCGAGTATGGAGAATCGACACTCAGGGCTGACCGCAGAGCTTCTGGCGGGAGCCCAGCCGGAGTAAAACTTCAGTGATAGACCCTAATCGGGCCGGTTAGATTAAATTGATACATTTAATTGGTACTCGGCCTGCGCTCCACTAGGGAGGTCGCCGGCTCGCTTCGCTCGCCACCTCCCCTTTTCGCTACGCTTGGCCTCGCATGGCTCGCTCCACTCAGGACCTCCCTTGAGCTTCTGGCGGGAGCCCACCCGGAGTAAAACTTCAGTGATAGACCCTAATCGGGCCGGTTAGATTAAATTGATACATTTAATTGGTACTTTTATATAATTATGAGGTTTACATATCTAAATATAATAATATATATTGGTGGACAATTCACACATACATACACACACAATAGTACATTACATTTTTGGAATTAATATTACAAGTATATTTGGACAAGATGGTAGTGTGACTGTGAAGAATTAAATTCTCGCGTGTCACACTAGTGTGACTACGAAGAAAAAAATTATTCTGTGTCACACTGGTGTGACAAAATGGTGTGACAGGGAAGCATACCCCCACAAAACATATCAAGCTACAGAAAGGTGTGAGACAGGGAGATGTTATATCTCCGAAACTGTTCACTGCCGCGCTGGAAGACGTTTTCAAGCTGGACTGGAACGGACATGGCATCAATATCAACGGCGAATGAATCACTCACCTTCGGTTTGCCGACGACATAGTTATTGTGGCGGAGTCGCTGGAGGACCTCGGTGCAATGCTCAGGGACCTCAGTAGAGTATCCCAAAAGGTTGGTTTGAGGATGAACATGGACAAGACGAAGGTTATGTCAAATGTTCATGTCTTACCTGTACCGGTTATTGTTGGAAATACCACACTCGAAGTTGTTGACGAATACGTCTACCTGGGTCAAAAGATCCAATTAGGTAGATCCAACTTCGACAAAGAGGTCCAGCGAAGGATCCAACTCGGGTGGGCAGCGTTCGAGAAATTTTTAACGGGAACTAATTAAACATTATTTAGTTTAACTATTTTTCGTTTTGATTATAAAATAAAACACCAACAATTAAAAAATATTGGCATGTTTTCAAATAACTAGAAATTAAATTAGATGAATCGAAGCCCAAAGTAGTGTAATAAATTAAAAAAAGAAAACAAATGAACATTAAATTAACAAAAGCTTTTAAACAAATTACATCAAATAAATTTGTATTTTCATTTACTTTCCACCACAATAAGAGAATATCACTAATACTTACTTCCGATTAAAAACTCCGGTTTAAAAGTTTCGGAGCCGAGTCGGAACCGAAGGTGTAATAATAATCGGAAGTTCCGACTTATCGGAGTTCCGTAACATCCCTGATATAAACCATTGGATGTGCCTTTAGCCCCTTGAAATTAGTAAAAAACTGCGTCTGTGTTTGCAGAATAAGTGGTTTACGCACTACCTATCTACTTGACCCCTAGAATTGCTTGTAGCGAGGTATATTAGTTGTTGACAACGAATAGTGATATGTAAAAACGTCCGGCGTTCACCGTTTCCTGCAACCGATTAGAACGGAAAGAGTGAGCTCACTCTTCCCGACAATGACACAATTCCGTGCGCCTGAAGTTTGGGAGGGCACATCCAATGGTTTAATATCAATGGGTAGACGTGCGCGTGCGCCGGTCCTAAACACACGAGTTTACGTACGATTATGAATAATGACTTATGAGTTAAGTAGGCCACTTTATGGTCCCACTGCTGGGACTAGCGACCAACACTCAAAAGAGAGTCGAAGCCAGTTTTTTTAACCATGATTATTTTACAAACCGTCATCATGCTTGATGTTAAGCGGCGGTGGACCGTGCTTAGTGTTTACGTAGAATTATCTAATCCAATCTCGACATTATGACACCAAGACTATATCTAACTATCGGGGTAAACCCACTCAGCCAACTGATCATAGTTCTTTACGAAAGTAAACTCAAACCTCTCTCAAACTGAAAATGTTTCAGATGTTTTAGATCTAATTGTTATGAATTACCTTACTTATGGCGACCTCCGTCTAGGCTAGACTTCCTAAAATCGCAGGGTTGCCAGCACGACACACAACACTAACCGTATACTGTCCAAACGCATTCCGCGATGAAATGCGAAATTCCGAAAGACTCAAATTCGGAGTGACTGTCATTCTAAACGGATCAGACAAAGACCACGAGGTTTTTTTCGAGGCTGTGTTGATGTCCTGGAGGACTCAAACGGGCACCGGTTCTTAACCAAAAAGGCTGCGTTGGACGAGATGAACACGCGATTCGTGCGGGCCGCGACCGCCGCTCTTCGCGCGGCGCGCCCGCCGGCCGACCGCTCCCTGCGCTTGCCGCGGTTTACTGCGGACGAGGTGATGCGGATCGTGATCTCCCGGATACCGCCTAAAACATCCAAAGACATTTATGAAGTCTCGATGAGGCTGGTAAGAACCACGATAGAGAACCACTAGCTCGTATATTAGCGGATTGTTTTAACTGTTGCATGAGAGAGGGAACATATCCAACAGCGAGGAAATTCAGCAAAGTCTCTCCGTTTTTTATGGGAAAAGGTGGTCGTGATAGCGTCGACAGCTCCAGACCCGTCGCGATAATACCGGCGGTGGCAAAAGTGTTCGACAACGGAATTAGCGAGCGACTAACGGAATTCCTAGCGTCCACTGCCGCGCTCTTCGACCGACAGCACGCATATCGAATGGGACTAACACTAACCCGGTACGTAATTTCTCGTGTACTGCAGGCCCGAGAAAACAAACAGCAAGTAGCCATTATTTGCTGTGATTTGTCGAAGGTGTTCGACGTCGCGGACCGCGCCGTACTCGCTGATATAATGCAGCTACGGCGTGAGCAGCGCGGCGCACGCCCTGCTGACGGATCTCCTGTTGGACCGGTGGTGGCTTGCTGGGGCACGGAAAGGTCAGACGCCTTCAGCACGGAGATGGGGGTCGCTCAGGGGTCCTCAATTTCCAATTTACGGGTTTCCTTGCTCCTGAACGACCTCCCGAGTGCCGTCACGGCGGTTGAAATTTTTATGTACGCGGATGACGTTGCCGCGGATTTTACTGCGACTTCTTCGACTTTCGATCTTTTGGAGAGTAGACTGAACGAAGTGGCCGGTCAACTAGCGCGATGGTTTAATATAAACGGGCTCGCGCTAAATTTGACTAAAACCCACTTTCTTCATTTTTGCCTCAGGGCACCGGACGCGACGACTGGTGGTTTTGTTGGACGGAAGCAGTAAATCCCAAACTGACGTCACGATTATGCGGCAAACTGGGCAGTGCGTGTTTGGCGTTGAGTCGGATTGCCAAAATTGTGCTTGCTGACGTGGCTAGGACGTGTTGCTTCGCCACGAGCCATTCCCTGTGATACAGTACGGAGCAGAGTTGTTCGGGCGGGCCGCCGACCGCGGTCGCGTGTTCGCGCTGCAGAGGCGCGCCGTCCGCGCTATCGTGGGAGTCCCGCAGGATGAATCTGCTCGACCCTTGTTTAAGAGGTTGGGGATATTGACGTTACCCGCACTAGTTATATTCCAAATAGCGGTGTACGTTAGATCAAACCTAGCTTCTTATAGCAAGCTATGTAACTCGACCCGCAGTCGCGGGCATGTGGGCAAGCTGTCGGAGGTGCGGCGCGCGTTGGAGCGCTCTGCCCGGTCCACGCGCGTGTTGGGCCCGACCGTGTACAACAAGCTCCCGGTCGACATCACCTCTGCGCCCACGCTAGGGAGCTTTAAATCGCGGCTCAAACGTTGGCTTATCGAGCAGACCTTCTATAACTACGATGAATTCATTCAGTGTAAATTGTAATTTTCTAAGTTCTTTTGTATTGAACTTGACATTGAATGTTTAATATTGAGTGTACTGTACCTACATATATATGACGCAATAAAGATTTGAGTATTTATTTAATTAATTAATGTATTGTGGTTTTTGTAATTTATTCAATCAATCAAGTTTGAATTAAATTTATTAAATTATTATTTATTACTAAACATCATGCTGCAAGTACAACAAAGTACCTACAAAGTAATTGTACATTATTAATTTGTTATTTAATGTATCTAATTAGAATTATACCAAACATGACGTGTATCAGTTGTTATTCATAAATTATTATGATTTGTTTACATGTCGAAATCAATCCAATTGGTTTCAGAATCGCTACACAGATTTTATTTTGTTGACTGTTTTTAGTGTGAGTTTAAATCGCGAAAGTTTAAAAACCACACTCCTCGTTACAGCGGGTTGGTTCCTATCCTAATCCTACTATCCTACTAATATTATAAATGTCAATGTATGGATGTTTGGATGTTTGTTGCTCAATCACGTCCTAACGTATGAACGGATCGGGCTGAAATTTGGAATACAGATAGATTATAGTCTGGAAGAACACATAGGCTACTTTTTCTTGTACTTCTATACTTTTTATCCCGGAAAACATAGGGAACAACGGGAACGGGAACTTCGCGGGTAACACCGCGGGGCGCTGCTAGTAATATTATAAACGTCAATGTATGGATGTTTGGATATATGGATGTTTGTTGCTAAATCTTAAGTTAGTCGCGACACATGAACGGATCGTGATGACATTTCAAACACTGTTAGATCATAGCTTGGAAGAACATATAGGCTTCTTTTTATCCCTGTAAAATAAACGTGAACGGGAACAACGCCAGTAACGCCGCGGGGCGCTGCTAGTTATGACTTACTGGCAGTGCCCCGCGGTGTTACCCGTTTATACCGTTCCATTTGTTTTATCGGGATGACAAGTAACCTCCCAGACTATAATCTTACTAAGTATGTTCCAAATTTCAGCCCGATCCGTTCATACGTTACGACGTGATTTAGCAACAAACATCCAAATATACATCCATAGCTACATTAACTTTTATAGCCATTTGATTTTTTTTTAAATATTCAAATGATGTTTTGGAACATGCCGGTTTCTTCACTATGTTTTCCTTCACCGTTAAAGCTAGTGGTGTTGACAAAATCGTGCACGTATACTTGGAAAAACACTCAGAGGTACAGGCGGGATTTGAACCAACGACCACACAATAGGGATGATAACTGGGTCAAAAATTTTTTTTTTTTTTTTTAAATATGGTGGACAATTCACACACAACACCATCTGACCCAAAAATATATCATTTTGATTAGTACGTCAGGTAGAATTTTTTCTATCGGAATGCTCGTAGCTCGAAAAGCGACATCGTTTCATGGTTGATGTTCCAAAGACACAAACGAAGAGATTTGACTATACTTTTGTGATAAGAACGTCTAGTCTGTGGAATACGTTGCCTGAGTGGGTTTTCCCCCATGGTTACAATCTTTGTGTCTTCAAATAAAAAAAAAATATATATATATTTAAATTGCTAAATAAATAAATAAATCTGACCCCAAACTAAGCAAAGCTTGTGATATGGCGGCCAGATAGCTGATATAATACTTATATAATTTTAAATACATACTTATTATACATAGAAACACCCAGACACAGTGCAAACATTTGAATTCATCACACAAATATTTGCACTGGGTGGGAATTGAACCCACGACCCTCGGCTTCGCAGGCAGAGCTACTACCAACTAAGCCACGAGGCCAGTCAAATGGAGAGTGAATCGGTTTTTTCAAGGTAAACACGCTTCATCGTAGACCGAATCGTCGCTTAACATCAGGCGAGATGGCGGTCAAGTGTAAACCAATAAAAGTTAAAAAAAAAATTGAAAAAATATGGGACACGGATTTTTTGTAACATCAAATTATTAAAGACCTATCCACAGATACACAACACGTAACGTTTGATGAAGAAAAAAAATGTTTGATTTTCAGTTCTAAGTATAGCCGTTGAGAAATGTTCACAACATTACAATGACGATGATTTCAAGAAGAGATCAGTTTTTGTCAGCATTGGAATGGCCGTCTACATCATTACAGTTGCACTGGATTGGTCACACTGGACTCAAAAGTAGACTGCCAATCCAGTTACTGGATTAAAATGCTAACTGGATTCATTGCTCTTCAGTGCTGGTTTACAATAATAATTTTCCAGTAAGCAATCCAGCGCTGGATTCGATCGCTGGATTGGAAAAATGTAAAACGAGGATTCAAACTTGAAAACATGTGAAAAACGTTTCTTTGACGGTAACAGAATAGACTGAAACTGATAATAATGCGCAAGACATTAAAAGCCGGGTCACACAGAGGCGATCCGATAGCGATAGCGATCCGATAGCGAGACGATATTTTTTGTAATGTTCGAATTTGTATGCAACCTGACACACAGCAAGCGGGCGCGATCCCATACTCGGTATCGGATCGCTGTCGCTATCGGATCGCTATCGCTACCGGATCGCCTCTGTGTGGCCCGTCCTTTAGTCCTTTCCTCGCTGTGAGTGGGATGATAAGTTAAGTGTTGCACTCGAGTGGAAATATGTTTCACCTTGAGCTCTATTAATTGCCTCGCGAGCGCTCAGGATTCTAATTTTTTAATCCTTCGCTTGCTCGTCATTTAAATTGACCACGTGGTTAAAACACAAATTTGCGCTCTTGCATAACAAATAACTATTAATAAACTAGCAGCGCCCCGCGGTGCTACCCGCGAAGTTCCCGTTCCCGTTGTTTTTTCAGGATAAAAAATTAGCCTATGTGTTCTTCCAGACAATATTCTATCTGTGTTCCAAATTTCAGCCCGATCCGTTCATACGTTAGGACGCGATTGAGCAACAAACATCCAAATATCCTAACATCCATACCTTGACATTTATAATATTAGTAGGATAGGATACCTAGCCGCTTGATACACTTTGGTAACTATATTACACCAAATGACGAAAAAATACAAAATTAACTTTGCGGTCGGGTTTTTGGCGGGAAAAAAATTTTTTCGTGTTTTTATTTGGGAAGGTATACCGATAAATTTGTGTTTAATAGCGTCTACTTGAACTGGTCTTTATTTTGATATAATTCACATTAAAATTAGAGTTCATTAACATAAAAACATCGTAAAATTAAAAATAAAAAATAAAAAAAAATTTTGGCGGGAAAATGATCTCGAAGTATTGAAAAAATTTAAAAAAATAATTTGTGTTATCGAATGCAGTTATTTTTGGATTTTCGAGTTGGTTATTTCGTATACAACACTCTTCAGCTTTATAATTCTAGTATAGATTCTGTTTGCTTCGTAATAACATTATTCAAACTGTTCGGTGGCAGAATAATTGGCAAATGTGAGTACTGATAGTTCCCCAGACAGACTCGGCAAAATAGCCATACCGCTAATAGAATACCTAACATTAGCCAGAGTAGTCACATAAAACGTACAATGGCTTTTATCTGGGCAAAACCGACGAGTGATGACATGACGGTCTTCCCTGCACACGCTTATGTAGTTCAGCCATTATTCGCGTGTCTATTATTCCCACAGCCATTGAATAGATAATATAGACACAGCTACCAGACTTCAGCCAAGCAATTATGGACCCTGTCGGATTGATGTGACACGGAATCTCAGCTCTCGATCGTTGTCTTATCTGTTTAGAACTTTAGAATGACAGAGACAAGGATTATCATTCCTTCGGATTGCGTTTAAAATCACTACCCAAAAATATATTTTTGACTAGCAGCGCCCCGCGGTGTTACCCGCGAAGTTCCCGTTCCCGTTGTTCCCGTTGTTTTTCCGGGATAAAAAGTAGCCTATGTGTTCTTCCAGACTATAATCTATCTGTGTTCCAAATTTTAGCCCGATCCGTTCGCACGTTAGGACGTGATTGAGCAACAAACATCCAAACATCCATACATTCACATTTATAATATTAGTAGGATGTAAATGTATGGATGTTTGTTGCCTAATGACGTCGTAACGCACGAACGGATTGAGCGGAAATTGGGAATACAGAATAGAGTTAAATTATTATTTTGGAGTTGTTAAGCAAAACGGCCGGCGGAAAGTGTCTGGGAGTATTGGGACCTCGTCTTTAAAGATATTGCCTACAACATACGTGAAAATCACTTATTAGAAAATAAGTGAAGTAAGTAATGTTTGTATGTACCTTCATTACCCCATATCTCAAAATTGGCCGTCTAAGCAAGTTAGCGAGTAAGCATGTGTTATTAGTACTAACTCTACTCAATCGTCCACATTTCATTCATCAGAAAATAGGTGACGTCTGGGAGCTCTGGGATCTTACTCTATAAGGTGTCCAACTGAGTAGTACAGTCGCAGAGGGGGGGGGTTGCAACCTCGTTCATTTCTCCTTGTCGCATGATTTGTTTGCGGCGTTGCAGAATAATAGATTAGAAGAGGTATTGAAACTATAAAAAATATAAATTTTAAGTTTTTAATTAACCCTTCTATCATCCTACATAGGTCTCCTGGTGGTTCATTATTTATTTACTACGTAGATAAATTTTATTCACGGGCCTGTAGTCTATTCGTAATTTGCTGCATGCGTTTAAACTCGTGAACGAGTGCTGTTCCGCATGCAGTTGCATGTATTATCAAGTCAAGCCCATTCAATACTCTGCTTCATCACGTTACAGGTAGAAAAGAGTTACAAAGATGATACAAAATAAAGTCGGAACACAACGCACCCCGATCCGGTATTAATCATTAGGAGGGAAGTGTCTTCTTATCCCGCAGTCAAGAATTTAGTTTTTCGTGATTTCATAAATCATTGGCCATTGGTTAAAACTCGCATGAGCTTTCGATCTGATCTCTATCTTGTATAGTCGTTTAAAGTTCTAACAAACTAACGCTCGTCTTCGATTTCCTTAATTTTAAGAAGCAATTTTTAATACATTTATTGTATAATGGTAGCTCCATTATTCGTGTTAACCCTTAAATTGATAGTGTGATCGGGTTTAACGTTGGCAAACCTGAATTCTGAAAAAATTCTGGCAACTTTAGTTTTAAGAAATTCTGTCACTTTCTTGGGTGAATAGGTTGGTAGCATTATTTTTGGTAGAAAAGATTTCATAAGGGAATATTTCTATCAGCTATGCTATTCGCCAAAACGATTTCGAAACGACCCGCTGCTTTTACGTTACGGGTAAGTTTATCTATAATTTTAATGGTATTTCTGTGAGAAATTGATAGTTGATTGGCTTTATATGGATCAGGAACATCACAAATAATAACAACTACATTGCCAACAATGTTTTAAAAAATTTCCCATCATTTCTATTATTTGTGGGTACCTATGTTGTTTTTCGGTGTTTGTATCGCATGTTTTTTTTCGGTATAGAAAGCGACGACAGGTATTGCAAAATTCGACCGGCATTGGAAAAATTGCGGCATAATGTTGTTCAAATAGAGGAAGAAAGGCAATTACTCCATTGACAAAATGATGATGCAGTACAAGGGCAAAATAAGTGGAAAAAGAAGGCAGTATATCGAAAAAAACAAGACAAAAAAAGAGGCTACAAAAATGTTGTGCGCGCGGGTATTTCAGGTCTCATTTATGACTTTATCATGTATATCGGTGGCGATACCTTTCGCAATCACAGTTTTGCAAAGAAAGAAACCTCACTTTGTATTGGAGATATGGTAGTTGTTGCTTTATGTAAAACTATAAAGCCATCTTATAATATTTGCCGATAGCTTTTTTACCTCACCCGAGTAGGTGTAGGTACTGGTTGCGAGCAGACTAAGGCATATTTAGCTTGGGGACAATAAGGACAAACAGACCTTGAGGTTGCCAAGATATACTCGTATTGCCACCAGACAAGGAAATTAAAAAGAAGAGAAGAGAGCACAGTGTACATATAGTTTGCAACATGAATAATTTAGCGGTAGTGAAGTGGAACGATGACAAAGTGGCACAGGATGACATTGATTAGTTTTTTCCTGGTTTCTCACCCAATTGAAAAGATAAAGCGTATCGTTGCCTAAAGATAAGCCTAATGCGTATTATTGCATAAAGTGCAATACGCATTAATGTTTCACCACTGCTGATAATAAAAGAAACTGTTTCTGTTAATTTCACACCAAATAAATTGCTTTTATGTATGCATACACACACATTTAAACACGGCAATGTTATACCTGTAATACAAACAAAAGTATAAGCCTTTTACTAAGTAGTTGACAACGTCATACCTGTAGTACATAGGATTTCGCGAAAACTATGAAAGCTGGATTTTATCATAAATGTTTATGACCCCCTAGGTCTATAATTAAACGATGTATATGTAACAAAATATTTCAGAAAAAAATGTTTTGCCAATTTAAGGGTTAAATTCGTGAAATTTAATAGACAGAGCGAAGATATACTCTAATTTAATTTGAGGTGCAGCTGGCATAGCTTTTGACAACGGCTGAAAATTACTATTCGCAGACCAAGAAGGGCCATATTCTTTACTAATGTACGCCGAAAGCTATGTACCGGTATCGGTTTAGTTATAGGGTCCCGTCATTTTAAACGAGGCCCTACAAAGATCTGCAGTGTAAACCTCCTCTCTTTAATAGGTTGAAAGGTCAAGTAGCTGTGAGGGAGCAATGAGCGCAGTAGAATAAATAGGTCAACCTGCTAGGCCCGAGGGCGGCCGTCCGATTCTGTAAAATGTTTTTTTAACTATTATCACAAAATAACCCAAGCGTCTATGACATAAAACTATAATAATCCAATGGAACTTTGTTTTTTTTGACGTGATAACGTCTTATAATTCGATGAAGCCGGCTGCACGCCCGCAAAACATGACGTCATGTGCCGTTACCGCCGTTACCTCGCCGCATGACGTCGCCGCGTTCGGCAGCGTTCGACATCTAGTAAACAAATGAAATTAAAATTTTCTTTTGAAAAATGCTACCATTCCACCAGTATTTTCTTATCGTCAGTAAACCGACTTTACAGACTACCATTTTTTTTGTTAACAACAATGTATGTGTGTTAAAATACAGTGGTGTCCGTTGGTTTCCCAATGAACAAGCCTGTATCGGGAAAACCGAATCCCAGAGGAAACAATAACACTTTTACTAAGCTTCGTATTCAAGACAATCATAGTTTTAAAACGAAATACGAAATATTATTATATTTTTGGTATCGCTTCAGTTTCATTTTAATACAGTTTTTTTACCCAATTTCAAATGATTTACTTAAGTTCGTAAACTTTTTTATGTCACAGATCTTGGTTACCACGTTGTAGACGAAGACACTTCGTAACCTTTGCGCAGAGCTAGTATTCACTGGTTTACTATAAACTCAACGATCAAACAGAGATTCATAATAAGGAGAACCTAAAAACGATTTACATAAACATGTGCCAGAACACAATCTTAGGAGAGTAGTGTTTAAAACAAATTGGTGGCGAACACTAAGCACACTAGAGCTTCTTTATCCAGGCCAGAACTTGGATACCGAAAATATTTTTGGAACATAGGACTGACTTGTGCGCTCTCTCAACTTGCAACAGGTGTGATTTGGCTACATTACCTAATATGTTATACAGTTTGAAATTTGATCATACATGATACCGGGTTCTACATCGAACTCGCCGCTGCCGTAGTTTGGTCTTACGATTCGTTACAACAAAGTTAAAGCATTTGAAGGTATACTGATGTTTGTAAGCCTCACAAGTTGTCCAGGATACATTGAACTTCGATACCTGATTCAGAAGTCTGAATTTCACATCAAAAATATCATAGGCGGAGTCGTCGTCGAGCTCATTGTCGAAATAGCATCTTCAGAATCGTCGAGCGCGGCCTACTTCCGGCGGCGACGGCGGCGGCGGAAGTCGGCGGCCTATTGGGAGCTCGCTCTATAATGCAGGCTTGGGCCTGTCTCCACCACGCGAGCGGCCTCTTGACCCCGCGTCTCGACACGAGCGGCTTTTGACTGGATTCGAAGCTGTTGCGGTCTTGCTGACCTCTAACGAAGCTACATTAGCGGGATCATACTCAAGCTCCGGCATTCTAATAAAATAAGTTAAATACTGATATAATAAAGAACGATTTCGAGCCTGTCGCTTCTTTTTCCAGTCTATATCAATTATGTCATATTTTTTCTATTATTTTGTGAAACAATAAGATATCATCGGGTTAAATACCACCCACCCACCTACCCCCACCTACCACAAGCCACCACGGTGTCTAGTTATATGGGCAATAAATTAAAACAATGCGTATTTTTCAAAAAGTAAATAAGACAATAACTATGAATACGTACATAAGACAATGACGCACAAATAACGTCGGGAGTACAACCCGTTGTAGTCTTCTATGCACCCTGAATTACCCAACAAAACATTATTGGAACTCCACAGCCAATATGTGGCGACCACTAAGTGGGATGCATTTAGTAGATGGTTTCCAGGATATGGGGTACACACAAGTGGGCTGCTGTCCCTAGAGGTAAGAAGGGTCTCCATTCAATCGGTTCTCTACCCTGAACGGCGGGTTAAGCCAAGCGATGGATAGAGGTTTGAACATTATCAGCCATCTTAATACTAGACCGTTGAATCTTAAATGGATCAAACCAGTACAGTGTAAAAGAACAAACCCGCATAAGTAAATTAATTTAATTTTCCTTTTTCCTCCACGTAACCACTGTCATACGTACCTTTTCGAAATACCTGTAAGATAAAGGAGCGGTTATGTGTCACTGTGTGGTATATAAACAAGCACTAATGAGACTTTTTTCAGTGTTCTCGTTGATCTCGAATTCGTCGTTCTGTATTTGTCCCTACGAAGGAAGAAATAAATTATATAAACGGAGTAACGGAATTGATATCACCATGGGAACGTTATTCCGAATATTATTTTTGGTCTTCGCAGTATACATCGCAGTTTGCTTAAGCGCGCGGCCCAGACCATATTTTATTGAGAAAGACCCCGCAACGAAGGGGCTGACGAAGCATCACGTCGTCCCCGCTAACGTTCTGCAGCGTTTCTACACGACGGCTCTTGCAGAAGGCAAGAAAAATCCAAAAATTGAGGCTGGATTAAAAGCAGATATACAACACATTGCAGTCAGTATAAATGACAAATCATTGGACAAACGTACTAAACAAGAACTAAAAAAACTTAAGGAAGGACGCATGGACTTGAACAACTTGAATGGTTACGCTTACTCCTTATACTTCTGGATGCCTGGAAATATCTTCATGGGCCCATCTCCGGAATGCAGAAAAAGTGATCCCGGACCAGGTTTTGATGAAGGAGCTAAGAATGTAATTAAAAACCAGGGGACATTTAATACACTTTCTAATATGTATATGGACATGCAACAGTACGCGAATACCAAAAATGTAAGATATTTTGATGAAGCAAACAAAAATTTGAAAAAATTGAAGAATGATGCACCATATAAATATAACAAAGATCAATGGAGTTGGGATTCCAATAAAAAGTGTGAAATAAAGACACAATAAGAGTCCTTCGGGCTTTTACGGAGCGACAGGGGCAAATCCACTAAGTATCATTGTATCAGAATTACGACTTACAGTCAACAATTCAAAACTATGATCAGAATCACGGTCTGCTTTGAGAACAGAGACTTAGACGAACACAAAGTCATTAGCAATTTAACCAAATTCAGTAGCAACGTGATGAAATCATATATTGCATCCGTAATCACAGGTTTGACGATAGTTACAAGAATGTCTAGCCAGGCCCGGAGCTAAGGTTAATTTGAATTTTTAAACTATTGAGTTAGGATATCTAGTTCTACTTAGTCTCTAATCATCGTGTCTTTTGTGTCGTCTTGATAGGGATTTTGAATACCGTTGTCGAAACGATTTTCCTTACCTGGGCTGGACGCCTGTGGACACTGCTTCAGGGGCAATGATGTGCTAGGATTTGGGGGATCTGTTTTTGCTGTAACTGTATTGTAGACATTTTGACCAACTGGTTCTCTGCTGCCCACTGTTTTCACTATCCACTTACTTTTACTACTTTTGTATCTTTGACATTTTGTATAGTCATATTTTATTTTGCTATGTTTAGTTTAGACCTAACTCACGAGTCCCAGCTTAGTTTGAGGTTCATCGGCAAGCTAATGCTTTTAGAGTTTAGTGTAACTATTGTGTTTTTATTATTATTTCTTGTTAAAACAGTGTATTTTAGTGTACTATTTCTTTTGTTTTGGTAAATAAAGCATTTGTTGTTGTAGCTATTAGTTGTAGTTTTCTGATAACCACAAAATCAAATCCTTCCCTACGTAGAGAGTTGACTTTATGGCAACTCGCCCCCCCCCCCCCGCACTCGCGTAAAATAATCATCAACAGCCCACTAAATATTCCCACTGCTGGGACTCAGGGCCTTCTCTCGCAAGGAGAGAGTTTAGGCCATAATCCACCACGCTGGCCCAGTGCGGGTTGGTGGATGACACATGACTTAGAAAGATTCCAGGTACATGTCGGTTTCCTCACGACGTTTTCCTTCACTTTTAAGTTAGCGGCATTACGCACATGACTTCGAAAATACAGTGGTGCATGTGGGGTTTGAACCCAGGGTCTCCGGATCGGCAGGCGCCGTTCTCCCGACTAGACCAGCCGTAACTTCACTAGCACCGCCTCGCGGGCTTACCTGCGCAGCTCCCGTTCCCGTTATTTTCCCGGGATAAAAGTAGCCTGTGTTCCAAATTTAAACCCGATCCGCTAAGGCGTTATGACGTGACTGAGCAACAAACATCCAAACATACCCTATTAATATTGTAAATATTAATGTTTAGATGTTTGGATATAGATGTTTGTTGCTCAATCACGTCGTGACGTATGAACGGATCGGGCTGAAATTTGGAACACAGATAATGGTTTGGAAGAACACTGACTCTACTTTTTATCCCGGGAAAATAACAGGGACGGGAACTACGTGGGTAAAATTACAAAAAATGTATTTGGTGACGATGCCGGCGGGTACAAGCTAATATTTTATACAACACTTATTATTCTTTTTATTAAACAAAGCGGCATTGTGGAAATACAAATGAATACATGGAATTACCCAAGAATTCTTGTGTTTTTTGTGGTTTCCTCTTAGGTCCACTTAGGTACTAGCAACTAGCACCCTCTACTGACTACTGAAGTCTAAAGGGTCGTATTGTACCTACACACCAATAGATGCAATAATTTTCGGAACATATGTCTGTAATGATGGGAACGAGGATGATAACACGTAAATCCTCCAGCGTTTCGGTCTTGACCACAATATCATCGAAAATGAGAGATATAGGTAGGTACTTTTTTGTAGTATAGAGTGACGAGACGAGCAATACGGGTGTCAGACGGTAAGCAACACGCCTGCCCATAATATTGCAGAGTCACGCAACTCTTGGAACATGAAGAGTCCAAAACATTTTTTAAAATATTATCTTGCACTGCACTGCTCTCGACACCCAGATATATAAGATCTATCGATCTCTATTCTATGTAATTTGTCTAGAAACATTACCCTTCAAAACGGTAGAGTAAGGTTTGATACTTTCCCTGGTGGACTCTGCAAAGAGTCCTAGCTCAACAAAAACTATCAAAAATATACTAAAATATCTAAAACATTTCAACTGCTGAGTTCTACACTCAAACGTGAAATATATCAGTTGGATTGATTTTCCAGTCGATAAATCATCATTCTAAAAAAAATGTTTTAACAAAATAGAAATTAATCATCGAACTCAGGGATGTTACGGAGCTTCGACTCCGAATTCTCGAAAAGTCGGAACTTCCGATTATTATTACACCTTCGGTTCCGACTTCGGCTTCGAAACTATTATATGGGAGGTTTGAATCGGAGGTGAGGTGTATAAATATTTGAGATAATTGTGGTGGATGGTAAATAGATGTACACAATCCCAACCCCTTAAATCAATTGCCCGGCAATGTTTATTGTGTCCACGTGTTTGACAAAAGAATGGGTTACCTAAGTTTTCAAAGGGTCGATACCCTTTGAAAGAATAGGTACACTTTCACAGGATGGACACAGTGTCTGTAGAGTTGGGACGTACTTGGTAAAATTTTATACTAGGTGCATCAGTTGCAAGTATTTTTATACTGGATCTACATATCTATTTGTTTTAGTATTGCCCAATTACCTAGTGGTTTTAGTTTGATTAACCAATACCGAACTACCGACTAATCCGTCTAGTATGGGATATAAAACATCCTTTGGTTTAAGAAACTCTTCAAGCACCTACTCCACTATAAAACAATATAAAAAGAACAGTTAAGATTGTACACGAGGAAGACTCTAATTTCCCTGATTTATCCCATTCCTCATCACTCGTAGCAATTCTGCTCTGTATGTATTGTATATTTGTGATCATGTAATATCCGCATTATTCTACCATTGTTTTTCGATTCCAGCCTGTGTATTATCCCTTTATTTCCTACTCTGGGAATTCCGTACGATCGTTTTCCCTCTTCTGTACGTGGTTCTGCTAGCTAGTGTATGGTACGTACATCTCTATCTAGTATTAGTAACTATTTATGCTCAAAGTCAAAGTCTCCGTTTTTGAAGTGAAACCTAATTTGGCAGCGACGAGCACATTTCGGTAGGGGAAAACCAACCTTATGCGTTTCCGTCACCGACATGATTATACATATAGGGTAGCCGGTGCAGCGGAGCGGAACGTGCTGCTTGGTGCTTTTTGGATGGGGGACGGAAATCTTGTGAGTTCGGCACCACTTTCACAACCACCTAATCTTGGAGGTGTTCTAACTTTTTTTTTTAAATAAAGAGTGACGAGACGAGCATGTGCCTGATGGTAAGCAACATGCCTGCCACATAACAGCACAGTGACACTCATCTATTGGAACATAAAGATTTCAAATCATTACCTAGCACTGCACTGCGCTCGTCACCCAGAGATCTAAGATGTTATATCTCTAAGCCCTGTAATTTCTCTGGACGCATTGCCCTTCAAACCGGAACACAGTAATATTTGCACTTTACTGCTTGGCGGTAGAATAACTGGCAAAGGTGTGGTACTTCCCCAGGCGGACTCTGCTAAGAGTCCTACCACTACGAAAAAGCAAAAGCAGCCCATTATGTGTTCTCCCTGCTGGAACTCAGGGCCTTTTCGCACAAGGAGTGAGTCAAGGTCAAATTCACCATGCTGGCCAACTACCTGTTGGCGGATAACGGATGTGCTCAAAACATGTATTTCATCAATATGGCTTCTCTACGATTTTTTCCTTCGCCGTTAAACCCAGTGGTGACGACACACTAGTACATATATACATATGTACTAGGAATAATACTCAGAGGTGCAGGCGGGAATCGAACCGGCGACCTCACGATGGTGAAATTGCACATTCTTGCTACTAGCCAATGACATCTATTGTAAAGTGAAGAAATGGATGTCATATGAAATACATAAAATAATTTATTAATACAACTACGAAAAATAGCTACTCCGGCATTACTTTCCACAATAAGGAAGCGGACTGGGTCAAACAAACCATTCTAATATTTCCAGTTAGTCCGTCAGCTAGATCATGGGAAAGTATGGGACACGTATTTTTTGTTTTTTTTTTTCAAATTTTTAGCAATGTAACTGACGGACTAATTGTTTTGTTTAGGGTTCCGTACCCAAAGGGTATAAACGGAACCTTATTACTGGGACTTGGCTGTCCGTCCGTCCGTCCGTCACCCTGGCTGTATTTCAAGGACGGTGATTGCTAGACAGTTAAAATTTTCACAGACGATGTATTTCTATTGCTGCTATAACAACAAATACTAAAAATAAAATAAAAACATAATTTAAGGGGGGACATACAACATACTTGGTTTTTGCTCGATTAGTTCGTCCCAAATAATCTAGATGGCGCCACTAGTAAAAATATAAGGCGATATCGCATTCATCGTCAGAATCATGAACCAAAAATCAATATCTAATTGAAACTTTCTGCCTGTCTGCGGAAATTGCGATGTATAAGAAATTTCGAATAAAGCCAAAGAGGTTTTCACCGTTTATTTGCTAATGGTACGGAACCCTTTGTGTGGGAGTCCCACTCGCACTTGGCCGGTTTTATTTAAGGATTGTACCCTATCAGATATCATCACAATTTATTAGATACATTATTAGATGGCAGTCTTATTTGCAAGATTGTATGCGTCTCCTTTGTTTCAATCTTTTATATCTCAACCAGTTGAAAGATTATTATCTATCTCTGCACTACCCAGCAAACTGAAGCTGATCTGGGTGTATTGGGTTGGGTGGCGGTTCATTCAACAAAACATGTATCACCGACTTATTGACTAAACTAACAGGTAAAATTTGAAATATAACACACAACCATACAGGAAGTGCAACTAATTAAATAGTGCATCAAATACTGCACGTGTATCTAACTAGGAAATTAATAGCGTTATCGGGGTAAATCCATCCACACCAACGTCTTGGAAACTCCAGCAGACATTATTCAATTCAGCTGCTGATAGGAATAAAGTGGCAAAACGCGTCACAGGACTCTATTTAAATAACTGAGAACGGGATTTTTTACTAGTGTCTCCGTTGTGATCGCGAGTGCATCGTTAAATATTCCAAGCGACGAAGAAACTCTGCCGGAACGAAGAAACGAGACCGAAATCATCATGCGGGTACCGTCGCCTTTATTTATATTGTTATTGGCGCTCTACATCAGCCTTTCTCTTTGCGCGCGGCCTAAGGCGACATTCGTGGAACAAGACCCTGCGACTAAGGGGTTGACAAAACACCACATTGTACCGGGAAATACTCTGCACCGTTTCTTCTCGACGGCCGTCGCAGAAAGCAAAAAAGATGCAAACATCGCGGCTGAATTAAAAACAACTATACTACACATAGCGAACGGCATCAAGAGCAACGGGTTGGATCACTATGCTCAAAAAGCATTGAAAAGCATTAAAAAAGGACAAATGAACTTAGATAACGAAAAAGGTTACGCTTTCTCTTTGTACTACTGGATGCCCGCAAATATCTTCATGGGGCCGTCTCCGGACTGCAGGAAATACGACCCAGGGTCTGGTTTCGAAGAAAGAGCTCAATATATAATCAGAGATCAGGGAACATTCAACACTCTTACCAACATTTACATGGATATGGAGCAATACGCGAGAACTAAAGATCAGAGATATTTTAATTCAGCAAATACAAATTTGAGGAAGTTGAATAACCACTCGCCTTACAAGTACGACCAGCAGCAATGGATTTGGGATGGGAATCAGAAATGTGAGATAAAGACAACAGGGTCCCGGCCGGGCTCCCCCCGGCAGGGCTCCTCGACCGGGAACCGCGGCTAGGGCTGCCGACGACGTCCCGAGCTTAGCCCAGTCCACGAACATGAACGATCATCCGGTAGATGAAGTACCCATCGTAGTGTTTTCGATAGCATCGAAACGCTAGTCATATGTACTACGGTGGGTTCATTTTCATCTGATAAGAACACTGTTTTCATTTATTATTAATTTGCTAGTTAGTATTCATTACCTTTGACATAATCCCGTTCTTCGTCTACGGGACTAATATTTACACCCACTGCTACGGTTTCCTATGTTACGGATGGGCCAATATTCCGTCTCTACACCCTAACAATCATGCTATCATTCTGGAGAGAGCAAGAGCAGTGACACTAGCTAACACTTTTAATATTAATTGTAACCTTAAGTGAATTTAGCAATTTGATTTGACATAAAAATAACAAACAGTTTTACATTAACCATTAATCGTAATCAAGTATGTGATAACCAAACATTGCGATGTAAATAGGGTTAAAACACATTGGATTTCTCAAAATAAACTATATTATCATGTATTTTACTTCTTCGTTTTATTAGATCAGGACCGGGGAAGACAACGTATAATATAATGGGATAACTAAAAGGGTATACCTATAGAGCCTGGATATAGAACATTGCAGATGATAATGAGTAAAATCTAACAATCCATTACACTTTTCCCGTTTTCCGCTGCATTTAAGTAAAATAAAAAAATATATTTGTCTGAAATCAGAACAGTTTGTTATTTAGTAAATAAATCGACTACCCATTTACTCACAATTTCTCACAAAACCTCGTTAAGCATGATCCAGGCGCGGTACTAGCCTCGCATTTCGGATTGGGTCAGCAGCATTGGTACGCTACGGTACGGTACGCAGCCTCAGATTTTTGGGTCACCAGTAGCAGCAGCTAACTAGCAGAAATAACAGTGATTTTTATAGTTTCTCTGTTTATTATCAGATCACGATAAATCAGATCTGTGTGTTGAATCACAGAAGTCTGTACCGTATTATTTAGATTTCTGTGTTGAACGATTCTATTACTTATCGCATGTGCAAACTTCATCAAGAGCTCTGAGGATGCATAATAAATATGATTTTTTCTTGTACTTTGTAAATGTCGTTCAAATTATAACCTATACCTAGGTACGAAAACTTCAAATAAATGGTTTGTGAATACATGCCTGTGCATTTCTCATTCTCGCACTTCACATTCTCACACCTTCAGTATGGATTATTTTGCCTTCGTTTGCTTTCTGTCCTTGTCTATAATTAATTAGGTATTAATTAATTGTAGCTGGTACGCAAATGCTTTTCCTACACATTATACTGTGAAGTAGTTTTTAAATGATAGGGGAATTCATTGGAATACTGCTGCACTTTTATATTTTGTTTAACATGACATTTTGCATTCCATTAACTTCCATTTAAGTACATTAACGTCCATTGTCTACCTATATTTTATGAAACTTGACATTTAACTAAAGTTAGAGTAGATAATAATATTTTATCACACGTTGAATCAGATTGCATTGTATAAATTATTACATTATTTACATTTTTTTGATATTGCTGACACGACTGAACTGCAAGACCCAAGGTCTTGCAGTTAATTTAAACTACATAATTTTCAAACTCCATAACAACATCCTGATGGATATGGAGGGTTCTTGGGTCTTTTTAGGGTTCCGTACCCGAAGGGTAAAAAGGACAGTTGAAATTTTCACAGATGATGTATTTCCATTGCCGCTATTACAACAAATACTAAAAACATTATGTAAGGTGTTACGTACCAGTACCTACACATGTCCGCACAACGTGAGCTGCACTCCAGCACGAGGTTCAAGTCAGCAAATTCAACAGAACTCGGCGGTAGCAATGACCTGCCTCGTGTGAACTACAATTCGCTGACGCTCCTCATTAAATTGTGACCCAGATAACCCTTCATTAAAGCTGGTTTCTATAAAGAAGTCAGTGTCGTTCTTACATCGAAGGCATTCGCACCTAAGTTAGATAGGCTTAAGATCCTATGATGTGAGTGTCGATCTAACATTGAACGCATTCGCGTCTAGGTTAAATAGGTTTAAGATATTTTAATGTGAAATTAATACAGTAAAGTTCGTTCTAAGCAATTCTAGTTTCCTTTCGAACCCTCCGTCTGCAGCTTTCGTAATTAAGGGGTATTATGTGTTTAGAACACTTTATTTTGTACGGCATTATTAAACAACAATAGTTTTTAGCAATGCCATGTAGAAAAATAAAGCGCCGTACAGGATCAAATGACCTATCACCTTTATAAATGAAGTATACAATGAAATTAAGATAATAATCGATAAACATTCAGAAGAACATTAATTTTTAGACGGCATTATTTTTTAATTGTCCGTTTGAGTGCTAGATAATCATTTGGAACCGTTGCCGTACTTTTTCAAATCACCTCTCCGGATCACTGAAAAGAGGAAGTTGACCCCCCGATCATTTCCTCTTGGACCATTATTTTTGTACGGCGTTGCGGAATAATGGTTAAGGAGAGGTATTGCAACTGTATGGAACAGATGCCGTACAGAAACAAATGAACAAAATGTACCCACTCTACTTGCACTTTTGAATTCTCATCTGCACTCAGTTGGACAGTCTACAAGTGACGGCATAGTGCTGAATCTTATTATTTTGTACCCGTCTATCATCCTACATAGGTCTCCTGCTGGTTCATTTGACCCGTAAATTTTTTTCACGGGCCTGTAGTCTATAACACACTTGCTCATAAAGTGGCTCTAATTTTACCGCAATCAGGCATCTAATTTTTTTTTTTAAGTAAAGAGTTACGAGCCAATCAGGACATGTGCCTGATGGTAAGCAACATGCCTGCCACATAACAACACAGTGACACACAGCTATTGGAACATGAAGAGTCCAAATCATTACCTAGCACTGCACTGCGCTCGTCACCCAGAGATCTAAGATGTTATATCTCTAAGCCCAGTAATTTATTTGAAAACATTACTGCTTGGCGGTAGAATAACTGGCAAAGGTGTGGTACTTCCCCAGGCGGACTCTGCCAAGAGTCCTAACACTACTAAAAAGCATTCTAATTAACCTGTCAACTGTGACTTTTTCATTACTGTTACTTAAAAGTGAGTTATAGAGTTATTTATGATCAATTGCTGTTACTTAAAAGTGAGTTATAGAGTTATTTATGATCAATTGCTGTTACTTAAAAGTGAGTTATAGAGTTATTTATGATCAATTGCTGTTACTTAAAAGTGAGTTATAGAGTTATTTATGATCAATTGCTGTTACTTAAAAGTGAGTTATAGAGTTATTTATGATCAATTGCTGTTACTTAAAAGTGAGTTATAGAGTTATTTATGATCAATTGCTGTTACTTAAAAGTGAGTTATAGACTTATTTATGATCAATTGCTGTTGCTGTAAAAAAAACTCATAGCTCTTTTTCACTGTTGAATATTTTTTTGTTGTTATTTTGTTCATAAGTGTGTTGAAAAACGTCGTGTGCTACTATTACGCTTCATTAGTTACGGCTGGTATAGTCGGTGAACGGCGACTACCGATCCGAAGCCCTTGATTTGCGCACCGCTGTCTTTTCGAAGTCATGTGCGTAATGCCGCTAATCTAAAAATGGTGAACGACATCATTGTGAGGAAATCAACATGTATCTACAATCTTTCAAGGTCATGCGTCATCTACCAACCCCAACTAGGTCTGCATGATGGATTAGATCGGATCATTCACTCACACACACACACACCCTAACACACACATACACACCCACACACACACCCTATCGAACACACCCTCATACACTCACGCACGCACACACCCATACATACACACATACACACCCTCCCACGTACCCTCACACACATGCACACCCATAGTTGTGCAATTTATATGTATGTTTTGCAACGTTAATTGTTATCGTGTGTATTGTTTTACATTATTATAATATCTAGTATCTCATGGAAGACACTGCCTTTTGCAACACAGTCTCTAGAACTAAAGCAAAGGGCAGGGTACTCAAAATATTGTGACACTTACTTGGTACCGAAATAAAATTATGTTTATGTTTATGATTATGGCCATAACTATCTCCTTGTGAGAGAAGACCCCGACTCCCAGCTGTGGGAACATTTAGTGGGCTGTTTATGCTATGGAGCTGTAAGGCTGTATGATAGCTTTTTTTATTATTTTTGTCTGATGAGTCGTTCCTTATCGCCAGCCCTCAACCTCCGCATACACGGGTCCACGGGTCGTGTAAGAATAGCGCTGGTGCTACGATAACAATTTAGATAAATTTAAATGCAATTCCGCGCTCCATGTGATCACAGCCAGCCATCTAAATGGTAACTGCCCCAACATGACGCATGCGGCTTTTCCTACACATTCTGTTGAGAGTACTAACTAGACTTAGTTAGACT
Organism: Ectropis crepuscularia; assembly: GCA_963693475.1. Lineage (NCBI taxonomy): Eukaryota > Metazoa > Arthropoda > Insecta > Lepidoptera > Geometridae > Ectropis > Ectropis crepuscularia. The sequence goes on from OY856355.1 coordinate 429,536, forward strand.
AGAGTTGTAGACTTTTATCAAACTGTATGGTGCATATGACATGGCATGCACACGATGACGTGACCGACAAAATAAAAGTGAACCCCTCTACTTGTATGTTATTTGTAAAAATAGAAATGTGTACTAACATCATTAACGGAGTCCCAACTGTGATTTAAAAGTGTTTTTGTTCTTACAGTTTTTTTTCAAAAGCATTATTGATATTAATTAATTTAGTGAATAGGTATCTTTTGTTTTTGCTGTGGAGCTTGTCTATGGAAAGCCAAGGGCATGAGGATTGAACATGGATGAGAACCAAGCCGAAGTAGGCTAGGGGATACCCCTCAGGTGCCCCCCCCCCCCCTTGGCACGGAGAAATGGTGAGGCGGTCTATCCAGCGGATCACACCTACGCTATGTTTGACTAAAAATTTGTGACAGAAATACATATTATGTACCAACCAACAAACCTATTACTAACTTTTCCCTTGGATTTTTACCCGAAGATTATTACTCCGTTCCACTCCTCACAAGTGGACAGGTCTTAAGTAGCCTTAATTTTTGTATTAGGCTAAGAACTCACGGAGCGATTCTGAGCCGCCCTCGCCGCGGTATCAGGCATATATTTTGTTAAAATTTAAAGCACAACTAACGACGCATCTTACGCCCGCGGCGCGCGCGCTTCTCGCTTAGGACGCGGTCGCCGGCTGACCGCCCGTGTTGCGATCATCGCCCGCCATGTTTGCGGGCGATGATAATCTTAACCGCGACGGCTACGGAATCGCGAAAATAAGGAGTCTCGTGAATTTTGAAATAAACCCGCAACCGCGGCGGGCGCGTGCTAAAATCGCTCCATGAGTTCTTAGCCTCAATAATTTTTTGACGAGCTCCGCGGCTGCTGCTTTTGTGCTCAGTGTGATCTATGTTTATTGTTATCTATGAGTCACGTTTACAGTCATACGAAATTTTAATGAGAACCGCGATTCTCCCAAATTTAGACAGATAGAATACTCTTTATTGTGTTTCTTTTTTTTTAACTTTTATAGGTTTACACTTGACCGCCATCTCACCTGATGTTAAGCGACGATGCGGTCCCCGATGGAGCGTGTTTACCTAGAAGAAACCGATTCACTCTCGATTTGAAGACACCAAGATTATAGCTATCAGGAAAACCCACTCAGGCAACACATTCCACAGCCTAGACGTTCTTATCACAAAAGTAGAGTCAAACCTCTTCGTCCGTGTCTTTGGAACATCAACCAAGAAACGGTGCCGCTTCTTCGAGTTACGAGAAGTCCGTTAGAAAAAAGGGCAAGGTGGTATTAGATCATGCAGATCAGTTACACACTCTCCAAAGTGTATCCGATAAAAACCGATAAGCTTCCTAGCGGGGATGTTCAAGACTTTGAAGTATTTTTCGCACTAGAGTGTATTTGCCTATGAGCCTATTGGCACAGAATAAATATTAGTACAGAAGCGTCACTTACCAAAAACAATTATATAAATAGCGACTCTTGCTGGAACACAACTAAGTTCAATTCAGCTCGCATTAGCGCTCAATATCTGTCGCGATTTTCAACTCTCTCTTCTAACGCGTAACTCAGTCCCTGTCTAGCGCGGAGGGCTTACGACATATCTAATAACAATATGCGCGGGAAACGTTTTGCGCGAGCGCTCAGCCGTGCGTCCGACAACCGACTGTCACTTGTTTCCTGGAAGGAACGGTCTAGCGGTAGGCTAAAACCGCGCGACTTTGAGCGAGTGAGGGTGCACTGCTATTGGCACGCATTTCGATCGATTCCAGAGCCTGAAGCTGATACTTAGCCGACCCATCCCAAAGGTGCGAACAGTACTCCATACAAGATCGAATCTGTGCTTTGTATAACAGAAGTAATTGTTCAGATTTGAAGTGCTTTCGCACTTTTGAGAGGACACCTAGTTTTTTGGCAGCTAATTTAGCCGTGGACTCGATATATGAGCCAAAGTTGAGCGTAGAGGTCAAGGTAACGCCTAAAAGCTCAAGATGATCAGTAACCGGTAGGTACGGATACGCCTCGAAAAGGAGGAATCTGTTGAAATGGACTCCTTTTTGCGGAGAACAGACACGCCTGACAACAAATCAAGAAATTACAGTGAAAAACTTATGAACTAGCACCACAAGTGGCGGCCTTATTGCTGAGAGCAAACTCTTCCAGGCAACCAGCACAAGGAAAATAGCCTACATACAGATACAGGCAGTGGGAGCGACATTCATTTGAACAATGCTAAATACATGATATAACCCTTCTTTCAGTCGGGTAATAAAATAATAAATATTCAAATATAAATATGTTACTAAATATAACATTTTAAGACTAATAAAAAATACAAAAAATACCTAGAAGAGTGTGGAATATTAAGAACAGTGATTCAATGACAGTTATAAACACGAAACAATTACAACTATAGTAGATCCAACCGTTTATTTTCTTTTTGACAGCACCAATAGAACGTAAATGCGTCATGTTACGCAAAAGTTCACTTTTAAAATGCGAGGTTTTAAAAATATGACAACTGATTAAATTTGCTCCTTGATCCCGTATAATAATCATCTTTGACAAATTGAGTCCACAAGTGCAGTCGTTTTTTTATAATTTACATAAAATAACAAACGTTTTTAAAAATTTACGTTCTATGGGTGATGTTGATAGCGAAACCAATTACCACGTTTGTACCGTAGTATTTTTATGTATGTTACGTATTTCTGGCATATGTCGGAGTAGGTAACGTTGTTGTCCCACATAACCCTGTGTAGAAGAAACCCACCGACACAATCCAACAATGAATTCAGCCCTAAGTCCGGAGGTATCGCGGATTTGTCGCAGTGTCGCGGAGGTGTCGCAGTGGCGCGGATTTCGCTCGCTCGCATATTATTTGCAGATGAGGTATCAATATTGACACTTGTAATAAAAATAATTTAATTCAAACCCTAATTGACATTTTTAATAATTTTATCAAATAGATGACTGATCATAATCATGACATAAATTAACTAAAAACGAAGTAAATTCAATTTAGACCCCATCAAAACCCCCGCCTGGACATCCATTTTTCTTACAATCATTATAAATTTGAATTCGTGACGCGGCTAAATTAAATGTAATTATAAACGCGCACGTATGTCATACGACGTTTTATAGCATATTTGCGAGGAAATAAATAAAACTTTGACGACATTTTCAAATAAAAACAATACAGAAAAGAAACAGCGCAATAGTATAAAACAAAGTCACTTCCCGCGTCTGCTTGTTTGCTTCCCTATGTATGCTTAGATCTTTAAAACTACCAAACAGATTTTGATGCGGGTTTTTTTAATAGATAGAGTGATTCAAGAGGAAGGTGTATATGTAGAATACGTGCATAGTACAGTAGAGAGCCTCTGGTAATTTTAAAGATTTCCAAAACGTGCTCCACTGCTTAAACCTGATGGGGCGCTGGCTCACACCGCAATGGAGAAGGCAAACTTAGTTTTACAAAAAGGTGTACAATACTGCTGTACATTATTTTGATCTATCTCGTGGGGTTCACCCAGTGTTTGGAATTTAAGCGCAAAAATTGTGTTTATTTATGACATCGTTTTAGAAATCTTTAAAATTACCAGTAGCTCTCTACTGTACTAGGCACGTATTCCACACATAAACCTCCCTCTTGAATCACTATATCTATTAAAAAAGTGTTTTGTACGGTCGGTATATCGTAGAAACAAGAGTGGTAGCTATTATTATGTTTGTTTCAATGACCTTAACCAAGGTTATTCGTTTACCTCATCTTATCACTTTCCTCCTCAGTCACTTATCTACTTTTATCCTACAGCGCAACGCCAGGAGACCAATGTGTTAATTAACAGTAAAATGTACGTATGTAGGTCTATGTGTAGACTACAAACAAAACGAATGAACCAATTTAGACTGGCCTCGTGGCTTAGTGGGTAGTAGCTCTGCCTGCGAAGCCGAGGGTCGTGGGTTCGATTCTCACCCAGTGCAAATATTTGTGTGATGAATTCAAATCTTTGCACTGTGTCTGGGTGTTTCTATGTATAATAAGTATCTATTTAAAACTATATAAGTATTATATCAGCTATCTGGCCGCCATAGCACAAGCTTTGCTTAGTTTGGGGTCAGATGGTGTTGTGTGTGAATTGTCCAGCGATATTTATTTATTTAATTTTGATTAAAATGGTTTCATTGAAATCCTTGGATAGACGATTGAAGCTCGAAATAAACCACCTAATATCTCTGGTTGATGACTACAGTCCTACAGCGCCAGGTAATGATTTTGATTCTTCATGTTTCAATAACTGCGTGACACAGTGCTATTATGGGCGGGTCTGATGCTTACCATCGAGGACATGTCCTGCTCGATTCGTCCCTCTATTTTATATAAAACAAAAGATTAAATACCAAAATGCTGACTCCTATTTGACTTTTCGGATTCGGTGTGATAAAATCCCTAGCCAACTAGACACAGTCTCAGCCAGACACAGTCTTGAGTTTTTAAGACCAGACCAGGTTTATAAGACCGTCATTTGTCAGAAGGTTACTCCACTAAATTGCTTATTTCCAAGTTCTAATACCACCTTGCTCTTTTTCCTATCGAACTGTTTCCGGTTGAATTTCCAAATACTCTAGTTTGAAAATCTAATAATTTTTGGACTTTTTTTTTAACTTGAATGTAATTAACTTGAGTGTATCTGATAAAAACCCGATAAGCTAGTAACCTTGCGGCGATGTTCAAGACTTTGAGGTCTTTTTCGCACTAGAGTATCATTGCCTATGAGCCTTTTGACACGTTTCTCGATCGATTCCAGAGCTTCGAGCTGATACTTAGCCTATCCATTCCAAAGGTGTGAACAGTACTCCATACAAGAGCGAATCTGTGCTTGATATAACGCAAGGAACTGTTCAGGCTTGAAGTACCTTCGCACCTTTGAGAGGACGCCTAGTTTTTTGGCAGAGCTAATTTAGCTTTGGACTCGATATAAGAGCCAAAGTTGAGCGTAGATGACAAGGTAACACCTAAAAGCTCGAGATGGTCGGTAACCGGCACGGATACACCTCGAAACACAGGAGTCTGTTGGAATTGACTCCTTTTGCGGAGAACAGACACGTCTGTGTCTTTCCCTCATTAAACGTGGCCAGATTGGCATCGCCCCATTCAGAGACTGCCTCAAAGGACAAGTTCAAATGCTCGATCATACTCATTTCGTTGGTATGCGTTGCGATTTTTCTTGATTGAATCTAGGTGTCTTCAAAACCTAGGGTGAATGGATTAATTCTACGTCAACTTCTAGGCCATCGTAGACAGCATCGTCGCTTTACATCAATCGAGATGGTGGTCAAGTGCAACCTAATTTTGGTAAAAAAATGTTTGGCTATTTACAATAGGTAGGATATTTAGGTTGAGCTTATTATGTCATTGTATTTTATTATTGTGTTAATGTATAATTAAGTACCACTGATTGCGCGGAATTATCGAACAAAGAAGGTTATCATGCATTATCTGTAGGTGGCGCCGCAGCGCAGTGCCAGGCAGAGTGTCAAACATCGCTATTAAAAAGAAGGCGGAGCTATTAAAAAATAGAGATCAGAATGATTGTAAATTTCACACCTGCCCATAACGACACATTGCCGCGTACATATTTTTACACGAAAAGTTAAAATTATTGCTCAATATAGAATATAAGATGATACATCTGTTTGCCCTGTACCTAACTTCTCCGGAAACAAATAGGGCCAAAGTTCGTAGCTAAAATATAACAATCGTATATTAAACATTGGTAAAATATTGGTGACATTAGAAAAAAACCCAAAGAAGTTGAAATGTAATTCGACAGTTCTAGCGATTGTTTTAGGATTTGTTTACTTTGATAATAATTTTCTTTTATCATTGAGAGGCTTACACCAGAGTCCATCATCGCTCCTGATGGGAAGTGACGGTGCGGTCAGTGCACCTCGCACCAGCACTCGCTCAAGGTCGCGCGGTTTTAGCCTATCGCTAGACCGTTCCTTCCAGGAAACGTACGTTGTCGGACGCACGGCTGAGCGCTCGCGCAAAACGTTTCCCGCGCATATGGTTATTAGATATGTCGTAAACCCTCCGCGGTAGACAGGGACAGAGTTACGTGTTAGAAAGAGCGCAAATGTTTCTTTGAAAATCGCGACAGGTATTGCGAGCTGAATTGAACTTTGTTGTGTCTCAGCAAGAGTCGCTATTTATATAATTGTTTTTGGTAAGTGTGGCTTCTGTACTAATATTTATTCTGTGGTTTACAAATGGAGTGCGTTTGTGTAGAAGAAACTGATGAATTTTCGATTTTGAAGTCTCCCAGATGTCGATTTACTGTGGGATATTGGGGTTTTTCCCGAAATATAAATAAAAACAATTAGATATATTATCGGGAAAAACCCATTAACACGTTCACTGCGTAACAGATCGATATCGGCCTACCGCGGTACTTCAGCTGGTGCGGGCGAAGAAACCTTTGTCCCTCTCGCTTGTGCGAAACGATTATTTCAGGTGTTCGTAAAAATTCGACAGGGACAAATATATATTTCATCTTGTAGTCAAAATCGTAGGTGTTCCCCATCAAAACATAACGGCAGGCTTTTATCGACCTACCATCGCACTGACGGTGAAAAATATCCGCTGAGTGCGGCAGTGGGCCTATTTCGGCCCGCCGTCGCAACAGGCAGCTGGCGACCCGATACCGCACAGAGCGCGCGCCCCACCAGTTAGTGTTGCCCTGTCTAACTGATCTGATGTAGCGTTCGATATAATCAACGATAAAAGTTTTTTTTTAATTAGAGTATTTCGCCCTGCTGTTATGACAGTGATATTTATTTATTTATTAAAGGCAAAGGTAAAAGGGATGACATTGATGGATATAGACTAGTATCGAGTATACCAGCAATAGCCAAAGGGCTATTGCTGGTATAATCGAAGATGTTCGAAAATGGCTTGAGTTCACGATTAGTGGCCTACCTATCTGAAAGCGAGGCGCTGTGTGAATGTGGGGGCACGTTTGTACGTGTCATATTTAGTATATAAGAAGATGACAGCGGTCGAGCGATTAGTCTCTCGCCCCGCGTCACTTGTGTATAATTAAGATCAATATAGTCAGCAGTTTATACAGTGACGTGGTTTCATTTTCTCTCCAGTACCAGTAACACCTACAGTGGTGACCCCGACATGATTTGAACACGCAACCTTCTGATCTGTGGTGACCCCGACGATTGATCAGTGAGTTAAAGAGAAGATTCAGGATTTTTTTTGGTGTTACTGCGTTAGTAGATTGTTTTTCAACAATGTTTCCGCACGCTGCACCAGTAAGTGGGCAAGTGGGTCAGCAGGGCATGAAAGACGAGCGAACGAATTCCGCTGATTGTGCCCTGGCCGCTATAGGTGTGTCAACGAGACTTCCAGATTTTTGGGTTGACATGCCGCGGTTATGGTTGGCCCAGTTTGAAGCAGTGATGGCATCGCAGAAACAAGGGGATGGAGGAAAGTTCAACATGGTTATATCAAAATTGGGGAGAGACTCATTCCAGACGCCGGTGAACAACAAGTATACGGCGCTGAAGGACCGACTGCTGCAGGTCTATGAGAATAGTGCTGAGCGACAAGAACTTAGCAACAGGAACAAAATTATAGAGAACACCACGTGCTACAACATCGCTGCTGTGTCCGGGAGTAACGAACAGGTACCCCATTTACCTCTCACGGAGCTAGTCAAGCAGATGAGGAAGCTGGAGTTAGAAGTAGTTTCACTGCGCAGTAAGGTTCAAGGCCAAGAACGCGGAAGAAGCAGAAACCGAATAAGATGGAGCGAAAATAGGACTGGTTTGCGGAAGAAAAGGGCAACCAGATCCAGAGTGGCTGTGCAGATTCCATTACCGGTTCAAGAAAAGGGCTATGCGATGTTAAACAGCCGATAATGGGAGCGATTGTTCAAGGAATTTTAAGCTGACGGTAGAAAATTTGTACAGAGGATATAGAAAAATAGCAATTATTACGCGTTTGGTATTTTCGATTACGAGATTGACCTTTGGGTTAACTGGCGTAGAACAAATAAATATTGGGGTCAATGGCAGCGGTAGTAATGTTGAATAATTAGTTTTGTATGCGTACTTAGAAACTTAGATAACATAACAAATTGACTCGAAAAATGCAACCTGGCATAAAGAGCATTTGCGTAGGTTATTTGAACGTTTACAGATATATTAAATGGAAGTTGAATTAGGTAAATGTATGTTGAGAAAGGTAAAATAGATTTTTTGTTAGATTATGAGGTCTCGCAAAATGGAGTAAGTCCTTTGCCTGACAAAGTCAAGGTTATTCAGTACTCTCCCAAGCCGGAGACACAGGTTTTTGGGTATGTACATTTTTTATAGAGCGCACATACCAGACACTGCAGAAATTATAAGGAATTTTAGATAAATATTTACAAATGTGCAAAGAAAAGAGATAAGGGTAGAACAAATAGTATGGACTAAAGAGGCAATTTAGAGCATTTGAAGGGGGTAAGGAAAACTTACAAAATGCTGCCACGTGATCGGACCCGAGTCCAGGGGCAAGGTTCACTCTTATGACAGACGCGTCAGACATTACGTCAGACAGGCGCGGTATTGCACAGAAGGAAAAGGGTCTTTGGAGAACCCTCGATTATTTTTGCAAAGAAGCCCACGGAATCCCAGAAAAAGTACTGTGTATACGACAAGGAACTTCTGGCGATTTATTCGGGTATGGTCATATATTTTAGAGATTGGATTGCAAGTGATATGCGTCACGTAAGAGGAAATATAAATCAATAGTCATTAGTGCAAACTAGAACGCTGAGTGAGCAAAGCGGTTCGACGTCAATATGCCAAGGTTAGCACGGAAGAAAAATGTGCCTAACAGCGGAAGAAACTTGTGACGAGTTGATAGTTTTATTATAGTGTAAACAAGGTGTGATGTAATTATGTTTTTTGTGGATTGTTATAGATATGTTTTTCTCCTTTTTTTTTTAAGAAAAGGGTGTATGTGGGGGCACGTTTGTACGTGTCATATTTAGTATATAAGAAGATGACAGCGGTCGAGCGATTAGTCTCTCGCCCCGCGTCACTTGTGTATAATTAAGATCAATATAGTCAGCAGTTTATACAGTGACGTGGTTTCATTTCCTCTCCAGGTACCAGTAACACCTACAGTGGTGACCCCGACGTGATCCAGCCCGACGTGATTCAGTGGTGGTTACATGAACAACAATACGCATACCGCGAAGGAAGGTCTACTTAAGGACTTCTCTAACGCGCGAAAAGGTTTGTAGTGTGTTGGCTGCTTGTGAACCGCAGCAAGTGGCCGTCTTGTGCTGTGACTTATCGATGTCGCAGACCATAAGACTTTAGTGTTAAAGCTGAAACACTATGGCATTGCTGAGGAATCATACGCTGTGTTGACTGACATGTTACGAGGCCGCTCGCAAGTAGTGGATGCTGGCGATGGCGATAATAAGTCAGATCCATTGTCTACATCAATGGGAGTACCGCAGGGTTCGTCAGTTTCAAACATCATGTTCCCTGTCCTATTGAACGATCTCCCTAACGCCGTAAAGGTGCAGACGTATTCATGTATGCGGATGATGTGGCTGTAACCGCCCTTTCAATAGAAGAATTAGAAGATCAATTAAATACTGTAATGAATGGTTTAAACAGGTTGTTTCGTGCCAACGGTTTTATGGTAAACTCAAAAAAGACTAATTTTATTCACTTTTGTCTGTCGGGCCACTATACAAAACCGCTAAAAGTCTTGCTTAACAGCGTCCGGATTAAGCAGGTACAAAATACAAAATTTCTGGGGTTTGAGATTGACCGCTGCATGACTTGGGAACACCATAGCGACAATATGTGTGCTAAAGTAAGCAGTGCGTGTTTTGCACTAAGACGGGTGTCCCGAGTGGTGTCTGCGGATGTGTCTCGTTCGTGTTACTTCGCCACGGTGCATTCCCGGCTACAGTACGGGCCGAACTATACGCGCGCGCTGCTGACTGGGAACGTGTGTTCCGCGCCCAAAAACGTGTCGTACGTGCCATTGTACGTGTGTCGCAGTGCACATCCGTCAGACCGTATTTCAAAGAGCTTGGCATACTTACGTTGCCTGCAATCTTGATCTACCAAGTGACTGTGTATGTCAGAAGTAACTTAGACTCATACAACACGCGAGGAGAGAGACTTTCTTGCAATATACGCAACGCTGGCAAGCTAGACAGTATACCACACTCCCTCACAAGATCGGAAAAGCTGACTCACATTATGGGACCGGAAGTTTATAACACTCTTTCTAAAATAGTAAAATCAGCCCCGAGTTTGGGTAGCTTCAAGTTACCCAACCGATTAAAAAGATGGCTTATTGATCAAACTTTTTATAGTTACAGCGAGTTTTTAAAGAGTGAGTGTAAACTCACAATAAAATTGTAAAATATTGACATTGTGCATTACCTACAATTGTAATAAATACATATTATTTTTTAATGGTTGACACATATTTGTTCGATACTTATTATCGTACAATACTATAATATATAATGTTAAAGGAGACGGCTCATTTCTGCCCCAAGTCGTTTCAAGTTTATGTACTCAATTATCCTCGGAGACCTAAAAAAGTTATTTAATTAAAATAACATATAATTAAATAATGCAAACTGTAAATTCAAAACTAACGTGCCAAGTGGGGATTACAAATTGGTGTAATTAAAAGTACTTAAATGACTGTGCCTAAAGCCAGCCATGTTTTTCTTTTTTTTCTTCTGTTGAAGTTTACGTAAAGTGAACGTGCTTGTGTCATTTTGCCCAAATGGCGAAATTGTAGTTTTGGCGCCAACTTGAAAAAAACATGTCGCCTCATTGTATTATTTTCTTTAACTTGTGTATTTTCGAGTGGCAATGTGAAATGTGTAAATTGTACACTTATGAATAAAGAACTTTGACTTTGACTTTAGTGACAGCAGTGAAGAAATATTTTCCACTAAGAAAAATAAAAATAATTTTAAGTAAGTTTTGTTTACTACCTACACATATCAACATAGCAGCCTCAGACTCTTAATGATGTAGGGATTTTTTATATAATACCATTATTTTTGAAAATGATTATTCTTAAATTATTTCTTTGCTTTTAGTATTACAGTCAGCCAAGCATCTGTGAACATCTTTCCGCATTTTATGTTTTGTTTAATTTTTGACTTATATTACTGTAAAGTGTAATCTATATCCGTTCAGTAGTTTTTGGGTGAAAGAATAGCAAACATACATACATCTAAACTTTTACATTTTAATTTTTAACATTAGTGTTTATATGTATAATTTTTAACATTACGAAAAACAAAACATTTAAGAAAATCAAGTAAAACCTAAGGATAATGACCATGTCCTTGAGATGAGCGCTAAACGAAGAAATGATGTAGGGACGACAGACTTCGGAACACCTTTTATAGTAACCTAGCAGAAAAAATATTGCCGGAAATGCAACCAAAAATGTTAAGTAAATAAAATTATTTTTCAGTTCTTTTACGATAATTCTGTTTTATTTTCAATATCAGCTTATTTTTCTCTGTCCCATCACTACTAAAAATACTTTCTAGTGCGGTAACGGTGCGGTAGTGCGGATATCGGCCTGCCGTTTTTCCTGCTTTATTTCTCATTTCCTGTTTGACAGATCCCGAGGCGAATCAAACCTAAGGAAGTTGGGTTCAAGGTCATTCTAATGATATAAAAAAAATTTATACATTATGTTTTCACAAAGTTAAAGCAATTTTTAATCTATCCTAGTGCTGGTGGGTCTAGAAAGACCGTCCACTCACTGGCGGAAATATCATTGGGGGCGCATTTTGGCCCGCCGCCGCAGCAGATGAAGAATTATGATTTTACTTGCGCAGTAAACGTGTTAAAGCGACGCAATACGCTTATCGCAACCGGCTCGATTTGAACTTTGAAGACACCAAGATAATATCCATCTGGGAATATCCACACAGACGACATATTCCACAGTTTTGATAATCTCTAAGTGACCTAGAAATTCCAGCCAAGTTGATGTATGTACCTACTATACATTTGTAGCTCATTGACATCGTAAAGACAGATAGAATGGATCAGGAATTAGGAATTTGGATGAAATTTGGAATTGAAATAGATATAGGCTGGAATAGCATATTGGCTTTGTCTTACAACACATCTGGGTGTAGCATTTTCAGATTGTTTGCCATAGAAATATTATAGTTACAAAAAAAGGTGTACCTAATTTTTTTTAAATAACTTCAATTGTCCCACTGCTGGGCAAAGGTAAGTAGCCAAACGGCGAAAACCTCTTTATTCCGAATTCCGTTTATATAGATGTTTATCGCTGTTTCCGCAGACAGGATTTCATCGAAAAATCTTTTTTCAAATTATGATTTTACCTTATGGTTCTAACGACGAATTCGATACCGCATTTTAGTCTACTAGTGGCGCCATCTAGTTTGCTTGGGGCGGACTAATTGAGCACGAAACGGCAAAAATCAAGTTTGTTGTATGGGAGCCCCTCTTTAATATTAATTTTATTTTATTATCGGTATTTGTTGTCATAGCGGCAATAGAAATACATCATCTGTGAAAATGTCAACTGTCTAGCTATCACCATTCTTGATATACAGTATGGTGACGGACGTACGGACGGACAGCCAAGTCTCAGTAATAGGGTGGAAATTTTTAGTTTTTATGGTTCCGTACCCACTATTTACCCTATGCTTGAGCGACCCTCTCACTGGAGCACCTGAGACCTCTGGGCTCCTGAGGAATATGATTGTAGGCTGCCGGCGCAGTCACGAGCACCAACTCGGACGACTTGGCAACTCGGCGCGGTTCCTTGACCACATTCCACAGTGGAGATGGAGTCTCGAATTTATACTCATGAACTCTCAAGATTTTTTTTATAGGAAAGAGTGACGATACTAGCAGGGCATGTGCTTGATGCTAAGCATGAAGCCTGCCCGTAACAGCACAGTGTCGTGCACCTGCACGACGTTTATACTCGTATACTGTATTGGGTTCACTAATGTTTCACAAACATATTTTGACAAAACATCACGTTAAAACCGTAATCGTATAATATTCATTGCAAAAACTTTACAATATAAAAATATTTCATTTACAAACAACATTTCGCATGATATTTATTTCAAACATACCTTACATCAACAAATGTTTTATTTGACAAACCATCATTTTATAACCGATTACATGGCAAACGTTTCACTTAGACAATGTATCGAATGACATTTTGTTTTTTGTCCATTTTTCATTTCATACATTATTATTTTTAAAAATTTATCATTTCCCAAAACAGAATTTACAACAAATATTTTAAAAGTACCCGATACATTGTTTATGTTAACTACCAATTCTGTTTTGTTTCTGTCATTGACTTTTGACTACCGCTTCGATTAGGGTCTATCACTGAGATTTGACTCCGGGTGGGCTCCCGCCAGAAGCTCTGCGGTCAGCCCTGAGTGTCGCTTCTCCATACTCGCCCTACGCTCCACTACGGAGGTCGCCGGCTCGCTTCGCTCGGCACCTCCCACCCTTCGCGGCGCTTAGCCTCGCATGGCTCGCTTCACTCAGGAGCTCAGGATCTCCCTTGAGCTTCTGGCTCCCGCATTTATATACCTACACTCTAGGAGTAGTAGCGACAAGACTAGGTAGAGTCGGAATGCTCCGTGTCAGATTTGGATCCTAAGTAAAGGCCGGCTTTAACCTAATCGTTCCGATGGTTCGGTGGAGTTACTTAGATATTCAAAAATTACAATCAAGTTTTTAAGTAATTTAATGTATGTTTGTTTTATAAATTGAGTTGCTTGCCAAACAACACATTATAAAATGAAAATTTGTCAACCGTTGGTTTTGTTTTAAAGCATTTGGCAGTCAACAAAAATGTTAAAAGAATCATTTGTCAAATAATACGTTATAGAATGAATGTTTGTCAAATAATTACTTTGAGATATAATCAATTTGTTAAACATTTTTTTGTATTATAATCATTTCACTAACCGTGAGTTTGTCTAACTTTGGTTATTACTTGTCGGTTTGTGCAAAAAAGTTTTTTAAATGAACGGGTACCACTGTATTGGAACATGAAGAGACCAAATCACTACCCAGCACTGCACTGAGCTCGTGACCCAGAGATATAAGACGATTCATCTTTTTGTTCTCTGGAAACTTTGCTCTACAAACTGAACCTCAGCTTGATGATCAGCTTCTTCATCAGCTATGATGTTTGCACATCTGCTTGGTGGTAGAACTACTGGAAAAATTGTGGTACTCCCCAGGTGGATAGCGAAGTGTATCTATTACCACCACTAAAAACTTTCTTATTATTGATGCTATTAAGCTTATCTTTAGTCTGGTCTCCAGTAAGCCGGAAGTTAGCACCTATGCATGGCATCCATTCGAGGCTACGTACACCCTTATGTTTTTTTATTGATATAAATGGCCACCACGGACTCCAAGGTCCATGGCTTTATTAATATCACATATAATTGTCTTATTATGTTATCTTATACATTATCTTATACATTATCTTATACATTATCTTATACATTATCTTATTACAGTGCTTTTACAATGCTCTCAGACAAGAATAATTACGAACTTAGGTTTACTACACAATTCCCTTCTTTAGAAAACGTCTCCCGGCCCAGATCCCCATCACCGGCACGTTACGCCACGTAACACTCTTATGTTAGAAAGTGTTACGTAATAGAGAGTTACTTACGTAGCGTAAGTTTGGGTACTACACGTACATGCCCGACGGAAGTCCTTCACGGTGCTTTCGTAACGCGCACATATCCAAACAAGAACAATGTGAACGATCCTACTAGGAAATAATGATGTTCTAGACATCGGTGAGAGGTATTGTCGCCTCTTTGTTCCCGACCACTACCTACGGGCTCGGAAGCATGAACTGTTTGCTGGACCGAAACCGCCAAGTGTAAACCCGTCGCTCACCAAGCTTATCCCCGTGGTCCCTGCGGCGATGAATGACCTTGCAGCTTGCAGCACCGAACTGTGATTGCGGAAGATGTCATGAGGGGCTATTTGTTACTATGTGAAAGATTATTGCACAATCAGTTAATATATTTTACAAGTGATTTCATTTATGTACAATTAGTGTCAATTAAATCACTCAATTGAATGAAAACAAAATTGAATAACGTACTATTTCAATGATCATGTTAGTTGACATCCAGAATATGGATGGCCGGGAGACGTTTTCTAAAGAAGGGAATTGTGTAGTAAACCTAAGTGACCTAAGTTCGTAATTATTCTTGCCTGAAAGCATGACTTTGTCGTACACGTAGGTAGACATTTGCACTTTTACTATTGTTTCTTTTTCTGTCTGTTGTTGAAACTATTATTGGTTTGGTATTAAGTAGTATACTTTGCTATTATGTTATTTTGTTTTCTTTGAAGTGAAAACTTCTTTAGACGCGCATTCTTTGGTGGGGCGGGGAAATCTTATGGATGAGCGCCGGTTTCCGAGCAGCGGATCGGGAAGTGCGCGTTTGTCTTGTTGAAATACTTTATTTAATTTAATTCTTCGCGAGTAAATACTAGATAAATACACACGGAATGCGATAAGAACAGGAACAAATTTAACGAAATCAATCTTTGACCGCTCACTGATCTTTCTCTGATAAGACCGGGACAATAATAATAACGTTTCCTTCAGGAAATATCCGTTTAGGTATCGGTCACTAGTACATGCTGGGGTACTGTGGTCTGACATGCGTCACTGGGATCTATATAAATGAGCATAGTTGGGATTTTTTATCAGTAACAAGTTTGATTCGAAGTGTACCGCTCTACATTAAATACTCATACGAAGAAACTGAATTGAGCCCAAGAAAACTGAACAGGAATCACGATGCGAGCTCCGTTGCTATTATTTCTATTATTAATCGCGCTCTACATCAGTGATTCTTTGTGTGGGCGACCCAAGCCATCCTTTCTGAAACCCGACCCAGCAGCGAAGGGGTTAACGAAGCATCACATCATACCGGCGAATACTCTGCATCGCTTCTTCACCACGGCCGTCGAGGAAAGCAAAAAAGATGCCAATATCGAGGTCAAATTAAAATCAAATATACTACATATAGCAAACAGCATCAACAGCAACGGATTGGATTTTCACGCTACAAAAGCATTGAACGCTATTAAAAATGGACGCATGTACTTAGATAACTTAAAAGGGCCCGCTTATTCTCTATACTTCTGGATGCCGGCAAATATTTTTATGGGTCCAAGCCCGGATTGTAGGAAAAGTGATCCTGGGCCAAATTTTGAAGACCAAGCCAAATATATAATCAAAGATCAGACTACATTTAACACTCTTTCGAACATATATATGGACATGGAGCAATATTCTAGGACAAGAGACGTGAGATATTTTGACGAAGCGAACAAAAATTTGAACAAACTGAGTAACCGAGCACCTTATAAGTATGATCAGAAGCAGTGGGTTTGGGACACGAACAAGAAATGTGAAATAAGGACTTCATCCTCACCGCCTTCCTCCCCGCGGACGGGCTCCCCGCGGCCAGGGTCCCCACAGCCGGGCTCGCCACAGCCGGGTTCCCCGCGGCCAGGATCCCCGCGCCCGGGCTCCCCGGGGCCGTCCACTCATGGCCAGAACCACGGTCCAAGCCACAGCCCGGGTCGCAGTCAGAGCCACGGAAGAAGTCAAAGCCACGGAAGAAGTCAAAGTCCTAACCGAGGTCGAGGACAAAGTTCCAGCCGCGGTCGCGGTCGCGGTCGTGGTCGTGGTCGTGGCCGAGGCTACTAGGCCTTGTAGCTCGGCCGTCAGTCGACTGTTTAATACCGTCATCGTAATCATAAAATAATAATACAACTTTCATTAATAGTAATATACTCCACTTTGTTACCTTCCCCTACAAGTAATTTACTCTACTTTGTGCCTAGTACTTATTATATTATCCATAATTTGTAATTCTAGTATAACCACATTACCTATTTAGACAGATAGCATTACATGAGCTTAGAGTGGTGTATTTAGTCGCTTTGTCTCATTGTTTATTTGGTCCAGTCGTAGACTGTTTCTTTGAAAACCCATAAGTAGACAGATTCTTTGAGTTCCCCACGAAAGAGGCAAGGGATGATTGAAGTTATCTTAGGAGTAAATTTTCTATTTGTTTCTAAAATATATTTTAAGATATTATTTATGTGTTTGTTTATATTTTCCCCATTTGACACGAGTATATCGGGTGTATATTATATATAACCATATTTATACGAGCCGAACAGGATGCGTTATTAATAGTATTACGAACAACTTCTGCAGTGGGACCGACCGACAGACGCTGGGAATACTATATAATGGTCCTATACAGCATTGGACTTTGACTTGCCAAAATGGCGTAGCTTTGTGAATCCTTTATTTCACGTTATGAAGACACAGTCAGTGCCGGATTAAGTTAATTTTGAATTGTTCTAACTTTCGTGTGCTCATTTTTTTGTCGGTCGTCTCTGGTGTCAACTAGACTTAGAATGCCCTAAGCTATTGCTGAAATAGCTTATAGGCTAATCCAGGGTAGGACACAGTTCACCCAATCATACACTATCAGCTTCACCAGATACACCAATTCAGACCCGAGCGATAACGTACACTCCCAGACAGACACTTGGAACTTGGTACAATTGTAGTGCATTGTAAATAATAAGTATGGCCCGCAGGCTATCTGGGTCACGTTGTTTGTCTTGCAGACCACTGAGCTCGAGCTGATAGATACTACTCAACTATACAGAAGTAGAGAACATGCGAAGATAAGAATTAAACACTATATGTTTGTTACGTACTTATTAGTACGTAGCTAAGGGTCCACAGTTACTTATCAACATCAAAAGAAAAAAAAGGCAGTCATAGGAACTGCCGATAGAAGTGAAAACTTAAAACTCAGAATTTGATAGCTTACTTTGGAAACTACGCGGGCGAAAACGGAAGGCGTGGCTATGAGCATGGCCATCTAGAAATATTGTCGCATTTCTCTCCTCTCCTCTCCTCTGGGGAGGGAGGGGAGAGGTCCCCTCCCAACTCCCTGGTTACCATTTCTCTGAACGCCTAAGACTCGGATGCAGCGCATATCAACCGCCACTGCACCCTTCTAAGCCGATACTTGCGAGACCATTCTCAAGTAGTAGATCCTAGCGGGGGAGATAATACATCAGACCCTCTTTCTTTATCTATGGAAGTACCGTGGCGTTCGTCAGTTTCAAACATCAAGTTCTCTCTCCTACTAAATGATTTCTCTGACACCGTAATGTCTGGTACTGTCTGTACCAGACATGTTCATGTATGCAGATGATGTTACAGTCTTATTAACCGCCCATTCAATAGAAGAATTAGAAAATAAATACTGTAATTACCTAATAGCTTAAACTCGTGGTTTCGAACGGTTTTATAGCAAAATCAAGAGAAACTCATTTTATTTTATTTTTTTTCTGTCGGACCACTGTACAAAATTAATTAAATTATTGCTTAACAGTGTCCGGATTGAACCGGTAAAGAACACCACATTTCTAGGCTTCGACAGTGCGTGTTACTTTGGCACAGCAGTGCATTCGCGATTACAGTGCGGCGCCGAGCTATACAATACGCGCGCGCTGCCGACTGGGACCGTGCGGTCTACTGCCAAAAACTTGCTGTACCTACGTGCCTTCGTTGCCGGGTCGCAATGTACAATGTACATCCGTCAGACCATATTTCAATGAACTGGGTATACTACGTACGTTACCACCAACCTTAATCTAGGTACCAAGTGGCTGCGTATGTCAGGAGTCAGGAATAACCTAGACTCGATCCTATTACCGAATGACCTAGTCATGCGAGGAGAAAGACATTCTTGCTGAAAGCATACGACTCTGACAAGCTGGATGGTATATCACACACACACTCCTTCTCAAAGTAAGGGAAGTTAACTCAATAGGACCGGAAGCTTATAACATTCTTCCTAAAATAGTTAAATCCTTAAATCGGACCCAAGTTTAAGCAGCTTCATAAACAGATTCAAATGCTGGCTGATAGATCAACCTTTTAATAGTTAATTACCTAGTTACAGCGAGTTTTTAGAGAGTGATGGTCAACTTACGATAAAATTGGAAGAAATATAGATAGAATAGAATTAATTATTGTAATACATACATACTTATACATATGATGCTTGATGTCGTACAGTAATTATTTTTTTTAAAGTTTGAAAAAAAAACGCCTACTAATCGTATGCCCTTTTTTGTTTTCTTTAAATTAATTGTCGTGTTAATTGTAAATTTATGAATAAAGAACTTTGACTTTGAAGTAAAGCTTATTTAGTTACTTTAACTTTTTACTTAATTCTTTGCATACGCAGTCGTAAGTCAATACTAGTTAAATATACATGAAGGCGATAAAGATGAGCACTAATGTGTTGCAGGAAATTAAACTTTGAGGCGGATCGAGTACTTACCTTCCTCTTGACGATAATACCGTGACAATAATAATTACGTTATTCCTTCAGGAATTATCCGTTTCGATATCGGTCACTATACCTCATTCCAAATGTCTGTGAATAAAAGGTAAACAAACCAATGTCACTCTCAATATGACAGACCAGCATTTCTCAACCTTTGTTTTACAAGATAGTTTGTAGTACCTTTCATTGCTTGCCCTTTTAAATTTTCATCGCAAAACAAGGCTAAATATATATGTATGGCTATCATAAACACCCAAATATATGTTCCCACTGCTGGGACTTGGAACAATCAACACATTGCCGCTGTAAAAAATCGTCGGACACAAGAACCTGCAATTGCTGAACATCTGATTGATGCTAAAATTGGTCATTGGATCGAGATCCACGACCCGAAGGTTCTATTTACCGAATGTCATTACTACGCAAGAATGGTTCGGGAAGCATTGGAAAATAAAAAACATAGGTATATATTTCAAATACGACGCGATGACCACGATGCCAATAACCGAAAACTACCCGGTTTACGGTTATCGGCGTCGCGGAATCCTCTAATAAATAAATGTGTGCATAGCGCACTGAGTTTGGAGAAACCTGATATGGTTAGTGTTGTTTGTAGTGTTGGTCACCCTGCGATTTTTGAAGCCCAAATGAGGGTAGATGGAGATCTCTTCTCATTTCATAATGAGAGTATGGCGGGCATACGTTTATTACTCCCACGTAAAAAAAGGAAAGGCAAAGCATTTGAGTTCGGAGAAGAATGTAACACTAGAACCAGTGACTTAGAAAAGTAATTTAGATGTTTCCTTATATGAAAACGTTCATTTTATTTTTAACAATAATTAAATCTCGTTCAAATTGTCCTCGTATTACCCAAAACTGATCATAACACTATGATGTAATATTCTGGAAACACATACAAAAGTTTCGATCAAAATAACACAAAATTTATGGCATTTTAGAGTGAAAATTATACAAGCTTTTGATAGTAAACAGCGTAATTTGGAACACGTATTTAGAGGTTTGCGATTTTCTCTCAACTCGTTACGACACAAGAAACCTTTTTCTCGGAGTTCTTTAGTCATACTCTTACTCTTTTATTGATAACGAGTAGTTACATGTCATAATATTCAAGATATTCAAATATTACCAATACAAGTCAATAATTTAAAAAAAACAGTCGTCAATTTAAGATCCCATTACAATAAAAAAATAAATAGAGTAAAATTAATCCATACTTGAATATAATGGAAATGGGGATTTTTACAATGTGCCCACATTGTGAAAGGAGAAAAATATGGCAGGTATGTTAGAAAAATTGGCGCGTCCTTTAATAAGAATAATTTGATGAAAAGAAGTATAAATGTCTTGAATGCAACATTGAGAGTTTGAGAAACACAGATCAAATTGCTAGTACTTAAAATCATATTTCTATCATCCTACCATTACTTTCTATAACTTTTAAAATAAGATAACATAGAATTATTTGATCAATACAAATCTAAGCATATGGTATTTAAGATCGCAATAAAGTCGAATCCTATTTGTGAAAAATATTTTAAGGCAATTTCATAAAAATACTAAAGTTAAACGATGTTTATGTTATGGTATCACCTTTTTTTTGGTTTGTTTTGGTTTTCTACACAGCTTGCTGGAACGCACTATAGTACATGCTAGGTACTGTGATGTGACATGCGTCATTGGGATCTATTTAAATAAGCACAGATGGGATTATTTTTATCAGTAACAACTCTGATTCCAAGTGTACCGCTCTACATAACATATTCATACGAAGGAACTACATTCCGACCTAGGGAATTTAATAGAAATCACAATGCGAGCTTCATTGCTCTTAATTCTACTACTAATCGCGCTCTACATCAGTGATTCTTTGTGTGTGCGACCCAAACCGGCCTTTCTGGAACCCGACCCAGCAGCGAAGGGGTTGACGAAGCATCACATCATACCGGCGAATACTCTGAAAAGCTTCTTCACCACGGCCGTCGACGAAGGCAAAAAAGATGCAAATATCGAGGCCAAATTAAAATTAAATATACTGCATATAGCAAACAACATCAACAGCAAAGGATTGGATTTTCATGCCAAAAAAGCATTGACCGCCATTAAAAAAGGACATATGAATTTAGATAACTTAAAAGGTTACGCTTATTCTCTATACTTCTGGATGCCGGCAAATATTTTTATGGGTCCAACCCCGGATTGTAGGAAAAATGATCCTGGCTCCGGTTTTGATGAAAATGCTAAATATATAATTAAAGATCAGAGCACGTTCGACACTCTTTTCAACATATACATGGACATGAAGGAATACTCGAAGACAAAAGATGTAAGATATTTTGACGAAGCTAACAAAAATTTGAATACGCTGAGTAACCGAGCACCTTATAAGTATGACGAGCGACAGTGGGTTTGGGACGCAGACAAAAAATGTGAAATAAGGACTTCAGCCACACCACCTTCCTCCCCGCGGTCGGGTTCTCCACGGCCTGGCTCTCCCCGACCAGGCTCCCCCCGACCAGGCTTCCCCCAACCAGGCTCACCCCGACCAGGCTCCCCCCGACCAGGCTCCCCCCGACCAGGCTCTCCGCGGCCAGGCTCCCCTAGACCAGGATCCCCGCAGCCTGGCTCCCCTCAGCCAGGTTCCCCCCGGCGGCCACGTTCCACCCGACGGCCAGGTTCCCCCCGGCCTCAAGATTCCCCCCGGCCTCAAGGTTCCCCCCGGCCTCAAGGTTCCCCCCGGCCTCAAGGTTCCCCCCGGCCTCAAGGTTCCCCCCGGTCTCAAGGTTCCCCCCGGCCTCAAGGTTCCATCCGGTCTCAAGGTTCCCCCCGGCCTCAAGGTTCCATCCGGTCTCAAGGTTCCCCCCGGCCTCGAGGTTCCCCCTGTCCGATCTGGCTCCCCTCTGCCAGGCTCCCCAAGGCTGTCCTCTCAAAGCCACAGCCAGAGTCGCAGTCAGAGCCACTAGGGCCAAAGTAACTAGGGTGCCGTCATATAACTGTTTAGCACCATTTTCGTACTCAATTTTTCTCGAATTTAATTGTAAAAGAAAAATTACACATTTATAGTCATTAGTTTGTTAGTTTAATCCATAGGTTCCAACTGCAAAAAAATCTTATCTAATAAAATTAAGTAGTAAAACTTTATTGACTTAGCCAGATAAAGATAACCTTAAATCTTAAAGTGGTCTATTTAGACGTCTCGTCTCAGTGTGGTGTAGCCGTAGACCAAACTTTTTATTTTTGTACCTTTGCTCTATACAATTATGATACTCCTGACGGTCATTAAACACTCGAAATGTCTGCTCTGTCCTGTGCTGATAACGTCAAATTCTATGTAGCAATAAAAAATGAGAAGGGCTGCTTGATACTTGGGAGATACAATAACATGGTGAGATATATGTAGTTCTGACAGCGCAAAGGACCTCAATTCGGCTAAGTGCTTACTTGACCTTTGGTCGAATGCGACGCCCAATCGAATTTCAGTATACGTTGGGCCCAAACGTGATCTCGCGTGGTACGTCAATGAAGGACGTGGCCGTTTCATTTCATCGAGGACTCACGTTCCATGACCATGTAGCCACAGTGGCGAAGGAGTCTTATCAGAAAATCAGCAACTATTTTTAGTATCCTGGTCCGCAGTAAGCTGGAAGCTACTGCCTGCGTATGGCATACACACAATATAGTGCACCCTTGTGTTAGAGAAAGTTCGGAAAGTGTATTTGAAAGTGTTTTAGGTATCTTTACAAGCGTCAGTTTGGATACTACACATACATGTATCTGACGGAATTCCTTCACGGTGCTTTGAGGTACGATTCCTTGATACACTTTGGTAACTATATTACACCAAATGACGAAAAAACACAAAATTAACTTTGCGTTCGGGGTTTAGGCGGGAACATTTTTTTTTCGTGTTTTTATTTGTGAAGATTTACCGATAAATTTGTGTTTCATGGCGTCTACTTGAACTAGTCTTTATTAAAATTAGAGTTCATTTACATAAAAATATCGTAAAATTAAAAAAAAAACAAAAATTAAAAATTTTGGCGAGATAAATATTGAAGTATTGAAAAAATTCAAATAATTTGTGCTATCGAATGCAGTTGTCTTTGGTTTCCCGAATTTGTTATTTCGTATACAACACATTTAAGCCATATAACCAATGTCTCCTTTAAAAATCTATATCTATACTTATAATAAAACTGTAGCGGGTCGAATTCTGTACATTGAAGATATTTTGAAAAAAAAATTTTGGGCGCACTCCATAGTCGATACTGATGGCGAAACTGCATTTTTTTTCTTTCATGTCTGTCTGTCTGTCTGTGTGTATAGGGAACTCACATCACGCCGAAACTACTGATTCAATTCAAATGAAACTTAACATGATTTAAGATCATACTAAGTAAATGGTAGCTGTCTACTTTTAATCCCCAAATTCTGCACGGTTTTTGTGCAGAAAGGGGTTAAAGTCAGAATGTGTTTTTGGTCGTAACTCATGTTTGCGTTGTTCAATTTCGTTAATTATTATTTTGTCAGAAAGAACACATTTCTAATATAGTCTCATCAAAATTTTAGCATTACTGGTCGTGTGGTTCGGAAATAACATAGAAATTAAATAATAACGGAATTAATAAGTTCAGTACATACAAACTTCTAAGTATTCTGTGACAATGTAAACAACAGCAGGTCTACTACGAAGTCCGATAAACGATATATCGGCCGAACTTATGAAGTTTCCGACCACGAAAGACAATCGGTCGGTTTATCAGATCGCCCGTTTCGTTCGATCCGACCCTCATCCGACCTAAGTCTATAACTTTCGACCCGAAATATATCGATCCGAATGTTTTTCGTGGTAGGCTACAATCCGATTCAGCTGTCGGTCGGATGCGATCATTCGGAGTTTGTTTTCGTAGTAGACCTGCTGGGATGTAACGGAGGTCATTTTATCGGATTCGAAGGCGGAGTCGGAGTTTTAAAATTTGATTTATCGGAGTCGGAACCGAAGTCGGAGGCATAGGCAGGATTAGAAGTGGTGGCAGGAGATACATTTTTATTGGGTATATTTTTTTTTGCCAAACACGTGGACACGATAAACATTGACGAGCAATTGATTGAGGAAGTTGGGATTTTGTATTTTAATTTACTATCCACCACAATAAAGGATTATCTGCAATATTTATACACCTTACCTCCGATTATAACCTCCGTTTTAAAAGTTTCGGAGCCGAAGTCGGAAACGAAGGTCTAATAGTAATCGGAGGTTTCGACCTATCGGAGTCGGATTCGAAGCTCTTTCCTGGTACACACACAGTACTCAAATCCGTCATCCGTCATCTGTCTTCATGTAATAATATGACAGTACCTGTCTTATGTTTTTCCACAAAATGGCAGCTCATGGTACGAAACACAATCTGATATTTATTAGAAAATGTGTAATGTAGTATTTGTTGTTGTAGCGACAATATGAATACATCATCTGTGAAAATTACAACTCTCTAGCTCTCTCCGTTCTTCAGATACAGTCTGGTGATAGACGAACGGACGAACAGCGAAGCCTCAGTAATAGGGTCCTGTTCAGTATTTATGCCAGAAATACCGTCTCGGGGCCCATAGCGAGAATTAAAACAATATTAAATGCCGTTATACCGATTTTAATGTGTTTACCCCCACACTTTAACAGGTTAGACACTTACCTAGGGTTCCCGGCGTCGTCCAAAGCCCAGTTTGGTCTGACAGGAAGAAGGAAGGAAGGGAATAAATGAGACACCAAACCAGGGAGCTTCCAGAATTCCCGTTCCAGCAGTAGCAACGGTCCGGCGTTGTAGAAAAGGGCCAATCCAATAGCCACTTCACAATTAATAATCCAGCACTAATCCCGTAGCGATATATTCCCGTTAATACGTATTCCCGCACAATATTAACACTTTAAACCAGATTATATAGATCAAAGTAAAACGCTTCTTTTTCGTTCCAGCGAAAAACAGACAACGTCACTTCACAGCCGGCTGTCAAACCATAGATCCGCTATGATTTTTAATGTTGCCCGATTATACGGAACAAAACCCCCGACCAATTGAACTCCTGTTCAATTTTAGAAAACCAGTATTTAGTAACTAGTATTTAGTAACTAGTATTTAGCAGTATCCAGACCTCAAATAAAAACGAAATTCCCAACTTTGACCCGAAAGTGGAAATCAAACCAAAAAAAAACCTTTACCAAAAATAGCAATAAAATTAAATAAAATTTTAACCATGAAAAATACGTATATCTAATAAAGAGGCAGGCGTGCCAGAGAGGACACCGCGCGCTGAAGTCTGGAACCAGAAACCAGAATCTCCGCCACGCGGGGTGTGCCATCAGTACCAGATATCAATTTTAAAATACGTCCCCTACGCCAGAGTAGGGGGGCCAAATTTGCCTCTTTTAATAATACTAAGTCCCCTTCCCGAGGGGCCTCCGTCCTATCTGTCCATTTTACCCGTTGTTGCAACAGATGCAAGTACTCGGCCGACCAGCGCCTCCAGAAGTCTTGACTTATTTGCTGCAATAACTGAAAACGGGACAGGCGTCCGGGGCGCTCATCCTTCCAGGGATACTCCGGCAACGCGGTTAAAGGCTGACCGATCAAGAAGTGACCCGGGCGTCAAGACTTCTAGATCGTTAGGGTCAGGCGAGATTGGACAGAGAGGACGGGAATTAAGCACTGCCTCCACGCGGCAAAGTACTGTAACTAACTCTTCCCAAGTTAACACGGTCTCCCCGATGACACGGCGGAAATGGGTTTTAGCAGACTTCACCGCAGCCTCAAAAATTCCTCCCCAGTGAGGACAGGCCGGCACACTAAATTGCCAGCTGATTCCCCGCTGGGCGAGAGCCAGACTTAAACTATGATTACCAGAATTTAAAAAATTATTAACTTCGCGTAAATAATTCGCCGCCCCTCGATAATTTGTGCCATTGTCCGAACGTATTAAAGAGGGTACTCCTCTTCGCGCTACAAAGCGATCCAGCGTCGCGACAAAGGCCTCCGTAGACAGCGCAGAGACCAGCTCCAGGTGGACTGCTTTGGTGGCCAAACACACAAAGACGCACAGGTAGGCTTTAACGACCTTGGCGTTACGCAACGTCGATGACTTGACCGAGAAGGGCCCAGCGAAGTCCGTTCCGACCCCGTCGAACGGCCTCGAGGGAGAAATCCTATCCGGAGGAAGATCTCCCATCATGGGCTGCATGGTAGACGCCTTGAGCCTATAACAAGGGACACATCTAAACAGTACCTTTCGGACCGCCCTGCGAGCCGACAAGATCCAGAATTCACGCTGCAACACAGCGAGAAGCGCGCCACATCCAGCGTGCGCGTAACCGATATGCCGATCGGTGATCAGCAGGTCCACCAGAGGACCTCCTTTCGGTAGCAACAGGGGGTGCCTGCTGCCGTACGGCAGGTTGGCTTTCCGGAGCCGACCTCCTACGCGCAGAAGACCATCCTGATCTGTGAAAGGGTTCAACTTAGCGACCGCACCCTTCAAGCGAGCGCGACCGCAGCGCAGCGCCTCAAGTTCCGTCGGAAACCTCTCACCCTGCACCAGCCGAATGAGGTGCAGCAAGGAACTCCGACGCTCCTCCACAGTGGCGATCTGTTCACTCCTCCTCTGACGAGGGTGACGACAGTTGTGGATGAAGCGTTTAATCCAGCTAGTTACCCCCAACAACTTATCCAGCTTGCTGTAACGACCCGTCAACCAGTCAGGGTCTGGGGGCACTTCCGCCACAATCGCATGCACGCGGACTCCGGGCAGCTCCGCTCGCTCCGAGTCCGCGCCGAGAGCTGGCCAGGAAGCTTCTGACTCCCGCAGCCAGTCCGGACCCCACCATAATGGGTGATCAACTAGCTCCGGCGCGGAACAGCCGCGCGAAGCACAGTCAGCGGGGTTCAACTCACCCGGGACATGTCTCCAAACAATGTCCAGTCCAATGTTTTGGATTTGGGAAACCCGATTTCCCACAAAGGTCTCC
Source organism: Ectropis crepuscularia (assembly GCA_963693475.1). Taxonomy (NCBI): domain Eukaryota; kingdom Metazoa; phylum Arthropoda; class Insecta; order Lepidoptera; family Geometridae; genus Ectropis; species Ectropis crepuscularia. Next base: position 457,113 of record OY856355.1, read on the forward strand.
AAAGTGTGAGGGGCTGCTCTCAACCAGGCAAGCACGACCTGACTGTCTGACCACGCATAGACATTCCGGATGTCTATCGAGGTGGACAGTTCCTGATATACATGCTTGAGCAGCCGAGCAAGTAATGTGGCTCCGCTCAATTCCAGTTTCGGAATGGTGAGTCGTGTCCTGATAGGAGCTACCTTGCTCTTCCCCAATAAGAGCGTGACATTGACGTGGCCTCCAGCGTCAACTGTACGCAAGTACACAGATGCGGCATAGCCCAGCTCGGACGCATCACAGACCCCGTGCAGGCTGATCCGGCTACAGCCTGGTGGCAGAATGCGACGGGGCAACGCCACTCTATTGACCGTTTCGAGGTCAGATATCAAACGAAGCCAAGTGTTAAGCGAGTCTCCGACCAGGGGGTCGTCCCAGGAGACCTTCAGAGTCCAAAGTCGCTGTAACAGACACTTGGCTGCGAACAGAACCGGACTGATCCAACCGTTTGGATCAAACATCCTGGCGATGGTGGACAAAACCGTCCGTTTTGTCCACGCGCGTGTGGCTTCCAGTGCCACCCGAAAGGTGAAGATGTCAGCAACCGGTTGATACTGCATGCCCAGAACCGCAATCCCGTGCGGATCGTCACCTTCCTCGAAGAGCCCCGGATCCTGCTGGTGATCGTCCGGGATACCAGCCAGGACGTTGGGGTCGTTAGAGAGCCATTTCCGAAGCTCATAGCCTCCAGATGCGAGAAGCTCTGTAAGCTCATCCCGGAGCAACAGAGCTTCCTCCACCGTCTGCGCGCCAGTGCAAACGTCGTCCACGTACAGGTCGCGCTCCAGAACTGCGGCTGCACGTGGGTACCGAGCCCGTTCTTGCTCCGCCAACTCCAGCAGTGAGCGGATCGCAATGAAGGGGCTTGATCTCAACCCATAGGTGTTGGTGTTCAACTCATACACCATCATAGGGTCCTGAGGACTTTCCCGCCAGAGGATCAACTGGAACCTCCTGTCCTCGGGGTGTATGACCGTTTGTCGGAACATCATACGGATGTCCGCTCCCAACACCACCTGATGCCTACGGAAATTCAGGATGATGTCTACAATATCCCGATGTAACTTCGGTCCAGCGTGGAGGCACTGGTTCAGTGACACTCCTGTCGAAGTCGGAGCGGATCCATCGAACACCGTCCTGAGTTTGCCTGTCGACGCTTTCAAAACAGCGTGATGAGGCAAAAAGTAGTGGTCCATGGTCGACCAGTCGTCGCGAGCCGGAGACATGTGGCCCAGTGCCTCATACTCCCTCATGAACTCGATGTACTTTTCCCGAAGTACAGGATCTCGAGCCATGCGTCGCTCCATGGACCTGAGCCTTTTCTCGGCCAATGATCGAGACTGGCCCAGACGCGGGGGGTTATCCCGGAAAGGCAGCCTAGTCTCCAATCGCCCAGAAACCATTCTCCGAGTGTGAGCCTGATAAAAGTTCTCACACTCCACGTGCTCGGGATCCAGCCGAGACACGGTAGGCGGCTCTTCGATCTCCCAGAACCTCTGCATGATCTGAGCGAGGGCCGTTCCCGTAAAAGAAGCCTGATTCGTCTGCTGCCACTCATCCACCATTCCCAAAATGGCGTTCCCGTAGATGGTGGGCAGCGCCATCAGCGAAGACTGATCCAGCAGTCTAGGCTTGCCGTTCATGATGTAACCCAGTACATCAGAACCCAACAAAAGGTCTACCGGACCCGCCATCCCGAAGCGGGGATCCGCCAACCTGAGACCCTTAGTACAGGACAAAAGATCCGGTTCTATGTCCGCCTGAGGAAGCCAACCGACAACCGAATCCATGACGGTGGCCCTGACCGCAATCCTTTCCGAATAGGAATGTACGGACGAGAAGGAGAGGCGGGTCTGTCCAGCCGACCGCACCTCTGTGTTCCCGACTCCCCGCAACGGAGTCGGTGACTGAAACCTAGCCAGGCCCAGGCGATGAGCAACCCGGGTTGTTAAAATGCACCCCTGGGACCCTGTGTCCAAGAGCGCTCGTATCCGGACGTAGTCGCCTCTTGGACCCCAAACCCTTAACCAGAGGGTGGGCAGCAGGACCACCGGTTGATCCTGTGCCAAGGGAACGGAGGCTAGTCAATCCCTCCGAGGCCCGTCCGAACCCGTCGGACTACCGGGCCCAGCCCAATATGGCTGCCGAGTGCAAAGGGCCATCGGAGGGGGGGCATATCCGGCCGCCCTGCCATACCGAAAGTAGGGCGGGTGGTATTCCAGCCTCGGATGTTCATGGAGGGGAGGCGTGTACGCCCTCCATTCCATCGGTCGCGGATCCAGCGGCGGAGAAGGGTAACGCTGGGGAGGTGACCCCAGTGGTGACTCCGGTATCACCCTTCCACCTCTCCAGTTCGCCCGCGTCCGCGCGGGCTGTGAGGTCGGTGACCGAGCCACGTGTAGGACGCCCCTTGTTGGGCTGCCCGGTGCTGCCGTGGGTTGGGGTGGAGGGGGTGTGCTCCACGCTGTAGCCAATTCATTCTTGTACAATGCGTGGCTCTGCGTGGGAGCGCCCCCGCCCGTGGAGGGCCCCCTCCCTGAGGGCTGTCGACCAGCACCATCGCTCCTGACGCACAAGAGCTGATGGTGTGGTCCCCCACACCCAGGACACGGCCGTGCCGTGGGGCAGTCATTGTAAAATGACCCCCCAGGCACCCGTAGCACCGACGCAACCGCCGAACGATCCCTCGTCGTTCGGAAGTCGTCCGCGAAAGCAGGGCCGGACACTGCACCAGCGCGTGAAGCTGGCCACAGTTCGGGCACTCCTGCTCCGACGCACTCGTCACCGTCGCCGTCCGCTTCACCGCACCCTGAGTGCGGGGATTGGTAGGTCACGGTCCTGTTCCGGCAGGGCCACGAGCTGACGCGGCGGGCTGCGCCTCCTGAGGCGCCGACTCTGCCATCCTCGCCTCCCACTCCAGGACCCGAAGTAGCTCCTCAAACGTGGGGAAGACCTTCGGGTCGGCGTGAAGGCCCCTTTCCCGCTCGAACCGGGCGCGCAACTCCAGCGGCACCTTGCCCAGCAGGATGTGGACCAGCAGAAACGACCAGTGTTCTACTGGCAGTCCCAAGCTGCGCAAGGCGTTGTACGCCACCTTCACGGGCGTGAGGATTAGTGGCCGCAACTGAGACCTCTCAGTCACCTTCGGCAGCCCCAGTATTTGTGACACGTGAGCGTCGGCGAGGAGCCGAGGATTTTGAAACCTCGTCTCCAGCAACTCCATCGCCGTGCCGAAGTTGTCGTCGTCCAGCTCCAGGTGCTGGACCAGGGAGAGTGCCTCACCCTCCAGTGACGTGCGGAGATAGGCCAGCTTCTCCGCCCTCGTCAAGTCCGTGCGTGAATCTACGAGAGAGGCGAACATGCTCCGGAAGCCGCTCCACTCCCGCAGGTTCCCTGTAAACCTGGGCAAGTCCAGAGTGGGAAGGCGTCCCACTACACCCGAGCCCGCATCCCTGATGACGGGTCCCGAGCTCGCCCTTCCCTGACGACACCTCTCCAGCTGGCGAACCCTTTCGGAGACCTCGTCGTACACATCCAGGATGCGCCGCATGTCCGCCTCGATCCTCTCCATCTGCTCCTCAGGTGGAGACGGCCTTGCATCCCGCAGCGATCCTGCGCTCCTCTCAGCGACCTCCAGGCGCCTGTCGAGCTGTTCTGCCCTGTTTAGCAGCGCCTCCTCCCGGTCTCTCCGGCCGACCAATCCTTGTAAGGATTCGAACCATCGGAGCTGGTTGGCCAAATCCGAAGCCATTTTAAATTTAAATTTAAATTTTAAATTAGCCTAAAGTTCGGACAATGTCACAACAAATATATCCGCAACCTAAAAACCGGATACCACTTAATACTAATTTCCCGACAGTTTGGGGAGAAATTATACACTGGTATTACAATATTTAATCTTGGCTGAATGACTCAGTAACCAAGTTCGTGAATTAAAAATTTAAAACACACAAAAGAATATCTGGTTTACCTGATATTTTCCCAGAAAAATAAAAACAACAAATATATTATTACGGGGGTATTTACGGCTAACCGCGCTCTTGCTACCAAAAAATGTTCAGTATTTATGCCAGAAATACCGTCTCGGGGCCCATAGCGAGAATTAAAACAATATTAAATGCCGTTATACCGATTTTAATGTGTTTACCCCCACACTTTAACAGGTTAGACACTTACCTAGGGTTCCCGGCGTCGTCCAAAGCCCAGTTTGGTCTGACAGGAAGAAGGAAGGAAGGGAATAAATGAGACACCAAACCAGGGAGCTTCCAGAATTCCCGTTCCAGCAGTAGCAACGGTCCGGCGTTGTAGAAAAGGGCCAATCCAATAGCCACTTCACAATTAATAATCCAGCACTAATCCCGTAGCGATATATTCCCGTTAATACGTATTCCCGCACAATATTAACACTTTAAACCAGATTATATAGATCAAAGTAAAACGCTTCTTTTTCGTTCCAGCGAAAAACAGACAACGTCACTTCACAGCCGGCTGTCAAACCATAGATCCGCTATGATTTTTAATGTTGCCCGATTATACGGAACAGGTCCCGTTTTTACCATGTACGTATATTATATGGAAAACAAGGAGGCGGTTTTTTGAATATTAACAAAAACTGGATGACAAGATGTTCAAGCCCACTACCAGTCGGAAGCGTGCCCAGCATGCTGGCGGCAGTACCACGCTGAATAGCGATGTATATGTGTTGGGCCAAATAAACGCTAGCATTTTGGTCACGCGTTGCGTCGGCGAAGCTCTCGGAAAGGCTTTTGAAGATGAAGTCAGCTCCCGGCCTTCACAGGCACGATGTCTCAATTCTCAACCCCAAAGGGCTTAAATATAAAACCACTACCGAGGGTTGCATATTTCCGCCGTTTGAGACGCTAAGCTGAATTAGCCGCTGCACTGGCCCTACCATGTCTCTCTCGAAGAAGTGATGGTGCCAGAGTATCGACACAAGGTGCGTCCCACACTAGGGGCCGACTCAACTTCCAAGGCAAAAAACTCATTCCGTTAGGTCTTTTGCCATCGTCACGCGTAAGACCACTCCGGTTTGAGTAGGGCTGGGACATTGGCGGTGGAAAAAGCCAAAGTTTTGTGTGTGAATTGTTCACCAGTATCTATTTATCTGGACGACGTAGTCATAGCTTCTTAAATTAGTCGAGTGAACTTTTTACTTGACTAGAAATTAGTTAGTTGACGTGAAATGATAATAATTGAAGTCGGTTTTTGTTTTTTCGGATATTATTTCAATCCAAATACTGTACTAAATTTAGTGTTCAACAAGCTTCGGTGCAGAAGCAGAACCAAAGCAGAACGTTGTTTTTCTAAAATTGAATAAAATGTTATCTTACTAAGTATTATTATGTATATATTATGTAAAGGTTTGATTTGGTTGAAATTTGAAACACAGATAGTTTATATAGTCTCATATACTACCTATCATCTCGGAAAAAGCATGGGCCCTAACAAAACAAATATTAACGACAGAATGATATTACAAATTAGATTGACATTTGAAACACACATGGTTTAGAGTCTAAAATATTACATCGGCTAATAAGTCTATCAAGACTTATTAGCCGATGTAATATTTAAGACTACTACTTAGGATATCATCCTGTAAAAATGTACAAGTGGGTAAGTATCAGATCACGCACATCAGCTACAGACTCTTCATAATGTATCCTATAAAAATCCTACAAACTTAACACTGGGGCTATGTTCGATAATCCACAACCTTACTACGAGTGTGTTTGATGTTGCTTAAAATATAAAATATGAAGTTGCTAAACTTGAATAAATATATTTTTGTGTGGAAAAACAAATCACTCGGTTTGTGTAATGACCACCCATCCAAATATTTTTACGTAAGTACTACGAATGCACTAATAAGGTCGCAAGATCAACGTACGCGAACGAAGTAGCGGGTTCAGCTAGTCATTAATATAATAGCTGATCGACTACTTGAGAAAACGCAAAAAAAAATCTCAAGTGTCAAAAATGTTAGTTTATATTTTAAGTACAGCTAGCATGCTAGAAGCGTCTTGAAACGCTCTTGAGAAAGATGGATTTAACCACGTACAAGTAACGCGACACTTTATATGCCGAAGCGTAAACAAACGCACTTAGGTAACCTGACACCCGTTTTCCCGCCAAAATTATAAAATCGATTCGCCAAAAGTGTAGCAAGCGGTTAGGAGAGATTCTAAGATTCTGCAAGGAAATATTGATGTGAGAGGCATTGTCGTCTTTTTGTTCCTGACAACTACTTTCGAGGCATAAAACATTAATTATATTATTTGCCGAGCCGAAGTGTAAAAACGGCGGTCGTCAAGCCTCACCGCTACCGCGGTCCCTTGCGGCAATGAACGCCCTCCTCGATGCAGAGCCGGACTGTCATGTGTTTGCGGGTCAGTGGAAGGCTGAAATGAAAGGATGAGGCGGGATTGTTTGTTATTTTGTGAAAGATTATAGATTGATGTGAAGATTGATGTGAAGATTAAACTTACTGTTCGGTTTTTTTTCATGCAGTCGTCGCACTCGCATAACCGCTTGCCGTGCATCTCTGGCGCGTACCGTGTCAACTAGCGTGTCTCTAAAGAAACAATTGCGCGTTGTTGCCAACTCGCTAACGGTCATAGGTTCCGAGTTCCGAGTAATCGTCATTGTCTCAACTCTCCTCTGTCACAACTCACCTTGGTCTCCCCTACAGTCAGTCAAGTTATAAGAGTCATTTTCATTAAAGGTACTTATATTTAAAAATTAAACATGTGAGCATTTAAATTGACATCCATTTTTTGCCTTGACACTTTTACTGGATCACATTTGTGTTGTTATAGTAATTTTGTTTTATTTTTGTATTGACATTATTACCATTTGATATTAGATTTTTTTTAATATTAATAATGTATCTTTTTAGGGTTCCGTAAAACGTAAAAACGGAACCCTTATAGATTCATCATGTCTGTCTGTCTGTCTGTCTGTCTGTCTGTCCGTCCGTATGTCACAGTCACTTTTTGCCGAAACTATGAAAACTACACTGTTGAAACTTGGTAAGTAGATGTATTCTATGAACCGCTTTAAGATTTGAACAAAAAAATTTAAAAAAAAGTTAAATTAGGGTTGCCCCCCATACTGAGAACTGAAACTAAAAGAATGTTTTTTTCATCAAACCTACACGTGTAGGGTGTCTATCGATAGGTCTTCAAAAATGATGTTGAGGTTTCTAAAATCATTTTCGTCTACACTGAATAATTTGCGCGAGAGACACTTCCAAAGTGGTAAAATGTGCCCCCCCCCCCTCTAACTTCTAAAGTAAGAGAATGAAAAATCTAAAAAAATATATGATGTACACTACCATGTAAACTACCAACGAAAATTAGTTTGAACTCGATCTGATGAGTAGTTTTTTTTTTAGTACGTCATAAATACACTATTATTGAAACTTCGATCAAAGTTACAACGAACTACAATAACTATGTGTACTATGTATATTATGTTACTTGCTGCAACGGAACCCTTCATGGGCGAGTCCAACTCGCACTTGGCCATTTTATTTTACTTTAGTAATTATTGAGATCTGTTTTTTGTTTTGATGTTTGATAAGTATTCGTGTGTAAATTAGTATTGAATTGTCTTTATACAAAATTGAATTGCTTTAGGTACTATTTGTTTAGGTGTATATACTATAGGTAAATAAACTATCATTGTGTTACAACAATAATATTGTTATTTACATTAGTGTAACACGATAAGTCAGTACTAATTTATTGAAACAAATATATATTTTTTAATAAATAAATTTCAGAATGCTTCAGCCAAACGTGACGTGGTTTGGGCGAGTTCCCACGAAAGCGGCAAGTGATGATTGAAATAATTGTATGGGTAAATTTGGCTTTCCTAAATGCAGATTACAGAAAACAATTAACTCCTTCAATAGTATTCACTTCTGTTATTTAATTTCTGGACAAGTGGAAGTTCTCAAAGAAGCTGAAATAAAAAAAAATGGCAGTCATAGGAACTGCCGATGGAAGTGAAAACTTATAACTCAGAATTTAATAGCTTACTTTGGAAACTACGCGAGTGTAACCGGAGGGTGTGGCCTGGTCCTCATAGCATGACCATCTAGAAATGCGTCAGCATTTCCCATTGCCTCACGCATTTCTAGATGGCCATGCCATGATGGCCAGGCCACGACCTTTCAGCATTTCCCATTGGCTCACGCATTTCTAGATGGTCAATGGCCATGGTCTCGAGATTTCTTATCATACCCGATCGTGACGCTAGAATTCAATTCACAGCCCACGAAAAATCTGTCTAAGCGCGCCAAAAGAAGTTTCCACTTCAAAACTACCTAATGAGCAAGGCATATTAATTACACTGTAGATGATTTTGTAAAGGACAGCAATGTTTGGAAAAGGAATATGGCAAAATTAGAACTATTGTAATTGTAATTGAACAAGGTAAAATAATACTAAAAATTAATGTAATTTTTTTAAGTACTACACGTATTAATTATTTGGGTAATTTGTATTTTCATCATGACAAAGCCTTTTTACAGCTGTACCTAGATGACAAGGTCCCTTTACAGCTGATTATTTTTTATTTGACATTATTCTGTTAGGTAGAGTGCTCGCAATATAACTCTGCGCGTATCAAAATATGGAACTAATTGACAGGCCGTCAACTTCTTATTTACGTCAGTTGACAAAAGTTTGTTTACGTTTGGTGTATTTATAAATTTCCAAAATAATTAAAAGGTTTTATTATGCCGAAAGTGATTAAAAGTGCTGGCCGTGGCTGGTTCTTGAAAATCAATCGTGGTTGTGAAGAAGAACGATACAATAACGGGCCAAAAGTGCAGTTTTCCAAACGCAGAGCTATTTGACAACTAACATGTAGGGATACCATAGCAATCAAATCTCCACCTATTATCGGCATATTTTAAAGCTGAGGCTTTAGGTTGAGGTGCGGCTTTGGGTTTGATTGTTTTATCGCCAATTTACCCGTGGGAAAAAATGTGTGTGCTTAATACCGAATGTGAGAAACTAGTTATAAATGTTTTTTTTTTCATAATATACAAATCAAAATAGAAAACACAGTGACACAGCAGTGAAGATCAGCTGATTGTATCTTTCTCGCTCGGGTACACTCGGCGGTTCCATGTTCACCCGATCGACCCTTTCACCTAACAGCGGTGCGCCAAAAGAAATTTTACTTAATTTTTTTTTCAACGTTAGCTTGGATACTCTTTAACCCTTAACTCTGTATTCATTACTGTATTTTTATTGTAGGCGTTTCAGAACGTACTGCCACGTGGTAATGGACAACGCATTATACCACTGCACTCAGATAAATAAAGCGGCTACAATAGGCAATGTAAAAGAAGAAAGCCAAAAGTGGCTTAAGAAAAATTAAATAGATTTCGACGATTGTAGGACAAATCCGCAGTTACTCGAATAAAGAGGCACAAAGAAGACCCACAATACCAAATAGAATAACTATTAAAGGAACATGGACAGGAACTTTTGCGATTACCGCCGTGATTCATCGTGATTTTAACCCTATTGAAAAAAGAAAATGATACTATGGAAGCCAATGACTCATTAAAAGAACGTTTATGCGCCAAATTTTCAAATAGTGTTATTTATGGTCTCAATAAAAGATTTACAAGTTTAAATTAAATTCTTGTTATTGCGATGTTGGTGTAGGTTGAAAATGACAGATTTTTTGTAATGTAATAAACTATAATAAAGTTTTCCTGGTGGTAAGAGACTCAGACAGCCTGTACCAATTACCAATGATACTTGGCCATACTGAACCAAACCAGCACTGCAAAGGCGTTCATTACTTCGAGACATTCGTTCTTGAGTCTCAGTTGTCGTGTAGTTACTTAAATTGCTTCCCTGAAAAATCCCTTCCCGTACCTGTTTTATGAAGTTGTACGTTCCCAATGAACGGGAAGGGAACCTATTAGCTTGACCTGGCAACATTAAGTACGCCACCAGTCGCGCGCAGACTTATACTGCGAGCACTATAGCTATATTTTTCTATAATTTTATTGTAAGTGACGTTACCAAGTGTTCTTTTGAGTAAATAGTTCAAATAATTAAATTTAATAAAATTGGATTTGTACTTTAAGATGCAGTTTTAGCTATCGGTAATGTGTTTATTTACATTTTGCTCCTCGTTTGGCACGAGTATATCGGATGCATCGGTATGCCCATTACATATTAGACGTACCCTGAGCACATTGGTGATACATAGCGTCTGTTGTCTAGCGTTAGTTGTTTACACACCACCAATCTACTTGACCCCTAGAACCGCCAGCGGCGAGGTATGCTGTAGTTCTACTTATTTTGGTTGTTGACAACGAATAGTGATAGGTAAAAACGTCCGGCCTTCACCGCTTCCTGCAACCGACTAGAACGGAAAGAGTGAGCTCACTCTTCCCAACGATGTCATATTTCTGTACGCCTAAAGTTTGCGAGGGCTCATGCATCAAATGGTGTTTATATCGACGATCGGGTGTATATAATGCCACCATAAAATTGCAATAACTGTCAGTTTACACTGTATTTTGGCCATAGTCTCTCTTTCAGCATAGAACATCAAAAGAAGGAGATTACAAGGCGAATTCAGCTTGGATGAGCAGCTTTCAAAAAACTAGATCACATTATTAATTCACAGAGTAAGACTGTGGAATAGAGCGTGAATTAAGGATGTAATCTAGGTTTTTGAAAGCTGCCCATCCAAGCTGAATTCGCCTCGCAATCTCTTCCTCTCTACTCTACTCTTACATAATATGGTGTAACATTCTTGCACGGCCATTTACACAGGTGGCTATATACAACATCAGGGTAGCCACGAGAACCATAGAAAGGTCTATGCTTGGTATCAAACGCCAAGTAAGCGTGGTGGGATAGGGAGAGGTACACCGCAATATTACTGGTATTGCGGTACGCCGCTCTCCCTATTCCTATCTCCTCTTTCTCTGCAGCCTCACCGCGTTCGCCATCTAATAACAATGATAAATAAATAAATATTGGTGGACAATTCCCACACAACGCCATCTGACCCCAAACTAAGCAAAGCTTGTACTATGGCGGCCAGATAGCTGATATATAGTTTTACTAGCGGCCCGTTCCGGCTTCGCTCGGATCATAACCTAGACACTGTCTGCGGCGCCATCACTCTGCGTCCGCGTCACACCACGGCGTCTGCACGGTCCATCTGCCGGACTTATTTGTGAATCTAAACCATCTTCGAATCCACTTGTACACACATAAAAAAAAATCATTCAAATTGGTCCCGCCGTTTAGGAGGAGTTCACTGTCAAATTATTAAATTACTAGCTGTGCCCCGCGGTTTCACCCGCGTCTATTTGAGGAAAATCCATACCTACTAAAATATCCATTGCTTTAAAAAGCTATGATCCGTAAGAGAACTGTAGAAAAACAAGAAAGGAGCGCTAGATAAAAGTAGAGTGATCTGCTAAAATGTGTATAGTGCAGGTGTTTTAAAGTACGTAAAAATACTGTGTATACGATGGTTTTAGTTTTCTTTTCTTGAACAAATTGGTTATCTCTGTAACCTGATCCTCTTGATGGTGCAATATATTGTATACCAAGTTGTCCGTATGAAAATCAGTCTCGGCGTGAATCGATTCCTTGGTGCTTAAATGTTTGCCCCTGTGATAGGAGCCAAACGTCCTCACGTCTGGACACCCTTGATCTCCCGCGTTGGGCTAAATGCTCGGCCTCATCACCTATCACCATCCAGCTGAAGAGGACGGGGACAGCAGCTCACCGATATACCGGCTCTCTTCTCCTACAGCCCCAACGCCTCCGCCATCATACTGCAGTGGGCAGGGAGTACGGCGCAACATATAATACCGGTATTCCTCTCCAGCCAAGAAATCTCCTCTACAGCCACAGTGCCTACCACCAAGCATCACGGCACGTCTCAGTCGTACCGGCACCGTCTGTGCCGCGCAACTCCTACCTAACCGGGTCGCTTGAACCGCAAGGCTTGGAGCCCATATCTCTGGCGAGCAGTTCCACTGGTGTTTCTCTTAGCTTCACTGTGGCTGACCAGGCCACGGCTACTGGACCTCCGCCTCGTCAATGCGGGAACTCCCCGAGAAGGAAGCAAATGGTATCTCGTAGAGCAACCGGCGGCCGTCTTCTTTCTATTCACCGTAACCTTTTATTAGATAGAAGTTGAAAATTATGCGCATTTTTTTATGTCGTTGAACAATTACGCACGGTCACACAATGACAGTAGGATATATGTCGGGATCGACATTACCGACGGATATGGTACCCCTACCGACAAAAACTCCCGTAGGTTTCTTCAGCCGTGGGCTGGCAGCAGAGTCTTGGGACCGCTATCGCACTCGACCGCGCCTCTGCCATTGCTGCCGCCTTTTGTGAGAACACCTCGCGGAATGCGGTCGAACCACCGCGTTTGGTTACAATGACGCGTCAGAAACCAGCGACGCGTCAAATCCTCGGGAAATCATATCCCTAGGTGCGGTGCCGGACCGGCTTAAACGACCTACACCCCAGACCCTCCAGTGGAAACAGGATCCGAGTCAAGTGCACCTCTAGGATCGCTCCCGTGTCCACTTTCGCCTCATTGGATGAGGTACAGGTCATGGCGTGCTCTCGCTCCTTCAACTCACACGACCTTTCACTGTCCAGCATCTTGGCTAAGATGATCGAGAGCGAGAGGTTCGCCCTCACGACCGCAGCTAGAGATGGCCGCGGTTCCGCCGCTGTGGCTACATCACCTCGAGGACCCTCATCTGGAAGACGAACGCTAAGAAACATCACTGGACCACGTGACCACAATAAAGTGGTATATTATTTTGTTGCAGAGTTGTTTTAAAACTAAGGATATTTTCTAAAGCATTCATTAAAATCAAATAATGTCAAGGGTAATTTTGCTAAAAAACCCTTTAGCGTAAAATTGAGGTAGCAGGTTTCTTGCTCTAAGTATTTCCAATGTTCGGTTGTATGAATAGTTATGTTAGTGTATAAAAACCAACGGACAAATATAAACAACAATAGGTACACAGAATAGAAAAGAAAACATATTAAATTCCATAATACAATAAAGTGGCCAAGTGCGACTCGCCTATGAAGGGTTCCGTTGCAGCAATATACATAGTACACATAGTTCTTGTAGTTCGTTGTAACTTTGATCGAAGTTTTTATAATAGTGTATTTATGACGTACTAAAAAAAACTACTCATCAGATCGAGTTCAAACCAATTTTCGTTGGTAGTTTGCATGGTAATGTACATCATACATTATTTGAATTTTTTCGTTCTCTTACTTTAGAAGTTAGAGGGGGGGAGGGGGCACACATTTTATCACTTTGGAAGTGTCTCTCGCGCAAATTATTCAGTGTAGACAAACATTATATTAGAAACCTCAACATCATTTTTGAAGCCCTATCGATAGACACCCCCACACGTGTAGGTTTGATGGAAAAAAAATTAGAGTTTCAATTCTCAGTATGGGGGGAAACCCAAATTTTTTTTTTTTTGTAAAAATCTTAATGCGTTTCACAGAATACATCTACTTACCAAGTTTCAACAGTGTAGTTTTCATAGTTTCGGCAAAAAGTGGCTGTGACATACGGACGGACAGACAGACAGACAGACATGACGAATCTATAAGGGTTCCGTTTTTAGGGTTCCGTAAAACGTAAAAACGGAACCCTTATAGATTCGTCATGTCTGTCTGTCTGTCTGTCTGTCTGTCCGTCCGTATGTCACAGCCACATTTTGCCGAAACTATGAGAACTACACTGTTGAAACTTGGTGAGTAGATGTATTCTGTGAACCGCATTAAGATTTAAACAAAAAAGTTTAAAAAAAAGAAAAATTAAGGTTGCCCCCCATACTGAGAACTGAAACTCAAAAAATTTTTTTTTATCATATCTACACGTGTGGGGTGTTTATCGATAGGTCTCCAAAAATGATGTTGAGGTTTCTAAAATCATTTTCGTATACACTGAATAGTTTGCGCGAGACACACTTCCAAAGTGGTAAAATGTGTGTCTCCCCCCCTCTAACTTCTAAAGTAAGATAATGAAAAATCTAAAAAAAATATATGATGTACATTACCATGTAAACTACCAACGAAAATTAGTTTGAACTCGATCTGATAAGTAGTTTTTTTTTAGTACGTCATAAATACACTATTATTGAAACTTCGATCAAAGCTACAACGAACTACAAGAACTATGTAAATTATGTTACTTGCTGCAACGGAACCCTTCATGGGCGAGTCCAACTCGCACTTGGCCACTTTATTACGTTTTACGGAACCCTAAAAATACGTAAATAAGCAACAATAAGCAACAATGCATTGTTATAGAACAAAGGACAATGCCCACGTCCCATACATTGAAAAACCTGTCAAACTTTTTTTGATACTGAATGAAAAATTTAATGCAAATTGATGTTATTAGTGTTTTTGCATGCCGAAAGGCAGAATGTGGAGCTCTTTTGTCTGTATCAAATCACCTGTAAATACCCATATGCGCAAATAAAGAAAATTTTATTTATTTATTTATTAGCTTTATAATATTAGTATAGACTAAAATGGCTATTAAAAAATAGGGGTTGGTGATAAAAGAGTTAAAATTAATTTAGTATGTAAATTATGTATTTTTTCACGCCACATTATAAAAAAAATTAAAACAAAACATGTTGTACAAAAAATTGGGTTGCACAACCCTTATCACTTAGGGGTATGAAAAATAAATAGTAGCAGATTCTCAGACCTACTGAATATGCATATAAAATTTGGTAAAAATCAGTTAAGCCGTTTCGGAGGAGTAAGGTAACTAACACTGTGACACGAGAATTTTATATATAAGAAATACATACTTGATAATATGTATTATATTGAAAAGTTGGCTTCCAGTCAAGATCGCGGCGGGGAGGAAGAGCGGCGCAGCGTAATACCGGGGTCCTCTCCCACCGCGTCCTCTACCCCACAGCTGCAATGTAGACCTATCCCCAGCATCACGGCCCACCTCATTTGCACCCCTAAAACCTCAAACTCTTGAAAACTACTAATAAAGTTGGCTCCGATTGATGATAAAACTATGCCAAAAATAATAAGTGACAGCAATTGGTTTAATTTGTAGTGATTTAGGTAATTAGTGGTTACTTGAATGTATTATTAGGACTGTTTATTTTATATTCTCGTTGGGATTGCCGTTAATAGTCAAATCAGTTTGACGACAACGTGAAAAACGAATATTCAAATAGTCTTGTAACAATTTTACTTTCAAAATTCCTACCGCCTTATTTTATAAAAAAAAGGGGCCAAGTGCGAGTCAGACTCGTCCATGAAGGGTTCCGTAGCAGTAAGTAACATATGTAATACATGAGTTCTTCTAATTCGTTGTAACTTTGATCGATGTTTTAATAATAGTGTATTTTATGACTTACTAAAAAAAACTACTTACTAGATCGAGTTCAAACCAATTTTCGGGAAGTTTGAATGGTAATGTACTTAAATCAATTTTTTTTTTTTTACCTTTATTATTCTCTTATTTTGGAAGTTACACATTTTTACCACTTTGGAAGTGTCTCGCGCAAATTATTCAGTGTAGAAAAAAATGACTTTAGAAACCTCAACATCCTTTTTAAGGGGGCGCCTAAAGCCAGAAAACGAAAAAAGGACATTTTCGACGCCGCTCACTGAAGTTAAGAAACTAAAAACTATGACAAAAAAAATATTGACGTGTGGGTACAATCAAGAAGAAGCACAATAACCGAATAGAATTTTAAAAATAGATCAGTTTTTTACAATAAAAAAATAAAAATGACACCGAAAAAATCCGTTTTAATTCGAGTACTCGAAATTATCAGCGATGACCCCACATTATTTTTTGGTAATAAAATTCCTATTTGTACGTTCTAGTAAAGTAACCGAACACTTTTTTAAATTTATGTTTAGTTATTGAGTAATTAAGTAAAACTTGGTCAAAAATGGTCTCCTGATTACATATTGATTTTTCCTCCAAACTGTGTCATGCTATTCTCGACTTTATGTACATCACATTAAGAATCGCGTCGCGCGGGTGAAATCTGATTTTTTCCTGGCTTTAGGCGCACTCTTAAGGACCTATCCATAGACATACTACACGTATGGGTTTGGTGAAAAACATTTGTTGAGTTTCAGTTCTAAGTATGGGGCACCCCCTAAGTTTATTGTTTTGTTTTTATATTTTTGTGTAAAAATTGCGGTTCACATAGTAGTACATCTACTTACCAAATTTCAACAGTATAGTCCTCATGGTTTTGATAAAAAAAGACTGAACCGTTTTGGAGGAAACAATTTTACAAGCGATTTACGAGTAAACCTAAACGGAAGGAGGTTGTAATTATTTTCTTATCTGTGCTTCGGCTGTATGTTTTTTATTTTCGTCAATATTAACCAATCTTGTAACATTATAGGTACACACGTTCCAAAGATTCGAACGAAGAGATTTGACTCTATTTCTATGATAAGAACGTTTAGGCTGTGGAAAGCGTTGCCTGAGTGGGTTTACCGATGTTTATAATTTTGGTGTTTTCAAATCTAGAGTGAACTTGAGTGAGTTTCTTCAAGGTAAGCGCGCTTTATCGTAGAATGTATTGTCGCTTAACATCAGGCGAGAAGGCGGTTAAGTGTAAACGCATAAATAGTTAAAAATATTTTTCATTGTTGATTTAGAACTGGATCTCTCCCAGTTGTTCCTAATAAAATTTGAAGAAAATATTTAACTCTTAAAGCGGTAGGGAGGGAAACATTGGTAGCCGCGTGGCGGCGACCAGTCGACGGCGGCGTTCATTCCCCGGCCCGGCCGGAGGTCCTGTGGGATAACTGGGAAACTTGCTGATGACGCAAACAAACGTAGGCATATAAATTAACTATTGAATGGTTATTCATTTATTATTATAACAATAGGCATGGTGACTCAAAAAAACTAATTAGTCCGTCAGTTATATTTATAAAAAACATTGTACACGCATTTTTTCTTTTGATTCAAAAACAAATAATAAAGTGGCCAAGTGCAAGTTGGACTCGCCCATGAAGGGTTCCGTTGCAGCAAGTAACATAATATACATAGTACACATAGTTCTTGTAGTTCGTTGTAACTTTGATCGAAGT
Source organism: Ectropis crepuscularia (assembly GCA_963693475.1). NCBI lineage: Eukaryota > Metazoa > Arthropoda > Insecta > Lepidoptera > Geometridae > Ectropis > Ectropis crepuscularia. The sequence continues at coordinate 474,335 of OY856355.1, forward strand.
TTCAATAATAGTGTATTTATGACGTACTAAAAAAAAACTACTCATCAGATCGAGTTAAAACTAATTTTCGTTGGTAGTTTACATAGTAATGTACGTCATATATTTTTTTTAGATTTTTCATTCTCTTACTTTAGAAGTTACACACATTTTACCACTTTGGAAGTGTCTCTTGCGCAAATTATTCAGTGTAGACGAAAATGATTTTAGAAACCTCAACATAATTTTTGAAGACCTATCGATAGACACCCCACACGCGTAGGTTTGGTAAAAAAAATTTTTTTTTGTTTCAGTTCTCATTATGGGGGGCAACCCTAGTTTATCTTTTTTTAAATTATTTTGTACAAATCTTAATGCGGTTCACAGAATACATCTACTTACCAAGTTTCAACAGTGTAGTTATCATAGTTTCGGCAAAAAGTGGCTGTGACATACGGACGGACAGACAGACAGACAGACAGACAGACATGACGAATCTATAAGGGTTCCGTTTTTACGTTTTACGGAACCCTAAAAATGATGAAGATAAAGTTCTCAGAAGTTTTGACTGACGTCGCGTCTATTAACGATTTTTATGTAGACTTGACGGAACAACCCGCACTCCGGAAATTTGATGGCATACTCTATCTTTGTAAATTTTCAATAATTTGAAAATATTCGTGTCCCATTTGTTTTCGTAACCTACCTAACGGACTAAGAAAATTAAAATGGTATATTTTTAACTCAATCATAATCCTCATTCGTCTAGGCTAGGCTATGGTATGCTTTGCCTGAGTGGTCTTCCCCGAACGATTTAATCTTGGTGTTTTCAAAGTCCAGAGTACCTATTCTGTGTGTAACAGCGCAGTGAGCTGTTATGTGACAGGCATGTTGCTTACCATCAGACACATGTCCTGCTCGTCTCGTCACTCTTTATTTAAACATGATTTAAAAAAAAATACGGTCTACCTCGAAACATGACCTCAGGTTACACCAGGTTTCATTCAATTCATTCAATTAGTAGTCGTGGCGGGGTATGCTTCCCTGTCACACCATTTTGTCACACTAGTGTGACACAGAAGAATTTTTTTCTTCGTAGTCACACTAGTGTGACACGCGAGAATTTAATTCTTCACAGTCACACTACCATCTTGTCCAAATATACTTGTAATAATAATTCCAAGAATGTAATGTACTATTGTGTGTGTATGTATGTGTGTAGTGTTATATGTGAATTGTCCACCAATATATATTATTATATTTAGATATGTAAACCTCATAATTATATAAAAATACCAATTAAATGTATCAATTTAATCTAACCGGCCCGATTAGGGTCTATCACTGAAATTTTACTCCGGGTGGGCTCCCGCCAGAAGCTCTGCGGTCAGCCCTGAGTGTCGCTTCTCCATACTCGGCCTGCGCTCCACTACGCTTGGCCTCGCATGGCTCGCTCCACTCAGGACCTTCCTTGAGCTTCTGGCTCCCGCATTTTTTATATACACTCTAGGGGTAGTAGCGACAAGACTACGTAGAGTTGGGGTGCCCCGAGGCGGATCTGGGTCGTAACCTAACCGGTCCGATTAGGTTACTTATAAACATATAATGCAAGTTGAGTTGCTTGCAAACGAGTTTGTGAAAAGAACTAATTTTTACAATTTGTAAATGAAAAAAAACCAACCATACTCAACTTTTTTTGATATTCTACCTACCTATAAAACTATTAATAAAATTCGTTAATCAAATTAAGGACACACTCATAAAAAACAACCAAATGCGTCTCATACATAAAGAAATAACAATTGAGACTTTTCTTAATAATTTACGTTAAGAAGTAACGACGCTTATGTGATGTTATTTCTTAGTGTCAGTTTCGTAATAACTAATATTTTCTTTTGTTTCCGGTTAGTTTTACATACTTTTCAAATATATTGATTGTTTTTCAATTTAGACTTGGTTGTTTGTGTTGCTGAATATTTGGTGTGGTGGTTAGTCATACGATGTAATCGATTATTGTCTGTCACACCAGATGGTATGACACAGAGGAAAAAAAATCTTCTGTGTCACACTGGTGTGACAAAATGGTGTGACAGGGAAGCATACCCCGTCGTGGCGTACTACGCGGATACAGACGATGAAAAAGAAATAAATGCCCTTTCAGTACCTATCGTTTTAGCAATACTATTTTCTCTTATCGGACTGCTCGTAGCTCAAAAAAAGGGACATCATTTCATAATTGAGTAATTTTAAAGATTCGAACGCGGAGGTTTGATTGCACTTGCGTAATAAGAACGTCTAGTTTGTGGAACGCTTTGCTTGAGTGGGGGTTTCCCCATTGTTATACTATGTCGGTCTTTGAGTCGGGATTGAATCGGTTTCTTCTAGACAAGCATGCTATCATAGACTGCATCGTAGCTTAACATTTAATACATTTTACGTTGCTTAACGGTCTAATGCACGTCTGACGTTTAGTTATTAAAAAACACAAAAAAAATAATTAATTATGTAAATATCTTCAAAGTACAGAATTCATTGCGTTACAGTTTTATTAAAAGTAGATGTATATATAACATGTGTTTAGGAAATATCGTGTTAGGTAGTCTATAGTCTCTGGTACTGGCCTATGCTGGGCTACGAGAACAATGGTCTGGCATGCGTCACGGGCTCACTGGCCTCTATATAAATAAGCAAAAAAATAATTATATTAGTATCAGATTTGATTCCAAGTGTACCACTCTACAAAGTGCGAGTATTTTTAATCTAAACGAAGAAAGATTGTTTCTGACGAGAAAACTGAACAGAAATCACCATGCGAGCTCCGTTACTAATACGTATTTTACTAATCGCGCTCTATATTATTAGTGATTCTTTATGTGATCAACCCAAACCGTTTTTTCTAGAATCCGACCCAGCAGCTAAAGGGTTGACGAAGCATCATATAATTCCGGGGAATACTTTGAAACGCTTCTTCAAGGCGGCCGTCGATGAAGGCAAAAAAGATAAAAATATAGAGGTTGAATTAAAATCAAGTATACTTCATATAGCAAACAACATCAAGAACGACGCATTGGATAAATATAGCTTAGCAGCACTAGAAGGGATTAAGAATGGGCACATGAACTTAGCTAATTTAAAAGGTTACGCTTACTCTCTGTACTACTGGATGCCGGCAAATATCTTTATGGGCCCAAATCCGAATTGCAGAAAAGGTGATCCTGGGTCCAAATTCGATGACAATGCAAAATATATAATCAATGATCAAAGCAAATTTAACACTCTTTTGAACATATACATGGACATGGAGCAATATTCGGCGACAAGAGAAATGCGATATTTTAACCATGTAAACCAAAATTTGAAGACTTTAAGGGAGCGATTACCTTATAAGTATAACCAGAAACAGTGGGTGTGGGACGCGAACAACAAATGTGAAATAAGAACTTCAGCTCCGGCTCAGACTCACAGCCACGGCCACAAACAAAACCACCATCCAAGCCACGTTCCGAGCTACAGTCAAAGTCAAGCTCAAAGTCACAGTCACCACTATGGCCAGATCCACGGAAGAAGTCAAAACTCTAATCGAGGTCGAGGACAAAGTTCTAGTCACGGTCGTGGTCGCGGTCGCGGTCACGGTTACCAGGGTTAGCGGCTGTTTTGTACCATTTTCCTAATCATAAAATAGTAATAATCTTCCGAGAGTTGGTAGCAAATTTTGGGTACGTACCTATTTGAGCCAAGCTGACACAAACTTGTCACATAGCTCTCCTATTTATACCCCAACACGGAGTTGCAGACTTGGCTGGTGACTGGTGAGTAGCGGGACAAACTAAAAAAAAATGTTACTTATGTTATGTTATTAGACAATATGCAATGTATGTGTTGTAGTTTAACGTTCAAAGAATAAAAAAATAAAATAAAAAGATAAGAAAAACACTACAAAGACCGAAACAAGATTGACAAAATAAAGTATGTACTCGGACTATAACATTACTTCATTATAAGCTGAAAGTCTTAGTTAAATAATAGTACATTATGATATAAGTGCGGTAAGTTGATAATTACAGCCGAGGCTTTATTGCTAGCTCGAGCCGAAGGCGAGAGCTATAATTAGCAGAGGCTGTAATTATCAAAGCGCACGTATGTCATACGACGTTTTATAACATATTTGCGAGGAAATAAACAAAAATCTGACGACATTTTCAAATAAAAACAATACAGCGAAAAAAAACGCGCGGAATAATATTTACTTGATCACAGATCACAGCTTCAAAGCACAGAGTAAGTAATCACTATGGATCACAGATTAGCAATGCGCGCGCATCGGCGCCTTTTTTTTTTAAGCAACGGCACAGAACCAGCCGGTATGCCATTAATAATAAAGTAAATTAATATTTTTGTGTTTTGTTACAGAAAAATTAAAGTAATTTATGATCTTTCTAAATTAATTAAATTAACGAATTTAATAATTCTTTATTATATTTTACCTCTCAAAGTTAATTTTATTCATAAAATGTTGACCACACTTTTCTGACATAAAAACTCTTTACTAAGATTTAAAAAGGTACCGTTCGTTTTAGACGGAGCATATCTCTCTACCTAGTCTGTGGACGGAGAATTTTGAAACCGTGCGTTTTACATTACACATTACAGCACTAGTGCGTAATAAGATACATTACGATACAGAAATTGGTCCAATAAGAGACCCTTTACGAGCAAATATGTTATAATAGTACATTATGATATAAGTGCACTAAGTCGATAATGACAGCCGAGGCGTTATTGCTACAATTAACAGAGGCTGTAATTATGAAAGCGCACGTATGTTATACGACGTTTTATAACATGTTTGCGAGGAAATAAATAACACTCTGACGACATCTTCAAATAAAAACAATACAGCGAAAAAAAAGAGCGCGGAATAATATTATTTACTTGTTCACAGATAGCAATACGCGCGTGTTAGATTAAGGGTTCCTTGGAACCCTTCACCTAACGTTACAATTGACTAAACGGGTGGTTTATACGTGTCAAATCCTGATTAATGAGATATTTTATGGGCTATTGTAATAAAAAGAAAGGAATTGATGTATTTCAGAAATTATATAATAAGTATAACCATGTTATAAATAATACGGTTAAATTAATATAATTAATAAATAATATGCAAGTATTATTGTATAAAGTATAATAAACATATAAGTAAATCAACATTGTCAAATTCACCACCTATTCCGCTATAACTTGTTATTGTTTGGTTGGAGGGGCGGCGCTATGACTATAGGCGAGTGGGGTTGACAACGAAGAGTATAAAAATGATCGTGGCTCTGTTCGGTTCTCTTGTCTCTTTTCATATATTGTTGTCTCTTACTTATTGTGTTCTCTCTTGTTTTTATTGTTATGTATTATTCTTGTTCCCGAGCAAACGGTTGATTAAGCAAAGATAAGTATTATAACTGTTGTCTTAGATTTACTTGTGTACAGATTATGTATGTGATGGAGCAGAGTTTTCTTGGCCACGATTCTTTCTCTGTAGTCTATAGGTGCACCGAAAGTGGCATAAAAAGAATAAATAACATTTAAATACCATCTATTGGGTTTTCTATTCATCCTACTATCTTTTAAGTAATTAACAGCACATTCACATCTAAGCTCACAGAATTAAGGCTATCCTGATGTAAATTAGGTTATAATATAACAGCGCAGAATCCTAAGAGATTCTAACACGCGCATCGGCGCCTTTTTTTAAGCAACGGCACAGAACCAGCCAGTATGCCATTAGTAACAAAGTAAATTAATATTTTTGTGTTTTGTTACAGATAAATTGTTGTAATTTATGGTCAAAATTAATTAATTCTTTATTATATTTTAACTCAAAGTTAATTTTATTCATAAAATGTTGACCACTTTTCTGACATAACAACTTTTTACTAAGATTTAAAAAAGGTACCGTTCGTTTTAGAAAGCATTTTGAAACCGTGCGCTTTACATTACATTACCGCACAAGTACGTAATGAGAAAGATACACTACGATACAGAAATTGGTGCAATATGAGACCCTTTACGAGCAAATGAGTTTTAAATTAGGTACATTATGTTGGGCGACAGGTGGGATCCCATACATTGATAAGATAAGATAAGATAAACATTGATAGTGTGTCAAACAAAGTTACGGCTGGTCTAGTCGGGAGAACGGCGACTGCCGATCCGGGACCCCGGGTTCAAACCCCACACGCACCACTGTCTTTTCGAAGTCATGTGCGCAATGCCGCGAACTTAAAACGGTGAAGGAAAACGTCGTGAGGAAACTGACATGTACCTAGAATCTTTCGAAGTCATGTGCCATCCACCAACCCGCACTGGGGCAGCGTGGTGGATTATGGCCTTAACTCTCTCCTTGCGAGAGAAGGCCCCGAGTCCCAGCAGTGGGAACGTTTAGTGGGCTGTTGATGGTGTCAAACAAAACACAAATGAAATAACTAAGATTTTCCAGAGAGGGCAGGAGGCGTAGGGCCCTACTAACTTAATCTTAACTTACTAAAAGAGTAACCTCGCGTTCGACGACCAGCCAACTAGCCAACTAGCCAAGGACACATCTGGCCTCAGGCGGTAGGTACGCACTCGAGCAACATTGCCTTTGCTACTGCACACATTCAGACGCGGCGGGGACCACTTTAATATTATCAAGAATGTCAGGTGAATTGAACATGAATACTATTGTAATTATAATAATTGTATTAATTGGTGTTATAATTAGTTGCGAGACGGCGTGGGGGCGACGCGGGGGCGGCGTGATCAACCATTTTCTATAAACCATTAGCGAATAAAATATACAACGTGCATTAAAAAACACATTAAGTATTGCTATACTACTACAAGGATGTTCCTCATAATTTTCGATGTGAGGTTTTAAAATAGTCCGAACAATGAACAATGACATCGGGTAAAGAAAAAAATGTTTAGGTTTTCAATAGTTGGCCTCGTGGGGTAGAGTTAGTCTATCCGCGAAGCTGGAGGTCGGGTTCGGTTCCCACTCAAGACAAATATTTGTACGATTTTATGACGAATACAAATACCTAATTGTTGTGTGTCTAGGTGTTTCTATGTATCATAAGCATGTTCACAATTTGACAAGTTTATATCAGCTATCTGGCTTTCATAATACAAGCCTTAGGTACTTAGTGTTGGGTTGGACAGTGTTGTGTGGGGAATGCCCAACATCTCCTTAGGGTCCAAGGGGTTCCCGCATTGACGAGGCACCAACCGAGGTGAGGCAGCTGTGGCCTGATGCCTGATCTGAAGCTAAGAGGAACCCGCGGAGGGGCCGCTCGTGTAGACTTTGTCTCCAAACGATGCAGCGGTGAGGTTGCGCGGCGTATGGACACCAACGCAACTGAGCTTGGGTGGGAATCGTGACTGTGGGGTAGAGGCGGGAGAAAATCGCCGGTATGACTAACAGTGCGTCGCTCTCCCTGCCCACCGCGGCTTTGACGGGACGGCACGGACGGTCGTCATAGGTCACAGTACGCAGTTAGACAACGAACGCGGTGGAGCTGCAAGAGAAAGTAAATACTGGTAGTGCGATGCGCCGCTCTCCCTGTTCTCTGCAGCTGAAAGTGATTGGCAGCGGGACCACAGACCTGACCCGTTGCAGGGGACCAAGGCTGTCCATATGATACGTCTGGTGTCCAATTATTGGTTAGTCCCCGAGGTAGGCGTATCTTGAGTTAAGGTGCGCCGGTGACGGGGTGGGTGTGACCTACAGGAAGGCCCAGAGACGGGCGAGCCGCGCGGGTTCGCGGAAGAATCAAAGAGCGTCCTCGAGCTACCGCCGCAAGCGTCAAAGTAAGTCATCATGCCCCTCCGTGGGGTCGACGACAATATAAACCCACCGTCTCCCCCAGGCGAGGGGTATGCGTAAATCGAAATTGCATTTCCTCCACATACTTACAGACGCGCTTAGTGTTTGCCACCAATTTGTTTTAAACACTACTCTCCTGAGAGTGTGTCCTGGCACATATTTATGTAAATCGTTTTTAGGTTCTCCTGATTATGGACCTCTGTTTGCTCGTAGAGTTTAAAGTAAACCAGTGAATACTAGCTTTGCGCAAAGGTTATGTATGTAAAGGTTACGAAGTGTCTTCGTATACAACGTGGTTACCAAGTTCTGTGACATAATAGTACATTATGATATAAGTGCGGTAATTATCAAAGTGCACGTATGTCATACGACGTTTTATAACATATTTGCGGGGAAATAAACAAAACTCTGACGACATTTTCAAATAAAAACAATACAGCGAAAAAAAACGCGCGGAATACTTGATCACAGATAACAGCACAGAGTAAGTAATCACTATGGATCACAGATTAGCAATGAGCGCGCATCGGCGCCTTTTTTTTTTAAGCAACGGCACAGAACCAGCCGGTATGCCATTAATAATAAAGTAAATTAATATTTTTTGTGTTTTGTTACAGAAAAAATAAAGTAATATTACCGAATCTAGTTTACCCCATACCTGCCTACCCCCATATCGGCCCTATAAAAACGGTCGCGCATTGGGTCTCTCTCTCATTCTCTGCGTGGCATTCGGACGTGCTGGTTCTCATTGAGACACTGTGTCTTAGTTTTACTTGTAATCGAAGTAGCATAATTGTTTTGGATAATCGTGCTCGGTTTAGTAATGTATTTCCGTAGATTTGTGTGACCACTATTTTTTTTAAAAGTTAACTAACTTAGGTTCGATAATATCAGAACCGGGATTCTTTCTCAACTGCCCACTGTCTTGTATATTTGATCGAAGCTTAAATAAAAGTAAGGTTAGAATCGAAATAGAAAAATAGCAAATTTAGCATGTCGTCTCATTAGCTACGGCAATCGCGATGAAAGGTACGGAGAACCGGCTTGTATCTCCGCTTTAAGGAGCACCATGGAAGTGATCTTATTCAGGCTTTCAGTGTTGGACGAGCGATCTGCAGTAGAGCCTCCATGAGGCGTTGCTGCGGCAGAGCCTCCTTGAGGCGTCGCTGCGGCAGATCTTCCTTGTGGCGTCGCTGCAGCAGAGCTTCCTTGTGGCGTCGCTGCGGCAGAGCTTCCTTGTGGCGTCGCTGCGGCAGAGCCTCCATGAGGCATCGCTGTGGCAGAGCCTCCTTGAGGCGTCGCTGTGGCAGAGCCTTCTTGAGGCGTTGCTGTGGCAGAGCCTCCTTGAGGCGTCTCTGCGGCAGAGCTTCCGTGAGGCGTCGCTGCGGCAGAGCCTCCGTGAGGCATCGCTGTGGCAGAGCCTCCGTGAGGCGTCGCTGCGGCAGAGCCTCCGTGAGGCATCGCTGCGGCAGAGCCTCCGTGAGGCGTCGCTGCGGCAGAGCCTCCGTGAGGTGTCGCTGCGGCAGAGCCTCCGTGAGGCGTCGCTGCGGCAGTTCCTGGCGCTCAGGAATAGGCCGGGCTAGCACAGGAGGCTTCAAGCCTTGCCCCCGCAGATGTTACGAGGCATCTCATTTACGTGCCTAAAGCAGTACCTTCGGTGAGATCTACTCATTACTATGTCTCTAGTTTTGATCCAAAATATTTATAACGTCAGTGTCTAGTGTGTTTAAGTGAGTCTTGCGCGATCGGAAAACCTGTGCGACTACAAAGAGCACCCTGCTCGTGTGGGATTATCCCCAAAAGGCGAATTACTGTCTTGGTTACGTGAATCGACTGGTATCAACTGTACTTGATAGTTTCAAATTTGAACTTAAACGCTTTTCTTAGTGAAAGTAATTTTCTCTAGTGCCAGTGCTTCAAATAACCGCTCACGGCTAGAGTGAATGAACATTTCATAATTCCGTGGTTACAAGTGTGCATTTCAAGAAAACTAGTCTCTTCACTGTTATAATCTCAATCAACCAGGATATGAGGATAGATTCTGACAAAAAGTGAGTAAAATTTGAAGGTAGTTGATGAAAGTTTGGGTTGTCCAGTTATCGACAAACCTATTGCAATAAGATGAGGGTAGATCTAAAAGAAACTGTTCTCGTCAATGACACAAACAAAACTTACTCTCATGTCAATTAAAGCCAAAACCTGTTCTTTTTGCCAGAAGCCAATTCACAATAGTTTTGCTTTGCGAAATGTAAACAACGTGAAGTTTTTCTGTGATAACGTCAGTAATCCAGAAATATAGTCACTACGCGGCGTAACTGTCAATGTCCTAATCAATAACTGGTTCGTACATTCGTACATTCCTTTAGTTTTGACGTCTGGTTTTGAACATTTTGACGATGAACGAAAACTAATATTTAGCGTTTAGATGAGGTAAGGTGGCCAAATGATGAATTAAAGTGGTGAAATCGAAAGGTTGTTTTACATTACTGCGCCAATTGAATTTGACGGTGTTACTTTAAGGTACAGTAATCTGTTAGTAGTCAGTTCTGAACTTACAAATACGCAGGTGAAAGTCTGTATGAACGTATTGAACAGAGAGGGTATTCACTGTTCTCTCAAAAGTTGCAGTTAAAACGTCGCTAGAAGGTGACCCTTAGTAATGATTGACGAGATATCAGAGCGTCTAATTACGAGTACGGTCACATATACCGTAATTACTAATACTATGACATTTAAACTAAACAGTAAACTGCTTTCCGTTACGTCTATTGCATGTGGAAACCCTAATCGTACGTGGTATGATTATGGACAAAGGTACTAATCTGACTACACAAGTCTTATTCTCTTTGTTAGGGAGAAAGGTTGACCAAATATCGCGTAAATTATCGCAACTTTTCATGCGATTCTCTATCAACAACAATTGAAATAACTCTTGGCATAAAACAGGGTTAGGTGCGGCCGAGACTTGATAAGAGTCAAAGTCTTGCTGAATCTCCAGATCCTAAAGAACTTAACGGAGGTACGGTGGAACTGAGACGGGATTCACGAGTGATCTCTTCACAGAATCACGAAGCTAGCGTCTGCGATAGCTTCCTGCTTCGTGCCCAATACAGTTTATCGGAAGTAGTGTCTAAGTCTCTTCTCGCATGTTTGAGTTATTCGTAAATCTACATGCGTCTGTTAAATTTGATGTCTATTCATTTATCTCGTCTGTTCATTGTGGTTTAATGCATATATGGGAATGACTGCAGCATGCCTTTATATGTATTTCACCGTTACAACTGATTGGAGTTTGAAACTTAAAGGTTTCTTAAAACTTTCAAGAAGAAGTATCGTGAATGAGATTTGATAGCTCCAAGTTTTTGCTTGACTTCACACTCTGATTACTATCTTTCTCTTTAAAACTGAAACCTTTGTTTCATGAAATGCGGTGACACTGAGAATAACGAGGAGTCTACTGCAGCTGGTGTGCCACTGTTGAATGCCGGTGACCCGCTGCCAGCCTGCATCATCTGCCGCGGGCGACTTCGTGTTCGTCAACGAGACGGCACAGTCGACGGGCAAAGACTCCGGGATGCGCGGCCTTTACGAGGTCCTGCGCACGCTTCCACCGCACACCACCGCTACGAGCTGCAGGCGGGCAGGCGAGCAGCAGGCGGCGGCCCAACATGGTGCTGGGGCGCGGCGAGTGGACCCCGGACACGTGCAGCGCTGTTCTTAGAGATGATTTGCGGTTTGAGGTGGGCACTATGTGCTTTACTTCCCGTTTCAAAGGTTTGAGGTGGGCACTATGTGCTTTACTTCCCGTTTCAAAGGTTTGAGGTGGGCACTATGTGCTTTACTTCCCGTTTCAAAGGTTTGAGGTGGGCACTATGTGCTTTACTTCCCGTTTCAAAGGTTTGAGGTGGGTCCACTGGGCTTTACTTCCCTTTGTTAGAGCAGTATGGTTAGAGGTGGATTCGGCCGAATTTTACTTCCCTACTGTGTAGTTGTGTTATGTCGGTGATATTCATTTTCTGTATCGTTGAATATTACGATGATAACGTACTGCTATGTTAACCGTTTCATATACGAGTTAACATAACCTGGGTGTTGTGCGTGTGCCTTAAAATGCGCAGTTTAAGTCATTTGTACAAAACCCGCTTTTCTTTTTACTTTACTCTTCTCTACGCTACTCTACGCTACTCTACACTACTCTACTCTATACTACTCTACTTACTCTACTCTACTCTACTCTACTCTACTCTATACTTTTTACAACATGGTGCTTTAAGTACGTTTTTATATTGCAGAGGGTGAACTCGTGGTTGCCAAGGATATAGCTGGGAGTGATATGCCTCCGTTGGGAGATGAAGCGGTCGAGGACGCCTCGCCGTCAGGAACGGCCGTATTACCGAATCTAGTTTACCCCATACCTGCCTACCCCCATATCGGCCCTATAAAAACGGTCGCGCACTGGGTCTCTCTCTCATTCTCTGCGTGGCATTCGGACGTGCTGGTTCTCATTGAGACACTGTGTCTTAGTTTTACTTGTAATCGAAGTAGCATAATTGTTTTGGATAATCGTGCTCGGTTTAGTAATGTATTTCCGTAGATTTGTGTGATCACTATTTTTTTAAAAAGTTAACTAACTTAGGTTCGATAATAGTAATTTATGGTCTAAATTAATTAAATTAACGAATTTAATAATTCTTTATTATATATTACCTCTCAAAGTTAATTTTATTCATAAAATGTTGACCACACTTTTCTGACATAAAAACTCTTTACTAAGATTTAATAAAAAAATATAATTTAAAAACTCAAAAACCCGACTGCGAAAAAAGTGAACCAAACTACGTACTCGCATACTAAAAAAAACTGAAAAGAATAAAACAAGCATTTAGATTTCTGGTGGTCTAGAATTCTATAATATGTTATTGTATTAATACTATTGAAATATATACAATATTTTCTAATAAAAGAACATTACAACTGAAGAGTCGGGATCCATTATTATTCGACATACAATGTAATTGTTCAATGGATCCCGACTGTTCAGTTGTAATGTTCTTTTATTAGAAAATATTGTATATATTTCAATAGTATTAATACAATAACATATTATAGAATTCTAGACCACCAGAAATCTAAATGCTTGTTTTATTCTTTTCAGTTTTTTTTAGTATGCGAGTACGTAGTTTGGTTCACTTTTTTCGCAGTCGGGTTTTTGAGTTTTTAAATTATATTTTTTTATTTTATACTTTTTAGTTATGAACAATGTTGTGAATGTTAATATGCTCAACACAATAATATGCATCTTTTGGTCGTTGACCAAATGTCTTCATTTCTACTGATATAATATGTAGGATTTTCTACTGCATGTAATTCATATTTATAGTTTTGTGTTAGTGTAGGTTTTCGATTGACGTTGAGTACCTACTAAATCGTTTGAAGTTGGAGATGGGCGACCGAGGCGGAGCAATCCAAGAGCGATTCCGTGTTCTCACTATCAGCGGCAGAGTTGAAACCCCATGGAGGTTTATTAGTAGATAGGGGCACCATATCCATACATGATATAGAGTGCAACATAACCCGGCTGTGTCTCCCGGGCGGGCGGGCAGTAGGGTATGCGTAAATACATTTCCTGCACGTACGAAAAAAAGGTAGTCCAATATACCTACCTACTAGCATAGATCGTAGAACCCAAGATGAGCCCCATCCCAAACTTCACGGCGCATGCAATCATGTCAACGTTGGGAAGAGTGAGCTCACTCTTTTCGTTCTAGTCGGTTGCAGGACGCGGTGGACGCCGGACGTTTTTACCTATCATTATTCGGTGTCAACAAACAAAATAAGTAGAACCACAGCAAATCTCGCCGCTAGCGATTATAGGGGTCAAGTAAATTGGTTGTTTGTAAACCACTTACAATACATACAGAGACGCAGTTTATTACCAATTTCAAGGTGCTCAGGGCACATCTATTGATTTATATCGATGCCTACTAGATACATTAGTATGTAATGTTCATCGACATTCACACGTACAGTTAGTTATACGAAGTTTTCTGCTACCTAAAAACCTATAAATGTGAGAATGGTTGTTACTCAACTTTAAATCGGTATACATCCTAAACGGTCAGTCATATCGAAAAACATTGAGAGAAAGCTAAACATTATTTTTAAATGCCTATTCAACGATACCCCTCTTGACATATTTTGGTGATTTTCATTTTTTTTATTTGGACAATATGGCGTCCTGAGTCCGCCATATTGGACTTACACTAATGTCATGTCTTTAGTGTCACTCGCCAAATTAAGAGGAATCGATTGACGTATGAATCATAAAAATCGGCCCAGGCGTTTGGTCTGTATAGTGCTTCAAAGGAACATACAAACATACATACATACATACATACATACATAGACTGTTAAACACATTACCACTCCTTTGCGTCGCGCAGTCGGGTAAAAAGGTACCGTTCGTTTTAGACGGAGCATATCTCTCTACCTAGTCTGTGGACGGAGCATTTTGAAACCGTGCGTTTTACATTACACATTACAGCACTAGTGCGTAGTAAGATACATTACGATACAGAAATTGGTCCAATAAGAGACCCTTTACGAGCAAATATGTAATAAAAAAGTTTACGAACTTGAGTAAATCATTTGAAATGGAACGTTCTGTTGCCACTTTTGCCATGCCCTTACAGGGCCCTATGTAATAACCACAATTTTTTACGACCACATGCATGTACTGTACATATGACGCAATAAACATTTGAGTATTGAGTATTGAGTATGGAAATTGGGTAAAAAACTGTATTAAAATGCAACTGAAACATAAAATAATATTTCTTATTTAGTTTTACCTATCAACTATTGATTGTCTTGAATACGAAGCTTGGTAAAAGGGTTATCTTTTCCTCTCTGGGATTTGGTTTTCCCGATACAGGCTTGTTCAGTTGGAAACCACTGTGTTTTAACATAGGTTGTTAACAAAATCTCAAAGTTCCATTGAATTATTCTAGTTTTGGCTTTGACGTTTGGGTTATTTTGTGATACGAGTAATAAAAAAATACATTTTATAACATATTTGCTCGTAAAGGGTCTCTTATTGGACCAATTTCTGTATCGTAATGTATCTTATTACGCACTAGTGCTGTAATGTGTAATGTAAAACGCACGGTTTCAAAATGCTCCGTCCACAGACTAGGTAGAGAGATATGCTCCGTCTAAAACGAACGGTACCTTTTTAAATCTTAGTAAAGAGTTTTTATGTCAGAAAAGTGTGGTCTACATTGTATGAATAAAATTAACTTTGAGAGGTAAAATATAATAAAGAATTATTAAATCGTTAATTTAATTAATTTAGACCATAAATTACTTTCATTTTTCTGTAACATAAAACAAAAATATTAATTTACTTTATTATTAATTGCATACAGGCTGGTTCTGTGCCGTTGCTTAAAAAAAAAAGGCGCCGATGCGCGCGGATTGCTAATCTGTGATCCATAGTGATTACCTACTTACTCTGTGCTGTGATCTGTGATCAAGTAAATATTATTCCGCGCCTTTTTTTTCGCTGTATTGTTTTTATTTGAAAATGTCGTCAGAGTTTTGTTTATTTCCTCGCAAATATGTTATAAAACGTCGTATGACATACGTGCGCTTTGATAATTACAGCCTCTGCTAATTATAGCTCTCGCCTTCGGCTCGAGCTAGCAATAAAGCCTCGGCTGTAATTATCAACTTACCGCACTTATATCATAATGTACTATTACAGAATCGGACGGCCGCCCTCAGGCCGAGCAGGTTGACCTATTCTACTGCGCTCATTGCTCCCTCACAGCTACTGACCTTTCAACCTATTATATGCTGCGGCCTCACCTATTAGGCGAATATTCGTAACGTGTTGGCGCAACAAAAACATCGTATTCGGACTAAGACGATGTTGGTGTCTACATTAGCAGGCGAAGATTCATGTCAAATTGGTGCGATGTATTGTGCTTTGATTATTTACTTGTCTAGATAGACCGCTCCGCGTAGAAACATCAAAAACATAAGTTAAGACCCTTCAGCCACTTTCGTAACCGACTGATTCGTAACCAGCTACGAAAAAAGATTTTTTTTCAGTGTTATGTAACCAGTTACCAATAAACACTTATTTTCCGTTTTCATTACCTATATTTGGTAACCAGTTATGAAAAAATACTTCTTGTTCTCTGTATGTAACCAGTGAGAAACCTTTATTCTAAATTCTAGTTATCGGTATTTATCATCTATGAGTGATAGATCAAGATAGAGATAGATCAAGATAGAAAAACCAAACAATTCGAATGCAAATCAAGTGTCTCTTGCCTGCATTGAATATAGATGTCACAAATACTAAACATACGCAAAAATCATAGACACGCTCATATTGTTTATCCTTCCAATACACTGATATATAAATTTACTAGCGGCCCTTTCCGGCTTCGCTCGGATAATAACCTAGATACCAACTGCAGCGGCGTACCTATGCCACATACATGAAAAATAACGATACAGCCAGAATTTAGAAACAATGTTTTAATCACTGGTTACATACAGAGAATAAGAAGTATTTTTTCGTAACTGGATACCAAAGCTGGTTACGAATCAGTCGGTTACGAAAGTGGCTGAAGGGTTAAGAGTTATCATCCGCTCTATGGAAAAAAAAGAAAATAAGAATGATAAAAGGGATGAACATAAGGGCTAGATAATAGTTAGGGTTATTTAAAGAGTTATCATCCGCTCTTTATGAGGAGAAGAAAGTAATTGAGGATGAACATAAGGGCTCAAAAGATAGCATGAGCGGTAGGGCTCAAAAGCTAACATGAGCGGTAGGGCTCAAGATATATCTTGAACGGTAGGGTTCAAGATAAGAGTATGAGTGTAGGGCTCATAGTATAAAAAATCCAAGAGTTAAGTACTCATTGGTTAAAGAGTTAAGATGAGTTTAGAGCTCATTAACTTGAGAAAGTAAGAAAAACAAAAGACCTTTAAGTCTTGGATAACGTTATATACGTTAGAAAAATACTAAAGAGTAATTAAAATTAAATTAAATTAAATATTATGGAAGCATAATATTATTATTTTTTATTGGTTAATATTTATTATTTTATTTTAGGAATATATGTTTAATAGTTTTTTTAATTAATGTCACTCGTCCCTGTTTGTATTTATATGTAGGCTTTTTTTTCCTTTGTGATGGTTGCCTGGAAGAGATTGCTCTTAGCAATAAGGCCGCCACTTGTGGTACTAGTTCATAAGTATTTCACTGTAATTTTATTAATTTGTCTGTATCACAATAAAGAGTTTCTATCTATCTATCTAAAATACTGTAGGTTAATGATGAGGAGAGATCATGAGGATGAGGAGAGAAGTAATTAACCAAAGAGTGCCGAAAAGGAAATATTAAGTATATATACTAGTGGAAGTATTTTTTAGAATTTAGAAGAAATTCCGGGGTTGAGGGGTCAAGGGTTGAGGAATCAAGGGTTGAGGGGTCAAGGGTTGAGGGGTCGGGATTGTTTTTGGAAGGTTGGGCGCCAAATGTCACGCTAGTGAACATAAAAATGTTTTAAAAGGGAGGAGATAGGTGAAGGGGAAGTAATAAAAAGTTATAAAACAAGTATATTAAAAGAATGAAGATTAAAGGGGATAAGAAAAGGTAAAGTGAAATAATAAAAAAAAAGAGTGTAAAAGAATAAAAGATTTGAGAGTTAACTGGCTTGAGGGGCTAAGTGAGTGCAGTGGCTTCCGGTAGGGAATTGTTCACAGGAGTAGTAATCCGCTTCAGGAATAGTAGTCCGCTTCAGGAATAGTAGTCCGCTTCAGGAACGGTAGTCTGCTTCAGGAATAGTAGTCCGCTTCAGGAACGGTAGTCTGCTTCAGGAACGGAAGTCGACTTCAGGAACAGTAATCCGCTTCAGGAATAGTAGTATCTTGAGCGGTAGGGTTCACAGCCGGCAGCAAGGAATGGCTCCAGCCGGCAGCAGGGAATGTGGCTCTAGCCGGTAGCAGGGAATGGCTCCAGCCGGCAGCAGGGAATGGCTCCAGCTGGCAGCAGGGAATGGCTCCAGCCGGCAGCAGGGAATGGCTCCAGCCGGCAGCAGGGAATGGCTCCAGCCGGCAGCAGGGAATGGCTCCAGCCGGCAGCAGGGAATGGCTCCAGCCGGCAGCAGGGAATGGCTCCAGCCGGCAGCAGGGAATGGTACTATGTATTGGTCGAAGCCAACTGTTCCCTGGTGATGTTATTCACTTGGAAGCCAACTGTTCTTTTGATGTTGCTCTCTTGGGAGCCAGATTCTCACTGCCCATCTCAGCCTCAGATTCATAAGGAAAGCTTTCAGTGTTTTAAATCTAGAAAAGAAGACTTAATTTTAATATTAATAGTCCAAAAAGGATTAGGTCGAAAAACTATACGACCTTATGAAAAGGGTAGAGGTTGCTTAGCGACGGTTGTTGTTTGAAGTATGATAATGTAAACAAATAAGATTTTAGAAAAACGTAAATTTTACAGGTTTAAAGTGAGATATATAATTCCAGAACAATATCATAATGATGAGAAAATTATTCTTTATCGTATGGAAACGATTGAAAAGATATTAGTTGTATGAAAATTTGGTATGTAAGTATACGCATCTCTCCTATGAAAAATGGTGCTTTTGGAATGAAAATAGGGATGTACGTTTACATATTATTGTAGCCAATATGTAACGTTACACCTCTCACTGGAGCACCCGAGACTTCTGAGCTCGTGAGGAATACGATTGTAGGCTGCCGGCGCAGTCACGAGCTCCAACTTGGACGACTTGGCAAGTTGGTGCGGTTCCATGACGCCATTCTATTGTGGAGAAGGAGGCTTACCAGAGACTCGAATTTATACTCAAGAACTTTCAAGAGTTTTTTATAGGAAAGAGTGATGATACTATCAGGGCATGTGCTTGATCCTAAGCATGAAGCCTGCCCGTAACAGCACAGTGTCGTGTACCTGCACGACGTATATACTCGTATACTGTATTGGAACATGAAACGACCAAATCACTACCCAGTACTGCACTGAGCTCGTGACCCAGAGATATAAGACGATTCATCTTTTGCTCTCTGGAAACTTTGCTCTACAAACTGAACCTCAGCTTGATGATCAGCTTCTTCATCAGCTATGATGTTTGCACATCTGCTTGGTGGTAGAACTACTGGAAAAATTGTGGTACTCCCCAGGTGGATAGCGAAGTGTATCTATTACCACCACTAAAAACTTTCTTATTATTGATGCTATTAAGCTTATCTTTTTTAGTCTGGTCTCCAGTAAGCCGGAAGTTAGCACCTATGTATGGCATCCACACGAGGTTAAGTATGTTAGAAAGAGTTACGCAATAGAGAGTTACTTACGTAGCGTAAGTTTAGGTACTACTACACGTGCATGTCCGACGGAAGTCCTTTACGGTGCACCTTCTCCTCCTTCGGTGCTCCTTTTGTAGTGGTAAGACTCTTGGCAGAGTCCGCCTGGGGAAGGACCACAGCTTTGCCAAATATTCTACCGCCAAGTAGTAATGTGCAAACATTACTGTGTTCCGGTCTGAAGGGCAATGTTTCCAGAGAAATTACAGGGCTTAGAGATGTAACAACTTAGATCTCTGGGTGACGAGCGCAGTGCAGTGCTAGGTAATGATTTGGAATCTTCATGTTCCAATAGCTGCGTGTCACTGTGATGTTATGTGGCAGGCATGTTGCTTACCATCAGGCACATGACTTGCTCGTCTCGTCACTCTATATTAAATAAATAAAGTAGCCAAGTGCGAGTTGGACTCGCCCATGAAGGGTTCCGTTCCAGCAAGTAACATAATATACATAGTACACATAGTTCTTGTAGTTCGTTGTAACTTTGATCGAAGTTTTAATAATAGTGTGTTTATGACGTACTAAAAAAAAACTACTCATCAGATCGAGTTCAAACTAATTTTCGTTGGTAGTTTTTATGGTAATGTGCATCATATATTTTTTTTAGTTTTTTCATTCTCTTACTTTAAAAGTTAGAGGGGGGGGGACACACATTTTACCACTTTGGAAGCGTCTCTCGCGCAAGTTATTCAGTGTAGACAAAAATTATATTAGAAACCTCAACATCATTTTTTAAGACCTATCGATAGACACCCCACACGTGTAGGTTTGATGAAAAAAAAAATTTTGAGCTTCAGTTCTCAGTATGGGGGGCACC
The DNA here is from genome assembly GCA_963693475.1 of Ectropis crepuscularia. Lineage (NCBI taxonomy): Eukaryota > Metazoa > Arthropoda > Insecta > Lepidoptera > Geometridae > Ectropis > Ectropis crepuscularia. Next base: position 494,392 of record OY856355.1, read on the forward strand.
CCTAATTTTTGTTTTTTTAAAACACTTTTGTAAAAATCTTAATGCGGTTCACAGAATACATCTACTTACCAAGTTTCAACAGTGTAGTTCTCATAGTTTCGGCAAAAAGTGGCTGTGACATACGGACGGACAGACAGACAGACAGACAGACAGACAGACATGACGAATCTATAAGGGTTCCGTTTTTACGTTTTACGGAACCCTAAAAATAAAAAAAACATGCAAATAAGAATAATGTGAACGATCCTACTAGGAAATAATGATGTTCCAGACATCGGTGAGAGGTTTTGTCGCCTCTTTGTTCCCGACCACTACCAACGGGCCAGGAAGCATGAACTGTTTGCTAGGCAGAAGTCGCCAAAGTGGAAACCAGTCGCCATCGCTCACCAAGCTGCCCTCCCCGTGGTCTCTGCGGCGATGAATGACCTTCCCGATGCAGTATCGAACTGTGATGGCGGAAGATGTGATGAGAGGTTGTTTGTTATTGACGTGATAACGTCTTATAATTCGATAAAGCCGGCTGCACGCCCACAAAACATGACGTCATGTACCGTTACTGCGTTACCGTCGGTCGTTACCGTCGGTCGTTACCTCGCCGCATGTTTGTTACAGTTGTATTAATTATTTCGACCAGTAGTTCAAGCGGGGATGTAACTCAGTGGTACAGCGTTCGCTTTGCATGTGAAATGCCCCGGGTTCGATCCCCGGCATCTAAAAGCTTTTTTGCATTGTTTTTTGCATTGTTTTGATTGAAAATGACTAAATTCTACTGATTACTTTTTACATACAAATCTATTAAACAATCATTTGTTCAATTAAAATTTTCTTTTGAAAAATGCTACCATTCCATCAGTATTTTCTTAAGACGTTGTCACGTTCTATCGTCAGTAAACCGACTTTACAGATAAACTTTTTTTTTTATGAAAGACTAGCTGTGCCCCGCGGTTTCACCCGCGTCTATTTGAGGAAAATCGATACTAAAATATCCATTGCTGGCCACTTTATTACGTTTTACGGAACCCTAAAAATACGTAAATAAGCAAAAATGCATTATTGTAGAACAAATTTGATTACTTCAAAGTTCAAATGTAGACACGCGCCGTCACAGACTTCAGCGACCAAAAATAATTTAAATTCACGGAACTAAAGCTCTTGAAGAGAAATATTTTTCCCCGTTTTCTTTACATTCTTCACTCATACTCCGTACCTATTGATAGTAGCGTAATGTTATATACCCTATAGCCTTCCTCGATAAATGGAGTATCCAACAAAAAATGAATCTTTCGTATCGGTCCATTAGTTTCCGAGATCCTAGCGTTCAAACAAACAAACAAACAAACTCTTCGGCTTTATAATATTATAGTATAGAAGTATAGATTATTGCATAGTCAGATAATAAATTTTACAAGTGATTTAATTCATGTACAATTAATGGCAATGAAATCACTCAATTGAATGAAAACAAAATTGAATAACGTACTATTTCAATGATCATGTAAGTTGGCATCCATAAATCCATATTCTACCATGACTCTGTCGTACATGTAGACATTTGTACATCTATTATTGTTTCGTTTTCAGTTTTTTTTTAAATTTAACAGCTCCAAAGACTCCGGGGTCCGTGACCTTTGTCAATCGTTTTCTTTTTATTACTTGAATCTTGGATTGGAGAAGAAAAGGAAATAGGGGAGAGTAGGGAACATTTTCTTGCTAATTCTAGGACTATTTTATTTTATGAGTCGCTTCCTCCCGGCTCAGCGCCTCCACCACGACTGCATTTCTATCCTTGATGGCCATCTGCATATTAAACTCTCGGATGGTCTTCGGTGTTGCAGACAACGCTCGCCGCACGAACCGATCGATGGCGTCGTCGGTGTCGTCAGCGTAATATGTGAAGGTCCCCGTGTGCCGTGAGATTGCTACGACCGCATGAGGCACGCTCTCGTGCAGCTTCGTGTTTGCCTTAGTTTTTATTCGTTTTCTGTTTGTTGTTGAAACTATTATTAGTTTGGCATTAAATGGGTATTAAGTAGTATATTTTGAGATTTTGTTTTCTTTGAAGTGAAAACTTCTTTAGACGGATGGGAAAATCTTATGGGTGAGCGACGGTTTCCGAGCAGCGGATCGGGAAGTGCGCGTTTGTGTTGTTAAAATACTTTATTTCATTTAATTCTTCGCGAGTAAAGTCGCGAGTAAATACTAGATAAATATACATGGAATGCGATAAGAACAGGAACAAATTTAACGAAATCACAATCATAACTTTGACCGCTCACTGATCTTTCTCTGATAAGACCGGGACAATAATAATAACGTTTCCTTCAGGAAATATGCGTTTAAGTATCGGTCACAGTACATGCTGGGTACTGTGGTCTGACATGCGTCACTGGGATCTATATAAGTGAGCATAGTTGGGATTTTTTATCAGTAACAAGTTTGATTCGAAGTGTACCGCTCTACATTAAATACTCATACGAAGAAACTGAATTGTGACCAAGAAAACTGAACAGGAATCACGATGCGAGCTCCGTTGCTATTATTTTTATTATTAATCGCGCTCTATATCGGTGATTCTTTGTGTGGGCGAGCCAGCCTTTCTGGAACCCGACCCAGCAGCGAAGGGGTTAACGAAGCATCACATCATACCGGCGAATACTCTGCAACGCTTCTTCACCACGGCCGTCGACGAAGGCAAAAAAGATGCAAATATCGAGGTCAAGTTAAAATCAAATATACTACATATAGCGAACAGCATCAACAGCAACGGATTGGATTTTCACGCTACAAAAGCATTGAACGCTATTAAAAAAGGACACATGAACTTAGATAACTTAAAAGGGTACGCTTATTCTCTATACTTCTGGATGCCGTCAAATATTTTTATGGGTCCAACCCCGGATTGCAGGAAAAGTGATCCTGGGTCAAATTTTGAAGAGCAAGCCAAATATATAATCAAAGATCAGACTACATTTAACACTCTTTCGAACATTTATATGGACATGGAGCAATATTCGAGGACAAGAGATGTGAGATATTTTGACGAAGCGAACAAAAATTTGAACAAACTGAGTAACCAAGCACCTTATAAGTATGATCAAACGCAATGGGTTTGGGACACGAACAAGAAATGTGAAATAAGGACTTCATTCTCACCGCCTTCCTCCCTGCGGTCGGGCTCCCCGGGGCCTGGGTCCCCAAGGCCAGGCTCCCCGCAGCCTGGTTCCCCGCAGCCTGGGTCCCCGCGACCTGGTTCCCCGCAGCCTGGGTCCCCGCGACCTGGTTCCCCGCAGCCTGGGTCCCCGCGACCTGGTTCCCCGCGGCCTGGTTCCCCGCGACCTGGTTCCCCGCAGCCAGGCTCCCCGCAGCCAGGCTCCCCGCAGCCTGGTTCCCCGCGACCTGGTTCCCCGCAACCTGGGTCCCCGCGGCCTGGGTCCCCGCGGCCTGGCTCCCCGGGGCCGTCCGCACAGGGCCACAGCCACGGTCCAAGCCACAGCCCAGGTCGCAGTCAGAGTCGCGGAAGAAGTCCAAGTCCTAACCGAGGTCGAGGACAAAGTTCCAGTCGCGGTCGAGGTCGCGGTCGCGGTCGCGGTCGTGGTCGTGGCCGAGGCTACTAGGCCTTGTAGCGCGGCCGTCACTCAACTGTTTAATACCATTGTCGTAATCATAAAATAATAATACGAATTCCATTTATAGTAATTTACTCTACTTTGTATTTAGTACTTTGTAGTAATAGTAATATTTATCCATAATTTGTCATTCTAGTATAACTAAATTACCTATTTAGACAAATAGCATTACATGAGCTTAGAGTGGTGTATTTAGTCGCTTTGTCTCATTGTTTATTTGGTCCAGTCGTAGACCGTTTTTTTGAAAACCCATAAGAAGACAGTTTCTTTGAGTTCTGAAAGAGATAAAAGTTATCTTATGAGTAAATGTTCTATTTATTTGTTACTTAAAATATATTTTAAGATATCATTTATGTTTGTTTATATTTTGCCCGTTTGACACGAGTATTTCGGGTGTATATTATGTATAATTGTATATAGGTACCTACATATTTATACAGTTGTCGAAGCCAAGACGCGACGTGATCGCTAGGAGTTACCTACTAGTGATCAGGACCAACGAACAACCTTTGAAGTTGTTAAAAATAATGTTCTGATTTAGTAATGTTTGATTTCGAAGAGTATTTATGAAGTACCTAATGATGAATGTGTAAAACAAGTTAGGGCAGGTTTTCTTTATACGGGGATACACAGGAAGCCCGTATCGAGCCGAACAGGATGCGTTATTAATAGTATTACGAACAACTTCTGTAGTGGGACCGAGCAACAGACGCTGGGAATATTAACGTATAGGACTACTAGCTGACCCGGCAAACGTTGTTTTGCCATATAAATTATTAATACAAATTTTAAAAATCTAACATTGGTAACCCTAAACTTTATACTAAAAATACATGTTTATTTTTATAAAATAATTTTAGATTTGCCATAAGGTCCGGAAAATGTTAATCGAAATTGAGTGAACCTTTACAAAAACACGAAAATTGATCAGTTATCGAGCGGGATGAAAAATTATTAAATTACAAAATTAAAAAATAGGGGATCAAAAAGGGTAAAAGTTAGGGTTGTAAGTATGTATTTTAAATGCCAAATTATTAAAAAAATGTTGTCCAAAACTTTAAAAAAAATATTAGGGGTGAACAACCCTAAGTAATAAACTTAGGGGTATGAAAAATAGATAGTAGCTGATTCTCAGTCCTACTGAATATGCATATAAATTTGGTAAAAATCAGTAAAGCCGTTTCGGAGGAGTAAGGTAATTAACATTGTGAGATTGTGACACGACAACCTTATATATAAAATTCTCGTTTTATATAAAAGATACAGCATTGCACATTGACTTGCCAAAATGGCGTCGCTTTGTGAATCCTTTATTTCACGTTATGAAGACACAGTCAGTGCCGGATTAAGTTAATTTTGAATTGTTCTAACTTTCGTGTGCTCATTTTTTTGTCGGTCGTCTCTGGTGTCAACTAGATGGGATGCCCTAAGCAATTGCTTAAATAGCTTAAAGGCTTATCTAGGGCTAGGACACAGTTCACCCAATCATACACTATCAGCTTCACTCACCAGATACACCAATTCAGACCCGAGAGATAACTTACACTCCCAGACTGCCCTCGTGGCTTAGTTGGTAGTAGCTCTGCCTGCGAAGCCGAGGGTCGTGTGTTCGATTCCCACTCAGTGCAAAAATTTGTGCGATGAATTCAAATGGTTGCACTGTGTCTGGGTGTTTTTATGTAGGTATAATAAGTACCTATGTATTTAAAACTATATAAGTACTATATCAGCTATCTGGCCGCCATCATACAAGCTTTACTTAGTTTGGGGTCAGATGGTGCTGTGTGTGAATTGTCCGCCAATATTTATAAAAAAAAAAAAGATAAACACTTGGAACTTGGTACATTTGTAGTGCATTGTAAATAATTAGTAGATATGGCCCGCAGGATATCTGGGTAGCGTTGTTTGTCTTGTAGACCACTGAACTCGAGCTGATAGATACTACTCAACTATACAGAAGTATAGGACATGCGAAGATAAGAATTAAACACAATATGTCTGTTACGTACTTATAGTACGTATCCAAGGGCCCCACAGTTACTTATCAACATCAAAAGAAAAATTTGCATTTGAAAATTTGAAAAAAATTGGCAGTCATAGGAACTTCCGATAGAAGTGAAAACTCCCCTACTATTCAGAAACTACTACTCAGAATTTGATAGCTTACTTTGGAAACTACGCGGGCGAAACCGGAAGGCGTGGCTATGCGCATGGCCATCTAGAAATATTGTCACATTTCTCTCCTCTCCTCTCTCTCCTCTCCACTCCCCTCTCCTTCCCTCCCAACTCCCTGGTTACCATTTCCATGAACGCCTAAGCTTAGCAGACTATATACAATTTACTGTACCCTTCATGAAAACTGCAGGAAAACCATCAGGAATTTTGAAAGAGACGATAAAACCACAGACACCTGATCTTGAACTATCCGAACAAACACAGTTCACAGAAAATTTATTTATTTTATTTATTTATTTAGGAATGACAACAGGCACAAAGTCAAATCATAAACTAAAAGTAATTATTTAAAACAGCTTTTTTAACTTCATGCCCAATAACAGCCATACTCTACTTGTAAATGTAAGTTGAACGTTAATTTAACTTTTATGAATGTGACATGCACAATGCTTTCTTTTCCTCTATACACTAATTAAAAAATTAAGAAATAAAAAACAACATAAAAAACTTATTTGAAGCAATTGTTGACAGCAGATTTAAAACTTCTCACACTATAAGCAAACATATCAATTGGATCAGCCAGATTATCATAGGTGCGGCACATTCTGTGTAAGGGACTATTCCACGATACATTGTGTTGGGTTAGGGCCTTATCATACTAGCGGATTGCGAGCGTCCTCAAAGCGAAGCGAGCGCGTAACGAATACGTTGCAGGCGCGCAGCGAACACGCGGCGCATGTGCAGCGAATTCGTTGCGGACGCGCCTGTATCGCACCTGCCTTGTATCTGATACTAACTTCCGATAGAAGTAAAAACTCCCCTACTATTCAGAAACTACTACTCAGAATTTGATAGCTTACTTTGGAAACTACGCGGGCGAAACCGGAAGGCGTGGCTATGAGCATGGCCATCTAGAAATATTGTCACATTTCTCTCCTCTCCTCTCCTCTCTCTCCTCTCCACTCCCCTCCCCTTCCCTCCCAACTCCCTGGTTACCATTTCCATGATCGCCTAAGCTTAGCAGACTATATACAATTTACTGTACCCTTCATGAAAACTGCAGGAAAACCATCAGGAATTTTGAAAGAGACGATAAAACCACAGACACCTGATCTTGAACTATCCGAACAAACACAGTTCACAGAAAATTTATTTATTTTATTTATTTATTTAGGAATGACAACAGGCACAAAGTCAAATCATAAACTAAAAGTAATTATTTAAAACAGCTTTTTTAACTTCATGCCCAATAACAGCCATACTCTACTTGTAAATGTAAGTTGAACGTTAATTTAACTTTTATAATGTGACATGCACAATGCTTTCTTTTCCTCTATACACTAATTAAAAAATTAAGAAATAAATAAAGTGGCCAAGTGCGAGTTGGACTCGCCCATGAAGGGTTCCGTTGCAGCAAGTAACATAATATACATAGTACACATAGTTCTTGTAGTTCGTTGTAACTGTGATCGAAGTTTCAATAATAGTGTATTTATGACGTACTAAAAAAAAACTACTCATCAGATCGAGTTCAAACTAATTTTCGTTGGTAGTTTACATGGTAATGTACATCATATATTTTTTTAAGATTTTTCATTCTCTTACTTTAGAAGTTAGAGGGGGGGGGGACACACATTTTACCACTTTGGAAGTGTCTCTCGCGCAAATTACTCAGTGTAGACGAAAATGATTTCAGAAACCTCAACATCATTTTTGAAGACCTATCGATAGACACCCCACACGTGTAGGTTTGATGAAAAAAAATTATTTGAGTTTCAGTTCTCAGTATGGGGGGCAACCCTAATATTTCTTTTTTTTTAATTTTTTTTGTTCATTTCTTAATGCGGTTCACAGAATACATCTACTTACCAAGTTTCAACAGTGTAGTTCTCATAGTTTCGGCAAAAAGTGGCTGTGACATACGGACGGACAGACAGACAGACAGACAGACAGACAGACAGACAGACAGACATGACGAATCTATAAGGGTTCCGTTTTTACGTTTTACGGAACCCTAAAAACAACATAAAAAACTTATTTGAAGCAATTGTTGACAGCAGATTTAAAACTTTTCACACTATAAGCAAACATATCAATTGGATCTTGGATCAGCCAGATTATCATAGGTGCGGCACATTCTGTGTAAGGGACTATTCCACGATACATTGTTTTGGGTTATAGAACAAGAGCCCGTGAACCCCAGACCTTCGTTATTTTATAAAAGCTGAAAACTTGTCAGCGCATGCTCCTAACACAGGTAAGAACGATGGCCCATGATGAAGTTTGGATCATCCTGGCTTTGGCAGATAAACGGTACTTAACTGTGTTGGGAGCATACTCTGACAAACGTTCAGCTTTTATAAAATAACGAAGGTCTGGGGTGCATGGGCTCTTGGTCTATTACGGCCTTATTATACTAGCAGATTGCGAGCGTCCTCAAAGCGAAGCGAGCGCGTAACGAATACGTTGCGGGCGCGCAGCGAACACGCGGCGCATGTGCAGCGAATTCGTTGCGGACGCGCAACGAGATTGCCACGAGTAGCAGCGTGGACGCCATTTTGTACTGTCTCGTACAAATGTGTATCTTCATGTGTTAAGTCAGTATCAGATACATCAACTCATAAAATGTAGGTCTTGATATTCGCAGGTAAGAATGGAATTGTTTTGGATTATTTTTTATTCGTTTGCAGAACAACACAAAGTACCTTCAAATACTTTTGCAAAGCAATTAATTATACTGATTGGTCTATAATTAGTAGCATCAGACTTATCACCAGTCTTAAATACAGGAGTAATCTTAGCTAATTTCCACAAGGTTGGAAAAGTACCCTCAGCGATGGACTTAGAGAAAATCAATGATAATGATAAGAGGCTGGTGCACAAAGCCTTACAAATATTGGAGGAATGCCATCCGGTCCCGCAGACTTCGTAGTGTTGAGACTTTTCAATCTAGCGAGTAAATCTTTATTCGATATGACTATAGCACAAGTAGAGAAGCTTGTAGGAGCAAAATGAGGATGATATATACTGGGAGAAGAACTGGTATAAACTGATGACAAATAGTCAAATAGCAAACAGGTTTACAACCTCATTTCCACTATTAGCCACCTCGTTTTTCCAATGTTGGTGATTTTTTTACTTTTTGTGTAGCGCCAAAAAACCTTTAAATTGTTAGAAATATCGTTTTCTATATGTTCTATATATTTTTTGTAGCAATTATCTATTTCGTTTTTTACGTTATTCCGGATATATGAAAACGTGTCATAATCACGGGGGTTACCAAATTTTTTAAATCTAATGTGATACTTATATTTACTCCTTATTAGTCGAATAAGGTCCTTAGAAAACCAAACCGGGTATCCGCTGCAACGATTTATTTTTTTAGGTGTATAGGTTTCTATAATGGCAAATAGCTTATCGTAAAAAAGTTGAACAAACTCATCACAGTTTAGTTTTTTTGAATGTTTATCCCAATTCTCCAAGTTAAGTTCTTCAATACACTTTTCATAATCAGTTTTATAAAAACAAAGCTTCTCTATTTTTCCGTTTTCTCTCAGCGTAGGGATTAAGCATGAATACGTCAGTTCAAAGGGTGGATGGTGATTGTCTAGACGACTTATCGCTGGGGCACTTATCAACCTGCAAGCGTCTGGTCTGTCAATGAGCACTAAGTCCAAAATTCTATTATTGTGATTAACAACATCATTTACCTGATGAAGTGAGGTTGCTTGTAAAAGTTCATTGAGAGCTTTGGACTTTTCGCAGTAAAAGTTGATCGGGCAACCCAGTTCTCCAGACCACTTCAACTCTCCCAAATTAAAATCACCAATTATACAAGTAGGATTCATAGTACGAGTAGCACTTATTACATCATTACAACCACTTAAAAAGCTCTTATAAGTGGCAAGAGATAGGTAGTCCGGTAGGTACACAGTACATAAATTAGTATAGATATATTGAATTATTACAAATAATATTTATTAATAGAAATAATAAGTACATTGACATTTAAAATATAAAACAATTTACAATTTAGAAAAACTTAAGATTAAACACAAACACAAACACCAAGTAATAATAATAATAAATAATAAGGTAATAAAGGCGGTAATAAAGCGCGAGCCTTCAACGGTTGGGTAATGCCTCTGCTGATATACTCCTTTGGCATACTGAGATGGACCCAGACTGAGCTCGACGCCCTGGACAGAAAGGTCCGTCAACTGCTCACAACATACCGCATGCTACACCCGCGCTCGTCTGTTATGAGACTGTATATCCCGCGGAAATGGGGGGGTCGAGGCTTTTTAAATGCCAAGAACCTTCACAACAGCGAGGTATGCAGTCTCAGGGATTACTTCCGAAACAGCGAGTCCGGGATGCATCGCGATGTTGTGGCCGTTGACAGGAGCCTCACACCTCTTTCAATGGCAAACGAGAACTGGCGCAAACCATCGGTGCTCAGCACTGATGATCGCAAGGAAGTATGGAAGAGCAAGGAGCTGCACGGGCGATTCTATCGGGCCCTGATGGGACCCGATGTGAATCTGCTCGCGTCGGTGAACTGGCTGCGCTTCGGGGACCTCTTCGGAGAAACCGAGGGGTTTGTCTGTGCAATTGCGGACGAAGTTATCAAGACGAACAATTACCGGAAATACATAATGAAGGACGGTACGGTCGACATTTGTCGGGCATGCCGCCGTCCAGGCGAATCTCTTCGTCATGTTATTTCCGGTTGTTCGCATCTTGCTAACGGCGAGTACTTACACAGACATAACCTAGTAGCCAGGATCATCCACCAGCAACTTGCTCTTCGATACTGTCTTGTCGAGTCCGAGGTGCCGTACTATAAGTACGTACCTCTGCCAGTTCTCGAGAATGGTCGTGCGTTGCTCTACTGGGACCGCTCTATCATCACGGACAGGACTATTGTCGCCAATAAGCCTGATATCGTGCTGGTAGACCGGTCTCAGCGCCGGGCTGTGATCGTCGATATCACCGTACCACATGACGAGAACTTCGTGAAAGCCGAAAAGGACAAGCTTAGCAAGTACCTTGACTTGGCTCATGAGGTTACCGCCATGTGGGATGTTGATTCGACGATCATAGTCCCAATAGTTGTGTCGGCAAACGGCCTAATAGCGAAAAGTCTCGACCAACACCTTAAGAGACTTTCGCTAGACGGTTGGATCAAGGGTCAGATGCAGAAGGCGGTCATCCTCGACACAGCGCGCATCGTCAGGAGGTTCCTCACACTGCAGCCCTAACCACCGGTAGCTTGGGCCCTGCCCCGCTGCTGGCGGCATCCTAGTTTTTAAGTTTTTTATAGTGTTTATATTTTATTTATATTGTAAAAAACTTAGAGACTAAGAAAATTTGACTTCCCTCGTGGCTTAGTTGGTAGCAGCTCTGCCTGCGAAGCCGAGGGTCGTGGGTTCGATTCCCACCCAGTGCAAATATTTGTGTGATGAATTCAAATGTTTGCACTGTGTCTGGGTGTTTCTATGTATAATAAGTATGTATTTAAAACTATATAAGTATTATATCAGCTATCTGGCCGCCATCACACAAGCTTTGCTTAGTTTGGGGTCAGATGGTGTTGTGTGTGAATTGTCCACCAATATTTGTCCACCAATATTTATATTTATTTAATTAATAAATGAGTGAATAATAAATAACAATGACAATTAAATTTTATATTAAAAGTTATCACATAACCCACCCTGCACTGTCGCTGGTGCAAAGGAGCCCAAAATGCTGGCAGCATTGCCCCGTTGAATTGCAATAGAAATCCTTTGCACCAGAAACGAGCCAGACCGGGCGTCACCGCCTATACCGCGAATTCGGCGACCAATGTCTTTTACCAAGGTTTTAGCCTCGGCTCCCCAACTACCCAAGGTTTCCACGGCTATTGGTACAAAATAATATTGCGGTACATAAATTAATTATTAATTTATTATTAAATTTGATTTGAACCCATAAATTCTCAATCATTTCGCATTGCCAATCTGGTTTAATATTTATATCATATTTCTTCAAAACAGCAATGAGTACACCACCACCATATTTTTTGCCAAATCTTTGTTTGAACAAATCTGACCGATCACAACGCAAAACCCTATATCTGCTGTCAACAACTTCATCAGACCCGATTGAGTAATCCAACCAAGTCTCACATAGACATATCACATCATAATTACAACATAATATTGAGTTATAAATATCATTAACCTTAGTCCTTGAACCACGTATGTTCTGGTAATAAATGGATAAAGGCATTATAAGACAATACCCAGGACAACACAAAAATGTAATTTCTAGATTAAAATAATTTACAAACCTTAAAGACTACTGGAGGCCTTCTGTTTTCAAGTTTGTAATATGCCTCAATTAGTGTTTAGGCACTATAACAGTCAAATACCAATGCCAAAAAGATTTGTTATATAAGAAAAAAATATAAAAAGCAATAATAAATTAGGACCTAAATATCCAACAGACACACTTATTGCCTTTACACATGGATGCAAATATAGAGGTATGTGGTGTATATATATATATATATACATATACACACACACATATACATTATAAGGCATGCTTATGAGTATATATACACATATATTTATACTCATAAGCACGCCACACAGACACACAAATACAAGTTAGGCCAGTTCTGTTAACATTTAAAAGGAACATCCGCAAAAATAACATATTGATGCCAATGATATAATGTATGTATGCTGCCTACTTTGTTACATCCCTTCATATACATAATTTCAGCAGAAAACATTACATACAAATGGCAATTTCGAACTTTATTTACACCTTGGTAGCTTTCATTTTGCTGTGCATAGTCTGAATGTAGGTCTTATAGGTATATTTATAATGCACTGAATATTTTGTGAATGTATTACCGTTGGTATCAATGTTGGATGTCTTCATTACACTATACAAAACCCACTTACATACAAAAAATTAAAATAAAACAAAAGCTTAGTAGAATAGTAACTAAAACCATATTTACTGTGTCACAATGTCACAAAAAAGACAAAAAAAAGCATTAAAAGCTAAATGAATTACCAGCCACGGATATGCAATTATGTGCTCAAAATTGAGTTGAGAAAATATCATTTAATGAAGTCTAAGCTACTACGATCCCTCATCAAAACATACTGCGAAGTAGGATTTGTGTTGTTCAATTTCGTTAATTCTTATTTTGTTAGAAAGAACACATTTCTAATATAGTATCATCAAAATTTTAGCATTATTGGTCGTGTGGTTCGGAAATAACATAGAAATTAAATAATAACAGAATTAATAAGTTCGGCACATACTACCTTCTAAGTATTCTGTGACAATGTAAACAACAGCAGGTCTACTACGAAGTCCGATAAACGATATTTCGGCCCAACTTATGAAGTTTCCGACCACGAAAGACAATCGGTCGGTTGATCAGATCGGACGTTTCGTTCGATCCGACCCTCATCCGACCTAAGTCTATAACTTCCGACCCGAAATGTATCGATCCGAATGTTTTTCGTGGTAGGCTATAATCCGATTCCGCTGTCGGTCGGATGCGATCATTCGGAGTTTGTTTTCGTAGTAGACCAGCTGGGATGTAACTGAGGTCATTTTATCGGATTCGAAGGCGGAGTCGAAGTTTTAAAATTTGATTTATCGGAGTCGGAACCGAAGTCGGAGGCATAGGCAGGATTAGTGGCGGCAGGAGATACATTTTTATTGGGTATATTTTTTTTTTGCCAAACACGTGGACACGATAAACATTGACGAGCCATGGGACGACAAGGGAACCATGACAGGAAAGTATATGGCAGCTTACAGTGTAGAAAATGGCTTCGTGACACTGAACGAGAAAGAGACAGAGCGCGCGGGAATGCCAGTTTATGCGACACCACCAAACGACCCAATCGTAGTTACCGCCCGATGCAGCAAGATTATGCTGGACGATAGGATCCTTGAGATGGCCAAAACCATCGAAGGGAACTCAAACGTCAAAGCGGGTTGGGAAAACTGGGAGGTACCGCGAATACAGTGGGTCAACGGAGTTCCAGGATGTGGAAAGACAACATGGGTAATTAGACACTTTGATGTGGACAAGGACGCCATCATCACTACAACAACTGAGGCAGCAAAAGATCTAAGAGAAAAGCTATCGCACCGTATCGGAAACCTGGTCAAAACCAGAGTGCGAACCATGGCTTCTGCTCTGGTAAATGGTTTCGGAAGAGAAAGTTTCAGTCGCCTCATGGTGGACGAAGCTCTCATGAACCATTTTGGAGCCATTGTGATGGCTTCAAGGCTGTCTGATGTTGGTGAAATTGTCCTCATCGGAGACGTCAATCAGTTGCCTTATATCGACAGGGAAAATCTCTTCGAAATGAGGTATCACCGCCCAAACCTGGTAACAAAAATCAGCCAGGAGTTGCTCTGCACACATCGCAATCCGATGGATGTCGCATATGCGCTGAGGGAAATATACTCAGGTATGTACTCCTCAGCATCCCGTATAAAGTCCCTAGAGCAGAAAAGGTACAAGGGAGCGCAAATACCCAACACCCTACCAAACACCCTCTTCTTAGTTCACACTCAAGAGGAGAAAGAGACCCTAACAAACCAGGGTTATGGGTCAGGCACAGGGTCACGTATCCTCACCATCCATGAAGCTCAGGGACTGACATATGAGTCGGTAATCGCAATAAAAACAAAGGCAAACATGAAGCTGCACGAGAGCGTGCCCCATGCGGTTGTTGCAATCTCACGGCACACGGGGACCTTCACGTACTACGCTGACGACACCGACGACGCCATCGGTCGGTTCGTGCGGCGAGCGTTGGCTGCATCACCGAAGACCATCCGAGAGTTCAACCTACAGATGGCCATCAGGGACAGAAATGCAGCCGTAGTGGAGGCTCTCGGCCGGGAGGAGGCGGCTTAGGCAAATGGCAATAAGGCAAAGAATCGATGTCGAGTCGATTACTAGCGGAATCCCAACCGGTAGTGATCGGCTCAACAGACGAGCACTAACTAGTATTAGGTTTAAAATGTTCCCAACTCCCCCCTTATTTTCCTCTTCTTCTGATTATCCAAGAAACATGTAAAAATAAATAAGATTTTAAATGACAAAAGTCACGGACCCCGGAGTCTGTGGAGTAGCAATTTTAAATAAATAAAAAAAAAAAAAAAACATTGACGAGCAATTGATTTAGGAAGTTGGGATTTTGTATTTTAATTTACTATTCACCACAATAAAGGATTATCTGCAATATTTGTTCACCTTACCTCCGATTATAACCTCCGTTTTAAAAGTTTCGGAGCCGAAGTCGGAACCGAAGGTCTAGAAGTTCCGACTTATCGGAGTTGGATTCGAGCTCTTTCCTGGTACACACACAGTACTCAAATCCGTCATCCGTCATCTATCGTCAGGTAATAATATGACAGTACCTGTCTCATGTTTTTTTACAAAATGGCAGCTCATGGTACAAAACACAATCTAAATATCAGATTGTGTTTCGTACCATGAGCTTAGAAAATGTGTAATGTAGTATTTGTTGTTGTAGCGACAATATGAATACATCATCTGTGAAAATTACAACTCTCTAGCTATCACCGTTCTTCCGATACAGTCTGGTGACAGACGAACGGACGAACAGCGAAGTCTCAGTAATAGGGTCCCGTTTTTACCATGTACATAATTATATTATATGAAAAACAGGGAGGTGGTTTTTTGAATATCAAAAAAAACTAGATAACAAGATGTTCAATCCCACTACCAGTCGGAAGCGTGCCCAGCATGCTGGCGGCAGTACCACGCTGAATAGCGATGTATATGTGTTGGGCCAAATAAACGCTAGCATTTTGGCCACGCGTTGCGTCGGCGAAGCTCTCGGAAATGCTTTTGAAGATGAAGTCAGCTCCCGGCCTTCACACGCACGATGTCTCAACTCTCAACCCCAAAAGGCTTAAATATAAAACCACTACCGAGGGTTGCATATTTCCGCCGTTTGAGACGCTCAGCTGAATTAGCCGCCGCACTGGCCCTACCATGTGTCTCTCGAAGAAGTGATGGTGCCAGAATATCGACACAAGCTGCGTCCCACACTAGGGGCCGACTCAACTTCCAAGGCAAAAACTCATGCCGTCAGCTCTTTTGCCATCGTCACGCGTAAGATCACTCCGGTTTGAGTAGGGCTGTGACATTGGCGGTGGAAAAAGCCAAAGTTTTGTGTGTGAATTGTTCACCAGTATCTATTTATCTGGACGACGTAGTCATAGTTTCTTAAATTAGTCAAGTGAACTTTTTACTTGACTAGAAATTAGTTAGTTGACGCGAAATGATAATAATTGAAGTCGGTTTTTGTTTTTTCGGATATTATTTCAATCCAAATACTGTACTAAATTTAGTGTTCAACAAGCTTCAGTGCAGAAGCAGAACCAAAGCAGAACGTTGTTTTTCTAAAATTGAATAAAATGTTATATTACTAAGTATTTTTATGTATATATCATGTAAAGGTTTGATTTGGTTGAAATTTGAAACAGATAGTTTATATATAGTCTCATATACTACCTATTATCTCGGAAAAAGCATGGGCCCTAACGAAACAAATATTAACGACAGAATGACATTTCCAATTAGATTGACATTTGAAACACACATGGTTTAGAGTCTTAAATATTACATCGGCTAATAAGTCTTTCCCCTACTACTTAGGATATCATCCTGTAAAAATGTACAAGTGGGTAAGTATCAGATCACGCACATCAGCTACAGACTCTTTGTAATGTATCCTATAAAAATCCTACAAACTTAACACTGCGGCTATGTTCGATACTTCACAACCTTACTACGAGTGTGTTTGATGTTGCTTAAAATATAAAATATGAAGTTGCTAAACTTAAATAAATATATTTTTGTGTGAAAAAACAAATCACTCTGTTTGTGTAATGGCCACCCATCCAAATATTTTTACGTAAGTACTACGAATGCACTAATAAGGTCGCAAGATCAACGTACGCGAACGAAGTAGCGGGTTCAGCTAGTAGTAACTAAAACCATATTTACTGTGTCACAATGTCACAAAAAATACCAAAAAAAAAAGCATTAAAAGCTAAATGAATTACCAGCCACGGATATGTAATTATGTGCTCAAAATTGAGTTGAGAAAATATCATTTAAGTCTAAGCTGCTACGATCCCTTATCAAAACATACTGCGAAGTAGGATTCTTTCTGACATACACGTGGCCATTGCGAACCCACACAAACTGGTAGGAAGCTGTCTTGGCTCTCTTCCTGGCTTCAGCGTGTAGAACTTTATTAAGCGGAGAGAGATGCTCTGACATGTACACAGGAACACTAATGCCGGCATATCCCAACAAACTAGTGTTGAGTTTCTCCTTCGGATGAGATTTGTTGTATCTATTTACAGCAGAGTAAAATGCATCCCGACAGATTACATTTTTAAAATTTACGATAATGGTGCGTGGTAATTTACTCTCTCGGTTTTGCTTAGCAACTCTAGTGCATTTTGTGACATCTTCCGGATTCATCTGGTGGTTGATAACATTCGCACATTGTTGCAACAAATTACATAGGTTTTCAGCACGATTCTCCGGCACTCCGTGAATTTCCAAATTATTATTCCTCAGATAAGAATAAGAATATTTTATTTCCAAAATGAATACAGTACAAAAAAGTGCGTTATACGATTTAAAATTACGATGTACATATACTTACCTACGTTACAAGAATTGACAGTGAGCCCCAAACTAAGTGTAAGACTTGTATCTTGGGGCTCGGGTGCAAACCTACATACCTATAGATAATGCGTGTACGCTGTACAGTTGAAAGAAATACGACGGAACAAAAATTGAAACTAAATTTAAAGAAACAAAAATAAATAAAAAAAGAATACATTAAAAACAAGCTAAAAACAAAAACAAAGCCAGCAGAGAAAACATACTAATAACACGGAATAATTAAACGTTTTACACAACTTTTAAATAGTGAAACTTACAAAGGTCATCAGAATCGGAAGTCTATACAAAAAAACATGCAGTCATCCCTGCATTCGCATTTAAACAGGTGAACCTACTCTCTATATATACAGTTGATTAGTTCCTCAGTGTCATCATAATTGAGAGTTTCCAACCAGGCTCTAAGTATCTTTCTGAAAGCGTATTTCGGCGAATGTTCGCAGTCTCGGAAACGCCTCCAAACATTATTATACGTGCAGAGGAGCGAGTACGATGGAGCGCGCCTTGCGAGTAATGAATGGGCGTGCGGGAGAGGCAGCATGTAAGTTCTGGTCGTGCGCTTGGATAACAAAACTTCACAGTCTTCGCGAGAAAGTAAGCCAGAGTGTGTTTTCATCACTGCGTTGAACACAAATAATTGTCGGACTCTTAACACTCCAAATTCGGAGTAGATCAAGTCGGTTGGGTATCGAAACGGCTTTCTAAGCAAAACCTTAATAAGGGCCCGCTGGGCTCGCTCAACGGAGATGAAAATCGTTTTCCCAGCGCTACCCCACACAGAAATGCAATATTGCATTACTGACTGACACAAAGCATAGTAGATATTTTTTAAGCATAGTAGATGTTGTTCCATAGTATTCATTCTGTCGGATAGATGAGCAACAGTTTCCCGTAAGTGGAAATTTTCAGCCCTCAACTGGTCATTAATGTTGTTCAGCGAGTCGATAGATTTTTTAATGACTTCTTGATTATCACTTAGGACCAACACCGACTGTTGGAGAGCCCTGAATCCCTGTATATCATTTTTGATAGCCTCAAGTTCGGCCTTCATAACCGCCGCCAACAGCATTGGAATTTCCATTCTGACTGCCTCCATCAATTGATCCTTAATCGCAACAATGAGAGCATCATCGCATGAATGTAGGATAGAAGTTTGTCCCGGTTGGCACTTGATCTCATCGTCAGATGATAACAATTCAGTATTCATAGTCCCAGTGGCAGCTCCTGTTATATTTAAAGTTCTTGCACCACGCACAGATGTATTAGAATTATCACCCTTTTTTTGGATTTTGCATTTGCAGAGATCACACTTCCAGTCATGGAGTGTTATTGTGTTGTTATTAAAAAGCTTCTCAGAGACATTTGCACATTGCAAATCGTAGGTTTGATTGCATTCGACACACCTCATGAATTTTCTTCCCTTAATGGCAGCCAGGCAACCTGCACAGGTGACTTGTCTAGGCGTCATCGCACTCACAGTAAATCTTGCAAAGAATATTACGTAGATACGCGATTATGGGGCTGTGACCTGTGATAGAAATATTTGCAGGTAGGTACCTCAAGTGTAGTAGTCCTGGGCATACGTCTTGCATAAACAAATTAGATCATCGCGATTCCTACGCAGCCGGATCTAATGTTGTCACAACTTCCAACGCGAAACCATTCCGCCACTGGAGCAGATTTTTAGTGGATGAAAAGTTAGGTTATTAGGTGCAAGCACGTTTAAAAGTAGGTAGGTAAAATATTTTTCTGTCAACATGTATTGATATCATAGGTGTCATGCTATCATGTTTCACTGTTTTCTTGTTTCAATGGCTTTTCCAATGAGCAAATCTTATGAAAATGAGTTCACTGAGTATTTGTGCACAATTAAACCACATGAACCAAACAAAAATATCACTTGAAACGATAAAATTTATTTATTTTTTAACGACACAACAAAAACACTTCTACTCGTATTGAGGCTAGGGTTGCTATTTTTTTTTAATATGTAGTATGTAACTCTCTACAACAGTGCTATCATCTGCGTACCCAAAGATACCGGGTTTTAACAGATCGTTGATATGTAGCAGGAAGAGCGTTGCAGAGAGTACCGACCCTTGAGGGACTCCGGTATTGATAGCCATTTAATCCGATGAGCAGCCATCAATGACGGCTCGTATGGATCGATCCCTCAAAAAGTTCGATATCCACGCAATAAATCCAGGAGACAAACCATAACTAGAAAGCTTGCTTATAAGGCCATCATGCCAAACACTGTCTAAAGCCTTTGAGATAACCAGGGAGACTGCAAGTGCTTCCCCGTGTTTCTTAATAGCTTCACTCCAGATGTGAGTGACGTACGCTAGAATATCCCCGGTGAATCGGTTTCGGCGAAATCCGTATTGCCGGTCACTGAGGAGGTCGTTTGATTCTAGATACGTCAGGAGCCTGTGGCTTAAGACACGTTCCATAGTCTTGCAGAGTATGGACGTGACCGAGATGGGCCTGTAGTTGGCAGGGTCAGCACGACTTCCCTTTTTGGGCACTGGTTGCACATTAGCAAGCTTCCAAGACTTCGGTACTAGCCCAGTTTGGAGAGAGAGTCTAAATAGGCGCGTCAGTATCGGAGACAACTCAGCCGCACAAGCCTAGGGCTAACAAACTAGGGCAGGAATACCATCTGGCTCACTGGCTTTATTCACGTCCAAATTGCGTAGCACTTTGCGAACCTCCATTTAGCGAATGTGTATCTCTGACATAAAAGTCGGACAGCCAGGTGGAGTAGAAGGTGTGGCCTCAGATTTATACTGATGGCAGTAAGATTGAGGGTAAAGTTGGAGCTGCTCTCACATGGTGGGAAAAAGGAAGAGAAATCAAGAACTCGACCTTCAAGCTTCACTCCGAATGCACAGTCTTTCAATCGGAACTTTATGCTCTTTGTCGGGCAACTCAAATGGTGTTAACAAGCAAGGACCCAGAAGTCAATGTCCTGAGTGACTCCCGATCTTCACTCGAACTGCTAAGTAACCCGAAAACGAGTCACCCCTTGGCAAAGTGTATAAAGGAAAACATTGGACAGATACGTGCAGAAGGGATCTCTTCGTTTTTTCTGGATAAGAGTGCATGTGGGTACCGTCGGCAACGAAAGAGCAGATGAACTAGCGAATTCGGCGGCGGTCATGAAATCACCCAGAGACTACGAGGGGATCCCCTTGTCCTACGTCAAACGAAAAATACGCGAAGAATCGGTCAAGAAATGGCAGGACCGATATGAGACCTCAGAAACCGGAAAAGGCACTCAGATGTTCTTGCCCGATGTAGCAAACGCATATCGGTTGACGAGAACCACGAAACTGACTCCTTTCCAGGTACAAGCGTTGACGGGACATGGAGGAATAGCTGAATATCTGTACAGATTTAAGCTCAAGAGCAGTCCTGCATGCGAGTGTGACCCTGACCAACCCGAAACGGTCTGGCATGTGCTGGTCGATTGTCCCAGATTCATGGCCGCAAGACATGAGCTCGAATCTATAATCGACGGGAGGCTGGTTGTTTCGGATCTCCAAAATATCTTAGCAGATCCAGATAACAGACCACGGCTCCTGTCCTTCATGGAAAGCTCATTCCGCATAGCGACCAATAGGAATTCCACACTCTCAAATACACGCCCCCCTTCATCACCACATTCTACACGCCCCCCTTCGCCACCACATTCTACACGCCCCCCTTCGCCACCACATTCTACCGCGCTGTCCGTGGAAGCCGCGCGGAATGTAGTCCCCGCCCAAGATAACCCCTCAAAAAGCATCTCCGTCCAACAGCTACTGGAGAATGCAGACCGAGGAGAGGCAGGGATTCGTATCCGCGGAGTGGCTCTCTTCATGGACAGCAACAAAGAAAGATTCGGAGTGAGCTTTTGCTTCGCCTGGGAACGGAAACGCGTCCGTTTGTCACCTGGATTGTCGTGCCTGCTCAATGGGAGTACCGCTAAAGTCACAATGAAGCGGAAAACCTACGATGCTATGCCAGTGTGCGAGGTAGACGGCCACCGATTTCGGTTGGTGCGATCGAAAAACAAAACGATTGCACTAATAGAGTACTCGGAAGGTCGGACGCCTTTCACACAGGCAAGTGCGCTGCTCGCACATCTGAGCAGAAATGCGGGTGACACACCCCAGGTGATAAGCGTGGATGCGATGGCGATTGAATACTCAAGAGCGAGGGTCGCAGACCGGCTGGGTTGCATTGAGGCCTCTAAACATCACGAGGTTGATACGTATACGAAGATAGAGGAGAAAATCTGAGCTTCCTCAGAGTCCCTTCGCACGACCTAACTAATGCAACTGACAGCTGGGGACATCCTGTTCCAAGTTCGAACGCCCAAACCGGCTCCGAAAGAGCACAGCAGAGGGCGGCGGCGGAAAAAGCCGCAGCCAATCAAAGCAGCAGCCGAAGAACCAACACGACTTTCGTGGCGGCCTTTAACGCAGCAGCAAGGAGCGTACTCCGAATCTTATCCCCTTCATCATCATCAAACCCCTTGACGTCAAAGACCCTCAAAGCAGCTTCACAGCAACTAATTAGCCGAACCAGAGCCGACATGGGACTGGTGGAACCGCCCCGTTATGTCACGGCCTCGGAGCCGCGGAGTCATGCACGTAACGCCTTTATCGAATTCACAGCCACACTGAGAGCGACAAGACAAGTCATCCTCAAGACCTGCGAAAACATCATGCAGTTCTATAGGCTGGGAATTGAAAGCCTATTAAAGGCGAAACTCGAGGAGGCCGAAGCAGCCATTTACAACAATGTTACTTCCCGGGTCATCAAGGGAACCATGACAGGACAGTATATGGCAGCCTACAGTGCAGAAAATGGCTTCGTGACACTGAACGAGAAAGAGACAGAGCGCGCGGGAATGCCTGTATATGCGACACCACCAAACGACCCTATTGTAGTTACCGCCCGATGCACCAAAGTTATGTTGGACGACAAGATCCTAGAGATGGCCAAAATTATCAAAGGGAACTCAAGTGTCACAGCGGCTTGGGAAAATTGGGAGGTACCAAGAATACAATGGGTCAATGGTGTTCCGGGATGTGGAAAGACAAAATGGGTTATTAGACACTTCGACGTGGACAAGGACGCTATCATCACCACAACAACTGAGGCAGCAAAAGATCTAAGAGAAAAGCTATCGCACCGCATTGGAAACCTGGTCAAAACCAGGGTGCGAACTATGGCTTCTGCTCTCGTAAATGGATTCGGAAAAGAGAGCTTCAGTCGCCTCATGGTGGATGAAGCCCTCATGAACCATTTCGGAGCCATTGTAATGGTCTCACGCCTGTCTGGTGCTGGCGAAATTGTCCTCATCGGAGATGTCAATCAACTGCCTTATATCGATAGGGAAAATCTCTTCGAAATGAGGTATCACCGCCCGAACCTGGTAACAAAGATCAGCCAGGAGTTGCCTATAAGAGTTGGATAAAGTCCCTAAAGCAGAGAAGGTATAAGGGAGCGCAAATGCCCAACACCCAACCAAACACCCTCTTTTTAGTTCACACTCAAGAGGAGAAGGAGACCCTGACAAACCAGGGTTATGGTTCAGGCACCGGGTCACGCATCCTTACCATCCATGAAGCTCAGGGACTAACATACGAGTCGGTAATCGCAATAAAAACTAAGGCAAACACGAAGCTGCACGAGAGCGTGCCTCATGCGGTCGTCGCAATCTCACGGCACACGGGGACCTTCACATATTACGCTGACGACACCGACGACGCCATCGGTCGGTTCGTGCGGCGAGCGTTGTCTGCAACACCGAAGACCATCCGAGAGTTCAATTTGCAGATGGCCATCAAGGATAGAAATGCAGTCGTGGTGGAGGCGCTGAGCCGGGAGGAGGCGACTTAGAAAATAAAATAGTCCTAGAATTAGCAAGAAAATGTTCCCTACTCTCCCCTATTTCCTTTTCTTCTCCAATCCAAGATTCATGTAACAAAAAAATAAAACGATTGACAAAGGTCACGGACCCCGGAGTCTGTGGAGCTGTAAAATTTAAATAAAAAAAAGTAGAAGGTTTCGCGCTACCAGCATCTAGACGAGAAGATTCCGCAAATTGAGTTTCAAACAAGTTTACTTTCTCCGTTGCAGTGTGAGCCAGTGTCCCATCAGGTTTCAGCATTGGAGGTAGTGAGGGGCGGCAGAAGTTCGATTTGACCGATTTAGCTAGGGACCAAAACGCTTTGCTGCACGCAGGGTATGAAACTAGTTTGTTCCCTATTCGACTAATATGGTCAAAGCGCCCCCTCTGAAGAACCTTTTTGCATGCCTTAGCAGCCTTGTTGAAAGCTTTCTTCTTCTGGCGTATGTCCCTTGTCTAACGCTGTCGAGCATCAACCCAGGCTAGGTAGGTCTCATGTTTAAATGCTTCAGCACTTTTACATTGAGAACCAAACCATGGGAGAGCTTTGCTGGATAATGGGACGTCGGAGTATGGAATGTAATATTCCATAGCCGTACGCATTAAATTAGTCACAGCATCCGCGCAGACTGAGGGATCACCAGAAGTGAAGCACAATGACTGCCATGAGTAAGACGCGAAGAAAGAGCGCTTCTCGTCCCAATCTGCTGACTTGTATCGCCACAATCGCCGGTTGCCTCTAGGGCTGGGATCAGGCGGATGGTAGACAGATACAGATTTCACCAGACAGTGGCCGGAGCTGCCTAACGGCGAAGATACCACCTCGGAATAACGGTCTGGATATGTTGTCAGCAGAAGGTCTAAGCAATAAGGTGTATGCGACTCAACGTCGGGTACTCTTGTGGCCTCTTGGATCAGCTGGGTTAGGTCTAACGATAAAGCTAGCTTTCTCGTTTCTTGCCCAGCGTGGTCAGTGTCCTGGGAACAGCCATGCCTTGTGATGACCGTTGAAATCCCCCTGTAACACTAATTGAGCCGAAGGGTACTTCTGTTGAGCCGCGTCCGCCGCCTCACTCAAATAATCCATGAGCCTAGTCGTCTCCTGGTCTCCGCTGTGCGACCGATACACACAGGAATAGATAATTTTGTCTATGCCTGTGTCTATCAGTGCCCAAAGAACCGAAAATCTAGTATCCACGGAGACGCCGACAGCAGATGTGCAGTTGGACGCCCAAGCCCCCCCCCCCCCCCCTCGGGATGTCTATCTGGCCTTGTCATCAGGGTAGCGATTCTGAAACCATTCGGTTGCATCCGACACGGAATCTCATCTCTCGGTCTTTGTCATGCTAAACAGATAAGACAAAGACCGAGAGATGAGATTCCGTGTCGGATGCAACCGAATGGTTTCAGAATCACTACCCCGGTCGCCAACCGGCAGGATAGCGCATCCCGGGATTTTTCGCTAGATGGCGGGGCAGCCTTTCATGAGTGGCTAGCTCACTACTTGGGCCCCCTACTATCTGCGGTCGGTCGCGGAAAACCGTGCCTCGGATCCCGCTTCCCTCCATGACTAGCTTCCCGATGTACAGTATTGGTGTGTGACAGACTGGTCTGGCAGTTGCAGCAGCTGTTCTGACCCGTTTCCCCCTAATGGTGTCACTAGCATAGCTGGCCACCGTTAATCAAATAGTTAACTTCGTTAATCGTTAATCCACTACAAAAAAAGTTAGCTTCGTTAAACGTTAAAGCGTTACTTTTCGTAAGAATTAACGCAAGTTAACGTTAATCATTAATCCGTTAATATGCGTATTGCATTTTTATATCGTTGCATTAGTGAACTTAAAACCTGTTGGTTTAGGTTCTGGAACTGGTTAGGAAAAAACCAAATACTTGTTTAACTTAAATGTGTAATTTAATCGTCGGACATAACGTGCATAGGTACCTATTTACCTTCGTGAACATTAACATGTTGAATTTCTCGTCTGAAAGCGAGGCTCGTTTTGGTGTTAAAATGGCTTTACCCGTAGATAACAGACGTTCAACTGCAGCGCTTGAGGGCTATTTTCCAAATTTCAAGCCAATCCGTTCAGACGTTCTGACGTGATGAAACAACAAACAATACAACATCCAAACATTGACATTTATAATATTAGTAAGATGTTAAACATCGGCATTCTCATTGTATGAAGAAATGAAGAACCATTTCTTCGTCTTTATACATTGATTTGTTCATTTTATTTAACTTTTCTTTGGTTAGTTGAAATGAACTACCACCGATTTTGTTTAATGAAAGTTTAAATGCATAAAAACGAAATAAACGATCGAAAAAGTATGATTGAATTTATCGGGGAATTCCCCACTAGCTATGGATTACTATAATCTACTGGGTTTACTAGGGATGTGTGAGAAATATTCAACTAAATTGAAAACGTGAGTCAATTTTGACTGTCTATGCTCAAAAAACCTGACCTGTTTTCAGCCTAAAAGAACCTGAGGTGGCCATTTTTGAAAAAAATATGAGTTATGATAACAAAACTTTGTAGTGGTAGGACTCTTAGCAGAGTCCGCCTGGGGAAGTACCACACCTTTGTCAATTATTCTACCGCCAAGCAGTAATGTGGAAAGATTACTGTGTTCCGGTTTGAAGGGCAATGTTTCCAGAGAAATTATAGGGCTTAGAGATATAACAACTTAGATCTCTGGGTGACGAGCGCAGTGCGGTGCTAGGTAATGATTTTGGCTCTTCATGTTCCAATAGCTGCGTGTCACTGTGCTGTTATGTGGCAGGCATGTTGCTTACCATCAGGCACATGTCCTGCCCATCTCGTCCGCCAATACCAAAAACTGCCAGTTTTCATGTTACGTCAACCAATCATGCCACAGGCTAAAATGACGCCTCAATCCTGCCAAAATTGCAGGAACCTACCACATACCACATATAATATAGTCACACTGCGCCTAGCACTTTTCGTTTTGTACTCGTCCTGAACCTGTATTTTGCGCCGCGCCGAGGTGCCGTGCGGTAAATGGTAAGCATTGGATTAACGATTAACGGACTTCTGCGTAATTAAAGAAAGTTAACGTGCTCGTTAACATTTTTAAAAGTTAATCCGTTAATCAAAATGTTAACTTCGTTAAATTAACGATTGACGGATTAACGAGTTAATGCCCAGCTATGGTCACTAGACAACACGACGGAACACGGCTAGGCCGCTTGGCGTCGTGACTCAGTCTAGTGGGTGGTTGGTTACCAACCACGGCCGAAGCCTACCCATGCGCGGCTCCAGGGGGGGGGGTCACGGGGGACATGACCCCCCCCAAAATCATATACCAGGCCACTCAGAAAGTTTTGCAAAAAAAGTTTTTATGTATAAGACACTTGTAATTATTTTGAAAACTTCGATTATTTAAAAGTATAAATACAACTGTTCGATTTTCAAATTTCCTTCCGCATTTTTTGAGAGCCAATTTTTTTATTGGTTTATTAAAAATCTAGCTGTTACCCGCGACTTCGTCCGCGCGAAATAAATACTAAGGTAACTCAGGCAGTACCTATTTGTATACCCCCAGACACATTTCCGATTACTAACGGAACAACAGCTTATAATAAAACAATTGTATACAATTTCATCAAAATCGGTTCAGTTGTTTAGATCTGAAAGCGTAAGAGACATTCGGCCCCCATTTCAAATCCAATTTCATCCCCATACAGTTCGAAATTACAAAATTGCTAGAACAAACATTCGTTTGCTTCGTGTCAAGCTGTCAAGTGCCTATATACAGAGTTTCATGGTTTTATCTTCAACGGCTGGGAATTTCCATAATGACATTCATCCCCCTTCTTAACCCCAATTTCACCCGCGTACAGTTTTAAATTACAAAATTGCTAGAACAAACATTCGCTTGCTTCGTGTCAAGTGCCTATACACAGAGTTTCATGGTTTTATCTTCAACGGTTGGGAACTTCCATATTGATATTTATCCGCCATTTCAACTCCAATTTCACTCCGTACAGTTTAAAATTACAAAATTGCTAGAACAAACATTTGTTTGCTTCGTGTCGAGTGTCTATACACAGAATTTCGTGGTTTTATCTTTAACGGTTGGGACCTTTCAAATTGACATTCATCCCCCATTTCAACCCCAATTACACCCCGTACAGTTCTAAATTACGAAATTGATAATACAAACATTAGTTTGCTTCGTGTTAAGTTGCCTATACACAGAGTTTCATGGTTTTATTTTCAACGGTTGGGAACTTCCATATTGACATTCATCCCCCATTTCAACCCCAATTTTACCCCGGTACAGTTCAAAATCACAAAGTTGATGGAACAAACATTTAATTGCTTCGTGTCAAGTGTCTAGATACAAAATTTTATAACTTTAGAAATGACGAATTTTCATACAACCGTTCATCCCTTGTTTCACCCTCTTAGGGGTTGAATTTCGCAAAACCCCGTCTTAGCAAGTGCCTACGTGCTAAAAGAAACCTCCATGCAAAATTTCAGATTCCTAGCATTTGTAGTTTCTGAGATTCCTTGATAAGCTTTCGCTTTTATATATATTATAGAAGATAGATAGATGGATCTGCGTCGAAAACATTTTCGTGCTATGATTTTTTACGATTTCAAATGTGGCTTAAAACCTGACGAGTCATTTGATCGACTTCCACTTGGTTTTATGGATGAAGGACCTTCAAAAGCAACCATCTACCGCTGGTATAGAGAGTTCAAACGCGGTCGTTTTACTTTGGGGGATGAACAAAGGAGTGGTCGTCCTACGACGGCTGTCACCAAAGAAACTGTGCTGGCAGTAAAAAATTTAATTCAAGAAAACAGACGCATTACGTACGAAGAGATTCAGAATACTCTGCAGATTGGTTCAGGAAGTGTTCACAAGATTTTGCACGAGCACCTTCGCGTAAGGAGGATAGTTTCCCGCTGGGTGCCGCACAACCTCACCTAAGCTCAGAAGCTGGCCCGTGTGGATTAGTGCCGTAATATGATACAAAAATTTGATGCAGGCTCGTCACGGCTCGTTTACGACATTGTGACAGGTGACGAATCCTGGATTTATCAATACGATCCAGAAACAAAGCAGTCGGCAGTTTGGCTGTTTCAAAATGAACCAACACCTACGAAAGTGAAGCGATCGAGGAGCGCAAGGAAAATTTTGATCGCTAGTTTCTTCACTTTGACGGGGTACCTAATTTCAATTCCACTTCGAGACCAAAGCAGTATCAACGCCGAATAGTCCAGCATAAAATGCTTGCCAGAAGTTTTTTCTGCAATGAGAAACAAGCGACCGAACACCGGGCTCCGCGGGGTCCTTCTTCACCACGACAACGCGCCCGCGCACTCTGCGATCAAAACGAGGGACTTCCTGGACTCCACACCGGTCAGAGTCTTGGGGCACCCTCCTTACAGTCCTGATTTGGCTCTGTGTGATTTTTCTTTATTCCCTAAAATTTAAAATCAGCTCAAAGGGATACAGTTTTCATCGCCGGTAGACGCGCTAACAGCGTTTGAGAAGGCCGTGGAAGAGGTGTCTGCTGGACTGGAAAAATTGTTTTGAAAATTGGTTCAGACGCATGAAACTTTGTATAGAGGCTGGTGGAGAGTTCTATGAAAAGATTTAGGAAAATATTTTTTTTCATACAAGTTAGTTTTTTAGTTTCTCAAAACTTTCTCAGTGTCCCATTGTACCTACATTAGATTAAAAATCTAAAAAAAATCAAAATGTTTAGTAGTACATAAACTATTTTTAAACGCGGGAAAACAACTGGAGCGTCAACTACGTGGGTAAAATCCTAAAATCGTGGAGTGCTTTTACTAGTAAAGTCTTTTTTACTCGATTTATTCTATTTCTACTCGTGCCCCCCCCCCCCTCCCCAAATCTGAGGCTGCGTACTGGTGACCCCCCCCCAAAATTCGAGGCTGGGACCGCGCCTGACTGCCTACCACCGGTGAAACCTTCAAACCGGAACACAAAGTAATGTTTACACATTATACTGCTTGGCGGTAGAATATCTGTGTTTATTTTTCAAAAATCGCCACACCATAAAATTTATACGATCATCTATGAAGTATTTTTTACCAAACAAAAAAAAATCATCAAAGTTGAATCACAATTACCGAAACTATCGACACACACGACCGAATTGAGACTAGATTGACACTCTTCTCTTTCTTTGGAGTCGGTTAAAAAGTTTGATTTTGCACAGTAAAACTGAAACTAACTTAAAATTTTTGTTAACCAGAGCTATTTGAGAAAAAAAAGTGTATTTTTACATAGATGGCGCTAAAAACAAGTACACATGTTGTCAAGTTACAAAATTATTGTACAAAACAGTTTTTTTTTACCGGGCTGGGCCTAATAACACTAAATTACATGATCAAAGCGTGCCCACTAGGTACGCTATGGTATTACCATCTTGAATGGCAATGTTCCTTGCTTCAACAGTGAGTTAAATTAACAAGGCGTTGTGATAACGCGTTACGTTGATCAAGTTCGGACAGGTTTGTGAAAATGAGTTGAGCTCATGGCCAAAGGCTCCTTGTCCCAACAGCGGACGGTTTAATTATGTATTATGTAGATAACCTCTTCGGAGATTTGCATTTTTTTTACTCTATATATAAATATAAAGAGTGACGAGACGAGCTTTACCTACATGTGCCTGATTGTAAGCAACGTACCTGCCACATAACACCACAGTGACGCGCAGCTATTGGAACATGAAGAGTCCAAACCATTACCTAGCACTACACTGCGCTCGTCACCCAGACGTCTAAGTTGTTATCTCTAAGCCCTGTGATTTCTCTGGAAATACTGCCCTTCAAACCGGAACACTAATGTTTGCACATTACTGCTTGGCGGTAGAATAACTGGCAAAAGTGTGGTCCTTCCCCAGGCGGACTCAGCCGAGAGTCCTACCACTACAGACCACTACAGATTTTCGCCCTTTGAGATGCTTTGATAAGCCGCAGCCGCCTTCGTTGCAGAGTCGCGGCGTCGCTGTCTAGACCGCGACTCTGCCTCTGCCACTGGCCTTTCGAGCCCACCTCGCGGTATAATGGACTCCCACATTTGGCTTCAGTACTTCAGTGACGAGCGCGAAACCAGCGGTGCGTCTCCTCCTCGGGAAGGCCTATCCTTTGGGCGTAAGTCCGGCACCCTGGACGGCAATAAACGCACGACCCAGGCTCTGCAGTGGATGGCTCGCCACCCGTGTCCTGCCTCAGTAGATTACGGCCTCCTCTCGCTTCTCTACCACATACGACCTTTCACTGTCGAGCATCTTGCCTAAGATAATTCCTGCCTCCGTTGTCATATCGCGGCCCCTGTCCTACCACTGTTCTGCCACTGAGCGCTCTGCTAATCAGAATGCACGCGGAGGAACCTCAACTGTAAGACTTCAGATTATCTTGGCCGATGAGACTATCAGAGAAATAAAATTCCCCAACTCTTCTACTCCCTTTCCCCAACTTCTTCACGAACTGCTGCTTGAAGGAAAAAGTATACGAGTAGAAGCTCCCTCTCAGTCCTCCTCTTGGCGGCGGCATAACTAGCACAGGTGTGGTGATGCAGCAAAGAGTCTATAACAATAAAAAAATGGCAGTCACAGGAACTGCCGATAGAAGTGAAAACTTATAACTCAGAATTTGATAGCTCACTTTGGGAACTACACGGGTGTAACCGGAGGGCCTGGTCATCATCGCATGGCCTTCTAGAAATGCGTCAGCATTTCCCATTGGCTCACGCATCTCTAGATGGCCATGCCACACCTTTTCAGCATTTCCCATTGGCTGACGCATTTCTAGATGGCCAGTGGCCATAGACCCGAGTTTACCCGAAGATTTCTTATCATACCCGAACGTGACGCTAGAATTCAATTCACACCCCACTAAAAATCTGTCTAGGCGCGCCAAAAGAAGTTTTCGCTTCAAAAATATGGAGAAAATGACATAAGATTCGATGGAGTTTGAGAGTAGTTTGAGCGCCATATTCATCAATATTCAGGGTACATGTGAGGACGTATTGTTCGCCGTCGCGAAGACCGGGCCGAGATGTTTTGTTACAACTTCCGCTCCCACGGCGCGCCGCGCGCAGTATGCAGGCCCCAGTCGGATGCACACTCTCGCAGATATACAAATTGAACCCAGTCTGAGCAGATCGGCCCTTCTACCGCCTAACTAAATCTGCTTCGGCGTTGCTATTGATGTCTCTCTCATTTCAAGCGAAAAGAAAAAAGAGAGCAGTATCAAAGCTAAGACAGTTCTAAATAGGCGGTAGACCCTCGGGTCGCTCTCAAAATGTTATCCTCCATCAGTTAAAGTTAAGGCTAGTATCGGCGAACTTGCATGGAAAATACACGGCGGTGCACACAAGGCTCAAATTTACAACTTCATAATTTTCAAGAGTAGTTCCTTAATTTTGTACTCTCTTTTAGAATGTACGGTCTTTGGGTTTAGATTTATTTTGATTCCAAAATAATAATAATAATTTATGACAAATAAATTATTGTTATTATTTTGAGAGTAGTCCTGCGACTTTGCCGCAAACTCAAGGCTGGAGAAACTTGTATGGGAAAAAAGTGAATGTCCATTGTTGTTCATTTATTTATTTTGCCAAGCCGCTCGCCGCGCTCTTCCCTGGCGACAGTGTACACACGGAATGCTTCAGGAGCCGCAGACGCGATGTCCTGACGTCACAGCTCACACCGTCCGAGAACTCCTGCGAACTCCGCGCGAGAGAGAAAGTAGCATTCTTCCTGCCTGGGAACCGACACGACGACCGCCGACGCCTTTATCTGACGCTTTATGTATGGGAATGTAATTACAAAATGAAAACAACGGAATTTATGTTTCGTGCTCATTTGAATAAGGATTACAGCACGAGTGAATTTAACGTGTCTGTTTTATAATCTTTTGTCTACTTAGTTTCTAGTCGCGAGAGGTGTAATAGCGATAGGTACGCGAGCGAGCGAGAGTGAGATCTTGATAGTAAGATACTCATATTTACAGTAACGAGTAACTTTATTACTTACTAACTTACTTTGTTTCGTACCTATAGGGTTTATCGAAATCACTGAATTAAGTTTTTTTTAATTGTCATCATACCATTTCAATCTATACTAATATTACAAAGATGAAGAGTTTATATGTTTGAACGCGCTAATCTCAGGAACTACTGGACCGATTATTTCATCGCTGGATTTGTCCGTCATCCCCGAGTGCTATAAGGCTATATTTTATATGTCATCATCATCAACAGCCCACTAAACGTTCCCACTGCTGGGACTCGGGGCCTTCTCTCGCAAGGAGAGAGTTAAGGCCATAATCCACCACGCTGGACCAGTGCGGGTTGGTGGATGACACATGACTTCGAAAGATTCTAGGTACATGTCGGTTTCCTCACGATGTTTTCCTTCACCGTTTTAAGTTAGCGGCATTACGCACATGACTTCGAAAAGACAGTGGTGCGTGTGGGGTTTGAATCCAGGGTCTCCGGATCGGCAGTCGCCGTTCTCCCGACTAGACCAGCCGTAACTTATTTTATATGTACTACGGGCGAATCCGGGGAGGACCGCTAGTGATCCAAACAATTAAGTAAAACAACGGAAACTATTAGCGGGCTTATCGCTGAAAGAGATTTATTCCAGGCGTCCTTGGAATGGACAAATATCTGAGATAAAGTCAGCGTTTGACCACCACTCGCCTAAAGGATGACGTGGTATAAAAGGCACGGTTGCCTTTTTAAAAGAGACGTAGCGACCTAGTATTCGAATGATTTCATGATTGTTGGGTCGTAGGTTCCAGTCCGCTTGCACCGCTATGTTTTTTCCAAGTACAGATTTTGAATTAATTTGTTTATCACTACTGGCTTCGATGGCGAACAAAAACATTGAGAGGATCCTCCAAAATCTTTCGTGGGAACGCAAAATAGTCTGTTTATGTTAATATTATAACAGGCGTTAGGTACCGAGATACAGTAGTACTAGTCCAGTTCGGACTTAATGGACTCATAAAACTACAAGTTCGTAAATATGTCAAATAAATGAATATGTAAATGTCACTCACTCATTTTAAAAAAAAATCAGGTATGTAAGTACCTATCTATCTTCCGTTTATCACGCTACATATAATACATACAATTAAATCAAATTATATTAAAGAAATTAAATATTATGAGGTCGGAGATGATGATGAAGTAACTAAAAATGAGGGTTGGTTGAAGTATGACGTTATTGATTATTTGTTAGTGCAGCAATTTGTTTTTACCGCATAATTTCGCAATAATTTGTGAATTTGAGTCACTAAATTAAATAATTTCATTTGTAAATTAAGGAATTACTATAAAATTATGAGTGATAATTAATTAATAGTAAAATTGTAATGCATTGTTTGGTTATTATAATTAACTAACAGTGGCCCGCGGTTTTATCCGCGTAGTTGTACATAGTTACAATGCAACTGTGCTCCAAAATTTTATCCTATCCGTTCATAAGTTCCAGCGTGATTGAGCAATAAACATCCCAACAATGATATTTATAATATTAGTAGGATTAATGTGGCTAACGGTAAGTAGGTACATAAAGCCTCTGAACATGGTCCATAAAACTCCAGGATGATAGGAAACTAAATTTTGTAAAAAAAACGTTGATGCTAGTTTGCTTTCACACTGTTTACGGAATAATATAACTAAGGAAAATACCTAATTGGGTATTTATCGGTGAGTGCGCAACTGATCTGCATGATCTAATATCACCGTGTCGGCTACAACATTGGCAGTCACAGGGGCTGTCGTGTCGATAGAAATGAAAACGTAACACTTCGAATTTTAGTATTAAACAATACGTACCTAATATTACTCGATACGTCACCCGTGTCGCTACAGATGACTACGCTACTGCTATTATGCATGTTAGTAACGGTAACTCAGAAGACTTAACCCATCTAAAAAGGCTTCTTGACCATCGCTCCGGCGCCGCCACATACGCGTGTCGATGACGCTAGACCATCAAATTTTCTCCTACCAAAAAGTGGTCAATGTGGCTAAATAAGTTTAAACTTAATAACTTTTAAAAAACCCGACTGCATAAAATCAGCAGATAAAAAACATTATGTAATACAATATACTATCCAAGGACACTTGGGTGATTGAGACGAATCTCAAAGTCCATCCAGCCGTTTGGAAGATACGTGAGAATAAAGAAATTTACAAAACCTATAAGAAACCCTTTTTTCAGTCGGATAAAAAGAAAAAGCGCGTGTGAACGATTGATTCTCTTTTGCCGAAGCTATCACATAACACATGAAAAGTGTATTTCCTATTAGAAGTCAGTTAAAAATAAGTATACGAAATAATTATAAGGGGTTTTAGGGGGTGCCCTAAGTCCACAGACGGCGTCGAAGGCAGCGAAGCGACGCGCTAACATCCGCTCTCGAGCCATACGCCACGCGGGCTCGCGACGGACGCACGCGTGCACTCTACTTTTATATATATACAGAGAAACAAACTACGCGACTTCGCGCACCACGCACGAAATATTCACACAAAACTTTTAATTTCTAGTGAGAGTCAGTGGCAGTGTGGTGGAACTAGTGGTTCAGTGAATTACAACTGGTAAGTCTGTTTTTTTTTTGCATTTTTGCGAGTCGCGGACAATTAATTTGATTAAGTAAGCTTTGTTGCTCGATTTAATTGATTTGATTGAGAATTTGCATAATAACTGGGACGTGGCGAAATTTGGTTTAGTTTTTGTTTATACCTTACCTCAATTGAAAGCAGTTATTCTTAATTTTATGGGATATGTTCAGATTCAGATGATAAACATTTGTTTATAAACTAAATTTTTAGTTCTGTTCCTAATAATTGGAACCACTTTTGGAGGTAGTCTTAAAATACCAAATCAACTTTGCTTTGAGGTAAATTTAGAGATGAAATACATATTTAGCAAGAAAGTGGCTAATATAATAAATTTGTTTCCCGTGATAATACTTTTACTTGAAAGGTATTTTAAAACCTACATGTATTCTTAGTTGTTATTCAGGTATATATTCACTATCTGGTTATGTTTTTACTTTGTTATAAATAACTAAAAACCAAATGTACCTACCTAATCTAAATCTAAAACTTTAACTTAGAACTGCTGGAAGCGGCAGGGTTCAAACTACTACTTGTATTATTATCTATTAACCTTATAAATATTGGAATTTAACAGAATGCTTCTTAGGATATGTAAAAAATATGGTTTTACAAAATTGTTATGAACAACATTTTGTCAAATTTTAATTATATCAGTTTATGAAGAATTGCCAGAGAGTGATGGATGGATTAGAATCGATCAAACATGTAAATAAGATTTAAGTGTCTGTTTGTAGTTCTAAATGAACAGATTTTCTCTAAATGCATATCCGGTACTCACATAAAAAAAACATTTTAAAATTTTTGTCTACATACTACGTGCTTATTTGAAACCCCTGAAACGGTTCGACCACAGATATCGGCTCGACCGATTTTACCGACACTTTCATTGATAGATGATGATAGATTTGATGTTTATTATTATAAAGAGGTACTTACAACTTAGAATACTTTTATTTTAGAAAAAATAAATGACGTA
Organism: Ectropis crepuscularia; assembly: GCA_963693475.1. Classification (NCBI taxonomy): domain Eukaryota; kingdom Metazoa; phylum Arthropoda; class Insecta; order Lepidoptera; family Geometridae; genus Ectropis; species Ectropis crepuscularia. The sequence continues at coordinate 530,496 of OY856355.1, forward strand.
GAATAATAATTTAGGTAGCCCGAGTATAATAAAAAATGTAATCCCTAAGTAATAAGAGCACCATCATAAGCTAATCCTCCCAATGAAAACAAACAACCTGCCCACATCACAGTTGCATGATTTTATGATTAAGTCATTTCGGTCCCTCCGTATAAGGCGACGCCGGGTTCTTTATAACTCCGTAGTAGAATTTACCTTGGATAGTACGAAACTGAACCATTCCGAGTCTACGTTCGGAATGCGGCTACTGGTCTTTACGAAATTTTATCTGTTTTTGGGAATGTTAACAAATTAACAAGACATTAAAAATGCCCATTTAGACATACCTTTGTTGATGAGTCACTCGGTTTAGCAGGCTTTGTAAAGTTACTGTCATCATTTCTTGGCAGACTATCCTCAATATGTATCTTCAACTTAATATGAACTTGGTACTTAAATAACCTAGAAGTCATCGATATTTCGCTGTTATAAGACTTTTTTTTTAACCTTTGTGAATTTTTTAATGTGCATAACGTCTGTCTGTCTAAAGCTAGAATAAGTATTTTTGTGTCTTGTCGTGTTCATCTACATTTATATTATGACTTGCATATGTCATAATGTTAAGTGTTTTAGATGTTTTTTTTTCTATAACACACTAAACAGTTGAAGCGAGAGGCATCTATTTTTCTATTCATTTCTTTAATTCAATTCAATTCATTTATTCGAACCGTTGGAAATTAACATCACTTGGTAACGTCACATACAGTTTTAAGGAATAATTAATTTAATATCTAAGCGGCTGTAAAAAGGCCTTGTCATGTAAAAAAAATAAAAAATGCAGCTGTAAAGAGGCTTTGTCAGAGAACATATTTGTGATAACTAAAAAGATAAAAATGACAATAGAGATTATTAGTTATACTTATTAATGACCGACCTTTACTTGTAGTAGGTATATCTAATTCCCTGAGCTGCAAAAAAGCCCTTCCGTTGCGAAAGTCCTTTCAACCGTATTGCATTACGCCGCAGCGGTAAGACGAGTAACGAGATTGCATTCCGATACTCAAATTATTGGGAAACAGATAAAACATCAATTGTCTGTAGTAGAGGTAAACCTACGTGTTCATTAGTACCGCGATCATTACTTGCTCGTAGAAGTAATTCATTTGATGTTTGATTACGCCATTTACGTCATGAAATCGTGAATTTCATCAAAAATTGCGGAGGCCCGCGAAACTTACATAAGTAATATATGCCGTTAGTTGTCTTAGAGAGGCAGTTTAATTCGTGATTACACACATAATCACAAGTAACCGGCGCGTAATGAGCGGCAATTAGCGCGCGAGCGGCGCCGGAGCAGCCCGTGCTACGATCGAGCACACACGCGGCTTTTAATGTTACACATCGTTGTAACACATATAACTATTATTTGTTTTAATAGGCTAACGCTGCACTACCATCTCACCGATACGGATATTACGAGGTACTAGCTTACATTGAAAAGAAAAATTGGACTTTCACATTGTTGTGTTGTTTCCATTCACAATTTCAAGATACACTAAGGCTGATAGTTGCCAGAATGTATTTTCTTTCATCAATATACTTTACATTAACGCCACCTGGAGTTATTACAGTCCTGGCCGTGGTCTAGAATGCATTCTCAGCAATTATAATCAGAAAATGTGTGGCATTAGAAAAAAATTCCAACGAGTGACTGTCTGGAATTCTCCCAACTCATTCTCAAATTCGCAACTTCTCATGCGTTTGTAGATAGTAGAACCTCTCACGTACGAGTAACGAGCTTATTAATTTACTAAATGTTTTCAAAATCGATTCTACTCTCATTTCCCGTTCCCGTATTTTTTCCACAGTGAAAAATTGCCTATGTGGTATTCCAGCTTATAAACTTTCAAAATGTGAACCTGATCCGTTCAGACATTGCGACGTCGTTGAACAAACATCAACACTTTGGCATTTATAATATTAGTAGGATGTAGGATCTGTAACGGCAATTACACCACTTATTACACAGGAATTACAGCATTCAATGTCCGCGAAAAATACTCCGTCGACAAAATGTACCATGAACTATGTCATGTATTTTTTTTCCTAATCATTCCTGTATTGACTACAAGCCTTAAAGTCCGCTAGCTTGGTATCCTCACTTTCTCTGATTAATTAGAGGACAACAAAACCAAACCCGCCAGGACGCTATTTTCTTTCTACGAAAAACACAATTTCGAAAGAAACTCGCGACTTTTCTACTTTCCTACTTTTGTACGATCGAACGTCGTTTGACGTTCAAATGTTCGCCTACTCTTAATTTGAGTACGCTTAAAACATAAACGGACGAAACGACGGATCGAAGTAGAACCGGAGTAGGAAAGTCGCGAGTTTATTTCGAAATTACGTTTTTAGTAGAAATTAAGAGAGGATACGTCCTGGTGCAATGATGGCCCGTAGCTGGCGATGCTTCAACTTGGCACGTTCCCGCCGACGGCTTCTCCATATTTACGACATTTCCTCTTGCGGCGTGGAAATCGGCGCGTGCGCAGTCGCATCGATTAGTTTCGGACTTAACACTTTTACATTTTAGTTTGTCAAAATTTGTCTAATTTCCTGGTCTTTCTAATTTACCTAGATTATATTCTACATACATATTTGTAAATTGTGTAGCATCATTATATTAGTTATTGTTATTACCAAATTCCATACCAAGTCTAAAGAGCTTGTGTAATGAACAAACATCATTCGATAATTATACGCTTAATCGTAATGAATCTGTAATTAACTACAAATTAAGCCATTACGCGCAATAGGAGATCAGCAATTTAATAGCATTCATTCAAAATTACGACTGCAATCAACATCCGACCTTCGTTTTTGTCTTTTGCATTGTTATCGGGCGCTTATGCGTACCAACTGCCGTTTAATCCACGATGCGGATATCTCCTCGTCAGATCTGCGCGCCTGGTACTTGGCAAGAAAAAACTATTGTTTGTAATGTGACTGTCATCTTCCTGAATGTCCATTTAAAAATGTGTCGATAAAAAAGATTTCGATGTTGGACATCATAACTACAGCTCTACAAAAAGTAGATACTTCTTAACATGTACGTGATAATCTGGACGTCTACTCTCTTTCTACTTCGTTTCGTCTGCTACAACATTCTTTGACGTTTAAATGTTCTAAGCACACTCTAATTAGAGTAGGCTTCGAATATTTAAACGGACAAAACTACAGATCGAAGTAGAATCGGAGTTGGACAGGCGGGAGTTTATTTCTAAATTACGTTTTCGTAGAAAGAGAGTAGACGTCCTGGTATCTTCAAGTCGAAAGTGACTAGCGTACCTACTGCACATTGCAGATCGCAGCGTCGCGTCGGAGTGGTCAAGATTAAACTTATTATCGATACAAAAGTACCTACTAACAGCTCGCGTTGTTTACCTACTAAGTGTAATAGTAATGATAGGCACTGACCATCGAACCAATATGTACGTGTACGTTGTTTGGGGGTTACAAAAAATAGTGTACGTTGTTTGGGGTATTTACCTATCTAACACAATGTTTTTTTTTTTAACTTTTATTGGTTTACACTTGACCGCAATCTCGCCTGATGTTAAGTGACGATGCGGCCTATGATGAAGCGTGTTTACCTAGAATCGATTCACTCTCGATTTGAAGACACAAAGATTGTAACCATCGGGGAAAACCCACTCAGGCAACGTATTCCACAGCCTAGACATTCTTATTACAAAAGTAGAGTCAAATCTCTTCGTTCGTGTCTTTGGAACATCAACCATGAAACGATGTCGCTTTTTATGTATTTAACTATGTATGTTGGTGTTATACAAAATTGGCGCACAAAATTAATAAACACTTCTCAGGTTCATATTATGAAATTTACCATCAAGTGAATAATCGTATCATCACAAAAATTTATGAAATTCAAACGCTTTGCCTTTTGCGGTATTAGCAATGCAGTTTTTGTTAACTCTTATCTCAAGATCTTATTATTAGCATTGAATTTCGTTTGATTATGCCTCACAAAAACTACCATTCCTTTACAATCAGCACCTTGATTTATTACTTATAACATTCCATGTCAATCCATCGTTTCGAGACAGCTCCATCGTGATTACTGCGGTCAAACTTTTAAGGACGCTGTTATACTTGTGGAACTGTGCCACAATTATTATTGTTTAATCTCTCGGTATCAATGGAAATAATATTACTTAAATCTAAATTAGATAAGGTGCTAAAATGAAAATACGCTGCGAAGTATAAAACATCTAGTTTAATTTGATCTGTAAACGCACTCAGTTTTTGCTCACAGAACTTGTTGCAATTAAGTTCTTATTCATTTAGCACAAATGCTAATGGGTTTGATAGAATACTGATAGAGATCTTTGCTGTTCGGTGCTTAGTTTGTTTATCTATATCGAAAACTAGATTTATTTAAAATTATTATGTTTCTTACAGACCTCCAGACAGTTTGTGTAGTTTTCAGTAACCAATTAAACTGCAGATTGTTTTTGAAAAGGTTTGACTCCACTTTTGTAACAATAACTTCTAAATAATAGAATGCGTTACCTGATCATATATTCTCTGAAGAATATAATCTAGGTGAGTTCAAATCGAGATTGTATCGATTTCTTCGAAGTAAGTGCGCTCCATCGTATACCGTATCGTTACTTTACACTATGCAAGAAGATTATTAAATGTCAATAAATTATTGATCAACAATGCCCGTTAGTAGTACTCCTTTATTATTCTTAGAATTTGCATTAAGTATAGAAATCATACCGTAATACCTATCTATAGCAAAACATTAAAAAACTCTGATGGACGGGTTTGTTTCCGCCGCCGCCCACACCCCACACGCGGGTGCCATAAGGCAGGCGTGGTAGGTACTCGTAAGTGAATCCGACTCGGAGCCGAGCGGCGTCACGCGCCCGCGGCCGCACCTGTCCGGTTTATGACTTTCGGAAATTAACTCGCTATTATGTCACATATAGATCTGTTTACAAACACATCAAGTGGAATTCCAATTTCAATGGTAAGTATTTGTGATAATTTGTTTGAACTGTTGTAGTTTGTGTGAAACTTAATCGACTAATCGTTAGTAACTATGAATATTGCTTTCCTATGTTTCGATTTCTGTGCCCAACGGTGAATTCTTGAGTTAATAATAATAATAATTATGAATAAATAAATATTAATCGATATAATCTAGCCTCATCTAAGGAATTGTATGTCGGACCCCAGATAGTCAGATATAATACATACTTAGTTTTACATACCTAATGTTAATAAAATAAATATAATGTGGTAATGTTTCCAGAGAAATTACAGGGCTTAGAGATATAACATATTAGATCTCTGGGTGACGAGCGCAGTGCAGTGCTAGGTGATGATTTGGACTCTTCATGTTCCTATAGCTGCGTGTTACTGTGCTGTCATGTGGTAGGTATGTTGCTTACCATCAGGCACATGTCCCGCTCGTCTTGTCAAATTTATTTAAAAAAAAACATAGATTCATTCGTATAAATTTATCATGCATATGTTTAACTTAAATGAGAACAAACCCACAACTAAACTATATCTGATTGATAACTTTTTCTTAACTCATTGGGATGTTGATGTTTATTGAAGTTTCATGCTTATCATCGTAATATTTTGTAAGGATTCCTTGTCATAGTAGTTGAATACGTTCGGCGTCGCGTCCATTATTTTTATTGGCAAATAAACAATATTGTAGTATCTCTATTACAAATATTAGAAAAATAGCTTCGAATCAGATATGCAAAGATATGTTTGTCGCGAGTCACGGCCTCGATCAAAATAATAAATATTCATTGACTAGAAATTAATATGACATGTCATTTCGTCTGACCTATTGCAAACTGATCCCCATTCAAAGTGACATAATGGCCACTAGTCAATAATACGCAACACTAATTAGATATAAGTATGTTGACGTGCATGTTGTAGGTATGTATGTAGACACTTATAGGTGTAGCGTGTTTATTTTACCGCCGTGTAATAGAAATAACGAAACTTTGTATTTCGGAGGTGCTAATTTTGTGTGACGGTTATACCTAGTTACTTTTTTCTGCTAAAATGACTTAACATTATAACAAACTAGCAGCACCCTGTGGTTTTACTTGCCTAGTTCCCGTTCCCGAAATTTTTCGATAAAAGTAACCTATGATTTGTAATCGTTAACCCAGATCATGCTCTAATTGTGTTTCAAATTTTGAGCCAATTTGTTGAGACGTCCCGACGCGCCGTGACCGACCTTCAAACTTTCACATTTATGATAGATATTAATTAGTATGATTCAATTTAGCATGCACTTTAGTTAAATTCACGCATTAAACTATAAAACCCGGAGAAGCTTCGAGAAACTTATCAAATGTGTTAGATCAAATGTCTCAATCAACACGAAGAGGTGAGCGACCTCAGTCATGCAGCAATGATCAGTTCAGTTGTGCATGCGTCTGCTCTGGATCTACTTGATGTTGCATTTACTGTTCCAATGTCATTACGACCAGAAGTTTGATGCCTAATTATTTCTTTGTATATATATCGACGGTAAAAACCAAACCTGCTGTAAACCACACCTTTGGCAAAACTTTTTTTTTGCAGATTTAGAATCAGAAAAAAATACTGCGTCGAATGGTCCCACTCCCGTGGCTCTACGACCTCTAGAAATTTTTGTACAGCATTGAAATTTTTTCAATTTTGCAAAAAAGATAACATTTCTCTTGCTGTAAACAACACAAAAACGGCCTTTTTCTTTAATTTGCTATTTACAACAATTTCCCTTTTGCAAATAATGTGTGCATTGTAATAACAGCGTCATGAAATTTTGAGGACTGTGGGTTATAGCAAAATTGCTCATAACAATTAAGTAACGCATGGTATTTATTACATCTATTATATAATCAAACGTGGATAATTTTAACTTACTACATTTTATATACATGTGGTGTTATAGACAATCACTAGTTACGCCAACTTAAGCTCACTAAAATTTACCGGACTTTGTTATTTAAGCTATTTTCAACACGGTAGCCATCTGCCGATTTAGCTCATTTACCACCATTGTAAAATACGTTCGCGCTGGTTGCACCGCGGATCACCACGTCGTTCAGTTATGTACGTTACTGTGTGACACTTGGGAAGGCGTGACGAGTGTGCTGTTGTTGTGCTTTACTACCGAATTAGATTCAATTTATAAACGTAAGTGATTTGACGATGAATATGAATGCCTCATCAATGGTTTTTATTTTATCTTAAATCATTTCAACTAATTTAGAAATATAATTTGGAAGTAAAAGAAAAGTAAAAGAAATTATGAATGTGAAAAGTAACTTAAATTATCTATTACCTCTTCATGCCTAAATTGCTGAACTCCTGAAACATGGGATACTTTTTATCCTGGAAAAAGTTAAATTTATCGCGATGTTTGTACTGGTAGTACCTCGCCTGGCCTCGTGGCTTAGTTGGTAGTAAGTTGTCTGCGAGCCGAGGATCGTGGGTTTGATTCCCACCCAGGGCAAATATTTGTATCATGAAAACAAATACATATTTGTTTTGTGTCAGGATATTTCTATGTATAATGTGTATGTATTTTTCACTTTACAAGGGTGCTGCTAATCAGCCTGCATCCATTTAAGATCATATTCTGTGTATTTAAACATACAATAATTGTTTTACAACTTTTGTTAAAACTCAATACCTACACCATCATCATCAGCGCATTCTAGTATACTGCTAGACATAGGCATCTCCCATGGTACGTCATTCAGCCCTGTTGTCGGCTTTTCTTCTCCAACCACTGCCTGCAGCCTTACGTATGTCGTCACTCCATTGGGTTTCAGGACCTCCTACACTACGTTTACCTAATCACGATTTCCACTTTAGAACTTGTGTACCCCAACGGTTATCGGTCCTCCTACAGATATGAATAGCCCACTGCCTCTTCAGTTTGCTAAGACGTTGAGCTTTGTCAATAACGGATGACGGATGCCTTCATTTCGAATATGATCCCTCAGAGAGACACCAAGCACAGCTCGTTCCATAGCATACTGTGCGACCTTAATGGACTTGTGGACGATCTTAAGTGTCAGTTTCTACGTTCCAGCACTGTAGATCATGACCAGTAAACGCACTGATTGAAAACTTTCGTCTTCTGGCTTTGTGGGATGAGTGACGAGAAGAGAGAGTTTCCCAAACACTGCACAGCCTAGCTGAATCCTCTTCATGGACTCACATTTGAAATTGTTTTCATGGCAACCGATCCCATAGTTAGGAGCTCGTTCACCATAACATTGGTTTTATTATTTGGACACCGATACGTTGGGAAAATTTAGCTAAGCTATTCAGCATCTCTTGTATTTCCAGCGTTTCGGCCATCATAACAATGTCGTCTGCGAATCGTAGGTGAGAGGTGTATTCACCGTTTATATTGATGCCACATCCAGTCCAATCCAGTGTCCTAGATATATCCTTCAATGCTTTTGAGAACAATTTTGGGGAGATTACGTTCCCTTGTCTCACTTCTCGTCGCAGGTGGATCATTCATCTGCAAGTTTTGAACTTGAATGGTCATAGTAGCGGCGTCAAACATATTATCATCTCGATATATAGCCAGTTAATTTGACATCGCTGTAAGGATTCCAGGACAGACCGGGTTTCCTCTGAGTCGAATCCCTTCTACTAGTCCGAAAACGCCAAACAAAGGAGCTGATTGTACTCATTGTTCTTCTGTATGATTTGCCGCACGAAGTCAATGTGGTCCATGGTGCTATACCCGCTGTGAAATCCAGCCTATTCTGGTGGTTGAAACTTGTTGAGTCTTCGAATAAAGCAACATGTGATAACAACTCAGAAGGGATATTGGTCGATAGTTCTTCAAAAGGGTTTTGACACCATTTTTTAAGAAGACTGAGTATTTTGTGTATTTAACATGGGCTTAAAAGGATGCAGGCTGATTACCAATGACCTTGTTTAGGTATTATATCAGCTTTTTGGATGCTATAATACAATTTTTAATAAGTTTGGGGTCAGATGGTGTTGTGTTTTAAATATTTGCCCATATTTATTTACTCTACTTCTCCACTGGAAAAGTAGCATATTTTCGCCAATTGATCTACTGGCAAGTAGTAATACGCAAACATCGCTGTGTTCTGATTTGAAGGACAACATTTCTGCCAAAATTATAGGATATTTAGATAAACCATCTTTTAGGACGGAACGATTTCTGCAGGACGCAGCCGACTTCAGCACAATTCTAGGTAATGATTTGGATTTTTAATGTTCCAATAGCCGCGTGATAATGTGATGGGCAGGTGTATTGCCTAACATTATCATCATAGTTCAGCATCACGGTCGATCCGAAGGCCTTAAGCAGAAGATAGGTTACCTAAAGTTCTAAATAATTTTTTTTTAAAGTGAAAAAAAAAAACTTGTTTTAGTAGTGGTGATTGTTCCTAAACGTATTAAAATAATGTCAAATTTATATCATTCCATACTTACATCGTTTTTATTTTACTGACCTCTCATAATTTCTGACAGTAACGACAATTAAGTGTACCGAGGCATTAATACTAATGTTATTTACGACATAATTTTCAAAACTAAATAAGTGCCATACGTTATTAAGACGATATTGCTTAAATGTAAAATGTTCCTTTTGGAGCAGTCCATACATTTGTCTTCTTAATTTACAGCATTTTTGCGTAACAGAAAAAAAAGTGACATTGCTGTAACCCACAAAAACATAAACAAAAACAAACTTTTGGTTAGTTTTAGTTATTTTATTTAATAAACAATTAAATAATGCATTTTGTTTCTAAAAATTACATTTATAGGAATAATAGTTTTTGAGTTATGAATTTTTTTCTAAAATCTCAAAAGTTTTATGGCTCTGGTGAACATTTTGCATTTTGTGGGTTACAGCAGGTTTGGTTTTTACCGTCGATATGTGAATCCATGTTTGTTATGTAAGTCGGTACTCGCGTATCATCTATACTCGAATGTACCTGTTTATATTATGTAGTTGCTTCCGGAATAAATAATAGTGTAATAAGTTTATATCCGTCGGTTTCACTTGTTATACTGTTATTGTGATTATATGTGGCATTGAACGCGCGACCTCCGCCGTGGGAACTCGGTAATGTATGATGATGCGCATCGTTGTCAACATGTCGTTGATGGCTCATTCGGCCATTGTCTTCAGGAACCTCCGTCTCGGGTTCAGTGTCAGCTCGACAAGCTTTCTTAGGCTCGTTAATTGGGTTTTATGATGCTTTGGTTTTCTTTTGCTTGTTTCTGTCTTTCTTTTTAATGTTTAATTTTTATTAGCCGCTTCCTTCACTTTCGGCGACTCATTTTGGCTGAAAAATGGATATGAGGTTACCTAAGTGCATTTGTTTACGTTTCGGCGTATGAAGTGCCGCGTTACTTGTACCTGTTTAAGCCCATAATTGTCAAGAGCGTTTAAAGACGCTTCTGACGGTATAGTTTGTTTAAATTACGTTTTAAGCACTTTAACTAACAATTTTGACACTTGTGTCGGAATTTTCTCAAGTGTTCTAGAGCTATAATATTTTAAATTACTTATAAGGAACACATAGTGATTTTAATACGCTATAGCAAACACGAAAAAACAAAAATCTGCACTCGATAGCATGCATACATTAGATATTTTTTTTTATGTTTCAATAATTCGGAACCATTTTCCCGCGTTTTTTTTAATGTTTTGTTTTATTTTTTTAATATTACTATTTTTCTATATAAACGAACTTTAATATTAACGTGTTTTATCTCAAAATAAAGACCGGTTCAACCGGCACTGGTCGAATATTCACGTGGTGAAACATAAACCTTATTTTTTTATAAAGAGTGACGAGACGAGCAGAACATTCGCAGGTAAGCAACATGCCTGCCACATAACAGCACAGTGACACGCAGCTATTGGAACATGAAGAGTCCAAATCATTACCTAGCACTGCACTGCGCTCGTCACCCAGAGATCTAAGATGTTATATCTCTAAGCCCTGTAATGTCACTGGAAACATTGCCCTTCAAACCGGAACACAATAATGTTTGCACATTACTGCTTGGCGGTAGAATAACTGGCAAAGGTGTGGTACTTCCCCAGGCGGACTCTGCTAAGAGTCCTACCACTACAAACATATGATTTTATTTACACTCCGCCCTTATACGGATATATCCGAAACTATCCGAATTTTTTGAATATCTGATATCCAATGGCTTCGGTTACGGTTGCGGAACTCCCTAACAACCCTAATTTTTATCTACAGGTTCTCTGGCGTTAATTGTTTGGAAAGTTACTTAATGTTGTGATAGTAAAAACTTAATTTACAATACTTGTAGTTTAGTAGATTTACACTATAGCATAGCATCATTCAGCAGTATATGCAGCCCATATAACCAGCATAACTACTCTAACATAATCATTTTATAACCTACAAATAACCTGTACAACAAAATTGCAAATGAGGTCACAAAAAAGTCAAACTCTATTCCAAAAGCAACAACACAGAATACCAAGCTCCTGTGCATTTGATTAATTTTCCCCACGTGTGTAGTTCTGGCGGAAATCGTTATAAGCCCGTGGATGCGGCTCCCTGCATTCTAATCACGCGGTTTCGGCCGCGGCCGAGTGTTTTTGGGCCCACTTATGCGTGACTTTAGGGCTAACTAGGCATTTGCTTAGCATAGTTTAACCGGGCCATTCTATGACACACCAAATGTTCCATTTGTATTACCTGTGGACTTCAAATGTGTCAATGTGTCTCTTTGTTTTGATAACGCCGAAGTATCGCAACTGGAGTACATAAGTAACTAGTAGTTTCCGGGAAATGTTTTTTATATAGTAACGAGTGACGGGACGAGCTATAAAAGTACCTGATAGTAAGTAACATGCTGACCCACAACAACACGGCGTCACGCAGTTATTAGAACATGTAGAATCCAAATCATTGCCTAGCACAACACTGCGCTCATCACCCATAGATATTAGATTATTTTTATATCTATCCCCTATTATTTATCTGGAAATATTTACCTTCAAACTGTACAGTGAGTAATGTTTATTTAAGCGAATGGGTACCTATAGATTTATGTGTAGAATTGTCGCCGAGCAATTAACTGTATAATAGAATACACGAATAGGTTTACACTTGACCGCCATCTCGCCTGATGTAAAGCGCCGCGCCGATGCGGCCTACGATGAAGCGTGCTTACCTAGAAGAAAGCGATTCACTCTCGACTTGAAGACACCAATATTATAACTTTCGGGGAAAATTCCCTCATTCCACAGCCTAGACGTTCTTATCACAAAAGTAGTGTCAAACCTCTTTGTTCGTGTCTTTCGAACATCAACTATGAAACGATGTCGCTTTCTTGAGCTACGAGTAGTCCGGTAGAAAAAGGGCAAGGTGATATTAAATTATGCAGATCAGTCGCGCACTCTCCGAAGTGTATCCGATAAAAAACCAATAAGCTACCAATTTTGCGGCGATGTTCAAGACTTTGAAGTCTTTTTGGCACGTTTCTCGACCGCTTTATTGCTGCTAAGTATCAGAAATATAATTTTCTTCGAATCAACAGTAAATCTAGTTTTATATACGTTTAGTTAGGTCGTTATACTGTAAGTAGTATTTAATTCCATGTCCTGTAAATAGATTAGGGATATATAGATCGAGGTGTTCGACACATTTCTCCGGCTTCTTCACCCTGTCCTCTGGCGGATTCCACCGCATTGCGCAATCTGTCTGTTTGTATTTATGCAAGGTAGACGGTGCCAGGAAAAATCATACAGACCGTCATATTGCAGTCAGGTCGAGAAAATCAATACGAAGCGATTGACTTGAAAACTTCAACCCCACTGCACAAAAATAGACTAACTGCTGTCTGTTTATAGATATCATATCGTTAGAACTAAATCTATTTCTGTAGCTAGAGTACTCTTTTAGTTGAATTCCATCCTCGGCCAACTATTCAAATTCTTGTAGTAAAAAAGTTTAATTCATCAATTTCTGCACCGTGAGAGTTCATCGCCTATGCTGGCCCAGTTCTGGCTCTCGAGCCACAGAATGATTAGCAGCTACTAAGCCGCCGATGACAGATTGAACGGCAGTTCCTCTTCGTGGTACAGATAAAGCCATTGGCTCATCATGGCCCACATTTCGTAAAGTGGGAGTCTCTAGTGATGACACTGACGTTGAATAACGCCACTAAACAAACAAAGCCTGAAGCTGTTACAATTTGAATGATAAATGAAGGCTTGGGCGGCGCTAATTGATATTTAGATCGTCTTCAACTTGTTTTATTTCTTTAAGAACGATTGATGGTAACGTTCTGAGAGGTTCCTGTTAACAACACAGTATAAATTGCTCGACGATAAAAGCTGAAGTGCTTATTATAAGTAGTTAGTTGGGTAGCGTAGTTTAAAAAAAAAGTGTCACTAAATTGGAAATATAGTTTTTGAGAAAGATTAAAGTTATGGTTGAAAAATAAAGGTTCTTCAAGATTACTTACCACGGTTAAGGTTACTATTTTTATTTCCTATAACGGGATTTGTAGACTATATTAATATTTTATCGATATATTTACTAATTAAAATAGTAGTTATTAAAAACCTTGATCCGAGCAACGATAAGCTGTGAAGTGAACAGAGCTCGTAAAATTTTAGCTATTACCGTTAACGGGCCTTATGACGATCCTTTTGTGGACCAGAGTCTACCATATACGTCCCTCGGGCGCTGGGCACAGTGTGGGCCTAGAGCGGACACAGAGACAAACGAATTATTTTTTGGAGATACGCTAATTCTCGTAATGTCATAAGTCTTTAATTAATGGAGAACTCTGTGTGCCACCGGTGCGTCTTGGAGAGTTCTACCCCCGCGTTGTAACACACACTTCACAAGTAAAACATTTGCGTATTATTGTTTTAATGAAACCTAAATTATCTAACTTAGGTGTCATACATCTTAGGGGGCGTCCACAAATTACGTGAGGTCTTTTTTTTAATTTTCTGTCCCACCCTCTTCCCCTGGTGAGATGTCGTGAGACTTTATTCAACCCCCTCCCCCATCCCCCAAACTCACGTGAGATTTTTCAAGATGTGGGTTTCTTACGTAAACACGTTAGATTGTTTTATTCTTTGTGTTCTATTTGAGTATTCATTAATTTTTTTGTTTCTCGACCCACAAAATGGGTTTCAAAGTCTGAACATATGAAACAAATAGAAATATGTACTCAATAATTAGTTTATTTTGATGCCTGAGATATAGGAGATGTATCAATTAGTACATTGATGTTTACATTCACATAAAATATAGTTTCGTTGTTGAGTAGGTAATGATTTTTTTTTGTGTGACGTCGCGACGCCGACGGCCTCGATTCAGCCCGAGGGGCGTTCGTATTACGATTACGTTTAAGCATGTACAATCTGGATTAAATGGACCAAAATAGTACCTTTATTTTTTTTGTTTCAAGGAAAATAAATTGCGTGATATTTGCCGAGACCCCCCCCTCTCTCCAACGTAAGATTAGATGAGATTTGACTCGACCCCCTCCCCCCCTTAAACACCTCACGTAATTTATTGACGCCTCCTTATAGGTCTACACTTCTACAAGAATAAATTTGATTTAAAAACATATTTAGTTAACCGTTTACTCACAGAACAAGTTTACACGAGCAGAATACGAAATCTCGTGCAATTTGTGTTGCTTTCAAACTGTTAGTACAGATTTTTTTTAATTCTCTTAAAGCGAGGATGCGGTCCACAATGGTTCCGTGTTTCCCTAAGAAAATCGATTCACTCTCAATCATCATTGTCATAATAAGTTCCATAGAATTTAATGATACAACATAATACTACAAATAATACAGTATAAAGAAATACTACAATAGACTGTGCTTCAAAAGTTTGGCCGCAAGTGACACGGTGACAGACGAGACAGCGGAGTCACGCGTGAAAATATTATTCGGTCGTTTCCGCTCGGCGCGTGCAATGTTTCTATTTCAGCGTGCGAAAGTCTCGCTACAAATCGCTCCCGCCCCGCGCCCGCAGTACGGACGAACCCTATTATCCCCTTGTGGCTTAATGCGTGTGTTAACATTACCCTCCTGAGTTATTGAGGACAAAGGTGTTAAGTGGATGTTACTAATTTATTGAAACGATCTCAGCGGCCGTCTGTGCTGCTGCTATAATCCAATTATAAGTCTTGGTCTACCGATGTTTTTATGAGGAATATTTTTGATTTTCCTATTTTATGATCTTAAGCTTTTAAACATCTGAGAGTAGGTATAAAGCGAAGTATCAGCTATTCGTTTATCTACCTACATTCCACTACTCAAATAGGTCCTTCCGGAAACAGTTTTGGTCACTATTCTTCATTCTTACTGGAGTCGGAGTATAAGCGACATCATCTCTCACCACCAGGTCAGCATGCAGCAAACAAAGCCCCAACCACTGAAATCCTACTTAACTAGTTAAATAAGGTTGTGGCTTCAAAGGCTTACGAGTAAATTGTTTTTAGATAATGACTCTTCTTTGTAAGCCCCAGCGTCAATCTGGAGACATGGCAATCTAGTCAACTGGGTTGATGAGAATTACTTTACTATTTATGAACAGACAGAAGAAATTGAAATTGTTTTGCGCCTTTGCCCTCGTAGTTCTCTTCCTAGTAACTAGTAAAGTAATGTTTTTTTTTCCGCGATGATAATACGAGTAGTAAGTATGTAACCTATCTGAATATCTTGATTATCTGTAGACTTTCATTGGTCTATGGATAATTTAGATGTGCTTAGTGTAAGTAGTTAGGTATGTAGTGTAGTGTAGTTCTCATTGTATTTTAGTTTTGTTAATAAAGGCTCTACCCGTTCTAAAAAAAACCTATCTGATATTTGGATTATAATTTGTCTTCCAAATTTCGATTCGATCCGTTCTGCTGTTCTGACGTAATTGAGCATTAAAGATGCAAAACATTCTCACATTTATTATCTCAGTAAGATGTAAGAACAAACCTGTTTAATAGTTATCGTGATTTACGATAAATTCAAAACAAATCATAACACCATAACAGAATGCAAACCACATCACCCAGTACGAGAAAACACGCAGTTACTCGGTTCATTACATTAGAGCGTGGGTGTCCGTGGGTGCGCCGCGAGGGCCGGCTGTGACCCGGCCCTAGTGTCTAGTGTCGTCTGCGCTGCATTAGAAACATGCCGAGTGAATGCTGACGAATGCAGGGAAAGCGAGCTTCACTTGTTCTTTGAGTGAACTAATTGCTGTTGTCAATGTAATTTATTTCTTCACCAAATTGACAAAGCCGTAAACCTTCGGTCATGCGTTAATCTTTGTGTTTAACAACCTTACCTACTTCTATTGTCTTATCCGTTAAAACGTTCTCTAATTATTTATTATTTGTACAAAGTTTTTCTTTCAAAAGTGTAAATACTCGTATTTGTCACTTTCTTTTAGTAATTATTCACTGTCAGTTTACATGTTTACAATATAACAAGTGAGATTATAATCTGACGGTTTCTACAATTTTACGGAGACATACATAAGTACCTGTTGTTAAATACTGTTGTTACGCATGTCGGTGACATAAATCAATAAGATTTTCTCCTACCAAAAATATTCAACAAAACAAGGCTATAGCAGTTTCCACTTCAAAAAATACTTGAATATCTTTTTGCATGATTCCACCGACCAGAACTGGTTCCGGCCTACATAGGTAATAATCACTCACCAGCTGAGCACCGGATCCCTCTCATTAATATGAACACGAAAATAAAACTTTTTCAACTATTAGTTCCAAGACAAAATGGTACATTTTAATCATACGTCGTACGAAAATAGATTCTTCCCAAAGCGAGATAAAAATCTTCAAGCTCGGTGAATCGGGATCACAGCGAAACGTGATCCGAGGATCCTGTCCACTGGAAATAGCCTCGAGCCACATCACAAAGAGCACATCAATTTTACGACTATGAAAGACATATTCATGACAGGTTTAATTTAGGGGCTGTCAACGAAACTGCACGAATGGATCCGATGAATTATCCTGCTCTTTGCCCTGAGCGTAGGACTGAGAGAAGCGAAATAAATTGTTTACAACATTCCAGTCACCTCACAGAGGGTCGGTAAAACGATTTTAAGGATTATTTGGCAAAGCCAATCAATTTTAGTAGATTTCAAAAAAAAGAAGAGATTCTCAATTCGTTACACTATATTTTGTGTTTATCTATACTACTTAAATGACACCTGAACCCATTAGGAAAGTTATTTTTGAAGTTATTCTACTTATGGTGCGTTAAAGACATACAACGAGAGTAAAATTTGACTATTCGCGCGCACGACGTCACGAAAAACTGACACCCTCGAGTTAGCTAGTCAAAATTGTAGTCTTAGAAAAAGGAAAAAACATTGGAACTAACATCAGGTTAATATTTCTTACGTTGAAGATATTACCTATTCTATGGTTAAAGTAAGACTTGTTAGCACGAGGAATAAACAGAAAAAGGAATAACTTATTGCGTGCGTGCATAACTAGGTACGCACACTTTATAAGTATGTACCTATACTACAAGACTTCCATTTCAAAAGTTATTTTTTTAGTTCAAAGTCAATGCATTCGATATGGAGCTATGTGGCATCGAAAAAGATACATAGACACAGCTAACTTTAAAGTTCAGTAGCCTGTAGAGGCTATCTGAGGCCAAATACCATAGGTCCTTTAAAACAGATAAGTAACTCATACACCCGCTTCTAAGTTGAGATGTATTAAAACCGTCTAAGTTGCCAGCTTATCGGTTTTTTGTCGGATATTACTTTTTTCTCTTGCGCTTTTTATTATCGGACTGATCGTAGCTCGAAAAAGCTGTTTCGTTTCATGGTTGACGTTCCGAAGACTCGAACGAGGAGACCACTTTTGTTACAAGAACGTCTAGGCCATGGAATGGGTTGCATGAGTGAGGATTTTTCTTGGTTGTATCATCAAGAATTGATTTATTCTAAGTAAGTTGTACGCTCCATTGTAGATGGTATTATAGCTTAACATCAGGCGAGATGGCGGCCATGTACAACATGTACATTGGTTGTTAAAATAGCAAAAAATACAAATTGGCAGTCATAGGAACATAATTCATATAGAAGTGAAAACTTATAACGCAGAATTTGATATCTTACTTTAGAAACTACGCGGGTGAAACCGGAGGGCGTTGTTATGAGCATGGTCATCTAGAATTCCGTCAGCATGTTGCAATTTAGAGTTCCCGGGTCCCGAGTTTATCCAAAGATTTCAGATCATTCCCGAGTGTGACGCTAGAATTCAATTCACAGCCCACGAAAAATCAGTCTTGTGATACGCCAAAAGAAGTTTTTACTCCAAAAAAGTAAAGTAAATTCATCTCGTAAGTAACATCGAACTGGAGTGCAACATTCTCTGCAGCACGTTGCCTGGTGTGTCGAGCGAGTGTGGGCAGCGTACCGAGTGTTGGATAACTATGATTCGGCGGCCTCGTTCGGGTCACATCGCGCTAGCACTCGTAACCGACCGGGGCCCATTACCCGCCAACTGCACACTCACCTAGTTTAGATCGCTTTTACAATGTAATGCAATATCTATGATATATGGAGTTTTACTACTTTTGACGCGTGAAACATTAGTGAGAGTAAATTTTGACGTTCCGCGCGGACATCACGAAACACCGACGAATTTTAGTGAACTTTTTAATAAACATAACAATGAAACTAATTTTATTGTGTCAAGTTTGTCATCGTAAAAATGCAGAGTGCATTAAAATGCAATGCAAAAAGACAGTTGTTGGCCAACTTCAGTATGTCTTGTATTAGCTGGTGTGTGCGATAGTGCTAAAAATTCCCTCTCATCACTTTTTCCAAGTTTAAAAAAAGTATAACTTCAAGCTTTTGGTTTTACATTAAGATCCAGTTATTTACAAAATACCCAACATCATTTAATTTCAATAACAAGAAAAGTCTTAAAATGAAAAAGAAATGATCTGTGTAACTGAGCAACTCACCGATCGTAACGTATTGAATCTTATTACGGAAGTGGCTTTCAAGAAAGTTTATGTGAAATGCGAAAGTTTGTTGTTATGCACTTTACTTATGATATTGATTATCTGAGATAACTCATAAATCACTTACTTATTACCAAAATTCTCCGCAGCATTCCAAACATTTACTTAAGGCTTTTACAGGCCAAAAATATATTAAATTTTTGAGGAAGTTAAGTTATTTAAATTTTCTAAAATTTGTGTGAACATGTTATTCGTTTGTTTGTTATTTTTTATCTTTATTCTCACAGTAGGAGCTCTCTTCGAGGAGAGAGTAGAAATCGCTGCCTGCAATACCAATTGCTAAAATTTTATCTAAAAAAATAAATGGCATAGTTTGGATTTAAGAATCCATTCTTTACGTTCCATTACGTCAAAATGATATACCAAATTATACATATATGTATATTGTACATACAGACAAATTGTGCTTTGCTGTCCCTGCTGTGTTTTCCCAAAGAGATCTGGGTATCTTTTAGGGAAACGAGCTCTATCTTAGACCGCATCGTCACTTCACATCAAGCGAGAAGGTCTTGACCGAAGTAAGTGTCAGCCTAAGTTTGATAGAAAAAAACCGTAAGTTTTCTTTCTCGCAGTATGTACATACCCGACAATGATCTTCCACGTTTCGTAACAGTTAGCGCCGGGCTGGTAATGTGTGATCTCATTAACGTGATGCAGCTAAACTGGCCGCTAAGTGCAGACGACGGGTAAATAGCATTAATGACCCCTCGACGCGACGCCAAACTGATCTACTATTAATAAATGGTTGCATTTGAACTTTGATTGAGTGACAGTATTGAAAACTATACCCCCTTCACCCGATACCGTGTTTCTTGATGTATACAACCTGGGTGTATTCAAGTCTAGTGTGAACAATAACCAACCTTCTAGGTATAGGTACCTACTATTACATTCGTGCTAAAAGGCTGTAATAGAACTACACAACACTAAAACATATACCCTCCACCCAATACCGTGTTTTTTGATGGGTACCACCTTGGTGTTTTAATGGCATAGTGAATAGGAGGTACCTTCCACGTAAACTGTTACGTTTAGCCCATAATTTTGCTTAACAACATTAAAATTGCGGTCATACAAATATAAAAAATGTTTGTCTGTAAAGTCGGTTTACTGACGATAGAACGTGACAACGTCTTAAGAAAATACTGATGGAATGGTAGCATTTTTCAAAAGAAAATTTTAATTTCATTTGTTTAATAGATTTGTATGTACAAAGTAATCAGTAGAATTTAGTCATTTTCAATCAAAACAATGCAAAAAAGCTTTTAGATGCCGGGGATCGAACCCGGGGCATTTCACATGCAAAGCGAACGCTCTACCACTGAGCTACATCCCCGCTTGAACTACTGGTCGAAATAATTAATACAACTGTAACAAACATGCGGCGAAGTAACGACCGACGGTAACGACCGACGGTAACGCTACATGACGTCATGTTTTGTGGGCGTGCAGCCGGCTTCATCGAATTATAAGACGTTATCACGTCAAAAACTAACACTCTATTTTTTTATCTGTATATCTCCCCAAATTTTTCTGACCGCCGTATTTAAAATTTTCAAACATTTAAGTACTCCAAAACCAAATGCCGTGTGAAGTTTTGGAGAGCCAAATATCAGTTAAACTTTCGGGCACATCATAGTCCAGTAACTTTATACGTTACCAGTAGCCGTAAAATCCGGTAGATCTGATTTTTTGCAGACTTGTTTATGATGTTGGCCTAATTATTATCCCAAGTTTGTGACCTCGAGCGACGAACGCAACCTTGTCAAAAATCGAAAAAACCGCGAAAAAATCGTTTATTTTTCAAATTTTGGCGATTAACCCTAAACGACTAGTTTTTTAAAAAAAACTTTCTTAGGGCATTTATAAAGTAGACTAAATTTGCTACAATATGATACTAGAATTGTCTCTGTATACCCAATAGTTTCTGAGAATAAGTCTTTCAAAGTTTACAATTTTTTTCGAACTTCGCAAATTTTTGCAATATTTTAACTTCTAATTGACCACTTTATGCCACAGTTGCTGCGGTTTTTAACCCCCGATCAAAAAAAGAGGTGTTATAAGTTTGATGTCGAAGTCTGTCTGTCTATCAGACAGACACACATACAGGTCTGTCTCTATGTGTATCTGTCTGTGTGTGTATCTGTCTATGGCACCGTAGAGCTCAAACGGATGGGCCGATTTCGTAGCGGTTTTTTTTATTTGAAGATAAATTTTTGTGTTTATGTTTTGAGCTATTTTTGGTTAATATCGATTCAAGATGGGCGCCTCCACCAAATGGCGGACTAAATATTTCATCACAATCTACCTCAATATGGGTATTAAATGAAAGGGCTTGACTAGTAGAGTACTATACAGTATTACAAATTTCAAATAACAAAATGGCGAACTACATTTTTTTTTTCACTAATGCCTTAATATGGGTATCAAATGAAAGAGCTCGACTAGTAGACTACTATGCACTATGACATCATCCATGGCCATCTTGAATCGATATTAACCAAAAATAGCTCAAAACATCAACACAAAAATGTATCTTCAAATAAAAAAAAACCGCATCGAAATCGGCCCATTTGTTTGAGCTCTACGGTGCCATAGACAGATACACACACAGACAGATGCACAGGGAGACAGACCTGTATGTGTGTCTGTTTGATAGACAGACAGACTTCGACGTCAAACTTATAACACCTCTTTTTTGGTTGGGGGTTAAAAACCGCAGTAACTGTGCCATAAAGTGGTCAAGTAGGAGTTAAAATATTGCAAAAAATTGCGAAGTTCGAAAAAAATTATAAACTTTGAAAGACTTATTCTCAGTAACTATTGGGTGTACAGAGACAATTCTAATATCATATTGTAGCAAATTTAGTCTACTTTATAAACGCCATAAGAAAGTTTTTTCAAAAACTAGCCGTTTAGGGTTATAATCACCAAAATATGGAAAATAAACGATTTTTTCGCGGTTTTTTCCATTTTTTACAAAGTTGCGTTCGTCGCTCGAGGTCACAAACTTGGGACAATCATTAGGCCAACATCATAAACAAGTCTGCAAAAAATCAGATCTACCGGATTGAACGCATCCTACTCCATACTTTCAGGCGACAAAGTTACTGGATTATCAGTACTAAGTTTTAAAATTTTCGACGTTTGTCTCGTCAAATGTTATCAAAAACACAATACCTACTTGTGCTAAGTTAGCTTTTATAACAGAAGTTGTATGAAAATTTAGTAATAAAACGAATATCAGTCAGAATTAGACCAACCCGCAACGTACCTAAGCTATAAGCACCAGTTATAATATCATTATAAAAATATCAATTAAAACTACTTAACTAACACCATCCTAACTAACTAATGTCCCGATTTAACTCCCATCCCTCTTTTGTTTTTAGAGAAGTGCCTAGGATTCAGACGTATTTAAACTGCACTTATCCACACAATTATCATTAATCACGGGACATTTACTGTGATTATATGGTGGAGCGAGTCCCCGGTAATAACACTTAATTCATTACAACAGTGTAGTGAAGGAATTCTAGTGTTTTCTGTCTCGGACTCTCAAAGTGAGGAACAACCTCTTTGAAAAACTCTTTCCCCCATCAAACAAAAAAGATCTTGCGATCTTGCTTGTCTCAGTTTATCTATAAAAAAGCTTACTACACTTCAAACGAAAAAAAAAAATCCCCTGAAGTACCTAATTGTTTCTAATTTTAAATAAACTTATTATTTTCCAAAATTATAACACGGACTATTTCTTCCGGGCGGTACAGATATGTAAGCAGGTGATACAGTATACGCCTAGTAAACAACGAAGCAAGTAAAATTTTCACACGGCACCGAAATCAAACTAGGTACATATGTATATAATTTACCATAAGGGGGCGTCCATAAATTACGTGAGGTGTTTAAGGGGGGGAGGGGGTCGAGTCAAATCTCATCTAATCTTACGTTGGAGAGGGGGGGGGGGGTCTCTGCAAATATCACGCAATTTATTTTCCTTGAAACAAAAAAATATATACTATTTTGGTCCATTTAATCCAGATTGTATTGTACATGCTTAAGACTTAATCTTAAACATAATCGTAATACGAACGCCCCTCGGGCTGAATCGACGCCGTCGGCGTCGCGACGTCGCACAAAATAAATCATTACCTACTCCACAACGAAACCATATTTTATATGTCTGTAAACGACTATGTACTAATTGATATATCACCTATATCTCAGGCATATAAACTAATTATTGAGTACTTTTATTTGTTTCATATGTTCAGACTTTGAAAACCATTTTGTGGGTCGAGAAACAAAAAAATAAACGAATACTCAAATAGAACACAAACAATAAAACAATCTAAAGTGTTTACGTAAGAAACCTACATCTAGAAAAATCTCACGTGAGTTTGGGGGATGGGGGAGGGGGTTGAATAAAATCTCACGACATCTCACCAGAGGGGGAGGGGGGGACAAAAAATGTAAAAAAAGACCTCACGTAATTTATGGACGCCCCCTAAGCTGTCAGCATTTCTCCACACAACTTACTTGCTACAAACAGTTCATTAATTCCCAACTAAGTTGCGCGACCACAAACTGTACATTCATTTTACGGGTTTCGTTATAAATTTCGCATATTTGTCCTGTAATCGAGTGCTAATAAACATAACTCCGGCTGCTTTCTCTGGCGCCAGTCGGTCCAAACATTACGAACAACAAGTTACAAGGTTGGTAATTAGGATTTCGCGCGTATTACGCCATGAAACGAGTTTATATTGACTTTCTGTACATTCCAATCTTTATATACCTATTATTTTGCATTCTACAATATCTTTATTGATTGACGTCATTAACTCACGATTTAATTACTTTATTAATAATTAGTTAATTGTTTTTTTACGTCATACTTACGTTTACGATCAGGGACTTACGGCTAGTATTTAATGAACACCTGATTCGCATAAAAAGGAGTTACCTAGTAGGTAAACAAGTTTCTTATTTTCTTTCTTTGAATTGATGTAGATATCGTGATTCTAAGAAACAGCGTAACAGGTAAATACAACGTATTAAGTTGAAGTTAGACTTAGGTTTGACCTAGTGAGTTTTTCACATAAAAATAATAGACTAGGGATACTTTACGATAGCAATCGTTTAATTTTAAACACCATTGAAATAATGAATTCAACTGGACGACTTCCCATTAATTGATTCTGGACTCTTCGTATTCAAATGGCTGCTTGGCACTGAGTTGATGGGCTGACGTGTTGCTTGCCAGCAGGTGGATTTCATGCTCGTCCCGTCACTTTGTTTTATAGATACTTAAAAATAAACTCGATTTCTGAGCAATTGCAATTGGAAATAATTATAGGTTTTAATAGGTTAATCATGCAAACATGTTTTAAAAATCAATTAATTTAAATAGTTTTTTTTAATTTTTTCAGGTGGATCCTGAGTGGGTGTTCCCCTTCGGTGCAATTTGGACATCTCCCGAGGATATCAATTTCTTCTATGTAAGTACCTACTAATTTATTTCATTTTTTACCCTAACCAATAATGTGGAAGGATGCTGCAAACCTTAATATATAAAAATCCAGTGACATGATGTTTGTTCACAGTGGACTCTTCTCCAAGTCAACAATATCGGTTGACACGAAAGTTAGCATTTATATGTAATTTGGTCCAACTTGAGAGATAATATAGTACTTATGTATTTGCATTAGTGGTCTTTGTACGACATTATTGTCGCGAAGCCGGCACGGGCCGCCAGTACTTACATTTTTCACCAAACTTGGCCACTTCCAAAACAAGTCGACCAGGAACTGAGTAATCGAGTTGAAGCGCTCGCTATCAGATAAGCTTCCTGGTACCACCGACCGGTGTGAAGGAACGCCGGCGTCGGACCGGTCGGGCCGGACACGCCGCACACGGTACGCGCGCCTGCCCTGCGCCTGCGCCGGGCACACGGAGCTCACACAGACCTTATTCATCATGAATTAATTCCCACATGAGCTTAAATACCGGCTACCCGTGTTGGGATTAAAATAAATAGTGAGACAAATCTCAAACATACTTAATAAGATTAAGAGATAATAGACTTTCATAGGGCTGTGGATTATTCAGATATTTTATATTGAGTGTAGTTTATTTATTTTATCTATACAGAGTTGCAGAGCCTTTATTTACAAAACTAAATTATAATAAGAACTAACCTGTCTAACTACTGACGTAGTTAACTTCTTGTGAGAGAATGGCACGAATCCCAGCAGTGGGAAGATAAAATGGGCTGCTAATACTGCCAGCTTTTATATATAACTAGGCCTATAAATGATCCCAAACTTTCTTCTGTTCTAGTAATTCCTACGCCTCGGGTTGAATGATCTATTTCAAAACGTAGCTTATCGGCTACTTCAGTGTTTAAACTATTAGGGTAAAGTATATCCAAATTAATTTGGGTTTTCGTAAGAAAGCGACAAACATAAATTCTCGCAAGCTTTGACATTTACAATGTTAGAGATATTTATTTTACGTAAGATAAGATCGTAAAGGTATGTACCACCGAACACTTTCTCCAAAATTGCATTTTTAACGCGAAATTAACAGTAAAACCGAGTTATTTATGATTTTTTCTGCAACTTTTTAAAAATGTTCGTTATCAAATAATTATTCCAAATAAAATAAATGCATCTATGATCGCGCAGATACAATAAATTTTAAATTAGACAAAAATGTTATTTATAAACAGATATGCAACACTTCACTTTATTAGCATAGATTTAGAATTAATCAAGTCCAATTAAATTAAATATGCAGTAATATCCTTCAAATTATGCTAATTCAATGTATTTTTGCTGATTTGGTAATGAAATCGAATACGTGAACGATAAAGATAATTACGATATGGAACTATCGCATGAATATCAAATGTATACATACAAATTGGATCTAAAATCTATAAATATACTTACAGTACACAAACCTAAATAGAAAACCTATATCAACTTATATCGATAAAACTTTTAAAATTAATGATAATCGCGAAGATATAACTTCAAAACTTCTGAAAATAGAATAACATCCTAAAAAGGAAGCTATTTGTAATCCAAACAACTGGAGAGTGCACTTCAATCGAGCTTAATATCTATACAAAAACAACACGAAGTGGCCGCGGAAAGAGGCCTATTAAAGCCCGCATCCTGCCAATTGTAGCCACCGATCATACGAGTCACTCTGATGTTAACGGTGTTGTGACCGACGATGTTTACGCTACCATTCTTCAAGACCACCCAATACAACCATCGCCGGCGGGACCGAGTCGGAAGCTCCCTGTGTCTAATAAGCAAACAATAGATGAAAGGAAACCCTTAATGCTAATGAAAGGGGTGAGTGACAGGCTTTGTTGCGGCACGTGCCAAAAATAATGGTAATGGCCTTAACGATAATACTTTATTTAGGTATGTATACTTTATATTATTGTACACGGCAACACCAAAAACAATTAACATCGCAGAAGAAAAAACAATAAAAACTGGTATTACGTATTCAGTATTATGTATTCACTGTAATTATGTAAATATGAGATTTTTTTATTAAAACTTTTATTTCTGTTTTAATAAAAAGCTTACTGAAATAGTATTCGACAGACGGCGTTATAAACAAAAGAATGTATCCATATTAATTTAATTTAAAAAAAAAACACTTTTTTTGTTTCGTATGCATGTCAGCATAAAGTGTTTGCATAATTTATATCTATCAATTAGTCAAGATCAGACAACAAACTGAAAAATATAATAATAAAAAGCATAACAAATTAAACATTTCATGGACACCTCTAATTAGCCACATATTAAACAGAGATTTTACAATGGAGTCCAGTTAGCTGATACTTCTGAATCGTAAATACATACATTATGATCGATAATACAAATAAATATGGCTGATTTCATTTTACTTGCAACGGAACTTCTAGGAATATTACAAATATTGCGGGATCGGTTAGGTTGTGATTGCTCCATCAAAATTTCGTCTTTCCAGGTTTCCAACGTTTGCGATGCGAAATTCATTAACATGCAGTTAAAAAGATAACATCAACAGATTTCAACACTTTCACGTTCGATATTGTAACGGCAGCAATAACTGCTCAAACGATATCGAGCCTGATTGTCGCCGTGCTTGGATACGAGTATAACGAAGCAAAAATATTTTCGAACAATAATCATATCTATTAATTCTTGTCTCAAGTATCTTTATTGAGAATCATTAAATTGGAGAGCCTTGAGATATAAGATACAAATTATTACTGAAATGCGCTCCTTATTTCAGTAATTTAATCGAAATTGATTTAAATTAGGTTATTATAAAATATACTTATGAATAGTCATTTCTACGACAAAATAAAATTTAAGTGTAGTGAAAAAAATGTTATGTCAACCGATTCCAATCAGTTTGGTCAAAATGTTATAAATGTGACAGTTGGTATATTTGGATATTTGTTGCTCCATTACATCGTAAGAACTGAAGAGGTCGAACTGAAATTTGGAATTGAAGTGGATTATTTTAGTTTGGAGTAACAGTTAATGCTTTTCTAATCGACAAAAATCTACAGTTCATGAGGAAATAAGACATTTTAGGTGTTGTCAATGCGGCAACTTCACTTGAAAATATCGCTAATTCAATTCGTAATACGCTCTTTCTAAGTTTCTTGCGAAAAGTTCTTACTTAACATTTATCACTAGTATTTTTTCCCAATAGCATCACTATTGATGCTTCAAAGTAAAGTAAAGTAAAGATTTATTTGCGTAGTATAGGTACAATGGTAGATATAATGGTTTTGGAAGTAGCTCGCCATACACTGCCTTTCGGCATGCAAAATATACAAAAAACAATTTCAAGCTACATTACTTACACAATCAAATTATTTTCACCATGCATTGCTTATGACAATATTCAAAACAAATTTAATTAAAATACAGAAAATAATAACCAAAGAAATACACAATAACAATAGAATAGAAATGTCACCAGTCGCAATTAATGTCAATGTCATAGCGGAATTAAAGCTGGCCATACACGGTCAAACCTCGAGCCAAAATGATAGTTGCAGTACAACGATAATATTAAAATTTACACAAAAAATATTCAATAAATTTAACATATAAAATAAAAACAATGTCAGTTATAATATTATTATTTAGTATTGAGTAGATTAGTAATGAGTGAGTTAATTGATTGTGAGTACTTGATGATCGATAGTACATGAACTGTGTATGTGGGTGATGTAGGTATGTGTGTTACCGTGTTCTATTTGTATTTGCAACGGAAATCCTTCAAATTTATTATTAAGTATTTACAGAAATCCATATAATTTACATTCGACTTATCTGACTGACTAGGTAACAGGGCTGAGATATTAGCGGTTATTTGATATTAATGTCTGACTTAAGAACAGGGTTAGTGGCTTAGTGCTCTCTCATAATTAATTGATCAGCTTGTATAATTAATAGAGAAATGTCTTGGCTGAGTCCTGTATGCTGAGGACAGGTCGGATTTACAGGATTCCTCCGAGATCTCTGAAATAACTTCATTTAACGAGGGTGCTATTAATATTTTGCTAATGGCAACCGTTCATCGGGCCGTGGTTCACTCTCGCCTGAAACAAGTTTTGAAGAAACTAGTGAGCTGCCTCGTGGCTTGGTTGGTTGCGAGTTTGCCCACTGGGTCTTAAGTCATGAGTTTGATTCCCAACCTGGACAAGAATATTTGTGTGATGACTATAGGTTGGTTTGTATCTTCGTTACTAACTAATGTGCGAATGCCAAGCGAATAGTCATGTACTCATCAGTTAAATTTTATATTTAGCAGAATAGTAAGATGTCCGTTGAATAATGAAAGCTTTTTACGACTAAACTACAATCATGAAGTGAATTAACATTATTTAAATAAGCGTGTTAAGTAAACAAGTATATTGAAATCTGGCGTAAAAACCGCACGCGATTTCGCTAAAACTCATAAATTAGTAGAAGTAGTCTGCGTCTACAAACTTTACGTAACTTGGAGATGTGAGTTAGGAGTTCCTTCGCCGAACGTCGCCCGCGCCATTTGCAGTTTTTACTGCAGATTCAATTCAATACCCCCCATACAAGGGATCTAACTTTGCCATCTTTTGATTCTAACGACATTATAAATATGAAAAGATCTGCGGGAGCCGGTTATTTATAGCATTTCTGAATAATATATATCATTTAATGTCTCTATTGCACTTTGATTGAGTGATTTATAGACTGTTTAATTATTTTAATTGAATTATAGTTTTATGGATAAATTTACTACTAGGTCCGCAGGCCTTAAAGGCTTGCCTTAGAAGTTTCTAGAGTTTATTTTTATTACAGTTCTTAGAGAGGTCGCAAGTTAAACTCTCGCTACTATATAATTTTACTATCAGTCGATCCATAAAAACATCCAATAGAAACATTCCTTCGTAATTCTCAGAAATATATGCAACAACTAGCAACGTTCCGCTGTTTCACCCGCGTATTTGTTTCCTATTCGTTATTTTCTTGATAAAAAAATTAGCCTATGTGTTATTATGTTGTTTAAAGTCTATCTAACTTTCGCGTTTGTAAAATTAGCAAGGACTATTTATATTTCAAGAATTCTGGGTTTGATGTCCCTATTGAGTCACATAAAAGGTCCAATTCAGAGTGGCAATGATTGGTTTTTCACTAATGTCTCGCTGATAATGAGTAGGTATTATCTCTCTTTCTCTCTCGTTTATATTTTAAATTTTAAAGGTTTCCAAAGGTTTTTGTACCATTAAATTTTCAATTGACCTTTGACACAGGACGTGAAAAATTCTTTTTATGAGTGACTGTAGCAGAACTAAGAAGGATAATCAAGGGAATTGAACAAAACCAAATGGCAGGAAAGCGCAGTCACTCCTAATCAGGAAACCTTCATCTTCGCGTGTGAAACGCGAGGATTCAGATAACTTGGTGGGCGAGTCCACTGCGGACTGTCGGAGTACTTGGTATATTACACGCTGTAAAGTTGGGGATTGATTAATAATGAAACCAATAAAAAACATGTAGATTGATGTTCCAATTTGAGAACTGTGGAATTTAAACAGAACAAAACTTTTTTTGGATCGATAACATAAACTTACTTTTTTAAGCAAACATCAGTCACATACTGAGTCTACATACATAATGACTCTGCCATCCCTAGTGATACTGCAGTTGGCTCTCTACGTGAGACATAACCTGCACTCGTTTGAGAGGCGAGGCGCTGGCCACTCGTTCAAATACAACCTCCGCAATGTGAATAGTCTCGCGCCCGTTCACACGCGGCTGGTTCGGTCTGGGAAGTTGACAGGCGTTGTAGGTGTAGAGGTTTATAACCGATTGCCGGCAGATATTACGGATGCTTGTAGTAATCACGCATTCAAAATAAAATTAAGAAACTGGCTCGTTCAAAAAACGTTTTACTCCATTGATGAGTTTTTATATAGCAAAAACCGGGTTAAATGAGCCCAGTGTTCAGCTGACATTTTACTTTTATTTGTTTATGTACTAATTGATTCATATTTTATATTATTTTTGACGTGTAAATGTTGTATTTACAAATAAATAACTTTGAACTTTAACTTTGAACTTTACTCCTAATATCATAAATTTGAAACTTTGGATGTTTAGACGTTTCAATATTTATTACTGAACTCGAATTTGAATCGGGTTGAAATTTGGCTCACACGCTCACAGGTAAGTAATAGTCTGGAATAAGTTACTTTTTATCTGGGAAGTTTCTGCCCGTGATCGTAACTGCGGGTAAGATCGTGCGGCGCGCTTAGTCAACAATAAAGATGAGATGCAGAAACCAATTTCGTTCTTGATAACTATTTAACTAACCCTTCATTCGATTTATAAATATGTATTTCACAAATGGCCCTCAATGTAGCTAAATTTAGGTACAAAGAAAGTATAACCTTGTGTAAAGTGAATGGTGATGAATTTAGAGATGTCTCAAAAAGTGCAGATACAACAACTCAGTCATTCACTCGGGAGCTTTTCATTGAAGGACTTGCGCCGCACCTATACAATGTAATGTTAGTAAGTAAGTACGTACCACGGTGCTTGCATGTGTGCGTGCGGCAGATGATACTGTGGACATGCAGTCTGTGCTTGTCTCGGCTGGTGTAGGGAAACCAAGATTCAAGAGAGGACAAGTAAAGCAAGAACGTTAATTAATTATCTTTACTTTAAGTTTGGTTAATGCTCAGCACAACTTAAACGAATTCAGAGTAGACAACTACATGTATTTATTTGGTCCACTGCGAAACTGAGAATTAAATAAATTAGGCAAACAGTATGTAGTCGCAAACTACGCAAAGTTTTTTTGATAAATATCCATGTAAGTAGCACAAATTTATATTAATCACACCAATATTTTTCCTGGTTAGGATCCGAACCCACGACTGACGACTGATTCATTACTAAATGATCCGCCGGGTCAATTAAACTACCACCCACTTTCAGAGTAGCCTTTTGAGACAAACTTGTACTTGAATAGTTAAAGTTATAGAATTCAGCTACGGGTATAACTAAACTAAGAAAATCTTCCTAGGGAGCGTCTCCGGTAAATTGTATGTTTCCTCAAGTAAATAACCGTCATCATAAAATTATTTTATCTTGATATTGCTTTTACAAAGTGTAGTGAGCCTAGCGCAGTGCGGGATGCGCGCCAATCAGGCCCCGCTGCGTCGGGGGTCGAGGGTACCTACTCCGCGAGTCAGCGTTTTGTGAGGCCCTCACGTTTGTGCGGTTCACTTTTTATTGCCTATGTTGTCCTAGTACTCAACTCAACTTTATGCAGATAGTTTTGCCAGTAAGAATTTCATTTTTCCATAACAGATTTGAATTTCGAAATTATAGAGCTTTTTAATTTAATTCTCACTAGTCCAGACAAGTACAATATTAAATCGTCTAAAGCACATAAAACACGAACATACACGGTGTTCTCTTTATCATTGCTGAGTATAGGCCTCTCTATTTTTCATGTCGTTTCATATATCTTTGGTCGGTCCTGTGCTCTATTGTTGCGCAAGGTTTAGGCCCTTAAGCATGGTAAACCTAGATTAGTCTAAGTTTATTTACTATGCTTACGTATGGAAAAACATACCTATTGATATTATCTACAAATATTAAACAGCAGAAATGTACGTATGTATGTAAATTATTGTCACTAAATGTTCAGACGAATGCAAATTTTAACACAAAACGAAAGAATAAAATAATATGATCCCCAAGCTGTCTGGGAGAACTTACCACATGATTCTCTGCCCCTCTTTTCCCATACAAGAACATTGAAATAAAAGAAGCAAGTAAAACATTTGTTCTTCACACGCGGTATGATGAATGTGTACCTACAAGTAGTTTCCTGCTGTCTCAGTCCCAATACAGATCCCATTTTAATTTGCAAAGTGAAAGAAAACATTCAAAATTATTGACTTTTTAAGTTTCACTACACATTACTAAGAATTCCGCAAATCAAGTTATTTTGCGAAACCCAAAGGTCGTGCTATTTCGAGCTAAGTCATGTTATGCTGGTGGGTTTCGCTTATTGATTATCCCGAATATAGACTCTGAAATTATCATCTGAAAAAATATTATTGCCGAACATCTATTCTATGGCATAGCATAAACGCAAAGTTTACACCTTTTGCTCTTTTCGAGTTCGTTCGACGTCACA
This sequence comes from Ectropis crepuscularia, assembly GCA_963693475.1. Lineage (NCBI taxonomy): Eukaryota > Metazoa > Arthropoda > Insecta > Lepidoptera > Geometridae > Ectropis > Ectropis crepuscularia. The sequence continues at coordinate 563,362 of OY856355.1, forward strand.
AATGTTGATTTTTTTAATTTTTTTTTCAGAAAATTTGTGATGATTTTGGATCGCGTAAGCTGTAAGTTCTAAATGTTCAGAATGCGACGGTAAATTAACATTTGCCAGGTTAGGTAAAAACCTTAAATCATCCCAAAGTGTCCGTCTATAGGTTGAGTACTCGATAAGTACGGTATCTGAGTATAATAGGTTTTCATAATTTAGTATGGAAAGAATTCAAGTATGCTTCAAGTAACGTTTTAGGTATGGTGTAATGCAGTTAGTGGTAGATTTATAGATCGCGTCTACTGCCACAAAGTTCGGCAGTCACTAGAGGCCATCTGAAGACCACTTCTATAGATCCCTTTATTAAAAAGAGACAATGAAAATAGTTGTTTTTCAACCTTGATGACGCATTAGTTTGTCGATGGTATATTGAAAACCGATTTGAATTATTGAAAAATGAACACTATATTGTAATTTATACTGTTTTATATCCGCCATTGTGTGAGTTTTAGTTGTGTATGGAGCGGTCACCTGACCAAACAACGCCGATGGAGCTGTGCTGTGGACACAGATGCTGGGGATGACGACATATTGGAAAATATATTCTGATCTCATTCCAGTACACCTAATACTTTCTTCATTTTGAAAGAAAAACTCTATTAGGCGGGCACTACTAGTGTCAACGATTTAGGTCATTGAAGATACTAGAAACGTAATGTACAAAAGCAAAGAGGGCTTTTTTAAAGAAGGAGGAACTTTGTTGTTAGTTGAACCACTTTCTAGATAATTTCTAGATGTACTGTATGTATGTCCAATGACTAGATAAGTGATTTTTCGAAATCTGTTAAGCGGTTTTTGAAAAATCAACAATAATCTGAAAATTGTAAACATAAATGATATTGTCGTTTACTCCTAAACCACCCTGTCTCATTGAAGCAGTGCATTTAGTTGGCTTAGCTACACTTTTGTGATTTCTCATTTATTTTTAGTTATTTGAGTCTATTTAATTTTTAAATTGAAATCGGCTCTGGTTTTCAGAGAAAATAATTATTCTCTTTTTTTTCAAAAATTGATTGGATCTTAAATTTACATTTATACATTTTTGCGTGTTTAGTTTAAGAGACATAATATACGGAGTTTATCACGTACACGTCTCACATTAACTATAGGTACAAACCAACACGCATCTAAAAATATCGCAAACAGTTAATAAGTTCAGGTATCTAAAGGCAGTTTGCGTATTATGTACAATGCAGAATTAACCCTATGTACATAAAACAGCCGACAAAATACGCCTCATTTTCCTAACTGTACGGACAAATCAAACCTGAAACCACGAGAACAAAACCATTTCGGCGAGTCAAAAATATTTTATGAGTGTTTTACCTAGACATCAGGAACCAAGCTTTTTTTTAAAATAAAAAAACTTGCAAATTAACTTGAACCATTTCCCAGTTGCCAATTGAACTGAAATGTTGCATACTCACATGTGTAAATCGCGTAACATTGCAATAATAATTATGATGGTGCTAATCTGATGATGGAGCAGGAAGATCGCCATTCATTTCTTAGTTTTACACTAATAAGTAATTTTTTCTTTGGCTCTTTTTAGGGTTCCGTAAAACGTAAAAACGGAACCCTTATAGATTCGTCATGTCTGTCTGTCTGTCTGTCTGTCTGTCTGTCTGTCTGTCTGTCTGTCCGTCCGTATGTCACAGCCACTTTTTGCCGAAACTATAAGAACTACACTGTTGAAATTTGGTAAGTAGATGTATTCTGTGAATCGCATTAAGATTTTTACAAAAGTTTAAAAAAAATACAAAAATTAGGGGTGCCCCCCATACTGAGAACTGAAGCTCAAAAAATTTTTTTTCATCAAACCTACACGTGTGGGGTGTCTATCGATAGGTCTTAAAAAATGATGTTGAGGTTTCTAATATAATTTTTGTCTACACTGAATAACTTGCGCGAGAGACGCTTCCAAAGTGGTAAAATGTGTGTCCCCCCCCCTCTAACTTCTAAAGTAAGAGAATGAAAAATCTAAAAAAAAAATATGATGTACATTACCATGAAAACTACCAACGAAAATTAGTTTGAACTCGATCTGATGAGTAGTTTTTTTTTAGTACGTCATAAATACACTATTATTAAAACTTCGATCAAAGTTACAACGAACTACAAGAACTATGTGTACTATGTATATTATGTTACTTGCTGGAACGCAACCCTTCATGGGCGAGTCCAACTCGCACTTGGCTACTTTATTTTAAATTAACGAAGTCGGTTTTTAGGGTTCCGTAAAACGTAAAAACGGAACCCTTATAAATTCGTCATGTCTGTCTGTCTGTCTGTCTGTCTGTCTGTCTGTCTGTCTGTCCGTCCGTATGTCACAGCCACTTTTTGCCGAAACTATGAGAACTACACTGTTGAAACTTGGTAAGTAGATGTATTCTGTGAACCGCATTAAGATTTGAACAGAAAAATTAAAAATAAATAAAAACTAGGGTTGTCCCCCATACTGAGAACTGAAACTCAAAAATTTTTTTTTCATCAAACCTACACGTGTGGGGTGTCTATCGATAGGTCTTTAAAAATGATGTTGAGGTTTCTAAAATCATTTTCGTCTACACTGAATAATTTACGCGAGAGACACTTCCAAAGTGGTAAAATGTGTGTCCCCCCCCTTCTAACTTCTAAAGTAAGAAAATGAAAAATCTAAAAAAAATGTATGATGTACATTACCATGTAAACTACCAACGAAAATTAGTTTGAACTCGATCTGATGAGTAGTTTTTTTTTTTGTACGTCAAAAATACACTATTATTGAAACTTCGATCAAAGTTACAACGAACTACAAGAACTATGTGTACTATGTATATTATGTTACTTGCTGCAACGGAACCCTTCATGGGCGAGTCCAACTCGCACTTGGCCACTTTATTTTTTTTAATAGACTTTGTTGAAGTGAAAACTTATTTTAGCGCACCGCACACAGATTTTTTATAATTGTTCTTTTGATGTATAGAAATGTTGCCCATTTCGGCTTAGTATAGGCGTTTTGCGTAACACCGTGTAGCTAAATTATGGCGTACATACATCTCTACTTAGATGGTGATAGTCAGACGTCGGCCGGCACATCAAAGCCATCCTAGATTCCTAGCGTATATAAATAAATAATAATAATAAATAAATATTGGTGGACAATTCACACACAACACCATCTGACCCCAAACTAAGCAAAGCTTGTGTGATGGCGGCCAGATAGCTGATATAATACTTATATAATTTTAAATACATACTTATTATACATAGAAACACCCAGACACAGTGCAAACATTTGAATTCATCACACAAATATTTGCACTGGGTGGGGATCGAACCCACGACCCTCGGCTTCGCAGGCAGAGCTACTAACCACTTAGCCACAAGGCCAGTCACTTAGCCACAAGCCCAGTCAGGCCATATGCTATGTATGGTCCTGGTACTATCCTGGTACATACATAGTAAGAAGTTGATGAAGGAATTTCATTGATTGGTTCGATTATATACTCTTTTCACATATTTGGAATTATGCCTAATTTCAATTTAAAATGTTTAATGAGGTTCGTTCGTCTACCGATCACTATAAACGCAATCGTGTTTAACGAAAAAAAATTAGGTTAATATATTGTGAATCGTATTTCATAGTTTTAATTGAGCTGAAAGTCGTTGCTTTAAGCTACCAATTCACTACTCAATTCACTAGTATTATACGTTATGGGATATTTACTACAACCAAATAGTGAAGCGAGTCCTTTACATTTCGATGCAGTTTTATGCATCGTACCTATTAAGAGGTTAACTAACTCATATCAGATGTAACCACAATAAACATCCTGTAATTGATAATACAACTGCAATTAATTATAGTTTTCATAGTTAAAAAACAATTGCTGAATTCTACGAAAACCATTTTCAGTTTGCAACATCGTTTTAAACCCTACTGTTTATCGGTGTCCTACAGAGTAAAAAATACACAGACTCACACTCTAGACAAAAGACAAAAGCATGACGTTGTACGCGAACCTCTTTGTAAACAGTTCCAAATGTAGATGTCAATGGTTTTGATTCGCATTCATATGACTGTGTCTCGTGTGGAGTGTTTCTCGTTTCTCTTTTTCTTAAGTGTTTTCCCGTAATTAACCATCTGCCTCTCTTCATCTGTGTAACAAACTTGCTAAATTTTACACTACTCCTATCAACTATTCTGTGAGTTTATGTTTACGCATGTCTAGACGAAGACCGCCCCGCAGTCTGCAGCTGAACTCGTCACAAATTGAACCTTATTTCAATGCAAAACGGTTAAAACTTTGCAAATAATTACGAACAAAAGCCAACAGGGGTCGCTTTTATTATGCACTTTATGGCTTGGCAATAAGGCGAAAAGGCTTCGTTGCATAAACAATGTAAGCTTTGTGTGCATTTCCTATATTTCCGTGCGTCTGGCGGTCTGTTCAAAATAGACTTCTTATGTTTATGCTTTCCTCGTAATTCTATGGTGGGTGTAACCCGGCATCGTGCTGCGAAGGAAAACATACAAGGAGACCCGTTCACGGAGATTTATTAACTTATGCTTTGCTTAACTTTTATAGACAACTAACCATTTAACTATCGGCTACTAAGTTGCCACTTCTATAATGTACTTTGTGGGCGGTTTTGTTTTAACAAATTCTTAACCACCGTGTGACGAAGCTACTGAAGGTTTTAGTTTTATTAAACATCATAAACTGAAAATTTCTATACCTACAGCTTTTTTGGCTGCCGTTCTTTTTGACTAACTTTTTCTCTTCCGAAAATTCATCTTAGAGATATGCTATTTTGAAATTTTCACCAGGATATTAAGTAGTTGTTAGAATAGTGTAATTATAGTCACCAATAAAAGTCAAGGGGCTTCGATTCGATCGAAATAGTAAGTGCACTTAAAGTGCTTCCTTCTCCTTTACACCTTTAAGAAATGAAAGGAAAAGTTAGAATGTTCGAGTCGGAACTCGAAAGTGCCGATAATCGAGTTAATATCGAATGTAAAGATCAGTCAGGAGTCAGCGCCAGCAATGCGAGCTTTCACCGTGTTTCGATGGAAAGATTTGTCACTACGTAAATAGTTTGTTTGCTCTCCGATCCCGTACTGTGAAACCTTTTACGATGATTTTGCAAGCTAGTCTATATTCATCCTTCTTGTTGCGCGTATGCGCATCTTGTTACCAGTGGATATCAGGGGATATGCTCAGAGTCGCGGTACACAAATTGTAGTACGCCATTTGAATCGAAAAAACATGGTAATAAGAAATCATGGTACCAACCCTGAAGTCACGGTCAAACATGTGAAAAATAGCTGACAAAAGTTTTCATAAGTCCAATTCACTTCGGTGTTAATTTGTTTAAGCTAAAATTTCCTGAAAAATGTTTACATGATTAGATACGTATTATTATGAAAACTTAATTAATAACACGTTTAATAATAAGATATTAGTAGGTATTCATGAAAATTTCCTTATATGGATATGTCGTCGTCTCCGTATCTGTTTAAATATTTACAATGGAAACTGCGCGACTGAAATTCTCGTTTATTCAATGATGATTTTATAATTTTTCAAATAATTGGCGAACTGTGAGTCACCCAGGTAGGCCGCGCGCTGCGAGTGAGGCGCAGGTCACTCTCTCTCTCTCTCTGACAGCTGTTCTTTAAATTCCACATTTAAAATGTAATTAATCGAATATTGACACAATCGATTGTTTGAGATGTGTCACCGCTGTATTTCATTCTTTTGACGGATTACTCAGCGACGAAGCACGTTGTTGAACATGGAAATATTGTCCTGATAACACGCTGGAATATTTTTTGAATATTACAAATTAATTTGAATAACTTTTCAATTAACTATCTGTGATAACTGTAACTTTTGATTGATTAACTGTAACTGTATCAATATGTGATGTCCGTCAATAGGTGGCAACTTGAAAATCTTCCTGTATCCTGTATTGTAATGTCGTGTTAAGAATAATGTAATGGAGTAATACTCTAACATTTAACATAACACATTTTTTTTCCGCCAGAAAAAAAAAAGTAATTAACTAGTCAATATTCGCGTCTTTCTCTGCCAATTTAAAAGCTTTTTTAGGATCTACGGTTGTTAGGCTCAAATGGCCTCTCCTCCATACCCAACTTTATTCAAAGTTTAAATAGTTAGGTAAAATGACGCCAGCCTAAAATACTGCTGAAACATTACTATTACCATCTCCACAACAAGTATGTTATCCAATTTGTGTGCGTCTAAGTAATACGACGTAACGATGTGTTTCAGTTAGGGCTGACATCGGTCCAGACTTCTCTCAGTTTCTCCTGGTTTGGGAAAATCCGAACAGGGTTTAAATTGTCCTCGGTGTACAAATTTACTAAAAACAAACCATTTTAGGTTAAAATTGATAAATACACTGCGAATTAATATTTAGATTGAATGGTCCTGTAGGTACCTCAAAGTCGTTCAGCAAGCTATGGAAAGGGCTATGCTTGGGGTTTCTCTGAGGGATTGCATCCGCAATGAAGTAATTCGTCAGAGAATAAAAGTCACCGACATAGCTCAGCGTATTAGCAAACTGAAGTGGCAATGGGCCGGGCCGGTCACGTCTGTCGCAGACCCGATAACCGTTGCGTTGGGGCAGACGGGTTCTGGAGTGGAGACCGCGAATCGGCAAACGTAGTATAGGACGCCATGAGTATAGATGGAGTGACGATTTTCGAAAGACAGCTGGTGGCGGTTGGAGAAGAAAGACTGAGGATCGGGCTGAGTGGCGTATCATGTGCGAGGCCTATGTCCACCAGTGGGCGAATACGGGCTGATGATGATGTAGGTACCTTGTTTTACGAAAACTTTAGATCGATCAGTATCGGGTATTTCGGTGTTGGCAGCCCTAGTTTTAGCACATGCGGGAGTGATATCATGCTCCGCTAGCCTGGATTAATATTTATGGAGCGTCTCCGTTAATTGCTGCTGCCCTGGTAGCTGGTAGTTATCGCCACTACTATGTGGGACGCGAGGTTGTCACCGCAAGCATCGCGACAATTAAAACTGTCAATATTTATACAAGATCGCCATTCAAGTTAACCTACGTTCAAATAATTAACTATCCACTATTAATAAATACAATGCATCATCTGTTTAACACTAGATATGATCTCAGTGATCACAGTGTAAATATCGTCACATAATAATCTAACGAATACAGTTATAAGCTAACATAACCTACAACCACGGTAGGTTGTAGGTTATGTTAGCTTATAAACTGTAAAAACTGCTAATAAACTGATTGTGTCTATAGTTTTACTGTGACTGTGAGATACACATCAATGTACAATATAAAGGTAAGCTGTACAGAATGATGTTTTGTGTACCTAAATGAGATTAAATTTCTCGAAATAAATTACTTAAATCCTCACTTAAGCCTGGAAAGATGAAATTTGTTGGGTTCTTTGCTTCTTTGGGTAGTTTTCGTCACCTTAGCAGATCTCTAAAAAAATTGTTAAAATAAGTTACTTACGTCCAATGATTTTAATTAATCTTGTAGAAAATAATGGACACGCCTACCATCAACGATCTACAATATGTAATGGTCAAAATGTAGTACTCTAATATACACGTACGATTACCTCAACGAAGCATGAAACGGGTTCAACTTTACTGAAATCTCTCTTGAAGCTGCGAATACATTCCAGTGTAAATATATTTCAAAGATTTGTTTGTAACTGAAATAAAAAAATATATACTTAAAGGAATTCCAATTAAGCTCACTTCAAACGACATGTGAACTTTTCGAATCGAAAGCAATCCGTGCCGCAGATTAGCTCGAAGCTAGATAAGCCCACTTGAAAAGGATCGAGCCAAGGATGGCTTATTGAGTAGAATTGCCGTGGGAAACGCTAGAAGCTGTCTAGCGCTGCGCTGGTGCATGGGTTATCGTATTACTATTTATTTATTGCTTTTTAGGGTTATCTCATGAGTTTTACCAGAGGGGTAACTGTAATAGATACGGGTTTTTATCTTACGGACTTTGGATATAATTAAAAGGATATTTATGATGTTGAAAAGTTTTTAAGTTTCACATCGACGTCAAGTACCCGATGTATTACCTATTTTTAACCGAGTTCAAAAAGGAGGAGGTTATCAATTCAACAACCAGGTGTTTATGTGTGTTCCCTAATTTCTCGAGAACAAGAAAGCCAGTACCAATTTTTTTTGAAGTGAAAACTTCTTTAGGCGCGCCTTGACAGATTTTTCGCGGGCTGTGAATTGAATACATTCGTCACGCTCGGGTATGATAAGAAAGCTTCGGGTAAACTCGGGACCATGGCTATTGGCCATCTAGAAATACGTCAGCCAATGGGAAATACTGATAGGGCGTGGACAGGCCTTCATGGCATGGCCATCTAGAAACGCATCAGCCCATGGGAAATGCTGACGCATTTCTAGATGGCCATGCCAAGATGGCGAGGCCACGCCCTCCGATTACACCCGTGTAGTTTCCAAGGTACCTAAGCTATCAAATTCTGAGTTATAAGTTTTCATTTCTATCGGCAGTTCCTTTTTTTAATAGGATTAGATTTTCCGAATGGTCCCATTTGAATTTTATCAAAATCTGTGGTATTTCTAGTTAGGAGACACAATAAAAACTGTATTCTGTATATTAGAGTGAAATGCGGTTACAAATTTAAGGTTTTAAAATAGGTGGATATTTTCCTCGCACGAATAAGATGGTTCACACTTCACACCTCCCGGGGCTCCCGTGGACCCAGTAGACCTTCAGCTTTATAACCGCGTACCCGTACGAGAACCCTTTTCAATGTAATACAACTCTTTCAGAGGCACTGATTCATTAAAAAGTCAATACCACAAGAAAATAAAGCTTAACACTTATCTTTAATTGATTACTATTTGAATTCCACCCTTTACTTGTCATAACAAAAAAGAACGCCCTCCATTAATCCCACTATCCCTTTCTTATTATTTACCCACTATTATTGTTCTATTCCATAATAATAAATGTATTATTGATTATGGCCATTCAACCCCCTTCGTGGGGTGAGACTTGCGCGATGCGGCACTTTATGTCTCGTTCCCGCAACGGGAGGAACCTGGAGAGCGACAGGGAAGGAGCTAGGATTATTTCACGTGTTGCAGATGCTGCGGCAATACTCATGCAAGAATCAACCATTTTTTTTACGTTAAATTTTTAATCCAATAAGAAATCCACATAGACATAGATTATATAATATGTAGTATAACAGCCAAATTATTTTTGTAGTAGAGAAGAATATCATATTGGACATTGAAAATTACATCTGTTAGTCTAGAGTGACGAGCACAGTGCTGTGTAGCTAGGTAGTAATTTGAACTCTTCATATTCAAATGGCACTGTGATGCAATGGGCAAGCGTGTTGCTGGTAACCAGGTCTTGCTCGGCACATTTGTATGTATTGTAAAAAAATCCTGGTTCACACAATAATTTCTTAATTTGAACAACAATTAATATTATTTATTTTTGCGAATTTCAGTTTAAGTTGTACTTAAATTACGCTAAAAACCGTGAGAAACCGTTGACATTAACCCAAGTTTTCGACTGCTTTACATTTAATTGTCGCCATTCCACTGCGGAATTCATGGCGGTACCTTTGCGCGCAAATCGTACATTCGAAAATTCCATTCGACTTACAATCGGAACTAAAGGCCGCTATCGACATTCAGTCGCCGTCGCAACCTGAATGTCCGACCTCCTGCTGGGCTAAAAATCTGAACTTGACCTTACTGGCTCCTTCCCGCATACGGCCGACCACTTTCCCAGATGTGCTCGTAGCCATAGCTTAAGTAATACCTACTACGCCGTAGCTCGTAAAATTTTCGTAGTCACTATGGTTTAATCTGTGTTTTTTTCTTAGTAACTGCTAGTGTATCTGTGTGATGTGTTGCTTGGTCCTCTCCTCTCAGCGTGCTGCAGACAGTACGACAGTAGTAAGCGTCGCGACGCCGGTGTCGGTCTTGCATCAAACCGTCCCGTCAGTTTCCATCAGTCACGTTATAAATAGACTGACGGTGTACAGCGACCTAATGCGGCTTTAAACCGTGGCTAGTGATTAGTTTTAAAAGTGGAATGCAAGTGCAACAAATTTTATGACAGACAATTTTACCGTAAGTTTTGCTATTTTATTATTAAAAAATGTATTTATTAATTTACGTATATTAAATTTCCACAGACGTCGCCTAACAATAGTCTTATTATTTAATAGTAACTTATTATTTATTTCAATTGACGCACTAAGTAAAGCACCTGTTTAAATAACTTTGTTCGTTTATTTAATATTTCAAAGACTTACAATAGGTTTATGTTTTTTTCAGTAGTATTTATTAGTAGGTAATTGCAGGTATCGTCTAGATACTTACCTATTATTCTAATCTTGTATTTCTATAAATATTAAGTTGTAAGACATTGGTATGTTTTTCGATTAACGAGGATTTCATTGGTTTAAATACAGTGATTTGATAATGATGCCATGGCAAAGTATCTTATTTTTAGTTTTTTTATAGTACCTATAGAGTGATGAGACGAGCAGGACATGTGCCTGATGGTTTGATGGTAAGCAACATGCCTACCAAATAACAGCACAGCTACACGCAGCTATTGGAACACGAACAGTCCAAATCATTACCTACTACTGCACTGCGCTCGTCACCCAGAGATATGTTTTATTTCTATGCCCTGTAATTTCACTGGAAACATGCCTTCAAACCGGAACTCAGCCTAACATTTGCATATTACTGCTTGGTGGTAGAATAACTGGCAAAGGTGTGGTACTTCCCTAGAAGAACTCTGCAGAGACCCCTACTACTACAAGATTAACTCCCTTCGACGAACCAAATGTTTTAAGGTATTTTAACTTTATCTTATCATCGTTCAATTATAGTCTACCAATTTTACATTATGGATAACTAATGTTAAATAAGAGTAAACCTATTTCAATCATTTCAACGAGACGGTTTCAGATAAATGAAAAGATCCTCTCACAAATTCATTAGTGTAGTTGTGTAGTTTTGCGCTACACTTCCAGACGATAATGTTCCATTTTGTGAAAGAGATTTGATAAGCTTAAGTAGGTTTCTATTAGTTATTGGGCAAATTCCAGCAAATTACAGGGCTTAGAGATATACTATCTTAGATCTTTGGGTGACGAGCGCAGTTCAGTGCTAGGTTTGGGCTCTTCATGGTCCAATAGCTGCTTGAAAATGTGCTGTTATGTGGCAGGTATATTGCTTACCATCAGGCACATGTCCTGCACGTCTCGTCACTCTATACTATAAAAAAATGTCACTAATCTATCACTTATACTTTATATCTTATATCTTTCCGAAAACGCTTCATCGCATATAGAATACAATACCATAATATAAGAATTAAAAAGTGGTATCGTAAGTAAAACATTTTTAAAACAATAATAGGTCGGCACTTGACCATCATCTCTCCTGTTGTCAAGTGACAATGCAGTTTAAAATGGAGTTACCTAGAAGAAACCGTGTACACAGAGTTTGTATATCGGTAGTAGTAGTAGTAGTATTTAATATCTCGGGAAACGGTTTTACTATAAAACTTTAGTAGTGAATTTGTGTCTTATTTTTCATCTGAATTCAGCGTAACTTGATTTCAGTGAAAACTCGTAACGTTGGTAGAAAACAGGTTTACTTAGACGCTGACGTCACTGATAAGCGTTATCACTTTGACGCACGGCTGACAACACGCGCCGCAATGTACATGCCCTTAAAGGTACTACTACACACGCGAGCCCCAAGACGTTTCCGAAGATCACCGATCAGTGTGATCGTGAAGATCACCATTATTAGTTCGAAATTACACTTAATATCGAACATCTTATGAATCCGTACACACGGAAGATATCGAATTCTAATAATATAATAACATTAATGTAGGTACTGAACATTATCTAGCCTTGCTAACGAATTAGTTCAATGAAAATCGCATAAAACATAATCACATAGATACCCATTTTTGTTCCTACTGCTGGTACTAAAGGCCTATCACAAGGTATTTTCCACCATGTTGTCCAAATGCGAGTTGATGGACGACACTTGTTCTCGAAAAATGTCTTTCTCAGAATATGTCAGTTTTCTTACGATACATATTTTGCTTCGCCATTAAAGTGAGTGGCAATTACAAATATGTATAATAGCACCTGGGAAACACTCAGAGCTACATGGGATTCACGTAGTATGTAATACTTACGAAAAAATAAATTATTTTTATGTGTAAGGTTACTACGCTATTCCACTTTTGTAACAAAAACCTGTTTTACATTTTACATTTAAAGTTGTCTACGATACTAATTAAAATGTGTAAACTGTAAACACAAGCTTGTCGTCGGCGCATGTCCGTCGAGCAAGTGCGAGCGTGTACGAGTACGCTTAGGTACACTAGATAAGAGATAATAGATACGCTAATGTTTAGCTAATTACGCTGGGAAATTGACCTTCTGACCTTCGCCTAACGAGCGTGACCTGCCGCTAGGATTAGGTATTATCATACATATTAGTATTTGCATTGATTATACTAGTATTTACGTTGTGGGCGTCTGATAACAAAATTAATTAGATTTTAGTGTAATTGCCCAGATCTCATTAAACTCATTATTTTTTCTAAATAACGGTTCTCATTACAATATACCAAATCTGTTATTTTTAGATAAATTTATGAACCAAATTAGGTAGTTTCGAATCCTGTAATAAACTAACAGTTTGATAAATTTTAGAAATGAAATTAAGTGTTTGCAGATAAAAATTTTTGTGTTGTTGTTTCTGAATTTTTCATAATACTTGGTAATAGTTTTGAAGGAACACAATAGAAGGAGAACACTAAATATAAATATGTTAGGAGTATAATGTTACGTGCGTAAAAGAAAAGACATTTAAATATCATATGAATATGATCACTAAACTATCACTTTGTGACAGTGTATTACGATCAATAAAAGTCGATTGAAATAAATAAATCAGAACGATCCACTTAACGTAGTGCAGACGTTCAATAGCTTCGTAAAATTGCCGCGTCACATACCTACATATAAGTAGAACGTAATATGCAATTCCGGAAACTTAAATTTCCCAGGAAAATGTATCTCCAACGATATCGATATCAATAAAATCTGCACCTCCTTCAAAATTCCAATTTGCTTCGGAGCGCCGACCGACAGATCGTAACTTTACGCCCTCTCCTCCTTCCAGGAACACATCTTACCCACACTCATACGTAACACGAATTCACAGACGCAGAAAAGATAGAATTCAAAAGAATTGAACCTTCTCAAAATAAAATATCAATTAAATTCTTGAAGTTTTGATTGATATGTACGTTTTTATGGCTTTTTAATTTTTGATGTTTACGATATCAGACAAACTCGAAAGAGATTGGGCGTACGTCAAATTAATAACACGGCGCTTGGACTTCACAAATTGATGTCACAGTTGAATCATATAATTTTCTTTTGTTGGTTAGCATTGTTACAAAATCACATCTAAAGGTACAAGTTCGCGCTGAGACCGCGACGCGAGACCGCGACAGGAGACCGCGACCGGAGACCGCGACAGGTACCTTTAGTAGGTACAAATTAAATGGAATAAAACATAGGATATAGTTATTATCATCGATTTAAATTATGATAAATGCAGAACCTACATGCCTGGAGGAATTATAGGTATTAAGATTATAATAATTTCCGGTCTCTATCTGACCCAAAACATTTCTCTAGCCATACAGCGTGGAAATGTCGCCAGTCTGATAGGCACTTTTGGTCGGCAGTTTGACGAGCGCGGTGACTAAATTAATGACTCCAAACTTGTGTTTGTTGTAAATTTGGCATTTTTCCTTCCTAATTTACTTCAAGAGTTTAAAGACTTATATTTTAGTTTCTTGAATGAATGTTCAGATAGTATTGTGACAAGGTACGAAGCTAAATGTTATCTCGAGTCCGTGTTGCAGCTATTTCGGAGCTCATGAATTCAAGTTGGAAATAACCAGGTTTTACGGCCGCGGATATTTTCACATTCTACAAAAAGGGACGCCATTTGCAAAAGGACGCTTAAAGTTCCGTCGCATTCCACACGGAAATTACGAACAGATTGTGTGATTTTAGTTAATTTGGATTTTCAATATTATGATATTTTGTCAAATGTTCTTTCAAAACCCATTCAGCTGATTGACATTTATTTTGAATTTGAAATTGAAATTCATAAAACTAACATTTTGTTTTGATATTGATTGTTGTCTACTGATGTCGTGAAATAATCTACCGTTCACATCAAATTTATGTAATTTTCTATATAAACGAAATAAGCAGACTGTGATGGTGGCCGTTTTATATTGACAATCTAACTACCATCCAGTACGTGGTCTAAACTATTTTTACATGCTGCGCCCAGAAGTGTAACCCTTGCCTTACCACCGCTAACTGCAGCGAGATAAAAGTAGCATGTGTGTTATCCAGGTAATATAATGTACTTCCTACGTATTTAATTTCATCAAAATTAGTTCAGCCATAACACATATACGTAGGAACAAATACAAGTACAAACTGAGGAACTTTTGGCATATTAATAATAGTGTGATAAGATAAAGTAAAAAGTTAGGTAAGTTAAAAGTTATCACATAAAGTTTTTTTGAGGTGAAACCTTTTTTTGGCGCATTTTTTTACATTTATTACATTTTCATGGCAATTGGCTATATGCCCATGGTCGTGGCCACGCCCTCCGGTTTCACCCGCGTAGTTTCCAAAGTGAGCTATCAAATTCTGAGTTATTAGTTTTCACTTATATCGACAGTTTCTATGACTGCCTTTTTTTTTACTATCCGTGATTCGTTAATCGCTGTTAATTGATTGCCTATAATTAACAGACAATTAAGGAAGTCTGTGCTGAGATTATCAAAGCACGAATCGTGATTATCTGCACATTTTGCACCTTTATATCTCGGAGAGGGCGCCCGAGGCCGCGCGAGCGCAGACCGGCGCGGGCGCACGGCTCACGAGCACCGCACACGATCCATAATACCGAACAAAGGGCGCTGTGACAGCTTCTCCGATATTACGACCATGACCGGAGGTATGTCAACTTGTGAATGCACGGAAGCGTTACTTGTAGCTTGGAGCAGTATAAGCAGTTTACTTTGTTCCCCCTGCTGGGATGAGGGCCTTCTCAGGCAAGAAAGACCCTGATCCCATCAGAAGATAAATCAAGAAGCCAGGCTCACCTGAGAACCAAGGCCATGAAACTACACTAGCCTAGTACGCGGTGATGGTGATGACACGTATCCTCGACAGATTCTGTCTCGGAATACGCCGGTTTTGATGAAGATCGAAGATGTTTTCATTAATTGTTAAATACAGTGGCGATGACAGATGTGAAATCGAGTATTTTAAACTTAATCATCACGTTCTATCCATTTTAGATATGAGTTAATTGAGAAGGATGAAATAGAATCCGAAAGGTGACAGAAATATTCGGACCAACGAATCCATTCAAATTAGAATAAAACGTAAATCAACTTCATCTAAAAGAATGGAGCTAATAATACACTTATCGAGAATTTGCATAAAAGTTAGCAACTATCACTTTCGGAACGTACGTATATTAAATTGATTATCTCTACAACATTCCTGCCCACTTTTAAAACACCTCGATTGATCACGTCGGGCGTTTGAGAATTTAAAAACATGCCATTAACAAAACGATAATTTCTGGTGTGATTGTGAATATGATTGTTTTGTTTACTCGATAGTTGGTGACAAGGTAAAAAGATAATTAAAATATGACAAAGAAAAAAATTCAACTGCCACGTTAATATTCATTAAACATAGTAAAAATATCGAATTTTGTTGGAAACAGGCATACTGATAAGGATACCTAATAACACTGTTTCGCAAATTAAATCTAGAGGTACATTTATATTTGTAACAAAAACTAATTTAGCAAAGCTTAAAACAATCCAAAGTTCCGCAACAAAAATCCAAAGTAATACATTTCTTTCTGGTGTATAATTGGCGTTGATGTCGTTCACAGCACCTGTCAGAAGATTATAAATAATAAATAAATAAATATTGGTGGACAATTCACACACAACACCATCTGACCCCAAACTAAGCAAAGCTTGTGTGATGGCGGCCAGATAGCTGATATGATACTTATATAGTTTTAAATACATACTTATTATACATAGATTGTTGTGGAAGTTGAGATATTTATCTGGAATATCTGGAGTATATTCGCACCAGACCTTTAAGTTATTGGCAAAAAATGACAGGAGCCATACCAATAGATTGTTATGCATGAGTACCGTTTTCAATCCCTTAATATTGTAAAATGTACCCCCAGAACAACTCCTAATATAATCTCTTACAACTCGAAAGGGGACTGACGGTTTATTTCTTTGACACAACAAACAATTTTCTCTCAATTTTCTAGTTTAATCTCTAAGATTACAGCATCGAGTAACTGGATCTCCGCGGTACAGCAACATTATTATTCACTTTCTACTAATTCCGAATTTCATGGTCCGTGCCCTCACATTTCTATCATTGCCATAGAGTAAATAGCAGAGTACAAACTTGAGTCTGGTTTACACAAAACTAGTGATTGAAATCAATAGCTGATCTATTTCGTTATGTTTTAATTGTGTTTTTTTCTGACTGGACTTGACTATTTCTCACTTGACTCTGTAGGTAAGTTATTATGCTGCAAATGTAACCTTTTTGAGTCTTATAAAGTTCTAATAGTTAAAACGTAGCTATCAGCAGTTTTTTTTGACAAATTGGTTAGCTAACTGGCATTTAACTAGTATCATCAATTACCGTTTAAAAACGCGGTTACAAGGCTCAACGACTAACCGATATTTTGATTCAATCGATGACTCGTTCCAGACTTTAATAAGAATTTTGTTGATTGGGCTGGATCAACAAAAAATTACAAATACATACTTAGCTACAATTTCAATGATGGATTGGTTTACTTCATTTAACTACGCTCGTGTAAATCTGACTTTCAATCTGTTGACAAACCGTTGGAAAAATAGAAATTCAATCGAGTTGATATTGAAAAGCCATGGTTGAGTTGAGGCTTCGATTGTTTTGATAACTAGTTTTCTCGTTAACTCGCCATTGTTTTTGTGGAATAGCGGTTTATTCTCTATTTCCATACTATATCCCATCTCTAAAGTAGTAGATACAACGGTAGTAATATGTTTGTTTGTTTCATATGGGCAATGGGCAGTGGTTTATAATGGTCATCTGTTCAAATATCAACAGCCATGTACAAAACTCGACGCTTTCTTGATCCAAAAACGAAAATTTTTGAGCACAGTAAAATCAGTATAGATTTTTTGACGTTTGTAACGTCAAATTAGCTCAACTATACTGAATTGAGCTTAAGTTCTGACTTAATAATACAGTGATTAGAAATCGGATAAATTCTTACCCACCTTGCAAAAAACATATAGCAAAATAAAATCGCAATAAAAAGGAAACTACCACATTTTTCACAGTGAACAATAACGAATTGATAACCATGCTAACCTTCATGGAATTTCAAGCAACTAGGCATCGTACTGCCATTAGAAATGGTTAGTTAACACAACCTTATCACGCTCGAAATCGATTAGAACAATCGAATGTACATTTCGAATCAACAAAAGACATGAGAAATTGAGAAACGAAAAGGTTTAATTTAAACAATTAAAAAGATTTCAATAGAGGTCGTAGTTTAGACGCGGTCGCCTTTGCCTCGATTGTAGATTGATTTCAACATCTATAGTAACGATCGGATTGCATACGGTCAACGCATTCGATTAGAAATCGATCACTCTGATCTAATTGAGTGTGAACTGCAGAATTTTCACTAACCTCATTTAAAAGTGGCCATAGTGTTACCGACATAAAAAGTGACATCGTTTCATGGTTGGTGTTCCAAAGTCTCGAACGAAAATGTTTAACTCTACTGTGGTAAGAACGCCTAGGCTGTGAAATGAGTTGCCTGCATGGGTTTTTCCCCTATGGTTACAATTTTGGTGTCTTCAAATCGCGAGTGCATCGGTTTTTTTCTAGGTAAGCACGCTGCATCGTAGACCGCATCATCACTTAAATCAGGCGAGATGGCGATTAAACCTAAAAAAGTTATAATGACAAGACAACATTGACAAGATAATTTAATATCATCTTCGTCATTAAATTAATATTCATTGATTGAGACTAACCTAACTTTATGAAGCAATTAATTAATCAAGTAACAATAAGCAATTAACGAAGTATTTAAATAAACTAACGTGACAAATTAGCTCACAGACTGTCTCGTCATTGTTTTAAAACAATGCCGAAACGGATTCCAATAAGTACCTACCTACCTACAACGGGTTGTAATTGGAAGCCGTCGCCGTAAGCCATAAAGTTGGACTTAGGTCACAATCGATCCATTCACAAGTTCAATAACATTCTCATTTGTTTACATTTCTTACCAAAGATTTATTGTGTTATGTATTTTGTTTCTTTTATTCGAACTAACGAAAGTCAAACAATCGAATCGAATTCTAATTTCGAAGTTTAATCGATCAAGAGAAGAGAGACGGTGATACACATATCTGTCTCGTCTCTAATGACGGTACAAATACAGCACTAAAACAAATTGGTTAATCCAAATGGCATACAATACATGCCTAAGTTAAAATAACTTTTTTCTGAAAAGCAGTTAATCTTTGGACCCCAAGCCTGTATTTTAGGGGGAATCAAGATATTACTGGTTGAGGTACAAAAAAAATTACATATACCTACGTTTTACTAAGAGCACCCAGCGGTGTTACCCGGGCAGTTTCTGCTTCTGTTTTTTTCGGCGATAAAAAGTAGTCTATGTGTTATTCCCACAGAAAACTAAATAATACATTATTTTTTGAAAGTTTGGATGTTTATGTAGATGTTTACGTGATTGGGTAAACATCTACCAAACATCCAAACTTTCGCATTTATAGTATTAGTAGGATTACAACTACAATTTGTAGACGTCTCCAGATAATCCATGATAGTTATTATCTAAGCTCTCTATGGATAAGGTATTTAGTCTCATTGTACGACAGACGTAAAAGGTATACGTCTAATTAAAAAGAAACACTAATGAGTAAGACAATGGCCCTGTATTTATATTTAAGATAATTGTGTTACGATTCTTAAACATAACATATAATATTTATAACGAGTAGTTTACGTGTAGGTAAGCGCCTGTAAGTTACGGCTGGTCTAATCGAGAGAACGACATCTACCGATCCAGAGGACCCCGAGTTCAAATCCTGCGCGCACCATTGTCTTTTCTGAGCCATGTGCGTAATGCCGCTTAGTTAAACAGTGAACGAAAACATCGTGAGGAAACCGACTTGTACCTAGAATCTTTCGAGGTCATGTGTCATCCACCAAGCCGCACTGGGCCAGCGTGGTGGATTATGGCCTTGGCTCTCTCGAGAGAAGGCCCCGAGTCCCAGCAGTGGGGACATTTAGTGCGCTGCTTATACTTAGGGCTTGTCCGTTAGGTCGCTGAAAGGCTTTTTCTTGTTCATGTTCTAAAAGAGCTATGTCTGACATATAATACGACATACTCGTGAACGGATTCTGCTTGCGAGATATTCACAATATAAATTTAAGCAGGATAAGCTGAGATCAGAATCTTCCTTAAGCATATTTGTAGTCATTTTTATAACTAGTTACGTACATGCCGCGTTGTAATACTCGGGTTATCTAAATTATCAGATGTCATATTTATTTTCGCGTTGCTCTATTTTTTGTATAAATTAAAAGTAGTTTAAGTTACTCCTTATAATATAAACTATCTCTCTGTGAAAGTCTCGTTAAAATAAGACCAGCCGTTTGTTTCAAAGATAGAGTTTAAAAACTGTTAATTTGAAATTATAAACAGTAATTTCGATTTAATTTTTTTATAATATGTATGGATACCCTATACATTTGTTTGTTAGTGTTATATTTAAGAGTTTGTACCCCAGATATTCGTGGAGTGTAACAAAACCTACGCCAGCCTCGTCATCTTGTATTCACGTGCTCTACATTCCTCTTATCTTCTGTAAATGCTACTAACGCAGGTAATAATATGATGCCATACGTATCCTAGTAATGTTATAAATGTCAATGTTTGCATGTTTGTAGCTCAATCACGGCAGAACGTTTGAAAGGATCGGGTTGAAATTTGTAACAAAGTCAAATTGATAGAAACTCAACAAACTTAAAAAACAAAGAGACTTAGCCTAGAACTAGTGAATCAAGTGGCGACCTTATCGCTACCTCTTCCAGGCAACCGAAAAGAGAAGAGTTGCCTAATCACGTAGTAACATGTGAACGGATCAGGGGGAAACTTGGCACACGTATAAATTTATACTGCGGAAAAACATAGACTACTTATTATCCCGACAAAATAACGGAAACAAGGAAGTACGCGGGCAAAAAGGGGCGCTGCTATAGAACGTACAGACAACAACGACTTTATCAGTGCATTATTTATTTATTAGACGAGAAACAAAACTAACATAACTAGTTTGTTGGTTCTACCGGTATGTCGACGCAGCGGTGTGTCAGTGTACCACCGGGCCACTCATTCTGATTACAAGCCTGACGTAACGAACAACACGTGGATCTGTTTCTATGTCATCGTTCTCCGCTGTCAGCTAAACTTTGTAAATTTAAGAGGTTTAGCAGAATTTAACAGATTTTTGTTTACTTTTCTCTTTTCATATTAATGCTAGGTAGTTAATATAATCAACCAAGTGCAAGTGGGACTCGCGCACAAAGGGTTCCGTACCATTATCTGTAACCTAATAGCGTCTACCTATCACCGTTGTTAGTATCGAGCATAAAACGGTAAAACAACCAAGTTTGTTGTATGGCAGCACCCCCTTAAGTTTTGCTTTATTTTTAGTATTTGTTAATATAACGGCAATAGAAATACATCATCTGTGAAAATTTCAACGGTCTAGCTGTCACCGTACTTGTGATACAGCCTGGTGATAGACGGACGGACGGACGGACAGACGGACAGCGAAGTCTTAGTAATAGGGTCCCGTTTTAACCCTCTAGGTACGGAACCCTAAAATACGTGTGATTTGAATGATGAGGTACATTCAAAATTGACTAAAATCGGTCGTTATTGTTTTATAGTATGGAGTGACGATCAGTATTGGCATTTATAATACTATTTAGAAGAATGAAGCCTTAGAAGCCCCGAGGTTTAGAAATGGAGGACCCGCGGTTTTACCCCAGTAATTTCCGTTCACCTTATTTTCTCGTAATAAAAAGTAGTACTTATACGTGTTCTTCCAGACTATAATCTACCTGTGTTTCAAATTCCAACCCTATCCGTTCAGCTTTTCCGACGTGACTGAGCAACAAACATCCAAAATTTCGCATTTACCTATAATACTAGTGGAATTATACATACGTTTGCAGTGAAATAAAGAAAACATTTTTAAACCCCCTCGTTATATTTTTTACTTCCGAATAGAAGTTCACCTAATGTCTTTTAAGTCTAAATAAGGTGAAAAATTGCCTAATTCAGCAACACTAGCCAGTGGGCGGAGTGCAGTGGTCGGAACCAGCAATGTAGGCTAATTAGTATCGACGTAATGACGGGATCTAATTACCACATACTTAACAACCACCTATCAGCGCTTATGCAACTTTCGAGTGTAAAAACCTATTGATAACAGCTTAGAGTACTTACGTATGTCCTAAATAACGACCATCCGACTGGTTCTGCGGTAATTTAATCCACTTACTATGCAATAATCTGTTAGATTATTGCTTGCATTCAATTTGTAGATCTAGACAATATGAAAACAAGAACCTCGCGATATTGTAACACCTATGTTATGTGAGTTTGGGGTTTCAATATTCATAGACATTCATTTTTAATTTTTATGTTTTCGTTTCCTTTTTAAATTGCACATGTTTATGCCCAGTTCTGAAGCCGTGCTTTGAATAATCCTACTAATATTATAAATGTCAATGTATGGATGTTTGGATGTTTGTTGCTCAATCACGTCCTAACGTATGAACGGATCGGGCTGAAATTTGGAACACAGATAGATTATAGTCTGGAAGAACACATACACATAGGCTACTTTTTATCCCGGAAAAATAACGGGAACGGGAACTTCGCGGGTAACACCGCGGGATGTTGCTAGTTAATTATAATATAGTTTACGTGTATTTTTTCATACGTAATATTTTAAACCACAAAATAATCTAGATCTGCCAATAGCCTTATGTTTAGGTTATCCCTATAAGCTGTTGAGTAACTTAATGAGAATTATTTTTGACGTGACAACGTCTAATACATCGATGGACACCGGCTGCATACACGAAAAACTGTCCCGTTATGTCCCGTTATGCTCATTGTATTGTCGCATCTATCAATGTTTTGTTATGACGTTGTCACGTTAAACTATCGCCCGTAAACCAACCGACTTTACAGACAACCAATTTTTTTTCGTGATATAAAATGACGGGATGAGCAACACACGCACTTGATGGTAACCAACACGCCCGCCCGGAACATCACCTACAGCGCTAGGCAACTATTTGAACATGAAGAGTGCAAATCACTGTCTCGCACTAAATAGGTACATTACATTCGTGTTTCAAAGATGAATTATCTCGTTGCACTATTTTTTTTTATCTGGAAACATTACCCTTCAAATCAGAACGTATTTGCACATTTCTGCTTAGCGGTTGAATATCTGGTAAAGATGTGATTCTTCACCAGGTGGATTCTACAAGGGTCCTACCACCACAATACCGTAACCATGTCATGCGGTGAAGCGATCGCAGCGTGTAACTAACTGTTTACTTTGTAAGCATTAATTTAAATCTCCGACTAAACAACATTAGCATCTCATAAAATTCTCGAGTGAAAGTGAAAACTCGTTCCCGTCGTTCAAGTTCCGCGGTATTTCATAATACCCTCATATCTGTGATAGCCGCGACGCCGCCGCGGATCCAAACCGGCGCGTGCCGGCGTAGGCGCCGGGCGCCGGACATATTATATCATTACTTAATTATAAACTGATACCCCCGACTTTGGTTATGTTAGGTACCATGTTTGTGTAAAACAACCACGGATATCCGTGAAAACAACTAACTGATTCAAATTGTACGTGGGGCACACTAAAAGTTTTGCACTTCTAGCTAATCGGAACTATTTGAATTTCGATTGTTATATTTTTTTTAACGTTTAAACTTTCTTAGTAATAAAAAAACAATTGGCGGGAAATCATTTGTCAATTGTTTTTATCACACTTCAAAGTTCTACGTACGCAACGAAAATGAAATTAAGTCGAAAAGATTTTAGAGCGATTTTTTATGATGTTAAAAGTTCTCTCTCTACGCAAGACTGTGCCGCTCGTCTTCAAAATGCTTTTGGGAGAGAAGCACCTTGTTTGAGCACCGTGAATCGTGAGGCGATGTTTTGCTGAATTTGAGAGAGGTCGAGTTTCTTTACTTGACGAATTTCGTGAAGGGCGGCCTTCAACTGCCGTCAACGAAAATAATGTGGCTACTGTTAAGCGGATAATTGTATTACAAAGTCAAAGTACTTTACTCATAAATGTACAATTTACACGTCAATTAATAAAAAAAAAAACAAAAGAAAGAGCATACAAATTGTATACATGTTCAAAGTTTGAAATGACTACTTTGCTGTATTATAATTTATAATAATTATTGTACAGAAAACTGTCAAGCATTATACGAGTATTATGTTCCATGTCAAATGTTTGTATACATTTTTATAGGACTTTGCCATCACTCTCTAAAGTTCGGTGTAACTATAAAAAGGCTACTAATATATAGGCGCATATATTTATATAATATGTACGGCGCGGTGTCCAGGACGACGAGGTGGAAGCTTTAATTGGAATCCCTGACTTATGCAAAAGCGAACGTATGGAAATACAGACATAATATAGATGATAAAAATGTTCAAATGGCAAATACCACTCAGTTTTGCAGCCATCCACTGGATCAAGCTTAATTTAAAACCGCACCCTTATTATAACGTCATGAGATAAAATAGAGTTGCACCGGAGAATTGAATTAAATCTGTGTAGTATCGATATTGTATCGATAGTATCGCACCGCTAGCCACAACTCGCACTCTCGATCTCGGCTGTCACGGTCAAGGCGGCGGGAGCGTTTCCATTCCACCTCGCAGACTGCACTGATTTACCGCGAGACGGGACGACCGACGGCCCGACGCCGACGGCACTGACGGCAGACGGCGACACATTCCGAGCGCGGCGGCGAAACATACCGGCGCTGTATCGGAATGCTGTGAGACATAATTCACACTTAATTAAATCTCTTTGTTCACCGGATTTCGTGTTGATGTTAGTTTGACAGACAGCGACCGTGCTTTATGGAAATAAATAAAAGCTATAAATAATGTAACATTTTAATTCAGCTGCTTTATTTGGAGCTTTTTATTTTTACAGCACAAATTAAATACTTTTAAAAATGAAACTAGTGCTTTATAATTTAACAAACGTAAAGGTATTTTTCGGTTTGTCAATTAAGATTTTATTTCTTTTCTCATCCTTCTAGGTAATTTATTAATCTAGAAAGTGTAGTATTTGATTTAAATGATCTGATCGCTTTAATATTCACATAATTATCATCTATAATACATATTACGATAAATGTGTGTTTACAACAAACTATTGTTAAGCTGATAAATCTAAGTAAAATAAAATATATTTGGCAATGGAATACGTATTAGGAGATGGTTAATTGCAATGGAAACGTACTGTCTCATTAGACATACCGTCACAATCACACGCCGCCGTATCGATGTCCCGTTGATCGCAGGCCGCATTTCGTCAGTGTCTCGAATGACGAGACTTTCTATACTTATCGTCGGATTATGATAATTACGAGCGCATTACATTTAGAGTTATGCAAACTAGAGCTCAATATTGACTCCTGAAAAGAATCCGCCAGAGGTACATCCGCATAACTGTACCTACTCGCGTGATTATGTATGTTTTACGGCAGGTTAGGAAAACTTTTTTTAAAATCTGTTTTATAAACAAAACGCCTTTAAATATTTATTTATTTTAGTAAGTAGAATTGCGTAATTCGCAAAAGGAAATAATATGATGCAATTATGTCATAATGAATACGAATTCGAAAGAAATGTGCATATGTGATGCAAAATAAACTACATAATGCGTTTAGCGACCTCAGCGTTTAAACCAACAAACACATCGCGTGTAAAGAGGTAGGTATTATAGCAGTTCCATACCTACTACCACTATTCTATCGTTTACAATAAAACAAACTAAACATCACTACATGCTACATAAACGAGATGTGATAAACATTTGACTAATTTGTATTAACGTTTGTTGCCAAATGATAACAAAAATATTGGGATCTAGCTAAAAGGAACAGAACGAAACTACTTTTTTGAAAAGCCCGGATATTTTCTTAGGGGGTAATTTCTTAGGAATTCAGTGTGGCACGAAGTTGCGAATTGATACCAGTACTCAAAAAAAAGGAGGCAAATAGGATATATATTAAAAAGAGCTTATTTCGTCTCTCTAAGAACAAGCTTCAGTTAAGTACATAAATTGTCTAAAACAGACAATCACAATCTGGATCCAAGCAAAACTGTCGCAACAAAGAAAGATGACATAGATTTTGAAATTGATAGCGTATTTTAATGCAAATGACTCATCGCATGTATTGTTTCTTCGCAGTAAAGCTCGGTTATTACGTCTGTCGGTCGGTCGGTACCGTTTTATCAATAATGCGGCGACCGGAGACATGGATCCGATTCACAACTCAGACGTGAATTCAGTTCCTAACCGATTCAATATTCAGTTCATAAACCGATGCGGTGGCTGTCCCATGTGAGGAATCGCCACGACTAGCAATACATCGCACCTTTATGACATCAGCATCGACAAATTAATTGAAACAAATAAAAACAAGGTTGTGGAATGTTTGAAGATTACTATGACATCGATTGTCGCATAAACCTAAAAGGACGAAAACAGTTCGCTTCTTAAATAAGTTTTATGGTAATATGACAAGGCATAGTTTATGTATGATCTTTCTTTTGTTTTTATATTATTAATAGACGTGTAAATTGTACATTTATGAATAAAGAACTTAGACATTAATATAATTGTAATTTTTAGCTTTACAGAAGAGAAAATTATTGTTATAATTTCTTTGAAATTATCCAAACTGACAGTAGACAAAACTGTTAGTGTTCTACAGTAAAAAAACACTTAGCGCTGCAGCCTGCTTCGACCGTTGTTGAATGATTCATAGTACCTAAATGATTAAGCTACTAGAGAGCACCTCTTGCTCCTAGTAATAGTCTATCATAAGAGCGTAAAATCAACGACGCTGTATCACAGTATAGTAAGTAGGTACCCATTTATATCAATGCGTAAGATTTAGTCTGTTACAATAGCATAGCATCTGCCTATCTCGTGGGACAGTTCCGAAGCCATGTCTGAGCGATCTGTCTCGCGGATTACCAGCGTTTCGAAACGGAAGCGAGAGAATTGCGAGCTATAGACGATTTTACATGAGGGGTCACTGCACTTCTTCGGAAATCCATCCGTTGTAAAACGGTAAATACTGTTTTATGCAAAACACTTTTACTTAGCCAAAAAGCGTTATATGTCGTTATTATTGCCAACAACGTTATCAAGGAGCTGATTTTTTATTGTATTGCGCCCATCGATTTATATCGATGATTGCACCTGATGATAAGTACCATGCTTGCACAAAACATCACGGTGTCGTGCAGCTATTAAGATCTATATACATTATATTATAGCTATATACATTAAGATCCAAAATCACAGATCACCTAGTTACATCATCCATTTTTTGTGTCTGCGTGCTCTGTAATTTCTCTGGAAATATTTGTTTTTAAAACAGAACTCAATAATGTTCAGACATTACCGCTTGGCAGCAGAATAGTTGGCAATGGTAGGGTACTTTCACTGGCGGACTCAAACTGCGCAAACTCCTACCAACAATACAATACCATCTAGGTCCTACCGGCCGCTTCTCAAATCGAGGACGTATTGTCTGAATTGTCCTTGCGCTAGTCTTCTAATAGACAGACACTCTTTGAATACGGTAATAGTACATTATGATATAAGTGCGGTAAGTTGATAATTACAGCCGAGGCTTTATTGCTAGCTCGAGCCGAAGGCGAGAGCTATAATTAGCAGAGGCTGTAATTATCAAAGCGCACGTATGTCATACGACGTTTTATAACATATTTGCGAGGAAATAAACAAAACTCTGACGACATTTTCAAATAAAAACAATACAGCGAAAAAAAACGCGCGGAATAATATTTACTTGATCACAGATCACAGCCAATCACAGCACAGAGTAAGTAATCACTATGGAACTATGGATCACAGATTAGCAATGCGCGCGCATCGACGCCTTTTTTTTTAAGCAACGGCACAGAAACAGCCGGTATGCCATTAATAATAAAGTAAATTAATATTTTTGTGTTTTGTTACAGAAAAATTAAAGTAATTTATGGTCTACATTAATTAAATTAACGAATTTAATAATTCTTTATTATATTTTACCTCTCAAAGTTAATTTTATTCATAAAATGTTGACCACACTTTTCTGACATAAAAACTCTTTACTAAGATTTAAAAAGGTACCGTTCGTTTTAGACGGAGCATATCTCTCTACCTAGTCTGTGGACGGAGCATTTTGAAACCGTGCGTTTTACATTACACATTACAGCACTAGTGCGTAATAAGATACATTACGATACAGAAATTGGTCCAATAAGAGACCCTTTACGAGCAAATATGTTATAAAAGATGTTTTTGTAGTGAAAACGCGCGCGCCTAATTTTCCCACTAATTTATTTTTACCAAAAATATCTACCAAAAATTTGTCTAGGCAAATTTTTCGTGGGTTGTAAATCGAATTCTACCGTCACGCTCGGGTATGATAAGAAATTTTCGGGTAAACTCGGGACCTTGGCGATTGGGCATCTAGAAATGCGTCAGCCAACGGGAAACGCTGAAAGGGCGTGGCCTCGCCATCATGGCATGGCCATCTAGAAATGCGTGAGCCAATGGGATATGCTGACGCATTTCTAGATGGCCATGCCATGATGGCGAGGCCACGCCCTCCGGTTACACCCGTGTAGTTTCCAAGGTAAGCTATCAAATTCTGAGTTATAAGTTTTCACTTCTATCGGCAGTTCCTATGACTGCCAAATTTTTTATTCCATAGTTGACTTCACGGTAAAAGTTCTTAATAATTTTCATTTAAATGCGACTCTTTCGGCGCAGTAGAGGTGTTCTGATCAGCCCTGTGTTGACTGTTGCACATTATAGCTACTGTAAATTTCCCAATGTCAACGATACAATTTTAATTAGGTACATAGATATGTATATTATAAGTATATCTAATCGAACCGTGTTTCCTTGTTTCAGTTCACCATTTCAATTAAAATGCCGTTGCTGTGAGGACTGGTGAGTCTAGTTTCATTACCGGACGGGTTTAAAGTATTTCACAGGTCGTCTGGAGTTATAACTGTTTGTTAATATTACTGAAGTCAACTTTACCTATCGCGACCGGTTCTGTGGGTCAGTGGATAGTTCAGCCTGCTCTCCCAGGGCAAATATTTGTGCTGTATACATGTTTGTTCCGGTTTGGATGTTCCCAAGCTTCTTGAGTACGATTTTTAAATTATGTACCTCAGTCTAAAACTAGCTAACTATAAATTATTAATTGTTGATATTTCATACATAATCACTATCTAGCCACAAACTAACTATGACTGTACTACGAGAATTGATAACATAGCTAATTTGTGGCTACATACGTAAATAGTGATGTGTGGGAAATGAGTACCGAGGTTTTTGATACGTACTTACATAGAGTTATGTGAAGTCATGACTTGAAATAATTTGCAATCAGACCGCACGTCTAAAAAAGGCTGTTCCGCTACTTGGCGAAGATCTTTCGGATTCCTTCCACACTTAGGAGAGTATGCGAAATACCTACTATTTTATATTATCTAGGTAAAACAAAATAAAAAATTTAGAATCCAAGTACAAATAGAAGATGAGACAAGATAGCTGGTAAGACGAAGTCTTTTCCTCTTTTTCTTCGGAACGTGTAATTTTTTGTCCTCTGTAAAACTATATCTAATCCGGCTTTCCCCGGCATGTCCAATGCGTAATGACGGCGATGAGAGATTAACCGCCTCACGCCTCGCGATGCGCATTGCGCGTGCGCTGCCGTCGCATTGCGCCCGCGACGACGCGACGCGACGCCGACACGACGTCGCGCGTCGCGCGCCGTGGTCGCCCGAGACGAGAGACAAGCTGTCGCTCGACTTTAAATACTTCCAAGCTGACAAACACTCACTTAAAGTACGTTTATTTTATGACTCTGTAGATGATTTATTACTCTGTATTCTGAAGTGTAATATAGGTGGTCCTTTAACAACCTAACAGTATCGGTGTCGTAAAAAAGTAAAAAAGTAAAGAAACAACGCCGGCTTCAGTTATTTTTTCTCAACATAAAACTTGGGGAATAATTGTATGGTGAATATTTAAATAATTTGATATATCTTACGACGCACGGAGCCATTCCAACTTGAGCAAGTTTTAAAATTCCACTGAACACCGTAACTTCAATAAACTTGAATTTATCCATCGTCAATAGTAGTTTTGTGAGCATAACGCTAGGTAAAGTAAATTAGTTTGTTTTACTACTTATGCTTAGTATCTTTTTTATATTGAATGATGAAATCAAAATGAATTACTAAACAAATCGTTGCAGCCGTTTTCCCCCAGACTGACAAATGCCAATTCATTTATATGTGTAAATAAATATGTAGATTAGAGTTTAAAAGAACACAAAAAATAAAATAAATGTCTATAGTTTTTGTGCTCTTTGCAAAAAGCAGTAAAGTGAGAATCGCCCACGCAACCTCATGTTGTTGTAACACCTGCTCGGAGCTCGATCGATCACCTCTCGAGCCGCGGTCACCGATCACTCGATGTCTGACATCTCGATAGAAGCTGCGATCCTATACTGCATGTTATCGATAACAAATTGATTTGAGCTCGATATTAGCATCGCCGACGTCGAGATCGGGTCGATACTGACGTGATTAATTGCTGATACTCTATTAGATGTCTGAAAAGTGATTACCATAAAATTAAATATTATTTTTATGTCATGGTTTTAATTAGTGGTAGGTAGGAGAGATTAAGTATCTCAATTAATTACTATTGCACTTCGCGCAAACTATCACGCCGCCATATGTAGTAGATATAGGTACGAGTTGTTTGTAGTATTTTTCCCCGCCAAAAGAGGCAAAAAAGTCGGTCAGCCCTGAATTTGCAGAATACTTCTATTTGATAGAACGTTGTTTTGAGGACGAATAGTGTTTTTATTGACAAAACTAAAATTTAGCGAAAACGCACCGAGCTACATACCTACGTCACGGATTTAATTATTTATTTTCATTATTACTTATTATTTTTTGTATGCACATTCGGATTTTCAATGAGACCAGTCTCTCAACATCAAACAGGTTAAATATTTAACCGTTTCCGAGTGTTGCATATTTTTACCGTTTAAGATTATTTAGCAGCCGTACCAGCCCTAATCTGTGTCCCAAGAACATCTGATGGCGCCAAAAAATCGACAAAACATTGTTACTTTGATTCATATGACATGACATCATCTTCTACGATGTGACAAACCACGTAGATGAACCATTGACCTGCATTTGATGCCTAGTAGTCAACATTCCCAACAAATAAAACACATATGTTATGGTAACATAATTGCGTCCGCCGCAGTAACAATTCATAACTAGGGCTTGCATAACACGACAAAATTTGTTGACGCATAACGGCACACTTATTGCCAGCACCGTAAGGACGAGAATGCGCAGAATTTGTGATTAGCTTTCTAACATGCGCGCGCGCATCGTATCGGGTTATCCTGCGATCGCGTATCTGCCAAAACGGGCGAATCCGTTTGTTTAACTGCCGACTGTCACACTTACATACTAAAATATTGGGACGTTACATTTAAACTATGGGCTCATTTTCGCTGTTAAACAACATACTACACTGAGAAGGTCTAAGACTCTGAAAAAATTAAGTAAATAGGTATGGAAAAGAAGGATTTAGGAAATAATAATGTATTTTGGGACTGTTACGTAACAATTATTTTTCTTCGAAAAACTAAACAACTAATTTTAACTTTAATTTAAAAATTATTCCCACTCAGTGAAGCTTAATAGAATTAGTGATACCGTACAGCTATAGGTAGCCAACTAAACGCCTAGCTCCAATGCAGCAAGCATTCAGAGTAACCAAACAATCGTCGATGTCAAGTAAAATTTTCAAAATCCATAAAAAAATCCATTGCTTATTAAATTGTATCAAATTTTCAAGAACTTGAATTTAGAAATCTTTAAACCCCTAAATCACATTTACACGGACTGGTTACACAAAAACGCTGCAAAGTCTTTTTTCTGACCAGCTCGCTTAAATAGATGTGCTTTAACCCTTAGAACTTGGAACAAAACCGTGTCCGAAGCACATTAGTCGCGGCTCCGACGTGACGACTCTCCGACCTGCGCAGGCGCAGCCGCGGCCAGGCCCGACCGTAACTGACATTCAATCACCACTACTGTAATGGAGACCATTCCACGCGATTATACGCATCGTTTGACGATGAGAAATTGAAATGTTTAATTGTTTCTTCAATTACGTTGCGAAGTAGGTACCGCTTTACGATGAATCGATGCAACCGCCGGTTGCTAATAAACTGAATATAATTAATTGGTTTTGTAAACGTTTAGATAATTATTACAAACAGAACAGCAGAAATATCAAGAGTAATACAGTGTTTATTAACGCTCGGTACACCCAGATAGAAGAGAAACATTGGTTAAACAAATACGATCAATTATTGTTTTATCAAAGTTTTTTTTGACTTCACAGATTAAGAATCCTTCAAAACACACATTCCGCCACACATTCTGGGTTTTGATCATCAAAGCGTTATAATATGAATTTTTATAAAAATATTAGATCAGAAAATTTACTGAAGGGAAAATTTACTTAAATTTATTACGACCCCTTCAAATTTTAGGTTTTTAATGATATTTGAGTCAGTTGATTGCTACGATTGCGACCTCAAACTAATTCAAAACAATGTGAACTTGAAGCTTTATAATCTATATAAATACTAGCTGACCCCGCAAACGTTGTTTTGCCTTAGTGAACAACCCTTGTCACTTAGGGGTATGAAAAATTGCTAGTAGCCGATTCTCATACCTACAGAATATGCATATAAAATTTGGTTAAAATCAGTAAAGCCGTTTCGGAGGAGTAAGGAAACAAACACTGTGACACGAGAATTTTATATATAAGACTTGAAGCTTTATAATCTATATAAATACTAGCTGACCCCTCAAACGTTGTTTTGCCTTAGTGAACAACCCTTGTCACTTAGGGGTATGAAAAATTGCTAGTAGCCGATTCTCATACCTACAGAATATGCATATAAAATTTGGTTAAAATCAGTAAAGCCGTTTCGGAGGAGTAAGGAAACAAACACTGTGACACGAGAATTTTATATATAAGATAAAAATCAATGCCACTTTTCGTTGTTATTGAACTCCTCCTAAACGGCTGGACCGATTTGAATGATTTTTTTTGTATACGTTTGGGTAGAGCCCTTAAAGGTTTAGATTCACAAATCAGCCGGGCAGTTGGCGCTGCAGTTGATATCTAGGCTATTATTCGAGCGAAGCCGGAGCAGGCCGCTAGTACGGTCACAGAACAGATATCAAGAAGAAGTAGCAAGTAGGCGGGGCAATCGTAGTACTAAGTAAGCGCAATCTCCGCATACTTCGAGAGTACGCCCACTTCCGAATACTTAGTCGTGCTCTGCCACTACTACAGTACTCTTGAATCCGCGATTTTGAATAAAAAGTAAGCAGTCATGCCGTATTGTGCAGTTATTGAGTGTAAAAACGATAGCCTTGCCAAAACTTTATCCAAAGGAGGCATATCGTACCATCGGTAAGTCCTATTTTATTTATTTTTGATTTTATTGTGAAAATAAATTAATATTAGCTTAAAGAGAGAAATGATTTAAAGGAAGTCAACTTTAAAGTCATTGTAATAAGGTCCATTTTCATTCAAACTATATGTGATATTCTAGATCATTTTCTATGCATGCGAGTAGCGCTACTCAGTAGAGCTACTCAGTCAAGGACGGGAAAGCTGTTGAAATTGCTAATATCGATATTTCTAACTTGTACAATTGTGTGAAACAAATATATTATCTTTTATTATTTGGTATTTGAATAATTTAACGTTTTATTTGAAAAAAGTACATTTTATCATTTCAGTTTTCCTAAAAGTCCCGTTGCTAAGGAGAAATGGATAGAAGCTACAAGAAGGCAAAATTGGTTTCCTTCCAAAACAAGCACGCTTTGCTCTGAGCACTTTTTAGACAGCGATTTTATAATTAATAAAAAGGAAATAGGCAAAAAAAGGAAATAAAGAAATTACAGTGGCAATATTTAGTTGAGCTAAATAAAATACAACAAGGTGAAAACTTCCATTTATCTAATAAACTCAGAGACAGGTGAAGTTAGCCACGCAACTTTTTAGCCTAAGCGTGGCAGAGGCAATGCAATTTTGCCGAAAAGGTTTAGAAATTGTGTCATTTAAGGAAAGTGAGGCTATGGATTTTTTTTTAAATTAATCACTAATGTTTGATATATTCAACTCGCGAAATGTATACCAATACGGTTACAAAAAACCATTGAATTAGCGCAACGCAGCCCAAATGTTTGAGTATTTGGACATAGCTTGTATATAATTGATACATAAATATCAAATTTGAAGATTTGTAAAAAGAATAATGTATGAAATTAAAAATGTACAAAAAAATATTTGTAAAAAGAATAATGTATGAAATTAAAAATGTACAAAAAAAATGTCACTGAGTATGTTGTCTAAGTGAAATGTTTACCATGTAATTGGTCATAAAATTATGGTTTGTAAAATAAAATATTAAATTTCTTGATGTAAGATATTTTTGAAATAAATATCATGCAAAACGTTGTTTTTAAAATGCAACATTTTTATATTGTAATGTTTTTGCAATGAATATTATACGAATAGTTGGTTTTTGCTTAAGATTAGTGTAGTTCTCTCATACTCAATCTGGAATACTAGCAGAGATCAGAAAATAGTTACTTTGTAGCTCATAATACGAATTTAGTAACAAAATTATCACAGCTGTTGCTGTTGTTCGGATTTTGGTAACGGAAAAGTTGAGTGCGTCTACAACTCGCACTTGGCTGGTATTTATTTTTTAAAACTATAGCGTAATTGAGAGGAAATCAGCAGTGAAATTGAAATTTGTATAATTTTTAAATGGTTATGTTGCCCTGTTTTTGTTGTTGATTTTTATGTATAAACTTTTATCAGCTCGAGTATTGTTTTTACTGAAACCCTGTTCCTTTTCTATATCCCTTTTGTTTATTTTAGTCTTCTCAAGTTTCTATTCATGGTTATAAAAACATCTTGAATTTTTACTGACAACAACTTAAATGACAAGGTCGTCCCTCAAAGAAAATAACTATTTCCTTACATTGTGGATTCGATTCCCACCCAGTGCAAATATTTGTGTGATGGATTCAAATATTTTGACTGTATCTGAGTGTTTCTATGTATAATAAGTAAGTATTTATAACAGCTATCTGGCCGCCATATTACAAGCTTAGCTTAGTTTAGCGTCAGATGGTGTTGTGTGTAAATGTTTCACCTATATTTATTTATCTTTACGTCACTCAAGAAAAATATCATTCGACTAAAATACAAATTTTAGTGCTACTTGCCAAGACCAATTTCATCATTACTTTATTTACTTTAAATATTTATTTAGTTTCCTCCGAGTATTTTTGTAATTTCTTCCTAGTAATTACGTTATTTTACAAAACTCTGTTACGCTACACTCTATCTTATATTTATACATATATATATATAAAAAAGCGAAAGGTCACTCATCAAGGAATCTCAGAAACTACAAATGCTAGGAATCTGAAATTTTGCATGGAGGTCCCTTTAAGCACGTAGGCGCTCGCTAAGACGGGGTTTTGCGAAATTCAATCCTTAAGAGGGTGAAATAAGGGATGAACGGTTGGATGAAAATACGTCATTTTCAAAGTTATCAAATTTTGTATCTAGACACTTGACACGAAGCAATTAAATGTTTGTTACATTTTTTTTTTCATTTTGAACTGTACGGGGTGAAATTGGTATTGGGGTTGAAATGGGGGATGAATGTCAATATGAAAGTTCCCAACCTTAGAAGATAAAACCATGAAGCTCTGTTTATAGACACTTCACATGAAGCAAACGAATCTTTGTTCTAGCAATTTTATAATTTCGAACTGTACGGGGATGGAATTGGGGTTGAAATGTGGGATGAATGCCAATATGGAAGTTCCCAACCTTTGAAGATAAAACCATGAAACTTTGTATATAGGCACTTGACACGAAGCAAATAAATGTTTGTTCTAGCAATTTTGTAATTTCGAACTGTATGGGGATAAAATTGAAGTTGAAGAAGGGGACGAATGTCTCAACTGAATCGATTTTGATGAAATTGTATAAAATTGTTTTATTATAAGCTGTTTTTAGTAACCGTAAATGTGTCTGGGTAAACAAATAGGTAAACAAAACCTACTGCCTGAGTTATCTCAGTATTTATTTCGCGCGGACGAAGTCGCGGGTAACAGCTAGTAGTTAATAAAATTAAGATGGTACATGAACAATTTAATCATAATATTATGATATTAAATTATACGATAGGTACGTAAACTGAATAACGTAATATCGATAATTTAATGAAAATGTTTCAGCATTGTCTAACATCACTATTAGCACGACCGGCTTATATTTACGAATCCCTTATTTTAAAGAAGATAGCGTTCATAGTTGCATAAATTACATAAAGTGCCATCTAGTATGAAGTAGCAGAACTAGTGAGCACTAGATGTCACTAATCTTAAAATTAGTGGCATCTAGTGCTCACTAGTGAAAACAACTTACATTTTTGAAAGATGATAATAGTTACCACCTTATTCTATTCTACTAAGGTTGAGTTTAGAAAGTTCGTGGCACTGATGTATTCGATACGCCCTAAAAGTCCTGATAATGGTACAAAATAAGCGACTTAGCCACATTCAGGATACGGTACTTTTTCCTGTAATTAGACAAAATTGAGTTATCCAAGAAAGTCGTAACAACATTTTGAATAGTTGCCAATAACAGATTTATTGTGCTTAGCAATAGGGTTCATTTTTGAGTGCGTAACTAAATGCAATACATCATTTTAGGTTCGTCACTATGGGACAAATCACTTGCATTGTTTCAATGTGTTTAAAATATATCAAAACCACGTTTGTGTGCAAACTTGATACGGTGGTTTTCCTAGTGAGATTCAGCTACGAGCCTTCTACTTGATTTCTGTTCTGTGAGTACGGTTATAAGTCCTAGTGCTTTCAAAACGTCATATAATGATTTTGGAATTTAATTTTAATCCCTTTTTTTAACCATAATCATGGCAGTAACCTAAACAGCTTCATCATCATACCATTTAACGTCTATCATTTAAGCATCACACTCATCACGTCTCCATCTCAAATTATTTATACTGTCGTGTCATCTCCAGCCGAGGTGACTTCAATTACTTCATGGTGGTATTTAACTCATTCTGCTGCATCATTCATATTACAACTTTATGATTCATGAGTTTATAATCTAACTTTCGTTTTATGATATGTGTATTTCTTGATTACGCTAAGATTTAACATCTAACTAAATAAACCTTGATTTCATTTGTTACACAAGTGAGTTTATGTAGTAAGTATTTGTGAAGCTTTGTACATTTGCAAAGATTACAATCTTAAAAGGACAGATATAAGTACCTCGATAGTTCTAGGAAAAGGGTGTCTATGTTATTCAATACGGAATTAGAAGGACTAGTTTTTGTGTAAAGCAGAAATAGACAACTTTCATCGGAGCTTGTTAGGAGTGCCCACTTTCTTTCTTGGCTTGAACTATTTTACTTTACTTTGTAGGGACGGACGACATTCCTTCGAACAGCTAAAGTAATCTCACTCTGTACTAGATTTGTTACGAAAGCACGGATCATCTAACTACTATACCGAAGTGAAGTTACGGCTGCTCTAGTCGGGAGAACGGCGACTGCCGACCCAGAGCCTCCTGGTTCGAATCCAATCCACACTGTATTTAGAAGTAATGTACAGAATGATGTTAACTTAAAACGGTGAAGGAAAACATCGAGAGGAAACCAGCATGTTCCAAGAATCTTTCGAGGTCATGCGTAATTCACCAACCCGCACTGGACCAGCGTAGTGGATTATGGAGTTGACTCTCTTACGAGAGAAGACCCTGAGTCTATTTAGTGGGCGGAGCGTCTGAGCGCCTGAGCTGAGAGCGGGAATATCTAGTGGGCTGCTTATGAACTACTACACCAGTAATATCAATTACGCGAGTTTTAAGGTGGTTAAATGGTAGAGGTAGAATTTTACCCGTGACCATGGGACGTCAAGATGTAACGAAATATCGAGGACTCAATGCACAATTTAACCACAGCAAATATTCCGTATTTTTTATTCTAGTTTAAAGTGACGAGACGAGCAGTACATGTGCCTGATGGTAAGCAACATGCCTGCCACATAACAGCACAATGACACGCAGCTATTGAAACTTTAAGAATTCAAATCAAACCTAGCACGGCACTGCGCTCGTCAACCAGATTCATAATAAGTTTTATGTCTATGTCCTGCAATTTCAATGAAAACATTACCCTTCAAATGGGAACACAGTGATGTTTTCGCATTAGTGCTTGGCGGTAGAATAACTGGCATAGATGCAGTACTCCCCTAGACGGACTCTATAAAGAGTCTTACCACTACAAAACCTAATGAACAACCATGATAACTTAAAACAGCATTATTTTTGAAAGTACTTTTCAGAATTACCAACTTACTATTCTATTTTAAAGTAAAACCAATTGAAAAATCAAAATAAAAATCGTCGGTAAGCAGCATCTTATTCAAGTAAACAAAATGAATAGTTAAACCGAGTCAGGTGTCTGTCCGTCTGTAAACCAGTTCTTAGCAGGAATCAGAGCGGTTAATTACCGTGCCTAACTCCATACAACGTGTGCTACCAGCTATTAATTTCGACAGACAAATAAAAACAACCAACATTTCACACGAATATTAACGAGAGTGGTATGACTGTTTCTTTTTCACCTTAAACTGCTTTACAAATGGATGTAAGTCTTTTTTTTTTTAGAGTGACGATACAAGCAAACCGTGGGCCTGATGGTAAACCCATACAACAATCATAGTGCCAACCCAGATTACCCACCCTATTTAAACACGAATAGTTCAAATCTTTACCATGATTTGCATGGCTTTGCGCTCCCCGTACGATCATTTATTTCTTTGCTCTGTAATTCTCTGGAAACATTGCCTTTCAAATCGCAACACTGTAGGTAATATTTGCACATACTGCTTGACGATAGAATAAATGGTAAGTGTATGATACTCGTACTTCCCCAGGCGAACTCGTAAGTCTTACTGTTCGTCTTTTTCTGAATCGATCCTAAGAATAGAAAGAAGTAGGAAATTATATGGATTGTTATGTAAATCATACTCACAAATATTTGCTTCAAACTAAACATTTTGAATGTTTCTACACGGACTTGTCAACTATGAAGGTTAATAATACCTACATTTTATTATTTCGTTTATCTGGATTGTGGGCAGGTTAGTAACCACCTTTGCAATTATATTTCGACGTTAAAAACAGGAAGTTTTCTTAAAAAATACTAAGAATATTGCTAAATCAACCAAGATTGCAAAACATCAGCTATAAAGCGTCTGTTGTTATTTTAAAAAAATGTAAATATTTTACAAATTTTAATAATCGAAAACATCTATGACATTAGTCACTGCGTTTTCAAATGCAGAATTGTGATAAGATTATTGCATTGTTTCATCTCTAAAGTGGTAAGGCATAATATTGGATAGAATTTCTGTAGAACGCACATATGCAATCACTCAGTTCGATTTGTGACTCATTAGAGAAAACGACAATAGCCTCTAAGTGTACCGACCAACTAGTTGACTCTCTATTACACGAGAATTCCCCAGTTCTCTTTGAAACCCGTATAAAGTCTAAAGGCACTACAAGTCAAATACTCTTATTAAAATTTCATTGAAATGTATAACAATTTGGGGAAAGTGAAAGTATTTGACCACCCTTGGACGGTCAAAGTACTTTACGCTACATTTAATATGACAACTAAAATTAGTCACGTAACGTATATAAAGCGTAGTTTATACATGCGTAAACGCACGGAGAACGACACTTTCATGTCGATTTGAATAATGTAAGCATAAGAAGAGGATGATCTTAATGAATATGATGAGCCGGCAGAACGCGCCGACCGTATGTAAGAATTACCATAAGAATGTGCCCATTCAATTTGCGATATGGTAATTCTTGACAGAGATGGACTAAGCCCGTAAGAGGCTGCCAATAGTGGACTACGTAATGGAATAGAAATCTGAAATGGTCATACGCCGATCAAATCTCTTGCAAAATCTATAAAATCATTGAGATACTCTGTAGCCTTCTTAAGCCTTCGAAATCGCAAATAAATTAAATAGAAACTATGCTTACACTTGTGGACAATATACAAATTTGAGAGAAAGATGACATATTAAGGAAGGCTTGAATTGAAGAGTTTAATGTACTTAGAATCAAGTGAGTTATTGTTGGTAAAGCCTGTGGCACTATCAAAAGATAGATAACTGCTGTTGGTAGTTGAAATTTTGAAAATTTTAAGAATAGTAAAGCCACGTATTCTACTGGTCACAGTTGCGCGACCGTTTCGGTAACAGTATCATTTAGTTACAGAAACGAGTTACAAAACTTACAATTGTTTGTTGAGAAAATAATTTCAAACGAGAAAATAAATTTAAGTTAAAAAAAATATATGTATTATGTGAAAATATTACACTTTACGTCGATTACCTAGATCATTCGTTTATTACTAATTTATTCCACTAATATACAATTTCATGTCAAGTTTAGTCCCATTATATTCCTAACTCCACCTCCTAAGCTAACCTCAAAATAAATGCTTCTGGCATTCAATAGCATACGAGTACGGAATGAGAGCAGACTACAAAGAAATCGGATATGTAATGAAAGCGCAGTGATTCGGCTAAAATTATTTAAATTTTGCCGGTACCGCATAAACTGGATTTTGTAGATTGATACTTGGACAGCGATCTGAAACATACATTTTACGATATTTTTTGTGAATCCGAACTAGTGGCAACAATCGCAGCATGTTCACAAATCAAGTTATTCTACATGAACTAAAAATGTCTGCACGAAGAAAGTCTGGATTTGGGGGTTTCTACGCCCAATAGTACGTCGTTTACTCACACGG
The DNA here is from genome assembly GCA_963693475.1 of Ectropis crepuscularia. Classification (NCBI taxonomy): domain Eukaryota; kingdom Metazoa; phylum Arthropoda; class Insecta; order Lepidoptera; family Geometridae; genus Ectropis; species Ectropis crepuscularia. Next base: position 604,097 of record OY856355.1, read on the forward strand.
AGCTACTGACATCATCGTGAAGATCTCAGTACAATATTACTCTCTTTCCCATACCAAAATATCTCTAAACTATGAAGCGTTAAACATGATATTATACCGTTCCAAGTCTCCGTTGCCCATTCACATTGCCACGGTGTTTACTTTCCTCATTTTCGAAACTTCTAGGATCTACAAGCTAACCCAACCACCATCAATCATGTATTGTGTAACGTTTAACATGAATTAACAATTTTATGGGATTCAGGCAAAAATAAAATCGTTTTGGAAGAGCATTCAGAGTTGTTGTAGTGTAGTAGTAGCCGAATTTATCAATCAAATACCAAATGTCCTAAAAACTTTCTTCCATGGTAAATTTTACAGTATTGTTGCGTAAACCGCCGAACCATAAATCTGTCTGTAACATTTGCTACTATTTTCTCATCATCATCAGCCTATATTCGTCCACTGCTGGACATATGCCTAATAAGCCACTCAGGACGATTCTCAGTCTTGGGTTTCCGACGGCCACCACTTTCATATATATCACCACTCCGTCTAGTCTCAGGACATTCTACACCACATCAACCAATTTCTAGTCATTCGAACTATTTTCTAGTCGTTCCTATTAATTTGTACTAAGGAAGCAGTCTCCCGTTCCCGGCGGCGGCGGTCACCCGACACCCGCGCCTTCCTCCGGCGGCCGCAAGTAACCCACTTACACTTCCCCGCGCCACTCTCAGTTGCGTCACTCGTCACTCCACTCTACTTGTTAAACTACACTGTTCCCGTTCTGTTTCTTGTAAATGCTCTGTTTCGGATTAACACGTGTGATGGTTCACTTTTTATGTCATGCAATGCTTAGAAAAAATTTGTAACTTAACAATCGCACTAATTTGACAATAAAGTCTTCAGGGTTCAGTCTTCCATACCAGGTATCTGAGCAATTTGTGAGTTTGTAGTATAAATATAAAAGTTTAGATCTCTGTCGCTCAATCTCGTTGAAACGGCTGAAAGCATCGGGTTGGAATTTGTAACTCGGTTAGATTATAGTCTGAAAAAAATACATAAGCTCCTTTCTGATGCGGAAAATTAAGGAAACGGGCACTACAGAGGTAAAACCATGAGGCGCTACTAGTATCTAACATAATAGCTTAGTCCTAGCAGAAGTATCTAGAAGCTTTCAACACTATTTTAATATTTTTTATTCATGGAGAAGTTTCTGGGAAGCACTGTGTCATGTTGCGGACAAAACAACTCTCTGGTAAAATTTTCTTTGCATATTACAGTACGAAATAAAACCAATATATTATTGTTGTTCAATAAAAAGTAGATTTCGTGATAAAACTGCAGATGTGTTGATAGGTGTGAGGAGTGTGACGTGATGCAACGGTTCCGCTTTCCGTGCGCCCGCGCCGAATTTAATTACCGCACACTTTCACGATGCGCACGCGCATGGACCGGACACCTGGCCGGGTACGGATTATACATTAATTGTAATCTTAAAGTATTAACAAAGTCATTGAATACCAATTGGTTCCTACAACTTAAAACTCTAAATTGAATAATTTCATTGAAGCTATCATACATTTTTACATTGATTAAGATTCAAACTCATTTTAACCCTCTTTAACGCCTTAAAAATTTCATAAAGAAATCATAATTAATTATTACAAAATACACCTAAAACTATATAGATACAATGTTTTAAGATATTATTGTATATGACATGGTTGGTACTTGTGGAGACATTTTGAGGTATATCATTGCAAATTACTACTTTTCTCGCAAAACAAATTGTAGAAAGGCCCCTGCAGCGATAGAGAACGAAATAATAACGCGAGACATTACTTTCCACCATAATAACTACGATCTGTAGCAAACTGTCAGATTTGCGCGATTTACCCGGGGTGGAGTACTCAGGAATCTGTTTACAGGTTTTTAAACTTGGGAAACGCTGGTTTACAAGCGCGCGCTTCATTGTAGAGGGCGTCGTTGTTTGACAACGGCAGAGAAGGCGGTCAAGCGCAGACCTATTCATAAAAATAGGCTCACCTAACTGCACTAGCTCGGGACTCGGGACGTTAACTTATCTGATAAAGTTCAGTATAATAAAATGTACGTAGGTAAGTCTACAAATGCTATGTAAGCCGTAAATCTATAAACACGGTAGACTCAAACTCAGATAGTGAATTAAAACATGTAAACATTATCATTATTATGATTACGCGAAATAAAATGTCAGATTCTCATGATCCGATGTAAAAATATAATCCGATGTAATATGTAAAAACTTTACAATAATTCGATGAGTCTACAAATAGAAAATTAATGAATAACCAATATTCTAATCGTACAAAAAATAACATAATTACAATAATACGTCTACATTTAATAGATTACCAGTCAGTCCCAGCTTCGCACGGGAAACATTTATTTATTAAAAAACATAATCGAATTGCAATAGTGTCTATTTAGAAGCGATGCTATGAAACTCCGTGTTTTCAAAGAAATTACAGAGCAAAGATACAAATTGTTTTATATTTCTTGGTTAATTACAGTGTAATGGATATTCAGGTATTATAGGTAGTACTTTGGACTCTTCGTGTTCAAGCTGCATAACATTGTGCTTAGTAGCATTAGTAGTTTTTTAATTTATTCATTACAAACAAAATTACAAATCCTCTCTGCGTATTATGAATTTAGAGTAGTATAGACAAAGTCTATTTAAATTGAATAACATACCCATTATTTTTGATTTATAGAATTTAAAAAGCAATCTTATTAAGGTTTCATCGTAATCGATCATAAATCGATTAAGCTGTACGTATGATGGGTTACACAGATAAAGATTTTAATACGAAAGGAAACGAAAGTGTTAGTAACAAGTTTTTGAACTTGAAATAACTATTCATCCTATACAGTATTATTTTAAGTACCTAATCTCGAATCACGATATTTGTGTTTGTACTGCTCCAAAACGGCGGCTCTATCGATATTTATGATTTTTGTCTTTGAATGGACACGAGATTAGTTAATTTCAGTCAACAATATTATTTTTATATGGCAGAACAGGCTTGCGCGATCAACTAGGATTATTTTAAAAAATCGGCAGTGGTACAAGGTAGATCCAACCGTAATACCTAAAAGAATTTGTGGTACGCTTTTCTGTGTGACCCGTAGAGAGGTGGCATTTACCGATAAATCGCACCGTAGAGCAAGGCCGGCGCGCGCGCAGGCGAGCGGTCACGACGCGGGCGATAGCGGCCGGCGCGTGATTATAACTCGATATTAATTATTAAGTGGCCTTTGACGAACTGATTCTGATTGAGACGTCTCGAATACGGGGCAAGGATACCGCTGACTCATTTCATTAATTTATTGATAGGATTAGTGAATAGGTACTTATGGCTCAACAATTAAGCGTCGTTGAGCGTGATGTTGCCGCCAGCATAAAACGTGCGTTCAACTGGAATGTCTTGATTATCTTCAGATAATCGGATTGGATAATTCAGATATGTGCTGTATGTATCTGTATGTATGTACTTAGTTAGTGCAGTATGTAGGTAGGTAATGTGTTTTACTTTTAGTTTAAATTTAATTTCGTTAATAAGTTATTTGAAGTTTTTTATTTTGTAAAGTCCAGCAGTGGTCGGTGAAAGACTGATTACGATAAAGATAAACAACTTCTAATAAAGTATCAAACTTGCTTAAAAAACAGTATATCTGGATTGCACACATATCAGTCAAGTCAGTTCCAAATTAGTCTGAAACGGTCAAGACATGAATGATTTTTGGACTTGATAAAAAGTGTCAATCTTGAAAATATTTGTTAAAAGCTTGATATAGCAAAATTTATTCTATATAAATACAGTGTAATCTCTGTATAACGTTATTATTTATAACGATAATCTCTCTATAACGTAGAAAAGAACACTGTTTTGTCAATTTAGTCTTATTTACTCTACATAACGATAATTCTCTATAACGTTAAAATGCTCGGTCCCTTGAGCTTCGTTATAAAGAGTTTACACTGTAAATTAAAAATAAATTCTGGTGTACATTTTGCGTTTAAATGTGTGAAGCGTGATACTTTCGTCTCAAGGCTACGTTTAGTGAACACTTTGCTGTTTAGAGAACAATGTTCCCTGTGCACTAACAGCTATATACAACAGATCATGATCCGTGTCTCGCGTTAAAACATTATAAAATGCAGAAAGCTTGTAAATTCCTGTGTAATGATCGCTCGTAAACTGTGTTATACAATTAAATATAAGATGGACGGTTTCTAGCGATAGCGGTGTGACGTGAAGCGGAGCGGAACCGCGGGCTGCCAGCTGCCTGGCAGATGATGGAGATGCTGTGATTCCTGACCTATGCAACGACCGACCTGTCTGTGCTGGTCGCACTTTCACCTCACTTCAGTCCATAAGCATCTTCCCTTTTTCAGCATGTTTTCCTATTCTGTGTTTTTGAGCATAACTTCAAGTCGTATCTCATATAGGTAACATAAGCAGTCCTCTAAATGTTCCAACTGCTAGAACTCAGGGCCTTCTATCGCAAGAAGAGAGTCGAAGCTATAACCAACCACCCTGGCCCAGTGCCGGTCGGTTGGATGACGGTGACCTCGAGATTCTAGAATGTCGGTTTTCTTACGATGTTTTTCTTGACTGTTTTTTAGGTTGCGGCATTACATACGTGACTTCGAAAAGTGAGTAGTGCGCGTGGGATTCGAACCAGAGGTTCTGCATCGGTAGCCGTCGTTCTCCCGTCTAGACCAACCGTAACTCATATACCTACTGTAATTATTTGAATAGTGTACACTCAGATACAGTGTACACTCAAATGTACATATACTTTAATGTGTATGTGTATTCTATCTACTATCAGCGAAACTGTGATCAATAAAAAAACATAAGAGCAATGTAAACCATCTACGTAGCGAAATGTATCCATAAAACGACTGTAAAGCAAAATTATGAATTGAAAAAAATGTCGGGCGCCCAAAGTCCTTAAATTTAAAGTTCCCGTTAAAAACTCTAAATTCAGAACATTAGTGCCAGATAGTTCGTTAAAAGCTTCGTACATATCTGAAATGCGTTTTAAATGCTCGTTTTAAGATAGAGTTATCTTAACAGAGGAGTGTCGTATAGGATACGCAAATGTTGACAATGGTGGCCAGTACTAGGCAAACAGCAACCAGTGCAGATAACCTACATTAGTAATTGCAAGGCATCGGGGCTGTCGCCAGACACATTAGCAGATTAGATCTTACTACATGATTAAAAACACATATACTATGCACGAATAGACTTGAATAGTCGGGTTTTCTATCACGCCATCTTGCGTCTATTACATGAGCAGAACAACATCATCGTCATTAGCCTACCCTAGTTCCCAACTGGACATAGACCTCTCCTATGATATGCCCCTCAGTCCTATCCTCGGCTTTCCTTCACAAGCCACTACCTACTTACTGCCTTATGTAAATTATCTTCATTTCATCAAGTTTCAGGGCGTCCTAAGCTACATTTGCCTATTTGCGGCCCCACTTTAGGACACGTTTACCGCAACGGTTGTCGGTCCTACGTGTGACCGGCTCACTGCCACTTCAGCTTGCTAATACCTTGAGTCAATAACTTTAGTCGTCTAACGGGTAAAACAGAAACAATAATAATTAAAAATATATGTACTTTATGAAATGAACTAGGTTTGTACGCTCTCCAGTTCTGTTCTTTTTTGAGTCCCCGGCTACGATAGTACTTAAATTCTTCCTAAATAAGTAGGACAGATGTCCTGGCCAGATGTGTCGGCTCGCACATGGCGTCTCCCCGGAGGTACAGTAATGTAAGCAACCACCGTCTCAACGCTCCCACTATTCAGATTTCAAACAAATCGAGACAATGAAAGAAAAATGTTTGATACGTGATTTGTTATTTGACATGCGGTGTGAGAGATCTTTGTTGAATTAAATGTGTCGTGCGGTACGTGAGAGTTTCAGACATCAAAAACTATATTGTCGATGGATTTATTTCAGTTTTCGCAGTTATCTATTACTAAAACTACAAGCATCATCATTTTAATATTCGTCCACCGTTGGACGAAGGCCTCTCTTAATGAACGCCACAAAATGTGGCATTCTGCATTGCGCATCCGCTTTCTACCATTCTTTCGCAGATCGTGGCTCCACCTGGCTGAAGAATGTCTCTACGCTTGCCGGTTCGCGGTCTCCACTCTAGTACCTTCATATTCCAGCGATAGCTACTTCCTATAACTAAAACTCTACGTGGTAGTTGGCCTCTGTTAGAGTTCTATTGTCTACCGAACATTTGGCCCGTGCAAAAATCGTGGCGCAAGGCCCTACTAACTTGAACTTTAACTATACTAACACACATACGCAAAAATAACGTGTAGCAAAAAAGCATACTCGATGCAAATCTGAAAGCGTTTCGTAGACTTACCATACTCATTGGAGGTACTCAACGAGTATTACAAACAATTTTACCATTGCGTTAGAAGTCTTCAAACGGACAATAATAGTTGTAACAAAAATAGCTTAACTTGACAAACTTATTTAACTATCTAATTATCCTATTACACTATCTAAGGGACTCACTCACTGTGTTTAAGCATTACAAAAGAAACTTGGTTATATTTTTTTCCATGTAAAGACATTCACTGTTAAATGTGTCTTAATGTGGAATTTAAGTTCGTCTTTATGCAATACATTCAGATATTTTGGAGGAAATTTAAAACTTATTTTGGTTGCACTTGCTTAGTTGACGAAGATGGCTAAATCTTACCGGCCGGTTTTTTAATCAGTATTCCTATAGTTAATTACTTTGTAAATGGATATGCACACAAGCAGTAACGACAGACTTGCTGCTACCAGGCAATTAGGTCAATGAAGAGTTCGCACACAATACCGCTAGAACATGCGTACAACATAGCTCTGCACTGGTTAATGATAGGTACCAGGGCAACAGGTTACCGAGGAGTCGGTACCGCTACGGAGCATCTCGCTTTCATCATCGCGGTCAATGGAGCGAGCATGTGATTTGAATCCATTCACGGTGTCGGAGGACAAGGCTGGTGTCGCTTGGTTAATGATGAGAAGGAACTTGCGAGGAGAATTTAGAATACGAAATTATTTTTATTGATCAAAGTGTGTTCGTGTCGAGATAGTTTTTTTTTATATAGAAAGTGGCCTATGGCTGTTGGTGGCCTCTACTGTCTACCAAACACCGAATTCTGGATCAGCGCAGATGGCCTAGGGTTGCCTAGTCTTACTAACTATACTTACTTATACGCACATTGATATAGCACTTTCATTTACATTCCAGATATTTTCCATTTTATTTAAATATTTCCAACCGTTTTACCATAGAAACTCGCTTTCCGTCGCGATACTATGACATTGCCTTTCGATAAATGTATATATTATCTATACATTTTTCTAATGAATTCACGGGTACCTAATTCACGTTCACGTGTGATCTAATATATACATTGTTAGTCCAGCATGATATAAGTTTTAGCCGCATTCGCGGCCTTCCGGCCATCCAGCGGTTTTCAAAAAGTGTGACCATTCTGGCCATTCACATGTAATTTAAAACAGAACACAGTAATGTTGGCGCATTACTGCTTGGTGGTAGAATAACTACCTAAAATGTGGTTTTTAACTTTTATACATCTAACATAAGACATCTAACGTAACAAATAATTCTACCGCTACAGACCATTACCATTTTGGAATTATTTGTTTCTTCCTTGCGTCTTTCTTCAGTTTGCTCATGTAACAACGATTACACTTCCCAGCAGAAGCTAATTAGTTAACAAAACACTGGGCTCCTCCATTTTAGATGAGCGTATCTGCAATGTGTAAGTTCACACCATCTTTCACTCCCTCTTTTTAAGTTATTTACATGAACAAGACTGGAAACAGATCAATACACCGTTCACCCTTACTTGGTACACAATTACCTCGCCCTCACACTTAAAACATGAAGATAACAATTACATTAAAATTAAATACACCCCAACGCATTTTGGTTGAATTTTAGGTCGCACGTAGCGATGCCAAATAGCCGTTATGCGTCTAAGATTCTACCACAGCTAATCAAAGAACTGTTAACTCAAAGTTGGCTGAAATGATTTTGATAAAACAAATAAGAACACTCCCGACTAACCGACTAAAAAAAAACATTCTTACAAAATCATAAACAGTTCATCAGTTCGGGAGCTACGATGACATGCGGAAGATACGAGTACATACACATACATAAACCGCCCACTAAATATTCTCACTGCTAGGACTCGGAGCCTTCACTCGTAAGGAGAGTCAAGGCAATACACTACGCTGACCTGTGTGGGTTGGTGAATGACACATGACTTCTAAAGATTCTAGGTACATGTCTGTTTCCTCACGATATTTTCATTCACCGTTTTAAGTTAGCGGCATTAAGGCATTACGCACATGACTTCGAAAATACAGTGGTGTGCGTGGTTTTGAACCCGGGGTCTCCGGAGAGATCGGATCGGAGCGGAAGATACATACACACAGACACGTCAAACTCACAACACCCAGTCATTATTGAAACTTTAACGGTGAAACAACTTTTGAGAAAAAGCATCAACTGCCAACCCGCTCTTGACTATCGTAGTGGATAATGGCTTTCACTCTCTCCTTACGAGAGAAGTTCTCGAGTCCCACCAGTGGCAATTTGAGTTAGCAAATTAGCAATGTATGCTATATTTTTACTCTTTCACACAACTTTCGTCACATTCTACGTAGAATTTGAACTTTGAATGGAAGCTTCACTCAAATAAACTAGCCCATTTCCGTTTTTATTTCGACTGGGAATAGCCACCGTAGTTACCTGAGAATAAAGTTTAAAGTGATTTCACGAGCATAAATCCTGTAACTTGATGCGTTCGCTGATGGACACAGCCCCGGGCCTGTGCAACTTGGATAGTGTTGTGCAGCGCTTATACAGGGATACACAAAAAGCTCTCAAAATGTATTTTTTCTATAAGTAAAGTATTGTAAATGTACATATGTGTGTAAATATATACACTGTAGTAACTTTTACGTGTAAGTTTTGGATGTTTGTTACTTAATTACGTCGCAATAGTTGAATGGATTGAGTTAAAATTTAGAACACAGATTTATTGTCTGTTCTGACCTGTCTGTCAATCCATTCAACTATTCCGACGTAATTAAGTAAGAAACATCCAAAACTTACGCATTTTATGATATTAGTATAAGTTTTACACGTTTCATCAAACATGTAGAAAGTCATTTGATCTGATATTTGCAGTGCGATTCAGAATTATTTCAAGTTTATACAATTAACGAATTCTACCGTTCTTAAACTTTACGCATTACCCTGTTTATATTGGTTGAGGAGTAAACCTGTCACCTGCACATTAAGGAGTTTGGTTTGAGTTACTGCGGCGGTGCGCGGCTATTTCAGGAGGTTTAATTCCGTCGGCTTCCGACGACTTCGCTTTGACGTAAATATTTTGAAGTTGGGTATTTGTAGAGGAAATTAGTTTACAAGGTGCATTTTCTTTGGAAGTTTCGTAATTTAAACAGATTTTGTTAGTAAGGAGAGTGGCCATAGTACTCCTAATGTTTACTCTTGGGTAACGTAAGCCAACAACTAGTCAAATTTTTGGTTAGTTAAATCGATATAGACATTTTTAATGTTTATCTTGTGAAATGAAATAAAAGCGACAAAATGGGACTTAGGTCAGATTGTTGTGATACTGTAATGTTGTATGACGTATGGCGTAAGACGCGCAAGTCCTTGAAAGAGTTTAAGAACACGCCGGTTTCGTCACGATGTCTCCCTTCGCCGTTAAATTATGCATAAAAATACAAATATTAGGTACTCACCCTACCATGTATGACACAAGCATAAATATCCTTTTGTTTATTGTTAAAGTCTCTGGTCGAATTTATTAATATTGCTTTATGGTCGATGGACCACTTGGCCACCACTAGTTACGTTAATCATTTGATCAGATGAGCGAATAATTACTGCGCATCTTTTTTTCTATATCAGGTAAAGTAAAGCTTAAAGTCCGATTTACTTGTGCTAAAAGCCAAAATCGTAGGAAATCTTACTCTTGCAAGCGAATTCATTCAGTAGGTTGGCAATTTGTATTAGTTATGTGTTGGGTAACAAATGGCAAGTCACAGTCCTGCGGATCCTGCCCATGTAGGACTTGATTGATTGACGAGTGGCGACTGATGATGAGGCCTGACGCGGTGATTGATGCGGCCCGACTGACCCCGATCAAACTTCGGTGTTCGAGTAACAGCACTGTGGGAGCTCCATAGCTATGGCTGTTTTTGTTTTAAATGTCATAGAGGTTAAGTCATTGCATAGTTTTTTTTTTGTTAAAGTTAGAAATGAGTAATTTGGAATTGATTTAGATTTTACATTTAATTTTACTAATATTTCTTTATGCCTGGTGAATTTGATTGTTAAGTTTCAGTTACGGCTAGTCTAGTGGATAACGGCGACTGCCGATCCGGAGCCCCTGATTCGAATATCTCTGTCTCTCCTCGGTTGTGTTTTACAGACTAAAATCTAAGACAGCACGCTCCGTCGTAGGTCGTACTGTTGTTAAACATGTTTTTATGGTCGAAAATTAGCCAATAAAGTGTAAAGTACGATTGGATATGCCAATTATGTGCATTATTTATCTAGAAATCGTCCTATTTGACATATTTGCCAACGGCGAATCCTGCTAGGCGCGTTTGAGCGCGCGGACATGGCTCGCAAAATCAAGTTTTGTTTGAAATGTTCTATCGCAGCTCATTCAAATATAATAGGTATATACTTACATTCATATCGATCTAGTCATAATCTAGTGTAATCCAAACCAAATAGCATTTCCGATAGGCGCTGTCCCGTCAACTGACACCGAAGGAAAGTGATCGCGCGCACGGCTAGCATTGCAGGCCTACCTATACTATGTCTCACCCACTAAGTCACTGTCTTCACGCACGTGTTTTAGAAGTTGCTTAAATTGTAGCAATTTCTTATTAATAAAATACTTTTGGTTGTACGGACCACTTCAGTATTTGAATCCAAGGAACTAATATTATAAATGCGGAACTTTGGACGTTTGTTGCTCAATCACGCCGGAATGACTGAACGGATCGAGTTGAATTTTTTGGAATACAGATTATAGCTTGGAATAGCACATAGGCACATTTATTACGGGAAAATAATGGGAACGAGAACAACGCGAGTAAAACTTCGGGCACAGCTAGGAATTCAATATATTATTAAGTAAAGTTTGTGCTCTATATACATTTCGTACGTATTACGTTGGTTTTGCTATCACGGTTGTATTAGTATCAATAATTACGGGATTTTACGGTCATTACGTTGCCCAATTTGCGTAGTTGCTTAAAATGTAGTCTTAGAAGTTCGAGTAGGTATATATTGAAATACCTTCTTGTCTTGATTAGTATTCAATTGGGTACTTAACATGCCAAATTAAAGAATAAGAGGGTAGATCTATTTGAGTACAAATCGTGCCAAAAAAAATGAAAAAAGGAGAGTGCGAAATATACTCGAACATATACAACTACAGAGATGGCTAAGTTCTCGGTCCGTGGAAAAGTCCCCTACAGCGTTGTCTCCGGTTGCGGCGGCGGCGTGCCGGCCGGTATCGCACGCCTGCGGTCGGAGGCCGGTGACACGGATACCTCCTTACTGACTGCCGGCTCTGGGTACAGTTTCATTCACCTTTTACTTACTACTTACATTATACTTCTTACTGCTTATCAAAATCATCAGCAGCCCACTAAATGTTTTGTCTGGACTCAGGCTTTCTCTCGCAGGGGCCCCACTAAATGTTTTGTCTACTGAATCGAGGCTTTCTTTCGCAGGGACAGAGTCAAGGCATTAATCCACCAAGCTGGCCCAGTGTGGTTTGGTGGATGACGCTTGATTCCGAAAGATTCAAGGAATATGATGTTGCCTCACGAGGTTTCCCTTCGCCATTTAAAGTTAGCGGCGTTACGCACATGACTTCGAAAAGACAGTGGTGCGTGTGGGTTTTGAACCCGGAAGCTCTAAATCGACAGTCGCCGTTCTCCCGACTAAACCAGCCGTAACTTCCTAGACCAGCCGTAATTTAAATTTAAAGTACGTTTTAATTCAAATCTATTGGCAATCACAGACTAGGAACCTCCTATAGTCATCTTGGATCTCGGGTCGACGACATAAATTGCAATACAATTGTAATCCAGTGAACTCGAGTACCTACATAACAAATAGGCGCAGCATTAGAGGACTGGTATCTGGGATCTCTGCTATGCTGATGGATAATGCGGCAGGATACGATACGAGGATACGCAGAAACAACCTACAATAGTACCTTGTGTACCTTTTTCGCATCAAGTTTATCGATTCATTGATGACAGTAGCAAAAAATTTAACGTGTACCTACTAATAACATGTAAAGGTGATACTAATATTTATAGTAAAAGTATACTTAATGTTAAAAATAATGTCAATAGATCGCTAAAAGACTAATTAGATCGTTAGATACATTATTAAATAATATGGTACACCTATTTTTTATTTTGTTTCACATCACTTTATTTTGCATTTTTTACGTAGGTGTGACATCAGAACCCCTTATTCAGGAAGTTTGATAATCTATAATATATCCTAGTTGATTTTTAATAATTTGATAAAACAATAAACACGTGTACCATATTATGCCATAATCTACCTGACGAACTAATTGGAATGTAGAAGATATATTTTGACCCAGTCATCGTCCTGATTTATTGCCCCATCGTGCAATGGTATTAGGGAAGGTATACGTATTCAAATAGCTGTTTGGTTCATTGCTGTAATGGACTGCGTGTCACTTATCATCAGGCACATGTCATGCTCATGCCGTCACTAATGTTATAAAAAGTAAAGTGCGTTGCAACATTGCTTAACTTCAAGTAATTCATGGCGAAACACGAACCCAGGCAAAGTAAAAAAAAATTAATATCTATAAGTAAAAATGTAGGCTCCAGTTTTGTGTAACCTTACGTAATAGAGTAGTGTGGTGGAGTGCAGTTCTCGGGTCATTGGCTCTCTGTGCATCAATTGACAATTACAATGTTCAGAGCCGGACCGCGTCGCCGCATCGGGTATACTATGGATAATAATAACATGTTCATTATAGGTCCTCATTTATAGTTTACTCGATGAAGTGACAGTATACGTAAGGCAGCAGGCGGTGGCTGGAGAAGAAAAGCTGAGGATAGGGCTGAGTGCCGTTTCAAGGGCGTACAGCTGAGGACTAAGTGATCTAAGAAAATAAATAACAGATAACAAAATTAAAAAACTATGTTACTACTGAATCCAGGTCAGCTTCACAAATGTACGTAAGGATAGTTAGTGGGATTAGGTCAGTAGGGACCTCTGTGCCTTCTACACTAGCTCATAATTAGATAGGCAATAGAGGCCACGACAAAAAAAGTTAGGCATAAGTCATCTTATTCTGACATTTTTTCGGCATTCGTCATTTTGGAGTCAACTTAGGCAATTTATTTGTAGTAAAAACTTATATTAGACCGATTTATCCACGAATTCCATCATTCATAAGTATTTCTACAAACACTGTGATGTCACGAAATGCAGTTCGAGCGAGCAGCCGATCGTTAAACATAACGATCGAGATAACGGGAACAAAACATGCGAAATAGAAGTAAAACTTTATAGATTACTCAGTTATAGCTATTAGGATAATTTACCAAAAAACTTAGGAAATAATCTATTTTATCTTTGAACATGATGATAATGTAAGGGTTCATTCAAATAGCCATACAACACACGCGGTCACTGGGTCACTGAAACACGAATTTATTTACAATTTTACCCATGGAAGGGGTAATTAATTGTCTTACGAAATACAATTACGACTAGTTCGGAGCCAATGGGTTCATATAAGTTATACAGTGTAAATAATAGATTTACATATTATAATGAAAGAGAAAAGACAAACAACTTCACACCGTTTGTTTATGGGTACCTACTTGTAGCTTGTTATTCTAAAAAAAATGTGCAAAAACTCATGTGTGTCTTAATTGATGCACGGGTAACTCACGTGAGATACAGCCGGTTCAGTTCGCCTTAAGTTCCGGCGAGCCGCGGTCACGCGCGTACACTCTCCTTGAAGGAGACCGCGGACGCGCCTGAAACTTAAGTTGGGCTGGAATGACCGGTCACACGTGAGTTACCCGTGAGGTAATTAAAAATGCGTAGTAACCACGTTAGTTTTCATAAAATTTGTGATGATAGTTCATAAGGGTTTACTGTAATTGTTCTGTAATTGTTTTTTGTGTCACAATAATAAATTTTTTTCTGTTTTTATTTTCATAATGAAAAAGTACTGCGTAGTTCAATAATTCATGTACGAGTATTGTTTGGTTGCGGCTGCCTTGTGTCGGCTCACGGCAGCCGGGACCCGCCTTGGACCGCGTCTATGTCTCCATCCAGTCTCTCCACGGCGACCGCACGACCTGTCTCTGTGACTCATATACTCTATCTATCTGCAAGCGCTACTCTACAGTCGCTCCGCTCAACATTTATCACGAAATCAAATAAGATACACTACTTATTCACTTTGTAGAAACAGAATAGATTAGTGCTTAGGATATTTGGTATGCGGTTGAAATCAAACCCTTAACATCGACTACTATTTTCATCATCTACCTTGATTCATTGCATTCATGACTATTGTGGCTTAAATTAATTACCATATTGTATTGTGACTGTTCTGAATTTATCTTTCTATTACAATAGTATTTAAATTACGAAATGTTTAAAAGCGCTGTTTTGTTTAATGTACAACCATTCATTCAATTTTTCTTTCTTCGTATATTTAGTTTCCTGAGTAACATGTTGCAATCGAGAACGTCCCCTATTATCCAATCAAAGAGTGGGCTAACGGCCCGCCGCGCCTCCACAGATCAACGCTCTCTCTGAGGAGGACGGCACTTCCCTCCGAGGAGCCCAGCAAGTGAATGATTGGTGAAGGATCACTGCAAACATGATACCCCTTTATTGCTCACACAATATAGGTACTGTTTTGATTTCGCTTTCATTATAGATACAAATAAGTTCAACTTGTTTCTTGGCGGTAAGCTAATTAATGGTTCTATCGAGCTCGATCAGGTGGAGAAGGAATCTCGCCCTAACTAGGAGTTATCTCTGTAATAACTTAACCTCACATACTGGATAGGAAGAAATAAAAACGCTGCCGCTGGTCGAAAAAAGTAGCAGGAGATCAAGTGATAATACGTATTTGTCGACATTTCTCACACAACACTATCAAGCTCAAAAGCATGTATTAAAGGATCAGACAGGAGATAGTATGAATTTAGCATTAACATCCATTGTTTCAAATTTAAAATATTGTTTCAGAATTCATAACAACCAGAATTTAAACCATTTAAATGAATCCAGTCCTTTCGCAATGCTCTACTCAATTAATCATAATTACTGAGTTTAATTAAAACTGCTCATTCATACATTTCTGAGTGTTTTGAGCGTCGCTGGCATTTAATGTATTTTAAACGCTAGGCGTCCCCCAAGGGCCGGCCCACGCGGGCCTAGCGGCGTAGCGGCCCTACTGATAGCCAATAGGTCAAGTTAAGCGAGTATTCGTGCCGTCCGATTTAAAACAGCTCTGGACCACCTTGTCAATTTAAATATTCACCTACTAAATAATCAACAAAATCAGTTTTAAAACTCGACGTGTAGCTTTAAGTTTTTTGCATGCAAAAAACTTCAGAAGTAAGTAGATTCATATTTATCTAGCGGGAATGTTCTAATCAAACTGGGAATTCGCCTCAGGAATAGGACATCTGAGGACAACTGTTGTAGATAAGACACCGTTAAAAAAAGTAGGTAACTGAAGTTCTAAAATGGGGATCCGCGGGTCCACCGCCTACTCGTTTTAAATTGAAGAGAAAGCATAGATGAGAAAATAGCAAAATCATAGCCGTTTTAGTCAGGCGATCGAAGGATCGTTATGGCTTTCTATAACTGCGACGTTTTGCGCACTTAGAATATACTTATATTGGGTTATTTTGCGAATTTTTGCAAAATTTGCAAATTTTCGAAGTTAAAGTGAAATATATAACCCTTACGCGGGTATTTTGATATGGAGCTGTCCAATATAAAGGCCAATTTACATCAGACGAGCGAATGCTCATTCTATCCCCACTGTATCAAATTAATTTGGTGTAAACAAACGTAGAACATTCTTTCGTTGTTTTGTTTGCGTTCGCAAAGATTCTATGGAATATTTAATATGGAAAACGCTAAGAACGATCTTTCGTTTACGCTAAAAGATCGAGAAAGAATGCTCTTGTTCCAGCTCTAGCTCTATATTCGTTCAGTTTAAATCGGCCTTTACGTATCATCGGATCTGAGTGATCTATCATTCTACGCGCCATATGCCTGGATATATCCGTTGCCGTGGTGATCACACGCAAAATTGGTTCTAGTGGACTTGAACTTAAGAGAGATGGCGGTCCATCAACGATTTAAAAATAACTTTCAACAATTCAAAAAAAGTATTTATAAAAAAAGCTCACAAAGTAACATTTTTTAATTTTTTTTCACAATTTTCCTTTATTTTAATTACACATTTTTTATTGGCGATCTTATCGCTTATAGCGATCTCTACTAAGCAACCGTGCACGGAAAGGAGATGACATTTCAAAACGGCATTTCAACAGATTTGAACAAATTTTAACAGTATTTAGTATATTATATTTTGAATTTTTAAGGAACGTAACTATAGTAGAACAATATTTATTGGTAAACTTATGTTGATTGCGACAAGGTAACAAAAGGGCTCGAGCAAGGCTCGAGGTTCGGCAACTATTTTGTAGTAAAGTGGTTACGAGAAAAGAGGTTGTTTGAGCAAACCGCGAAGGTCGCTGTCGAAGGTTGCTGCGTTTTGGGAGAAGTTCACCTTTGTCTGCTGATCGATGCGTCTTCGGAGCTCGACAACTTAACAAGTTCTCATTGCTATCATTATCGGCGAATGTAAAATAAAACGAGATTCACTATATTCGGACTTGCTGGTAGGAAATGTGTAGACAAAAAAAAACACATATAAATGTAGCATAAACGATAAAAGTTACATACTACGATTTGTGTACTAACACAATACAAATAAACACATAACCTAGTACTAGGAGGTAATGTTTTTGGGATTAAAAATATAACAGTAATATGAGTTTTTACGTACCATCTCATCGTTCGCGACATCATTTTTGTAACTCGCTAAACCAAAACAGTGAAGTAATTTCACGAATGGAATTCACATGGACAGAATCTTAGATTTAGATAAAATGTATTCTAGTCATGGTAAGCTTAAGATAGGCGTCATTTATCAGTCATGGTATACATCATTCCATATATTATATATACCACACCATACATCATTCTTTAAATCAATTTTTGTCTCATCAGAAAACGTTTCATAACTCATATTGTCAAAGTTAATAAGCATAAACTAAGGCTAAAATACAGTCATTTTCAATCAGGGTATTAAACCAACATCATTAGAAATTCACCCAAAAGCGAATCACGTTTGCAAAGATTATTTATTATGTGAAAATTTCAAAACCCATTTATCTAATTAGTATTTCGAGTGAGAATTAACTCTAGATTCTGAATAGCGGTACATAATTCAATGGCTTCTGGTAATTAGCTAAGTTTTAGGAAGTTTTAGAAGTGTTCTATAGGCTATAGGTACCTACTACATGGTGCAGGTTTCCCTTAAAACGTATAATCGATCTTCGTATCAATCGTTTGTTTGATAACCCGGTTTGTTTTAATTTAGCCTCGCGATCACCCATCAAGGTAGCTCTGTATCAATGTAAAACACATTAATGTTTTTTATCGAAAATGTTTATTTGTTCTCTACAAAAATGAGCAATCCTACATAGTTCCGTCTAATTGTAAACAATGATTACTCGCAATTTTGATTGTTATCATAACAATCTTTTTTTTTACAATAGAGACAAATACATATGTAGGTAGGTATATAGGTTTTCGCTTGAGTACAATTTTGCCTGATGTTAAGTGACGATGCAGTCTACTACAAAACGCATTAAACTAAGAAAAACGATTCACTCTCGATTTCCATCAGGAAATAATCACTCAGGCAATACATTCCACAGTTTCAATGTTCTTAGGTTCTTACTACTATTTATCCAAACCTCTTCGATCGTACTACGGCTATATTTATGGCTTTATAAGCAATTCAAAGTAATGAAGTGGTTTCGTGACAAATAAATCATTAATTTAAGATGTAGGTGACCGAGTATAGAATTGCAAACATTGCACAGTTCAAGTGGTGACAATTGAAACGGAGCATTTGTTTAGATTAACATCTGCATCGAGGGCCGTGGTGAAAAACGATGATGAATGATGATGGACTCAGCACCAGGACTCGCCAACAATAGACGGGTCAGGGTGATACAACATTAGCCAACATAATATGTAGATAGTTGTAAGGACGTATGGCGCAATTTGTAAATGTAGAGGACTTCTTTTGCAATGATGATGCACGAAATTTAGATTAATGATTTTATATCTACGTGTAGGTGCTAACACGAAGAGTGCTAGATCTATAAGTATAGTAATAATGTAGGTCTAAGCTAGATAACATTGCCCAATAACCGACGAAAGCTTCAAGTTTTTTATGTTATTTTACAGATCGTTTTATTACCTATCAAGCGCATGTTCTTCTCCGACCAATCCGCTTACAAATATAAAGTTGATGCAGGAAACTACTTATACCCAGTTCTATGAATGGTGACTATATCGCTGACGTGTATTTCTTCCAGGCAACCATTGATACCAAGAAAAGTAATAAAGACGAAAAGCCAAGAGAATAGGGTGTAAAGTAACAGCAAGATATTAAAATCATACTAAAGTTTACGCTATTTATATACTAAAGTTTCGCTTTTAGGCTAGATATTGTCCGTCAGTGAGGGAAAAGTGGCAGAAAACAACAATTTTCATGCGTAGGCTAGCCTTTTTAATTCTATTCCTCAAATTTTAATTTGCCTTACCAATTGACTTAGTATTTTTTATTATTGTGGTTTGGAAGATTACGTCACTCTGACAAAACGCTCTTTATAATGTTGGTACAGTCTTGGATAGATTTGAACTGTTTGATCTCGACAAAGCTCAGCTCAGCGCTCTGTTAGATCGATAGCAGATCGGCGGCTTCGTAACAAAACTTTTTATCGCGAAGCCAAAGAAAGCCGCGCTTTGCATGCAGCGTCTTGCGTGCTATCTGCCATCGCGCGCCTTCACGCCACATTACGCTTTATTGCAATCGGATAGATATTATATTAGTGTGCAGGATTGTAATGTGATGCAAAATACTGTCCCATTTGGGCGGAATCGATTTTTGTTTCCGTGAGACGGCTCGGTACCGCCCGCCCCGGCCGCTCGCACAGTACTTAAACATATACATAATTATATATTATATACGTCGTAGAAATATTATGTTATATTTGCCTCAGTATGGTCCGCCTAAGCATTATCTAATACCGTCCTCAGAATCACACTTTTTTCCAGAGTTCTTTCGCTGACTAAAGTAAAAGTTACAGAAGTAGTAAGTGTAAGAAACACTTACCTACTAATTTTGTACAAAGAATGGATCCCAAACATTACAATTTCTTGGGCAAAAGCACTATTACTTTTAACACAAACTGGACTTAAACTTTACAAAGGTAGATTCATTATCTTTTCAAAATTTACTAGGATACTAGCAGCACCTCGCGGTTATATTCGCGCAGTTCTCGTTCTCATAAATTTTTGATAAAAAGTACTCATGTGCTATTTCAAACCATAATCTAACTGTGTTTTAAATTTCAACCCGATAAGACGTTCCAACGTGATTAAGCAACAAACATCCAAATATCCAAACAATGACATCCTACTAATGTTATTAACGCGAAAGTTTGGAAGTATGGATGGATGTTTGTTTGTTTGTTACTCTTTCACGTAAAACTACTGAAGGGATTTTGATGCAAATAGGGTACAATCCTCAAAAAAACTAATTAGTCCGTCAGTTAGATTGCTAAAAAATGTTGTACACGTATTTTTTCTTTTGTTTCACCAATACAAAAAATTACGAAGATACAGCGCTTAGAAGTTTCGTGTGACGTCACTCGTGCCTACGATTTTTACTCACGAGTGACGTCGCCACCCCTCTCGAAGTTTGATGTTCTATATCTTTGTCGATTTTTAATATTTTGAAAAAACAAAAAATACGTGTCCCATATTTTTCCATGATCTAACTGACGGTCTAATTAGAATTGTGTATTTTTGAACCAGTCCGGTACCCTATTGCTTTATAGATAGATAGTGGTCTGGTATAGCACATAGGCTACTTTTTATCCAGGGAATAACGGGCTCGGGAACTACGCGGGTTAAACCGCGAGGCGCTGTTAGTTTATAATATTAGTAGGATTTTATTTGATGTACATAGAAGTACTCGTAGTAAAACATAATGAATGAGTGAAGGCTCGCAGTAACTCCCGAGCGACCAGCGGCGGGCGTCGGGCGGCGTCGCGGTGTGGTCACCTCACGTAACGCATCAATAAACACTGATAATTTATTCCTTAATTTACGACGGACACACACGACGACCAGGGCTACTAATTACATACAGTTATTAACCTAATTTGAGAGCAGCCGTAATAATAAATTGTTGTTATTTACTAACAGTCTGATATTGCAGTTTAGAACTATTATTATTTCTGTTCTGCTAACTGGTTAAAATTGTCACTGCATTTGAATTTCGTTTATCTGCCGACCATTACATTGCAGGAGGTATATATGTCCGGCAGTAGATGACGTAGATCTGATGTCGATGATTAAAATCATAATATGTTTGCTATAGTTAGGCTAATTTTTTTAAATAGAGTGCTAATGCTAAATAGACCGATTTCAAAAAGCTTAGGCAAAATAAATCGAATTCATATTGCAAACGTTTGAAAAACACCGCTAAGTATTTAGTATCAGATTGACATCAGTTACTCGACTTGCTTCAGTCGCCGCTGCGTAGAAACCCGACTATGGACAAACCTGGCGAACAGCGTTATCGGCTATCGGCCCGATCTGCCCGCACCAGGCAGTCTCATACCGCTCACGTGGCACGACGCCGTATATGGGAGCGAGTGATCCGCCGCCGGCGCAGGCGCAGGCCTGCGTGTGGTCCCTGCCGGGGGGACAGGCGCGACAGGGTCTACGCCGCGGACTTTTTGAAGTGAAAAGCTCTTTTGGCGCATCACACACAGATTTTTCGTGGGGTGTGAATGAAGCTCATCGTTATGTTCGTCAATTACTCTTAAGTAAATGTTCTGAAGAACTCGGGACCACGGCGCATCCGCATTTCTAGAGGTTCATGCTTAGAAGACTTATTTAGGCGACAATGCTTTGAAAATTTATTCCGGGCTGCCAGCGCCCTCCAGTTTCCAAAATGAGCTATAAAATGTTGAGTTATAAGCTTTCACTTTTATCAACAGTCCACTTCCCCATGTGGACTCTGCAAAAAGTCCTACCACTGTACCACTACCTACGTAATCTTATTGTTCTAAATTTTGCGAGAAATTCGATGTTAAATTCTCAGTGAAGAACGACTGAACCTCATCCCTCCATCTAATAAAATACCTATACCTATACTCTAGCATACAGATATTTTATTAGAAGCTGTAAATAGAAGCCCGGCCCTAACGGACCTAAGAGGGACATTTAACACTAATCTCTAGTATGTAAAGTATCTAATCCCACTAATATTATAAACGCGAAAGTTTGGATATTTGTTACTCAGTCACGTCGGATTAGCTTAACGAATCGAGTTAACATTTTAAACACAAATACATTACAGGCTGGAATAACACGTACATTACATTTCACAGCGGCAAAATCACAGCTACTAGAACTATGCGAGAACAACCGCCGGGCGCTGTTAGTCATACATAAAATCCCATTTTAATAATCCATAAACATGCATCGAATAATATTATACAATCACAATAATTTTCAGTCTCGTTTTGGCATATCTTCTAATGAGAATGATGTCACGGAACCTTTTAATCTGATTATTAAACCCATAAAAAACCTTAAAAGGATGTTCTAAACGATGCCAGAAAGGTTCGGCGTCATCTTCAGACCATAACCGAGGACGTAGGAGGCTGGAGGCAGACCAATTAGCAAACCTATCATCAACGCTACAAAAAGATAGCTCAGAATGGTGTTGCCAAGTTATCATCTTTTTAAAAACTGGCAAACAATTAAAAAATGTTTCGACGCCAGACTAGGAAATCGTTACAGTTATTTTTTATAGCTTTATTCATATGTGATTATTATTTTGGTTATATAGTGTTGTGTCGGAAATGCACTTAAAGGTTTTCGTTTTTTTAATCAAGTCAACTTGTTTAAAAATAGAAAATATTTCTTCTTAAAATAAAAGTAATGAAATTGCAGATGGTACGTAAGCTGTTATCATGTTGAGAAATAATTTGGGCATTTATTCAGAGCAGGCAAGAGCCCAAAAGTCGACAGGCAAAAAAAACTACCGGCCGAATTGATAACCTCGTACTGACTGAACTTGATTACAAACCCGTATGAAGCCAGTTGCCATAATTAAGTCCTTTAAATAAATATAGAGTTAAAGTACAAAATCATAGTTGTAACTAGGAATATAGTTGTAGTCAGTCACTCAGAGGCCAGAGAATATGAAGTCCGAATCTATACTCTACACTAATATTATAAAGCTGAAAAGTTTGTTTGTTTGAACGCAAGGATCTCGGGAACTACTGCTCCGAATTGAGATAGTTCATGTATCGAGGAAGACTATAGGCTATTTAACATTACGCTACTATCAATAGAAGCGGAGTATGAATGAAAAATGTAACAAAAACGGGAAAAATATTGCTTTTTCAGAGCTTTTATTGCGTGGCAGCATGTGTCTATCTTTTAAATATTACGTCATTAGAACCTAAGGTAACCGAATTTGTTCAAAATTTGAATTGGTACGACCAATTTTCGATAGATGGCGTAGCAACGCGCGCACGGTTCAGCTAGTAGGTACCTAATAAAAAAGACAAAGATAAATAATTCCCGAAGGATCGTAGATCTACAGTTATGTCGGCTACGGAGAGGTGTGATGTAAGAGGAGGCCCACATTAGCTTAATTACCGGCTGTCAGGTCTTCAGGCAATCATTACTTGTTTGGGGATACAATGATGGACTCTGTCAATATGTAAATTAGGGGCACTACTATTTTTCTTTTGGCACCATTTCAAAATTGTTTCGAACACGAAAAAAGCATATTTTTTTATGTATACCGTATATTTTAACGTTGAAATACCATACCATAACAGGGAAAAAACGCTTTGGAAACATCATCACCAAAAAGATTAGATTAGATTTATTTATTGACCTTATAACAATATCGTTACACTGGGCAAGTCACAGGTACATTAAAATTAAATTTATAATCAATGGAAAAAAACAAATTAAGTATACAATTAGACAAAAAAATGACAAATCAGAAGTTATTAACATTATAACAATTTAGTCCACAGATATTTCAAATTAAATAAAAATTAAATTAACTAATTAATTCCACATACCAAACAATTCAAATGTCAGAGGGTATAAATATAGTTTCAAATAAGTACATATTTATGTGTCATCGGAAAACAGAAAATAAAAAATAAAATCGCATTTTTATAAAAGTTAACAAACATCCCTTATTAATAAAGTCCATGATAGTAATATGTCGAAAACAATATGATAACTGTCAAAATAGCTTAAATTGAGTCAGTGAAATTTGTATTAATGTCAATGGTATTTAATAAAAAAAAAAAGAATAGATAAATAGAAAAAAAAATGACCTTGTCCATTATGTTGTTAACATCCTCAACAAGTAATCAATATTCCTGATGCAAAAATACATGATGTGAACTAGTGAAAAACAAAAATATTTCACAGCACTGATCTCATGAGAATGAGGATTCTACAAGCCGCAGATTCATAAATTCAGTCAGGGAATAAAAAGGATTACCTACTTATGAAAAAATCTTGTCCACACTTAGTTTACGCAAATTTTAAAGCGACTCCACATTTTTTCCCATCTGTATTTTTTACGAATAAAAAAGCTATAAAAAAACATCCACTATCCTCGTTCTTAAGTTTCCAAATGGTAGAACCCCTATTACCAAGTAGTTTCCAAAGACACACGTGAAGAACTCCGAAGGTCTCCGCGACTTATATAGAAGACACCCATAGTCCCATAACGAATTAGTTTCGCAAATGATGTCATTGGAACAAAAAGCTACCGGTGCTGCTTACATTTTGTCAGAACTGATTGGAGAAAAAATTTCGTAGTCATAGGATGAAAAAAATACTTCGTGATTGCGATCATAGCTAATATTAGATCCGTAAATTAATGCGCTTAATGATCACACTGTATGGTCTGGTCATCATCATGTTAGAGGAATCAATTCTTTCTTTCCATCCTTCTTTTTGAAGTGTTTGGCATTAGTTCCAGGCACCTTTCTGTAGTATTACTAACATACCAACAAATAAATAAGATAAGTGGCTAGTAACTTCTCAAGTTTGGAGTTATTTGCTTCATTCATTTTGATGTGTTGAAATGATAACATTCTAGGGTACTGTTCAATGTTCATTTTAGAATTCGTACATTTAAAGTCAATTAAAACCTGACATTAATTCTTTAATTTTATTCTTATATCTGACATGTAAATAATATATTACGTTGTGAAAATTATGAATATTTTAGTCTAGGTTATTGTATTTTCAAGTTTGCTAGCGAAAACACTTAATCGCGCTTTTTTCGCTTAAATAGGAACTGAACTGTTTTCGTTCACATAGTGAATTACTCAGTTTTTCTTCTTTTTAGGGTTCCGTAAAACGTAAAAACGGAACCCTTATAGATTTGTCATGTCTGTCTGTCTGTCTGTCTGTCTGTCTGTCTGTCTGTCTGTCTGTCTGTCCGTCCGTATGTCACAGCCACTTTTTGCCGAAACTATGAGAACTATACTGTTGAAACTTGGTAAGTAGATGTATTCTGTGAACCGCATTAAGATTTTTACAAAAGTTTTTTAAAAAAACAAAAATTAGGGGTGCCCCCCATACTGAGAACTGAAGCTCAAAAATTTTTTTTTCATCAAACCGACACGTTTGGAGTGTCTATCGATAGGTCTTAAAAAATGATGTTGAGGTTTCTAATATAATTTTTGTCTACACTGAATAACTTGCGCGAGAGACGCTTCCAAAGTGGTAAAATGTGTGTCCCCCCCCCCTCTAACTTCTAAAGTAAGATAATGAAAAAACTAAAAAAAATATATGATGTACCTTACCATGAATAGAATAGAATAGAATAGAATACTTTTATTGACATATTTAAACATACTATTAACATTATTCACTCGTAATATTGTTAAACAATGAGTAATAGGGCTTAAAAATGTCTCGTCATAAAAACAATTAATATGATAAAAATCAATATCATTAGTATGCTGTAAAGGGGCAATACAATTCGCATCTGAACATGAAAACAATAGCTAGTAAAAAAATAAATAAAAATGAAAACAATAAAAGAAAATCAATGCATAAATTAACAAAATTATTACAGGCATAGTCATTTAAAAGAAAATAAAAAATATTAAGTTTGGATGTCATATTCATCTAAATTAAGACTCATAAACTCTTTTATGCTGTACAGTGTGCTCTCTAATAGAAGAGTCTTGACTTTATTAATAAAAGTTGTGTCATTGGCGATGGCTTTAAAACTCTCGGGCAGTTTATTATACAAAACACGTCCCATCTGTAATGGCGATTTTCTGGCTATGGCTAGTCTGCACGGTGTTGGTAACAAGACAGTTTTCTTCAGGCCTGACCTTCTATCTTGTTTCACGTCTCTATCAAATTTTTCTATGTTCTGCCTGGTATGCTTAATAACTTCAAATATGTAAAATGCAACCGATGTGAGGATATTCAATGTTTTAAAGTGTTCTCTGCAAGTTTCTCGAAACCTGGCATTGGCCAATACTCTTATCGCTCTTTTCTGCATCTTCAGAATTCTCTGATGGTCTGTAGAGCAACCCCAAAAAATGATACCATATGTCATTATCGAATGCACATAAGAATAGTAGATATTCTTCAAATATTCTGGGGACGTAACATGCTTCAGTTGCTTGAGAGCATACACGCCTTTTGCCATTCTTCGGGAAGTAGCATCTATGTGATTTTTCCATGATAGAGTAACATCAAGTTCGAATCCTAGTAACTTAACTGTATTTGTACTCAAGATATCCGTTCCATCTGATAAGACGACAGAAATTGCCGGTTGATTTAGCGATTTTGTGTTAAAGAACAATATGTTCGTTTTGTCAGTGTTTAAATTGAGTCCATTGTCGCTAAACCATGCATTGAATCTAGATATAGTTACTCTTATTTTATCTTCTAGTTCTGCCTGAGTTGTGGCCGATAATATTATAGATGTGTCGTCCGCATATTGGACAACCTTACCGTCTATATCTAGCATTAGTAGATCATTTATAAAATAAATAAAGAGTGTATTTCCCAAAGAGGATCCTTGTGGAACTCCTGTCTTTATGCATGTAGAGCTAGATCGCTGTCGTTTATCATCGATTTTGACTTCAACAATTTGTTGTCTGTTAGTCAAAAAAGATTTTATGAGCTCTAAACTCTTATTTTGGATTCCATAAATCACGAGCTTTTTAACTAAAAGCTCGTGATCAACGGAATCAAAAGCTTTGGATAAATCCAGGAAAATAGCAGCTACCTTTTGCTTACCATCCAAGCCACTAATGACATTTTCTAAGAGATCGTTGATTGCTGATATGGTAGACCGACCGCTCCGATAAGCATGCTGGGCGTCTGAGAAAATTTTATTACAAGTTAAGTGCGCTATGAGGTTATCTGACATCACTGACTCTATAAGCTTTGAAAAAGTAGGTACAATCGTTATAGGTCTATAGCTTTTAATACAAGATGTTTCTCCTTTACCCTTGTAAAGCGGGGTGAGTCTTGATTTCTTTAAGCTATCAGGATAGTATTCTGATTGGAGAATATTATTGATCAAATAAGTAAGATGATCACATAAGTAGTCTAACATACTAAACAAAAAGCTTCCTGATATATCGTACAAGTCTTTTGTTTCTGAATTTTTTAATTTTAGTTTAGCTAATTTTATGACTTGTATGGGAGAAATTGTTTCAAATTGAAATATGTGCAATATTTTGTTATGTACTTTTTCCTCCAAGTATTGTAAAGCTTTTAATTGGTTGGGCAACGCGTTTAAACTTATTTCATTAGACATGAATCGAAAGTGACTGTTTATATGTTCTGCAATGTTTTCTTTTGGTATAATTCTATTATTATTTTGGCTGTCTGTGAGGTACCAATTAAATTTTTTTATGTTTTTGTTTGTTTCTTCTTTAATAACACTCCACGCTTCTTTTTTGGGGTTTTTGGAGTTAGTTATTCTATTTTGAATGTAGGCCTCTTTTTTCTTTCTGGTTTTTTCATCTCTGATATTTTTCTTTTTTGTGATAACTGTGTCAGACAATTGTGGGAACTGACGTTGTATGTGATACAAATCATGAATCTCTTGCTGTATATCAATTATTTCTTTACATACCCATGGACATCGGTTTCGAGCTTTTATTCTAGTTTTTACTAAAGGGAAGAACACGTCAAAGTTCCATATAAATTTTCTAATAAATATGTCAAAAGTCTCCGAATTATATACTCGAAACATGAAAACTACCAACGAAAATTAGTTTGAACTCGATCTGATGAGTAGTTTTTTTTTAGTACGTCATAAATACACTATTATTAAAACTTCGACCAAAGTTACAACGAACTACAAGAACTATGTGTACTATGTATATTATGTTACTTGCTGGAACGGAACCCTTCATGGGCGAGTCCAACTCGCACTTAGCTACTTTATTTGTATTTTATAAAGTAACGTGTGGAGCAGGACATGTGCACTACAACATTTGACATTGAAAAGTCCAAATCATTACCTAGCACTGCACTGCGCTCACCTAGAGATTTAAAGCGATATATCGCTATACCCTGTAATTTCTATACCTCTTGAAACATATCCCTTCAAACTTGAACAGAGTTTAATCTTATTATTCTGTTTGTCTTAGGCGAGCATGGCGTACTACCGCTGCGGGCCGACCGCCATCGGCAGCCGCGCGTCCTGGGGGCCGGTGTCCTCCCCGGGGGAGCCCAAACCCTTCGAGCCCAAGTTCGACCGCCCCCTGAGCGGACACTTCGACCGCATCTTCAACGCCTTCGAGAAGACCAACGCCTTCCAGTACGTGAGAAACTCCTTCGAGGAGAAAGAGGAGGAGAGACATGTGGGACATGGAGATATTGTGGTTAATAGGTAATCATCCTATTTATTGAAGTTTTAAGTGCGAAAGATTGAGTATTTGTTGGTTAACCAAGTCGAATCGTTTGAACGGGTTTAGTTGAAATTTGGAACGCAGTTAGACTAGTCTAGATCAGGAATAACACATAGACTTTTTTATCTCAGTAAAATAACGGGAACGGAAACTGCGCGGTAAAACCGCGGGGCGTTGCTAGTTAAATCATAAATATAAAATTAGTAGAGACACACTGGCACTGACACTAGAGACACACACGCCGGCCTGGCCCAGTGCGGCTTGGTGGATAACGCATAACCACCTCGAAAGATTCTAGGAGGTTGTTGGTTACTTTACCATATTTTCCTTCACCATTTTAAGGTTTACGCACATGAATTCGAAAAGACCGTGGTGCGCGTAGGATCCAAACCAAGGGCTATGAATTGGCAATTGCCGTTCTCCGAAATAGACTAGCCGTAACTTAAAATATCGTAACTAAATTCAAGGTGTTTTGTCTGCAGGAAGATGAGCAGCAGCTTCGAGCGCGCGGACTGCGCGCTGGCCGCGCAGACGCCGCTGCTGGAGGATGAGGAGTTCTACCGGGAGAAGATCCTGTACTCGCAGGCCCGGCAGCTGTTCCCGCTGCAGGAGGACCTGGCCGACTGGATCAACAAGACCATCGGTGCGTACCTCTGCTGGCTCACTTACTGATGACTCGGGAACCATCTCATCAAATCATCGTCCTCAAATTAGATCCTCTTTTCATTGGAAATACAGATGATTTATTAACCGGAACCTAGGTTTCTGAAGGTTCTTGTAAGGATCTGGAGCGGAGGCCGTGAATCGGCGAGCAGAGTGTAGAGCGCCCTAGATGGAGTGATTATACAAAATACGGCTGGTGGTAGGTAGAAGCGTATGTGAGACCTAGTATCGGGCTTAGTGGTGTATTATGGGAGAGGCTTATGAGCAGCAGTAGACACAGGCTGATGATGATGATGATGAACCTAGGTTTGCTTACAGATGTTGCGTGTCTGGATCTATAGGTCATAGGTACGCAAAGTGTATTACACAAAATAAAAAATATTTACAGTCCCGAGCTACACGAGACTAGTTTTTCAAGCAAGGATTGGAAGCTAGTAGGTACTTCTAGCTTCGTGTAGACAACGGTACGCAACGTTTCGGGACTGCCGATAGAAGTGAAAACTAATAACTCAGAATTTGATGACTCTCTTTGGAAATTACGCGGGTGAAATTACCATAACAAATTTTATTAAAATCAAGTATATTAATTCATAATTATTCCCTAAGGAACTGTGTTTTTTCAGAAGTAGTTTATGCTCTATTCCAGTCCAAAATCTTCCAAATTTAAACCCGATCCATTTAAACGGTCCGACGTGACCAAGCATCGAAATATTAACATTTATAATATTTGTAGGATTATTCGATGACACGCATCACTATTTACCACATTACAAACTTGCGATATAAATACCAACTTGCGGCAATGTCTGCGGACGGTTTCATGAAATACAGTTTCGTGAAATCATCCAATTGTATGAGGTGAGCTCGGCATCCGCTTTCGAGCAGTTTTCGCGAATGGCACGCGGCGCACTGCAGCACTGCACCGCACGATGCATCGAACCCTGGGGATGTAAATCAAATCGGTTTTAACTTCAGTTAACTCTTTCTGAACCGATAACTGTTGGTGTAGAGAGTAGACGTGTTGTTGAGTGGAGACCGTAAATCGGATAACGGAGTGTAGGACATCCTGAGACAAGATGGAGGAACGATACACGGAAGACAGTGGGTGGAAATATAAACCTCAGGTTGTCAGGTTGAGTATATAGGACGGGCCGGGACGTATCCAGCAGGGGAGTGAGATAGGTTGATGATAAAGATCATGAATTGTTTCTGAAACACTAACTAAAGTTATGGCAATTCAACAAAACCAGTTCTCACTCAAACTGCTGCTAACAATAACTTGAATATTAATTAATGTAAGCGACATGGAAAACCCATAGTGGCTAGAATGTCACAATTCACAGTTGTAAGGTAACCACTGTATTCTAAGAAAGACATGTTTCGAGGACATGTCATCTGCCAACCCGCTCTTGGTCAGCATGGTGGATTACGACCTTGGCACTCTCCTTGTGAGAGAAGATCTCGAATCTCAGCGGTAGGAACAAAAAGTAGGCTGTTTGTACTAACCCCAATAAACTATTTCTGAGTTAAATCAAACTAAACTTCAATCTGCTAGAACCCACTACTCCTCATAGTCAAATAGATATCCCGTTTAGTAAAACCGCTGATAACAATAACCTGAAAGCAAAAGTGTACCTAATGAAAGTAAACGATGGCGTTAAACCGTCTTTTAATTTGCAATTTACCAAATAAAAGGATTTATCCAGAAATGAACGAGTAAAGCCGTGAACCAAATCAGTAATTTCCAACAAAACGCCGAATAAACAAACAAGCGTGTGTTCCACAAACCCGGCACAATGGCGTGCGCGGCGGCCATTGTGTCACCGGCCCATATACGTGCGCACGACGCATCGTACTACATACTACCTCCTCGTTGTGTCTGGTTACTAACGTATACAACATACAAACAGTCAAATTCTAAATACGTAAGCACTAGCGGTCCACCCCGTCTTCACCCATGGCACTCATAGCCTATATAGCACCTCAGGGATCACGTGCATCTCCATCGTATGCAAGATTATTTTAATCGGTCCAGTAGTTTCTCATAAATATGAGCGCGTTCAAATTAATAAGCTCTTCACCTTTATAATATTAGTATAGATAAGTAGCCCACTTTTTTCCCTCTGCTGAGACTCGGAACCTCTGACAAGAAGAGGATCCACAACCTAAACGATGAATGTTGTCTTTCGTCCTACTCATTTAACAATCGTTATTTATAGAATTTCATTAAATCCCAGTGTCAGGCAGTGATTAGTAGGTACCCTTCAGATTGAAATAGCTACGTGGTAGGTATAGTGCTGTTGAAGGAGTATTGTTACCAAGAGGGTTACCTATCACGTAAATATGGTAGGTATCTCACTCGTCCTATCACTAATATTATAAATACAAAAGTCTGGGTGTTAGGATCTTTGTTGCTTGGAATGTTTAAACTGATCAAGTTATAATTTGGAACACAGATTGTATTCTGATAGGCAAATTTTTGTTCAAGGAAAATAACGGGAACGGGAACTGCTAGTATCTCATAAAAAAGAAATAATATTTTTAAAGTACAAATCAAAAATCAAATACGTTTATTTTCGGCGTCAACACAATTCCTAACACACGTAGCATAGATGTATTCCGCGGGACTCCAGCTGCTATCCGACTACTCTGCTAGGTATGATATGATATCAAACGTAGGTGGAAGCTAATCAAGTTCAGCGTAAACAAGTTTTTGTTCTATCGAGTTGTAAAAAATTGTCATTCATTAGGTGACATCCGGCCGGGGACGCTACCAGTTATTTGGCTTATAATTGATGTCATCCAAAGTGCCTCATAAACTAGCTAAGCTAAAAAGTTAAAGATAAGGCACCTATATATAGTACGAAAACATAGATTACAAAACTGAATATTTGTTATAATATATATTGGCATGTTCTTTCCCAATTTTTCATATCGAGACTAGTAGTTTAAAACTAAAGAGTAGACTTTTAAACTACTACTCTGAGTAGTAGTTTAAAAGTTACACTCAGTGTTCCTACATTCATACTAAATTAAATTTACTTCTCTCATTTTTTTGTTTGAAAAATAAAACAAAATAATACCTAAGAGTACCTAACACACACAAAGACAAATATAAACACTATAACGTCGATGTATACAGTAAAGTAAATCATAATCACAAGTAGTCAACTTGTAGTCTACAAGGCTAAAGCTGTTTTCCTCTTTCACCAATCGGCTGATGAGCCTGGACGACAGCCCAAGCTGGAGCTACGATCACGACAGAATTCCTCATTGTCGTACTATGTCATAAAACACAAAGCCTATAAATATTAACGAACACGTAACTGTCTAGATCAAAATGATCCATGTACGTCGTAAAGCGCGACAATAAATAGGCAATAACCGCCCACCAGCACTCAACCAAAACAACATTATCCACATCTCGGCTCAACATCCACTCAACATGTGCGAATTCATAATTTGAGTTGTTTACGACTCCGTGTCACCACGGCCCGGCCCGTGGCGCAATCCTAGCGATCTTTGGATACTTCTAAGCCACAAACTATTCAATGCTATCTAAACGTGCGTGCTGAATAAATTTCCCATCAAAATTACCTATTTATTATGGGTGAGTTGTGAAGCAAAGATATCGTCGCTATCGCGGTGTGTACTTGGATTGGATTGGCAGAAGACTCAGGTAAATAATGGCATGTTTAGACAAGGGCCTACACTCAGCAATCTAGTAAGAAAGCTGTGAATTACGATCAAGGTGTCGGTTCTATATGGCACTCCATTCTCGTAGTAATATAACTCAACAATAATAATATTTACAAACTCTATTACTAAGTAACTGATGATGGTGATGATGTTCGTAACTTTAACTGACCATGGCTGTCAGTCAGTAGTGATTCGGCCCGCTGAGCCGTATATATCGATCCCAACCAGGACGAACATTTTGTGATGAATTTTAAGTTTGTTCTGCGTCTGGGTATTTCTATGTATGATATGTAGATGTGTATTTCAAGCGATACGTGTCTTATATCTATTCGGTCATCAGCGAACAAGCTTTGATTAGTTTGGCCGTTTTTGCTTTCTTATTTAGACGGCGTTGTGTGAAGAAGTGTCCAATATTTACAACTTGACTATGTTCAAATGATGTAACTCCCGTAATTCACTACTCAGGTCGATCTTCGGCTACCTACCTCTGAACCTTACTGTCCTTCATCTTAATCTCTTCTATATTTACTATAACAGAAAGCTGAAAATCTTGAACGCGCTAGTCTCAAAAGCAACAGACCAACACAAAGACTTATATACTATGCACACCACAAAAATCACAGCGAATACAAAATTCACAGACTTTTACCTATGTTGATACACTAAATGAAAGCCTTACACCGATATCTTCCACTCAACCAAAACTTAGATTAAAAATAATATTATTGTGACTGATACCCACGTATTTACATCTAATGACCTTCCGTGTGAGTTCACATGGAAGGTTATTAAACGAGAATGCAAAGCTAATAGTTGATTTGTCTAGTCGAGTGTAGTATCTCATTGTCTTCCTAATCCAGAACTGATGACACGTGCTTATCAGTCCGACCCATCGCAGACTACAATACAGAATCAATCTTATTGGAGCAATAATACCAACCATTACGAAACTACTGGCCTGGATTACTGCAGACGACACTCTCATAAAACTGATATTTCACCCATTAGCAAAGTAGGTACATGGTAGATACTGTTTAAATTGCATCTCATTTTCAAATACCTTTTGGTTTAGTCAACCCGATACGTGGCCAAAATGATGCCATTTATTTGGCTCCACGTATAAACATTGTCATTCACCGTGATAATGGCACCAGTTTGCTGGACATACTTCCTGTTGCAGAAAACAGAAATCGGAAAAAGCCATCATCACAATTCGGCACATACTGATATTTTGAACAGAATGTTTAAGCCGCAGGATACACTACGCGGCTGGTTTCAATATCCATTAGGACAAATTAATATAAACGAAATAGGTAAAGTGTAGTATAACACAATCCAAGATATAAAAGATAAAGGGAAGGTAGGACATAAAGGTACCGCAATGTAGGAAAGGACTAATCTTGTTGTAACTGTTACTTTTCTATCCTAGCTGTAAATAAACAACATGTCAATGGTAATACTGGGCATAACTTAATGGGATAATTATTGAATAATTATTATTATGGCATATCGGTACCGAGACAGCAGAACCGTTTTGCGCCTAGGCGATGTCATGCATATTTAGCTGCTGATCGAGACGGCACAAGCCACTAGTCCGAGCGTTTTAGGCCTGTAAAAATAGAGTTTTTTTTGTCAACTTTGCACTAAATTCTTAAACTGCATAGTTTCCGAGATATCAGCCAAAAACGTTTTTTCAAGATGGTGCTTGAATCTCTACCTGGACCTTTCAGCATTTTCTGATTTTATGCGCAGTTAACGATGCAAATCTTCAAAAAAAAATGGATCGGAAATTTGGTGCAAAGTTAAATTCTATTTTAACTGACCTATTTTCTGTCCGTACGAACGATCATACAATTCATACAACCCATACATTAGTTCTGGTGACAGCCAAATCGTTGCGTAGGTAAAAAGGATGTTGTCAAGTAGTTTATTGTAGTAAATTAGATGATTTGATGCGTTACACCGTAAGTACAAAAATTGGGATAGGTATAATTCTGCTTTGCTGTTTGAAAACCATTTTATAAAATAGTGTTTTATTAGTTGAATGCTTCAATTATATATTCAGGATGCAATTGATTGTATGTAATGAAAATGTAACCAGTGCTGACAAAAAATAGTTTGTTATTTAGGTTAATAGTAGCTAAGATCTATTTTTACAAAAACGGAAATACATTTGATGTTCATCTTCTGTGGGAAGCCATTTTTTTCCTTACTTGATGGAACGCTCAAACTTATGATTACTAATGTTTATTTTTTCGCAACAACTCCACAGTACCGCTTTGCCTAGCAAATGACGTCATCAGATCAATGTTTTTGACAACATACTTATGTAGTTAAGCCCGGCTATCCCCGCGTAGTTCCCGTTTCATTTATTTTCCTGTGATAAAAAGTAGCATAATATGTGCTATTCCAGACAATATGCTGTGTTTCAAATTTCAACCTCATCCTTTCCGACACGGAACAAACATCAAAATTTTCGAATTGATAAAGTTAGTAGCATAGCATCTGAACATTTTCGTCAGATGGTATGCTAATAACACTATTAAGGTTTTTAAGGTTTAGTATTATATCAGCTATCTGGTCGCCATAGTACAAGCTTTGCTTAGTTTGGGGTCAGATGGTGTTGTGTGTGAATTGTCCACCAATTAAGTTTATTAAGGTTTGTTTGTTCAATGATTTTACCGTATTGCTGTGATCAGTTTGCGTTAAATTAAGTTGATTAAATACTAAAAATTATTAAATGTAAAAATTATTTAAAACAAAAGACAACATTTAAAAAAAGTTTTAGATGTAGCCAGTTCAAAATTCAATCGCTGGCACGACAAGCAGAAGAAGTTTACTGTTTTAATATATTACTCTTCCTTTTATTTCCTATTTTCTTCTCGTGACCACTGTGGTCATGTGGTTGCAACGTCGCGGTTATCCTACTTCCTACTAATAATAGACATTTCATTAAATGGATGTTTGGATATTTGGATGTCTGTTGCTCAATCACGCCGTAACGGATGAACGGATCGGGCTGAAATTTGGTAGTTGAATAGTCTGGTAGAACACATATGTTACTTTTTATCCCGGGAAAAGAACAGGAACGCGAACTACGCGGGTAAGCCCGAGGGGCGCATAATTTAGATGCATTATTAAGTTCTGTGCAATGTTTACAATAATTTACATATTCTATCTTTATTCTTTATCTGTATCTCCTGACTTGGGCTGTTCCAACACCTTATAGGCAATAAATGTATAATAATTGCCCCGCTGAAGTTCCGTTGCAGCCCGTTACCCGCACTCCTGCGCACTCTGTGGCGGTGCAATGCCTCGTGACGTCACGCGTGACATTGACACGCTTTCAGACCTTGTGGACGGGATTAGGAATTGAATTATACGAGCAATGATCTCCTTTCATTTCATCGCAGAGACACGTTTTAGTAAGATTACGATGGTAATATTTACATTTGTAATTTTTTTGTAAATATGTTATTTGATATTAGAAGAGTTTGAGTCCACTTTCGTAATAAAAACATCTAAACTTTTGGATGTGTTGCCTGATTGGGCATTTCTTGGCGGATGTAATCTGAATATCTTGATTTGAATCGGGTTCTACTGTTCATCACATGCTTAACATCAGGCGAGATGGCGGTCGAGTGAACGCCATTTATCGATAAATAAATACACACAGTTTTTACAAATTTGACAGAGTTCCGAGATACTTAGTCAGCTTACAATATAACGCGTGAGATTATGAACCCGAAGTAGATTAGATCAAATTGTAATCTGACAGTTTTTATTTTTCAATTTCACGGCGACTTACATAAACGCAAAAACGCATTGGCTGGCGATATATTATGGAAACAAAATGGATAACTATGGAATTCCCTAACCTACCAACTAGATTGTACACAGTTAAATAATAAAAAATATTCTGATTCTGATCCCTGTTTCCCCAAAGATATATCAACTGGGATAGCTATCACCGCGGTGTCATTCCCTCGGAAATGGGTGAAATAAAGTCCATTCTCACCTCGTGTAGCTCCAGGACCGGAGGAAAAATCGATATTTTACACCTATAGATAGATAGATCCTATAGATAGCGACGTTTATACGGTGAGACGAACGAAACAGTGAAGAAAAACAACTTTACCTGATTTCCGTGCTGTAGGTATGTAAAAGGTGATAAACCCAATCCTATGAGGAATAGCATCAATCTATGCATATGCATAATGGTTGATAAAATAGTTATTTGTTATAGAAAAGTGCAAAGTAGCTTTTCAACCGCGTGCTCAATTTTGATGACCGAGCAAGCGTAGGATTCTAAAAGATAAAAAAAATTGAATCCTGATTTTTCGCGAGGGAATTAATAGAGCACAAGATGAAAAATCTTTGCAGTCGAGTGCAACACGTAACTTTTCATCCCACCCCAGCGACTTAACGATTAAATTCCAATTCTGTTGGCGTCAAATAAACTGTTTCGCCGTTAGAGTCACTAATTTTAGATTTTTCACATGTTTTCTAGTTTTCTGTTTTTAGCCTAACATTTTAACAACAACAATATGACGTGAAAATATGGAGGGTTGAGGTAAAACTCACCAGAAGTGAAAAGAAAATAGCCGAATAAAAGAAAAAGTTTTTTGAACAAGCTAGTATTTTCTTTTCAGCTGTTCCGATATTTAATTATAATTATTGAACAAAAAAAATTTTGATATTTATAAGTTAGGATAGAGTTTCTTGTTCGATACACATTGCTCGTCGAACCATACGACCGACATCGATACCAGACTGTTCATTCGACAAGTAAGAATTTGGCCAAACTCAATGTCAAAGTTGAGAGGTTTATAGATGTAAGTCGATAAAAACTAAATGGTCCGAGATAATCAATAACCGTTCAAAAAGCAGTAAATTATCTTCGGTTCTTTCGAATCTGCGGCCTTGTAGTTAAACAGTCGTTAAACAGCCGATTACCGCCGGTTAACGTTTATTGCCCCGCGTTTTATGGCCGGCCGTAAGGTCCCACTCGTAATTGTCAGGTTCCACTTATAATTGTAATTATTATCGATGAAAATTACTACGAATGTAAATAGAGGCTGCTTGGTGTCACGTGGGCACTTCTGGAACGGTTACGTCTATTTATAACTTATTTATAATGACCAAAACATTTTAGGATTTAAATTTTTGATCCGATATTTGTCGAACAAAGTACCTACTTATTTTCAATGTTCATATATAATTATATATTATCATATAATATGAAGATTATCATTCCTCACTTAATATCTACAAGCAATGAAGCATTCTAGTTACTAATACAAGAACCCAGTTCGTCAATATGTAAGCTGATAACTACACATGCGGTTGCATTTTGGTCAAGTAAAATGGTGTTTGCAATAAAGATGGCAGTCGGTTCTGTTACTTCTGAAAACGGAAACTCTATGTAAACTGTTATCACTTGAACTAGCACTCATCACGATTTGTCATTGAAAAGATATAAATTATTTTACAATTCGTGATCATCATTCATTCGCCCACCCTTATCCCACTTTATGTGGGGTCGGTACAATATGCCTGTTTCCTCCATTCTTCTCTATCATTTGCCAAATCTGAGTTTACTCCTTTCCTAGTCATGTCCACTTTCACACAATCCAACCACAATTTTTTGGTCGACCTCTACAACTGCTTTCATCAACGTTCATTTTTAAAACTCTGGGATTATATGGTCTTCATCCCTACGTATGACATGTCCAAACTACGATAACCCAGTGATTTTCAATCTTTCAACGGGTGGTACTTTCATAATTCCCCTAATATATTAATTTCTAATCCTATCTATTCGCGCCACACCACATGTATCCATCTCAGCATTCGCATCTCCGCTGTATGCAATCGTTTTTCATTCAAGTTCGATTTGCAAATATTAATGGATCTGCGAATACAAAGAGTCATAACGATTTCTAGGCTCAAGATACAGTGGTGGCTAGCTTGTCGCCAAATTCAA
The DNA here is from genome assembly GCA_963693475.1 of Ectropis crepuscularia. NCBI lineage: Eukaryota > Metazoa > Arthropoda > Insecta > Lepidoptera > Geometridae > Ectropis > Ectropis crepuscularia. The sequence continues at coordinate 642,973 of OY856355.1, forward strand.
CATAGAGCTTTAGAAATCAACGCGCTGTTAGCGTTGTTGCCTGTGTTTACATATGTCATTATTGTTAATTCGGTTTAAATTATATAAAACCTTCAATTATATGGTATTTAGTTACAATCCGTGGTGAGCTAATGGTGAGAAAGTCTGATTTCACTATCGGAAGGTCATAGGTTCTAATTCTCCCTGGGTCTCTGAGTACATACTTATTTGTCCAAATAATGGTGTATGAATTTGTTATCACCACTGTCCTCAATTTCGAAAGTAAAACATCGTGAGGATCAATCTTCAGTGTTTCAAGAAATCTTTCTTCCGTCTTACGCCAACCCGCACTTGGCCAGCATCCTTACGGAAGAAAGCCCCGAGTCCCCGCAGAAAGAACATAAAAGTGGGCTACCTATTTTAGTTACCATTGGAAATAGGGAGGTCGCTTACCTACTAAGCTGGGGCCATTGCCTGAGGCACTTCGATAGCCCAATTATATTTTAGATAACATGTCGAATAACTCAACAAAATTATGACATACGAGTTATCAATATAAATAGGCTATTTGAAACCATCTGTCACATAACCCTTTAAAAATATATATTCAACAGATGCCTACCTCAAAACTCATAAGTAGATTCATTAAATTATTAAAAGAAAATATAAATCTGCCGACATCTCAAGCTTATTGTAAAGCCTCCCACGACTGCGGCATCTTTTTACATCGACTTATTCATACATCAAGAGAGTACAGATAAATTGGCCACAGCGACCCGGCCCTGCAATCAACCAGATAGGAATCTACAAGATACTCTGTGTGGTCTCAAAATAGACGCAAAGGAAAAAATATACAAAGGTACCGAGAATTTACGCAATCAAGATTAAAAGATTCCGACTTTTTGTTGAAAACTTCAAAGATGTCTCGAGAAGAGGGGAGGAAATTGGAAAACTCGTAACGAATTCTTTCAGGGTATTTGAAGAAAGCCCCTTTTTGTGTAATTGAATGAGGAAACTAAATTGGTGTGAATTCTTTTCATCTTTGTTGTTTCCTGATTTGACTAATAACAACCCCCATAAATATCGCATAAGATACGAGAACTTATGAAAAAAGAAAAGAGATACGTTACATCTTATATCAGTAGTAGGTTCTTTCGTGAGTGTTGATGTATCTATCTACCTACATATTATTTTTGAAGTGAAAACTTGTTTGTCGCACCACATATAGATTTTCCGTGGGCTGTGAATTGAGCTCAAACATCACGTTCGTAAATGAAAGAAATCTTCGGTTTACCCGCGTAGGGACCAAAGTGAACTATCCAATTCTGAGCTATTAGATTTCACTTCTATCGGCAGTCCCTTAAGACTGACATTTTGACGTGACAACGTTTTATAAATTGGTTTGCCGGGTGACACTTCAAGAAACTGCGTTACGCTCCGCTCACGTTATGCGCTCACAATGAGAGCGAGTGAGAGGGACGCGTGCCTTTCACTTTTTATGTCTGTCTCTCTCGCTCTTAGGCGGGCTAACCATGCCCGAGTCGCCGATTCGCTTTTACCACTCAAAGTCGTTGTCACGTAAAACTTTCGCCCGTATACCGATTTTACAGGCAACCAATTTTTTTTTTCATCATAAGTAAATGAAACAATACAGTTGCAGGCGGAATTCGAACCTAGGACTTCACGATTTTGTAACCAGTCGTTCTCACCACTAGATCACTACGGCTTTTCGGGTCATACTCACTGTTATGTATTTTTATTCTTATTTGCACTGGCATAATGACATATACTTTTGCTATTACCATCTCATGTCTCATCATACTTGGACATTTCGTAATAATTTTTTTTAAATAGTGCTCCATAATTCTTTGATGCTCGGGACCGAAAAAAAACGTTATTAATTTCAATTGGTGCGTCGTATTCCATTATCTATTCTGTAGTCGTATGTAGGAAGGAATTTAGCATAAGTTATTGTATGCGTGTCTTCGCTGGTGGTCTTGCCGTTTATCCGCGTTTAATTGCATATCTAGATAATATATCTCATCCGAGATTGTACTCGCGGGCCCTGCAGCGTAATCCGAAACTGGTTCGATGTTAGGCTCATGCCTCCTTTCAATTACATTATAAAATGGAAATATAATTCAAGCTATGGTATGTTTCGGAATACGATAATGTCGTTAGTAGCGATGATAGAACTATATGACTCGATTGGGACAGGACCGAGGCAGATACGGGTTTTATACTCAGCAGTGGGATAAGACAAGGTGATGATGTTACGTTCTAAGATACGATTTTCCTTTTCGGCGTTGTCACCGTATTCCTTATCAATAATTATCATAGTATATCAAAAACACTCACGATTCTTTTTTTCGTTGGAAGTTATTTGAGGCCAATTACCTACCTTAGGTCCCTTTAAACAAAATCTCGATCCTTTTATGACAAAAGGAGTTTGAGGTGATACGTATATTTGATTATACATATAGTTTCGGAAATAGATCATTTGATAGTGCTTTGTTTATTCTTCATTAATACACTAGAATTAACAGTTACCTACACACTACACATAGGTATCTACACAAAACTGCATCAAAATATCGTGAACTGCATCAAAAAGTCGTTTGCGAGATTCAGATTGTAAGTACAATAGTTGCTCGTTTCAAGGTATTAGATTAAAGATTAATGACGGTATATTTACCGAGATTATTTGGAGGACTTATTGTACTTACAATCTGAATCTCGCAAACGACTCCAATTTTTTTCATGAAATTTAGTATGCGAGGGTTTTGGGGGCGATAAATCGATCTAACTAGGTTTCATTTTTAGAAAAAGTAATTAATCTGTGTTTCAACCAAACAAAGCTCTGTCATCCTTCCTCCATCCTTTATTAATGGCAAGAGACAAAAAGCCTAGATAAAGAACAAGTAAATAGAGCTTATTTTCCGCACAGTTTATTTGTACCAGTCCAACAATCATAAGCAGATGAGGTGCATGTTAGCTCTGGCCAAATAGTGATGTGCCGCGACAAAACTATGCCTCTTCCACAAGAGCGACAAAACAAGAGCGATCAGACCCGTGCTTTCGGTGTAAAGCGTTTGTTCTAACTCTATACGTAGTATATGTAAACTCTTTGACAAAAAGTATACCGTACTATGTCTTGATTTACAGTAAACATAAGGTATATCAAGCTAAGAATATTATACACTTAATTTTTGTGTTGTGAAATGTTTGTCTTGTAGAAAATATCTCAGAAGATCAAATACCGATATAATAATGGTAATCGATGCAGCCGGCATTGCGCGGTGCCCCGCTCGACGCGACTCGCGGACGCAACGATGATACGCTCTTACTCGCATGCATAATGCAACAATGTTGCGTTAGGAACCGATGCATTGCGGCTTACAATGAGATAACGCGAAATTCACTGCACAATTTCTGCGTCTCTATAATAATTGTTTATTATTTTTGTTTGCGTTTTCACTTTTCTTGGCATAGTCGTATTTGGCGAACAATAAAGTTTCTTCAGCGGAATAGTTTGGCTGAAAAACAAAAATTGCGTTTTTACATTAGAAGAAAGTACCTACCTACGACGGCCATCAAACGTATGGCAAAATCCTAGTAAAAAGTAAAGAGATAGTGTATTTAAAATGACGTAAAAGCCATAGGAAGTAAACGCGAGTTAAACCTTTGAATCGCACCCCGCAGCCACGCCGCCGCCGGTAAGTCACCACCCATTATACAATAATTACTGCCTAAACCGGAGAGCGCTTTCACGGCGTCCCGCGTTCTCACGACCCGGCGAACTCTGCAACTCACTCCCAGGACTCTAAACAGCCAACCCAAAACCTTATCACTTGCTGATAAAGTCCACAATCCCGACAACGATACACTTGTATCGCAGATGCAGGCCCTGCGCCCGCTGCCCAGATGGCGCGATAACGCCTCGCCCTTTATGCCCGCCTGGTACTCGTATCTTTAATGGGTGCCCATATAGGACGGTATCAGCGCTACCGTGTTTGGGATGGCACGGTCTGCTTGTTTGTCTTAAGACAATCGCTGGGTCACGATGGAGACCTTTTCCACCGAAGACAAACTGACCACTTCGTCATAGTCAACCTATATAATAATGTGTTACAAAATGTTTTCTTGCCTTTCTGTTTAATAGTATTCTAATGTGTCTAACTTATTGAGACTGTTCTAAAAATTATAAAGATGGATTCAATGATTTTTCTAATATTAGACCAAAACTGACAGGGATGCTAATCCGTCTAAACGTTTATTTCGTTATCCGTTAACATATTATAGTTTTAACAAGCCTAGGGTAAGAGGTATATGTATATGCAAAGGGGTGCGTACATTTGGGTTTATTTTAACATCCATAGGTATTCACCTAACAACCTAATGTTAAACGACGACGCAGTCTACGGTGGTCATAACTAGAAGAAATCTGACTTTTTAGACACTACCGAGAAAACCACACTCAGGCAACGCATTCCACAGCCAAGACATGTTTGGCTTAGTTTAGATTAGCAGAGCCCTGTACCTTCAGCGCTAGCCCAAATTTTGGTACTCAATAGACGCCAAATGAAGGAAACTGCGAAAGGTGCTTCGAAAAATAAAAAAAGAACGACTCTGCTTTTCCAGTGAGGTTTATACAGCAACCAAGTTTATTTGTCACACGATTTATGTGTGCCTCAATACTTACAGCTAAAACTCTTTCAATTTTTAAATGATCAGCTTTCTTTCACCAATTCTTCAAGGTTTACTTGTTGCTCATTCAATTTCCACGGTATTTCTAGAGGCCTAGCCTTCACCATTGAGTCGGGTACATGCGTCACACGCCCGGAGGCTTTAGCCACAAGAATACCTCATTCATGTAGTCGTACAGTATGCAAATCGTACACCGTACGTAATTGGTTTAGCTATCTTGTTCGTTTTCATGTGAACGTGACTCTTTAGGGGGAATTAGTTAGAAACAAGAAGTTAACAAGATTATCCGCCACAGGAGTTCGCGATTCGAGTTACAGTTTTATTTGGAAAGTTTTATCAGCAGCTGATGATAGCTTTCTACTCGTGAAATAATCCTACTAATGTTCATCATCATCATCATTAACAGCCCACTAAACGTTCCCACTGCTGGCACTCGGGGCCTTCTCTCGCAAGGAGAGAGTTAAGACCATAATCCACCACGCTGGCTCAGTGCGGGTTGGTGGATGACACATGACTTCGAAAGATTCTAGGTACATGTCGGTTTCCTCACGATGTTTTCCTTCACCGTTTTAAGTTAGCGGTACTAATGTTAAGTTACTAATGTTATAATTGCGAAAATTTGGATGTTTAGATGTATGTTGCTTAATCAAACGACCGAGCGAATCGGGTTGAAATCCGGAACACTGTTAGAATTTAAGCTGGAATAACTTGTGCACATGTGTTAACATGTGCTACTTTTTATCTCGGAAAAAATCGTGAACGGGAAGAACTACGCGGGTCGAACGGTGGGCGCTGCTAGTAATTTATTTACTACGTTCTTACCAATATTATTTCCTTGTAATATAGTTGTGTCAATTCAATTTTATTGTATTTTATTTGTATCAAGTGGCAAGAAACATCAATTTCGCCTGCGCACCTGTTTTTTCTAGCTAAACACGCTCCATCGTAGACCGCATCGTCGCTTAACATCAGCGAGATGGCGGTCAAGTGTAAACCTATAAAAGTAAAAAAAAAAACCTGCACGGGCACCCCAGTTTATGCTCTCACTGCTGCAATTCGAGGCCTCTCACAAGAAGAGTGGCAAGCCCATAATTCACTAATCTGGCCAACTGCGGGTTGCCAGATGACGCATGTTCCCGAAAATTGTCTTCCTTGGGCATGCCCTTCGAAAAATAATAATAATCAGAGGTTCAGGCGGGATTCGTTCCAACGACCTCATGCTTGTGAATCTGACGTTTTCACCACTTAGCCACCAAGGCTTATAATTTCATCTGCACCTCTGAATATTTTTCCTTCACGAGTTCGTCAGTGGAGAGATGACTGTGGCTTTATCGGGAAAGGAATAATAAGTACATCATGAGTATCCAGGGTGTTGCAAGCAAATAAGATTATCGTAAATAGATATGTTTTATCTTGTTGTCATAAGAGTCGTTTTGTATTATTATTAGTATTTGAAATGAGTTTGCTCGGGGAGGCATCCTACCATTACCAGTAAATCTATCGCCAAACAGGATTGTGCAAACATTACTGTGAAACTGGAGGGCTATGTTTACGACGAAGCTATTGTTATTCTACATGTAAAAAAAAATTAAACTTATTTATCCACAAATCTGAAGAAACTTTTGAGCGTTAATAAATACATCAATCTTTGAAAAGTTAATATTACACATGTTGCGGCTCGCCAGTTTACTTGAATGAACTTGGATAGATCAGTTTTTGTTTCACAATAAAGAGTTTTCTGTCTATCTTAATGTTACTTGCTTTCTTGGTTGTTTTCATTGCCGCAATTGCCTGTACAGAGACAGCATTCGCTAGGAATGCGTTGGAGCGCCGCGCCGTCTGCGGTCTACCGTAAACGTGCAAAGAAATACCAGGAATTATCGTAATAATTAGCTACTGCTATTTTCCACTCAAAAAGTAAGCAAATCGTGCTATAAAGTGTTGAAATGTTACCAGTATTGTGACGTCTCCCTGAAACGGCTATTACAATAAAGGAATCTATTGGATGAGATTTTCGTTTTTTTTTTTTTTGGATTAACGTTTCTACATTTTTAGTAGTGGTAGGACTCTTAGCAGAGTCCGCCTGGGGAAGTACCACACCTTTGTCAATTATTCTACCGCCAAGCAGTAATGTGCAAACATTACTGTGTTCCGGTTTGAAGGGCAATGTTTCCAGAGAAATTACAGGGCTTAGAGATATAACAACTTAGATCTCTGGGTGACGAGCGCAGTGCGGTGCTAGGTAATGATTTGGGCTCTTCATGTTCCAATAGCTGCGTGTCACTGTGCTGTTATGTGGCAGGCATGTTGCTTACCATCAGGCACATGTCCTGCTCGTCACTCTTTATTTAAAAAAAAAAAAAAAAAAAAAAGTGAACACTTCTTTAGGCGCGCCTAGACAGATATTTCGTGGGTTGTGAATTGGATTCTAGCGTCACGCTCGGATATCATAAGAAATCAGGCTATTGGCCATTTAGAAATGCGTCAGCCAATAGGAAATGCTGAAAAGGCGTGGCCTCGGCATCATGCCATGGCCATCTAGAAATGCATCAGCCAATAGGAAATGCTGGTGCATTTCGAGATGGCCATGCCATGATGCCCAGGCCACGCCCTCCGGTTACACACGTGTAGTTTCCAAAGTAAGCTATCAAATTCTAATATTTTTTCATGGTGTTAGTTATTGTATCGTTTATGTACTCTACATACCTAACGAATTACTTACACTAAGCAGAAACATGTGAATTATCTACAGAAATTCATTGGACAGCGTGAGAGTGGGGCATACCTATTACCTGCAGTGTAGCACTATTAATTCATTTGAACTTTCCGTGTTTAATTTACTGTGTGGCGCTATACTGTTATGGGCAGGAATGTTGCTTACTATCAGGTGTCTGATGGACATACTAGTCTCAACACTTTCATGATCAAAATATTATTTTTGCTCGTAAAAAATTAAGAAAATTCAAATTTTAACTCACGCAGTTCACTAATTTTAATACCTAAACTAACTATAGCAAAAAAACTATACGTCGATATACGTACATTTTTTTGATATTACAAATATCGCCGCACTCATTTCGTTAATGGATGGATTATATGGATAATTCCGGAATTCTATCTACCCGAGTCGCAAGTCTTGGGGTCTACTCGAGATTTCTCTCTCTGCCACACGATGGACCCGGCACCCGCACGGGAATCCATGGAATGCTAAGAAGTTCGTCTCCTTTCGAACAAAAAAGGCAGTATCAAAATCGTCTTATTTAAGTATAATCCAGACGATAGTTCTGAGGTAACAACATAAAAAATACATTCGATTCGACCTCCTAATTTTTTGAAGTCGTTTAAAAAGGATGTTAAAATGTGAAATTGCTGAGAGGTTACATTGTTGATTGTTGATACATTGTTATTACTCCATTGTCGGCGGCGAGGCAGCGCCGGCGGCGGTCATTCCGCTATTTTCGCACGACATGTCTCGCTCGTGAAGATATCTGAGACAGGCTGACGCCTGCTGTTGTCTGGTTTCTCGAAGTGTCGCTGCACAGCAATAAAATATGGAATTTTAAAAAACGGATGATCCTTTACAGATTTGCGTTACGTCGCTCGAAATACTCGAGAATTTGAAACGTGTAGTGTTTATCGGAATGGCTGTGTGTGCTACGATACTTTGGAACTATAACTTATTTGCTCTCGCATGTATCCATCCGTGTTTATCTACATTATATGACACCACTGGAATCAAGACCATAGTCCACTACGCTACCCAAGTGTGGGTTGGGTGGATTTAACGTGTCCGTTGGTACGTTGGTGGTTTACACTTGACCGCCATTTCGGCTTTCTTGGAACACGACGGGTTCTTAACAATGTTTTCCTTCACCGCCACAGTATTAGGTACTGATAAACTCGTACATCTGCACTTAGAAAAATATATTCAGTTGTACAAGAGGAATTCCAACAATTCCTTACAATTCTGAAAGTGGATGTTCTTAGCACTTAGCCTTCACGGCTTTTTGATACGAAGTTCCTTACATCCTTACGGCAGGTTTGGAGGAGACAGGAATTTTGCTGCGCGACCGAACTGAAAAAGATGTATAAGCAGATTAAGTACTAGAACCGTAAGCAAAATATATAACGGAAGTGACGCCTCAAATTGTCCGTAGGTAACCAGTGCTGTCAACTTAATTTTCAGATGATCGTACCATTTTGTTTTCGGCACATTGTGTTGCTTCTGTGTTATCCGAAGGAACTTCGTTCCCGCCAACAGATATCTACTACCCATGACACCAAAACTTTTTTTCCTCCACACCACATTTGAATATAACATAATGAAAAGTTCGCATAAAATTATCGTGTAGCTTTTACTAGCAGCTAGAAAGGCGAAACTATAGCCTAACATCCTTAGTCAATTGTTTTAATGAAAGTAAATCCAATTCCGTAGCTGTAAGTAAAGAGAGCCTATAAAAACCTCGGAATAAGTAAAGTTGGCAAATAGCGGAGAACGTGCGGGGCCAACGACGCGCGACGAGCCCTGATGTCTGCGCAACACGCAGGCGCAGCTGACGACCATGATGGAATAACAGGACAACGGAGTCACTCGTATACAACCATAGAGTAAAATTTTAATATCTGAGAATTACTGTTTCAAATTTGCTCGAGTTTCGAGGCGTCTAACTGTTTGGTGAACTTTGACCACCCAATCAACCCTAAGAAGTAAAGACAAGGAAAGGAATAAGTCAAAACTTCAAAATCACAGCGAGTGCGAATGAGACGCAGCTAGCAGCCGGTCAACAGACTTACCAGCCTAAGTAGACCTCTTTGATTTTGGGAATCACATGGAACGAAAAAATTACCTCAACAATAAATATTTTTTATGGCGATGACCTACCTCTATATTAATTATTCGTATGAGGTGATACCATTCTTCTGATAACTGGAAGTTTTGATGTTGTTCCCACATCACTATAAGAAAAAAAATTTTTTTTATCGATTTTTTTAAATTATTTTTTTATTTTAAAAAACCTTTTTAAAACAGAAACAACAGATGGAATCCGCACAGGTCGAAGTTCTGATCACAATTAGTATTCGTTTGTCCGAGTGCCCATTGATATTGCGCGAAATTGCATTATAATGGCAGAATTCAGAAGATATTTTTTACTGTATGTACACAACGTACCACTGATATAAGATAGTAGTAGTAAATGTTTCCTAGTCTATGTGCTCTTCCAAACTATAATCTAACTTTGTTCCAAATTTAAATCCGATCCGTTAATACGTTACGACGTGATTGAGCAGCATACATCTAAACATTTATAATATTAGTAGGCTTCTTATTGTCCTCATTTGAGGCAATAAATAACAGAGACAGTTGATATATGACGTACCAGGCGATCATAAACCAGCAGGTGAGTTCGTTAGCTGCAGTATACATGACAGCGTTGCGTGCGCACGCAGCCGCCGGCAGTCATGCAATGCTGCTGCCTCGTAAACTGATGCGGACTCATCGAGCGGGACTTCACTTACTTCAGAACTTACGATACACTTGAAATGTTTACAAAATAACGCAATTTAATAGGGACAATCAAACAAAAAGAAGTCGTAGCCTAGTGCCGAAAACGTCCATTTTCATAATCGTGTTGGGTTTCAGTGGCGACGGCAACTCTGATTATTATTCCGATTGCAGATAGATATACAACTTTGTCGTCGACGATTTTAACAGTGATGGAAAACTTCGTTCGGAAATCGATACGTTCCAAAAAAGTCATCTTTTGAGAGCTTGCGGCTTTCGCCAACGCGCACCAGACTAGCCTCGTGTCCACTGCCGTCCACTGCCGTGTCCGCTGGTCTAGTGTACTATGTCGTTTACTCTCTCCATATACTGGTAACATAATGCCCAGAATCCCAGCAGTAGGAACATAAAATAGTCTACTCATACAGAGCAGCAAATCAATTACCTACACAGTCTGCGCACTACATCCGATAAAAACCGATAAGCTATCAACTTTGCGGCGATGTCCAAGGCTTTGAAGCCTTACTGCTTCTGTTTTGTCGTCTCATCTGACATGGTTCTTCTGTGTTGTTCCCAGGCATCACATACCTGACCGGCGAGAACTTCCTGGACGTGCTGGACAACGGAGCGGAGCTGTGTCAGCTGGCGGCGGTCATCCACGAGCGCGCGCGGGACGCCATCCACCGCGGACTCATCGTCGGGGTAACACACTCCATTCACCTTCGTTTAAAGCTGAACAGCCCCTCTGCTTCTGCTCATTCATGGGTTCCCTTAAATCCTTAAAGCGTCTCTATAAACAGAAGGAAAGGGGTGTCCTGCTTTATAGAGAAGCCACTTTAAGGGTACCCTATTAGAAGATACGTAGCAACCGCCGTATCAGCTGCATCAATGATACGAACCCCCAAGCTACAAAGACACCTAACGATTGTAAGCAAAGATTAGTAGATTTTATCCATAATCTTTATCCTTAATTTGGCCCTCCGACTAATTTTGATACAGAGGTCCTGCGAGGCACATTAGGCCACTGCTGTGAATCTTCTGCCGTTATGTATTTTAAGGAATATATTAATATTTTACCATACATCAAAATAGCCCAATCGAATCTTATTATCCGCTCGCTTCACCGATGTGCGAACGCGTTTGCGAAAATGGCCGAAAAATCAGTAACGTAAGTGCGTTGTGTGCTTAAGCTTGTGAAGAGTATCGACTATATTATGAATAGGAGGCTTGAACCATGAAGAGGCTTATAATGGAGATGTTGTCCGCAACCGTTAGATGATGTTGAATGATGCTGTCTCCGGCCAGTTGATAACGTTGTCGTATGTCCCCCTCAGCCGGTGCCGAGCGTGCGCGGGCGCTGCTGGCAGCGCGCGGCGCGGCGCAGCTTCTTCTCGCGCGACAACACCGAGAACTTCCTCACCTTCTGCCGCGAGCTGGGCGTGCACGAGAACCTGCTCTTCGAGAGCGACGACCTCGGTAACTCGCCCAGGACAGTCCCTATCACTAACACACACTCAATTTATCTGTAACTTGCGGTGCTACACAGGATTTTGATCTTTTCATCATTTAGTAGCAGTACCTAATGTAAAAACATCACATTACTGATATTAGAACATCATGTGTTCCGGTTTGAAGGCCCATGTTTCTAGTGAAATTATAGTGATGTTTGCACAGTACTGCTTAGCAGTGAAATAAATGGCATAGGTGTGGTATTTCCCCAGGTGGACTCCGTAAAGAGTCCTACCACTGTTAAAAATTGCTCCTGGATCCGCCCTTGCTAGGGTGAGAGAATAGAATAAGACAGAAACCATAAGTCTTTCCTAGATAAACTTTGAAAGTTTAAAGTACTAAATGTAAATTCGAGACATCGGAAGTTAAAATCTAAATAATATCACATTCCAATGATAATTTTCACCAGCTCTACACCAATTAGAGCCTGAAACGAAATCTAAACAGCATAATGGTTTTGCATACCTGTCACCAGGAAAACATAATAGACAAAATTGTGCATATGACACCAAATGTATCCATGTACCAAATATGTTTACCTTATTTAATTTAATGAATTCCAGTCCTCCACAACCAGCCGCGGCAGGTGATCCTGTGCCTGCTGGAGGTGGCGCGGCTGGCCACGAAGTTCGACGTGGAGCCCCCGGGGCTGGTGGCTCTGGAGAAGGAGATAGCCATGGAGGAGCGCGACTCCGGCCTGGACTCCGCCATGTCCAGCGCCGCGTGGCAGTTCCGGGACATCTCGCCGGCTCCTAACGACAAGTTAGTATTGTCATTGATAATGGTAGGTGAGCCCACGATGCTAAATGGGGAGTTACTCGAGCGTCATAGAGACCTATTGGATTGTAAAGCTAAGGTACGTAATAAAAAGATTAAAAACAAATTTTACCTTTTCATCAGTGGGGGCGCCGCTACAGAATTTCAAATGCGAAAAATTAGCTTTATGAGCTAATTAGCTATGAATTTTGTTACTTCGGCTTGTGGAATCCTTAGATATTATAGTTTACGTTATCCGTGAATTATTTTCTTTTAAATAAAATAGCCACGCTTTAGAATATAGAGAAGAGGTTTTTAAAACATTATTATTATTATTATTAAATTAATAACATTATTAAGCGTTAACATTATTATTATAAAATTGTACCTACTAGCAGGATGCAACTGTGTTGTTTCCTATTTTGCGACACCCTATCAGGGTCTTTGTACATAGTTTAAGATTTTAGTCATAAGGTCTATATGTACACTGTGCAAATAATAAATAATAAATAAATAAATAAAATAAAAAAAACTCTGTAGCCCTCTACTTTCTTTGCGTCACTCTAGAATTATCAGATTAGTGGAATATACACTTTTTAGCATGTAGTTAACTCGCCCTACTGTTAGTCTGACGAGCTCGAGAATTTCTGATGATCAAAAATCTTTTTTTCTTAATCGACCTTATTTCGGGGCTCATATTTGGTTAAGATACTTACAATACAATACAATACAATAATTCTTTATTACATCCACAATTTTACAATACATTTAACACTAATAGATACAATTTACGATTCAATAATTTGCAGAGCAATGGGCGGCCTTATCGCTTAAAGCGATCTCTTCCAGGCAACCTTAGGAAGAACTTGTTTTTTAAAAATATCGTGTGCTGTAGGTAGTGTAGGTACTTAACCGGGGGTACAAGGTTTCCAACTGTTTATTAATCTGCCGCGCTGGAGTAAATCCCGAAATCCTCTCTTGGGCTCCCCTACTATAATGTTTTAATCGTTATATCTCTCATCATCTTCATTATTATCAGTCCATACTCAACGCAGTCTTCAGTCTTACGTTTCCAACCGCCACCAGCTGCTTTTCGTAAATCTTCACGCTATCTCTTCTCAAGGGTGTCTTACACTACCTGCGTTTACCAGGGTTTCTCAGGGTGTCTTACACTACCTGCGTTTACCGATTTGCGGTTTCGACAACCACAGATTTCAATTTTTTTTGCTATACATATGACGTCTTTGTCGACAACAGAACTACAACAGTTATCAGTTTTGCGACTGATATGACCAGCTCACTGCCATTTTAACTTGCTAACGCACAGCGCTATGCCAGTGTCGACGACCTCACTACGAATGCAAGCCCTCAGAGAAATTGCGAGCGTAGCTCACTGAGCAACTTTGAACTTACGGACCACTTTACTGTCATTAGTATATATTCCATAACATAGGTTTTACACTTTATCTTCACCAATTTCTAAAAATAAACTCGTTATTTGACCTTCTTTTTCAGATCTACGTCAGAGCTTCCACCTTCCTCAGACCACAATGATGGTAAGTAAGAACATCAGTTTTGTATTTTTCTAACTCAAGTGACTAAAGGGGAGGAACTCATTAGAAAACTAACAATGCTTAAAATCTTTTGTCACATAGTAGAGAAGCAAAAATAGTTATTAACGTTACTATTTTTTTTTGTTTCTTTTCGTATTAATAAGTTAATACAGGGCTCTTGACGTCTTGACATATTTGTAAAAACTTTGGCTTCATACATTAACATCGGTGGCTTATATTTCCAGGCCAAGTCGCAGTTCCGGATAATGTGGACAACGAGAGCACCAAGTCGGACGGGCAGGCCAGCTCCGACTCCGATGTGCCGCTCAAACCCACCAACGAACTCGACAAGAGGGTAATTAGAGTTACTCATATGTATACTAATTTAATTACAAACATATCACGCCGTTCTCGTTGGGAGGACATAAGTGAAAACCTGACCATGGCTGTTTGCTCCGCTTTCCCACATATAATTTCTAATTTATTTAAGTAGACACATATTTATGGCGTTATTGGACAACGTTGTTTACAATCTGGTCTATTGTTAGCAAATTTCACTGTGTGAATCCTAATTTTCTTCCCTAATAGTCGTTCATAAGAATATCGTTTTGTGTCTGACCTATGTTATGCAGTCAGTCGGGTTTTCATTTTAAATGCTTCGACGCCCAGAAACGAAGGGTAAACGGCCCCAAGGTCTGCCCCAAAAAGAGGTGGAATGATGAGCTCAACGGCTACAACAAGGATTGGCTCACAATCGCTTTTGATAGAAACCATTGGTCCCTCCAAAGTTGGGATATATCAAATGGGAAGTGAGGTCTTTGCAACATTGCGACAAGCTAAGCTACTTTTTCCAACAGACTTCAAAAAAAGAGGAGGCTCTCAATTCGGTTGTATGTTTTTTTATTGTATTAAAATACAATAAACGTTGCACTGCAGCATCGGATTGGCTGTATAGTCGAGGTGAAATTTGCCAGCCGGGTCCAGCCTACGTCGCCGGTCGCCGGGCCCCCACGGGCCTGATTTGTGGAGCATGCGGTAACCGTAGGACTCGGTCCCCGGGCTTATGATCGTCATGGAACCTCTCCGTCCCTTTCGGTTCAGTTCGTCTATATCGTACTGTATATGAGACTCCCTGTCCTCGGGCCGCAGGTGCAGCTGGTGACGCGGCTGATGGAGCGCGGCTGCAGCTGCGGCGCGGGCCGCTGCTCCAAGCTGCTGAAGGTGAAGAAGGTCGGCGAGGGACGCTACAACATCGCCGGGAGGAACGTCTTCATCAGGGTGAGTATTCTATAGTTATAGATCACGAATGACAACGTTACCACTGACACGTGCAGACCATTATACCCGGTTTCATGGTTGCTGGATTGTGGCCAAAGATCATTGGTGTACACTGTACATCTATCACTCCAAGCAATCGGCCTGGCTAAGCGTATTATGACTATCATTACATGCTGAATTGTTATTCCGTCTTCATCTTTGTTCATTGCTTGAGTTTGATATTTTAAAAAGATCGATGCATGCCGTTGTGCAAAATATTGACAATGTGTTTTGTTCGCGCCAGCTGCTGAAGGGGCGGCACATGATGGTGCGCGTGGGCGGCGGCTGGGACACGCTGGAGCACTTCCTGTCGCGCCACGAGCCGTGCCAGGTGCGCCTCGTGACGCAGGGCCGCGCGCCGCCGCTCACCATCCGCCGCAGCCCGCCCGCCTCACCCGCCGGCTCGCCCGCCCCCTCCCCCGCCGGCTCCCAGCGCGCGCTCGACTCCACCCCCTCCCCCACACCCGAACCCTCCACCCGCGCCACCTCCCCCGACTCCAAGGGCTCCCGCGCCAGCAGCGGCAAGTCCACCCCCCGCACCTCCACGCCCAAACCGAACCGAGCCGGCCTCACTCTCCCGCTCCGCTCTGAATCTGAAACACGCCAAATCTCCACTCCCCGCGCTAGGAAGCAATCGGCACCCAGCTTCAGCACCCCCAGCACCCCGGGCCGCTCGGTCCGCACCCCGCCCGTAGAGCACAGGAAGTCCCTCACCAACGCCCCGAAGAAGTCGCGGAGTATGAGTCTCGCGCAGAAGGACGAGAAGTTCTGCGGGACGGAGCGCCTCAACCAGGCCAAGGCGCGCAGCGCGAGCGCCGCGACGACGCCGACGTCCCCGGCGCCGCGGAAGACTCGCAGCCAGAGCTTGGCGTCCACGCCGGTCGCCGAGCCTAAGAAACCTATCTCCAACGGCTACGCTAAGAAAACTCGCAGCATGAGTCTCGCAGCACCGGACGTGAGGCCGCTGAAAGGCTCCACCCTGAGCGTGAGCTCGGGCGGGCGCGGCTCGGCCGTGACCATCAGCGGCGCGCTGACGCAGGCCGCCATCGAGGAGACCATCCGGCGCTCGCTGGCCGCCACCATCGCCGACGACCACGACTCCTCCAAGAAGCCGTTCCTCCACATCAAAGCCAAATACCGGAGTCCCCCACCGCGGGAAGTGCCTCCCAGATAATCCTCTTCCATTCCTTAATTTTATGCTTTGACACGTAGTTTAGTTCTCTAGTATTCTCTAGTTTAAGCGGTTACTTCACGTTCATTCTCCGTGTAAGAGACTAGTCATAATGATTTTAATTATGGTATTTAATTGTAGTTTAATTTAATGGATCATTATTAATTTCCAACGCAATGTTTCACTAAGCTAAGTATTTATAATAGTGTGCCCAATCGAATTTCATTGTTTTTAACTACTAAGATTTTTGAAAACTTTTTTCCATAACTGGCATAAACGCTGAGCCTGCCAGGCAATAACCAATCACAGCTCGTGGAATCGATGTACAAAGAAGCTGTCATTGGCCCACTGCACGAGTGACCAATGACTACTGTTCTTTATGGCAATGGCGGGCGTTATTGTCGTTTATCCTTTATAAGAGTTATGGCAAAACAGCTTTTAATTAGTTTCTTGATCAGACAGGTTCCATGATCATTCACTAGTGTATATGCAAGTGGCCTCCGACCCTCACGGTACAAATCGTTGTTAGCGTCCACAGTATATTTTCATAACATAGAAGATATTTTTGCACGACAGTAGTTATACGAGCACTTACAATAGATTCTGCAGGTTTGTGTCGGGTTGCACAGAAACGATATATCAAGCTGACAGCAACACAATTATGTTTATTAGCTTGCGAAAGTATTGTTCTTAAGCACATTTAACTACAATGATTGCATGTTTGCCGCAGCTAGGCTGGAAATTGATATGTGTTGACATTTGCCACACCTAATAGATTCAGAATTTCTGTGCAACTCGATTTTCTATTTGGTAAGTAATGGCTGTGTTCTAACGATGTAATCTGCTGAATCTCTATATTTAATCGAAGTATTGTAAGGATTGGCTCAAATCTACGCTTATTGCATTAATGACACGACACGAAACTTCTCGAACGAACGTTACTTAACTGATCACTCGACTAAGCACTTACTTTGCTTACTTACTGCTGCGACCTGCTAAGTGAGTCGTATACCTGAGATACAGCTCACTTGGCTCTCCTCACGCTATTCTCAATCGCTTCCGAACTGTTGCTTCAAAATTGGCCAACATTTTGTCAAACAAAATTCGCTTTTTTATCAATTTTGATGGATTCAAAGTTTGAGACAATCCTTTGAGTATGAATAAAATTAAATATTTGATACAAAATATTCATGAATTAATGTATTTTAAAGTAAGTTTAGATTTTTGATATTATCACGGTTTTAATGTAACGATCATGTAAATTATTAATTATTATTGGTAATTCATAATAATTCACTGAGCTTAGCTTTTATTTATAAAAATGGTGATACGTCGACATGGTGCGGCCAGGATATCTGCCGATCTGCAATATTGTGCCAACAGTTTTATTACGTACATATGGTTGATAATAAACTTTGTAATATTCAGTAATTTGTGTTTCATTATTGCTGTAGTCAGCACGCTTCTACACTACACCACACTGCGTTTCCGATAAATGAGCCATTGTTAGAAGAAAATGATAATTTGGTAGCTACGACCTATGTCCTAGAAACGATAGGTACATATTGGCACTATCACTTTTATCTTAGTCAATTGAATGCAAATAGCTTTAATTAAATTAAAGCTTTTATTAAAATTAGATTAAATTTAATTTAAATAAATTAAATTTAACCTTTAAACTTAATAGGTACATTAATTTAACACGGACAACAGATTGTTTCATGAATTTGGCTTAATTAAGTGAAAAGTAATTTGAGAATCAAAAGCTTATAACTAGCCACACTTGGACAAAAACAAATGTGTTTATTTGTGTGATTTTACAAATTTACATTCAGAGACAGAGACGTGGACAAAATAAACATGTTCTAGTCATGCAGCGCCGTAAGGAGCCTTGTGCATCAAAACTATCTATTTTAGTGTAATGTCTTGTTTCGAGGAAAGTACCTATCTTCGTAAATGAAACATGAGAAAGTCACTGGGTACACCTCTAGTAGGTACCTACGCTCCTTGGGTACAACTTATCATATCCGAAAATATGATACTTAGTGAAAGAAGGCGGAGCAACAAAATTGTGATTTTGTTAGTGTTCTAACCGGCTCGTAACGCTACCAAATGTGTGGAAAATTAGAACAAAATTTGCTAGCGTTAACGTTGCGATAACGAAGTCTGTAGTATTTGTACCTAGCCTACTTTGGTAATCGTATATAACATCTCAAATTCAAATCTGACGAGATGTGGCAAGCATTTTGTAGAAACAGTGTCGTCTATCTTGGTAGAAGCAAGCACTAAATAAACTACGCTAGCAGACCTACTTTCAAAATACGAATCAAATTGATTTCAAAGTTAATCAGAGAGTTATTTGTGGTTATATCTATTGGAGACCTTAAAATTAAGTAAATAGGTAGGTAGGTATAAAATCCAGACTCTCCTAGAGATGATCCAAACTTCCAAACCAACCATCATAGGTATTTATCCATAATAGTTTAATAAGAAGGGCTTGGTTAAAAATGTTTAGTTCTCTTTTGTCGTATCAAATTATCATAAACTCAACTGATTGTTTTACTTAAAATTAGCATACCTAGTAGATACATTTATAAACAAAATTCGCCGAGGAATGAGCCGTGAGAAAGGGCTGTTTCCAGCTGTAGACAAGGGTAGACTGATTATGATGATGTGAAACAAGTAGAAATATTTATAGCCACTCGTCGCGTGACGCTAAGAAAGTGTGCGGAACACAAGGTTCCTTACTCATTCGTGCAGAAGGGGCTGTTTTAATATTTCATAGATTTCATGACGATGAATGCTTTTTCACTAAACTAGGTTCTTACCTACCTACAGCACTTATGTAGGTGTTAGCGCATGTGGTGTAAGTACGTCACGGAGAACCAATTTGCAAACTGGAGAAGCTTCAATCTAAAACAAAAGTAGATTAAAGCACAATGTCACCAGCACTGCAAGCATGTTCGATCCATTCATGGTGCAGAGTTCGGCAGTGGAAAGCACGCAAAGTAAGTATCCATATAAAGTAAAACACCACATTGTAAACTTAATTTATTGAATTTTGAATTTAATTTACCTAAGTTATTACAGTTGATGACAACATTGTGATCAATAATCAGGGTATTCACCGTGAAACTTTGTTGAAAGGAGTCCCCAATACTTCCCTGTTCACGGATTGATTGACAAAACCTGATGATAGGTCAGAACAAACTTTGTATTTGCTTGATAACGTCACTTGCTTTTTATGTTGCCATCACGTGTACTTCAGAAATCAAGCTTCTCATTTTAAAAACTTTCATTTAAAGGGTTGTATGCTTTTCGATACTATCACGTGCGTTATCTATAGATCACTAAAAAGCAGACATTTGTAAAGAAATAACTCCACAGTAGACCGCAACCTCGTCTGATTTTAAGCAACAATACGGTTGACATTGGAGCACGCTTACCTAGAAGAAACCGTTTCACTTTAGACTTTAAAGTGAGGTCTTTTCCAGACATACGGTACCTACTATATTTCAAAACGCCAAACGTATTGCATGCCTCTTGAGGCCAGTTTCTATTTAAGACACCATGATTACGCTTATTTACAATAAATCGAGCTCACACCACTGTATAAAGAAAATGATTAGTGTGTTCATGTTGAGTACCCGCTCTCCGTCCACAGTGCCGGCAGTCTGCGCCGGCGCCGGCGGCGCGCGCGGTGCCAGTCCCGGTGCGCGCCTCGGTCACGCCCAACAAGCGCCGCTACACCTACTACAACAAGATGTTCAAGCCCATGTGCTACGCGCTGCCCAAACCCTTCACCATATCCCTAGTCTAGTCCCACCATGCGCTATAACTTTACTACAACCGACTCCCTGTTCTTCCTCAACTTCAGCATATTTATAATAGAGTACAAGGTACCTGAATGTGATCTTTAGGGCGTTTGGCAGATGACGGGGCAGTCTTTTTGACCACGAAGCAATAAAGACCCCGGCGGATATTGACGGTGCAGTATTTTTGCCCTCCGTGGGCGTTGGGGTCCCTTTGCGCTATCGTTTGCGGTGAAATATCGTCCCGGCCCGCCCCTTCGTCTGTACAGCGCCTTACAAGCTAATCTACGTATTTGATTAAATGCAATCACTGTTGTTTTCTATACTAGTATCATTCGTAAGTAATGATACTAGTGCAATTTACTCAACTGTCGTCTCTATTGTATAAGCTGCCCACTTTGTATTCGCACAGCTCACAAGCTGAGACTCCTAACCTTCGGTCTGAAGATTTAGAAGAAGTTAAGATCATGCTGGCCAAGTACCTACGCGGCGGACGTACTCGGAAGCTGTCTTGGACCATGGCAATTTCCTTAAAATGTTTTCCTGCATTGTTAAAGACAATGATGATGATAAACTTGTAAATCTGCACTGGGAAAATATTCAGAGTTGCAGAAGGGATTTTCGATGATGGGATACGAGATTTGTGAAATCAGAAGTTTTCACCGTAAGCCCGTAAGGCTAAGAACTCACGGACCGATTTTCACCCGTGCCCGCCGCAGTTGCGAAGCTACGCTTTTATTTCAAAATCACGAGACCGCTTATTTTCGCGGTTTTCACAGCCGCCATGGTTGAAATTATCCTGATTATCGCGGGTGAAAATCGCTCCGTGTGTTATTAAACATAAAATACCACTTCTACCGACAACAAAAATTTAGTAAATATATCTGTCTAACATTTCTAACGAAATATCTTTTAACTTTTTTACGTTTGCAGACGTCTGCATTTTTTAAAATAAACCGGAACGGTCCATAGTATGAGACTCTAGTGAACTCTAGTCTAATTAGAAAATGTAAGATTGTACACATCAATCTTAAATGGCTGGGCTGCTAGTCGTCAGAAATCTTCAAGCAATTTGCTTTCTTAGGAGGATAGCCTTGATTCTTTTGGAGTAGAAATACCGTGCGATAAAATTCTAGTGATCTAAATATTTATGTGGTTGCGTTCGCAAGTTATTTACCAACGGCCAAGAGCTTAGTTGTACATATACCTGGTAATTAATAAATAATTTATGTAAAGTTACTCTAAGCCGTCTAAGCGAAGTACGAACAACTAGCACGTCTAGCAGTTGTCACGTAAAGGCTGGTTTATTTTCCTAGCAATGCTGTTCTACATATGTACATACATCCTAGCGTTTACGTGATGTTAATGCAGATCCTAGTGTCAGTACTCCGCTTAGTAAGCGGCAGCACTCGCTGCTAGCCCACGCTACTAGCATTTGAAGTTGTGGATAAGGACCAACTCGACCCTAAAACGGTTATGGCTTTGCTATTGGTATATCTAAGCAAAATAGAGAGAGCGATATCTATGAAAAGACCACTTTAGTTACGCCATAGAACCAACCCGTAGAGCACCGGGCGGCCCACATGAACCGAACTTGACCATATCAAGCTGAAACTAAGTAAAGAGATACTGTGCATCAAGTGGCGCCCTGCAGGTCTACCGGCTAACTCTTCTGCCTTCTGCTATGCTTTGATTTGTGACGTCATCGGCCAATTTGATAACGTCGATGAAAGCAGACAACTACATCTACTTTCCGTTCCGCTGCACACAGAAAGCAGATGTAGTTGTCTGCTTTCATTGGCGTTACCAAATTAGCGGATGACGGAACAAATCAAGGCAAAGCAGAAAGCAGGAGAGTTTAGCAGGCGGCAGACCTGCCGGTGCCTCCGTATGACTCCATGTTACGTTCATCGTACGTGGTTGACGTACATACTAAACGTTTGTAACTTTCTGAAAATTAGGTCTAAAGTCAAACGGAACAGGGCGGCGACCCAGCGACACTTTGTGTGCGGTCCCCGTGGACCGCTTGGTGTTTCGATGATACTAATCAAAACGCAGTTTGGCCAATATAACTAAACCCTGCAGTTACAGGTACAGGTAGCGGTTCGCGCGGAGACCGCGACCGGAAATCGCGACAGGCACTTGACATTATGGAAATGTACGGACGCCAGTTCGCGCCGAGACCGCGACACGTGTCTCGGTCTGCTGTCGCGGTCTCGGCGCGAACTGGCACCCATACAATTCTATAATGTCAAGTGTCTGTCGCTGTCGCGTTAGTAATTTACATTCTCTTTGGTCGCGGTCTCCGGTCGCGAACTCCTGTCGCGGTCTCAGCGCGAACTTGCACCATAGGATTCGCTGTAGTTTTTGCGTTTTATTGATAAGGGCGCACGCAGCTACTAACTTTAAGACTATTCGTCGATGTAGGTATATTCTTTGAGAAAAGTTTTAGAATAACCCATAATAAGTGTAGTTAAAATTGCACAGTTCTAACTTGCCTATTCTTGAACAGGTTTATTGTATATTGACTATTAGCCACAACAGTGCCATAACAAGTTATAATAGTTAGGCGCTTTGCAAACATCAGGGCGGGCTGGGCCGGTCACTTTCAGTACCTACCTACCAATACATACACAGGACACAGGGCAAAAAGACCGAGCCGCTAGTGTCCCGCCACGTAGGACGTCCGTCTGGGGAAGTACCACACCTTCGCCAGTTATTCTATCGCCAAGCAGTAATATGCAAACATTACTGTGTTCCGGTTTGAAGGTCAAGGTTTATAGAGAAATTACAGGGCATAGAGATAAAGTATCTTATATATATCTGGGTGACGAGCGCAGTGCAGTTCTAGGTAATGATTTGGATTATTCATGTACCTAGCAATAGCTGCATGTTACTGTGTTGTTATGTGGCAGGCATTTTGCTTACCATCACGCACATGTCCTGCTCGTCTCGTCACCACAGAACAAATACCTCGTCACTCTATAGGAACTATAAAAAAAGGTAATGGCGACTATTGTTTTGCGGTCAAATAGACTGCCCCGTTTGAAACCCCCCGAAATCTAAGGTACGAAATTATTTGAAGAATACAACATATTTTGTTCACACACGTTTCTATAAACTTGACTATGAAAACACAGAGGCAACTTTTTGTTCTAGAAAAATAATGGCAACGAGGATTACGCGGGTAAAACCGAGGGGCGCTGCTAGTTAGGTACTAAATCATTTAAAGGTAGTTTTGAAACAATTTTGATTAGGTACCTAATATCCTTTCTCATACGTGCAAAACACGTGTACTAAGCGGAAAGCACCTGTTTTCCTCATTTAGACGAACATTTATCAAATTTTGGTAGCGAACAGACTTTTTTTATCGCGTATAATATTATGTCCGTGTTTGATCACCAACTCGCCCGATGGTAAGCGACAGTTTGGTCGAAGATGACGCATTTTTGCTAGGTTTTACGAGTGTATGTGTTTGGCTTAGTACATGTGTTCTGTTAAAAATACATCACCATTCTACCAATAATAAGTTATTTGTATCAGTTAACTGTCAATTACTCACGCAACATTAATACGATGTCAAAATAATCCCTATGACAAAAACAAGCTTAGTACTATAAGGGTTGAAGATTACACATTGAAATAATAAACCATAAGTGATTTCATAATTTATTCATTTAATACCTCATTAGGTAAATACAAAATAACTAAAATAAGTATAAAATTAATAATAGGAATGAATGAATAAATGCCTAGTTTTAATTCATTGCTAGATGTTGTATAAACTTATTTAGAGAGCGGCATCAGGGTGGGGATCTACCAGAGGCTTGTAGAAGGAAATAAGTTGTTATAAATAGATCAATCATTTTGAGTTGATTTACAAAAATGTGCAACATACATCAGAATATAATTTCCACAGATATCTCTGGTAGATCCATTACTCATTTTGATTCTAATCTCCAATTCTCCACAAATTGATTCAATGGTATAATGCGTTTATGCTACGTCACTGATTTTGTTTTTTACAATGGTTTTATGAGCAACATGTATGACAGTCGAAAAATTATTTGTATCCTAGTTCGATCATAGTTTTGTAAAAACCAACGCACATTAGGCCACCCACAGTGAATGTAAACTGCTCTATAAGGTCGAGTCGAGTAAGCTCAGTCGAGCCGTGCAACATACTGCTGTGGGCTAAACGTTCTACATTATCATTATTTATTTATGTATTTGATAGCAAACTAACATTATGTATTTTGGTAATGTCAGTTCCATTGAATGTCCAAGTATAAATAAGATTATATCAAGTGTATCTAGCTAGCTATAGTATAGTGCTCGCTAAACTTTATGAGCTATCAGAAGTTAGACACGGGTACAGACTGCGCATCACCAATAAAGTCACCTCTACTGAAAGATACCTTTCGTTGAAAGTTTTGTATCGCTCGCTCTATGCCCCGAGAGCTCATAAACTTTAGCGCGGATTATAGTTAACTATAAATAGGCAGTATTAAAAGCAATCAGTTCGCAATAAACTATAGAAAACATACTGTTTATTCATTTTAACCTAAATACTATGCGCTTTTACATCTTCGATTATGGTAACACTTCGATTTTGTGCTTTACAATTTACGCAGTTTCTTCCTCAAGATTCTATCTTGTGTTGTCAATGATTTTACCATAACCGAAGATTGTGACTAAACTAAATCTACCAATAAAAAATGGTAATAAAAAAAATTAATACATATCGGTAGTCATTGTTTACGTGTGATTAAATAATTTATTTGGCCGATAAACTTATAAACTACGCTTAAAACTTATACACCATCGTGGCGGTTTCGAAGCTGAATTACAGCTAATATAAAATGTATGAATTTAAACATTTCAAACACACTAATTGTGTTTTTTATATAAAACGTGTGTTATCCGCTTGAAGCGATCGTGTCCATATAACTCTTACTTACAATTTTTTAAATGACTTGTGGCAGTTAACCTCGTGGCGACAAAACATGTCCTATGTTTAAAGTTGGTGTTTAGAGAATGGTAGAGTTACTACGTGTTTCGTTAAGACTATCTAAGAGAACTATTTATAAGCGATTTTCATAAAATTACAAAACTGGCTGATATGAAGTCACTAGAATTTATCTTAGACAAAAGAAAAGCATCCTTTAGCAAACTGTTACATAAACCTATTGAATGAGACTATTAAAAAAAAAAAAACTAGTTGTGAAACTGCCGATAGAAGGGCCTGGTCCGAATGTTTATGGCAAAATATAAATTGAATTCGTAACGAATGAGGATGATGTGCAATATTTTTTAATTTACTTGACATTTTCCTTATTTGTACAGCCATCATCTAACAACCAGAATATTTTTTTTAATAGTTCTCATGTAAAACACAAAAGTTTGAGAAATTTTAATATAATCTGAATACTGATGTGAAAGCAGGAATCGTAGTAATCGAAAAATATTAACTTTTATATACTCTAAGCACAATCAAGCTTACATAATAATAACATCTCTCTTAAAACTCTTTTAATTTCTACATTTTCTCTCTACTTATTGTAAGATCAGCCATTCCATTAATAGATACGAGAAACACTCGAAATAATTTATTCGAGACACACTTCCGCCACACGCCTTCTAGTGAGGCAAAGCAAATAATTCAACACTTTCACATCAGCATAGCTCTCGGTATGAACACTATTCAATATCCTTCCTATCCTTCTAGCCGTCCATCCCGGGAACAAATCTGAATACACATTCTATAATTTTAATTAAAATACTGCTGTCCAAAAGTCAACAAATTACTTTCGATTTTGTCCTTGTAACTTCTGCACTAAAAATTAAGTGATAATTACTTATTATAAAATGTGCGTCCAGATTAATTGTTGACGAAAACAGATCAAGACGAGAATGCCAAGATTGATCGGTGGTAATACAACCGAAGACAGTTGTTTCATACAAAACCAAGTTTGAAGTACATGAACAGAATTTGCGCAATTTTAGGGTTGACTCAGTAGAACATTTGTTTTGGATTACAGTAGAACCAGTACAATTTAATAATGGATGCTCAAGAGTTTTACTTTTGGGGATACCCTCTGTATATAGTAGTGGTCGTAGTCCCCATCACTGCAGTCCCCCCAAATTCCCGATACTTCAGCCCCAGTCTTCCTGAGTCCCCGTTACTTCCGTCCCTGCCTCCCCAGTCCCCGTCACTCCCTCCCTATCTTCCCCACTCACCCCCCGTCCCCATCACTTCCCATCTCCCAGCCCCCACTCTCCTATCACTCCTTCCCACTTATCCCCCCACTTCTCCTTCTCTCCCCCCTACTTCTTCTTGCTCTTCCCGAGCGTGAGCGTGTGGTGCGCGGCGGCGGCGTGCTGCTTGCGTCGGTTGAACTCGATGCTGTCGTCCTCGATCTTCTTCCGCAGCTCCTCCAGCCGCTTCTTCTCGTCCGTGTGGTCCTTCTTCAGCTTGTCGAACTTCGAGTGCAACTGGAATTGTACGACCGGGTTATTAACAAACGTAATAGGTAATAGAATGGAATTTATTATTTTTATATTTGATAACATACAACTGACTTTTCACACCAAAATATATTTAAAAACCAGTAATTACGATCAAAATCTTCACAAATTAAATTGAAATTAATATGATGATATTTATACACGGTAAGTTTTGTTAAAGTTTTTTTTGTTAATACCGCTAACTTAAAAACAGTGAAGGAAAACATCGTGAGGAAACCGACATGTACCTAGAATCTTTCGAAGTCATGTGTCATTCGCCAACCCGCACTAGGCCAGCGTGGTGGATTATGGCCTTAACTCTCTCCTTGCGAGAGAAGGCCCCGAGTCCCAGCAGTGGGAACGTTTAGTGGGCTGGTGATGATGATGATGATGAAGTTTTGTTAACGAGAAATCTTATGGTTCGTCGCCGAACGCTAATGTAGCAGCAAAAACGGCGCAGAGCTCGCTTTTAGAAAGAAAAAGGGCAAGGGGGCTGTTTGTGTATTAAAGTTTATTGCTTGCAATGGGATGGGAAAAAATAAATAGATGTGTAGTAAACATGATTACATTATAACTTCACCAGGGGTTTAGATCATGAAGATCAGTCGCACACTCACCCAAGTGTATCTGATAAAAAAAACGATAAGCTCGCAATCGACGATGTTCAACACTGAAGTATTTTTCGCACAAGATTGTCGTTGTCTATGAGCCTTATGTCTATTGGCATGTCTCTCGATCGATTCCAGAGTTTCCAGTTGATACTTAGACGATCCATCCCAAAGGTGCGACTAGTACTCCATACAAGAACGAATCTGTGCTTATAAGCACAGTCTAATAAACCATAGTCGTTCAACGAAGCCGTCTAGACGGGGCAATCGTGCAGGGTGAGACGCGGTAAGAGCGCTCCCGCCATTGCCAATATTACAATGTTAGTATTTCGTGAGCGCGGTACAGTGTTCGGTCTTATTGTATACATATGTTAGAGCAAGAACCCGTGAACCCCAGACTTTCGTTATTTTATAAAAGCTGAGAACTTGTCAGCGCATGCTCCTAACACAGGTAATAATGATGGACCATTATGAAGTTTGGGTCATCCTCATTTGGCCTTGGCAGATAATAATAAATAAAAATAATAAAAATTATTTAATTCCAAAATACAGCACAGCACAATACAAAAATACATGATTACGCGTAACACAACTTTTATGTCTTATAGATGTATCGGAGGGCCCCAAACTAGGCAAAGCCTGTGTCTTGGGCGCCCAATAATTTCAAATTCAATTCCAGATTAAAATAACGCTGTTGACAGTATGCCTTGATAGAATTAAAATAAAATACACAATGATAATGATAATAAAAAAAAAATGAGAACTAATAATAAATACTGCAATTTACAATCACGTGTGACAAACCAATTTAACTTAATTACATTTGAACTGTAGAAAATTAAATTAAATTATTCTAAAAATCTTATTAAATATTGACAGAATAAGTTTAAAAATTAATTAAATCAAATTAAATTAAACATTAAAAAGTTAAAAAAAAAAAATATAAAAAAAAAAGAGAAGAGAGAGTTGGTGGAGGGTTATTAGTTGGTTGTATGAATGTATGTGAGTGTAGGTTGGTGTACGTATGTAAGTGTATGAGAGATGTGTGTGTGAGGGTGTGTCAGAGTGAGTGTTGTGGGAATGTGTGCAGGGGAGTAATTGGGTATTTACGCCTACTTCCTTGTGTGTGTGATCTTGTTTGAACAGGGGTGTGATGTAGAAAGAGGGAATGTATTACGTTGTCCGTAAGTGGATGAATCAGAGAACAGAGTGTATGAGAGATTAAAAGGTTAGGACGATTTGGTTAATGGGTGCGGAGGTTGTACTGAGAGGGCCAGTCAAAGGCCACGTGTCCGAGCGTTTGAAGTCAGTGTACCTGGAAGGCTACATAATAAACGGTACTAAGGCCCCGAGTCCTAGCAGTGGGAACTTTTAGTGGGCTGGTTATTATAACTAATTAATAATCAGACTTTATAATTTGAAACATTTAGATCGTACACCTGTAGCACCGTTTAAAATCTGGCAAAGTCCAGGATGATCCTAACTTCATCATGGGCCATCGTTCTTACCTGTGTTGAGAGCATACGCTGACAAACTTTCAGCTTTTATAAAATAACGCAGGTCTGGTTCATTGGCTCTTAGTCCATTGTCTAGACATTATCGGTGTATCTTCCAAGATTAGCGGCGATGAAACAGTGGTAGTATATGTTGATAGTGTGTGTGTCAGGTTACCTCCTTCTCAGCCTCCTTGAGCTCGGCCTCCTTCTCCTTGACCCGCTGTATGAACATCTGTAGTATATGTTGATAGTGTGTGTGTCAGGTTACCTCCTTCTCAGCCTCCTTGAGCTCTGCCTCCTTCTCCTTGACCCGCTGGATGAACATCTGTAGTATATGTTGATAGTGTGTGTGTCAGGTTACCTCCTTCTCAGCCTCCTTGAGCTCGGCCTCCTTCTCCTTGACCCGCTGGATGAACATCTGTAGTATATGTTGATAGTGTGTGTGTCAGGTTACCTCCTTCTCAGCCTCCTTGAGCTCGGCCTCCTTCTCCTTGACCCGCTGGATGAACATCTGTAGTATATGTTGATAGTGTGTGTGTCAGGTTACCTCCTTCTCAGCCTCCTTGAGCTCGGCCTCCTTCTCCTTGACCCGCTGGATGAACATCTGTAGTATATGTTGATAGTGTGTGTGTCAGGTTACCTCCTTCTCAGCCTCCTTGAGCTCTGCCTCCTTCTCCTTGACCCGCTGGATGAACATCTGTAGTATATGTTGATAGTGTGTGTGTCAGGTTACCTCCTTCTCAGCCTCCTTGAGCTCTGCCTCCTTCTCCTTGACCCGCTGGATGAACATCTGTAGTATATGTTGATAGTGTGTGTGTCAGGTTACCTCCTTCTCAGCCTCCTTGAGCTCGGCCTCCTTCTCCTTGACCCGCTGGATGAACATCTGTAGTATATGTTGATAGTGTGTGTGTCAGGTTACCTCCTTCTCAGCCTCCTTGAGCTCTGCCTCCTTCTCCTTGACCCGCTGGATGAACATCTGTAGTATATGTTGATAGTGTGTGTGTCAGGTTACCTCCTTCTCAGCCTCCTTGAGCTCTGCCTCCTTCTCCTTGACCCGCTGGATGAACATCTGTAGTATATGTTGATAGTGTGTGTGTCAGGTTACCTCCTTCTCAGCCTCCTTGAGCTCGGCCTCCTTCTCCTTGACCCGCTGGATGAACATCTGTAGTATATGTTGATAGTGTGTGTGTCAGGTTACCTCCTTCTCAGCCTCCTTGAGCTCGGCCTCCTTCTCCTTGACCCGCTGGATGAACATCTGTAGTATATGTTGATAGTGTGTGTGTCAGGTTACCTCCTTCTCAGCCTCCTTGAGCTCGGCCTCCTTCTCCTTGACCCGCTGGATGAACATCTGTAGTATATGTTGATAGTGTGTGTGTCAGGTTACCTCCTTCTCAGCCTCCTTGAGCTCGGCCTCCTTCTCCTTGACCCGCTGGATGAACATCTGTAGTATATGTTGATAGTGTGTGTGTCAGGTTACCTCCTTCTCAGCCTCCTTGAGCTCGGCCTCCTTCTCCTTGACCCGCTGGATGAACATCTGTAGTATATGTTGATAGTGTGTGTGTCAGGTTACCTCCTTCTCAGCCTCCTTGAGCTCGGCCTCCTTCTCCTTGACCCGCTGGATGAACATCTGTAGTATATGTTGATAGTGTGTGTGTCAGGTTACCTCCTTCTCAGCCTCCTTGAGCTCGGCCTCCTTCTCCTTGACCCGCTGGATGAACATCTGTAGTATATGTTGATAGTGTGTGTGTCAGGTTACCTCCTTCTCAGCCTCCTTGAGCTCGGCCTCCTTCTCCTTGACCCGCTGTATGAACATCTGTAGTATATGTTGATAGTGTGTGTGTCAGGTTACCTCCTTCTCAGCCTCCTTGAGCTCGGCCTCCTTCTCCTTGACCCGCTGTATGAACATCTGTAGTATATGTTGATAGTGTGTG
This sequence comes from Ectropis crepuscularia, assembly GCA_963693475.1. Lineage (NCBI taxonomy): Eukaryota > Metazoa > Arthropoda > Insecta > Lepidoptera > Geometridae > Ectropis > Ectropis crepuscularia. The sequence goes on from OY856355.1 coordinate 673,822, forward strand.
TGTCAGGTTACCTCCTTCTCAGCCTCCTTGAGCTCGGCCTCCTTCTCCTTGACCCGCTGTATGAACATCTGTAGTATATGTTGATAGTGTGTGTGTCAGGTTACCTCCTTCTCAGCCTCCTTGAGCTCGGCCTCCTTCTCCTTGACCCGCTGTATGAACATCTGTAGTATATGTTGATAGTGTGTGTGTCAGGTTACCTCCTTCTCAGCCTCCTTGAGCTCGGCCTCCTTCTCCTTGACCCGCTGTATGAACATCTGTAGTATATGTTGATAGTGTGTGTGTCAGGTTACCTCCTTCTCAGCCTCCTTGAGCTCGGCCTCCTTCTCCTTGACCCGCTGTATGAACATCTGTAGTATATGTTGATAGTGTGTGTGTCAGGTTACCTCCTTCTCAGCCTCCTTGAGCTCGGCCTCCTTCTCCTTGACCCGCTGTATGAACATCTGTAGTATATGTTGATAGTGTGTGTGTCAGGTTACCTCCTTCTCAGCCTCCTTGAGCTCGGCCTCCTTCTCCTTGACCCGCTGTATGAACATCTGTAGTATATGTTGATAGTGTGTGTGTCAGGTTACCTCCTTCTCAGCCTCCTTGAGCTCGGCCTCCTTCTCCTTGACCCGCTGTATGAACATCTGTAGTATATGTTGATAGTGTGTGTGTCAGGTTACCTCCTTCTCAGCCTCCTTGAGCTCGGCCTCCTTCTCCTTGACCCGCTGTATGAACATCTGTAGTATATGTTGATAGTGTGTGTGTGTCAGGTTACCTCCTTCTCAGCCTCCTTGAGCTCGGCCTCCTTCTCCTTGACCCGCTGTATGAACATCTGTAGTATATGTTGATAGTGTGTGTGTCAGGTTACCTCCTTCTCAGCCTCCTTGAGCTCGGCCTCCTTCTCCTTGACCCGCTGTATGAACATCTGTAGTATATGTTGATAGTGTGTGTGTCAGGTTACCTCCTTCTCAGCCTCCTTGAGCTCGGCCTCCTTCTCCTTGACCCGCTGTATGAACATCTGTAGTATATGTTGATAGTGTGTGTGTCAGGTTACCTCCTTCTCAGCCTCCTTGAGCTCGGCCTCCTTCTCCTTGACCCGCTGTATGAACATCTGTAGTATATGTTGATAGTGTGTGTGTCAGGTTACCTCCTTCTCAGCCTCCTTGAGCTCGGCCTCCTTCTCCTTGACCCGCTGTATGAACATCTGTAGTATATGTTGATAGTGTGTGTGTGTCAGGTTACCTCCTTCTCAGCCTCCTTGAGCTCGGCCTCCTTCTCCTTGACCCGCTGTATGAACATCTGTAGTATATGTTGATAGTGTGTGTGTCAGGTTACCTCCTTCTCAGCCTCCTTGAGCTCGGCCTCCTTCTCCTTGACCCGCTGTATGAACATCTGTAGTATATGTTGATAGTGTGTGTGTCAGGTTACCTCCTTCTCAGCCTCCTTGAGCTCGGCCTCCTTCTCCTTGACCCGCTGTATGAACATCTGTAGTATATGTTGATAGTGTGTGTGTCAGGTTACCTCCTTCTCAGCCTCCTTGAGCTCGGCCTCCTTCTCCTTGACCCGCTGTATGAACATCTGTAGTATATGTTGATAGTGTGTGTGTCAGGTTACCTCCTTCTCAGCCTCCTTGAGCTCGGCCTCCTTCTCCTTGACCCGCTGTATGAACATCTGTAGTATATGTTGATAGTGTGTGTGTCAGGTTACCTCCTTCTCAGCCTCCTTGAGCTCGGCCTCCTTCTCCTTGACCCGCTGTATGAACATCTGTAGTATATGTTGATAGTGTGTGTGTCAGGTTACCTCCTTCTCAGCCTCCTTGAGCTCGGCCTCCTTCTCCTTGACCCGCTGTATGAACATCTGTAGTATATGTTGATAGTGTGTGTGTCAGGTTACCTCCTTCTCAGCCTCCTTGAGCTCGGCCTCCTTCTCCTTGACCCGCTGTATGAACATCTGTAGTATATGTTGATAGTGTGTGTGTCAGGTTACCTCCTTCTCAGCCTCCTTGAGCTCGGCCTCCTTCTCCTTGACCCGCTGTATGAACATCTGTAGTATATGTTGATAGTGTGTGTGTCAGGTTACCTCCTTCTCCGCCTCCTTGAGCTCGGCCTCCTTCTCCTTGACCCGCTGGATGAACATCTGTAGTATATGTTGATAGTGTGTGTGTCAGGTTACCTCCTTCTCAGCCTCCTTGAGCTCGGCCTCCTTCTCCTTGACCCGCTGTATGAACATCTGTAGTATATGTTGATAGTGTGTGTGTCAGGTTACCTCCTTCTCAGCCTCCTTGAGCTCGGCCTCCTTCTCCTTGACCCGCTGGATGAACATCTGTAGTATATGTTGATAGTGTGTGTGTCAGGTTACCTCCTTCTCCGCCTCCTTGAGCTCGGCCTCCTTCTCCTTGACCCGCTGTATGAACATCTGTAGTATATGTTGATAGTGTGTGTGTCAGGTTACCTCCTTCTCAGCCTCCTTGAGCTCGGCCTCCTTCTCCTTGACCCGCTGGATGAACATCTGTAGTATATGTTGATAGTGTGTGTGTCAGGTTACCTCCTTCTCAGCCTCCTTGAGCTCGGCCTCCTTCTCCTTGACCCGCTGGATGAACATCTGTAGTATATGTTGATAGTGTGTGTGTCAGGTTACCTCCTTCTCAGCCTCCTTGAGCTCTGCCTCCTTCTCCTTGACCCGCTGTATGAACATCTGTAGTATATGTTGATAGTGTGTGTGTCAGGTTACCTCCTTCTCAGCCTCCTTGAGCTCGGCCTCCTTCTCCTTGACCCGCTGTATGAACATCTGTAGTATATGTTGATAGTGTGTGTGTGTCAGGTTACCTCCTTCTCAGCCTCCTTGAGCTCGGCCTCCTTCTCCTTGACCCGCTGTATGAACATCTGTATTATATGTTGATAGTGTGTGTGTGTCAGGTTACCTCCTTCTCAGCCTCCTTGAGCTCGGCCTCCTTCTCCTTGACCCGCTGTATGAACATCTGTAGTATATGTTGATAGTGTGTGTGTCAGGTTACCTCCTTCTCAGCCTCCTTGAGCTCGGCCTCCTTCTCCTTGACCCGCTGTATGAACATCTGTAGTATATGTTGATAGTGTGTGTGTCAGGTTACCTCCTTCTCAGCCTCCTTGAGCTCGGCCTCCTTCTCCTTGACCCGCTGTATGAACATCTGTAGTATATGTTGATAGTGTGTGTGTCAGGTTACCTCCTTCTCAGCCTCCTTGAGCTCGGCCTCCTTCTCCTTGACCCGCTGTATGAACATCTGTAGTATATGTTGATAGTGTGTGTGTCAGGTTACCTCCTTCTCAGCCTCCTTGAGCTCGGCCTCCTTCTCCTTGACCCGCTGTATGAACATCTGTAGTATATGTTGATAGTGTGTGTGTCAGGTTACCTCCTTCTCAGCCTCCTTGAGCTCGGCCTCCTTCTCCTTGACCCGCTGTATGAACATCTGTAGTATATGTTGATAGTGTGTGTGTCAGGTTACCTCCTTCTCAGCCTCCTTGAGCTCGGCCTCCTTCTCCTTGACCCGCTGTATGAACATCTGTAGTATATGTTGATAGTGTGTGTGTCAGGTTACCTCCTTCTCAGCCTCCTTGAGCTCGGCCTCCTTCTCCTTGACCCGCTGTATGAACATCTGTAGTATATGTTGATAGTGTGTGTGTCAGGTTACCTCCTTCTCAGCCTCCTTGAGCTCGGCCTCCTTCTCCTTGACCCGCTGTATGAACATCTGTAGTATATGTTGATAGTGTGTGTGTCAGGTTACCTCCTTCTCCGCCTCCTTGAGCTCGGCCTCCTTCTCCTTGACCCGCTGGATGAACATCTGTAGTATATGTTGATAGTGTGTGTGTCAGGTTACCTCCTTCTCAGCCTCCTTGAGCTCGGCCTCCTTCTCCTTGACCCGCTGTATGAACATCTGTAGTATATGTTGATAGTGTGTGTGTCAGGTTACCTCCTTCTCAGCCTCCTTGAGCTCGGCCTCCTTCTCCTTGACCCGCTGGATGAACATCTGTAGTATATGTTGATAGTGTGTGTGTCAGGTTACCTCCTTCTCCGCCTCCTTGAGCTCGGCCTCCTTCTCCTTGACCCGCTGTATGAACATCTGTAGTATATGTTGATAGTGTGTGTGTCAGGTTACCTCCTTCTCAGCCTCCTTGAGCTCGGCCTCCTTCTCCTTGACCCGCTGTATGAACATCTGTAGTATATGTTGATAGTGTGTGTGTCAGGTTACCTCCTTCTCCGCCTCCTTGAGCTCGGCCTCCTTCTCCTTGACCCGCTGGATGAACATCTGTAGTATATGTTGATAGTGTGTGTGTCAGGTTACCTCCTTCTCAGCCTCCTTGAGCTCGGCCTCCTTCTCCTTGACCCGCTGTATGAACATCTGTAGTATATGTTGATAGTGTGTGTGTCAGGTTACCTCCTTCTCAGCCTCCTTGAGCTCGGCCTCCTTCTCCTTGACCCGCTGTATGAACATCTGTAGTATATGTTGATAGTGTGTGTGTCAGGTTACCTCCTTCTCCGCCTCCTTGAGCTCGGCCTCCTTCTCCTTGACCCGCTGGATGAACATCTGTAGTATATGTTGATAGTGTGTGTGTCAGGTTACCTCCTTCTCAGCCTCCTTGAGCTCGGCCTCCTTCTCCTTGACCCGCTGTATGAACATCTGTAGTATATGTTGATAGTGTGTGTGTCAGGTTACCTCCTTCTCAGCCTCCTTGAGCTCGGCCTCCTTCTCCTTGACCCGCTGTATGAACATCTGTAGTATATGTTGATAGTGTGTGTGTCAGGTTACCTCCTTCTCCGCCTCCTTGAGCTCGGCCTCCTTCTCCTTGACCCGCTGGATGAACATCTGTAGTATATGTTGATAGTGTGTGTGTCAGGTTACCTCCTTCTCAGCCTCCTTGAGCTCGGCCTCCTTCTCCTTGACCCGCTGTATGAACATCTGTAGTATATGTTGATAGTGTGTGTGTCAGGTTACCTCCTTCTCCGCCTCCTTGAGCTCGGCCTCCTTCTCCTTGACCCGCTGGATGAACATCTGTAGTATATGTTGATAGTGTGTGTGTCAGGTTACCTCCTTCTCAGCCTCCTTGAGCTCGGCCTCCTTCTCCTTGACCCGCTGTATGAACATCTGTAGTATATGTTGATAGTGTGTGTGTCAGGTTACCTCCTTCTCAGCCTCCTTGAGCTCGGCCTCCTTCTCCTTGACCCGCTGTATGAACATCTGTAGTATATGTTGATAGTGTGTGTGTCAGGTTACCTCCTTCTCAGCCTCCTTGAGCTCGGCCTCCTTCTCCTTGACCCGCTGTATGAACATCTGTAGTATATGTTGATAGTGTGTGTGTCAGGTTACCTCCTTCTCAGCCTCCTTGAGCTCGGCCTCCTTCTCCTTGACCCGCTGTATGAACATCTGTAGTATATGTTGATAGTGTGTGTGTCAGGTTACCTCCTTCTCAGCCTCCTTGAGCTCGGCCTCCTTCTCCTTGACCCGCTGTATGAACATCTGTAGTATATGTTGATAGTGTGTGTGTCAGGTTACCTCCTTCTCAGCCTCCTTGAGCTCGGCCTCCTTCTCCTTGACCCGCTGTATGAACATCTGTAGTATATGTTGATAGTGTGTGTGTCAGGTTACCTCCTTCTCAGCCTCCTTGAGCTCGGCCTCCTTCTCCTTGACCCGCTGTATGAACATCAATCTGTAGTATATGTTGATAGTGTGTGTGTCAGGTTACCTCCTTCTCAGCCTCCTTGAGCTCGGCCTCCTTCTCCTTGACCCGCTGTATGAACATCTGTAGTATATGTTGATAGTGTGTGTGTCAGGTTACCTCCTTCTCAGCCTCCTTGAGCTCGGCCTCCTTCTCCTTGACCCGCTGTATGAACATCTGTAGTATATGTTGATAGTGTGTGTGTCAGGTTACCTCCTTCTCAGCCTCCTTGAGCTCGGCCTCCTTCTCCTTGACCCGCTGTATGAACATCTGTAGTATATGTTGATAGTGTGTGTGTCAGGTTACCTCCTTCTCAGCCTCCTTGAGCTCGGCCTCCTTCTCCTTGACCCGCTGGATGAACATCTGTAGTATATGTTGATAGTGTGTGTGTCAGGTTACCTCCTTCTCAGCCTCCTTGAGCTCGGCCTCCTTCTCCTTGACCCGCTGTATGAACATCTGTAGTATATGTTGATAGTGTGTGTGTCAGGTTACCTCCTTCTCAGCCTCCTTGAGCTCGGCCTCCTTCTCCTTGACCCGCTGTATGAACATCTGTAGTATATGTTGATAGTGTGTGTGTCAGGTTACCTCCTTCTCAGCCTCCTTGAGCTCGGCCTCCTTCTCCTTGACCCGCTGTATGAACATCTGTAGTATATGTTGATAGTGTGTGTGTCAGGTTACCTCCTTCTCAGCCTCCTTGAGCTCGGCCTCCTTCTCCTTGACCCGCTGGATGAACATCTGTAGTATATGTTGATAGTGTGTGTGTCAGGTTACCTCCTTCTCAGCCTCCTTGAGCTCGGCCTCCTTCTCCTTGACCCGCTGTATGAACATCTGTAGTATATGTTGATAGTGTGTGTGTCAGGTTACCTCCTTCTCAGCCTCCTTGAGCTCGGCCTCCTTCTCCTTGACCCGCTGTATGAACATCTGTAGTATATGTTGATAGTGTGTGTGTCAGGTTACCTCCTTCTCAGCCTCCTTGAGCTCGGCCTCCTTCTCCTTGACCCGCTGTATGAACATCTGTAGTATATGTTGATAGTGTGTGTGTCAGGTTACCTCCTTCTCAGCCTCCTTGAGCTCGGCCTCCTTCTCCTTGACCCGCTGTATGAACATCTGTAGTATATGTTGATAGTGTGTGTGTCAGGTTACCTCCTTCTCAGCCTCCTTGAGCTCGGCCTCCTTCTCCTTGACCCGCTGTATGAACATCTGTAGTATATGTTGATAGTGTGTGTGTCAGGTTACCTCCTTCTCAGCCTCCTTGAGCTCGGCCTCCTTCTCCTTGACCCGCTGTATGAACATCTGTAGTATATGTTGATAGTGTGTGTGTCAGGTTACCTCCTTCTCAGCCTCCTTGAGCTCGGCCTCCTTCTCCTTGACCCGCTGTATGAACATCTGTAGTATATGTTGATAGTGTGTGTGTCAGGTTACCTCCTTCTCAGCCTCCTTGAGCTCGGCCTCCTTCTCCTTGACCCGCTGTATGAACATCTGTAGTATATGTTGATAGTGTGTGTGTCAGGTTACCTCCTTCTCAGCCTCCTTGAGCTCGGCCTCCTTCTCCTTGACCCGCTGTATGAACATCTGTAGTATATGTTGATAGTGTGTGTGTCAGGTTACCTCCTTCTCAGCCTCCTTGAGCTCGGCCTCCTTCTCCTTGACCCGCTGTATGAACATCTGTAGTATATGTTGATAGTGTGTGTGTCAGGTTACCTCCTTCTCAGCCTCCTTGAGCTCGGCCTCCTTCTCCTTGACCCGCTGTATGAACATCTGCCGCATCTCGTCCTCCTTCTGCTGCAGCTCGGCGAGGTGCGCGCTGCGCTTCTGCTCGAACGTCTGCTGGAACGACACCTGGGAACAACACACCACTCATTTTAATTTTATTGGGATGATGACTGGCTCAAAAATGTACCACTCTAATTCACCTATTTATTTCTCACCATAAGTCGTAAGTTTTTACAATATTTATTTAAAGGAATGTAAAATCATTTTAAAACTCAAACCTAGATAGCCGCCAGCAGCGGGACAGGGCCCAAGCTCAGCCGGTGGTTAGGGCTGCAGAGTGAGGAAACTCCTGACGATGCGAGTATATCGCGCGAATGTAGCATGCCGCTCAAGTGTGGCGAGTTGCGAGAGTACGGTATATCGCGTGAATGTGGCATGCCGCTCAAGTGTGGCGAGTTGCGAGAGTACGGTATATCGCGTGAATGTGGCATGCCGCTCAAGTGTGGCGAGTTGCGAGAGTACGGTATATCGCGTGAATGTGGCATGCCGCTCAAGTGTGGCGAGTTGCGAGAGTACGGTATATCGCGTGAATGTGGCATGCCGCTCAAGTGTGGCGAGTTGCGAGAGTACGGTATATCGCGTGAATGTGGCATGCCGCTCAAGTGTGGCGAGTTGCGAGAGTACGGTATATCGCGTGAATGTGGCATGCCGCTCAAGTGTGTTAAGTTGCGTGAGTACGGTACACTTGAGCGAAGTATGATATATATGGAACATGCGTGTGGCAAGTGACTGAGTTCATAGTTACCGGCTTGTTGTCCGCGTCCACGTCGGTGAACCCCATCTGGTGCAGGCGCCGCCGCCGGTACAGCTCGTAGTGTCTCGCGTGCGTCTTCTCTCGCATGTCCTCCATGTTGGTCCGGATCAACATCTCGCGAAGCTTCACGAAGTCGCAGTGGGACTCGTTCTCCACTGGAAATAACATTATGGAGTTTTAAATTGAATCATGTTTCCAAGGATATCCGCAGAAGAACCAAGGTCACCGATATAGCTCTTTATTTATTTTTTTACTTTTTTAGGTTTACACTTAACCGCCATCTCGCCTGATGTTCAGCGACGATGTGGTCTACGATGGAGCGTGTTTACATATAAAAAGAAAAAAATTTGGCAGTCATAGGAACTGCCGATAGAAGTGAAAACTTGTGACTCAAAAGTTTTCACTTTTAATTGAATTGTCTAGTTTATTTCTTACCTTGTCAGAAGACAAATTATTTGTTAAACCATCGTAGGTCTATGTACATTCGCATAATTTCAACACCGCCAGCTAAATCGATGGTTGCGCCATCTAGTTTTATATCAACGTAATTATACAGACTATTGCAACTCTTTACTGTTTCTGTTGCCCTGGTACTGGTACCTAGGGGCAAACACAACTCTTTTATATTTCTGTTGTCCTGGTATCTGGAGATAAACACTGGGCTGTTGGAGGTAGGTAATCGAAACTCTTTACTGTTTCTGTTACCCTGGTACCTACCTGGCCGTTTTTACCGAGTTTACCCCAAGATTTCATATCCGATCCGATCCATTATCATATCCAAGCGTGACGATTGATGAATCCATTTCACAGCCCACGAAAATTCTGTCTATAGCGCGCCTAAAGAAGTTTTCACTTCAAAAATAAACGGCCCCACACGATGGACCGATGATATTGTCTCGGTCGCGGGAAGTTGGTGGATGGAGGCGGCAAAGACCGGTCATTGTGGAAATCATTGGGGGAGGCCTAAGTCCAGCAGTGGACGTCTGCAGGCTGCAGATGATGATGATGATGTCATGTTTACTAGCAAGAAACCTGTTGCATTGTGATGATGACTGGATCGAAGATGTAACATTCTAATTAGTCCATCAAATATTATTATGGAAACATATGAGACACCAATTTTTTATTTTATCAAATTATTAAAAATCAACAAAAGGCATGTCGATAAACTTCCAGTATTGGGACGTCACGTCTTCGTAAAAGTCGTACAATGAAGTGACGACACTTGAGACATTACCACACTGTCTCTCCGACATTTTTTGTCCAAAAACAGGGTAATACATGTTTTTATAATCAAACTGACAGACTAATTACAGTTTTTTTAGTCATCTTCCCTATTGTTTCACTAAAGATAATGGCCAGAGTGCCTAGTGTCCGGTGTACAAGGGGAGGATCCAACGAGTCATGGGGGTCATGACAAGAGGCTGGACACAGAACCTACTAGTTACCACTGACCACTGGTTAAATCGCACAAAACGCACACACGCACTTGCGACCTGACCATGACTATAATATGAGCCCGCCCTTGCCGGTATACAGTTCTGTTCGGGCGTACCTTGCACGGTCCCCCAGGGGTACTGGCGCGCGCGCACGGTCTTGTTCCCGATCTTCACGAAGTCCGTGCTGCCCACGACCGCGAACGGGATGTGCGAGTTCATGGACCCGTTCACCTCCGACACGGACTCGTCGTCCACCGGGAACGAGTAGATCTCCACGCCGTTCGACTGCAGCTCCTGCATTATCTTCGTCTGCAAAACATATATTATATGTATTTATAACAATTTTGTAATAAACAATGTAAATTTTTGAAATGAAAACTTCCACAGACAGATTTTTCGTGGGCTGTGAATTGAATTCTAGCGTCACATTCGGGAATGATAAGAAATCTTCGGGTAAACTCGGGACTATGGCCATTGGCCATCTAGAAATGCGTTAGCATTTCCCATTAGCTATCTAGATGGACATGCTCATGGCCACGCTCTCCGGTTTCATCCGCGTAGTTTCCAAAGTAAGCTATCAAATTCAAAGTCATAAGTTTTCACTTCTATCCACAGTAGTTCCTATGACTGCCAAATTTTTAACAATTTTATTGTAAGATTCATCACTCTCATCACTTTAAAAACTCACTGTAACTAAGTATTAAAAAATCTGACAAGCCAACATTTTAATCTGTTTTTCAAGCTGCCGAAAGCAGCCCTGCTGATTTGACTACTTTAGGAAGGGTATTATAAACTTCCGATCCCATAATGTGAGTCAGCTTCTCCGATCTCGTGAGGAAGGTAGTGTAATATTGATTATCCTATCCAGCTTGTCAGCATTTTGTATGATGCAAGAATGTCTCTCACCTGACGTGTTGTACGAGACATAAAATGTACAGCCACTTAGTAATCAAGATTTCTGGTAACGTAAGTATAATGTATGCCCATTGCCCATAGACATCTGTGGGTGATAAACATTTGTAGTGGGAGGACTCTTTGCAGCCTGCCCGGAGAAGGACCACTGTTTTAGCGCCATAGTAATGGTTGTTGATTATGATGCGACAGTCTTTTTAGATTAATCTAAGTTAGGCTAATCCTGATTACCATGAGTTACATGCCCTGGTCCTCTAGGTATTCTATGTGTATATGTCACCGTTAAATTGTAAAAACCGTTAGCTTATAATCTGGTGACGTTGATAATTAATCAGAGTTAATAATACTTTTCGCAAACAAAAAACGGAAACTAGCTAAGGTAATAATGACTGATAACAAGCAAACTACAACCAGATATGGTTTTCACCTTGAATTTCTGCAGCTCAGTCTTGGAGATGGTGTCAGCCTTGGCGATGATGGGGATGATGTTCACCTTCGTGTCCAGCTTCTTCATGCAGACCAGGTCGATGGACTTCAGCCCGTGTCCTGGAATACAAGTATCATGATAAAAATAACAATGTCTAAGAGATATTATTATTAAATTTAGCATCTCCACGGACTCCGGGACATGTGACCTTCGTAATTTGGGTTGTTTTATTACCCAACTGAAAGAAAGGTTATGTTTTTCGCAAGTGTCTTGAATGTTTGTAAATTTCTTTATTCCCACGTATCTTCCAAATGGCTGGATGGATATTGATAATTAAGGCATCGTTAGATTCGTCTCAATCACCCAGGTGTCCTTAGATAGTAGATATACATTGTTTTTTTACATGTTGATTTTTTTCAGTCAGGTTTTTTTAAATTAAAGTTATTAACAGCTTGAATTGTGAGAAGAAAAGGAAAATAAGGGGGAGTAGCGAACATTTTCAACCTAATTTTAGTCCTAAGTCGCCTCCCTGCTCAGAGACTCCACAATGGCCGCATTTCTGTCCCTGATGGTCATTTGTAAGTTGAACTCTCGGATGGTATCCGGCAGTGCAACCAACGCTCACCGTAATGAACCGATAAATGGTGGCGTCGGCGTAGTGCGTGTCTATGAGAGTCACGAGGGTAGGTTGTTTGAAACACTAGTAGTGGTAAGATTCTTTGCAGAGTCTACCTCCGCAAGTATCACACCTTTGGCAGTTATTCTACTGCTAAGCAGTAATGTGAGAACCTCACTGTGTTCCGGTTTGCATGACATTATTTCCAGGGAAATTACATGTCATAGAGATAAAATTACAAGGTATGAATCAACCAAGAATTTAAATTTTGCAGGAAGCAGTGCTTGGAGACAAGAAATCGAGGATTTGAAGTGTTTTAAGAAGGATATTTTCAACATTATAACTTGAATAGGCCCGATTACATCCGTCCATCCATTTTCAACCAGTATATCAAGCTATGGTATACAAGTATTTCCTGATTAATAATGTCAATGACAGAAATAAGCTGTCGGTTTTATGAGAGAACTATTCAAGGTCGTGCAAAAAAGACTACAAAGTCTTGACCATCGCCGAAAAGTTGCTAGCCTTTCGGTTTTTTATCGGATACACTTCGGAGAGTGTGCGACCGATTTACATGATCTAATACCACCTTGCCCTTTTTTCTATCGGAATGCTCGTAGCTCGAAAAAACGACATCGTTTCATGGTTGATGTTCCAAAGACAGGAACGAAGAGATTTGACTCTACTTTTGTGATAAGAACGTCTAGGCTGTGGAATGCGTTGCCTGAGTGGGTTTTCCCTGTTGGTTACAATCTTTGTGTCTTCAAATCGAGAGTGAATCGGTTTCTTTTAGGTAAACACGCCCCATCATAGACCCCATCGTCGCTTAACATCAGGCCGATCAGGCGAGATGGCGGTCAAGTGTAAGCCTATAAAAGTTAAAAACAAAAAAATAGTCAAAATGTATAGGTATCTTCTAAGTTTTTTTGCTATTTAGATGTTATATCTGGCAGGATATTAAGGATCGACGATACGGGCTTAGATACCTAGAAGGAACCAATGCAATCTCGACTAGAACTAGAAGACATAAAGATTTTAACTATTGGGAAAAACCCACTCAGGAAACGCATTCCACTGTCCAGAAGTCGTTATTACAAAAGTGAAGTCAAGCCTCCTCTTTAGTCTTTGACAACTCAACCATGAATCGATGTTGCTTTTTCGAGATACAAGCAGTGCATACAAGAAGCAAGGTATGTTTTAGTTATTTTTTTAAATTAAGTTCTACGTTTGATCACCACGCCTGGCGTTAGTTTATATTTTAACTAGCGGCCAGTTCCGGCTTCGCTCGGATTTCGTCATATAAGGACTATTAATCGAAAAAAAAAAAAATATCTCTCAAGTTGGGCCAGACTGCTGACGGTGTGCCAATTTAATTTAAAATCGGTTAAGTAGTTTAGGAATCCATCGCGGACAAACATTGTGACAGGAGATTTATATATATTATTACTAGCGGCCCGTTCCGGCTTCGCTCGGATTTCGTCATATAATAAGGAATATTAATTAAGGGTATTTGTATGTAGGCTTTTTTTCCTTTGTGATGGTTGCCTGGAAGAGATTGCTCTTAGCAATAAAGCCGCCACTTGTGGTACTAGTTCATAAGTATTTCCCTGTAATTTTATTAATTTGTCTGTATCACAATAAAGAGTTTCTATCTATCTATCTATATATATATATATCTATCTATCTATTAATCGAAAAAAATGGTTGTCTGTAAAGTCGGTTTACTGACGATAGAACGTGACAACGTCTTAAGAAATCAGTACGCTGATAGCGCGAGTAGTGATACCGCTCGACTCGGCGGGTGGCGCCCTCAGCGCTCAGCTTCGTCCGCATGGCACGGAAGACGAACTAACGGTAACGGCGGAACGTTACAGTTTTGCGGGCGTGCAGCCGGCTTCATCGAATCATAAGACGTTATCACGTCAAAAAAACTATCCTATCTCTCAAGTTGGACCAGACTGCTCACGGTGTGCCAATTTAATTTAAAATCGGTTAAGTAGTTTAGGAATCCATCGCGGACAAACATCGTGACAGGAGATTTATATATATTAAAGATTTATATTATATATCATGTCAGGCAATTTGAGATCAGAACCTACTCGTGAAGAATAGAAACAACCCAATGATAACTATAAACCATTCTCAAGTTCGCGACACAGAAACACACGTACCAATGACATTGGTAAATGTTTATGTCTCAACACTGCACAAGTCAAGTGCACGCTATCGGCGGACCGTGCGCCCGCGCCATGTTTACAGCCGCGCCTAATCACCTGCTCGGAATGACAAACAATGCCTTATCACGCCGCATGCCGACTGCCGCTTCACCGGACATAGTCTATTCAAATATCCGATGACAAATTGCTCTCTCAGGTAGTTTCATTGCTTAGAAATTAATAATGCAGTAAGCATTGTCATTACATTATAAATATTATTAGTTTTATGGCAACTACATAATAAATAGCCGCGCCCCATAGGTTTCCGTTCCCGTTAGTTTTCCGAGACTAAAAGTTGATTATGTCCAATTTAAGAGTATTCAAGGTTCAACCAAGCCGTTCAGAAGTTACAATGTGATTGAGCAAAAAATATCCCAACTATAAATTTGATAATGTTAGCAGTATTAACTGTGTAATTTTGCATTGTTTTTACTTGTCGTAGGAATAGAATGCAACCTCATATTTGATTTTCTTTAACATTCACCAATCAATGCAAAATTAGCAGAGAGTCCTTTCGAAACATAGCCACCAAATTTTTATACTTTTTATGCTTAGCTATCTACTTTACGTGATGTTTTCGATAAAACATGTAAATAAATTTATATTTAAACTAACACTAGAGAGAGAGAAGGTATCCAAAGATTTCCCATATAAATGACGGGAGATAATTGTGATAAACAAGATGTAACGTTACATATTGACTACAATATGTAAACGTACATTCCTACTTTCATTCTAAAAACATCACTTTCATAGGAGAGATGTGTGTATTTACATACCAAAATTTTCATATCACTAATTTCCTTTAAATTGTGTCCATTCGATAGATAATAATTTTCTGGTTGTTGTGATATATTTCTTGTATCATATACCTTATTCTAAATCTATAATAATTACGTTTTTCCAAAAATTTAGTTTGTTTACATAATGTAAATACTTCAAAAAACTATTTGTCACTTAGCAATTTTTACTCTTTTTCATAAGGTTGTATAGTTTTTAGAATTAATCCTCTTTGAATTGTCAATATTAAAATAAAGTTTATTTTCTCCAGATTCAAATCATCAAAAGTTTACTTTATGAATCTCATCGGCTGAGAAGGTCAGTGAGAATCCGGCTTCCAACAGGGAAAGACTTAAGAACAATGAACTCCCAAGTGACCAACATCACCAGTAAACCTTGAAGGTTTATCATTCCTGACTGCCGGATGTGAACTCTACCGTGAACCTGCGAGCCATTCCAGCTGTGGGATGCTGAACGCTGTACCTGCTCCAGGCTGCTGAACCTGCGAGCCATGCCCAGCTGTGGGATGCTGAACGCTGTACCTGCTCCAGGCTGCTGAACCTGCGAGCCATGCCCAGCTGTGGGATGCTGAATGCTGTACCTGCTCCAGGCTGCTGAACCTGCGAGCCATTCCCTGATGGAAGTCCTCACTGAACGCTGTACCTGCTCCAAGCTGCTGAACCTGCGAGCCATGCCCTGCTGTGGGATGCTGAACGCTGTACCTGCTCCAGGCTGCTGAACCTGCAAGCCATTCCCTGATGGAAGTCCTCACTTAAGCCCCTTTTTTTATTATTTTTGTTCTTTTACATTCTCTTTATATCACTCTACTTTTTTCTACCTTCCCTTTTATCTGTATTTCTTTAATATACTTGTAATCACGAACATCTTATTATTCCCCTTCATCCACCTCTCCTCTGTTGTTCACATACGTGACATTTGGCGCCCAACCTTCCAAAACAACCCCCCCTCTCTTGCTTATTCTTTGATCCCTCAACCCTTGATTTCCTCAACCTTTACCCCCTTAACCTTTGATCCCTCAACCCCTGAATTTCTTCTAAATTCTAAAACATACTTTCACTAGTATATATACTTAATATTTTCTTTTCGGCACTCTTTGGTTATTAACTTCCCTCCTCCTCCCCTCATCTCTCCTCATCTACTCATCCTCATGACCTCTCATCATTAACCTACAGTATTTTATTTACTCTGTAGTATTTTTCTAATTTTCTTACTTTCTCAAGTTAATGAGCTCTAAACTCATTAACTCTTTAACCAATGAGTATCTAACTCTTGGATTTTGTATGAGCCCTAAACTCATACGCTTATCTTGAACCCTACCGTTCAAGATATCTTTGAGCCCTACCGCTCATGTTAGCTTTTGAGCCCTACCGCTCATGCTATCTTTTGAGCCCTTATGCTCATTCTTAATTACTTTCTACTCCTTATAAAGAGCGGATGATAACTCTATAAATAAGCCTATCTATTATCAAGCCCTTATATTCATCCCTTTTATCATTCTTATTCTCTTCTATCCATAGAGCGGATGATAACTCTTTAAATAAGCCGACTATTAGAGCGGTTGATGACTCTTTAAAAAAGCCTGCCATCGCCGAGAGTGTATGCTTTGAGTGTTCGTCATTGAATGTGAACTTACACCCAAACAGAATGGAAGTGATGAGTGAAAGACTTGAAAGGTTACGTGAATGAATTTGTTTGTGCGAAGGTAATACCTCTCTTAAACCCATTAGAAATTTTTACCAAATTTTACCGAAGCGTAAAATTTCCGCAGTCGTGGGGAATATGTAACGTTACATATTGACTACAATATGTAAACGTACATTCCTACTTTCATTCTAAAAACATCACTTTCATAGGAGAGATGTGTGTATTTACATACCAAAATTTTCATATCACTAATTTCCTTTAAATTGTGTCCATTCGATAGATAATAATTTTCTGGTTGTTGTGATATATTTCTTGTATCATATACCTTATTCTAAATCTATAATAATTACGTTTTTCCAAAAATTTAGTTTGTTTACATAATGTAAATACTTCAAAAAACTATTTGTCACTTAGCAATTTTTACTCTTTTTCATAAGGTTGTATAGTTTTTAGAATTAATCCTCTTTGAATTGTCAATATTAAAATAAAGTTTATTTTCTCCAGATTCAAATCATCAAAAGTTTACTTTATGAATCTCATCGGCTGAGAAGGTCAGTGAGAATCCGGCTTCCAACAGGGAAAGACTTAAGAACAATGAACTCCCAAGTGACCAACATCACCAGTAAACCTTGAAGGTTTATCATTCCTGACTGCCGGATGTGAACTCTACCGTGAACCTGCGAGCCATTCCAGCTGTGGGATGCTGAACGCTGTACCTGCTCCAGGCTGCTGAACCTGCGAGCCATGCCCAGCTGTGGGATGCTGAACGCTGTACCTGCTCCAGGCTGCTGAACCTGCGAGCCATGCCCAGCTGTGGGATGCTGAATGCTGTACCTGCTCCAGGCTGCTGAACCTGCGAGCCATTCCCTGATGGAAGTCCTCACTGAACGCTGTACCTGCTCCAAGCTGCTGAACCTGCGAGCCATGCCCTGCTGTGGGATGCTGAACGCTGTACCTGCTCCAGGCTGCTGAACCTGCAAGCCATTCCCTGATGGAAGTCCTCACTTAAGCCCCTTTTTTTATTATTTTTGTTCTTTTACATTCTCTTTATATCACTCTACTTTTTTCTACCTTCCCTTTTATCTGTATTTCTTTAATATACTTGTAATCACGAACATCTTATTATTCCCCTTCATCCACCTCTCCTCTGTTGTTTTCAATACCTGTAACATATCTTACAGGATCAATCATGATGTAAATTAAACTTATTTAGTCTGTCAATAGGGAAGTATAAACAATGCATTGCCCCATACAAAGACATGAGGATGTTTGTGTACCAGTTTAGTACATGAATCCAAACATTTAATCTGAATTTGGGTAAAGAAATCGCGATCCCGTTACTCACTACGGACGTGTAACACATGCAGTAGAAATGGTAGAAACTACAACGTAATCTGGGCGTAAGTACCAGGGCGCCACGCACTGTCCCGATTCTAAGGAGATGATTTGAATGTTAATGAGTAAGAGTCAAGGACGCGATTTCTAGCTCTGTGTTGATGGTGCCCTGGTCTAAATACTAGTGAAAGTAAGTGTTATTATTGTTGTTAACCTAAATTGTTTTTACTATTGTGGCTAGCATCTACCCGTAAGTTTGTCTGTGTAGAATCTATACTAATATCATAAAGCTGAAGAGCTTGTTTGTGTGAACACACTAATTTTAAGAACTAAGTACTGATTCCAAAAATGGTTTCCATTGGATATGTAAGTATGTGACCCCTGAGTGCTATAGCTATAAGCTATTTTACCCATACCACAGGCGAAGACTGCTAATTTGGAATATCCTAATTGGCCTAAGGAACTCGCTACACAATGAAAAATGACCTAAATGTAATTCCAGACAATAATCTATTTGAGTTCTAAAGCTCAGCTACTTCCATTCCATCATAAGAATAATTTGATTGTGCAACAAATATTCACATGAATACATTAGTATGATGACACTACTCCTAAAGTTGTATCAATAATAACTAACTCTGTAGTTGTGATTATGAACTTATAAACAAACTTAGACATTCCTATCAGTTGAAATATCATACTGGAACTACAACTTTAGAGTCTACTCAATCAAACAGAAATCAATTATGAACCTAGACCAAGTCAAGATAGTGTAAGACACCATTTTGTTATTGCACACAGTCATGTACTAGTTAGTCTATTTTAAGACCACATTTAATGTCGAGTGCACCACATTTACTCATACCCATTTTTAGTCACATTTAAGATTCTATTCTCGATCCAATGTTTGGTAACATTGGATCATCAACCAAATTATAATCCATATGACATTCAGTCACAAGCATAACATCTGAGTATCATATTTTTATAATTGTTAAATTTATAAAGTTCTTTAAAAATATGATACTGAATTCCAATATATCAAAATAATTAATTCCAATTCTTGAACTACTTAATTATTGAGGGCCCAACGTCTCACAGCGAGCCCAAAGTTTGGTAGGCATTGTAGACACATTGAAGCCTGCCAAAGGTCCATTTAATAAAAGCACAATATAATGTAAGTATTCTTACCCGTAGGACAGATGAAGTAAAGACAGACATGGAGCCTGCTGTCATGGTACGTGGGTAGCGAGCGCTTGATCTTCAGCTCCTCTTGGAGGTAGGCCTCGAACTGAGCATCAATGTAGTCCACCACGGCTTTGAAGCTGTCTTCCTTGTTCACTTGGTCGCCGTAGCCGACTGTGTCACAGATTGTTAGCTGGAATGTGCATTTGTGCCAGTTACAAGCTTATCCATTACACACTGGAAAAACAGGATCAGGATGATGAGAGATAGGTATAATTTGTTGAACGAGCAAAACAAAATTATTTAACAAGTTGTGATGAGTACTTTTCTGTACCACAAAATGTTAGGGATATCAACTATAAAGATATTACTGGTATATTTCTATTTGTTTGTAACAATAAAGAGTTTTCAAATTTTTGTATCTAATAAACTCATCCAGTCAACTGTAGTCATATTATAATGGCTGTTATGGATATGTCCACCTCTACTCAATGAAAAAAAAATAGAATAAAAAAAAATCAGATTTTTATCACAAAGATTATCTAGATCAGCTAAATGTACACATATTTACAATTTTTTTTTATTCATAATCTTCATTTGGAGCACTACAAGAACAGTGAAGAATGGTTTTGTCGTCACAAAATGAGTGAGTATTTGACTTTCTCAACCACACCAACCTCATGGAAAGCAATGATTTGGTGATGGGGGCTCTCAGCCGAGAGAAGTTTTCTAAAGAAGGGAATTGTGTAATAAACCTGAGTTCGTAATTATTCTTGCCTGAGAGCATTGTAAAAGCACTGTTATAAGATAATGTATAAGATAACATAGTAAGACAATTATATGTAATATTAAAAAAGGCATGGACCTTGGAGTCCATGGAGGTCATTTATATCAATAAAAAAAAAAAAAGATTTTAGAGCAAAAGTAATTAGTTTATTCTTACCTTCAATCGAACATTACTCTCCTGTAACTCGTAAGTGTGAGCCTTTAGCTTCACCGTGGGCAAGTTGTGTGGACTCGGTACTGATTCAAAGTTGGTGTTGAACAGGGAATCCATGAGCGTTGACTTGCCCAGACCAGTCTCGCCTGTAGCAACGAGATTGTAATGAGAAATGTGCAGAGTTTGATAACAATTTCATTTACTTACATAGCTATAACCCTTT
This sequence comes from Ectropis crepuscularia, assembly GCA_963693475.1. Classification (NCBI taxonomy): domain Eukaryota; kingdom Metazoa; phylum Arthropoda; class Insecta; order Lepidoptera; family Geometridae; genus Ectropis; species Ectropis crepuscularia. The sequence goes on from OY856355.1 coordinate 693,756, forward strand.
CGCACCTGGATGAAACAATAGTGAGTTCATTTTATAAAAAAATATACTAATGCTGAAAATCTGTATCATCGAATGCGTACGGCATCATACGTTAGTGAGTTCATCCAGCAACTAATCAAAACAGTTCAAATGTACAACAATATCAGTGATACCGCGTGGTTTGCAAAAATGGCCGCGCCCCCTCGAACTGCTGTGCACCGTGGTAAGTAATTAATATTTTTTTAGGGACATTTATGACGAATTCATTAGGACAATCGTTTTTTTTTACTTGGAATAATATATAAATTGAATAAACATATAAATAAACTAATCCATTTGCCGCTAATAATGAATAAATTTAAATGAAAAAACGACGCTCACGATAGTGACCTCTAGGGCTTTATTCTACCAACTCACAAACATGAGTTGACATGTTATGTTGTCTATTTTGCAACTTATTTATGTGTAAAGTACACTATTTTTATGGTTTTTTTATCCCGTCTATTTAATTTATTCAATATGTGATCCTTAGTTATTGTTAATGAACTATTTATTCACTGATATTATTTCTAGGAATGCCACTAAATGATGACAATCATGATTCTTTGTATTTTGGCTGACGGAAACTGTTCGAATTTGGATTTGGACGCGGATGAAGATGAATTCAACTTTCCATTACACATGCTGGATGATGAGCTGCTAGAAGAACCTGATCCTTCCACCGCTGTAACAGTACCTGTTCTTCCTTACCAACCATCCCACAAGAAGGAAAAGATAACGAAGAAGCGGTCTCTAACATTTAAATTGAAACTTCGTAGGCGACTTTGGAAGAAAGCCAGTTTTATTGATAAACCTCATGATTATGAGGGTCATCCAGCACCACCAGAAATACGTTCAGCAGCGGAGTATTTCAAAAAACTACTACTCTTGAGAGTACCTTGAGTACCTTGTAGATACTCAGTTGATGAGCAGATGATCCCTTTTACAGGAAAATGTCATCTCAAGCAACTTGTCAAAAATAAACCACGGCCAGTGGGCTTGAAGAACTTTGTAGTCACTACCAGCGAAGGTCTCATGGTAGATTTTGAAATTTATTACGGGAATAACCTTGCTTTTTCACACCCATTGGAGCTTGGACCTGAGGTTGTCCTGCGGCTCATCCAAAGTGTTCCCCGAGGAAGCTGTGTTTATTTTGATCGTTATTTTACGACAATCCTCTTGTTGGACATTTTGGCACAACGTGGATATCACAGTACTGGAACAATTATGATAAACCGTGTACCAGATTGCAAAGACCTCAACTAAAAGAGGACAAGATAATGAAAAGAGGTGAAATTGACCAAAGAGTGTCCAACGACGTTGCACTAGTGAAGTGGAAGGATAGCAAGGTGGTTATAATAGCTTCCAACTGGACTGGTGGCTCGTCTTGGTCTTGTCAAATGGTACGACATTCTCCATTTCTCCATTTCCTGGACCTAGCCATAGTAAATTCATGGCGCCTTTACAGATGTGATTCCACGGCAAAAGGCTTACCAAAGAGAAAAATCAAAGATTTGCTCTCATTCAGATTTGAAGTTGCTGAAACTCTTGCACATTCCTGATAGAGAGCGATGCGATTCATCACCAATACCTGCTCCTCAAACGCTGAACTTAGGCAGATACAGACTTGCAAATAATCCATCAGAGGGCCAGAGGTTCGATGGCTACGACCATTTTCCGATGTTCGATGACTTGAAAGCTCCACGAGTTTGTCGGCTAGAAAGGACTTAATAAAATTAAGAAGAAATTTTTCTAAGTTTTGTCATAGTCAGAAGGACTTCTTTTGTTATTTACCGCCAGAAAAGCATCTTCGTTTTAAGTTTTAGTTTTTGTATTTTTTCATGTCAAAGTTGGCGAAATTAACATCTATCTGAGATTTAAAATAAAAAGTTGATTATTTTACATTACTAACAGAGTTTTTTATCTTCCTTCCTACCTTAACCTTCTTTTGCAAGCAATTTACAGCGTAAACTCACTGACGTGAGTTAGGACTAGTAAGCCCCGGAACTCACGAACGTGAGGGGTCCTTTTCGAAATGTTGCGGAATGTTATATATTTTTTTACTATTTTTCTCATCTACTGTAACGCCTATTTACCAATATTTTTTACAATTCAATTGAATACTTTGTATTCAAAATCTCAGGTGCGAAAGGGTTATATGGTATCAAAATTATTTTGTGAAAAACAAGTCACAATACAGGAAGGAAGGCATACTCAAATCAGGAGGATAGCTTTTGAAACCTGAAATATTAATCTATATTTGTCCTCGTTCTGAACAGGATATTGGTGTTCAATCCCACACAGCAGCTGTTAAGCTACACTCACAAGAACAGCAGGTTTTACTTAAGAGTAGCAGTAATTACCCACACAATGAGTGGGTGCATACAACAGTGGCATGTAGGTGAAATGATAAGCTCTGGGTGATTAACGAGGCGCTCCTGTCAGATGAATCATCTCTTACTCAACCAACACTTTCCAACTTACCGATGCAAAGAATATTGAACACAAATCCATTTTGAACACTCTTGTTCACCAACTGGTCTGGCAGGCTGTCGAACCCGACGTGACCAGATAACTTCAGCGTACGCATCAGCGCTTCCATCTAAAAAAAACACTAGACTCAACAACAGAACCAGTCGTGGTAGAGAAACAGTAAAACAACACCAAATCGAAAAGATTACGGTGTTCTGAATGTTGTTTAATGTTTATGTTGAAGCACCGGTACGCGAGGAATGCTCTATTCACGTTATCGCGTCATTATTCACAAGAAATAAAACAATAATCAAACGAATACTCAATGACGAGTACAACGCCCTTTTGATATGTTATGTTGGGTTATTTACGGACGTAAATGGTGTATAAATCTGAACAAAAACTGTTCCATTCTCTAGTCATTAAAAGTGAAACCCATTGTGAAGATCAAACACTGATTTTATTAGTACTTTCACAGAAACTCACTTTCGGTAATACTTCGACGTCCATCGCCGCCATATTTCCTATTTGACTGACCGAGTGACCGGAGTGACTGATTGAAAGACAGGACTGAAATGAGCATCAAGCTAGAAATTCTGGTTTCAAACAAATTACACACCACAGCTTACTTCATTCCAGTTAGCTACCAACATAACAGAATTGTGAAATAGAAAATATGATAAAATAGATGCGACAAATCAATCAAACTGGCAACACATTGGGGCAAGGCTCGAATTATAATTTGCAGTTTTATTATTAATCAACGTTTAACTTTATATAAACCTTATATAATAATGACCAACCGTGTGGCTTAGTTAGTTTAGCACAGCTTCTCCCGTAATAATACGCCACTCCGCCGCCATACCACTCGGTCCGATCCTCGGTTTTACGTCTCCCACCGTCACCAGTCACCAGCTGTCTTTCGTATATCGTCACTCCATCTAGTCTCAGGGCGTCCTACACTACGTTTGCCGATTGGCAGTCTCCACTTCAGAACCCAGAACCCACCTGTCTACCCCAACCGTTATCGGGTCTGCGATAGATGTGACCGGCCCATTGCCACTTCAGTTTGCTAATACACTTAGTAGTGTCCGTGACTTTAGTTCTCTGACTAATTACTACTTTGTGGATGCAATCCCTCAGAGAAACCCCAGGCATAGCTCTTTCCGTAGCTCGCTGAGTGATTTTGAGCTTTTGGACCATTTTGAGAGTCAGTGTCCACGTCAGCACCGCAGGTCATAACAGGTAGGAGGTAGGATGTACTGGTTGTACACTTTTGTTTTGAGACTTTGTGGGATTAGTGACGAGAAGTTTTATACAAGCTGCCCAGCCCAACTAGATCATTCTCAATTTATTTGTGGCTCAAAAATAGTTCATTTAATAATGTGTACTTTACAAAAAAAAAGGTGTTAATGTAGCTATATATAACGCAGTATGCAGCTACATTAACACCTTTTTTTTTAATTCACTACCTTACTTACCGTATGTGACTTCATCGACGACTCTCGAGGCGGTTGCGGCCACAGAGATTATAAGATAGGTCCTCCGCCACAGTCAGCACCAGTCCCTCAAACAAAAAGCTGTCAACCTCTTCTTTGAATCTCTTCATCTTGGCAATGATGCGTTTTCCAGATGCAAATTGACTTGTCAAAGATAGTTATAGCCAATTGTGGCACCATGGTGAAATTGGGAACTGTATTTGACAGGTCTTTTTGCATATTGAAAACGCCCCATACTAAGCTAGAAGACACCACAGTGATTCTATAAACGCAATGCGAACGGTTCAAATTCGGAAGACAAAAACCTAGAGATGAGATTCCACCCGACTAAGTTCAGAATGGCTAGGCAGTAGTTCTAGTTTCAATATCAATCATCTGACAATAGGTATCCTCCTAACATAAATTCGTAAGCCGACTCTTATATCGACATTATAATTCAGTAATGGGTATTATAAAATAAAATAATTTCCCCTACACGAAAAAAAGGGAAAGCTGGGCCCTGCGCCTTCTGCTCCAACCCAAAGTTCAGAAAGCAGTAGAAACCACTTGAAGCTAACAGCCGTGGGTCACATAAACAAAAATTGGCAGTCATAGGAACTGCCGATAGAAGTGAAAAAATTTGATAGCTAACTTTGGAAACTACACGGGTATAACCGGAAGGCGTGGCCTGGCTATCATGGCATGGCCATCTAGAAATGCGTCAGTATTTCCCATTGGCTGATGCATTTCTAGATGGCCATGCCATGATGGGTAGGCCACGCCACGCCCTTGCAGCATTTCCCATTGGCTGCCGCATTTCTAGATGGCCAATGGCTATGGTCCCGAGTTTACCCGAAGATTTCTTATCATACCCGAGCGTGACGCTAGAATGCAATTCACAGCCCACGAAAGATCTGTATAAGCGCGCCTATAGCAGTTTTCACTTCAAAAAGTCAGTTAGCGACAGTCCGCGACTAAGACAATTGAATAGATATAAAATTATCTTAAAAGTGCGGCCTGCCTTTATCTATTTTTTCACCATATGGCTAATGTCTCTCAAAAGATGACGATGAAAGAGAGAACCAAACTGACAAAACGAATTGACAAGCAATAGTTTCAACCATTACGACAAGGGGACAAGTTATAGGGAAGTTAGGGAACTGACTACATCCTATTGTATTCCTTATTTTGAGGACTACATTAATATATTTTCTATCATAGAGTAAAAGATTTTTTTGCGTGGCATGTGTTGTAAATTAGTCGCTAGAGTGGTTACGAAAAATATTTCTCCTTTCATTACTTTGCGGCATAAAATGTATTGAAAATTAAAATCTGCATTGAATTACTTCAATAAATTAACCAATACACAAGTCAACCTAATGAGGCGTGGGCAGATGCAAATTGACTTGTCGAAGATGGTTATAAATTTTGTCAAGTGTTTGTTTTTGTGAAATTTATCTAACAAAATAAAACATTGGCGCCCCTTATGGTGAAATTGGGAACTGTCTTTGACAGGTGTTTTTGCATCTTGAAACGCCCCATTAAAAGTGTTTTCAAGTTGCAAATAGATCTGTCATAGATCATAGACAGTTCTCAATTTTATGATTGAAATGATACAATGAGGTGTTTTCCGACGAGACAAATAATGTGGTTCAATAAAACGACGATAGAAGGCGCTTATAGGTATTTTACTTAGTTGTCAAAAGCGTTAGGCATAATGAAACTCAATTCACTAAATTTGCACGAGTTATTGTAATACATAATAAACTCCTTTTTTCATGTACGCATTTACGCATATTATTCGAATCAAAACTATATCAAAACATACAAATTACAAAACAAATTCGTAAACCTGGGTAGCGATTCTAAATCCATTCGGTTGCGTCCGACACCTCATCTCTCAATCTCATCTTTCGGTCTTTGTCTTATCTGTTTAGCATGATAGAGACCGAGATTGTCATTCCGATTCCGAATCATTCGTAATCGCATTTAGAATCGCTACCCTGATGAGATGTGATGATAAAAATATTTTTTAAATTTACCCTTGGGCATGGATACAAGTCATTACAGTACAGTGTTGCTATTTATATCTTTGAATTTTCCTTCTAGTTTGGCTTAGTTGTACGGGAGTTTTAAAGATTTTTACTGAAAATCGAGTGTGATCAGGGTAGCGATTCTGAAACCATTCGGTTGCATCCGACACGGAATCTCATCTTTTGGTCTTTGTCTTATCTGTTTAGCATGACAAAGACCGAGAGATGAGATTCCGTGTCGGATGCAACCGAATGGTTTCAGAATCGCTACCCAGTAAAGGTTTTTTATTACATGATCAACTTAATTGGCTATTGTTATCCCCAATATTTTAAGAGTTTAATATAAAGTTTGTAAAATGTATCTAAAATAATTTATGTGTTTGCGAAACCTCTAAAATTTTAAACTATTACAAATAATTTTAGATTACAATTTTTCCCTGAAAATGGGGAGGGGTTTCATTGTGATTACATTTTTGAGTTTTGAGAGTATATGGTAGAGACAGATTTTGCTGAATCTACACTATCGCCATCTAGTGCGTACGGTGGAACTATTTTTGTCTCGTCGGAAAACCCCTCATACGAACGGACTAAGCTAATAAATATGGTTCACTATGGTTTGCCTCACTTTTCTTGCGCGGAACCAGTTTCGTAGGCCATATTATTCTAACAATTTAGCATTTTACCCAAAACACTAAGGTTACTAATAGAAATAAGAATGTACACTTAGTTGTTTCAATGGTAGGAATTATCTCACTTAACAAAATTTATTCTACCAAATCGTAGTAGATTTATTTTTTAGGACAGGGCAACCTCGTTGAAAATCCAAAATGGCGAAATGCGACTTTGATGTGTTATCATGTGAGGCGAGAAAATAATGTTTTCTTGGTATCCATGATCGCGAGTGGATTATAATTTTGTGTATCAGTGAATTGTGACAAAATAAACCATGGCGGACATAAAATCGCCGCCCTATAGTGACATCAAGAGACCTGAAGAAGTGGTGAGGATGACGACGAACGATAGCCTGAAATTCGCAGTCCTTATCGGGCTGATTGAAGTGGGACAGGTGACCAATAGGGAGTTGGTGAACACCGTATTGCATTTGGTAAGTCACCAGCTCCATACAAATCTGCAGAACTTCAAAGATACCAGCATAATCCAGTTGGAATCGTGTTGGAAAGGTTATTGGATTATGCACTCCGTCTATGGGATTCTAGTTAAATGTGCGTTTTGTGGAGTGTGTTTTTATAGATAATAGGTGAGTTAGTCAGGTAACGTGGGCTGTGTTTAGTGGTCGCGCTGTAGCGTTGATAGAGTGTCTTATTTTCATTGTTTTCGTTATCGATCGAGGTGAACGTGCGACGCGCGCCCGGTGCCCGCGCTGTTTGTTTTGATGGTGTAACCGCGGTCCGCTCGCAGAAACTACCAATACAATCTGCTTTACTGGTTCAAAAAACTTTCCCACTTACAACAACATACTATTTTAGAGTATGACAAGATATTAGAAACATAGAAATAGTGAAATAGTTGATTTTGAAAACTTATTTGATACAATAGGACAATAGGAGGTACTTCGGGTCAGGTTATTTTTAATAGAAAAGGGAAATTGGAGCGGTAGCCGACGTTATCACTAGCCGGTGATAGTTGATGCATGAAATGACGTCATTTTACCTTGGTAGTTCTTATTGTTCGAACTCGGTGCATGTGCCAAATATGGTCAGTTTAGTGCATAAGTACTGAACAATATGCGGGTATGTACCAGGTATGTCTGTCAGTAAAATTTTGGACTTCGTGGAATATGAAGCCGACGACTCTCGACATTGGTTGAAGGGATGAGGTTCAAATGGAGTAAATCTTGCCACCTGTTTCGTTTAATGATATGCGATGATTCCGACTGGGATAAGGAGCGGTTGTCTGGAAGAAACGGATTAATTTCTTATCTAAAGACATCGAGATTGGTGCACTATCGTAATACCAAAAAATTTTACACAATAGGTAGGTATGTGACTGGAGTGTCGATATTCAACTTGTAATACCTACCTAGGTAGTACCTACATAGGTAGTAAGTTTGTGGAATCTTACAAAATTTCTATGAACATACCTTACCTGGCAAGTTTGTCGTAATTTTATGAATACTTTAATTAATAAAAACAAACGTGTGTGTATTTATGTACCTATATATACATACACGTAAGAAGTTACAAGATACTTCTTCTCTTCATAACTTTTGCTAAGAAGTCATACTTCAACCATGGAAAAGATACCTAATATCTTCAATGCAAGAAGTATTAACCTGAAGTTAATTACAATGTTCGCTAAAATGCTGCCAGCTGACTTCAGAGTGTTAGTTTTTCGTGACGGTGTGCGCTTAGGTAGGTAGGTACGTCGTACAAATTTACTCACATAATTTTTCTTTGACTCGCCAAAAAAAATACCTACTTCAAAAGTAGAATAAAGTTGGTAAATCGGTTGTAATAAGTCATATTTCAATAAGTTGTAGGTACCTAATTGAAGGGAAGGGAAACTGCACGGTTTCTATCAAACCGCGACAGGGCTTGATATGGGACTTGCGGTTCGGCGAACGCTTCAGGAAAATGGTAGCGTTTACCTATGCGTTTGCGTACTTTAGTTATCAAGATAAACCAATGCTGGTATTACGTGATGAAGGCCCCTATACTCCACATTTGTCGGGAATACTCGGCAACTAGGCATATACCTACCGACTCGCAGAATCGCTTAGCTGACTTGGGGTTTTCCATCTGCAATCAGCAGTATTTGCACAGGCGTAATTGAGAAACTAAGATCATAAGTAACTACGATTGGGCTTGTCTAGATTGAGCTACCGTACCGTAGCTCGTCGCGAGTTGCCGAAATACGAATGAGTACCTAGGTACTATTGCTTCTGTAAACGTTAGCATTACCTAATACCTACATGTTAGTAAAGACGGTTCCTAATAAGGGCGTATGCGAAGACGTTATCAACGACAACGCTCGTCGTTAGGAGTCTTACTCTGCAACTCTTAACTAAGTACCTAGTACCTGGTTAGGGTTTTTTGTTTTTATTTTATAGTATAGAATGACGAGACGAGCAGGACATGTGCCTGATGGTAAGCAACATCCCTGCCACATAACAGCACAGGTATCTTGTCCTTTCGTTCGGCATTTTACTTTCGTCGATGCTTCGAGATCTTATTTTTAACTAGCAGTCCGCCCGGGCTTCGCCTGTGGCTCATACTGTTATATCATTCAGAGATCACGAATCACGATTGAAATCGGTCCTGTTATTAGCGCGTTCAACAAAACACTTCAAGTTTTATGATATTAGTACTTATAGGCCTTTTTTGTTAATATTTTTTTGAGGGCACGCTAATATGTCGATCGTTGTAAATCTACCCATAACTTATTGGAGAACTCGGTGTGCCGCCGCTGAGCCTTTGGGAGCACTTCGAAATTACGTTTTCGTAGAAAGAGAGTAGACGTCCTGGATAGGTGTATGATTGCTGCTACATACCTACATAGGTATACCAGATACCACCATATTATACATGTCTTCGGTTCAACTAAGCTCCATCCAGTTTAATGATGTTTTTCCAAGACCTCGTGTATCGATAAACCGGTAGAGATATACAATATATACATTGACTTTCTAAAATGAAGCTGTTTCAATATTCTAGTAGGTAGGTATTCTGCCGAATTTCGGCTTCCGATCGTCGGGCACTTTGTAAAATGAAGCCGGTTCTATCGTAGGCGGCGAGGCTTCGCGGTTTCGACACGCAGATTGGTAAATCAATCTGTCTAGGCTCTGCTTTTCACTCGTAATCTAAACGTAAAACCTAGTTATTCGAGTCGCATACAATTTATATTGTCATTGGAACGAAGTTGCTTTCAGTTCCTAACAGAGGACTTGGTGAAGATAGGGACTTTGCTGCGCGACCAAAATGAAAAAAAAACAATTAAGTAGTAAAACCGTAAGACAAATTTAAGAGGACGCCTAAAGCCAGAAAACGAAAAATGGACATTTTCGACGCCGCTCACTGAAGTTAAGAAACTAAAAACTATGACAAAAAAAAATATTGACGTGTGGGTACAATCAAGAAGGAGCACAATAACTGAATAGAATTTTAAAAATAGACCAGAGTTTTTTACAATAAAAAAATAAAAAAGACACCGAAAAAACCCGTTTGTTTTAATTCGAGTACTTACTCGAAATTATCAGCGATGACCCCACATTAAAGTAATGGTAATAAAATTCCTATTTGTACGTTCTAGTAAAGTAACCGAACACTTTTTTTAAATTTATGTTTAGTTATTGAGTAATTAAATAAAACTTGGTCAAAAATGGACTCCTGATTAAATATTGATTTTTCCTCCAAACTGTGTCATGCTATTCTCGACTTTATGTAGGTACATCACATTAAGACACGCGTCGCGCGGGTGAAATCTGATTTTTTCCTGGCTTTAGGCGCACTCTTAATATTATTGCATAACGGAAGTGGCGCGTAAAACTGCCCGCAACTTTAAGGAAAAGGAAATCTATCTGAAATTATGCAGGACTGGGTGACCAGGGTTTGCTTAAATGAAGTAGGGATTTAGGGAAAAATCGAAAAAACCTATGTTGATAACCCTTTCGTATGCCACGTTATGCCCGCCATACACGCTACGGTCTGCCGGAGAGGTCTACCTGTGCAGTTAAATGCCTGCGCAGTCCAACCGAACAGAATTGATTTTCGATCTTGCTCCGGTCGCCTGCGCAGGTTTGCCACACACACTCCGGTCTACCTGCGCAGGCATAACTGCACAGGTAGACCTCTCCGGCAGACCGTAGCGTGTATGGCGGGCATTACCAACATTATTGCTTTAACTGTAGATTTGTTGTTTTCTGTTTTATTCCTAATTTTTCCTTTTATCAACTAGCGTTCAGTACGATCTATGCATACCTATTTACACTACACTTTGCATACATATTTCATTCTTATGCATCCATCCATAATGGTGAATTTCCACCATTTCAGCTTACGTCATGCTGTCGAAAAAATCATTAGATATACCAGATAACTTCACATTAATTTGTCATCCTCGTCAAACACGGCGAAACGTGTTTTTCTTATCATTATCAAAGTAGGTAAGTAATTAGTAGGAAACGTCTTATCGTCCGTTTTATTTTCGTTAGGGTTGTAAAACATTTGACTGAAAGTAGATGGTTAACTGCAATGTATCTTGTAAATAGTTACTACTACGTTACATGGTTACGTGGCACACTTGTACTAAGCCCTTCTTAACAATGTTCTACTCATTAAGAACTAAGTACTTTTTTTACTTTGGTAAAAATTTGGAAATATCGCGAAAATTTTTGTTTCGTACATGTAGTATGTACTTACCAGTCTAAAGAGCTAATTACTTGTACGTTAAACCAACAAGTACGTACAAATAATATGGATTTTTTTTATAGTTTTGGTACCTATTTACTTTTCTATTTAGTAGAAATTGTCCTACTAATATTATTATAGAAGTGAAACTTTATATGATTGTTGCTCAATCACGAAAGGTTGAATGTATCATGTATCTGATAATTAAAATTGTCGTCGAAGAGATTGTGTTCATGTATTTTAAAATATGGAACACAACTTATAGTCTGGACTAGCACGTAGACTACTTTTTATCGCGAAAAAATACGGGAAAGGAAACGAGGCCCAGGGTATGATATAATAAATAAATGTCATAGAGAAAGTATAAAATTAGATATTTACAAATTGTGCTTAAAAGATACACAACAGTAGATTTCATTTCAAACACGGTACAACATATCTCGTTTTCTGATACTCCCTACTCCCTTCATCTTCTGCATTCAACAGCGAACTAGGTTTTTAGGGTTCCGTAAAACGTAAAAACGGAACCCTTATAGATTCGTCATGTCTGTCTGTCTGTCTGTCTGTCTGTCTGTCTGTCTGTCTGTCTGTCCGTCCGTATGTCACAGCCACTTTTTGCCGAAACTATGAGAACTACACTGTTGAAACTTAGTAAGTAGATGTATTCTGTGAACCGCATTAAGATTTCAACAGAAAAATTTAAAAAAAAGAAAAATTAGGGTTGCCCCCCATACTGAGAACTGAAACTCAAAAATTTTTTTTTCATCAAACCTACACGTGTGGGGTGTCTATCGATAGGTCTTCAAAAATGATGTTGAGGTTTCTAAAATCATTTTCGTCTACACTGAATAATTTGCGCGAGAGACACTTCCAAAGTGGTAAAATGTGTGTCCCCCCCCCTCTAACTTTTAAAGTAAGAGAATGAAAAATCTAAAAAAAATATATGATGTACATTACCATGTAAACTACCAACGAAAATTAGTTTGAACTCGATCTGATGAGTAGTTTTTTTTAGTACGTCATAAATACACTATTAATGAAACTTCGATCAAAGTTACAACGAACTACAAGAACTATGTGTACTATGTATATAATGTTACTTGCTGCAACGGAACCCTTCATGGGCGAGTCCAACTCGCACTTGGCCACTTTATTTAAAACCTTTGACTGTTTTAGCATAATGTCGGGATCTGATCTATCCTCTTGACTTGATCAAATCTTTAATTGTATCATTTACCTGCGACGTATAAGTAGGAATAAACAGGAAAATAGCAGACACAAACTAAACATAACTTGTACATGTGTTAGAGCTATTTGTTTAAATTCGATTAATTTATACCAAAAGATATTTCAAATCTTGATTCAAATGTTGTGTTAGTAACGAAATAATCACAATAAAACAGTTAAAATGGTGAATAAATGATGTGGACTCAGAACTAAAGCGGCTGTAAAGAGGCCTTGTTGGTTTTATTATGTAATCCCATTAGCTTCCGTTTGTAAAGGAAACGCCGCGAATTTAAATCGGTAACAAACTAGGAAATATTGTTTCAAAATTTGGGACTAGAACCTATTCAATTGTTTTTCTTTTACTTCGTATTCTGAAGAGCTCTGGTCTTTTTCTAAGTACAAAATAGCATTGCAAAGTGTAAAAAATACTTAATTACATTATGGGCAGACCTACTAACAGACGCATGTTTTGTTTGTCCCATTACTGTATTTATCTTTTGTGATCCGTATCGTTTTATTAGGACGTACCTAATTGAGTTATGAACATCCTCTCTTTCAAAGTTAAGTATTAATAAAATTAGATGATTAATCTTACTAGTATTTTTGTTCCGTTTTAAATATTTTAAAATCTCAGAGTATACAAAATTGTACACAAAATGTTTTGACATACATGATTTGGTGACAGGAATTATAAGGAAAAGTGCTAAAAATAAGTGAAACTCAGGTGTCGATGTTCGACGTAGTACCATACGTAATTATGTAGATTAGAAAGAAGCAGGAAAACATAATTCGTGAAGCGAAAAATACCTCGAACAGCGACACGACGCTGGGCTTGTTTCCCACGCCCCCGGTCGCGTGGGGAAAATACACTCCCGTTGTGTTAGAGTACATAGTTTGTTATACGCAGACTGAGGTATTTGTTTTACTTTGTGACCTTGACCCTAATTCGTAATATAAGAACAGATGAAATAAATAAACACACATAAATGTCGAAATTTATTTATCGATGGTTTTTCACACCTACACCATTTATCTGCCTCCAAACTCCGATTGAGCTTGTAAGTACTATGAATGTGAAACCCAGACCGTTATTTGTCAGATCTCGTTATTTCGGACTTTGATCGAAGTTTGGGGTTACAGCTAACAACTGGACATGTACCGGCTCAAGTAGAACCGGAGTAGGAAAGTCGCGAGTTTATTTCGAAATGACGTTTTTCATAGAAAAAGAGTAGACGTACGTACCTGTACATTTCTATAATTTTCTAATACTTTGATAATAATTAATTGGTACATACATACTACATACATAGGTACATTTTTACCTAATAATACAGCGATTACGCTCGCTTAAAATTTGCGTTACTAACTTTTCTGCTCTTGACCATATTATATAATCACACTAGCAGCGGCCCGCGTTTTTACCCTCCATAGTTTCCGAATCAGTCATTTTCCCGGGATAAAAAAACCTTAAGGTGCTGACAACAGCTAACTGAAATTCACGAATTCGAAATTAAGCCAGAACCTTTCCAGAACTTTGCTAGACTTCTTATAGTCTGAAATAATCCATTCAGATTATTATCTGCATAATTTCAAACCAATACGGTGTTCCGATATGATTTTTTGTTTGCACATCCAAACATTTGAATATCTATTTCTAATATTAGTAGGATAGGTGGATGTATTAGCTAATAAGACTAGCTTTCTTCATTAACCTACTTATCAATCTATTACTGAGGGAACCGCAGAAACATGGCGCAGCGTAGGTACTCCAATTTATCTCCGGCTTAACTAATCTGAAGATATTATTCTAATGTCGCCCTTAAAGGAAAGATGGATTGGCCCTTCAACAGGCTGACAGCGCTAGGATCCTACTAGTGTCTCTGATTGTTTTGTACTAATTACATGGTTATTATTTTGACTTGAAAATGACTTAACACTTGTAATTCGTACATCTGAAAGGTCGAAGAATAAATATTTTGAATTGTATTTCAGTCTCAAAACAAACCTTTATTCGAGAATGCATTGTCTTGGTAATTGTTCAATTTGTACTAATTGTTGGGTTATCGTTGTTGATAGTATCGTAACGAAGTAAATTTTCGTAGAAAACATTTTTCATAATCTTTATCGAGCCTTGAGAAGCCATGGTGTCCTAGTGTCGAGAACGACCCATTTTACATTCTAGTAGTTTTCCCAGTGCAGATGTTTGTTAACATCACCGGCTTTAACGGTGGAGGATAACATCGTGAGCAAACCGGGAAGTTTCAGGAAAGAAATCGTTCAGTACATGTATCATCCGTCAATCTATTTTTGTCAGCGTGATGGATTTTGTCCTTATGGGTAGGAAGGACTCTTTCCAGAGGCCGCCTGAAGATGTCATCCTTATTTATACCTTTGCCAGTTATTCTACAGCCAAGCAGTAATGTGCAAACATCATTGTGTTACGGTTTGAATGGCAATATTCACAGGTAATTATAGGGCATAGAGATAAATAATTTTTGGGTGACAAACGCAGTGTTAGGTAAAAATTTGGACTCTTCATATTCCAATTGCTGTGTGACACTGCTGTTATAGGTATACGTAGGTAGGCCTTAAGATAAGGCACATATCCTGCTCGTCCCGTTACTATGTACAAAAAAATTGGCAGTCATAGGAACTACCGATAGAAGTGAAAACTTATAACTCAGAATTTCATCGGAGGGTGTGGCCTCGCCATCTTGGCATGGCCATCTAGAAATGCGTCAGCATTTCCCATTGGCTGATGCGTTTCTAGATGGCCATGCCATGATGGCCTGTCCACGCCCTTTCAGCATTTCCCATTGGCTGACATATTTCTAGATGGCTAATAGCCATGGTCCCGAGTTTACCCGAAGCTTTCTTATCATACCCGAGCGTGACGAATGAATTCAATTCACAGCCCACGAAAAATCTGTCTAGGTGCGCCTAAAGAAGTTTTCACTTCTAAAATGCTTCCCTCTGTAAACGTTCTGTAGAAAATCCATTTGTTATGCGATCTTTTATTTCTCATCTACAATTTAACGCTTGTCAGTCTCTAGACTAGAACGGTTGTTGCGTGAGCTCCAGACGAACGTAGAATCGCGCCAAAGTCACCTCTACGAGATGACCGTCTAGTCTAGAGAAGGCTACTTCACTAATAAAGCTCTAACTTTATTATTGCTGATTTCACTTCAAACTCATGAAGACAGCGGTCTACTTACGTAATAAGAACATCGAAACAGTAGAATAAGTCGCCTGAGAGGGTAATCCCTAATATAAATAATCTGCGCGTCTAGTGACTGAATCGGTTTCTTCTAGGTAACCGTGTCATCATAGACTTTAAAGGGCAGTTGACCTTTATTTGATTACTAAACTGAAGGCTAGTGGAAAAGGTGCAGGACCCTACATTCTTACTAACTGCACAACTATGAACCTACATATTATCACTTTAAAAAAAAAAAGTACAGACGTCCTCGAGTAAATTTGTGAGATACATAAAAAAAACGAATTGAGGACCCACTGTTTTGAAGTTGTTTAAAAATTGACAAACGCTTGTCCCTTCCAAGCTTACAGTGGGCTAGTGATGATGATTATTAAATTATTGTATTCACCTCTATTAATAGACTGTCAAGTTTTTTTAAACGAAAATTGTTGTTTTATTCAGTCCCTTATAAATTTGACAAATTACCAAAACATCGAGCACAATTAGGTGCCCTAATTGTCCTCGATGTTCTGGTTGAATTTCGGCTGCCGTTGGTAGATTAATAAGTAATAGATAGTGGTACAATTATTTCGAGTAATAACCGGATAATGGTCGAAATATCGGATACGACTCCGGACCCGGATGGGTTCTGGGCAAGAGGAATCAATTAATGGCGGCCATGTCCGGCTGCCACAGTAACACGACAGAACGTTCATAATAAATACTCAAATGTTTACTATACGAAAATTTGGGAGGGAAAAGTTGTTTGTTATTCTTAATAAATCGGCTAAGTGCGAGTCTGATATCTAGGCCACGTTACCAATTTAACCAATTATGATTAAGTACCTAAATTTGTTCAAAAATAGGTTTTGTCGTATTTGAGGTTTTGCGTTTGTACATATTCTTTCTTTACTATTCTTAACATTATGTTACTTAACAAAGTGACAGAATAGGACGAAACTAAGTTGTTTTTTGTCCTATTCTGACAATTCGTTAAAAAATTAAACTGTTTCACTTGCCTGTAAGACTATTCGCATAGCTTGTGGTTGCTAGTACTTAAACAAATTATTTATATTATTATACAAGAAATAATTTATTATTAAAATGCTATAAGGGTTCTGATATCTACCATTTTCAAGTGTAGACAAACACTATATTAGAAACCTCAACATCATTTTTGAAGACCTATATGTTGAAAAAAAATTTTTGGGTGCAGTTCTAAGTATGGGGGGCAACCCAATTTTTTTTTTTTGAAAAATTCTTAATGCCGTTCACAGAATACATCTACTTACCAAGTTTCAATGGTGTAGTTCTCATAGTTTCGCTAAAAAGTGGCTGTGACATACGGACGGACGGACAGACAGAAAGACACGACACGACGAATCTATAAGGGTTCCCGTTTTTACGTTTTACGGAACCCTACAAATGTGTCAAGCAGTCCAACTGCTCTACTCGTTCTATGTAAAACTAGTCCGGAATATAAGTAATCAGTGCCGCGCCAGGTGATTACTGCTCCGATAATTGGCAATGTTTTGGTTCCGTTCAATTACTTCGGTAATAGACTATTTGTTACTTTGTCCGTCACGAAACTATTACTAGTCGCGCGAGGTCTGCTAATGAACAGTGAAATAAGTGTTATTTTGGTATTAGCAAAAAAAACGAGGGAACCGCTTCAGAGTTATTAGTATTGGTAATAGTCTCCTGATGTCGTAGTTCTTATTAAATCATAATCTCCTAGTATAATGGCTGTCTTTTATTTTCATAACAGAGATCCTGGCAGATTTAAATTTTAGCACAGGTGCATTTCTTATTGTAACACTCACTCCTAATGTTATCCATTCTTGCGGTAGCGATGGAATGGAGAATGGAGGGGGGGGGGGGGGTTCCCAAAAAAGGTGTGGATGAAATGATGATATGCATGCAGTACCGAATCCACTTGGCAGGAAAGAGGCAAGTCATAAAGAAAGCAGTAAAAACCCTAAAGCAAAAGCAGAAATTTTGCCTTCACCACCATTTAGAGTAATGTACGTCAGGAAGAGAATCACAGTAGCTAGTTAGATTTATTTTATAGAAATAATAGTAAACACGGCGCTCTTGCTGCTTATGAACATCTGCAACATCAGATATGTTAATAATGTTTTGCTTTCAAACAAACAAACACATGTTGGTTATATTATGTCAAAATTCGTTTATATATGTGTAGTCATAATGTAACAAGAATGTGGGATGATTTAAAGTACGGTACGGTTTTAGAAGTCCCAGTTTGGGCCGATTTAGTACCTAAATGTGGATGAGCCATTTGAACGCGCGTAACGGCCTGGAAAAGGCGATCTTTTATTTCCCCGGTCTCTGAAGTGAATATTATTCTCGTGATCTCATGAATCTGAAAGCTTTAATTTATTACTGTCACCGGTCCGGGGTGACCCTTCTACCTCGCAAACAAAAAACATGGAATTAATCCCGCGGACGCTTTTTATTCGATTTCCATTTACCTAGCGACGTGAATTACCTCGATCGCTCTCAGGCATTTGATTGGAGAATTTTTCAATTTATTCTTATTGGCTGCCGATCAAATTATCTTTGGATGGAGTAGGTAAATGCTTGGGGGTTGTGATTTCATCGATAACCACTCGTGACAGCAAGTTCGTAACGTTCGTATTAACCGAGAGGTAAGCTCTTGTTGAGTTTATTGTCGTTTGTTATTATATAACGTTGCCTACCTACTTTCTATAGATTTTAAGAAAAATATTACTTGTGACTTTTTTATAACTTAGAGTGATGAGACGAGCAGGGCATGTGCCTGATGGTAAGCAACACGCCTGCCACATAACAGCACAGTGATACTCAGCTATTGGAACATGAAAGTCCAAATCATCACCTAGCACTGCACTGCGCTCGTCACCCAGTGATCTAAGATATTATATCTCTAAGCCCTGTAATTTCTCTGGAATTACATATATATATATCTGGAAATACATAATATATTATATCTCTGCCCTCTTAGACGTGTCAGTCAGGCAAGTTCCCCAAAACCTGACTAGTTCACTCGGACATTCTCGGCACTAGGTCACCGTGACATGTAAATAAAACACAAATTTTACAGAGACAAACAGGCTTTTTATTACGCATAGACTGACGGGACAAGCAGGACATTTGCCTGGTGATAAGTAACACACCTGTTCAACTGTTTTTTTTGTGTCAACTGCATTGGTCGCTTTACAACTAACTGACTGAACGTGATAAACGCAACATAACGGTGGTATTGAATTGATGGAGTGATAATCACGGTAAATATCCTGTATTAAATTTGTAGTGAAAAACCGTGATAGGTTAAATCAGGGTAAGACTGACAGATTTCTTATGGATAACATATTTTGCCCCCTTTATTCTACTGCTCTTTTGTCTTACCGAAAAGTATAATATTATCCAAGAGTGTCCATAAAAGTATATTTTATGTGTGTTCATTTCCGTGAGACCGGTGCTTGGCCCGTGGGACGTTTTTGCAATGATTTATCTCGGTACTAACTGTACCACAACGAAATTGAGGAGTAAATCGTCTACTCTCCGCAGGGGGCAGGTTTTATCTTTAGGGGTACCTCCACTAGCTAGTTATTTCAAGTCTATTCAGGGTCAGTTGAGATGGTGTGGACATCTTGTACGCATGGATGATTCTAGGCTGCCTAAAGCTGTATTTTTCTCGCAGCTGAAGGAAGGAAAGCGTACACCTGGCGGTCAGTATCTGCGCTACAAGGATGTACTAAAGTGCCATCTTACAGCATGCAACATCTCATGCGAAAGATGGGAAAATCTGGCAAAACAGAGACGTGAATGGCGCTGCTCTCTCCATGAGGCTGTTCGAAATTTTGAACGAATACGACAGCAAGATCTTGAGGCAAAACGCCTCATTAGAAAGACCCGCCCTAAGCCGTCCTACACCTACACATAATATATTGCTGAGGGTCTATTGCACTGTGCGCCATGCAATAGAACTTTCAAAACTAAATTTGGGTTTGCGAGCCATCTAAGAGCACACAATAGTAATTAGCCAGGTTCGCCATTGTCGGACACGTCAAGGAGGACATCAATTTCAAGTCTACTACTAGACTTCAACATACAAGAAGCGCACCTGAAAGTATTCCATTTATTATGTACCATTACTCACTTAGCCATTAACCCAGTTTTGCGATGGGTATTGGTACACCATCTGACAGGTCAGCTTGGGTACTAATGGACTTCTACATGGATTAAGACTCTTTAAATTTCGCTCGTATGGGAATTCTAATACAGTGTCGTTTGAAGTTTAGTTTTTTGATCGAAATTTACTGCAGAGATTCCAGTTTTTCGTAGGTTTTCCTTACCAACATCATGGCTGTAACGTACAACTCCATACGGATCAGATCCTGCATTGGTCGCTACGCTATCAACGGAAGTATACATACCTCTCATGTATGCTTCTATTTAAAGCATTTGTTTAATTTCATATTATATAGGTTTGCCCATGATTGATGAGCTTCGGTGGCGCGCCGTGAGAAACGAGTCATTCTTGCTTTGATGAAATTTCCATCAGGAATACCCACTTCGAACACCCACTTCATAATTTACATGTTCTTATTACGAAAGTGAACTTAGGAACGAGATCCACGAAACGGTGCTGTTTTCAAGATGGTATTAGATCATGTAAATGAGCTGTACAGTGTACACTTCGATTTGCATCCGATCATCGATATAAATCAATGGATGTGGCGTCCCAAACTTCAGGCGCACGGAATTATGTTATAGTTGGGAAGAGTAAGCTCACTCTTTCCGTTTTAGTCGATTGTAGGAAGCAGTGAACGTCGGACGTTTATACCTATCGCTATTCGATGTCAACAACCAAATAAGTTGAACCGCAACATACCTCGCCGCGAGCGATTCTAGGGGTCAAGTAGATCGGTAGTTGTAAACCACTCACGCTACACAAAGAGATGCAATTTGTTAACAATTTCAAGGTGCTCAGTGCTCAGCTCAGCTCAAGCGATATAAATCAAAAGGTGGTACACCTTTTGATTTATATCCGATATATTTATGTCTGAATTTGTTTGTATGTATACTGTATTCGTATATCTATCCAATAACTGTTTTACCGTCTTAATATCGTCATCTCGTTTTGACGATTGGACGCCTAAAAAGCAATTTTAAAGTGATCATCTCAAAGAGACCTGTATAAAATGGGACAAAGAAGTTTCAACTTCCTATACATAGACATAAACTTGAAACTTCATTGGTACGTTTTTGAGACATAACTTTTAATGATCGTCTGAAAAAGGAAGTTCGGGCTGTCTGAAGTAAAATAACGATGTGGTCTACGATCACCAATTGACATTGGATGACTTAAGCACAGTCTGTATCTCTTGGAATTCATTCTATTGCTCCGACATATTAACCTGCCATTTCCAAAGTAGGTACTTAGGTGTCCTGATTATATTCTTAAACTACCCGAATCCCCTTACCCTGCAATATTTTGAAATATTCTTCAATTTCTTTAAAGCAGCTATTCCAAACCGGCCGGGGTCTACCGCCGAACGTAAAATGTCTTCGCTTTGATGGTTCTCTCTCTTTTCTTTTCGCTTGAAATGATAGAGACAGCATTAGAAAAGCGATAGCCGATTTAGTAAGGCGGTAGCAGCGCGGGGTGCACGACCTTCACGATTCCCATATTGTTTGAATAGCTGACCAAATGAAGAAACTACAATTTGCAATACCAAAAGTTTCATTTAACCGAGAAAGTACTTCGGTGGCGCTTTTTAAACTTACAGTATCAGTTGGCGTCGTATTTCCGCTTACGTAAGCGGATCTAGTGATATAGGTATACCATCTCGGGTTCAGTTTCTGGAAATACGACTCGTTGAAATGTGTTCGGAACTGACTATGAAAATTATTATAATTTACGAATATTTGGTGGGAATCATGTCACGGGATGTTTTAATAGGTTTTGCTTACTTAGGTCCGATTTAATCGTATCAAAGCTAAGCCTGATCATAAAATAGAATATTATTACGTATAGAGAAGACATGCGGGAATGAGACTGGCTCAGGATCGAGACAAGTGGCACATGAACACGAAGCCAGAATACGAGTATAGGAGAAAGATACGACGATAATGCATGAGATGTGTACACTTTATAGTAGACACTCCTCACTCCTCCCTACCACTAGGTCTTCCTCTCCACGTCACTTGAATATCCGCTTGATACACCGAGGTAACTATATTACACCGAATGACGAAAACGCTAACAAAGTTAACTTTGCGGTCGATTTTTTGGAGGGAAAAAATATTTTGGTAGTTTTATTTGGGAAGCTTTATCCATAAATTTGACTTTAATGGCGTTTGCTTGAACCGTTCTTTATTATGAGATAAACTAGTTTAAAAATAAAGTTCGTTTACATAGAGAAATCGTAACTTGAATTGAGCTCTCGAGGCGGTACGATGCAAGTACTCCCCTACACGACTCACGCGTTCTTTATTTCGTTATTGCTTGTTCTAATTAAAAGTATTTTTCTATTATACTGTCCGGAGCTCCAAAAGCCGACACCGTTTCATGATTGACTTTCTTGAGACTTGAACGTAGGGGTTTGAGTGCACTTTCGTTATATACGAACAGCTATGCTGTGGGATACATAGCATTAGTGGGGTTTTCCCGTGAATACAGTCTTGGTGTCTTCAAATTAAGAGTGCATCAGTTTATTTTAAGTAAACATTCTCCGTCGTAGATCGTAGACCGCATCGTCGATCAACATCAATGGTGGTCAAAAGTAAGCCCATTAATTATTTATTAAAAAAATATTTCACACATAGGTGCGGCGTGTACAGAAACGACGCTTTGTGATTTCAATGTAGTATGTAATTGAACGATGGAGCGATGATATTGTCTCGGTCGCGGGAAGTCGGTGGATGGAGGCGGCACAAGACCGGTCATTGTGGAAATCACTGGGGGAGGCCTATGTCCACCAGTGGACGTCTGCAGGCTGCAGATGATGATGAGATGAGGTAATTGAAACACGTAAACAAACGTATGGACGTTGTGATTGTGTGTTCAGGAAGTGGCCTTGTTTTAGAAAACTCGATACTACTTTTCTTGTCCATTGTCAAGTCCACGATACGTCGAAAATACTCACGTTTGCGCGGCAGTCCACTATTGTATAACTATCATTGTCGTTGTGTAGTTCTGGCATAGAATAGATAATACAGATAGAACGGACACTCCCCACCCCCCGCCAGTTTCAAGCATCCTACCCCGCAAGGACGCGAGAAGCATTCAACGAAGGGACGATATATCGGACGACAATTTTCTATGAGAATACGACCATTACGCTGTGTTGCTGTGTTATTTAAATTTAGGTACCAATTTTTTCATCTGTTCAACGAAACAAGAATAACAGATTTTTAATTTCATAAGAATTTCTATAATATACTAGGATTGAATCGTTTTTCTACTGTGTTTTGATAAGTTCACAATTTTAAGTTAAGAATAAGAGATTTTTGATTTCATAACAATTTCTACAAAGATTGAATCATTTTTATAAACTGTGCTACTGGTTAGAAGTACGCGCCAACACTGAAGTCCTGTGACGAAATTATTAAACTCGTTGTTTTTAAACTGCGGCTTTCGTTAATCGTTGTGAAATACGTCAGTGGCGCCAATAACGTATGGTAACGAGTGATGGCGCGGAGTATAGTTCGCTTAGTCACTAGTGTTGCCAATTTAGTGGATTTTTTTACTAAGATTGCTACTATTCAGATTTATTGGTAAGTGATTATTTCTTAGCATTCAACCGACTCAAAAAAAAGAAAGAGGTTCTATTTTAGACTATCTGTACTTTTATGTGCGTCCATGTATATATTATGTTGGTCAATAGTGAACAATGAATATAGGATTTCATCTAGTAGTATGCTTATTTAAGATTTCGCAACAACCGTTCATTAAAAGCAGTAATACATACAATAAATACGAGTACATTGACTATTGGAATGGATAGTTCCAAAAAAAAATTAACGATATTTTTAAACTAAAACTTATTCAGTAATTAATGGCTTTGACATTGACTTATAAACTTTAATGGTTCTAGTACTACCGGTACTACTACGATTTAGTTTCATTTTTAACCAACTTCAAAAAAGGAGACGGATCTCAATTCGTTTATATGTTTGTTACGTGATAGCTCCATTTATTGTGAAACAAAGGACATAAGCCCAAATCACATTGAAAAAACCCAGGTGTGGCACCTGGGTTTTGATGTACCTCGGATTTTAAGTTATTAGTAATAATATTCTAAACTATCATCATCATCCGTTTGAGTGGCTAACCTGCGTTTTTTTGCCTGTAGAAGTTTTGTAGAAGTTCGTGTCAAAAGCTCGTTTTATGGAACAAAATATGTTGTATAATTTGGTGTTAATGATAGAAAAATAATATATACCGGCTGAGTCATAAAGAAATATATCAAACAATGCACGAATATGCTTAGGTTCTTTTCGCGATGGGTGGCCTTGGAATTCAAATTTAACGAGTGTAAGTAAAATAATTCATGATAATACGCTTATTTTTGGTAATGTACTTTGGACTTTGTATTCAATTGTCAGTATGCTTACATCGCGGGTCAAATCTGGACAAGTACTAGCACAAGCACAGCACTAGCATAGGCCTGGGATATGAGGCGTAGGTACTTGAAGAGAGGTATATGCTAAGATGTTATGAAGATGATGATGATGATTACATCGGATTGCAAACAGTATTGGTGAACTTTAAAAAAAAACGCCTACAAAACTACACTGATAAAAAAACATGTTAGCCACTAATTTGGGTTATGGGAGTGGTGTATTTTTTTTTCCTAAAATATATTTACATACAATTATTAGATTTTTTTGAGATTAGATACAATTATTTTGTGCCGAGGTCAGATGAAAACAAAACTAAAAATTACGTTTATTTTAGTTTTTTATGATCGTCGTTGAAATTTGGTCAATTAAGTTTCTGAATTTAATTTGAAATTAAAACTGATTTTTGTTTATTCGGCGCAAATATGATTGTGATTTGAGTATAATAGACTCACTTACTATTCTCACAATACTTATTTAAAGTTTTATGCGATCCTTACTATAATGCGAATAAATAAATCACTATTTATCAATATACAAAAGTAATATTTTTTAAGCAATTAGGAATAAATTAAATCCGGAACTAGCAACATTATCTTTCCGGCCGGTTCGAGTTTGTTTACAAAATTGAATTGTGAGTTTTGAGTTGTAGTTTTGTTTTGAGCTCCTGTACTAGCTAGCCTATTCAATCAATATTTAAGAGAAGGAAAATACCCTGAATCATTAAAAATTAGCAAGGTAGCACCGATTTTTAAAGGCAAGGGCAAGCGGCAGAATGTAGATAACTATCGACCAGTATCGATAATACCAGCGATTGCTAAGGTACTCGAAAATGGGTTAAGCGCACGTCTCATAGCACACTTATCCAATATTCAAGCGCTTTCTGACCGGCAGCACGCGTACCGTGAGGGCAGGTCGACAACGTCACTCACGAGAGAGGTGGTGCGTCGGGTGGTGGATGCTCAGGAGAGAAAGCAGCAGGTAGCGGTGCTGTGCTGCGACCTCTCGAAAGCATTCGACGTCGCTGACCACAAAATACTCAGGTTAAAGCTGAACCACTATGGGATCCGAGGCAAATCACTATCTCTGCTGACTGAACTTATTCACGATAGGTCCCAGGTTGTAGTGGGTGAGGGCGGCCAGCTCAGATCGGACCCCTTGATGACCACGATGGTAGTGGCGCAGGGTTCGGCGGTGTCGAACATTCTATTCTCCCTCCTCTTGAATGATTTACCTTCGGCCATAACAGACGCAGATGTGCTAATGTACGCAGATGACGTTGCGGCAGTAGTCACTGCATCAACACTTGAGGAGTTGGAGGTGAAATTGAATACCGCCGCTGCGCAACTAGGAAGGTGGTTCGGAGGGAACGGTCTGGCTCTTAACCTCACGAAAACCCATTTTTTAAGATTCGACTTATCGGGTCGGCCGCGCCGACAGCTTAGCGTATATGTGAATGGCTCTGTGATTGAACAAGTGGACAAAACAACCTTCCTCGGGTTCGAGCTTGACAGTGGCCTCACCTGGGAACCCCATATCGATAAGTTGTGTGGGAAACTCGGTGGTGCGTGTTTTGCCTTGAGGCGACTGGCCAGGTTTCTTCCGACCGACGTGGTTCGGTCCTGCTATTTTGCCACGATTCATTCCTTGCTTCAGTACGGGGCTGAGCTGTGGGGCAGGGGCGCCGAATGGAAACGTGCTTTCGTGTGCCAAAAGAGAGCTGTTCGAGCTATTGCGCGCATACCTGAAGACCAATCCGCCAAGCCGTTCTTCGTGTCACTTGGGATCCTTACGCTACCAGGTATAATAGTTATGCAGGTCGCAACATACGTGCGCGCGAACATCGGATCATACGAGGTGGTAGGTAAAACCCTGCACGACTCGAAACAACGAGTCACCCGGTATAAATTTAGGTTAAAAGCAGTACCACGAACTCTCGAGAAGTCCGCGAGGTTGACTCATGTCATGGGCACTATGATATATAACCGATTGCCTGAGATTGTGCTGGAGTCCCCTACACTGCCCATTTTCAAAACTAGGCTCAAGCGTTGGCTTATAACCCAATCTTTTTATGACATACATACGGAATACATGTCTAGAAAAGAAACAATGTAGGTACAATGAGGTACCTGTAGGTTAGCCTAATCTGTGTTAGTCCTAATGGGCAATTACAGTTTTAAAATCTGATTAATGAAATTAATTCTTGTATTTTGATTATTATTATTGAACATTATTTTTATAATTACAATTGACATTATTTCATACATATTTTTTTATATTGTTATTTTAAGTACAATTGACATTGCTAAGTAATTTTATTTATTTTATTGTAGCCGACATTTGATTAATTATGAATGATTATTGTATTTGTTCTTATTTATAATTATTGTACAGATAATTCACTGTAAAATTGACGTGTACTTGTTGTATGAATAAATGAATATGAATAATATGAATATTAAATTTACACACTCCAGAGAATTCACTCTAAAGAGCTCGGGCGCACCGATCCTTGACCAAAAGTCCCCAGAACGCTGGCCGCATTCTCCCGCTGTACAGCCAATGAGATGCGCTTGGAAATATTTTTTCAAAGAAATACTTCACAGGTAATGGATTTACTTTTTTGTTTCAAATTTTATCGGCATCGGTGGAGTGGTTTTTCAAAAATCAATACAAATCTAAAAATTGCAAAATATATCGTTGATGTTATCCTTTATTCCAAAACCTCGCTGTCTCATTGGATCAGTGCATTTAAATTTTAAATGGCTTACCCTCGTAATGTTGTTTGAAAATTTAAAGATTTGAAAATCATTCTGATTAGCCTAAGAACGGAAATGTCATCAAAACCTGTTCAGTAGTTCACTACTTCAAATTGATTGTTCAACGAAAATAGTCTTAGTTTGTTCAGTTCCTCAGATAACCAACGCAAATTTCTTTATCAATGCTTATTTAAAAAAAACGATCATATACTGTACAGCAATAGAGTCGAATATCGAAAATCTCCGTCGCGATAGAGGCGGCAGCTTGGAACAAATCGATTTCCACCACCGCAGATTGTAAGTTGAGTTAATAACTTAATTACTTGAACTCTAACATCGTAATATTCGTAATCCTAATTGACGTTTGTAAACAATTTATATACGCACTTTGGTAATAACCATAATTATATCTCTACATGTACATATTTTATTACGGTCGGAAGCTTCTTGGTTGTCAAGTTAGTTAATATAGTTAATATTATTATTAGTTTCACTTTATGTGTGAGTAATGCGGGATTTATACGCGATAGTGCAAGACATACGTGTTTTTAGGGTTCCGTAAAACGTAAAAACGGAACCCTTATAGATTCGTCATGTCTGTCTGTCTGTCTGTCTGTCTGTCTGTCTGTCTGTCTGTCTGTCTGTCTGTCCGTCCGTATGTCACAGCCACTTTTTGCCGAAACTATGAGAACTACACTGTTGAAACTTGGTAAGTAGATGTATTCTGTGAACCGCATTAAGACTTTTACAAAAAAAATTAAAAAAAAGAAAAATTAGGGGCCCCCCATACTGAGAACTGAAACTCAAAAATTTTTTTTTCATCAAACCTACACGTGTGTGGTGTCTATCGATAGGTCTTTGAAAATGATGTTGAGGTTTCTAAAATAATTTTCGTCTACACTGAATAATTTGCGCAAGAGACACTTCCAAAGTGGTAAAATGTGTGTCCCCCCCCCCCCCTCTAACTTCTAAAGTAAGAGAATGAAAAATCTAAAAATAATATATGATGTACATTACCATGTAAACTACCAACGAAAATTAGTTTGAACTCGATCTGATGAGTAGTTTTTTTTTTGTACGTCATAAATACACTATTATTGAAACTTCGACCAAAGTTACAACGAACTACAAGAACTATGTGTACTATGTATATTATGTTACTTGCTGCAACGGAACCCTTCATGGGCGAGTCGAACTCGCACTTGGCCACTTTATTTTTAATAGATTGTTCTTTTTACAATGAAACGTAGGTAGCGGTGCGGCATGGCTGCCGCTTACATTGTAGGTACCACCTAATCAATTCCTTCATGTTAGCATTCAAAAAGTAAAGCATACATGTAGGTATGTTTGGATGTTTGATTCTCAATCATTTCGGTACGGGTAATTTGGAACATAGACTAGGAACATAGTCTGGAATTAGCACATTCCAGATGTGGGTGTCATCTAAGTTTTAGAACTTACCGTTCTCAAAATTATAGAATCGAACGTTCTAGCAATTAGGCCACCACGGTGTCCCTTCAAGACACACATCATCTAATGTAACAAACTTTATTGAGACAGGATCGAGGGTGAATGTCCAACCCCGCAATGGAATCTGGAAGATTGTTAATTATAGATTGGTACACTCTTTATTGCTCTTATTTAGAAAACAAAATGATGTTTAGACACAATGCAGAAGTGTCATGTTGCGTGCGCGCACGATTCGCTTGTTTTGTCTCTTCGCCGCCAGTTATCTATCGTTTTAACTTAATCGCTATAGTTTAAGATAATTGCAGTGTTTTTGTATAACTTTTTACGGATGCGTGATATGTGGCATGGGTGCTTGATTCCCATAGTACCATAGTAGGAACAATTTGAGTGCGAATTTTGAAATTTAAACGCTTTAAAGTATATTTTCAGATAT
Organism: Ectropis crepuscularia; assembly: GCA_963693475.1. NCBI lineage: Eukaryota > Metazoa > Arthropoda > Insecta > Lepidoptera > Geometridae > Ectropis > Ectropis crepuscularia. The sequence continues at coordinate 722,839 of OY856355.1, forward strand.
TCTTGGATACTATTTTATTTCATTTGATCACTATCTAACCTCTAATCATGGAAATGTCGAATTTAAAATACGTTTATATGCGTAAGTTTTGCAGACAGATAAAAATATATGACACACTTAAAGATAACAGATATTTAATTCGATAGTACAGTATTCTAACCGTGAGAATATCCTAACAAACGTACCGCGACTTACCGTGTTATTGGAAACACGGATAAACACTTAGCTTCCATCAATTTCCCTCGTTAAATGGATTCTCGACTTCCCGACTTTGGAAATGTTAGAGACGGCACTTTGTTGCCAGTAAAATATTGTTGATTGTACCTGAGTACATACCTGTTCTTTAATTTACCGCTGAAAGGTTTCTCGAGGTAAAGTTTTTGAGCCAATTGAGAGTTGGTTTTCGTTAACATTTTGAAGTAGGCTTGTGTCGTGTTTGTTAAATGTACGGGCGAAGTAAAAGATGAGAAAATCTGTGTTTAGACAATGTTGATTTTTTTATGTTATGGTCGTGTGTAAGCAAGACTAGAGAATAGCTATTTATATACGTTATTCCTAAGTATTAGTAATTATTTATTGCACTCAATTTAGGAACAAAATACACCACAACCGTTTTCCAAGTTCCAGGTACTCTAGGATGGAGAAAGATGCGAAAACTTGGCGTTTCTTCCTGTAGCTTTAATTACTATCGTCAAATTGCAGGGAGTATTCGTAATTGGCGGTCGGAGGCAAACCTATTTTGTATAAAAAAAATCTTATCTGATTTTAGTGGATCGTACATTCGTGTTACAAAACGAGAAATTGTAAAAATATCACTACGTGAGCTATGTAAATTGTGGGTATTTATTTGATAGTTGGTGAATATTTCACGTGTAACACCATTTAGCCCCAAACTAAGTAATAGCTTGTATTATGGAAGCCATATAGGTATCATCCATCGTCTCTCATGCACGAAAATCTTATGACAGACATATCTAAACTCGGTTTACTAAAATTGTGGTTCGAAACAAGTTTACCTAATACCAAATGCTTACGCAAGTTACTCTTCAATGATCATCACAAAACCTTGCACAATAGCGACACAGTGTAATAAACAGTACGAAACAGGTTTATAGCTCAAGGGCTTTCTAGATCTCCGTTTTTAGAGTTCCGAATCACATAAGTAACCCTTTTCTCGGCCGTTCGTCGTAGTTCCGTTTTCACCTCTGAATCCGGGGGGCAGGGTACCTGATTAAACTGTCTACCGTAGTCACACGTCAGATTTACTCCGCAAAATCACCGTCAGCTAAATTAAAACGGTCTGTAACTCTGTACCCAGCATCCGTTTCTGGATACAGAGTAGAGAACTTATAGAAGAACAGCATAAGAACTTTATTATCACTAAAACGTTTATCAGCACTACATTGTATTTTATAGGGACAAACCAACCACAAACCTATTTTCTACAAAAGGGGTAACGCGACCGCGATTCCAATACAATGGTGTGGCGTTCGGAATGTGGCCAGTTGAAATCTGTATTACGTTTCAACTTTTTTTTTTTTTTTTTTTTTTTTTAAATATTGGTGGACATTTCACACACAACACCGTCTGACCCCAAACTAAGCAAAGCTTGTGTGATGGCGGCCAGATAGCTGATATAATACTTATATAGTTTTAAATACATACTTATTATACATAGAAACACCCAGACACGAATGTTGAAAACAGTTTACAGTATTAAATCGAGATCTATTTTTAATTATCTTCTGATGACCAACACTGTTGCAAAGCCACCTTTCGGTTGTCGGTCGACCAAATAGATCACGAGAAGACAGTTCTGTTTTTTAAGAATATGTATGATGTAATGATTTTGCCTCTTTATGTTCTAATAATTGCTTGTGTTGTGCACTGTGTTGTTATGGGGCAGGCATGTTTGCTTACCGTCAGGCACATGTCCTGCTCGTCTCGTCACTCTATAAATATACTATGGATGTATAAAAAAATGTGATCTCCGTGTAGCATCATTATAAAATATGTTATAACAAATTGTGTTCTTCAATGCACAGATTAGTCGCCGCGGAGATTAAGTTCGGCATAATATTTTCAACATGATCTGTAACATATAAATAATTAACTGTTGTTAAAGGCGTAGCCAGCAAATGAAAACGAATGATTTGAAGTTTGAAAGAAAGTATAATGTAGAACTGGTTACAATAAAGAATTAGGTATAAGTTCTAATTATGACGCGAGGGGTCCGCGTTCGAATGATGCGTTTGAAGGAGTGAAGCAGTGAACAGTGAAGCGACGTTCCGATGCCCGAGCGCCGGCCGGTGGGTCCCGTCGCGTCGAGGTGCGGAGAGGCGCGGGGGGTGGGGGTCCCTTAGCTAGTGATGTGGTTATTGTTTTGTGGTTAACAACTGTTATTGTTTTGTTTATACTCGACCGCCATCTCGCGTGATGTTAAGCGACGATGCGGCTTACGATGAAGCGTGCTTACCTAAAATATACCGATTCACTTCGACTTAAAGAAAGATTGACTATATCTACCATAATGCTTCTGTCACAAGTCTAGTTTCTCTGTACGTTTCGATCCTCAGTATCGCTTATCTAGATTACCTAGAAGATACCGATTCACTTTCGACTTGAAGACACCAAGATTGACTATACCATTAATTAGGCTGGCCTGGTGGCTTAGTTGGTAGTAAGTCTGCTAGCAAAGACGTAGGTCATGGGTTCGATCCTCATCCAGTACAAATATATGTGTACTGTGCTTGGGTGTTTTCTATGTATAATAAGTGTGTATTTAAATATATATTAGTGTTATATCAGCTATCTGGCTCCCATAGTACAAGCTTTGCTTAGTTTCGGGCTAGTTGGTGTTGTGTGTGAAATATCCACCAACGTCCACCAATTAATGCGACGCCATCAGTCACAAGTTGTTTCTCTGCAAATTAAATCCTCAGTACCTCAGCAGCTTGGTGCCCCTGTATAAACAGGTGATTAAAATGCATAGACAATAAAGGGTTTCCCGCGGTTCCTGTGACTTTTGGCGCCGGGGCCCGCTTATTGCAGGAAGGTTAAGCTATGACGGGATTACGGACTGACGGCTGACTTACTTACGGTTTTGGAGATAAGAGTTATAAGTAAATGGTGTCTGTTTTATTTATAAGACATTGCTTGTTTTGCGTTTTTTTATTAACTATAACTTTGTTTTATTAGGATCGACAATAATGCAAAGTATTTAATATCTATCTGTTTCGTCGGAAATTATTTTTTTACGTTTTTCTTTGACCATCCGTAAATCATCGTAAGCTTTTTTGTACTCCCTAATATGATCCAATTCAATCAATAATCGGATTTGGAATCGAGCACGTTACTACTATTATTGTACAGTTTAAATTATTATACGATTTGAAACATCCACGTGGAAACGTAGACTGTTTTGAGCACTAGAGTGTATCCATTGGCTATTTAACAGCGCAAGTGGGTCGCACAAACACGTCACACGTAAAACAAACCAATTATCCTGCGAGGCCTAGCCCGCACCCGTCACATCAATCAATCGCTGACCGCGGACTAGGCGAACTAGCCCCTAACACCACGCAATAAGGTCGCCGGTCGCCGGCGTCGCCGCACTACAGGTGTACGGTCAGTCAGACTGGCCGCGCCGAACTAGTCCTTGACACCACGTGATAAGGTTCAAATGTATAGTTGATTGACGCCTCAGGTCTTTCCAGTGATCAGTAATCGATGTGACAATTTATGTACGTAGATTGTTTTAACAGGTCTATTTGTGTTGATATCGTTGTTAAATCTGAGATTCATATCTTTCGCATGGATTCCTGAATGGTAGTCTAAAACTAATATTTAGTTACGAGACCATTCACGATTCCATTTAATCTTGAATTCGCTGCATGGTTTTCCTGCTCAATGTTGAATAGTAATAAAACAATGATTCTTATTTATAAATAATTTTAAAAGTAATCGCGAACGGAAAATCGTTGATAACGTGTTATAGCAGGAAGGAAATTTACTTTAAATAAAGTGGCCAAGTGCGAGTTGGACTCGCCCATGAAAGTTTCCGTTGCAGCAAGTAACATAATATACATAGTACACATAGTTCTTAAAGTTCGTTGTAACTTTGATCGAAGTTTCAATAATAGTGTATTTATGACGTACTAAAGGAACCCTAAAAAGACTTACTTTTTTATTTACTTTAAAAATTAATCTCACTTGTCTCAACTGGGCGAGAGACAGACTCTGATACTAGAAGTCTGAGACATTCTGATAAATAAGTATATAAAATATGATATGTCCATATATACATTACAGTTTAGGTACTTTTGTACACATGTGTGATAAACTAAACCGAGTTTATTTATCACACATGTGATAATTCATATTCATATTATTCATATTCATTTATTTAGTAAAGCCAATTTACACGTCACATATAATTAATAATTCATAATAATTCTACTAAATTAAATTAAATCCGAAAAAGAATAATAATAATTCAATTACAATTGTAAAAATTCATTAATGTCATAAAACGAGTGCTCGACAAGCCAGCGCTGAAGCCGGTGTTTGAAACTGTTATGGCTGGGAGCCATCCTGATTGACTCTGGCAGTTTGCTATATACTACTGTACCCAAGACATGCGTGAGTTTGCTCGACTTCACAAGAGTGGTTTTTCGTTCGTCCGTTAAATCTGTTGACAGGTGTATTCGCGCGTACATTGCCACCTGCAATATTATTATTGATGGCAAAGTTAAAATACCTAGGCTTTGGAAATACGGTCGCGCGGAAGTGTCCTGCGTTACTCGCACAATCGCTCGTATGGCACGCTTCTGTAGGCGGAACACTCTTTTCCACTCGGAGCATAGACCCCAGATTTCGGCACCATACTGTAGTAAGGAGTGAATTGTTGCGAAGTAACAAGTGCGGGCTATCTCTGCCGATGCCAAGCGTGAGACTCTATGTAATGGTAAATACGTGTACTGTGGCCGCTGAAAACGCTAAAAAAGCACAATAATATCAAAGACAATTTTATTTTCAAATACATTTTTAATTGAACGTTGGAATCTAAAAAGATGTTTAGTAAGTCATCCACATTTTTGATGCCATGTTTAACGACACTGAAGATTCCTATTACTCTAATAATACCTAGACTGTTAAGAACGAGAACAGTATTCTAGTTAAAATTCCCCTGAAGCGGTATAATTCGGCAAGTTCCCCAGTTTAATAACACTAATGTGCTATACGTTCCACTAGTTATAGCAATATTAACTGTGTTTGGCTTTTAGCCTAATGAAAATACGATTGCCTCTGCTCATGTGAGCTTTATTTAAATTCGTCCAACGGAAAAAGGGTTTTGACCTTTTTTATAGAGGTTATGAACGTGTGGCATTACACACCATGTCACATATATTACTTATTTCAGTTTGTCAAATTTTGACACGTATACCTGTGTATCATAGGAATGGAAATTTTAATTTATTGTGGTTATATCTTGTTGTATGTACCTAGTATGCGTTAAGTTACTCAAATTATTAACGTAAACTATATTGTACTAGCAGCACCCGACGGTTTTACCCGCGTAGTTCCCGTTCCTGTCGTTCTCGTTATTTTTCCGGGATAAAAAAGCCTATGTGTTCTTCCAGACTATAATCTAACTGTGTTCCAAATTTCAGCCAGATCCGTTCACACGTTACGACGTGATATGTGATAATATTAGTAAGAAAAATATGGACACTTTTATCATCTAAAATATCGAACGAATCTATCTAACGTGGTTGTTACACATTTTTTTACTAGGAAATTCCCGGGTAAATCACGCTAAATTGAGCAATGATCGCCCGGGTGCACTCTGTTGAAAAACCCCGCCGAATGCGGCTGAAACTTAAGTGAAATTGGACCGCCCATATCACACGTGAGTTACCCGTAAATTTATTAGAATTTGAATATTTGGTTGTCAAAACTAGCTGGATTAACATAACTTTACACGTTCAATATATCAAGTGTAGCGACCCCGAATCTTGTCACCAAGGGATACGGGATACGGTCGAAAGTCGCGTTCCCCGAGTTATTGTACATCAGTACAAGAATCGAAAAATCATCGCAATAAGAGCTCACGGTGAAGGCCCCAGTTCGAGCTAAATATTTTATTTGTTGACGATATTGTAGAGCCTATTTCATTAAACAAATAAAGTGGCCAAGTGCGAGTTGGACTCGCCCATGAAGGGTTCCGTTGCAGCAAGTAACATTATATACATAGTACACATAGTTCTAGTAGTTCGTTGTAACTTTGATCGAAGTTTCAATAATAGTGTATTTATGACGTACTAAAAAAAACTACTCATCAGATCGAGTTCAAACTAATTTTCGTTGGTAGTTTACATGGTAATGTACATCATATATTTTTTTTTAGATTTTTCATTCTCTTACTTTAGAAGTTAGAGGGGGGGGGGGACACACATTTTACCACTTTGGAAGTGTCTCTCGCGCAAATTATTCAGTGTAGACGAAAATGATTTTAGAAACCTCAATATCATTTTTGAAGACCTATCGATAGACACCCCACACGTGTAGGTTTGATGAAAAAAAAAAATTTGAGTTTCAGTACTCAGTATGGGGGGCAACCCTATTTTTATTTTTTTATTTTCTGTTGAAATCTTAATGCGGTTCACAGAATACATCTACTTACCAAGTTTCAACAGTGTAGTTCTCATAGTTTCGGCAAAAAGTGGCTGTGACATACGGACGGACAGACAGACAGACAGACAGACATGACGAATCTATAAGGGTTCCGTTTTTACGTTTTACGGAACCCTAAAAATTGGCATAATAAAGTGACTACTAGTAACTTTACTACCGTTCTTTCAAAAACAAACAACTGTAAGTAATGTGTACAAATACTGTAAACTATACAATACAAAATCCTCCTTATTGACTTCTTCGACAATAGCGAATTCTGGTACGAGCTGTTACGTTATGTTTTAAACGCCATCGCAAACCGCATAATGCAATAAGCCGTTCGAATTGTTGACTAGGAGAGTTTTTTTGAGACAAAGAAGTGACAAGGTACGTAAAACGCTTCTTAAACAGGCCCCGTCGGAAACCTACGTACCCCATACTGTATACCACCCCGTCTCAAAGGATTAATGACTCGGCGCAACGTCCCCGTGAAGTTGATGCAGTAAAGCGCGCGGAACAGGCAAGGCTAATGAATATAATGAATGCGCCGTCTGCGTCCCTAATGAGCCATCAGCGGCATCGATCGGCGCGGGCTCAATTACTTACCCACGCTGTAGGTAAGGTACCCAAGATGTGGGGTATGTGTACTTGCGCCAAGGTATACGAGTATTCTACGATATGATGAGACGAGGTAATCGGACGCAGACACCGAAAATGTTGAACATTCAGCAGCAGTGTTTTCACTCTCCGGTAATCTGGAAACCTTTGAACAAAAGGAATGAACGAGGTTTGACTCTACTTTCGTGATAAGAACATTAAGAACGTTTAGGCTGTGCGTTACCTGAATGAGGTTTCCCGTAGTTATAATCTCGGTGTCTTCAAATCGAGAGTCAATCAGTTTCTTCTTGTCGTCTAAGCTCCATCGTAGACTACATCGACGATTAATAATATCAGACGAAATAGCGGTCATGCGTAAACCTCTAATAGTAGTTAAAGAAATAAGCTATTTGGTTCCCATAATACGAACTTTGCTTAGTATGGCGCTATTTATTGTGGTATTTTTTCCTTATTACAAAGCCGGATATTTATTGTAGGTATTTAAACACAAATCGGAAATAAAATCGCACGTTTTAGGCAAATGTTTGCCTTCCCTCTGCCATCTTCTTCTTCTCCTCTTCCCTTCCTTTGCTCCCTAAATGTGTTCAGACGTAAAGTCAAATTAAAATAATAACTGTATGTATGTAGATGTAATAACGTTTATTTCGCAGTGCCGTGCGTCAGACGGTTTGATCAGAGGTCTCCGCACGAATCCATGAATATTATGAATGGTGAATGCAAATGTGATCGTCAACCTGTGGTGACGACTGGCAGGCTGGGGTCATGGGATGCTACCAATGTGCAATCTACAATTCTGCTTTCGACGCGAATTCGCATGGCAATCTGTTATTTTGGTGTAAACAAGTAGTATGGAGCTTACTAAGAAGAAACTGGTTCATATTTCATTTTAAGACATCCAGGGGATCCAGCCCAGATACGATATTTGGGACAAGAAGCGCTTTTTTGTAAACACAGTGATACCATTTTCCTTACTGCAAATAGATAGACAGACTATAGAAAATTATTAAGACTATGTCTCAGTGAAATTTTAGGCTTCTGAACTAGGTCTTTAAACTTTGAAAACATTGAATTTAAAACATTTTAAAACATTGAATTGAATTCAAATGTTTGCACGGTGTCTGGGTGTTTCTATGTATAATAAGTATGTATTTAAAACTATATAAGTATTATATCAGCTATCTGGCCGCCATCATACAAGCTTTGCTTAGTTTGGGGTCAGATGGTGTTGTGTGTGAATTGTCCACCAATATTTATAAAAAATAAAGTAGCCAAGTGCGAGTTGGACTCGCCCATGAAGGGTTCCGTTCCAGCAAGTAACATAATATACATAGTACACAAGTACACATAGTTCTTGTAGTTCGTTGTAACTTTGATCGAAGTTTTAATAATAGTGTATTTATGACGTACTAAAAAAACTACTCATCAGATCGAATTCAAACTAATTTTCGTTGGTAGTTTTCATGGTAATGTACATCATATATTTTTTTTAGTTTTTTCATTCTCTTACTTTAGAAGTTAGAGGGGGGGGGACACACATTGTACCACTTTGGAAGCGTCTCTCGCGCAAGTTATTCAGTGTAGACGAAAATTATATTAGAAACCTCAACATCATTTTTTAAAACCTATCGATAGACACCCCAAACGTGTAGGTTTGATGAAAAAAAAATTTTTGAGCTTCAGTTCTCAGTATGGGGGGCACCCCTAATTTTTGTGTTTTTAAAAAAATTTTGTAAAAATCTTAATGCGGTTCACAGAATACATCTACTTACCAAGTTTCAACAGTGTAGTTCTCATAGTTTCGGCAAAAAGTGGCTGTGACATACGGACGGACAGACAGACAGACAGACAGACAGACATGACGAATCTATAAGGGTTCCGTTTTTACGTTTTACGGAACCCTAAAAATGGAAACCAGTGGTAGGTCCACTTTGTAGGTATATCTTTCAATTCCTTATTTCTACCAAATTTTAAGAAAAACTTCTACGGTGTGCGTATACAAGAGCATGAATGATCATAGGAACAATGATAATGGTGTGGTATTATTATTATCCACACTCCGTGGAATATTTTCAAACATTTTGTCGTTTGTGACGTGAAAAAACTCAATAAATGTATCCTTGTCGATCACTAACAATCAAAAGATACACTTAGGACTCATTTTTTCAGAGGACCGAATTTAATATTTTTGATGTGTAGGTATGTAATTTAAGCTAAATTTAAAATTTATGTGCTAATCACCGTTATAAGAAATAACAGGCCGCTGTATACTAAATGGGAATGCGAATGGTTTTCAGGCTGTAAGTATCTCCTAAACTAGCGACTCTACAGAAATTTTTAGAAGGCATTATTTCTCGGAAATTAAATTGTACACAACTTTATGTCTGCTTCTTTTTATTGCTCAATGGAAAATAAAATAAAGTAGCCAAGTGCGAGTTGGACTCGCCCATGAAGGGTTCCGTTCCAGCAAGTATCATAATATACATAGTACACATAGTTCTTGTAGTTCGTTGTAACTTTGATCGAAGTTTTAAAAATAGTGTATTTATGACGTACTAAAAAAAAACTACTCATCAGATCGAGTTCAAACTAATTTTCGTTGGTAGTTTTCATGGTAATGTACATCATATATTTTTATTAGTTTTTTCATTCTCTTACTTTAGAAGTTAGAGGGGGGGGGACACACATTTTACCACTTTGGAAGCGTCTCTCGCGCAAGTTATTCAGTGTAGACAAAAATTATATTAGAAACCTCAACATCATTTTTGAAGACCTATCGATAGACACCCCACACGTGTAGGTTTGATGAAAAAAAAATTTTTGAGCTTCAGTTCTCAGTATGGGGGGCACCCCTAATTTTTGTGTTTTTAAAAAAATTTTGTAAAAATCTTAATGCGGTTCACAGAATACATCTACTTACCAAGTTTCAACAGTGTAGTTCTCATAGTTTCGGCAAAAAGTGGCTGTGACATACGGACGGACAGACAGACAGACAGACAGACAGACAGACAGACATGACGAATCTATAAGGGTTCCGTTTTTACGTTTTACGGAACCCTAAAAATGGAAACCAGTGGTAGGTCCACTTTGTAGGTATATCTTTCAATTCCTTATTTCTACCAAATTTTAAGAAAAACTTCTACGGTGTGCGTATACAAGAGCATGAATGATCATAGGAACAATGATAATGGTGTGGTATTATTATTATCCACACTCCGTGGAATATTTTCAAACATTTTGTCGTTTGTGACGTGAAAAAACTCAATAAATGTATCCTTGTCGATCACTAACAATCAAAAGATACACTTAGGACTCATTTTTTCAGAGGACCGAATTTAATATTTTTGATGTGTAGGTATGTAATTTAAGCTAAATTTAAAATTTATGTGCTAATCACCGTTATAAGAAATAACAGGCCGCTGTATACTAAATGGGAATGCGAATGGTTTTCAGGCTGTAAGTATCTCCTAAACTAGCGACTCTACAGAAATTTTTAGAAGGCATTATTTCTCGGAAATTAAATTGTACACAACTTTATGTCTGCTTCTTTTTATTGCTCAATGGAAAATAAAATAAAGTAGCCAAGTGCGAGTTGGACTCGCCCATGAAGGGTTCCGTTCCAGCAAGTATCATAATATACATAGTACACATAGTTCTTGTAGTTCGTTGTAACTTTGATCGAAGTTTTAAAAATAGTGTATTTATGACGTACTAAAAAAAAACTACTCATCAGATCGAGTTCAAACTAATTTTCGTTGGTAGTTTTCATGGTAATGTACATCATATATTTTTATTAGTTTTTTCATTCTCTTACTTTAGAAGTTAGAGGGGGGGGGGACACACATTTTACCACTTTGGAAGCGTCTCTCGCGCAAGTTATTCAGTGTAGACAAAAATTATATTAGAAACCTCAACATCATTTTTGAAGACCTATCGATAGACACCCCACACGTGTAGGTTTGATGAAAAAAAAATTTTTGAGCTTCAGTTCTCAGTATGGGGGGCACCCCTAAATTTTGTTTTTTTTAAAAAACTTTTTTAAAAATCTTAATGCGGTTCACAGAATACATCTACTTACCAAGTTTCAATAGTGTAGTTCTCATAGTTTCGGCAAAAAGTGGCTGTGACATACGGACGGACAGACAGACAGACAGACAGACAGACAGACAGACATGACGAATCTATAAGGGTTCCGTTTTTACGTTTTACGGAACCCTAATAAACTATTCTGTTTTGTTTTCTTGCTTAGAAAACTTAAATTATGATTTGTATGGTCCTATAAGAAAAATTGCTACAGAGCGCATTATTTTCCCTTGTAAGATAAATTTCTTTTGTAGTAGCATCCTATAACTCATTGACGTGGCACTAACGCCTCCAGAGATCGATACCACCGTCACGGCTTCCTGCTTTGATGTTGCAATGCTGCTCCTTATTTCAATGCAGTAGAGATCATATTTGCATCACAGTTTAGCTCCTACGCGTAATCTTAAACCACAAGTCTGCTCGTGTACTTTATTGCATTGTCTCAAAGGCCAGATTTGCCCAACAACGTAATTCTTGTTTCTCACATTTGCTCTCTAGTCCGTCTTAAACCTTATGTAAAATTAATAGGAGTCATATTTGCACTGAAATTCTTAACCTCACATGATACTTGCATGTCTTAAGCATAAAACGAAGATCATAATATATGCGCGACAGCATAACTTGGCATAGATCTTAACTACAATAAAACATTCTTCAGTTTTCCGCATATAATTTTAAAACATCATTCAATTTATACAATTCTATTTTGGCGATGCTAAGCGTATATATTATAGCACGTGCAGTCCATTATTTTCCCACACTCGTGGCCTTTCGCAACGTCATAATCCACATGGAAAAGCGGCGTTCAGTCGATGTCATGAAATGCCCTCAAATGACGTCTTTCACACGCCGTTTTGCTCACGATGTTTTCCTTCGCCATTATGGCTAGTGATGATAACGAACTTGTATACATCGGAAAAATATTCACATGCAAGGAGGATTCGATCTTTTGATTGTTTGATTTGAACTTTTGGTTTCGGCGATGAGTTTTCTCTAATCCCATAGCAATGACTGATGGACGGAAGTGTAACACAGGGAAGTGTGTGGGGACCGTTTCAATTTATTGTCTACATAAATGATTTTCCTAAAGTAATTGAGCATCCAATGTCACTATTTGCAGATGACAGCACAATAACAATAGCATGTCAAGATAAAGCTAATTATGAGGAAGATATCAATGCCGCACTAAATTCATCTATCCATTGGTTAAACATTAATAACTTAAAAATTAATTTAAACAAAACCAATTTCATGCAATTTACTCAAACAAAAAATTACTTGAGTAACATAAACATAAATTATCAAAATAAAAAAATTGCAGAAGTCACTACAACAAAATTTTTGGGCCTAACAATAGACACGAAATTGAATTGGAAGGCACATGTTGAGATTCTCTGCAAGAAGCTGGGTAGCTCGGCATATGCTCTGCATAGGCTTGCTCCAGTGGTAAAGAAAGAGGCTCTTCTTACATCTTACCATGGATTGGTGGCATCAGTCTTGAGATATGGGATCATTTTTTGGGGGAATTCAACTGATACAGCCTCAGTTTTCAAAGCACAAAAACGATGCATTCGTGCTATGTTCGGGATGCAAGTTACAGATAGCTGTCGACAGGTATTCATAGACAACCAAATATTAACCCTGCCATGCCTGTACATATTTGAAGTTATGTGTTTTGTAAGGAATAACCCTCATTATTTTCCTCTATTGAGTGACAAAGTAAAACGTAACCGGCGTGATAAGTGTAGACTGCTCATAGACAAACGCAAAAAAAAGATTATGAGTGACAGCATTTTTTGTATGGCTCCTCTTTTATATAATAAGCTGCCAAATGCCATAAAAGAACTTAACATAACAATGTTCAAAAGTAAACTAAAAAAAATGCTTATACACAAATGCTATTATACTGTAACTGAATTTTTAAATGATAAGGAAATTAATTGGAATACTAATATTTTAGACATTGTTTAACATGAAACTTTTACAATCTTTAAACCTTTTTCCATTAATATCTCAATAGATATTATTATTCCATTATGAAATTTGACATTCAACTGACATAAGACCAAATAATGATATATTGTATCATGATGAATTAGTTTGTACTGTATTACATTTTGACATTCTTTGAGTATTTACATGAATATTATAATTAACGACATTTTTGATTATATACATTTATTGCACTTTATACATTCTTTGACATTCCTCACATGGATGAACTGCAAGATCTACTAATGCAAGACCTTAGACCCTGGATGGACATATTGATCAAACTCAAAAACACAAGACAATATCCTGATGAAACACAAGACGTTGGCGAAATTGTGCTCACCAAACATTTATCTCACACAAATATATATCACCAAATAGAAGCCAGAAATGAATCGAAGATGAAGAATCAGATGACATAAATAAAAACCAGAAATTAATAGAAGATGAGGAAGAAGAAGACTTTAATCAGCTGACTATTATTGAAATTTTTTTTTTTTTGTTTTTATTTAAAAATTAAGACTAACAAATTGTCTTGCCAGACATATTGCATGCCTCTCGCAGAGGCCAGTTTGTATGGGGCAACTTTTAAAATGTTTTGTATTATCTTATCTTACCTACAAACAGCAATAAAGATTTTTGTATTTGTATTTGTATTTGGACATTAGATATGTTGAAAACAAGTTATTATCTAGAAAAAAAAAGCTTTTGTTCACGTACTACCACTGGGTCACTAAATTGCTTAATGTCTTGGCTTTAACTCTATATTCACTTGAAATTAAAGAGACCAGAGGATTTATTTTTAAAAGCAATAGATGCTTCTCTTTCTTAGATTTCGGTATGCTGCTGAGAGCTTTTGCGTTTATCTGTTTCGATTTCCGTTGTTCCCTGAGTTATTCATGAAAATCCGTTCTAGTACCTCGGTTCGTCTTCTGTTTGAAAATGATTCCTTTTCTTTAGCATCTCTCAACGACTCATCATTTTTAAATTCATCTTTCAAAAAGGCGTAAGTTCTAAAATTGGTTGTAGTTTTCTTAATGTTAACTTAAACGAAACTAAATGTATGTTTAATTAAAGGGACCGACAAGATTATTCATACACACAAGACAAAACAATAGACGTATTCAGGGGAGATAAAAAATATTTAAAATACGCCAAAGGCATTAAACAATCTATACATAGTTTTAAAGCCGGGTCACACAGAGGCGATCCGATAGCGATAGCGATCCGATAGCGAGACGATATTTTTTGTAATGTTCGAATTTGTATGCAACCTGACACACAGCAAGCGGGCGCGATCCCATACTCGGTATCGGATCGCTATCGCTTTCGCTACCGGATCGCCTCTGTGTGACCCGGCCTTTAATCTGTAATTTACGCATTTTTATTTAAAATGAAATTAATAAATATGGGCAGTGAGAATGTAGAGTTAAAATCAACTACAGCTATCTAGTTTTTTATTTATTTGGAACTATTTTTTATTTTCTTCTAAAAACAGCACATTAATATAATTCGATATTTAGGTAATACTGCTAAAAACTTGTAACTAGCTATCGTCGTTTGCTGTCGCTGTTGCGCTGTATTGATTTGTTTTGATAAAATACAATATTTCGATTTAAAACCAAATTGTTCTTAATAAGTCTACGAATGTATTCTTAAAATTAAAATTCGTTACTATTTCCAATAATTTCTTCGATCAAATTTAAAGTCAAAATCGGGTGTGTTGGAATCGGTTGTTTTGTTTTATGGAATTAAGAGTAAATATTGTGCCGTATAGTAGTAAGTACGTAATCCAGTGTAGCCTAGTACCATTAAATTTATGAAACACAGACCGTGTGACCTTTATGGGCGAGAGCTCGTATAGCGCGGGATACATTGGATTATTTCGTTAACCTAGGCTTTTAGCGCTCCCAGCATCGGGCAACCCCACGGCAGAGCGAAATTAGCACGAAAATGCAAGCTGATGATAATGAAAATAAGGTGACGTTCGAAAGTGTTATTTTATCGGAACCATAAAAAGTATCCTTTAAAACGGGACTATTTTACGCAGAGTATTGT
This sequence comes from Ectropis crepuscularia, assembly GCA_963693475.1. Taxonomy (NCBI): domain Eukaryota; kingdom Metazoa; phylum Arthropoda; class Insecta; order Lepidoptera; family Geometridae; genus Ectropis; species Ectropis crepuscularia. Next base: position 738,262 of record OY856355.1, read on the forward strand.
TACTACGGCTTAACTGTTGTAATTAACTAATTGTTATTAACTACTAAACAGCAAAACAAACCAACTAATTAAAATACAGTAAAGATCTCTCAAAAAGGGTTTTGGTGCGATTTGTTGTTGGAAGCCAATAAACGTGTGTGGTGTCACTGGTTCACGTCTTCAAAACCCGCCTCGAAAGCGATTTCTCAAAATCCGTTTCTTTGACAGAAACAAGTCGCATACAAATGAAATCCTAAGCCAATAACATGTTTAATTTGAACTCTGGAATGGAACAAGTTTCCGCCATACATCACTGGAAACTTTTCATATTTCGCGGCGCGTGTCAACCGATCGCCCGCGGGGTATTGCGCCTTTGAGACGATGTTTCGGAACGGTTTTTTTTTTGCTGTCTGCTATTTATTTCGTTTGTACTTTACGCAATTCTCTTTAGAACCCTTTTCAACACAAGAAGGTCAGGTTGTTATAAGATTTACGTGTCTCTCTGGGTGTAGGTATCTGTTTCATCGTAGCTCCCTGATGAATGAAAGGAGTTCGATTTTGTTTGTTTTGGAAGGTGAATTAGTCAGGAATGTTATTAGTTATGTTTCAATAAAATCGGTTCAGCCGGTTCAAAGTTATCCGCTCTTTTGTTAGCTGCAGTCGGATTCTTGGGACGTTTAATGAGTTGTTGCTTTACTTGCAAATACTTATTATACTTAATGTATTGAAATTAAATATACTAGTATTTTTAACGTTAGGGATTTTTAAAACTTTAATGTAATTTATGAATAGAATAGAATAGAATAATCTTTATTGACATACTTAAACATTCCATTAACATTTTTCACATAAATAAATTGTAAAATAATGAATAACAGGGCTTAGAATATGTCTCGTCAGAATATGCAGTGATACAATAATTAATCAATTCATATATTTTTTAGCTGTAAAGGGGCCGTAAGAACATCTATAATTTAATTATTTAATATTTATATACAAATATAATCCATTAGATTGTGCAACAACAGCAATCCATAACAGCAGGAAGGCACAGCTCAATTAGATTTATAAAACACGATCGTCATATTTTTCACTTGTGTACTCTTGTATGCTGTACAGCGTTCTCTCTAATAGAAGTTGCCTCACTTTATTAGTAAAAGTTGTATCATTAGGGATTTTTTTAAAGCTTTCAGGCAAATTGTTATACAAGATACGCCCCATCTGTAGTGGTGACTTTTTTGCAATAGTTAGCCTACAAGATCCTATTGGTTCTAAAACGGTTCTTTTTAGTCCCGATCTCCGATCTTGTTTCTCTACAGTAACAAATTTATTGAGATTGTACCTAGTGTACTTTATGACTTCTAATATGTAGCATGCAACAGATGTAAGTATTTTAAAATTTTTAAAATGTTCCCTGCAACTTTCCTTAAATTTAGCACCGGCCAATACTCTTACAGCTCTTTTCTGCATTTTGAGGACTCTTTGAAAGTCTGTAGAGCATCCCCAGAAGATTATGCCATAAGTCATTATAGAATGAACATATGAGTAATATATTTCTTTCAAACTTCCTGGTGACGTTACAAATTTCAACTGCTTAAGAGCGTATACACCCTTGGCCATTTTTTTAGAAGTTGTATTTATGTGGCTTTTCCATGATAAAGCTGAATCAATTTCAAAACCCAACAGCTTTACATTATTAGTGGGCGTGATTACCGTCCCATCTGGCAAGTTAACAGAAATCTTGGTTTGATTTGCTGTTTTTGAATTGAAATACATAATATTAGTCTTGTCTGTATTAAGATTAAGTCCATTGTTTTTAAACCACTCATTAAATTTGGAAATTGCAACTTTAAGTTTATCTTGTATGTATATGTTTGTCGGATAAGATATTTGTAACTCCCATTCCACACAACCAAAAAAGAAACATGTAGAAATGAGCTTAATCTTGTAAATAAAACATTGAATTGTAGCTATAGTTTCAGAGACAGCATGGCATCAATACCAGCGCGCGATAAGCAGCTTTACCGCAAATTTGCAGTCGCTGCAAACTGTACTTGTAGTGTAGGAGTTAAGCTTCCAATTTCGGTGCTCATTTTCTGCTGTGAGTGCTGAGTGTGACCAATCACCCTTGACCACCTACGTCAGTTCTATAGTTGGTTCTGACTAAAAGCTTTCGGGATGGGGGAGGGGGTTGAATAAAATCTCACGACATCTCACCAGAGGGGGAGGGAGGGGCAGAAAATTTAAAAAAAGACCTCACGTAATTTATGGACGCCCCCTAGGTAGTAGCGTATTAGCTTCAAAAACATCGTAACTTCCATTCAATTTTTCAAACACTTACAAACCTTTTTCACATTAAAAGTTACCTCTCAGTTCTTCCTATAGACTATCTCTGTACCAAATTTCATTTAAATCGGTTCAGTAGTGTAGGCGTTAAAGCGTAACAGACATCATTTATAACATTAGCAGGGATTATACTCACTAGTGGGGATCGAGTTGAGCCCAAGATGTGATTTGTCACGTCCAACTGATTTCTGCGATAATACTGCTATCGCGCACAGTCAAGGGCTAATAAAACATGACAGACCGTTATCAGTTAATGTGGCAGATTAAATGTTATTCTGATATCGAGTAAACGTTGAAAAATGATACGCTTGTTTACCGCAAAACTATGGTCGAAAAGTTAGCATTAGCGTAGTAGTGGTAGGACTCTTAGGAGTCCGCCTGGGGGAAGTACCACACTTTTGCCAGTTATTCTACCGCCAACCAGTAAAGTGCAGACATTACTGTGTTCCGGTTTGAAGGGCAATGTTTTCAGTTAAATCACAGGGCTTAGATATATAATATCATAGCTATCTGGGTGACGAGCGCAGTGCAGTGCTAGGTAATGATTTGGACTCCTTATGATCCAATAGTTGCGTGTCACTGTGCTGTTATGTGGCAGGCTTGTTGCTTACCACCACGCACATGTCCTGCTCGTCTCGTGACTCTGTACTTTAAAAAAGCAACTCATTTTGTGTTTTCTCGCAAGGAGAGAGTCAAGACCATAATCCACCACTTTGACCAAGTGCCGGTTGTCGGATAACACACGTTCTCGAAATATGTCTTACTAGAAGCTCCCCGCGGCTTAACCCGCGTAGTTCCCGTTCCGGTTATTTTCTCGCTATGAAAAGTAGCCTATATGCTATTCCAGACTAACAAGTGCCTGTGTTCCAAATTTCAACCTGTTCTATTCAGCCGTTTTGACGTAATTGTACAACACACATCTAAATATTTTAACTTTCACGTTTGGAATATTAGTACGATGTAAATCATATTACCTACTTAATATTATAATTGTCAATGTATGGCTGTTTGGTTTTTTTTTTATAGCACAGAGTGACGAGACGAGCAGGTCATGTGCCTGATGGTAAGCAACATGCCTGCCACATAACAGCACAGTAACACACAGCTATTGGAACATGATAGTCCAAATCATTACCTAGCACCGCACTGCGCTCGTCACCCAGAGATCTAAGATATTATGTCTCTAAGCCCTGTAATTACTCTGGATGTTTGTTGCTCAATTTTTTATTTTAATCCTGAAAAAACAACGGGAGCAACCGGAACGGAACTTCGCGGGTAACACCGCGGGGCGCTGCTAGTACATAATAAATATAGAAATACCGCTACATTCAGAAAAAACTTCACGGAAAATCACATTATTTTGTGTGAAGAATACTAAGGTGTTTCGATCTAGTTAATAGCGACTAGAAGTTACTTAAAGTTAGAAACATGATATTTGGTAAACGTGCCTCATTGAACCGTGTCTAGGAATCCACTACGAAAGGTTTTCTTGAAATTCCATCCTTGGTCTATCAAAACTGAAGTTCAGGCAGGCGAAACCCACGAACATACTTTTAAGTAACGTGAAACTTTACGATATTGTTAAGTGATTATCATGCTAAGTTCTTACGGTACATAATTATTATATACCAACTATAAGCTAGTTGGAGATATAGTATTAATTTTGCGTTGGAATACATACACACACTAATATTGTAAATGGAAAGTGTGTTTGTTGTTACACTTTCACGCGAAAACAAACTTACTTAACCCGATCATCATGAAACTTTGTACACATTTTCTTGGAGGTATTTTTTTTTAAATTCAATATTGCTACTCCACAGACTCCGGGGTCCGTGACTTTTGTCATTTCAAATCTTATTTTACATATTTCTTGGATAATCAGAAGAAGATGGGATGGGATGGGTGGAGTTGGGAACATTTTAAACCTAATACTGGTGCACGTCTGTTGAGCCGATCACTACCGGTTGGGATTCCGCTAGTAATCGACTCGACATCGATGCTTTGCCTTATTGCCTAAGCCGCCTCCTCCCGGCCGAGAGCCTCCACTACGGCTGCATTTCTGTCCCTGATGGAGGTCTTGGAGGTATTAGAAGTAACAAGGCTCCTTCTTATGCAGGAAACTAGCGGGTATTACGCAAGTAAACCCGCGGGCACTGCTAATAAACTATATTTGTGGTCGTTTTAGTTCAATGCGCCTTCAGGCTAAACACAGCTCAAAAGTAATATGAATGCCGACTATTAATAATCGAATTAAAAACTATCGTATCTTTCAAGTTGGATGAAACTGCACACGGTGCGCAAATTTGATTAAAATCGGTTAAGAGTGAAGTGAGCCGTAGTGAGTACACAAAACGCAACAACGCGCGTGAATACGTGACAAACAGTGTGATGATGCAGATCTGCACGCCCGCAAGTACGCGCGTAGAATTGAATAATTTTATTGACATATTTAAACATTCCATAAACATTTAAATAATAAAACATTTATTTAATAATAAGTTGCAAAACAATGAATAACAGGCCTTAAAATATGTCTCGTCAAGATACGCAATATGCAAATCAATCAAACAATTATTACTCGTACAATGTTGCTGTAAAGGGGCATAGTTGGTACATGTAAAATTCAATTATTTCCTACAAATTTGATTCTTTTCATTACCTAAAAATAGTAGGAATGTACAGCTCGATCATGTCATTCATAAAACATGGTCATCATATTTTGTACATGTTGTGTACTAATTAATGCTGTACAGCGTTCTCTCCAATAGAAGTTGTTTCACTTTGTTGATAAAAGTGGTGTCATTAGGGATTGTTTTCAAACTTTCGGGCAAGTGATTGTACAAAATACGTCCCATCTGTTTAGGTCTTTAGGTGTAGAAAGAAGACTTCGACATGCAATAGTATACAGCGTACTGCTTGTCAGTGTGTGGGTCGCCGCCTTAGAACAGAGGCCCGACCACGCGCTTCACAATCGTGTGATCGTAGATTCAAATCCCGTCTGAACCTTGGATTATTTTCCAAGTATAGATGTACAAGATTGACCATCACTACTGACTTCAACGGCGAAGAAAAACATAGTGAGGAAAGTCAGTGATGATGACAATGTTATGCATCCGTCCTTGGTAAAAATATTCAGGGCCGATTCGAAACTACGACTTCACGATTTATGTGATTTAAAATTGATTGAATTTATTCGACTATTGCCTTAGCAAACTCTAATAAGAGAATGCTTCAATATTTTCTGTCATTTCCTAAAATAGACGAATCGTAATGTTTTTACCGCTGGGAACATTATTTCCTGTCTGTAATAATTTTTGCAATCATTCGAGGAAATTACTTTGTGTTTTCGAAAGGAGCTGATGCCCTATTCTGGGCTCGACCCGTGACAGGAAACGTTCCAAACCACTAAGTCGGTCTGCAAATGTACTTCCTAAAATGTATCTCAGTTGTTAAGTTACATATTATGTAAAAAGCTAAGCTAAGTTACATATTATGTAAATTTTGACTGTGGTTCAAATTTAGACATGATTGGTGAATAAGTTATACAGATAATTTAAACTTTAAATTATTTATTTATTCAGTCCACCAACATTGTGTTAACAATTATAATTAGTTACTACAGTAACACGTTTATTACTTATCCGGAAACACTTAATAGTTCCCATGTGGTAGTAAGTGTAAACGTGGAGAATAGCTCAGCTGAGTTGCGCTACGACACTAACACAATGCAACGACTTAAAAATGTGTAGCCCAGTTTTTATCGTATTTCTCAGCATTTATTGGAAATCTCAGCATTTATTGGAAATCTCAGCATTTATAGTAACTTTCAGCATTTATCGTAACTTTTTTATGGGAATATTTATTTTTATGTTGTGTCACGTTAGTGAACACAAAAGTATTGAGTAGGGGTTAGGTACAGGTGAAATAATATACGGTTAATAAATACAAGTATATTTTAAGAAAAATGAGATGGAAGAAAAAAAAAAAAATATACGGTCGAATTGAGAAACCTACTTTTTTTTTAAAGTCGGTTAAAAAGGTAAAGTAAAAATTAAGAGACGACTGTAAAAAAAAAAAAAGAACTGAGAGGGTTAAGTGGCTGAGAGGGTTCAGTGGCTTGCAGCAGGTTCAGTAGGCCGCAGCAGGTTCAGTAGTCCGCAGCAGAATCAGTAGTCCGCAGCAGCATCAGTAGTTCGCAGCAGGATCAGTAGTCTGCATCAGGGAATGGCTCGCGGGTTTAGCAGCCCGCAGCAGGTTCAGTATGGCTCGCGGCAGGTTCAGCGTTCACCGCGGGTCACAGCAGGCACTTTTGTATCATGCATGAGCGGTAGGTTCAGCGTTCAGCAGTCTTTCAAGGCATCCAGATGTCACTCTCTTCGAAGCCAAATGTTCTCTTGATGTTAATCTCTTCGAAGCCAAATGTTAACTAGATGTTACTCTCTTCGAAGCCAAATGTTCACTGACCATCTCAGTTTCCTAGATTTTACATGAAAACTTTCAGTGGTTCAAGTCTAGAATAAGAGAACAAGTTCATTTTATAATTAGCGGCCAGAGAGAATTAAACCTAAAAACTATACAACCTTATGAAGATGGTACAGGTTGCTTAGCGATTGTTGATGTTTGAAGTATTATGACATGAAGTAAATGAATAAAATTTTAGAAAAGCTGGATTTTTGCGGGTTTAAAGTAAAATAAATACATAAAGAATACTACTATTATAACAAGAAAAATATGCTTTATCGTGAGGACACGATTGAAAAGATATTAGTTGTATGAAAATTTGGTATGTAAGTATCCACATAGTCTATGAATAAGTGGTGATTTTAGGATGAAATAGGGAAAAAAAATGTACGTTTACATATCGTTTAAAGCCAATATGTAACGTTACAGTTGTTTACCGTAAGGCCCTGAGCAGGTCAATTGCCTTATGGTAAACAACATGCCTGCTCATAACAGCACAGTGACATGCAGCTATTGAAACATGAGTAGTCCAAATCATTACCTAACACTACACTGCGCTCGTCACCCAGAAATATGTGATGTTTTTCTCCATGCCATATAATTTCACTGGAAACATTGCCCTTCAAACCGGAACACAGTGATATTTTCACATTACTGCTTGGCAGTGGAATAACTGGCAAGGTTATGGTACTTCCCCAGGTGGACTATCCAAATAGTTCTACTCTACTATTCTCAGCATTTATCGTAACTCTCACCATTCACCGTAAATTTCAGCATTTATCGTAACTCCGAGTCGTCCCAGGTTGACGTTATTTACCGGGCCGGATCTTATCCGCTCAGGCCGGCCGGCCGGGACAAAGGGCTGCGGGAGTTATCATTTAATGAACGTCGCCAATTTACCGTCGCCGCCGTTTCCTTGTAGCCTTGTACTCCCGTGCACTGCGGCGGCTCGGGGCGGGGATTGCGAGAGCAATGTCGTTTTACCGGTGCCCTCATCTCATCTGTGTCTTGATGGGGCCCGTGTAAAGGGATGTGCGGGCATAATGTTTCATTGTATAACTGTTTAGTGTTTACTCTGATGAAGCGTGTTTCAACAATAATTTAAGTTTCCCTGAAAATACCAAAACTGACTTCAATTTAAAATTAAACCCAGACATTCAACTAAATCCTATTAATATTATAAATGTCAGTGCTTGGATGTTTATTGCTCAATCACGTCTTAACGTATGAACGGATCGGTGTTTTTCCAGACCATAATCTAAAGTTAGATTATGGTCTGGAAAAAACCTAGACTAACTTTTATCAAGGGAAAAACGAACTGTTCCAAATTTCAGTTCGATCCGTTCATACGTTAAGACGTGATTGAGCAATAAACATCCAAGCACAACACCTAGGCTAACTTTTATCAAGGGAAACACGGGAAGTACGGGAATAAAACCGCGGGGTGTTACTAGTTTCATAAATTTTGTGAATTCTATGAATACGTTGTTCTGGTAGCAAATTTTAGTTTTTTGTATCTATACTAATATTATAAAGCTGAAGAGTTTGTTTGTTTGTTTGTATGTTTGTTTGTTTGAACGCAAGGATCTCTGGAACTACTGGTCCGAATTGAAAGATTATTTCTTTGTAGGATAGTCCATTTATCGAGGAAGGCTATAGGCTATTTAACATTACGCTACTATCAACAGGAGCGGAGCATGAATGAAAAATGTAACAAAAACGGGGAAAAAATATTGCTTTTAGAGAGCTTTCGTTGCGTGACAGCATTTGTCATATGTTAAAGGTTGCGTCATTAGAACCTAAAGTAACCGAATTTGAACAAAATTTGAATTGGTACGACCAATATTATAAATATTTCAATAACTGATTTCAATAAGATTTATATGGAATCTTTAAACTATTTGCGAATTGGCGAATATATGGTTAATTTAATTAGTTAAAGTTTTTTTTTTGAAGTAAAGAGTGACTAGACGAGCAGAACATGTGCCTGATGGTAAGCAACATGCCTGCCTCATAACAACACAGTGACACGCAGCTATTGGAACATGAGGAGTCCAAATCATTACCTAGCAGTACACTGCGCTTGTCACCCAGAGATCTAAGATGTTATATCTCTTAGACCTGTAATTTCTCTGGAAACATTGCCCTTCAAACCGGAACACAGTAATGTTTGCATTACTGCTTGGCGGTAGAATAACTGACAAAGGTGTGGTACTTCCCCAGGCGGATTCTGCTAAGAGTCCTACCACTACTAACCAAACTTATCAGTTAGATCCGGTTGCACTGATACGTTCCGACAACTATAATTTACGGTTGTACGGATGATACTTGCATCCCCTTCGACTCATGCTATTCAAGAATGGAAAAGACTAATTCAATTTGCCGTAAAGTTGTTGTTATGAAGATATTTTTTTCGAATCAATGTAATTTTGAAAGGTTGATGTAATTATTTTCTATTTCTCGTGACGGCACTGGCCGTTCCTTTGAACTCAGTTGGATTCTGGATTCTGGATTGGATTCATTCTGCAAGCTCAGTGGAGCTTGCAGAATGCACCGGTGTAATTAGTATATTTATATACATACACTAGCTGACCCCAAACGTTGGCAAACGTTGTTTTGCCATATAAATTATTACATGGTGTTATAATTTATGTGGCATATTATATGGCAAACTATTACATGATGACAAAAAAGACGATAATTGATCAGTTATAGAGTGGGATGAAAAATGATTAATTTACTAAAATTGCTATTAAAAAATAGGGGTTGGGGATAAAAGGGTAAAAATTTAGGGTTGTATGTATCTTTTAACGCCACATTATAAAAAAATAAAAACAAAAATGTTGTCCGAAAATTGAAAAAAAATTTTTTGCTGTGTACAATCCTTATCATTTAGGGGTATGAAAAATAGCTAGTAGCCGATTCTTAGACCTTTTATATGCATTTATGACCTAGAATATGCATTTAAAATTTGGTAAAAATCAGTAAAGCTGTTTCGGAGGAGTAAGGAAACTAACACTGTGACACGAGAATTTTATATATTTCGTATTTAAGATAAGCTACCGTTCGCCCGAGAGACGTATCTCTTTATTGTATTGCTAGGCATGGTTATCTTTCTAGAGTTTAATCAAAGGACCAGTAAAAATAAAATGTTCGGGCACTTCTAAAATCTCTTAATAATTAAAGAATTAAAGGATTCATTCTCTTTGTCCCATTAAATAGCGACTTGGCCGATGGGGACGAAAAGAAGCAGCCGCCTTTTCGGCCTTTTTTCGTGTCCGGAGACGGAAGTATTACACGCAATTAGATTTACTGGAAGCCCGTTTTTTTAAATTTTTATAAATGGATTCCAGCGTTAATGAGACGAGGTCTGTTTTACACGAGGCGGTGGCTCTGGCCGCTATCAAAACGGAAATAAATCATCCTGAAGTACCGCGTGCTGCTAACTACCCGACTACGACAATGTTGTTTAGTAGTGTAGTTTATAATATACTGCGGCATTTGTTTAATATTGAAGAGATAAAAAGTTTAAATCGTCGTGACTTTTGCTATAAAGCTGGATTACTATCATAGTATACGTTAGATAGTAATAGGGGGGTGTAGCTTGTTTCAGAATAAAACATAAATAAAGATGATCAATTTTTTGATTGAACACCATCTAGCCCCGAACAAAGCAAGGCTTTTGTTTTGGAAGTTAGATAAACTTATTTATTACGTATACGTATATATTAGATACATAAATTAGATATATAGATATAAAGTTACGGCTGGTCTAGTCGGGAGAACGGCGACTGCCGATCCGGAGACCCCGGGTTCAAACCACTGTCTTTTCGAAGTCATGTGCGTAATGCCGCTAACTTAAAACGGTGAAGGAAAACATCGTGAGGAAACCGACATGTACCTAGAATCTTTCGAAGTCATGGTTCATCCGCCAACCCGCACTGGTCCAGCGTGGTGGATTATGGCCTAAACTCTCTCCTTGCGAGAGAAGGCCCAGTGTCCCAGCAGTGGGAACGTTTAGTGGGCTGTTGTTGATGATTTATTAGATACATAATTACCATAAATACGAACACCCAGACCTAGAACAAACATCCGTATTCATCACATGAAAGTTTTGCCCTGGATGGTATTGGAACCCACAACTCATTGAGCAGAGAGAGATACTATCGACTGAGCCACGAAAACATTCAAAGAAGATTGTAAAGTATGAAATTAGACGTTAGATAAATAGATATACCTAATTATTTTAGTCTGGAGTATATTTCCAGAGAAATTACAGGGATATAAGATACACCATCTTATATCTCCGGGCGACGAGCGCAATTATTAGGCAGTGATTTGAACTCTTCATATTCAAAGTACTGTTTGGCACTACTGTTACGGGTATGAATGTTGCTTACCAACAAACAAATGTTTCGTTTGTGGCGTCATTCACATCCCAGATCTAGCATCTAACTATTTTTCACAAAAAACCGAACTACGGATTTCAATTCAAAAATAAAGTGGCCAAGTGCGAGTTTGCACTCGCCCATGGAGGGTTCCGTTGCAGCAAGTAACATAATATACATAGTACACATAGTTCTTGTAGTTCCTTTTAACTTTGATCGAAGTTTTAATAATTGTGCATTTATGACGTACTAAAAAAAAACTACTCATCAGATCGAGTTCAAACTAATTTTCGTTGGTAGTTTTCATGATAATGTACATCATATATTTTTTTTAGATTTTTCATTCTCTTACTTTAGAAGTTAGAGGGGGGGGGGGGGACACACATTTTACCACTTTGGAAGCGTCTCTCGCGCAAATTATACAGTGTAGACAAAACTTATATTGTAAACCTCAACATCATTTTTGAAGACCTATCGATAGACATAGACACGTGTAGGTTTGATGAAAAAAACATTTTTGAGTTTCAGTTCTCAGTATGGGGGGCACCCCTAATTTTTGTTTTTTTTTTAAACTTTTGTAAAAATCTTAATGCGGTTCACAGAATACATCTACTTACCAAGTTCCAACAGTGTAGTTCTCATAGTTTCGGCAAAAAGTGGCTGTGACATACGGACGGACAGACAGACATGACGAATCTATAAGGGTTCCGTTTTTACGTTTTACGGAACCCTAATTAAGAACTACATCTAAAACCGATCATAATATTTTTTTCTCCAGTGAGCAGTCGTGATAGCTGTATTATCTACTCTATGGTGATAGCTTAAAACGATCTCTGCAATGATCGTTCATTGAGATCCGTTCAAGTTTCTCATAACGCTAAGTATAAACGAACATCCCAATATATTCTCGAATTTTCACGTTTCATGTGCGCGATAAACCCGGAACTGCAGCTGTGACGTTCATTACGTTAGCTCTCGTTCCTACTGCTTCGTGAGCTACATCTGTGTATTTAGTATTTAGATAAGATTAAATACATAGGTACTGAGCTAATTTTAACAGTTTTAACTCTCTCGTCTATTTTCATTTGTAGTTTTGCGATTTGAACTCATATCGAAAACATACAGGAATTATTCGCGATCTTAATTATTTATTTATTATTTAATTATCTCTCGACGTATCGGCAGCTTTTATGAAACGTCGAGGGAATAAAATAGTAATTTAGATCGCGATTATTAAATCCTATGTAATCTATTCTATTCATGATAAAGATTTTCGTCAAAATGTAAGGCCGCGCGTGGTTGTCTGTTGAAGTATATATTTTTTTACTTGTGAGTCGGATAAGATATGTATGTAAGACCACCAGAGCCCCGCGGTTTCATCTGCGTTCTCGAACCCGTTATTGTACCTGGATAAAAAATAGCCTATGTGTTATTCCAGACTATTATTATCTACCTAAAGTATCGGTAATCAAATAAAAGTTTTTCATTGTGTATCAAATATACGTCTCGGCACAAAAACGTTTATTTGAAAATAAAATAGTAATTTAGACCGCGATTAAAATATGTGTATAATGTTTTCTGTTTTCATTCTATTTTATTCTAATATACATATATATAGTGACACCGCCTGTGGCTGACTGCTAATGTGAACTGAGAGTTATATGTGATGTTCAATATTTAAACGCGTCCTACTTGGCTTCACCCGCGGCACCTACTCATAATAAAACCGTGAATTAAGGCGAGGATCTGCCTCAAATTGGCTCGTGATATCTGCATGGAGATTGCTCACTTTAATGTTCGGCTTCTCAACTTATAATGGAGTTGGATGTTTGGCGTTTGATGTCATTTCGAACTCATCCGATTATATCCTGCTATCCTACTAATAATATAAACGCGAAAGTTTGGAAGAGTGTGTGGATGTATGTTTGTTATTCTTTCACTCAAAAAATACTAAAAAAAAGAACAGGATCGGGAACGATGCAGGTGATACCGCGGGGTGTTGTTAGTGTTAAACAGTTTCATGTGATTGTTAAAAGACACTCCGCACGAATTCGTCCCCGATGCTTAAAGAACCGTTTACAAAGTTTTTCTTTTGAATTTATCAGAGTAAATATAATAATATACTCGTAGTTTTGGTATGTCATTTTCTATAGGTATATTAAATTAATAATTAATTTAATTTGTCTTAATTAGCTTTTTTTTCATTGCTTATCAAATTAATTTTATTGTAGCTGTGACTTACCCAGTGTAACTATACTCGTATGTTATAAGGTCAATAAATAAATCTAATACAATACAAAACACTTTATTGGCACCATAAACAAAGTTGACAACAAGTAACACATATAACAAAACAAAATGGGCACAAAAGGCGATCTTATCGCTAAAAGCGATCTCTTCCAGATAACCTGAAAATGCTGTCGAATCTGAGTCCTGAACGAAACGACGCTCTGCGCACGTCTAATAGCCGCAGGAAGAGCATTCCATAAGGCCACAGCCTGCACGCAGAACGACGAACCGTAAAAGGAGCTTAAATGAGCTGGAGTAGACAATAGGAGATTTGTAGACGACCTAAGATTGACCGAATGAGTGTCGCAAAGAAACGTGAAACGGGAGCTTAAATACGGAGGGGAAGAAGGAGTGAAAAGTGTGGTGTATAAAAGTGATAGGATGTGAGTATCCCGACGTAAACGGATAGGGAGCCACTCGAGTTTAGATCGGAAAAGAGAAACATGGTCATATTTTCGGAGACCGAAAATAAACCTAATGCAAAAGTTTTGAAGACGCTCGAGCATTTCGAATTGGTCCCGTCTAAGGTCAAGATAGCAGACGTCAGCTAATATAATCTAAAAACAACCAAATTGAGAACCTCTCATCCTCCTTTTTAGACATCGGTTAAAAATAGATTCAACTGTCTAATATGCTGACACAGGCACACTGCTATACACAGGCGAGATTCTTATAAGTAAATGCACACCATTACACCAGATTAACACAGGATAGGGAACATTAGCGAGGAATGAGGGTTATGACCTGCAGATGAGTAAAAAATAATGCTGAGTAAGCTGCCTTTGACGATGATAATGAAATAATACTTGTACTAAACAACAATTTATAAAAACTCCATAATTTCCACAGCTAAGATGTGGAACACGATGCCGGTATTTCGGAACTTCTACGAACTCGGAAGAAAAAAAAACCTGAATATGTATCTTCTGGATAAACATGCTAAAACTAGATGTACTATTTATTATTTGGCACAGAAAGATCAAACGTATGACCATTCGTTTAAGCTTGGTTAGTGTCGTGTGAAATTTCTTCAGTCAATATTGAATTATAAAACAGTTTTTTAATTTATTACAAATTAATTATTTATTTACCAAAAGACATACAAGACAGAAAGGCTTTAATACCTAGGTTTTTGTACTATAAAACTACTTTGTACTTAAAAGCTGTTGTATCTATGAAACTCAAAGCTAGTACAAAGACTGTATTATGAGCCTCAAGAGCGATATTGCTAGTAGAAACAAAATAAAAATGTATGTAAAAGAATGCATATAATAGAACATTGCGTTCACGCGAGCACTCAAACCTCGGTGTCTGATATAGAGGCACTCCAGGAGTTAATTGAAGAGAGCCTGCGCTGACCACTCGATGCGACATCCGACCGGCTCGACAGCTGCTAATAGAGCTCAATAACGAGCATTTGCAGAGAGAAAAGTCGAAACCATTAATATAATTATAAGCACAAAAAAACAGCCTTCGATACAAATAAACACAACTTCGATAATGTCAGCTTTTAAACTAAAAATCTTCCCGAAATATCACGAAATATTTCTTCACGTAGGAGCTGCGATATCGCAGATTCGCAGACAGAAAGACACATAACAGACTTCTGACGACTGAGAGACTTTTAACGTCTCGGTTTAAAAGTTACGTTTATCATTTGACACTAACAACATCATTACAACAATACATATGTAAATGTAGCACACATTATAATAATGGGTACTGTTTTTAATGTAATGTGACGAATTTAATATTTGAATGAGCTCTTATGAAAGTTCCATGGGGGGTACTTGTAATAAAGTATTATTTTGTTATTTAGAGATTTTCTTAATATAAATTTTTTGAAAGATTAATAACAACTTTAAATCTAGTTGGGTGCAGAATGAGGAACCTTCCGACGATGCGCGCTGTGGCACGGATAACTGCAGTCTGCGTCTGATCCTTTATCCAACCATCTAGCAAAAGCCTGTTAAGATGATTATTTAGGTATATAGCTAAATAAATGTTTCTTCAATCACATTCTTTTGAACCCGAAAAAATCCGTTGATTTTCATGATTAATTAATAAATTAGTAATTTAACTTTCACGAATTCGCATTAATATACTTTATATATTACTCTATTATATATCTTATATATAAAATTCTCGTGTCACAGTGTTTGTTTCCTTACTCCTCCGAAACGGCTTTACTGATTTTTACCAAATTTTATTTGCATATTCAGTAGGTCTGAGAATCGGCTACTAGCTATTTTAGCCCGACAGATGGCGCTGCAGACAGTGTCTAGGTTATGTCCGAGCGAAGCCGGAACGGGCCGCTAGTTACTCTATAAGAATATACTTTATGAATCAGGAGGGAGCCAGGTGTCGTCAGCTCTCCGATGAAATGTCAGCCTACCCCTAAAACCGTGGGAATAGCGACCGTGCGCCTGTGCCGCAGATTTCGCACTCCACTGCGTGTAACCGTTCGCCTACGCTAAGTTGCGGTACACAGTTTGCAATACTGTGTACAGTCGAGGTAGACATAAAACTAGCCTGAAATAGAAAAAAATCCGGGGAGCGATTTTTTTTTATGAAACGTCGGGGAGGGTTGTTGGAAGTATAAATCTCGATTTTCTAACTTATCCCGGTAGAGGGTTCGCCACCATCTTGTTTTAAAGTTTTTGTGAAATAACTCGTTCATTTTCAACTTGAGAGCAAAAATGATGGTCACCAAAGTTGTTGGAGATTTAATTTCTCACAAGTTTGGTTCATATAGTTTTTACGCTAGGATCAATATTTGCAGAGTTATACTATCAAGTTTATCAAAAAAATCGTAATGGGTGCAATTTTATTTTCTTCAACTTTGGTTCTCGCACATTTTTTACTTATTTTATTTTTAGTATTTGTTGTTACAGCGGCAATAGAAATACATCATCTGTGAAAATTTCAACTGTCTAGCTATCACCGTTCTTGAGATACAGTCTGGTGACAGACGGACGGACGGACGGACGGACGGACGGATGGACAGCCAAGTCTCAGTAATAGGGTTCCGTTTTTACCCTTTGGGTACGGAACCCTAAAAAGTGCGAGAACCGAAGTTGAAGAAAATAAAATTCTACCCATTACGATTTTTTTGATAAACTTGATAGTATAACTCTGCAAATATTGATCCTAGCGTAAAACCTATATGAAGCAAACTTGTGAGAAATTAAATTTCCAACAATTTTGGTAACCATCATTTTTGCTCTAAAGTTGAAAATGAACGAGTTATTTCACAAAAACTTTAAAACAAGATGGCGGCGAACCCTCTACCGGGATTAGTTCGAAAATCGAGATTTATACTTCCAACAACCCTCCCCGACGTTTCATAAAAAAAAATCGCTCCCCGGAATTTTTTCTATTTCAATGTCTGCCTCGACCGTGCTATACACAATATTTTACGACCACTCAACCTCGTCTAAGATTGGTTTTCGACGTAACTTTGGTATCTTATCTTTAATGACGCCGTGTTTTATTTATATAATATATGTATGTATTCCCTGTGTTAACTGCTGTTAATATTTCTTCTAGTATGTTATTTACATAATTTGATTCATTTTCATAATCATATCTTTTGTGCGATATGTAGGTAATATAATATAGATGACACTGATTAGGTAGTACAAGTACATCATATCAAACCTTTCGGTATGCAACAAACACAAAGTAAACATAACAATAAATATAATTATATTTATTATACATACCCTGTTAGGGCAACAATACCATATGTGGTAATATGAAGTGATATCAAGTTTACCGGGTCAGTTGGCAACATTATAAACGTATTTCTGAATGTCACGATTAAAAATATTTTCTTTGTTGTTGTTAACTTTAGTCTTTACTCATTTTATTGTTAGCCAAAAGTTTCTGTTCCAATTACAGCCTATGTTAATTTGTTAGAAATTAAATTGTATCAAAGTTAAATTTATTCTATTCTTAAAATAAGCAAAATAACAAACAATTCCAATTTCAAACTTAACTTAAATAAAATAGGTATAAAAACAATACAATCAGACAAAATGAACTGGCAAAGAGCCAAGAAAGAAGATACATTGGCTTAGATAAACTTTGAGAATAATGGAACCGAGTTATTTTTGTTGTAACTTTCTCATTCGGTAGACTTGACAAATATTTGACGGAACATGGCGAGGCATTGAACTTTATTTTAACTTCGACTTTAGTAAGCTGGAAAAAAGGCAAATAAACTGGTACTCTAACAAAAACGGCCAGTTTCTCGTTTATGCCTTTTTTATGTTCGAATTTTTTTGCCGTTGCCAAACAAAATAAGGATCTAACGGATGCGATTTTAAACTCAATTTACATTCAGATGACATTAACTCTAAAGGGATGAAATTGTTTTTTCTTTAGCTAAATTACAGTTACGGTTAGACGTATAATTTTCATCCCGCCTCTCTCAAATCGTTAGAAGAGGGTCGACAGCTCGTTACGAAGGCATCAATTCCAAAAAAAGATATTTTATACCTTTTTTACAAAACGAGAATCTGTTGTTATAGTCATCACAATACAAAGACAAACACGCCTAAACTTTTAGTCTTCCAATTTTAATTTGGAAAATGAACTTTCTTGCGATCGGAACAAAGTTCGTTTTCATCTGCGCTAATAATTCGTAGTTATGTATTGCGGAAGTAAGCTATTTTCTGGGTCATGATTACTCCCATAATGGTCATTCTGTGTCCCACGGTGGGCGCCAAAATTGATATGACTCTGGTAGCCATTCCCTAGCATCGAATAACCGTATATTGCCCTATATTCGGCTGAATTGCGCAGTGAAATCGCCCGATTTTGATACAGGAAACGTATTTATATTATTATGTACCGTCGGACTGTATTATATCTGCTCACGTGGTCAATTTACATATTATATTAGTTTAAGTGTATTGTTGTACAAAATTCTGTTTAGATTCATACGTATATCGTTTAAGTTCGATATATCTAGTCAATTTACGGGTTTGCCATGTGAGAGTCAGGTGCATGGTAAGAATTTCGAACGGATGGGAAACTCAGACTGATTTACATTTATTAGTTGAACCTGAAAACAAACACACTGGGTAAATTTCATTTAATTTTTGTTGAGAGTCAGATTAGTTCTTAATAAGTGTATTTTTAAACAACCAAGTCCACACAACACATTCTAATCTAACTGTAATCCTTTCGCGACTTCAACTCATATTGAGAATATCATACAGCGAACTAAATCCTATGCGTCTGTGGCGCCATACGAACCATGTAACATTTGCTGTCATGCTAAGTTCTGGTGCTCAGCCAGCCACACGAGAATCGACCTAATGGAGGCTAAGTAGAGTTGCAGTCGTTAAATACTGGCGCATTACAAATTTATAAAGCCAATATTCATGTACATAAGCTGCCCACTTAATGTTACTGCTGCTAGGATTCGGGACTGACAAGTAGAGAATCAGATTCAGAGTCAGATAACGCAAGTCTCTGAAAAGCGTGTTTCTTGAAACATGTCGATTTCCTCGCGACGTTTTCGAAATCGGGCGTTCTCGCCATTGGTCCATAAGCCTTCAAATTATACGTACGGCTGATATTTATGAAAATTATATAAGCGATAAAAAAAGAAACGAAAATAATAAACTAATTTAAAAGATCTGGATAAATAAAAAAGTTTAAGGTAGTATCATATTTATGGTCTAGAGTCTATACAGGGAATGACTACATCATCGACACTAAAAAGAAAACATGACTGAATAGCGAATAAACATTAAACCTTTCAGTCGCAATTTAGCTAATAAGGTTTTCAATAAGAATACGAATCGCCCTCAATTGTACGATATCCCAAAATAAACGAACCATTCATTCAACTCCAAGAAAATGGATTCTCAAGTAACATTAATAATGAACGTCACTGATACCGCAAAAGCGTTTTTAAGCCGATTTCTTGTCCAGCTCTCCTCGCCGTTACGCAGCTTTTATTTAGCTGAACAGGTAACTTTCAAGATATTCTCTATCATTTATGTTTTTACTTTGTAATTTATATAAACTTGGCCTGTCATAGGGGGTGATAACGCGACCGTGCGCGGGGCTACGGTCCCTTATTATGTAGTGATCGCGCTCCACGATTTATGCCATTATGTTGGGAGTGATGCATTTTTAAAGGTTTTGTGCTTATTGTAATAAAACTGCAGCTTATAACTGATACCTTTTCGTCTATCCTACCTTTAAACGCATTTTTGGAACCGTGATAAGTAGGTCGCCTATTTTTTACTAGAACACTACATATGGCTCAAACTTATCTTGACGATTGACGTGAATTAAAACACCATATATCCCGAAATTGCACCGATATTTACCGATATTCGACCTTGGTCGTAAGAAAATAAGTTTTTCGTATCCACGGCCATTGTAATACGACCGAAACGTGCACAGTTAAATTTAATGTTTGATTGCGATGTGTCATATTTTAAATTATTAAATCATAAAGGTTTGCTGTCCGAAATCCTTTCATTTCCTTCAGCTCAAAGCACTCGAATTCTATTTATCTCATTTACTTGTACACCAATTCTCGCATTTATGATATTGGTGTCGTAGGGAGCCGGGCCTTTCATTCGACATAATAGCAACCATATGCGAGATATTAAGGACGTTACGTCTCATTATACGGGGGTACGCAGAACGAGTGTGTTATGTAAAAAAGGTCACGCCACTGAACAATACGTACGACTGTTGTATCCGTTATCTAGTTGGCGTAGTTCAGTTTGTGGTAAGACAGGGTTGTGTGAAAAAAGTCCTGTACAAGCATAGGCAGCCCTTTAACTAAGCTTGGCGAACAAACATTATGACACTGGATTTTTATGTATAAAGATTTGCGCTCGACCGGCATCTCGTATACAATAGAGGGACAAGACGGGCAGGATATTGATGGTAAGCAACACGCCTATCCATAACAGCACAGTGTCACGCATCTATTGGAACGTAAAGAGTCCAAATCATTACCTGGCACTGCACTACGGTCGTCATCTAGATATATAAGATGTTTTATCTCTAAGCCCTTTCCCCTTTCCCTTATTTACCCTTTCAAAGTGAAACACAGTAATGTTTCCATATTACTGCTTACTGCTTAAAGTAACGGGGAGTGCCCAGGCGGACTCTGCAAGGAGTGCAGAGAGTCTACCAATGTGATGTGAAGCGAAGATTGCGGTATAAGATGCCCGTTTCTGCGATCTGTTTCACGATGTTTGGACCTGGGTAGCGATTCTGAAACCATTCGGTTGCATCCGACACGGAATCTCATCTCTCGGTCTTTGTCTTATCTTATAAGCATGACAGAGACCGAGAGATGAGATTCCGTGTCGGATGCAACCGAATGGTTTCAGAATCGCTACCCTGGGCTAGAATCGCCTGTGTTTTTATTTCAGGTGACTCGATCTGCGTACCCTTGTCAATCTCTCGTCCTAATAATCTACCGTAATGATGCCATTTTTTGCTTGATTCAGGCCATTTGCTAAGCTCGTAAAATGTGTGGGACGTGGTTTAAGAAAATCGATGCGGCGCCGCCAACTTTCACCGGCTGTATTTTAATGTTAGGAACTCTCTCCGACTCTTTGTGATTTATAGCTTATTACCGGCCGCCCGCGACTCCGTCTGCGGTAAATTATGGCTTATCTGTTACTCTGATGTGCTGTAGAACTGTACAGATTTTTAGAACTCCGTTGTGTAGTTTTTGGGTGACAGAATTACAAACCTTAGGTACTGGTATAAGAAGTTTTTTTCTTCATCCTACACTTTCTCTGTGAATATCACCGTTCATACCGAAAAACAATAATGTCCCCCGTTAGGGCCGTAGAGCATCCTCTTCTGGGTTGCTAGGTCGCTCTTTGATCTCACTTATCGGCGCCGCCCAAGCTTACCATCTGAGGTGCTCTCGAGCTAGTCGTCGCACGCGATATAATACTCACTAAGTACGGCAAGATTAGGTCAGCAGGGGCCTGCGCCTTCTGGGCTAGCACAATATCCGGTAGGCAGTTGAGACATAGGTCCCTTTAAAAAAAACCAGTAATCTTTCCAGTAAAATAACTAGCAAATGTAGAGTACTTGCCGAAGAAAATTTTGCTAAGACTCTTACCACTATAGTAACACTATAATTATTATTTTTTCTGATATATGTATTAGTTGTTTAATTAAATAGTATAATTAATAGTTAAATCCATGAAACATAGGTTTTAAAGTTGCGATTTGCCACTTTGTGTTTACAGATTTTTAACAAGTTTAATGTGTACGTTGACAAATAAGGTGAGGACAGTCCTAAGAATGTCATGCCGAAAAGATAGAATTGTTTATCCTAAGATAAACAAATCTATTCTTTTTAGCATTATCAGTAATTAAAGATTTACAATATTAGATATTGCTCCAAATAATATTCAGTATAAATTGAGTTAGGTTTCTTATGTTTGAAGATACAAAATCCTGCCTTTGGGTGTAAGTAAAGTCTAGCTGGAACTCTAAACTGTTTTGAAATTCATAGGATTTATCCATAATTTTGACGCATGAAGTAAAACTAACCGTCTGACTAAACCTGCCGCCGCATTCTGTATTTGCATTACTCATAGTCATAGCTCTGGTAGCACTTCACGTTAGAAACCTGTAGTACTCTTGAGAATAGTTGCCGATACCGTTTCTTTGTAATTTGTATAAATTTTACGAAAGTGCTGGTCTAGAACATTTATGTAGATACTTTGTAATCATCAAAAGTAGTATCCATCGTCGAAAAATTTATACCACTCGACGAAACTGCAATTTAGCATTTTATTTATTTAGGTATACAAAATCGAACACAATAAACTCAAATACGTAGTAATCTACAGAATATCAGTAGATGATCCATTTCTTGTTGCTTCACCATAATGCAATTACCTCCAATTACGATGTATCGTTACTACCGTTCGGGTCAAATTACATCGGAACGTTGTACCGTTTCGTGTTTGGTTATTACAAAATATAGGCCTTGAATTAGTTGCGTAACTTATGAAACAGTAATTGCTAAAGTTGGATTCGACATCTCGAGATAATTTCGACGTTTCAAGATAATTTCGACGTTTCGAGATAAAATGTTTCGAGTTTCGCGACAGAGGCTGTGCGACAGCCATCAAGCTTTTGTGAGTTTTTTTATACGGAGTTTTAGAGGCACTTCTGAGATTAGACGTTGGAATACAGCTGTGTTTCTAAAGCTGAGTTTACACTTTGAGAAGACGGGATATCAACATTTAGTAGTGGAAACATATGTGTGGAATCATCTATGTCGGAAATGAGTCATATAGTGAATAGAATGTCATAGTGGATAAGCGCAGTGCAGCTATAGGTAGTGAATGTTAATAACTGTGCTGTCCTGCGTGTTCTTTATCATTAAATTTCCGTTCTGCTCGTTAAATCGCTCAGTGAAATGTAGAAAAAGCTTTTACGTGATAAAAAAAAGTGTACCATAGTGAATACGTCTCTTTATAAATAAACCCTTCTCCTCCCAACCTGAGAACGCTCGCTACATTCCAAATGCTACATTGTAGGCCGTAGACGCTCTACGCATTTATGCTACGAACGTCTACAACGTAGCCAACAGCGCTACGAGAATAAAGAAACGTGGATAAGGCTATGAATTGTCACATATCTGCTCGTCTAATATTTTATTCTCAGAAAATATTTATTATTTTATCACTCGTATAAAAACAAAAGGCTGGAAAAATGTGTGAATAAATAATCTTCTCCAATCTCGAAACTAGCGTGTTCATTTTGTTCGTAGATTGGTGTTCGCTGCGTTTCTGTCCCTTACATATTTGTAGTTTATAGTGAGATGGGGCGGTTGCTTCCTTTTTAGCTTTTAAAACGACGATTACGATAAGGATGCTTCAATTTTGTCTTTTTAATTGTGATTAAAAAAATATTAAGAAATTATATCCATACGAAAATTAGAAATACAATTTCGAAAATTATTTTTCTTATCCGTTTAGTACCTATGACAGAGACAAAGATTGCCATTCCGATTTTGAAGTGAAATAAAAATGGCTTCAAATTTATTAGATATACATATATTGTAGTCAACATTATTAGACCACTGGATAGGTTTTAATTATTATGCAGATAAAAGTACTAGAGATCATAAACTGTTATTTAAAAAAACTCGACTGCAAAAAATCAACTGATATAGAAACATTGTATGACACAATATATCTAAGGGTACTTGGGAGATTCAGAAGAGTCTAACGATATCTTAATTGTCAAAATCCATCCAGCCGTTTGGAATATACGTGGGAATAAAAAGGAAATACAAACGCAAGATAAACGCGAAAAACATAACACCCATCTTCCAGTCGAGTAAAAACAACAAAACAGTGTCCCTACCCCTACTGGCAATACACACACACCGCCAGTTTTACTACCAAACACCTCTGGCGTCGTGTATTTTCACTTATGATTGGTACGATAAAAACAGTCCCAGGTACTTCCAACTCAGCACTTTCTACCCCATCGCAGCTGCAAGCGTCGCTTTCATTAAACAGAGAGCAAAAATTATTGAAGAAAAAGTGTATTTTGCTTACAATATTTTGACTCTAGTTTTTTTTAAATAGAACAGATACGAGCAAGGCGTTTCATCGTACACACCAGCAGTGCCCCGCGGTTTTACCCGTGTAGCTCCCATTCCCATTATTTTCTCGACTGTTTGCCTAATCTCAACCCGATCAGTTCATAAGTTCCGATGTGATTAAGTAACAAACTACTAAACTTTAAAACATTACATTTATAAAATTAGATACCCAAAGAGGGATTAAATATTCATCACAGATATTTGTTCTAGGTGGGAATCAAATCTACGACCTTCAGCTCTGTGGAGAACAGCTCAGCTCGTAGCCGAACGTAGCCGAACTGAATCAGTAATTTGTACACATCATTGGTGACACATTTTCGACTCCAATCATGATGAAAAGAACGCCAGTGATTTCTGATATAACGTAGAACATACTTATTTGCCAACATAAAACCGAAGTGGTGATTCTCTGACTGGATTGTGCTCGTGGTAATACTGAAGGTGTTCCGTTCATTTTCTGAAATCGAAATAACGTCAATTATTATTGTAGTGGCAGGATTATTTGCAAAGTGTGCCTTGGGAAGTACACACATGCCTTGTTATTCTGCCGCTGAGCAGTAATGTCCTATTATTACTGTGTTCCGATTTGAAGGGTTAAGTTTCCTCAGAAATTACGAAGCAAAGTAATCATCTTTTTTATCTGTGGGTGACGCAATAGTAGTTTAAACTCTGCAAGTTCAAATAACTGCCTGAAACTTTGGTGTTATCGGCAGGCGTGTGTTGCTTACTATCAGGTACATGTCTTACTTGTCACTTCTATATTATGATTTTAAAAAAACAATCAATGTAGTTACCGGTCTAGTTATGTGTTTATTGAGCAGCAATAAGCTAAACGCAAAGCCAACTGAATGAAAGCAGAAATTCTACGTATTGTAAAACCATCGGAGGGCTGTCCGGGAGGTTGCACGGGCGGCCTGATTGTAAAGTATCTCAGTTCAGCGGCATTGGAGCGGAATCGTTCGCTTTTCATGCGATACGGACTACTGAGTAGAACATTCACTAAAGAAAAACCTAACATGGAAAACTGTCGGTGTGCCCTATACTGTTTAAAACTGTTTCAAAATAACCCATAGCTGAAAATAAATATTTTGTTTACTTAAATATTTTGTTTGTTGTTATTTACTGAGCTTGGGGTAGCGAAGAAGCAAAGGCTATTTTTACCTACGCTTATAGCCGTGGCAACTATTTTCTGATCTGTGGCCGTGGTGCCACGGCTAGTATATACTACTAGCCGTGGTGGCCCAGCGGCTAGAACGTGCTATCCACAATCGTGTGGTCGTAGGATCAATATATATAAGTATATATATTGATCCTACGACCACACGATTGTGGATAGCACGATTAGCAATAGATAGGTCAAATCCCGCCTGGAATTCTGAGTAATGTTTGCAGTGCGTATTTACAAGTTTGTTGGCTTTAACGGGGAGGAAACCGGTCATGTGACATTAGCCAATCCGCACTGGTGGTGGTGCATTATGGTCTTGATCTTGACGTGGTGAATTTAAGTTTTTGCAAGAGAAGGCCCCGATTTCCCGCTGTAAGAATATTTGGTAGGCTTCTTATGCTATACTCGCTGAACCGTGCGCGCGTTGCCACGCCATCTATAGAAAATTGGTCGTACCAATTCAAATTTTGCACAAATTCGGTTACCTAAAAGATAGACACATGCTATCACCCAACGAAAGCTCTCAAAAAGCAATATTTTTTCCGTTTTTGTTACATTTTTCATTCGTGCTCCGCTTCTGTTGATAGCGTAATGTTAAATAACCTATAGCCTTCCTCGATAAATGGACTATCCAACAGAGAAAGAATCTTTCAATTCGTACCAGTAGTTCTTGAGATCCTTGCGTTCAAACAAACAAACAAACTCTTCAGCTTTGTAATATTAGTGTACAATGTAAATATGTATATGAATTCAAAGGACCCTGCGCCCTCTCCGCTAGCTCAAAGCTCGGTAGGCAGTATAGAGACCACGTGGGACCGCATACTTACTGCCATAGATCCCTTAAAAACATGCTTTCCTGTAGGACTGTACCTCTGCGAGATTGATTCTCCGTGTTTTGCCGCTTACGGATCAACGTTCGCGCGGCTTGTTTCCAATTATGATTAGCATAAAGACCGGCCGAGCTGGATTTGACGTTTTTTGTTCCGCTGACGGCTAATCCTCCCGATCTCTTTGTAAATTCGTATTGTGGACCTTTCCCGGCATCTGTCGCTGGAGACACGATATGTTTCGCTTGCTGGTTGTACGGCTGGTTTTCATTAGATACATTTGAAAATGCGTATGTAAACTGAAAGCTGTAGTCTATTTTTGTCTGGTGTACTTTTAAAGGTATGACTGTTGGAAAATGTTAAGATGCCCCAAAGATGAAACCCTTGTTCGTTGGCTTTAGTTATAATCTTTTAATAATAGTGGTGTAATCGAGCAACAAATCTATGGTATAACTCTGAAGCAAATTAAATTTATTGCTTTATTTTTGATAGCATTTGATTAACCGCCATGTCTGCATCTTGATAAATGACGATGTGGATGCAACACAAATTAGATTTATGATATAAGAATGAAATGCGATCAAACCGTCAATGTTTACGGCAATAACAGTTGGCTACTAATCTAGGCTACGTATAGTTTCGTTGCCGCGTTAGAGTGAGATAACACACTAGTGCTCTAAAACTGACAGATAGAAAAAAAGACCTGTCGACTTGACACGTTAAAAATACAAAATGTCTCTGCAGCGCGCCAAACCTATCTGACGCGCTAAAAACGTGTCGCTACCATCGCATTTCGTAGACATTTCACATTGACTTCACTTTTAGTCACCTACCGAGACAAGTTTGTTGCACAGTAAAAGCGACCGCTGCATTGTCAAAGTCACGCCACGCCATGTCTGGCCGCTGTGACATTTCCCCGCGAGGCGTCCCGTCTGGGACTCACATTTCACAAAAGATTCGTATCAAAGTTTTGTACGGCAAATCTTGTTTTGTTATTTCATTTTGAACACTAATATTTCAAATCTTTGAGACAGATTCTTGATTTTCGTCTCAAATGCTCCTTTGAACTTTTCCGTTGAAATGTCACTTTCTTACCACCAGTTGACGTAGAATCGGTTAACTTTGTCTGACAAGGTTTTTTTTTCTGTAGTAGCATTGGAAAAACGGAAAAACTCCACACTTAGGTGCGAACGATGCGGCTCTTAAAAACCTTAAACAGAGTGTTTTAAGGGTTCCCACACAAAACTGCGATGCGATGCGATGCAAATTGCTCAGATGCGGCATCGTATCGCATCGCATCACAGTTTTGTGTGCGAGCCCTTCCTCCGATGCGGCGTCGCATCGCATCGCAGTTTTGTGTAGGAGCCCTAATAGTTTGACGTTTTTGTCTGAGTATCTAACATCGTAATTCGTGAACAAGACGAGCAAATTAATTTCACGTTTGTCATCACATTAGCTGCGCCCCGTTTAGTAGTAACTCGCGGCTCATATAAATTGTTGAATAACATAGTTATATATATATATATACTAGCGGCCCGTTCCGGCTTCGCTCGGACATAACCTAGACACTGCCTGCAGCGCCATCTGCCGGGCTTATTTGTGAATTTAAACCATCTTCGAATACACACAAAAAAAAACATTCAATTCGATCCCGTCGTTTAGGAGTTCACTGTCAAATTATTAAATTACTAAAACGGCTATGAAAAAACGGAGGTTGGTGATAAAAGGGTAAAAATTTAGGGTTGTATGTATTTTTAACGCCACATTATAAAAAAATAAGAACAAAAAAATTTGACCAAAAATAAAAATAAAAAATGTTTGGGGTGAACAACCCCTAACACTTAAGGGTATGAAAAATAGCTAGTAGCCGATTCTCAGACCTACTGAATATGCATATAAAATTTGGTAAAAATCAGTAAAGCCGTTTCGGAGGAGTAAGGAAACAAACACTGTGACACGAGAATTTTATATATAAGATATTTTTTACAACAAAAGCAGGTTTTGCTTTATATTGCGGGAAAACGGGAACTGAACTTTGGGGGTGATACCGCGGCGCATTGATATTTTCTCATATTTCGCGTTGGAATTTAGGAATACCAACCCAGTATTGTTTGGACAATACTGCTTGGCGTAGAGCAATGCGCATCTTGATTGATACCACTACTAAGTTTTCTTATTATGTGTGAAATGTCCACCAATATTTATTTATTTTATTTAATCTAATTCCGCTCGCGTACGTTGAAGACAAAAGACTAAATGTATACATACAGTATTCTAATCTTATCCAATTTCAGTAAACTATCTTTACTTAAACTTCAATAGAAGCCGATTGGGGTTAGAACGGAGAGACGGGACGCAGGCGGGGTACAGATGAAGGGTGTAAGTTCTGTTTGTCAGATTGGGGTAACTATGCAAACACGTTTCTGGCATCTTGTGCGATATTTAGAGACATCCTAATCGGTTAAAGGAAATATGGCTGTTTGGCTGAGACTTAACGACTTCATCGGCTGGTTGGACACTGCACTATCTTACGATGATATCGTAGTGTTCCGGGAAATAGGATTTATGGACAGAAAAAATAATCGTTGGCTCCATAGAACAATGTCCTTTGGACTCGATAAAATATGTGATACAGCTAATTTTTTTTCGTGATTTCTGAGTGGGTCAACTATAAACTTGTTAATAATGGCTATTAATTTACCATACATAAACTTACTATCGAAATGAAACAAATAAAAATAAGATGAGTGTAACGAGTATAAGTTTGGGTATTCATAAGTCTGCTGCTGTTGAAAGCCTAGTATAATTTACTAGAGTTTTTGACCACCAAGAAATAAATATAATAAAAAAACTTATTGCTTGACTATGGACCAAAACAGCTTACAAACATAATCGACTGAGCGGCTCTGCTTGTTATATTATTATAATTAATAAGACTGACTACTGTCAATTTCGACTCAGTACAGACATCTAAGGAACCCGGTATAAAACACCATCATATAAACCTAAGTACGTATACCCGTCTATCCATCAACAGTGAATGCAGATGCGAGGGTGAGCAATCGTTCGCAGACGGGCGACAAATGCCGATGCACCATTAAGGTCTGCACTGGCTACCACTCGACAAATAAAACACACTCAAATATGGGCTTTATGTCATGCTAGTGAAGATATAGATTACATTGGCAATATAAATTAGCAGACGGCTGTCAGCGAGCGGTCTGCTAATTTGTGTTGCCGATGTAATCTGTACCTTAAAGGGCATGACATAAAGCCCATATTTGAGTGTATTTTATTTGTCTGGTGGTAGACGAGTCGTATAAATCGGCGTGTAGACCTTTGGCGGCGCGCGCCGGCAGACGGCCCGTAATTTCCTAAATCCGGCCGTATTGTAGCAGCATCTCGCCTCATTTGCCATCGGTACTGACACCTCATTTGTTTTACAATCGTGTACAAAGCGGAATAATGGCTGTGTTGTACAGACAACAAGGATCCATGCCGTGCATATTTAGTAATAGCAGCGCCCCGCGGTGTTACTCGCATAGTTCCCGTTGCTTCCGTTGTTTGTCCGTCGGGATAAAAAGTAGCCTAAGTGTTCTTCCAGACTATAATCTATCTGTGTTCCAAATTTCAGACCGATACGTTCATACGTTAGGACGTGATTGAGCAACAAACATCCAAATATCCATACATTGACATTAATAATATTAGTAGGATATTAGATTCAAATATAATTATAATTCGTTGATACAAAAATAGTATGTGAATTCAATTACACCAATTTCATACTGGTATAACAATTGTTGCAATTTTGCATTTACAATACTAGTAGCATTAACTAACGATGTTCTTTCTGAATGATACTCCCTCATCTCAATATTTTAACCCCTATTTTATAAATTTATATAATTGGAACATTATACCAAAGTAAATAAATAAACAATAATGTATAAATTTGGATAGAGGCGCCTCTATATCGAAGTAATGAACAGCGCGTGCTTCGCGGTGCCTAATGACCCCTCCCGCCTGCTACCCCCTCGTTAGGATAATCCAGAGTTAGCGGTACGATGTTATTGGTATTTATTATTAAGTCAAAATGAAACTTTCTCTCAGCACGCCGCCGCTAAGTAATGTCGAAACACAAAAGTAAATGTACAAAAACACTGCGAGTTCTGGCACCAGTAATACAGTTTCTTAACCAGTTCGAGTGCCAGATAGCCATTACTAATAACAGTTTTTATTTTTCTTGCTTTATTTTTGAATAGAGCCCACGGAGCTGTTAAGACTAAACTGTGTCGAAATAATTGTTGTTAAGTGCTTTTGTTTGTGACAAACAAACGATTTCAATCCTACTAGTGTTACAAATACGATAGTTTGGATGTTTAAATGTTTGATGCTAAATCACATCAGTGGGTCTGAACAGATTGGGTTAAAATTTGGGAAACCGTTAGATTATTATAGTTCGGAATAGCACATAAACTTACTTTTTATCGCGGGTAAAACCGCGGGCTACTACTATTTATTGTAAAATACAACTGAACAAAATTGGATGAAATTTGTGAAGTCAAATATTTTTTGCTGTTGTGAAGAGTGGCAAGACGAGCAACACATGCACCTGATAATAACGCGTCTGCTCATAATTCCACAGTGCTACGCAGCTATTTGCAACAAATGTCCAAATCTACCTGGCACTGCACTGCCCTTATACTGCCTTACTGCGTTACAGCCTTAATACTGCTGATGCTGCAGAAATGACCGTTGGAGGTAATTGCACTCCATCTTAGACTGCATCGTCGCTTTACGTCAGGCGAGAAGGTGGTCAAACGGAAGCCTAGTCTATCTATATATATAAAAATCAATGCCACTTTTCGTTGTTATTGAACTCCTCCTAAACGGCTGAACCGATCTGAATGATTTTTTTTGTATACGTTTGGGTAGGGCCCTGGAAGGTTTAGATTCACAAATTAGCCCGGCAGATGGCGCTGCAGTTGATATCTAGGTTATTATTCGAGCGAAGCCGGAGCGGGCCGCTAGTCTCTTATTCCACTCCGCCTATTAGTGTTGTTCCCTTGCAACATTTATTGGAAATTAAGCGAATCTACCACAGATAAAGCGCTTAGTCGCTCACTCTTGGCTGAGAAATGATCCTTCCATTACTGGGTTTAATTACGTTTTGCACTCTCGTTTTATTTACTTTGTGTTTAAACTTGCTTTTAATGGTGTTCTATAGTTGGTTAGTATAGCAAACGCCAAGTGACAATGTTTTTGTTGATGAACGGTTCTTATAGCTATTCAAGTGTGGCGTCGGTGAGGCCTTCAGGTCTACTACGAAAACAAACTCTGAATGATCGGATACGACCGACAGCTGAATCGGATCTGTAGCCTACCATGAAAAACATTCGGATCGATACATCTCGGTCGGAAGTTATATACTTAGGTCGGATGAGGGTCGGATCGAACGAAACGGCCGATTCGATCAACCGACCGATTGTCTATCGAGGTAGGAAACTTCCATAAGTTCGGTCGATATATCGTTTATCGGATTTCGTAATAGACCTCCTTGTTTTGTACGTGGAGGAAATGTATTTACGCATACCCTTCCGCCTGGGGGAGCCGATCGTGTTATATCGGACTCGACACTACGGACGGACATGTTGCCCCTACCGACTAAAATATCTACCTTTGACGCTTACTGTGCAAACACGGGACCGCACTCGCAGTCTTTCGTGAACCCGCCGCGGCTTGCCAGTCTCCAAGCCTTCCTGTAGGGCATGCCCCCGTCCCAAGATACGCCGTGACCTCCTGTGTGACCAACGGCAGTGACCCCGTCAAGGCCTCGGCGGGCAGGGAAAGCAGCGCATCGTAATACCAGCCTCTCCTCTCAGCCAGGTCCTCTTTCGCCACGGCCTCCGCCTTACAGCCGTGATGCCTACCCCCCGAACATTGCGGCCCAACTCGGTAGCGCATAAAGAATACCCTACCATGTATTTGACATACACGCATAAAAATAAAAATAGGGTGTTTTTAAACAATAAACAAAGGTTTATTGTTAAAGTCTATGGTCAAATGAATAACAGACTAATATTGCTTAATGGGCGAATCTCGATCACAAGGCGACCACTAGTAATATTAAATTCGCTTTCGCTGATATATTACATCCACTTAATAGATTAGTATATACCTATACCTGAAACAATGACAAACTATGGCAGGAAGTTTGAAATCTCAATCAAGAAACGGCGGCGGCGTTCGGCGCCTGACAGCTTTATAAATACTCGCTCAACGTTCCGTCGACTTCGCACTAACTCAATTAACTGAATTGCCCAACTGTTGTGTTACTAAATCCGTTTTACGCAGGAGGTCCAGTAGTTTCAGTGGATATTTCTTTTATCTCGCTTTGGGAACGTTATTTTATTCAACACTAGGGAATACTTGTATTGGGTGGATCACAGTAGTTGAAATAACAGCAGCCCCAAAATCTTTGTTGTAAGATGTAAAAAGCGGTTGTAGTTTAGTGGGATTATTTCCAAGTCTTAGGTTGTAAATTACTCTACGCCCACTTTTAGTATCCGATTTCCTATTTCGATGATCAAGTTTGTCATTTATTCTGGTTTAAATTGTGTCGAAAATTCATTGAGGAGAACATGTTCACAAAAATAAATGTTTCAATGATTTACGACATGTACCAATCCGTACTAGGACGGCGAGATGGATTGAAGCTTTGACTGCCGTCTCGTGGGAGTTTTAGCAGTGGAGTAATATTTACTGACTGTATTATACAAACCTTAATTTTTTTAACAAATTTGAAGTACAACTTTCAGTGCTTTGATGATGTACTCATTACAAAACCTTCTACAGATAAATGCCTATTGACAGAGCTTACACAATTCCGAAGTAGTCGGTAGGCAATAAGGGGCACTGCCGTAGACCCTTTAAAATGCTAAAATAACCCTACGTTTTTTGATTAATTCTTTGAGATCAATATTTCCATTTGGTGGGCTTTGATTTCATTAAATCAGCTAAGTTATTGGATGTTAGATACCACAAACAAATACATATTCTGTGACATGACAAAAATAATGCTGACGTCGGTCGGTCATTACTCTTCATGTTATAGACTGTTTGCCGGAGCGATTTCGCCGATTTCCTGAGTCATTCTTCTTTTCTCCATCAAATACCGACTAAGAGGGGCGCAGTGAAATCATAAAAATTATAATTTGGTTTCGTCCTATCAAGCTTAAGTTAAGGGTAAAATTAAAAATATTTTTAAACTTTTCTCATTATTCATATTTTCACGTGACGATTGGATTAAAATTAAGTGACAATTTGTAACTATATAGTTGCATATACTTTTATTTTTGAGTCCATTTACGGTAGCTGTTGTAGTAAGGATACAACCATAATTTAGATTAGTAGATAACTCGTTATTACATTTAATTATAACACAACATTTTAAAAAAAATCTGGGTTGAAATTGGCTCGATTGTAACAATAATCATTATTAATTATAAATTACTTTTAATAGTTTTTTTTTAAATATAGAGTGACGAAACGTGCAGGACATGTGCCTGATGGTAAGCAACATGCCTGCCACATAACAGCGCAGTGACACGCACCTATTGGGACATGAAGAGTCCAAATCATTACCTAGCACTGCACTGCGCTCGTCACCCAGAGATCTACGATATTATATCTCTAAGCCATGTAATTTCTCTGGAAACATTGTCCTTCAAACCGGAACACAGTAATGTTTGGGCATTACTGCTCGGCGGTAGAATAACTGGCAAAGGCGTGGTACTTCCCCATGCAGACTCTGCTAAGAGTCCTACCACTACCATCAATAATCTTTATTAATTATTTATCACTTTTAATAGATCGACACGATCATGAGAAATTTAAAAAAAATGGACCTCGAAATTTGCCTGGTACCCCCTTTTGGTGGCGGGTGAGACAAAAAGGAGCCACGTACTAGATTTCGTCAAGTAGAAATCTTTCAGTACGCTTCCGAAATACAATATGTTTTGACATTTGACAAATGTATTCTTACCTCTCTCGGTTTTATGTTTCGCTTGTTTGCGCACTTATATTGAAACGTTCTTTGTTCTTTCATGATAAATGGCTGAGGGTAGATTTGAATGTAAATCTTGGGTTTGAGGGTATTGCATATTTCTTTTCATGTTTGAGTTTGTTTTTGCATTAAAGGGACTGACGAAGCGATGTTAATGCTAATCGAAAACTTGTAGTTTTTTTTTTTTTTTTTTTTTTTTTTTTTTTTAACATTTATAGGTTTACACTTGACCACCATCTCGCCTGATGTTAAGCGACGATGCGGTCTAAGATGGAGCGTGCTTACCTAGAAGAAACCGATTCACTCTCGATTTGAAGACACCAAGATTATAACCATCGGGAAAAACCCACTCAGGCAACTCATTCCACAGTCGAGACGTTCTTATCACAAAAGTAGAGTCAAACCTCTTTGTTCGTGTCTTTGGAACATCAACCATGAAACGATGCCGCTTCTTCGAGTTACGAGAAGTCCGATAGAAAAAAGGGCTAGGTGGTATTAGATCATGCAGATCAGATGCACACTCTCCGAAGTGTATCCGATAATAAACCGATAAGCTAGCAATTTTCCGGCGATGTTCAAGAGTTTGCAGTCTTTTTCGCACAAGAGAATTATTGCCTATGAGCCTTTTAGCCCGCCTCTCGATCGATTCCAGAGCCTCAAGCTGATACTTAGCCGATCCATCCCAAAGGTGCGAACAGTACTCCATACAAGAGCGAATCTGTGCTTTATATAATAAAAGCAATTGTTCAGACTTGAAGTACTTTCGCACCTTTGAGAGGACACCTAGTTTTTTTGCAGCTAATTTAGCCTTGGACTCGATATATGAGCCAAAGTTGAGTGTAGATGTCAGGGTAACACCCAAAAGCTCAAGATGATCAGTAACCGGCACGGATACACCTCGAAAAGTAGGAGTCTGTAGAAATTGACTCCTTTTTGCGGAGAACAGACACGCCTGCGTCTTTCCTTCATTAAACTTGGCCAGATTGGTTTCGCCCCATTCAGAGACTGCCTCAAGGGCCAAGTTCAAACGCTCGACCATACTCTCTCTCAATACCTTAGTTTGTTGACCGCTGGCTCTCGCGCTAGACATGTAACTCTCCACAACGGTGCTATCATCTGCGTACCCAAAGATACCGGGCTTCAGCAGATCGTTGATATGTAGCAGAAAAAGCGTCGCAGAGAGTACCGACCCTTGAGGGACTCCGGCATTGATACCCATTTGGTCCGACGAGCAGCCATCAATGACAACTCGTATGGACCGATCTCTCAAGAAGTCCGATATCCACGCAATAAAACCTGGAGACAAACCATAACTAGAAAGCTTGCTAATAAGGCCATCATGCCAAACCCTGTCAAAAGCCTTCGAGATATCCAGGGAGACTGCAAGTGCTTCCCCGTGTTTCTCGATAGCTTCACTCCAGATGTGAGTGACATACGCCAGAATATCCCCAGTCGACCGGTTTCGGCGAAACCCGTATTGCCGGTCACTGAGGAGGTCGTTAGATTCTAGGTATGCCAGGAGCCTGCGGTTTAAGACACGTTCCATAGTCTTGCAGAGTATGGACGTGACCGAGATGGGCCTGTAGTTGGCAGGGTCAGCACGACTACCCTTTTTGGGCACAGGTTGCACGTTAGCAAGCTTCCACGATTTCGGTACTTGCCCAGTTTGGAGAGAGAGTCTATACAGGCGCGTTAGTACAGGAGACAACTCAGGTGCACAAGCCTTCAACACTAGGGCAGGAATTCCGTCCGGGCCGCTGGCTTTATTCACGTCCAGATTACGTAGCACTTTACGAACCTCCATTTGGCGAATATGCATTTCCGGCATCAAAGTCGGACTGCCAGGTGGAGTAGGAGGAATCGCACTACCAGCATCTAGACGCGAAGATTCCGCAAACTGAGATGCAAACAAGTTTGCCTTCTCCATTGCGGTGTGAGCCAGCGCCCCATCAGGTTTCAGCATTGGAGGCAGTGAAGAGCGGCAGAAGTTCGATTCGACCGATTTAGCTAGGGACCAAAACGCCTTGCTACCCGCAGGATACGAAGCTAGTTTGTTCCCTATTCGACTAATGTGGTCAAATCGAGCCCTCTGAAGAACCCTTTTGCATGCCTTAGCAGCCCTGTTAAACGCTTTCTTTTTGCGGTGTGTATCCCTTGCCTTACGCTGTCGAGCATCAACCCAGGCTAGGTAGGCCTCATGTTTAGATGCTTCAGCACTTTTTACAGTAGTTTGTAGTGTGCTCTTTTAAGGATTGCATTTGCTACGTTGCCTCTTGATGGATCCTAATTTTGTCCCCTGCGATCTACCATTCTCGCTTTTTAACATTTAAAAAAAGTGTAATTAAATATTTCGCAATATATTTCCAAGTGTCTTAAAATTACTTTTAAAGATCACGTGAAAGAGTTTTATTTGCCGAAACTGTAATCTATGTAATTTTTATTTTATTTAATGTTCTTTTTTACACTTTCTGTGATTACTTCAAACTTTACAATCATGTTATTTGCTGTTATTTGTTGCTCGTCACTTTGTCATCTTTGTAACTACGAGTAGGTAAATTTATTTACCTTGTCAGTATATTTATGTATGTAAGTATATGATTAGTTTATTTATTAGTGTATTTAGTTTTATGTTTTATGTAGTTTTATGTATTCGTATGTAGTACTTTTAGAATGTACGTCTATCCCATAGTCTTATTATTTAAATATTAATTGTTGCGCACCACGCTTTAAGTTTTCAAATATTTCTGTCCATCCCAAGGTTGCCTGGAAGAAATCGCTTTTAGCGATAAGGCCGCCCGTTGTATCACTATTCTTACTTGTAGTCTTTTTCAAAATTGTATGTATCCTTTTTGGTGTGAACAATAAAGAATTTTCATTCATTCAATTAAGTATTATCAAGCTATTTATTTATTTCTTGTTGGTAATTGTTTATTATTTTTAGTATTTATCAAATTGTCTAGTCTCATATTTGTAGGTGAACATTGTTATTATTTTATGTAATATTATTTTATGAAATAAATATGTAATAGTATTATTAAAATAATGTCGCTTCCCCCGCCTACGAGTATATGAAGGCTATTTTCCTTTAAGCTGGTTGCCTGGAAGAGATTGCTCTCAGCAATAAGGCCGCCACTTGTGGCACTAGTTAATAATATTTTAATTTGTTTGTGTCACAATAAAGTGTTTCATCTATCTATTTAGTTATGTTAAGTAAGCAAAAGAAAATCTAGTACAGATAGTTCAACTCATCTGTGCGCGCGGCGCTATGTGTGCGTGCGCTTGTAATTATACAACTTTCATTTGTGTGGCAGTGGCGCGGCAGTCGTCGTCCGAGCAAAACGTGACGAGCATACAAAGTAACTGTATATGTACAAGCTTACCCACACATAGGCTCGCGCGCACAGATGAGTTGAAGTCACTATATCAATCTAGAACTTTCCAAAACCAGAGTGAATTACATAGCTAGGCCAACACCACATCCTCGGTTGTTATCAGCAGGCGAGTTGGTGGACCTCAATGCGATATCAACAATACAATTCTTACTGGTTTTGAATATATGTACGCAAATTGTTTATTTATCGATCAATATTCGTTCAGACAGGAAATTCCATAGGTAGTAGATTCTCATAATAACGGGAGAATTCTTAATATCTCTTCATTTCATCTCTGACATATCTCATTTTGTGATCTACGAACTGTAATAATAAATTGTATCAGTAACGTTTTCTTTTTCCATGCCTACATTAATAAGTAAAACAAACCACCCACTCACATTCTTTCGCATTTGTAATATTACATTTGTAAACGTTTTCGGTAATATTTAAGCTGATTAGTTCGTTGTTTCTCTTCGATCACGTAATTCGTTTATCTGTTCTTCCTGTCCGCTTGTTTTCACAGAGAATGAACTCGGAGCGATCGTTTCGTGGAAGCTCTGTTTTTTTCCCTGAAATGTCGTCCTCAGTTGTACGAAACTAGTTCTTGATCCGGGTATAGAAGTTGTAGTTTAAGCTACTTTTTGTTTGTTGTGGTTTTATCAAAGGTACTTATTATTTGTGTCACTGGTGTTATGTCTTTTTATCTTGGGTTTTTAATATGTACTTTATAATTATTAGCAATTTTATATTTATAATGGGATATTTTCCCTGTTCATTTTTTCAATTCGTTAATAATCCCTCTTCCCGACTCCACTAAAAGTAGTTCTATAATTGCAATAATCCACACAAATTCCAAAGTCACGCGTCACTTCAATTTAGTGACGACAATTCAACAATTTTGATGTCATACATACAAATAAAATCTGAAGGCTGAAGATCTGGGAGAAGTGGTTACTAGTGATTCTCATAGCTACAAATACACAAAACATTTCATAAAAAATTGAACCAAACCTTTTCAGACAAACATTGTGACACAAAATTTTAACAAATTAGCTGATTTTTAACCCACATTGATTCGCGTT
Organism: Ectropis crepuscularia; assembly: GCA_963693475.1. NCBI lineage: Eukaryota > Metazoa > Arthropoda > Insecta > Lepidoptera > Geometridae > Ectropis > Ectropis crepuscularia. The sequence continues at coordinate 776,880 of OY856355.1, forward strand.
TGACCATGGTCGACTCGCCCGATGGTAACCAACGAAGGTGAAGGAGAAGAACGATTAGATTAGATTAATGGAAAGATGCACGAAGAATAAACGTTACGAGTATTTCTCCATTTTTATGAGACGGAGGTATTACATGAGTGTTATCAGATGTTGTATCCCACATCCGAGCTTTGATTCGCCCCGGCGCCGCCATAATCCGGACCCCGCGCGAGCCCCGTGTCGCACAAAAGAAACAATTGATCAAAATCTCCCAAACATAAAGGAAACAATACAATAGACTCATCGGCCCGTTCTCGTGGCCTATCTATTTCTGTCGCGGGGTTACTCTTTACTCGACTACGTACAGAATGTATCAGTATATAAGTACTAGTGGCTGCCTACTACTACCACTAGTGGATAGTTTTTTTTTTTACAGACTAGAGTGATGAAAAGAGCAGGCCATGTGCCTGGTGGTAAGCAACATGTCTGCCTATTACAGCGCAGTGACACACAGCTATTGGAACATGAAGAGTCCAAATCATTACCTAGCACCGTACTGCGCTTGTCACCCGGAGATATAAGGTGTCTTGTCTCTTATTAGTCGATATGACCACCGAGTATAACAATAAACAAAAGAGTATTTATGCGGGTGTGCAAAATAGAAGGTAGTTTGTGTAATGTTTTTAGGGTTCCGTAAAACGTAAAAACGGAACCCGTATAGATTCGTCATGTCTGTCTGTCTGTCTGTCTGTCTGTCTGTCTGTCCGTCCGTATGTCACAGACACTTTTTGCCGAAACTATGACAACTACACTGTTGAAACTTGGTAAATAGATGTATTCTGTGAACCGCATTAAGATTTTTACAAACAATATTAAAAAAAGAAAAATTAGGGTTGCCCCCCCATTCTGAGAACTGAAACTCAAAAAAAAAATCCATCAAACATACACGTGTGGGGTGTCTATTGATAGGCCTTAAAAAATGATGTTGAGGTTTCTAAGATGTTTTTTGTCTACACTGAATAATTTGCGCAAGAGACACTTCCAAAATGTGTCCCCCCCCCCCCCTCTAACTTCTAAAGTAAAATAATTAAAAAACTAAAAAAAATATAATATGATGTACATTACCATGCAAACTACCAACGAAAATTGGTTTGAACTCCATCTGATGAGTAGTTTTTTTTTGTACGTCATAAATACTCGTACACTATTATTAAAACTTCGATCAAAGTTACTACGAACTACAAGAACTATGATGTGTACTATGTATATTATGTTACTTGCTGCAACGGAAGCCTTCATGGGCGAGTCTAACTCGCACTTGGCTACTTTTTTAAAATAGATTTTTAAGCGTTATGCATTCCTTACCTTACATATTAAAACTACCAAAACAAGTAAAAAAAATCCTTGTTTTTGTAGTTTTAATACAAATAAAATAGAAGAGACTAGATTCTGCAGCACAGGCACTGTCGTCTAGTGCAGAGTCAGAGTCTAGGATGCGCCACAAAAATATTTTCCCCATATTGTAATAAATATTATATATAAATGTATGTTGTAATAAGTACTTGTAACCTAATGAATTAATAATAAAATATTTGTTTTCAGGTAAGCTCCACAATACTCTACGTATGCGCGTAAGTGAATCAAACGTAACGTTCGAGAACGTTCTGATCGAAGTCGTAGTCGCTTAACTTCGTAGTCTTCATTTACTCAAAAAAAAAAAAAATTACACAAGGTTTCCCAGTTTTAATATTAGCCATGATTCCCGCAAAACCAGCGCGACATTAATCTGACAACATCTCCACACAATTCAATTTACTTGTTTTTCGTGAAACCGAACGTAGTTCAGGTGGGCAGGACGTCAGCCCGTCCAATTATAAAATAGAGTAGGATTATGTTCCATGATAGCCGATACTCGGCCGGTGTCGGCCTAATTGCAGGCCCTGTTCGGTGGCGGGAGTGTTAAGACCGGCGCTCACTGCCGGCACGGCACGGCGTGCCATGGCAAAGGATTGTATTACTAATCAAGTAATTTTGAATCCTATTGCAATGAATTTAGAGTTTATGTTACTTTATTTTGATACCACGATACTGGGACACGCCCCCGGATGCTTCAGCATGACGCGCCGCGGCATGCGACGGGTTACCGCGCAGCGTCGCCAACAAGATTTTATAAAATCCGGCAAATAGTTGTGAATTTCCGTCAAAAATCTTTTTTTTTTCACTAATAATTATTTTCAGCAAGAAGTGCTATTAATACTAAATCAACTCAACCGTAACGGTAACGACACAAGCAATTTCAAATCCGTGCGGACCAAAACTGATTGTTGCCAGAGTAGCTGTGGGCTTTCCGCAGTTCAACCTGCTGTGCCATGCCGTCAATGGGTGCCGGCCCTTAGCCCTGGCGGGAGTGTCGGCCGACGGCAGTCATGTTACACCGACAATGTTGCGAACGGACCGGATGAGAAATACATCATGATTGACGACAAGATTGTCCAAGGACTCGAACATAGAGATTTGACTCAATATTTTTGAAAATAACGTCTACGCTGTGGAATACGTTGCCTGAGTGTATGTTTCCCGATGATATCATTACGCTCGACACGGTAGTCGGGTCCATGTAAAGCACGGTCGACGTGTAAAGGTCCGGCGTCCCGTCACGGTCGCCATTTAAAGATGTGGTGTCCTATTAGGATAGGAATTAAACACCCGAGCTCATTTAAGACTGAATTCATTAGATTAACCATCAATATCACATATGAAACTCGGGGTTACACTACATTCTAAATACGTCATCACGTCTATGTGGCTTAGTTCATGATGTTTTTACAACCGGTTTTTAGCATAGGTCTTCCTTATTCTTCTGTATTTAGGTGCCACAGTAGTAAGTGCTATGGCAACACCTATTTTTTGAAAGTGAAGCTGTCAGGGGCATCTCTTATCAACGAGCGGTCTGTTGTATGACCGGTTACGTACCAACTAGCTGTTACCCGATACTTAATTTACAAATCTATAATACTTACACACTAAGCACATCTGAATTATCCATAGACCTAGGTTTTAAGCCACTGCATAATACACCTATCCTGAATTAGAATTAGGTCTAAAGTTAATCAAGATGCTCAAGCCCACTGTCACTCGGAAGCGTGTACGAGTGCTGGCAAATGCTTATACGTTGCCGTTGGGCCCAATAGAGGGAGACGTACTTCTTAGCATTCCATGGATTCACCGTGCGGGTGCCGGATCCATAAATTCCGGGTCCGGGAATTAATGTTGTTTTCTGTAGAGTAGTACAAAGTTTTTGTAGTGATGGAGCTCTTTACAGAGTCCGCCTGGGGAAGAACCATATCTTAGCCAGTCATTTTGCCACCAAGCAGTAGTGTGCAAACATTACTGTGTTCCGGTTTGAAGAAATAAAACACCTCAAAAATCTATGGTGACGAACGCAGTTCGGTGCTTTGTAATGATTCTTCATGTTCCAATAGCTGCGTGGCACTATGCTGTTATGAGCAGGCATGTTGCTTATCAGGCGCATGTCCTGCTCGTCTCGTCACTCAATACTATAAAATAAAAATAAGTGCTCTTGGATTAGATTGTAATTTTTACGTAATTAATGAATCCATAGATGAAACACAAGTTGACATATCAAAAATTAGTTTCATTTCTATGAAGTATGATTAATCATATGTGTTCCGTATAATCGGGCAACATTAAAAATCATAGCGGATCTATGGTTTGACAGCCGGCTGTGAAGTGACGTTGTCGGTTTTTCTCTGGAACGAAAAAGACGCGTTTTACTTTTATCTATATAATCTGGTTTAAAGTGTTAATAATTGTGCGGGAATACGTTATTAACTGTAATATATCGCTACGGGATTAGTGCTGGATTATTAATTGTGAAGTGGCTACTGGATTGGCCCCTTCTCAACCGCTGGACCGGTTGAACTATTGCTGGGGCGGGAAGTCTGGAGCTGTCTGGTTTGGTTTCCTTATTCCCGTGTTTCCGTTCCCTATTCCTAACAACCAAACAGGGACTTGGACGACGCCGGGAGCAGTAATTGGGTGAGTAATTTTAGGTACCTTGTTTGCAATTAGGGAGTAACTCTTAAAATCGGTATAACGGCATTTAATTTGTTTTTAATTCTCGCTATGAGCCCCGAGACGGTATTTCTGGCATAAATACTGAACATTTTTTGGTAGCAGGAGCGTCGTTGGCCGTAAATACTCCCTTTTTGTTTTATTTTTCTGACAAAATATACCGGGTAGGCCGAATATTTGGGGGTTCCCAGTTTATAATTTCTCCCCAAACTGTCGGGAAATTAGTATTAAGTGGTATCCGGTTTTTTAGGTTGCGGATATATTTGTTGTGACATTGTCCGAACTTTAGGCTAATTTAAAATTTAAATTTAAAATGGCTTCGGATTTGGCCAACCAGCTCCGATGGTTCGAATCCTTACAAGGATTGGTCGGCCGGAGAGACCGGGAGGAGGCGCTGCTAAACAGGGCAGAACAGCTCGACAGGCGCCTGGAGGTCGCTGAGAGGAGCGCAGGATCGCTGCGGGATGCAAGGCCGTCTCCACCTGAGGAGCAGATGGAGAGGATCGAGGCGGACATGCGGCGCATCCTGGATGTGTACGACGAGGTCTCCGAAAGGGTTCGCCAGCTGGAGAGGTCTCGTCAGGGAAGGGCGAGCTCGGGACCCGTCATCAGGGATGCGGGCTCGGGTGTAGTGGGACGCCTTCCCACTCTGGACTTGCCCAGGTTTACAGGGAACCTGCGGGAGTGGAGCGGCTTCCGGAGCATGTTCGCCTCTCTCGTAGATTCACGCACGGACTTGACGAGGGCGGAGAAGCTGGCCTATCTCCGCACGTCACTGGAGGGTGAGGCACTCTCCCTGGTCCAGCACCTGGAGCTGGACGACGACAACTTCGGCACGGCGATGGAGTTGCTGGAGACGAGGTTTCAAAATCCTCGGCTCCTCGCCGACGCTCACGTGTCACAAATACTGGGGCTGCCGAAGGTGACTGAGAGGTCTCAGTTGCGGCCACTAATCCTCACGCCCGTGAAGGTGGCGTACAACGCCTTGCGCAGCTTGGGACTGCCAGTAGAACACTGGTCGTTTCTGCTGGTCCACATCCTGCTGGGCAAGGTGCCGCTGGAGTTGCGCGCCCGGTTCGAGCGGGAAAGGGGCCTTCACGCCGACCCGAAGGTCTTCCCCACGTTTGAGGAGCTACTTCGGGTCCTGGAGTGGGAGGCGAGGATGGCAGAGTCGGCGCCTCAGGAGGCGCAGCCCGCCGCGTCAGCTCGTGGCCCTGCCGGAACAGGACCGCGACCTACCAATCCCCGCACTCAGGGTGCGGTGAAGCGGACGGCGACGGTGACGAGTGCGTCGGAGCAGGAGTGCCCGAACTGTGGCCAGCTTCACGCGCTGGTGCAGTGTCCGGCCCTGCTTTCGCGGACGACTTCCGAACGACGAGGGATCGTTCGGCGGTTGCGTCGGTGCTACGGGTGCCTGGGGGGTCATTTGTACAATGACTGCCCCACGGCACGGCCGTGTCCTGGGTGTGGGGGACCACACCATCAGCTCTTGTGCGTCAGGAGCGATGGTGCTGGTCGACAGCCCTCAGGGAGGGGGCCCTCCACGGGCGGGGGCGCTCCCACGCAGAGCCACGCATTGTACAACAATGAAGTGGCTACAGCGTGGAGCACACCCCCTCCACCCCAACCCACGGCAGCACCGGGCAGCCCAACAAGGGGCGTCCTACACGCGGCTCGGTCACCGACCTCACAGCCCGCGCGGACGCGGGCGAACTGGAGAGGTGGAAGGGTGATACCGGAGTCACCACTGGGGTCACCTCCCCAGCGTTACCCTTCTCCGCCGCTGGATCCGCGACCGATGGAATGGAGGGCGTACACGCCTCCCCTCCATGAACATCCGAGGCTGGAATACCACCCGCCCTACTTTCGGTATGGCAGGGCGGCAGGATATGCCCCCCCTCCGATGGCCCTTTGCACTCGGCAGCCATATTGGGCTGGGCCCGGTAGTCCGACGGGTTCGGACGGGCCTCGGAGGGATTGACTAGCCTCCGTTCCCTTGGCACAGGATCAACCGGTGGTCCTGCTGCCCACCCTCTGGTTAAGGGTTTGGGGTCCAAGAGGCGACTACGTCCGGATACGAGCGCTCTTGGACACAGGGTCCCAGGGGTGCATTTTAACAACCCGGGTTGCTCATCGCCTGGGCCTGGCTAGGTTTCCGTCACCGACTCCGTTGCGGGGAGTCGGGAACACAGAGGTGCGGTCGGCTGGACAGACCCGCCTCTCCTTCTCGTCCGTACATTCCTATTCGGAAAGGATTGCGGTCAGGGCCACCGTCATGGATTCGGTTGTCGGTTGGCTTCCTCAGGCGGACATAGATCCGGATCTTTTGTCCTGTACTAAGGGTCTCAGGTTGGCGGATCCCCGCTTCGGGATGGCGGGTCCGGTAGACCTTTTGTTGGGTTCTGATGTACTGGGTTACATCATGAACGGCAAGCCTAGACTGCTGGATCAGTCTTCGCTGATGGCGCTGCCCACCATCTACGGGAACGCCATTTTGGGAATGGTGGATGAGTGGCAGCAGTCGAATCAGGCGTCTTTTACGGGAACGGCCCTCGCTCAGATCATGCAGAGGTTCTGGGAGATCGAAGAGCCGCCTACCGTGTCTCGGCTGGATCCCGAGCACGTGGAGTGTGAGAACTTTTATCAGGCTCACACTCGGAGAATGGTTTCTGGGCGATTGGAGACTAGGGCTGCCTTTCCGGGATAACCCCCCGCGTCTGGGCCAGTCTCGATCATTGGCCGAGAAAAGGTTCAGGTCCATGGAGCGACGCATGGCTCGAGATCCTGTACTTCGGGAAAAGTACATCGAGTTCATGAGGGAGTATGAGGCACTGGGCCACATGTCTCCGGCTCGCGACGACTGGTCGACCATGGACCACTACTTTTTGCCTCATCACGCTGTTTTGAAAGCGTCGACAGGCAAACTCAGGACGGTGTTCGATGGATCCGCTCCGACTTCGACAGGAGTGTCACTGAACCAGTGCCTCCACGCTGGACCGAAGTTACATCGGGATATTGTAGACATCATCCTGAATTTCCGTAGGCATCAGGTGGTGTTGGGAGCGGACATCCGTATGATGTTCCGACAAACGGTCATACACCCCGAGGACAGGAGGTTCCAGTTGATCCTCTGGCGGGAAAGTCCTCAGGACCCTATGATGGTGTATGAGTTGAACACCAACACCTATGGGTTGAGATCAAGCCCCTTCATTGCGATCCGCTCACTGCTGGAGTTGGCGGAGCAAGAACGGGCTCGGTACCCACGTGCAGCCGCAGTTCTGGAACGCGACCTGTACGTGGACGACGTTTGCACTGGTGCGCAGACGGTGGACGAAGCTCTGTTGCTCCGGGATGAGCTTACAGAGCTTCTCGCATCTGGAGGCTATGAGCTTCGGAAATGGCTCTCTAACGACCCCAACGTCCTGGCTGGTATCCCGGACGATCACCAGCAGGATCCGGGGCTCTTCGAGGAAGGTGACGATCCGCACGGGATTGCGGTTCTGGGCATGCAGTATCAACCGGTTGCTGACATCTTCACCTTTCGGGTGGCACTGGAAGCCACACGCGCGTGGACAAAACGGACGGTTTTGTCCACCATCGCCAGGATGTTTGATCCAAACGGTTGGATCAGTCCGGTTCTGTTCGCAGCCAAGTGTCTGTTACAGTGACTTTGGACTCTGAAGGTCTCATGGGACGACCCCCTGGTTGGAGACTCGCTTAACATTTGGCTTCGTTTAATATCTGACCTCGAAACGGTCAATCGAGTGGCGTTGCCCCGTCGCATTCTGCCACCAGGCTGTAGCCGGATCAGCCTGCACGGGTTCTGTGATGCGTCCGAGCTGGGCTATGCCGCATCTGTGTACTTGCGTGTACAGTTGACGCTGGAGGCCACGTCAATGTCACGCTCTTATTGGGGAAGAGCAAGGTAGCTCCTATCAGGACACGACTCACTATTCCGAAACTGGAATTGAGCGGAGCCACATTACTTGCTCGGCTGCTTAAGCACGTATATCAGGAACTGTCCACCTCGATAGACATCCGGAAGGTCTATGCGTGGTCAGACAGTCAGGTCGTACTTGCCTGGTTACGAGCAGCCCCTCACACCTTGGAGACTTTTGTGGGAAATCGGGTTTCCCAAATCCAAAACAATGAACTGGACATTGTTTGGAGACATGTCCCGGGTGAGTTGAACCCCGCTGACTGTGCTTCGCGCGGCTGTTCCGCGCCGGAGCTAGTTGATCACCCATTATGGTGGGGTCCGGACTGGCTGCGGGAGCCAGAAGCTTCCTGGCCAGCTCTCGGCGCGGACTCGGAGCGAGCGGAGCTGCCCGGAGTCCGCGTGCATGCGATTGTGGCGGAAGTGCCCCCAGACCCTGACTGGTTGACGGGTCGTTACAGCAAGCTGGGTAAGTTGTTGGGGGTAACTAGCTGGATCAAACGCTTCATCCACAACTGTCGTCACCCTCGTCAGAGGAGGAGTGACCAGATCGCCACTGTGGAGGAGCGTCGGAGTTCCTTGCTGCACCTCATTCGGCTGGTGCAGGGTGAGAGGTTTCCGACGGAACTTGAGGCGCTGCGCTGCGGTCGCGCTCGCTTGAAGGGTGCGGTCGCTAAGTTGAACCCTTTCACAGATCAGGATGGTCTTCTGCGCGTAGGAGGTCGGCTCCGGAAAGCCAACCTGCCGTACGGCAGCAGGCACCCCCTGTTGCTACCGAAAGGAGGTCCCTGGTGGACCTGCTGATCACCGATCGGCATATCGGTAACGCGCACGCTGGATGTGGCGCGCTTCTCGCTGTGTTGCAGCGTGAATTCTGGATCTTGTCGGCTCGCAGGGCGGTCCGAAAGGTGCTGTTTAGATGTGTCCCTTGTTATAGGCTCAAGGCGTCTACCATGCAGCCCATGATGGGAGATCTTCCTCCGGATAGGATTTCTCCCTCGAGGCCGTTCGACGGGGTCGGAACGGACTTCGCTGGGCCCTTCTCGGTCAAGTCATCGACGTTGCGTAACGCCAAGGTCGTTAAAGCCTACCTGTGCGTCTTTGTGTGTTTGGCCACCAAAGCAGTCCACCTGGAGCTGGTCTCTGCGCTGTCTACGGAGGCCTTTGTCGCGGCGCTGGATCGCTTTGTAGCGCGAAGAGGAGTACCCTCTTTAATACGTTCGGACAATGGCACAAATTATCGAGGGGCGGCGAATTATTTACGCGAAGTTAATAATTTTTTTAATTTTGGTAATAATAGTTTAAGTCTGGCTCTCGCCCAGCGGGGAATCAGCTGGCAATTTAGTGTGCCGGCCTGTCCTCACTGGGGAGGAATTTTTGAGGCTGCGGTGAAGTCTGCTAAAACCCATCTCCGCCGTGTCATCGGGGAGACCGTGTTAACTTGGGAAGAGTTAGTCACGGTACTATGCCGCGTGGAGGCAGCGCTTAATTCCCGTCCTCTCTGTCCAATCTCGCCTGACCCTAACGATCTAGAAGTCTTGACGCCGGGTCACTTCTTGATCGGTCAGCCTTTAACCGCGTTGCCGGAGTATCCCTGGAAGGATGAGCGCCCCGGACGGCTGTCCCGTTTTCAGTTATTGCAGCAAATAAGTCAAGACTTCTGGAGGCGCTGGTCGGCCGAGTACTTGCATCTGTTGCAACAACGGGTAAAATGGACAGATAGGACGGAGGCCCCTCGGGAAGGGGACTTAGTATTATTAAAAGAGGCAAATTTGGCCCCCCTACTCTGGCGTAGGGGACGTATTTTAAAATTGATATCTGGTACTGATGGCACACCCCGCGTGGCGGAGATTCTGGTTTCTGGTTCCAGACTTCAGCGCGCGGTGTCCTCTCTGGCACGCCTGCCTCTTTATTAGATATACGTATTTTTCATGGTTAAAATTTTATTTAATTTTATTGCTATTTTTGGTAAAGGTTTTTTTTTGGTTTGATTTCCACTTTCGGGTCAAAGTTGGGAATTTCGTTTTTATTTGAGGTCTGGATACTGCTAAATACTAGTTACTAAATACTAGTTACTAAATACTGGTTTTCTAAAATTGAACAGGAGTTCAATTGGTCGGGGGTTTTGTTCCGTATAATCGGGCAACATTAAAAATCATAGCGGATCTATGGTTTGACAGCCGGCTGTGAAGTGACGTTGTCGGTTTTTCGCTGGAACGAAAAAGACGCGTTTTACTTTTATCTATATAATCTGGTTTAAAGTGTTAATAATTGTGCGGGAATACGTTATTAACTGTAATATATCGCTACGGGATTAGTGCTGGATTATTAATTGTGAAGTGGCTCCTGGATTGGCCCCTTCTCAACCGCTGGACCGGTTGAACTATTGCTGGGACGGGAAGTCTGGAGCTGTCTGGTTTGGTTTCCTTATTCCCGTGTTTCCGTTCCCTATTCCTAACAACCAAACAGGGACTTGGACGACGCCGGGAGCAGTAATTGGGTGAGTAATTTTAGGTACCTTGTTTGCAATTAGGGAGTAACTCTTAAAATCGGTATAACGGCATTTAATTTGTTTTTAATTCTCGCTATGGGCCCCGAGACGGTATTTCTGGCATAAATACTGAACAATATGTGTAACAGTTAACGCGATGGTAACCACTATTAGCAGTATTTGAAACATTTAAATAGAGTACCCTCAATAATACTAATGTTTGTTGCTCAATCACCTCGAAATTAACGGATCGGGCTGAAGTTTGGAACACAGTTAGATTATAGTCTGGAAGAACACATAGGCTACTTTTTATCCCGAAAAAAAATATCTACGGGAACGAGAACTACGCGGCTAAAACCACAGGGCGCTGCCAGTAGAGCGATAAAAATACGTTTCATCAAGAACAACACGAGATGGCGCTGTACGTTCATAAAACGCGCTGTCGACTTTATTTTCCTCAGCCGCGACCGTTCATAGATTTAGACAGGGTTCGATTGAAAAGGGATTCTTATCTTGTTTTGAACTTGTTCGTATTTTTGAGGTCTCGTTCAACAACTAATAACAGTTGGTTAACAGACTGTAAATGTGTAAAGCGTAGACTCCGCCTAGCCTCGCTAATGTTGTATGACTCGTAAAAGTTGAAACTCAAACTCACTAGAAACAGTTGAGCTGTGGTTCAACCTCACACAGCTCAAGCATTTGAGTTTTGAGCTGCATCCGTGAACCGGCTGCTCATAGATCAGCTCAAAAAAATACCTGCTCTGTGGTCTGTGACTCAATATTTTTTTTTTTTATAGCATAGAGTGACGAGACGAGCAGGTCATGTGCCTAATGGTAAGCAACATGCCTGCCACATAACAGCACAGTAACACGCAGCTATTGAAACATGATAGTCCAAATCATTACCTAGCACTGCACTGCGCTCGTCACCCAGAGATCTAAGATATTATGTCTCTAAGCCCTGTAATTTATGTTACAGGGTCGAAAATGTCCTGTAGGTGGAGAGTACTGCATACAGTATCAGATGTTTACCATGATTTGACTCTTGAGTGACGATATTGGTTGAAATATGTTTACACTAGTGGGGGTGTCTCAATGTACGGTTGTACTTAATGTTAACAGGTTCAGGTTGTGGGCTCTAAAATCCGGGGTTTTCACGAGACTTGTCCTGGTTGCCAAACTTTGGAGATGGCTCCCTTAATACTAGGTTTGCTTAATTTGGGGCTGGTTAACTAACATTGTTACCTTTGAACGTACCACCTGTACTACAATGTTTGGAGAATGTAAAACGTCAATATTTTGCATGAGGTACAAGCGGACGCTTCGGTTTCAGTAAGCTGAGCCTCGGCCACGAATGAGCCTCGATGGCGCTCACACAACGATATATAACTATCATCATCATCATCAGCCACAAGACGTCCACTGTTGAACAAAGACTTAGACCTTGGAAATCTAGGGGGGGACTCTAGATTTCCACAACTAACGGTCCTGCGCAATCTGCAACCAGCTGTTTTCAGCGACCTTTGTGAGGTCATCTTTCTGCCCATCTAGTCGTCCAACACTGATAAACAAGACTGGGTATATAAATATACTCGTAGTCTATACAATGGAGTCGAGGCTACAATTGGAGGAGTACAATTGTATTTGAAACATATTTGTTATACTCGTATAATGCTTGACAGTTTTCTGTACGATAATTAATAATTGTTATTATATACAGTGATATAATATAATATAAAATAATATAATACAGTGAAATGATAATTTCAAACTTTGAAAATGTATACAATTTGTATGCCCTTTCTTTTGTTTATTTTTTTTATTAATTGACATGTAAATTGTACATTTATCAATAAAGAACTTTGACTTTGGCTTTGGCTATAGCTGGAGGCTTGCCCCGTGTCGCGTCGCCGTTCACACGCCGTGTTGAGTTCACTCGCCTAAGCGGAATTCTGTATATTGTACGTATAATTTGTGAGGGCATTCAATCGGGATTCGTTTTTAGGGTTCCGTAAAACGTAAAAACGGAACCCTTATAGATTCGTCATGTCTGTCTGTCTGTCTGTCTGTCTGTCTGTCTGTCCGTCCGTATGTCACAGCCACTTTTTGCCGAAACTATGAGAACTACACTGTTGAAACTTGGTAAGTAGAAGTATTCTGTGAACCGCATTAAGATTTTTACAAAAGTTTTTTAAAAAAACAAAAATTAGGGTTGCCCCCCATACTGAGAACTGAAGCTCAATAAATTTTTTTTCATCAAACCTACACGTGTGGGATGTCTATCGATAGGTCTTAAAAAATGATGTTGAAGTTTCTAATATAATTTTTGTCTACACTGAATAACTTGCGCGAGAGACGCTTCCAAAGTGGTAAAATGTGTGCCCCCCCCCCCTCTAACTTCTAAAGTAAGAGAATGAAAAAACTAAAAAAAATATATGATGTACATTACCATGAAAACTACCAACGAAAATTAGTTTGAACTCGATCTGATGAGTAGTTTTTTTTTAGTACGTCATAAATACACTATTATTAAAACATCGATCAAAGTTACAACGAACTACAAGAACTATGTGTACTATGTATATTATGTTACTTGCTGGAACGGAACCCTTCATGGGCGAGTCCAACTCGCACTTGGCTACTTTATTTAATATTTGAATAATACAGAACAAAATCCGTTGTCTCTATCTCAATTTTTTAATGCCATTGTAATTAAGAGGCTGTTAACGAAATTATTGTTTAGACAATACACGAATAATACCCGTGGAAAAGAGACAAAAATTATATTAGAAACCTCAATATCATTTTTGAAGACCTATTGATAGACACCCCACACGTGTAGGTTTGATGAAAAAAAAATTTTTGAGTTTCATTTCTCAGTATGGGGGCAACCCTAATTTTTCTTTTTTTTTTTAATTTTTCTGTTCAAATCTTAATGCAGTTTACAGAATACATCTACTTACCAAGTTTCAAAAGTGTAGTTCTCATAGTTTCGGCAAAAAGTGTCTGTGACATACGGACGGACAGACAGACAGACAGACAGACATGACGAAACTATAAGGGTTCCGTTTTTACGTTTTACGGAACCCTAAAAAGACTATTACATAATGTAGTGACAATTTTATATAATAACAGTTAGCTACTTTACCTAGACCTGAGGGCTCTCTTCCTGAGGCATTTAGTACGGATGGTGATGAGGAGTTAGTCATCTTCTCAGAATTCGTTGGGAAAATAATAGTTACTGCATAATAATAAATAATTTATGTTCTCTTCTTTTCTGTAGTAATTCTGTAACAATAGTTTATTAAGTATCAGTCTACTAAACCAATGGATTATGTTATCTGAAATAAAAATTATTTGATTTGATTTTATTAATTGCATGATAAATTTATATACGCGAAAAAATTGCGAATGGTCCTAGATGACCTTGCGTATGGTCCTACGCATTTTTTTATTTTTCACGGCGTCATCAGTAAGTGTAAAATTAAAAGCTTTTGCTATTGCATACATTGACAATTTTAATTAATTAAGCTGTTAATTTCTCATTGAATCCTACTAATATTACAAATGCGAAAGTTTCGATCTTTGTTGCTTGGTCACGTCGGAACGGATCGGATTTAAGTTTTTTATTATAGTCTGGAATAGTATATTTTTATCATGGGAAAATAACGGGAACTGCAACTACGTGGATAAAACAGCGGGGCGTCGCCAGTCTTACATGAAGTGGTGGTGAAAATGTCTAGTTCATATATACATTATACACGCATAGATAGAAATATGAATGAAATAAAATGACAGATCCTTAAAGCTAGCTGAAACAAATGTTGACATTATCGCTAAAAGTGATCGTTTATTGCTTATTTCTCATACAAAAATGTTTGTCTGTAAAGTCGGTTTACTGACGATAGAACGTGACAACGTCTTAAGAAAATACTGATGGAATGGTAGCATTTTTCAAAAGAAAATTTTAATTTCATTTGTTTAATAGATTTGTATGTAAAAAGTAATCAGTAGAATTTAGTCATTTTCAATCAAAACAATGCAAAAAAGCTTTTAGATGCCGGGGATCGAAACCGGGGCATTTCACATGCAAAGCGAACGCTCTACCACAGAGCTACACCCCCGCTTGAAGTACTGGTCGAAATAATTAATACAACTGTAACAAACATGCGGCGAGGTAACGACCGACGGTAACGCGGTAACGGTACATGACGTCATTTTTTGTGGGCGTGCAGCCGGCTTCATCGAATTATAAGACGTTATCACGTCAAAAACATTTCACCGAAATTTAAAAAATAGGTACTATACAGTGCTCCTTTTCATGTATTCAATTCAGAACCTTTACATAAATAGACCTTTCTATACAAACTACTTCAAGGGTATTTATAAACAAGTATAGTTTAAGATAAGGTCCGGTCGGCCGGTCGGCATCCCGCCGGTTATGGAATTCGGACGAAGGTAGATCCCTTCGAGGGATAAAAGATGAGGAAGAGTCAAGAGCGCAAACATGTCCACAATGAAGGGAATGTGCGTCGTTTGTACCGGCTCTTGGGCTAATATTATCGGAAAATATAGCAAACACTGAAGTATTGTTATTGTAATGTTATAGCACAGTATAACGCCTAATCGGCTTTGATCTTGAGAGAAACGCCGATAACGTCTAGACACGGGTAGGGTTGTCGCAAACAAATTTTGTTAGACTTTGTTTGTTCTTAAAAGATACGGAAGACGTCAGCCCTGAGCCGCGCTCCTGTAATACTAACATTGTAATGTAGGCAATGCATGCCACGTTTCCTGCGTCTCACCCCGCACGATTGCCCCGTCTAGACGGAACGACTGTATGATTTAATAGACTGTGGTTATAGTGTAGAGTGACGAGACGAACAGGTCATGTGCCCGATGGTAAGTAATAAGCCTATAACAGCACAGTGGCACGCAGCTATTGGGATATGAAGAATCCAAATGATTATACCTAGTACTTAGTACTGCATAGCGCTCGTCACCGAAGAAGCAAGGTTAGTCGAGTGAATTAAGAAGCAAAAAATTATCGCTTCTCGATTCAGTATGCTGTCTTGCTGAATTCAGTAGCAACTTAATTCAGTCGACTAAGTTTAGCCAAGAGTAATAGGCCTTTAATTCCTAAATCTGCTCATTTATTTATTGCCTCTTGGGTGGAGCGAAGTTCGCCGGGTCAGCTTGTAGAATCTCTGAAGCTCTGAAGCTTGTAGAATAGCGTATCTGGGTTTACAATAGATGGTAAGATGTTGAAGTACACCAAATACTAAGTACGCCCCGCGGTGTTACCCGCGTAGTTGCCGTAATTTTCCCGTGATGTAAAGTAGCCTATGGAGCCATCCATAAATAACGTCACACGAATTTCCTGATTTTTATACCCCTCCCCTGCCCTTATCACAGTTGGTCACATTTTTGAAACCTCTCCCCCTACCTAGCGTGACGTCACATATTTTGCGATTTTTGTTTAAATTTAGTGTTATAATACTTAGATATTAAATAAGATATTTTTAAAAATGTGATGTCACCAAATTTGAGACCCCCCCTCCCCGGACCTTGTCACACTTCATCGACCCTTTATAATCTATGTTCCAAATTTCCGTCCAGGTTCCGTCGTGATAGAGCAACAAACATCTAAACATCCAAACTTTCGCGTGTATAATTTTAGTGGGAGAGTAGGATGGTTTTAGTAAAAATATGCGAGAAACTTAAGATTTATTTTAGTTCGTGTTAGATTAACATCCGTCAGCATCAATCAATCGAAATTGAACTTGATTTTCCGTAATGCAATATCACATCAACCTGTGTCTGTAAAACATAGTTTTTTACACTGCGCTCATGTTTTACTTTTTGTAACTCAAGTAAGACAAGGTATAAACGTCTGTGCCCACCAGCAGTAATGTGCAAATATTACTGTGTTCTGGTTTGAAGGGCAATGTTTCTAGAGAAATTACAGGGCTTAGAGATATTAATATCTTAGATCTCTGGGTAACGAGCGCAGTGCAGTGCTAGGTTATAAATTGGACTCTCCGTGTTCCAATAGCTGCGCGTCACTGTGCTGTTATGTGGCAGGCATGTTGCTTACCATCAGGCACATGTCGTGCTCGTCTCGTCACTATACACTATAAAAAAATACACTACATGTCGGTGATGTGAAGCCATACAGTTTTCTTATTGCCAAAAAGTGACCAAATGGGTTAGCCCCATTGAACTCTAGTTATATCAATGGTTAGCCCCTATAAATTTGTATTACAAAAATATCTCGTAAAACACATGCCATGACGTGTGATAAACCAGCAGGTCTACTACGAAGTCCGATAAACGATATATCGGCCGAACTTATGGACGTTTCCTACCTCGAAAGACAATCTGTCTGTTGATAGGATCGGCCGTTTCGTTCGGTCCGACCCTCATCCGACCTAAGTCTATAACTTCCGACCGAGATGTATCGATCCGCATGTTTTTCGTGGTAGGCTACAATCCGATTCAGCTGTCGGTCGGACCGATCATTCGGAGTTTGTTTTCGTAGTAGACCTGCAGAGCTGTCCGAAGGCAATAAAACTGAATCGGACACCAACAGTACAGTTGACACAGTAAGAAGTCCGCATGAAAATCTTCGCGTTCGGAGCCCGTTAAACCCTGGGCTTACTGGCTCCCGACGCTTGATATACGCGCCAGATACTGTGTCGCGTCGTTACCCGCACTTAACTACGTAATAATGTTTTATTTATAGATGTGGTTCGAGTTTAATACTGGCTCTTGTAGGCGTAATTTAATAGTTTGGAGATTAGAAAGATATATTTTTTTTAACAAGGATTTGTTTGCATTTTTTTCGCCTGATGTTAAGTGATGGTGCGGTCTACGATACAGCGTGTTCTATCTAGAAGAATCCAATTCCAGTTGTAATAATCGTATCGGGAAAATTATCACTTAGGAAACGCAATCCACAGCCTAAATGTTCTCATTACGAAACTGAAGTCAGTCATCGTTCGAGCCTTTGGAACGTCAATCATAAAACGAGGTCACTTTTCTCTCAACTACTATTTTTTTGGCTCAAAAAAATTATCTTTACTTTTTCAAGCTAAGAGCAATCTGATCACATTCCGCCACGCTGGCCCAGTGCGTGTTGGTGGATGACACACGACATCGAAAGATTCTAGCTTCATGTCGTTTTCCTCACGATGTTTTCCTTCTCCGTTTTAAGTTAGCGGCATTACGCACGTGACTTCAAAAAGATAGTGGTGCGTGTGGGATTTGAACCCGGGGCTCGCGGATTGGCAGTCGCCGTTTGCCCGACTAGACAAGCCGTAACTCACTAAACCAGCCGTAACATCAGAACATCACTAGACCGGCCGTAACTAGCCGATAGAAAAAAGGGCAAGGTGATATTTACCTTCAACGGGAACTACGCGCGGAGCTCTGCTGGTAAATACATATACCTTAAACCTTAACGACCTTATAGTGACTAGTAACCTTAAGAAACCTATAAACCTTAATTTGTTTTGTTTTTGTGATACTGACGTAGAATTTACTAAACTCTGGAATTATTTCTGTCGTAGTACCGTATGAACAAAGGTAAATCGATATTGTTCCGTACCCCATATTAGATGATATACTCAATATTCCATGTCCGCGTAGGTACTTTAGCTGCGCTGTGTGGCTGCTCACAATACGCCCGTCAGTTTTTTCAAAATTTCAATTAAACGCCAGAAATGAAAAGAAGACGAAAAAGAAGAAACTTTCATAAGCTGACTGTTATTTTTATCATTGCATTGTATGAATTCAGACCAATACAAATTGTTTTGCCAGACTTAATGCACATCCCTCGAAGAGGCCAGTTTGTATGGTTAACATTTAAAAATATTTTGTAATATCTTATCTTACTCGTACCAACTAACAGCAATAAACATCTATCAAACATGTATTTCTAGTACAAATACTTGGTTAACTAAAGTCGAAGTTCTTAATTTGTAACAATTTACACATCAAATATTAAAGAAAAAAAAAACAAAAGAATTAGTAGATCTACAAATAGTATAAAGTTAAAACATGCCGTATCTTAATAATATATATAAGTAGTATTTAATTCCACTCACGCTAATTACTCTCGCCGGGCCAGCTCTAGTATTGCGGGAAAATTAAATTGACACGACAGGGCAGCCGCTCGACCGTGTGTACTGTGTAGCACAAAGATCGATACTCTTCTGTAATTCATGCCCGCCTGGTAATGTGCGACATATTCGATACGACAACGAATTTAACTAACTACCTACCGCACTTTCAGCCGCTACCGGGAACGTTATTTTATTCTGGGATTTTTAATCTTGCACATCAGAAAAGCAGAAATCATCCAAATCATGTAAAGACTCAAACTAAGAAATTAATTAAACTAAGAGGTTTGACTCCATTTTCGTAACAGGAACGTTGTTATGAACGTTCTGGAACGCGTTGCCCGAGTGGATTTTTCTAGATGATTTTTATTTCGATGTCCTCAAGTTGGGAGATAATATTTTTATCCTACATATAGGTATGTACCTACGCTCTGTCGTAGACCTTATCGTAGCTTAGTGCAAACTTATTAAAGAAAAGAAATCATTCAAATCAATTCCGGAATACCTCCATCTTCGCAAACTCGTGTAATACCGATATTGATGATATTATAAATGTATGATATAGGTACCTACAGCAACGCCGGTGATTGATACGTCATTATAGAAATACCTTGTCGCTTCACAGTTCAATGGCATTTCAATTCAGGGCTTAGATTTTGTCGATATCAAATGTTAATGCGGTTACCACGCTTGAACTGTTTTCCGATTACATTTTAATAAATTCTATCAATGTAATTTTTCTATTTTTATTCATCAGTTTGGTACATAATTTCATTTATTATCTTTGTAAATGTCATAAGGCAAAGTGGAATACCCTATATTCTGTTATGTAGATATGGAACTGAATTCTATGGAAACAGAAACTTTAATAGGTGGAGATTGTAATCTGCTATTTTCTTTTTACAAATCTATGAAGCACATGTAAAACTTTTTAGTTTTCGTTAATAGTATAACGTACCTTATTAATAGGTGTAACATGTGCGGTTGTGCATTACCGGCTGTCAATTTCACAGCTCTATTACGATGCGGTCGCGCGCGGTCACCCGTCGCGCCTGGTAGCTACCGATCGACCTCCTCACCTCCGCTGGTCACCTGGTACCTGGATGATTTACGGCCAATTTGGATTAACTTTTTTATTGGTAAATTTTATGAATTTTTGGTGGGTTCGGAAACAACACTGTTGCAGAATTGCGCGGCGTTCGGAATGGATGTCAGACAGAAATGTATTTGGACGTAGGAAATATTTGCTCTAAAAACTGTAAGTAGGTACTGCGCTTTACACATTTACACACTTTAGTTTCGATTAAAATAATATAGTCTTCTTAGCCGATTTCGGCTTCGTCGACAATAACCTGTTTTCAAGAGATGCAACGACGCCACGTTTGTGCACGCACTTGTGACTGACGAAACCGACTTTTGCACGAAAATCTCGCGCGCAAATTTGGACATGTCAAGACACCGTAGTTAAAATTCTAACACATTAGAAGGGTGTTTGGTGTTAAGTTGATCTCGCTTTGCCGCAGTGTCGCGCCTTCTTTTGTTTTCAAAAGATTGTGTTTTACCAGGCGTCTCCACTCAGTCCCGTTTGACGCCAGGTCGTCCCTATATCGTCGTAGGCCGTCGAGAAATCTCTATGTTGTACCTCTTGATGTGTATTTTTCTATATCTTTAAATCTTAGAAATTGACTGCCCCCTGTTGTTGTTTGCCTTCTTTTAGTCCAGAAAAAAAAATGTGCTGAGCAAAACATTCTAGAAACACGACCGCATTACCGCAAATGTCGTCGCATTAAGGTAAAACTTCATCCCACAGACATTTGCACGTCGTAATACTTCGGTGTTCCTAATGCGATCCGACAACTTGATGTTCAGCGTGTTTCTAAGACATTTGAGGTGGTAACTGTCTAGTAGCCGGATATGCCCACGAAACGGAAACCATGGCTTAAAAGTGCTTTTGCCATTGAAACTTTTGTCTGTGTTCGTAATTTTAAATCATCTGTTTACAAAACATTACAATAATACACATAGTTAACAGAACACTTTTATTATTGAGCTGAAAAGTGCCTGTAAAACTCTTCTATTCAAAACAATTTTCACCATGGGGACTAAGCTAAAAATCACAAAAAAAAATTGGTTATACCACTTAACAATATCCTTTGGGATCGAAGAAATGTATGGAACAGCGGTTTCGTTAAAAAAAAAGAAAAGGCGTCTGTTTTGACAGCACAGGTATACTGCGTAAAGCTTAGTTCCTAAGCGGTGGCCTGATTGTAAAGAGCCAAGTCTTATGCGTGTATTAGTCTTCATAGCCGGATGCTACGTGGATTGTTTACATCAACATCCATTATTATGTTTACCAAAATTGACGTCGTTTAACGCTTCGTATTAAACTCCCGACTTAATTTCCTCCACAACAGGGTTTATAAAAGCGAGTACTGAAATCTGATACATCCCATCCTTTGTAAACATTTCCCAAGGCCCTTTGAATGCGAAATAACCAATTACAGCCCAATGGAGTAATTGTAACGCGATGCTTTAAACTCTTAGTGTTCGCAGCAGCACAATACACGCAGTAGGAGAGCTTTGTTTTGACCGGCTTTTGGGGACAATTTGCGGCTTTTTTTGGAAATTATAGGTTCAATTTTCAATTCACGTACGGCTTGCAACTACATTAATATGATTAAGGTAAAGATTAAGTTTATTAACTCGATGGTTCGAGTATAGT
Organism: Ectropis crepuscularia; assembly: GCA_963693475.1. Lineage (NCBI taxonomy): Eukaryota > Metazoa > Arthropoda > Insecta > Lepidoptera > Geometridae > Ectropis > Ectropis crepuscularia. The sequence goes on from OY856355.1 coordinate 798,227, forward strand.
GAGTCAAATAACAAATTTTGCCAATTGCACTTTCAACATTAACAATTTAAGTGACTCATTTCCTATGGACTTGTCTAAAAAAGTGCAATTGTTGAAGTTTGTCATGTGTTATGTTATATTTGTTGTTTGATAATTATTACGCTGTTATAAAAAATACCCCAAGCCTACCTGCGACCACGCAATGGTAGATCTATCTGTACTAGGCACATTGACTGAGATTGCAATAAACTCCAGATTCTTTTGGGTCAGAGTGCGTTATCTTTGAAGTCGCTTTTCTTCGCGCAAACCACAATCACATCTATTGTTATGAAATGTGTACTGTATCCTACTAGTCAAGCCCTTTCATTTGATACCCATATCGAGGGAGTAGCGAAAAGAAAATATAATTCGCCATTTTATGGTGGTGGCCATCTTGGATTTGTAATTTGTCATGGTGCTTAGTGTTCTACTAGCTTTTTCATTTGATTATCATTTTGAGGGAGGTTGTGAAAAAAAAATCCGCCATTTTGAATCGATATTAACCAAACATAGCTAAGAACCACCGCAAGGAAATTAACTTTCAAATAAAAAAAACCTTTTGAAATCTGTTCATCCGTTTGAGAGCTACAGACAGGCACACATATGTACAGACAGACATCGACGTCAAACTTATAACACCCCTCTTTTTAGTCGGAAGTTAATAAAGCCTTCTCAGCAGTGGATTTCAAATTGTTCTACAATCCATGAAATCTGCCCACGATAAATGTTACTGGCAATTCTGTATCAAACGCTCACACCCTAATTATTGGGTGTTTGTCACAAAGGCACGACGCGCGCCCTTAACCGCGCCATTACAAGGCGACAACTTCGTCGCACCAGCCATGACGTCACCGACGGAAAATAGCCTGTTTTCTAATTCTAAAGCTGACAGTTCGCGCTGAGACCACAACCGGAGACCGAGACACTTGTCGCGGTTTCTAGTCTCCGGTCTTCTGTCGCGGTCGCGGCGCGAATTCAAATGCATTTTTTTTGTTTCATCTTTAGCGCAGTAGAGGCAGACATTGAAATAGAAAAAAATCCGGGGAGCGATTTTTTTTTTATGAAACGTCGGGGAGGGTTGTTGGAAGTATAAATTTCGATTTTCTAACTAATCCCGCTAGAGGGTTCGCCGCCATCTTGTTTTAAAGTTTTTGTGAAATAACTCGTTAATTTTCAACTTTAGAGCAGAAATGATGGTTACCAAAGTTGTTGGAAATTTAATTTCTCACAAGTTTGCTTCATATAGTTTTTACGCTAGGATCAATATTTGCAGAGTTATACTATCAAGTTTATAAAAAAAATCGTAATGGGTTCAATTTTATTTACTTCAACTTCGGTTCTCGCACTTTTTAGGGTTCCGTACCCAAAGGGTAAAAACGGAACCCTATTACTGAGACTTGGCTGTCCATCCGTCCGTCCGTCCGTCCGTCTATCACCAGACTGTATCTCAAGAACGGTGATAGCTAGACAGTTGAAATTTTCACAGATGATGTATTTCTATTGCTGCTGTAACAACAAATACTAAAAATAAAATAAGTAAACAAAGTGCGAGAACCAAAGTTGAAGAAAATGAAATTGCACCCATTACGATTTTTTTGATAAACTTGATAGTATAACTCTGCAAATATTGATCCTAGCGTAAAAACTATATGAAGCAAACTTGTGAGAAATTAAATTTCCAACAACTTTGGTAACCATCATTTCTGCTCTAAAGTTGAAAATTAACGAGTTATTTCACAAAAACTTTAAAACAAGATAGCGGCGAACCCTCTAGCGGGATTAGTTAGAAAATCGAGATTTATACTTCCAACCACCCTCCCCGACGTTTCATAAAAAAAAATCGCTCCCCGGAATTTTTTCTATTTCAGGCTAGTTTTATGTCTATCTCGACTGTAGTACTTATACTCGTAGTAAGTGGTGATTGCTAAACAATTGCCATATGAAAGGTAGCCAAGACAATTCTCAATTGTGATATTCCGACAGAACGTCGAATATACATACGTTTCCAAGCGGTGGTAGTACAAGTATGCCTTTCTTTGTATATCGTGATTTATCGGTGAGACTAGAACACTTCAAAGGCAAGTCGAAATCCCCGAACCCTCAATAGACATTCTGAACTGTCTATATTCCAAATATCTCCGTAGTTCAATTCATTACTTCAGCACTATTTGGGTGGGAATCGAACTATGAAATCGGTCGTGACTTACAGTTCTACTAGTACCAATCTGCGGATTAACTCGCGTAGTTCCAAATCCCTTTATTTTACCGGGATAAAACTAGCCTATGTGTTGTTTCAGAGAGATTACCTATCAACGTAATATGTACTGAATTTCATCCAGATACCTCAAACACAAGCAAATATTCGCTCCTGCATGGAGTACTATTCGCACTTTTGGGATGGACCGGCTAAGTATCAGCTGGAGGGTCTAGAATCGATCGAGAGACGTGCCAAAAGGCTCATAGGCAACGACACTCTTGTGCGAAAAAGACTTCAAAGTCGTGAACATCGCCGAAAAAAAAAACCTTCAGTAGTTTTTGCTTGAAAGCGTAACAAACATGCGTACATATAAACTTTCGCATGTATAATATAATAAAAGGACCTACTACCAACAGACCAACAGAGGGACGAGACTAGTCAACAGGTTGAATAGAGGACAGTTACCACACATATTTCACTCTCAGACACAATTTAAACATTTTTGCGATAAATCTTTTTCTACGCGTATCAAAATAATTGGAATTGATTACATTGAGCGTTTTCATATTTTTAAAGGCCTTTCTTGCTACATTTAATGTCGAGAAAAGATTTTATACGTTTTCTCTTTGTTTCGAGAGAGGCGCGGTAATGCGATTTAAAATCGAGGTTTGTCGAACTCTTTTGTTTTTGTGCTCACAGACCATTAGAGATCTTTCGTAAAATTTTACTAAGATGTTCTGGAATTGTATCAAGTATTTCGCGAAATCCTTTAAAAAAGACTTTAAAAATTTGCTTTCAAATTTTTTTTCGTCTACTTTGAATATTGTAATACAGAATACAAAGTCTACTTAGGGGTGTTAAGTGAATACCCGTGAAGATTTTTTTAACTACGACGCCTGGTTTATCAGTTTTTACGATCGTAAAATTTCATGAAATTCACGCAATTAAATAAGAATATTAACTGTCCCAAAGTCTACCTTTAATGGGATAAAAAGTAAGCGTTAATACGGCTTTATTATGGATTTAATTTCGTCTAAATCCGTGAAGCCGAGATAAAGATACGTGAAAACAAACTTACACGTTCATAAACTCACAAAGTTTTATATTGTTTATTGACAAATAAAAACTTGATTTCATGTTTTTATTTAAATTTAGAAACTCCACAGACTCCAGGGTCTCTACTGAAGAAAAGGAAATGAGTTGTAAAGGAAATGTAGCCTATAGCACTCACTAAGCACTAAGAATTTTTGAAATCAGTCCAGTAGTTCCTGAAATGAACTCTTGCAAACAAAAAAAAATTGGCAGTGATAGGAACTGCCGATAGAAGTGAAAACTCAGAATTTGATAGCTTACCTTGGAAACTACACGGGTGTAAACGGAGGGCGTGGGCTCGCCATCTTGGCATGGCCATCTAGAAATGCGTCAGCATTTCCCATTGGCTGATGCGTTTCTAGATGGCCAATAGCCATGCTCCCGAGTTTACCCGAAGCTTTCTTATCATACCCGAGCGTGACGAATGAATTCATTTCACAGCCCACGAAAAATCTGTCTAGGCGCGCCTAAAGAAGTTTTCACTTTAAAAACCTCTTTAAAACCTTTTTCTTTCTAAACGCTTTATAATATTAGTATAGATGTGATCTGAAGAGGCGTCTAAATCCAAGTTTAATAAAATTACACTGTTGTGAATACCCTGCTCGGATTAACAATGCTGAATGCTCAGTTGTACTAAACAAACGCAAGCCAAACAGTTTACCCTCTTACAGTTTGCTTACGTTCATAATTTCCGGAAACCCGTAACTTAGTCCTTTGAATAACACGGAGCCTCAATAAACGTGGCCATTTTACTGCCGATGTGACAGCTCTCGTACCTGCCTTCCTCGGCAAACATTGTTAGATGCGAACCGTATGAGTAATTTAACCGATATGACTTGTGGGTTTATAAACCTAATCAGATTAACAGTGCTGAAAGTGTGTGCCTTTTTTTTCAGATTTTAGCATAGCAAAAGCAGCCCACTTTGTTTTCCCACATCTGGGAATCGGACCTTCTTTCATCAGGAAACCATCGTTTTCAGTCTGGCCAAGTGCGGGTTGGCGGCTGACGCATCGGTTTTCCTCATGATCAGTGGGTCAGTTTTTGGGGTCTGCGGCCCCATCTTGTGTAAATACGAAAGATTTGATGTGTGTGGTTCAATTGCAATGAAACCGCTGAAAATAGTTTATGGTCTGGAAAAACGCTACTTTTTACGCGAAAAAAACAAGGGAATGGGAACGGTAAGACCACTGGACACTGCTTGTAATATTATGTGTGGGTTACTCTAATCCGATGGTCTTCATAATACTCTGTCTTGATATATGTATCTTGTTATTTGTGATTGGTACACGACAATTTTATATCACATAAATGATTATCTTCATATCGATAAAGGTTAAAACTCCGATCGGTCTCCATTATCCCCGAACCCAGATCACGGTCACAAACCAAAGACAAACAATTCACCTACTATCTACCCGGGCCCATAACTCTCGTGGGCCATAATTCCGCATCCGGCAATAATATTTCTCAATAAATTGCCCATTCCTCTCCCTGGCCTACACTAAATCCATTCACCCGTTTCGCTATACGGCTTACAGTCTTCCAAACTACGATTAGAACTTACAAACGTAAATGGCCTTTGACTAATATTGGCATTGACGCCTACTCTTAGGATCGATTTATTGCAAATCTTAGTCAATCAAAGTATTTTTATGGACCACTGCAGTCTCAATATTGTCAGTATCCTTGCTCAGGCTATAGTTAGGCACAACTCGTTCTCTTTATCTCGTATTATAATGTTTTAAATAAAACAAATTCGGGATTACAATTCAATTTAAAAACATCTCTTAAATCAACTATAATAATACGCTTGCCATGTTTGGTAAACAGTATTTTTATGTATGGCAGTGTGTTAAATCGCACGCAGACACATCACATACGATCTTATCCTCCGTGATCTCTCAAATGTACAAATCTCCTCTCGTTATTCCCGCCATAATGTAGCAAAGCCACACAACTCGTCCATGTCTTCGATCCTCGCGCCGCCATCCGTAACCCCCGGCCGGCAGTAAGTTCACACGTTGCAATAACTTGTGCCTTCTATAAATCGGCTATTTCGTTCACTGGTAGAGTTACCAAGCGCTCGCTGTTCGACGGACATCTTGACTTTGTGGGACAAGTCTACGAAAGAAGGTCAGCTGATTACAAAGAACTAGGTCTCAATGCACTGTCAGACAACTTACTTATGATCATTTATGTTAATGGTTTATCCATTTATCATATACGAGAGGGACGGCAGTGATAGACAATAGCACAAATGTCATTAAAAAAAAGTTTTTTTTTTTCATAAGAATACTCTGTGACTCATAGAAGGCACAGGGTTCCACTATTCTGGGCTGCATGGTTCGGAAATCTACACGTGTTGCACCATGGGGATCAGTCACAACTTGCGTCTGTGGGATCCTGTTGACTGATCGCTAAACCCTCAGTAGTGGGAACTTGAATGCTGTTTCTTCGCTCTTTGAGCAGTCCATAACCCTGTTCTGGTGTGGGCTGGGAATATACATAGTACAGGAAATACTTGGGAATATTCATTGGTTGATTTTCATGTCAGTCCAAGTAACTTAAGCCTTTCCAGAAGGACGGTGGAGCGCGGGTCTTCGGACCCGAGATGAAACTGCTAGCCTGGGCTTTGCCCCCAAATCAACGACGATGCGGCCCTGATTGACTCACGTGGCCTAGTCTACGATCGCTGGGGCGACTTAGCTCTCATGAATTCAATAATATTTAATGTGAGACAGTGTGCATATCAGCGGTTTCTGTGTAATCTACAAATTTTTAGTAGGAATTTACACTTCTGATAAAACAAAAAAGTAATTATAAATGGGCAATCCGGCAACCGGACATTTTAATCCTGGTAGTTCGGATAAGGTGCATACCGTATGAAAGCTGGTAACACTACTCACCGGGCGGCCGGTGCCCCTACGTCTCTGTAATGCTAAGGTTTATGATATCGTAAATACTAGGGATCCGTGCGTCCCGAGCGAACCGCGGGAAAGTTGGGATGTTTGCTGTAATTTGATACTGAATTACTGGCGGAGAAACAAACTATTACGTTGTGTACGAAATACGGGATCTTAATTACGCCCGTAGTTCATACTATGTGAAACCATATTGGAGTGGTGGCAGTAAGCGATCATCAGTGAGGTTGCGTAATAATTCTAGGTGGTTAATAATTAAATGTACGATTTTCTATTTATATTGGTAGCTAAAACACCCATAGAATTATTATAAAACACATAAATGTTCTAGAAATGTTCTAGGACACAGCCTAAAAAAAGCTGTCTAAGTAAAACACAAAATTAGAGTTAACGACAACATCATTATTCATAAGCTTATTTATGTCACTGCTGGATTCAGTATCTCTTTTAATTTTCTTTGGCATTGTATCAATTGTCACTCTCTTCAATGTATAAAATTCGGTTGACCACGCTGACCAAGTGCAAGTTGGCGTACGTCACGTCACGTATTCTGTATATTATATCGATTTTCGCAGTATGGGTACAATCGGTATTTCTATCTCGATATCGCTCACGTCGTTATAAAAACAAAGTTGGACGGCTATCCCGGCCCACAATTAAATATCGGTTTTCGGAGAACACAAATATTTGTTATGTGCAGAGTTGATGGCGAATGTAGACTTTTATTTTATTTTCCTTCATTACCTTTTGAGTACTGCAAAGTAATATCATGCTTCGCATAATAGAAATTGGTAATTTTTTTTTTTAAATGTTGAAAAATTTGTGTTAGTAAAAGTTACTTGTGTTGTGATGTTTGGCTTACTTTCGAATAGTTAATATAGTCGAGTTGTCTTTAAATTTCGTAACAATCTGTTTCATAAATACTTATAGCATCTTTAAACATGCTTAAAATATAGCGCAACTGCTGATAAAATACATAATATTATATTTCAAATAGTTCATAATATTTTTGAAAATGGGAGTGGACTCAATCGGCCAGTCGGCCCTTGAGTCGTCTTCCAAAGAGAAGGAAAGACTCTCGGGGCTTTTAAAAAGATTTAATGTATCAGTGACTTTTTTGTCGAGATAACAACACAATAAAGTTGCCAAGTGCGAGTTTGACTCGCCCATGAAGGGTTCCGATGCAGCAAGTAACATACTTAATATACATAGTTCTTGTAGTTGGTTGTAACTTTGATCGAAGTTTCAATAATAGTGTATTTATATGACGTACTAAAAAAAAACTACTCATCAGATCGAGTTCAAACTAATTTTCGTTGGTAGTTTACATGGTAATGTACATCATATATTTTTTTTTAGATTTTTCATTCTCTTACTTTAGAAGTTAGAGGGGGGGACACACACATTTTACCACTTTGGAAGTGTGTCTCGCGCAAACTATTCAGTGTATACGAAAATGATTTTAGAAACATTAACATCATTTTTGAAGACCTATCGATAGACACCCCACACGTGTAGGTTTGATGAAAAAAACATTTTTGATTTTCAGTTCTCAGTATGGGGGGCAACCCTAATTTTTCTTTTTTTTTAATTTTTTTGTTCAAATCTTAATGCGGTTCACAGAATACATCTACTTACCAAGTTTCAACAGTGTAGTTCGCATAGTTTCGGCAAAAAGTGGCTGTGACATACGGACGGACAGACAGACAGACATGACGAATCTATAAGGGTTCCGTTTTTACGTTTTACGGAACCCTAAAAATCAACTTGAAGGTTTTCATTCTGCCCTGGAATAAAAAAACTAGAATGGCTATTCAGTGCTGCTTACATTTCTTAACCTTTCTTCGACAGTGTTGTAATAATAAAGTTAATAGAAAGAAAGATCACAAAGAGATGGCTTAGCCTCGGCTCAGACCGAGACACTTGCTCAACGAGCGACCGCCGACCGCCTTGCGGGATGTCGATTCTTTAAATCTTTCGGTGGGAATTTCTTGATGATAATCGGACACATTGGCTTGTTTATGTTGCACGATAAAATTGCAAATAATTAGATTTGGTTTAATCTGCTCAGCTATACAATTGATAAAATGTTTCGGGATAAAAAATAGTCCATGTGCTGTTTGTATTTTTATTTAGCTATATTGTTTTATTGTAATCCATTCCGAAGTATTTTCATGAAAGAGTACACAAACATACATGCTAACATTACTATCCTACTAATATTATTTAATATGTTAATGTTTGGATGTTTGTTGCTAAATCACGTCGTAACGTATGAACGGATCGTTTTCGGTTATCAATTTTGGAACACAGATAGTCTAGAATAGCACATGGGCTCTTTATTGTGGAAAAGTTAAGGGTTCGGGAACTATGCTTGTAAAACTGCGAGGTACTGCTATGCCAGTTCAAAATATTATTAAGTTTTAGTCAGGTTCTTACTTAAAAGGCAAACCAAACTGGCCTTGCCTTTAGTTTAGCAGAATCTAAGCCATAAACTATTCAAATTAAACCGCGTGCAAACAGCTATTCAAAATCAACATACCTAATATTGTCTGTACACCAGAAGTTAGTGGAAACAAGCGATTGATTTTGAGGTCTCGGGCATAACAATTCACTATTTACCTTATATCATACTAGCAGTGCCCCGCCGTTTTACCCGTTCCCGTTGTTTTATCGGGATAAAAAGTAGCCTATTTGTTCTTCCAGACTATAATCTAACTGTGTTCCAAATCTCAATCCGTTCATACGTTAGGACGTGATTGAGCAACAAACATCCAAACATTGACATTTATAATATTAGTAAGATACAAACAAACATAAACAACCCACTAAATGTTCCCACTGCTGGGACTCGGGGTCTTCTCTCGCTAAGGGAGAGTCAAAGTCATACTCCAGCACACTGGTCCATTGTGGGTTGCTTGATAACTTACCTTATTTCATTGACGAATGAAAGTACAATTGAAGTAAATTGTTCCGAGTCCCGTCCCTTCGCATAAAAATAGTCGAGACATTTCAAAGATATAGCGGCAGACCACGACATTTGTTCAAGAAGCGACCGGCTTTCAGGCTGGGCTTTATCGTCCCGTCCTTACACTCGCGTATTGTGTGCTACGTCTCGAGATCCGATCCGAATCTGCGGCGTTCGGCTCTGCGGCTGTGACCGCGGCTCCGGATCGACACTTACGTTCACGTTACTGGGTACTTCACAGATCGCGTCCTGACTTGAGGCTTTTGCTTTACACTGAAATGGTATGGTTCCTGTCATTTCACACATATACTCATGATATACGCACAGACACACAGATAGAGATAGACATTTCCAAATCTGGATTTAACTGAGATTAGACCAACAATAATGTGTTATTAAGACAATTCCTACTCTGTGTTGTGGCCACTGAGCCTAGTGTTACTTTCTACACTTTTAAGCTATCACAAATAAAAATAATAAAATACATAATTTCTTATTTTTAATATTGCTATTCATTATGTAGGAGAAAATACCGAATTTTCTGTTAAAAAAATCTAAAGTATCAGACGGACATTCTATCCGGATCTATTCTGACTGATTCCAAGCGAGTGCATTCAATGCTTCAAATCCGAGTCAATCATAAGGCCGCCGCCGGCGACACGGGCCACGCCGCCGGCGGGACAGCGCGTGTTGCTAGAATCAATGAAAAATCAAAAGACTGAGACTTACAAATTAAATTCAGACACTTCACAGAGCAATTACGTAACCTATGTACAAAAAAAACACATAATACAACCGAATTGAGAACCTCCGCCTTTTCTGAAGTCGGTTAAAACCTGTTATCAAATGATTTTAACCATACAAGATATGAAGAAGTAAGCTGAAGTGAATTGACTGTTTTTTTTTTTATAGCATAGAGTGACGAGACGAGCATGTCAGGTGCCTGATGGTAAGCAACATGCCTGCCACATAACAGCACAGTAACACGCAGCTATTGGAACATGATAGTCCAAATCATTACCTAGCACTGCACTGCGCTCGTCACCCAGAGATCTAAGATATTATGTCTCTAAGCCCTGCAATTACCACGTAATTTGGACCACGGTGATAAAATTTTGGGAACACACTAAAACAAATTAACAGATTTAATGAAAATACGTTTCGTAAACGGATTTGCCGATAGACAAGTCCTCGAGTGGATACCTTAGGTATTAAAGCTGGACGGACGATATCGGACAATACGGGGGGCGAGACCGGATGAGTCCTAAATAAGGAGGGATAGAGAGGGAGAAGAGAACTATGTTAAAAAATGGACTTCCGAAAGATTATAGTTTTTTTTTATTAACTAAGATTTGGCCCAACCTCGAAAGTCACTGTATTTTTCATCAGCCTGTATCGACCTAATACGGGGTACGGGGTTATGTGTTTCTTTTCTTTCTTCTCGTAATCACGCTGCCGAAACGTCGAGGTAATTAATGAGATCGTTATTAAGTCCGGTGTAATGTTTTTAATATGGGGTTCTCCCTGTTCCAATAACTATGACTAGATGGAGTGACGATACACGAAAGACGGCTGGTATCGGTTGGAAACGTAAGACCGAGGATCGGGTTGAGGGGCGTATATTATAGTAGAGGACCATGCCCAGCAGTGGACAAACACAGGCTGATGATGATGATGTTCCTGTTTTTTTTTAAACTGTTATAGGTTCGCACTTGACCACCATCTCGCCTGATGTTAAGCGACGATGCGATCTACGATGGAGCGTGCTCACCTAGAAGAAACCGATTCACTCTCGATTTGAAGACACCAAGATTGTAACTATCGGGGAAAACCCAGTCAGACAAAGCATTCCACAATCTAGACGTTCTTATCACAATAAAAGTTATCCCAAACATTCAAGTAGCATGTGTGTATAAATTAGTTCAACTGTACGTTGGTAAAACATGGTTATGTTACGCCTACGTACGGGCCTAGTTGATTGAAAATGAGCGAACGCAGCGCTTCATATCCGAGCCAATTACCAGCGCGCCGTCATCGGCGGATGGTGCACCCTTACTGCGATATAGCGCTTCACTGCCGCGAATTACAGCCAATCACACGTGGAATCGTTTATATTGCACTAGCAGCGCCGCGTGGTTTTAACCGCGCTATTAGAATAAGAATATTTTTATTTCCAAAATGAATAAATACAGTACAAAAAAGTGCGTTTTACGATTTAAAATTACGATGTACATATACTTACCTACGTTACAAGAATTGACAGTGAGCCCCAAACTAAGTGTAAGACTTGTATCTTGGGGCTCGGGTGCAAACTTACATACCTATAGATAATGCGTGTGCGCTGTACAGTTGAAAGAAATACGACGGAACAAAAATTGAAATTAAATTTAAAGAAACAAAAATAAATAAAAAAAGAATACATAAAAAACAAGCTAAAAACAAAAACAAAGCCAGCAGAGAAAACATACTAATAACACGGAATAATTAAACGTTTTACACAACTTTTAAATAGTGAAACTTACAAAGGTCATCAGAATCGGAAGTCTATACAAAAAAACATGCAGTCATCCCTGCATTCGCATTTAAACAGGTCTCAACTCTCTATATATACAGTTGATTAGTTCCTCAGTGTCATCATAATTGAGAGTTTCCCGGTATTCCCGGTGATATAAAGCCTATGTGCTAAAAAAGCCTGACTATACCCATTCTGTTTGTATTCCAAAGTTCAACTCGATTCGTTCACACGTTCCGATGTGGTTGAGCAACAAACAACCAATATTTGGCATATATATACATATGCCTTCGTAAAATTGTAAAATCCGTCAGATTATAGTGTAACGACGTCAGATTATGATTGATTATGATTATTATGAGCGGGACAATAATGTGCTTAATGGTAAGCAATATGCCTGCCCAACATCACAGCGACACGCAGCTGTGACGATGAGTCCAAATCATTACCTAGCACTGCACTGCGATCGTCACCCAGAGATATAAATGTTTTATCTATATGCCCTGTAATTTCTCTGGAAACATTGCCTTTCAGATAGCGCAAGTCGCCTAAAGCTATCTTTTTAAATCTGTGACCGTTGGTACGGACGAAATATTAGTTGATTCGAAATGAGGATATGCAGCTTCATGCAATGTCGCTTCATATCCGATCCAATTACCTGCGCGACGGCGGCGGCGGCGGCGCGGGCAGATTGTAGCGCCGCGCCAGTAGGACCGGACTCCACTGAAGGGGAGACGAGACGAGAGGCGAGCTGTGATTTAAACAACCAATAGAAATTACACATATAATGTTATAACAGAAGATGCAGTGTTGAACGGCCTCACACTAGATGGACAGATGACCTCACAAAGGTTGCAGGTTGCGCTGGACCGTTCGTTGTGGAAATCTAGGAGGGAGGCCTATGTTCAGCAGTGGACGTCTTGCGGCTCATGATGACCTAATCATGATCTTATGTAATTATTATTTAATTACATAGACGTTTCGGCAGCGTTGCAACCGAGAATACTGCCGAAACGCCAGGTAATCAAATAATAATTTACATCTTGATTAAGTCCTGTCTAATGTTTACAAAAAAAAACAGTAGGTATTCGTTATTCACTCATCTCGTCTTTACTCAGCTTCAGTGGATAACCACCGAGCAGACATGTGTCGTATTTGTATGGTGTGATCGAGCTAGTGGAGATATGAGCTGCGTCAACACCTGAAACATCTGCGCTACAGTCGATTCAGTACGCATCTTCGCACATATAATATTTTTTTTTTTTTTTTTTTTTAAATAAAGAGTGACGAGACGAGCAGGACATGTGCCTGATGGTAAGCAACATGCCTGCCACATAACAGCACAGTGACACGCAGCTATTGGAACATGGAGAGCCCAAATCATTACCTAGCACTGCACTGCGCTCGTCACCCAGAGATCTAAGTTGTTATATCTCTAAGCCCTGTAATTTCTCTGGAAACATTGCCCTTCAAACCGGAACACAGTAATGTTTGCACATTACTGCTTGGCGGTAGAATAATTGGCAAAGGTGTGGTACTTCCCCAGGCGGACTCTGCTAAGAGTCCTACCACTACAAAAGCAATATATAATATGGTGGATATACTTTTGTTGAAAACGATCTCTTCTCGTCTCCGTTTCGAACTTGCTTCGCTTTGGTGGAGGAGTCCAAGCCTTACACCAATGCAGTGACGCAAGCCAGGCCGCGCTCACACAGACAATTATTGGGATTATCTTTATGAAGGTTGAAAAGGCTATATTGCTGTTTGATACATCTAATTGAAATGAATAGTAGTTGTTTGCTTGATCTGCATGATCTTATACTAACTGCTCTTTTTAGTTTATCAGACTGCTCATAGCTCGAAAAAGCGACAACATTTCATAGTCGACATTCCAAACGACGAGTCAAATCTAAATATTTATTCCAATTTAACTATTTTTTTGAGTTTAACGAAACAAGCGAACGTTGTTTGTAGGTTAAAACGAAACGAGTGATTTAAAAATACATGACTGTCATTAGTGATCGATAGATCGTGTAAGGTCAGCGGTAACGGTCAGCCAGGACATGTTAATTATATCTTTCTGGGTTCATTGGGGCTCGTCTGGTCTGATGCCAGTCAGAACCAAACCCGAATCCATACTAATATTAAAAGCTGAAGAGAAAATCTCTTTTCGTTTGAACGCGTTAATCTCGGAAACTACTGGACCGATTTCAAAAATTCTTTCACTGTTGAATATGTAAGTGATCTCGGAGTGCTATATATCATGTATGACGGTCGAAGTCGGGGCAAACCGCTAATCCTGTAATATAAATTCTACGCCGTAGACGATTCGTTTGGATGCTACGAGTAGCATGAAGTTTGTTGTTTACAGTAGTACGTTACTACCGACTGCCGCGGTTCTTATGTAACTACTAGCAGCCACCCGCGGTTTTACCCGCGTTCTTCTCGTTCCCGTTATTTTCGCGGGAAAAATTTAGCCTATGTGTTATTCGAAATTATTATCTAATCAAACTTTCGCAGTTATGATATTAGTAGGATTATGGGTTAACACTAGACCGCTATTTCGTCTGATGTTAAGCGATTATGCTGTCTACGATGGAGCGTGCCTACTTAGACGAAACGAATTCACTATTGATTCGAAAACACCAAAATTGTAAACATTGTGAAAACCTTGCTTATTATCACAAAAGTAAAGGATAACAAGACTTACTTATAAAAAAATACTAACTAGTCAAGAGATCCCGTGGTCGGCAAGTCCCCATCCAAATGTTCCGTTAAATACTATTGTGTAAATTAAAATAATAAATTTTCCAAAGAATTCGCAAGCAAATTACCGAAACCATACAAATTTCATAGGCACGAAACTGTCACGAGCAGCGAACCATTTGGAACTAAAAATATCGAGCAAAGTTATGAATAGCGAACGCGGGCCTCAGAAGCCCGAGCCCGGCCCAAGTTTGCACACTCCCGGGCTCCGGACGAAGTTTTTATTTGAACTAACTTTACTTGTGAGTAGTTTTTATTTGTGACGTGAGCTGATTCCGAGTTTAAAAGTTGTTTTGCAAAGGACGGAGGGTCGCGGGCTCCTGGAAGGGTCCTTGCATGTACAATGAGGGAGTTTCGCTGATTACGCCGCTCATTATTTGTTAGAGAATCTATTTGCGCTGATAAATTTGCTGTAGTTGACCGTTGTGCGTTGGAATCGTTTTGACTTAGTCGGGAGGTAGTCGTCGATAGTCGTAAACTAAACTAAACACCATAATATAAATGAATACTCCAATTTTCGCATTTCCATAGCACAAAAAACCTACTTTATGTTCCCTCTGCGATGATGATGCAATCTACGATTTTTTTAATTATTTTTTAAAATAAAGAGTGACGAGACGATCAGGACTTGTGCCTGATGGTAAGCAACATGCCTGCCACATAACAGCACAGTGACACGCAGCTATTGGAACGTGAAGAGTCCAAATCATTACCTAGCACTGCACTGCGCTCGTCACCCAGAGATCTAAGTTGTTATATCTCTAAGCCCTGTAATTTCTTTGGAAACATTGCCTTTCAAACCGGAACACAGTAATGTTTGCACATTACTGCTTGGCGGTAGAATAACTGGCAAAGGTGTGGTACTTCCCCAGGCGGACTCTGCTAAGAGTCCTACCACTACTAAATGTAACAATGGAGCGTGCTTGCCTAGAAGAAACCGCTTCACTCTCCATTTGACATGCGCTACTTGCTCGTTAAATATAATTTGTGTTGGAGACTTATTCATAAACACGTTAGTTTCCTTAGTGAAACTATAAACATAGGAATTGTGTCCAAACAGAGTTCGAAGCTTGGCTTTGCAACTGCCGTTCAACAAATAAAACGCTGTAGGCTAACTTCAAAGCACCTTTGTAAAGCATTATAGTTGTCGATACCAGAGACCAGTGTACCGGGGACGGCGGGGGGCGTGGCTTGCACTTAGCTAACTTAAATTCCGTCTAAAACAGCTGCACCTGTGACGGCACCGCGCTAAAGTTACGCGCTATTGGAAATACCCTATCAATAAAATAAAATAAATAAATATTGGTGGACAATTCACACACAACACTATCTGACCCCAAACTAAGCAAAGCTTGTATGATGGCGGCCAGATAGCTGATATAATACTTATATAGTTTTAAATACATACTTATTATACATAGAAATAGAAACACCCAGACACTATGTAATACTGTTGTCAACTAACATACATTCTTACTTAAATTATAAATGCTAATGGTGCAAACAGACAGATAGTGTAACCCTTTTTTTTTCCCCGTAAATCGGAACGCATAGATTCTATATGCGGCCGAGCGATATACGGACATCCCTAATAATCGTTTCCTTTTACCGCAACACTAGCTGGTTTTTGACAGCGGAAGGGAAGTGAGCGGCCATTTCGTTTTTCTCGTGTCACGGGCGGCGGTCTCGGACCGCTGCTCCGTTATTTAATTAATTATGGTCTCTGGTGCGTGAGTGGCTGAATTTGAAGATTTTGTGACGTGTCCCGTGGCGGCGGCCATCCGCGTCGTGCGCGTGGGAGGGCCTGTCTTAAGCGTCTCTAATTGAACACACCTTCCTAAAGGGGAGGTGTTTTGTTGTGGTGTGATGGTGTCTGGCGGTTTCTGGACCCGGGCTGCGCCCAGTTCGGCGGTCGACCCCGAGCTCGTGCCTCGTGGCCGGGACAGCGCTCGCCAGCGCTGGACGGAACCCGACAGGTTTTTGGTTAGGTTGACAGTGAGTGAAATGGTGGAGTGAGTGGTGGTGGAGTGAAATGGAGAGTGGTGGAGGCCTATTCGCCAGGCCGGGCTATGGGCCGTGTTAGGTTAGTGAAGGTCAGGTTTTTGACCTCTATAAACCAATTTCTATGTTTTATAACCTAAGATACTTTTTCACCCGAGTAAACTAGGTGTAAACGCTATACGTTGGATACCATACTTCCTGTAAGTGACTGAGAGTCATTCATAATCTGACGGATTGTTCCCTCTGTACTTGTAATTTGTAATGTTGTCTTTTACCTTACTTAATCTACTATAAATATAGTTATAAATTTCTTGGTCTTACACCAATTACCTAATAATGTTATTTCAACGGTTTATTCTTAGTGCGTGGGAACTGACGTTGTACTTGTAATTTGTAATGTTGTCTTTTACCTTACTTAATCTACTATAAATATAGTTATAAATTTCTTGGTCTTACACCAATTACCTAATAATGTTATTTCAACGGTTTATTCTTAGTGCGTGGGAACTGACTTTGTACTTGTAATTTGTGGTTTGGTCACTTACCATACTTAGTCAACTGGATTTATAGTTATAAATTCCACGGTCTTACACCATACTGATGAAGGCCTATTGCCACTTTTATTTTGGTTGATCTTGTCAGTTCTCGGTAACAGTATAGGTTCCTGGCTGTAAGGAGGGGTTAATTTTTGCCCAGTTACTTATCTAACCTAACCGGGGAGTTTTGCCTTTGCTGAACCCCTCTCTAACCTAGGGTGGTATTCGGAATTTACCCATCTTTACTAAAGGACCCTGTACTGGGAATAACCAAATTTTAATATAGAGGTTGTCGAGGAATTCTTCAAATTCCTTTTTTTGGTCTTTTGAAGGAACAGTAACTCAACGATCAAACCCTGGCCTTTTACCCTTTTTAGTATTGATGTATGCCTTTGTGTCCTATCAATAAACGCTTGAAAAAGTCTTACTTTTTTATTTTATACTTAAACATTAACTTTTTTTCCGGGGAGGTTTGGGAATTCAATTTTCACCAATTGAGTTCACAACCCTTGACCCCCGGATACCCTTACAATTTGGCGCCCGAACAGGGACCTTTTCAAGCATTTATACGCTATATATATACTATATAACGCTATATAAGACTGTATGGGATGTTTTGCACGTTATTGAAGCTTTATAGGATGTTCTGTGTTCTTTCTAGGCTGTTTTAGGTTATAACTACCGGGATATTGTTATATTATTCTACTATATCTGACTACCTATTAGCTATAGACTACTATATGTTAATTTTTTTTGACTTTACTTAATATATGTAAAGTTTTCTACTTTTTAGGCTTTGTTGAGTTGTCATTGCCTGTTTATTGTTATATTCTTTTACTATACCCGACTATATGTTAGTTATATACTACTATATGTCAATTTCTTTTTAACTTTCCTTATTATAAGTAAAGTTTTCTACCTTTTTTGGCTGTGTTGAGCTGTCACAACCTGTTTGTTATATTCTTTTACTATACCTGACTATATGTTAGCTGTATAACACTATATGTTACTTTTTTAACTTTACCGACTGTATGTGAAGTTTTCTACCTTTCTAGGCTACTTATAGATCATATATATGACTATATGCTGGTTATATGACACTATATAACATTTTTCTTATTGTTTTATTATTTTAAAGCTTTCAAGACGTGCTTAACTACTATAAGTCATCGATCGTGGTCTTCTACCTCTGGTTTCGGTCTGTTGCTCGATTCTGGATCGTGTTACTGTTACCTTTTCAACCTATAACTTTGAGTTTGTTATAATAATAACGGTTTAATATTGTTTAACTACTGTTGTATTGTGCGGCTAGTATTATAACTTTTTAGCATAAGCTATATTACTAAGTTTATCTAATTTTAAGTATAGTTCTGTTTACTTAAGACTTTGAATATGGAGGAACGTCCCATATCTTTCCATTTACTGAATGTTGATGAGTTGAAATATGAAGTATGTATCCGCGATGCCCTTCCGGAGGATAATATACAAAAGTTACGAGCTCAGGTGAAAAAGTTAAATGCTCAGATGAGAACTGATGAAATTGTAACTTATGAGGGTGATATTTCTGCCGAACTACTGTGTGTTCAGGGTAAACTAGGGGAACTAGAGGAGACTTGTGCTCGACGCCCATTACTATTAAAATATCTGAATAGGATACAAGCTTTAGGTAATCATCTCTTTCATCGGTTGAGTCGCCTTTCACCTTCTATAGAGGAAGACTGTGTCCGTAAAGCTCAGCTTGACGAACGTTTGGGGGTTATCACTAAGAAGATGGATCGCATATTGCAAAATTTTCGTAGTAGTGTTGAATTTACCCTTGCAGATGATAAGCCGTTGTGTGGAGCTCAAGGTGACCCTACTGTTGAGGAGCTGGGAACTGCTGATGGAGCTGATGCAGTCGCTGACTCCGAGGAAGTTCGTAGTGGTCCTGCTGTGCGCCTGGTTTCGTGTGACCGAGTTTCAAATGTTCACGCACTAAACCATAAGTTTAATGGAAAGGGTAGTGTTCATGCTTACCTGGAGAGATTGGAAGAGTTAAGCTCGTCTAGACATATTAACCCATCTAAATTGTATACCTCGGCTGTGGAGTTGTTTACGGATGATGCTTTATTATGGTATCGTAGTATACGCGATGACGTTCATAATTGGAAAGAGTTGAAGAACTTGCTGTTGGAGGATTTCCAGCCTCCGGATTTTGAAGTTGCAGTGGCTGCGGTAGACGAGTTTTGTGTAAGGTGTAGGACTAAGGGTCATTTCTTGAATGCTTGTAAGGCGCCTCCTGTTCTTATTTGTTATCGATGTGGTGAGAAGGGTGTTACTATTAGAAATTGTTCTCGTTGTGTTCAGCCAAAAAACTGAACAGGACGGGCCATTGTTTAACTTCTAAGGCCGAGTGGTCTGATTGGTGTAATTTTGTAGGTGGATTTTTTGAACAATCTAGATTAGAAGCAGCAATGGCTCGTGTGAATAGAATTGATGCCCGTCCATATTTAAAGGTTAATATTTGTGGTTTTTTTATTATTTAGTATTAAGTTTTGGAAGGCTTTTAATTTAGCTCCAGATGTTTTACGCTTGGGAGATCGCCGTGATAGTCGGTTTTCTTTCAGTAACCCCGAGATGCTGTGGTGACAGAGGTGCATCGATTGCATCATTTGGATGAATTCTTATACTATGTATGTCTGTGATATCATTCCGGATAACTATATGCTTAGATAGGGAGCTCAATTGATGAAGCTTTATACCTATCTTGTTCTTACTTTAGCTATTTTGATATTATAGCATTTTTATGATGACGTTTAGCGGTATTCTTATTTAGAATCGCTTTCTATATTGTTTCGGGAGTAGCGTTAGATTGTCGCCCACCGTTGATAAACCTTTTGAGCTAGGCTCGAGGTAACCTTATTGTTTCTACTATTTCTGTAATCGTGTTAAGCTGTCGCGAGCAGAGAACCTTATTGATTGTACTATTTCTGTATCAGGGTTGGGATGTCCCTATCAGAGATTATAAGCCTCTTGACTTAGGCTTGAGGTAACCCTATTGTTGTTCACTATTTCTGCACTAGCGTTGAGTTATCGTTAGCAGATGATAGACCTTTTTATACTTGAGTATGACGAGTTATGAGTATGACTCTCTCCTTGCGAGAGAAGGCCCCGAGTCCCAGCAGTGGGAACGTTTAGTGGGCTGTTGATGTTGATGTGTTGATGTTGATGACGAGTTAGCAGATTTCTTGTATAGAATCTCGACTTATATTATATCTGTATCCGCGTTGGGATGTCGCGATCAGAAGATAAACCTTTTGAGCTAGGCTCTAGGTAACCATGTTGTTGATGTGTTGGTAGTGGTGGTGCTGATGCTGACGTCGATTTTTGTAGAATCCCGTAGTATTCTAGCGGTTTATGTAGTATTGTGTGGCAGAGTTTCACATGTGCTGTTGTAAAGGAACCTAATGAGGGTTCTGAGAACGTTGTACCGAACGCTTTCTCGCGTTCTGTGCCTTTTATCATACGCCGGTGTTTGACCCGTAGTATGCGGACAGTTATGAACTCAGAAGATATTAATGGTGATTGATAGATTCTGTTAGTTTTACACGTTGTTTGGGATCTACCCCCCACTCGTGTCTTTAACCTTGACTTTTTAACAGGGCGTTGTACTGTTATACCCTTTTAGGTAAATTTTGCTTACCAGGCTATTTTTTGAAGGAGGTCGATCTACCTGCTGATGAGAGGCTGTCGTCTCTCCGAGTATCTGTTCCTGCTGTAGGTGCCGTTGATGATTGAGAAGACTTGTTCGTCTTTGAACCAATTGGCCAAGCTTGTACTATTGGGGTTGATTATGTGTCGCAGTAGTTATGTGTACCCTAATCAACTTCTGAATTGTTTGAGAACCTAAGGGTTTGCAAATACTTTGATTAGACTTTGTTGTTGGATTAAGTTAGTTTTTACTTGTTAGGATTTTTGTTTTACTGGATGTTCGACGAGTGGATGGTAGGATGCGAGACGCTGTTGTGCGACCCTCATCGTTATTTATGACCAGCCCACTTATTTGGACATAAGGAAGAACAATATCTACATCTTTTTAAGGATATCTTTGTATAGAATTCCAGATTTTTGCTAGTTGTTTTCGGTTTTCTTTGTTATTTTAGTTTGAAGCTGTAGGGTGTTGTGCTTGATAGGTGTATAGACGGAGGGCCGTCTGAATTTTTCTCTTTCCTTTCGAAAAATTCTGGTGATGGGAGGAGTACTGTAACCCTTTTTTTTCCCCGTAAATCGGAACGCATAGATTCTATATGCGGCCGAGCGATATACGGACATCCCTAATAATCGTTTCCTTTTACCGCAACACTAGCTGGTTTTTGACAGCGGAAGGGAAGTGAGCGGCCATTTCGTTTTTCTCGTGTCACGGGCGGCGGTCTCGGACCGCTGCTCCGTTATTTAATTAATTATGGTCTCTGGTGCGTGAGTGGCTGAATTTGAAGATTTTGTGACGTGTCCCGTGGCGGCGGCCATCCGCGTCGTGCGCGTGGGAGGGCCTGTCTTAAGCGTCTCTAATTGAACACACCTTCCTAAAGGGGAGGTGTTTTGTTGTGGTGTGATGGTGTCTGGCGGTTTCTGGACCCGGGCTGCGCCCAGTTCGGCGGTCGACCCCGAGCTCGTGCCTCGTGGCCGGGACAGCGCTCGCCAGCGCTGGACGGAACCCGACAGGTTTTTGGTTAGGTTGACAGTGAGTGAAATGGTGGAGTGAGTGGTGGTGGAGTGAAATGGAGAGTGGTGGAGGCCTATTCGCCAGGCCGGGCTATGGGCCGTGTTAGGTTAGTGAAGGTCAGGTTTTTGACCTCTATAAACCAATTTCTATGTTTTATAACCTAAGATACTTTTTCACCCGAGTAAACTAGGTGTAAACGCTATACGTTGGATACCATACTTCCTGTAAGTGACTGAGAGTCATTCATAATCTGACGGATTGTTCCCTCTGTACTTGTAATTTGTAATGTTGTCTTTTACCTTACTTAATCTACTATAAATATAGTTATAAATTTCTTGGTCTTACACCAATTACCTAATAATGTTATTTCAACGGTTTATTCTTAGTGCGTGGGAACTGACGTTGTACTTGTAATTTGTAATGTTGTCTTTTACCTTACTTAATCTACTATAAATATAGTTATAAATTTCTTGGTCTTACACCAATTACCTAATAATGTTATTTCAACGGTTTATTCTTAGTGCGTGGGAACTGACTTTGTACTTGTAATTTGTGGTTTGGTCACTTACCATACTTAGTCAACTGGATTTATAGTTATAAATTCCACGGTCTTACACCATACTGATGAAGGCCTATTGCCACTTTTATTTTGGTTGATCTTGTCAGTTCTCGGTAACAGTATAGGTTCCTGGCTGTAAGGAGGGGTTAATTTTTGCCCAATTACTTATCTAACCTAACCGGGGAGTTTTGCCTTTGCTGAACCCCTCTCTAACCTAGGGTGGTATTCGGAATTTACCCATCTTTACTAAAGGACCCTGTACTGGGAATAACCAAATTTTAATATAGAGGTTGTCGAGGAATTCTTCAAATTCCTTTTTTTGGTCTTTTGAAGGAACAGTAACTCAAAGATCAAACCCTGGCCTTTTACCCTTTTTAGTATTGATGTATGCCTTTGTGTCCTATCAATAAACGCTTGAAAAAGTCTTACTTTTTTATTTTATACTTAAACATTAACTTTTTTTCCGGGGAGGTTTGGGAATTCAATTTTCACCAATTGAGTTCACAACCCTTGACCCCCGGATACCCTTACAATAGAAACATTTTACTATGCGCACCAGAAAAATAACATGCGATTACACAAATTGTGAGCGAGTATAGGCGCGGTGACAAAAAAACTAATAAATACATTAGTTAAATTAATAAAACAATATTGTACAGGTTTTTTTTTGTTAAACAAACTAATTTTTTTCCGGCTGCCGCGGAAAGTTTTTAGTTGATAAACCTTTTTTTTTTGTTTTTTTTTTGATTTGTTTTGTCAAAACTTTAAATTTTTTGAGGTTAGATAAAAAAAAAATCACGTGATGAGTCATATCCGGCGCCGAACCCACTCCGGAAGTTTGATGTTCTATGTATGTATATTTGTATATGTAGATTTTTAAAAATTAGATAAAACAAAGTCAGTTTATTATTAAGACTCACAAACATTACTTTATTTTTACTCTGATCCTGTGAGGTAGGACCCAAAGTTGTAATACTCATAAAACATATTGACATCGAATGTATCGTGGCTTAACATCAAGCGACATTGTGGTCGAATGCAAACGTCACATGTCCCATATCAAATTTAAAATAACTCTTTGAAACGAAGAACTAACAACAGCTTCGGTGTGAAAGTGTGTGAAACAAGCGAATGTTGAACAAAGGCCAACTAAACCCAGTTCTGAGAGTAGCGGAGATACTATTAGCTTGAAACTGGCAAATGTTTGTAGGTCGCATCATTGCTTCATTAGACCCCGGCCGGCCGACGGGCGGGGGTGCGGGCGGGGGTGGTAAACACCGGCGATTGTTGATGCTGAGACATCACATCGCTTTACAGCAATCACTATACTGTTAATAGACTGAATTGTGTTTGCGTAGGAAATTGTACACGTACGATTGAATAATCGTACTAATATTACAAACTAGAAGCGACCCGCGGTGTTACCCGCGTAGTTCTCGTTCCCGTTATTTCCCCGGGATAAAAAGTATCCTATGTGTTCTTCTACACTATAACCTAACTATAATAAATAATAATAAAATGTTATTTGGAAACAAAAACAAAATAATTACATTTGACAATTTTTACAGCATGAAATGATTTATGATGAACTGTGATTCAAATTTCAGAGGGAACACAAAGTAGTAGTAGTCTGGAAAAACACATAGGCTACTTTTTATCCCGGAAAAATTACGGGAATGGGAACTACGCGGGTGAAACCGCGGGGTGCTCCTAGTAAATATATATAAAATGCAAGCAAGCACACGATTTGTTTTTTTGTTATTGTGGAACACTATACATGCGATGTGAAATGATTAGGTACCTAGAAAGTAACAGTTAACTCTAGATTTTAAGTTATTCATATCGACAAACAAAGTAAAATAAAATGCCAAAATTCGTCAATCACGAATGTACTTTAATACATACAATGAGTTCTAAAAATATGACGATGTTTGAAAACTCTGGTGCTATATGCGAGATGCATTGGAAGAGCTTACATATGAAATGTAAATTTTCCATTTCCGGGTGAAAGATGTAGAGCTTAGATATTTTATATCCTTCTCAGTCAGGTTCAGAATATGGGAAATCTCGTATTTTTTAATCCGTAAAGTTTACGCGAAATAAAACTATTACTGGCTTGACATATGTGATAGAACTTTGACTTTTAAGCAGTCTAAAGTTTGCGCTTGAATGCAATTTATTTAAATACTAGCAATGCCTCACGGTTTTTTCCGCGGATTTCCCGTTCCCGTCATTTTTCCGGGTTGACAAGTAGTCTTATGTATTATTCCAGAATATATCTGTGTTTTAAAGTTCAACCTGATCCGTTCAGTTTACGACGTGATTGAGCAGCAAACATCGAAACATTTAAACATCCAAACTTTCGAATTTATAATATTAGTAGGAAAGTAGGATAGACTAACGTGACAAGTACTTATATAGAGCTCCCGAGGGTAACGTAAGCAGTCCACTCAATGACCTCACTGCCGGGACTCTCACAAGGACAGGGTCAAGGGCATAATCCGCCACGCTGGTCAAGTGCCCGTTATATGTATATTTATCTTTCTTGGAACATACCAGTTTTCTTCATCATCATCATCATCATCAGCCGCAAGACGTCCACTGCTGAACATAGGCCTCCCCCCTAGATTTCCACAACGAACGGTCCTGCGCAACCTGCAACCAGCGGTTTCCAGCGACCTTTGTGAGGTCATCTGTCCATCTAGTGGGAGGCCGTCCAACACTGCGTCTTCCGGTTCGTGGTCGCCACTCGAGAACCTTTCTTCCCCATCGGTTGTCAGTTCTGCGAGCGATGTGGCCTGCCCATTGCCACTTCAGCTTAGCTACTCTTCGAGCTATGTCGGCTACTTTCGTTCTTTTGCGAATATCCTCATTACGGATAGAGACTCCGAGCATAGCTCGCTCCATAGCTCGCTGTGTGACTTTGAGCTTTGTTATGAGGCCTACAGTTAAGGACCACGTCTCAGTTCCATAAGTCATCACTGGCAACACGCACTGATTGAAGACTTTCGTCCCACTAGTTTTCTTACGTTGTTTTTATTCATGTCAATGAGAAATTGTACATCTGCACTTAAAAATACTGAAGGTGCAGTTGGGATTCGATCCTACCGCCTCATGTTGTGAGGCGAACGTTTTTATCACAGTTTTGGCCTGATAGTAACAAAAAAGAATAAAAACCGGCCAAGTGCGAGTGGGACTCGCGCACGAAGGGTTCCGTACCATTAGCAAATAAACGGCGTAAACCTCTTTGACTTTATTCCGAATTCCTTATACATAGACTATCGCAGTTTCTACAGACAGGGTTTCAACCATAAAGTTTCACTAAGGAATCTATCGGAGTGCCACCTGTCGACAGAAAATTGTTTCCGTACATTCGAGTATCTTGTCCCAATGAGGTGGAAGCTACTATCGTGAAGCTCGGAAGTCCTTACGGAGCGAAACAAAATTTTGATTTTGCTTTAAGTGATTCTAACAAAGAAGTCGATAGCGCGTTTTATTATACTAGTGGCGCCATCTTGTTTGCTAGAGACGGTGCTAATCGAGTAAAAAATCATGTTTGTTAGATGGAAGCCCCCTTAAATATTTGTTTTATTTTTAGTATTTGTTGTTATAGCGGCAATAGAAATACATCATCTGTGGAAATTTCAACTGTCTAGCTATAACCGTTCTTGAGATACAGCCTGGTGACAGACTTAGTAATAGGGCCTTTTTTACCCTTTGGGTACGGAATCCTAAAAAGTAGTAACAACAAAGATATTGTAGTAGTGTCGTCTTGTAGATACTACTATCTACTACATACTACTATATATATATATAGATACTACTATACTACTTTATTTGAAGACACTAAAGTAATAACTATTGAAACCGGGTTATACTTTACGAGGGCAATGTTTAACTTAACATTTTTTTATGTATTCGTTCATATTATATATTTTATTTGACGTGTAAATTTTGTATCTACAAATAAAATCACTTTGAACTTTGAGCAGATTGAGTTGTTTAAAAGTTGCAAAGTCACTCGTTAGCCCTAGCTACAGTATAAGTTAACCTTAAATCCCTCGCGTCTATGAATAGCTTCACGTTCTAGTACTGTACCGTGTACAGGTAACGTTAGTGGGCGGGCTCTCGCGGGACCGTCTCACCTGCGATGTGACGTGTTATGACCTCCGCGGGGAAATTAACGCGAACATTCTAGTGCTACTTATTCTGCGGTGCGAGTCTCATTCGCGTACTGACCTACTGTTGTGTCAATTATACATGTAGGCACGGGTTAACTGCTATATAGAGAGCGGCAGCAAAATTTGGGCAGTTAATCGAAGCAATACTTGTATGTTTCTCTCTCTCTCTTAGCGTTAAGGCCTGCAGGTCTACTACGAAAACAAACTCCGAATGATCTGATCCGACCGACAGCTGAATCGGATTGTAGCCTACCACGAAAAACAGTCGGATCGATACATCTCGGTCGGAAGTTATTATAGACTTAGGTCGGATGAGAGTCGAATCGAACGAAACGGCCGATCCTATCAACAGACAGATTGTCTTTCGAGGTAGGAAAAGTCCATAAATTCGGCCGATATATCGTTTATCGGACTTCGTAGTAGGCCTGCAGTTTTCATTTTGATTAGTGCGACTGCGAGTGAGTAGTGCAGGTGTTGAGTGATTAGTAGCAAACACGTGTGGACACCGATTGATTATTGCGAGTGCGTAGTAATCAGTCGCGATTACTCACTCGCACCCGCAATCGCACTCGCACTTGCACTAATCAAAATGCAACCCGGCCTTTAGGATATTCTTAGCAGAAAAATAAACAGCGCGAACATAGTAGTGCTACTTTTTCTGTGGTGGGAGTCTCATCCGCGTACTGACCTACTGTTGTGTCAATTATACGTGGGTTAACTTATACTGCGAGAGCTGGCTGCAAATGTTGGGTGGGTAACTGAGGCAAGCTGACAACTTGTCACATAGTTCTCCTATTATACCCCAACATGAAGGTGCCTGGCTGGTGAGTAGAGGGGCAAAATTGAATCCATACATCTCTCATCCTCGGGATACTCTTAGCAGAGAAATAACACAGCGCGAACATAGTAGTGCTACTTATTTAGTGCTGTGAGCTTAGATAAAGAAAAAGTAAATATGTAAATCAGGTTTTTGGACACGGTTCTTTTGTACCAATCGTAAGCAGATGTGGTGTATGTTAGCTTTGGCAACGTAGTTATAAGCCGTGACAAAAATATGACACTTCCACAAGAGCGACAAGACAAGAGCGATCAGTCCCGTGCGTGTGCGTCCCGTGGTGTGAAGCGTTTGTTCTAACTCTACTCTACTCTCTAGCGTATACTGACCTACTGTTGTGTCAATTATACGTGCAGGCACGGGTTAACTTCTGAGTAGAGGAATAACACTGAGAGGCTTCTGCTAACTTCATTGCTTTTGTAATCGCTATCGCTGTCTCATTTATTTTAACTATAATCAAAGGTGGAGCATTAGCAATATCAAAGGATCATCAACGTCAGACGTGTCACTTGGTCGAGGGTATGGGCTATTTTTACCGCCGCGTCGCCAGATGTTTCTAGTGTTACTGTATTCTAAATAGTATCCTAAATTGTAATTATCATTTAAATGGTGTAAAAAATTAATACTTTCGTTGCGTCCAAAGCGAGGTTTATTAAATCATATTCCTCTTACTGGACTCGATCAATAATACATTTTTGTTTGCCTTTTTTTCGATTCATAAGCATCATGGTTATTGAAATCATTCAAACAGAAACATATTAAAACAGCGGTGCGTCAAACAAATCATACTAAATTATTAATGTCTACGTGTTGTTGGGTGTGGGCTAAGTCAAATATGTAATACAGAATCTGTTTCATGCTAATAAATTGGCAGATAATTATTTTTCTCCACACCCAACACAACCAACTTCAGTTTGTGGAAAGTAGATTAATTTTGTCCATGTAAAGTATGGGTAGGCTGATTCTTAATTTTTTTAATTGTTCTTAAAAGGGCATTTTTAAATTAAATTAAATTCATAATAATTTTCGAAATGATAGCGTGACATACAGTCGAAATGCAAACGCGAATTTCTTCCTTTTTGAAGACGGTCTAAAATGACAACTACTGATCTCACTTGGGTTTGTGTGATAAAAATGCTAATGTGATATTTTCCTTATTTACAGGTAAGTCTAAGACAACAAAGAAGCTGTTATATTAAGAAAATATCCTGGAATGTATGAGCCACGCTCTCTACAATCTATTATATAGATTGTAGAGAGCGTGTAATTGTGATTGTAGAGCGTATTATTGTAGAGCGTATTATCTATATCAATTACATATCAAATATCAGTAACGACGTTAGGGTAAAGCTAAGGTAGGACGACCGCCCAGAGCGCCGTACACAAAGTTCACTTGCGGCGCGGCGCCCCTTCCTCCTACGCGTTTATAAAGAAAGGGGGCCCCGTTAAAACTCTCTAAGTAGTACTAAAACTGGTCTTGTCAGCGATCCAAGTTATTCGCCTAGCTGTTTGACGAAATTGCTGATTTAATAAACGGGCTAGGCCGTTAAAATGCTTTTATATCCTACTAATACGCCCACAACGTGGTTTAGTGTGTGTGAACTACTTTCTACTTACACGCTATTGTGAATCCTCCGAAGAAAATTGGAAATATCTGGTATTATAACACTGTGCGCTCAATGTGGAGTCTTGAATCTTGAAGATCAGCTAACTGGCAGTGAATTCAAGATATTGTTGAAGCTGGCAAGTACATTTTTGAAGCATTTTTTTTGTGTTGAAAGTATTGTTGTCACATATCTAAGAGGATTTTTTATCACACATGCAAACGACATGATGTAAACACATGTCTGCAGCAACCAATTGCATCACACATAACTTTCTAAAGAGAAATTGACACCCGCACTTAAATTTTGTTAAACTATTTGGAAAAAACTCAAGACAAATTTTAACGAACATAGTAATAAGTGACACTTTAGAAAAGTCGAAAGTACAGCTGATCGTGACATCTGATTTAATTCGACCAGCAGCTAACCTGTTTTTGACATAGACAGTGAAGGTAAATTTTGACATCTGACATCGAATATTTCTTAAGAAACTTTGCCACAGATAATCAAGAAACAGCCGACATATTTTTTTTTCTTTGTGTTTATGACATCGTCTTTTGATGGATTTTGCCAAAATCAGAATAACTATCATGGTTTTGCGTTTGTTATTTCCCTAACGCTCATATTATTTTGTATTATTTACTAAGTTGCCTTGGAACTTCTATAAAACACAACAAAAATTGTAAGATGGAATTAATGGATACTGACAATGTAACAGTCAGGTTTCGCCCAAGGCAAAGAGCCAGTTCAATGGGAAATCTCACGGACAGTTCATTGTTCGAATCCACAAGGATTAGTCTACCAGACGTGGGGTTGGATCGAAGTGACCTAAATTGTACTTCAAAGCAAAAGATTTGCGATTTAGAGAATCAGCTTGCATCTGCTCACATGGAAATAGAAGATCTATTACTGGACAACGGGCAATTAAAAAAAGAACTAGAACGTTGCAGAAAATTAAATGATATATACAAGAAAATCGACTACAGTAACATTCAAAACACTCCTCTTATGAATAGCAAAAGAAAAAGAGCGCGTGTATTTTTGGATGTTGAGGATGGTATGACTCCAGGAAGAGAGTCATCTTCTTCTTCGACTAAAAATATTCTTCCGTTTGTTTACGAAAATCAACAAAAGACTATTAACGAATTGAATGTAAAAATGGAACAATTGCAACAATGGCTTGAAGAGGAAAAATTAAAAAATAAAAACATGGAAATAGAATTTAAACATATACGACCTAAATTTCACCGAAAAATTGTTTTACCACCAAAGAATAAACACAAAGCAACTAAACATACACAAAAAAAATACAAAAAACTCTCAAAAAAGATATTCAAAATGGAAAGAGAATGTACTAAACTGAAACAAGAGAATAAAGCATTACACCACACTGCTTTGGAATTACAATTAAAACTAAAGATAACCACAGATAAAGATAACGATATCACGCAAGAAAAATGTCAAGAGGTCAAAACTAATCAAGTTTTAAGAATAGATGGGGAACTAAATAAGAATGTTATGGATAGATGTGGAAGAAATATTGTAATTTTTTCCGATAGATTTGGTCAAGGATTAGCACCAAAATTGAATAATTACTTAAAAAATGGCAACCAAATTATGAACATATGTAAACCAGAAGCCAGCTGTAGTATAATATTGAGTAATTTTGGAGAGATGACAAGGAACTTCAGCAAAAACGATATCGTCATTGTACTTATTACTAATTATCATGAAACCATAAATAACAAGACAAAGAAGCAAGAATATACAAATACAATTAGAGATATGATAAACAAACCAAACAGACTTTTCAATGTAATAATCACCGGAATACAGTATGATAAATTGAATGACAAAATAATTCATAAAATAAATGACGAAATAGCACACTTAGCCAATACAAGTGAGAATGTAAAATTTATAGATCCTAATTTAAGAGACGATCAAGGAAAGCTTATAGAATATTACAAATCTAAAGACATAGTGACAAATACAATAATATTGTCTGCAAAACAGAAACAATTTTCAGGGTCATCTACGCTTCAGTTCATAAAGTGTATAGCTGATGACGTCCCATTAGTTTCTTGTGACTCAAATTTTCCAGCAAGACCACAAATACTAGGGAACAAATAATCCTACATGCCAATGTACAGTGCATAAATAACAAGTATTTAGCCATCGAAGATCTATTAGATGACTGTGACTGCGATGTGCTTTGCTTGTCTGAGACGTGGGGAGAAGACGAAAGAGTGCCTAGTATGGTTATTCCTAATTTTAAATTGGCTGCTTATTTTAATAGGAAATTTTTTATCCATGGGGGCACCGCTATATTTGTAAAAAATTGTCTAGAATATAAAATACGAAATGATATTAATAGGATTTCGTTCGAAATGAATTTTGAAATTTCGGCTATAGAGTTAAAAGAGGTTAAGCTTGTTATAATTGCGGTGTATAGGCCAGATAAAGATATATATCTCTTTTTTGACTTATTTAAAAAAATATTGAATAAACTATGTCATGAAGGGAAAAGAGTTGTCCTAGCAGGAGACTTCAATCTGAATTTATTAAAAGTAGATAAAAATATCAAAAAAGTTCTTGAAATTGTGAATAATTTTAACTTTCGATTTGTTCTCGATAAACCTACAAGAGTGCAAGGAAACAGTGCAACCTGTATAGACAATTTTATAGTTAATTTTGATAATTGTAAGGGATTTGTTATGGACCACAAATTGTCTGATCATAAGGTAATCAAATTGGTTATTTCTGACGAATCGAACGGAAATTGTAATAACAAAGATAGTGTTGCGTCTAGCTTTTTAAGAAACATGTCTCCAAATAATTGTTTTTATTTCCATTGTTTATTTAGTCAAGATTACGATAGGTTAAAATATCAAATTGTCAAATGCAATGATCCCAATGCAAGGATGAATATTTTGCTAAACGCAGTAAAATTTTATTATGATACCGCTTTTCCAAAAAGTAAATTAAAAACTAACAAAATCAGACAGAAATGGACAACAAAAGGCATAGAAGTCTCTAAACAAAAACTGATTAACATGGAATTGTTACAAGAGCTCCATCCGAGTAAGGAAAGGGAAGTAGAGATTAAAAAATACCGAAAAATACTGCGTAAAGTATTTGTTATATCAAAAAGATTTCAATATAGCCAAAGAGTACATTTATCAAAAAATAAGGTTAAAGAAACTTGGAAAATCATAAATGAGCAAGTTAGATTTGGTAATAGACAAAAAGATCATTGTCATATAAGATCAGTAAATAATGAGGACGGGCTCGAAATAACCGATTGTAAACGTATAGCTAATTTATTTAACAATTTTTTCAAAAATATTGCGCATAAATTGACATCTAATTCTAAAATTGACTACAACAAATATGTGACATATTTAAATAAAACCAGGAAACCACCGAAATCAATTCAATTTCATCCAATAGATCTTGATGAATTATTGACGATTGTGAGGGACATGAAACCTAAAACTACCCCGGACATTTATGACATGAATTGTAAAACTTTGAGACAACTTATCTTGGAAAACGGATGTCTTTTGGAATTACTACTTTTGACGATTAACGATTGCTTGGAGAAAGGTACATTTCCAGATTGTCTAAAACTAGGTAAGGTTATTCCATTATTCAAAAAAGGGGATAGTTTAGATCTTGGTAACTATCGACCAATTTGTATATTACCTACAATCTCTAAAATTTTGGAAACTGTCATAAAAAATAGAATAATTAAATTTTTTGATGAACACAGTTTATTTACGGTATCACAGTTTGGGTTTCGAAGAGGCCGGTCAACTGAAATGGCGATTAGAAAAGTTATTTATTATATTTTAGAATCGTTGGATGAATCACAGAAGTGTGCAAGCATTTACTGTGATTTATCCAAAGCGTTTGACTGTTTGAGACATGACATACTTTTATCAAAATTAGAATACTACGGCTTTGAAGGTACGGCATTAAATATTATGCGTACTTACATACACAAACGGATGCAAAGAGTGTCAATCAACGAAGTAAGGTCAGATAATGAATATATGGACATAGGTGTACCACAAGGCTCAATATTAGGACCAATACTATTCTTGATATACATTAATGATCTTGTGAATGCTGTGCCTGAGTGGGCAAGTATTAGTTTATTTGCTGACGACACCCATATCGGTGTAAAAGATAAATGTAAGACTAGAATGAAAGATAAGATACAAACAGCTATGAAGAGTATTAAGGACTGGTTTGAGGCCAATGGTATAATTTTGAACGAAGATAAGAGTGTAGTTATGGAATATCAAACAAGAAAAAGTAATGATACGAATCCCATAGTTAAGGAAAATGTATTTTTGGGATACACCGTTGATTACACTATTACTCACATAGCTCATATCGACAAATTATGCAAGAAAATATCAAGCGCAAATTACGCACTACTAAAATTAAGACCTCTAATAAATAAGAACGCACTAGTCGCTGTTTACTATGCTTACGTACAGGCAAGATTGCGATATGCTATTACAGTTTGGGGTAACAGTCCTGATATAAATAGAGTGTTGAAATCACAAAAGAAGTCGATAAGAGTAATGTTTGGACTTCGTAAGCGTTCGTCTGCAAAATTACACTTCAAGAAAAATAGAATGATGACAGTCATATCACTATACATTTACAGTTCTTTGCTTGAAATGTACGATGAAATAGGAAAACAGCTAGTCACAAAAAAAGATCATTATAATTTAAAAATGAAATTGAGAAACGGAGACGACTGGTACATGCCTAACGTGCGATTAACCAAAGTAAGAAAACAGGGAATCTTAAATAAAATGTTAATGTTTGACAAGCTACCTCGCAGCTTAACTAAACTGCATCCAAATGATTTCAAGCGAAAACTTAAATACTTTTTTGAATACAATCCATTTTATTCAATAAATGAATTTATGGGAATGCGTTTGACAGAATCTTCATTCTTGCTTGAACCCAATGATACAGGTTAGGTACACAAACTACATTTATATTAATAGTTGGGTACATCAATTTTATAATTATTTTATATGTTGGTTATTTTTTTATTTTTTTTTTCATGAAAAGGACATTTATGTGATTTGACATATTTTTGCTATTGATATTTTATTTATTATTATTTGTATACATATATTGACATTTATTTTGTTTTAATTTTATTTTGACCTTTTGATATAATTGTGAAAATTTATCTGACTTAATTCTACTCATTTGTCTACTATGAAATTATAATTTTAGTTTGTTCATCTGACTTTCAAAAATTGGCATTGAAATAGTTTTTTTTTATGTTTAAATTCTGTATGTTTAAGGTGTAATAGGTATTATGTGCTTTGTTTTCTTATAAACTTGTATGATTGACGTGCCCAGTGTAACATAAGTGGTTATAAGGTGAATAAATATATTCTATTCTATTCTATTCTACATCGAACCGTGGAAGTTTATCTCTGCTCAGATGTCTGTTTGTCAGTGACCTGTCTATCCAGCTGGTACACGTAAACAATAGATGTAAGTGAAATTTGTGCTCTTAGTAAAAGTAACAAATATTAGCTTATTTTAATTGGTGTAGGTATCACATTTGTACATTGAATTTTTACTATGTAACTAGCGGTCCGCCCCGGCTTCGCTCATGGTACATTATATATATATATAGCACTCAGGAAACACGTACATATCCAACGGTGAAAGAATTTATGAAATCGGTCCAGTAGTTCTCTCTCTAGATTAGCGCGTTCAAACGAAAAACCGCTTCTGATTTATAATATTAGAATAGATAATCGAATCATTCAAACATAATGCCATTCAGGGCGTCCGTTACACATATATAATCAAAGACAACATTCACTATCGCCGAAAGATGTTTCTGCTTGCTAATTACTGTTGTCCTCACGAAGTTTTCATTCACTGAAAGCTGAGCCTTAGAAGGGATCGTTCCTGTACGCCCGAACTACACGAGGCTAGTTTTTCAAGCTAGTGTTAGTAAGCTGGCAAGCTAGTACTTCTAGCTTCGTGTAGACAAAAATAGCGCTGAGTAGCGTTGTCTACACGAAGCTAGAAGTACTAGCTTGCTAGCTTACTGGCACTAGCTTACTATCCTAGCTTGAACAACTAGCCTGGTGTTATTCGGGCATTAGCTTACAATCCTTGTAGTTTATTCTAAAGCATTCCATAAACCGACAGCTAGATTATCATTGTTTCAAATCAAAAGTCTTTACCAATACTGGTTTACAAAGTACCTACTGAATAAAGCAGCGATACCGAACCGCGCGGGTCAATAGTTTCATAAATTTTTCCTCTTCAATCATACGGAAACCGAGTTGAAATGCCTGAGCGGCACGTGCTCGGCCGCTGACGTATCTAATAAGTGAATTGATCCCGTATTCATGAATAGAATACGTAACTACCCGCGCCTGTCCAACTTGGACAGTGTTCCGAAACTTGCCGCTCGGCCGCGGGTTTACGTCTCGTATCGGTTTGTTGGGAACAGTGGTTCTCTAATTTACTGTCGAAACCAGAAAACGAAATAAATTCAAGCGGTTCTACTTAAAC
Source organism: Ectropis crepuscularia (assembly GCA_963693475.1). NCBI lineage: Eukaryota > Metazoa > Arthropoda > Insecta > Lepidoptera > Geometridae > Ectropis > Ectropis crepuscularia. Next base: position 833,699 of record OY856355.1, read on the forward strand.
GTACCTCTTTGATTTATAATTCTGATTTTGGTCAGTTGCTTGATTGCGAAATCACAGTATTATATTTTCATTATGACTAGTATGAACCTACTAGTACAAAGCCACCATAGGCTTAGGTATCCACTATCCACTAAGGAAATGGATAGGTGTCATCTTTATCGGAGTTGCACGAACATACTATATGTAATTTCGATTAGTAGAATACTTCTTTGAATTGATCCCGTATTCATGAACAGAATCCATAACTACCCGCGGCTGTCTAACTCTCTAACTTAGATAGTGTTAAACTTGCCGCTCGGCTGAGGGGTTATGTGTCGTATTGGTTTGCTCTGAATAGTGGGTTGGTGTTCCTAAGTTTTTAGCGTAGAAAAACAAACACTAAATATTTCACGCAGCCCTACTTGCAACGTATTGCATTAGTTTATACTTTAATCTAATCTATCTAATATTTATAAACGAGCTTTTGTATATGTATATAAACTGAATATCGGACATAGCTCCAAAATTTTTCAAGGAAAAGTATGGGGGGATAACGGGGGAGGGGGAGCAATCAAAAGATCTATTCACCATAACCAGCAGATTAACAAAGCGCCCACAAAACCGTTGTTGCAGGCAGGGCTTACGTGTAGGCACTGTACGCTTTGCAAACGGCTAGTCACTACCGGAGTTGTTGCAAGAGCGAAAAATAGTTAAGACTGGTAGAATATTTCTTGGTCAGCATGCGTCGTTTTTGACCTAACTGGCCACCACACCACCAGAATCAGGCATTAAAAAAAACACCGGCCGAAATACTAATAAATACTACTAAATACTAATAAATACTACTTATTTTAACAAACTCGTCAGCTTACAATTTGAAATATTAAAACACCAGACTATAACCTAACTATGTTTCAAACTACAAACCGATCCGTTTTACTGTCCCGATGTTATTTAGCTACAAACATCCAAACTTTCGGATATGTAATATGCATTAGTAGGGTTGAAATTTGTGCGACTAGACATTCGCCCATTGTTCTGGAAGTGTCCAGCTGACCGCGTCTGTGATACGACTCCGATTGAAACATTACGACTGCTGTATTTGGAAATGAAATTGAATTGGAAATTATCCCTGCTGGGAATCGAAAATATTACAATCTGGAGAGTGTCTTTCTAAATATAAGTAATGCATGCAAATCACCGTACTAGTCTAATAACCATCAGTAGTCAGTATTTAAATAAACGCTCAGATTATAAAAACTCACGGTAGGTTTGACCAGTTTATAATCCTAACGATATTTTATAAATAAATAAACTATGGTATTTACAATTTTACGGTGATACATTTAAGCTATATATCTATCATACTCGTATAAAGAGATATTATGACACATACTCGCGTCAGAAGTTAGCAGATATCTTTTGGTTCGACATCATACAGAATGACCTATATAACCATTAAAAAACTTATATGTTAAAAGATCAAAATGTAATTCTTAAATTGAAATTTTCGTCGTAATAAACGTCTTGCATTGAAATTGAAAGTGATTCCAGTAACGAATATATCATATAGCGATGCGCCCCACAGCCCACAGCGCATATTTGTTGTACGAAGGGAACAAAGGAAAATTTTACGGACCGGACAGTTTCTACTCGAGCGAAAAAAATGAAGATACTCCGAAAAAATACTGCAAGAACTACGCTTTATTTATCGTTTCAAAGATTGTTTGCTGTATTTGATTCTGTGTCAAAATATCGTTTCATCTTTTACTGAAACCTGTATTTCGGTTATTACTATTTTAATTAAAATTTATGAAGCAACCATGATATTAAAATATTTTTCAGAATTAGTTTCATTCCAATAATACTTCTTAAATCTTTTTGAACTAAAGTGCTTAGACAAATATACGGCAAAGTAATACTTTTATTTTATTATTCAAGCATTTTTTTAAATCTAAATGAAATTACATTTGGCCACCAACTCAACTCGCCTTTTGATAAGCGAAATGTGGTCGAAGATGATGTAGACAGACTCGAAGGGTACCTTGGGTACCTTTGTCATTAAAAATACCTAGGTCAAATCTTGAAGGGAAAAAGTTAGCCGCCATTTTTTTTCAAAACTATCTACGGATAAATATGACATTAGACAAAAACTTTTCCTTAACTCAACATTAAAATTTATAATTATACCATGGTCTTTAAACTTCGTGTTTATTTTCAAAGCGTTTCATGAATGAAACTTTAAAATACTTGTGAAAGTTCCTAAAGCTGAGAATCGCGCAGAACCCGATCATTACTCATAAGTAAACCAAAACGTAATTTTTTCCGTTCACAAAAATACCACAAATTCCCGCAGATATATTGTTTCAATTAGCTGTCGCGATAAAAAAAACGCAGAAATGTTACCAGCACACATTTATTCGCATCAGCTGTCCTTCGTTAGCTGAATTTACAGCGCTGTAAGCTCTCCGCCTGACGGACGACCTGTCGCAGCCCGCCGCTTGTTCAGCTCTAAAGCGCTTTTTCGCTGGAATTTTTAACTAGCCTTTTTGCGTACTCTCGTCAGTGTTTTTATTTAGGCTGCGCATGTTGGGAGTTAATAAAACTTTGAGTTTCGCTATGAAAGCGTAGAGTAGTCGTGGATACTCGAGTTTGATGCGCTCGTCTAGAAATTGGATGAACATTTATGATTATGCTGGATGTTTTAGGTCAGATTAGTTAGATGAGACGATATATCGTGATTGTGTTTTATTCAGATATTGCTATTCACTATGTAACATTTATGAGTGTTTTAATGTAATGTATTGTATTGTGTGGTGGTTTTTTGTATTCAATTTATAAAGGTGATGCTTTATAAATTGAATACAAAAAATCACCATAATTTACAATTGTCTATTTACACTCCAAACTACACAAAAAAGTTAAACGGGAACTTTGAAAAAAAGGCTCCTCTTAAACTTATTACAAAAATTACACATTTAATTCCATACATATTTAAATCACATATTTATCGTGAGTTGAGAGATATTTAGAGTGAGATTGTAAGAAAAAAAAGATGAAAGATGTGATGTCGTGGGACACCAAAAAAATAATTTTGTAATTTACGGTACGATCATTTGAAAAATAATGTTGGCCTCACTATTCAGGACGTCTACTCAAATTCAACGAAAACGTAATTTCGAAATAAATTCGCGATTTTCCAACTCCGATTCTACTTCGATCCGTCGTTTTGTCCGTTTAAATGTTCTAAGCCTACTCTAATTAGAGTATGCCTAGAACATATAAACGTCAAACAATGTTGTATCGGACGAAACGAAGTAGAACGAGAGAAGGAAAGTCGCGAGTTTTTTTTCGAAATTTCGTTTTCGTAGAAACAGAGTAGATATCCAGGTGCAGTTTTAAAGAACAGCAAAGCTAAAATAATTAAAACTAGCGTTACTGTGGACAGACATAAACCACTGCACTACGACACAAACAGAACTATTAGGATAGAAACGATTATAAACGACTGCCACACCACAAGAACGACATTACAACGATTTACGCCGAAATGATACTTGGATTTATTCAATTACTAATCTCTATCCGCGGCTTCGTGTGCTTAGATTTTAGAAAATTTCTATAATTTGAGGAACTGCATTTCTAAATAACAGCAAAATAAAATATTTAAATTTCAGCCTGTTTGGTTCAGTTCTATCGTGTACCTACAAGGTGATTGAACAAGGTATAGCATTAGTAGGATAATTTAAACACGATATTATGTAATTTTGTTTGAGTAATACCATTGTTTTTGTCCGCCACTCCCCATGATGTGACCTTCAATGAAACGTTTGTCCAAAGGCAGCTGATTTATAATTCAAGACATTAATTAAATCACCTGGTCGGCTACGTCCCGGCTGGTTTTCCTTTCACTTCATTTACAGAGAAACCCAATATATTTGAAACGTCATACCTTTTTTATGCATACTCGTAACTCGAGCGACTTATAAAAAGCCTGACATTTTCAATAATGCGGGCTGTAAATCACGCACGAGATATGGGACGGCGCGGCATCAGTGACGTGGAGGAGCGGTCCTCAATAAGAAGATCAATTTGTCTTCTTTGTGTCTCCTCTTAACTCATTGCCGCACCCTTTGACGAAATAAAACAACATTTACTCGGAATACTTCGTTTTGGACTTCGGATCTCTCAATTCGCCAAGGATATCGCAGATCCTAAAAGATTTGCAAAGATTTGATTACTTTAATACGGCTTTGTATGACGAATTTTTTTCGTCATGTTTGATGTTGGCGAGATTCAGTTATAATAATTGTACTGAAACAAAAAATAAACTGGGGTTTAAAAGCCAATGTTCGGACGGGGCCTGAAATTTTAGTTCACCCGGTTCCACTTGCTTTAACAACAATTAAGGATCCAATGGTGTTTGTTGCTTATGTCTTGTCCAAGTATGACCAACTCGTCTGATGATAAGCGACAGGATGGTCGAAGTATTAATATGTTGCTCCGTTGACTTCCGTATAGCGACAGTGTGACTTTTTGTGAAAGTCATTCTGTGTAAGAATATAAATACATTACAATTAACATCGTAATCTAAATCTTTAAAACGTTAGATATTAAAAAATATTTATTGTTTATTTTCCATTCTTTATCGAAAAATTCCTTAAGTTATGCGATTCAAATAACGTATTATACGTATGTACATAATTCAGCACTCAGTGCAGCCGATTGCTCTAAGACCATTAAGTTCATCGCCCCAATCCCCGCATGCTGTCGGCCAATCAGTGTTGATCACCGATTCTCCTGATTGAACTTAGGAGATTTCCCGCTTCAAGAGTCCGTTCCGAGCTCTGATTGAGGGATTTATCTTCCCAAGCGTCTACACGTCACACTCAAACTATTATATGCTGGTATGTATGGTATGTCCCTGTTCTATGTGAAACTTTGTATGACTTTGTCCCGAAAATGTCGTTTCTTTCCGAGCGTGGTGGTGTTTTCGTAAATTCTTGGTAATTCCAAATTGGGATGGGATGATAACCGAGTCAAAAATATACCATTCTACAATTTATTCATCTGACAACACTTAATTTTTGTTTTATTAATATTCGACTAAGATATAGTATAGATCATCAAACTTCCGGATTAGGGTGTTGTGACGTCACGTCTTCGTAAAAATCGTACAATGAAGTGACGTCACTCATAACATTAGTAGGAATATCTCGTACTCGGCGGTCAACAAGTCATAATCTATGATAGTCAATTTAAACAATCTACGTGAGAGCGGCGCGAGGTCTCCCAAGGAAACGCTACATTGTGGTCACGTTACCGGCGGGATTCCTGTCCAGAATAGCGGCCAGAAAAATGTCCGACCTCACTCCGTCGCCGTAACTCGATTCCATCACCTCCGTAAAAATTATTCCGTGCCGAGTTGTTCCCCTGGGAACATCGCGCAACATCAATAATATAGACGTCGCAATTGTGTTTTGTGACTAGCTGCGTGCCGCGGTATCACATGCTTTGCCATAGGATTATATCAGCTATCTGGCTCACTTGGTACAAGCTTTGCATTGTTTGAGGTCAGATGGTGTTGTTTTTTAAATGTCTACTAATGTTTTTATTTATTTATCTCAAATTATTTTTTATAGTATAGAGTTATAGAGTGACAAAACGAGCGGGACATGTATCTGATGGTAAGCAACACGTCTGCACGTAACAGACAGTTCAGCTATTGGAATTTGAACAGTCCAAATCATTATCCAACACTGCACTGTGCTCGAAACCCATCGATACGAGTATAAAATGATTTATCTCGATGCCTTGTAATGCTTCTGGAAACATCGCCCTTCAAACCAAAACACAGTTGCGCATTACTCCCAGAGGTGGTAGAATAACTGACAACGTGTGTTACTCCAGGCGAAACAAAGAGTCCTATCATTACAAGCGACTGTAGAATTAAGTAAACAATGTAGAATATTCTATGTGTTTTTATGATCGATACCTATACAAGGCGTTCGAACGCAAATAACGTGAAAGAATAACACATTAACACTCACAGTTCCACGTTTCCAATTTCATTAGGAACTATGATTAAACATTCTACAGTTTAAGGCCTATGTTTGACGAATGTCACCATTTGTTTGTGTTATAAGACAAAAAATAAATTAATGTCGATTTATGGTTTATCATATAATCTTCATACATATTAATTACGCGTCACGTTGTTTTGTTCGCGTTGGACTCCCTAAACTAATTAACCGATTTTAATCAAATTTTCGCAACGTGTGCAGTTTGATCCAACTTGAAACGTAGGATAGTTTTTGTAGTTTTCTATGACAATATCCGAGCGAAGTCAGAACGGCCCGCTAGTATGATATAAATATTTTGTGTTACCATAAACTTCTTATGCTGCGAATATATTTTAAATATTTAAACATGCTTCTAAAGAGTTACTCAGGAATTCCCAGTTGGATCACTTCATCTACTGGTATCTGCGGCAACCGTAGTAGTTGAGGCGTGAATAGACTTGTCCGCCGGGACCCCTTCTTCTCTGCAGAATCGATGAAAGTAGTCATGTCTCAACCCCGCAACCAATCTAAACTATCGCTAATAATGTAGTTGAGAATACTAAATAAGTAATGCAAGAATACCACTAATATTATAAATACCTCGGGGTGACGAGCGCAGTGCAGTTCTCTAGGTAATGATTTGGACTCTTCACGTTCCAATAGCTGCATGTTACTGGGCTGTTATGTGGCAGGCATTTCGCTTACCATCAGGCACAATATATATCCTGCTCGTCTCGTCACTCTATAAGAACTATAAAAAAGACAAGTTTGGATTTTTCTTGCTCGATCACGTTGCTACGGCTGAACGGATCGGGCTCAAATTTAGCACACTGTTACGTAGTAATAGGCTGAAGTAACACATGGGTTACTTTTTATCGCGGAAAAATAACGGGAACAGGAACTACGCGGGTAAAACCGCGAGACGCTGCTAGTGTAGTAATGACTTGCTGTCTAAAATCCCATATAAAACTGTAACTGATGACTGACAAAACTGTTGTATATAGGTACCATCGTGTCTTTTATTTACTCAATTTATTGATGTCAACCAAATTGAACACTCAATGAGATAAAAGATTATGTTTGCCACATAGTTTGTATCTGTATCCTCTCCGTCCAACAATTTGAATCCACTTGAACTCAGGCTGGCTGCCGACAGCAATGGATGGGACTTAACCTTTCTCTTCGCATTTAGTATTGCTTTGATATTGGGATACACGGGCGCGTAACTAGTTTTATCTCGCTTGTATCTGGTCTAATCTAGCAGCCGCCGGTGTTTGTGATTTTAACCGAGTTTACTCTCATCGAGGCCTCCCAAACGTACCCCGATTGAGGAAAATATTGAATTTGTGTGGAACACGCTTCGTTGTACCTATTTTCGTATTCAATACATTTTGTCGGTTTTAAAAGGACAATCTCCGGTGGATTCGTAGGGTTTTATTTGTATTTAGCTTGGTTTTAACTTTTTGAGAAGCCTCGTCGGGAAATGTCCGTGACAACAATTTCCGCTCCCCTGTCGTTGTCTGCGTTTTATTACTTGAAACTTTTCCGACCGCTTAAACAATGAGACATCGCACTTCCCCTTCTGGTAATGCAAATGGGAACGCTCTCACCGAACAACAAACCACACACTTCCAATCTTAAACCAGGGCAATAAAGGTCAAATTCATTTCCTTCCATTTGCGGGTAGCAGTGCAGCAGCTTACGTGACTTTGCGATTTAGATCTTATAGCTGATGCCGTATGGTTTATTTCTGTGTTGCGCTGGTTTTATGTGCTTTATCTCCGGGATTACCTTGACTTTTTACCGGCCGCTGGCGCTTGAGGGTGCTCAGACAGAGGGAGGAAATTGATTCCAGATATCTGCGGGGAAAAAGGAAAAAAAAGTTCATTTTTCTTCTTCAGTTACGTCTTGCGTGTTTTTCATGAGCGTCTCGGGCCGTTGCATCTCTGGTTCTAAAGTTAGATGGGTCCGAGATAGTGACTCCGTCAATGTAGTGGCTCGGCTGGGCTCGGGTCTGGGGAGTTGTTTTATTTTTCAGAAAGGCTCGCTTTTGATTGAAATCATTTAGCGTTACAATGCAGCCCACAGAGATACATTCCAACACTTTTTTTTGGTATTTGAAATTTAGGTAGTGTTTTCAGCGAAACTAAATTAAAAGCGATCGTACTTACTGAAACAATTTTACTGTGCATAATTATGAGTTTAACTAATCATTGTGGTGCTAAAATTTGCTAAAACAAAAGGGTGAATTTCAAGACAAAACGAAATATTATTGTTTTTAGTATATAGTGAAAAAGCCTTCACATTAAAAACGTTGTGAATATTTTAGAAGTCTTCAAATCTCGAGTAAACAGATACCTTCTAGGAAATGTTACACTCTTCTCCATGACAGTGCTTAACAACGGGAAAATCACCCTCAAACGTTGTTGACCTATGTTGTATAAAACAATACTTCAACGTGTTTTTCTAACGTGTCCTTTACGTCCCATCCCATCTTCGTAAACGCACGATCGTGTCGCGTCCACGTTGTCGTTTGTCCGTTAAGACAACCTTAAACTAATCTATTACCCGCTATTCCTCATCCCTTATTTTCATAACGAGCGTTCCGTTTCCGTCCGCGCGGGGCTGAAAGCATTCGCCACCCCAAATTAGCTTAACAACTCCCGCAAATAAATTTAAAGAGCAAGGGCATAAAAAAACTTGCTCCCGAGCGACGATGTTCGCGTTGTTCACAAGCGGGGACTAAATAAATACACAAATGTAAAATTAAATCTCAAGTGCTTAGGATCTACATTTTTTTTGGGTGGATTTTATTTGTTAATGGTTTACAGAATATGAAAACATCCATGTTGATGTATTTTTTTTTCTTATCTACCAGTTGCCTGCAAGAGATCGCTTCGATCGATAAGGGCGCCAATTGTAGTGATCGTTTGTTTTATTAACAGCATCCAAATACTCGTAGTTTATCAGTCGTTATTTTACGTGAAGTCAGTTATATGAAGTGTCGCGTCACTTTGAAAATGCATTCGGTTGAGAAGTTATTTATATGGCCGAACAACGATTGCGGGGCCTGTTAGTTCCTCATAAAAATAATCGCTCGTAAGTATCGCTGAGAAGGCCGGGGCCTTCAAGCATGCAAGCTGGTTGTTGAAGGAAGGGAAACAATAAACCCTTCTTCAATTTTGTTTGTTTTTTATTTATTTCACACTTTTTCAGATGTAAATCTCTCTGTAGTCGGTCTCTCAAATCTGAGGATTATGGGTCATCGATGAACATTTGAAACAAATGATATATTTTTACACACCTCCCTCAATGTGGGCATCAAATGAAAGGGCTTGACTAGTAGAGTGCTAAATGAAAGGGCTTTACTAGTAGAGTGCTATACAGTCTATATATACCATAATAGATTTCAAAATTCAAGATGACTGGAACCACAAAATGGAGAATTGCGTTTTGTTTTTCACAACCCCTTCAATATGTATATTAATGAAACGGCATGGCTTGACTAGTAGAATGCTAAATACTATGACAAATGTCTAATCTAAGGTAGTCGGAATAACTCTAAATCTTCAAATTTGTCCCTGACTCATCGCATTGTGACAGAAATAGGATAATACGTAGTTGCATGTGGTCATCGTAGTCATACAAAAATGAAAATCAACTTGCTTAAGAAAACGACGCGGATTAAAAATATAGTTCCCAGACGTTGATTTTTAATGAGAAGATTATTAAACCAGATCACAAAGATGAATTATTCCGCTGTAAAAGTAACGGATACTTGAAATTTTAATTAGGATCTGGTCAAAGACGGGAACAATGCTTTGATCAGTCCCGGGTGTACAACAGATTCTTATCGTATTGTTTTATAAAACATTTTTGTAGGAGCATAATTAGTTATCCATTCTGTAATGTGGGGTTTGTTTAAAGAATTTCTTAAATAATTGATTACATCACTTTTAAAACTTTGTATGTAATAGTTTTTTTAATGGCCTAATGGCTTAGTTGATAGTAGGTCTATCTGCGGAGCCGTAGTTAGTGGATTCGATTCTCAATCAGGGTAAATATTTGTGTGATCTATACATAACACAAAACAAAAAGTTCTGTGTCTGGGTATTACTGTGTTTAATGGTAAGTACCTGGGTCACCGAGCTTTGCTCGGTTTAAATACTAAAAATACTTAGATACTCTTAGATTTTCTTAAAAAAAAAAGAATACTTGAAAAAAAAAGAGAAGCCGTCTGGAGGATTCGAACCCGCAGCTATTACGTCGTGACCGCCACGAACGCCCGACTTCCCGTCTGAGCCAATTATGCTGTCACGTCACGCGGCGAAATTTACCGTCGCATTCTAATGTCTAAATGTGACAGTTTTTCGTTGTCTAAAAACGCGCATAATATGCATTTTTTTTAAATGAAACCTAGTTAGATCGATTTATCGTCCCCGAAACCCCCTGCATACATAATTTCATGAAAATCGTTAGAGCCGTTTCCGAGATTCAGATTCTATATATATTTATATACATATATAGGTACAAGAATTGCTCGTTTAAAGGTATAAGATACATATACAATTATTTAAGTATTAAATCTATCTGGGTCAAATAGTAAATGCTAGATGGTTTTTAGGGTTCCGTAGTCAAATGGCAAAAAACGGGACCCTTATAGATTCGACATGTATGTCTGTCTGTCTGTCCGTCCGTATGTCACAGCCACTTTTGTCTGAAACTATGAGAACTATGCTGTTGAAACTAAGTAGATGTATTATGTTAACCGCATTAAGATTTTTACACAAAAATATATGAAAACAATTAATTTTGGGGGTGCCCCATACTAAGAACTGAAACTCAAATTCTTTTTTTCATCAATTACATACGTGTGGAGTTTCTATGGATAGGCCTTCAAAACTTAAAAAAATATATCATGTACATTACCATGCAAACTTCCAACGAAAATTGTTTTGAACTATATCTAGTTAGTAGTGTTTTTGAGTGCGTCATAATTACACTTTTATTAAAAAACATCCATCAAAGTTACACGAACTACAAGAACTTATGTATTATGTTACTTGCTGCTACGGAACCCTTCATAGGCGAGTACGAATCGCACTTGGCCGCTTTTATAAAAAAAAATCGGTGCAAAGTTTCAATATTGTGTGTTTTTGTGTGTATGCAAAGGTCCTTTGGGAGTATTTCTGTGAGTAAGCTCGTCACGTGCTACGTTACGTAACTGCGAGGCGCGGGGCTATTTATATCCAGAGCCGGTATTCTGTAGTCGTCGATACCATAACGCGGATGCGCTTCCTATAACTAGATCGTAGAGCCTCATTGTGAAATGAATACGCTTGATCAGTTCTATACCGGTCGCATAACATCGGCAACAAGCTATATCATCACATACGAGATGAGTGACTTGCGTTCGCTTTTTTACGACTAGAACAGGCGGAAGGTGACTGTATTGTTTGATATACAGATATTTGTTGGTCAATCACATCGCAACGGCTGAATGGATCTGGTTAGTGTCTGAAACATATAATTTTATTTTATTATGATGTGTATATTGGATGTTGCGTAAATTATTGACACTACCGAGTGTTTCTAAGATGCCTAAGGTTCGATGTGAATTATTTGAATTGAAAAGATACGTTATGGTCTGGAATAACGCTTACTTTTCTTGGGGGGAAAGTTACGGGAACGGGGACTGCGTGGGTAAACCGCGGAGGGGTGCTAGCCCAAAATAAATTGACCTTCGGTTACGGTAAGACGGTACAAATCCTAGGGTCAAGTTAACCTGAGATAACTAGTTATCTTTGAATTGGATTGTTCTGGAATACAGAGCTATGAACCGCGCGTGGGCGCCTTATTGAACAACGGCGCCGACAAAGGGAATTCCGAACAGATAACGAATATATACGCCGCCATGTCGATACGTGTGAAATTGTTTCATATCATACGAACAACACATTATTTATTTACGACTAGTCCATGTCCGCAGCTTTCGCATGGGTAATAAGGAATATTAATGACTGGCAGTGCACTGCGGATTGACCCGCGTAGTTGGCGTTGCAGTAATTGTGCGTTATTCCAGACCATTCTGTGTTCCAAATTTCAACCCGATCCATTCAGCTGTTCCGATGGGATTAATCAACAATTGAAAGTACCACAATCAGACCAAAACGCATTATTTTGGCCAAATACAAAAATCTTTATTGGAAGTAAGATAAGATATTACAAAATATTTTAAAAGTTGACCCATACTAACTGGCCTCTTCGAGAGACATGCAATGTCTGGCAAAACAGTTTCTATTGGTCTGAATTTATTCAATGATAAAAATACTAGTCAGCTGATAAAAGTCTTCTTCTTCTTTTCGTTTTAACTTTAGCAAATATCAGACCCAGACCAAAAAATGCATAGGTAATATTTGTTTGGTGGTTCTTTCTCGATGCCACGTCAAAATTACATATGCACAGGTTGCGGATGAGCCCTACCCCTCTAATGTTGGTCTATGTCTATATAGCCAGCGAAATCGGTGTCCTTAAAGTTCACACAGATACTGCTTCAATTATCTGGCATGTATACATCTTTACTGTAATCCTAATACCGGTGAAAACTTCTTTACGTCCATTCCTAGCTAGTTGCGAGCCCCTGACCTAAAATTACATTTAGTCGTTTCAAATAACATCTGTTACACAAACTCGGCAGTTAGCGGTTACTTGCGACCGTAACTATCTTACAAGTGATTGAATAATGGCCCGGCCGCGCCGCGGGCCTCGTGTACTTTCTGGGAACCGGGGCTTTCGGGGAATTTAAGGGAAAACTTGTAGTTTACTTGTAGGACGGAGTTATTGGACGTAATAAGACTCTATTCTTTAATGTAGGATTGTGAACTTTAGTTTTCAGTAGGTTCAGAGAATGGTAACGTAACCACGACCCGTATTTAGTTACGTTGAGAGCTGCTTTTTTATTCTAAATAGACTTTGTTTAAGTAGTTGGTGTGATAGTATGTGGATAGCAGTGGAAGGCCCTTATACCGTTAAGTAGTCATGTAGGTACTCGTGTTTTATAGAAAAAGATAAACATCTCATAGTTCCATAATACCATTTGTAGAGTCCGTTTTTTGTATTAATTATGCTAATCGGAGCTAAAAGGGGTCAAATTTTACTCTTCATGATGAACATCTTTTACTAAAGCCAACAATCAAATCACGGAAAAAACATGCGTCTCCTACGTTGTTTCGAGTTCAAAGTGCATTTGTGTATCGAATAGCTGAATTTTTCTGACATTTATAAAATTAAAATAGTACCTAATAGTTTATTAATCATAAACTTACATTCCTAAGCGCGTTTCCTAAGATTAACTGACAAGTCACTCGACATTAGTATCGTACGTGTGTTTGCTCCATGTTAAAAGTTACGTTATTGAAATAGTTGTTTTGTTCGTAGTTTGTGTAACCAAACTTGCGTTCGTTTTTTAGTTTTCCTTCCAAATCATTCACTTAAATTATCGTTAAAACTTCGAACTGTTGTGGTCTCACCACAGAACTTCCTGGGTAATCAAATTATACCCCGCGCTGATCGCGTGACTCCCGCTTTCTTGTTTACATAGCATTGGGCGTGAGTTGTGGCCTTGTGGCACTGGGCGGATCAGGTGCTCGTACTCGATGGAAATGAGAACTAAAGACAATACCAAGATACCTCTAAAGACATACATAACATAAACAACCCACTAAATGTTCCCACTGCTGGGACTCGGGGCCTTCTCTTGCAAGGAGAGAGTCATGGCCATAATCCACCACGCCTGGGCCAGTGCGGGTTGGTGGATGACACATGACTTAGAAAGATTCTAGGTGCATGTCGGTTTCCCCACGATGTTTTCCTTCACCGTTTTCAATTATCGGTATGACTTCGAAAAGACAGTGGTGCGCGTAGTTTTGAACCCGGGCTCTCCGGGTCCGCAGTCGCGGTTCTCCCGACTAGACTAGCCGTAACTTCGGGAGTCTCAAAAACACTTGGAAATAATTGGTCTGACTGACTGACTGAAGTACTGTTTCGTTCTCGTGTGCCGCATAACGAAAAGTAATTTTGTGGTTTCGGTACCTAGTCTGCAGAAGACATAAGTAAAAGTTCGGGACCTTCTTACGCAAGTATTATGTCATCCTGTATCGGCTGTAATCCACCTCGCCAAGTACTTAAATTTGGTCAAGTTGGTGGATGACGTAACCTAGAAAGATAAAGGGATTCATAAAATTTGACGGCGTTCTGACTATAATATGGTTCAACTGGAGAGATAAAATAGCTTTTATTTCAATTAATGGTCTTTATATGACAATATCCGTGCGAAATCGGAACTTACGATACATAGAAACAACCAAACGCAGAACAAATATTTGTAATCACACATTTTCGTTTGGGGTGGAATCGACACACGACCTCCAAATCCGCGACCAACTTACTACCAACTAAGCTACGAGGCCAGTCGGATTACTCCATAGACGTTCAACTGAAGGGTCAGCCGAACCCCACTTTACACATACTATCATACACCGGTCTTCTTGTATACAAATATTACATTTGTGCTTAAGCCCACTATTTACACTACATGTACAAAACAACTTAATCCAACCTCAACATCAAAATGTTTGGCTACACTGTTGGATAAGCAATTTCTAGGCTTTTGAATCATCGCTATAAATCACTAGATTTTTAAAAAAATAACGAGTGACTAGACGAGTAGGACATGTGCCTGATGGCAAGCAACATGCCTGCCACATAACAGCACAGTGACACGCAGCTATTGGAACGTGAAAAGTCCAAATCATTACCTAGCACTGCACTGCGCTCGCCACCCAGAGATCTAAGGTGTTATAGCTCTAAGCCCTGTAATTTCTCTAGATGTGCCCTCTCAAACTTCAGGTGCACGGAATTATGTTATCGTTGTGAAGAGTGAGCTTACTCTTTCCGTTCTAGTCGATTGCAGGAACCGGTGAACGAAGGACGTGTTTACGTATCACTATTCGTTGTCTACAACCAACATAAGTAGAACCACACCGTACCTCGCCGCTAGCGATTCTAGGGGTCAAGTGGTGGATTGGTGGTGTGTAAACCACTTACGCTACAAACACAGATGCAGTTTATTACCAATATCAAGGAGTTAAGGGCACATCCAATGGTTTATATCAATGTTTTGAATGTTTTGCCTGCGTGAAGTTTTCACGATAGTTACAATCTTAGTATCTTTAATTCGAAAGTGAATCTTAGTCGAGTGGAAGGTTAGGTTAGGTTACCTAGAATAAACTAGCTCCATCTTAGACTGCGCTATACAAAAATAATTTAGAATCAACAAATAAGCACTCTATTTCTAAGTTACTAATATAATTGTAATTGCAGAAAACGAAAGCTGTAAATGTTTGTGGCTGGCTTTAATATTGTGAACGGTTGCAGGTCCCAAATTTAAAGCAAGTCGCTTCATTCTACCAGCACTCTGTTGCTCTCTGAATAATTTGCATGTTTCCAAGTGCCAATTTTGGGAAGAGATACTTTACCTCGGAGTTAGGTACGCCGATTAACGAATTAAATTAATATTAAATAGTACGAAGTAGACTATTTTTTGCGTTGATTTTTTTACAGTTATGTCTAAGTTTGCAATTGACCGCCATCTAGCCTGACGTTAAGCGACGATGCAGTCTGCGATGGAGCTTTGCTTACCAAACTGCACCAACCGAAACTGCAAGAAACCGTCTCGACTTAAAAACATCAATTTAGTAACCATCGGGAAAAATTCCATCAGGCAACGCGTTCCATAGCCTAGATGTTGGTTCATGTTACGAAACTGGGGTTTCGGTTTTTTATCAATCAAGTTTTTGTGAGTTGTTTAGTAGAGTATGTTATGTATTTAACAACACGCATCATTTCGTATTTAACCTAAAGTTAAGGGTTGGCGTTGTCTGTCCACGTTTAGCCCAAAATCCCTTATAAATGAACAATGTCCTTTATTGTATCTCTATCTTATATCGTGCATCTACTCAGTACTGTCTGTCTGTGTACGTACTTGGTGTATGTTTGAAAAGGATGCAACCTCTAACAATATAGTTAAATCTATACCAAAGCTTATCTTACTACAAAATCCTATAAAATCTCCAAAATAATGATATAAATAATTTTCGATAATAAACAACTAACGTACCCATGTGAATGTACATACGATTACCTAATATTAGCGTTTTATGAGTAAAGTACTAAAGTATATTAAATATTAATTAATATAATTGAATATATTTATGTCTCTGTTTAACATCGTAATGGAAATAATTTTGCTAAAGTAATATTTTTGTATCTTTTCAGGTAAGCCGCCGAATTTACAAAGAAAACTCTAAGGACGCAGTCAAAAGATTTAAATTTGCGTAAATATCTGTCATTTTCACATTCAACTTAGCCGAAGACTTTTAAATACCTGTCTACTTACGCAAGTACTAAGTTATCAAAGCTTTTCAAAGTTTTAACGTTTTCACGAAAATTATTTGCTAGAAATGTTGCCAACTTAAAGTTTTGACGGGGCTTAGTAAGGCGCTCGTGTCTTATTGATAATTATTTTTTACTAACTAGTATTTCATTAATTATTCCTGGACAGGAATTTATAATGAGCGTTATAAATTGATATTACTGCTGGGATATGTTGTCTTGAGTACCTAACTAATGTAGAGTTAACATAACTACTTCTTTATATGATTATATGTATAACCACGATCCACAAAGGTGGGGCAGTGAATGTCGCATGTCTCTAAAAGACGTAAATGATTACTGACTAGCAGTAATAGGGCAGCGGTTATAACGCCCACCCTCCGAGCTTTGCGCGTGATCGTATCATCGTAGGATCGTAGAAAAATACATAGATTGCTATCTATTCTGAAGCTGACATGTGAAATGCCGTAGTAGGTCAATGCTAGGAATGAGGACGAGTGCTATTTTTAGGGTTCCGTAAGACGTAAAAATGGAACTCTTATAGATTCGTCTGTCTGTCCGTCCGTATGTCACATCCACTTTTTTCCGCAACTATAAGAACTATACTATTGAAACTTGGTAAGTAGATATATTATGTGAACCGTATTAAGATTTTTACAGAAATAAATATAACAATAAATTTTGGGGGTGCTCCATACTTAGAACTGAAAAGCAAAAAAAAAAAAATTTTCATCAATTCCATACGCGTGGTCCACCCATAGGTCTTCAAAAATGATGTTGAGGTTTTTAATAAATTTTTTTCTAAATTGAATAATTTGCGCGAGAGACACTTCCAAAGTGGTAAAATGTGTGTGATAAAAAACCCATAATGGCCGAGTCCGACTCGCACTTGGCCTTTTTTTTTAAACGTACTAAGTCCCGGCCCGTGAGCTTCAGGCCCTAGTCGCTAATCTTAAGCAGGGTTGAAGACAAACTTATTTATTTATATTTATTAATTCATCATAATATATGGTGCAAAAACAGAGTGGACGCCATCAGCCAGTCGACCCCGAGGTAGTCCTGGATAAAAAGACGAGCACGGAGCGTTTAAAAAATTTGGACGATGTAAGCTCAAGGCTAAGTGGAGATAATAAAATATCAACCTTTGCCTAACAGTGGGACAACTGAAGTTATTTTAAAAATTTGTTCCCTCGAAACACCGTATCGAATTATCGATCCTACTGATTATATGATATTGACGTTATTTGGTCTATCGCCGGAATTCCAATAACGTGACGGGCTGTATTTTCATTTACGTTATGAAAATGTCGGACAAAAAGTATTTTAATTAACATAACACGCGTGGACGTGAGTCTTGTACTGTTGGACCAGTATTCCAGTATCTCAACTGACAGATACGAGTTTGTAGGTAGGCGTAAAACCCGTTGTAAATGTTTAGGCTTCTGGTTTTTATACTAATCCAAAAAGGTGAACAATGTAATTGCATTAAAAATGATAACCACTTTTAGAATTTTTGAACTTTACGCTAATAGGTATGCACTTGACTGCCATTCCACCTGATGTGAATCGACGATGTGCAGTGTGATATTCCTCTTCGTATCGATGATGTTTATACTTATAACTATACCTATTATCTAAATATTCTTGTGTAAATTGTTTTTATATTTACAGTTTGTAGGTATTTTAAATTTGTGCTGCTCGTTACTCCGCAAGTGCAACTCTTGGAAGCGAGGCCTCCATTAGATCGGTTCTGGTCCAACTGGCTGAATATCTGTAAACGTATAATGATATAAGGTAGCAATAACGGAAACAAATTCTATCAACGAGTATAGATCGCGATAAATACACGCGAAGTCAAGAAACCAAACGTGATTAAACAAGTTAACTCAACCAACTAATGCCAGTAGGACTTTCTTGTAACTTTTGTCACGGGCTTCATTTTGCATATTCAAGAACTTAACAGCTTAACAATTGTTTGTTAAGCTATTAAGTTGTTGATTATACAACTTAACATCCTAACAATTAACAACGGCTTTGATAAATGAATGCCATACGATTTGACACGTATTTCCATGTCTAGATGCCCCTAGTCATATACATTATACATACTTGAGTAAGTTCGTAGAACCATGCTCTTAAATCAAATTCTTAACTGGAGCCTGTCTCCATAACTGCTTTGATATTCTCATTCTTATCTCATGTGTATTTAGGAGTCAACTGTTGTTTTCTTGTTTTCCTGAACATATCTGAATACAAATATTTGTACTGTGCCTGGGTGTTTTCGATGTATAATAAGTACTTATTTAAAAATATGTCAGTATTATATCAGCAATCTGGCTCCCATAGCTTTGCTTAACTTGGGGCTAGACGATGTTGTGTGTGAAATGTCCACCAATATTTTTATTTTATTTTGATAATAATTTGTAAACATAAAACGCAGCTAAGAAGTGAATGTCAGGAATGTGTGGGAACGAGATAATGAGTGAGTGGGTAAACGACAGAATAAATTATAATTGAGATGAAAGGTGAGTAGTGTCTGTTGCTAGATATTTTAGGAATTGTTTGAGAAGTTAATTGAAGCAGAGGTTTGATTTTAAAAAGTATCGTTTTTTTGTTACAACTCTACATGTGTATCATGTGCTAAGCGTATAAAACAAGTTTATATTGCAGAAACGTGTTTATAAAGGGTTTTTCACTGAAAACCCTCTGACCCCAAACTAAGCGGAGCTTGTACTATGGCAGCCAGATATCTGATATAATAATTATATTGTTGAACATACATATACATAGAAACACTCAGAGACAGAACAAATATTCCTATTCGTCATACAAATATTTGCACTGGGTGGGAATCGAATGACGGAACACTTACATGCGTCTACAATGTGGCTGTATAGCATACGCACACTAATTGTTCCCGCTGCTGGGACTCGGGTGTTCTTTCGCTTAGGAGAGAGTCATGGCCATTATTCACCATGCTGGTCCAGTGTGGGTGTATGTAAATAAATTAATAAATGTAATGCTTCATTTTTGTGGGAAATCGTGTAAAATAAATCACTGGTTACAGTGTGGCGTGACCGCAGGCCGGCGAGGGAGGGTGATGACCGCCGGGGAGCGGGGAGGGGTGCGACTACAGATTGTTTCTGATTAACACTCCTCGGCCTTCAGACTGACCCTACCCTAATTAATAAACTGTTTAGAAATACACGGCTCCGCCTCCGGTCGAATACCGAATTTATAGTTTGCTGCGAATTAGCTTCGGCTACTAATTGGCACGGTGGAACTATCGGGGATGGGAATCGTAGGCTAATCGAAACGGAGCGGTAGTGTGCTAGATTGTATAACACGAAAATGAGTAAGTACTTATTATGTATACGCTTTAGAAAGAATAAACTGAACGGTTTTGTTGTTACTTTTTTTTAAACTAGCTGAACCGGCGAATTTCGTACAACCTCATGTTTTTGCATTGATTAACACAACATTATTCCAATTTTGTTAAGTGAAACTCTATTTTTTCCTGATATTAGAAGTGTCCTAATTTACACTTTATAGCATGTTTCAAATTGACAAATATTACAAATGGATTGGTTCATGCGAGTACGTTAAAATATACTTTCATAATGTGTGAAAAGCTGTTAATTTGTAATTAAACAAACAAACTAAAACAAATAAATTCTGACGAAAAGTTTGTCAAAACCTTAAAAAAATTATTACTCGAGAAATCATACTATACAATAGACGAATATCTTACCGACAAATCAATAACTATTATAGAATGAATCGATCCGCTCCGCACGATACAAATTAAATTGCCACACCCATTCAGGGTAATTATGGTAACTACTTATGACACCTATGACATGTACTTATAAATAAGACCAACTAATGTACCATAATATCAGCAATAAATGATTGAGTATTGAGTATTAAATTTTCTTTAAATGTATAGATATTTTTAGATACAGCGTATATCTGTACATCTTTCAGACACCACTATCCAACTCCAAATTAAATCTCCTCTGCTATTATTGGGATCTGTGTTCGATTTGTTGTTTAATTTATTTAATATATTAAAGCCGCATTACTGTATAATATTCTATCCGTACACCTGGAAGAGATCGCTCTAAGCGATAAGGCCGCGAATTAAAATGTCTAGCATAAGTTATCATTAAGTTTCTTTTGTGATTTTGTTTTTTGTATGTATGTGTGGATTTTTAATAAAGAGTTTTCTATTCTATTCTATCTGTGTAATTGATATTAAACTTACTAATTAGTACCTTCTTCGATTAACACTCAAACACCAAACAGTTAGCCCTGGGTGACTCGAATCCACGCTACCTATCTAGAGCTGTTTGAAGACTCCGCAATTTCTTCTATGCTAACTCAAAACACGTTAGTTCTGACGAGAGAGTACACTTACGTCCCGTTAGCGGGGCCGGTATAATCCCGCGCAAACACTCGACACATTGAATATTTCGCCGAGTGACGACACGACACACGACACGGCTCCAAGCCTCGATCCTCTCCACGTGATGGCTTGTGCACCCCGCGCCCTCGACGAACCTGTGGACAAATATTGACATTATAGCACACGCTACAACAGCCTCCTTGAAACCACCAAGCGGTTACAATAGAGGAATATCTAATTTTTATGATAGACGGAGAGAAATTAATTTCTCCGTAAAACAACAACAGACTTCAATTTAAAATTAAATTCAGACACTTAACCATATTCTGTAAGAATCCGAATGAAAGTAAATTTAAGTTGTTTGTTCATAAAAAAAAAAACGCCACACCGATTTCGGCAAATTTATATGGGACTATCTCTAAACTGCGATCTACCAAACATAAAAAGAACCATCTAAATTGATTCACAATTGGCGGCGCTATCGCGTAACATACGAGTACAACTGTATTGAAAACCTCCCCCGTTTTTGAAGACTTAAAAAATGTGATGTGACACCACGTAGCAACAAGTTCCTTTGGGTAATGTGGAAGCAACACAAATTGCAAAAAAAAAGCTTATATGATACGATCAACTCACAAATTAAGGGTGGGCAGTTTTAACGTGTTACTTCCGTTACACGTTATTTTTCTTACGGTTTTAGTCTCACATTGTTCCAGTTCGGTCCATAAATAATAAGTAATCTTATATTGTAATTTGATTATTTTCTGAAAATTTAAATATGGATACTAGTGGTAGCCACGTAGTCGAAATTCGATCATATCCCCACAGCACCAGCATTACTTAGTTTGGCTTAGCTGAAGTTACGTAAGAAATGCTTACCAATATTTACTATTAGCTGTCCGCCCCGGCTTTGCTTGTGGCACATAAATAGACTCGCTTTACTCGCTAGCACTCGGGGACCACGAACATATCCAACGGTGAAAGAGTTTTTGAAATTGGTCCAATAGTACCTGAGATATGCACCTTCAAACAAAACAACCGCATCGGCTTTATACCTATATTATTATAGTTTTAATTTTCGTTGATGCTTTTTTTATCGGATACACTTCGGGGAGTGAGCAACTGATCTGCTTAATCTAATACCACATTGCCCTTTCATCTATCGGTATTCTCGTATCTCAAAAAAGCGACATCGTTTCATGGTTGATGTTCCAAAAACACGAACAAAGAGATTTGACTCCACGTTTGCGATAAGAACGTCTAGGTTGTGGAAATGCCCACTGGCTTTTCCCGATAGTTACAATCTTGGTGTCTTCAAATCGAGAGAGTGAATCGGATTCTTCTAAGTAAGCACGTTCCATCGTAGATCGCATCGTCGCTTAACATCAGGCGAGATGGTGGTCAAGCGCGAACCTATTATAGTTAAAAAAAATGCTAGGTCTGCGTGTTACTTTATGACGTTTACCTACTGGTGAAGTTCACAGTTCAACACAATTTGCATAAAAATATATGAAGCTACGCTTTACGTTTTTTCTATAAATCTACTCTTCCTGCTATTGGAAATACTGTAAGTTCAATCACAGGTACCTGATTGTAATTCTATCAATATTCTACTGAGAATACGCTGGAATTTGGTGATTGTCTGTTCCTTTCGGAACAATTGAACCAAGCCCGAGTTGCCATTGTTAACATATATTTGTTCTTGTGTGGTTGGGGGTTATTTATTTAGCAGTATTTCCGCTACTACTCGCATTTCATATTTTATTTCTTTGTCGATCAATCAATTGTTCTAGCTAACAACTCATAGTGGGAAATTTTCTTATTATAACCCAATATGTTAGAAACACGCAACCTTAAGTAATAGGAACATTTGGGCATAGGCAACATCAGAGGCTCAGTAATCGGAAGGTACAGCTGGTCTAGTCGCGAGGACGGCGACTGCCGTCGGGACCGAATCTCACGTGCACCGCTGTCTTTTAAAAGTAATGTGCATAATGCAATCTTTAAATATGGAACCCTAAAAAACGGTGAAGTAAAACATCTTGAGGGCACCGACATGTCCTAGAATCTTTCAAGGTCATGCGTCAGCCGTCAACCCGCATTTTGTTAGTGATGGATTATGGCCTGACTCTCTTTATGAGAGAAGGATCCGAGTCATAACAGTGAGAACATTTAGTGGACTGCTTATCGACACCGTAGAGTGAAGACCTCGTGTGTCACTTTTTAGCCAAGTTTATTTTATTGCATCATTGAAAAAAAAACCTTATTTTCTGAGCTCACTTTCAAACGAAATAAACTATACTACTTACACCATCTATGCTAACCTATAACACACATAATTAAACATTACGTTCTAACAAAATTTTACACTAGAGTTTTTTTAGCCCCTGAAAATAGTGTGCCAGACACTTACGATGTCACTCTACGGTGAAGTTATGCAGTAATATAAGGTCCTGTTAATTTTTTTGTATGGCACCTTTAAAGTTAGACCTCTATGTATATGGAAGTGCCGGTTACGTAACCCGGTCGCTGCTTCTGAACCGGCCCGGTGCGCGCTCCTGCTAAATTATTCAAACGGACTCGAGAGGCGTCCATAGCTTTTGCTTTCCCGATACCATACATAGGGCAGGTTCTGTTAGCACAGTTCCATAACTTATTATACTTGCAAGAGGTGTGCCGTTCTAGGTAGTGATTGGGATTTTTTCGCACTGCAACCGTCCAAGGGGGGCTAAAAGGCTTATTACATTTGGCTAAATTTAGTGACTGAATTCTGAAGCAAGGTTAGTCAACTGAATTCATTAGCGACTAAATTTAGCCAAATGTATCTTAACCCTTCTAGCCTGGGATCAGCTGTATGGAGATTGACTCTTTTGTTTACTCGTATTGTTTTAAATGTGTGGTCAATATGAGAACAGATAAGTATATCTTATTGGTCTACGTTGACCACATGGCGAGCCCTAGTAATAACTAATAACTAGGGCAAGGCTTTATTCGGGTTCTCAAGTTATTAGGCCTTTATTTTATACTCTGCTTTTATGAGCTGATAAACGGCGTCGGCGGTTTCAAATATATCTTTACTAAAACTAAGTATGTGAAATACCGAAGACAAAAAGGTTTCAATTAATTTACGTTGTGTACTGTTCAATTATTTCACATTTGTTGTACACTGAAATACGTACAATGAAGATGGAAAGTTTTAAGTCGGACAATAATGGTAAATAGACAAATTGTGGCATTGCTAAGAGGTTACATCGTTAGGTCTTGATACTCGTAGTCAACTCAACTAAGCTTCGACATAACTTTATAAATTTACGGACCACACTGTCTTCTTGCCATCGGTTTGCGAAGTGAATCAAACATTCAAGATAATACTTACCATACGGATTGTAATATGGGGTGTCTACGAGCCGGATAATTTTTGCTGTTCAAAAAAAATTACATGGCATAAATGATATGTTGTTCAAGCAAGAATTCCCCGCCCGAATTTCCGCCCTTCCGATTGTTTTGGTTCCATTGTTCGACGTGTATAAATTGTTGCAAAAAAATAAGAAACGTCCGAAAACACTTTAAATATAAAAACAAATTTACCATTCGCAAACACTTTCGCGTTCCCTAACAATTTTTCAGAGCCAATCATTTATCAATATATCAAGTTATTATTAGAATTCTTCCATTAAACACTCGATGAAAAGTATACAATGGCTGAAGTGTGACGCAGCAGATTATCCTCGTTTGCAAAATGTCGCCGAGTGGCTTCAAATTTCCCTTATCAACTTAAAACTAACTTTAGCTGTTGAGTTGGAAGGGCTATTATCGCGTGACGGGCCGGGGGAGTGTTTATGCGTTCGTCATTAGGGAAATGTCAAGTTGTCGAGATGTCGCGGAGAGTGTCGCCGACGATGAGCTGACGACTGGCGACGACGCGAACGGTTCGGTGTCGGCCCTGTTCTAACAATTATCATCGTTTCTCAGTTGTCTTGGTAGTTTGTTCTAATTATCTTTGATAGTGCTTCTGACGTTCTTCTTCATCTCTTTATGGAATCATCTTACACGCAATGGTATGGGCTGCCTTCTTGTGGTTATTTTAGGCCAGCATACATCAACACACACGATTAGTCGGTCGACACGTTTTTCCTCAACCGTATTGTAACCCTTTTTTTTTTCTCCGCCTGTAAAACGGAACGCGACTCATTCGTAGTCTGTGGTTGCGAAGTGAGGAATTTTTTCCCCTCACTAGATACCGCTTGTTTCGCGAGTGAATCGTTAAAACTTTTTACCGCATCCCTAGGGCGTGGGTTTTGAGTGAAGCGTCCATTTTGTGTCGAAAGGCTTCGAGTACGGTCGCGCCGTTGATTAATTATTAAATACTTGTGCTGGAAGATCGTTGGTGAGTTATGTGCTGTGATTTCGTTTTGTTCGACCGTGGGTCGATCGAAGTTCGATGCGGCGTTATGAAAACTTATTTTTTGTCGTAGTTACGTGTGACTCGAGGGTCCACGAGCGACGCCGTTCCCCGGCGTGTGACGCCGTTCACCGCGCCTGGTGTGAACAAGTTGGTGGTGAACTTGTTGCCTCCTTCAGAAGGTAAAATTTCAAAGTATTATAGTGTTGAAGGACCGCGTGGCGGGCGGGTGTCTGTTTGAAACGTTGCTTATTCGATTGTTTTCTTTATAGGAGGTGTTTGGTTGAGCCGGGGGTATGGGTGAGCCGGGGGTTTGGTGAGCCTGCTTGTTTGGTGAGCCGGTGGTTTGGAGGACCTGGTTTGAGGTCCCCGTGTCCTTGGAAGGGGTCCAGTGCGAGTCGCGTGCCCTGTACGCGTGGCTGTCTCGTGGTGTCCTCGCCCGTTAGCAGCGAGACCGCGACCGCGCGCTCCTCTACGCAGGTTTTCTTCCATGTTAGAGTGTTGGTGCTTTAAAGTGTGGGAAATGGGGAGTGGTGGGGCATATTTGCCAGGCCGGGCTATGGGCCGTGGATGAGAGGATGTGATCAGGGGGAAATAAGTGACCACTTTAACCAACTAAAGGTGTAGGGTTTTACTCACTATGTTTTCCTGAGCCCGGAGCTCCCCGAGGTAGGACGGTCAGATCCCATGTCAGTCCTTCCGACTTGACTAAACCAAATTACAGTAGAAGGGTTTCACCCGCTATGTTTTCCTAGCGTTAAGCAAACTGGGGTCCTATAAGCCTAGGCTTTAGCCGATATGAGAGGGTTTCTAATGCGGTGTCAGTAGTTTTAGTGGTACATTTCCCCCGAGGATTTAAGCGTCTTATCATGTCAGTGGAGGGGTAGGAATGTCTCCCTCCCTCCGACCTGCCGTCAATAAAGGAAGGTCTTGTTTAAACCTTGATATAGGTTCAACCTTTTATATTTTTTCCGTGGTTATCTGAGTTAATCTAGATAATCTTAGTTTTCCTAGGGGCTTACAGTCATTAAGTACCTTAGTTAACCGGTGGACACCGTTAGTGGCTGATTAGTGTCGGTTATGTGTCACCACTCTTGTAGATTACCTATTGTTTAAGTAATATAGACACCAGTTTAATTTCCCCAGAGGAACCTACTCCCTGGATATCTATTTTCCCATCAATTAACTGATGGTACTACTTCAATCACAGCGTTGTGAATGTGAAGGTATGAGATGGTTATGTAAAACGTTGTAATCTATACTTCCTGTACCTTGTTTATGACTGAGTCAGGACGGATGTTATTCTGGGTAACTATACTTAGCATTTCTGTTTATGTGACCTAGAAAGGGAACCTATTGTAAGTACCCTAATTGTGTAATTCTCGGTTATTATAATTTTATTGTTCTAATGTTGGAGGTTTAAACCTACTGTTTGAAAGGGGTAATTTAAGTGTTATTACCTTTCCCATGTTTAAGTAAACCTGGTGATTTTTGTATGGAACCTTAAGCGTTCGAAGTGGCAGTTAAACTATTGTCTTGAGTTATTCTAGGGTAACATTCAGTGGTCTTTTTACCACCCTATAGAAGGCATATTGGCCTTTAGTTTTGTTAATGTTAGCTGTTCATTTTTTAACCCTACAGGTTCCGGGAGTATGGGGAGGTGGTGACTTTCTAAATAACTCTTAAACCTACCCGGGAGAGTCGGCCCAGGGCTTAACCCCTCACTTCTACCGGTTTTATATATTGGCCCTATTCCGACCCTTACTCAGGGACCCTGTACGGTGGAATTGGAGTTGTTTTGACTCAAAGCGGTTGTGGGAATTCTTATAATTCCTTTTATACTTATAGGTAACAGCAACTCAACGGTCAACCCCTGACCCTTTTAACCCTTTTAACCCTCTGATTATAAATCTATAAGTTTGTTTAGACAAATAAACGCTTGAAAAAGTCTTAATTTTTTATTTCTTCTTAAACATTAACTTTCTTTCCGGGGAGGTTTGGGAATTCAATTTTCACCAATTGAGTTCTCAACCCTTGACCCCAGGATAACCTTACAATTTGGCGCCCGAACTCAGGGACCTTTTCAAGCATTTATACGCTATATATATACTATATAACGCTATATAAGACTGTATGGGATGTTTTGCACGTTATTGAAGCTTTATAGGATGTTCTGTGTTCTTTCTAGGCTGTTTTAGGTTATAACTACCTGGATATTGTTATATTATTCTACTATACCTTACTATATGTTAGCTATAGACTACTATAGGTTATTTTTTTTTAACTTTACTTAATATATGTAAAGTTTTCTACTTTATAGGCTTTGTTGAGATGTCATTGCCTGTTTATTGTTATATTCTTTTACCATACCCGACTATATGTTAGTTATATACTACTATATGTCAGTTTATTTTAACTTTCCTTATTATAAGTAAAGTTTTCTACCTTTTAGGCTGTGTTGAGCTGTCGCAACCTGTTTATTATTATACCCTTTTACTATACCTGACTATATGTTAGCTATATACCACTATATGTTATTTTCTTTTAACGTTACTGACTGTATGTGAAGCTTTCTACCTTTCTAGGCTATTTATAGATCATATATATGACTATATGCTGGTTATATGATACTATATAATTTTTTTTCCTTATTGTTTTATTATTTTAAAGCTTTCAAGACGTGCTTAACTACTATAAGTCTTCGATCGTGGTCTTCTACCTCTGGTTTCGGTCTGTTGCTCGATTCTGGATCGTGTTACTGTTACCTTTTCAACCTATAACTTTGAGTTTGTTATTATAATAACGGTTAATATTGTTTAACTACTGTTGTATTGTGCGGCTAGTATTATAACTTTTTAGCATAAGCTATATTACTAAGTTTATCTAATTTTAAGTATAATTCTGTTAACTTAAGACTTTGAATATGGAGGAACGTCCCATATCTTTCCATTTACTGAATGTTGATGAGTTGAAATATGAAGTATGTATCCGCGATGCCCTTCCGGAGGATAATATACAAAAGTTACGAGCTCAGGTGAAAAAGTTGAATGCTCAGATGAGAACTGATGAAATTGTAACTTATGAGGGTGATATTTCTGCCGAACTACTGTGTGTTCAGGGTAAACTAGGGGAACTAGAGGAGACTTGTGCTCGACGCCCATTACTATTAAAATATCTGAATAGGATACAAGCTTTAGGTAATCATCTCTTTCATCGGTTGAGTCGCCTTTCACCTTCCCTCGAGGAAGACTGTGTCCGTAAAGCTCAGCTTGACGAACGTTTGGGGGTTATCACTAAGAAGATGGACCGCATTTTGCAAAATTTTCGGAGTAGTGTTGAATTTACCCTTGCAGATGATAAGCCGTTGTGTGGAGCTCAAGGTGACCCTACTGTTGAGGAGCTGGGAACTGCTGATGGAGCTGATGCAGTCGCTGACTCCGAGGAAGTTCGTAGTAGTCCTGCTGTGCGCTTTGTTCCGTGTGACCGAGTTTCAAATGTTCACGCACTAAACCATAAGTTTAATGGAAAGGGTAGTGTTCATGCTTACCTGGAGAGATTAGAAGAGTTAAGCTCGTCTAGACATATTAACCCCTCTAAATTGTATACCTCGGCTGTGGAGTTGTTTACGGATGATGCTTTATTATGGTATCGTAGTATACGCGACGACGTTCATAATTGGGAAGAGTTGAAGAATTTGTTGTTAGAGGAATTCCTGCCTCATGATTTTGATTACCTTTTATTACAGGAGATTCGTTCTAGAACCCAAGGACCTGACGAATCGATGGTGAAATATCTAAGCGTTATGCACAATTATTTTTCCCGCTTGAGGCGACCTTTAAGTGAAGCTGAGCGGCTGGAGATTGTGAAGTATAACGTCAGGCCTTTTTATACTACGCAGTTGGCATTGGTGGATTGTACCTCGTGGTCTGAGTTTAAGGCACGGTGTAGGCAGTTGGAAGGTGCGAAGCAGAAGGCGGATTTGTTCAGCGAACCTCGGCCTAATTTAACTACAGCTGTTTCCCCGGACTTGACTTATAAAGGCAAGGTACCCCGAAGAGCCGAAGTTGCAGTGGCTGCGGCGGACGAATTTTGTGTAAGGTGTAGGACTAAGGGTCATATCCTGAAAGCATGTAAGGCGCCTCCTATTCTTATTTGTTATCGATGTGGTGAGAAGGGTGTTACTATTAGAAACTGTTCTCGTTGTGTTCAGCCAAAAAACTGAACAAGACGGGCCATTGTTTAACTTCTAAGGCAGAGTGGTCTGAGTGGTGTAATTTTGTAGGTAGATTTTTTGAACAATCTAGATTAGAAGCAGCAATGGCTCGTGTGAATAGAATTGATGCTCGTCCATATTTAAAGGTTAATATTTGTGGTTTATCTTTCTCCGGTCTTTTGGATTCCGGATCGGAAATTTCTATTTTAGGTGGTTCGGCAAATGAGTATTTTACCGAATACGCTACTTTAAGAAAGGCTGATGACATGGATCATATAGTAGCTGCTAATGGCTCCTTGTCTCCTGTTAGTGGTTATTTGTACTTACCCGTTGTAATGAAAGAGGTGCAGCGTGTGGTGAAATTTTATGTGATCCCAGGGGTGACCACTTCTTTATTATTTGGTATTAATTTTTGGAAAGCTTTTAATTTAGCTCCAGATGTTTTGCGCTTGGCAGATAGCCGTGATGGTTCGGGTTTCTTTCAGCAACCCCGAGATGCTGTGGTGTCGGAGGTGCATCGATTGCATCCTTTGGACGATTTGACCGTTGATGAGAGGAGAGTGGCTGAAGATGTTTGTAAGCAGTTTGAAGATATTTCTGCAGAGGAGAAGGGTTTAGGTAGAACTCACCTGTTGTCCCATCATATTGAAACTGGAGACGCGGCTCCAATTAAGCAACGTTATTATGTAATGTCACCTGATAAGTTGAACGAGTTGAATCGACAGCTGGACGAGATGTTAGAGCTGGATGTGGTTGAGCCTAGTGAGAGTCCGTGGAATAACCCCGTCATTATGGCTCCCAAGGCGAACGGAGAGATGAGGTTTTGTTTGGATAGCCGAAAGTTGAATGAAGTTTCCAAACATGATGCATATCCGCTTCCTTACATTAACAGCATTCTAGATCAGCTGCGTGACGCCCGTTTTCTCTCGTCTCTCGATTTAAAATCTGCTTTTTGGGAAATTCCTCTTACTTCTTCCTCGAAAGAAAAGACCGCTTTCACCGTACCCAACCGGGGATTGTTCCAGTTTAAAGTAATGTGTTTTGGTTTGACCTCCGCACCCGCTACCCAGCAGCGATTGATGGATAGACTGTTTGGACCTGAGTTTGGAGGGCGTATCTTTGTGTACTTAGATGATATTATCGTGGTTTCTAAAACGTTCCAGGAACATATTGATCTCCTGTTGAAGGTGCTGGATAGGCTACGTTCAGCTAACCTTACGATAAGTCTGTCGAAGTGTTGTTTTTTTCGGAAACAGTTAAAATACTTAGGCTACATTGTAGATGAGCTGGGCTTGAGAACTGATCCTGATAAAATTCAGGCCATTACCGATTTTCCTGTGCCATCCTGTCCCAAGGATGTGAAGCGTTTTCTAGGTACTGCCTCCTACTATCGACGTTTTATTAAGGGCTTCAGCACCATGGCTGCTCCCTTAAATGCTCTTACTTCTACCCGTAAGAATAAACCTCCTTATGTTTGGTCTGCTAAGGCAGATTGTGCTTTTGCAGATCTGAAGAGTGCTCTTACGACGGCACCCGTGTTGGCGTGCCCTGATTTTTCCCTACCTTTTGTAGTTCATTCTGATGCGTCGGATGTCGGAGTCGGTGGGATGTTGACTCAAGTTTTTGATGGTGTGGAGCATCCGATTGCGTATTATAGTCGTTCTCTTAATAAAGCGGAGCGGAACTATTCCGCGACGGAGCGCGAGGCGTTGGCTGTTGTGAATGTTGTAGAGCATTTTCGTGCTTACCTGGAAGGGCCTAAACCCTTTCAGATAATTACAGATCACGCTAGTTTGAAGTGGTTTCTCAATTTGAAGAATCCCACGGGACGTTTAGAACGTTGGGGGTGTAGACTCTCGCCGTTTAATTTTAAAATTGTGCATCGAAAGGGGTCGGAGAACGTTGTACCGGACGCCTTATCGCGTTCTGTGCCAGTTTCTGTTTTAAATCCCTCGGTGAATGATCCGTGGTTTAGTAATATCTTTGCGCGTTGCCGGGATAGACCACAAACGTGTCCTAATTTTCAAATTATAAACGGGAAGCTTTACCGTTATACTAAGGGTAAATTTTCTTTAACTGGTGATTTTGATTGGAAGGAAGTCGTTCCTGCTGAAGAAAGGCAAGGTCGTCTTGCCGAGTTTCATGATTCAGCTATAGGGGCTCATCTGGGAATTGAGAAGACCTATAAACGTTTACGTCTTCGATATTATTGGCCCGGTATGTATCAAGAGGTGTTAGATTATGTGTCGCAGTGTGCGACCTGTAAAGCTTATAAACAACCAAATAGGCCGGCGATCGGATTATTCGGGAACCCTAAAGTCTGTAAAAGACCTTTTCAATGTATTAGTATAGATTTGGTTGGGCCCTTACCCAAGTCCCGCCAACGTAATGAGTATTTGCTCGTGGTAGTGTGTTGTTTTTCCAAATATTGTTTGTTGTTTCCTTTGACGCGTGCGACTAGTGCTGTCGTAGCACAGCGTTTAGAGGATCGTGTGTTTTTGGTGCACGGGATTCCTCAAACTGTGATAGCTGATAACGGGCCTCAGTTTATAGGGCGTGAGGTGAAAGATTTATTTGAGAGGTATTCTGTTCCTCAAGTACATTATACTCCTGTTTATTGCCCACAGGTTAACACCGTGGAACGGTATAACCGTACCATCGTTACTGCGATAGCTGCTTTGGTGGGAAATGACCAGCGAAGTTGGGATACAAACCTCAGTCGGATTCAGTTTGCCGTTAATACTGTTGTGAATGATTCTACCACGTATTCTCCCTTTTTGATCGTACATGGGAGGGAAGCTGTTCTTAATGGTGATGTGTATGGGGAGCCAGAGGATCTCGATAGTATCTCCATCGGTTCTCGAGAGGGTTATGTGGATAAGTTGGGGGAGATGCAAGAAGTTTTTTTGCGAGTGGAGGCGGCTTTGAAGAAGGCGCATTCGCGTAACGCTAAGTATTATGATCGACGTCGTCGTGACCTTGAATTTCAGGTGGGGGACGTAGTTTGGCGACGCACCCATGTAAGGAGTGACGCTGCTAAGCATTTTTCTTACAAGTTGGCCCCTCGTTTTGAACAGTGTACTGTGGTGAAGAAGTTGTCCAAGTTAGTCTACTTGCTGGAAGACGCTAAGGGTCGTCGAACTACCTGCCATGTGAAGGATGTGAAGGGAGCCGCTTGATGTAACTTGGGAAGAGTTAGGTTGCTCTAAGTCTACGTTTTTGTTTTCTGGGATGTAAGTTAATTTTCCCCTCCATAAGGTTTTCTTTTTATTTATAGTGGATGTCCGATGAGTGGATGGAAGGATGCGAGGCGCTGTTGTGCGACCCTCATCGTTATTATGACCCGTCCACTTATTCAGACATAGGATCGAAGGCATTCGACAGGGTTTGGCATGATGGCCTTATAAGCAAGCTTTCTAGTTATGGTTTGTCTTCTGGGTTCATTGCTTGGATATCGGACTTCTTGAGGGATCGATCCATACGAGTCGTCATTGATGGCTGCTCGTCGGATCAAATGGGTATCAATGCCGGAGTCCCACAAGGGTCGGTACTCTCTGCGACGCTCTTCCTGCTACATATCAACGATCTGTTGAAGCCCGGTATCTATGGGTACGCAGATGATAGCACCGTTGTAGAGAGTTACATATCTAGCGCGAGAGCCACTGGGCAGCAAACTCAGGTACTGAGAGAGAGTCTGATCGAGCGTTTGGGCTTGACCCTTGATGTGGTGTCCAAATGGGGCGATGCCAATCTGGTCAAGTTCAACGAGAGTAAGACGCAGGCGTGTCTGTTCTCCGCTAAAAGGAGTCCTTTCCAACTGACTCCAACTTTTAGAGGTGTATCCGTGCCGGTCTCTGACCGTCTTGAACTTTTGGGCGTTACTTTGACCTCTACGCTCAACTTTGGCTCGTTTATCGAGTCCAAGGCTAAACTTGCTGCCAAAAAACTTGGTGTCCTCTCAAAGGTGCGAAGGTACTTCAAGTCTGAACAGTTGCTTACACTATATCAAGCACAGATTCGCTCCTGTATGGAGTACTGTTCGCACCTTTGGGATGGATCGGCTAAGTATCAGCTGGAGGCTCTGGAATCGATCGAGAGACGTGCCAAAAGGCTCATAGGCAACGACACTCTTGTGCGAAAAAGACTTCAAAGTCTTGAACATCGCCGAAAAATTGCTAGCCTATCCGTTTTTTATCGGATACACTTCGGAGAGTGTGCGACTGATTTGCATGATCTGATACCACCTTGTCCTTTTTTCTATCGGAATGCTCGTAGCTCGAAAAAGCGACATCGTTTCATGGTTGATCTTCCAAAGACACGAACGAAGAGATTCGACTCTACTTTTGTGATAAGAACGTCTAAGCTGTGGAATACGTTGCCTGAGTGGGTTTTCCCCGATGGTTACAATCTTTGTGTCTTCAAATCGAGAGTGAATCGGTTTTATCTAGGTAAACACGCTCCATCGTAGACCGTATCGTCGCTTAACATCAGGCGAGATGGCGGTCAAGTGTAAACCTATAAAAGTTAAAAAAAAAAAAAAAAAAAAAAAAAAAAAGGATGGCTGAGGTATTGTCATCTTATTCGTGTTATCTCTGGATAGGATTTCAGATTCCCACCTGTCGTCATAGGTTTTCTTGTTGTTATAGTTTGAAACTGTAGGGTGTTGCTGTTGATAGGTGACTAGACGGAGGGCCGTCTGAATTTTTCTCTTTTCTTTCGAAAAATTCTGGTGATGAGGGGAGTACTGTAACCCTTTTTTTTTTCTCCGCCTGTAAAACGGAACGCGACTCATTCGTAGTCTGTGGTTGCGAAGTGAGGAATTTTTTCCCCTCACTAGATACCGCTTGTTTCGCGAGTGAATCGTTAAAACTTTTTACCGCATCCCTAGGGCGTGGGTTTTGAGTGAAGCGTCCATTTTGTGTCGAAAGGCTTCGAGTACGGTCGCGCCGTTGATTAATTATTAAATACTTGTGCTGGAAGATCGTTGGTGAGTTATGTGCTGTGATTTCGTTTTGTTCGACCGTGGGTCGATCGAAGTTCGATGCGGCGTTATGAAAACTTATTTTTTGTCGTAGTTACGTGTGACTCGAGGGTCCACGAGCGACGCCGTTCCCCGGCGTGTGACGCCGTTCACCGCGCCTGGTGTGAACAAGTTGGTGGTGAACTTGTTGCCTCCTTCAGAAGGTAAAATTTCAAAGTATTATAGTGTTGAAGGACCGCGTGGCGGGCGGGTGTCTGTTTGAAACGTTGCTTATTCGATTGTTTTCTTTATAGGAGGTGTTTGGTTGAGCCGGGGGTATGGGTGAGCCGGGGGTTTGGTGAGCCTGCTTGTTTGGTGAGCCGGTGGTTTGGAGGACCTGGTTTGAGGTCCCCGTGTCCTT
Organism: Ectropis crepuscularia; assembly: GCA_963693475.1. Classification (NCBI taxonomy): domain Eukaryota; kingdom Metazoa; phylum Arthropoda; class Insecta; order Lepidoptera; family Geometridae; genus Ectropis; species Ectropis crepuscularia. Next base: position 868,596 of record OY856355.1, read on the forward strand.
GGAAGGGGTCCAGTGCGAGTCGCGTGCCCTGTACGCGTGGCTGTCTCGTGGTGTCCTCGCCCGTTAGCAGCGAGACCGCGACCGCGCGCTCCTCTACGCAGGTTTTCTTCCATGTTAGAGTGTTGGTGCTTTAAAGTGTGGGAAATGGGGAGTGGTGGGGCATATTTGCCAGGCCGGGCTATGGGCCGTGGATGAGAGGATGTGATCAGGGGGAAATAAGTGACCACTTTAACCAACTAAAGGTGTAGGGTTTTACTCACTATGTTTTCCTGAGCCCGGAGCTCCCCGAGGTAGGACGGTCAGATCCCATGTCAGTCCTTCCGACTTGACTAAACCAAATTACAGTAGAAGGGTTTCACCCGCTATGTTTTCCTAGCGTTAAGCAAACTGGGGTCCTATAAGCCTAGGCTTTAGCCGATATGAGAGGGTTTCTAATGCGGTGTCAGTAGTTTTAGTGGTACATTTCCCCCGAGGATTTAAGCGTCTTATCATGTCAGTGGAGGGGTAGGAATGTCTCCCTCCCTCCGACCTGCCGTCAATAAAGGAAGGTCTTGTTTAAACCTTGATATAGGTTCAACCTTTTATATTTTTTCCGTGGTTATCTGAGTTAATCTAGATAATCTTAGTTTTCCTAGGGGCTTACAGTCATTAAGTACCTTAGTTAACCGGTGGACACCGTTAGTGGCTGATTAGTGTCGGTTATGTGTCACCACTCTTGTAGATTACCTATTGTTTAAGTAATATAGACACCAGTTTAATTTCCCCAGAGGAACCTACTCCCTGGATATCTATTTTCCCATCAATTAACTGATGGTACTACTTCAATCACAGCGTTGTGAATGTGAAGGTATGAGATGGTTATGTAAAACGTTGTAATCTATACTTCCTGTACCTTGTTTATGACTGAGTCAGGACGGATGTTATTCTGGGTAACTATACTTAGCATTTCTGTTTATGTGACCTAGAAAGGGAACCTATTGTAAGTACCCTAATTGTGTAATTCTCGGTTATTATAATTTTATTGTTCTAATGTTGGAGGTTTAAACCTACTGTTTGAAAGGGGTAATTTAAGTGTTATTACCTTTCCCATGTTTAAGTAAACCTGGTGATTTTTGTATGGAACCTTAAGCGTTCGAAGTGGCAGTTAAACTATTGTCTTGAGTTATTCTAGGGTAACATTCAGTGGTCTTTTTACCACCCTATAGAAGGCATATTGGCCTTTAGTTTTGTTAATGTTAGCTGTTCATTTTTTAACCCTACAGGTTCCGGGAGTATGGGGAGGTGGTGACTTTCTAAATAACTCTTAAACCTACCCGGGAGAGTCGGCCCAGGGCTTAACCCCTCACTTCTACCGGTTTTATATATTGGCCCTATTCCGACCCTTACTCAGGGACCCTGTACGGTGGAATTGGAGTTGTTTTGACTCAAAGCGGTTGTGGGAATTCTTATAATTCCTTTTATACTTATAGGTAACAGCAACTCAACGGTCAACCCCTGACCCTTTTAACCCTTTTAACCCTCTGATTATAAATCTATAAGTTTGTTTAGACAAATAAACGCTTGAAAAAGTCTTAATTTTTTATTTCTTCTTAAACATTAACTTTCTTTCCGGGGAGGTTTGGGAATTCAATTTTCACCAATTGAGTTCTCAACCCTTGACCCCAGGATAACCTTACAGTATGTGCTTGAACTCACGCGTTTGTAATTTAACCTGTAACCCGACGTTACCAATTACCATTATTTGTATTTTTGTGATTCATTAGTGATTAGTGCACGGTAATCCTAATTCCGGGCTCACTCTGGAAGAGTGGAGCGAGCAATGCAATGCAGTGCAATGTGCACAGCATTGTTCGTGCTATATGCGACAGCAAATGAAGTGATTCTAAACGTGAATACAACAAGTTGGCTCTTGATCTGTATTCCACTGTAAACTCCATGTCATACAGCTATGTATACATCATCAATGAATAGAGCTCCGAACCCCTTAAATAAGCCATAGCAGCGATCGGCCCATCATCGAGTTCGATTATGTAAATGTATTCCATCGCACCTCTCCCGGCGCGAGTTACGATGTTTGCTCCCCGGGGGCCTACCGTGGACTCGCCACTATCACTCTGATCGATCAATCTTCATCTGCCCTGAAAAGTCATTTTAACTGATCTCACTTGACGTTTTTCTTCAATCTATAACACCCGATTTAAATTAACGTGTGACGTGTCTATGTGTGTTACTGTATCTATAATGTTTTAACGCACACTCGTCTTCTACTTCTACCTAACGCACCTCTTTTGACATTAAACTCGCCTGATGGTTGGTAACGGTGCGAAGATGATGCACGCTGACATAGAAGACACCTATTCGTCTATCTGTGTTATTGTATCTTTAGTTTTATTAACGCACGTAAAAAGGTTGTTACGGTTCCGTAAAACATAAAAACGGAACCCTTATAGATTTTAGTAGTGGTAGGACTCTTAGCAGAGTCCGGCTGGGGAAGTACCACACCTTTGCCAAATATTCTACCGCCAAGCAGTAGTGTGCAAACATTACTGTGTTCCGGTTTGAAGGGCAATGATTCCAGAGAAATTACAGGGCTTAGAGACATAATATCTTAGATCTCTGGGTGACGAGCGCAGTGCAGTGCTAGGTAAGGATTTGGACTATCATGTTTCAATAGCTGCGTGTTACTGTGCTGTTATGTGACAGGCATGTTGCTTACCATCAGGCACATGACCAGCTCGTCTCGTCACTCTATGCTATAAAAAAAAAAAAATCGTCATGTCTGTCTGTCTGTCCGTCCGTATGTCACAGCCACTTTTTCCCGAAACTTTGAGAACTACACTATTGAAACTTATCAAGTAGATGTATTCTGTGAACCGCATTAATATTTTTACAAAAAAAAAAAAAATTAGGGTTGCCCCCCATACTTAGCACTGAAACTCAATTTTTTTTCATCAAACCTACACGTGTGCGATGTCTATCGATAGGTCTTCAAAAATGATGTTGAGGTTTCCAATATAGTTTTTGTCTACACTGAATAATTTGCGCGAGAGACACTTCCAAAGTGGTAAAATGTGTCCCCCCCCCTCTAACTTCTAAAGTAAGAGAATGAAAAAACTAAAAAAAATATATGATGTACATTACCATGCAAACTACCAGCGAAAATTGGTTTGAACTCGATCTGATGAGTAGTTTTTTTTAGTACGTCATAAATACATTATTATTAAAACTTCGATCAAAGTCACAACGAACTAAAAAAACTACGTGTACTATGTATATTATGTTACTTGCTGCAACGGAACCCTTCATGGGTGAGTCCAACTCGCACTTGGCCACTTTATTTTAAAGGTGAGCTGAGGGTTTAACGTTTAACTAAAAATGTCTTAGCTTTTCTTTCTGCTTGAAATGATAGAAACAGCAATAACAAAGCCAATGCCGATTTAATTAGGCGTTGAAGCGGCTGATGGTAATGGATATTTAAGAATCAAACGAACTTACCTTGTGATGTTTGATGTCTAATTATACGAGCGTCTTGAACGAAGATGATTACTGTTTACATGCAGCAGCACGCGAGATGATGCTGTCCTTATCACACTTTTAGAGTTATTTTTGTACTCTTTTAATTGATTAATTTTTATTTTTTTTTACTTGCGAATACCGCCACTATTTTACCCTACATCGCCATATTGGTTCCTGGCAACCATCATTTTTCAGAGCCTTATTTTTTCGATAGATCTAAGGGGATCGAAAAAAAAAAAGGGGGGGTTGGGTGTGTAATCATCTTCGTTCAAGACGCTCGTATAATTAGACATCAAACATCACAAGGTAAGTTCGTTTGATTCTTAATTATACAGCGCATCTTTCCGAAGATGATTACTGTTTACATGCAGATGTTTAGAGCATCGAAAAAATACCACAACATAATAGCGATCAGTATAACATTTATTCCCTTTTAACAATAAAATTGCTTAACAATGTAGGAATTCACATATTTAATCACATATCTAAAGATGATCAACATTAGAGATTTATTTAATACATAAGTATAGTCTTTAAGATAATTATCTATTATTTACTTGAACAATCATTTTAATTAAATATCAATTATTGTCGAAATAAAGTGCCTACAAATTCGTTTTGCCCTGATTGCAATATATCTTTTTTATAATACTTTAAAAAAACATTAGATGATTGAGACCAACCTGCTGCTTTGCGAATAACCTCAAGATTAACTCCAACCCTGTGAGCAGCTGATGTTGACCCATGTCGGGTACTGTGAGCACCAAATAATTTTGTATCAATGCCACTTTTCTCAAGAATTGATTTAACCCAATGCGATACAGTCTGAGAACCAACTTTCTTGTGTGGTTTTTGATAACTGATAAACAGTAAATCTTCTTGCTGTCGTAGAGAACTAGTTTTATCTACATACATTTTGAGACACAAAGCTGGACACACTTTAGGATTTTCTTTAACATATGGTAGTACAATCAATGGCTGAAAAGCATTTGGTCTTGAGGTTTTTACTAAATCATCCACTCTAATTTGAATTTGTTCTGAATCAAATATTATATTTTTTATTTTAATCAGGCTAAGTGTCTGCATTCTTTGTGCAGATGCTAATGCCAAAAGTGTAATTGTTTTTAATGATAAATCTTTTAATGAAATCATATCATTAGGAAAATTATTACCCAAATAATTTAATACTAAATTGGGATCCCAGGTAGTATCGTATTTCGGTGCAGGGGGTTTTAACCGATAAACTCCTTTAAAGAACCTTTTAACGGTATCGTGACAAGTGATGTCTTGGCCTAACAGTATGGACAAAGCTGAGCGATGACTGTTGAGCGTATTGTAACCTGCACCGGAAATACATTTTTCTGTCAAGTATTCAATCACCTGTGTAATATTGGAATCGCAATAATCAAGACCCTTGCTTTTGCAATATAGCCACCATGATTTTAAGGATGAATTATATTGACTTAATGTATTAGTAGAGAAACCGGCCATTACTATATCTAATGATGCGTTAGGTATTCCGCGTTTCAGTAGCGACTGCCTGATAATTTCCCTGCCATCAGGGTCAGATCCGCATGAAGAGGATGCTGCTCCGTGAAAGGCGAGATTAGAAGGCTTTTATTAGGTTGAAAATATATTACTTCTGAAACTAGCAATTTGGTCCATACGGGATACCACGGTTGAGAGGGCCAGTATGGTAGTACAACAACACCCTCTGCCTTGTCATATTTAATTTTGTGTAAAACTTTAGAAATTATGCTAAAAGGTGGAAACGCATAAAAATTTATGTTATTCCATTTAACCGTAAACGCATCAATAATTTCAGAATTTGGGTCTAGCTTCCATGAAGCATATCTCTGACATTTGTGATTTTGATTACTAGCAAAAAGATCAAATTCAGGAGTCCCGAAATTAACCTTTATCTGAAGAAATGCATAATCTGCTAGTTCCCATTCAGTGTCTATGTAAAATTTTTGACGCGATTCAAAATCTGCGACTACATTCATGTTGGATTGTATGTAAGACGCGAAAATGTGTAAGTTTCGTTTTTCGCACCACTGCCATATGTCACGTGCAATTTCGTTTAAGTGTGTGAATTGTATTCCACCCATTTTATTGATGTAGGCAATAGCGGTAGTATTATCTATTCTTAATAAAATATTGCAATTACTAATCCGTGAGGCAAATGTTTTGAGACTATAGAAGGCAGCAAGTAATTCTAGAGTGTTTATGTGCAACAGTCGTTGTGAACTATCCCAATGGCCGTGAGCTGTTTCATCATTACAAGCGCAGCCCCATCCAGTATTTGATGCGTCGCTATATATCACAAGTGAGTAATCTCTATTTTGAAATGAACAACCTGCGGAGTCAATGTGGTTCTTCCACCATTTGAAGTCATCTTTTAAATGTTTAGGTAAAGTCATATATTTGTTATAATTGTCAGAATAGTCGAGTGCCAAGAATTTTTCTCGTTCAAACATTTTCGTGTAAACCCAGCCGTATTCGACAGCGGGACATGCTGAAGTCAGCAACCCGACATAACTAGCTAGTTTTCTGATTATGCATCGTTTTGTATTTAGTAAATCGTTTGTTAATAATTTTATACGTCTTTTCTTGTCATCTGGTAAAGTCAAGTGCATTTTTGATGAATCAAATATAAAACCCAGAAATGTGCATATTTGTGTCGGGTATGTTTGACTTTTAGCATCATTGATCAAAAAACCTAATTTTAAAAGTAAATTTTTGGTTGTATCCACGTTATCAACACAACTGTCAAATGAATTTCCAATGCACAAGAAATCATCAAGAAAATTGACGGATAGATGACCTAAAGAACGAAGATGATGTAGAACCGGTTTTAACAACTTTGTAAATACATAGGGAGCAGTGCAAAGTCCAAATGGTAAAACGTTGAATTCAAATAATTGATTATCAAACATTTCAGAATCCCAACTAAAACGAAGGTAAATTCTATCACTTCTAGCAACTGGCACAAAAAAATACGCATCTCTGAGGTCTATAGTAGCCATAAAGGCATTTTCATCTATCAATTTTAATGCGGTACGATAGTCTTCCATTTTGAAATGGTCTATATAGATGAATTTGTTTAAATCCTTTAAATTCAAAATAAACCGATGTTTTCCGTTGGATTTAGGAACTGTAAAAATTGGTGAGATGAATTGTTTTTCACATGGTGAACAGGTAGAAATATAACCAGATTCTAATAAATCTGTAACACATTTATCTATTATATCGATGTCTTTAGACGAATATGACCTATTTTTAGCCGTATGTATTTGATATGGGTCAGAATGAAAAGGAATTGTGTAACCATTAATCCACGACAAAATAATTTTATCATTCGTAATGTGACGCCATTCATGTTGAAAGTACTGAAGTCTACCGGCTAAAGATGTATCTGTACTAAGTACCTGCGACGTAGAAGCTAGCGTCGTCGAGTTTGCGGGTAAGACCTCGAGCGAAGAGTCGATGCCGGTGGTGGTGCACGACGGTAATCGCGCGGCGGCGCGGGCGCCCGTGTCGGAGCCGGCGGCGGAGCTGGGTGCCGATACTGGTCCGGGTACACTCGCGTCTCGGCGACGGCTGGTGGTCGCGGTGCCCCCCGTGCGTTTAAAGCTACCCGATTGCGAGCCGAAGTACTCGGCTGGGAGCGAAGCTGATTAAATTTTCCGCTATTGAACCTTAACTCTGAAGCGGACATTGATATGGTCTTAGATGACTTAAGATGTTCAGATAAATTAGTACCGAACAAATGTTCATCAATTTTTGTATTTTTTATAATATCTCGTTTTTGTTTGCTAATGGCATTTATGATAGCAAATCGTCTTGAGAGAGATTCTCTATAGTGCGTGTCGCATAGCAACCGCCCGGCGTCGCTCAGGGTTTTAATAACTTCTTGTGGTATATTCTCTGTTTGTGTTAGAGCCAAGTTTAATGCTTTTCCGATTGCTGAGATACAGCTTGACATTTGATTTTGCTTTTGTTCACTGTATGAGTCCCTTTTTACGTTGATGTCAGATAATGCCGATTTTATCTCGGGGTTAAGAATGGGTGCCTTCATGTGTGTGCAATTTTCCGCAGGCAAATATTTCTTTAAAAGATTGACCTTTTCTTCTTTTGGCAGCCCATTGGTTAAAATATGTTTCCATCGTGTGGCTAAATCTTTGTGCAAATTATCGCCGTAAGATTTCTCTTGTGTTGGGTCTGACCCCAATAATTCTAAAATTTCTGGATCTAATTCATTATTTTCGCCTATTAGATGTTCTTCTGTTGGTGCCTCAGGCGGGACCTCGTCTGTAAGGACGAAAACGTTACTAGTTACACTTCAAGTAGGTAAGTAGGTTAAATTAACTCCACACACGCCTTGCGTCGGGATAGTTTTATATTTTATCCACACACAGTATAAGTCGGGATAGGTAGGTACCATGTAGGTAGATTGAATTAATACTATGAAATCCACACACCATAATCAGGTCGGGACATATTTTCCACACACGTTATACGTCGGGATAATTTGTAAGAATGTTTCATCAACATAGGTAATTTTATTTATTTTTACTTTACTATTTTATTTTAGAAGGTACACAGAGAAAAACTTGATCTAATTATAGACTCACCTTGAACTTCTTGGTCACTGGCTTGGGCTTCCAAGAAATGATTGGAATGGGCGATAGATAATAACGAACTACCTCCCGATTCTTCCGAAGACGACGACGATGACGAAATAATTCTTCTTCTTTTGTTTTTTATTAACTTTTTCACTTTTCCTAAAACCCTATCAACGATATCACTTTCATCTTTATCTGATCGCTTTCTTTTACCCATTTTATTTTATTTTGCTGTTGGAAGAGAAGCAAATTTACGTGTGACTCGGACGACACAAAATCACGTAATGATGGTTGCCAGGAACCAATATGGCGATGTAGGGTAAAATAGTGGCGGTATTCGCAAGTAAAAAAAAAAAAAATTAATCAATTAAAAGAGTACAAAAATAACTCTAAAAGTGTGATAAGGACAGCATCATCTCGCGTGCTGCTGCATGTAAACAGTAATCATCTTCGGAAAGATGCGCTGTATAATAGCTATTATGGCTATACGACTGCATTTTTTGTTGCTAATTTTATAAGTTAGTAGTTTTTTTTTCTTTTTTTTTTCGCAGTGTGCCGTGGAAAATACTATAACCACGCATATGAGCTCTTAACAGACTAATGATGCGTCTTTGTGACTGTTGTGAAAGTCTGTATTGGATGTCAATGTTTGGAAAAATATTATTAACTTTTATTAAAGCACTTTTTCGATTAAACTATGGTAGCACCCCTTAACAATTTGTGGGCTTCCTAACGAGAATTAGGTACTTATTGGCTGATTTAGAAGCTTTTGCAAGCAACGGGCTTATTGGAGCCTTGATGGAGACCGAAACTAAATAAGATTTCTTTATGAGGGTACTTTCTTTGGGCACTCTTCAACAACTTCTCATAAACCCATTCTTAAATTCTTTGTCTCGATCGAATTTCCGGTAAGAATGGGATGGGTGTAAGCAATGATAAAATACACGATGCTCAGTCATACCACATACTATCAAGTGAGTGCGTCTACATTTGTATTTTTTGCAATTCGCAAAGGTGTTTTGAGTGTACTTTTGCGTTTAGTTTGCGCCTTTTCTCTTTGTGTAATGTGTCCCTGAATTCAAACGCCCGAAAAAAAACAGTGTTAATTTTGACGAAGTAATAACACAGATCGTATATCACTTGAACTCTAGTAGTTTGCATTTCAAAATATGAAATAAACCCGCTTCAGCCACACCAACACGGCGTAGTTTAAAGTTTAATGGCTCTAGAATTATTTATTATTATTATTAGAATCTTTAAAGAATTAGTTTATTTCAATAGGTTAATCTTTCTTTCAGCAAAAAATATACAGCTTTGGCCAAATGTATTGAGCACCCCTACACATTTCAAGTTTTGTAAGAAATATCAAAGGGTAACAACAAACAAAATAAAGTAGCCAAGTGCGAGTTGGACTCGCCCATGAAGGGTTCCGTTCCAGCAAGTAACATAATATACATAGTACACATAGTTCTTGTAGTTCGTTGTAACTTTGATCGAAGTTTTAATAATAGTGTATTTATGACGTACTAAAAAAAAACTACACATCAGATCGAGTTCAAACTAATTTTCGTTGGTAGTTTTCATGGTAATGTACATCATATATTTTTTTTAGTTTTTTCATTCTCTTACTTTAGAAGTTAGAGGGGGGGGGGACACACATTTTACCACTTTGGAAGCGTCTCTCGCGCAAGTTATTCAGTGTAGACAAAAATTATATTGGAAACCTCAACATCATTTTTTAAGACCTATCGATAGACACCCCACACGTGTAGGATTGATGAAAAAAACATTTTTGAGCTTCAGTTCTCAGTATGGGGGGCACCCCTAATTTTTGTTTTTTTTTAAAACTTTTGTAAAAATCTTAATGCGGTTCACAGAATACATCTACTTACCAAGTTTCAACAGTGTAGTTCTCATAGTTTCGGCAAAAAGTGGCTGTGACATACGGACGGACAGACAGACAGACAGACAGACATGACGAATCTATAAGGGTTCCGTTTTTACGTTTTACGGAACCCTAAAAATGAATAACCATTTAATAATACACAATAAATATTTGGTTGATCCACCTTTTGCTTTCACAACAGCAGCAATTCTTTTTGGAATGGACCGTACAAGTTTGTCGTAGTCTTCAGAGGTAATTAAATTCCATTCCAGGCGCAAACAACGTTTCAAGTCTTCTTTGTTGCTGATGGTGTGGCGCCTGACTCTGCGTTTTAATAAACCCCATAAATGCTCAATGGGGTTCAGATCTGGAGACTGGGCGGGCCACTTGAGTAGCTGAACGTTATTTTCCTGGAACCACGTCCTTGTGAGGGCTGATTTATAACATGGTGCGTTATCCTGCTGGAATATAACGTGTTCCATCTTCGTATCCCAAAAAGTGCAGTGAATGAAGTTGGTAACACAGATTCGAGTACATTTACGTACTTTGAAGCATTCATTCGGCATTCATCCGGCGACGCACAAACGTCACACCGGAAAACCAAAAAACTGAAAAATAAGAAAAATGTGATTTTCTTAAAATAAACATAATTTCCAATAGACACTTTATTTTCCTAAAAATTTGCTAAATATTATTAGATAGGCAAATGGATTATCTCACCTCAAAATTTGATTCATCTGACCACACAACATTCGTTCAATCTTCTGCGGCGAAATGTTGGTGTTGTAGAGCCCATGCATATCGCGCTTTCTCGTTGTCCTCCGAGAGCCATGGCTCCTTCCGAGCTTTACAACCTCTCAGGCCAGCTTCTTGTAGTCTACGGCGAGTTGTTAACTAGGAATTGTTTTATTAATTTCGGCTGACTGAGCGAGCTCCAAAGACCTTTTTCTCCTATTTTTTAAAGACTCTCTCAGCAACTGACGGTCCTGGCGGTCAGTGGTAATGCGTTTTCGCTCAGTTTTCGGTCTATGTTGATGTGATCCGGTAATAGCGAAACGTTCAATATCGTATTGCACTGATCGATGCGAACATTTTACTGTTTTGGAAATCTCTATTTACGATTTCCCTTCCCTGTGCAAAAGCTGTATCTGCACACGTTGTTCCAATGAAAGTTCGTTTTTTTGTCATTTTACAAAGATATCACTGTAATCTATAAAAAAAACACTAATAGCACACTAGATCACTGGATGTTACCATGACAAGCGATGGTAGCGAACTGAAATTATTAGAAATATTTTCAAAATTACAAAATTTATTGCACACAGGTGTTCTATTGCTATTTATGATGTGAGTTATTGTTTTGAGCTTTTGCGGATGCTGACAAAGATAAAATTAAAAGTAAATAAATAAAAGAATACTTTTGGCCAAGGCTGTATTTATTTTTGCTTCTGATACCCCCAATTCATGGAGAAAACAATAAGCTAAAACGCCGACGGGCTAAATCGCTGGGCGCAACTAGTCTCCAAATAAAACAGCTAATTTGAGCAGCCTCCTAATCCGTCGGAACCTTTTAGGGGCAAACAAATGAGACAGGCATTAATTCGCCTCGACTCGTTCTGAACAAAGTTCTTCCCTGATGTGTCTATGATGAGTTTAGGGTACGTACAGATTAAACGCGGGCCTTAAGAGCGCGTTGTCGCATTACACTCTTTCGCTGCCACATTAGAGAAATCTTTAATTTGATAAATTGATTAAACAACTGTAAAATTTAACTGACCCCATGGCCGAGTGGTAGTCAATCTGAGCTGTAGATCATGGGTACCATTCTCACCCAGGAAATATATTTCTGTGATATCGACGGATATTTGTACTATGTCTGGGTCTGTGTTTCTGGCGTTTTACAATAGGGTACCGGACTGGGTAAAAAATACACTATTCTAATTAGTCCGTCAGCTAGATCATGAAAAAATATGGGACACGTATTTTTTGTTTTTTCAAAATATTAAAAATCGACAGAGATATAGACCATCAAACTTCGAGAGTGGGGGGTCGCGACGTCACTCGTGAGTAAAAAACGTAGGCACAAGTGACGTCACGCGAAACTTCTAAGCGCTGTATCTTCGTAATTTTTTGTTTGTGAAACAAAAGAAAAAAAACGTGTTCAACATTTTTTAGAAATCTAACTGACGGACTAATTAGTGTTTTTGCGGATTGTACCCTATTATAAAGAATTGTATCTACTAGCTGGCTACCTCCCTTTCGTACAAGCTTTGTTTAGTTTCGGACTAGACAGTGTTGTTTTAAAAAACCAAAAATATTTTTCTCATTCATTCATCAGCCGCAAGACGTCCACTGTTGGACATAGGCCTCCCCCCTAGATTTCCACAACGAACGGTCCTGCGCAACCTGCAACCAGCGGTTTCCAGCGACCTTTGTGAGGTCATCTGTCCATCTAGTGGGAGGCCGTCCAACACTGCGTCTTCCGGTTCGTGGTCGCCACTCGAGAACCTTTCTTCCCCATCGGTTGTCAGTTCTGCGAGCGATGTGGCCTGCCCATTGCCACTTCAGCTTAGCTACTCTTCGAGCTATGTCGGCTACTTTCGTTCTTTTGCGAATATCCTCATTCCGGATTCTGTCGCGCAAAGAGACTCCGAGCATGGCTCTCTCCATAGCTCGCTGTGTGACTTTGAGCTTTGTTATGAGGCCCACAGTTAAGGACCACGTCTCAGTTCCATAAGTCATCACTGGCAACACGCACTGATTGAAGACTTTCGTCTTCAAGCATTGGGGTATTTTGGACTCCAAGATGACTCCAAGATTTTTCTCATAGATAGTTAGTATTGTAAATTTCTTTATTCCCACGTATCGTATGATATCGTAAGATTTAAAGTTGATATAAAATGATGTATTATTACCAAAACCCGAACCACTTATTACACGTTATAGAGCCACGCACTAAGAACGTTCCTAAGGTTACCGGGCCAGGAATCGAACTGTAAATTCAAACAAAGAAACGTTCAGAATCCATTGCGGCGTTTCCAACAACGTAAAAAATTACCAAGATGTAGTTAAATCAATTCGTCCCTCTTAAACCGTTGGCCTTGTTTGAATTACAGACGAACTTTACTCATTTGGAGCTCGCATTGCGCCGCAGAGCAGGTTCTCAGGGTCTCGTAATTAAAAACTGGGGTTTTATTATCGCATACCTGTGAGGACCCTAAGAAATTAATTGTACGAAATGAGAGAAATGAAAATTCTGTCTCCGGCACTTGACTTTAAACGCTGTGGGGGTTCTGTAGCTTTGGCGTATCTTTCATTGTTTTATCATAATCATCATCCATTGCGGAATTTCAGCCTCTCCTTATGTATACCATTAAGTTCGATCTGTAGGTCCTGTCATCCACTGTTTCCCAGTCATTCCACGCAGGTCATCGCTTACCGTAATTAATAAGTTTACGCTTGATTGGCTGTTTCGCTTGGTGTTAAGCTACCATGTGGCTACGATGGAAAGCATTTACTTAGAATAATCCGATTCTCTCTCAACTTGAACACACAACAAATATACACATCAGGAAAAGCCTAGGTAAGCCCATTCCAAAGTCTAACTGTTAGTTAAACGAAAGTGGGATTGAACCTCTTCGTTCCAGGCTAGAGAAAATCTTCTATGAAACAGTGTCGTCATTTCAAACTTTCTGATATATGCTCCTGTTTTTATTTTACTTTTATAGGTATACACTTGACCGCTATCTCGCCTGGTGTTGAGCGACGATCTACGATAGAGAGTGCTTACCTCGAGGAAACCGATTCACTCTCGATTTGAAAACACTAAGATTGTATCCATCAGGAAAAACCAATCGGGTAACGCATGGTTGTCGAAGAAACAAAACAATGTTTTCAAAACGATCATATAGTGACGGTGAAAAAACATGAAGTTACCCGGACCCTGAAGTACTAGATTAATTTTAAGAAAGATTAAAACCTTATCGTATCAATATTTTTTTCAGCTTTAGGTATCAATTCAAACTGAAGCGTTTCTGCAGTAGACTAAGAGCCGGTTTTCACGGAGCGGTTGCCAATCGCGCCCGCGCGCGGGTGCGGCAGATTTGTATGTAAAATTGAATTCAAAACTCACGACGCGGTTTACGGCCGCGGCGGCTGCGGCAGCCGCGTGGCTGCGTGAAAATTGGGCCATACTTGTATTCTGTTCACCGTCGCTTCGATGCTAACACATATGTAGGAAATTACAACATCGGCCGTAGCGTACGTAAAATAGAACGTATTTAAAAAAACTGACGTTCAGTGAGTTCCCTAGTATTCGTTCTACTGTCGTATTGTCGATAACAATACTTCTGTAGGAGGCAAACGACCTCGAGACTCCTCACCCAAACATAAACCGTACATTCCCTCGGCTATTGTCACCAATTTTAAAGGGGTTCACTTTTACAGGGTAAATACGAGGAACGAGTTAAAACGCGGAAGTTGATCACGAGAGAGTAAACCGCAGGTGTCGCGGCGCCGCAGCACGCCCTCTGGCGGGTAACTCGCAAATTAAAAAACATCTCACTCTGTTGTTGTTTTTTTACAAATAAACATGACGCGGACAAAAGGCGTCCCGGTCCCGGGGGGGATGTTTGCCCGGAGACGCGCGCGTTTCCTGCGCACCCCGGACGGGAATCGAATAAAACTTTCAATGGAATTGGATGGAATGAGTCTGAATGAAGTTTGAGGATGAAAAACACTGGTTTGAATTATCACTCTTGCTTACTACATATAATGTTCACTGACTGCGAGCCGCGTTTTCAGCCTATGTAGTGGTAGGACTTTGCAGAGTCCAGCACCACCAAGACGTCACCGTGTTTCGGTATGAAAGGCGATATGCTCAGAGAAATCACAAAGTATAGAGATAAACTATCTCAGATTGTTGTGGGGACGAGATCAAAACATACATCGTCAATCGTCATAATTCAGATTCTTTGTGTTCAAAAACTGTTTTGGGCAGGCATATTGCTTACCGTCAGGCGCATGTCTTGCTTGTCCCTTTACTATACATTATAAAAATTAAATAAAGCATTGGTTATTTTTAAGCTATTGCATAGCTTTTATCGCGGGCCTGGAGACCGATTGTTACTAATGGTGCATCTCTTTCTTATGTTCACAAAAAAAGAGGGAGGGAAGACTGTCACGCCGTCCTCCCCACTCGGTCATTCGACTTTCAATCTTATGGCTTTACATTTACAGACTAAATGCTCTTAGCAGTGTTGCCAACTTAACGGATTTCCCGTGATACGTAGTGGATTTGAGTACGTAGAGAACGGGAAAATAACTTTCTAACGGCTATTATCATAGCATATTTTGGAATAGGTATATCAATGAAGCAATAATGTCAGCGTAAAAGCTCACTAGCTCACTATTTAATCAATTTTAGGGATTTTTAATTTAACTTAAGTTTAGGGATAAATATTTTGAGTAGGTGGAACACTGATATCGCGACGTTTAAAATTGGATGTACATGAATGTCAATGTCACTAAATATGAATAAACAAAAAACAAAGTGCCATAAAAGCAAGTTATAGTGAAAAAGCTGAAAATCTTCATGTTCCAAGAAGCGTGCTATAATTGAGATGTTTTGGCTTAACAATATGGAATCTGGATTTACTAAAGGGAATAGGTAGTTCCAATTTACCAAAGAAGGCAAACTTTTTTGCAATCAAGAAACAAAGACTTTTGTAGTTCAGAATAATTCATGAACGTGAAAACAACTTTGTAAGTACAGTTTTACGTTTGATACTATTTACCTATGTATAATACATAAAGCAGCCTAGTACATAAATATGTAATAGATGATTTTCGGCTTAGAACTTCATCTTTAACACTGTTTACAAAGTTAGGTTATGTGCGTAAAATATAATAAGCGTTTGTTTGCTTGTTTCAGATCTAGATTATCTTATGCAATGATGTTGTTGAATATGTCCAAATAAAAAGAGATCTAAATGTGTGTACTGTCAAGTGTCGCGTATGTCCTGAACACAATAAAATATGAAACAGCCTTGGATATGGGATAAGGAGCAGCTTCATCTGAAAATACCTGTGTCTATCATAAATCTGTGGAAGAAGCTACAGCCAAAGGCTGCGGACAGGAACTATGTTTTCATATTGCAAAAGAAAGCAATCCATGGTTTATATAATTTATCAGCTAGAGAATCAGTACGGTAGATTTTCACCACATAACAACTTTAGTATGATAGCAATGAAGGGATCATTGTACATATTTATATTTATCAATGTATAATGTATGTAAGAAAAAATCAAAGTCAATGGCAGAAATTAAATCTGAATCCTAAAGCACACCATAAACACAAAATTGTATTTCCTACGCTTCTATATTTTTGCAATCCCTGCACAAGCTCTCAATGAAATCAAGTTTAAAAATGAAATAAAAACCTATTGAGCAAGGCAACAAAGTCAAGTGTTAGTCAAAGTTAAAGATAACATATGGAAGAGAAATGTGTTGAAATTGGAATCTTGTAGTAAGGTAAAATAGTAGATTTATAAAACTTTTGGTGTAACATTGTTTGTACTCAAATCATGTACTTAGTATACTGTATTAAATATTGGTGGACAATTCACACACAATTCACTGCTTTAAATTGCTGAGGCTCCTTTACAGCTGCTTATATTAATTTTTACCTTAGTTATTTTATTAATAACTTAATCTTATTATGTACACAGATTCTTTGATTTTTTGTGAATAACGTTACCACATGTTCTTATGAATTTATGGTTCGAATAAATGAATTGAATTGAACAGGAAAATAAAAAAAATTAAACATTAACAGTTGTATAATGAAGTAATAATAAACTAATAAAAATAATCTTATGTTAGTGAATTAGACTGGCGAGCGAATTAGAAGCCATGAGCTTAGTGGGTATAGTAGCTCTGCCTGCGAAGCTGAGGGTTGTGGGTTCGATTCCCACCCAGTGCAGTAATGTGCAAACATTACTGTGTTCCGGTTTGAAGGGCAATGTTTCCAGTGAAATTACAGGGCATACAGATAATACATCTTATATCTCTGGGTGACGAGCGCAGTGCAGTGCTGCAGGTAATAATTTGGACTCTTCATGTTCCAAAAGCAGCGTGTCACTGTGCTGTTATGTGGCAGACATGTTGCTTACCATCAGGCACATGTCCTGCTCGTTTATAATATAGAGTGATGAGTCACATTATTAAAAAAAAATGTTTGCACTGTGGCTGGGTGTTTCTTCATATTTTATCTATCTATATAAATATAAATCAATACCACTTTTCATTGTTAGTAAACTCCTCCTAAATGGCTGGACCGGTTTGAATGTTTTTTTTGTATATATTTGGGTAGGACCCTGGAAGGTTTAGATTCACAAATCAGCTCGACAGATGGCGCTGCAGTTGATATCTAGGTTATTATTCGAGCGAAGCCGGAGCGGGCCGCTAGTCTTCTATAAATACAAAAGCGAAAGGTCACTCATCAAGGAATCTCAGAAACTACAAATGCTAGGAATCTGAAATTTTGTATGGAGGTCCCTTTTAGCACGTAGGCGCTCACTAAGACGGGGTTTTGCGAAATTCAACCCCTAAGAGAGTGAAACAAGGATGAACTGTTGTATGAAAATTCGTGATTTTCAAAGTTATCAAATTTTGTCTCTAGATACCTGATACGAAGCACTTAAATGTTTGTTTTATCAATTTTGTGATTTCGAACTGTATGGGTGGTATGGGGTGAAATTGGGGTTGAAATAGGGGATGAATGTCAATATGAAAATTCCCAACCGTTGAAGATAAAACCATGAAACTCTGTATAATACACTTGACACGAAACAAATAAATGTTTGTTCTAGCAATTTTGTAATTTCGACCTGTATGGGGATGAAATTGGAGTTGAAATGGGCGACGATTGTATCTTACGCTTTCACATCTAAACAACAGAACCGATTTTGATGAAATTGTATTATTACCTTAATATTTATTTTGCACAGACGAAGTTGCGGGTAATGCATGCCAATATTGCATGCCTCTCGCAGAGGCCAGTTTGTATGGGGCAACTTTTAAAATGTTTTGTATTATCTTATCTTACCTACAAACAGCAATAAAGATTTTTGTATTTTGTATTTGTATTTGTAAAGCTAGTAGCAAGTATGTATTTAAAACTGTATAAGTATTATATCAGCTATCTGGCCGCCATAGTACAAGCTTTGCTTAGTTTCAGTACCTGGTTGACCGAGCTTTGCTCGGTTTTTTTTTCGTAAAATTATGTTTAGGAAGATACGAATTACGTACTGATGAAATATCACTACATACCTAGTATAAAACGCTTCCCGCTGTCCTTCTCTCCCTACATACCACATATATATTTAGATCTTTCAAACCACGCAAAGGATTTGATGTATTTTAAATAGGTCCCCTAAGCATACATAGGTACATAAAAAGGATTACAAAAAAGTCCGTTGTTGTATATATCTATCTTTAACGGCTTAATATTGCTTAACCCTTCACGCGTGTGACGAAAACTCGCGGAACGGTCCGTACGTCCCGGCTAGATCATTATCACATATTATTATTATATATTCAGTATAATATACCTACATTTATATATTACCAGAAAGCCCTTGAAATGTAGTTTACTATTATATTAAATTCTAACTATTTACAACATTAATTAATCCTGTCACGAAATGTAAAGTTTACATTTTACGCCCGTTGTAAAAAAGTTTTGGATTTCACAGCATTTCAAAGTCATTATGCTTTTTCACTAATAAAAGAACACAACACACAAATAATTTTAGCTTTAGCACGTTCGCCATAGTTTTTTTAGTAGATTACAATACAATACTAACCGTTTTCACATTTTCTGGTTTATAAAAAAAAAATCTTTGTCGTGGGGCAAAATGGCGTCGGACAATCGCGACAAAAAAATGGCGGAGTAGAATCCGTATTTCTTATTTTTTTAGGCCAAATGAAGCTTTATTTCTATTGTGTTACTGGTAAATTTTACGGAATTGAAATTCCGAATAGACTAGTACCAACATTATAACGTGTTAAGACGTATACATGTCACAATCCGTCTTCCAATAGAGAGCTTTCCTTACGCAACTATGCGTTGCGTAAAGCACGTGAAGGGTTAAAATCGCTTTGTAAATAAGGTATTATTGACGAAGCGATTTAAAACAATATTTAATTGAGATCTTAACTTAAATAGGTTCATTGTGCATTTCATATAGATCAATATAGGCCTTAGGCACATCATGTAATTTAAATTAATGCTTTCGAGGATATTACCGATTTAATATGCAATGCAATGGGACATTTTTACCAGCATTGCACCCGTGCAAAGCCGGAGCGGGTCGCTAGTGAATAATTTTCTTTTTTTAATCTTGCCGGAATAACATAAAAAAAATTTAACGGGATATTTTTTCAATAAAGTATCTTCGAGTCTTGCTTAACAGCGCCATCTATTATACTGTTATACTGTTGCTGTATCAGTTAGTTTGTATAGGAACATTAAGTTACAAGTATTGTATTGTAACTTACATTTATCAAGCACAGATTCGCTCCTGTATGGAGTGAGTACTGCTCGCACCTTTGGCATGGATCGGCTAAGTATCACCTGAAGGCTTTGGAATCGATCGAGAGACGCGCCAAAAAGCTCATAGGCAACGACACTCTTGTGCGAAAAAGACTTCAAAGTCTTGAACATCGCCGAAAAGTTGCTAGCCAATCGGTTTTTTATCGTATACATTTCGGCGAGAGTGCGACTGATTTCCATGATCTTATCCCACATTGTCCTTTTTACATCGGAATGCTCGTAGCTCGATAAAGCGACATCGTTTCATGGTTGATTTTCCAAAGACATGAACAAAGAGATTTGACTCTACTTTTGTGATAAGAACGTCTAGGCTATGGAAATACGTTGCCTGAGTGGGCTTTTCCCGTTGGCTACAACTTTTGTGTCTTCAAATCTAGAGTGAATCGGTTTTTTTCTAGGTAAGCACGCTCCATCGTAGACCGCATCGTCGTTTAACATCAGGCGAGATGGCGGTCAAGTGTAAACCTATTAAAGTTAAAAAAAAACGCCAATACTTGGATAAAATTTGTTCGTGTTTTTTTAGATTCTATTAAATTAGAAGGACTCACAGTAAATGAGGAATTTGAAAAAAATGGTTTGATCTGGTTTCGAACCGCGCACTTCTGTATTTGAAACCGCCCAATTTCTCGGTTGTGATATAACGACAATAAACACAATCATGTACGAAATACGCATTCGTATTCTAATGATATTGTAGCAATTCTTAATTGCTTCAAAATGCGCTTAAAACGCCGTTTTTGACCCTACCTAAATCCTAGCTAAATCGATTTATCGCCTCCGAAACCCCCTGCATAGAGACTAAATTTCATCAAAATCGTTGAAGCCGTTTCCGAGATTCAGATTCTGTATACTAAATACATATAAACATACATCCAGGAATTGCTCGTTTAAAGGTTTACAAATAATAGGATTTTCTATGAAGAAAACATAAGCGACTTCAATTTAAAATAAAATTCAGACACGACTAAATTTTATAAGAAGCCATGAATGACTACGTGGACTATTAGGAAACCGCCACACCAATTTCCATAAAATTTATATGAGGTCACCTCTCAAGTATTTTGTACCAAAAAAATGAAGATAGCGGAGCTATCGCATAAGATACGTACCAGAATATACAACGGAATTGAGAACCTCCCCTATTTTAAAGTCGGTTAAAAAGATAAAAATTTTGTCACGTAAGCGAATAATTGATTATTATTATTGGTCTAGCCTCAAACCAAATACTCATAGGCTTAGTAGTGCAACGCCATCTATAGTTAAATACAACAGTCAGTTTGTGCAGATAATTCGCCAATAGGATTTTTTTTCGGTTTTTTGTTAGAAAATACTTAGCTACAAATTAAATACAACGATATTAAGACGTTGATAAAGAGGGAGCCCTTTTTATAATAGTTTTTCTCAAAAATAAAAACACAAAATGAAGAATGAGAGAGGTAACAGCCATCAGGATTCGAACCGAGGCCTCGTAATTTCTAAAGCGACCGTTTCCCATTTGCGCTAAACAGACGACGTGCAAATTGCCGAAATTTGTTATCGTATTCTAATGACATTGTATGAGTTTTTCATTGCCTCAAAAAGCCTCTAAATTGACGTTTTCCTTGAATAAAACCTAGCTAGATCGATTTATCGTCCCCGAAACCCCCTGCATACAAAATTTCATGAAAATCGTTCGAGCCGTTTCCGAGATTCAGATTCTATATATATAAATATACATATATAGGTACAAGAATTGCTCGTTTAAAGGTATAAGATGTGGGTCAGAT
The DNA here is from genome assembly GCA_963693475.1 of Ectropis crepuscularia. Classification (NCBI taxonomy): domain Eukaryota; kingdom Metazoa; phylum Arthropoda; class Insecta; order Lepidoptera; family Geometridae; genus Ectropis; species Ectropis crepuscularia. Next base: position 890,008 of record OY856355.1, read on the forward strand.
TTTCATGTGTGTGAATAGTCCACCAATATTTATTTAGTTAGTGTGATTAATTTTAAGAGAAGTATATGACAGTATGATGATGTAAGAGAGTTTGTTTGACTCATTTGATTTTGAGATTGTTTTGAATAATTGCTGTAAATAAGTGATATTTTGTACTTAATCTCTTTGTATAACTTTAACCTTAATGTAAATAAGTAGCATTTTGTATTAAATCTTTTGTAGAAATTTTACCTTAATGAGTTTATATTATTTTGTACTCAACCTTTCCAGCATTATGACATAGAATAGATTGATTATGATAAAAACAAATGTGACTCAGACTCAACATTATCCCAAAAATACTGTAGAAATCAAATTTAAAAAAATATAATTGCATAAGTTGATAAAAAATACATGCAATAGCTTTACCGCGGCAGTCCCCGAGTGCCACACGTCTTTTTTTTTAAATAAAAAAGTCCTACGTTATCTTATGATATCATATCTATTCGTGCCGAAAAGTGACATCCTTGTTGCTTTATGGAAATCGAACAAACATAGTGACAGTGGTCTGCCACTGTGTTTGTTCAATTTTAACAAACACATTGGTATTAAAATTAGTAAACATTACGGGATCGTCACCGAGGCCAAATTGTGATACGAGATCTCGCAATTTGAGCTCAACTATCATTTCTCCAGCGTGAGCTTTAGTAGTAGAATCCAGGTTCAGTTACTTCTGCTGAAACAGTTTTTCTGTTTTATCGGAATGCTCGTAGCTCGAAATAAGCGACATCGTTTCACGGTTGATGTTCCAAAGACAAGAACGAAGAAATTTGACTCAACTTTTTTTTTTTTTTTTAACTTTTGTAGGCTTACACTTGACCGCCATCTCGCCTGATGTTAAACGACGATGCGGTCTACGATGGAGCGTGTTTACCTAGAAGAAACCGATTCACTCTCGACTTGAAGACACAAAGATTGTAATCAACAGGGAAAACCCAATCAGGCAACACATTCCACAGCCTAGACGTTCTTATCACAAAAGTAGAGTCAAATCTCTTCGTTCGCGTCTTTGGAACATCAACCATGAAACGATGTCGCTTTTTCGAGCAACGAGCATTCCGATAGAAAAAAGGACAAGGTGGTATTAGATCATGTTAATCAGTCGCACACTTTTGTGAAAAGAACGTCTAGGCTGTGGAATACGTTGCCTGAGTGGGTTTTCCCCGATGGTTACAATCTTTGTGTCTTCAAATCTTGTGAATCGGTTTTTTCTAGATAAACACGCTCCATCGTAGACCGCATCGTCGCTTAAGATCAGCAGGTCTACTACGAAGTCCGATAAACGATATTATCGGCCGAACATATGACGTTTCCTACCACGAAAGACAATCGGTCGTTTGATCGTATCGGTCGTTTCGTTCTTTCCGACCGACGCTAATCTGACAGTTTTTGTGTCATAAATGTTACTCCGAAAACACTTTGTCCGACCGAATATTTGAGTTTGACAAGAGTTACGTCGTTAAAATCCACGACAACAATTTTCTAGTCGTGCGACTATCGTGTAGAGCTTGTATCTTTAAAAATTGACTAATTTTGCATGAGCAACCCACTAAGTGTTCCTAAAAAACTGCTTATCTGCTGGGACTCGGGGCCTTCTCTCGCAGGGAGATAATCAAGGCCATAATCCACCACGCTGGCTCAGTGCGAGTTGGTGGATGACAAATCACTTAAAAAGATTCTAGGTACATGTCGGTCTCCTCACGATGTTTTCCATCACCGTTTTAAGTTAGCGGCATTACGCACATGACGTCGAAAAGACAGTGGTGCGGATCCGGAGACCCCGCGTTTTGAACCCTGGGTCACCGGATCGGCAATCGCCGTTTTCCCGATTAGACCAGCCGTAACTTGACTAAAATTAATCCATGTAAAATGGTGATGACGTAAGTAATGTTACAACAAAGTATTTACTCAAATATATTATGTACTGTAAATTTTATTATCAGTTTTTACCATTCATGGTAAAAATGCTCGAAATGTATATAAGTAATACATCCAGAGAAATTACAGGGCTTAGATGTATAATATCTTAGGTCACTGGGTGACAAGCGCAGTGCAGTGCAGTGCATTGTAGCATAGAGGGACGAGACGAGCAGGACATGACTGTATCTTATGGTAAGCAACATACCTGCCACTGCAACATACCTGAAAAGTCCAAATAGGTAATGATTGGACTTTTCAAGTTCCAATAGTTGCGTGTCACTGTGCTGTTACGTGGCAGGTATGTTGCTTATCATCAGACACATGTCCTGCTCGTCTCGTCACTCTATGCTACAATAAAAAAACATAAATATACTTATCATATTAATGTTATGATTGTCAATAGATTATTTTTAATATAAATTTTCTGCCATAAATAAATATTGGTGCATATTGTGGCGTGACTGGCCTCGTGGCTTAGTGGGTAGTAGCTCTGCCTGCGGAGCTGAGGGTTGTGGGCTTGATTTCCACCCAGTGCAAATATTTGTGTGAATTTAAATGTTTGCACTGCGTCTGGGTGTTTCAATGTATAACAAGTATGTATTTAAAAACTATGTAAGTATTATATCAGCTATCTAGCCTCTAACTAAGTAAAACTTGTATTATATGAGCTAGATACCTGATATAATACTAACATAGTTGTAAATACATACTACATACTTATTGTACATAACGGCTCCCAGACACCTAACAAATATTTGTATTCATCACACAAATAACGCTCTGGGTGGGAATCGAACCCATGACCTACGGCTTCACAGGCAGTCTTACTGCAAACTAAACCACTAGGCCCGTCAAATATAAATATATTAATTAAAATAAACAAATTTATTACTGAATAAAACTAATAAAACTTTAATTTTGTTTTTATTATTTGGAATGATATAAGTACCTATATAAAGTTAAACAAACAATTTAATCTTAGCCTAATACAATTTTACACAGAACAAGAAATGGCTAATATTTTTCTGGTTTATAATTTTTAAAGATTGCCGAAAAAGCCTGCACCATTCATGAAAATCGGTTTTGATGCTCGCCAGCTCCTCAATTCTTTGCCGGTGCATTTCTGACAAGCTTGTTCTGAGACCAGATGGAGTGACTATATATGATGGCTGGTGGCTGGTGGAGGTTGAAAACGTAAGGCCGAGGATCGGGCTGAGTGGCCTATGATAGGAGAGGCCTATGTCCAGCAGTGGACGAACACAGGCTGATGATGATGAATAGAACAGCCTTTCCGGTACTGAGCCATCAGATAGGCGTGATGGCTGCCGTCGATGTTCTTTGGACTGGCGGGACCTATAACAAGACAAAACTATAATTAAATTAGTAGTGCTTTTACCCTACTGGAAGGGTTATGTTTTTTGCGCGTTCCAGTATTTTGCAGTCTGGATAGATTTTGATAATAAATGTAATAATCTCTGGGTGACGAGCGCAGTGCAGTGCTGCAGGTAATGATTTGGACTTTTTATGTTCCAATAGCTGCGTGTCATTGTGCTGTTATGTGGCAGGCATGTTGCTTACCATTAGGCACATATCCTGCTCGTCTCGTCACTCTATACATGCTCTCTGGACTGGCGGGACCTATGACAAAACAAATCTATGATGAACTTTGTAAGGAATGTTTAGATAACCTATAGAGCAATCATTGTAGTTGATCAATTATTACTTTTAATTTTAATATAAGTGTAAAAGTCTATGCTGCTCAGCATAGAGAGACCCCCTTTTTGTAGCCACAGTTGGGGTTCGGCCTTCTCTCTCTGTTGCATGTATAAGAAACTAGTAACATTTTATAAAACTTGAAAGCTTAACGGTTTAAGTGTTATTTTTAGGATTGTTACTATACAATACGTTTACGATTTTAGACATTAGTTTTGCAATAGATATTTTAAATGACAAGGATGGCAACCAACTATTCAACACTGACAAGTAAACATAAAAAAAGATAGGTACCCCCTTTTATACATTAACAAACATCCGGGCTTAGGATTTATAAAAATGGAAAAAAAACCTCAGGAAATACCAACACTCTTGCTGATGTCTGCGGTTCGCCAAATCAATCTCCCATTATAAATATCATTGTTTATTCCCTGCTTGTTGTTGTTGTGAGTTGCTGTTTTATGAGTGATATTATATCCTTTCATCTGTGCATACCTAGAATAATAAAACAAATTGAGATATGCAAAATGTAGATAAATTACATAAGTATTTATGTATTAGTACATAGACACCACTAGGTGTAAGAAGTATATATTTTTTAAGAAAATAATTGCAATAGTGTACTTGTATCTTTTTTTATTCACTTCCACATTTTATTTAAAATTCAATAACTGTTAGGTATAATTAAAGGTTCAACTTTAAGTAGTCAAGCCCCAAGAGGCCAAGAGGATGAATTACTATACTTACTTTTTATCATAATTTTGTGGATTTGGAACACTGTCCCAAGTTATTGAGTGTGGTACACAGTGTGGAGAGGTTCTCATAGCTGATAGAAATGCACATATGCCCTTCCACGTCTCAGTATTCCTTGAGGCAATACGATATACATCCAGAAAGTCCAAGAGAGTTTCAAGTTGCGCTGGTCCGCTGGTGCCGGTGTAAATGTCATTTTAGAAGTCATCTCTCAAAACCCGAATGTGTCAACACTATAATTATGTTCTCGTGAACCCAAAAGGGACTTAAGCACTGTTATAATCGTAATATTGAACCTAACGTACAATTTGTACTATGCATTTCACTTTTGTTGATATTATTTATCGTGTAGGTTATTTACAACAGCTCGAAAATACATCACAATTATCACAGCAAAAAAGTAAAAGTGTGTTTGTATAGTTCTAACACTTCAAATTTGTTATCTCTTTTACGTTGATTTGAGAAAGTAACATAAAAACTAAAAACAAACTGATTGCAAGATTTAGTATTGTTTATTTTGATTTTTGGATGACCATAACCTAGACACGTCTTTTTTTTCCTTATTGGCACTTAGTGTTTTTTGTATTTGTCACGATACAGTTGAAATATCGAAATCATGCTTGTTAAGTGACTTTTCAGAAATAATATACAAAAACTAAAGTAAACATACGTTTTTCTTTATTTATATTGTGTTTATAATTGATAATTCGATAGATATATTACAGTTAAAAGAAAAAATCAAAAACCGATAAAACCGTTTTGGTTAGGACATCACTAAGGTTTCAAATCATTCGATCCGACCCTCAGCCGACCTAAGTCTATGACTTCCGACCGAGATGTATCGATCCGATTGTTTTTCGTGGTAAGCTACAATTCGATTAATCGGACAGCTGTCGGTCGGACCCGATCGATCGGAGCTTGTTTTCGTAGTTGACCTGCTGGCAAGATGGCGGTCAATTGTAAAACTATAAAAGTAAAAAAAAAAGAACCAGGGGCCTTCTTTTACGAGAAGATAGTTGAAACTATGAAATCCAGCATCTTGGCCAACGGGCCAAGTCCAGGTTGGTGGATGTCGCATGTCATAAAAACAGCTTTCTTTGGAATAGGTCAGGTCCCTTATGATATTTATTTATCATCAGAATTTCAAGCTTAAGGAAGATTAAATGCACAAGTCTCTGTGTCGTATGGCGTAAGATTTTATAACAAGTGAGATTCGAAATGTCACGAACATGAAATCCAAGTGGCAGCCTCACTACGCCAGAGTGACAGCTTCGCTTCGCTCGGTCACATATTAATTACCCCCGAGTTGAGACTGAGATAGTGAATATTTTACGACGCGTCATTGTGTAGCTCCCAACTAATTTCCGTAATCATCGAGCAAGGGGCTCGCCTGTTTAATCTTTGCCACTTTAATGTTTCACTAACAATTGACATGTCCATGTTTATGTATTACGATACCGATTCAAAACGAATTACGATATTATTTCCCTTAGTATTTCCTTTTTTCTTTTTCAGAATATAAAGTAACCCGTGTTCTATTCCAGACTATAGTCTACCTGCTGTCCTAATTTCTACCCGATTTATTTAATCCTTGCGGCGTGATTCAGCACGACCAAACTCCTCAAATATTATCATGTAAGGATTAATTGTACGTAGTTCTGAGATATGTTTTGTGTATATTGGGTGTCGCTGCCAAAATAAATAAAATTATATTATACGACAAATTTTATTCTAACGATGCATCTTTCCGGCAAGCCTCCCAATCTGCCATAACGTTACTGCGATTTACATCCGTAAATCCAGGCAGATTGCATTTTCCGCTTCTGGGCGTAGTCTACGTACTACAGGGCTACGTAGCAGGTGCTACGTGCTACGCCTACTAGCTACGGATTAAACTAGGGTGATGCACGATGGTAGTACTGAGCTTATCCGGTACTACTAACGATAGGGTGGGTCTATTCAGATTACTAAGGTTTGATTAAGGAGAGAGTGATATTGAGTGTATCGAAATTAGACGCTTTAAATTAAAGCAATGTTTATTCATTTGTAGCCGTACTTACCTTCCCACTAACATCAGTAGGTACCTACGTAATAAGTTGAATTTGGTAAACATGAAGTATCTCTGTAACTATTTTTATTTACTTTAGAAAAGGTTTGTTTTCAGACTGGAAGATTTCATTTTGAAATGAGTTTCTTTTTTTATTTAAAGAGTGACGAAACGAGCAGGTCATGTGCCTGATGGTAAGCAACATGCCTGCCACATAACAGCACAGCGACACGCAGCTATTGGAACATGAAGAGTCCAAGATTACCTAGCACTGCACTGCGCTCGTGACCCAGAGATTTAAGATGCTATATCTCTAAGCCCAGTAATTTCTCTTGCACATTCCTGTTTGGCGGTAGAATAACTAGCAAAGGTGTGGTACTACCCCAGGCGACCTCTGCCAAGAGCCCTCATCATCATACATTTTGTTCGTAAAACTACCCTAATAAAAGCGAAGTTTAAAGAAAGCGTGGTATATTCGCACCGTCTGGGCATTCATCAATATTTCATTAGGCAGCCAATATAGGCCGGGAGCTTTCCGGATTTTTCCATCGCTTCCTGCCGTTCTCCGAGCGACGTGATTAAAACACTTCAATTGAGTTTTTGATGGATGCCTCTTTCTTGTTTCGAGGGATTGCGTTCATTGTACGAGATGTACGAGATGTACGAGATGTATTCTGTGAACCGCATTAAGATTTTTACAAAAGTTAAAAAAAAAAAAAAAATTAGGGGTGCCCGCCATACTGAGAACTGAAGCTCATTTCTTTTCTCATCAAACCTACACGTGTGGTGTGTCTATCGATAGGTCTTAAAAAATGATGTTGAGGTTTTTAATATAATGTTTGTCTACACTGAATAACTTGCGCGAGAGACGCTTCCAAAGTGGTAAAATGTGTGTCCCCCCCCCTCTAATTTCTAAAGTAAGAGAATGAAAAAACTAAAAAAAATATATGATGTACATTACCATGAAAACTACCAACGAAAATTAGTTTGAACTCGATCTGATGAGTAGTTTTTTTTTAGTACGTCATAAATACACTATTATTAAAACTTCGATCAAAGTTACAACGAACTACAAGAACTATGTGTACTATGTATATTATGTTACTTGCTGGAACGGAACCCTTCATGGGCGAGTCCAACTCGCACTTGGCTACTTTATTAGCAAATAAATTTGATAACTAAACTGAGGAAATTAAGTCAATCAACAAGTTGTTTTTTCTTCTTTGCTCGTAACTTTGTCCACAAAAACATTAAGTATGAACTTCTGTGAAATGCAATGTAACCGTCTACGCTGAAAGCGTAGAAGACGTCTATTAATATTGAATATTGTAAAGAACACGATTCTGTATGTTTGTTTATATCATCCAGACTATAACAATTGAAAAAAACTATTCACAATTTCTAGTGCATCAAATTCACATTCCAAATTGTTATACGCTGTATTGCATTATTGGTTCGATCCGAACGTAGTCTAGCTGGCAGCTAGTTCTAGTTATAAAGTTAAATAAACTCACACTAATATCGAATAAGTACATAACCACTCTTATATATATCAGAGAATTCACTTAAAGTAACGGTGTGCATTCAAGGAAGGAAACTGCGTCGTTCCGCCGTCTCAAGCCTTGCACTTCACAACCACTCACCTCGACACACGCGACTATCACCCTTATGTTATAGCACATATGGTCTACGGAAATTGGAAAGAAATTACTATTGTAAAGAAAATATACTGTTCCAAACTAATATAGACTTTATTGTTTTAGACGTAGAGTTGGTTTAGGGGGCAGGCTTTGAAGACATTTGCTGTTTGTGTTCAGTGCATTCGTCGGTATCGGTACTAAAGTGATGATATTAGAAACAGTAGTCGAAAAATTCTAGTATATGTAAATATTTGTAAGGTCTCCATTGATGGTTTCGGAATGTTTGTAACTGACCGGCGTAAGTACAGGACAGGGAGAAGTATAGGGAAGTGGGAAGACTATTGTCTGGTAGTTAAGCATTTAAGATTATTTGTAAATAATAATTGTTTTTCAGAGGTTGCGATGGTATTTTGTATCTTTTTAGATATGGTTTCTTTACTAATTTCATTTTATTTCGTTTGTTAGAATACATTTACATAAATTCATGTAGGTAATTGATATAAAAATTTGAACAACTTACGGAAATGCAAAGTTACTAACACTTTTTGCGCGGTGTCTTTTGTATAAATTTAAAGTTTTAAGAGTTCTGGAAATGTAGGAAGGAGAAGTAGTCATGAAGCTGTTACTAGATATTTGCTGTTGTTACTTTGTAATGGTGAGCTCCAAGTTGTTGTCTCACAAAAGAAAAATGCTCGGGAAACTAGGAAATACGCTGGTCTTATACCCGATTTACATTATTCCAGTCCAGCGATCGAATCCAGGATTGCATACTGGATTGCATACTGGGAAAATGGAAACCGGCACTGGTAAGCATCTATCTAGTGACAATGCTTTGCAGTGCAATAGAACAGTGTCAAGTAGCTATTGGAACATGAAGAGTCCGAATCATTACATAGCACTGCACTTTACTCGTCACCCACAGATATTAGATGATTTATTTCGCATAGGTACATTGAGCGTTTGTATGGTATGTGTTATATAAATGCAAAGTCTTGTTGACTAGAGCTACATAATACGGACAGATAGACTGAAAGAGAAAACCGACATGCATCTATAATATTGGTGGTGGACAATTCACACACAACACCATCTGACCCCAAACTAAGCAAAGCTTGTGTGATGGCGGCCAGATAGCTGATATAATACTTAATATAGTTTTAAATACATACTTATTATACATAGAAACACCCAGACACAGTGCAAACATTTGAATTCATCACACAAATAAATATTTGCACTGGGTGTGGATCGAACCCACGACCCTCGGCTTCGCAGGCAGAGCTACTACCAACTAAGCCACGAGGCCAGACAATGATTAATAAATAACCATTATCATAAATGATTACCTGAATACTATACAATTTTAGTTTTGCTACACATTATAATACATTTTAACACTACTTGTGCCGCGATTTCCCACCACGTTTGCTTCCCCCATGTAACCCCATGTAATACCTCAGAACAGGGCTGTCTAAGCAACGGCCCGCGGCTTGTTTTCATGCGTCCCGCGACGCATGCTTCAATTGCAAAATAATGTCCGATAAATCACTTCTACAAGCAATGCGTCTTCTACAAAAATGAGTGTTTTTTTTTAAATTAAAAAGTAACTAGACGAGCAGGATATGTGCCTGATGGTAAGCAACACGCCTGCCACATAACAGCACAGTGACACGCAGCTGTTGGAACATGAAGAGCCCAAATGCATAACCTAGTACTACACTGCGCTCGTCACCTCGAGATCTACGATATTATATATCTATGCCCTGTAATTTCTCTGGAAACATTGCTCTTCAAACCGGAACACAGTAATGTTTGCACATTACTGCTTGGTGGTAGAATAACTGGCAGAGGTGTGGTACTTCCCCAGGTGGACTCTGCCAAGAGCCCTACTACTACAAAAAAATATTGAGGTTGTTGAAGGTGATATTGATGTTTGTTAAAGACAAACTAACGAAGAATCAATAAACGTGTAAAGAAATGATTATAACCCTGTATTTTTTTACTTGTAAACTGAACATTATTTTTCTGCGGCCCTCCAGCATAGCTGTTGTAGTATATTTAATTAGCCCATCGAAGGTATGCAGTTTGGACAGCCCTGCCTTAGAACATCACTAATCTGGTAGTGAAAGTCTCGTCATAATCGGTCCAGCCGTTTCGGAGATTAGCCGGAACAAACAGAGAGACCGACAGATAAAAATTAAAAACATGTATTTAAGATATTAGGTACTTACTGCATATACTCTCATTTGAACTTGGTAAAAGGATGTTAATTTGTTATTACACATAGGCAGTCTAAATTTATTTATTTAGATGTATATATAAAAAGATCTTGTTAATCTGGATTGTTACCGACCATATTCCCTGAAGAGTGAGTCTGATCCACGAGAGTTAACCGTGTGTTAATTAAAGTTGGCGCGATGATATTAATGTTTTATTCCCAACTGCAGCAGACTGGAAAAAGCAATATACAAAGGGTTTCCACAATCGTATAATAATCTCGTTAAACAATTTTATCTCTCGGCGTTAGTGCTGGCCCGCGGCCAACGGGCCGGGCCGGTTTACACGAGTACACTGCTGATGTACGGGACTTTGGATTTCAACGACAGAAATGGGAACTGAATCAAATATATAGATAGGACCCTTTATTAACACCAATTCAGTACATAATTGTCATGTGGCAGGCAAGCAGGCATGTTGCTTACCATCAGGCACATGGCCTATGTCCTGCTCGAATAATCTGCAGTCTATAAATGAAGATGGTTGAAAAGAAGTAACGCTTATTTCCGACACTAGAAATCCTAACAATAGGCATCAAAGTTTACATTTTGGAAAATAAAATGGGTTGCTGATTAAATTAATGTCGCTACACACGCAAATTATTTCAAAATATAAAACTATGGTAACAATAGTTATTATACAATATTTTATTTACCGTTAGTTACTGCGGAATATTTTTCCAATGACTAATGTTTTCAATTAAGCCTGAAGAGGTTTGCTGTCACTGTTGAGTTTTATACAAGTTTCTTTAAGCTGAATAACCTGCATTTATTACTTAATTTTCGTTACAGATGTAGTCTCACATCCAGACGTATTCATTCATGGATTTAAAAAAAAACACAAGTTTCCCAAATATCATCTTAATTGTAGAATAAGTTACTTTGCAGTCTTTGTGTAAATCAGGTTATACGCCGTCGCACAATATAATCGGAAAACAGGCGTTGTGATTGTTTGTCACGTCTACAAATATTTGTGGCTCGATTTGTCTGAGCAATGGAGCGATGGACTTCGATTCTACGAATAATAACGATGCATCGACGACTTATTGTTTATGTATTTGTATAACCCGCTACAGTTTTTTCAGCTGTCCAGATTTCGACATGAACTTCTTGTATACCTCTAATATAATATACGTAGTTATTTTAACTTGGAACTTAATACTCAAAAATATACAAGTATTACATCAGGTATCTGGCTACCTTAGTACAAGCTTTGCTTATTTTGGGGTCAGATGGTGTTGTGTGTGAAATGTCCACCAATATTTATTTAGTTACGTCTTTAGGGCTGAAAGACACAGCACAAAAATATGCTTTGTTTAGATGGACTTATGTCAGACGCCCTCAGATGACTTCCACTACCTACCAGATTTTGTGGTTAGATGGTACAATACCAAAACTAACCTTACCTACGCTATTACATCATGTTATAGCATAGGTGTGGGGTGTGGATATTAATGCTTGTAATTTACATGCATTGACATACCTGCAAAGGAAACTTCGAACAACGACATACATAGAGAGTGATGAGCAGTCTGCCAACCGTTGGTATGGGACGTAGGGTAACAAAAATACGCGTTGAGTATCAAACTAAAGATTTTTTTTACTTACAAGTATTTGACAAGATATCTTGTTTACAAAGTATCCGAAATCCATAACAAGCAGAGCTATAAAGTCACCCCACGTTTAACAAGACACCCCCTCAGACTCGCGGCCGATTTACCAGGAGCACATAACCCGCAAAGAGTACAAATCCGCGACGCGTTTCAACGTTTTTCACAGTTGAGTTGCCTCTTTGTCTCTCTGCTAATACTGAGTGACGGCTCGCGCTTGGCTATGTAAGCTTCCTGAGCTACAGTGGAAATGTCGGCGTGACTTGGTTAACATGAAGTTTTAGTACATAAAAGGAAAATATTCATTAAAAGCGTTTTTTTACGCTTTCGTTATATGTACCGCCAAGCAATTGAACGTGTTGCCTGAGTGGATCTTTCCTAAGAGTTATAATCTAGAGTGAGTCGGTTTCTTTTAGGTAAGCTCTATCTAAGACTGGAATGCCACTTTACCTCAGACGAGATGGCAGTCAAGCGCAAAATTGGTTTGATATTTGGTTGAAATAAATAAATTATATAAGTAGACCCCCTCCCCTTTGACAAAAAATGCAGGAAAATAGAAGCAATAATTTTGGAGCTACGACGTCGTCTCAAAGGCAGACATTTAATGTTACGACCTATTTGCTTGTGGGTATATGAATGTATATTGTCACGTCATTGGGTTCAAATCTACCGTTTAATCAACAGCATCTACGCACATACGACCACCGCTGTACGCGCTTTCTAACCTTGATATCTTGGCATTTGTTAGTTGTGTTTTCTTGTAAAATGACATTTAGGAGATAACTTCAGATGACCTTTACTGGCATGGTTTAGGCAGAAGGCGCAGAGTCTCACTAAACATACATAGTACATACTTACGCACATTTGTATGCCGTACCTAAAACATAAATAATGCTAACTTCAGTAAAATCCCACATAGCCACTCACTTATCCTGTACTTAACGTCTACATCTTAGTTTGACACCTGCCGACTTGTAGCTGTTAGCTAAAATACGGAATTGGCGACTATGATGAAAACATATCTTCGGTAGATATTTTCTAGGACTCGTATCGTCTCCAATTTGTAGACTACCTGGTGTAGTACTTTTATCAAAGTCAAAGTCAAAGTACTTTATTCATAAATGTACAATTTACACGTCAATAAATAAAAAATAAAAACAAAAGAAAGAGCATACAAATTGTATACATTTTCAAAGTTTGAAATGACTACTTTACTGTATTATAATAATTATTGTACAGAAAACTGTCAAGCATTATATGAGTATAATATGTTTTTATAACAATTGTACTGACCCATGTCAAATTTTTGTATACATTTTTATAGGACTTTGCCATCACTCTCTAAAAATTCGGTGTAACTATAAAAAGTTTGATCGATAAGCCAGCACTTTAATTTGTTTTTGAAGCTGCCGAAACTTGGGGCAGATATAACTATTTTGGGAAGAGTGTTATAAACTTCAGGTCCCATAATGTGAGTTAGCTTCCGTGACCTTGTGAGAGAGTGTGATATGACATCCAGCTTGCCCGCGTTACGTATGTTTCGAGAATGTCTCTCTCCTCGCGTATTGTATGATTCTAGATTATTTCTGACATACACAGCCACCTGGTATATCAATATAGCAGGTAACGTAAATCTCAACGTCAATTTCAATTTACACAAATCTTACTTATATTACTTACTGTTCATGTGAAAATTTGAATGTTTGGTACTCAATCGTATCGTAACGGCTGAACAGATCAGGTTTAAATTTGGAACACAGATAGCTCAGTGTGGAATAGCACTAATGCAACTTTTTCATTGCGGGAAAATTATGGGAACTACGCGGTGTACCGCTAGTTAATTAATAAGTGACGAGTACAGTACAGTAGTGCCTGATTTTTTTTTATAATATAGTGATATGTATTGTTATTATAATACAGTGAAGTGATAATTTCAAACTTTGAAAATGTATACAATCTGTATGCCCTTTCTTTTGTTTAATTTTTTTATTAATTGATGTGTAAATTGTACATTTATCAATAAGGAACTTTGACTTTGTGACGAGACGAGGAGGACATGTGCCTGATGGTAAGCAACAAGCCTGCCACTTAACAGCATAGCAACACGCAACTATTGGAACATAAATAGTCTAAATCATTGCGTAGCACTACACTGCGCTCGTCGCCCAGAGATTTAAGGTGTTTTATATCTGACCTGTAATTTCACTGGAAACATTGCCCTTCAAACCGGAACACCGCATTGTTTGCACATTACTGGCAAATTACTGACAAAGGTGTGGTACTTCCCCAGACGGATTCTGCCTACCACTACTAAAATACTGCGTTGTTACGGCCTTGCTGCTTCGCCCTTTACTCAATTTTCATTAAAGTTGTTATAAGGTTAGCTCGCAAGCCCCGGTCCGCATTCTGCCCGCTCCGTTATGAAATGTGCGGGCGTTCTGCCAGGGCGACCGCGCGTCTCTCTTTATTTTCAATGCTCCTAGTAAATACTACGGAACGGGCTTTGCGTTAGTTCCGACTTGTACTGTCATATTTATGATTTAAATCGAGCTTATACATATATTTTAAATCGACGTCAAAAAAAGGAGAACCTTCTCCTCAAGAAGGTTGAGAACCTTCTCCTTTTCGGTTCGGTTCATTCGGTTGTATGTTTTTTTGTATGTATGATACGTGATAGTTTTGCAAATTGTGAATCGATTTTGTTGGTTATTTTTAGTTAATAGTTATGTTGTGGTTTTAATGTGTCCCTGAGGTTAGATAAGGATAATACTTTAAATATCAGTTTGTCTTTGTAGCTCGTTCGAAATGTTTTTTTTTTGTGTAATGTGCTGTAGCGGTGAAGCGAAACATCGTGAGAAAATCGACATGTTATTTGTAAGAAAATCAACCTGCACATTGTATTATAAAGAAGACTGAACTCAGAGAGAGTTCCAAGAGCTGAGTTGCTAGATTTTGTTGTTAGACGTCTAAACACATCAATTCAATCTAATCTAAACCTATGCTTTACTGGACCTTTCAGGAAATATAATAAAACAGAAATCTGTTAAATTTTGCACTTTTGAGATCATAATAAAATTAATCCATTAGCTACTAAGTACGTATCTAGATGAAATAAGGACACTTTAGTTATAACTTTTGTTCGTGAAGTTGTGTCCATATGATATTACGTCATTGAGTGCGGCGGTTAATCTATGGTAGTCCACTTCAGCTCTACACTGCTACAGTTCCGGGGTAGGGACAAAACGTCTCAATCACAACACTAACAGCCCAGAACCGTCTCAATTATCATAAGCCGGCCGGGTGTGACGTCACTGACGTGACACGCCGTCCGGCGCGCCCGTAGATTGATGACGTCATCAACTACACTACCGCTCACTAAACAAGACGCGCCGTCCGCTACATCGGCCCTTTTGGCCGGGAAACTAATCTCGCACTTTCTGATCTCCTAGTCATACTAACAGTAATAATATAGATTAAATTTCTTGTTAGTTTAGGTTAGTTAGGGCCTTGCGTCTTCTGCACTAGCCCTAAGTCTAGTAGACAGTAGAGGTTCGAAAGTCAAATGCAATATGTCCCATTAAAAAAAGGTTAAGATTAAGATCTTAGAACGCATCACCGCTGTATCCAGAGCAGTTGTAGTGCTAGACTGTAATTTGAACTGAAAAAATTAGATTAAATTGAGAGTCCTTGTTTAAATAAGATAACTTACATCAGGCGCATATTTTGCTTGCCCTATTACCATAAAAAAATCAAGTGAGATGGGAGTCAGAGAGAGCCAAACTTTTGAGAAAAGAAATAATGAAACTAGATACGTTCCTTAAAAAGAAACTTATGAGAATTCTGTAATGTTAAACAACCTATTACACAAATTCTGCCTAACCAAATTGGATGAGTGCAAATGGTATCTGTTAACTTATTGTCGTACTCAAAGTTTACATGAATCGAAAACGTTTACCAACTTTTTACTACAGTGAAATTTTAGATTTCTGTGACGAACTCAAAGAAACTAAATTAAGATTAAACCAAGACTTGTAATATGGCCGCATAGTCAACTGAATGTCAATGTAACTAAGAAATGTAAGGGCCTACCTATGTATTTTTCATTACAATTTTTTTTATACGTAGATTACCGTTGTTAAATTGATTGATAATCTTATACCTTTAAACGAGTAAATATGTAGAATCTAAATCTCGGAAACGGCTCGAACGATTTTGATGAAATTATGTATGCAGGGGGTTTCGGGGACGATAAATCGATCTAACTAGGTTTCATTTTTAAAAAATCGCATATTATGCGCGTTTTTAGACAATGAAAAACTGTCACATTAGACATTAGAAGGCGAAGGTAACTTTCGCCGCGTGACTCGACAGCGTAATAGCTCAGATGGGAAGTCGGGCGGTCATAGCGGTCACGAATTAGTAGCTCCGGGTTCGAATCCAGACGGTTTCTCTTTTTTTCATGTTTTTTTTAAGAAAATCTATTTCTTGGAGTCTTTTATCTGTAGGTATCTAAGTATATTTAGCATATAAACCCAGCAAAGCTCGCTCACCCAGGTACTGTAAATACTTTGAAAGAAAAACACGATAGCTGTTCACCAGCCCCAGGTATTGATTTACTTTAAAAGTTGTTTTCTGTGATCGCTCTTAATGTTTATTCGCCATCTGCGGGTATCACGAACCTCGCCGGCTAGGGAGAACCCAATTCATTCCCAAGAACCCTTTTATCAGCCCTTTCTGATTGCCCAACTACTGTGAGATCTGCGTCCATCTTCAATGTCCATCAAACGCCAAGACAGCTCGCGGTGAAGTAAATTATTTATGAAGGGCGACCCTTGCTGGGCGCTCCGTGTTCAGACCCTACTTATGCCCAAGTGGTGCCCACCGATGATGGCATGTGTAAGTGAATGAATTGAACGCGACTACTCCTCTTCCTAGTTTTATTTTTGTTTGTGATAATGTTTTTACCTTTTTACGCGGTTGCCAGAAAATGTGCTGTTTAAAGATTCGGGTTTCTTTGGCTGGAATTATCGTGTTTAACTTACTGTGAAGTAGCTGATACAAGAAGAGTAATTTTGGTAATACAACTTTGTAACATAATAGCGATCAAAACAGACGTTGTGGAGACCAAAACGCGCGCCTGATTTTGTCATGAATTTTAGGAAATGAGCTATTTTGAGCCATCGCCCACGTTATTGTAAACTATCGTTAACTTGTTCCGTTAGTTATTATGCCCCTACACCTTTTGTGTCAGCCCAAAATGCGACAGGCAGTTGAAGTTATCTGATGATGCCTTCGGTGTTCCCAACCACAATCAGCTTTTCCAGATTTTAAGAGTTCCACTGGCCAACTGGCATTCACTTATAATATTAATGACATGTAAAAACAAACACTGAAAAAACTCATTACTGATGTTTCATTATTTAACGGTTAAGGTGTAGGTTCGCGTTGAGACCGCGACAGGAGACCACGACCGGAGACCGCTACAGGCACTTGACATTATAGAATTGTATGGACGCCAGTCCTAGGACCTAAGTCTATAACTTCCGACCGAGATGTATCGATCCGAATGTTTTTCGTGGTAGGCTACAATCCGATTCAGCTGTCGGTCGGATCCGATCATTAGGAGGTTGTTTTCGTAGTAGACCTGCTGGCGCCCATACAAAGCTATAATGTGATGTGCCTGTCGCGGTCTCGTGTTTCGGTCTAAGCGCGAATCTGCACCTTTATATCTATACTAATATATTAGTTACAAACAAACTCTTCAGCTTTATAAAAGCTGAAGAGTTTGTTTGTTTGTATGTTTGTTTGAACGCTAGGATCTCGGGAACTACTGGTCCGAATTGAAAGATTCTTTCCCTGTTAGATAGTCCATTTATCGAGGAAGGCTATAGGCTATTTCACATTACGCTACTAGCAACAGGAGCGGAGCATGAATGAAAAATGTAACAAAAACGGGGAAAAATATTACTTTTTGAGAGCTTTCGTTGCGTGACAGCTTGTGTCTAACTTAAAGTTTGCGTCATTAGAACCTAAGGTAACCGAATTTGTTCAAAATTTGAATTGGTACGACCAATTTTTGATAGATGGCGTAGCAACGCGCGCACGATTCAGCTAGTTTAAAATGAATGTCGAAGTCGCTCGTCGAGTCCTTTAGCTAACTTCCGTGTTTTCAGTTCGTAATCCTAATTTTTTCTTCTCGGTCGAGGGAGAGTACACAAAAAGAAGGATCCACGGGGGCTTTGTACAAGTTTAGGGGTATGTCGGGCTCGTGCAGTGAATGCACAATTAGGGAAGTTTTTCCCGCGAGTGGACGGAGGGGAGGGCACAACTTTCGCCATGATTGCCCATTTCTCTGCTCGCAGGCTCGGGGAATTTGTAATTATGTCCAGTACTTGTATTGTCGGATTTAATTTGTTTAATGTTTGAGTTTGACGCTCTACCGTAATTATTCCTTTTTAAGGTTTTATAAAAAAAACGTGCCCGTATTGCTAAGCGTAGGTTGTCTTTTTTTTCAGTTTAGACTTACTGTGATGGTGCATTATTTGGTGTTTATATATTCCGAACTAAAAATAATGGTATGTAGTTGAGACTTGCTTGGACTATCAGGTAATAACAAATATAAATAACTAAGACCTCATAGAACAACCAAGTCTAGTATGTTTGTTAATTTTTATTTTAATACCAATAAACATCTGTGGACATGTTTAACATGACACTATACATAACTAACAACTCTATCAGCAAACTAAACAAAGCTTGTGTTATAGGAGATAACTGATATAATACTTTTATAATTGTAAATACACACTTACTATGCATAGAAAGAGAAGCACCCAGATACAGAATACATGTTTGTTGTCTCGCAAATATTTCCCCTGGGCGGGAATCGAACCCACGATCTACGACAGCACAGGTAGAGGTATACATGCCTGCGAGGCCAGTCATGCCAGTTTTTATACGTAGTGCTTGTAAAATGGCAAAACATTCTAAATTGGTTTTTGCAACAAACTTTTATTAGAAAGCCTTGTTTCGTGTACAGAAAATATACGTACCTACATATAGTCGGTGATTGGGTATGATTTTAGAACCATAATGTATATTCCTGTTAATGTCAGCGGTGGTACACGGGACCCTTGGTTTTCAATGCAATTCGCATTTGACGAACTTTACTGTTTTATAACCTCAAATCTCCCATTACTTGCCAAAAGACTCCCCCAATTCTCTCCACTAAATCTGGTCCTGAACTTCACCCAACCCTTTTTACGCTCCAAGGTCGTTTTTCTATCGCGTTGGAGGACGACCCTGGGTTCTACTGAACGATGGCGTCCACTCTATAGAAACCCTGACTCACCCACCGGGGTGAATTCTGCACTCGTGACCCATGCAATCCCAGAAAGATACAAACTACTACTTACTCCAAATAATATTTTCTTGCCTCTATTTTTGGAATGAGGAACACCTAATTACAAACTAAAATGCATATTGTTAACTCACAACCATTATCTGTCAGCTTTGTAGATTTTTCAACCGTTCGGATATCTCATTGTTTTTTATTAGACTTAAGAGTCAAACTAGGTATTGAGTAAATTAATCTAATATTGTAATTTCTCTTTTCAGGTAAGTCGCCAGATGAGTTACGAAAAAAGAAGAGTAAGCATTTTATCGGACTGTACAAAAAAAGGTTGAAATAATTTTCCATTCTTCGTATAGAGGTGACTACCTTTTCAAATTTTCTTCGAACAGCGCCATCTAGCGAAATTGGTGCAAACTACGTAGCTAACAGTTGCTCGAAAGAGAGTTCTCGCTTTCCGCAAACCCACTGGGTACGACGCTCAGGGTAGGTTTGTATCCGTGTACCTGGTTTCGGCACCCTTGGATAGATGGCGCTCCACATACAAAGCGTTTCTACCATAGGCTTTCCGTTCATTTAGGAAAAACGATCAATAAAAACACGGTACAACTTTAAAGATGTAAAAAATTCGTTGTGGAAATAGTTTTATATGTAATTTTTTTCCTCTAATAAGGTCGATTTTCGGTGCACGTCGTAATTTTATTCATAATTAGATTAATTAATTATTCAAGAGGAACGTAAGATACAAAGATATGGGTTTTCGGCCTTACCTGATAATTTGTGTAAGCGTGAATCGTAAGCTGAAGCGTGAAACCTGGGTATCTACCGCCTAACGAAAACTGCCTTAGCTTTGATATTGCTGTCTCTTCTCTTCTCGCTTGAAATGAAAGAGACGGCAATAGCATAGCCAAAGCCGATTTAGTTAGGCGGTAGAGAGGCTGGTGTAAACATATAGTAACGGATCGGTCGTTGGTCTATCAATCACAAGACTAGCATATGCAGTACCCGTGTTAGCATCATGACGTATTACTAATTTTTGGCAAGGGACCTAAGGTTTTTTTTATGAGTAGTAATTGGCCTCAGATGGTGATACTGCATACCGAACTTAGAACCTACCAGGCTAGCGCCGTAGGCTGAGGGTCCTGTGAACTTGAACTTTCTGACACATCTCGAGCATATATTAAATAAATATAAATAAATAAATATTGGTGGAAAATTCACACACAACATCATCTGACCCCAAACTAAGCAAAGCTTGTATGATGGCGGGTGATATAATACTTATATAGTTTTAAATACATACTTATTATAGGTACATAGAAACACCCAGATACAGTACAAATATTTGAATTTATCACACTTTGCACTGGGTGGGAATCGAACCCACGACCCTCGGCTTCGCAGACAGTGTTTCTACCCACTAAGCCACGAGGCCAGCCAAACTAGTCATACTAGTTGTTTGTTTGATAAATAACTAGTAGCGCGGGGGTTACTTTGGATGGTCCGACCTTGGCTTTGAGCTGCCTTTGGTAGGGAAAAACCAAGTATCGACCGTGCATCCCCGAAGGATGTGCCCTATAGCCCTGGCAGAGAGGATCGGGCACCTGCAGATTTATAGCTTAATTGAAGAGAAAGTGACGTTTTAGCTCCTAGCTACCTAATATATATATATACCATGTATATAAGTATATTGTTGTATCATAAGTATAGTGTGAATTGATTTCACGATTCAAGTATTCGACCCCAGGGGACCACTCATTAGAGTACAACAAGTATTATGTAAACACACCTGGTTCTAGTGTATGATGAAAACAGCATGTAGGTTTTTTAAACGAAAACTGTGCGACGTCATACCGATTACATAACTTTGTTCTACTGGTTTGACATAGCTCCAATTAAACGTTTCGAGGATCATATACATATATACGAGTGGCAAACGGGAGAAAAAGTTAGGCTTATTAAAATGATGGAACAAAATGGAACACTAACACCACCTGTGTCGCTGTTGGAACTAATTCTTACAAGTTTTTGCATTCACCTGACATTCTGGAACGAGGCGTTCCTTGAAAAATAATAGCCAAATTAAGTTTGTAGGTACTAGCAGAAACAGATTTCTTCGTTCACTTGCACGTGAACGAGGAAAGTGGGCGAGAAAAGTTGTGAGAGACATTATTTTCTTTCCATAGCTTTTCGTTCATAATCTCGAACAAAAACTACAAAGACGCCAAGGTCTTTTTCAAGACGGCAAGAGAGATCCTTTTTATACCTACATATACGTTGAGGGTCTATTTCTCTGTGCGTCATGTAAGTGCTGGCAAAAAACTATGTTAGGGTATTGCGTGTCTTATAAGAACCCATAATAGGAACAAGCAAGGTGCATCAAGGAAGACGATGATTCCACAGCTTCTCTACACATCCTCATACCGCTGAACTACCCTATTTTTGAAAGAACTGACTCTCACACTGTTTCACAACCCCATTTTCCCCGTCTTCGTATCACTCACGTCTCCTACCACATCTCTGAACGCTCAACCTAAAGGTGATTTATTTTTCTGTTTCATGTTTCGTAGTTTAGAAATGCAATCTAAAAGAAAACACGTAAAGGAATGAAGTAGCTGCGGGCCGACGCGACTCGTGTGTGTCACGGAGCTCGGCGCGAAATGAAAGGACACTCCAAGTGGCTCCTCCAGCTCTTTGTCAAGTCTGTGCGCCTGGTACTTTGAGATACGAACACTTGTTTGTTTCCTTGTTTTCGCGGCTTTCGTGTACTATTTTGTGAGGTGTTTTCTCGCTTTTGTATTGCTAGATCAAAAGTTAACGAAATAGTTGGGCCTTTATTCCTTTTCCATTTCCATCTTATACTGTGAAAAACGCTTGGCAGTACTTAAAGAAATAGTAACAATTTAATATCATAGGTATTTATAAACTTCTGTTTACCAAAAAAAATATGTGTGTGTATGTATGGCACTTATGCACGCACGCTTGAAGTCATTCTGTAATTTTTAAGAGGTATATTTATATTACTTACTATTGCTAACGTGCAACTCTCGAAACTCGAGTCGGATTGACCGACCATATTATACGTGTGTTTCCTGTTTACCCAATTAAATATGTGTAACAACCACGTTAATAACAGGCAACTTTAATATAAAAATAGAAACGGTCTTGGATCTTATAAGTCTTTGAGTTTATTCAAACCACCAGGAATAGCTCCATAACTTGGGCTCAAGAGATTATGATAAGCATATAAATATAAAAGTAACTGATTCCAAATAATTATAGTTCATTAAATTAAGTTTATCAATGTCACCATCGCATTCTCACAATTTATGTTATGAATATGAGAGCGAAAACAGTTTCTCAAACAACTAAAGGACAAATCTGTCTGCAATCCCACACCAGCACACTACACTAGAGTCGTGCCACCATAACAATACCCGTGACACAAAAGTTGAACTACTTTTCTTCTCTAGCTAGCTTCTGAGTTAGAATAAAACGCGAAAGTAACTCCATTTCTCAAAGATGGCTACTGTTTGTCGATTCTGTATCATCCCCCGTTTCAATAAGAGACGTTCGCCTTGGGGCAGGGACTATTAAAATTAGTTCCTCGACTCAATTGAATTGGGCTCCCTTTGCTTCGGCCCTGTCGCGCGATGATACCGAGCCTGACTTACGCGAAATCATGGTTTTATTCCACAAAGAATGACAAAAAAACGCAAACGGCTCTTCTAGTTGTGAAAAGTAATCGCATGACAACATCCCCTGATAAAATTGTATCTTTAAGGGTGTTGTCAGCGGAATATTAGCCTGGGACCTGAGAGTATATTTATTTATTGGTACAAAATTCATAGCCCTTTAATACAGATGTTCGATTTCGTATAGCTTATGACAAAAACAGAATTACACTGTGAAAGTTTTGGTACTTACAGAATTATTTCGTAGTTACCTACAGGTGATGGCGAAAATGTGTGTGTGTGAGCGTGCTAATTTTAAATAAAATTACAATAATACTAAAGTATAGTAACGAGAGTATTTTGGAACTAACGCCAGGGCAGCTTGTGTCGTATATTTGAAGATTATTTAAAAATGTCGCAGTTTTTACTTATGTGAGAGGACAGGCCGTTTATGTATTATATATTAGGCCGAAATACTGAGCGTCAAACGTCGAGGAATTTAAATTGAATTTATAAAAATACCTTTAGTCTAATATATCGACTCCTAATGTCTTTTCATGAAATGATCTTTCAGTAAACATTTATATGAGTTTAGAGTTATATTTAGGGGTAGTATTCCTTGGAGGTAACGAAATTGTACAAATCCAAAAATATCGGACCTGTTAAATTAGAGTCAAATCTTTTCGAGCTACGAACAGTCCAATACAAAAAGGGCAAATTAGATCATTCAGATCAGTTGCACACTCTCCAAAACATATAAAAAAATAGCTATAATATCTCTCGAAGTTAACTAACTAGCAATTATAGCAGCATGAAGCTGCACGAGAGCGTGCCCCATGCGGTTGTTGCAATCTCACGGCACACGGGGACCTTCACGTACTACGCTGACGACACCGACGACGCCATCGGTCGGTTCGTGCGGCGAGCGTTGGCTGCATCACCGAAGACCATCCGAGAGTTCAACCTACAGATGGCCATCAGGGACAGAAATGCAGCCGTAGTGGAGGCTCTCGGCCGGGAGGAGGCGGCTTAGGCAAATGGCAATAAGGCACTAACTAGTATTAGGTTTAAAATGTTCCCAACTCCCCCCTTATTTTCCTCTTCTTCTGATTATCCAAGAAACATGTAAAAATAAATAAGATTTTAAATGACAAAAGTCACGGACCCCGGAGTCTGTGGAGTAGCAATTTTAAATAAAAAAAAAAATAAAAAAAAAACTAGCAATTATAGAACAGCTTGTCGAATTAATCCAGGCTATTGCGTAAGTTCCAGTTGCCTCAACCGACATCCGGAGTTTCCGCAGTTAGGCATTCCGGCCGCCTGTGGGGACCTAAGCTCGGCCTGAGCCGCTCACAAAGGGACCGCCGCACCGGCGCGGCGGCGCCGGCCGGACGGAATGCCCGGAACGCTCTCCGACAATTATCTACGTTTCTATGTATAAACGTAAATACTGGTCTGTTGCTGCGATTTTACTGTATTGTAAGGTAGCTCCTTACAGCAGGCTTGACGGAGACGGATTTTGCAGGCATCGAACTGAAAAAATGCAGCTTAAATGCTTATAAGCATTATTTTTGCAAATTGTGTTGCTACTGTATTATCCGCAGGAACTTCATTCATGCCTGGTGTCCCATGACACCACATCTTATTTTATTAAATGACCCAGTGCAAATATTTGTGTGATGAATTCAAATATTTGTACTGTGTCTGGGTGTGTCTATGTATAATAAGTATGTATTTAAAAACTATATAAGTATTATATCAGCTATCTGGCCGCCATATTACAAGCTTTGCTTAGTTTGGCGTCAGATGGTGTTGTGTGTGAATTGTCCACCAATATTTATTTATTATTTATTTATTTGCAATACTGTTTTCACGTCTTACAGAAATTGAATAAAATTTAACTCGTTTTGACTCTAGAGTACCTTAAAACAAAACGGAAAGATCGTGAGGAAACCTACATGTTCCTAAAATCTTTCGATGTTATGTGTCAGCCACCAGCCAGCATAGGGCTAGCGTGGTGGATCATGACCTAGATTATCTTGCGAGAGAGAGCCCCGAGTCCCTGCTATGAGACTCGGGACCTGCTGTGAGACTTGCTGAGAGAGTGATTTAGTGGCTATTTATATATGTATGTGAACTCTTTTTGGGTCGTTCAGTACAGTCATCGTCATCATCATATTATGCCGCAATACGTTCACTGCTGAACAAAGGCCTCCCCCTAGATTTCCACAACAAACGGTCCTGCTGTACCTTTAGTTTTGTGTAATGAAAACTCGACTTTAACTTTCGGAGTAAGTTAAAATTATATTAATGGTAAAACGTACTAATTAACCCGTTCTACATTGTTTCAATTCTGTGTTGGCGAGAAACTCGATTTTTTGTTCTAAAACAAAAGCGCGTGGTTTTACCAGCGTATTTTACCGTGTACGTAGTTTAGTAAAATGTACAAAGTTCAAATATTATTACCCGGTTATGCTTTCAGTGAAAAGTGTATAATATGTCACCTTAAAAATGTCGACACTATAATCTAACACGTGAGATTATAACCTCACGGTAGATTAGGTTAGTTTGTAATGTGATGTCGTTAAATTACAATCAGTCGAGCTTTTTTGACAATTTTACGGTGTCATTGATATACGTAGAGTTGTAGAGTGATGTAATTCAATTGAACTAGCAAATGCCTAAGCTAAGAATCAATCGGAAATTAAAAAAAATATTTTGGAGGCGCCGGGTATCGATCCCGGTACCTCTCGCATGCTAAGCGAGCGCTCTACCATCTGAGCTACGCCCCCGGTTGCCAGTACGTCCGAATGTGCGCTTCAATTCCTCGCAAATTAAATTCTGGTCACACACAGCCCCGGGCGAGGACCACGCGACTTTAATAAAAACCTCCGCGTTCCGTATTACTTTCACTTTTATCTCGGGTTTATAGCTTTACTAGCTTTTATTTGCGGCTTCACTCAAAGTTATATAGGTGATCATTCCAATCTATACATATATGACGGAGCAGATGGCTAAATGAATGTTTGTCTGTATGTCTTTTAAAGAATCGTAAACTATGAACATTTGATCATGTGATGATCTTTAGCAAAGTTGTTGTGCATGAACCAAAGAAGGTTTCTGAGTTGGTATGACCAATTTTCAGCAGGTGGCGTAGCAACGCGCGCAGTATAGCTAGTCAGATATAAATAAGCCACAATGTGATTGTTTCGGTTTGAATGCCAATGTTTCCAATGAAATTTCAGGGCGTAGAAATAAGACATCTTATGTCTCTGGGTGACGATCGCAGTGCAGTGCTAGGTTCTTTGGACTCATCATGTGTCATTAGCTGCATGACACTGCGATGTTATGGGCAGGCATGTTGCTTACCATCAGGCACATTCGGTTCGTCTCGTAACTCTAAACTATTAATAAAAAATCGCTTCTAAAAACTGTACTGAAATAGTTGAGTCTATTTGGTATTTAGGTCTGTAGACATACGGACAACAAATATGATTTTACGGTCTTTCTTTGATAGTTCTTTGTTTGTCTGTCTCTATATTCGTACGAAATATAACTTCACTGCGTAACGTGGCTGCAAAAGAAACGAAATGAAAAAGAAAAAAAACAACAACAAACATTTACATTTACAATATAAGTAACGATACATAGTTTAGGGACTTCCAAGAACCTTTCATCTCGGTACACAGATGAGTGAGTAGTTACTGAACGCCAAAGGCACAACGCTTTGCATTACAATGCCCTCGATAGAAATTCGAATTGACGATTCTGTATAATCGTATAGGCTGGTTCTATTCTAGTTTACATTGGCTACCTGTACACTTCTGACAAGACAATTCAGTCCCGTGACTTTTAGTTTGCTCTCACCCATCGATCACCCATTTAAATACTAGTTATACAATAAATCTCATAAGGTAAGTAGAATTATTTTAGTTAGGGTACGATATTTTTTACAAACACGATGTTAAGCGATGCGGTCTACGATGGACGTGCTGACTAGAAGAAATCTACTCAATCTCGACTCGAAGACACCAATATTCTCCAAGATTCTCCAACACCAATATTCACCAATATTACTCTTGGCAGAATCTGCCTGGGGTAGTACCACACCTTTGCCAGTTATTCTACCGCCAAGCAGTAATGTGCAAACATTACTGTGTTCCGGTTTGAAGAGCAATGTTTCCAGAGAAATTACGGGGCTTAGAGATATAACGTCTTAGATCTCTGGGTGACGAGCGCAGTGCAGTGCTAGGTAATGATTTGGACTCTTCATGTTCAAATAGCTGTGTGTCACTGTGCTGTTATATGGCAGGCGTGCTGCTTACCATCAGGCACATGTCCTGCTCGTCTCGTAACTCTTTATTTAAAAAAAAACGTTCATACTCGTAGTACATAGGTACTTACAGCTGTTAAACTCACCCCTCATTACTATTCATTGTTAAAATATTTGAGCAGATTTAGTTTTTACAGATGTGTAAATAAAGCGTACTACAGTAATTTCTTTGTTGGGAGTCATTACGGTGTTGATTTAAGTTTAATATTTAGAATTTAATCTAAATATAAAGTCTAATGTCTACACGAAAGACATTGATGTTCACTCTTAATTTAACGGGCGATACATTGTGTAATCCCGATAGTTGTGATTTACGTATTCAAGTCAAGATTGAAGCGGTTACAACTCAAATCAGTTTAATGTGAACCTATTTTGTTTTGGGAGACCTATTTTATTGCTTGGTTGTTTTATAACGGTCGTGAACACCAGAGGTTTACGAAGTTAAATTGATATAAAAATTAATAACAAGTGTGCCTTCATTATGGATGCACATTTGTAACTACACTCTTCACATAAACATACAATTTTCTACAAGATCATTCAAACATGAGATATGCGATGCAGCTGGGTGGTGCACCAAAATAAATACCCACCCAATAGACACATCATATTTCCTGTCCACGATTTCACTATAGTTCCAAGACTTTGCTCTATAAAGCAGATCTCGTTAGATACTTTACCTTGTTTGTAATTTTGCTACGAAATGCAACTGATCGTAAGTTATACTCAACTCTACTAAACAACTTCGTTTTTATGCCAATACTGGGGCAAAACGATTCCTCTTGTGGTTCGACCGAACACTGAACTATTTCACAGAAAACTATAGTCAGCTGAATTACAAATTGAACTCGACAGGTGAAGTTTTTCGCCCCATTTGGCGTGCGATCACGTATTGTTCTTCCTGGCCGGCGGGCCCGACCTACATCCACGCATGCATTATGTACCAGGCATTCAGAACGCGACAGGAGCTCCTTTGATCACGCTCACGGTGCTTCTGCCCCAGTTGGCAAGGGTTAAACTCTTTGTCGTGAGACAGCGCTTTTTGACGAATCTCTGCTGCCCTGGTTCTTGAAAGACTTGCTCTTTTTTATTATAAGATTGGTTAAGATTTATTACGGTTTAATTTTCTCGGTTGGTGTAATCTTGAGGTAAAAGAAAGCCTCATGCTTTTTAAATATTTCGTTTTCTTGATTGATGTGACTTTGGAAAAGTAGACGTTAATAACGAAAGTACGTCTTTACCTTAACACCTCCTGTACTCTTGAACTATTCTCGTGTGGATTCGCTAGTACGAGATATTAGTAAATATTTAATTAGATTACCCTAACTCGTCTAACAATGCCTACATAAACTGTCTATAGCCAGTTCGCACCTTGATTCGCCCTCAGAATGAGCGCTCGCGTCGGGGTTCTAATATCTTCAATTAATTAATTCATTTCTTCGAACCTCTGCGGGCCTGGTACTGGAATGTTAATATAGGTTAATTAACAGACGTTAAATCAGAATGGTAGTTAGTAGTGCGCAAATACAGCAGCTAATTTAGTCACTACGGTTCACAATGCTCGTTCCGCGGCTATGTTTGTGAACTTTTAGACAATTTTATTTTATACTGGTTTATGTTAATGTCGTGCGTGCTTCTATAATGTTGTTTATAACCCTAAATATGTAAATACGTCGACTGTAGAAGCTTGTACCCTAGAACTTGCTTCGCTGGTAACTGAACTAACTATTCAGTGTTTATATGACAAGCTTCTGGCAACATTTAATAAACCTGTTAAACAACTTACTAATCATCTATCTATCTATCTATATTTATAAAACTCAAAGGTGACCGACTTAGTGATCTATCAACGCACAGCTCAAACCACTAGAGGGATCGAGCTGAAATTTGGCATGCAAGTAGATGTTATGACGTAGGCACCCGCTAAGAAAGGATTTTGATAAATTCGACCCCCAAGGGGGTTAAATAGGGGATGAACGATTGTATGAAACTTTTTATTCCTTTGAGATATTTGCATGAAATTTACATCTTGAAAACTTGAAACTCAACTTAGTTAATAATTACGCTTAACGCGAGCGAAGCCGCGGGCAAAAGCTAGTACAACATAATTGTTATCGGTATCGTTCTGTTACAAAACTCAAGAATCCACAAATTCTTTATATTTTCATCCCAAACAAACCAATAATACTTATTTTTATGAAAGACCACCTCTGTCTATTACTGCATGGCACTATGGTGTACTTTGACTGTAAAACGTTCATATTACTGTACAGTGTACACACAATCTTAGGTGTCTTCAAATCGAGAGTGAATCGGTTTCTTCTAGGTAAGTACGCTCCATCGTCGCTTAACATCGGCGATATGGGGGTCAAGTGTAAAACTATTAAATTAAAAAAAAAAACTACATTGCATGAAAACTAACGTGGTTATTACACATTTTAAAATTAATACACGGGTAACTCACGGGACTGGACTATGACTACATTAAACGTTAGTTACCCGTGTATTAATTTTTAAATACAACATTGCACTCTGTAAAAGTATAATTCGTATGTTATTTTTTTTATTCTCCTTTTCTTCATCCCAAGGAGGGATGCCACATCGCACCACCGCCGCTAAGATCCGTAACACACTCCGTTCCGTATTTGAATTTAAAACGTAGTGACGTAATCTGGTCTTTTCGTACACAAAGGTACCAGCTACTCGTGCCGCTCATTCCAGGGATACGGACGTACATTCCGTATGCTTGGCTAAGGTAAGGTGCACATGTATCGTGATGGCCTTGACACTGTTTGATCATTAAACAATAATTTTATTATAACTAAAAAGAACTACTTTGTTTTACGGACTAACTAACTACTTTCGATCATGACTGTAGAAAACTTAATAATTAACTTATTTACTATATACCTACTTCATTGAATGCATGAAACTCGAGTTTTTGATGCAATTTTATACACCATACTTACACCATTGTTATTCATAATAATTATTATCAATCAAAATTCTATTAATTGAACATTTTCGCGTTCAATATTCGTGGCTGAAATGCATTTAGGCATAATCCCCGTGGTGGGCGGGGTCAAATTATGCCGTACTCGACACCACAAGTGGCGCCCTACCGAGTAAAACTTCCACGGGGTTCCATCTTGGCAGCCGGCAGGGATGGCCGGTAGGACTTTTGGTACTAACCAGAAAAAGTGATCTGGCCTAACTTCGCTCATCGTTTTTCTGAGAAAACTTTGTTTTTTATAAATGAGATTTCTTCATATGACGTGTTTGGAGATGCAAAGAGTAAAACAGTACAAAATTTCAAATGACACCTCAAGATACAAGAGCTTGATTCTCTTGCATTCTCAGCTATCAAGGTACGTGGTCTCATGGTACGTCGAAGCAAAATGCGCGGTGTGTTCTCTGCTTTAAATTTTTTTTGTGCGGATAATTACACGGATGTAGTCCCGCCGTTCCCGCTCCGCTCGCGCGCTGCCTTTGTGCCGCCGATAGCTAAATAGATTACTACGAGCGTCTTACTATCAATTATACTATATTTAGAGTATTTTCAGCTAAATAGTGCATCATTTAATTGGCATAATTTTGAAAACAAAAACCATCGCAAACTTTGTCTTTGTTTTATCGATTACGTTTCGGAGAGTGTGCATCAAGTCAACACGATCTAATACCTTCTTAACTACATTGACCTCGAGGAAGCGACGCTAGTTTACGGTTGACGCCTCGAAAATGCGAACGTAGCGTTTTGTTTCCGTTTGGAAATTTTTAGGACTTTTGTACTTTTGATCAATTTTTTGTGGGAAACTTGTTCGATCGCTTCCTTCACCCGGAATATAAACCATCACTATATAAAATATTGGTGGCCATTTCTCACACAACTCCATCTAGCCCCAAACTAAACAAAGCTTGTTCTGTGGAAGCCAGACAGCCGAGATTCATACCACAGTTACACCGCAACACTATCGCCAAGCAAATGATATCATCACACTAAAGTTAAAAAAAAAACAATCAAACTAACAGGATTGAAAATATTTCCATAATTCTTTTGATAGATTCTACAAAAAATCGCATATTGAATTTGTGAAAACTTAACTACTTATATCGTTTGTTGCCAAGGAAAACGCAGCCGACGCAGGGTGCGTGGATTTTCCTCGAAATATGATCTGTTTGCTAAATACATCGCTGTTTACTTATTCCAAACATAATTGTTTACCGCCAGAAATTACCTGAGCAAGTGATTGTTTTCTCAGAAACAATGAGTTTCTGTACGGAACAACCAATAATGTTGTCATTTTCATTTGTTATGCGTAAAGGTCAAAATTAAGGTTTCCATAAAGTATAATGAATATTTTATTTATCAATTGGCTTAATGTAAACATAATAGGGTAGAAATAAACTGGTTATACATTGGACGCCTAGGGGCTACCAATGAATAGATTGTCCTGTATCGTTTTAGACTTCAGCGATTCGAATTCATTTTGTACATATAACAGGACTAAATCACGACTTAAGTTATTATTTAATTTTTCGACGTTTAGGCAGCGTTACTTCTGCAGTTCTCACGAGACGACGTGACCACTGCCTTGTCTCAATAAATAAATATTGTTGATAGTACTAAGGTATTAAGGAAAGTTTGCAATATGGTAGCCAGCCAACTGATATACACCATATACCTATGTCCTCGAACAATTGTGATAACCAACTTCGGAATTTAACAGTCGCCGCGGCCTGTCCCGTCCTGTTGCTGCGCCCATCGTACTACCAAGGCTGAGTAGCCAGGCAGAATCTTACGTGCCTTCAATCAATATCCAATTTCCCGAAGCTGTGCATTAATTGTACAGTTTTTCCCGTGAAGAGGAAAACTTCAGAGATCCAATTTAAGTTTGCTTCGGCTTTCGGCCACTTTACCTCGCGCCGCCGACGCGTACCGCGAGTTATAGCGTGCGGTGTGGAATACAAAAATAACTGAAAAACGAGTACCTTTAAAAAAACTTGTCGTTTTTGAAATACTAAGATATATTTACTTTGCTGTCTTGCTTTGCCTGGGATCCCAGCTGAAAAGTTGGATTTCTCGCTGTTTTTATAGACCGGACTCTGGCACGGGAATTGTCTAGCTAGCAATATCTTCGCTTTTTCGTTACGCAACTTATATAGGCAAATCGTATCGTTTCATCCTTTCATGGTGGCGTCGTACAAAGCGCTTTGAAAAATCTTTAGTACTGCAATGTTTCTGCAGTCGTTCCATTCCATTTATACTTGTATTTTGAGTATATTGAATCGAAGAGTAAATTGAAATCTGCTGAGCACGCGTGTTTTACCTTAGACCTTGAGTTTTGTGTTCTATATGTATACACCATGGATTACCAGCGTCAGATTCAGATCATTTATTCACCATTACAAAATGTTAGTCATACATACCTTTAACGTTCATAATTTAGTTACAATATTTTTTCCCTACCGTACTGTACTATATTTTGTTTCCGACGACCTTGATCGCCTAATGACATATATGCAATTTGTGTGAAAGACGTCCCGCCATCTATCTCGCCACACCCCTCCAGCGAAACATCCCACCGATTTCAGCAATTGCACCCCCCAGGGGAAGCGTCGACACACGCCCGACGTATTAAACTAGTGATTGAATTCAACCACTCGAAGGTCGAGCTGCCTCGATGCTGACTCCGCGAACTGCAAACGGAGAATGATTGACGTTTATACCTTTCTCATAAAACATCGGATGTTATTAAACAGAACTTAATCGGGAACTATTTTACGGATCTAAGTTACGGCTGGTCTTGTCGGACGAACGGCGACTTCCGAATCTTCCGATCCGAAGCCTAGGTTCAAGTCGTACGCCCCACTGTCTTTTTCAAGTCATGTGCGTAATGCCGCTAACTTAAAACGGCGAAGGAAAACATCGTGACAAAATCCACATGTGCCTAGAATCTTTTCAGGTTATGTGTTATCCGCCAACCTGTGTTGGGCCAGCGTGGTAGATTATGGCCTTGACTCTGTCCTCGCGAGAGAAGGCCCCCGAGTCCCAGCAGTCACGATCTAAATGATTATTCAATTACCTCGTCTTCTCGTGACCACGGCGGTTGTATCGCTGCCGAAACGTCGGATTATTTTTTATTAAATAATGATTTGCATCGCGCTTAAGTCCTGTGTAAAGTTTTCTATTTGAGTTCAAATCGCGAAAGGTTAAAAAAAATGGTTGTCTGTAAAGTCGGTTTACTGACGATAGTTGAACGTGACAACGTCTAGTATTTGTGTTAAGCGCCATCTAGGTAAAACATTCTAAAGCTTTTTGAAAAGCTGTTCAAAGCGCCATCTCTGGGTACATCATTGTACTAGCACAAGTTCTTAACTTCATATCGTCGCTTTTCTAAAACATGGACAGACTCCTTGAACGTAATACACATTTCACTCACTAGATGGTGCGAAAAGTAATAAGGCGAGGTAACGGCGGTAAATATTATCTAATCTATGGCGGTAACGTTACATGACGTCATGTTTTGCGGGCGTGCAGCCGGCTTCATCGAATTATAAGACATTATCACGTCAAAACCTATACAAATTTGAATGATCAATTGATCAATGGTCATGAAATGTATTTAAGTTACTAAGTACCATAAACACGAGTTCATACTCGTAGTCTTTGATACATTAACCATTGATTGTGTGGTCGAAATCAACGAGTCGTTATCTCAACACTACATCATCATAGAGCCAGTATTTTTTAATAACGTGTAGTGACGGGACGAGTAACACACTCTCCTAATGGTTGGCAACACATCATAAGGGTTCCTTTTATACGTTTTACGGAATCCAAAAAAAATATTTACAAACAACGGAAAGACATTTTCCGTAAAACACGTGTAGCTCCTTGAACTATTTCATTTCAATTACCGGCGAAGCAGATAGTTAATTACTTCCCGGCTACGTTTCATCTCCGCTGCCTGCGCGTGACGCGTGAGCTCCCTTTGTGAGCTCGCCGTGAGTTCACGACTCACCTTGTAAAAGTTGCGTGGATTCGCTCACGTACACGTGCCGCGGTCTGAAGGATCCTTCCGCGGTTCTAGGCAAGAAAACAACCGCGGCCGTCCTGCACGGAGTAGAAACACCGAGATGGATACTCGGCGACTGTCATTTCATCTACAGTACCACCAATTTATCTAAAGACCGGCCGAAAGCGGAACTACTGAGTTACGAGTATTGAACAACAGATAATTGGTCTAATTCTGTAATAAGTGGCAACACTTTTTGATTGTGGCGCCATCGCTACGTTCTAAAGATAAGTTGGTCTTACTGTACTAATATTTAAAGTAATTTGTAAATACAAAATTTACACGTCAAAAACATCTTGGGCCAGAACGTAGTTTTCTACCAGGCCTGTTGGTGGTTATACATTTTGTAGTTACAAATAATAGTATACATTACATGTTCCTAAGTTATTAAATAGTAAGTTTCATTGTATTTAACTAGCTGCTTCCCGCGGCTTACCCGTTCGTATCAAATAGATACGCGGGCTATCATGGTCACTACAAAACTAACACACTTAGTTAGCACTGTCGTAGCATCCTTTGAATGTAAGCTAAACTCGCAGTTGACTCTAAATTTCCCCGGAGTTGGCCCGAGTTGTCCATCTACATAATACTCGTATTCGTAGTGTATCCGGCAACTTCGCAGAACATTCCGGACGGCCGCCGCCGCCGGCTGAATCCTTAATTAAATTAAAATGTAACACTCAGTTTCGTACAAATGTTTCGAGGAAGTAATTCACGAACGAAGTGTCTCAACTGTCGAACTTGCGGTAAACTTCCCACGGAAAGCCAGGAACGAATTTACTTGCTAAAGTTATTATTAAATTTTACTAAGCAATTATGACTTGACTCTTGAGTATGTCAGGTCGTATCTTAGAAGTTCGATATCATAGATAGTATTCTTAGTTTTCTTGTTTGTTGTGCTGTCAATGTGTGTAATTGTGTGAGAATCTTGGTTGGTTAACTATATTTGTTATTACGGAAATTTTCTTGTCTGAGGAATGCAAATATCTGTTCTGTGTTTATATAATATGGTATTTATATAGACTCTTAACGTATTTTACTTCATTTGTGATTTTTTACAGTTATTTGGTTTTGTAATCGTTCCCTGATAATAAAATAATCTGTCAGCTGTGGACCTTCGCAAAGTACCTACAGGTAAAGCCTATGGTGTTGGACAAAAGTTATATGATTAACTATTTTAGTGCTAACAACATAATTATAAAGAGTTTCGTTGGTAAATGTACAAATTGCCTGTGTAGCCTGTGGTTTTCACTAAAATAACAATATTACGTTATTGGAAATTCAGTTAAAATGTACAACAACTAACATGTGAGAACAAAGCGAATCACATTATGTATCCGTAATTTCTTTGTATTTGACATAATTTATGTTGATTTACGCTTTTGATTAACGAAAATTAAAAGAAATATGGCGATTTGGTACAAACGTTTTGCATAAAATATACTGTTACATTTCTTAACATTGGTATTATGCACCAAATCTACAGCAAAAGATTAAAAAAAATATTGGATTAATACACAAGTGCAGTTCTGCATAGAATTACGACGACGATGGCACGATTTTGAGAAAATGTTGATTATTTCCGAAGTTACAACATGTTTAATGCTTCAGAAGACAACGCAAAATACAGTACTAATAAATGAATACTCTCTGAACAAATTTATTTTTTTCAGCATTATACATACCTCAGAGTTATACCTAATTATTATAACAAAGACATCACCACCATCAATCGGTCACTGCGTCGTTACGACGTTTTTAATTAATACCATAAAGCATAGTGTTCCATTTGGCGTCTACTTTATAGAGGCTGTCTTTTGTGGCTTGTTGTACTTCACGCTTTGCCTGTACGTATTCTGTCAGCTGTGTGCCAAAACAAGTGTTTAGAACCATTTCTAGTATCTCCTCTACTGTCTATTCATCTGAACTAATCAAGCTTCAACTGTCTCGCAATGTACAAACTCTATAAAAATATGACCCCGTGATTTAAGTGTAAATTATAGGAATCGATCGGATTGGCCTCGAGGCGGAGCGGCGTCATTAAAGACTTTGTAAACTGGAGCTGATTAGCTGGAGTCTGTAATCATCGCGCGAAACTTGGGGGGTTACTTGCCCGGAACAATGGCCTTTGAAGATAGTCATTTGTTTTGTTTCATTTGAAACGCTGGCCCCAACAGCAGACGGTTCTTGTACCTCTGTAATACGAACGGCGTCGGCGTAGTGATATAAAAACTTTAAAAGAAAGACAAAAAAATGGAATTTATACAACTATACGTAATATTGATGTATAAAATGTTTGAATCCACTGCATACGGTGTACTCGTTTTTTATACATAACAATTCAATAATAGATATGATCGAAACTGCCATGGTGATTGATGATAAGCGACGATGAGGTTTACAATGAAGCTCGTTTACCCAGAAAAACCGATAGACTCTCGATTTGAAGAGACCCAGAATAAATCCAAGGAATTATTTTGGGGTCATCCAAATCATTCCACAGCTGTACCTCGAAAGTGAAGTCAAACCTCTTCCTCATTCGTGTCTCCAGAATGTCTTTTTCGCCTATATCGGTAGTTCATTGGCAATTGGACTGCAGACAAGACCGCTGTCCAATTTCGTAGATACACTATCCATAATTTAACTTTGTAGTGTCTACTCAACCGCCGACTGATCTTCGTTGAACCCTTTTATCTCTAAACACTATCGAAGTTGGGAACACAGTCGAGAGCCTTACAACTTTGGCACAGAAAAAAGTCAAAAATCGAAACAGAGTTGAAAACTTAAATCCAACTTCGCAACTGGTACAACTGAAGAACCGATCCGAAAGTAATTTCCAAGTTTGTAGAGGAATCGCAACTTGAGGGCCCCGAAAGTCAGTGGGGGCTCCAACCCAGACCCCGGGCCCGTCAGGGACTAATCAAGGCCCCTGGTTCGCGTCGCTTGGGCTTTGAACTGTTTGTAACTCAGTTTTGAGTGATTTTTTTCGGACAAAGTGAATCAAAATGGATTTCGCAGTTCTTTACTGGACAGACACAGCTTTTACTAACAAAGGTAAATTATGTCATTTTTTAAATTTAAACTATACTATAATACTACATATCTAACTGCTTACACTAAGCGCATCTGAATTGTCTATAGACCGATGAAGGTCTAAAGAGAATCAAGGTGATCAAGTCCACTACCAGTCGGAAGCGTTCGTGTTCTTCTTATTATTATAGATATGTTGATGATGTGATAAGTTTTTTAACTCTCATAGGTGTGAATTTAAAAAAAAAATGGTTGTACAAGGTAGAACAACCATACTTCGCCGAGGTAGCCCTTTTATCTCATAAATATGAATAACCTTTACCAAGGTACAACACTGTCTTTTAGAATAATATCAGCTGTAACACAATACATAGGTACAACGAGTTATTTCAATTCAATATCAAAGAGTTTAATAAAAAAATATATTATGGGGTCCTATTGTTACTATACTCGTAGTTAGTACTCGTAATAGGTGTAAAATATTAAAAGTAAGGAATCACACGACACGAAAATACTAAAAGAAAGAAAATAGAAAATGAAGTATTACACTATAATACATGTTAAAGTATCAGTTTTGTATGATATAAATTCATAAACGGTAGGTAAAGTAAGATAGATCTAAAAAGGGCACAACACCCAGGATGATTACAGGGGTGGGACGCCTTTTGGTTTAGTATGCCAAAAGGCTCATAGGTAATGACACTCTTGTGCGTAAAAGATATCGGATACACTTTGGAGAATGTGCAACTGATCTGCATAATCTAATACCACCTAGCCCTTTCTTCTATCGGACTTCTCGCATCTCAAAAAAGCGACATCGCTTCATGGTTGATGCTCCAAAAACACGAACGAAGAGATTTGACTCCACGTTTGTGATAAGAACGTCTAGGTTCTAGGTTGTGGAATGCGTTGCCTAAGTGGATTTTCCCGGATAGTTACAATCTTGGTGTCTTCAAATCGAGAGTGAATCGGTTTCTTCTAGGTAAGCACGCTCCATCGTAGATCGCATCATCGCTTTACATCAGGCGAGATGGTGGTCAAGTGCGAACCTATAATAGTTAAAAAATAAATAAAATACGTAGTATAGTTTCTTTGCGTAACCTTGTATTTAATGATAGGAAGTGCTTCGCTTCTGCAACGACCTCGTTTTGCATAGAGCTTACTCCTTACCCAGTTTATTATAAGGTGGGTAAGCTTCGTGCGGCCGCACATCGCAGGCTCCGTGGCATCCACGCCTCGGCGGCTCGGGGCCGTATCAACTCAGGTGGGATATTGGAATTGTTACGCGAAGGATTGTGAGACAGTGCGATTGCTTGTCGAGACCCGGGGCTTAAGGAAATAGCGATGCATCGAGCTGTATTTTCATCTTGATGTCGAACGTTGGGTGTATGTCTGTATGTGTATGATCGACATAGACTTAGGTCTCATTGACAGCAGCTTTAACTCTTATGCTCTAGCTACACGAGGGTAGTTTTTCAAGCTAGGATAGCAAGCTAGTGTTGGCAAGCTACTTTTAGCTTCGTGTAGACAACGCTAGCTTTGTCTACACGAACCTAGAAGGACTAGCTTGCGAACACTAGTTTGCTACGAGTATCCTAGCTTGAAAAATTAGCCTAGTGTAGCTGGGGCATACAACAAGTATTTGGACTCCCAAGATACAATACACACAACCTCGGAAGTGGTTACATACATATTTGAACAGTTTGGTTTTGAAACATTGGGCCTGTTGGGGGCCGGGGGGTCTACCGCCTAACGAAAAACGCTTTGACGCTTTGATGCTTTGGCATTGCCGTCTCTTTCATTTCAAGCGAGAAGAAATGAGACAGCAACGTTAAAGCGTTTTTCGTTGGCGGTAGAGGCCCGGGAGCTAATCTTATTTTCAAAAACCTTATTGAGCGCGCTGATGTTTATTGAGTCCAACGGATAAGTATTGCCTTTCAGCGTAGTAATGCCGCCAGCGTGCTGGACACGCTTCCGACTGGTAGTGAGTAGACTCGATCACCTTGATTATTTTTCGACCTTCACTGGTCTATGGGACAGTTCAGATGTGCTTAGTGTAAATATAAATATTGGTGGACAATTCCCACACAACACCATCTTACCCCAAACTAAGCAAAGCTTGTGCTATGGCGGCCAGAATAGCTGGTATAAATACATTTGAATTCATCACACAAAATATTTGCACTGGGTGGGAATCGAACCCACGACCCTCGGATTCGCAGGCAGAGCTACTACCCACCCCCCTAAGCCACGTAAGAGAGGCCAGTAAGTAGTTCTCATTGTAATTTAGTTTCATTAATAAATGCTTGGAATGATCTTTACTTTCATTTTAATATGTGAGATTTAGTTAACGTCTCTTTTGATATTTCGTACGTCTTGATGTTCGGATTATAGCTTTTAGACAGTTCGTAAAGTTACTTTGTTGCTTTACCAACACGACTTTATATTTATTTTCTCTGTTCACCTCAACGTTTCAATGTTAGACGTAAAACCTTTTTTAATACCTTAAATCCAGTAATAAATAAGTAAAGTCGTGTCTCGGACAGATTTGTATTATCTAAATTGCCATTATCTAAATAAATGGCAGTATCCATCAGGTTCTGATTCGACTGCAATAGACGTTAAAATCACATAATGGTGTGTCTGGGCGCCTGGTACGTGTAATCCTTCGCCGCCCGCTGTGCTCCGGATAATTACTGCGGAGAGTTATGGTGAAACCTTCTTTGTCTTGCTGCTGTCCTGGTAAATACGACGAATTAATGCGTGAAAGTAACCTAAAGATTTGGTTTTTGTTACCAGGTTTTTTACCTTGCTATATAGACTCGTTTATTGGTCCAAAAATGCGGTATTAGTCATTATTTATTCCTAGATGCATTTGTGCCATTTTCATGTATAAGAATCTCTATATATTCATACTAGCTGTTCCGTGCGCGCGTTGCTACGCCATCTATCGAAAATTGGTCGTACCGATTCAAATCTAGAACAAATTTGGCTACCTTAGATTCTATTTTTTTTAAACAACCTTTTAACCAACGCAACCTTTTAAAAGATAGACACATGCTGTCACGCAACGAAAGCTCTCAAAAAGCAATATTTTTTCCCGTTTTTGTTATATTTTTCATTCATGCTCCGCTCCTGTTGATAGTAGCGTAATGTTAAATAGCCTTCCTCGATAAATGGATTATCCAATAGAGAAAGAATCTTTAAATTCGGACCAGTAGTTCTTGCGTCCGAGATCATTGCGTTCAAACAAACAAACTCTTCAGCTTTATAATATTAGTAAAGATTTAAGGACAGGCAGTAAACGGCAGACGTGACTTACCGTTTTATAGATAATGGTAAGGAACCTTGCGTGCGCGAGTCCGACTCGCACCTAACTGATTTTATTCAATAGTAATAAATAATGACAGAACGAGCGCCATGTTTGATTTAGTTACGGATTTTCAATTAGTCCAATTGAGCATTATTCTCACAACAGTGTTAATAGCACAAATATAAATTAAATTGCCGTCTCTAAGCTGATGAGATTATTCCCAGTAATATCTCGAATTCTCCTCGCCTCACCTCTAACACATTTAATTTGTCTGAAGATCTGCGTTTTGTGTAGAGGTCATCTCCTCAGACTCGTTACGTGTATGTATATTTGAAAGGGCTGTGACCGACAGATGACCGCCACAGCGCGTCTTGGCGTAATCGAAGTGCTCACTAAAAATTGTAGACCGTTATTTGTGAATATATGTGGATATATTTTATTGTAGATGTTCAAAATTATATTTCAGGCGGTCGCGACTGGTTCGAAGGTGGTCAAATGGTCACATGGTATGGTTATAATAAATGCAAAAATTTCGTCAAATCACTCTCCGCAGTATTGGTCCATCGATCCTTTCATAATTTGCATCGTGTTTATGTTGGGGGTAAATTCTGAGCTCACTATTCATCGCTATGCAGTCACCAAAAGACTTTGCTGCCTATCATCATCTATAGGTTAATTGATAGCACCGTGTGGACAAAAGTGCTAGTTAACTCCCCATAATGGAAACATGAACTACAGACATCGGGTTGTCGTACAATAGGGATCAAAAGAGACCCATGAAAGGTGGACAGGGATGGCTTAGTCTAGTTTTGGTACCAAAAGCTAAAAAGAATAAAAACAAATTATTCTACGGTTGCCTATAAGGGATCACTTGTTGGGTAAGATAATTAGCTATTATATATTTATAGCTTTTGATGTCCTAACATTGGGTAAAGACTACTTTACATATTTGAAGTTTTCAGGGATCATTCGGACAATTAAAACGGAAATGCAATAGAATGCAAAAGAACTTATTTAAATACTAGGATCATTCCGCGTATTCACATTTTTGCTTGAAAGTGTAGTAAACAAACTTACAATCAGAGTTGTAATATTAGTGGGGATATCATTCATTGTTATCGCTTGTAGTACAGACAAAAAAAATGTATTTTAACGTTGAAATGTGATACTCATTGTGCAGTGCATTACAGCAGAACAATAGACTGCCAGTATTTTCAGCATAGCTTTAGAAATGATATTTCTTACCGTGAAGATATATCACAAGAGATATCACCGGTATATTTGAACAAAATCGTGTCGGGGAATCGTAGTATTCTGTATGGATCGGCCGTTCCCTGTTCCCGGTTGTTCGTATTCTAATACTAGTAGTTACGACGCCGCGGAGATTTTATCGTGGCTGTTACGATTCTCATCCGATTTACGAGGGAATGTTTCATACAAATATGAGTTTTTATAGAGGCCGGCGGCCGGCGTCGTGGGCCAGTTATGCTATTTGTTTCGTTCTCGTAAAATTTATTACTTCGTACGATCGGGGTTGTTTTATGAATTCAACTGTGTCTGAGGATTGGATGTTATATTTATGAAAAAAAAAAACAGAATTTTGCGTTTCGTTTATTAGACACTAGCCTAATAAACTAACTATTAG
This sequence comes from Ectropis crepuscularia, assembly GCA_963693475.1. NCBI lineage: Eukaryota > Metazoa > Arthropoda > Insecta > Lepidoptera > Geometridae > Ectropis > Ectropis crepuscularia. The sequence continues at coordinate 932,428 of OY856355.1, forward strand.
TATCCCGTGGTTTCACAGACATGGTCCCCGTTCTTATTATTTTCCCGGAATAAAAGGTAGCCTATGTGTTATTCCAGACTATAATTAATCTGTGTTATAAATTTCAGCTCGATCCGTTCTGCTGTTCCGACGTGATTGAGCAACAAATATCCACACTTTGACATTTAAAATATTATAGCAGGATTTAACCTTTCTTTTTTGACATCCAGCAAAAAGTGAATACATCATTTAGTTTGTTAGCTTTGACGATTACCATTAGGTATGTAATTTAATTTAACGTGTTTTATCAATTGAAGGAAACCTGGCTAAGTTTCGTCGAGGACGTGTGCGTGTGTCTATGTACCTAAACATAAAATTGAACTTTGTCTTTGATTATAATCTCACGCGTTAGATTGTAAACAGACTATGATTGCAATTTCACATCTATACTAACACTAGCTGAATCTTGCGCGCGTTGCTACGCCACCTGTCGAAAATTGGTCGTACCAATTCAAATCTAGAACAAATTTGGTTACTTTAAGTTCTAATGACGCAACCTTTTAAAAGATAGACACATGACAAAATGTAACAAAAACGGGAAAAAATATTGCTTTTTGAGAGCTCTCGTTGCGTGACAGCATGTCTCTACTACCTTTTAAAGGTTGCGTCATTAGAACTTAAATTAACCGAATTTGTTCAAAATTTGAATTGGTACGACCAATTATCGATAGATGGCGTAGCAAAGCGCGCACGGTTCAGCTAGCGACATATACCTCGCAAAACCAAATTTCTTTTTAATTTTAATTTTCCACGACACCCAGGTCATGTTTACCTTTCGTCATTGTATGTGTAGGTGTGTAAAAAATGTAGTGGGTGATTAGAGATCTTTTTGCGTCAAGACTTGTTAACTTTAAACACACTGTCGCTTCAAACACTGTCGCTGTACAGAGCTTATATTATTCCTAGGTGTTGCAAACCCTAACGGAAATAGATCAAAACACACTTACCCTGTAATTAGATAAGCACATTCACTACTAGCAACGCCCTGCATTTTCATCCGCGTAGTTCCCGCTATTTTCTCGGGATAGAAAATAACCTATGTGTTATTCCAACCATTACCTATTTATGTACCAAATTTCATTCAAACCCCTTCAATAGTGTTTGCGTGAAAGAGTAATGTCACAACTAATGTCGCAGATTTGCTTAGTATTTGATCACCTTTACTCATAGATGAAGAATTTTTTTTGCTACGCAAAAAGATCAGCAAAGCGAGTGAGCGAGAAATCATTTTCAAGTGGAAATCGCTCGAGAGAAGAAGAGAAAGTGAATGAAGTAACGTCATTACAATATTTTAGTATACCCGAACGTAACAGTCTGATTTCGTCGCGGTGAAAATCGTGTATTTTTTAATTAATCCTTGGATTTCAGACGATTTTATTAAATTATTTATATTATGGCATGTTCTGTGCGTGAATGTGATACAAGACGATATTATAATCCGAATCAATACACTAGTCACCAACACATGTAAATATGATTTTTTATCAGGTCTCCGAACAGCCTTTGTGTGTCTTTTACATTTGACGTCTTTGCCTTTACTAGATCTAATGTTACAACTCTATTTTTGGATTTTCAATAACACTGCCAACCTATTTATATCTATTTTAGTCAAGAAACATACGTTATTTCGGAGAAATCTGCGAAACGAGCGCGTCGCGAGGAACCGCCTGTGGAGTGGTAATCCCTCGGCTGCAGAGCTAATGCTTTATTAATATGCGGAATGAATACCGCTCATCACTAGACTTAAATGAGAAAGTTTGTGAGTGAGTGTGTTTGTTACTTGTCGGCGTTGAAACGATTTAATGACTCATCATACGTACTGATTATAGAATGTAGAACCTCTACTATAATACATGTTTTATAATAGGTACAATTTGAGAAAATAATTCATAAGCATAGGCAGCTCACTAAATGTTACCACTGTTGCGACTCGGGGCCTTCTCTCGCACGGAAAGAGTCAAGGTCATAATCCACCTCGTTGGCCCAGTGCGGGTTGGTGGATGAACTCGAAAGAGCAGAAATAACTTAGAATCATACAACACGCGAGGAGAGAGACGTTCTTGCAATATACGCAACGCTGACAAGCTGCATAGTATACCACACTCCCTCACAAGATCGGAAAAGCTGACTCACATTATCGGACCGGAAGTTTATAACACTCTTCCTAAAATTGTCAAATCAGCCCCGAGTTTGGGCAGTTTCAAGAACCGATTAAAAATCTGGCTTATCGATTAATTTTTTTATAGTTACAGCGATTTTTTAAAGAGTGTTGGTAAACTCACAATAAAATATTTAAAAAAATGACATTGTTCATTACAATTGTAATAAATACATTATATTTTAATGGTTGAATTGTTCATTACAATTGTAATAAATACATTATATATTAATAGTTGACACTTGTTTGTACGATACTCTTTATCGTACAATAAAATGTTAAATTTAAACTTGCTCTTTTTTTTGTTTTTTAAAATTGACGTGTAAATTGTACATTTATGAATAAAAAACTTTGACTTTGATTCTAGGTACATGTCGATTTTCTCACCATGTTTTCCTTTACCGTAAATGAATGAATGAATTCGTAAAGGCAGTGGTGCGCGTGGGATTTGAACCCGGGGCTCCAGATCGGCAGGCGCCGTTCTTCTAACTAGACCAGCCGTTAGAGCTGATGAAATAATGAGAATAACAAATCTAAACTGTGTCCTCTTTTTCTGACGGACTTTTATTCCCTGATGCGAGCTCCATCGCAGACTTGACATCAGGCAAGATGGCGGGCAAGTACAAACCTACAATTGATAAAAAAAATCCGTTCTTAATTACTATTATATAACACCTCAACTGTCCGAATGTTCGTCCGATATACTACAGTGTTACGTAGAGTGCATGTGCTAAGCTACATATAACACACAAAACTCATTAAAATGCTTTTAATGTGGGCCAACGTTCCAAATACTCGGAACGAAGTGGGTTAGCTATACATTTGTGATCAGAACGTCTAGGTTGTGAAATGCGGTGCCTGAGTGGGTTTTCCCCGGTAGTTACAAACCTTGGTGTCTTCAAATCGAGAGTGAATCGGTTTCTTCTAGGTAAGCAAACTCCATCGTTGGCCCTGGCCATTGCTAAACATCAAGCGAGATAGCGATCAATGGTAAACCTATATAAAAGTTTAAAAAAATAATACGCTCGATACATGTTTTCACTTGATCTCCGAATAGCCTGATGTTAAGCGTGTAATGACGTCTTATGTCCGGAAAAGTACCACAATTTGTATGTTCTTATTATATACTATTTATTTGATTCGAATATATTCAACATAGTTCTAACAACCTACATTTTATTCTATTCAGTTGAAAGTTTATTTTTGTGCGGAACAGCTGATTCGTTATTTTAATGTTGACTCTGCAGTAAAACTTTTTAATTATTATGAGTACATTGCGTTGCTTTTAACGCGAGCGTAACTGGTGGTTTATGTACACGTATACAATTGAAATGTTTTTAAATCAAAAGTGTATAAGTTTATTTTATTCCAATTACTGTGGCGTTGGGTCCGCTCTGGCTCGTACCTGATCAAAGGGTGGCCATAACTAGCCAGCGTGGTAATGCAGCCAGTGTCATTGGCACCTTTGGGTAGGGTGCAGGTTGGGTTGATAATTTTATTATTAACGCATTTCCTGGTTGAGTGATGATTTTACTTTCTTAGTTAATTATGCCATTATATTTTGGTATTCAGCTAGAATAAAGTATGTACTTTATTCTGTAATTAAATAAATATTTGCATACAAAAATGACAATGAGAATAAGCTTCTTTCTTTCTTTGATGTGAGTTTTTTATTATGTTCGTGGTAATCGTCACATTATAAATTAAGCGAGATAGTGTGATGATTATGCGATACACACCTAGGCTTACTTTTCTCTAAATACTCTTTTGTGATTTGAAATACCAACTCTAACTAGGATCGGTTTCGTTACAATTTTGATAGGCAAATACAGCGAGTGAAATCGCGGGTCGCTGCAAATGAAGCTATAATCCTGGCGGAACGAGTATCGAACGTGTTCCGATTCGTTTGTTGTTACAGTCGGGTACACAGAATGTGTACTAGTTCGGTGTGTAAACGAGGCTGCATTCTGTGGGAACTAACGTTACACGTCATGATTTCGTACGAATGTACAATTGGTCCAGAAACTCGATCGCAAAGGTGTGATCTCTTGTTAATGGAAAGTACTGGTAAGTTTTCTACTTACGAGTAAATAAAAATAGTAAAATAATTATTCTTCTTACTAGCCTAAATAGCCCCACTGCTGTGCAAAATACAAAAGTAATTATATATATGTTACAGTCATAGTGATTAAATAGTTATTATACATAATGACTGGTCATTATATATAATAGCCAAATTCACTAGACAATGTAATTAATTAATCACTTTATCTGGACATTATTCATAATAGCGTGTCAAAGTTAGCTAAAGTAATAATACGGTCTAGCCGACTTCGAAAATCGTTTTCCTCCCTTCAATACTTAACAAATTACCCACCCAGAGACCAACTCAAACCGGTTAGGTTGAAATTAGTCACAAAACCGACACAGAGCACCCCGACTCCACCTAGTCTTGTGGCTACTACCCCTAGAGTGTTTATAAAAAATGCGGGAGCCAGAAGCTCAAGGGAGGTCCTGAATGTTGCTTCGTCGCATGAAGTCGAGTTGAGCGAAGGGGGGAGGTGGCGAGCGAAGCGAGCCGGCGACCTCCGTAGCGAAACGAAGGCTGAGTGTGGCGAAGCAACATTCAGGGGCGACCGCAAGAGCTTCTGGCGGGAGCCCACCCAGAGTCCAAGTTAGACCGATTAGGTTAATTACTTTATAATAATGTTAATTGAGGCATGCTTAAGGCAAATTGAAATACAAATTTATTCATAAACGAATATCTTGTTGTTTTATTACATTATCCAAGTCTTCGAAGATATTATATAAAATAGCTAGTTAATGTGATTAATTTTGTGTCAATTATCACTTTATCTAAATTGAGTAGATATTATATATAATGGCTAGACAGTATATATAATGTCCAGATTTATTACTTTGGCTGTAACATATATATGTATGTAGAGTGTTCGTAGAGCAAAATTTTAAACATTTTATTGATTTTTTTGGCAAAAGGTCGCAGTTAACCTGATTATTATTATAATATTAAATTAACCTGCCATTAAAAGTGAAATTCTGCAATTTTAACTAAATCCTCAAAACACAGCCGATTACAAAAGTGATAATGTACGTTTAGTCACCAGCGTATGATGGGCAAATTCACTGCAGTTTCGTAGAGACCTGTTTTATTTCACTAGACACCTGAAACGGTAATGTTCCTGATAATTCTCTGGAAATGCGTGACTTCATATTTAAGAGTATTCCATTAAGATTATACCTCTAAATGTCAATGTTTGTTGCTCAATCACGTCTGAACCGATTGTGCTGAAATTTTGAACATTTGTAGGTAGATTATAGTGTGGAAGAACACATAGCCTACTTTTTATTTACATTTAGAAAACAACGGGAATGACGAACGCGATCTACGCGGGTGAAACCGCGAGGCGCTGCTAGAATATTGCTTACCATCCAAACTATCGAATTGCTGATTATTTGCCAATTATCTACACCTCCACAATAATTTGAAACCAGATCAGAATCGAACTGTTTGATATTGCTAAAATCAAAATTCTATGCCAATGCATATAAATTTCCTAGTTATCCTGACTGATAGTTGACCATGGTATACTGATGATATAAACGTGAAAGTTTTTCAATAAAGCATTTGCGCTCGATCATCTCGTCTGATGTTAAACATTGACGCCGTGTGTACGACGAAAATTACTTTAAATAATAATTTTTCACCTTTATTTTATGTACTGAAGCACAGACTATGTTCTCTACAAATTTGGGTAGTATCGGGTCCTTCCTTTGTAAAACTATTTTAGTGCAAGTCTCAATACCGTTATTAATAATTTCTGAAAACAAATGCTGAAAAATTTACTGACGGTTAGCCCGGGCGCATTAGTCTTAGTCTTATGCTTCAGTCTTAATCCAACAGAGCTGGATTTCACTTAATGTGATAGCGCTACGATGTATACAATTATACATAATAATCAAACGTTGGACAATACACGAATAGAATCAGCAATATATCAAGTCATAATTCCCCCGCTATATCATGAAGAAATAATCCGAAACCATAGATAGCTATCGGTCAGTTTATTGGTGCCGTCTCATTAGCTTTCCCAATAAAATAATTGAGAGGTCTGAGGAGGGGCGGGGGCGGTCCCGGGCCGCCGGAGACGCCAGTGTTGGCCCGCCCGCCCCGACGACCGCGCGCCGCCGGTGACGCGTCGCTGCGCTGTGCTCATGTATGTGATAACGCCGATAACCGTCCTCTCAACCCCCAACTCAATATTCATCAAGTGCTTCCTACTCCTCTCCCTCATCACATCGACACGTTTAGTGCAAGCCCCCGAGTTAATCGAAGGCTTATGTTAAAACGTCTCAGGATGTCACCGGGATACTAATGCGATCGCTGTTGGATCCTCGCGGTACTGCGGAGTGGACTAGATGAAACTGCGTCGATAAGGAATACTTAACCTACATTAGAGTGCGGGAAGGTTGTATTAACATGCGGAAATTCCGATTTACGTTTGTTCATCTTCAGCTGTTTTAGTCTTATTCGAGAACCCTCAAAATATGTATAGGTTAAAAAATATACTCGAAAATAAGAAGTCATTTATTTGCTTTTTCAAGGAAAACGATATCTGAAAAACGTAATAACCATCCGCGTATTATTACCGAGCTGGAAGATAAATATAGCACATTGTTGTTCTCCCTCATATACTCTTATTAGATTTTTAAAATCTCATTTCTTATTTTCTTGATTTTTATCCCGTAACGTGAGTCTTAATTTTGAAGTACAAAGTTGCGTCGTTTTGAACTAAATCAGTAGTTAATATCGATAGTTTAGGCATCATAATATACAAAAAAATATTTCTGTCATGGTCGAACTCTTGGCAAAGCCGCCTCGGGAACCACTACACTTTTGCCGGTAATGTACAAACTCTACAATGTTCTGAGTCGAATGGTAATTTATTTTATTACTAGCCTAGATTGTCCCACTGCTGGGCAAAGGCCTCTCTTCCTCCCTTCCAAGATAGCCCGATGACGGTAGTACTTGAAAAATTGCCTACATATTTCTACCATTTAGATATGTGCTCTACAGTCGCCACCCTTGTCATCGACTGTAGTGATTTGAATAAGTTAAGCTCAAAATACTGTATATACTGTTAATATGTTGCGTTGTTTACCATCAGGCACCCGCCTTACTTGTCAAATCATTTTTGTATTATTACCTGGAAGACTGAGTATTGTTCAGTTTAACACGGATAAAACGACGTTGTCTAAAAATTAAACCTAACTAGATCGATTTATCGCAACCCCTTGCTTACTAAATTTTATGAAAATCGTTGGTACCATTTCCCAGATTCAGAATATATTATGTATATGTCATCGTAAAATTGTCAAAACCGTCATATTACAAACTAACCTGACCTACCGTAAAATTGTTAGAAATATATTAGATTGTATTACCTTACTAAATCAACAAACACAAATTTATAGGTATAAGCATCGTAGCATCAGGTGTTAGTATATTGCCTGGGCAAAGGGCTACTAAGGGCAATATAATACTAACACCTAATTACCCAAAAGACACGACTGGTCGTGGGACAACTGAGATTAACATAAAAAAAAGGATTGTATGAATGTTGTAGCCGCAGGACGCGAGTCGGCAGGTGTCGCGACTCTCTCGATACTCACGACGAGATGGCTTTTTCAGAATTTAATCTGTCACACTGTCATTCGAACGGATAATATTGTATTTTTTGGAAGCCGGGGGCGGCAATATGGAAAAGCAACGTTATTCGTGATCATATTGATGTCGGTATCGGAAAGGGGTTTTATAAATCACTGCGAAATGACGGCCCATCACAAATTGTCAACCTTTACCTGATTTCTTCTTTAAATATTTTTTCCCATTTTTACCGCGTCGTTCTTTTGTATTTTTAGCTCGACTCGCAAACACGGGGAAATCAGCTCGTGTATTAATGCAATGAGTTACACAGTAGTCGTTATGTGATTTTTGCACATGTTTGTGAATTTATCACAGGAATATTTTTTTAAGAATGTGTGTTTTTTTACAATCTCGAAACATGTATATAACAAATTACCTACTTTCATTAGGTAAACACGATCCATCGTAGACCGCATCGTCGCTTAACATCAGGCGTGATGGCGGTCAAGTGTAAACATACAGAAGTTAAAAAAAAAAAGATTCATGATAAACAGATGTGTACTCAATGCTTACGAGTCAAAAAGTTGTCAAAAAAGTACATAGTCATGTCGGTACTAAATTTTACGGTATTTGTGACATAAAATGCACTCAATGAGACAGCATCATAAGTAATGATTTGTTATATTAGTTTTTATTAGGTTGAAAAAAAAAATACATTTGAAATGAAGTCAATAGTTCAAGAGATGTGCCGTCAAGTCTGTTCTAAAACTATCTCACACCCAAGATGTATTTCATGCAATTTTAATTGCAGTAGTGGCTCGTATGTACCAAGTGAATGTATTTCGAATAAATAGTTTTCCCGGGCGGACTAAGATGATTTTCATACTGTTGCTTCGCATCCTACCTTCGCTCAAGGGTTTTTATTATTACTAACATGCGACAAAAACTAGTAACATATACAATGATTAACGAATTGTCGCTTTGTATTCATGGAGCAACGGAGACAAGATTGTGTCTGTCTCTGTATTTTATTTTATTGTGAGCCGGCAAATAAGAAATGCTGTGGTATAAGATGATTAGAGATAGAATTTTATTCTAGTCGTGTTTTTTAGTTTTCCCAATCTTGATCTAATTACACGATAGTAAAACTGTTGGGTAGGTTTGTTATCTTTTTTATGGTTGTGTATAACTGAGCGCTACCTTAGGTGACCCAGTATATTGAATTATTCTTCGTGGAATATTTGTGTAACAACAACAAAGTCAAAGTACTTTATTCATAAATGTACAATTTACACGTCAATAAATAGAAAATAAACAAAAGAAAGAGCATACAAATTGTATACATTTACAAAGTTTGAAATGACTACTTTACTGTGTTGTAATAATTATTGTACATAAAACTGTCAATCATTATATGAGTATAATATGTTTTTATAACAATTGTACTGACCCATGTCAAATTTTTGTATACATTTTTACAGGACTTTGCCATCACTCTCTAAAAATTTGGTCTAACTCTAAAAAGTTTGATCGATCTACTAAACTGTAGGGCAATATGAACATGAAGATCTGCGGCCAGTATGATAGATAGATAGATAGATAACTCATTGCGACACACAAACATAAATATTACAGAAAAACACTTACGAACTAGCACCGCAAATGGCGGACTTATTGCTTAAAGCAATCTCTTCCAGGCAACCAGCTTAAAGGAAAGGAAAAAGTATGGTTGTTGCACTCGAAATATAATACTCGTTCTTAAAGTTTGATGATCAGTTGATATGCCGCCCTGCATCTTTTGGCCTAACTCACCATTCAGTAGGCAGAAGAGATCATTCAGGATCAATTGTTAGAGGAGGATGTTAAATAAATAACAACTTTAGTATACGTTGTCGAGATCATCAGCAGCCGACGCGACGCCACGTCATGTAGATACCACAAAAATCTAGACGATTTCACTTAATACTTGCGCCCACATGATGTCATAAATTGTAAGACTTATCTGCGGTTGCACCGAGAATATGCCACCTTAGCCTCTTGTATGTAGTACGTACAAGCTAGGTAATTGTTTTGCATTTATTGATCATTATATTACCACTAGTTTTACCCTGCGCACGTTGCTACGCCACCTGTCGAAAATTGGTCATACCAACTCAGAAACCTTATGAGGCTCATGCACAACAACTTTGCTAAAGATGACACATGACTAAAATTCATATTTTACGGTTATATTATAAAGGACATATAGACAAACATTCATTTATATAAATACAGTAAGGTAACCAATCTATATATATATTCTGATTAAATTAGGGGATACCTTTGCATAACAGGAGGACAAATGAGGTTAAATAAAAAAAAAGTATGATGGAAATTTGTAGAAAATAGCTTTCAACATTTGTTCATGGGTTCCAGTTTCATTTAGATATTAGTCCTTGTTAGACCTAGACTTTATAAACGACGTATAAAACATATTCTCGAGCATTCCTCGCCGCTGTCAAACTTAATAAGCTACCTCGTATATTGCTGTGTAACGTGGCTGTTTGTAAAATACTGTTTAGAACGTATTGCCGGGAGCAATTTACAGTAATATTATACTCTACATGATTATGCCGCTCTAGTTAGCAAATATTCCATCTAAAATAACGTTCTGATGAATTACATTCACAATTATGCGTATATTAATGGTAGGGATCTTTGCAGTAGCTATCTATCGGGTAGTAATATGCAAACGTTGAAAAGCAATGTATCCAAAGAAATTACATTTCAAAGATATATTAATTTTAACTATCTAAAACCTCCACGTGCCTTATTTATACAATTATTCTTTGATTGTATCGTTTCGTTTCTGTCCTGAGCAGTTATCTTGCCTACCGACAGGCGGAACAACATGCTTGTGTAGATACAAAATACTACTAATAATAGTAGTGTATGTGAAAAGCATTATTGACAAAATAATATTCTGAACACTGATTTATTCCGGTTTTCATTTGAAAGGGGTTATTCATGTCGTATTTATATTCCGATCTGAGTGTCCAAAGTTTTGTGTAAACCATTCGTCAGTAAACATGACGCAGAATAACTGCTTGTACTATGACCATTGTTCATACGACATTGTACAGAAACATAAGGGTGGGTTATTTATGACGATAAATAAATTAAAATGTAACATACATTTTATAGACAAAAAGCCTGTTCGCGTATCGAAACTTATGGTAAGGTAATGCATCCCACACATTGTAATGTACAATACAGTAATATTTATTTGCATAACTACTGATAATACCGCGTTACCTGCAAAACGTTTCTCATTCGTCACATACTTTGTTAAACATTCGTAACTGAACCCGTAAAAACAGTTATGTTGCTGTCATAAAAGTTTATGAACGTGACATCTATGGACCATGAAACATGTCATAACTCATACATTGTAGCCATTTGTATTACATCGGGTTTCCACCTTCTTAGACAAAAATAAACATCTTTTGATGTGGCAGATCTTCTTAAACTGCGGCTAACATCAGGCTGGTTGTCTGCTTTGTACCGCCTTTTCTACATAAATAAAACATAGTTTGTTGAAATACATAAACAGAAAAACGTAGGTAATTATTGACTTTGTGTTGTACGTAGCGCACATCAACAGACGTGTCCATATCGTTCGTTAAACTAAATTGTATGCTAATTTAATTTTCATTGCGTAAATTTACCTTCAAATGTATAATTATCATGGACCTCGTAAAATACGTTTATTTTACAGCGTACTTAAATTCTATCGTAATATCGGGCAACCGTAAGCCTTATTTTTATAACCTAATTATATTACTCAGTGCTAAATAAAATCAGATTATAAACTTTTTTGGTTTTTACACCAATATACTGCCTTTTTGTTTTTTTTGTACGACTTTGAAAAGCAGTACATTTTCCATAAGTTATTAAAAAAAAACAAATAAATATTGTTGACCATTGTTCATACGACTCATATACGAGTATAATGAGTCGTATGCCTAACTAAGCAAAGCTTGTAGTGTAGGAGTCTGATGTCTGATAACAAACATATGTAATTAGAAATAAATCTATACCTGTCATAATACACAGAATAAACGTCTATCCATATTCACAACACCGTAGCCATAAAGCCCCTAGCCTATAGGTGAGTGGATTTGTCATCACTAGTAGATTTTTTACAGCCGCAATCCCAAAAAAGCAAAAAAGTTGATTTTGACTCTAACTATGAAAGTTAAGCTTTTTTTCTATAATTTGGAGAAAAAAATATCCTAGTTATCTTCATACATCTGAGAAGATGAAGATATCCCGGAACGAATTGAGTATTTGATCATTAAATTGTGTTTAATTTGCCTTGCTCGTTAATTCTGTCCATAGTGATTGAAATTGAAAATTAAATAGCATATATTAGAGTGTTGGATGAAGGCGTGTTGTTGGGCGCGCAGAGAGTGATGCCAGACATTTGTCTGTGCGCCGTAATCAACAGATCTTTTTATCTTCGTTTAAGCCGGCCCTCGCTGCCTCTTACCACAGGGCCAGCTTTAGAATGTTTAATGAGATTTAAATTAGTTTTTTTTTTCATTTGACTAGCTTCTTGTTAATCGATACACACTCTACTTCGTAATAATGTATATCATTATGCAGTAGAGTTTGAATTTTAAGTAAAATAAATAAACATTGGAGGACAATCCACACTCAGCACCATCTGACCCTAAACTAAACCAAGCTTGTACTATGGAAGCCAAATAAATAAATAAATATTGGCGGACAATTCACACAGAACACCATCTGACCCCAAACTAAGCAAAGCTTGTATGATGGCGGCCAGATAGCTGATATAATACTTATATAGTTTAAATACATACTTATTATACATAGAAACACCTTAACAATAGCTGATACCTTTTATAAATAGAAAACACTCAGCCAAAGTACAGATATTTGAATTCATCACATAAATATTTACACAGAGTGGGGATCGAGCCCACGACCCATGGCTTCGCAGGGAGACTTACTACCAACTAAGCCACCAGGCCAGCTAAATGACTCACTGTTTATTACGAGTTAAATGCGTGTAATATGCAAATAATTGGATGATCGCTAAACTTCGATGATGGCTGGGTCAAAAACATACTATTCTAATAAGTCCGTCAGGTATAATAATATACGGGACACGTAATTTATCTTCTTCTCTTCTCGGACTTCGTAAAAATCGTATAATGCAGTGACGTCATTTGAAACTTCTAAGCAAGCAAATACATTCACCTACAAGTGTTTTTTGTCTTCATGCCATAATTTCATTTTAGGCATAAATTAAATTAATAAGTTTTTTTGAGAATTTGCTTCAAATTAAAGTTGTTCATAATTATGAGTATAACAAGCCTTTTTCGGCATTGAACTTGTGTTTCACATTACCCTATATTCTGAAATTGTTAACTAACACATTTTATTTTGTAACAATGACAATCTTACTAAGGTCCCGCTCCGACCCTGTCCATGAGTAATGTCGCGGAGAATGAATCCGTCGCCTGTTCTGCTGACCTCACGCGGACCTGCCGGGGCCCTGGGCGCGGGAGGGGGGCGCGGGGGAGGGACGTCATAAGGCTTTGTGATAGATGATATTATGTCGGATTATGGAGTATACAGGAAATCGGGAGTTTTATGGAAATATTGGAGTCGCGCGGGCCCGTGTGATATTGCGATTTTGGAAATTTATACCATCGAATATACTGTTAATTATAACGACGATGAAAGGGAACTACATAAAAAAAATTAAAGTCAATTAGGGCTTTAAACTGTGTGTACTCTACAGAGTACCTAATATTTAATGGAAACTATGACATGTACTGTCATTATTCGAGACTCTTGAATGTTTTAGTTTCTATCTGTTTAATACATAAAAAAAAAAAGTAACATTCCATTCTTATTGATAACACATTTTTTCATGTTGTCTGCTGTTGTTCATATCTGCGTATGCCTCTATCCTCTACATCATAATACATGTAACCATCGTGTAACTTGTGGTGAGGTAAAATTAGGCTTATTTTTAACAAGGTGATATCTAAAAAACTCCGAGTAAAAAAAAGAGAGTAAATCAACAATGTCATGAATTTATTATGCTAAAGTATCGTCCGTTCGTGTAGTGTTTGGTGTTTGCCTGTTTCCGATGAGGCAATTCAATTGTAGCTCGATGAACTACTAGGATCACATAACGCGAACGCGGCGTGCGATGATTAGACAAATAAACATCCAGAACTGGGTCAGAGTGGACTGCGTTGGCTGCCTGAGTGTAATCGCGCGTGATGTACAACCCAATATACTGCGCTCATCGATACAAATCAATAGATGTACCCAGAGCACCTCGAAATTGGTAATAAACTGCATCTCTGTGTGTATTGTAAGTGGTTTACAAACAACCAATCTACTTGACCCCTAGAATCGCTAGCGGCCATATTTGCTGTGGTTCTACTTATTTTGGTTGTTGACAACGAATAGTGATAGGTAAAAACGTCTGCAAACGACTAGAACGGAAATATTGAGCTCACTCTTCCCAACGATGACATGATTCCGTGCGCGCTGAAGTTTGGGAAGGCACATCTCTGTATTGAGATCGTTGAGTGCGGTCGACCCGTGCGGACGGACAGACGGACCGACCCTATGATGTATGTAGACGGATGCGAGCACGTGACGGCCTATATATAATCCATTCTATCTTATTAAAACAACGGAAAGCTTTACCGGGTGACCGTCTACGTGGGTATGGTAGAAACCGATTTTGAAGTAGCCGCGAGTCGGTTTTAAGGTCGGTCGGGGAACTGTAAGATATCATTTTGGTGTTTCATCATCATCATCAACAGCCCACTAAACGTTCCCACTGCTGGGACTCGGGGCCTTCTCTCGCAAGGAGAGAGTTAAGGCCATAATCCACCACGCTGGCCCAGTGCGGGTTGGCGGATGACACATGACTTCGAAAGATACTAGGTACATATCGATTTCCTCACGAAGTTTTCCTTCACCGTTTTAAGTTAGCGGCATTAGGCACATGACTTTGAAAAGACATTGGTGCGTGTGGGGTTTGAACCCGGGGTCTCCGGATCGGCAGGCGCCGTTCTCCCGACTAGACCAGCCGTAACTTACATTTTTTTTTTAGACATTTTGGTGTTTGGAGGGATCAAAATAGAAAATCTGCAGCTGAAAAAAAAACTAAAATGTAAAAGTAATCAGCATGTTTTAAAAATATCACATTTTTGCTATACTGTGTTAGCACTCGTATAATACCATGCAACAAAGTTGCGCTGTAGCGTAGAAGCTACGCCCGGCCCGTAGACTTGCTACGACGTATCTTCTTAGTTCGTAGACGCTGTGTAGTGAAAATAATGTATGATACGAGAATGTTTTGTGATAGGTATTAACATAGAAGTCCCTTGTTTTAATAAGATATTGATGAAAATAAAACAAATTTTAAATACATTCAGTATTAGTTTCTAATGTTCGAGGTGAATTAGACGCAGCGTTAGTCACATAGCAGGAAGATGGTCGACAAAATCATCACTATCATAGGTGAAACCTGTACTCAGTCATCATAATTATGACCGATCGATCATTTTGATTCTGAAATTCCTACTTGTTATCGTGTTTGATTGTTTTCCTAATTCTATAAAGTTTGCTGTGCTGCGGTTTAAAGTGTCGACTTTATATAACCTTTTTATCGACTTTGAGATGGTATTTGTTAAAAATGTTACTTGACTTTGAATATTTTAGACGTTACTTTTTTATTTATTTAAACACAACATACAAAAAAGCGATGGAATCCTAACTTTAGTTGTTTTTAATATTGTAAACTTTTATTAAAATGATAAACCATGTTAACTGCATCATGAATTGTAAATAAGTTCTGTGATAATGTGGTGCAGTTTTTAATGTAATTGACTTTTGTTAGTAAATTCAATTCAAAATTCTCTACCATGTTAAACACAGCCTACTCTACATGTTACAAGCAAACTTTACTCAACCGATGTTATGTTTGTTATAAAATTATTTATATCTCGTAAAGTAAGCCTTCTAAAACAAGTTATTAATCTGAGCGGGCCAAGTTTTGCGTGCGCTAAGTTACGTTAAGTTAGAGGCAAACATCTGCCGGCTGTTATTGGTTAGTTCCAACTTGAGTATTCACGTGAGGTAACCTTTACTTTGTACACTTTATTCCGAAGTGTTTTAGTTTTTATTTTTGTTGTCTGTTGGATAAATTACTTTTATGGAATTTTGGTTTCTAACTTAGTGATGAAAAACAAAACTTAATCGTTGACAAATATCGTTTTGTAAACAACGATTTAAAATTCCGCAAAAATAATAGTATATTAGAAACGACTTCTGTTTTACGTTTTTAACATTGTATTTTGACCTTTAGCACAACTAACTGATAGGTATTTACATTATAAATCTACACTAATTGAGGTATTAACTCTGACGAGTAAAAGTTCTCTGGAAAATTAATCAACAAATGTTGATTACTTTCACCCACAATTGTTGACGGTATTTACGGAATCTAGAGTTTAATGTCGGCTCTGGAATAAATGTAATTTTTCTCGACTTCCACGAAAATCCAGAACCTGAAATAAAATGAACATCCGAATGGTTCATTCATCATTCTAACCAGTTGTTCCCGTACTCCGGCCGCACTCATCGAACGATTCTCTAAATGAAGACTATCAAGTATTGTGACAGGGTTTTCTTTCCCTTATTAAAAAACTTGAATTTCTTTCCGTACCCGAACTCCTTAAAAGGCCTTCGACGGAAAATCTTTATCTCGTTCTAAACGTCTCTCAAAATTCCGGAAAACGAATGTGGGGACAACTTCGGGAAACTTCACGCTCCGAGGGAAATGACGAGAAAAGAATGACTCAAAACTCGGGAACTTACAAACTCGCACTTTATTTGGACTTATGTAAATGTATTGACGGCTTTCGACGTTCCGAAATAGATATCAAAATTGAATAGCAGCGAGTAACTTGTCACCGGGCGACAAGTTTGTCGATGAAATTCGAACTTCAACAAAGGATGATATTGATTCGATAGACAGTCTTGTTAAACGAATGTGCGAGTTATTACGAGTCGTATGGCTAGAAGAATAAAGTAGGTTTTACAATGTAATATAAGTGTGGTCGGCGGCACAATGACAGACGTAGGTTATTGTGTTAGCAAATAGTACATTTGTTACGAAAGATTTGATCACAACTTTGTTTTATTACTTTGATATTCAGTCGGCGATGAGAATTTAAATTTAGTCGTTTTATTTAGTATCGCGTGTAGCGCTGAGATATGGACTCGTATTTACATAATATTAAAATTAATCTTGCAGTTAACCGTCCGTTTGAAACCAGTGCTTCAAATTCATTAGCCGATTCGAATATTATTAAATTAGAAGAAATTATTTTTGTACAATGGAATAGAGCAAATAGAGAGGTAACCAACGACCTGCCGTGGAAGTTTGTGTGAACCGAAAACATTCTTAAGGTGCGCTTATACGAGCGACTAACATTGCTCAATTCCAGTCAATACTGGTCAACTATGACGTCACGACAACATCAAGCAATTTACGGCAACGGCAACAAGCATCAATACTGCGCAATAAAATATTGAGCGATGTCGCGCAACTTCATCAACTAGGCAATACTGTCCTACACGAGCATTTCAGTATTCGCTCGCTACGGACGACATTGTTCTTGCTGCGGCGGCTTGTAGCGCCACCCGACCTCTCGCTCTCCCCGCGGAAGCAAGACGGCAAGCCGCAAAACAAACAAGTGCGAATGAGATATATACAAAAATTGCGTTGAATTTCCAAGCCTATTGTATATTCGTCAATTTGTATCGGCGACATTGAGCGATATGAAATATCTGGAGCAATAGAAACAATATCGCCCGAATAATTGTCGAAATTTATTGAAATTGCGTTTAATTGCTCCATTAATTGCTCCAGATCGGTCCATTCGTGTCGCCGAGCAATTATTGCCCTCGTGTAAGCGCACCTTTAGTAGTTCACACCGAATCAAAGTGTAAATTGTCGAAAGTTTCTCGAAATCACTTAACACATGTTGTGTAATGTAACATAACTGAGAAGTTTATTTGTCATTATAGGAACAGTTAGACTGAAATTGAATGAATAATTTTATTTATTAAACATTATCTAATGCAGTTGTTACACATAACAATATTAAGGAGAATTATGTAATGGGTTGCTGGTGCTAGTGAGCCCTCCGTGCTGTTGTTTTGGTATATTTTCTTTATGCATTGTCTGAACGGGATTTTTGTTAGCATTTTCATATTGTGTCTTCAGTCCGAGAGAATCGTTTTATTTTAGTTAAACACGCTACATCGTAGACCGCGTGATCGCTAACTATCAGGCCATCTATTCAGTCCAATTAAAAAACACAAAAGTTGTATCACATTCCTATTGCATTCAACCCATACATATCCCAACGCTTGTGATTCATCGTAACAAGAGGCTTACTACTGCAGTCGCTACGCTCATATGCACACTCACAGAATATTCTCGCTACACTCCTATGAAACCTGCACGCAACGTACCGATCTAAAGTGCAGGTTAGGTTTGTACCAAGAGTAAAGGGGAATCATCGCACTACCGAAATGTCAGCATGGCCGACGTACAGCAATTTAGACTAGACTAAGTTAGTTTGTCTCTATAGTACGTGGTTTAGCCCTAAACACGCTCTCTATGCGCCCTTTGTGTGCTAAAAGCATAAAGTTACCCCGTGTCGCTTGAACCGAAATCTAATTAGGTATACAGCTACCGAATTAACATTTTCCGTATGGATGTTTTATGATTTTTTTACCAATTAGCACTGCAATGATACAATTTTTTTAGTAGTTAACGTTAGTAACGAGTACAAACCAGACCTGGATAAGGGTGGTATAGATACTTGAATATACGTATGTATTCTACACTTACTAAATTACCTAAAACGGACTGATATTACCTAAATATTGATGTACATTTCGTTCGCAACATAATCTGGCCGAAAATTAAGCAAAGCTGGTAAAGGAAGCCAGATAGCTGATAATGATGGAATTTAATTCCGCTGATTTCAGCGGCTTTTCACACATTTTGGTAAATACAAGTATCAACAGCGACGGGCCCTGAGCGTGTTAGGACCCTAAAGACTTATCTCTTCCAGCACGCCGCACACTTGGTGCTTGAGTGGTGTCACGGCAGCCTTATTTCAGTCTAGTCTAGTTCATTTATCAATCTGTGCTGTCTGGGGGCGGCGTGAATCATGTCTGAACGGTGTCGGCCCGAACCCACGGAACGGAGGAAACATTGCTGGAGAAAGAGTCTGAAGGATTAAAGCATTTCGAAACATTTTTGTTTCATCAATTTCGAGCTCCATAAATTGAGCATAAATCTCAATTTCATTTAAACATGCAATTTGCAGACCCATTACGCCCGACTCGCGACGCGGCCGGTGTCGTGACGTCACACAAAAAAATCATTACTAAAAAATGAAACCAAATTTTGTGTGTCTGTAAACGACAATGTACTAATTAATATTATCGCCTATATCTTAGGCATGAAAATAACCTAATTATCCAGTATGTATATCACGTAAAAATAAGATTTTAAAGTCCCAAAACCGGTTTTGCCCAAATTTGGCCTCTATTTGTAGGTTATCCATATTTTCTCCATCATCATCAAAGTCAGACAACATTCGTCCCCTAATGGACATAGGCCTCTTTAATAATACACCACTCAGCTCGATCCTCGGCGTTACGTTTCCAACTGCAACCAGATAGATGCCTTTCGTAAATTCTAATGAAATCTTCCTCTTCTTCTCCTAATCCAAGAAATATGTAAAAAAAAAGAATTGAAATAATAGATCACGGATCCCGGAGTCTGTGGAGTGGATAATTTAAAAAAAATCATATTGATATCTTCTCCAAAGTTGTAAATTTATGTAACTTTTTTTATTTGTTTTTAAAGCAACAGGAATGTTGCAGGATCAATAGATTTAATATTGATTTAGGTTTTAACCGACTTCAGAAAGACTCTTCTATGTATTATGAATATCGTTTAATATGAAAAAAACATAACTCTGTTCAACTTAAATGATTCCTGTCCAAGCCACAGTGACACCAATATTTGAAATTTCATTATTTCAGTTTCCACCAAAATTTGTAATAAATGTTATCACAAAGTGAATCTATTAACGAACAAGCTTCATAATCATTTCAATGATTAGGAGGACATAATAGTGATTTACCGAGCGTGACGTCACGTTACCAGGGTAACATAGATTAGTAGGCGTAGTCGCGATGGGGTGCTGATTACTTAATTGAGGAGCTAACTTTGATGATATACTACTAGGGATTCAGGGCTTAGGTGGCGTTGATTTATGCTGGGGATCCTTATCTTTATTGCCCTTTTGTTGCTTGTCTACTATTTATAATTTAGACAATATAGGGCGTCAATCTGTGTCTGATGTCGTGACACTCTTTATTTGCACAGATTGTGGACGAACCCGTTGCTTGTGTAGGCTCTACAGATACCCCCCCCCCCCCCCCCCCCAAAGGCTCCTAGTGTCTTAAAGTTCCTACCGATACAACTGGAATTGTCCTTCATAGGTGCATAAGAAGTCTTTTATAAGTATTTTTAAACGACACCCTTCTAACTAGATAACATAACATCCTGATTTGTATGTCTAAAAAATACATGTTCGTCTTGTTTCTTTAATTCTGAAATCACGCGAGATGGTGTTAACGGAAAAGCCTCTACTTAACAAACATTTGCTTGAGCAAATGCTTACGCGCACCAAAAACCTGCCAGATTTTTAAGTTTTCAGAAGACAAATCATTTTTAGACATATTAGCATTTTCGACGTTTTTAGTGTCAAACAAACTCAAATAGATATTAAAGCTTAAATCAGTATTTGTAAAGGCCGGGTCACATAGAGGCGATCCGATAGCGATTTTTTGTAATGTTCGAATTTGTATGCAACCTGACACACAGCAAGCGGGCGCGATCCCATACTCGGATACGATCCGGATCGCTATCGCTATCGGATCGCCTCTGTGTGGCCCGGCTTTAATGCGGGCCATCGTTTTCACTTTGGATATTCTTAACTCGGAACTGTCATCACATTAACGTCAAATCTGAATGAAACTAAACAGTCTGTATCCCGTCCACCGCCCGTGTTTGAGGTGGCGCGTGCGAGGCCGTCGGACCCAGTTCTCGATATCACTCGGTGCAAACACGCCGGCGAATGTTTACTTCCCGACGGGTGCTACAACGGTAATCGGGAAACAAAAATACTGCCAGTAGATAAACTTCAACAATATCCCACACATAATTGTTCTATCTTTTCTGTTTCCCAAAACATATAAAATGAATTCTTTATAAAACCGCGGTTAATGTCTTCTGATTCAATTTCAATTCATTTATTTCTTCAATATGGGTACATTACATGCACACTTATGAAAGTCAATACAAAGAAAATATAGTATTACTTAGTGTAAAATATAGGTATGACTTACAGTAAATGATGTTTCAATTACATTCCAAACTTAAATTCAAATTACGCAAAGAGGATTTATCACATAAGAAATCATTAATTTTGTAATACGCCTTTTCAATTAAAAAATCCCTTAATATTTTCTTAAATATTGTGAACTATCGATATGTTCATGTATTTTAACTTAATACATTGCTGGCGGTCCGTTAGTGTACATATAATTTGCAATGAAACATATTTCGAGGACAGATTGAGCTATAAACTATCCTGTCTCTCAACTTGGATCATACTCCTTAGTGGGCAAAATTTGATAAAAACTATTGAAAGTTCATCACGGACAAACAGAATGACATGACATTTTTTATTTAAATATTCTTTTCAGACCTTGACGTGACGAGCTATCTTTTTGTAAAGATTACTGAAGTACGAAACATTACAATTATTTCTCAAATGAGCATTCGCAACGTATTATAATTTTAATAATGATTTCCGTCATTAAATCACGCGACTGTTTCGATTAATTTATTTTTTGCCGTCTGTCCAAAATAGTTTCCAAATAAGATAAGATTGATCCATTGCAGATCCAATCATCGCCGTACATAGAACAAGATAGTACCTACCTATATAAAATAAAAACAAACCCTATTTGCATGTATGTGATTATCTGACTCATTTTGTATTGAGCTTCAAAAGCAGGGGGTGAAATAGAACGGAAGATATAAACAAATGGGGGAAAATGCAGCCTTAATTTACTACAAGTTGGCAGAATTCAGAGAGATAGGGGTATCTTGAGACGAGGGGTAGGGGGCATGTCTCGGCGATAAAACGTAATCTTCCGTAATTCTTTATCACACCCCATAAATTCTTACTGTCTTTGACAAAACAACGATTTGCAACAATCTATAACAATAAAATCACACAATGACATATTGCAAATTATTCCGTTTCGGCTTTCTACCAATTTTCGTGATTTGATTATCAATGTGGGAGTAGATTAATAAAATAAATGAATATTAGTACAAATATATAAGTAACTAGCGGCCCATTCCGGCTGCGCTCGGATATTGTCATTTAAAGACTATTAATCGAAATAAAAACTGTCCTATCTCTCAAGTTGGACCAGACTGCTCGCGGTGTGCCAATTTAATTTAAAATCGGTTAAGTAGATTAGGAATCCATCGCGGACAAACATCGTGACAGATTATACAAAGTACGAGTGACAAGTTGTCTTACATCAATAATGTGTATGTATGGGTTTAATCAAAAACACACTACGATATAAGTCCATTGCGAATATAATAACACAGAGGAAACATAACATGGTGAGAGTTAGAACAACAAAGACAAACGTAAACATGTCTGTCCTAAACAAACTTGAGAACACAACCAGAAGTCATCTCCGCTTAGTTCTTGCGCCCTGGTAATACGTGCGATATTTTCCGCAACATGCAAGCGTTTGCGTAAACATCGAAATGACGCTTTGTTCAGTAAATTATGTTTCTATATGTAGAGCAGTAGGTGTTATAGTTTGCGGTTGCCGAGGCGTAGTTTCAGGACAATGAAGCTTTTTGCTAAGAACCAGGTCTAGTGTTCATAACAGGGATATTGAGCATCTGTTTTGCTGGCGACCGATAGAGATAATCTTTTGTCTGAGGTTTCATGCTTGCCTGGTGTTGAATAATAGACGGGCGATATCCATGAAAATAGATTTCAAAGCGACAAACACCGAATGTCCGTTAGTCAGCTAACAATATTAATGATTAACCCAGAATTTAGAACACAATATTAATGTACTGAGTAGAGGTTTCAACAACCTAAAATTGGCCTAAAAATAATATTGCCGCCATCTTGAAAGATATCAGATTTCGATACTTTCCTAGAACGAAAGAAAACCTTCAGTTCAGACTTGAGGTGTGAAACTCTTTGACGGTTCTATACACCTAAATTTAGTATAATTCAGAATGAAAACAATCATTACTAATAATGCATATAATGTTTTTCGTTAATATTTTATATGCCGATAAAATTTTATTTCACCACTACCGCTCTGAGATGAGTCTTATGGGACTGAAATACATTTATGTGTACGAGTAGGATGGTGCGCCTTACAGCCGAGTCAATTTAGGAGTTTCGATGCCCAAGTGACGGTCAAACGACCTAACCTAATTCCTTAGTGCTCCGACTAACTTGGTCCAGTCGTCTAACTGCTCAAGTAGAACTGTCCAACTCTGTCTAATTTGCAGATTACCATAAATGTAGTGTTCTAATTTTATCATTTTAACTACATTAACATGTATTCCTTTGATTTCACCGATCTCTAAGATTTTAATTCATAGATGCATCGCATTGAGTCTGATTTAATTCCATTTAATTTAGTTTCTTTCCCGTTTGACGCCCGTACAAAATTATTAAAAAAAAAAAACAACACAATGATCAACTTGTGTCTGTTTCTGGGGATTGAGGTGTGACAATGAACATTGTACCTACGAAGTTACTTTTTTCTTATTTGTGATTGTACAGTAAGAAATCTAAAAAAGAAAACGATATGAAAAAATTAAAACACTGAAAAATTTCCGTTATTACGGTGGGCATTTTTTAAACCGTGCCAAAACAATTTTTATTACACAAGTTACGGCTGGTCTAGTCGGGAAAACGGCGACGATCCGGATACCCCGGGTTCGAACCCCACATGCACCACTGTTTTTTTCGAAGTCGTGTGCGTAATCCCGCTAACTTAAAACAGTGAAGGAAAACATCTTGAGGAAACCGACATGTACCTAGAATCTTTCGAAGTCATGTGTCATCCACCAACCTGCACTGGACCAGCGTGGTGGATTATGGCCTAAACTATCTCCTTGCGAGAGAAGGCCCCAGCATTGGGAACGTTTAGTGGGCTATTGATGATGAACATTACATTAGAAAACATTTTATTCCGAAATAATTAACGGTCACGTAGGAATAAGAAGTTGCAATCTCTTCCTCAATCTTGCTGAAGTGTCTTAAATTATTCATCCAAATATACATTTCAGGAGTTCTTTTTGTATTGTTTACGTAAGGTATCGGTTCCTGAAATTCCAATTAAAATATTCATGAGCGCAGAACAAAACAAGTTAAACACGAAATGATTATCATTGGTTTATCTTAAAATCACAAGTCCTCCGAAAGTAGCCCCGTAGATTAGTTCATAAATATTTCAAATGAAACCCAATATTGGATCAGCTCGGGGTTTCTACTTTCGACGCCAAATTGAAACTCCCAGTTATTATCCACTGATGTTACCAAGTCCGCTGGATGGAAATTATTTGGTGTATTGTTGATTAAAATTTGGTTCGTGCGTAATTTTTGGTGGTTATATGTTGTTTATTTCGTATTTTTGTGGTATTTTAGTCCTAATGACAAAGGTCAGTTTTAATGACAAAAACACGTATCTGTCAATAAAACGAATTTATCTAACTATAACATATATTCAAAATAAATCTGTTGTTCCGGTTGACGGGTTCAAATAATTGAAGAAAAAAAAAAATTGGCAGTCATAGGAGCTACCGATAGAAGTAAAAACTTATAACTCAGAATTTGATAGCTTACTTTGGAAACTACACGGGTGTAACCGGAGGGTGCCTCGCCTCGCCATCATGGCATGGCCATCTAGAAATGCGTCAGCATTTCCCATTGGCTGACGCATTTCTAGATGCCCAATCGCCAAGGACCCGAGTTTACCCGATTTCTTATCATACCCGAGCGTGACGCTAGAAATCAATTTACACCCCACGAAAAATCTGTCTAGGCGCGCCTAAAGAAGTTTTCACTTCAAAAATCGGAAACTACTGTAGCTACTAATTTGACTCAAGACATACAAAAATGGAAAGAGCCCTTTGTTTGGGACATATTGTTCTCTTTTTTAAATCGTTATCGTGTGCTTTTTCACATTGCACAAATGTCTCACTATGGGTTTTTAATAATCATCCCCTCAAAATCAACGTGGGGTGTCTGCCGCCTACTGAATTACTAACTACCCAACTAAAATAGTCTAGGCTTTGATATAAAGTACTCCGTCTTTATTTTCGGTTGAAATTACAGATACTGCAACAGCAAAGCTGTTTTGGTTACGCGGTTGGAAGGCTGGTACGTCAACATCTCTACTGTGTGTGATTACTGATGATGAATAAAAAATGATATTTTAGAATTAGAAGTTCTTGCATGAAGCACTTGTGAA
The DNA here is from genome assembly GCA_963693475.1 of Ectropis crepuscularia. NCBI lineage: Eukaryota > Metazoa > Arthropoda > Insecta > Lepidoptera > Geometridae > Ectropis > Ectropis crepuscularia. The sequence goes on from OY856355.1 coordinate 958,029, forward strand.
GTGTACAAAAATCTCAGCTAGATCGTACGAATCCCAGTTACGTCGCGTCGGTTGTAAACCATCGCTCGGCTTCTCGGTCCATTTTCACTGCTTTACAGTGCCATAAAACGAATAAGTGAAAGTCTACGCAAAGAAGTTGCCACTCACAGGCCGACTTTACGGCACACTTTTATTTTTTTTGCTCAAAACGAAACGTCCCAAAGTGGAATGCATAAACAACGACGATTTCATTTTCGTCGTCGTAAAAGTTCTCTACCAGCCGCCCTAAAACATTCACTAGAAATAAGTACAAGAAATACGTTTATGATTAGCTTAACTATGGGAAATGCTGACAATTTTTTTTTTATCTTAGATAGACTTATGACTGTGTTGTTGTTACGCGACGATGCTGTCTTCGACGGACCGCGTTTACCTGGAAGAAACCGAACCCTCTATCTATAAACCATAAAGTATGATTTTTATTTCGATAACTAGTGGTCCGCCATGGCTTCGCCCGTGGTACATATTATACAGCATTTTTTTATTTTAATAAATAGTGACGAGACGAGCAGGACATGTGCCTGATGGTAAGCAACATGCCTGCCACATAACAGCACAGTGACACGCAGCTATTGGAACATGAAGAGTCCAAATCATTACCTAGCACTGCACTGCGCTCGTCACCCAGAGATCTAAGTTGTTATATCTCTAAGCCCTGTAATTTCTCTGGAAACATTGCCCTTCAAACCGGAACACAGTAATGTTTGCACATTACTGCTTGGCGGTAGAATAATTGGCAAAGGTATGGTACTTCCCCAGGCGGACTCTGCAGAGTCCTACCACTACAAAAGCATATAGTACTTAAGGATCACGTACAAATCCAACGGTGACAGAATTTTTTAAATCGGTCCGGTAGTTCCTGAGATTAGAGCGTTTAACCAAAGAAACTCTTTAGCTTTATAATATTAGTATAGTTAAGTTTGTTAATGTATCATATAACTTATCTGTGACACACTAAGAAATATAAAACCTAGAATCCTATTGAAATAATGACATTGACGATATCTACAGAAATGAATATTCGTATGTAATACGATAGTTATTTGCCTAAATATTGAACATACTCGTGCTAACCCCTGTTATTACACGCATTTACTTGTACATCCCTCTTTTAGCCCGCACTCAGTTCCGTACTCGTATAAATACACGTCTCGACGTTTGTATAGGTAGGTATCGATTGAATGAGCCCTGATTGAGGCTGGAGCGATACCCGCGATCCGCGATCCTCCACAATGCGCCCAATCAGTCGGCAACGAGTTTGTTTATCTCCTCGCGTTTCTGCGAGCCTGGTACGTACGTGAGCCACTTGACGTAACGGAAAGGGTTAATTAGGGATGAATTTTGGGGAGAAAATGGGGATGAAAACGTTGCTTTTCCATATAAATTGCCGTATTTATTCTGCGGATGATTGTCTGTTGAGGTTAATTAAGATTACAAACGTTGTTGCTTAATCCATTATTTCAAATTAATATGGAATGGGCTAATTAATGATAATATGGACACATGATAATTATCCCACGCATTAATCTAGTTTTTATATTATGGAGTGACTGAACGAGCAAAAAATGTTATGTAATAAACCACATTGAATTGCGCTGCTATTTCTACACGAAGAGCGAAAAGGCGGCGCGGTGGTTCGCGTCGCGATCGCGATACGAGACCGAGAACGGAGACCGCGTCAGGCACCTGACATTATACAATTGTGTGGGAGCCAGTTCGCGCCGAGACCGCGACAGGAGACCGAGACACATGTCGCGGTCGCGGCCTGAATTGGCGCCCATACAATTCTATAAACTCAAGTGCCTGTCGCGGTCTCAGCGCGAACCTGCACCTTAAATGTGCAACGCGAAATTGATCAAGAGATATAAAACAGTAGCTACTGTAATTTCTCTGGATACTTTGGCCGTCAAACTGGACGAAATAAGTACTGTGCAAAACATTATTGGCGGTTTAATTATTGGCAAAGGTGTGGTACTTCCCCATTAAAACTAAGAGTTCTACAACTACAAACCACAAATGTTTACGTATGTCTATGTTATTATTCATAACACTGCTGGTTTTATTCTGAAATAACAGTCGCTATTCAGGTCTATAATCTCAATGTTAATTGTATTTAAGATTTAAGCAAACTTCGAATTTACTTCTTCCAATGTTGTCTCTCATACTATTTAGATTTAGAGCACAAAACCTTTGCGTTCAACAGTACGAACTTATAATCAATCGTCTTTTAACGTTTATTCGTACTAAATCCAATCTTTAACCAATCATGGTTCTGATTTCCTAAATATTTCATAATTTAACAAAGAACGCCATAAATTATTATCTTCCGAAAAATGTGCAAAGCTCGATATTTACTAGCTATTCTCATTCTAAATTGTCGAGTATGTACGAGACGCATGAACCAAATTGAATCTACGCATAATAGAGACGGTAGACAACGCATCACTGAGAGCAAATAGAAGATAATTGGACAATCGAAGTGTTTTCTAAATGTAATTTCCCTGTTACACGAATGACGCGCTCTCTTCCGCTCGCTACACGTTAAATATGCAACAGCGATCGCATACAAAGCGGCGCCTGATGTTTCCAATGATTCTATTAAAACGTAGCTTGCCGCGGAGGTGATATACAGAGAAACAGATAGCGACGATAAAACCAACAAGATGTAGTCAACTTGTCGTTTGATAACTCCAAAATCCGTATAATTCAGACAGAATAGTTTGTAACTGAATCAAAACTACTTTCCCTGATGTGTAATTAGAGCTGTAGCTTTTGTTTCTCTTTAAAACTCCAATACAAAATGAAATAAGATTGCGTTATATTTCAACAATGAATCCACTGACTTTTATTTTATAATTATTTTGCTCATTTACAGTCCCTTTTTCTTGCGGTTCTGTCATTATAATAATTTACTATGTCTGCCTGAAATCTATATTCTCGTAAAACACCCTCGTTTCTTAAAGTTTGGTTCTCTAGTCCCGCAGTCCCGAGTTAGTATTAGGTGCGAGCCCGCGGCCCGCGCCGCGCATGTAAATCATATCGCCAGCCTATGGCCCATAAATACCGACAGAACGCCGCCCAAACCGACGCCATTCCAATGATAAATGTGCTGACATTCGATTTAATAATAACATTCGCCGGAACCACGGATGTATCGAACGAAATTCGCAGGTGAACATGGAAATATACTTGATCATCGGCATGGCTGTGATGATATACAGCTTAGTAACGATCATCCTCAACTGCGAGTGTTGGAGGCCGGAGCTTGAGAAGTGCTATTGTGAGGAGTGCAAGTGCCTGTGTCAGAGTGTCAATGAGAAGCCGTCTGTGTTCTCCGTGTCTTCCCGAGTCGACGTCGAGCGCGCCTGACTTACTGCCAAACTATACTATACGTAGAGTATTACTCGAGTGCCACGCTAGTTATCGAATCGAACTTGTGCCAAAAGAAAATCGACAAAACATCCGATAGAATTCGCTTCCCTCGATTCTTGTGCCAAAATCAATAGTGATAATGGGCATCGCGTAGACGCCTTATTGATAAAGCAACTTGTGCCAAAACTATAAATTGAATTAAAATACGAACGTTTTCCTGCATAGGGCCAAAGCTTTTCATTGCAAAAAATCATTTGTCTCAGTGCCAGTTTTTTAAGGTCAATAAACTCAGGAAAAAAGATCAAAAATCGAACTTAAAAATCAAGAGTGTATTAAATGTGGGGGGGAGATGTTGAGTGATTGAGAGCGGGTATGGACGGGCTGGCCCGCTTGATGGAAGGGGCCCCCCTCCCGGGCGTGCTGGGAGCCACGCGCGACGCCCGCCCCCGGGGCGCACTGGTGCACGCCAGCCTGGCCGCCGCGCCCGCCGTCGGCGACAAGAAGGGCCGCCACCTCACCGGCACCTTCTGCCTCACCGGCGACACCATGGAGGGCATCATACAGTGCCTGGTCTTCCTCAAGGCTTTCTCGGTAAGTACTTTCCTACTCGTCTCGTAACCGGGAATATTGAAAAGGGTTCGTGTTGTGTATGACATTAAGTGGAGGGCAACACTGTCTTGGAGAGTTGTATAATGTATGATTACGTAGAATGTAGCAGTATAGATACTAACTACTGAGTAAGTGAAATTATACTTTTGGATATCAAAAATATTTATTTTTATTATTCAGTGGATAGGTTCAAAATGTCCAAAAAAACGATTACGAGTTCATATTGCTACAAAATTGATTCATCATCTTATGAGTTTCCGCCCTGTTTCAAAAAAGGAGAACGCTTGTCAGATCGTGTGAGCTGACTGTTTTTGTTTTCATAAACAACACACTTTAACCACCACTGAATCACGTCGAGCTGGATCACGTCGGGCTAGATCACGTCGGGCTAGATCACGTCGGGGTCACCACTGTAGGTGTTACTGGTACCGGAGAGGAAATGAAACCACGTCACTGTATAAACTGCTGACTATATTGATGTTAATTATACACAAGTGGCGCGGGGCGAGAGACTGATCGCTCTACCGCTGTCATCTGCTTATATACTAAATCTTACCACATAAGTACGTGCTCTTAGCCCCTATATACACCCCTTTCTTAAAAAAGGAGAAAAACATAAGCTAATAACATAAGATAACAACCCAAAAAAAATTACTTATATCACAAATTGTTTACATTATAAAATTACGATCAACTCGTCACATGTTTCTTCCGCTTGTTTAGCTAGCACATTTTTCTTTCCGTGCTAACCTTGGCCTATTGACATCGAACCGCTTTGCAAAAATAATCGAGGGTTCTCCAAATACCCTTTTCCTTCTGTGCAATACCGCGCCTATACTAATGTCTGACGCGTCTGTCATAAGGGTTAACCTTGCCCCTGGACCCGGGTCCTATAACTTGGCAGCATTTTGTAAGCTTTCCTTACTTTTCAACGCTCTAATTGCCTCTATAGCCCATATTGTCCCTTTTCCTTGCACATTGTCTGTCAATATCTATCAAAAATTCTCTATACTCTTGCAGCGTTTGGTATGCATGCTCTATAAACATTTTACATACCCAAAAAACCTGCGTAACTACTCTACTGTCTCCGGTTTGAGATAGTCCTGAATAACCTTGACTTTGTCAGGCAAAGGACTTATCCCATTTTCCGAGACTTCGTAACATAAAAAAACTATTTTACTTTTCTCAACATACATTTACCTATTTCAACTTTCATTTAATATATCTGTAAACGTTCAAATAACCTACGCAAATGCTTTTTTATGCCAGGTTGCATTTTTCGAGCGAATTTGTTATGCCATCTAAGTAACCAAACAAAACTGATTGCTTAGCATTATTACTACTACCGCTGTCATTGACCCCAATATTTATTTGTTCTACGCCAGTTAACCCAAAGGTCAATCTCGTAATCGAAAATACCAAACGCGTAATAATTGCTATTTTTCTATATCCTCTGTACTATTTTTCTACCGCCAGCTTAAAATTCCTTGAACAATCGGCTTCAATTATCGGCTGTTTAACATCGCATAGCAATTTTCTTGAACCGGAAATGGAATCTGCACAGCCACTCTGGATCACCTGGTGCCCTTTTCTTCCGCAAACCAGTCCTATTTTCGCTCCATTTTTGGCGCTTCTGCTTCTTCCGCGTTCTTGGCCTTGAACCTTACTGCGTAGTGAAGCTACTTCTAACTCCAGCTTCCTGATCTGCTTGACTAGCTCCGTGAGAGGTAAATGGGGTACCTGTTCGTTACTTCCGGACACAGCAGCGATGTCGTAGCACGTGGCGTTCTCTATAATTTTGTTCTTGTTGCTAAGTTCTTGTCGCTCAGCACTATCCTCATAGACCTGCAGCAGTCGGTCCTTCAGCGCCGTATACTTGTTGTTCACCGGCGTCTGGAATGAGTCTCTCCCCAATTTTGATATAACCATGTTGAACTTTCCTCCATCCCCTTGTTTCTGCGATGCCATCACTGCTTCAAACTGGGCCAACCATAACCGCGGCATGCCAACCCAAAAATCTGGAAGTCTCGTTGACACACCTATAGCGGCCAGGGCACAATCAGCGGAATTCGTTCGCTCATCTTTCATGCCCTGCTGACCCACTAGCCCACTTACTGGTGCAGCGTGCGGAAACATTGTTCAAAAACAATTTACTAACGCAGTAACACCAAAAAAAAAATCTTCTGAATGTTCTCTTCAACTCACTGATCAATCGTCGGGGTCACCACTGTAACCACCATTGAATCACGCCGGGGTCACCACTGTAGGTGTTACTGGTACTGGAGAGGAAATGAAACCACGTCACGTATAAACTGCTGACTATATTGTTCTTAATACACAAGTGACGCAGGGCGAGAGACTGATCGCTCTACCGCTGTCATCTGCTTATATACTAAATCTTACCACATAAGTACGTGCTCTTAGCCCCTATAACAACACACATTAAAAAATACCTGAACGTAAATTAAAATCAGCTATGTCTATGCAGCGGGTCAATAAAGCCCCGTCTCCGAAGAATCGTAATAAGCTTTGATCCGTCGTCCCTTATTAAATTTGAGTACGCCTCCGATCGGTTGTTAACCGACGGTCTCCAACGATCTTAATTATTAATTGTTAGCATTTCTTAAACGCTCTACAAGAAGAGGATTAGACTTAAGACTGTCATTACCACGACCCTTAATTTCAGAGACGTAGAGTCGAATATGGCCCCGGAAATGAGACCATTGAGAGCACAAAGTACCAGGGGCTTAGCACAGACGAGGAGGTTTGTCAGTTATTAATGAACGAAGAAATTACGCCGGGAATTTACTCCGCCTATTAAGATAATGTTGTGCTCGAGTTGAACAACAGATAGATTTACGCAGAATACTTTGACATCTTTGAGTTGTTAGTCCTATTACTTGACTTACAATACTCGCTTTGTATCCGTGTTTAAATGCTTTCGTGTCTTAAATATATCTCTTTTCACAGAGGATTATATCTTACGGGTGTTTAGAGCTCAGACGACGAGTAAGATTTGCTTCCGTGAGAAATTGGAAAAGTTTTATCGGTAAAGCAAATTTTGTGAAAAGTAACTTTAATTAAAAATAATATATTTTTGGTTACGGCTACAAATATTGTGACACGTCATTTTATGTTTTTGTGTAACTTAGGTAGAAGAGTATCTGAAATTGATATTTTAAATATAACACAGGAGTGTCAGGATACTCGGGCTTCAGATAAAATGATATTGTTGTTGTATTTTGTTTACTGATAATGTGATCCTGAAGAAAAACAAGGAATCCAACAACGTAAGCTTCAGTAATAGTGAGTCATATAAGTCAAAGGACTGTTAACTGCGGACGGTAAACTTGCCCTCGAACGGAAATTTCGAATCGACAAAAGTGACACCAGATGCTATGAAACTCATGGTGATGATATACGTAATATCATGACCAGACCAGACATGACCAGAAATTGGAGAGGCCTTTAGTCTTGAGTGTATTGGTAGACAGACTAGTATTGATTGATCTACTAAAACTTTGACTGAATGAAAATAGTCGCCCAGCAGCAAAGCAAGACACCCATCTTCGATATCGTGACTATCGAGTGTGGAACCTGTATTCGATTCGACGAATTGAGCTGATCGATTATATAGAGCCGACTCTGATGGCATAGCAACAAAGAAAACTCTAGGAGTGAAATGAAGAAGGCTGTGGATGATTATGATTAAGGCCAGATGGTAAATTAGTAACTTACTAACACATGAATACGTAGTACATAAGGAGTAAGCGGAATAACTGGCAAGTCACATTGCTAGAAGTGGAGTTAGCGTGTAAACGTTGTGTAATACATACCGTGGCTAGGTGGAGTGTCGATCTGCAGTTGCCCCTAGGAGAGGCATTCATCCAGCAAAGTACAGGAAAAGGTTGATATCAGCATGCATCGCAGTGCTACGTAATGATTTGGACTCTTCATGTTATATTATACATACAAGTATATAAGTAAGTGTTTTTCCCCGGGAAGTCGGTCGCGCGACGCGTGTCGATAGTCAATCAGGTCGCAATTCCCTCCTCAATACAACAAATTACTTATTAATCAGACTGATGAATCGCGCCGCCACTCGCACGGCTCCCGCGGTGTAACGGTCGCCTGAACCGTACAGGGTGTCGGGTTACTTGACGTAACTGTATACTTACATCTGGGGGCACGGCAGTGCCCCCGCCATATATTTTTATGCTAGTCTAAAAAAAACGATCATATTGCTCACTCTCTGTTAAAAACCTCGCAAACTTTCAGACGTTTTCAACAATGGAAAGCTAGGAACATTTCAAAACATGTATCTTCTAGTATTTCCATGAGTTATTACAGGATCGCCTCTAAACGCTATAGCCCAATGCATTTAAGCAAAAAAAAAATGGAATAAAAAAACATTAAATTATGTAGTTTGGGGACTATAAAGGATCGATAGGGGGGTGCATTCTGAGCATATATTCCAATTTGAGGGATTCTGGTATGGTCAGCTCAATGTCATTTCGATGAAAACGCGTTTAATTCGATATCTCGAGAACTGTTAGTGTTATGCAAAAAATTGTGGAGACCTTTTCTCTTCTAAATTAAATTTACTAACTTTTACCATAACAACTTTTCTTTTTTTCATCAATATTTTTCAAGTTATTGCTTCCGAAAGGCAAAAAAATAACCTTTTTTCCTCCCTTTCGCCATTTTCTCCTAGTTGACCGTGTGCTGGATTTTTTTCCTAAAAGAAATTAGCCAGTAAAAAGACTTGCATCGAACCCCTGAGTCATGGCTTACTGAGCAGAATGATAACTATTACCTAATCTACAAGCAGTGTTGCGAAATAAAATTACTAATACAGTATGGGACAAGTACGAGTATGGCTTTGCTTCTTCACGCTAGTCTAAGATTCGGTAGACATTAGAGGTTGTCTACCTACCATACCTACTACCACCTACTACCTACCATAAAAAATGTAGTCAATTATATTTTGGCTACAAAATATTAGTCTACTGTACTAAACCAGAATGTGGCAGCACGCAAAACATGATTGTTTTACAGATCCAATAAAAATAATGAGTAGAAACAAACAGTTTTCGGCGTGTAAGCTTAATATGCTAAGCAAAAGGCCCACATAACAAGTTAGACTTTATTACATTACTACTTATTATTCTACACGTCACACAGGCCACGGACTCCGGAGTCTGTGGAGTTGCTAGATGTAATAACAAAAAACACTTTTCTACACGAGGCAAATAATGTGTAATTGAACACTAGCTTAAACAGTAATTACGACTACATATTACACAAAGAATATACTCGTAGTTTATATTAAGTACAATAGTACCAATTCCCACAAAATTGACTACAATTATGTACTATTATGTCAGCTGTGAGATATAATATTCTATACGCCTTAAAAACCTCAGCTTTAGTTACGAAGCCAATCTAAGTTTTTGATACGTACAGACACCCTGTATTGGTATGTCATGTACCGCTCATGTAAGTGGGAGGCCGTGTCATAACGTGTGATATTAATTATCTGTGTCGATGGCAGGCGACCAATCAGCCATGTTTCTATACCTAATTGTATGTTTAGCGGATTCGACGGTTCGGCGGCTAATTAGCTCGTCAAATAACTGGCTAATGTTGTGGTAAATGTTGTAATGGGCAAAAGAAATAGTTCCAGGACTCGTCTAGAGATGGATTTAGTAATTTCGCACCTCTGCGCTATTAAATACTTCATGAGCCCGATATGTCCCAATGCTAGGCAGAGGCCTCCCTACCCTCTTTCCACCTGTCTCGAAGCTATTACTTAGATAATATGACTGTCTACTTTTTGAAGTGAAAACTTCTTTAGGCGCGCCTAGACAGATTTTTCGTGGGCTGTGAATTGAATTCATTCGTCACGCTCGGGTATGATAAGAAAGCTTCGGGTAAACTCGGGACAATGGCTATTGGCCATCTAGAAATACGTCAGCCAATGGGAAATGCTGAAAGGGCGTGGACAGGCCATCATGGCATGGACATCTAGAAACGCATCAGCCAATGGGAAATGCTGACATATTTCTAGATGATCATGCCAAGATGGCGAGGCCACGCCCTCCGGTTACACCCGTGTAGTTTCCAAGGTATTAAATTCTGAGTTATAAGTTTTCACTTCTATCGGCAGTTCTTATGACTGCCAATTTTTTTTTCGATTTAATCTGTAAGAGTACAATAGTTTGACTCTTGAAATTTGTTACATAATGGCTTAAAGTCTGTTAAATAATGCGTAGCGGTAGACGAAATAAAATTGAGGGTTGTTTAAAGAATAAATTGTGTTCTTTAATTAAGGTTTATTTTGACATTAATTGTAGACGCACTTAAATTGATCGTAAATTAATAAGTAGTAGCAGTAAATTCGTTTAAGTTGCAAAAAAAACTGTTGTTACACTGAGGCGTGTGTTGTGTTTGTGTTGGTTCTTCATAATAATATGTTATAACTGATTTCGTCGCATTGATTTGATCTGTTTCTATGTTAGACGCTTCTCCTTGAATATTAAATTACATTTACAAAAATTTGTAAAAGACCTTTCCAAGCGCTCGGTCCTCGCCTCAGGGAATCCCAGAGTTGAAAACTACGAGTACTTTGTCTAAATGTTATATCTAATGATCCAGGGCAAAGCTGCAAGCGTTTTGGGAACCCCGGCGCACAGTGTCGATCGATTGACGTTTGCTAGAAATTTATATTCGTATTATATTTCTAAATATTTGTAATATGTTTCTTAACAGATACTGCTTCTGATAAAATAATATTAGGCCCTTACTATAACTACTTATGAAATTGGTGTTTTTTGGTACTGGCCACTTTGATCTGTAATATCTATCTCCTCAAAGTTAGGAATTCCAATTTCAAATTCATACAGCTATTCTCTCATGCTTCTGTGTTTTGAAAACCGCAATTCATTTGTTTTTTTCCTCTATACTAATACTTATCTACAAACTACATTATTACTCGTATCTTCCAATTTATTCCATCTCTTCCCATACACATGATAACAATTGAGAGCGTATGCCAAATTACTAGTTTGTACTTTCTTTGTGTATTCTTTGAATTCGCCAATCTTATTTCCATTTTTGCGGGTTCATTCCTTTTGTACCCTATTTCTGAAGTCGACCCTTCCTTACCCAGATTCAATAATTACATATGTATTGTGGATTAACCCACTACTGCCTTTCGCTTTTCTACTTATCTCCGTACTTCAAAGCCAAAATACACCAGCAAAAACCGAGATGATTAATAAATTTACATCTTAAGTAGGTCACGCTCTCGTTTATAAAGATCAGTATTTTTGCGAACATTTAAAATGCTTGAGGGATGAAAACGTCACGGGTACATTAAGTTTTCATGGCTATTAGAGGACAAGGAACCGCAAAGAGGTTTGTGTAAAACTGGACATTAAGTCGCAAAGAGTCTCTCGGGCAAGTGAGCGAGAGACGCGTCTCGCGACCTTTATAATTGAGTTAAGCTTTTTACGTTGTTCTGTTCACCTGGTACTTTTTATTTTATTTTATGTCATGCTTCCTGTTTGGAAACTTCAGATATTTCCGGAGTGTCAAATGATTTTTACTCGTTTTGTTGTTCGCTCGTTTCGAAATTCTTTCTAGGCAATGTTAATATATTTTCTTGACATAAATAGGAACAATATTCAGAATTATTACACTGAATTCTTCATCACCGTCATTCACCGACCCGTATTCCACTTTCTACGGGGTGGGTACAAAACGTCCGCTTCCTTCAGGAAGCTCTATCATTCGTCGTAATGAACATTTGATCAATCATTTCAATACGTGAAAACAGCTCTTATTTTTCACTTAATTCATTATTAATGTTGCAAATCTTCGTTACATATCGCTGTAACTCGCGGTCGATAATGCGACAAATCGATATTTTTCGCATGTGCCTGCATAGGTATATTTAGAAATGTGACTATAAAAACAAATAAAATATACAGTTATTACATATTGTTCCGAGTAAATTTGTTTTTCGAACATTTTTTTTGTGAACAGCACTGGCCCCAACATTTTTAAAACGTTACTGGAGTAGGTATTCCTCCGTGTGGTTGTTTTTGACTGAACCTTATTTTATGTAGGTAAGGTTCTCGTATCATCATCGCAAAACATTAGGCGAGTGATTATTGTCAGTCAAACGTATAATCTCTAATAATATATTATCATAGCTGAGGTTTTCTCACCACGTGTGTTACGCCACAGATTTTTTTTTTGTATTTTGTGTTTTGTCATTCTGTATCGTAGCAATCGAAGAATATATTGAAGTAACTTTAGTCGATTGGATTGACATTAACATAATTTGTTCCGGCGTGTGAGAGTGAGAAGTTGCTATTCTTTTTCAACACTTTGCACCGGCACATTGTCCAGTTCCATTTAATCGCCACTTTGAATACTAAACATATCCAGTTTGCATTGTATGTTTGTTTCTGAAGCCCTGGTTCCGGCACATTTGTTTATTTCCACAACAAAGATATCCGATTACAAATGCTTCCTCTTTGAAAGCTTTCAGGCTCACATTTGCATAAAAAATATGCAAATATTATTACAACAAAGGTGAATATTTTACAACAAAAAAATGGTTTCGACACATTAAAAATTCATATCTTCACTGACAGCCGCTCGCAATTTCTTATTATGTTAGATTTATCCACAGAAGCACTCACTTGGCGCTGTTTAGGGATTATTCCTTCATTTTGTATTTTATAAGAAATGAAATTTCTACTATATTGGATTTTCTATTTTGACTATAATCTGTGTTCAAAATGTCTACTCTTTCCGTTCAGACTTTCTGATGTGATTGAGTAACAAACATCTAAACTTTCGCTTCCTACTATTATTGTAAATGCGAAATACGTATGGATGTTTGGGTGAATGGATCGCGTTGAAATTTGAAACACAGGATTATTAGTAGGTCTATAAGTGGTAGCATAACAATTTTTGTTCTAATTTAAGAACTCTGGTAATGGTAAATTAAGACTCTGGAATAATAGCACATAGGCTTTTTTATCATGGCAAAATATCGAAAACAAGAACTGTGCAAGCAAAACCCCGGGGCGCTGCTAGTACCTATATACATACTCGTAATATTAGTAAAATGATGGTGCCTGAACATTTCATAAACATTAAAAATAAAATAATTTCAATGCTTATTTTACCTCAAGAGCAGGACAAAAAGCGGGGAAATCCGTGCCTCATATGAATTGTTTTTTGCACACGCGTCACGACCTCCTTCTAATTTTCCCATATTGTACAAGTAATTTTCCTTCATTTCTTACATAGGTCACGTATTCGGGGAAAAAATGTGTCGAGAAAAAATGGCCTGTAAAGATATCGCACAACCGGAGACGTGCGGGAGGGCGGCACTTACGGTTTACGTGACATGAGGCCCAGCTACTTGTTACACGGCTGACGTAATTTGAGGACACTAGATAAATGAAGTTGATTTTGAAAACGATTACCGTTTTGTTCGAGACATTTTCTTCGTCATTTCCACCACTGTCTATGCGCCATTCTTCTATTTGATGATGCGTCGAACAGTGAAGAAATATATAATGAGAGTTTTAAAACATACTCACTATTAGTTTCAAGCGAAAGTAGAAAATGATAACATGATCTAAAAAAAGCAACGTTTAAGAAAAGGGCAAGGAAATACCTATATTGGTTCAAATGGTGTGTTTTAGTCGAAAACAAAATGGTACTCGAATTAGACATCACAATTAGGGACAAAGAGTGTCTAACGAAGCACGCTCAAACATAACTAGCGGAAAAACCCAACTTTGTAAAATTGTGTATAAATAGAAATAAATTATGTAGAAGAAAGAAATCAAAAGAGACGACATTTGACGTGTTGCAAAGGTTACAGTACTTCTCTATTTAATCAAGAAGTAACTGTAGCGCAGAAAACTATTTAATTACCAACATAAACCGAATTATGTACTATTCTCTAAAAATGCAGAAACAATTGAATATTAATGAAATTATGTGTTGAAGCTAAAGAGTAGAAGCTGTGAGCAAATACGCTCCATGGCCGAAATAGAGAGGCCCTTCACAAAAGTTCGCAGCTTTAATTAATTTTAAATACAAAATTGGAGTAGAACGTTTAATTTTGAAACAATAGCAGCCACATTTCATCATAGCGATTGCGTCATTTTTCCTCGGCGCGGAATGAATGGCAAGCCCTCCCGGCTGAATATTTCATTACTCCCCGCCGTTCATGATTCCCTGGTACATTATTAACGAACCCGTGCATGCATTAAGCACGACAAAGTAAGAAAATTGTATTTTTGTTTAAGAAACTCCCGAGGGATCCTTTATCTGCCCTTAATCAGAATCGCTGTACGAAACAGCAAACGTAGCCGTCATTAAACACCAGTCCCTCTTGTGTACAATAAGAAATACATAATAGAAAAACCCTTATCAAATCTGAATCACCCTAATAATATTATAATTATTTGCAAAAGAGTTTGGATAATGTAATATTGTAATGGGACGGATAGATGCTTGTTGATCTTTCGTGTAAAAAATAGGTACTGTATGGATCTGAAAATATCTGTGTGGAATATCACATGATCTAATTTTTACAGAACACGAGCTACGCGAGTAAAACAGCGAGTTGCTGCTAGCTCAAAACAAATCCTTTTATATAACTCTCGTTTATTCGATTAATTAATCAGACAAACGAGCGTCAGATAATTGGACTATGGCAATTGCGCTGACCCAATATTTTATTCAAAGTTAAATAAAAGTATAGTTTTCAATGAATCCCAATGCAGAAAAATTCAATTGCAACGCTGTCTTGCTAGATACTGAGATGTGTAAGAATAAGCTCTCCACTTCCCACTGCTGGGGTTCGGGATCTTCTATGACAAAGTAATAGTTGTGGCTGTTAGTTATATGTATCGCTGGCCAAGTGCGGGTTTGTGGATGATACATGTTCCCGCAAGATCTCTTTCTTGAGAAAATCGTTCCTCACGATATTTCCCTAAAGCCAATGGCGATGATAAACTTTGATATTTCCAAAAAATATTACAATAAGCGTGTATTTTTTTTTGTAGTGCGGTGCTGTTATGAATCTACGAGTAGCTTATCATTATCTATTACTACTCAGGCCTATAACAAACATTTTCATTTGTAAAATATAATTACTAAATCGGTAGAATTAATATTTTTACTTTTATACCGTAAGAGATAAAAGTTTGTTTATACAAACAAAATTTGAGATTGTAATACCTCGCCACAGGCGAAGCCGCGAGACGTTGTTTCAACGCTTAATCGAGAAACTTACACAAAGTTTACCACAAACTCGAATCTTTAACTCAAAGCGTAGAAGGTACGTGATTAGAAGAGTTTTATTGTTAGAATAATATCCTCGCAGAGGAACTCGGAAAAACAGAATCTGTTTTTACTGAAACTTTATAATGCTCATGAATATCTTAACGGGGAGTTGGATGTTTTACGCGATATTGAATGTATAATAACTCATTAGAATTAACAAGTTGGGATTCAAAACAAAGATTTATTTCGACGAGTTTTTTTGTTGTTCTCATTAGGGGACGTTCATTTCATATTCGATCGTGATGATGTTTTTGGAAGATCGTTTATTGTTGTTTCGTGAATCTTACTAATAAATTGTAAAATTAGAATCTTTGTTGCTGAATCACCAGATGACGACGGCTTTGGACTCAATCCAAAGATGTAACAAAACTTACAAGTCTTTAATATAACTACGAAGTTATCATAAATCGTAAACATTTCGGACAGTATACAGCTGATCTACATTGTTGGTTTAGTATCCATTTTTCTTACAAAATGGTCTAATTGCAACATCTTTTTATGGTAGACGTTCCACAGATGTAAATAAAAGATACAAAAAGGCTAAATGTATATGACTAGAGCAACTGTCAGGCTGAAATTAAGGTTAGGATATCTATTAATAGTATATCAAAATAGTAATGAGTTAGATACTTCATGGTTAGTATAGACTGATAACCTTTGTGAACATATCTATGGTTTATATATGTAATGAACGCAGGTCTATACTCTATTAAATAAATTCAGTTGTTCTAGAAACTCAAAACATGCTTTTTCATTAATAGTAACTAACAGGTTATGGGCCCAGAATATGCCCAGTATACTAATAGTTGTGGAAATAATTACGGAAAATAATTATAGTTCGATATGAATCGATTTTTCGCAAATTAGTGTGGCAAGATTCTGCGGCAGTAAGTTATTGGACTGTTTTGGGTTAGCCGTTGTTTTATTTAAAGTTCATGATGACGAACTATATAGTAAATGTACCCAAGTTACGCGGTAGTGAGAACTACGACGAATGGGTGTTTGCGGCAGAGAACTTTCTGGTTCTCGAAGGCATGATAAAATGTATAAAGCCAGAAAGCGGTACTGAAATCATAGTATCGGCCGCTGATGACGCTAAAACCAAAGCGAAATTGATACTTACAATAGACTCGTCACTGTACGTACATATTAAGACTGTCAAAACTACAAAAGAGCTGTGGGAAAAACTAAAGTCGCTCTTTGACGATTCCGGCTTTACTAGAAGAATAAGTCTTTTACGGCAATTGATAAGCATTCGGTTGGAAAGTTGCAGTTCCATGACTACGTATGTTACAAAGTTAATTGAGACGGGTCAAAAGCTATGTGGAACAGGATTTGCAATAAATGACGAATGGATTGGTTCGCTGCTGCTAGCTGGACTACCGGAAAAGTATTCGCCGATGATTATGGCCATTGAACATTCCGGGATTCAAGTGACATCGGACGCCATAAAAAGCAAGCTTTTAGATATGGAGACTGGAAATGGAAGTAGTCACAGTGAAGAGGGCGCATTCGTTGTTTCGAAGAAATACCAATTTAAAAAGAAACAAACGAATGGCAACAGCTGTCCTGATAAGTCAAATAGTTCCAAAATGAAAACTGACAATGTCAAATGTTTTAGATGTAAACAAATAGGGCACTACCGAACACAATGCCCAAATAATTCTAAAACGAATGCATTTTCGGCTGTATTTTTGAGTGGCAGTTTTAATAAAAAAGACTGGTATGTTGATTCCGGAGCAAGTGTTCATTTAACTGCTAATTTGGATTGGATCACAAGTAACTATCGTGAAGTCCAACAAGAAATAATGGTAGCAAATCAGGAAACTGTTTCAGTTACGTGTGCCGGCGATGTGAAAATAGTAACCTTAGTTGAAAGCAGTGAAGTCAATATAAACATTGAAGATGTATATTGTGTTCCAAAATTGACAACAAACCTTATTTCTGTGAGCAAGTTAATTCAGAAAGGCAACAAAGTGAATTTCACGGAAAATGGTTGTCATATTTTCAATAGGTGCGGAGAATTAGTTGCAACTGCTTCTTTGATGAATGGTGTTTATAAATTAAACATTCAGGAAAGGTTAGTTGCTGCAGTGACAACTACAGGTCTCACTTGGCATCGTAGGTTGGGTCACGTGAACAGTGATTGCTTAATGAAAACTAAGAAGGCAGTAGAAGGAATGAATTTTGATGATAAAATTGATGTAAGTAAATCATCTTGTAAAACATGTTGTGAAGGAAAGCAATGTCGGCTACCTTTTGCAAGCAGTGTTACAAAAAGTACTGAATTATTACAAATTATCCACAGTGATCTGTGTGGACCCATGGAGCAGTGTTCACTGGGATGTTCATCCTACTTTCTGTTATTTGTAGATGACTTCAGTCGGATGACATTTATTTATTTTTTGAAAAATAAAAATGAAGCATTCAAATATTTCAAAGAATTTATGGCATTAGCTGAAAATCAAACTAATAGAAAAGTGAAGGTCTTCAGAAGTGATAGAGGTACAGAATTTTGCAACTCGCAATTTGATGATCACTTAAAGAAATTTGGAATAATACACCAAACGACAAACTCATACACGCCTCAACAGAACGGGTTATGTGAGAGAATGAATAGGACAATTATTGAGAAAGCAAAATGTATGCTGTATGATGCCAAATTAAAGAAGCAGTTTTGGGCTGAGGCATGTAACACAGCTGTATACTTACACAATCGTACCGTTTCTTCAGTTCTGGATGGTAAAACACCATATGAGCTATGGATGGGAGTTAAGCCAGACATAAGTAACTTGAGGATCTTTGGATCTCCTGTTATGGTACATGTTAATAAAGAAAAAAGATCAAAATGGGACAAAAAGTCAGTTGAGTGCATACTTCTTGGATTTCCCGAGAGAATCAAAGGATATAGAGTATATGATCCGATGAAAAAATAATAAAAAATAATAATAAATAATAAAAAATAGCAATACTTACCCGTCCAGATATTTCATTTGCAGTTGGGTACTTGAGTCAGTTTAATAATTGTTACAATAAAGAGCACTGGGCTCATGCTAAGCGTATATTAAGGTATCTTAAAGGAACCAAAGACTATTGTATTAAATATTGTGGGACAGATAAGAATGTCAACAAAGATATAGTGAGTTATGTAGATGCAGATTGGGGTAATGACACATTGGATAGGAAATCCTATACAAGATTTTGCTTTAATCTCTCAGGTGGTGTGATATCTTGGGGGAGTAAAAAACAAAATAATGTTGCACTATCAAGCACTGAGGCTGAATACATAGGAATATCTGAATGTTGCAGGGAGGCCATTTATCTAAGAAATTTAAATAAGGAATTGACTGGTGATCTACAGTGTATTGTAATATATAATGACAATCAGACTGCTCACAAGTTATTGTATAATCCTGTCTTTCACAATAGATCAAAACATATTGATATTAAATATCATTTTGGTCGTGAATGTATTAACAATAATATTGTTAAAGTAGAATATTTAGAAACAGCAAATATGCCTGCAGATATTCTGACAAAATCTTTGAGCCATGTAAAACATTGTAAGTTTTTGAAACTGTTAGGAATTCAACAGAAGTGATGTTGTAGATTTATTTTGATATAGTGGGGGTATTAATAGTATATCAAAATAGTAATGAGTTAGATACTTCATGGTTAGTATAGACTGATAACCTTTGTGAACATATCTATGGTTTATATATGTAATGAACGCAGGTCTATACTCTATTAAATAAATTCAGTTGTTCTAGATACTCAAAACATGCTTTTTCATTAATAGTAACTAACAATATCTACACCCTGTATAGATTTTTTTTGTTATTTTTATGTCGGTAAGAATTAAAGACTTTGTGGAGAAAGAAATCTGTCCAGAAAACACTCATAAGTCCACTTCTGGTCGCTTCTCCAACTACTTCCTTAGATAAAAATAGAAACGTGCTACGGCAGTAATCATTTACAGAAGGATCTAAAAATTTCGAGACTTTTGAGATTTCAGAATAATCTGAATACCGTTTGGCAGGATATTAAAAAGTTAGGAAAATGTCATCGGACACGTACAAAATTTGTTTAGTAATGTATGTCATCAATAGGCAAGAAGAGACCTTTGCTCAGCAATGGACGACGACCGCCTGAAAATGATGATGGTGTTATTAATGAAATAACAAACGACATTGCTACAAAAGATAGAGCAAGCTTACTTATAAGAAACGAGAGTTTACATAACCAGTTAGTAATACATATTGAAATACACTTGCTAAAAGTAACTCTGCTATATGAGCTTTTCCCTAAAATAACAAGTCAACCCAAAGACAAACGCTAGTGCATAATAAATAAAGAATCCCAGAATAATCGTGGAATTTCAATTGCGTCCTTTTTCAGTTCATTCCAATGTTGGACGAAAAAAAACAGTGTTAAGATACTAGGGTATTAGCAATTCAGATGAGACATTTAAATAACAGGGGGACGTATCACACGTACCTACTTTATAAATGGGGATGGTGATTAATTGCTGTGGGGTGTAGTTCCCTGGTAGGTTAGTGTCTTTTCTTTTTCTTAAACCTTAATTCTAGTACCGAAAAAACGTATAATACATAATATAAACGACAATGTAATGGAGGGTAATGAATTGTAATATCGGTTACTGACTTAATCTAAGAAAGTTGTATGTTAGTGTTATTTATTATGGATAGCATACTATATATTTTGTCCTTGCTTGTTTGAGAAGCCCTTTATAATTTCGAAAAAGAAATAGTCTGAATACCTACGATACACACCACCCTAGCGTAGGTTCGAACTACATATTTGACTCGTCTCGTGGCTTAGTTGGTAGTAGCTCTGCCTGCGAAGCCGAGGGTCGTGGGTTCGATTCCCACCCAGTGTAAATGTTTGTGTGATGAATTCAAATGTTTGCACTGTGTCTGGGTATTTCTGTGTATAATAAGTATGTATTTAAAACTATGTAAGTATTATATCAGCTATCTGGCCGCCATCATACAAGCTTTGCTTAGTTTAGGGTCAGATGGGTGTGTGAATTGTCCACCAATATTTATATTTATTCAACATTCACCACACACACAAAGACACTAAGTTTATTGTTTGTGTCTACTGATGTTAGTATAGTCGGTGAGTGTAAGTAGCTTAGTGCCACGTGCCACTATATTATATAAACATTTTGTTTAATAAGTAATCATATTTCTGTTTTTTTTTTTAAATAATGTATACTAGCGAATCTAGCAGCGCTATCTGCCGGGCTAATTTGTGAATGTAAACCATCTAGGACGCCACCCAAACAAATACAAAAAAACATGCAAATCAGTCCAGTCGTTTAGGAGGAGTTCAGTGACATACACGCGTACAGTAGAATTATGTATTTAAAGACATATTATTTAAATCTAATGAGTTCATTACATAAAAATAAAATAATGATAACAGGAATATTTACGTTGTGACCGCAATCCCACTTATTATTTTTAATTAACGCTGATCACGGGAAAGCCCGTGAGTACTGACATAATCTCTCGATGTGGCTACGAAAGTAGAATTATAATTTGTCATAACATTTTTATTTAATTAATATTTTTGTATCTCTTTAGAAATATATAGAAAAGTAATGCAGGGTGTTTTTTAGGGTTCCGTAAAACGTAAAAACGGAACCCTTATAGATACGTCATGTCTGTCTGTCTGTCCGTCCGTATGTCACAGGCACTTTTTGCCGAAACTATGAGAACTACACTGTTGAAACTTGGTGAGTAGATGTATTCTGTGAACCGCATTAGGATTTGAACAAAAAAATGTAAAAAAAAAGAAAAATTTGGGTTGCCCCCCATACTGAGAACTGAAACTCAAAAATTTTTTTTTCATTGAACCTACACGTGTGGGTTGTCTATCGATAGGTCTTTAAAAATGATGTTAAGGTTTCTAAAATCATTTTCCTCTACACTGAATAATTTGCGCGAGAGACACTTCCAAAGTGGTAAAATGTGTGTCCCCCCCCTCTAACTTCTAAAGTACGAGAATGAAAAATATAAAATAAATATATGATGTACATTACCATATAAACTACCAACGAAAATTAGTTTGAGCTAGATCTGATGAGTACTTTTTTTTAGTACGTCATAAATACACTATTATTGAAACTTCGATCAAAGTTACAACGAACTACAAGAACTATGTATATTATGTTACTTGCTGCAACGGAACCCTTCATGGGCGACTCCAACTCGCACTTGGCCACTTTATTTTGTTTTTACTTCAACTGTATTATCTCACGACTAATTATCTGGAACTTAAGTGACTTTTTAACACGCTTTTATTAGCTTCACTTGTAACTATCCCGCCACTTCCCGGTCTTCGATTAGGATGAAATTTTGCACACGCTCCGAGTTCTGATGAGAATACATGACTAGCTAAGAAACGTCATTACAAATCCAATATGGCGGCCTCTCCAAGATGGCGGACTGGCTGTTTGAAATCCACCTCTATGATATGGGTATCAAATGAAAGGGTTTGCTGATTGGGATAGGAAAAAATTAATCACTTTTGTTATTTTTAATGCGTGCTAAAAGCGTGTCTTTTAGTTTTTTAAACTATTATATTTATTCGATGGACTTTGAAGAATATATTCTGGATGAAAACTTTCAGATAAGCTAAATTTCAGAGTGGCAAGCACACGGCTATTGCAAAATGTACGTTTCTTTTCAGCAAAAGGCCATGAAAATATTATTATCATTTGTTATGTAATAAACGAAGAAACGAGTAAAAAATCGTAGGCTATGTATAATAATTAATATCTATTGTCATCAATCGCATGCTTATGCTATATCGTCGAGTTGTATGTAAGAGAAATAAGATTGCGTGGTGTCGCAAGCTGTGTCCACGTTCACATCAACTACCAGAGCAGGGTTCGTCATTGACGTCAACCTCAATAACTACGAGTATATAAGAAATTAAGGATAAGTTCGTTTATCTTACTTTAAATGTTAAGGTACTACTAAAAGTAGCTTTTAAGGCAAATGGAAAGGAAACGTAGGATAAATTTATCGGCGAATGAAGACATCAGCGAATGCGTTTTTAATGGACTAATCTCGGCGTACTTTAGTTACAAATCGCTGTTTTTGGAGTTTTAAAACAGATTAATGAATAAAACATGCGCCCGGGCTCGGCCAGGGTTTAGCGTGTCGGATCCGCCGCCGCCGCCGTCCACACTTCTCGCGCCAGGTTTGGGAATTGTCCTCGCAAATGTTGGCTTCCATTTTTTAAGTCTGTTTTTTTGTGGATTTACGCTTAACAACTTGAGAGGCTTGAGAGAAAAACTTCCCTCAAATACCTTTAAATTGGCTGACATTTCTAACACAACACTAACTAGCCCCAAACTAAGCAAGGCTCGTACCATGAGGACCAGTTACTTAGCTGATCTTTGTAAAATTTACAAGTGTAGAGATTTGTCATCACCACGTTGGCGGTGAAGGAAAATGTCCTGAGAAAACCGGCCGGCATGTTTCAAGAAAGACATCGAGGATCATCGACATCATCTTTTGAGGACATGCTCCGTTCGCCAACTCGCATCTGATAGCCGATCACAATAAATAATAAAAATAAAAAGTCTGTAAAAAATCTTGTAGATTTAATTATAGAATACTAGCAGTGCCCAGCGGTTTTACCAGCGTAGTTCCCGTTCCCGTCGTTCCAGTTATTTCCCCGGGATAAAAAGTGCCTATGAGTTCTTCCAGACTATAATCTAACTGTACTCCAAATTTCAGCCTGATCCGTTCATACGTTACGGCGTGATTGAGCAACAAACATCTAAACATCCAAATATCCAAACATCCACACTTTGACATTTATAATATTAGTGGGATTAGGAAACAAAAAATAATATTAGGAAACAAAAAATAATAATAACTCATTGTTAGAGAAGTACTAGCAGTGTGGACATAAAAGGCTGTTTATGCTTTATGCAGGTCGCTTCGTCAATCCGTCTTGAGCCTCTCAATTCCTAAGACCGCCTCTGCTTGCTTGCTCACCTGAAGGCTACGTTCTTATAAATATTGAATTCAAATTTCTTTAATCAATAATAGTTTCTCAAACACAGGATTCAAACGTCTTAAAACAACTTTAACTTGAATGTACCTCTCAGGCATTTATTTAGACAGCGTGATCAAAGAGGCTAGAATCGATTTGCTAGGTGTTTACGTAGTTTTGGACTAGATGGCGTTGGCATCCTTTAAAACGCACAAGCGTTACTAACGTAATATTTGATGACTCAATATTTTTTAGTTTATTCTCGAAATTGTAGATGGCGCTGTATCAGCTTAAAACACGCAAACGTTTCGTTTTCATAGTCAATGTACCTAAGTATATGTACCTATGTTAAGTTTGTTGAAAATTGAGTAGCGCAAACACTAGGATTAAATATCTTGAATAGTAGCATAGGTGTTGCAGTACGATTTAGATAACTTGTTACTTTACTTTAATGGATATTTCAAGATTGATATAACGTAGACCGGTCATGTTAATCGAACCGTATTTGGTAGACCGGTTCACTTTTGTTTTTCACTCGGTTTGAAAATCATTTGACACACAATTATTATTTTTAGTATAGTTTCCAACAGTACACTTTGATTCCGCTGGTATACTTATATCAAAAGAATCAGAACCCCAGGTGGTCTACCGCCGAACGAAAAATGTCATCGCTTTGATGTTTCTCTCTCTTTTTTTTTCGCTTGAAATGATAGAGACAGGACTAGCAAAGCGATAGCCGATTTAGTTAGGCGGTAGAAGCACGGGACAGATGACAAAAAACAGTCACTAGTATTGGACTGGTCTTGTTGCTCGATTGTTAGTAAGCTTGCCTGCAGAGCTGTTGTGGATTCGATTCCCACCTAGAATAAATATTTGTGTGATGATTTTATAGATATATTTGTTTTATGTGTGCAAAGTATCTTAAGGGCGTGTTTACGACCATATACATACTAGGTATTATATATTAGGTAGGTAATTTGTTCTCATCGTACAAAGTTTTGTTTAGTATGGGCTACAAAATGTGTGATAAATGTTAACCAATATTTATTTAATAAATACAGTAACAAAGAAACCACGTTACTATCGTAAAATCCAAACAATTTTACGAATAAAAATTTCATGTTCTTAACCATCAAAACTCTCCCTATGACCTCTAATCAAAGCCTCCAACAACATAAAGTAACAACCATAACATAATGGTAACCAACCGAACACGAAGTATCGCGGGCTTATCATAAACGTCTCTTTTCTAACACTTATCTATTTATTGTTTCATAAAAGCTCTCGGAAGTTTACTCTTATGATGGAGCCCGTAAAACGGCCATTAAGGCTCTCTGGCCCATCTGGTGCTTCGACAGGGCTCGGGACAATTTTAAACTCGTAACCGACGCACACGGTTAAAACATACCGTCGTGTAGCCCTACTTAAGTAAGTTACGGCTGGTCTAGTCGGGAGAACAGTGACTGGCGATCCGTAGCCCCCAAATTCAAATCCTACGCGCACCGCTGTCTTTTCGAAGTCATGTGTGTAATGCCGCCAACTTAAAACGGTGAAGGAAAACCGACGTGTACTTAGAATCTTTCCAGCTTATGTGTCATCCACGGACTCGCACTGGGCCAGCGTGGTCTAGACAGCTGTGGAAACATTTAGTGGGTTAAGTAAGCCTACTAGTTACTGGAACGAATTCAACCACAAACGCCGAAGTGATGAATATCTTGACTTGAAAAATCTGATTATTAAATTACATATAGTCCGTGTTATTTAGTGTTTATGTATGAATATGTCACCACAAAATCATAGTAATCGTCAGTAGTTTTCTTTTACTTCATCTGCTTCGGTTCTGGGAGCCTACTACGAAGTCCGATAAACGATATATCGGCCGAACTTATGGACGTTTCCTACCTCAAAAGACAATCTGTCGGTTGATAGGATCGGCCGTTTCGTTCGATACGACCCTCAACCGACCTAAGTCTATAACTTCCGACCGAGACGTATCGATCCGAATGTTTTTCGCGGTAGGCTACAATCCTATTCAGCTGTCGGTCGGATCCGATCATTCGGAGTTTGTTTTCGTAGTAGACCTGCTGTGCCAAGCGCGTCTAGATTCAATTTTGTCCCAATATCGTCGACCTATCTTGCTGGTAGACATCTACCGCTGCGTTTACCTTGTGCAGCATAAATACGTGAAATAATATTGATTTAAATAATAATAGAACTATGCAGATATCTGGATTGTAACGATCGCAGGTTGTTTACCTGGACTCATTTAGCTGAGGTAGATGACAAAGGGATGCCTATACCTAACAGTGGGATAGATAAGAACATAGGTGATGATGATATCTGTAGCGGGGAAATTATGATAGGTGTTAAAATCGGTCAATTTCATTAAACATTAATCGTTTCTATGAGATATTTCCACGTCCATTTTGACAAATATCTCCAAAATACGTAGGCACTGTTTCATATATGATCCAATATACGTAGCAATAGATATACGTCAGAACAAAAAAACAAACCCATACAACGATATGATCTCATACAAAAGGAAAATAGCCTATTACCCGAATATTGTCGATAGTGTGTAAATAAAAAACGGGTTGCAACTCGCCCTTTGCCTTTTCAATTCCCATTTCGTCCCAATGGTGGCATAAAAAGAATTTTACCGTCAGGCCAAATAGGCAGACTGGTGTTGCCAACGTTTAGACACAAAGTGTAGATATTTGAAAAGCCTTGGGAAAAAAGTAGTTTTTTTTTATAATTATTAATTATACGTTTAAAAAAAGCGCTGATTAATCCGTTATGCTTGAATGGTGGCTGTTATTTTGCAAGCAAGGTAAACAAAATCATAATGTCTATGCTAATGCCAAATGTTTATAATGGCTAGAGATATATTAATTTTATTCCTTTTTTATTTTAATTGCATATTTTACCATGCTCTTGTACATTCATACCATGTGTAAGTATTAATATAATAAAAGAAAAAAACTACTTACGTATACGTCTAACTAGTAGGTAAGTGAAGTACTTACTGTATCTTAACTATTCCTTAGCTTATATGCAAATGTGAAGAACGTATACTGTTTTGTAAATGTAATACAGAGTTAAATTAAGAGCGAAATTAATTGCAAAAATTGTTAGGGCTAATTGTAATGATTAAAAACCGGCAGCGTTTGCAAACCGTAGTTCTACAGTTGAAATGTGTTATGGACAACCCCACTTGTGAAACATAGAGCCCTCCATTAGGTCGTCTCGGAGCTTCCGGTGTTTTCTTTCCGGCGCCGTTCGAGTGATTCGGGCCGCTTTCAATGGCTCCGATAAATGTAATAACTCGCTATTGTATGAAGTATGATAAGTATTTTCGAAGTAAAATGTGAAAAAATTACGTTGTATTCAATAACAGTAGCTTTATAATATAATTTTATTTCTCAATATCGTCACGCTCTCGCCTCAGGCTATGTGTCTATTAGGCAATCGTAGTCTATTTTGAAAGGTAACTTAAATTTAAAAGTGAAATTCTGTTTCTTTCCTATTTTTGTATTATTTTATGATATTTAATTTGTAGGCCTATACAAATAGGGCGATTGGCCTTAACTAACTTGTATCGTTTTCTTCTCCAGCTACGAGCAGTCCCATAGAAAAATGGCTAAATGGCGTTAAATCATGTAGGCATACTTGTAACTCTGCAGCAAAGTTCAAGACAACTGTATTTAAACAGAAGCACAGCGATTTGCTGTCAAACAGTTGTGTGCCACCATTCATTACAACGAACTGTAATACCTCTCCAGGCGAACTTTTGAATCCCGCCCAAAAGAATTTCACTTCATTGCAATTTTCAGTCTCAAATCAAAGCTTAATTAAATAACTAGACGTTCATTGGCTAGTCAGAGCTGAGCTTTTCAGAAAATGATATTCTCAATATTAAATACCTCTCTCGAGAAGGCTCCCTGTAATCCCTTATTCGGTCGAATTAGTCTTTGAGTCTCAGCTAGATCCAAGTCTAAGTATTCGACTTACAGGTATTATTGGAAGTCTAGACAGATTAGGTATGTCTCAAAATCTCGCCTCTGACTTGTAAAAAGTGGGACTTGAAACATTGACTTGAAGTACTTCTTTTGTTCGATTGATTTAACATTATTTCTATTAATAATAGGGTTTGAGCTTGACTCCCGTCTTGCCTGATATTAAGTCACGCTTAAGTTTTTTTTGTAAACGTAAATTGTAGGACTTGGAGATAATAATTATTTCCACAAATGTGTTGTTACTGGTATTGATGTGCGTATCTGTCGTATTGTATTTATAGTCGTGAATTACATTTAATTTATAATTAAAAGCGATCAGAATGGATACATTACTTTTACTACTACTAAACACTTGACTATGATACTCATTCTGGTCGCGGTTTACGATATAGCTAATTTGGAAAATTCATGTCTAAATATACAAACAGTGTGAAGAGTATTTTATTGAAATTTATATACTCGTATGTATCTAGTTCTAGTGGCTAGAAAAATAAATTCGTTTTGTCTGCTCCTCATCCCGAACTTTTATAGTTACTCGTGAACATGGTGTTTGAAATTGCCTGTAACTGTACTACACTGGGCCTATCCGAGAGTAAAGTGGGATAATGAAATAAATAGCAGTGGACATTTCTTACGCTAAACTGTATCGACCTAAACTAAACTTAAGTATGGCTGGTTGCCTGGAAGAGATTGCTCTCAGCTATAAGGCCGCCATTTCAGGGAGGTTTTCCGTTACTGATCAGTCGTCTGATCCCACTACAAATTTGTCGTGCAAAGACTTATCAATATTTAAAGACTCAGGCTTCTGTCGCCAGTGAAAGGGCGAGATAGTTCGCAAACAAGATCAGTCTTTTAATACAACTTTCATAGATGTCTAGAAAGTTTTGGGCTACGTTACGCATTTATATTTTTATCTAAGATCTTAGCTAAGAACCTTAGGGGGTTGGTTTTGTTCGTGTGTAATTCCATTTACTTTTTTTTACAGTTTTGTCGGTATTAGAAAATCATTCTTACCTGTAAAATAAAATCTCTACTTTACGGTTATTGTGGCTAAAATGTTGCCTAAATCGTTCAGCTTTTAACGTCACTATATCTAAAAAAAATCGTTTTAGTAGAAACATTTGGATTTATCGAATAACAGCTTAAGCGAATTTCAAAATAAAAATTGAATCTCACTTTAACAGTTGTTGAAGAAAGGCATTTCTGTTCCTTTTTAATATGTGCGTTTTCTTCTAATCCCACACAAAACAGCCTAATGTTAGTTAGTTAGTATGCCATAGTAAGGCCGCCTCAATACCTACTCTATTTAGCTTGGTAATTATAAATTCCTTCCACTTTTCTTTAATTCCTTGTCACATATTGTACATAACTTATTTCATTCAATCAATTTAACTTGCGATGGTATCTAAACTCATTAACCTCACTCCATCTGTATGAAATACTGATTTTACAA
This sequence comes from Ectropis crepuscularia, assembly GCA_963693475.1. Lineage (NCBI taxonomy): Eukaryota > Metazoa > Arthropoda > Insecta > Lepidoptera > Geometridae > Ectropis > Ectropis crepuscularia. The sequence goes on from OY856355.1 coordinate 986,946, forward strand.
TACCACTGATGAGAAATAAAACACCCAAATTTACTGCAACAATTTTGCATACATATGTATATTAGGTTGTCCGTTAAAGGCCCTGAGTGTTAGATAAAGAAAAAGTAAATATATCAGGTTTTACAGCACGTTCTACCGTTTTACCGCACGTTCCTTTGTACCAATCGTAAGCAGATGAGGTGTATGTTAGCTATGGCGACTTGATGTGCCGCGTCAAAAGTATGACACTTCCACAAGAGCGACAAGACAAGAGCGATCAGACCCGTGCGCCCGGTGTAAAGCGTTTGTTTGTTCTAACTCTATACATAGTATATGTAAACACTTTGCCCTGAGTTGTGTTGCTACGTAACTGTTAAACTATTGTAGTGTAAAAAAAATACGTTCCATATTTTACTAAAATGAATTTAATTTCACTTACCCCCGTGCCCTAGTCGCAGTAATATTGAAAGTAAATCCGTTCGGAACGCGCCGCCGCGCCGGTCGCCGGTCGCCCGTGGGAAATCTGCCCCGACGATGGCGGATCACAATAATGGCCCTCCGACGATGCTGCGACTGGTGAGGTAACTCGGCTGATAGTGAATTGCATCCACATCTGTTTCGTAACCGGTATTACTAGCTCGAGATTCAATTGCGACGGAATGTGATTTAGTATAAATTTTATAATACACATTAGCTGATCCTTGCGCGCGTTGCTACGCCATCTATCGAAAATTGGTCGTACCAATTCAAATCTAGAACATAATATTTGGTTACCTTAGATTCTAATGACGCAACCTTTTAAAATATAGACACGTGCTGTCGCGCAACGAAAGCTCTCAAAAAACAATATTTTTTCCCGTTTTTGTTACATTTTTCATTCATGCTCTGCTCCTGTTGATAGTAGCGTAATGTTAAATAGCCTTCCTCGATAAATGGACTATCCAATAGAGAATCTTTAAATTCGGGCCAGTAGTTCCCGAGATCCTTGCGTTCAAACAAACAAACTTTTCAGCTTTATAATATTAGTATAGATTACACGTCTATTACTCGTCAAAAATCTTTTGATAATACATTTATGATTGTTACGAAGTAGACACGTTTTAAAAAAAGTTAATCTTTTCAACTATACCGTTCAAGTTGTGAGTTGAAATTTACCACAGATGAAAGTGAACTTTAAACATGATCAAAATGGGTTTAATATAGTTTATATCGGCATTGTAGGAGTAATTCATGCAAGCAAAGCTTTCAGTACACACCACAGGAACTAGTTTGAAAATCCTTATTATATGTCCTTTTTGTAACACTTTCAATGTTTGAAGCTCAAGGTGTCTCTGTGTATCATAAGTTGTATTATAATTAATATATACGTATACTATCAGTCAGCTATGTGGTTCTCATTGTACAAGTTTTGCTTATTTTGGACTAGATAGTCTTGTGTCAGAAAATTCCATAAATATTTATAAATAAAAAAATTCTGAAACGTAGTAATTTAATCGAAATTCGTCAAGAAAATGTACGCAAAATGTTCGATAGCAAGTTGTCTGTAAATACGATAGAAATATTCCCAGTGGGAGTTTAGAAGGAAGTTTTAATGAAGTACTAGAACCCGGGCCCGGTCCCGGCGGGCCGCTCCGGGTCCGGGCCGGCGCGGCGCCGGCGGGTCGTAGCGAGGCCAGCTAACACTTATTACTTCAGGATTTTCTAGCTAGCTAGGATAGATATATAGCCTACATAGTATACAGGGATCGCGTATATTTCCAATGGTTGACGAATTTTTGAATTCGGCCCAGTAGGTCCTGAGAGTTTCCGCGTTCAAACAAATAACATCTTCAGCTTTATAATATTAGTATACATACTTAGATGTTTCTACCAACAACACTCAAGTTCACGTCTGAAAATAGGACGCTTCCACAAAGTGAACTCAAGCTTTTTTTTAGTATATGCAGCCTACTAAATGTTCCCTCTGCTAGGACTCGGGCCTTTCTCTCACAAGAAAAGAGTCAAAGCTATAATCCACCACGCTGACACAGTGCAAGTTGGTTGATGACGCATGACCTCGAAAGAATCTTGGTACTTGTCGGATTCCTCACGATGTTTTCCTTCATCGTTTTGTCAGTTAGCGGCGTTACGCACATGACTTCGAAAATACAGTGGCGTGCGTGCGATTCGAACCAGGGGCTCCGACAGTCGCCGTTCTCCCGACTAGACCAGCCGAAACTTAGTGTGTTTAGTAAAAGTAATTAAATTACCTTAGTTCCATCACTGGTGTTTAGACTCTGAACGAATATTCGTGACACAGATATTCGTCCTGTCTGGGAAGGAACCCACGATCTACGGCTCTGTAAGCAGACCTACTACCGTCTAAAAACGATAAAGCCAGTTGTAGGAAGCCTGGAATCGAGATCATTCGGACGAATTTCACGCGTATACCATATTATGTTATTATGATGACAAACAATGATGCATCCGAAACTCTATTTTGTCGAACCACAAAACCTTTTTCATCACAGAATTTTTTTCAATGAAGTATTTTCCTATAGATTGGTCTAACTAGAGCATCATTTAAAATAGATCTTGTGGTTTCGCAAACAGCTAGGAAAATTGTAATTACCGTCCAAGTGGCGATGTCCTCAGCGGATCAAAACGCAATTTAAATGTCCGCGGCACGACGCCGCGATATTATCTACAGCAGTGAAGAGTTGTCCTCAATCCTCTCTGGACACCAGTGACGGAACTATGATGATTTAATTACTTACACTAAACACAATTTAAACCAATTAAAATCCACACATTGTTGTATAGTAAACTAGCTGTACCCTGCGCGCGTTGCTAAGCCGCCACCTGTCGAAAACCTGAGGGTCTACCGCCTAACGAAAAACGCTTTGACGCTTTGACATTGCCGTCTCTTTCATTTCGAGCGAGAAGAAAAGAGAGCAATGTCAAAGCGTCAAAGCGTTTTTCGTTAGGCGGTAGACCCTCTGGTCGTACCAACTCAAAAACCTTCTTTGGCTCATGCACAACAACTTTGCCAAACATGATTAAATGCATCGTTTACAATTCTGTAAATGACATACAGGTAAACATTGACATATTTATAGACTAGCGAAATCGAGTTACGTTGTACTGTACAGTACATGTACGTTAAAAATCATCTAATTGTTAATTTCACCATTATCGAATCTACTTGAACGCACACAAACAATTTTATAATTTTTTAGCAGAAGTTTAAGTGTGTCTAAGACACGCATAGAATAATTATATTTAAAGATAACATCAGCTTTCAAACAAAAACGGACCTGAATCAGTCCATTTATCCTAAACAAAAGCTAAAACGGCCACACACTGACGAAATTCTAACAGTGTTCCACAAAATAGTGCATGGAAATAGTAGAGTTTCGTAAAAATGGTAATAGACTACAAGCCCGTGAACAAAATTTACGTAGTAAATGAACCACCAGGAGACCTATGTAGGATGATAGAAGGGTATAAAGTAATAAGATTCAGCACTATGCCGTCACTTGTAAGCTGTCCAACTGAGTACAGTCGAAGTGGGGGGGTTGCAAACCTCGGTCATTTCTGCTTGTCGCATGATTTTTGTACAGCAATGCGAAATAATGGATTAGGAGAGGTATTGAAACTGTATGGAACCAATGATCAAATGCTAAAATTTAATCTGTAAAGTACGAGTTTTTCCGACAAACTAACAATTATAAACTTAAAATGTTTAATTTTTATAGTTTCAATACCTCTTCTAATCTATTTTATGCAACGCCGCACAAAAATCATGCGACAAGGAGAAATTATCGAGGGTTGCAACCCCCCCTCTTCGACTGTACTCAGTTGGACAGCTTACAAGTGACGGCGTAGTGGTGAACCTTATTACTTCATACCCTTCTATCATCCTACATAGGTCTCCTGGTGGTTCATTTACTACGTGAACTTTGTTCACGGGCCAGTAGTCTATAAAGGGTTGTAAATACCAATTTTTAAACAGGAATATAATACAAGATAGCTTACTGTAGTGCGCCCGTAGCCCCCATACAAATATCGTTCGCGCCCGATTGGAGGGCGTCTAAAGTAGTCGCGGCTGCGTAATTTGATTTCGAGTGACGCGCCGAATTGTCAACAGCCGTCGCCGGCGACCAACTAATAACTAAATTGGGTGCCGTAAATGGCACAACATACAGATATTTTCTACTCGACTCCACACACTGTTTGGGGAAAACTCTCGCAAAGGGATTCTATCGCATATCTATTTTATTTTTGCGTAATTTCAGAACTTAACGGCATTTGTTTTTCGAAGCCGTCTTTATCAGGAGTTACCCAGGCCCAAGTCCTATTTCAGAGCGTCAATTGAAATCAATTTTATATAAATAAGGTACTTTTAAGTATATACCTAGTTTCTGGCCGTGTCTTCGTCTCCCTTAAATTTAGAACAGGACTCAAATAAAGGCAATTACAATTATTTTTGTAAATAAAAATTAGCGGCGTAAGTAAAATCTGTCATTCTAGTTTTGTTTGTATCTAAATTACAAACCTCATAGTATGTCGTGTCAACAACATCAACATCAACAGCCCACTAAACGTTCCCACTGCTGGGACTCGGGGCCTTCTTTCGCAAGGAGAGAGTTAAGGCCATAATCCACCACGCTGGCCCAGTGCGGGTTGGCGGATGACACATGACTTCGAAAGATTCTAGGTACATGTCGGTTTTCTCACGATGTTTTCCTTCACCGTTTTAAGTTAGCGGCATTACGCACATGACTTCGAAAAGACAGTGGTGCGCGTGGGGTTTGAACCCGGGGTCTCCGGATCGGCAGCCGCCGTTCTCCCGACTAGACCACCGTAACTTATACTATGTCGTGTATATGTCTTGTATCGTATGTATATTGTATGTATTATGTTGTATTGTATGTATAACGTATGTCGCGTTGTACAAACTGAACAAAATCTAAACGTATAAAATAATTAGGATGTTTGTAACGAAGTGGAAATGTTTTATGTGATATTGATGTTAATGATCAATTTGTTTGTTTCAGGTAAGATCTGATCACTATGACACCCGCTTATGTCGTCGCAAAGTGCGATGCTTACCTCCTGTCGGCTGCTATCCTTGAGCTACAAGGTTTGGTTTTGGTGACACCCGGGGGTCTACCGCCTAACGAAAAACGCTTTGACGCTTTGATGCTTTGGCATTGCCGTCTCTTTCATTTCAAGCGAGAAGAAAAGAGACAGCAACGTCAAAGCGTCAAAGCGTTTTTCGTTAGGCGGTGGAGGCCCCGAGCTATTTTCTTAAGTATTAATGTTTTATTACCCAATTAAGGTGTATTGACAAAAACAAACATAATTACACAATTATTTACATGAACACGTTAGGCATTAAAACAAGTTAAGTCTACTGTTAAACCTAGTATCAATAGTAGTAGGTCTATATGTATGTCACCGTAACATTGTCAATGCCGTCAAAATACAATCTAGCGACGTCCGATTATAAAGTAAATTAAAATAATCTACAATAGGACTTCAATCTCGCGCATTAGGCTATAATCTAATGGTGTTTACAATTTTCCGGTAACATATGTACATACAAAAATTAAACGATAAAAACTAACAGCTCTGTCGCATTCCTAAAATTGAGTAGGACAATTCAAAAACCATCACAACGTGTCGAAACCTAGCGTGAACAAGCGACGTGGTATTTTCAGAAGTGCATACAATTTTTTCCGCTCGCGGCGCGCCGTGCCTAACTCGGGTGAAATGTGATCCTACGTCCGCGGCGGGTAAACGTTCTAGCTGCGTGTAGAGCACGTTTGTTTGGACACTTATAATCTCCTTCGATTGTTGCGCCCCTAGTACTTTCACTTTCAATAAGTATGATAATTAATCTCTTTATTAGAATCATATTGAGAGATTTCAAGTCTGATGATCAGATTGTTTGCAATTTAGCTATTTTGCAATTTTACGGAAAAATAGCTTAGTGGTTGATTTCCCTAAAATTCGTAGAAAACGATTTGAGTTTTCCTTCTTTCGTACAGCCGAAAAGAATAGAGTTTTAAATAAGTTGGTCGAGCGTGTATAGCTTTCTACCTTCGCTAGACCATCAAGTCTTGGTGATCGAACTACGTACATTAACAAAGAAGGAATCATTTTGGTTTTGTATGACTTACCAAAGTACGATGTTACGATGATTGAATGATACAATGGACGCGATCTTTAAAACCATCGCGTAGATATTTTATCCTAGTAATACCATAAATGCAAAAAAGATCGTATGTTTGCAACTCTTGTCAATCACGACGGAACGGATGAACAGATCGGGTTTAAATTCGGAACGCAGTTTGTAGTAAAAAATAACAGAAAGGCTACTTTTTATCGCAGCAAAATTACACGAACAAAATTTACGACAGGGAAACCGTGGGACGCTACAATTAATATATAAATAGAGGGATTTGGTTAATCGCTGTGTGTCTTTAGATAATATTTCCTAGACCCACGTAAGATTAATAATGTATATGTTTTTCCTGAAGTTCAGGCTGTAAGTACGGCCCGGGCCCGAGGTTCGGGCTGCTCTACCCACGAACATGTTACTGAGATTTTCCTCAGCTTAGGTAAATACATTCATAGCGTAAGTGTGTACATTACGTGTCTTGCTAAAAATAGAAATAATGGAGTTATAACTTCCAAGAAAAGGGAGAAATGGCGGTTGGAATAGTTGAATAGTAGGGAATAGTTTTTAAATGTTTAATTAATTGGAACTGTTCATTTTATCTCCAAACCTCTGAGTTAGACTCTCTGAAATTCTACATCTTAAGATAGATTAGGTATTTATTAAGACTTGAAGTTTCCTCGATGAATTGCTAACTAATGAAAATCGTAGACCGGCCTAACATAAAGGAGGAGTAGAGAGAAGAAGCCTTTGTCCAGCCGTGGGAAAATGTGAGCAGATAAAAATTATAATGAAAAAACCTTTTGAAAAATTTACTATTCACGACGCAATGTTTTCTCTGAAAATTAAACATCCTCGCCACGAATCGCGGTACAGAATTGATGGTTTACGCAAATATAACTCTTAAACACTACTTCACATGGCAGATAATGAAGTAGCAAGTCGAATTTCAAATATTAATAACTTGGAAGATTGTTTCGCGAGAGGAGTAATATCGCAAAATTGTTATTTGACATCAAATAACGTGTTCCGAAGTGTCATATTTCTGGGCGAATGTTAATTAAATTTGTGTCGAAAAGGTAATCGCGAAAGTACTTCACTTTGGTAAATTATGGGTTAAAAACAGGAAAAGTGTTGTTTTGGAATGAACACAAAAAAGTAAATATAAATGTATTTTTTTTAAATAAAGAGTGACGAGACGAGCAGGACATGTACCTAATGGTAAGCAACATGCCTGCCACATAACAGCACAGTGGCACGCAGCTGTTGGAACATGAAGAGTCCAAATCATTACCTAGCACTGCACTGCGCTCGTCACCCAGATATCTAAGTTGTTATCTCTAAGCCCTGTAATTTCTCCTGAAACATTGCCCTTCAAACCAGAACACAGTAATGTTTGCACATTACTGCTTGGCGGCAAATTAACTTGCAAAGGTGTGGTCCTAATATAACATAATACCGTAAAGGCAAGTTTGTGCAATTGTACGTGAGTGTGTAGGTTTCTTCCGGTTAAACTCTGAAACGGCTGAATTGATGTTAACTGAATTTTCACTGACAGCTGATATTATAAGGAAAAGCTTAAGTTACTTTAGATTTGAAAGAAAAATTAGAGTTCTGCGAAACCAAATCAAATAAATATGCCATTCGATAGTTTAGACAAGCCGCGGTTTATTTACTCCGGGAGGCACAGCTAGTCTAGGTTATATGATTAAATTGCGACGTGTCTGTGGGAAGTTTTCGAAGGTGTGGTATCCTTCGACTGTGGAACTATGGTAAAAAGGTTTAAGTTTCTTTTTAGTACCCGGGAGGGAAACTTTACATAGAAATTAAAATCACAATCTTTCTGCTTCGCTGTAGTCGAGTAATAACAATGTAAACTGAATTATAAACAACAAGTTGAATTGTCGTAGAGAAAATACGTCAATACTTCCGTTTGCTAACGTACGACTCATGTTGAAATGTGTTTGTTCGCAACATTCCTAAATAAGCAAACCGTTGAAAGGAGTTTAACTTTATCGTATAGTGTCTTACAAAACCGAGGGAGAAATGCATGTATTTCAGCATGCTTAGTGTATTTCAGCTTTCCAAAACGCGAGGTCTCTTCCCTCGGTTTGTATCTCGGGTCGTCCAATTTGGCAATTCGTAACCGTTAGCGGTACGGGAACGTGGAGCGCTGCAAATTGAATGCACTTGCTTTATTTGGCGCCGCGCCGAGACTGGTGGGACCTACCGTCCTGTGTACACTACTTATGTGCTCCTCTCTCATGACCCGAGTCGAAAAAGATATCTAAGTAGTATCTGGTATTGCAGAAGTCCATTAACGGCGGTTGTCACTAAAGATAGTCGCCAAAAAATAAGAGGTCATACAAACTTGAATCAGATGAATGGTAAATGGAATTATCGAGTACCGATTCGTACGGTTACATTTCTAATGGACTAAGAGCCCATGAACCCCAGACCTTCGTTATTTTATAAAAGCTGAAAGTTTGTCAGCGTATGCTCCCAACACAGGTAAGAACGATATAATGAAGTTTGGATCATTCTGGCTTTGGCAGATAAACGGTACTAACCTATGAAACCAATGAAACCGGTGTACCTATGAAAAACCGATCTAAATTTGTCAAATTATAAAGTCTGATATTTTGGTAATACCTTCAGAATATTATTAAAAATCACACCAATAATTGCCAGACACTTAACATCGTTGCAAACACTTGCCAGACACCCATGTTGTGTTAATGTCCATGCAATTATAATTCTACTTGTATACCCAAGTATTATGTATTTTTATACATAATACTTGGGTAACAATTAGCAGCCTAATTATCATAAGCAGCCCACTAAAAGTTCCCACTGCTGGGACTCGGGGCCTTAGTACCGTTTATCTGCCAAAGCCAGGATGACTCAAACTTTATAACGGTCCATCGTTCTTACCTGTGTTAGGAGTATGCGCTGACAAGTTATCATCTTTTATAAAATAACGAAGGTCTGGGGTTCACGAGCTCTTGCTCTATAATTACTCTAGTCAGTTACGTCGCGTCGTGATGGTAAATGTTACAACGGGCATTTTAGTTTTTGACGATGTTAGGCTCGCGGCCACTCTTTCTACAAATAATTTATTTTCTACGAAAAAACAAAATCGACTTCAATTTAAAATTAAATTCAGACATTCGACAAAATTTCATTCGAAGCTATCACTAAGTTATCCAGATAAATGTAAACTAATTATAAGCTTTTATTTTAGTTTTTGTTCGTATTTCTAAAACCGCTTTACTGATTTCGATAAAATTCTACCAATAATAATTAAGAGTCATCAATATCGACTCTCGGTTCGAAGACACCAAATGGTAACCATCGGGAAAAACATGCCCACGCAATACGTTCCACAGTCTGGACGTTCTTACCACAAAAGTAGAGTCAAACCTCTTCGTTCGAGTATTTAAAACGTCAACCAATAAAAAAATAAAGACATTGTCTAAAGGTGCCTAGAGACGGGCAAACCTGCCGCCCCCAGGCTTGATTGAATTCCGACACGTCAAGCTTTAATGCATTACATGAAGCTTTAGTGCACCGCAGTCTGATCGACGCTGCCAGGACTCAACATTTTATCTTGTTAAACCTTACGAGCTGGGTATTCTTAAGAATGACGTTAACTTTTATGGTTAGACTTTATTAAATGTCTTACATTTTTCGAAATAATATTTAGGAGAATAAAATTTGAGCGTACAAATTAAAAATAATGTTTGAGAATGTAGACGTGGGTAAACCACATACACTTAGATCGACTCTTTGCAGAGTACATCTGGAGAGGTAGTTATTTTACTGCTAGGCGGTAACGTGCAAACATTACTCTGTTCTGGTTTGAAGAGCAAAGACGTATCTGATATTACACCAACCGTGCACCTTACCACCAACCCGTACTAGGGCAGCGTGGTGGATTATGGCCTAGACTCTACCCTTGAGAGAAGGCCCCGAGTCCCAGCAGTGGTAACATTTACTAGGCAGCTTGTGTTGCTTACCATTAGATGCACAACTAGGTCTGTCACATATTTAAAAAAAAAACATTCGGGTCGATGTCAAATGTGTGTGGTATCTATATTTACAAATTTTGACCCCAACGACGTCATCCAACAATAAAAAAAAAATTTGGTTTCTTTCTAGCGAGTCTCTTGCTTTAGAACGCTTAGTGCCACAGATAATGTAATAGTGCCACGAAAAAAATATATACATACATACAATAAATACATGGTAATCCATTAACAATATCTCTCATATTATTTTGTTATCTACTAACCCTTGATATTTAATGTATTCCATCCATAAAGGATCGAGAATGCTTTTAAATGTAGTTGCAAAGAGACGTTTCCTCACAACTTCCTCCCGAGCTTGATGAGTGTCACGGTTGCGCCGACGTCATCCGTCATACTGTCGACGCGCCGAGATGGATCGTCTGAACGTGGCTTTACATTCGGTATTGTTTTCTTCTTCTTTCTTTTTTTTTTTTTTAGAAGCCGTATTTGATGTGGCTGTGTAGGTCAACGGGAAAATCAATTAATTGTGTTGAATTTACTTTTAACACTATTTTTGTGCTGCTCTCAGTTTGGAAGGCTTCGTTATTGGTATTAATTAACATTTACACGTAATCATTTTCTTATCTGATTATGTGTTGTCACATTGAAAATGTATAAATGATGGAGGAATCATCCTAGAATCATTTCGAAATGGAATCAATATCGATAGAATCACTTTATTGTACACACCAAAATACGCAAGAGAAGAAAAACAATAAAAATCAGTAACAATCGGTTAAATGTTAAATCGTCAAATCGAATGCTGGTTAATTGTTACCGGTAGGTCTCCCTTTTTAAATTTCGCCTTACGTTAAGTATCGTTATATTAAAGTATTGTGCAATATTTTACACAAGCATACAATACATAGACACAAGATATGTTTACCATGGTTACGAGGAAGAGCAAGTTCCAGATATTTTGAGTGAATTTGACGCATAAAACTGCATCGAAATATCGGGAACTCGCTCTGCGGTTAATATCTCAGAGTTATGTATATGTAGTAAACAACCATAATGATTAATACAATGTATTGTGAAATTTGTACAACGGGCTTTAAATGACAATTTATGTGATTAATGGAGTCTGTCTCGGTGGCTCATTGGTTATTGGTAAAAGTTGGTGCCCCACTTATACCGTTAAGTCCCTTTCATCTAAATCATCCCCAAACTATCGATCTGGTCGGCCTCGTTTGATCCGATTTCTCTTGGGTGCCCATTATAACCACGGAGCTTGGTACGCTAAAACTAATGTGTCGTAATTACTCAATAATAAAATACTGATTTTAATATCCGAAAAATCACCATTTTCAAGGCAAACGGAAATCGTTGTCTCTGTTGTCGATGTGGCTAAATCGAATCCTTTGCTAGTGGTGACAGGACATATTTTGCTTATCTTATTAAAACCACTTTGCTATCACAAATATTACTAAAATATACTCATTATTATTAATATTAATTTCATGTAACAACAGAGTGATTCAGGGATTTAGCGAATTAATGAAAGAAGACAATGAATTAAAAGTTCAAAGTTTGTGCTGTTGTCGTACAACATTTAATGAAGAATCTAGCATTGAATGAATGTACTGTAGTGTACTTTAAATAAAGATCGAGACTAGCAGGATAAATGCTTAATGGTAAGCAACATGCCTGCCACATAACAGCACAGTGACACGCAGCTATTGGAACATAAAGAGTCCAAGTCATTACCTAGCACTGCACTGCACTGCACTGCGCTCGTCACCCAGATATCTAAGATGTTACATCACTAAGCCCTGTAATTTCTCCGGAAACATTGCCCGTCGAACCGGAACATAGTAATGTGTGCACATTACTGCTTGGCGGTAGAATAACTGGCAAAGGTGTGGTACTTCCCCAAGCGGACTGTGCTAAGAGTCCTACCACTACTTATGTTTCTATCAGTAGTATATAGCTTTTATTTTTTTATCGACTGTATTTTCATCCGAGTTCTTTGAATTATTTCTACGACAAGAAATACAGACTTAACAGAATATGCGTAGAGTGCTTGAGTGTTTGAATCTATACTAATATTATAAAGCTGAAGAGTTTGTTTGTTTGTTTGAACGCAAGGATCTCTGGAACTACTTGTCCGAATTGAAAGATTCTTTCTTTGTACTCGTATGATAGTCCATTTATCGAGAAAGGCTATAGGCTATTTAACATTACGCTACTATCAACAGGAGCCGGATCATGAATGAAAAATGTAACAAAAACGGGAAAAAAATATTGATTTTTGAGAACTACGATGACAGCATGTGTCATATTTTAAAGGTTGCGTCATATTTTAAATTCATTAGAACCTAAACTAACCGAATTTGTTCAAAATTTGAATTGGTACGACCAATTTTCGATAGATGGCGTAGCAACGCGCGCACGTTCAGCTAGTATATAATAATAGACTAAGTTTTGATTGTAGTATTGTTTATGTTCATTCTTACAAACAGCAGCCATTTTGCAACCCTTTGTTCTGGCGCCCAAATCTGTCGGCGCGCGTGACAAACATTTCTACGGAATACTTTTTACAAAGCGCCCGTTCTCCCAACAAAACGTGTAAAAACCGTTTGTACTCGTATTTTAACAAAACGACAATACTCGGAGGTATTTCGTTTGTAGCGCAAATATGTGGCAACTAGACATAGCTAGACACCGCGGGTACGCGCCTTCTTAGCGGGATTCTTGGCTGCTCTCAATATCATCATCCACAGACTCTTCCTCATTCCACTGCTGGATTTAAACCTCTCGTACTATGTCATATTTACTGTTCTAGATGTAAGTACATAATAGGCGATCCCTCATTCTGTTCTGGATCTTACTTTTCATGCTATCAATGGCTGCCTGGAAGAAATCGCTGTTAGATATAAAGGGCATTTAGGGCACTAAGTATATACGTATCCATGCAAAATCCGACTTCAATTTAAAATTAAATTCAGACACCCACCAAACTTCATAAAAAAGCTGTCACTACGTCGCGTCGGCGTCGTCCAGATAAATGAAAGCTAATTTCAGTATTTTCCCACAAAACGGATTTCAATAAAATTTAAACGGAACCTCTGAACTACATATGATCTACCAAACAAAAAATAATAAAGTGGCCAAGTGCGAGTTTTTTCATTCTCTTACTTTAGAAGTTAGAGGGGGGGACACACACATTTTACCACTTTGGAAGTGTCTCTCGCGCAAATTATTCAGTGTAGACGAAAATGATTTTAGAAACCTCAACATCATTTTTGAAGACCTATCGATAGACACCCCACAAGTGTAGGTTTAATGAAAAAAAAAAATTTTTTTGAGTTTCAGTTCTCAGTATGGGGGGCAACCCTAATTTTTCTTTTTTTTTAATTTTTCTGTTGAAATCTTAATGCGGTTTACAGAATACATCTACTTACCAAGTTTCAACTGTGTAGTTCTCAAAGTTTCGGCAAAAAGTGGCTGTGACATACGGACGGACAGACAGACAGACAGACAGACATGACGAATCTATAAGGGTTCCGTTTTTACGTTTTACGGAACCCTAATTAACCATCAAATTTGATTTAGGCAACATTTAGTCGAGTGTCTGAATTTAATTATTTTAAATTGTTTTTTTTTTTCGCAAAAAATTAAATTATGTCTTATACGAGGGTCAAACTGAAAGTTCTTAGAAAATCAAAAACTGATTACATTAGCCAGTTATTAGTTTTATTATATCTTTTCAAAATATTGTCCATTCACGTCAATACACCGCTGCATGCGATGGAACCACTGGGAAAAGCACTTTGCCCACTCGTCCTTAGGGGTCTCTTCAATGGCATCGCGATACGCAGCCACCGCTTCTTCAGCATTCATAAACCGCTTTCCTTTAAGTTTTTCTTTAATTTTTCACTTAAATTTTTCATTTAAAATCACAAGGCGCGAGGTCGGGGCTATACGGCGGGTGACCCAGTAATTCAACGTTTGATGTCGCCAAATAGTCGATCGTTCGCTTGGCGGTGTGCGATGAGGCGTTGTCGTGGTGAAGAAGGATCCTACTGCGAGGTCGTTTCTCTCGAACTTTTTCCAAGACAAGTGGCAAACAATTGGTAGTGTACCATTCTGCAGAAACTGTTTTTTGATCCTCTAACACAATTGTTGCGAAATGACCTATCCTTCCAAAGAACGAGGCCACCATTTTTTTCCCCGCACTTCGATCTCTCTTCACTTTAGTTGGCAACTCCTCGAAAGGAAACACCCACTGAGCAGATTGTCTTTTGGTTTCAGGATCATAACAGTAAATCCAGCTTTCGTCACCTGTTAGTATGTCGAACACAGCATTTGAGTCACCTCCGTTAAATCTTTCAATCATTTTACGGCACCAATCCACACGATGGAGTTTTTGAGCCTCAGTCAAATTATGAGGTATCCACCGGGCGCAAAGCTTCCTGACCGCTAAATGTTCGTGTAGGATTTTGTGCACTTGACTCATACCGATGCCTAAGCTTGTCCGAATCTGCTGATAGGTCACTCTTTTGTCAGTCTCTATCATACGCCGCACAACACAGATGTTATCTTCAGTCGTCGCCGTAGAAGGCCGTCCCTCACGTAAATCATCAGTGAGATTAGTGCGACTACGTTTAAACTCATTAAACCAGTTGTAAACAGTCGCACGAGATGGGGCTTCATCGTGAAAGGCCAATCGTAGTCTATCATAACTTTCTTGTTGACTTAAATGACATCGAAAGTCATAAAAAATCATTGCACGAAAATTTTCTCGTGTTAAATTCATGTTGACGTGACACAGGCAATTTTCAATTTGCCGCCAAATCGTAAAACAAATGACAAATGAATGCAGTATATACTCAGTAATATTGGCAAAGAGTTCTATTTTCAAATTATAGAATTATTTTTTTATTACATTGTTTATAAGTGGCCAGTTCTAAGAACTTTCAGTTTGACCCTCGTGCTATCATTCCGCACCTTAGTATTGATCTGACATAGCCATGGTATGCCGTTAGCATAGCTTTGTAGTTTCCATATTTGCTATCGGGACGAAATCTTTGTCTAGTCCAGATGTAAAGATGTCGCCATACATTGTATCGCGTATACTTTTTGAATAAAATATAATTCTATCCTACAAGCTTGCGTCAGCTTATCGTAAGTATCGTGATAGGTGAAGCAAAGCTTCAAGCTTTTCTAAGCCCCGAGCCTGTGAAATCTGCTCATTAGCGGTAATGAGATTGTGTTAAAAATTTAAAAAATATATTTTTTTCGTCGAAACTTCCTGGTTCAAAATTGATTACTCTTAGCGCGAGAAATTAATACATTTATTTACATCTATATTTCGGTCGGGTGATTTTTTAAAGGTTGTAAAAATTGTTGTAAAAGGTTGTAAAATTGTAAAGGTATAACGATGTTTCGACTATTAGTTTAATGACGTGGTGTTTACCGTAATTACTATTTTCGTGAAACAATATTTTTGATTGAGTTTCTTAAAACATAGCAGGTACTTAATGAACTCTCCCACTTGAAGAAATCATTTTGGAAGATACAATTTCCAGTATTTAGTAAAAATAGTTTTCAAAATTACACATGATTACAAAAAAATACGTATTGTGCCAACTGGTGGTTTTATTCCATTTTCATGGCACTTTACGAATACATTTTAGAAATGAATGAGGGTGAGGCGTTGTACATTAAATACTATTTGTGATTACTTTACAATTAACTATTTAAATTATCAGTGGTTCTATTGTGGTGTTTCAATCGAGCTTTTGGCCATAATTTCATTCAATGTGTTGCTTTCGTCTGGGTTGCCCAGCGAACTACATACATATATGTATAATGTTTATATTATATTTGTAATAACCATTTTATATGGTTAGCTTTCAGTTCAAAATCAGAAAGTGCTCTGATCTTTCTAAAAAAGTTAGGGAAACTAATTGAACGTCCGAATCAATCAATATCAATCAGCAAGTTAAGTGCTCATTAGCGTAAAAAAGGCTACCCATTTGAAATAAATATCTTCCTTGAAAATCGCTGAACATTGAGTGACAGATGAGACGTATCGTAGGATTCCAAAATGAGGCTTCTTCGTGATTGCTGCGACCGAGTCAGCAATGCGACGATCCGACGGCGGCGTTGCACATTCATCACGCTGTCAGCTGTACACGGCGCAGTTAGTTGGAATGGAGCCGGGACTAATAGCTGGCGTGGCAGGACAGATGCACTGCGTGGAGAACCTCCTAGCTGCCCTGAGAGATTGCAGGGATTCGTTTAGGTTTGCGTCTGCCGTGGCCTAATGTAGTCCTATTTAATATTTTATTGTTGGGTTGAAACATTGGGTTGACCATTAACAAGGATTACTATGAACTTAAGAAGATTTTTCTTTGTGAGAGGAGGCTCCGAGTCACAGCACATTTCTAATTATTGTGTTCCGGTGTGAAGGGCAATGTTTCCAGAGAAATTTCAGGGCTTAGAGATATAACAACTTAGATCTCTTGGTGACGAGCGCGGTGCAGTGCTAGGTAATGATTTGGACTCTTCATATTCCAATAGCTGCGTGACACTGTGCTGTTATGTGGCAGGCGTGTTGTTTACCATCAGGCACATGTCCTGCTCGTCTCGTCACTCTTTATTAAAAAAAAAAAAATATTACTAAGCAAGAAGTTTTTTCTCTCCGAGACACAGCACATTTTTAATTCTGTTTTTGTAGATGGATTTATGACCGTCTGATACGTTCATATATCCGAAGAAAGTGCCCCAGAAACATTCTCATCAATATATCCCGAAAGTTACCTACATCGAACCCCTTTACCTTACGGGACGAATTTTTTCCACCAATATTTCCTGTCACTGTGTTGATAAATTGTTCCTCGCTTATGTTGTATTGAAGACTCGTTAGTGGGCCCGGGAGGGAAGGGAAGTTTTCACTCTAACTTTGTATGTAAATCCTGTTCTCGATAATTTGGTTTATCTTCAAAGTTTGTACACAAAAATGTGAGAAAATGTGAGCGAAAAGAGACTTGGTTTTCTCTTTGAAGGTTGCCTAAAATATGTATTGAAATATTATAAGCTAATTTGAGACAGGGTTAACGTTTAATGTTTTTTTACTACAAGTCTTTTACAAAAGGCGTGTTATATTTTATGATTCATAAATATTGGTTCATGAACACATACCTAGCAAGGCGTCGTGAATTGTACCCTTGATTTTCTCCTAGTGAAAGGGCTCCAAACCTTCGAATCCTAGCAGTGGTTCATAAACAACACTTCTGTCGATTTAATGAGAGTAAATTTAATGAGACTTATTTGTTTAATTTAATAATCAATTAAAAGTTTACCTGTGTTAGTTAATTTAATATACATTCATTTATAAGATCCATAAGGGTATATTTAGCATGGTAAAATTATAACTGACTGAAAGTTATCATTTGTAAGTACATGTATACGAGTATGTGCTTAATTCTTGTAATTTGAACCACACAAGTTCCAATATCCAGATATTCCGAAACAGTAACCTGTATCACCTTTTCGATACTAAGGAGACATAAACTAGCAGAGGTATCATATTTATAACCTCCCAGCGGTCTCAGATTATCTGGGTTTTATTTATGTGACGAGGGTGTTTTTGATGAGGGATGGCGTGCCGTTGTGTGTAATTTACGTGCTCTAAATCTCCTACAGGTTGCTGTGGCTCTGGTATCTGATCGGAGCTGTAATAAGTTTCCGGAGGTGAAATTGTGTTTGGTCTAATTTTATTTTTTTAGATACGACACACAAGATTGCTTCTAATGTTCTTTTTATCGATTAAAATATGATATACCTATATAATATATCTGTTAACAAACAATTTTACAAACAATTTTTATTGACGATAACGACAATATTATTATTAGGTTTCTGTGCGGATTTACATACGAGTATTTCAATATATACGAATAGAATAAAGTCGAAGAGTTTATTTGAATTTTGCTCTGAGCAATAAGGCCGCCAATGAAATGCTTAAATAATACGGGTTTTTCTTTTCTAAAGGTTATTTATGTTATGTGGCTTTTGATAAAGAGTTGTTGTTAACAACTTATTTTAGGTATTTCACCACCAATGGTAATTCAGATTCTTCAGATAACCAGGCCAGATACACATCGATATCCAATACAATTCCCAACACACTCCTTTGTTAATCAGTTCCATGAAATCCTGAAATCCAGCGAAACAATAGGTAGTTAATAAATCCCCGCGTATCGGATCAGATCGGCGACAAACAGACTGACCTACATGTCGGCCTTCGGTGCTCACGTGCGGGGCTGATTCTATCGAGCCGCGTCTGAACGCACCCCGGACGTAGGGTTGCCATGAAAACCAGGATTTTAGTGCCCAGAACCCGGACATGTTAACAGGGTTTTCAAACATAATACGTAATTAAAACAATCGAAAACGATTTGAATGCTTTTTTTAAACTGTTATAGGTTTACTCTTTACCATTGTAACCATCGAGAAAACCCACTCGGGCAATGTTTCCCACAGCTTAAACGTTCTTATCACAAAAGTAGAGTCAAATCTCTTCGTTCTGTCGACGTATTAGGGAAAATTGATGAGAGTAGATTCTAATGATGCGCGCGCGCACCGTCACGAAATAAAAAACCAACGCTCTGAAAGCTAGTGAACGTTTTAGTAAGTATTGTAAATGACTTAACTCCAGGTTAATACTTCTTGCGTTGAAGATATTGTTTATGTCAACGATTTCAATACACAGATGCGCCCTCCCAAACTTCAGGGCGCACGGAATCATGTCATCGTTGGGAAGAGTGAGCTCACTCTTTCCGTTCTAGTCGATTGCAGGAAGCGATGAACGCTGGACGTTTTTACCTATCACTATTCGTTGTCAACAACCAATATAAGTAGAACCACAGCATATCGCGCCTCTAGCGATTCTAGGGTTCAAGTAGATTTTTTGTGTATATACTTCTTACGATAGACATAGAGACGCAGTTTATTACCAATTTCAAGGTGCTAAGGGAACATCTAGTAGTTTATATCGATGGTTATGTCTATTCTATGGTTGAAGTTAGAGTTCTTAGTAGGTACGAGAAATAATGAGAAGTTTTAACTTTTTGCGTACAGAAGTACCCACATACACACACACATGCTTTTACAAGGTAGGGTGAAGGGAAATCAAGAATGGCATCTGATTGAAGCAAGCATGCTAATAACAGCTACCGCAAATACAACACTACATACTATTTTAACATGAAAAATTCAAATGACTGTTAAACACAGCACCGAGATATACATATAAGATCGGCAACTTCATCCTCTAGAAATTTTCCATTGCAATTCCATGGCAACAATGTCCTTCAAGCTAAAACACTGAAATTATTGCACTTTACTGGTTGACGTTCAAGTGAATGGCGAAGGTGCGGTAGTCTCACAGACTGCCTCTGCAAAGGGCCCTCTTTTACTTGTTGTAAGTATGCCTAGATGTGACCCGAGAACGTTGGAAAAGTCATAAACGAAAATACGACCTGAAACATTCTTACGATATCATTCCTGTCTACATTAAAGTCAACTTTGAACCGCATTCGATCAATATCCCGCATTTTCCTGGTTATTATAGCTAACAAAGTCTGAACGGGCGACAGCTACTATGATGCATCGAACGCCGGTTAGGAAGCGTATAGAGCAGCGTCGCAGCCAGCGACAATCACCGACACAAAAGCCCAAAGCCGCCCAAACTAATCCGCTGTGTACAGTACGGTTAGCTACGGTAGCTGCACTGTTTTACATTGTCACTGGCGTTATCCCTGCAACGTATGTAAACAGTACGGTTAGGCAATGATGAAAATTCTAGTTGAATGAATTGTGCGCAATCACACTGAATAAAAAATAAGAATTGTGCATTGCGTAAAGAAATGTGTTTGAAAATGTCTAACATTTTAAAATATTTTCAGTCCATCTATGTAAGTGCTCTAAACTATGTAGGGTGACTGTTTGTGTGTATGTGCGTTACTCCCGTGCGTTAAAACAGATTTTAAATTAAATTCTGCATGGATGCTAAACCAACTTGTTAATTTTATCGTAGCAGCTCTAGGCAGAACCGCAAGATGCAGATGTTAACGTTATCATTAGAAATAGGAAAAATATAACTTTAAATACTCGTATTCTTTTATAGGTTTTTGTGTATTTTCGCAAAAGATTGAATACAAAATCCGTGCTCAAACTTATTAATAATATTGTCTTTATCATCGATAACATGGTTGTAGAGGTAGGTTCGTCAAACAGTACTTATTTGAGCAACGTTGTTTTTACAATTTACATAAATCATCTTTTCATCAACAAAAATAACATTAAAATAAATCTTTTGTGTT
Source organism: Ectropis crepuscularia (assembly GCA_963693475.1). Taxonomy (NCBI): domain Eukaryota; kingdom Metazoa; phylum Arthropoda; class Insecta; order Lepidoptera; family Geometridae; genus Ectropis; species Ectropis crepuscularia. The sequence goes on from OY856355.1 coordinate 1,007,495, forward strand.
ATTTTTTGCTCCGGAAAATTTCACCCCCCTGCTATATGATAGCTAGCAACACCGCAGGTCTACACCTCTAGAGCAGATACGGGTAGAGCAGATGCCATTATCGGGTGACCAGTCCATCAGTATAGAGTTACCGGCGGCCCGGTGGCGTTACAGATTACACCGCGCGAGCCCCCATCGATCATCCCTTGGACATGCCCTACAAGCTGAGAACGAACAGCCCTATGATACTATAATAAAGTCATCATCAAAAACAAGTGAATTCTATTGTAAAACTACTATCCTAACCGATATTTCACAGAAACTATGGAATGGCCTCGTGGCTTAGTTGGTAGTAAGTAGCTCTGCCTGCGAAGCCAAGGGTCGTTGGTTCGATTCCCACCCAGTGCAAATATTTGTGTGATGAATTCAAATGTTTGCACTGTGTCTGGGTGTTTCTATGTATAATAAGTATGTATTTAAAACTATATAAGTATTGTATCAGCTATCTGGCCGCCATCACACACGCTTTGCTTAGTTTGGGGTCAGATGGTGTTGTGTGTGAATTGTCCACCAATATTTATTTATTATTTATAATTATTATTAATTATGATCAGATTTGTTGATCATCATAATAAGTCACAGCGATGAGACTTACGGTACTTAATAGAGTTATACGACTCCAGATAACTAACTACATGCTTATATTTTTGGTTCTTGCCTGTATGACTTCAGGTAACTACATGCTTATCTTTCTTGCATTGGGCCTCGGTGCGTCCTATGCAACGCTTGTTCGAAACCAACCCAACAGTTTTGAGCTCTTTGGTTTGCACGGATTTCACCGCTACCTATCCATCTTATTTTGTAGAGTCTATACATTATTTTTCCATCACATTGAATGTCAATGCTATTTTCGATAGATATATTTTCGGAGGTAGGACTCTTTGCAGAGTCCGCCTGGGGAATCACTACCTTGCCTGTTATACGACGGATCACTGATGCCAAGCAGAATGTACTTTGATAAATATTGTTTGATATTCGTCACACAACACAAACTCGTAAACGCAGACACGCTTTATCGTAGACCGCATCGTCGCTTAACATCAGGTCAGATGGCGGATCAGTGTAAACCTATAATAGTTTAAAAAAAACTAAGCAAAGCTTGTCTATGGGAGCCAAGTTAGCTATTAAATAGTCTTTCTTGATTGTAAGTAAAGGCATATGATACATATAAATAGCCAGACAGACAACAAATAGTTTTATTCATCACACAAAAAGTGTACTTGATGTACTAACAGCTTTAATTGACGCTACTTTACAGCGATAAATATCAGAGTGATGTGTAATAAATGAGTGAGCTGATGTATTCAATTCCATTTGACGTTAATTTATAATTCGAGTAATATATTAATTAAATTGTTGTACCATTCCTATCACTTTTTATTTTACTTATTTATTTTTAATTATAATAACTAACAAACTGTATCGAATTTAATTTGTTTCATTTATTTATTTTATTTGAATTAAGCTAAAATTATGATTACTATAAGTACCACTAGTATAAGTACTACATTGTGAGTGCTAACTCTGCAATCTGAGTTCAGTGCAATTCTAAATTTTGTTACGGGTGCCCAAAATACAGGCGCAGCCTAGTTTGGGACCCACCGGACAAATTTGCTAATCTACAGGATTAAATTAGTAATGTACTTTGTTTATCTTATATATAAAATTCTCGTGTCACAGTGTTTGTTTCCTTACTCCTCCGAAACGGCTTTACTGATTTTAACCAAAATTTATATGCATATTCAGTAGGTCTGAGAATCGGCTACTAGCTATTTTTCATACCTTTATTTATATGGCAAAACAACGTTTGTGGGGTCAGCTAGTCTTCTAATATATAAAATTCTCGTGTCACAGTGTTTGTTTCCTTACTCCTCCGAAACGGCTTTACTGATTTTTACCAAATTTTATATGCATATTCAGTAGGTCTGAGAATCGGCTACTAGAAATTTTTCATACCCCTAAGTATTAGGGGTTGTTCACCCCAAACATTTTTTTTTAATTTTTGGTCATTTTTTTTGTTTTTATTTTTTTATAATGTGGCGTTAAAAAATACATACAACCCTACATTTTTACCCTTTTATCACCAACCCCTGTTTTTTTTATAGCCATTTTAGTAATTTAATCATTTGACAGTGAACTCCTAAACGACGGGACCGATTTGAATGTTTTTTTTTGTGTGTGTATTCGAAGATGGTTTAAATTCACAAATAAGCCCGGCAGATGGCGCTGCAGAACTGTCTGCACTGACACTAGACACTGGTCTAGGTTATGTCCGAGCGAAGCCGGAACGGGCCGCTAGTAACTAATAATATAATACGTTGTGTTTTGGAAAATAAATGATTATTATTAAAAAAATATATAAGAGTAAATTAGTTTTTTTTAAAGATAATTTCGTGTTATTTTCGCATGAATGCAACGTTCAATATATCGGCGCACCGAGCCTGCAGCCTGCACAGCCGAACACGCAGATGTCCGCCCACCGTGACGTTATCACCGGTTATCGAGAGACGAGAGGAACAACAACCTGACATGATTCCACTCGATGCGCCCACTGAACAGGTCGCGTCACATCAGTGTTGTTCGAGCGACAGATCGTGGGTGTGCAGGCTTACTGGATAATTTCTTAACCCCACGTATTACGGTCACGGCGTGTCTATCTGTCTGTCGTATACTAGATTCCGAACGAGATGGACTGATTTGGATGCGTTTTTCTTTATTGCCAATAATAGATAATACTGATTATTCGGCGTAGTCTCGTCGTTTATTTGCCATTTTTGGATATTAACATTATGCTGAAAATGTTACCTACTATATTGATTAGGTAAACGGGTAACTCACGTGTAATGAGGTCGGTCAATCCGACTCGAGTTTCAGCCGCGTCCGACGGCCTTTTTCAAGGAGAGTGTACGCGCTCGATGGCTTCCCGTTTGGCACTGACTGACACTGAATGTTACCTACTCTCTACATTCTCCTTCTCTTTTCGTAATCGAAGATACTCGTATATGTTAAAAACCCCAAACGAACCACGGTGTTGCTTAGGTACTTCAAAATAAAACATTTGATCGAGAACTTCGTTGTTTATGAGTGAGTGTATAAGTATTACATTAAACTGATTTGTGTGACATTTTTGTACAAACCGAAAATTATTACTATTTAAATACATCAGAAACCGAAAACATAGCAAGAAAAAAAAAACAGTAGTCATGGTGTGAACTGTGACTTATCTTCGAGATTAACTATATTAATTCATAGGAAAAAAGACAATGACACTCTGGGAGTAACAAGTTTTTATTTAATAAAAACTTGGACAAATATTACGCACCTACATGCTCAATATATGTACATACCTACGTATAAACAGCGGCTTCGGTACCGGTAGCACTGTTCAAATGTGAATCCCCAAATCAAAAAACGAACCACGCGCCTAAAAAGTTTTCAGTTCAAAAACACTACTGTGTTCCAAACGCCGGCTGAAAAGAAGAATGTAGATCAATATCCCCGCAGGTGAAGTCACGGGACAGTATAATACAGTCTGTTTTCGCAACGAAATGAATTTGTATGAGTTTCCTTGTCTTTTCATGGATCAATGAACATCAGTGGGCGTCTGATCTCACAAAGATTTCACCCACATGCTTCGATGAGCTTCTATAAATAGTTATAACAGCCTATTTTCTGTCCGAGTGTTATTTAAAAACAAAAAGGTGACATGTTTTGTTTTTGCACCGATGTGTAATAGAGGAGACTGTGAATCACAGTTCAGTCGCAGGTTACTTTTATTGTTACCTACTGCATAATCGTCATGTAAAAATATAAATATGTGAAAATAATATAAAGTTTGTTACGATACCTGCCTTGTTACTTATAGTTAAACTAGCGGCTCGTTCCGGCTTCGCTCAGATCATAACCTAGACACTGTATGCAGCGCCATCTGTCGGGCTTATTTGTGAATCTAAACCATCCTCGAATCCACTTGTACACACACAAAAGTCATTCAAATCGGTCCCGCCGTTCAGGAGGAGTTCACTGTCAAATGATTAAATTAATAAAATGTCTATTAAAAAATAGGGGTTGGTGATAAAAGAGTGAAAATTTAGGGTTGTCTGTACTTTTTAATGCCACATTATAAAAAAAAAAAAAAAAAAATTTTGTCCAAAGATTAAAAAAAAATTAGGGGTGAACAACCCTTATCACTTAGGGGTATGAAAAATAACTAGTAGCCGATTCTCAGACCTACTGAATATGCATATAAAATTTGGTAAAAATCAGTAAAGCCGTTTCGAAGGAGTAAGGTAACTAACACTGTGACACGAGAATCCTACTAATATTATAAATGTGAATGTATGGATGTTTGGATGTTTGTTGCTCAATCACGTCCTAACGTATAAACGGATCGGGCTGAAACTTGGAACACAGATAGATTATAGTCTGGAAGAACACATAGGCTATTTATCCCGGAAAAACAACGGGAACGGGAACTACGCGGGTAACATCGCGGGGCGCTGCTAGTTTTATATATAAGATAGTACCGCCCCCCGTATAATATATCTACACAGTTACCGTTATTGTCCCGCGATAAAAAAGTATGTGCTTATTTATTCCAGACTATAATGTGTGTTTCAAATTTCAACCCTATCTGTTCAGATGTTCCGACGTGTTTGAGCAACAAACATCTTAACATCTTCTATCAAGCATACAAATTAAACGTTGAAGTGATAGTGAACTTGACGCTCTAAACGGGCGCTGTTAAACATCTCACATGCTCACAGATCAAAAACGGCGAGCATCTCTTGTGAAGAGGTCCCGTCTAGACGCGAGGGCCCTCCGCTCGACGGCGAGCGGCGCACGGCCGCCCAATTACTGACGAGCTACTTCACTCGTATATCACCTCTTACAGCTCACTCTTAAAAAACAGAACTCACACTCTAGTAGCAAACATACACGCTGGCCACACCCGCCAAAGTAAATTGTAGTGGTAGCCTGGGGAAGGACCACACCTTTGCCACTTATTCTACCGCGAAGCTGTAATGTGCAAACGTTACTGTGTTCCGGTTTGAAGGGCAATGTTTCCAGAGAAATTACAGGGCTTAGAGATATAACAACTTAGACATGTGGGGGACGAGCGCAGTGCAGTGCTAGGTAATGATTTGGACTCTTCGTGTTCCAATAGCTGCGTGTCACTGTGCTGTTATGTGGCAGGCATGTTGCTTACCATCAGGCAATACAATACGGCAATACGGGTTTCGCCAAAACCGGTCCACCGGGGATATTCTAGCGTACGTCACTCACATCTGGAGTGAGGCCATCGATAAACACGGAGAAGCGCTTGCACATGACATGACAGGGTTTGGCATGACGGCCTTATAAGCAAGCTTTCTGGTTTTGGTTTGTCTCCTGGGTTTGTTGCGTGGATATCGGACTTCTTGAGGGATCGATCCAGACGAGTCGTCATTGATGGCTGCTCGTCGGATCAAATGGCTATCAATGCCGGAGTCCCTCAAGGGTCAGTACTCTCTGCGACGCTCTTTCTGCTACATATCAACGATCTGTTGAAGCCCGGTATCTTTGGGTACGCAGACGATAGCACTGTTGTAGAGAGTTACATATCTAGCGCGAGAGCCAGTGGGCCGCAAACCCAGTTACTGAGAGAGAGTATGATCGAGCGTTTGAACTTGGCCCTTGAGGCAGTCTCTGAATGGGGCGATGCCAATCTCGCCAAGTTTAGCGAGGGAAAGACACAGGCGTGTCTATTCTCCGCAAAAAGGAGTCATTTTCAACAGACTCCTTTTTTTCGAGGTGTATCCGTGTCGGTAACCAACCATCTCGAGCTTTTGGGTGTTACCTTATCTTCTACGCTCAACTTTTTTGGCTCTTATATCGAGTCAAAAGCTAAATTAGCTGCAAAAAAACTAGGCGTCCTCTCAAAGGTTCGAAGGTACTTCAAGTCTGAACAGTTGCTTGTATTATATCAAGCACAGATTCGCTCTTGTATGGAGTACTGTTCGCACCTTTGGGATGGTTTGGCTAAGTATCAGCTTGAGGCTAGAGAGACGAAGACGGTAATCATCAATACACACGTGTATCATACGACGTTTTTTAACAGACTTGCGAATAAAATAACTATAGATAATAATAATAATCATTTCAACAGTTAAAAAGAGCTATGATTTTTTTTTCGTTTTTGCGGGAAAATTAATCAGTTGTCATATTATGCGCGCGCAACTAAGCCACAGACTAAAAAAATAAGTTATTTTTGCTTTTTGGTGATAGCGTTTTTTTAGCTACTTACAAAATCTGGAATTCATTTTTTTCTTTATTTCAAAAAAACAAAACTTATACTTCAGTGAATGTTTTGTTTTATAACGCATAGAAGTTCAAATTATTTATTTAAAGACGAAGTTGCATGAAGTGATCAAACAATAGCTGCATTAATTCATTTGTTCTATTGAACACGATCTTTTTTGTATCAAACCCTTTTTAGAACAAAGCAACCAATCTATATCTCACTAGTGAGTAATAGTAACGGAAAGTCACAGTTTGATTACAGGTGTCATTACATACCTGATGGCGGTGAAATCAGAACCACTTTATGAGCAAATTGTGTTGAAAAAAACATATCTTGGTTATCTCAAACATAACTTGCAAATAAATAAAGCGAGTCACCAGGCAATTACAACTAAGAACTACCGTATGTGTACCAGGCAATCAGCAGAGCCGTGGAGCGAACCCGCCGTTACTCTACCCATAAGCTCACATGTCGAACAAATCCCGCTCGTTTAGATTATGCTCATTGTTATGGGATCGGCATTATTTTGATGTGAACCTTACTTTGCGAATTGAACTGTGTAATTCGACTCTATCCCACCAACGATAAGAACCATTTTAGCTAGAAAATTCATGTGTGTTCATGAATATTTCAAATAGCACTCTACCTATATTGTTATAAGGTCCGTTTCGTTCAGAATCGGATCTGTGCCTTGTTTATTTTGTTTTCAAATTTATCAGCATCATCTTCAAGACGTCTGTATGGTTTATTTTGTTTTGAATCAACGTAGGGCTTAAGCATATTTATTAAAATTCGCGTTATTTGAAGTGGATTAAGGTTGATTTTCGTTTGTAGTCTTTTAAACAACACGTCTGCATCGCGAGTCTGTGACTGAATTTTTCATTGTGAATACTCTCGAGCTACCTTGCGGCTTCAGGATTATGTTTGTGTTCGTTTCCGTGGATGTTTATGATTTCTGTTATCCTGGTAATCGGATTACGGCATGATTGGCTTGATGCTGGGTTCGTAACGGGTAGTAAAAGAGATTGCATTTAATATTTATGACGTAGACTTATTCGCAGAAAATATAAATTGCATTATTATTTAGTCATTTATTCGATGAGCCAAGTCAAGGTGCTTGCTGAGCTTGTTCTTCGTAGCCTTCACGAGGTTCACATTATTGTTATTATTTCATTTAATTCTCATTATTTTTAAGATATATACGTATTATTATGTATGGCCATAAATAAGAAAGGAGCGACTGTCGTCCGCTTCCATGACGAGTCAATGACTTTCGAAAGGGTGCTTGCTGGTCACACATCACACCTAGATGACATAAGCGCAGTATCGGGATGAGTGCTATTCATGAAGAGGCTTCTGCTCAGCTGAGAATGATGATATAGAAAACATCTTATATATATCTCGGTGACAAGTGCTGTGCAGTGCTAGGTAATTAATGATTTGGACTTTTCGTGTTTCCTAGCTGCGTGTCACTGTGCTGTTATGGGCAGGCACGTTGCTTACAATCAGGAACAAGAAACAATTAGCAGTATTCATAGTTGAAGTATTTTTCCCTGAAATGTTGCTGAACCCAATGTAATAATACATTTCATTCCATAAGGCGTCGAATAATGTACTGCGACAAGCAAGATTTATGACAATTTCCTAATTCAGATCCTAATTCATAAATATATCCGGCGAAATGTTCGTAGCAGAGATGGTGTAATACAATTGATGGTGTGATTCAATTGGCAGGCTCGAAGCGTAAATCAATCCTAGAAGACGTCGCGTCGGCGTACATTCCCGCTACGCTGAGAGATTGAACTTTATAGAAATTGAATTAAAGTTCAATATTGATTCATACGGTCACAGTTGTTCACAACACTAATATAGTTTAAGAAATATTCACCATAGTTAATAAAGCAGCGGTGGCGTGGTGGCTAGAACGTGCGGCGTAGGTTCGAATCCCAGCTTCACTTCTGAGTATTTTTTCGTATGCAAATTTTTCAGATTTCAAATGTTCATCACCACTGGCTTAAGCGGCAGTAAAGGAAAACATCGTGAGGAATTAGAATCTTTCGAGGTCATTTTTTTCATTCGAGCCCCAGCAGTAGGGAAAATTTAGGGCGGCTTATGCTTATGTTGTGTGAAAAATATCCTGCAGTAGATAAATAATGATACGAGTATAATACATACTTTGTTCGACTCGTGTATTGTTTTTCAGTAGGTTCTCTTTTTCACCTTTTCTACTTGACGGAATGAAAAAGTATGTGCTTTTCCTCGCTGTAACTAATCAGCGTGGTCTATGTTCGGCGTTCGAGGATTAATCATAAAAGTTCGGCAGATAACTGAATTACACCCGGCCTTGTCTATCGGAGATGAATTATTACTGTATTTGCCGGTACCGTCGAGATATTTCTGCGAAAAATTGCGATGGGATACCGGAGCGTGTTATTTTACTAATGAGTGTGTGGATCTCTACACATTACAACTGCTCGTTCCTATCCCGTATGAATTATCTGTAAACCTTTCGGATAATCTCTAAAAAAATCAGTTAGAAAACAAATGTCAGATAGAAATCACCAGTTGCCGAGGGTATTTCACCACGAAAAGCGTAATTTTGATGAGTACATTTAAAATGAACTCATTTTTGCGGTTTGCAGTAGATATATGGTTTATAACTTGTATTGTCAACGTTAAGTAAATTAAAAAATATAAATATGTTTTGTGATATTTTTGTACAGAACCTTCAATTATTTATGACAATAAAATTAGTTTCAACGTACATCATCGTTAAGTTTCATTATTTATGTTATACAATACAGGTACTAATACATAAATTTTGATATAGTTTATTTTGATTAATCCTATGTCATGAGCAAAAACATCAGACTCTTTCAAATTGAAAGACACTTGAAAATGGAACCATATCATTGAATAAAGCAGATTGTTCTCGGCGTCAGAATTGCCACCATTGCCCAATTATTTTCCCCACTTTAAGAGATTTATTGACGTTAATAGCTCTTAATACTTATAAGAGGTGTTAATTATGTTAAACCTCCTTCAGAAGATTACATTTTCTCTCAGTGAGCTCTTGAAATAACAGAAACTTGTTCGGCGGATACCATCAGAGATTATGATAATCCCGATTCCGCGTCGGGTTACAAAGTAGAATAAAACTAAAGTTTGTATAAACGCGCGAGAATAGCTCACGATAGAACTGAATGTGTTTGTTTTATTTATTTCACTCTCAAGTATATTAGATTATTCAAAATGAACAAGTATTATTTTCTTTACAGCACAGATTTTGAGTTTGATAGCCATTCTGTAGGCAGTCTTACTGATTGTGTTTTAAAAGAATACAAGTTTAAACTTTTATCTAATAAAATCTTAGTTCCGAAATCAGTAAAAGTATCCACATTGTACGTTTACAGTCATCTCGCTTGATCGGTGGTGGAGCGTGCTTACCTAGAAGAAACCGATTCACTCGCGACTTGAAGACACCAAGATTGTAACCATCGGGAAAAACTCCACTCAGGCAACGTATGCCACAGCATAGAGATTGAAAGCGTAATGGTACTCCTCGTAACGGTGTACCATATAAATATATAAGGTACTATATTTTATACCAAACCCATCCTCACGAAATGACGATAGACCATATATTTAAAAATACAAAACCGCCCACCATCATCTCGACTTACATACACAATATACACAATTAATCGAAACTGCTTTTGCATTTGTTAACATACTTTTTGATAAAATACATACTAATCTTGTAAAAATGTTCTTCTTTACAGGTATGTACCGCTCTAGCAGATACAAATATGAAAAGTTACGTATGTAAGTGAAATACTCAGTTGAGACGTAGTCAATTGTTTTCTCAGATTTTAAACACAGCACTATAAATTGCGTAAAGTTCTTCAATAGTGGTTTAAAGTTAAAACCATAAGTCAAAATAAGTCACTAGGTGGAAGAAAGCAACTATATTATAGTCTAAGATGAAGCGAGCTTAATTTGCTCTTACACTATTGTACTGAAATGATAAATAATAATAATTTATATTTTGAGTCAGGGCCTGTTAGCACTAAGTCTTTTTAAAGTGCAAATGTACAATGAGTAATACTGACTTGAGAGGGTTGAAAACATCTTGAAGGAACGTTGTCTTGTTCTTTACATGACATATATGTGACATATGGAAACCGAAACTTGGCCGGCGTGGTTGATGATTGCTTTGACTCTCTTCTTTTGAGAAAATATTTAAATAGTTGGAGCTCGGGCAGACCTTCAATGTACTTCAATCGTTTACGGCAGGGGTCGGCAACGCGCGGCCCACGACGGTCTTAAATATTTTTCTATAATTTATTTATATTATGTATTTTTGCCAAATAAGTATTTATTCAGCTACCTATACAACTAAATAAATGTATTAAACCCGCTACTTATGTTATCGCGAACGCAGTTTTTCCATGAGTGCGAACATGTGATTATATCACCGACTCCCAGAAGCACTGAGGGGTTTCCAAATGAATTAATAGTGTGACCCGCTTATATCTACTTTTTTCACCTTGTTGCTCTTGGCTCCTGAAACGTTGCCGACCCCTGGTTTACGGTGGTCGAAAAGTTTTAATTTTAATACGAATTTTAATTATCGTAATTCAAACCTTTTTTGTACTCGGTTGATGGATACTCACAATCTAGGCTTACCAAATAACAGGCTTCAATCCAAGCTAGGTACCAGGAGAGAATAAAACTAAACGAGGTCAGCGCAAACAGCCGAAAAAGTTAACTGAGCAATTACCACGCGACAAACGAGTGCCCACTGCGAGAGAAAGAAATAGCTCCATTCCTGTTGGCCCATTTTGGACGAATGAACAGAAATGGGAGCTTTTGAATCTGATATGATGAAGATTGGACTTTGTTTTCTGTGCTCCCGGTTCAGAGGGTCTAAATAAATTAAAATTAATTTATTTCAGGCAATTTAACTCAGCATTACATGACAATATTAACAGATTTGATCAAGAGTGAAATAAATAAAACAGCTGTTTTTAAAAATCAAATTTAATGACGATTACAGAAATGAAAATATTCCCATTAAATTCAAACACAAAATATTTTTTCGTGTCTGTTCAAGTTATCTGTAAAAATTGACCAACGAAATTTTACTCTACGACAGTAAAACGGCTTTCTTAAAACCTCGAATTCTGTTCACACAAGGATGCGCCCGGACCCAAGTCGTTGAGAATGAAACGGATAGTTTATATTTAATTTGATTCGATACACATAAATATGTACATAAAACTCTATTGGCTTTACCAAACTAGGCAAAGCCTGTATTTTGAAACTAGGTGGAGTGACGATTTACGGGAGGCAGCTGGCGGCAGTTTGAAACGTAAAGCCGAGGATCGGGCTAAGTGACGTATCATTGGAGAGGCCTATGTCCAGCAGTGGATCAATGTGAGCTGATTATGATGATATACTTTTATAATAGCATGTACAATTGTTGCTGTACGAAATGACATTTTGAATCACAGTTTTCATTGGAAGTAAATAGGTATTTTTTTCTGTATTAACACTTATTTGTACTATTGTATTTATCTGTAAAAATTGACCAACGAAATTTTAAAAATTGCGTAATAATTCCAGTGTATGAGATTTAAAAAAATCTTTGATTTTCCCTCATAATACTTGCGCTTAGCTGGACTGTATGTGGTGCCGGATGCACACAAAGGCGGTCAGACGGACGGTCCGACCCAGCCAATGTAATTATGCATAAGAACAGCCTTCTGAGGCCCATGCGAAATTAATTTACTTCCACGTAAGCTGTTGGGTTCTGTGGTTACTGTTATACGTACGTATTTATGAATATGTTTTCCTGGTACCATGAAAAATTTGAATGTTTTAAAATACATAGATTTACTTGCACTTTTGAAATTCATACACGTAAAAACTTAGTATTTTATTAGATACATAGATACTATTTATTGTACACATTAAAATAAAAACACTTTTACAAGAGAAGTAAAGCCTATCGAAGTATTGTTCTAAATCAGGGCTATTACTTATTACTTACCGCTAAAAGCGATTTTCTAATTAACGTATTGAGCAACCTTAGTGATGCTAATAAAATTCTAAGTTACATTTCCATTTCTGTTGACAGTATTTGTTTTTAATTATTATTTACACTAGCGGTCCGTCCCGACTTCGCCCATGGTGCAAAACATAATTATAGCCTATCTAGTCGGGGGGTTACGTACATATTGGCACAGTCCGCCTGGGGAAGGACCACACCTTTGCCAGTTATTCTACCGCCAAGCAGTAATGTGCAAACATTACTGTGTTCCGGTTTTAAGGGCAATGTTTCCAGATAAATTGCAGGGCTTAGAGATATAACAACTTAGATCTCTGGGTGACGACCGCTGTGCAGTGCTAGGTAATGATTTGGACTCTGCATGTTCCAATAGCTGCGTGTCACTGTGCTGTTATGTGCCAGGCATGTTGCTTACCATCAGGCACATGTACTGCTTGTCTCGTCACTCTTTATTTAGAAAAAAAAACATATCCTACGGGGAAATAATTTTGAAATCGGTTCAGTACACTTTCATCGGTTTTTATAGTGTTGAAGCACTTTGAGCGTTAAGTTTTATTAAACACTGGGTTCGAAACTAAAGAATTCCTAATTGCAGTTTCTAAATTCCACTCCACGTGCCGTCTTAAAGTCCGCCATGCATATTTAATGGACAGATGGAGCTGACCTCTGGTTAAATATTTAGGTCTCAAGTTAAGGCCCCGGGCGCGCCGATCGACCTTCGAAGCGGTGAGACGGGGCGAGGCGATCTTAACACTGCGAATGTTTCGTGGTGTAATTATGTTTAGTAGTACAAATACTAAACATTATAACTCCAAATAATCGTCTTAATATCTCTGGGTGAAAGCGTAGTGCAGTGCTACCTAGCAGTGGAAAAATATGTGGACTGCTAAATTAAAAAAACTGTTAAGTTTGAATTTTCAATTGTGTTGTTGTTGTCGGGAAGTACTAGTGTTACTATAAAATATATTTTTGCTTCTGATAGTGCAACTTACGTGGAAAACTATTATATGTTACTTGACCTTGGACGTTGAAACCCTGGGGTATAGCACAGCTGTTTTAAAACAAAAAGAAAAGCAAGAAGTCATTGGCACTCTGCTTTTCCGATAGAAAACGATTTTTTTTCACAAATCAAGTTATAGCTCATAACAAGATAAGGTAAAGATTGTTTTGTAAATATCGGGATTTAGTTATCAATATAGTTCATATGGATAACGAAATCCCGATGATTAGCATAACTTTTCAGAATATATAGGTTAGATTAGATAACACAGAAGAATATCATTGTGTCAAAAATAAAATCTATTTATTGAGGAAGAGATTTAAATAACATGTCCAATTATTATTAGTAATAAACTTTATCTCAAACTAATACACTCAGTGAAACTAATGATATTCTCGACCAACAACCTGCCCCAGTCCTAATCCTCGAACTATAATTAACATGGAATTACGCTTCAATAGTTCCAATACTCAAATGCAGGAATCGTGTCCGTGGCCAGCTTTCCAATAGTTCTGTAAAGGGATATTGTTCCATTATCCCCACAGGTCGTGGCCGACTTACACCCGGACACCAGACCAGACACATTGAAATATTGGTTTACGATCAACTGTTGTCACTAATTTACAAGACCGAATTTACCGTGACTATGATATAGTGAAGCAAGTCCCCTATTTATTACAGTTATACATACATATCACAGTTTTATGCAGCATATTAGTGGGAAACGTGAGGTACAACCATACTGTCACTTATAACTCTATTAATAACCAGAGGTTACTAATATGTCATTTACTTAACCAGTGAATAATGGCGATACCTTTAAACTATCTTTGGGCCTAAAATACTACACTATAGTACGTACACTTTATTTAGATAAATTTTAGTTTAGTACTAGTTACTCGTAGTTATTATAGTGACAGCAAATTTTAGTAGTGGTAGGACTCTTGCCAGAGTCCGCCTGGGGAAGTATCATATACTTTTACAAAAACATATTACCTGTATTTATCCCTTCTGTGTTCTGGTTTGAAGGGCAATGTTTCCAGAGAAATTACAGAGCTTAGAGTACTTAGTACTTAGTATAACATCTTAGATCTCTGAGTGTCGAGCGCAGTGCAGTGCTAGGTAATGATTTGGACTCTTCATGTTCCAATAGGTGCGTGTCATTGTGCTGTTATGTGGCAGGTATGTTGCTTACCATCAGGCATATAGAGTGCTCGTCACGTCACTCTTTATTAAAAAAAAATACGTCAATATTCTGCTGTTTTCTAATGTAAACTGTAAATTAGATCTACAAAGTATGAGAGCTGATATACCTAAACGTTAATTTTTTTTTTGCCGGGGCAGTGCGGTGAACCACGACCTCGCCTCCTACCTCTTTTAGTCGCATTACGGCCGGGGTGGGGATTAAAGCTTGCAACTTGCACTAAGCTCGGTAAAATTGTTTGTTGATCGGAACAAAGCTTTTTGCGATGACCATAATGCCTGGTGGTAAGCTATTATTATATTACTCGTTTTGTGTTTGTCATTAACAGGAGGCGGTTACTGCTGTGGGCTTTTATAATTAAACGTACATTACGACGGGTTTACCTCTATATTATAACAGTTACAACATCTATTAGTATGAGTACAAATAGCGGGAATTGTGATCATCTCTACGAACATTTTTCAAACAAAAATTGTAAAACTGTTGTATGAAATAAATTAATTTTGATATTCATAAGACCATTAGAATAAGTGAGTCACCACCCTTATATAAATAAAAACTGAACAGCTTAAATTTTCGAAAGTGACTTGTTAAAAACGCCTTAAATTGTGAGAAGTAGATTGTAAGAGTAATATCGCTCCCAGAGTAGGTACAGTGACATGTCAATCTGTTGGCGCCCGGGCCCGGCGGAACCGGTGCGATTAGCATATCATCGACTGCCATTACATTAGCCCTCTCAGGGGGAGCCGGGAAAAAGGGAAAAAGGGGTATTTCCAACGAGGATATTAGGTTATGGCTTTTGTCTCGTGAGTGAATGGAAATGCATTTTGTTCGACGGGAAATGTGTGCGCGCTTTTTTTTTTTTGACGTGACAACGTCTTATAATTCGATAAAGCCGGCTGCACGCCCGCAAAACATGACGTCATGTAACGTTACCGCCGTTACCTCGCCGCCGGCGATACCTCGCTCTAAGGCGTAGTTGAAGTTGTCACGTTCAACTAACGTCAGTAACCCGACTTTACAGACAACCATTTTTTTTTATAGCATAGAGTGACGAGACGAGCAGGTCAGGTGCCTGATGGTAAGCAACATGCCTGCCACATAACAGCACAGTAACACGCAGCTATTGAAACATGATAGTCCAAATCATTACCTAGCACTGCACTGCGCTCGTCACCCAGAGATCTAAGATATTATGTCTCTAAGCCCTGTAATTTCTCTGGAATCATTGCCCTTCAAACCGGAACACAGTAATGTTTGCACATTACTGCTTGGCGGTAGAATATTTGGCAAAGGTGTGGTACTTCCCCAGGCGGACTCTGCTAAGAGTCCTACCACTACTAAATTACTACCAGCTTATTCGCTATTACGCGCTGTAGCGTACATGATACAATAATAGGTACGTTCTTCTACATACTTATTCTAATTTAAAACTACGTAGATCGCTATTAGCGATAGTAAAGTGTTTTTGTATTAAATATTGGTGGACAATTCACACACAACACCATCTGACCCCAAACTAAGCGAAGCTTGTGTGATGGCGGCCAGATAGCTGATATAATACTTATATAGTTTTTAAATACATACTTATTATACATAGAAACACCCAGACACAGTGCAAACATTTGAATTCATCACACAAATATTTGCACTGGGTGGGGATCGAACCCACGACCCTCGGCTTCGCAGGCAGAGCTACTACCCACTAAGCCACGAGGCCAGTCAAATATAATGTAATGTAAAGTATTGTATTGTAATGTAGAACATTACTGGTAGCTGTTTGAATTGTATTAAAATTAAGTTAGGAAAAAGTAGAACACTTGGAAGTTCGCTGATTAAATTGATAACGTGTAGACTATATCCTTAGTATTGCAAGTAAAAGTGACAATTACTCTTTATCCAAAGTTCGTTCGGCAGTAGAGGCATCAGAGGATAATTACCTACAAAAAAGGCCACTTTTTAACATTATACGCGCCGACTACTATGTAGTTTGTCAAGTTTTGATTTTAATTAGTTCATTAGTATCTGGTACTACTTGTTGTTAGCGTTCATATGTAAGGGGTTTTAGACCCTCCTTAAAGTTACATGTTTGTATGTATAAATATTTGAACATAAAATTAAAGCTTTACCATATTGTCGTGCGTTTCTAAACTCTGACAAATATCACTCAAGTTTTAAAATTATTAAAGTGTATGATCAGTAGCTGATGCTGATAGTAGTATTTACTACGATAGTTGTGGCTCTCGAGAATCGAAAGCATAAGGTTTGGTTCATAACAGTTAATCAATACCGAGTCAATAGCAGCCCAATTTCAATATTGACAGTCCGTTCCGGGATTCAGATGAAAAAGTTAAATATTCATCCATTTGGCCCCGGGCGCGTTTCATGATAACATTGCGCAAATGTTTCGCTAAATTTCATATTTTTGCCTCTTTTTAGAATTTGTGCAATGGTTTACAAAGTATGAATAGCTGAATCCGGCGGAAGACTAGCTCCGGTTGGAGATATCAACATCCTCTGTGCTGGAGTCCGGTTTTAATGTAGGTTTTAACAAGGTATTAAAATGCTAGACTCGAATATTTTTTTTCGTTGTAAATATTTGTTTTCCGACAAGATTGTATAGTTCGGCTTGCGATTGGATATTTTGATATGTATTGAAGCAAAACTCGGTCTTAGTACATGGCATGTACGAATTCACGACCGCTACTAGGAGAGTTCGCTGTGGGTAAATAGGATTTGACCCTACTTATATTATAAATGTCAAAGCTTGAATGTTGGTTGCTAAACCACGTTGAAACGTCTGAAAGGATCGGATTGAAATTTAAAAACAGTCTTAGGTTAAGTATCAGTCTAGAATAGCTCATAGACCACATTTTATCACGATAAGATGACTGGAACGGGAACTGATTGATATATGTATATTTGCGATGATCGTCATTATATTATCTTCCCTAAAACATGACATTTGCTGGTTCAAGAGATATTAAGAGCAACACGTTGAAATGCTTTCGGTGGTACAAATATCCTTATGCGTTCCAGACTATGATCTAACTGTGTTCCAAATTTCAACCCGATCCGTTCAGAGGGCGTAATTGAGCAACAAACATCTAAATATAAACATCCAAATATTGACATTTGTAATATTAATAAGATAAAAGTTTTGATGTTTAATGCTCAATCGTCTGGTAAAACTGAGTTGAACAGACTGAAATTTCGAACTCAAATAAATAAAAATAAATAAATATTGGTGGACAATTCACACACAACACCATCTGACCCCAAACTAAGCAAAGCTTGTACGATGGCGGCCAGATAGCTGATATAATACTTATATAATTTTAAATACATACTTATTATACATAGAAACACCCAGACACAGTGCAAACATTTGAATTCATCACACAAATATTTGCACTGGGTGGGGATCGAACCCACGACCCTCAAATAGATTGTAATGTTAACACAAAAACTATTTTTTATTCCGAAAATTCATGAAACTTAAGATTGTTTTATTTAAAAGCCCGTCACAATTACTCCTGTTATATTTGGAGTATTTTTCGTGTTGCCGTGATAAGTATGAACCGATATGCCAGATAAATGGCGCGGACGTCTGATTGTTGCTGTTCTGACAAAAAAATTGTTGACTGGGAAGCTAATTAAGCTTACTCGGAAACATTTTAACGGTCGGAATATATTATATAGCTGTTTTTCCTGTGTGCTGAATAGATATTCAGTCCTGGCAGATGTGTTACAAATAGTTCCTGTACGTGAGGAACTTACCGATCGGTATCATACCGAGATAAGCCGGCGGTGAGGATAATAATATTCTCAATACACTTTTTTACTTCATTTCTCAGTTTATGATCTGAAGATGAGTAAGAACACAACAAGCCTCAGTAGTGTATGGAAATAGAACAACTGTGAAATGGAGTGAGCTATTCCAAAGGCCTAATAACTAGTTTAAACTTAATGCTTCGATTCATGTGTTAAAATTTCTACTTCTATCTTTTTTTTTTAACTACTATAGGTTCGCACTTGACCACAGCCTGATGTTAAGCGACGATGCGATCTATGATGGAACGTGCTTACCTAAAAGAAACCGATTCACTCTCGATTTGAAGATACCAAGATTGTATCTATCGGGAAAAACCCATTCAGGCAACGTATTCCACAATCTAGACGTTCTTATCACAAACGTGGAGTCAAATCTCTTCGTTCGTGTTTTTGGAACATCAACCATGAAACGATGTCGCTTTTTTTAGATACGAGAATTTCGATAAAAGAAAGGGCAAGGTGGTATTACATCATGCAGATCAGTTGCACACTCTCCGAAGTGTATCTGATAAAAAACCAATAAGCTAGCAATTTTGCGGCGATGATCAAGACCCTGAAGTCTTTTACGCACAAGACTGTTATTGCCTATCTATCGTCGTTGTATGGTTTCGTTTACATGAAAGTTAACCTCAATCCACCCTCAATACCAAACCTCCCCTATACCTGCTAAGCAAAAATATAGCAAAACCGAATATTTTCTCCGTCGTGGGGTAAATTAGAAAAGTTGCGTAAGTTATCGAGTGGAACCCGAGATTTGTGCCGTTTATCGCTTTAATAATGAGCCTAATCTACAAGCCGCCGACCGGTGTTTAACTCCAGGCCAGATCTGTGAATAGCCAGTTGTGGGGTACCTCCACCCAGGCTTGGAACGTTATCGAACAATTCGATTGGACGAATAAACTCTCAACACTAAATTTGTGATCACTACATTTAAAGTCATTTCTCACATTAGTAACGCTACTGACGCTGTCTTCTTTTTGTGCAAGATATATTTGTGTTTGAACGATAAATGTCTGGTGATAGGTTGGTAATGTTTCCATTTTGTACCTGTAGGAAAAGCTTGTGCCGAAACCTTAGCGAGCGACCTCAACCTGAACAGACTCTTTAGTTCTTGATTAGATATAAATATCAGCCACGTAATGTTTTCAAACTTAGCCGTGGTAGCCTAGTGCTAGTCACTATTACTACGTGATATTTACAATCGCGAGCTCGTTAACGATGAAGGAAAATTTCGTGAGGAAACTGTAATATTCTAATTTCGTGGTCATACTTCATCTACCAACCCGCACTGGGCCAGCGTGGTGGATTGTGGCCTTGACTCTCTCCTTTTAAAAGAAGGCCCCGAATGGCAGCTGTGGCGACATGTATTAATGCTGTTTTATGGTTCTGGTACGCTCTCAAGTATTTCCAGTAAGAGTAAGCTAACATAACTAACTAAAAATACAACTTCTGTCACATCAATTAAGTTTTATTCATCCATTTTAGATCCTTAGTCATTATTTAGTATGTTCGTAATCCGATTTAGGCGTAGCGGACCGGCTTTACCACATCTCTAGTCTACCAGAAACTTTTCATCTTTAACGAAATTAAGACCCATTTTTCGTCCTAATATTCCCATTTCTGGTCGTAATGTAAAGGAAATTCACGCCCGATTCCTTCGCCTAAAAGCAAAAGGAAAAAAATATTAATTACATCCTTTTAATTTCCGTCTTTTTTGAAACGCTCGTTGTTTAATATCTGTTTTCTTGTACGCTCGGGACAATGGCGGAGTGGTCCCAGCGTTGGGATAAATTAAATTAGCATGGGAGAAGCGAATGTACCGACAAATGAGTTGTATATTTCTGTATTAAGGCCGCGTTCACTGAATGCATGTCTACATTCTATGTTTTATTATCACGATTTTCTTCTACTGATATTTGATTGAGACGAATGTATGAATGAGGTTGAGTTATTAAATAAATGCAAATACGCAAAAACGTGGTTCGCTATTACTCTTACTGCCGCAACGCAAACATTACTTGACGTACGACTGCGGAGAATCGCAAGTAGTCTGAGGATCAAATTATACTTGCACACACGTCTTGGTTATTAGAGATCTGAAATACAAGTCCCGTGTTTCTGAAAACGAATGTAAGAATGAATGTACGAGTAATGTCGAAACTTGAAACGGCTGTCGCTGTTGGAGTATAACAGATTTGATCTTTATCTATGAAGGTAGAAGAGGTGTGTTTTGCATCTCAGGTGGATTTTTGTCAGTTACCAATTAATGATTTCTGGAATATTTAACCTTCAAATTTAGGGCAAACGGGATAATTATTTGATTTGTGTGATGAACAACGTATATATATGTGAATGATGTTTACGGTATAGATTTATAAATGCATACAAATAAACAATAATAATATATTTCGTGAGGATCAGTGGAGCGACGTCTTAATGTAGAGGGACAGACAACGGCCCTCGTCAGTTAATTTAATTTGCCCCAAGAATTATGCGGGAAGTGGAGTCCACAGCGCGGACAAGATTCTTTATCTCTTTGTATTTATGTCCTCCTGGTACTTGCTCGAGGATAATTATATTCTTGTGAGGTGGAAAGTAGGTGGTTGTATAAATAAATTTAGGTACAGATTTCCGCTAAATTATCAATTAAAACATCGTGAGGAAACCGATATGTAACTAGAATCTTTCGAAGTCATAAATATGTCATCCACCAACCCGAACTGGGCCAGCGTGGTGGATCACGGCCTTGACTGTTTCCATGCGACAGAAGGCTCAGAGTCCCAGCATTGGGAACATTTATTTATTTATTTATTTATTTAATTAGGCGTACATAACAGATTACAGTTAATGTTAAATAACAGATAAATTATAATATTGTGATGTTCTAAACTGTTATCCAAAGCATGCACACACAACTTAACTAGAATATTGAGGCAGTCACTAAATTAAATACATACAATATAAATCAATAACTTTAACTTAACTCATACCTACATGCAACTAAAACTATAACATAACTAAAATATTTTATGTAAACGCAACCAAGAAATACTTTATAATTTGAAAACTTTATAATAATGAAAATCGACTTTAGCGAACATATGGCGTAAATACTATCTTCCTAAGTTAATTTTTAAATTTAGTGGGCTGTTTATGCTACAGCTCGTATTCGTATTCGTATTCGTAGGCGGGCTGTTTTCCGCAACTCGACGTCTCGATGCGCCTATTTTGCGTGTGTGGGAAGTAGGCTTCACTCCTGCCAACCCAGCTCCAGCAGGAAGCCCAGCAGCGTCTTCACGTTGCCGCATGCTTCGCGGAGCGTCCCCGGTGTGCCCAGGAACTTCGCCCGATGTACCGCCACTCCCGTGCACTCCATCAGCACGTGAGCGGCCGTTTCTTCAGCCTCGAGGCAGGCTCTGCAAAGAGGACTGTCGGTAATACCTAGTGTGAATAGGTGTTTATTGTACGAACCGTGACCAGTCAGTGCGCCTGTGACCAGACGCAACTGTTGTCGATTTAGGCTCAGCAGCTGCCGGGTATACCGTGTGTTACGGCCCCCCAGTGCCGCCCTAGACTGACTGCAGTCTGTCCTGTTGGTCCAGTTGTTATTATGTTCCTTAAGTGATTTCTCACGCAGCCATTTCCGTACCTGTGATAATGGAAGTGGGACAATCGGTTCAGGGCCTTGTACCTGTTCCGCTGATGCCCTCCTCGCCAGTTCGTCCGCTGCGTCGTTACCTCTCGATCCACTATGGCCTTTAATCCATTGAAGAACGATTTGGTTATGTTTACAAACCTCCATCAGGGATTTGTGACATTCAAGAACAAGCCCCGAAGTAATGGTGTTACTCTTTAGGGCGTGTAAAATTGCCGCGCTGTCAGATAGTATGCGGATGTTATATCCTTGTACCCTCCTGTCGGCGATTATGGTAGCCGCCCTCGTGATGCCCACGCATTCTGCCTGGAAGACGGAGTTGTAGGCCCCAAGGGATGTGTGATACCTGATGTTTAAGTCCTCCGAGAAGGTGCCTGATCCGACGCCCTCGTTGGTTCTCGAACCATCGGTATAGACCAGCTCGGTAGAGCTATGATCACCGGAGGGGGGCTCCTCAAGTTGGATTTTGTATTTTTTGACAAATACGAACTGTTTGGGTATTCTGTCACTGATCGCCAGCAGCATGTGATGGTGCTTCAGACTGTCCTGAAGAACTCGCGTGTGAGGAATACCTGTGTCATGCCAGAGACCGAGAGTCCGTAGTCTTATTGCAGACATCGCCGCCTCTTGCTGCACAAATGAATGGAGCGGAGCCAGATCCAGCATTATTTCCAGGGCTGCCGTTGGTGTTGTGCTCATACCGCTGGTAGTCGCTAAACATACCAACCTCTGGAATTGTTGTAGCTTCGCGATGGTTGTGGCCAGCGTCGTCCTGGTCCACCAGACCAATGCCCCGTAGGTGATGATGGGCCTGATCACTGTGGTGTAAAGCCATAGGGTGACTTTTGGATTAAGTCCCCATGTCTTACCTATCATTCTGCGACATTGATAGAAGGTGATACAGGCCTTGTTGATCTTGGTCTCTAGGTGCTTGTTCCAGTTCAGTTTGCTGTCTAGGATCATCCCTAAATACTTTACCTCCTCAGACAGCTGTAGCGTTATGCCGTATAGACCTGGTAGTGTGTACAAGCCTAGAGAGCGTTTGAGTGTGAACATAACTAGTTCCGTCTTTGACGGGTTCACGGTTCGATCGTACTCCGTGCACCATTTCTCTACTATTCTTAGAGCCGCGTGCATCAGGTCACAAGCGGTGCTGGCGTGGAGACTCGTTATCATTATTGCTATGTCGTCGGCGTAGCCTACTGTGTAGAAACGCCCCGCGTTCAATATCTCAATCAATCCGTTTACCACCATGTTCCATAGTAAGGGAGAGAGGACGCCCCCTTGAGGGCACCCTCTCGCAACAAGTGTCATTTTTGTTGCGTATCCTGGAGGCCGAACGATGCGGTTTTTTAACATTTTTACTATCCAACCTGCTAGTAGGGCGTCCACTCCATGTTTGTTCAGAGCCAATTTTATGCTGGAGAACTTAGTCTTGTCGAAGGCGCCCTCGATGTCTATGAAGACGCCTAGACAGACAGACTTGGATTGGATTGCTGCCTCAACTTCAGTTATGATAGCGTGAAGTGCTGATTCAGTTGATTTTCCCACACTGTAGGCATGTTGATTCTTATGCAGTGGGGTTGATAAAAGCGCTGTGTCTCTGATATACCTATCGCATAGCCTTTCCAGCGTCTTCAGCATGAAGGAGGTGAGGCTGATAGGCCTATAGGACCTGGCGTTGGTGTAGTCACTCTTACCTGGTTTGGGAATGAAGATGACATTTGCTTCTCGCCACTTAATGTATTGGAAAGCTAGGCAGGCTCGTAGAACCGTGGTTACCAGTTCCACAAGCTCACCGCCCCCCCCACTGCAGCAAAGCAGGGAAGATGCCGTCCGGTCCGGCCGCTTTGAATGGTTGGAAGCTGTTGATGGCCCAGAGAGTTTTTTCATGCGTTACTACCTTCTGTGCGATCTGCCAATCAGTCTCTGAAGGCGAATAGCTGTCCTCCTCCCAGTCCGAGCTCTGTGTGAGCTGGCAGCCCGGGAAGTGTGTTTGGAGTAGCACCTCGTACGTCTCCTCTAGGGAGGTAGTATATGTGCCGTCGTTCCTGCAAAGGGACCCAGTGTTTTGTTGTGTCCCTGCGGATAGAATTCTTCTTACCCGTGCTGCTTCATTGCAGGATTTGATGTTGCTACAGAATCCGCGCCAGGATGACGAACTTCTGTAGCGTAGTCGTTTTTTATAGTGTGCCTTGGCATCTTTGTACCTGTCCCAGTCCTGGTCATCACTGGTGTTCATGGCCCTGTTTAGAAGTCGTCTAACCTTTTTCCTGATTCTTTCGAGCTCGGGACCCCACCATGAACTGCTGCTGTTGCTGTTCTTGGCGGTTGAGGTTAGAGGACATGATGTATGGTAACTTTTTATGACTGTGTCAGTGAATAAGTTTACCTGTGATTCAATTTCTTGTCGATTGCCTGGCCTAGCCTTGAGCCGAGCCGACGACCGGGTATCACTGAGCTTACCTTGCACTGTTTTAGCAAAAGTGGCCCTGTTCGTCTTCCTCGGGTTCCTAGTTGGCTCGGGTATCATCGTACATGCCTGCAGGTCAAAGCGGATCCATCTGTGGGCGGAACAAGATGCCTCGTCCGACACGTGCCAGTCCTGGATAAATTCCGCAGCTCCCTCCGTTGCAAGTGTCACGTCGATGATCGTTCTACTCCGTCTAGTGACGAATGTTGGTTTGGAGCCTCTATTGATAATAGCTAGCTTGGTAGATAAGAGATAAGTGATGAAATCGTCACCCCTCCTGTTACTTGCCTTCATACCCCACGCTGGATGGTGTGCGTTAGAGTCTGCTGCGATGATCAGCTCCTGGGCTTGGCGCTCGCAGTGCTCGACCAGTCTCGAGACCTCCAGTGGTGGAACTGTTTCGTCATCTGCCATGTAGGCAGAAGCCACCACCAGGTTCGGAAGACTCGAGTTCTGGGCCTGCAGGATACTGATTGTTACCAGATCCCTGGAACAGAACTCTGTTAGCGTATACACAGAAATGTTATTTGGAATTAAGATACAGGCTCTTGGTGCCTGTGGCCCACTATAAGCAAGTATCTTACCTCCGGTGTTGTTGAGGCCGCATATTTTCTCCCCCCTGATCCACGGCTCCTGGATCAGGATGACGGCCCTAGTGTTAACCTCCAAACATTTGCGCAATTGAGCCGTTGCTGTGCGACTGTGTTGGAGGTTGATTTGAAGGACCTTAAGGGTCCTGACTGAAGGGGGCGCCGTCGCCATCGGACAGAGTTCCCTCCACCTCAAGCTCCAGCCTACTCATCCTCTTTGCCCAGGCCTCGTCGTCCTCGTCGTCGGATTTCTCCTTCGACGTGGTCTCGGTGGACGAAGGCACTGTCAGAGGAGGCTCCCCTGCCAACTCGTCTTCGCTGCTGAGAGCGGTTTCAGAGGATGCTGATGGCGCCGGAGTAGTGTCCATGTCCTTTCCAGTCCCCCCTTGCGAGGGGCCTGGATCGGTCACGGACTCGGCCTCTGGGTTGGAAAGTTCAGCGATGAACTTCCCCCTAGGGCCCCGGAACTTGATGTACGCAGAGCCCAAGTTGAAGCTCAGTCTCCGCTCTCTGGTCATTATGTCCTTGGCGACCCCCTCTGGTATGCTGAGGACGCAGAACGTGTCCTTCTCTGCTGCGTCTATCTTCAGCAAGGTCCATTGGTCTACTTGGGCCCAAGGGTTCTGCCACTTCAGCACGCAAGCGATAACGCTCGGCTTTGGCCACGATCCCGGCACCACTAGACCGCAGATGATTTTCTTGGGGATGTCTACCTGCTTTATCACTGTGAGTTTCTCTCCTGATGGCAGGCACACATCCCCAATAGCTGTCTTCAGCCAACTCAGTGTTTGGAGGTTTTCGCACCATAGTTTGATAACCCCATCGGCTACGATGGGCTTACCGCGGAAAACCGGTCCAAACGGCGTTGCTTCGGACGCAGATAGCGAGGATTTCACTATCCGGTCCTGAAGACTTGCCAGCACTGAGTTGGCATCTGTGTGGCTAAGGCGTCTCGTCACTGCTGTCGTGACGGCTACGACAAGGTCACCTTGTGCCACGTCAGCATAACTAGGCCTCTGCCTAGTTGGTGTAGGCCCAGACTTGGTCCTCTTGGACGTGGACTGAGGAGGGGTCTCCTCAGGCCTCGGCCTTTTGGACGAAGCTCTTGGCGCTGGTCCCTTCTCCTTGGTCTGCTTGTCGTCACCTTTGGCGTCCACCCTGTCGCCCTGTTGGGGTGGTTGGGCAGATTTCTCCGTCCCTTCCTCCCTTCGGGGCCGGTCAGACGGTCCAGCAACCTCGGCTTGACCATGGGGAGCGGTCTGATTGGCGCGTCTGGCTCGTTCCCTTCTCCGACGTTTGGAGCTGGGTTTTACCTTTTTGCGGCCTGATGTAGAGCTGGTTCCGTTGTCACCAGGGTGTTTTGGTGCCAGCTTCTTCCTGCTCTTGGTGTGTTTCACCAGCGTCCAGGATTCGTCAACACCTAGGTGTTGTGATCCGGAAGGCTGGCTTGACGAGCTACTGGGTTCTGTCGGAATCCCATCCTCCGGTTTCCCTTTGGACGGGGTAGGCAGTAGCGGTGGTTTTCCTGCAGCTCCAGGTTTCCCCTTGACTGCAGGCGATGGTTTCCTGGCGTCACCTTTGGGGGCGACAGCCTGTAACTCGGCGTCACCTTTCAGGGCAACAGCCAGATGGCTGGCGTTATCCTTCCAGGCAACAGCCAAGCGACTTGCGTCACCCCTGGGGGCGACAGCCGGGTGTCGGGCGTCACCTTTAAGGGCGACAGCCTTCTGCTTTTGTTTTTTTTTAGTATGTGTGAGTGTGCGTGTGTGTTTATGTTGAGATCTCGTATCGGCCATGGTTTGTGCAGTTTAATCTTCATCCCTGTAGCTTCCCACCCTCCACGGAGCCCGCACCGGGAGTGCCAGATATGACACTAGGATTACTACCGGGGTATAGGGAGGCCGAGTTGGTGTCCATGCGCGACATCCAGGGTTCAGTTCTGTGGCCGTCACATCAGAGATCCGGGGAATGTGACGGTTCTCCACAGTCCCTTGCCCGTTCAGCGTGGCCGAACACCACCCACGTCAGTCACCGGGGTGACCACCGCAGGCCCCAACCCACCTGTCAGCGGCCCTCTGACGGGACACTACGACCATTTCCCCCGCACTGACTAGGTGCAGGGGCCACCTTTTCGCTTGAAATCAGGGCCAAAGTGGAGTGTTGCCTAGCGGAAGCCGCAGCAACCATTCGGCTCAGCCACCAGGTTCCCTTCATCCATCTTATGGCGCTCAACTGCGCAGGTCGCAAGCGCAGGTGGATTCCGTTTATACACGGCTAGATTCGGTGGGCTCATCCACTAGGCCCTACAACCGTGTGTGTATAGTCATGTAAAGTGTGCCTAGGTGTAGTTAAGTGTGGTTGTGTACCTAATATATGAGGCGTGCATGTGGTCTGTAGATGTGTGTGTGGTTGTGTGCCTAATGAGTGGATGTATGTGGTGTATATGTAGTGTGCATGTGTGGTGTGTGTGTGTGTGTGGTATTTTAGCCAATAGGTAGTGATGTACCCGTAGGTACATTATTAGCCATTGTTACCGGGGTACACCGTCCTAGTGCATTGCGTTCCTAGGTGATCGAGATCCACCAGGACCGCATTACAACTAGGCGCGCTTGGAGGTACACCACGAAGAACCCCTATATAAGAATGCTACAGCTCTAATTAGTATTAACTTAATTACAATCAAAGCTAGTCTTAATACGACCCAGTCCAAATTCCACGTAATCCCAAAGTGCACAAACACTTCATAAGAAAGACTTGAGAAAAATCCTAAGTTGCGAAGATACATCAAGTCTGAACAGTTGCTCATGTTATACGATTACCAAGAACAGATTTGCTATTGTGTGGAATACTGTTCGGACCTTTGAGATAAATCGGCTAAGTATCAGCAGGAGGCTCTGGAATCGATCGTGACATGTTCAAAAAGGCTCATAGGTAACGACACTGTTTTGCGAACACGACGCCTTCTAAGCCTTTAACATCCGTAAAATTTGCTAGCTTATCGATTGTTTTTATCGAATACATTTCAGAGAAAGTGCAACTGATCTGCACGATTGAATACCACCTTGATCTTTTTTCTATCGGACTACCCGTAGCTCGGAAAACGACATCGTTTCATGATTCCAAAGACTCGAATGACGAGGTTTGACTCTACGTAAAAAGTGTCTTAGTAATATTATTAAGACATTTTTTTTGATGACCCATTTTTTTAAAAGATTCATAAGAACACCAATTTTAGACACATTTATCTATGTGTAACAATCTCACACATTAATTCATCTTATCTTCAAGTTAGAAAACCTCCGTAATCAAGAGCAAGACGGATGAGTGAGCGCGCGAACTTCTGCCGACTGTTCCCGCCCGGCCTTCGCTCGGGCGCGGAAGTCGTTTACCTA
This sequence comes from Ectropis crepuscularia, assembly GCA_963693475.1. NCBI lineage: Eukaryota > Metazoa > Arthropoda > Insecta > Lepidoptera > Geometridae > Ectropis > Ectropis crepuscularia. Next base: position 1,036,038 of record OY856355.1, read on the forward strand.
AAGCGGAAATTAACGAATTTATCCATAGATGTTTATAAATAAACTTTGATAATTTAACTTTACCGATTTTAAAATAGATAATTTGCCGAGCGAAAGTTGTCGACGTATTGTTGTTTCGGGGTAACTGCCTGAAGTTTGGGTTTGTAATTATAGTGCTCAATTGATGCCTCGTTTACAGTCCATTATGTCTATACTTAATGTTATAAAGCTAGAGAGGTTTTTTTTGAACGCGCTAATCTCAAGAACTATTGGACTGATTTCAAAAATTTCTTTCACCGTTGGCGTTGGATATATTGTTTTTAAACTTCCGTTTTTAACTAACTTTGATACGTACCTACGTGATCCCTGAGTGCTATTATAGGCTACAGCTAGTCAATTCTGCGCTTAACACTTAGGCACAATCATATCTCTTACTATGTTGTAACTCCGTCTTGTCTCGGGCCATTCTAACTTTACCGTTTCGCAGTGTCTGGCCGCGAACTCGTCTGCCCCCCGCTTATCGGTTCTGCGACTGATATGACCGGATCATTGCAACTTGAGCTTACTAATGCGAGCTGTGTCACTGACCTTTTTGTTCATATTGTAATGACAAAGGTCACGGAACCCGGATTCTGTGGAGTGTTTAAATTAAATTAAAAAAAATACCTTTTTGTTCTCTGACAAACTATTTTGTTGGACATGTGACCTTTCCAATAAGTCCAACTCCCCCATTAGTGTTTGTTTTACATTTGTATAATAATCCCATACAGTACTTCTTTATTACGAAACGTGTTTTAAACAAATCTATGTCTAACTGGAAATAAATATTATAATGTTGGTGACCATTTCACACACAACCAAATGCTGTGTAGATCCATCGTCTGACTCTATCGCGGATTTAATCCTAATTGTTAAGTAAAAATTATGTGACACTAACAGAGAGACCCGCGGTATCGCGCAGTTTTCGTTCCCGTTATTTTTTCGGAAATAAGAAGTCAATAATAATAGCCTATGTCCTACTCCAGACTAAAATCTGTGTTCCGAATTTCAACCAGAACCGTTCAGACGTGATTGATGAGCAACACACATTTAAACATTGAAAGGTATAGTTAGTATTAGTAGGATAGTCTGAAGAGTTTTTATTCGATGCGTTGCACAAAGGAATGTGTAAACGTGTACCATTAAAGGATTTATGTTAAAACTAGCTGAACCCGCTACTTCGTTCGCGTACGTTGAGCTTGCGACCTTATTAGTACATTAGTAGTACTTACGTAAATATATTTGGATGGGTGACCATTACACAAACAAAAATGTGTTCTTTCTAACAAAATAAGAATTAACGAAATTAAATAACGCAAACATGAGTTACAACCAAATACACATTCTGACTTTCACCCCTTTCTGCAAGAAAACCGTGCAGAATTTGGGGATCAAAAGTAGATAGCTACCATCTCCTTAGTATGGTCTTACATCATGTCAAGTTTCATTTTAATTGAATCAGTAGTTTCGGCGTGATGAGAGTTCCCTATACAGAAAGACAGACAGACATGAAAGAAAAAAAAATGCAGTTTCGCCATCAGTATCGACTATGGAGTGCCCCCAAAATTTTTTTTTCAAAATATCCTCATTGTACAGAATTCGACCCGCTACAGTTTTATTATAAGTACATTTATAGATGGAAATGTTCTTTCACGTTTTGTGAGAAAAAAGTTATACTTGTTATTTCTTCGATTTCACAGAACTGAGTAATGGTAACTATTTCCTCTCACCTCTCAATATCTCGTTCGCGCCGTCAAATTACGCAGAAAGCAATCCATTGTAACATCCCCCGTGTCCGCTTCCCGGGGAAATAAATAAGTGCCGGCTGCCGGCGGCGGGAGACGGCTCCGGCCTTCTACCGCCCTACTGAATCGGCTTTCGCTTTGCTATTGCGGTCTCTGTCATTACAAGCGAAAAAAAAAGAGAGAGCAATAATACAGTTTTAGTTAGCCAGTAGACCCTCCGTTGCGAACCCGGCAGGTGGTGACGTCAGCGGCGTGCGCTTCGCGCTCGTGTGGCGTAGCGGTTCGGTTAGCGACGCGTAGCACATCTGTAATCGTTGCGTAGCATATCTCATACCGTCGCGTAGCGCTAGCCAATATTATACCTTAGAATAGCATCCAATGTTTAGATTAGTAATGTTTTACGGCTTACGCATTCTGCGTTAGTTTATAGTTCTAAATAATATGTCTAAATAAGACTCCTTAAAAAAGTAAAACGAAACGTATTTATTATAAACTAGGCTGATCCGTGCGCGCGTTGCTACGCAATCTATCGAAAATTGGTCGTACCAATTCAAATTTTGAACAAATTCGGTTACCTTAGTTTCTAATGACGCAAACTTTAAGTTAGACACAAGCTGTCACGCAAAGAAAACTCTCAAAAATAAATATTTTCCCCCGTTTTTGATACATTTTGTATTCATGCTCCGCTCTTGTTGATAGTAGCGTTATGTTAAATAGCCTATAGCCTTCCTCGATAAATGGACTATCCAACAGAGAAAGAATCTTTCAATTTGGACCAGTAGTTCCCGAGATCCTAGCGTTCAAACAAACAAACAAACAAACAAACATACAAACAAACTCTTCAGCTTTATAATATTAGTATAGACTAGCGTTCAAACAAACAAACAAACATACAAACAAACTCTTCAGCTTTATAATATTAGTATAGATTTACTAGCAATACGCGACCTTAAAATAGTTTACATTACTTTTTAGTAGTTAAGCTACAGATTACATTTTTATTCAAAAAATCATAAAAAGAATAAACCAGTATATCCTCTCTTCTATCTTACTTTTTTGATTTTGTTTATGTGAAAGCAAATCTAATACTAATATTATAAATGCGAATGTTTGCATGTATGGATGTTTGTTTTCTTTCAACCAAAAATTACTGAAGAGATCTGGATAAATTTGGCACATATGTAGATTGATAATATAATAACATATAAACTACCGAACAATGCGGTAAAATAATTAAATTTGGAAACGAGGGGGTAAAACAGCGGGATGCTATTAGTAAATAATAAATAAATAAGTAAAAACTTAAAAATATAAAATTATTATATCAGCTACCTGGCTCCCATGGCACAAGCTTTGCTTAGCTGGGCTAGATGGTGTTTTGTGTGAAATGTCCACCAATATTTATTATTTTACTAATTAACTTTTTACACAAAACACCTTCGTAAAATATTATAGTTTTTCTGCACATCCCCGCTTGTACGCTTAAAGTCGAAAGTTAATTTGATTCCGCGCACGACCCTGCGCGCTCATCGCTCATCCGCCACTGAAACGCAACGCAAATATTTGACGCATTATTGTATTTACATTCCCTAATCATTTGATAATGTCGTTAATTCCGGCGAGCAAACAAACTCGCCAAATAAGCACTGGGACAAACATTTTCACGTTACTTTATTTTTTATTTACACAAACGATAAAAGTGATATTTGAACGAAATATTGAGATTTGTGTTTCTTTTGCTTTTAGTACATCATCATCATCTACAGCCTTCTCTATCCCATTGCTGGGATGGGTTTCTCTCTTACTTTGTCATCTGTATCGGTACTGTGCTTATCGAGTCTTGGTTTTATTTTTACACTTGAAAATGGGACATTTTTCCCAAATATATTCGGATTCATGGATATCGGACAAAAACTGTCAAATATTTTAACATCTTTTTGAGTCTGATTTGTCTGTACCTGTTAAAAGATACTTTATCATTTGTGTGCTAAAATTTATTTGAAAAATATTTGTTAGCATAATGATGCAAAAATAATCAAAACTATAAACTATATTGCTTCTATAAATATATTGTGCTTGCCATGTATTAACAATATATATTGTATTTGTTTACAGTAGAAATTGAATTTTATAAAGTCGTTTTTGACACAGCAAAAATATGTTTATACTCTGTACCTACTTAATTTATAAACGTTTACACAACATTTTTTTAATATCTTGTGGTGTCTCGCTGTATAACTTAAAGTTTAGTAAAGTAATTGAAGTCAGTTCCACTAAAATAATTTTATTCAAAGGTCTGGTTAGCCCGCAAGTTTCGCTTATGATTCAAGCTTTAATTACTTAAAAAGGTTTATAATATACATAGATCTATAGGTATAACTCCGTCCCGTGACCACGAGCATGTAACCTCAGTAAATAGGGCACGGTTCTATAGCGATAGAATTATACGAGGTTTTATTCAGGGAGTGCGAATTATTCACATCTGCGATCTGACAGCAAAAGTTAGATGAGTTCCGGGATGTGGGACCTACTCGTGAATAATTGGGAACAGGCGTGTTTGATTCCAACTCTCGCGGTACATGTTTTCCTGGTCGTTACGTGCCAGATGCTGTTTGTTTACGTGGAGGTTTTTTTTTTGTATTTAAACCGATTTTTGCTACGTGATTATTTTAATACCTTAACGGAAAGGAGACAAATTGTTTGATATCATGGACTCTTTTGGGCGATCGACATCTGTTGAATTTGTATGTGAAATATTTATTTTAGTTTTCATATTTTGTGTTTCTGTTCAAAAACTTGAACCAATAATCAAAGCTCTGGGATCTATCTGTATGTTTGTCTGATATATTAGGCTACATCATCGTACAATTGTAGATATCGTCTATTTAGTAAGAAAAACATGCGTTAGATTGTAAATCTTTAAAGCTTATGTTAGTTCAAAATTTACAGCTAGATCAGAAATTGACGGCACATATTTACAATTTTTCGGTGACGAACAATAAATACATACCAAAAGCTTGACTAAAGTCAATCGGAGACGTTGTATCAATTTCGTGCTGAAAAAAGTTAAGTTCTGGTAGTGGAATAGCAAATATTCCTATCGGGTCCTTAAAAAGACCGCACAGGCGCAGTCTAAATCAAAGTCTATGAGTAAATAAATAAAGATAAATATGCTCGTCTAAATAGTTGACAGGGGTACCAAAGGGGACCTCCCGTATGCACTGCGCTGCTCAAAGTTGTGTCAAGAGATCAAATATACGGTTGCATGAAACGTGGAATTGCTTACCATGTTGCCGGACGGATGTTTCCTGGTGGTGTATTTCCCTCGTGTTTTGTTCAACGAGAGCTATTGTTCACCTCGTGCGTGTTATTATCGTTGTTTAAACAAGAATTAATAAGATAATCTAGGAACTAGTGTTGTTTCTCGAAAAAATTTTTTTGTAGAAACATTATTTTTAAGATTTCACTTACAGCAAAAACTGGTTACATTTTCTAGTAAAAAAAATTTGTATTCCAAAGCCGTTTCCAAATACCACCTTGCACTTTTTTCTATCGGAATGCGCGTAGCTCGAAAAAGCGACATCGTTTCATGGTTGATGTTCCAAAGACACGAACGAAGAGATTTGACTCTACTTTTTTGATAAGAACGTCTAGGCTTTGGAATGCGTGGCCTGAGTGGGTTTTCCCTGTTGGTTACAATTTTTGTGTCTTCAAATCGAGAGTGAATCGTTTTCTTCTAGGTAAACACGCTCCATCGTAGACCGCATCGTCGCCTATCGCAAGTGTGAACCTATAAAAGTTAAAAAAAAACTGCATGGCTTAAATGGTGAACTTTTCTGATCGAATCAGCCCTCAACAGTTGATTGTTTTTGCATTTTCAAGGTATGGACCCCGTAGTACAAATTACAAATTAATTACTTTTGCTGACTTCGGCTTTATTTAGGTATTTATTACCCGTTTCGCATAACCTAGCAGAAGAAATAATATAAAACCGCTAGTAAGAGTTGTCTAATACTCTTATACGTCCAACAAAACGCTACAATTTACCCCAAAAAATACCAGGAACACATGATAATGCGGAGCTAGCACGCAATTTTTATACTTCTTTCTACAAAGTCTCTCAGACGCGGCGCTGGTATCGCTTAACCTACGACGTGACGATCACTAGTTTAGTTCCTCTAGTTAATCGTGGGCCTTCTTTTATGAAAACCAATATAGCAGGCGCAGGACCCTCGTCAGCCGCGTGCCGCTCCCCACGTGCCGGCCCTGGGTGAGGGAAGTTTGGGTTCGCTTTATTACGAGCAACAAGTCAAACATTGTTTAATTGGAGTTTGATTAGTTCATCGACTCGATACACTTTTCAAATAAAACGAACTAAAATTAACTCAATATTATATCGGTCACGTTTATTTTGTATACCTATTTTGAAGTGTTGATTTGTTTTAAATAGTGGCTAGTAGTCATCAGACATCAACGGCATGACCTCTGTAAAAGATAACTACATTACATACCGACGAAACATTTATAAATATTGCAAAAACAGGACGTCTAAAGAAGTCTAAGTAGAACGACAGTAGGAAAGTCGCGGGTTTTTTTTCGAAATTACGTTTTCGTAGAAATAGAGTAGACGTCCAGGAATAAATAATATTGGTCTAACTCTACCGATTCGGACGACATATTTCGTGTTGTATGTTGGAAGGAAAATTTGCATGATTAATAATTCTTGGTCCACAATCGCCCCTGCTGGGTAAAGCCTGCGCTTCATGCTCGTCATTCGCCCAACTCTGCGCTAATCTCAAACAGATTTAACCCGAGACCTTCCCAATGTCGCCGATCCCTCTGAATTATTTTTCGAAAATAATAATGAAAAATCAATCTCTTTGCAAAAAAATGTGTAGCTTTTGAGTATAATTTAATTTCGTCGTTCAAAATGTTCTGACCCGTACCAAACGAGATTACATCTCCGTCTGAGAGTGACGCTGACCGCCTTAGACTGTATTCATTTGGTATTCCAAGCAACTTGGGAGGCCTTGCATACGTCATGTATTACATTTGTATTTTTACTTGATATATATTTAAAAAAACATTATTCTTGTCGATTTTCTTCAAGTATGAATAGATCATAATCAACAGCCCACTAAATGTTCACACTGCTGAGACTCGGGGCCTTCTCTCGCAAGGCTAATAAGAGTTAAGGCCACCACGCTGGCCCAGTGCGGGTTGGTGGATGACACGTGACTTCGAAACATTCTAGGTACATGTCGGTTTCCTCACGATGTTTTCCTTCACCGTTTTAAGATAGCGGCATTACGAAATTGACATGATTTCGAAAAGAACGAAATATCCTTGAATATGTACTTGACCTTAATTGGGTTCTCTATACCCTGCTGAACTTTGGGATAGCTCAGATAGTTACGCACAGTGCATACCTAAGCTTTGCTATCGCGTTCAGGAAAGCAATCCACATATAATTGCCATAGTTACTTATTGTATGAGTACTACATCTCGTACAATGCCTAACGCAAGGGTATCACAAACGTTACGACCTCAGTTTGGGCAACCGCTAGCATCCCTGTAAGGAGTGTCCAACAACCTACAGCCTAGCCCTAACGTGCCGACATGAATCCGGTAAATATAGTAAACCTTTTTTTCTGTTATGTCATGTCGGCTTGGTAATTATTTGGGGTTTATGTTCCAAAATATGTATCTGTGTCGGCTGACAGATTGTTGTTTGACATTCAAATGTCAGCTGATGGATTCTTGGTTGGTGGTGTCTGATTAGTTAATTTTTGCTTAAATAATTATTGTTAGTGGAATATTAGTTCTTGGCTGGCTAATTATTATTGACGTTAAATCTAATGTCGCCTGACTCATTATTGTCGGGCGCTTAAAAGAAAGGTCAGCAGGCGCCTCGTTTGAGGGTACTATCTTCGATTTGTAGTATCTTTAGCTTAGATCACAGAAAAAATTACTTTGATCAGATAAAACATTTTTGAAGTGAAAACTTATTTTGCCGCGCCCCAGACAGATTTTTCGTGGGCTGTGAATTGAATTCTAGCGTCACGCTCGGGTATGATAAGAAATCTTCGGGTAAACTCGGGACCCTGGCCCATTGGCCATCTAGAAATGCGTCGTCCAATAGGAAATGCTGAAAGGGCGTGGCCTGGCGATCATGGCATAGCCATCTAGAAATGGGTGAGCCAATGGGAAATGCTGACGTATTTCTAGATGGCCATGCCATGATGGCCAGGCCACGCCCTCCGGTTACACCCGTGTAGTTTCCAAAATAAGCTATCAAATTCTGAGTTATCAAGTTTTCACTTCTAACGGCAGTTCCTATGACTGCCAATTTTTGAAGAGTATACTTCTTTTGGTGCGCCTAGATAGAATTTTCGTGGGGTGTGAATTGAATTCTAGCGTCACGCTCGGGTATGATAAGAAATCTTCGGGTAAACTCGGGACCTTGGCCATTGGCCACCTAGAAATGCGTCAGCCAATGGGAAATTCTAAGCCATTTCTAGATAGCCATGCCATGAAGACTAGGTCACGCCCTCAGGTTACACTCGTGTAGTTTCCAAGGTAAGCTATCAAATTCCGAGTTATACATAAGTTTTCACTTTTATCGGCAGTTCCTATGACTGCTATTTTTTTTGTATTGATTCATGGCAAAGAAACATCGAATGTCTACATTAGGTGTGTCTAACTGAAAGGTCTGTGGCAGCCATGTGCCGACCCCAGGTATTCAGTGGGGAGGGCTTTGAGGTGTGAATGTGGAGGGCGTCTTTTCAATCTTTATACGCCGCGACCTCACGCCAGCGGCCGGCCGCGGCTTTCCTTCATTTAATTGCTATTTATGTAATAATAGTGACACACTTCACGCATAACAAATATTTAACATTTTCAACTATAAATCAGAGAATATTTGCAATTCGTGCGTTGCGATGTGTTATCAGGCACTCGATCTCCTTGTCTTGTCGATTAAATTGGACAGCTGGAGTCTAAATACGGTTTACAATCGACTAGGTTCGTGGCTTAGCTGTTAGTAAATGTTTTTTGGCAAAACATCACTTTAAAAGCTACTTACTATTCATGTACTATTCACATTATTCATTTTGCACTCTAGAGGTAGTAGCGACAAGATTAGGTGACGTCGTAGTGATCTGACTCTAATTTGGGTCCTAACTAACCGGCCCGGTTAGGTTATGCTACACTCTTATTTATGCTACCCCTAAGTAATGTGAAAACATCACTGTGTTCAGGTTTGAAGAACAATGTTTCCAGTGAAATTACAGGGCATAGACATAATCTATACTTCTATACTAATATTATAAAGCTGAAGAGTTTGTTTGTTTGAACGCAAGGATCTCTGGAACTACTGGTCCGAATCTAAAGATTATTTCTTTGTAGGATAGTCCATTTATCGAGGAAGGCTATAGGCTATTTAACATTCCGCTACTATCAACAGGAGCGGAGCATGAATGAAAAATGTAACAAAAACGGGGAAAAATATTGCTTTTTGAGAGCTTTCGTTGCGTGACAGCATGTGTCATATTTTAAAGGTTGCGTCATTAGAACCTAAAGTAACCGAATTTGTTCAAAATTAGAATTGGTACGACCAATTTTCGATAGATGGCGTAACAACGCGCGCGCGTTCAGCTAGTATATCTTATAAACTTGGGTCGCAGTACAATGCTAGGTAATTGTTTGGACTCTTCATATTCATACTGAGCTGTTATAGGCAGGTATGTTGTTTACCATCAGACACGTGTCCTGCTCGTCTCGTCACTATAGATTATTAAAAAAATTGGCATTTACGATAGAAGTGAAAACGAATATTTCAGAATTTGATAGCTCACTTTGGAAACTACGCGGGTGAAACAGAAGGACGTAGCCATGACATCTAGATAATCCGAGTTTACCTGAAGATTTCTTTCATTTACGAACGTAACTTTGAATTCGATTCATAGCCCACGGAAATCTGGATATGGTACGCCAAAAGAAGTTTTTACTTCAAAAATACTAATCGTATAATATTAATTCTAAATACTTTACAATTTAAAAATTATTCATTGTACACTCAAGGGATAGTAGTGACAGAACTAGGTGAAATCGGGGGGTACCCAGAGTCTGATTAGGTAATATTACACTACCTAAAAGCATCAGATTTACGATATCTCGTAATCTAGATTGTGAAATATGTTCCGAGTGGTCCTCCCCGGCGTGACGTAACGGAGGTCCCTTCGCCCTCATTACAAAGACTGTATTAATAGGTCCTGTGCTTTTATTTTATGGCTTCAGAATTAATAAGGCGCCCTTTACAGCTCGTTGTTACGTCTCTTTTTCATTTCGTCCCATGTTTACTACTTTTTTATTATGAGAAGCGTAGGCCAGGAGCTGCCTGTTGCTATTTATTTATTTGTTTAAATTGTTTTTTTTTTTCAAGTATTTTTGTCACTGAAGATAAAAGAGGCTTTAGTTAGTGTCGTAACATATTTGTTACGACACTAACTAAAGTTTGTTGTTTGTTGTGTTTTCTACTAGCTGCATCCTACGATGTAACCCGCGACTTTCCTAAGTTTTAGAATGTCATATTTATCGAATTTGGTTTTGCAGAAATCTGTTTGTTTTCAAAAATAAAAACAGTTTAAGTTACTCCTTGTAACATTAACTATCTGCCAGTGAAAGTTCCGTTAAAACGCCCTTACCACGTTTTACCAAGAGATTAGCAGGATAACCGGAACGAATGGGCGGACAGCGAGAAATAAAATGTTTTTTTTAAATATTTTCATTTACTGATAAGTGGTGGGACTGCCGATAGAAGTCAAAAGCTTATTAATTTAAAATGTTTGTATTTAACAGTACTAACGCTGCCAAATACGTCACCTGTATAGCTACAGATATACTGATATTACGCATGTCGGTGACACGAACCCAAAAGATTTTTCCCAACAAAATCATAACGCGCCTAAAGAAATTTTTACTTCAAAAACCCTTGAACTTCTTTCAGTATTTCTTAAAAATCGAAAAACTTAGTCGTGCAGCTCTCCGACTATGATGGTTTGTTGGGCCCCAGAGGCCGCGTGGACCCAAATCTTCAATTTGCCGGTTTACAAGCAAAGGTATTAATTTAAATTCGGCCTCAGTCATCGGCCGCTTTCCTGATATTGTGTATTTTTTGGAGAACATTTGAAAATTTAGGTTTTACAAAAATATTGAAGAATTTTAATCGAAACTCGTATCTGACTGATTCTTAATTAAAGGTACAAATACTTACGCTACATAAAACAACGTTATTTTAAAACAATGTTTCGTGATTTTTTTGTGATCGTTTAACGCAAATTGCGGGAACTTTTCTCTAAGCTGAGGTAATTGAAGACGTTAGTTCTGTCCCGTATGTCACCGAGCACGTAAGTTCGAGTCGCATGCCTTCCGCAGTGCGCCACTGTTACGTGATGCTGTTACCCTGGTACCCCGGTAAACGTGGGGGAGCTATTTGAAATTCCACCGGCCCTGTGTTTGCGCCTGCTATAAAAATTGTGAAACTGTTGGAATATTTTTAAATGTCCGCTTTGAAGCGTGAAGCATATTTTTGCAAAACGTTTTAGTGCAATCCATTTTCGAAACGTTGCAACGGTGAACCGCAATATTTTAGCGAATTGAAATTTCTGAACGCTCTGTAAATATTGCTATTTCTTGGTATTTTGCGTATTTCTATAATGTATTTTCATTTCTATTTTAAAGTACCTTTTTTTAACATTGCTGAGTATTGATCAACAGTACGAGCAAGATATGAGCCTGATGGTGAGTTAGATGCTTGCTCATAACAACACAATGCGATGATATTTGCACACAAAAAATCTAAATAACTGTCAAATGCCATTGTCACCTGGAGATGTAACATTACTTATCTCTGTAATTCTCAGGAAACATTGCTCTTGATACCGTAACACAGTAGTTTTTGCACTTGGTGGTAACCAACACAAAAAAAGTGATCAAAGCAAAGGTGATCCTAACCTTGCAGATTATCTGAAACACCCAGTGTAGATAAATATGCAATAAATGTACTAGGACATCATGAACCGTAAGTGATCTCATTCGCAATTCGGCTCCCCCATACAGAATTACAGATACATTGAGGGGAGTAAGTTGCACCGATTCACAGTAGCTCAGGGAGATGAATACAATCTCATAAATTGTATTCATCTCTGGTAAAAAGTAAAAAGTGCATTGAGATGAGGTGTATTCAGAAACCCCGTGTGAGGTTAGAATATATTCAAGTTGCGCTGTTCATGTTCACAATTATGTTGGTATATATGTAAATAATTAGGTAGGTTTATTAAAATTAGGATGTAAATTAAAAATAAGCTTGAAAACAGGAACAGTTAACAGTGACGTGAAAATAAAATTAAATATTATCAATGTTATTCCAAAGTATTGAATCTTAAAATGCAATCTTTTGTAAAAAAAAAATAAGAACATTTAATTAATTTAATGTTATCAGAATGGGAAAATTATTTTGAGTCAGTTATTCTTATAGCGCGTCATCACTGCAGTATATACCGCTCAATGTCGACACACTATTAAATTGTCAATTAAGTAAAGTCGAACATACCTGGCTATAATTCTATCATGCGTACACGCCTGATCGCCCGAGAGACAGCCGCAGATTAGCAACCAGTCGCTATTGCGTAATGGCCCCGTGATTGGATTGCCGCCTCCTCTCCGCTCTACTTGCCTGGTATCTATTGAGTTAATTTACTGGGCACGATCAAGCGTTATCCTTGAGTAGTCTTGGTAGTAGCTTATGAGGTCTTGGTTCAGTGCTTATAAAAAGTAAATTAAAATATGAGGAAAGTAAAATAATCTTTTCGCGATTCCCTTGCTCGCTTTCCCTTTCATTTTTATTACGAAAACAATGTCAGCAAATTTAAAACACTTACGAGTAAATTATAAAAATGCAAATCCGGCAACCCGGTCTCAATTCACGCAAAAACATTTTAGCAAAATAAATAAGAGTACGGTTACTTTACCCTTGTTTCACGGACATATTAATCCGGCCGATGAATGGCAGGCCGCGATTTGGATGCGGCCGGATGAAATATACCCGGTTGAAATTTACACGGATGAAAATATACCCGGGAGAAATTCTCGCATTCCCTATGCGTGCTGGCACCGCACGTTTGTTATAGGGTAAATGTAGGCGTCAAACCTGTCAAGTTGCTAGAGTTTGAGCGATTATTTCGCTCACGCTCATGGCCTGGTGTTACTTTGTTTTCGCAAGGGAAATACGTGATTGACGTTGTATTGACGTTGCAAAGTGTTGGCGAGATTGACAACGCGGTAACGAGGGAACGTACCTGGTATCACATGCATCATGTGCTGTGAAACTGAAAAGCTGTTATCAAGTTGCGTTCCGAGAACAATGTTTATTAGAAGCATGAATCCGATTAATGTGGTATTTCGATTTCATTGCGATAATAATAATCAAGAAGAATTTTATTGCATTTATTGATTGAGATTTTAAATGTTAACGATAGCGAATTTGTTATTCGTCGTTTTACATCAGGTGAGATGGCGGTCAAGTGAAAACCTAGTACAACCTAGTAAAAAAAAAACTAGTATTAATAATATTGGTGGATATTTCACACACAACATCATCCCTAAACTAAGCAAAGCTTGTACAATGGAAGCCAGATAGCTGATATAATACTTATATTTTTTTAAATACGTAGGTGCTTACTATACGTTGAAAACACCCAGACATACTGGTAGTACAAAAATATATACATCACACAAATGTTTGCACTGCGTGGGGATAACCCACGACTCGCAGACAAATTTACTGCCAACTAAGCCACCAGGCCACCATTTATTGGATTCCTAAAGTCCCCAGATTCGCCCGCTATCCCACAGGCACGGTTTAATTATTCGAAAACGGTAGCTTGGTAATCCAGAATTTAAGCTTCTTTTTGTGTGTGTAATCTATTATTTTTAAATGCACTCAGTTTCTTTTCGAACCTAAAACAAACCAGCGAGGATATAGTCGAACAGTCATTCAACATAAAAAATGTTCCGTCTTCGACATCGTTCCCCATCTGATAAGCAGCGTAAAACGGAGGCTTATTCTGAGACGGAAGCCTTCGGGAAAAATACGCCCGGATGAAAATATAGCCGGGTAAAAATACACCCGGATGGAGTCCCCGCTTGTTCCAGCCGGTTCCACGATTCTAATCTGGCAGGAATTGCCGAATTACCTGCCGGATGAGATACCGGCGCCGGATATTGAAGCAGGGACGAATTAAATTTGTCATATTCTTACGATGTCGAATTTCTCATGAATCTGGAAGGAAGTGACGGCGTTTATCAAAGTATCGTTTAATTTAATGCTTTGTTATAAAAAGCAATGAATGTAATTTATTGTAGGCTGTGGATGTCAAATAATTTATGGAGGAATGTGTAGCCAATTTCGTTTTATTAAGATCTCCTCAGGGATAAAACTCGCCGTTGTCTCCTATGATTGCCTATCTGGGATGTTCTGGAACATATTTAGAGAAACACAACAATCGAATGTATATTATAGAACGGTCACCTGTTCAATTGTCTGAGTTCTGACCTGAGGAACTTACTTGAAACTGTATTGAAGCGTTTGTGACATAGACACACAAACACTGCGGCAGCCAGTTTCGTAGTGAAATTTGCAGAGCCCTGCTTAGGAAGTGCCATCTTTGCCAGTTATTATATTGCCATGCAATAATGTGAAAACATCACTGTATTCCGAGTTGAATGTTTCCAGCGAAATTACAGGACGTAGAGATAATGCATCTTATATCTCTGGGTGACGAGCGCAGTACAGTGCTAGGTAATGACTTGGAATCTTCATGTTCCAATAGCTTCGTGTCTCTGTGGTGATATGGGCAGGCATGTTGTTTACCATCGGGCACATGACCTGCTCGTCTCGTCGTCAAGACAAATTCAATTTATTATGTATGTGTACATACATAAATGTCATGTAGATTTGAATAGATAATTCACAGCACAATACTCATACTCTCACAGTATCCTTAAACTTTCCTAAGCCGTGGTGTCGTAGTAGCTAGAATGTGCGATTCAGAGTCCAATCCCGCCTGCTGTTCTGAGTAATCTTTCAAGTGCAGTTGTTAGCGTTTGTTGTCACCAATAACTTAAACAAAAAATAAAATCACTAAAATAATGAACTGTGACCAGCATATTCCTAAAATATTTCGAAGTCATGCGTCGTTTGCCAACCTATCCTGGGGGTCTACCGCCGAACGAAAAATGTCATCGCTTTGATGTTTCTCTCTCTTTTCTTTTCGCTTGACATGATAGAGGCAGCATTAGCAAAGCGATAGCCGATTTAGTTAGGCGGTAGAAGCGCTGGGCTTCGAAGTGGATTATTGCATTGATACTCTCCTAATGAGAAAAGACCCCGCGTCTACTTATAATTTTCATAGCAACTTTTTGTTATAGACGTGTGTTTGTTTGCATGTATGTATGTTTGTATGTATTACTCTGAACTTTTTGTAACATCCTCTAAACCACTGGAGTAGTCGCTATAAAGCACAAGATGTGTATATGAAATTGAAACATAAGTAATTCAGTGGCTGGTAATCATTAAAATTCCGCGCCATGTTGCGCCATAAACCGGCGGGCTCATCCGACGTGGCGCGTGATGGACGCGGCTCGGACCACTTTATGGCCGGCGCGACGTTCCGGCTGAATACCATAATAACCTGAAATTCGTGTGATACCGCTGTTAACTTGGTACCATCACCTGACGTAAATATATTATCTGTTTGAATATGAAGCACGTGATGACGTGATGGTGCTACGCGAAAGCGAATGGTCTGCTTCTCCCATCCAATTTTTTTATATCTCAATGTCAATTGCCATTCAAAACTTTGTCTAACGAATTTTACTCGTATATCGTTTGGTGATGTTTACGTTAAAGGAAATTATAAAACTCAAAGCTCATGTACCTATGTAAGTGTGTAAGTCTGCGAACACGTATCTCTGTTATTGCTGATTAGATTTCATCTGAATGAAACAATTATTTAGTAAGAACATTACATAAATTTACACAAAGGCACGCATATTAGCACATCTTGTTAAAGTTAGTGGTTCCCGTGACATATTCAATTAAATTGTTTATTTGCGTAAATCGGGGAAATGAAATTATTGTGAAATACTGTTAAGCCGCGGGATTTACAGACACACCGCGGAACGCAACTAGTATGAAAATATGTAACTATGCACTCAATTATTTATTCAGTTGTGACAATAGGGTACAATCCTCAAAAAAACTAAGTAGCCCGTTAGTTAGATTGCCAAAAAATTTGTACACGTATTTTTTCTTTTGTTTCACAAACAAAAAATTACGAAGATTCAGCGCTTCGAAGTTTCGTGTGACGTCACTTGTGAGTACGATTTTTACTCACGAGTGACGTCGCGACCTCCGGGACTCTCGAAGTTTGATGGTCTACATCTTTGACGATTTTTAATATTATGAAAAAACAAAAAATACGTGTCCAATATTTTTCTATGATCTAGCTGACGGACTAATTAGGATGGTGTATTTTTGACCCAGTCCGGTACTCTATTATTAGTAGTGTTTTACGAATTTCTGTGACTATTTTCTTCATACATTTAATTAACGATCTATTTACAGCTAGTTAATCTTCAGAACAAAAGCTAATCCGTGAAGCGTACCGCACAAACACCGGAATGAAACCGACGTTCGGCTCTCGCATCTATTAGGATCTCGGTCAAGAGACCGCAGAGCTACATTCAGACGCGCTGGTGCTGTTTTATCTGTCACAATGCCGTACTAACTCATTGTTAATCTACGGCGAACCGTTAATTTAGGATACAAAGGCGGCGCGGATTCCGAACAAACGGGATGACGGACCGAGCCGGGATTACGGACTTACGGCGAGATTGGACCGATGCGCTGTTACGCCGTCGGACCGTTGTACCGGTGTAGGCTAGCTTTTCAGCGAGCTGTGAGCCCGGTACTTATTGTACTAGCTTTTCGGCTTCGTGTGAGCCTAGTTCGCTCAGTGTTGCTCTGCTTTTTATCGGGCTGTAAACCTGGTATATACTCATTGTGCTAGCTTTTCAGCTTACTGTGAGCCTAGTAAATGTTACATTCAGTTTGTTAGTGAGGCTAGCGTTTCAGTTCTTTGTCGGCCTGGTATTTGCTATTCTGTGAATGTGAATATTTGTGTAAGTTAGTTTTATAGCTATCTGTGATCCTGGTATATGGTTTCTATTTAGTTCTTTTTGGTGTCACTAGTTTCTCTTGCACTTAGTCTCTTTGAGTGTTTCAGTATTGAACTATGTAAACAAACAAAGTAAGCTTATTGTTAGCTAGTCAACGTTGTAGTAAACATAGCAACAAACTTCAGGTACGAGTAGGAGTAGATACTTCTTGCATGAATATATCATTTAGTCTATTATGTCTAACATCAACAATTAAGACTTCTTAACACGAGGAATAACTTTACCAGATAACTTATGCGTTAACTTAGCGTGCGCACATAGTACTCTTTTTGACGTGATAACGTCTTATAATTCGATGAAGCCGGCTGCACGCCCACAAAATATGACGTCATGTAGCGTTACCGCGTTACCGTCGGTCGTTACCTCGCCGCATGTTTGTTACAGTTGTATTAATTATTTCGACCAGTAGTTCAAGCGGGGATGTAGCTCAGTGGTAGAGCGTTCGCTTTGCATGTGAAATACCCCGGGTTCGATCCTCGGCATCTAAAAGATTTTTTGCATTGTTTTGATTGAAAATGACTAAATTCTACTGATTACTTTTTACATACAAATCTATTAAACAAATGAAATTAAAATTTTCTTTTGAAAAATGCTACCATTCCATCAGTATTTTCTTAAGACGTTGTCACGTTCTATCGTCAGTAAACCGACTTTACAGACAAACATTTTTTTTTTCAAATTTTCGGTCTGGTTACTGTGAAATTGTCATTGTCATTGTAAAATTTAATAACTGATTTAGGTTAAACCTGTAGAAAGCCATATTATACGTATAGGCAGTGAAAACCATCGTCACGGAAGACTGCAGGGATTAACCTTCCGTGGCGGTGACGACACTGTGATGAATCGAACTGAAGACCGATTGTACGGGGACTCGCCAACGACCTACACTGAAACTAGATAAAGCAATTACGTTATAGTAGCGAGATCAACGGTTTCTTGAAGTGAAACTATTTTTTTAAGTTTCTATTTTTTCGTTACAAGTTTTCTAAAAGCTTATAACAATATCTTTATTCTATAAATGTATAGTTCACAACTAAGTAAATACCTTGCTATATTCTATATTGTATTACATATTAACTATTGTCGCACAATGCCATGTAAACTGTTCAAATAAAGCTATTTTGATTTTGATTGTATACCTACTTATGAATGGGTATTATCAGAAATACCAAACGAAAACGATTATTGATAAAAACATAGAAACTTGCATAATACAGAAAACTGTAAGTGCCTAATATGGTGTATGTGTGTACGTGGAGATTTTGACATTCATAGATTGACACGCATTTATTGTGCACAGAACTTTTTACTTTCAAAGACGTCACATTTTTTACGCTCGCTCAATCGATCTGATATAATACAATCTTGTTATTATTGCGTAGTTTGTATTACTATCTAAAATAGAATATTTTATTTCATATTCACTAGTAACTTTCTGAACTTTATATACCTAATCGAGAATTTAAATAAATTTAACTTATTAGACGTTTATAAGTAAATGAAGTAGGTCTAGCGAGTGTTCATATTAGTTATACAGGACGGCACGTTAGCCGACCTGACTTCCCCTAAGTCTGCGGCAGACGGTCCCGAGCGGCCTGACAGCTGGGTAATCTGTCGCAGTCCAAGCAAAAGGCGTAATAAAAGTCACTCACGAAACAAATAGGGGTGCGAGGGGTCACAAAAAAGGGACGCCGGGGTTACAAAAAGGGCGGTAAAAAGATGGTAAGCGGCGTCGTCAACCCTTTGGGTGCCAATTAAAAAAGGCCGGTCTCTCGCGGTCGGCGGGAATGTGTGGTCTACTCGTTGTCTTGACTTCCCGGCGACAGATTACATTTGGGTATAAATTAGACATACCTGGTTGCTTTAGCAGAAAATTTTACGATTTGGTTATAGGGGGGTTTTTGCTTGTGTTCGATCGATGACTGTTCTTATTGGGCAAAGCCTCTATTCAATAACTATACAATGAAGACACTATATGGTCGTAGTAGTTAATAATAAATAATTAACTACTTACACTAAGCACATCTGAATGATTATCCGTATATCGATGAAGGTTTGTTACTAGATGGAAACACTACACATATTAAACTATTTATTAGTATGTTAATAAAACAATAAAAAGCTATAAATACTAAAATTGAAATTGTAAGCGTTTTCTCCTTGTATTGATGTTTCAGAAAAGTACCCTATCAATTTTAAAGCATTAAATTAACTGTTTCTGTTCAAAGAGAGTACCAAATCCTCTCTGGATGTTATCTAATCTTTGTGTGGTTAAAGAGAACAACGCATTGACACTGACTGACTTCAGGGTCAAGCCCAACTAGTCGTTATTCAATCATCAGTATCTCAATCATTGATTCCTTCTCTCAAACACACACAACTGCGTCTTGTGTATATTTACATATGATCGGTACACAACTGTAACACACATATTGCGGCAGATTGGCTCGTGGCAAACACTACTGATCGTTTGACACCGTTCGTTTGACCTGTGTCAATATCGTTTAGGATTGCCGTCATACATAATTACGTTTGGATATTCTCAATCTAAAGGTGCGTACGGATTAGAGGTAGCCTCAGGGTGAGCATCCCCGGCACGCACTTGATGTTTTTTTGTAGTATATATCATAGTTCAGAGGTAGTCCCATACAAATTTGATCGAAATCGGGGTTGCGATTTTTGAAATATGAACAAAAACTAAAATTTACTTACATATATCTAGACGACTCACTGATAGCTTCTTAGGAAATTTAGTCGAGTGTCTGAATTAAATAAAATTTAAGTCGGTTTTTTTTCGGACAAAATAAATTATTATCAGTAGACATAAGTATGTATGTATGTACAGAAACATCTCGCTCGTTCTCACTGGTACTTGACTGATCACCGTGTATGCAATGAATACTTGCTATATGACAAAACTGATAGCAGAAACACTTTCAGATGACATACAGCATACAGTTGAACTATTCTACATTGTGTCTATTGTTACTGAAGTGACAACTGTATTTCACGGTTTCCCCGTACATTTTGTATTCTGCACGAACAATAACGGCGTGCCAAGTACGCACAGACGCACACACGCATCCCCGGTTGGCTTTGATCTGTTTGTGTGGTCGCCATTGCCCAGGGTTAGCTGCCGTGAAATTACATCTCTTTGACTGCCATGATCTCCTGGTACCTACACTCTTTGATGTTGAAATTATTTTTGAGATCGTATATTGAGATTAATTTTTAATAACGTAAAA
Source organism: Ectropis crepuscularia (assembly GCA_963693475.1). Taxonomy (NCBI): domain Eukaryota; kingdom Metazoa; phylum Arthropoda; class Insecta; order Lepidoptera; family Geometridae; genus Ectropis; species Ectropis crepuscularia. The sequence goes on from OY856355.1 coordinate 1,056,346, forward strand.
AATGTGTGCAATATTTTATTTATCCCCTGTATATAAGTAAGGTTACGGAAACTGAATACTGTATGTCGTATCGACTACGGATTTGTGTATGTATTTTGTTAGATGTTTGGTAAGAATTGGGTTTGGTAAATCGCGTGGCCGGAGAGACCGACAGTCTTGACTAGTGTAGTATTTTAATACGTGGAATAAAAAATACCCATGTTTACGAAAATTGCAAATACGGTGGAGTATGAAATGTTGTACACTTGTAGTTAATATAGACAGAAAACGAGTGCAAAGTGTTATTTTTTAATTTTCGTAAAATATATTAAATTAATACAAAAGAATACACTACTACTGTATTTGACCAAACGGATAAGTACTATTTTGTATATTTTTAAAGTCTGTCTTTAAATTGAGAATTGGCTAATAAGTATTGCTAAATGGTTGAACTTGGGGTCAGCGGCTTTGCTTCACATCGGCTTCTTCTGTGGTATATAGTATATAACCTATAGCACTCGGGGATCACGTAAATATTGTAAAAAAAATTTAAATCGGCCAAATAGTTTCTGAAATAAGCGCGTTAAACCAAAAAACCTCTTCAGGATTAGGATAGATTTCGAACGTTTGGCGACCGCCAATCGCAATTATTACGTTAACTGGATGATACCTTAGGTTGGATTACACAATCAAGTGTTGGGTTCTGTAGTTAGTTATTATCTTATACCACTGCATAATGAAACCAGAAGCATCTGGGTGTTGACAAAAATAAAAAAGTCCTTCATTGAAATGTAAATACGGACGTGCAGAAACTGAAATTTCAGTTCTCCGCTGAACATTATTTAGAGCCGCACATTTCTTGCGTCCCACCTACATCTATCATACATTAAATTACAGTAAATCACATCTTTCACTCGACGATATCCTCGTAACCCGACGCGGGGAGGTAAATCAATTTACCAGGATCGAGGTCCTAAATTCGATTCCCGCCCGGGGCGCGGATATGTTACCTTTCGGAAACGGGGCTAACCGGCGACGGTGAAGCGAATTCGATAAACGAAAAGTACTTTTTCGGATTTTCCGTTGTGCTGGTGCTGGTTGCTTGGTGGTAAATAAACGTTATGAATGAAAATTTGGTGTAACTCGGTGCGGGTAGTTTTGCCGTTTGTGTAGAGCACTACGCTGGTGTGGATATTTATTTGTTCAATTGACTTGAATTATATTTGACGTTTCAAGCCCTCGCTTGAAATCTCCTCAGATTTTTAATAGCTGAATAGCCTGTATCTAATACTCTATGTTCTATGCTAATATTATTGGTGGACAATTCACACACAACACCATCTGACCCCAAACTAAGCAAAGCTTGTATGATGGCGGCCAGATAGCTGATATAACACTTATATAGTTTTAAATAGATACTTATTATACATAGAAACACCCAGACACAGTGCAAACATTTGAATTCATCACACAAATATTTGCACTGGGTGGGAATCGAACCCACGACCCTCGGCTTCGCAGGCAGAGCTACTACCAACTAAGCCACGAGGCCAGTCAATATTAGCTGAAGAGTTTATTAGTTTGAACGCGAAAATCTCAGGAACTGCTGGTTCGAATTGAAAAATTATGTTTTTGTTGGGTAGTCAATTTATAGAGGAAGTCTATCGGCTAAAACATTAGGAGCTACTATCAACAGCGGAGCGGAGCATGATTTAAGAATTCGTTGCGTCCGCTGACGTGCGCTGAAGTCCGAGACAGCATGTGTCTATCATTTAAGGTTGCGTCATTATAACCATTCCTATGCTATTCAAATTGCGGACTAACAACGTGTAGCGTAATTTGTATATTTTAAGATTTGCGAGCGAAGCCGAAACGAGCCGCTAGTTACCTATACGAATCAATTGTTATGAGTTAGCTTGTTTTTGCCCTCACTCCCTGATATATTGTTTTTTCCTAGCTATAAAACGATGCTTGTAAAAGTTATTTGATGACAGGCAGGCTATGTTTTCCTAACTACAAAGTTTGTGTGAATCAAAATACTAATAGTAACTTTTCTTTCCTTTCCAGGTACGTAGCGTAGTTCGAGTAACTGAAAGCGGTTCTGAAGAGATTCGTAAGTTCATCGTACGGAGAAGACAGGCAATACAACTAATCTCTTTTGCGCATCAAATAGGAATTCAATTTTTATTAACTACTTTGTTGATTGAAGCAGATTAGTTTTTGTAAGGATTTTAAGAAAGTGCCTGATAAGCCTTACAAATATGTTATGTCACTGTGTGACTTGGTCAGTATTAACTAGGTAATGATTTGAACTTTTTGTGTTCAAGAAGCCTGGATATATTTATGCTTTTAAGGGCAGGCGTTGACTATCAGACGCCCATCGCACTCTTTATAAAATACCAAGGTAATCTAATTTTGTAAAGGTATACAAAATTAAATTACGTGTAATACAATTATTTGGAAAATAGAATACATACGACATTGTCGCTTTAAAGGTGAGTCAGAAGTCAGAAGTGGGTTAAGGTGAGCCAAATCTGTCGACCCCTGGTTTATCCTATGAAAACAATTTCATTGTTTCTAAAATCCCGTATAATCTACAACATAAACAAATCCACGTGTATGTAGAAACATATCCATTGTGTAAAGCGGCGGCATACAACAATGGAGTGGCTTCGACGGGCCGAAGGGAAAAGGGTGTAACTCGCTATTCAAATGAAATGAGTCGTGCGGTTACAAGAGAAGTCGGGATTAAGACTAATGGCGTACAAGATTTATACGCTCTTAATGATTGTCGGCTGCTAATTGTCTCTCGAGTAGTGACAAGATATGGTAATGGAACTAATTTTAGTTAATGCTGTGTTTGTCTATATGAAATTACTTCTTAAAGTATAATGAAGTGAAATTATTTCGCTTCTCGGTATTCGTTAGCTTAGCTACGTTGGTAGTTAGCAAACGGTTTTATATCTCATGACAAATTATATCATTATTCTCATCGTAGACCGCTTCGTTGATTAACATCAGGCGAGATGGCGGTCAAGTGTAAACTTAAAAAAGTAACAAAAAAAAATGTTTGTCTGTAAAGTCGGTTTACTGACGATGTAACGTGACAACGTCTTAAGAAAATACTGATGGTATGGTAGCATTTTTCAAAAGAAAATTTTAATTTCATTTGTTTAATAGATTTGTATGTAAAAAGTAGGTAATCAGTAGAATTTAGTCATTTTCAATCAAAACAATGCAAAAAAGCTTTTAGATGCCGGGGATCGAACCCGGGGCATTTCACATGCAAAGCGAACGCTCTACCACTGAGCTACATCCCCGCTTGAACTACTGGTCGAAATAATTAATACAACTGTAACAAACATGCGGCGAGGTAACGACCGACGGTAACGGTACATGACGTCATGTTTTGTGGGCGTGCAGCCGGCTTCATCGAATTATAAGACGTTATCACGTCACAAAAAATCGAAAACACAACAAAAGCAGATATTAGTACCTCTCGACAGAAATGATGTCTGAGAACGATTTACAATACCTTAACTCTTACAACACTAACTTGGTTGGAAACTGCTGATTGATTATCTGGCCTCTGACGTACCTAACACTGGTTTGTGATTATCTATGTAGTGTCACAGAAAAATAAAAATATTATTTCAAATACGTGGTTTCATGGTTGATGTGTTCTATCTATTTACTATCGGTTTCTTCTAGGTAAACACGCTCCGTCGTACATCGCATCGTCGCTTAACATCAGGCGAGGTGGTGGTCAAGTGTAAACTTATTAAAGATGTAAGCGACGATGCGGTCTACGATGGAGCGTGTTTACCTAAAAAAACTGATTCACTCTCGATTTAAAGAAACAAAGATTGTAACTTTGTAACCATTGGGGAAAACCCACTCAGGCAACGTATTCCACAGCCTAGACGTATCACAAAAGTAGAGTCAAATCTCATCGTTCGTGTCTTTGGAACATCAACCATGTAACGATGTCGCTTTTTCTAGCTACGGGCATTTTGATAGAAAAAAGGGCAAGGTGGTATTATATAATGCAAATTAGTCGCACGCTCTCCGAACTGTATCCGATATAAAACCGATAAACTAGCAATTTTTCGGCGATGTTCAAGACTTAGAAGTCTTTTTCGCACAAGAGTGTCGTTGCCTATGAGACTTTTGGCACGTCTCTCGATCGATTCCAGAGCCTCCAGCTGATATTCATCCGATTCATCCCAAAGGTGCGAAGAGTACTCCATACAAGAGCGAATCTGTGCTTGGTATAACGTGAACCACTATCCAGTTCTGACTTGAAGTACCTTCGCCTTTCAGAGGACACCTCACCTGTACACATTCCTCAAAATGTATCCAATCAAATACCGAGAGGCAAGTGACCTTGCTACATTGCTCAAAACCTTGCAACCGGGGTTTAACCAGAACTTCGTCGCCTATCAGTCTGTTGGCGAGTCTCTCAACCACCTCTAGACACATCAGTTGATATTTGGCAGATCCATCCCAGCTGTTAAACATAATTGAATATTGTGTACTTACATAATAACATAATACCGCTTAATAACATTGTATTTTTGAAAACTCTTCCCACTTTTATGTGGCAAATACATTTTCCCACCAAATTCGAACCATTTTTTATCGAGCGTTTCAATTTCATTACAGTCGATTAATTTTAATAGGTTGGAGGATGTAAAAAATGTAAAGTAATTTTTATTTGCAGGCAGATATTTACAGTATAGATTTCTATCGCCTAGCTGAATTTGGGTTTGATATTGCTTTGTCTTTATTTTCTCGTGAAATTAAAGAGAGAGGAAAACCTAAACTAAACTAAAACCGTTTTAGTCAAGTGGTCGAAACTCGTATTAAATATTCAGACGTACTGATTCAAAACTAGCAGCGTCTCGTGGTTTTACCCGCGTAGTTCCCTTTTTCCTTTCCCCGCGATAAAAATTGGTCTATGAGTTATTCCAGACTAATCTAAATGTTTTCCAAATTTTAACACGATTTGTTCAGCCGTTTCGACGTGTAAGCGTAACAAACGTCCAAAGTTTATAATATTAGTTTTATTATTTATTAGATTGTGATCTTCTGAACAATTATATCTTTCTAGTTAAAAAATAATTATTTATTGATGTCGTATCAGCACATGATGGCACGTTTAACCACATCGGACGAGCTCGGTGCAATATCTTTATAATTTTATCATGAATCTAGCCCTGACTTGATTTGAAAAAACGGATGCTACGACCGTTTTAAAAATTTACTGAAAAAAAAAAGTTGTCAGTCATAGGAACTGCCGATAGAAGTGAAAACTTATAACTCAGAATTTGATAGCTTACCTTGGAAACTACACGGGTGTAACCGGAGGGCGTGGCCTCGCTATCCTGGCATGGTCATCTAGAAATGCGTCAGCATTTCCCATTGGCTGATGCGTTTCTAGATGGTCATGCCATGATGGGCAGGCCACACCCTTTTAGCATTTCTCAATGAATGACGCATTTAGATAGCCAATGGCTATGGTCCCGAATTTACCCGAAGATTTCTTATCATATCCGAGCGTGACGGTAGAATTCATTTCACAGCCCACGAAAAATCTGTCTAGGCGCGCCAAAAGAAGTTTTTACTTCAAAAACTTGTGATATTTCTGGTGTGCACGAGAAAGTGTCCCTGTCTATCAGTCTGACATTTAAACTTCCACATTTACAGTATTAGTTATATTTAACTGTGTATTTGACATGTCTCGAACGTTCTCAGTTGAAGAACAAAGGATGACGAGAATAAGGCCCGGGGGACACAAACATTCCTTCCATTGTATTGCTCTTTGATACTTGCCACTTTCGGAACTATGCGGCGCCGGGCCGGAGTTACGTTTGTTATTGTTGTAGGAAGCCCAGTTGCGAATGTCCCGTGGCAGCCGCCGGTCAGGTAACAGTGCACTGTGCGAACCTTGTCACACAAATATCAGCTGTAGGCTGCTTTTCCATCAGATCCAAGTTCGCATATGGCAGAATGATGCGTAGCGAAGGATGTGTTTGTAAAGAACCAATACTATCGCTTCATTTACCTCGCCTCGGTCAGCACAGCTCTGGTGGAAACGGCTCAGCGGAGCTAGAATTTTGTGCATACAAAACAAGCGAGGGATGTGCGCGAGGAAAGTGTTGCGAGGTGTACGACATAATGTACCAACCAGTCCATAGACGGAGTCGCAACGCATCCTCGCACCACACATTATTCACAGCTCCGCTACACATCCTCGCACATCTCTGGTGGAATCGCAGTCTTAAAGACCGTTTTCTGAAACGTTTATTTGTGTCACGTTAAGCGTCTATGATGCCAGAAACAGATGATGTTTTTTGTTGGGCTAGTAAATACATGTTTCATTTCAGTTTGAAGTGATTTTTTGTAGAGTTATCCGCTAAAGTACTGTAGTACTTTGTCGTTTCATCAATTTTATTTACAGTATAGTTTATTTGAATGTTAATTTTGAATTCGGTGTTGATAGCACTAATAATAAACTAAAAGTGTGCGAACTTCACATTACCTTGGGATCTGCGTCGTGGCAATTTTGTAGCTCTATTTATGATCATTGCTATTCAACGTGGTAATGTCACCAGAATGTTGTGTACGCTTATGATCGACTTGATCTAGGCTTCTTAGCCTATGGAATAGTTTAGATGTGTTACTTAGTGCAAGTAGATATATTAATGTAGTGGAATTTTCATTGTAATTTATTTGGTTGATCTTCCAAAGACTCGAACAAAAAGATTTGACTATACATTTGTGATTATAGCGTCTATCTAGGCTGCGGAATGCGTTGTCTGGGTGGGGTTTTCCCTATGGTTACAATCTAGGAGTCTTCAAATCGAGAGTGAATCGGTTTTTTTTCTAGGAAAGTACGCTCCATTGTCAACCGCTTCGTCGCTTAACTTCAGGCGAGATGGCTGTCATGGCGTCAAGTGTACAACTTTACCATAATAGTTAAACAAAATTAGTAAAAGTTAAAAATGCCCTTTAAAAATGCAAATGCCAACCTGGACTGTTATTTCACCTAGCACAACTTCTTCGCATTTCAGACTACAACTCCAGAACGCGGTTTTCGGTACTCCTGTTATATTTCTAGAAATGTTCGAAAACTAGACTTGAACAAGTTTGCAAACAATGTACCAGGGGTTCATAGTTAGGCGGAGTTGGACGTGACGCGCTGGAGTTGTGATCGGATCGCGACAACTTGCGTCTGGTGTTACTTCTTTGTCACATTTTGCCCTTTCAACTTCGCGAACTATCCGCGAAACTTGGAAACAAGATATTTTCCTCTAGGAGTCCATGACGTCGCGTCGGCGTCGTGGCGAGTCTGAGGATTTAGAAGACACTATGTTTATTTTTGACTACTTTAGACTACATATTTTTTTTTTATAGCATAGAGTGACGAGTCGAGCAGGTCATGTGCCTGATGGTAAGCAACATGCCTGCCACATAACAGCACAGTAACACGCAGCTATTGAAACGTGATAGTCCCACAGAAATCTAAATAATAAGGTAATAGAAATGGCATAACTCTCAAATTACTTGCAAAACGCTTGTCGCCACATTTCCCCTACCCCCGCGATCACTACTACATGCGCGTACTATTCCAATACAAATTCACTCACACACCAATAGCTGCACATTATCAACCTGGGTCTGTGATTGCACCACACACATCCATAAACGCTTATCAGTGAACCTACTAATACATTGAAAAATTATCAATTTTTCACATATACGCTAGTGCTTGACAAAAATTAAATCATATCGATATTTCAAAGTACGGTCCAATTTTAACATTCGATAAAGGTTATTATTGTATGTTATGTAGTTATACCCACAAAATAAGCTTAAATTTATATATTTTTGGCTGTTCCTGAACTTGTTTTTAAATTTATTTTATGTTTTGTACAATTAGAGGTGTTAAAATTTTTGGAAATCCGTATTTAGTTCCCGCGTCACAGGCGTTGCCTAGTGCGGGAGCTATAGTATATTCTAAGATGTTGTGCCACCCATAAACATAAGCTATACCTACTTCGTAAAACTTGACTTGCTATCCAGCACCATGTTTATGTTTATGTAAATAAATGTTTTTTCATTTTTTCATTTTTTCATTGATTTCATTAATTAGGTGTATTACACTACAACAAAGTCAATATGCCTACCTATAAAATAAGTGAGTCACATGGGGTATACTATTGTTTCGAATACTGAACTATGTAATTCTGACACCACATGGGCTTAGGTATAGTTGAAGAACAAAGGTTGTTGTATATTTTGTACATCGAGCAACTCGATCTTCCGCGCAAGCACGGAAGGGAAGTAGCCTTTGCTAAAAATTATTGTTCAAATCTTTCTGTCATTTCTTGCGGGAGGGGAAAGTTGCACACTAGCGTAAAGCCGCACTATTACATACAAAACATACCTGTACCGATCCATTGCCGACCATACTCACACAGCCAAATCACTAACACATAAAAAATAAAGGACCATTCACAAATCTAGCCCCGCCCTCAGTGTATTCCACGCCACAGTATATTATCAAACTCCATGGTCCACGCGGACTTGTACTTTGACAGAGGGGAAACGCTGTGTATGCCTACTCCCTTCCGTGTTGCTCGCTGATTTTGTATGAAAACTAATAAAGTCTTAAAAATAAAAGCTTACAATAGATAAATACTGCCTCAGTTATCTTAATATTTATTTTGCACGGACTAACAATCGCGCGTTATAGCCAGTATGTATATACTTTTGTTAATAATTAATGAATTATGAAGTAATGTTTACCGCGAATTAAAAGATTGTACGTACGGGTGTAATGTTAATTGCGTACAATTTTTTTTATCGATTTATTATGTTACTTTATCGATAAAACTATGTAAAATTTAAAATAAAATTTTCATCGTTTATTTTTGGGAAAGTAAAATTGGACCGTCACAGCACTAACTCACAATCGCTACCTGCGGTTGTACCATGGAAGATTAGAAGTTATGAAGATATCTTTAATTTTACATTACATTGCTGTTTATGCTTGTACCACTTTAGATGTTAATTAATGTATGCAGCAATGGTATGCAAAATGACGATCACACCAAAAATTTATAACTATCATAGTGAATCATTGGGCTCCGTTTATTTTATTAAAAAATACAATTAAAATAAAATAAAATACCTATCGGTGAAATGTAATCTCATTATTGGTATAATTGCAAGTTGTGGAAGAACTTCCACAGTTGTTTATGCTGCATAACACAAGTTTTTAAAGATGATTCACGCCTGCCGGTTCGAACAAGACTAAACTACAATTCGAGCACTGGTGGCCTACAAGTCACCTGTGCGGCGACAATGTCACGCGGTCATGCGACTTCTAGTACCTTATTATTTAGATTTCTGTGTGATAGTCCAAATCATTACCTAGCACTGCACTGCGCTCGTCACCCAGAGTTCAAGATATTATGTCTCTTAGCCCTGTAATTTCTCTGGAATCATTGCCCTTCAAACCGGAACACAGTAATGTTTGCACATTACTGCTTGGCGGTAGAGTATTTGGCAAAGGTGTGGTACTTCCCCAGGCGGACTCTGCTAAGAGTCCTACCACTACTGCTAAGAGTCCTACCACAACTACTAAGAGTCCTACCACTATTATGTTTACTTTACACTATGTGGACATTTGTTTGTACATTTTAATGGCAATTATTCTACTAAGATTATAAATCTCAAAGTTTGGATGTTTATTCTTCAATCATGATGGAACGGCTTAACGGATACAATTGTACAACCGTAGATCTATCAGCTATCATGGTCGTATTTTCATCAAAAATCAAATGAATCGTAGTTCGAAATCATCCCTTGTGTTGGGTATTTCTCAAGTACTTGGTACGGCGAGCGGCCGAAGAAGGGTCGTCTGGAGGGAGATAAGGAGTCTCCGTTCCATCGAATATTATCTAGTCTATAGTCTATGGAGCAGGACAATATGTATATAGCAGACCGTTTTTGAGGGGTGAAAATGTTAAATATAAATAAATGGGTAGGAAACTGAATAAAAATTGATAAATTTATAAATATGTTTACATTTAAGTTTAAAGTTATGGCTGCTCCTGTCGGGAGGACGGCGACTGTCGATTTCAAATCGAGTTCAAATCCCACACACACAGTGAACACAAACACAAAAGACAGTGCTTTTCAGAGTAATGTGCGTAATGCTGTTAACTTCAAAACAAAACAGTAATGGAAAACATTGTGGGGAAACCAATATATTCTTTAAATCTTTCGAGGTCATGTGTCATCCACCAACCCGCATTGAGCCAGCGTGGTGGATTATGGCCTTGAGTCTTTGCGAGTCAAAGCCCCGAGTCCCAGCTGCGGGACATTTACATTTAGTGACCTGCTTATTCTACATTCCAGTACTGACTGAGTAGTTATGTTCACTATTGTCGTAGGTTATGTCGTATGGTACTTATTGTACCATTATAATATCAGATTAGGTTTAATTCGGCTGCTGAATTCGATTTACTGCACTCGACCGTAGACAATTTATCGCTCGCCACCCTGGGGTATGCTAATGACAGCACACTCTCCTGCCAGGGCGTGAGCACACTAACACCGCACAAATAACAAACTAAACTGGCATAGCTCATCAGTATTCGTCTGCAAGTACGCACGAATGGCTCCAAATGCTAATCAAATTCTTGTTTTTGTTCTGCCGACCTTTTGCCTAATTTAACGAGGCCGTCCTATGTAAACTCAGCTTTAGGATGTTTGCTGCGGTCTCCTGAGAGCCTCGTAAGTGAGTACCAGGAGGTCAGAGCGGAGCGGAGGTGTGTTTGCTTTCGGCCATGTTTTCTGAAGGAGCGGGGTTAATCGACCGGATACGTTTACGTCTGTGGTCCTAGTCGCTCTGTGCGCTGCTCGCTACTATGTTATCGTTGAAAACATCTTAAATAACCATCCGGTTAAGAATAGTAATCTTAAAGTAATATCCTAAAATATCTGTAATAAATAATAAAATAATCAATTAATTATTCATTGAACTAAACAAAAAAAACAGAAAAACTTAAATAAAAAAAGTAACAAACCAGAAGCTGAATATTGGCAAAAAAATTAAGACATGTCAATTTTGGACAGAGCCAAATTGTTCACGATTTTTTTTACTGGTTAAGTATTATTTGTATCTGGTGATATTAAAATACTCGCATTAGCTATTTTATCAAGGAAAAAATGTAGTCTGACCTTATTTCAAATTTTACTGTAACTTTGAAAAACACATTCAAAGTAAATAAACTCATTTGCCCGCCCTCAGTTCAGGGGCCGAATGGGGAGTGTAAAACCGAAGCCTCCGTTTCCAAACACTCATTCCTTAAATATCTCCCGAAACCGCTGCTCAAAACAAAACAAAAAAAACCGGAAACCGAACACCAATTACGGTTTCCGGCGATTGGCAAACAGCTCGAATAATTTCTCTAACGAACGCAAAAAGAAAAATAACGAAGATTTGTCGAAAACCTTTGCGTAAAAATCTACTGAAGAAATAAACTTGTAAATGTCTATTGTATCGGCAATTTTAAATTACGCTGCTCATTCGTCAATTGGGATAAACAAACTTGAGATAGCAATAACGCTTATCATTCTGTTACAGGTAAAATAAATTATGATTTATTTGATGAACCTGTAGAGTATTTTTTCATAAAATAGAGTGACGAGACTAAAAGACGTCTGAATAATGGTAAGCAACAAGTCTGCTCGAACAGCACAATGTACCGCAAGTATTCAAACGAACGAAGAGTTTTAATCTCTACCATGCACTGCATACTTTACTCGATGATCAAAGATTATTTACCTCGTTGACCTGTCAGGTATCTTCTTGATGGATTGATTACTACAATGGCAATGAAACTTAAAGCCATTACTAAAATTACTGAAATTTAATAGTTTTGACAACGGATTTACTAAGTTAGCGTGTTTTAAAAGCGAAACATTCCTGATTCTGTCTCGACTGAGTAGATGTTTGTATAATGGGTTTAAATGTCTCTTCTAGGTCTAGTTATTCATTATGAGAATAGCTTTATGTCTCTGGTATTTATAAAAAAAGGAATTCAATTAAGATTAAAACGATAGCTCTGGGAAACAGAGTGTTTTTTAAAAATCATACTCATCTTTCAAATACTTATTTTGTTTTATATTATCTATTAAAATTTTGTGATAAACATTAGTATCATATAATCCACAAAATACTGCTTATATTATATGTCTTTTTAGTAGTTTTTTTAAATAGCCACAGACCTACGTGAGGCGTAGCATCTACTTCGCCGCTACGCTGAACCGTAGACTTGTGGATGTTCTACGAATGAGAATGTTAAAGGTGATACAATCCTCGATGGACCGTGGAACCTAGAAGAAACCGATTCACTCTATACTTGAAAATACCAAGATATTATATAAATTGGAAAATCCCACTCAGGCAACAAATTCCACAGCCTAAATGTTCTTATTACAAAAGTGGAATCATACCTCTTAGTTCGAGTTTCTGGAACGGGAACCATTCTTACAACGTATTCATCATCATCAGCCTGTGTTCGTTCACTGCTGGACATAGGCCTCTCCCATAGTACGCCACTCAGCTCGATCCTCGGTCTTACGTTTTCAAGGTATTCATTACTTCGATAATTTATTTAATTTGAAAAAACAAATAGAACAAAGTACATACTCGAAGTTTTAATATGGAGCTGATTTTAAAATATAGGTATTTTTTATGAAATATGGTCCAATTTCGAACTAGTTTTAATGAGTTACAAATTCAACAATTTGTATACCAAAATTATATAAAAATAAATCAAATTCGTTGAAACACATTTAAAGTTAATTTAGTTTCCCCACATCGCAGACATTATTTGAAGCCGCTTTTCGAATAATGTTAAATTAAGCAGATAGCGAAATTGTGAGATAACCGTGATCACAGCAACCCTCTGCGGCCTCGCGGGCCGCATTTATCATTTCACATTCGTAATTTTCATAAATAATGTGTCGCCGAAGATTCGTGCCTAATGTGGTTCATTTAACATAATAAATTGGTCCCGCCGTCTGCGCTTTGAAGCGAGCTCTGCCTTCGCTTTGTGCTCACGGCTTCTACAGAAGGATTAATCTTGACGTTCTGTATGAAGTGCTTACTGTCTTTATGGGAAAGCATCATTAGCAGTAGATGACGCTTCTTATGTAAAGATAGACACAACTACAACTAATTTAGGCATAAAATATTTGATTTTTTTTCGGTGTAGCGTGTCAAGATGAGCAGGACATCTATCTGATTGTAAGTAACATGCCTGCCCAAAACAGCACAGTAACACGCAGTAATTGGAACAATAAGAGTCCAAATCATTACCCAGTTATTTCTTAGCCCAGTAATTTCTCTGGAAACATTGGCCTACAAACGGGAACACAGTAATGTTGAACACTACAGCTTGATTTTAGAATAACCGGCAAAGGTGTGGTACTTCCCCAGGCGGACTCTCCAAAGAGCCCTACCACTACAAAATCCCAGTTTTACCTCTATGCCCAGTAATTTCACTGGAAACATTAACTTTCAAACCGGAACATGGTTGCCAGATCTAGAGAAGTTTATTCATTCAATTCCAAGCTAGGAAAGCTTCAACTCAACGTGACGCCCAAAATTCGATACATACATTGTAATAATTCTTGGCTGGCATCGTTTTATTCACTTACCCATAAAAAACAATATCAAGGAAGAATAGTACTCTCATTTTCTGTCATTGTTTTTTTTTGTATTTCTAAATGGATTGATCATTGCTTGGAGTATGTTTAGCTAAATTATTTTCATTATCGACAGATTAGCAGTAGAAAACTATCTTCTTGGTTAAATTACAGATAATAAATTACGTCATCAGCGTCTCTGTTGTTGCTGATGATCACAAATGACGGCTACCGCTTACCATCAGGCGGGCAGTATGCTTATTGCTTCTCATCCTTTAAAAAATAGATAATTGAAAAACTGTTATTTCGATACAGCGTGCGCAGTCAGGAGGTTTCCCACTCTGGGGCCCCAACTACCGGAAGCTTATGATCTGATCCGCTGCTGCCGAACTAAGATGAACCTGACGTTACGTCAAGTTTTTATAGTTTGTATTTTTTGTGCTATGTAAAAACAGGCCCTAAAGCGAAAATAAATAACAAACGTATTAGATACTCGAATAAAATAGAAATCTCATTTCGAAAACCTTTGTTCTGCAAAATTACATGTAGTTTCATCGAAATTGTGTACGTTTACTAGAAATACGAATAGGAAAGTGAAATAAATGAAAATGAGAAGTTAACCAAACCTCCCGAACCGAAACAGCAAATGGATCCGATACTCAAAGATATATTTGATAAAAGCGAAAGATCGTCAATAAGTGTAATATCAGAGTCAGCGACTGCGATCGGAAAAATTCTCTCCCCTAAATCATCGTTGCCAGCGAAATGAAGGAATTTTTGCCAGCAAGCACTTTTCTACTCCTTTGTATAGTGGCCAGGGCGACAGTACAGGCAACGTGCCGTAAGGGTGCTTTGCGCTCACACTGTAACGCAATGTACTCCCACACATTATTAATAATAACCCATGATACTCATTAATAACAACGCTTTCTATTGTTAAAAAAAAATTTCAAAGTCGGTTCTGTAGATTCGGATAACCTCCTAAACACTCGCAAGATTACAAACTTTACCTGTTTATAAAATTAGTAAATAAAACACAAGACGGGTTGATGTTATAGTTGACTTATGCGGGTTGAACTTAGACGTGTATCTGGACATATGCCTTTGCAGCCTTTCTGATCACACTTTTTCTTGTACCATTTCATACATTTTCATATCAAACAGTGTGAGCAGACAGAAGCGAACAAATGATTACGAATAAAATCTAGCATCCATGAATATGTCATATAACATTCCTAAAATTGTCTATTTGTAATGTTACTTTCTAAGAAAACAAATAAAATGTCAAACCATTACTGTCTATACATTGAGAATCAACGAAAATACCAATACCTAAACATGCCACTTCAATGGTGGTCATTAGTTTGACGCATGTCTTCACATCTCGATCAATACACCACTAAAATGATATTTGTTGATGATATGATGATCAATTTTGAGAAATAAATGATAGAAAATATTTGTGCACATTCTTCACAATACTATCTACTACTGAATTGAAATCAGACAAAAAAAAGCTTTTATTATGCGAACTATAGAAATGCTCTTAGAGTTATATTATTTTAAATACTTTCTAATTTAGACTCACTCACACGCATAACTAATATTCCACGTTTAGTTTTCGTGTTTCTAACGGATAGAACGTTTTTTTTACCAGCTCGGTTTCCACATAACCAGGAAACATGGTTTACTAGCGGCCCGCTCCGGCTTCGCTCGAATATATATACCTAGATATCAACTGCAGCGCCATCTGCCGGGCTGATTTGTGAATCCTTCCAGAGCCTTCCAGGACCTTCCAGGGATCTACCCAAACGTTTACAAAAAAAAACATTCAAATCGATTTCGATTCGATTCGAGGAGTTCAATAACAACGAAAAGTGGCATTGATTTTTATATATATAGATATGCAATCGTATATTTGCAATCGTTAGCATGTGATTCTTAATTGCTTTCCTACAAATCACACAATGCAAAGCATCGATAAATTCAAGTCGCGCGCGCGAACGAAACACGTCGTGCATAGTAAAGTTCGTAGTGCGTGCAATGATTAGAACCCAGTTGATTTACTGGTCCATACTGTATTGGTCGAGTTACTTTCAATTAAGACGCGTGAATCGGCATTTAGTTTTTTTACTCTCAGTTCTTGGGAGGTGGCTATTAGTTTCCTTTGAACGGTCGCTGGGATCGGAAAGAAAATATATTTTCCGATATAAATAATTACAAAAAAAGCACTCAAGATAAATCGTTGGAGTGTTTGTGTTGATTTTGTGTAAACAATGGTGGTTACATCTTGAACTTCAGCAATTTTATTTCGCTACTAGCTGCCCGTCCCGGCTTCGCCCGTGGTACTTAATATATAACCTAAAGTACTTAGTGATTACGTACATATCCAACGCTGAAAGAGGT
Source organism: Ectropis crepuscularia (assembly GCA_963693475.1). Classification (NCBI taxonomy): domain Eukaryota; kingdom Metazoa; phylum Arthropoda; class Insecta; order Lepidoptera; family Geometridae; genus Ectropis; species Ectropis crepuscularia. The sequence continues at coordinate 1,072,462 of OY856355.1, forward strand.
TTTGCAATCGGTCCAGTAGTTCCTGAGATTAACGCGAAAAACAAAAAACCACTTCAGCTATATAATATTAGTATAGATAGACTTATGCAGAAGTATCATTTTGTCTAATACAATGTTGAAATAGTTCAATCTTAGGTGGATCGCTCTTAACAAACATAAAATTACTATTTCACAGCGTAAAAAGATTACATTATTTAAAAAAAATCAGTTACAATAAACCTATAGTGTAAGTTTATACATTTACACTGACCAAAATTCGAAAAGAGATGTTAAACATAGTTTAGAACGTAACTGCGATACATTAGTATACAGTTTAAAGTTGGCTGATTTATAGATTTGCAGAGCAAAATATTATTGTATGAAGTCCGCGTTGTTTGCTGCAGAAATACAAACAAACTGGCGAAAACCAGAAAAAGAAGCACGAAGCAAGCCGAGATGTAATTACGAAAGTTCGTCTGTAGCGGCGGGATTGCGTCTTCCGTTAAAATATTTTTAGCTAGTTTCCTCTTGAAGATTTGAAAAACATTACCGCATCGGGTTTTTCATTAATCTTGTTGGAAATGTTTACTTTGTATTTTTGTTTGAAAATATGTTTTGAGCGTTGCTGGTACCTTATCGTCAACATCCGCAGCCTTCTTTATACCACACAGCCATACACAAGCACGCATACATCATACATCCTTCTAATATTATAAGTGTGAAAGTTTGGATGTTTATTGCTCGATCACGTCGGAGTACTTGAACGGATCGGGTTGAGGTTTGGAACACAATTATAATATAGTGTGGAACGACACTACTTTTTATCTACGAGAAAGTAAGGAACGAAAACTGCGCTTGTAATACTACGGGCCATTATTGGTATTGTACATATATGCCTCTTTTTTATCTGTCGCGATTTCGATGTCAGATTCAATTGGTACAGGATTAAGAGATTAGAACACCACCTCATAAAGTACTTCCATTGGGTATAACTAAGGTACAATCGAACCATTTAATTCTTTACGTGCGTGAGTACATATTTTTCATAATTTAAGTTAAAATAGAACCCGGTCTCGGCGCGCGATTTATTTCCCCATTCAAATCCAGCCAATAGAAGACTCCAATAAAATCACCATTTTTATAACGTACTCGCGACGCGTGTACGTACCTCGACCACAGACCACGTGCATTCATAGACACTGCAACCGCGCTAACAGACTTCGTAGCAAGAGTGTGTTGTGATAACACTAGAATCGAAACTTTCTTTAAAAAATTAGGGATAATTTAAAAGCCTATTCCAGTTCAGTTTTCATCTATATCCTCGGGTTCTTGCGGCGTGATGAATGACTGAATGACTAATATTGAAATGACCAACCACTATAGGAAAACAGTAAAACTCCAAACAACTGGCGGCCTCATCGTTTGAAATAAAATTGAGTAACAAACATCCAATATGTAAACATCCAAACTATGGTTCAACATTTGAAATGTTTAGTATAATCTTATCTTACCTGCAAACAGCAAAAAAGATTTGTGTAAATGTATTTGTAAACTTTCACATTTATAATTTTTGTAAGATGTGAATATTTGGATGTTCGTTGCTCAATAATGTTGCAAGAAGTGAACGGATCAGGTGGAAATTTGGTATGGAGACAGATTTGGACTGCTTACCCAAATATTTATACCAAATATACAAAAAAAATTGGCAGTCATAGGAACTGCCCATAGAAGTGAAAACTTATAACTCAGAATTTGATAGCTGAAGACCGTGAAACTACATAAGTGTAACCGGAGGGTGAGGCCTGGTCATCATGGCATGACCATCTAGAAATGTACCAGCATTTCCCATTGGCTGGCGCATTTCTAGATGGCCATGCCATGATGGGCAGGCCACGCTCTTTTAGCATTTCCCATTGAATGACGCATTTAGATAGCCAATGGTTCCGAGTTTACCCGAAGATTCCTTATCATACCCGAGCGTGACGCTAGAATTCAATTCACACCCCACAAAAATCTATCAAGGCGCGCCAAAAGAAGTTTTCACTTCAATAAATTGGCAGTCATAGGAACTGCCGATAGAAGTGAAAACTTATAACTCAGAATTTGGTAGCTTACTTTGGAAACTACGCAGGTGAAACCGGAGGGCGTGGCCATGAACATTTCTAGATGGCCAGTGGGCAATGCTGACGCATTTCTAGGTGGCCAATGGCTAAGGTCCCAAGTTTACCCGAAGATTTCTATCATTCCCGAGCGTGATCTTTCAATTCAAAGCCCACGAAAAATCTGACGGGGTGCGCCAAAAGAAGTTTTCACTTCAAAAACGCTAAAAAATGGTACAGCCCTTTCGTAAGAGTACGACCAAAAAAATAGTGATTACGATACTGTTATAAATATAAGTGAAATAAAACAAAAGTTTGTCACGCAAAATACATGAAGTAGCGGTGTCTATCCCATGCCGTGTTTGTGGTGTCGATACATTTTGATACATTCCGTGAAACTGTTTAATGGCTGTACATCACGTCGGATCGAGCGCCGAGAGTGCTTTGTTTCCAAAAGTTGTTAAAAACGTTATTTAAATTAATTTATAAATAGCCGTTGTTATATGTTTTTCCCAGCGATTGTTTCTGTTAAGTATATGCTTGTATCATATACCCCCTGTACTATACTAGTTTATAGTTAAATAATTAATATGGACTTTATATAATCTTTAAAGAATGCTTTTTTTAAAAAAGTTTTCTAGATTTTAAAACGTAGCCGTATAATGTAGCCGCAAACGAAGCCGAATGATGGATAGTAATGCTTGTAATCCTTGTAGTGTTTGGTTTACGCCCTTTTAATTACACATGAATACAAAAGGGTGCAATCCTCATAAAAGCTAATTAGTCCGTCAGTTAGATTGCTAATAAAATAGCCACGTGCGAGTTGGACTCGCCCATGAAGGGTTCCGTTCCAGCAAGTAACATAATATACATAGTACACATAGTTCTTGTAGTTCGTTGTAACTTTGATCGAAGTTTTAATAATAGTGTATTTATGACGTGCTAAAAAAAAACTACTCATCAGATCGAGTTCAAACTAATTTTCGTTGGTAGTTTTCATGGTAATGTACATCATATATTTATTTTAGTTTTTTCATTCTCTTACTTTAGAAGTTAGAGGGGGGGGGGGACACACATTTTACCACTTTGGAAGCGTCTCTCGCGCAACTTATTCAGTGTAGACAAAAATTATATTAGAAACCTCAACATCATTTTTAAGACCTATCGATAGACACCCCACACGTGTAGGTTTGATGAAAAAAAAATTAACCTAATTTTTGTTTTTTTTAAACTTTTGTAAAAATCTTAATGCGGTTCACAGAATACTTCTACTTACCAAGTTTCAACAGTGTAGTTCTCATAGTTTCGGCAAAAAGTGGCTGTGACATACGGACGGACAGACAGACAGACAGACATGACGAATCTATAAGGGTTCCGTTTTTACGTTTTACGGAACCCTAAAAATATTGTACACGTATTTTTTCTTTTGTTTTACAAACTAAAAATGACGAAGATACAGTGCTTAGAAATTACGCGTGACGTTACTCGTGGGTACGATTTTTACCCATGAGTGACGTCGCGACCCCCACTCTCGAAGTTTGATGATCTATATCTTTGTCGATTTTTTATATTTTGAAAAAACAAAAAACACCTACCTGTACAAAACAAAAAAAAAATCCATGATCTAGATTCTAGACTAATCATAACTAATTAGAATTGGTGTATTTTCGACCCAGTCCGGTACCCTAATATACAGATACTAATCCTGCTAATATTATAGATGTTGATGTTTGTTGCTTAATCACGGCGGGAACGTCTTAACGGATCGGGTTGAAATTTGTAACACAATTAGATATGGTCAGGAATAATACATACGCTACTTTATATCACGGGAAAATTACTTTAACGGAGCCGGGAAAACTGCGGGGCGCCGCTAGTAAACATTATTCTAGTATTCATATAGACAATCCGAAATGGCTTGCATTCTCCATTTATCTTCTCGATCTCGAAATCCCAAATGCATTGGTCGATTTAAATTCCGAATGGAATGGCGTCCATATCCTCGCGCTGTGAAGCCGGCGATCAATCTGGCAACACTGGTAACGCCGAGTACAGAACCTACAGAATGGAAAGAAATATAAAAATCATTTTTTTTTTCGGAAAAGCAATCACTGACTTCAATTTAAAATTGAACTTAATACACTCGACCTCTGAACACGTGTGCACCTCTGAAGTACGATCTACCAAACAATAAAACGATAATTAAAATCGATTCACGCGTAACATACATAAAAACTAGCGGCCCGTTCCGGCTTCGCTGGAATAATAACCCAGATTTGTGAATCTTTTTTGTAGTGGTAGGACTCTTGGCAGAGTCCGCCTGGGGAAGGACCACACCTTTGCCAATTATTCTACCGCCAAGCAGTAATGTGCAAACATTACTGTGTTCCGGTTTGAAGGGCAATGTTTCCAGAGAAATTACAGGGCTTAGAGATATAACAGCTTAGATCTCTGGGTGACGAGCGCAGTGCAGTGCAAGGTAATGATTTGGAATCTTCATGTTCCAATAGCTGCGTGTCACTGTGCTGTTATGTGGCAGGCATGTTGCTTACCATCAGGCACATGTCCTGCTCGTCTCGGCACTCTTTATTTAAAAAAAAAAAAAAAAAAAAAATCTAAACCATCCATGGCAACCCTAAACTTTAATAAAAACACGCAATATCTTTAGGTATGTAAGTTTGCACCCGAGCCCCAAGATACAAGTCTTATACTTAGTTTGGGGCTCACTGTCAATTCATGTAACGTAGGTATATGTACATCGTAATTTTCAATTGTAAAACGCACTTTCTTGTATTGTATTCTGTTTGGAAATAAACTATTCTTATTCTTAATAACAAAAAAGACGATAATTGATCAGTTATCGAACGGGATGAAAGATGATTCAATTACTAAAATGACTATTAAAAAATAGAGGTTGGTGATAAAAGAGTAAAAATGTATGGTTGTATGTATTTTTTAACGCCACGTTACGAAAAAATAAATACAACATTTTGTCCAGAAAAAAAAATTAGGGGTGAACAACCCTTATCACTTAAGGGTATGAAAAATAGATAATAGCCGATTTTCAGACCTAATGAATATGCGTTTAAAATTTGGTAAAAATCAGTAAAGCCGTTTCGGAGGAGTAAGGTAACTAATAACATTGTGACACGAGAATTTTATATGTAAGACTAGCGGCCCGTGCCGGCTTCGCTCGGATAATAACCTAGCTACCAACTAAAGCGCCATCTGCCGGGCTGATTTGTGAATCTAAACCATCCAGGGCCCTACCTAAACGTGTACAAAAAAAATCATTCAAATCGGCCCAGCCGTTTAGGAGGAGTTTATTAACAACGAAAAGTGGCATTGATCTTTATATATATAGACTAGCGGCCCGTCCCGGCTTCGCACGGGGTCAATATTTTTTGTTAAGTAGGTATGCTAAATGAAACGTACATGACCAAAATTTTCCAAATTATCAAAATTAGAAACCAAAACTTTAAAGAGTAAAAACATTAAACTGGCTGGCCTGGTGGCTTAGTTGGTTGAGGGCCGTTTTGTAAAGCGGCGGTTTAACGATCAGCCGGATTGAATACGGCTGATTAAAAAACCGCCGGAATGTATTCGACGCCATACGTCATTCAACACGGCTAGCCGTTAAGTAATAAAGCGAGAGATTAGCCGCCTCTTTCACAATTTTTAGTTCCGATTCTTAACACTCATGGCACTGCCTGACATAACAACAACTATGGCATTGAATAGGTACTGCAAGTGTGTTGCTAAATTACTAAAGTGACAGTGGATTCTGGAGTTCGGAGGGATTGTACACAATATTATTGGAGTGTCACTTGTCACCCTGGGTGTTACTTGGAAACTATTTCGTTTCCACCGTCCACCTTGTTAAGACTAAATCGGACCGGGTTGGTTACATGAGACCCAGATCCGACTCGGAGCACACCGACTCCATATAGTCTTGGCGCTACTACCTCTGGAGTGTATTAAAAAAAATGCGGGAGCCAGAAGCTCAAGGGAGGTCCTGAGTGGAGCAAGCCATGCAAGTAGCCGTAGTGTATCGCAGGCCGAGTATGGAGAAGCGACACTCAGGGCTGACCGCAGAGCTTCTGGCGGGAGCCCACCCGGAGTCAAATCTGGATGATAGACCCTTGTCTATGGAAGTGCACCATGTTTCTTAGCTGTGTACCGTCACCGATATCAATTTATGGGCTTTCAAACTTTATGTGAGAGGTAAAATGTTGTAAAAAATATTAAGGAATACCGTAAGTAATCGGTCAGTTTTTTCGGATGAATGAAATTAATTTTGATTTTGTTTATTTAAATTATGTTTTTTTAAATTTGGTCACCCTATAATATAATCAGTAATACAATACGGCTGAACGTGGGCCGCCTTATTGAAGAACGTATCGCAATGACAATGCGGCTAATCGTTGAACCGCCGCATTACAAAAAGGCACTATTTTTCAAAACGGCTAGCTGTAATGTAATACGGCGGAAACAAAATAATAATATTACCATAAATCGTAGAACCTAAGATAGGCCCTACCAAACTTCAGGGCGCACGCAATCATGTCAACGTTGGGAAGAGTGAGCTCACTCTTTCCGTTCTAGTCGGTTGCAGGACGCGGTGGACGCCGGACGTTTTCACCTATCATTATTCGTTGTCAATAACCAAAATGAGTAGCACCACAGCAAATCTCGCCGCTAGCGATTGTACGGGTCAAGTAGATTGGTTTTATGTAAACCAGATACGATACACACAGAGACGCAGTTTATTACCGATGTCAAGGTGCTCTGGGCACATCTATTGATTTATATCGATGAATATTACCACAAACAACTCTCAGCCTCAACGAACACCGGGAAATTGAAGCTTCTCTCAAAGGGATTTCCCATTGGCTATAATGTTGTAACAAACCCCCGTCTCGGCATGCGGCTTGGTAAGTTTCTTTTACACGATTTTAAAGTCTTGGAACCATGTACCAACGCGGTACATGATAAAAAAGTATTCTGAGATAACAACACTCTGACTGGGAAGGATGAACGCTGTACACTCTTCCTTATTCTACATCTACCATAGATCGTAGAACCCAAGATTGGCCTTCCCAAACTTCAGAGCGCACGTAATCATGTCAAAGTTGGGAAGAGTGAGCTCACTCTTTCCGTTCTAGTTGGTTGCAGGACGCGGTGGACGCCGGACGTTTTTACCTATCATTATTCGTTGTCAACAACCAAAATAAGTAGAACCACAGCAAATCTCGCCGCTAGCGATTATAGGGGTCAAGTAGATTGGTTGTTTGTAAACCACTTACGATACACACAGAGACGCAATTTATTACCAATTTCAAGGTTCTCAGGGCACATCCATTGATTTGTATCGCTGGCATTGTACCGCCACGTTGCGCCGCGCCGCGCTACAGTCGGCGCGCCGCGCCGGCCCGTCGCGTCGATAATTATTATTTCGACAGGATGGAATTTTTTAACTTCGTAATATCTTTTGAATGCAATGTCCGATTTTAATAATTCAAAAAGAAATCAGTAGGTATTAAAGCAATCTTGAATACGAAATAGTTTATTTGGATAAGAATTAATACAAATGTATGGATAACATGGTCTGAATTTGATCGGCATTTTTATCTTCTTTTAAAATATAAAAAAACAGTTGTAGCGACGTAATTACTGTAGTTAGACATATGGTCTCGCGAGGTTTTTTGTAGATTTTAATACGTTTTATAATATTGTAGAACATTGTTTTGTTCTATCATTGGTACTTTCCGCAGCGTATGCGATGAAAGCCATTTTATGGCTGTTTTTTTTATACCTTGCGTTGGTTTTAGTAAAGAAATGAAAGTAATTCTAATTTTTTCTCGTAATAAAAGTAGCCTATGTTACTCAGTGATAATGTAGCTCTCTTTTGGTAAAAGAATTTTTGAAATCGGTTCAGTAGTTTTTGAGTTTATTACATACATACAAAAATACAAAAATACAAAAATACAAAAATACAAAAATACAAATCTTTCCTCTTTATAATATTAGTATAGATATACAACCGAATTGAGATCAACTATACTCAGTTATACTTAATGGTCGGTTATAACGTCAGGACTTCACTAGTCGGTGATGTTCCGTTTGCGTCTAATTTACTTTAAATAGTCTCTCAAATCAAAAGGCATGGGCTCAGAAGTTCGTGGAAATTATCATTGAAAAAAAAAACAAAAAGTAAAATCTACATAATCATGTGTCCAAATCCAGAGTGAATCCTTTAATTGTAAGTAAGTGGACTGCATCGTGGAACATCGAATGAAAACGTGGGTTTTTATCTATGTACACTAATATTATAAGGCTGAAGAGCTTCTTTGTTTGAACGCGCTTGTCTCAAGAACTACTAAAAAAAAATTTCTTTCTTGGACATTTTACGTAATCCCTGAGTGCTATAGGCTATTTGTATGTATCTATGTATCTATGTATGCAAAACGGGCAAAATAAGGCCTCTATAATAATAATGTAATATATATAAATTTTTCACCAAGCATTTTAAAAAGACGCTTCTGTTTCACGTATCTGCTCACACAACAGTTAAACCTAGATTAATTCTGTGTAAAATTTTAAACTTTGTCTACTCAATGTTACCGATTCAAATAAAAATATATTGGCTGAAAGATGTTTAGAGCCTTTTATTTTTTTATCGCGTCGATGCGATCTCTGGAACGCTACAAAGAACAACACAAGTTTATAGGATTTATTGAATTTATCATAATATAAGTTGGATTCACCAACTAATTTTGTAAATGCGAAATTTTGTATGTTTGTGGCTTGGATCAAGTCGGAATATATGGATCGGGTCGAAGTTTCAAACACAGTTAAATTACTCTGGAATAACTCATGAGCTACTTTTTACCACGGGAAAATAACGGAAACGGGAAGCCGCGGTCATAAAGTTTAAACCTGACTGATATTTGGTTATAATTTCAGGAATTATTTTGCTATGCTCTTTTTGTATATATTTACTATGTAAATAATGACAAAAGTCCTTAGGGTTCCTACGTCCCTGGTCCAATTTGGAATGATACGTGACCACCCGTAATCCAAGATTGTTTCCGTTTGTGAAAGGTATATCAGACAAAGGCAACTGAGAAGGTATATTACAGGGTTACCATTTGGGATTAAAGTGGCGAAATTGACTAGAACCAATCGTGAAGTCCTTTTTTTGCTTCTGACTTTGGCGATTACGTAATTTGGCATCATGCCAGCAATACTGTTATTGGAGCGTATTTTTCGGTTTCAGTTCCATTTCTCTCTAAGAGGGTTTTAAATAATGGTCGTGTTGACCGCCATTTCGCGCACACTACTAAGAGTGTACCTATCGACGAAAACTCACTCGGGCAATGCATTCCACAGCCTAGACGAACGTCTATAACGTATCATAATCGTCAAACAGTCGCAGAGATCAACCTCTTCGTTCGAGCATTTGGAACGTCCACCATGAAACAATGTCGCGTTTTCGAATCACGAGTCGTCCGATAGAAAAAAAAGGCAACGTGGTATTAGATCATGCAAGTATCTGCGCTCTCCAAAATTCACCCAATAAAAACTGACAAAAAAGAGCTTAATTTATGTCCAGTAATAAGGATTCTGTTTTTGCACTATGAATTGAAGTATTGGCTACTTAAACATATAGTTTGTTTTTGATTTATGCACATAGCTCCGTCATCAACATTGCCTGATGGTAAGCGAAGATAACATTAGAAAAATCTTGAATAAAAGCCACAACAAACGAGAAAGATTACAGAGAAAAATTAAGAACCATTATTAAATAGAAACTAAGGGATCTGTGAAAGAAAGTATATTTGAAGGTAATGCAGCCTGACATAGAAGATAACTCCTCGCTATTATTCATAATTGACTTGCGCCCTTGATGTCAAAGTAAGGCAAGTCAGGCAAGAGTAACTGGCAAAGAGTACAAAGTGTCTAACCACAACAGCACGTAATTGTTTGGCGGTAGAATAAGTGAACCATAATGAAGTTTTATTTATCTTTTCAATCTACTTTGTTTGTTGCTAAATCTGCTACGGTAACCCTGTATAACGGTAACTGCGAATCTTCCCAAATTAGTCCTGCCCTTTGTAGTGCTTCGGAGAAATCTCACAAATGCCGGAATGGCGGATTGCTTTGAAGATCCCTGTCTAATGTTAAATATGTATTACTTAGTATTCATTTGGATATCAGATATTGCCTAAAAAGCTCTTAAATGAACTAACATAAAATTATTGGATTAAAATCTAAAATGTTTTAAAATAATGTTATATACATGTTCGCTACAAATGTCATATATATTTTTTGTATTAGTAAATAAATCGTCATTAGGCAATGTGCAAACTAATAAAATAGAATAGAAATACTGGAGAAAAAAAAACGTAATATAGTAAATATTTCTTAAACGTTGTGGGAACGTAATCGTTATTTTAAATAAATTTAAATGTCCTGTAGGTATATATTATACCACTTATATGTTTAAAAAAAATAGTCGTTTGCGTCGCTGTGTCAAATTAAATAAGATATTAACTTTTCGAAGATGACGGTGTAAAGTGCTTGAACATCCGTCATTGACACAACTTCCTATATCAAGCACTCTCTTCAAACGGTCGTAAATGAGACTCTTGTACAGAACTCCGTTTCCTTTATGGTCTCCTAGTATTAAACGGGCCTTTAAAGAGAAACTTTCAAAAACATTTTTCATCAGTAAGGGACAGTAGAATACTGAAATGTACCGAAATTTAAAAAAAACTTTTGATTTTGTTGAATGACTTTCTTTACATTAAATAAATTAATATTAATAAATATCGGTGGACATTTCACACACAACACCATCTAGCCCCAAACTAAGCAAAGCTTGTACTATGGAAGCCAGTCGGCTGATACATTACTTATGTATATTTTTTAATACATATTTAAATTTTATACATATTTTATCATGAAGAATTAATATAGAAAACAATAATCCTAATATACCTCTTCTACTAGGAACACTGTAGTTACGACGTTAGAACGAGTACACCTAAAGATTGAATCGCTCGATGGACTTGCAATTCTGATCTTATGCAAGATAATACAATAAAAGATTAAACTTACATTGTACAATGTACATCTCTCAAATGAGAAATTATGTGAAATTCAGCGCTCGTTTGCTGTTGTCGCTGTCCTATTAAATTTATCTCATTGTCCTGTATTGTCTCTGAAACATTGACTTTTTTTTATTGTCTCTTTAAAACACTTAATTAATAAACATGTATTAGGGTTCCATACTGTGCTGAGTGTATGGGCGTTCAGGAAAGCTCCAGGGGTTCTTGTCAATAAAATTCTGGAGTCGACCGAAAACTTGGGCCATTTACGTCAGTTCGACGTAATTGAGAACCTTCTGGAGGCGTTTTGGTAAATTTAATTACAAAATTCCTAGTTTATGAGTCGTCTCGCGGTAAACGATATTGATGGAAACTTGTTCGAGGGCAGAAACTATTGTTATCAACATTTGTTATTATATTTGGAATGTTTGAAGTCTGTTTCAAGGACGATTTGCACGGACTTTGGGTTTGGGGAATGGTAGATTAAATTGAAATGGGCTACAAACTAGTTAGCATTGTAGTCTAAATTAATCGATTTTGTTTATACGAAAGGTTAAACTATTTATATAAACAAGTAAAACTTTCCAAAGATGGAAGATCATGTGTGTTGCTTGCTTTTACTATTCTTATTGGTACACTAGCTGTGCCTCGCAGTGTATCTCGCTCCTTAACAGTTTCGTGAGTAGTTTTATTTAGTGGAAAAAAAAATTGCTTTGTTTAATTCCCAGCTTTCTCTCCGTGCAAACCGTTAAAGTATGGTTCATGTCCTATAAGCATGTCATGATGCTATAGCTAACAATGCCGGGATCCCTCACGGTTCTGTGTTGTCGCACACGCTATTTATCTTGCACATCAACAATGTCAGGTATTCTGTTACATTCATTATGTACGGGTGATGCACATTACATTGCTCGTGTCGCAAATATGCTTCCTGAGGAAGAGGATAAAAGGAATGTACAACTAGATTCTAAAAAAAAGTTAACACCACTAAGACACACACTTTAAAATTTGTATATAAAATATACTCCACCTCTCCGTGCTGGCAAAACGCTGTCATCATTATTTAATTCCATCAGAGGGTCGGAGAGGCGGTAGACCCCCAGGAAGAGTGTATGTTATTGCCACTACACGTTCAAAAATATTATATGTGCATTTTTGTATTTGCCAAATATTAATTTCTTTACATATTCCACGGAAACCTCTAACGAATTAAAAAGTAGCATTTATGTGTTAATCCCGGTTAATTTATTTATATGTACTACGTGCTTCCGTACAGAAATATGTGACAAAAAACTGACACACAAACTGCCGAATTCATAATATTAGTGTGATGCGGGTATATATTATTATGTATTATCATCCATTTACTACTAAGGTAGAACTTGTTTGCAAAGTTTATCTTATGGAACTTATTTCGTTCCTTATTTTTAGTTCAATTCATTCGTATGAACAAAGTTAAATATTATTTTCCACTTTTCAGAAGTTATTGCTTCCCAAAATGGCATTAGGCCAAAATCTCTTTCGCAGTTTTAATGTATTTTCTTAATAGCTATCTTGGAAAAGCCACCAGGCTCTCATAAAGTGGCACAAGCGCTCAAATAAAACATTTTAATTCCATAAGTCGCGAAACTATCGGTCTCCGAGAACAATAGACGTAAATCATTTCAGAACGCGGCTTCGCTCATCCGTGTTCCTGGACGTACTCTCACCAGATGCTATAATTAAAAAAGTTTCAAACTTTCATCTATCCTCCTCACACTCGATTACAAAAATTGCACCGTAGAAAGACGGAATGGGACAGCTATCTTTTTGGCGATCTACTTTTGCGAGAATCGGCGACTAGAAGAATACAAAGTTAAGCTTTTATTGTTCGTTGGGGAATTTTATGTGTTTGGTTTTATTGAATTGAGTCTTTTGTTGGAAACGGGCCCGAGGTACGATTCGGAGATTGTGAGCCGCTTTATTATTGATGCAGTCGTATGTGGAATACGCGAACGGGACTCGACGTACCAAATGAAATGTTATTGCTAAATGTATCCCTTTGTAAAATGTCACATGTATTTTTGTGCCCTTTTTTTCAGAGGTTTAAAAAAGCAGCCATGGATGCCATGCCATGGATGGAGTCTCTGATTAGAGTAATACATAAATTACTTATGTTTCATCAATAAACGTTCAGAGCCGCACTATACAGATTAGCAAACGTTAATGAAGCATGAATTATGTACATTATTTGACATTATAAACAAATGCCTTGTACTTTGTTTCCACTGTTGACATTCTTGATTGAGGTTCATGATTCATTACTCTGGCCGAGTGCAACTTAGTGGGTGTCACATATCTCTGAAAGATTTTCGGCAATCTCATGATGGTCGCCATCGCCGTTTAAGGTAGGGATAATAACACTCTAGTACTCCACGTTTGTGATAAGAACGTCTAGGTTGTGGAATGCGTTGCCTGAGTGGGTTTTCCCCGATAGTTACAATCTCGGTGTCTTCAAATCGAGAGTGAATCGGTTTCTTCTAGGTAAGCACGCTCCATTGTAGATCGCATCGTCGCCTAACATCAGGCGAAATGGTGGTCAAGTGCGAACCTATATTAGTTTTTTAAAAAAAGTACGTCCGGAATAATATGTCCTCAAAATAACAGACGGTGTTTGAACCTGAGACATGATGTGTGACACTTATGAAATGCCACCACGTCTTCATTATAACATTATGATGCAGTCTATCACCACCATGTTCAGCGCTACGCTTTGTTCTGGTTTGTACGTATTTTTCCGACGTCTAAATATTAGAAACTTAATATTCGATCGCTTGTTATTCGTCAAACTTATACCAACTCGAGTCTTAATATTCGGCTCACCTGTGCTTCACGTATAATGTCTCGTTTCATATTTTCTTGATCGATGGCGTTGTCCTACGTGAAATGAGAAATACGTTATATGAAGCAGTGCTAAGTTTGACTATGACTGAAGTCTGTGTAATTCTGTTGTATTTTCAAAACGGTATTTATATGGATATTATTTCATTCTGGAATGTCAAGAAAGGTAGCTTCTGTCAGCGCTTCGGGAGTGCTTACAGGAGTGAAAACTTGAAGAATTATTTAGTACCATACATACGAGTACACTATATAGTTATACTAGCGGCCCGTTCCGGCTTCGCTCGGATCATAACCTGTGTAATAGACACTGTCTACAGCGCCATCTGCCGGGCTTATTTGTGAATCTAAACCATACTCGAATTCACTTACATGTATAAACACACACAAAAAAAACATTCAAATCGGTCCCGCCGTTTAGGAGGAGTTCACTGTCAAATGATTAAATTACTAAAATGGCTATTAAAAATAGGGGTTGTTGATAAAAGGGTAAACATTTAGGGTTGTATGTATTTTTTAATGTCACATTATAAAAAAATAAAAAACATTTTTTCTGTACAATAAATAAAAAAAATGTAGGGGTGAACAACCCTTATCACTTAGGGGTATGAAAAATAGATAGTAGCCGATTCTCAGAGCTACTGAATATGCATATAAAATTTCGTAAAAATCAGTGAAGCCGTTTCGGAAAAGTAAGGTAACTAACATTGTGACACGAGAATTTTATATATAAGAAGATGTACACACTTAAAATGCTCAACGCATCTAAAGAAGTGCTTACTGCAGAAAACTTATCCAAATTATGTTTGTAGTGCTGCAGATATTATACGGGCTGCTTTGCTTGAATCTAGTGATCGCTTATTAATATCCGTAGTATGGTTGTATTATTTATCTTATTTGACTCTATATTTATTATCATTGCAGTTATCTTTATGATGATATAGATTATTTGCAGCATTGATTCAGACTAGCTCATACACTATGACAGCATTACGTCTCAGCCGCATCGTTTCTAACGGCTTAGTGTCTCTTGGTCTACATGAGACAACATAAATATATTTATAAAATATCCTATCAAAACATAAATGTGAAATAAGAGCCAAGTTCAATACTATGATATATGGCTTGATTGTTGACTTAAAGAACAAAATAAGTGAGATGTATATGGGTGCCAAGTTCAATGATCAGTCCTGCAATTGATTAAAACCACATATAATATTTTGTAAGAACTTAAAATGTATTGTTTTCTTATAACTTAACATAACATACTTTATGAGTAGGACAAAAGTAGCTCCAAATGGTTCGTGTAATATTACACATGGTGCGGCTCACCAGTTTACTTGAATGAACTTGGCTGGTCACACTGCCGTGTGTCTAGATATATTGTATAGAAATAAACGCTACAGCTATAATTTCGGTAGAGGCCACCTTGGGCCAACTCCCATGGGAGTTTTTTAATAAAAACAAATATAGATTATTATTTATTACTGTTAGTTGCATCGCTTCGCTTTGCTTCTTGCCACTATCCGTAGCTCACGTAGGACGGCGAGTTATCCCGTTTCCATATTTTCGCTATCGGATCGGCTTGTCTCGATCGATGGTTATGCGGCAAGGACGCGCACCGAATACTGATCTCGCTCGAGTTAACGTCGAGATTTCGTAGTAGTCGCTATCGATTTACTCTTCATTTGATGTTTTATGGATCACAGGTTTACTTCTTCGTTGGCGGAGACAAATTACGTTATTCTCAGCAAACTTTTTGTTCGCTGTTTTTTTTTCGGATACTTTAATTTTGTGCCAGGTGTCATCGTATTAACTGGATTAGGGTAATAATCTTTATTGTGTTTTCGATGATTTTTGGCGGAACTGATTTTATATAACTACATATATTCAGTCTAGCCACATGGCTGTTTTTTACATTACCTACTTACGAAAACCTCGAAACACCCTTTAAGAATAATTATGAGGATTTTTTTGCTGAGAATTTTATTTACTTGAATTAGAGAGCTTAATACTCGTAGCTCTTAGATCTAACAAAAAGAAGAAAAAAAAACCGTAATACGGCGGCTAGCCAGCAAATCTAGCTTTGAGGACATCAAACCTGAGCTTGCTTGTATGACCTGGGGTGTATTACTCGACGTAATTAGATCCCGAAATTCCCACCAACTCTGCCCAATCTTGAGTAATAATTATAGTTGCATGATTCGATTTTGGTAAATAAATACAATTCTACGCAGAATTTGGAGCTTTATCCAATTTGAAGTCGTTTATATCACTGCTTTAGTGGCTACATATTGCCACTTCACGATTGAATGCAAATGTTACCCCAAATAGATTATGACAGAGTATTACTGCTACAAGAAGTTGAAGAGTACTTTATAAAGGCACAGATTTCACCATCAGCTTTGTGTATCTACGAAGATTTCCACAATGACAAATTACGCTAAAGAAGCTCAAACAAACTGCTCCAAATGACCCGAATTCGGTTTAATTTAATCTTGAAAGTTTTACCTGTCGCCGTAATCCAGTTCTCAAATCTCGCTTCCGAAACAAACAACTTCATTTGTTATCTTCGCACCTCCCTCCTCCGTTAAAGGTCGTTGTTCACTAACGGACGTTCTCTCACGCAGCGGGCCGCTACACGACACCGTCGCGAGATAGAATGAGAGCAATTAATGGGATTTTTTTAAGATTCCGACCCGGGGGTCTACCGCCTAACTAAAAACGCTTTGACGCTTTGACATTGCTGTTTCTTTTCTTCTCGCTTGAAATGAAAGATACGGCAATATTAAAGCTTCAAAGCGTCAAAGCGTTTTTCGTTAGGCGGTAGACCCCCCGGTAATAGTAGATCGTAATTTTACCTAAAAATACGGGCATACGGACATACGGTCGGACAGACAGACAGACAGACATGACGAATCTATAAGGGTTCCGTTTTTACGTTTTATGGAACCCTAAAAAGGTAAGGACCCCGCGGTTTGTGGAGATCAATCTATAAGAAAGAAAAAAAGTTGAGAGGTGTCAAGGGACACCCGGATGGAACAAAGTTCTTGTCGATTAATTAGTGAAGGAATTCCGAATAGGATATCATTCCGAATGTTAGTCATTCGGATTGCATTTAGAAACAGTACTCATATTTATTATTTCCAATGTTACCTACAAATATTAGTTTTACGAATGAAATTTGTCGAAATATGCGTCAATCACACCAATCGATATTACATGAACATTACGATATATAATATACGATAGTATATAACGTGACAACAACGTGACAACAAGTGAAAGAAAATCGTCAAATAATTGTATTTCGGGTTTATTTTGCGGTTCTGAATGATTACTTTACATAAATTCTCAGGAATAAAGAACAAAATTATCGTACCGGTAGTGACCTCTCCAGATTTTCTATGACACTAGAGTAGGATACAATCCACAGCTGGATTTAATTTTGAGTTCTGCGCCACCTATTGGTAATTATAGGAACTTTGATGTGCAAGTCGATTCGGGCAGTGGTCGTAAATTACTGTTAGTCTAGCCTCTAACCAAATACTCATAGGCTTAGTTGTGCAACGCCATCTATTGTTAAGCACAACAGTCAGTTTGTGCAGATAAATCGCCAATAGAATTAGTTTTTCGTTATTGTTTGTTAGAAAATATTAAATGCGTTGATAAGAGGGATCCTTTATAAAAACCATTATTCTCAAGAAAAAAAGAACAAAAAGAGTGTTGAGAGAAAAATAGAACAAAAAGAGTATAAGAGCGGTAACTACCGGGATTTGAACCGGGGGTACCTAACTTCATAGGCGACCCCTTACTTATTATTTGCGCCAATCGGTCGTTGTTCACAATGGTGAAATTTGTTATCGTATTCTAATTCTATCACGCCACAAGGCACAAAACGTTACAACTTTTTCGTGAGATTTTTTTCCGTCTAGCTCCCTTTCATAACGCGCGATAAGGAACTTCGTTCCAAAACTATGATGTATAAATAGTCATTGCTCACTTATGCTGTACCAGTTGCGACCAGAACAAGAAAATTATTTAAAATATGAGTTATTTCTCGTACTATGAAGATTCAGTTTACGGTTGCATAAAATAGCAATCAGCGCACGGCAAGTGAACTCGCTGCAATCTGCTCTCTCTGTAAAGTCTGTAGAACATTTTCAGCTGAGCGGGGGCGGTGGTGGTGTGGTGTAAGTGAGCTACGACCCTTGCGCCCCCCTCGCAACGTTTACATCCCTCTGATGTCTGTATACTTGGGTAATCCTACTAATATTATAAATGTGAAAGTTTGGATGTTTAGATGTTTGATTCTCGATCACGTCGTAAGAACTGAAGGGACCAAGCTGAAATTAAATAGATTGTTATCTGAAATAACACATAGGCTTTCATCATTTTTATCCCGCATGACTACAATCCTGAGTACCTGAAAAAAGATCTATTTATTGTATTTCATATGGACGTAGCAGCGGGCAGATGCTAGTTTGAATACATTCTTTGTTTGTCTCGGCTTTATTACTAGGTACTTAGTACTGTATGTAATAGCTAAGATAACCTCAAACTGTTCACGTAAGACGGAAGATAATGATCGCGTTATGAACAGCGTTACTATAATAATTAATGGACTTGCGCGGTTTTTTTTTTATTTTCAATTGATTCTTGTAAAATAGAACCCTATATGTTTGATCTGCTAAATAATGACTCGTGCTTGTAAATGTTGGTCGCTACCTTTTTTTACTCAACGCACATATATGTAAGCGTATAAATATTGTTAGACATACTTACCTCAAACAACACTAACTACCCTCAAACTATACAAAGCTTAAATTAAAAAGATAGAAAGTAAGTAAGTTTGCGCTGTCCCAAAGATAGTAGAGGCCATGGACCCGAACTATTAGGTCTAACTTTTAGGTGAAAAATAGGTATGTTTTGTAAAATTTTATAGACGACTTGTTGACAAATGTGTACGTGGTCGATTGTAATAGTCCTCGTTAAAGGTTCTATTTTAAGATGTGTCGCCGCGACGCGACGGTACCCGCGCGCACCGGGGCTTCGGGAATGAAGGGAGGTAGAGTCAGCGGCGCCGCGACGGCGCGGCGGCGGCGCGCCGTGTGACGTCACGCGTCTTCACAGGGACGCGGTTGCTAGGCTTTCACGGATTTGATATATACTTGATGATCTTGGAAATGGTATATCTATAAATATGTTTATTTGAGCGTGGGTTGGTCCTTTGAAACGTAGGATGTTTTATATGTAGATTGAAAACATGTTGTAATTTTTTTTTTGTTTGAGAGCTTTTCCATGTTGCGCTGTTAAATTTAAAAGTCATATATTAAAATGTTAGTTGTATAAATATTGATAGTTTTACTTTCAATACCGGCCTCATAAGTGTATGAAAACAGCGACAGTTTAAATACTTGGTTAGTAGAAACATGACCTAAATATGTATTTCTGTGTTCCATAGCTATGAACCTAATTTATGTACATATTATATATTAACTGTGTGGTTCTTAAAATACAAACTTTGCTTAGTTTGGCGCTACATAGTGTCGTGTGAGGAACATGCACAAATATTTATTAATTTTATTAGAACGGGTAATCTAAAATATGTTTTAAAAAGTAACTTAACGGTGCTTTGCTTAGTCGAAGATAGCAGCTGTCACCAGTATACCTACCTAAAAGACCTCCTAAATAATTTCACATATTTTTTTATCATAAACCGTGGAAATGAAATTAATAAGTTTTAGAACTATGTCCATTGATATATCTTACATCTCTATACCTGACGCCAACGCGTTGTTTCAGGCAAGCTTCGTTTCATACTCGGAGCTGTAGTACCACAGTATAAAGAAATTCTACCAGTACATCATCGCTTTTGATCTTGGGAAAAACGCCGATAATGTCTAGACACGGGTAGGGTGGTCGCAATTTTAAAAACGAGGCACCACATTAAAATTAAAACATACGGAAAACGTCAGCCCTGAGCCTCGCTCCTGCAATACTAACATTTTAATGTAGGCAATGCAGAGGCAGCGTGCTTCCCGCGTCTCACGCCGCATGGTTGCCCCGTCTAGACGGTTTCGTCGAACGACTGTATGATTTAATAGACTGTGGTACTGCCCTGGGGATAGTGATAGGGTATAGTGCAGTGCAAGTGAGCGTTGCCTGGAATCCACGGTATTTATTGCAGACTTGTTTAGAATAATGCGGCTGGCAGGCGGCTGACTGTGCGGCGGAATGGAAATGAAAACGATGAAATAATATTCTTCTTATTTTATAAAACTGGATGAATAGATGAGCTAGCCTGGCTTCCGCTAGACACTTTGCACGATTGTCTATTTTGAGGTATCTTTGCATCGTTTGTTTATTATCATATCATGAGTTAAGATTAAGCTACGTATATTTTTGACGTTATTATTCTTTTAGCGCGTTAATAGATGGGATTTTGTTTAAGGTGTGTGCGCTTACCGTCATTGAAAACCAAACACCCCAAAGTTATCTAGTAAACATTGTGACTAATTTCATATTGGTATTTCTTTTGTTGAGGATATTATCTATTCTATGGTTAAAGTTAGACTTCTTAGCTCGAGGAATACCTAAAGAGAAGAAGCATATTACCCTCTTGAGTACGTACAAAAGTACATATACCATTTGGATTATTTCGTACGAAATCTTAAACGTTTAATAATTACAAACCTCTGTTGTTGAATAAGTGGCCTATCGTAGTCGTCCTCTAAAGTTAATATTTTCTCCATGGATCTATTTAATTTAGGTACGTTTCGCGATTCTGTACTACGATTCTCTAGTGAAAACCTAGTAACAACTATTGTAGATTATTAATGTTACCTTTAGACGTTGTTCGACTTCAGACTTATGAAATTGGCAATTTGTCCCAAAGTCTAGGCTTCCCTCGAGATTGCTAAATGTTTGTTCGTCTGCTGGTACTCGATACCTCTTGTTCACGACCACACTAAATGTGCTTTGATTTATTTAAACATCAATGTTCTGTTGTTAACCTAATTACTGGACAATAAGGTCGGGAATGTATGTAAAAAAACTAGATACTAGAATAACAGTAACAACATTGATATTTTCTTAATTTGTTAGAGGTTGTTAATTACAATTTTAAGTCACTTTGGAGGTTAGTGAATTCAATAGCTCATTTTTGTCGAGTACGGGGTTTCATTTGGGATGTGATACATTTATACTGCAACGCGACTATCAGTGACTTGCTAGTAATACCACACTAAGACATTACAAAGTGCTCTTCATTTAAAATATCCAAAATACTGTAAATAACGACAGTTTAGCGAACCATCATGCGTGTGATTCTGACTACACTTAGTCTTTGAGTCAACATAACCAATATCTGAGATGCTCATTTCAAAATAATATCATACGTAGCTTATTTTCTGTTACTTCAACTACGATCTAATTGTGTGCTTCAACTTTGTTGAAAGTTCGAAGATCAAACTTAAACGGGAATTCCGACTTCAGCAAAACGGCTCTCGGACTAAACATCAGTCTTAAATTAAAAACAGTCCAGAAACGTCCGAACTGTCAAGATTTCGTCGGAAACTTTGCTAATCTTTAACACGTTGAATTAATTAAAAGTTGAGAGACTCATTAAGTTTGCCCCGAGCGATGATGTCGGAAAAAAGTTAGCGCCCTTCACGGAAACTCCGGGCCTGTTTCCACTGTCCCCACTGACTGGAGATAGTGAGAATAGAATAAAATGCTTTTAATTTATATCTGTCATCGACTTCATTCGCGTAGAATTTTAAATAAACCATCTTCAAGGTAAATCTTCATCTCACTTACGACCTAAAAATATCCTCTCTGGCCAGACTGTAATCTACCTTAGTAGTAAAATTTCAATCGATAATTTCGATTAGTTTCTGTAACATAATTGCGCAATAATCATCAAAACACCTTTTTTTTTTTTAACTTTTATAGGTTTACACTTGACCGCCATCTCACCTGATGTTAAGCGACGATGCGGTCTACGATGGAGCGTGTTTACCTAGAAGAAACTGATTCACTCTCGATTTGAAGACACCAAGGTTATAACTATCAGGGAAAACCCACTCTGGCAACTCATTCCACAGCCTAGACGTTCTTATCACAAAAGTAGAGTCAACCCTCTTCGTCCGTGTCTTTGGAACATCAACCATGAAACGGTGCCGCTTCTTCGAGTTACGAGAAGTCCGATAGAAAAAAGGGCAAGGTGGTATTAGATCACGCAGATCAGTCGCACACTCTCCGAAGTGTATCCGATAAAAAACCGACAAGCCTGTTGAGATAATCACCTAAACTTTGGTATAATACCAAATTTTGTCTCTTAACAATGTATTGGTCAGTTGTAGTGATAGCCGGCGATATAATTATTGTAATCAAACAACGGCTAGTTAAATTCACTCGTCGCTTTCGGTAAAGAGGTTTCATACACTGCGATGGTTTGTGCTATTTATTTACTTAGTTGCGTCTTATTTGATGCATTGCCTTATAGAGATTGCGCTCTCCACGTAGAATAAATGCTTGTAATATCATAACAATAATAAATGACTCCCATGACTCTCCAGTGTGATATTTTGTTATTATTTCGGAAAAGGGGGGACCCCCTTTCGAGCTTCGTGTGTTAATCGATGATACCATATGTAGTCGTAAGGTCATTGGACCTGTACATGACTAGTACTCTGAATCAGGACGTTATCTAGGTGATATTTTTATCTTCAGTGGGAATAACGTTAGTATCATATTAATGTTATAAATGCGAAAGCTTAGATGCTCAATCACGTCTCAACGACTGAACGGATCTGGTTGAAATTTGGAACATAGTTTATGGTCTGGAATAACATATAGGATACTTTTCATGGTGTAAAAAACACGGGAACTACACAGGTAAAATCGCGGGGTATTGCTAATACAACATGTTTATCACATGTTCTATACATGAAGCATGGTATGAAGGAGACTACGAGAAGGAATATTGATTTCTCACTGCTCTTTGTCAATGGGGAAAATTGTATGGGATTGGGGGTGGCACCCTTTAGTGTCGTGTTGCGAAAGTAAAATGGTAGTGTGACTCTTTGCAGAGTCCGCCTGGGAAAGTACGACATCTTTGCCAGCATTGCTTATTTTGGGGTCAGATGGTGTTGTGTGTGAATTGTCCACCAATTTATTTATTATTCTACCGCTAAGTGGTAATATACACACATTACTGTGTTTACGTTTGAAAAGCATAATTTTCAGATAAATTACAGGGCATGGAATAAAATTATAGGTATATAAGCTAGGTTAGTGACTTGAGCTATTCATGTTATCATCACTCAATAACTCCGTTACTTTACAGCCGTATTGCATAACTGATGGGTATGTCCTGCTTGTCCCATCACTCTTTATCATAAGTAAAACCCATTTTTTATATCGGGGCTTCGCCGAGACCAGCCTGTAGCAAAATAGTAATACATAAAACATATGCTGGAACTATCATTGTCGTTCACCACTTTAGGGAATAGAATGTGGAGAGCTCTTTTCTTCATCTGTTTTTATGAGATAGACGATATGGCCGGTGTTTGGTGATAAATCTACACGTTTGCTTATTAACAGCACAATGGCACAGCATTGCACACTTTAACGTCAAAAACTCAAATCGCTACGTATAATCGCTACGCTATCCACTGCACTCGTCATGCAGTTAGATAGGATTTTACAAAGCTGCGCTATTTCTCCGCAAACACCGTATCTGTTTTGCAAGCTTTCCTGTTACGATTCAACTTATCCGTTCAAAGTTCGACGTAACTTTTATATCCAACATTTTGTTACTGAAAGTCGACGTATAAAATCCATTCGCGGGATACAATCTAATGTAGTCATAATATCATTCTGAAGGAGCCCTTTGTGTGTGAGTACACATTATACCATTTTGTCTAGGTTTTAGTACCCCATGTCTAGACGCTGTTCAATTGATAAAGGGCCTATTAGCCGTCGAAAATGTGGATGATATGATAATGTTATCTGAGTTGTATACGTACTCATTTTTATTTGATTTCGTCGAGGCTCTAGCTAACTTTGTAGTTACATTTGAACTAAAAGAGATAGAAATATTCTGTAGATACGAGTTTCGAGTATGTAGTATATTCTAATATTATAAAGCTATAGATAGAGTTTGTTTTGTTTCAAAGCGCCAATATCAGATAATGTTATCTGAGTTGTATACGTACTCATTTTTATTTGATTTCGTCGAGGCTCTAGCTAACTTTGTGGTTAAATTTTAACTAAAAGAGATTTAAATATTCTGGAGAAACGAGTTTCAAGTATTTAGTCTATACTAATATTATAAAGCTATAGAGGTTTTTTTGTTTAAAAGCGCTAATATCAGGAGCTACTAGACCGATTTCAAAAAATATTTCACCGTTGGATATGCACGTGATCCCTGAGTGCTAGAGACTATATAATATACTAGCTGAACCCGCGCGCGTTGCTACGCCATCTATCGAAAATTGGTCGTACCAATTCAAATTTTGAACAAATTCGGTTTCTTTAGGTTCTAATGACACACCTTTTAAAATATGACTTATGCTGTCACGCAACGAAAGCTCTCAATAAGCAATATTTTTTCCCGTTTTTGTTACATTTTTCATTTATGCTCGGCTCCTGTTGATAGTAGCGTAATGTTAAATAGCCTATACCCTTCCTCGATAAATGGACTATCCTGCAAAGAAAGAACCTTTCAATTCGGACCAGTAGTTCCAGAGATCCTTGCGTTCAAACAAACAAACAAACTCTTCAGCTTTATAATATTAGTATAGATATAATGTATCACGGTTGAAACCGGCACGGGCCGCCAATATCTGATAATAATTTATCGGATTCGCGAACTTTAGTTTGACCTATTTAGAATGATAAAACGCTCCAAGAACGTATATATATAGTACATATATCTCATCCGGGAAACCATTCCCGGTTCCGTATTCTCAACTGAGATGAGACTACAGAGCCCAGATGGCTCTATCTTATTTAGATTCAAACGTTATTATCTTACTGGTCGATGCATATCTATCTATCTATATATAAAAATCAATGCCACTTTTCGTTGTTAGTGAACTCCTCCTAAACGGCTGAACCGATTTGAATGATTTTTTCTGTATGCGTTTGGGTAGGGCCCTCCATGGTTTAGATTCACAAATAAGCCCGGCAGATGGTGCTGCAGTTGGTATCTAGGTTATTATCTGAGCGAAGCTGGAACGGGCCGCTAGTAATAATATACATATATGGTGATGGTATGTACTATATTTCCATGCCGATTTCGGCAACGGCGACAATAGTTTCTGTTAAAAATGTTGAAAACACACACTTAGGTTTGTCTACGCTCGTGCGTTTTCATGTGGCTACGGTACCCTACTTTGGCTTTAAACGTTCGCGAACTTAAACTACACGTAGAAATTCCGTATACGTAATTGTATATTATATTCGCAGTCGGCCTTTCTTTATACCCGGTTTACATTATTCCAGTCCAGCGATCGAATCCAGTGCTGGATTGCTTACTCCAAAAATGGAAACCGGCACTCGGAAGCATCAATCCATGGCCAATGCTTTCCAGTGCCGGTTTACATTATTCCAGTAAGCAATCCAGCGCTGGATGCGGTCACTTGACTGGAATAATGTTAACCGGGTCTCGTTTAGAGTCAAGTTCGGGTTTTCTGTCGTCGTCCAAAGAGTGATCACTATCCATGAATAAGTAACATGTGAACGTATAGAAACATGATTATTGTGCGCCCACTCCGCGCTCGGAAGCTACGGATCATCCGGCAGATTATTATGTTTCCTGCTGGATTACCGTGCAATATTAATTTCAATATCGGAAGCCGTGTGCTGTGTACGGAACTGTCACCGCAGACGTACAGGTACGAGGCGTGTGTAGACAACGTAACGCTTTTTATGAAGACCAACTGAAAGCGATTCTTTCATTAAGTAGACAACATAATGGATTTTAATCGACTTCAGAAAAAGACTTCAAGGATAGATAGCTCCATCAATTGTGAATAGATTTTGATGATTCTTGTATTGTTTTTTCATATAAATTTTATCAATCTTGGTGTGGCGGCTTTTTAAATTACAACAAAAAACTAAAATTTTAGAAAGCTTTTTTTTTCTTGGACGATGTTATCGTAGATTTCACAAAAAATATGAAACTGAGTTTAGTTTTAAAGTGACGTAACGTAAAGTTTTTAAGAAGGTCGATCTCGATTTTTTCATACAGTTTTGGTTTTATTATTGGTTTTTTGTTTATTTGTAGTGAAACCGTAGATAAAATAAATTCATTTTCAACATCAATGTGCGTAGTCATTGTTAGAGTGAGGATGTGACTAAAGGCCTGTTTTCATTTTGATTATTGCGAGTGGGAGTGCGAGTGCGATTGCGAGTTCGAGTGACTAATTACTATGCACTCGCAATAATCAATCGGTGTCCACACGTGTTTGCTACCAATCACTCAACAGCTGCACTACTCACTCACACACGTACTAATCAAAATGAAAACAGGCCTTTA
Organism: Ectropis crepuscularia; assembly: GCA_963693475.1. Taxonomy (NCBI): domain Eukaryota; kingdom Metazoa; phylum Arthropoda; class Insecta; order Lepidoptera; family Geometridae; genus Ectropis; species Ectropis crepuscularia. The sequence goes on from OY856355.1 coordinate 1,099,080, forward strand.
GGCATAGATTTACAAGAGACGAATTCGGAAAAATTTTATGAACTGTTTTTATATTTTTCATAAAAGCCTTGCGCAACTTTACCGATTATTTCAATGGTAATTTTATAACTTACAAATAAGATTTTTATCGATTGTCTAGCCTAGGCATATTTAATTTACGATAATAGTTCTATCCATTGTAAATTTAAATACTTTTTTACAATTTGCGGTATCCAGCCTTACTACTTATCCAAGTCGGTGGATGTCACATTAAATTGACATATCAATTACGCGGGATCAAGGAACCTGATGAATTAGTACGTCAAGTTAACTGTGAAGCTTGTTGACATGACTAGCGGCGGCGCTTGATGTTTGCGATGTCAGTTTACGAGGATGTCTGTTTTCGTTAATTAAATGTCTAAGTCTTAATACTCTATTACGCATCGCAGTTGTCAAACGTTCAGTCGTGTGTCAGGATTTCTGTGATTTTTTGACACAGTCATTTTCACTTTCTCATTTATCTTTCGTACTGCGAAACTGAGGAGCACTTTACGTGGTCTATGCTTCCCAATGGGTAAAATATGCGAGTCTAATTTTTTTTTATGGTACCTATAGAGTGACGAGACGAGCAGAACTTGTGCCTAATGGTAAGCTACATGCCTGTCTATAAAAGTACAGTGCCTCAATTCTGCAGTAAATAAGTATCTTCTAGGTAAGAGTCGGTTGCTTGACATCAGACAACTCGTAGCCACGCTTTTCTTTATTGTTTGAAAAAATACGTATTCTGAAATTTTTATCAATTCGTCTGTTGATCATGTTATTAATTAACACCAGGGTTACAATTTGACTAAATGACTTGGGATTCGATATTTTTCTCGTTTTATATTCGCTTGTAATTAAATATAGACTACGTGAATCTATAACCATGACTCAAATTACTTGAAAACAACTACAATACAATGACAAAAAATGCTAAAATCAGCTAACGCAGATTTCACTTGAAATAAAGTGGCCAAGTGCGAGTTGGACTCGCCCACGAAGGGTTCCGTTGCAGCAAGTAACATAATATACATAGTACCCATAGTTCTTGTAGTTCGTTGTAACTTAGATCGAAGTTTCAATAATCGTGTATTTATGACGTACTAAAAAAAACTACTCATCAGATCGAGTTCAAACTAATTTTCGTTGGTAGTTTACATGGTAATGTACATCATATATTTTTTTTAGATTTTTCACTCCCTTACTTTAGAAGTTAGAGGGGGGGGGGGGCACACCTTTTTCCACTTTCGAAGTGTCTCTCGCGCAAATTATTCAGTGTAAACGAAAATTATTTCAGAAACCTCAACACTATTTTTAAAGACCTATCGATAGACACCCCACACGTGTAGGATTGATGAAAAAAAAAATTTGAGTTTCACTTCTCAGTATGGGGGGCACCCCTAATTTTTCTTTTTTTAATTTTTTTTTGTTCAAATCTTAATGCGGTTCACAGAATACATCTATTTACCAAGTTTCAACAGTGTAGTTTTCATAGTTTCGGCAAAAAGTGGCTGTGACATATGGACGGACAGACAGACAGACAGACATGACGAATCTATAAGGGTTCCGTTTTTACGTTTTACGGAACCCTAAAAAGGAATAATACGCTGCGACGTCAACCTTTAGAAAACTTCTGCGACAGCTTACCGGCTGTCTCATAACACAGGCAAAATAAAAATAAAAACCCCTGTTTAAGAACTCTCGCGTTTTCCGTGCTCCAATATAATTTGAATAATTTGCATCAGACGCGTATGTGGCGGGGCCCCGATTGGGCCAATATATGACACGTAGAGTGGTTGACGACGCGGCGGTATTAGATTAACATGAGGGAGCGTTGACGCCTCGGTTCTTGCGGACGCAAATTGGAGGCGGTCCCCTTCTCGGCGTTTATTGTCGCCTGGTACTTGTGAGTGTGACGAACGAATGGGTTGTGAAGTATGATTTTCCTTTTCATTCAAGATTTACGAAGACGTAATTTAAGAAAAGAACGTTTTGGTATCGGTGTAGAAAATTTTAAACATCCATGACGTGGATAATCGATAGTGTTGGTGACCTACAACCCATCAGATCCATTAGCTTCTTGTAAAAAGGTCTGCTATAAAACTTGGATAGTAACAAATCGATAGTTATCTCTCTTTTTGGCTCTGATAATTTTTTTTAAGATGTAAAAATTGTTTCTTTATTTTTAAGTGTGACACGTTTCTTACAGTCCGCGAGGTATAAGCTGAGCTTTGCATTAGTGTGAGTGATCACCAAAAGTACAGTCAGACGCAGGACGCTGTGACCATGTTCTCTTAATAAGGTGTTTCTTCAAACCAGAAGTGCTGCCATCTGAATATGATTTTGATGAAGTGTGAGTGGTGTCAATATTTGTTTCATCGGTATAAACGATAGGCCTGCCCTGAATACGGTATTCGGAAATTTTAAGTAAATAAGTTATACGTAGGTGACGGATCTCATGCTTTTCCATTAAATTTTTTCTGTTATTCTCTGTCCTTGACCATTTGAATCCTAAAAGAGATACTTCTTTTCGCAATGACCATATTGATCCTGGATAGTTAATGTCAGCTTGTTGTTTAAGAGTTTGTTGTCTGACTGTACTTTTGGTAATAGATGCGTATGCATGTGATCACTCATACTAATGCAAAGCTCAGCTTATACCTCGCGGACTGTACTTAACTGTAGATTCTTTATTGCTTTTTTATCTATAACAAAAAAAAATATGTAATTTATGGTACAAATTGACACAAATATCAGTTCGACTGATTACTTCTTTAATGTATATAAATAGCACTAAATCGCGAAAACTGTTTTTAAATTACTAAGTACGTCTGAGGAGTATGCTCGCGCTGCAATGCAACTCGCAAGTCTGTTGCACAAATTGAAAACGGCTAATGTTGTTTTAATGTTTGAACAAATATGTAGCAGGGAGTAAAATATAAGAATATTTCTTCGGTAGTATGTAAATATTTTATTTGTATTCATCATACAAATATTTGCCTTGGGTGGGAATCAAAACTACGACCCACGGTTTTGCAGGCAGGCTAACTAACCAACCAGGCCATAATTATTATTAAAATGTATTTAAAAATAAAAACATTTCGTGCTTCCGAATATAATATTTTAAGTTAGTTAATTGACCAAATGTATGAATTGGAATGGAAAATCCTTCAAAGAGTTTCACGAATTGAATCAGCATTTTGGCGAAAATCTACGTGGAGTACGATAATGAATCTATATTTGGAGTATGGAAACTGCAAACTCAGCAGTGCTGAGCTCAGATTTCAGAATCACTGCGAAATCCAGTGTTAGGATTGCGTTGACCATTCTGTATGCGCCATTGCTGCTCAAGCTATTTTCAGACAGATAACTGCATAGTCGTGTTGTAACGTCTTAGAAACTGCAGTTCTATAAAATGTACTTAATATTTGACTGGGTATTTGACAATTCGGTTCAACAGTAATAATGAAAATTCAACACAAAGGATATGATCATTTGAAAAAAATACGTGAAATTAATTTAGTCCTCAGAAATAAATCCGTTTGCAGAGCAATCCCTTAAGAACGTTGAATCTTGCCTATGTGGTATTCCAAATTAAGATATATTTCTTTCCTAATTTCATCCCAATTCATTCAGTTTTCCGATATGATTATGCGACAGATATTTGACGATCCAAACTTTCCCATTCGTAATATTTATGGGGTATGCTTCCCTGTCACACCATTTTGTCACACCAGTGTGACACAGAAGAATTTTTTTCTTCGTAGTCACACTAGTGTGACACGCGAGAATTTAATTCTTCACAGTCACACTACCATCTTGTCCAAATATACTTGTAATAATAATTCCAAAAATGTAATGTACTATTGTGTGTGTATGTATGTGTGTAGTGTTATGTGTGAATTGTCCACCAATTTATATTATTATATTTAGATATGTAAACCTCATAATTATATAAAAGAACCAATTAAATGGATCAATTTAATCTAACCGCCCCGATTAGGGTCTATCACTGAAATTTTACTCCGGGTGGGCTCCCGCCAGAAGCTCTGCAGTCAGCCCTGAGTGTCGCTTCTCCATACTCGGCCTGCGCTCCACTACGGAGGTCGCCGGCTCGCTTCGCTCGCCACCTCCCCCCTTCGCTACGCTTGGCCTCGCATGGCTTGCTCCACTCAGGACCTCCCTTGAGCTTCTGGCTCCCGCATTTTTTATATACACTCTAGGGGTAGTAGCGACAAGACTACGTAGAGTCGGGGTGCCCCGAGTCGGATCTGGGTCTTAAGTAACCTAACCGGTCCGATTAGGTTACTTATAAACATATAATGCAAGTTGAGTTGCTTGCAAACGAGTTTGTGAAAATAACTAATTTTTACAATTTGTAAATGAAAAAAAACCAACCATACTCAACCTTTTTTGATATTCTACCTATCTATAAAACTATTAATAAAATTCGTTAATCAAATTAAGGACACACTCATAAAAAACAACCAAATGCGTCTTATACATAAAGAAATAACAATTGAGACTTTTCTTAATAATTTACGTTAAGAAGTAACGACGCTTATGTGATGTTATTTCTTATTGTCAGTTTCGTAATAACTAATAATTTATTTTGTTTCTGGTTAGTTTTTGTACATACTTTTGAAATATATTGATTGTTTTTCAATTTAGACTTGGTTGTTTGTGTTGCTGAATATTTGGTGTGATGGTTAGTCATACGATGTAATCGATTATTGTCTGTCACACCAGATGGTATGACACAGAGGAAAAAAATTCTTCTGTGTCACACTGGTGTGACAAAATGGTGTGACAGGGAAGCATACCCCATATTTATGTGTAGTAAAACTCAGTGGCTCTTGCATAGATCACATGACTTAGATACTGCGCGTTGCTATGGAAGAAAGGTCAACATCGTTTGTGTTTTTTTTTCTATTGTGTTTGTAGAAGTTTTAACAGGGTCCTATCCTTTGACCAATTGGACATGATAAGAATGGATGATTAAATAAAAATATTATGTAAATATTGTTGGAAATTCAACACTAGCTAGCCCAAACGAACCAAAACTTATATTATTGAAGCCAGATAGCTGATGTAATACTCTTATACCACCACATTACCTACTATAACTTATTGACATGTACAGAGAGTATGCAATAAACGAGTATGAGTATGAGTATGAGTATGAGTATGAGTATGAGTATGAGTATACATAATTATAGTATGTAGAAACACCCAGACACAGAACAATGTTCCCAAAATAATGTTGTTAAAGTCCCTGGTGACAATCGAATTAACGATAGCCTCTGCTTGCAGAGTTACTACTAACTAAGCCACGAGAGCACTCAGTGATGATAATATATCTGAATTTAACCAAACAAAATCTAATCCGAATTGCAACGAAGATTTCACCATCTCTAAGACTTTCTGCAGATACCCCAAGAATTCGTATATTACTCGAATTCTGGTGAATCAGCTTATTTAGAATGATCCGTACATCCGCTCCTTTCAAGTGGCGCGGAGAGCTCTCTACCGCTCTGCCTAATTACCACTATTTGAGCCTTAATTGCTGGGATTTCGCTGCCGGGGCAAATACCACGGGGTACGAGATATGTGACGTAATTGGACGCCCGGATTTATAAACGCAGGGGCCCTACGTTACCTACGGGCCCCAAATACGTGGGAAAATCTTGAGGGTGTTAACATATTTTGCTACTATCCCGCAACGTCTTTAACTTATTATGGTAATGATAAGTATGGTAAATGGCATGGCGACTTTTGTAAAACGACTTCATGTCTTTGGCGTCGAAAAATTTAATTTGTATCGAAATCGATATTATTGTGAATTGTCTTTTTTTAAAGAATGTACTAAATACCTATATTTTTGGCGCACCACAGACAGATTTTTCATGGGCTGTGAATTGAATTCTAACGTCACGCTCGGGAATGATAAGAAATCTTCGGGTAAACTCGGGACCATTGCCATTGTCTATTTAGAAATACGTGAGCATTTCCCATTGGTCATTTAGAAATGCGTGAGTATTTCCCATTGCTCATTTAGAAATGCGTGAGCATTTCCCATTGGCCATAAGCATGGCCATATAGAAATGCTAGATGGCCATTCTTATGGCCACGCCCTCCGGTTTCTAAAGTAAGCTATCAAATTCTGAGCTATAAAATTTTTCACTTCTATCGATTTCCTATGACTGCCAATTTTTGTTTGATTACATTTACATAAATATACATAGGTATTATTTTAATGTAATGTAATGTGTCGTAGTAGTTATTTTTATTATTTTAGCATTTGATTGTGGTAATATGCGTTATTTGCTTGCAATAAACGTTTATTACTATTATTATTATAAAATATTAATGTCTACATGACTCAAAGAGTAATCATTACCCTTTCACGTAGTCATGTCGCCAAAACGTAAAACGGAAGCTGATTTCACAAAAAGTGCTCTTAGACGAAAAAATAACTTATTTATAAACGGATATTGCTACAAGGAGTGTCTACAGCGACAAGAAAGAAGACAGATGACGCTAGGCGTATTAATAGATGGCAAAACTATGTCTGCAAAGTTTTGCTTACATGACTTACTTTTAGAAAGACGGTCCCAAGACTAGACTTGCACTATGCAACTATTGTAGTGAACTCTTTGTAGAGTCCGCCTGGGGAAGTACCACATCTTTGGCCGTTGTGCTGCTGCCAAGCAGTAGTGCATTCCGGTTTGAAGGGCAAAGTTTTCAAAGAAATTACTGGGCTAAGATATAAGACACCTTATATCTCCGGGTGACTAGCGTTGTGCGGTGCTAGATAATGATTGAACTCTTTATGTTCCAATAGTTGTGTGCCGATGTGTTGTTATAGGCGTGTGCATGTTGCTTACCCATCAGGCATATGTCTTGCCAGTTTTGTCACTCGAACCTATTGAAAAAAAAACTGTGCTTCAATCCGACCCTGTATAATTGTGTCTGCGGCTTAACATTTATTTACGAGAGATATCATCGGTGCATTTGGCTGCTAGCCAGCTCTACTGAGGTCTCTTGCAGTGGAAACCTAAAAGCCAGTAATGGATCTCGTTCACAAATGTATTTAATGTGTGGATGTCGCAGAGGGGGTGGATAAAAGTGAGATTATAGGAGTAAACATTTTGTGGTGTAAACCTATAAATGTAACCTTTTTTTAAACCAATACTTCGATTCGATTAGCATATTCCATAGCTTGCTTGTATAGATTAGAACTCGTAAATAGGAATTCAACAGCTTAACCCGAGTTACCGGAATGGTTGCCATAAATGGGTATTAATTTAAAGTAAATGTCAAGTACCAGAAAAACTAACTCATCATTATCACACATTATGGTATCCCAGCACGCGTTTGTTGTCGCTGTGATTGTAAATTGTAAGGTTGTGGTACGTGTTATTTTACGATGGGACTCTTTGCTAAGTCTGCCTTCGAAAGTACACCTTTGCCATTTATTTTACCGCCAAGCAGTGATCTACAAAAACATTTTTTTTCCCAAACAATTTTTTTAAACACATCTTATTTTTTTTTATTTTTTTTAAATAAAGAGTGACGAGACGAGCGGGTCATGTGCCTGATGGAAAGCAACATGCCTGCCACATAACAGCACAGTGACACGCAGCTATTGGAACATGAAGAATCTAAATCATTACCTAGCACTGCACTGTGCTCGTCACCCAGAGATCTAAGATCTTATATTTCTAAGGCCTGTAATTTCTCTGGAAACATTACCCTTCAAACCGGAACACAGTAATGTTTGCACATTACTGCTTGAAACATTACTGCTTGGCGGTAGAGTAACTGGCAAAGGTGTGGTACTTCTCCAGGCGGACTCTGCCACGAGTCCTACCACTACATCTATATGTATCGGAACAGAAAGCAGATGTAGTTGTCTGCTTTCATCCGCCTTACCAAATTGGCCGATGACATCACAAACCAAAGCATAGCAGAAAGCAGGAGAGTTACGTGGTAGACCTGCCGTCGTTTGAAAGGCAATGTTTTTGAGGGATTTTATATTTTTGTGTGACGACCGCAGAAACGAGCTAGACAGTAGTTTCTGAGTTAGTCGTACCAACTCAGAAACTTTCTTTGGCTCATGCACAGCTACTTTACCAAAGATCATCACATGATCGAATGCATAGTTTACGATTCTGTAAAGGATATACAGACAAACATTCCTTTTTACATATATAGATAACAATATGTGTGTAAGTTATTGTATGGCTCGTGTTATTGATCATAAAGCACCTGGGTCGTTTGTCCCAAAAACACGATACACCAATCTTGATGCCCTCGTTGGCCTGGTGCCCCGCAGGCGCTTGGCCGGCTGCCCTGCGCTCTAACTGGATCTATCTGGATTTGGCTGGATTGCTCCGGATATACGCTTGCATTTGAACACCAAACTGCCTGAAAATCGAGTTAATAACTGAATAGTTTAAATTGACAAAGTGCTAACATTTCGTTTTCTTTTGTTTACAGGTATGTAGCTGAGAGCGTGAGTCAAGACGAGGAAAATAAATTTTACTTATTTTATTGTTTTGAGCGATTACACTAGTTATTAATTACGGGAACTGTTCCTGTTGAAAGGACCACGTTTCCAGAGAAATTACTTGGAATAGAGATAAATCATCTTATATCTCTGGCTGACAAGCTCAGTGCAGTGCTAGGTAATGATTTGGACTCTTCATATTCTAATAGCTGCATGTTCTGAATCTGGGTGTTTTCTGGTATAGTATGTACATATATTGTATGTATTTGCAAATGTATAAGTATTGTATCACCTATCTGCCCCCCATTGTATAAGCTTTGGTTAGTTTGAGGCTAGGTGGTGTTGTATGACAAAATATCCACCTACATTTATGTCTACCAATAAATAATTTCACCTTATAGATTTTCAGTAATAGGGTACAATCCTCAAAAAAACTAAGTAGCCCGTTAGTTAGATTGCCAAAAAATATTGTACACGTATTTTTTCTTTTGTTTCACAAACAAAAATTGACGAAGATACAGCGCTTCGAAGTTTCGTGTGACGTCACTTGTGAGTACGATTTTAACTCACGAGTGACGTCGCGAACCCCACTCTCGAAGTTTGATGGTCTATATCTTTGACGATTTTTAATATTATGAAAAAACAAAAAATACGTGTCCAATATTTTTCCATGATCTAGCTGACGGACTAATTAGGATGGTGTATTTTTGACCCAGTCCGGTACCCTATTACTCGTTCTTATGCCCGAGCTACACGAGACTAGTTTTTCAAGCTAGTGTTAGTAAGCTAGTGTAGACAAAACTAGCGTTGCGTAACGTTGTCTACACGAAGTTAGAAGTACTAGCTTACTAGCTTGCAATAATAGCTTGAAAAACTAGTCTCATGTAGCTTGCGCATTAGCGTATGAATAGTGGATTGCTCCTTTTAGACAAAGGAGCAATCCACTATTCATTTTTAGAAAAAGAGTTAAATTCTAAACATTTTAAATTATATTTTGGGTACGATATTGTAGTTTTGCTACATTTGTATCAATGCCAAATTTTAGTTGAGTGCTTAATTTTTTTTAAGAAGCTTAACTCAAACTATCTTTAATCCTCTAGCCTTCAACCCTGACAGCGTCCGGATATCTCACTAGCCGAAGTTCTCAAGTGGCCAGCGATTTCCTTCATGAATAAAGCATTAGCGTGATACGTTAGTTCCGATGCTCTATACTCCGGTGAGCTGCCAAATACTAACTCTACTGGTAACATACATAGCGAGAATGTAAGAGTGTGAGGAAGTAATATATCGTGCTACAAAAAATCTTGACTGCCATCAGCGTCGTGGCTCAGATGATAGTGAGCCTGCTCATTGAGCTGTGGGTTGTCGGTTCAGTTCCCATCAACGTTTGTGAAATAAATATGGAAGTTTGCTTTGTGTCTGGATCTCTCTGTGTATCACAATGATGTGTTTAAAATTATAAATGTAGTAACTAGCATAATGTAAATAACTAGTATGTTTACTTTTCGGGATACAGGCCTAGTAGAGTGCGGAAGCTACAATTAGTTATTTTGTTGTATGTTGTGTTACTTTGCATTTATAAATTACTGGGAATAGAATTATATCTGCTTCCTAGCCAACCTATCTAGCTTCCTTAGTACTTACAAGCTTTCGCTATATTGGGACAAGATGACATGTTGTAAAAAAAGTGGCGACCAATATTATCTGTTTTAACGGAAAATATCACGAGGAAAATTACATGTTTTTATATTTAAAGTGACGGACGGGATCGGTATACACGCGCCTTATGGGTGCAATACGCATGCTCATAATAATACATATTCCAAATTAAAACAGTTTTCAATTAATGTAAATAATTTTTAAATTGCTTCGGAACCGATTTCAAGTATGACCTCCGTGTAATTTTGTCGAATTTGGTCGAACTAGAACACTGTAGAATAGAAACCCTGTGTTAGTTTGGTAGTCAGTTGTAAGTGTTGCACAACAGACCCCCATTGATCGGGTTCTAAACACCGTCGTTACGCTAAGCGCTTTCTAATGGAGTTGAGAAGTCCTGCCATTCGATAGCCTTGAGGTGCCGCGGGACCTCGTTAGCTCCGTGCCTCGTGCCATCGGAAACTTCAGCAGGATTTGAATTTCATTTCTTGTGCACTTTGATACGAGTACGAGTATGAGCGTGTTGTACTTTGTTATCTCCTTCCAATTCGTTATCTCCTGAGAGTGTGCCGCCCAACTAAAACTGCTTTGGCTTTGCTGCTGCTGTCGCTATAATTTCAAGCAAAAAGAACAGAGAGAGCAATGTCATAGCTACGACAGATTTAGTTAGGTAGACCCTCTAGTCAGCTGTGAACTGACTGCTGCGCTTAGTATGATGTACCTACTTTTTTTCCTGTGCGTTTGTCACAAATTTACCAAAAAAAACAAAAAAAAAAACAACCAAACACAGCTTCGCAGACAGCTGACGGTAAACGTACCCTTTCAACTTCTGCCCTAGATGAATGGGACAAAGTGACTGACCTCGTGGCTTAGTTGGTAGTAGCTCTGCCTGCGAAGCCGAGGGTCGTGGGTTTCCCACCAAGTGCAAATATTTGTGTGATGAATTGAAATGTTTGCACTGTGTCTGGGTGTTTCTTTGTATAATAAGTATGTATTTAAAACTATATAAGTACTAGCTGACCCCGCAAACGTTGTTTTGCCTTAGTGAACAACCCTTGTCACTTAGGGGTATGAAAAATAGCTAGTAGCCGATTCTCATACCTACAGAATATGCATATAAAATTTGGTTAAAATCAGTAAAGCCGTTTCGGAGCAGTAAGGAAACAAACACTGTGACACGAGAATTTTATATATAAGATTATATCAGCTATCTGGCCGCCATCATACAAGCTTTGCTTAGTTTGGGGTAAGATAGTGTTGTGTGTGAATTGTCCACAAAAAAAAAACTATTTTTAAAATGACCACTCTCGACCCGTTTAATGTGAAAGTTTTTATTTTGGGCACGAATTTAGCATTAAATTTAGTCAAACTTTTACTAAAATTAGTAGGCAGTAGTAACTAGGGGTTTGTCTCGTATTTTAAACATTCACAGAATCATTATCATTGATAGTTAAGTAGTTAGTTAGTCTGGAACTCGCTTCACGCGCGCGTTTGTATCGTGTTTTACGCGCTATTGAATCAATACAAACGCAAAAATCTGCATCTACGGCGCAGAATACGCGCGTTCCTGAAACTATCGTCTGCGTGTTTACAATACGCCGTGTGCTAGGGCTCTAACATGTAGCTTGTTTCCTAACTAGTATCACAGTCTATTAAATCATACAGTCGTTCGACGAAGCCGTCTAGACGGGGCAATCGTGCGGGGCGTGCGGGGTGAGACGCGAGAAGCGCGCTCCTGCATTGTCTACATTACAATGTTAGTATTGCAGGAGCGTATGTTTTAATATTATTTTGGTGCGTTTTTTAAATTGCGACCACCCTACCCGTGTCTGGCCATCGGCGTTTCTCCCAAGATCAAAGGCAATGAACTACTGGTAGTATTTCTTAATACTGTGCTGGTATCGAACATATCTAAGCACTAGGATCGCATAAAGCTTCGCATTTCTCCTCTCTGACCCCGTGCCGTCCCGAGCCGGTTCCGGAGCCGGTACTGATGGCCGGATGCCGGCTGTGTCCGCCGGAGCGGAACCGGATGTGGCGTCGTGTCGGCCCTGTGTGCCGTCTTGGAACGGGTTGCCATCTAGTCTGCTCGGAACTACACGCTACGTATGTAGCCTATCTATCTGTAGGATCAAAGGAGCTTGGAATTCGTTGTAACAGATCCATTTAAGAGTTCTATTCAAATACAAATAAATGTTACACTATAAAACGTTAACAAAAGTTTCTATATGAACTAGTCGTAACTAAACTGAATATTATTATCCAGATTACCTGTATTACAACTTTTTTTTGTAGTAAATAGTGACGCGACCTGCAGGGCATGTGCCTGAAGGTAAGCCACACGCCTGCCGATAACAGCACAGTGTCACGCAGCTGTTGGATCATGAGGAGTTCATTAACACTGCACTGCGCTCTTTACCCATATAAGATGTATCTGTATCTCTATGTCATGTAATTTCTCTGGATACCTTGCCCTTCAAAACGGAACGGAACACAGTGATATTTGCATATTACTGCTTGGTTGATTAACTGGCAAGGTTGTGGTACTTCCCCAAGCGGACTTTGCAAACAGTCGTACCACTGCTAAAGGTGTTCTCAATATACCAAAGTGCAGCGTTGAAATTATTATCCCTGTTCATTAGACAGTCCTCACTTCACCGAGGCAGCCGACGCCGACGTTGTGCGCGGTAGTTGTCGTGTCTGCCGTCTGCCGGCTGTCCAGCCCCCAGTCCTCATTAAGCCTGACGTAATCCGCTGCTTTCATGGCGAAGGCTGTTTTCCGCAAGATTACCGGCCGGTTCCGGACCGGTTGCCTGCCGGCCCGGAACCGGCTGGTAATCTTGCCGGATGTATAGGTGAGGATACTCGGTGTAGTTTAGTTACTAGTGGATCAGTGGATATTTTTTTCATTTTCATTATAATACATTCGTCCAACGCTTGGAATATGATTAAGATAAAAATTCAGGGGCAGAACGAATTGAGGGAATTGAAAGAAATCATAGCATACACTAGATCATGGATAGCAGTGGGACGTTTATAATTGTATTTTTTTTTTGTGTTATTAAATGTTAATTATTGTTTTTGGTAAATCTATTAAATACAATCTATGTGCCGATACGCTATGTCTAAAATATAAATTTATCTTGTTTCATTAACTTGCTACCTTTTTGTAATTTTGCAGTTTTACTTGCTATCGTTTCGTATTTTGACACGGTAGACAAAACACACGGGATGTATAAATAGAACGCAGTCTAAAAAAAAACATGTTGTAAGTCAGCAATCAGTTGCACATATAGTTTCTTGGGATATTGCATCATACAGGTCAAAAACTTCATAATGTTTATCGTTTTACTATTAATTTTTTTTTTTGCTTTTTCATAAGTGTTGTGTGAGGAATCTCCAAAATATTTACTGTTGTAAAGTTTTGAATAGTTTTATTTGTAATTTCTCATCTAAAAGCTAATTTTAAATGTACCTTAGTTATGACAACATTCATGTTTAATAAGCCAACATTCTCGATCTGACAACCCCTTGAAAACGTTGAAATGCGAAACATCGTGCTGTTGTCGTTTAACCTAACCTAACATTAAAAAAATAGACGCGGTTTAATCCTTGTAGATTCTAGCAGTAATACAACAGCCACGTGGCTCTTGGTCTAGCCGAGTTCCGGCGCGGATGTTGCCGCGCCCGGCTGCGTTTGACAGTAAGTGCACCTCCTGATTTAACGTCCCTCGCTTCATGCCGCCCTGGTCGGTCTTTGTCTCGAGCTGCTTTATGTTGGCGGAAATAATAAACTTGAGACGTGTGGAGGGATCCTTTTTCTATTTGCGAAACAAAGAAAAATACGTATTATGTATGTCTGTCTAATTTAGATTTTATCTTTAAATATTTTGCTTCTCAAACTAATAAAAAATACATCTTTCTCTGAATGTAATTGGTATCACTTCAAAGTAATTTGGTTAGAGATATTTATTACTTTGTTAAAGAGATCCACCAACCCGCACCTGGGCCGCGTGGTGGATTATGCCCTTGACTCTCCCCTTGTAATAGAAGGCCCCGAGTCCCTGAAGTACTCCGGGACAGAAAGAAAACCTGTCTAGTATACTTTTTTATAAATTTGTGGTGGCATAGTATTTTAAACAAGCGTTTTCACAATGGTAAGGTAATGGGCGCAAATCCCGCCCTCACATCTGAGTATTTCTCTGAGTACCAGTTGTGTACGGATTCGTCATCACAACTGGGTTTAACGGTATGTCGGACTTGACCAGTATGTCGGATTATGACCTTGGTGGCTCTGCCCTGTGCAGGATCACGCTACCTGGTCCCGCAGTGAGAATATAATAAAGAGGATTACTTGCTCATGCTTCAATTTTATACTTCCTCAACTATTTTTGTGTCTTTCAACGTCAGGAATCGGGTCTTAGTTTGGGCCATTCTTGTTTTAATCGAACTAAGCTTAAAGTTAAGTAACAGATCAGTTCAATTGTTGATAGATTTAGGCTAGTTTTCTTGTAATGATTATTATCGGTTTGCCAAATGTTGGTTTCGTGTAGTTGTATTTTACTCAAAAACGTAGCGGAAGAGCTACGTATTACGTATGTGACTCCTCCTTGATGTTTTTTGATATCGAACGAATTACCATAGTTTGATGCAAGCTTTGTTTTGTGCGAACAAAACACAGCTTGGTTATTTTAGATTGCAATGCTATGTACAACATCTAAAGACGTCTAAGTTGAAAAGTATTTGTCGTAAATAGTATTTACTTAGTGTTCTGTCGGTACAGAGTCCATTGTGCGCCCATCAATATTGCATCGCGGACAAAGCCAGCATTGTGTGCGCTTGCTTTTCGATTATTTGAACAATGTATTATTATATCGGGTGGAAACTGAACTCGGCGAAATGCAGCATGCTTTTAGCTTTTATCAATTCCTTTTCAGCTTCGTAGATTTCCTTTGGGGAATATTGGAATTTTGCTATTTGAATATTAAAATTGGCAGTACAATAGATTTTGTTCAGTGAAAAGACACTGTCGAAATTAGTTCACATTATTTCAGCCGATTTGAAAATAACTATTCAAAAAAAAATTTTACCGGACTTAATCACGATCCAAACATACTTTGTAAGTCCTTTATAATGTTTTCGATATGAATTAAAATCATCAAAAGTATAACTCTATTAAGAAAATCTAAAATTGTTCATGTACCGCCCAATTGTCTAAATCGGCCTCTAACTGTATAAAAATAACATATTGCGACTGGTTAGGATGTTTCTAATTGACCAATGACCAGTCTAAAATCAGTGTGGGTGTGGATACTAAAATAAAATAAAATCAAGCATTACATACGTTTGATAAATACCTAATTAATCATCGGCCTGCATAAGATGCCTAATTAATATTTTTTAAATCAAGATAAAACTACACCACAATCCATTTTTAATTTTTTTTTCTATTTTTATACTTGTTATAAAAATCCTTACTTCATTTTCGGTCTACGAATTTCGTTCATTCGTGTTGACTACACCCACGCAGCTCCTTGTTCACACAGCTACCAGGGCACCAGAGTAGGCGAGGAGTGATTGTGTTCATTCCACATCGCACGACAATGCACCCCCGCTGGCTTTGTTCGCACTCGATCGCGTATTTAGTATGCGCTGAATGCATCGACGCCCCCGGCTGTTTTATTAAATTTCCGTATTACAATAGGAAACGTATATTTCTAACATTATAATTGTTAATATTGTAACAAAATATAACTACTAGCGCCATCTGTCATACTAGTGTGTAAGTCTTTGACAATAAATCACTTGTCTATCGAAATCCCACTGTGCATCTTTATCAGGTTATGGGCGTGCGAAAAATAAATTTTTGATAGATAATAACGCGTAGTATTGTTTTTTGTTTTGTGATAAATATGACGACGAACTATATCGCTAACATTCCAAAGTTAAAAGGGCGTGAGAACTATGAGGATTGGTGTTTTGCGGTGCAAAATGTGTTGGTGTTAGAAAACATGGCGTCCGCTATCGCTGAGAGGTTACCGGCGTCACCTACGGCAAGCCAAATAAATGAAGATGCTAAAGCTAAAGCGAAGCTAGTGTTGACGATTGACCCTTCACTCTATGTGCATATTAAGCATGCATCGACAACCTTTGATTTATGGATCAAGTTGAAGAAAATGTTCGATGATACCGGTTACACAAGAAAAATCGGCCTGTTGCGCAAGCTCATCAACATACGACTTGATAACTGTGACTCCATGACCCAGTATGTGACTGAAATTGTTGAAACAAGCCAGAGATTACAAGGTACGGGCTTCAAAATTACAGATGAATGGATTGGAGCATTAATGCTAGCAGGATTACCCGACAAATATGGCCCAATGTTAATGGCCATTGAACATTCGGGCATTGATATAAGTGCTGACGTCATAAAAACGAAATTGATGGACATGTGTAGTGATGTTGGACCAGTTTCCGGCCCGGAGAGTGCTTTTGCTGTGAAAAATACGCAACGTGCGAAATTTAACAGATATGACCAGAAAAAATCGACAGGTGACATTTCAAAAACCGTCAAAGATATAAAATGCTATAAATGTAAGCAAATAGGTCATTATAAGAATCAGTGTCCAAGTTTAACCAGCAAAAGTAAACAATCCAACGCCTTTAGCGCTATTTTCTTAAATGGAAAGTTCAACTGTGATAGTTGGTACGTAGATAGCGGGGCCAGCAAACACATGACAGCGAAGAAAGAACATGTTGAAAATCCATCGTATGAACATGAAACCAAAGAGATAATTATTGCAAACAAAACATGCGTCCCGGTGCTATGTTCTGGTGATGTAAACATTGTTACAGTTGTAAATGGTGTAGAATATGACATCACAGTTTCAGACACTCTGTGCATTCCAACTTTGACCACTAATTTGCTTTCTGTGAGTCAGTTAATTGAGAATGGCAATAATGTAATCTTTAAAAAGAATTTTTGCCATATTTACAATAAACAGAGAACTCTAGTTGGAAAGGCAGAACTAGTAGAAGGTGTGTACAGATTGCATACTAAGAAATCAGAACAATTATTGGCAGCCACAGCTAAGGTATCCAGTGAAACTTGGCATCGTCGACTGGGACATATTAACAGTACTAGCTTGAACCAAATTAAGAATGGAGCTGCAGAAGGTATTTCATACACAGATAAAGCAGACATTGACAAATCTAAGTGTACTGTTTGTTGTAAGGGGAAGCAGGCAAGACTACCTTTCCAGCCTAGCTTGACTAACACCCAGGATATTTTACAACTGATACACTCTGATGTATGTGGTCCAATGGAAAATGTTTCTATAGGAGGATCAAGATATTATGTACTGTTTGTGGATGACTACAGCAGAATGGCTTTTGTATACTTCATGAAAAGAAAGTCTGAGGTATTTCAGTGTTTCAGAGAATTCCAGTCAATGGTAGAAAAACAGACAGATAGGAAAATTAAAATTCTGAGAACAGATAATGGCGGTGAATTCTGCAATCAAGACTTTCAAAAATATCTAAAACAACAAGGAATAATACATCAGAAAACGAATGCCTACACACCACAGCAAAATGGTGTAAGTGAAAGGATGAATAGATCATTAGTTGAGAAAGCTAGATGTCTAATTTTTGATGCTGGATTACACAAAAAGTTTTGGGCAGAGGCCATAAATACCTCTGTATATCTAAGGAATCGGTCAGTTGCTACCGGACTGAAGAACATGACTCCATATGAAGCATGGACAAAGAAAAAGCCCAACGTAAGTCATGTGCGTATTTTCGGAAGTGCGGTTATGATGCACATACCGAAAGAAAAGCGTTCTAAATGGGATATGAAAGCTAAAGAACTTATTTTGGTTGGCTATGCAGAAAATGTGAAAGGCTATAGGGTTTATGACCCAGATAATAACACAATCACAACTAGCAGAGACATCATTGTGATGGAGAAAACCAAAAATACTGTAGAGATTCCCATTGAATGCAAAGCTTCAGCGGAGGAACAGAATGAAGAAGAGGATAGTAGAAGTACAGATACTGAATGTGATAATAATGATATTACATACATTCCAGAGGCTTCTTCAGTAAGTGACTCATATGAAAGTTTTTCTGAAACAGCATCAGAACCAGAAGCTCCATCACCAGTTCTGAATCAGGACATTCCAAGCAAGCGAGTGAGAAAAATGCCTAATAAATTCAGTTATAACCATTTATGTATTTCAGAATCAGATGATCAAAATATAATGGATATTACACTTGAGGAAGCTTTAAATGGGCCTGAAAGTAAATTTTGGAGGTCAAGCATGGAGGAAGAGTTACAATCATTTGAGATGAATGATGCATGGGAGCTTTCAGATAAGCCCCGTGACACCACAGTAGTGCAGTGCAAATGGGTATTTAAGAAGAAGTTTGATAGTGCTGGTAGTGTGCGTTATCGTGCAAGGTTAGTGGCAAAGGGTTTTTCACAGAAAGCTGGTATAGACTATCATGAAACTTTCTCACCTGTGCTTCGTTATACTACTTTAAGATTGTTATTTTCACTAGCAGTAAAACTAAGTTTGGAAATACGTCATCTTGATGTTACTACAGCCTTTCTAAATGGTTTTTTGAATGAATCTGTGTATATGCAAAAACCTGTATTTTATAAAGATTGTAATGATGATAATAACAAAGTATTAAAGCTCAAGCGTGCCATCTATGGACTTAAGCAATCATCGCGAGCATGGTATCAGAGAGTCAATGATTACTTAGAGTCTTTAGGATATATAAAATCTAAGTATGAACCTTGTTTGTTTACAAAGTTTGAAGGAAATACTAAAGTTATAGTGGCATTATTTGTTGACGATTTTTTTGTTTTTTCTAATTGTGATATGGCAACTAACCAGTTAATACAAGACTTGAGCAGTAAATTTAAAATTAAAGACCTGGGTCAAATAAAGCAATGTTTAGGCTTAAGAGTAAATATGTATGAAAATGTTATAACAGTTGATCAAGAACAATATGTAGAAAGCTTGTTGAAAAGATTTAACATGTCGCATTGTAAAACTGTTGAAACTCCTATGGAGATTAATTTAAGATTGGAAAAATCTAAGAATAGTATTTGTGATAAAAAAATTCCATACAGGCAACTGATAGGTAACTTGATGTACTTAGCTGTCTTAACCAGACCAGATATAGCTTACAGTGTATGTTATTTGAGCCAATTTAATAATTCATATGATGAAACTCATTGGAAACATTTAAAAAGAATTCTAAAGTATTTAAAAGGTACTAAAAACTATGGCCTTGTTTTTTCTAAGGATAATTCTCATATAGAAGGCTATGTTGATGCAGATTGGGGTTCAGATTCAATTGACAGAAAATCTTTTTCTGGGTTTTGTTTTAAACTGTCTGGTACAGTTATATCTTTTGAATGTAGAAAACAGAGAAATGTAGCCCTGTCATCAACAGAAGCTGAGTATATTTCCATGTCAGAAGCCAGCAAAGAGGCTATTTATTTAAAGAATTTATTGTTTGAGATTTTAGGCCATTCAGAAACAATAACTATGTATAATGATTGTCAAAGTGCACAAAAACTTATTTTGAATCCGGTATACCATAGAAGGTCTAAACATATAGACATAAGATATCATTTTGTGAGAGAGGCAGTTGCAAATAAGTTTGTTAAAATTGATTATTTAGAAACGGCTGAAATGCCAGCAGATATATTTACAAAAAGTTTGGGGCCTTTAAAGCATAAATATTTCACAAAAAAGCTTGGTATATTACCTATTTCAAAGTATAAATGATTTTGTTAAGCGGAGGTGTTAATATTGTAACAAAATATAACTACTAGCGCCATCTGTCATACTAGTGTGTAAGTCTTTGACAATAAATCACTTGTCTATCGAAATCCCACTGTGCATCTTTATCAATAATATGGTAAATATTATATTTTGATATAGAGTTGACGTGATCGCAAACAGTGTAGAGTCTGTGATATCCTGATATCGATATTGTACTTGGGCTTCATTCACAAAGTTAATAATGAATAATTAATAACTATATAAATTCCTAAATTAAGTGCCAAAACTGGAATGTTGTGTTTTTTTCATCAGACGATCAGCATGTTAGTAGCACTAAGACTATTAAAGAACATAGAAGCAAACTATGAATTCATTACGATAGATATTTGCACTTGCATGTATTCACATAATTTATTTATTATGTCAAAAACTGCCATTCAAAGATTATTTAAAAACTCTCAACAGCGATCCAAATTCAAAGTCGAGTCAATCCCACAAATTTCCTAACTTCTGTAATTTATTATGCTAAATAATAATTGGCCTTTTCTTGGACAGGAAAAAATCTTTTAGCGAGTTTCCCTTTGGTCATAAAACTTGGGCTCGGGGGAGGTATCTGTCAATTAACTGTCTTTAATTACTTGGACCTTCTTCACAGACTTCTGTAGGGATAGATATCGCGATTTTACTTGTTTACCGTGTGCAAAGTTGCGAGGCGAAATGATTTAGCTTCCCATAATTCGTACAAAGCGATTAGAGTCTTGCTTCCTTATTCGTATTTCGTATTGCTAAAGAGTGTAATAAACTGCCGGCTCACTATTTTCTGATATTTGCAAAAAGTTTTTTTTTAACATCGGATTTATTAGGTACTTTTTTAGGTAAACGTGCTAAATCACTAGATCACTACAGTGTCGCTTACCTTGAAGAACTTGAAAAAAACTCTTATTGATATGCTGTAAAATCTTACTAAGTACCTTAACTTAGGCCATTTAAACCAATCCAATCTTTTTTCCTAATAAAACAAGTAAAATATGGTTTTTAAACTTACGCGATTTCAATATCGTGATGTGTTAGATAGGAAAGTCCTTTGTAACAATATAAGTTAAATGTGGTTCTCAATTTTCTGTTCCAAGTACGAATCAGTTTCGTTGCTAAACTCACCTCTTTGTGATCAGACTATCGGAGAAATAATCTTCTTTCTTTTTTAAATTTAAAATCTAAATTCTGGCGTGGAAATAATCGACTGTCGGATGGCTGACAGTATGACAGTGCAATATACATATGTAGGTATGAAAGGCTTTGCTATTAATGTTTGAATGTTTTGCTCATTGAGAGTCCATCAGCAATTCGGGTCTCTGAGCATTCATTTTAAATTGACACAACATTTTTCAAAATTCGAATTGTAAAGTTAACGGTGTCTATTAGAATCTGCGTTCTTCTGCTTGCAAGTTAATTACGGTAGATATTTGTAGGACACAATGGGGATTGGGGATTGAATTTGTGTAGACCGGGGTTATAGTCATGTCCCTCATTGTGATCCAAATTATATATTAGGCTATGTACATACATTGTACATCACTCTGCTTCGAATCTAATCAAGATTTGTTTTTTTTTCTAAATACTTTGCTAGCAACCTTGTCATTTACAAACGTGTGAGAAATGTTAGAAAAGTTAAAAGAAACAGCCGGATATGTTTACCTGATTTTGTTCATATCGTCTCTCCAAAATATAGAATCAACTCAGGTTTAGTCTGAGGTCTGTCTTTGGTCTGAGGCATTTTTATAGGTTTTCTAGATAGAGATAACTACTTTTAAAAATCAAAATACAGGATGCAGTTATTTATATTCTTAAATTTTCAAGACTCATACTTGATGCTAATGATATTGGACTAAGGCAGTCCTGTTTTCTATTTTCGCGTTTCGCTTCACTAGGAGGGTTCGGTTAACAAAGGTGTTTAATTAGAGGCCCTGATGTGGCTTTGCAAGTTGCGGACTTAATTGCCAAGTTATGTGACCCGGGTATGGCTGCGTAACGCGGCTGTAACTCACTTTATCGGCTGCCGTCTTAGAACTACACAGCGACGGGAACTCATGAGACATACAAAATATTATGTAATAATTTAATATCTTAATATTAAAATTATCCCAGTGGATAATGTTCTCTACAGGTTGATTTGAGTTTGAGTTTGAAACTACGGGATGTTGAGGTACTTTTTTACATGTATGAGAGTGTTACATGTATGTAACATTATCATGTTTGAAATATGTTATATATTATCCTATGATGTACAATCCTATTAATATTATAAATTATAATATTTTTTATTTAAATATCGACCTGAACGAATTGAGTTAAAATTTGAAACTTAGATAGTTACTTTACAATATGAAATTAATACATACTTTATACTACGAAAAATACGAAATTCCCGAAATAGTGTTCGGTTCTGAATTCTTCGGCAACAAAGTCGCGGGCAGATACGTGTAGACAAAATAATACTGAGAGTATGACATTAAGACTGAGAGTGTGAAAACATAGCAAAATATATTTGGTCGATTCGATATCCGTATATCTGTATCAAAAACCAAATAATCGTTTACTCATCAATACTAATATTATAAAGCTGAAGAGTTTAGTTTCTTTGTTTGAACGCAAGGATCTCGGGAACTACTGGTCCGAATAGAAAGTTTCTTTCTCTGTTGGATAGTCCATTTAATAGGAATATTTGTATAGGCGTAAATTTAACATTACGCTACTATAAACAGGAGTGGAGCATGAATGAAAAATGTAACAAAAACGGGAAAAAATATTGCTTTTTGAGAGATTTCGATGCGTGACAGCATGTGTCTATCTTATAAAGGTTGCGTCATTAGAACCTGATATAACCGAATTTGTTCAAAATTTGAATTGGTACAACCAATTTTCGATAGATGGCGTAGCAACGCGCGCACGGTTCAGCTAGTTTCATATGTTTACATGACGATACGATTATATAGGCTATGTATGTCTGTTATTAAATGATCCTCCAAGGAAATACTTACGTATTTCTTAGAAGACGTTTAGGAAACAATAGATTTATGGTGACATTTCTCCAACGGTACCAGGACAGCATACTCGCGGCAAAGGTACACTGAAGGGGCAACTGCAGCGGGGAGTCAACTTTATAGGGTGGAACTATCGACAAGGGACAAAAGGGACAAGGACAACGAACTACCTTTCTTTTCTTACATTGTGAAGGCCCGTCGATTGCTTCATTCGTAAGCTTATTTTAATGCAAACGGCAATCCTTTAATTTCTAGACAATAACAGGCGTTTTATTACCAATAGGGTAGAGACAAAGGTTTAATACAACATTGGTTTTATGTCAAAAGTCAGGTACAATTAACAGATGGGCAGATTTTATTGGTATTTTCGCAATGGATTGGCGGCCGTGTTTGTTTGTCGACGGCTAAATTGAATGCTGTAGAGGTATTGTTTAAATAGGCATGTGGCGGTTTCGAATTTGGTCGGATAATAATTATTTAACAATGATTTTTGGTACCAGTATTATTATTTATTATTAACTAGCAGTGCTCTCATAATCATATTTTATTTATAACATTTGTAACACGTCATTAATTTGTATGTTAAATCATAATAATTTGAATTACGTACTAAAACATAATAAAATTATCATATATTGTATGTTCGTATAAATAATAATAATAATCTATAATTTAGTACAACAATTAAATATTTTAAGTCAATTTATATAAAAAATCAATTAGTAATATCAACTAAACACAATTTAAAAACTTTTCGAATTTTTTGAAAAATGCTGCTCGGTAAGACAGCTTTTGTGCCTAAGTTTATAACTATCAATAGAGGGCGCAGTGGTTATCGACTTCGCAAGCTTATTGTACACAGCAACCATGAAACCATGATGATATCTTAAATCAATTAAATTGTTCTAATATGCGTTTAACTTATGTATTATCTTGTTATATTGACTGGCCTCAAAGCTTAATGGTGTGGCTTAGTCATAGTTCACAGGTGGCCCTGTATAAATTTTAGCGAAACCAGTAATTTGGTTTTCTAAAAATCAACAAAATTTTAAAATTTGCATACTGATTTGTCCGAATAAAATTTTCGTAGAAATTTGGTCGAGTGTCGTTTAATTTTAAATTGAAGTCGGTTTGTTGTTTTTTTTTTAGAGAAAATAAAATAATTAGGTTCGACAATTTCATGTCGGATGTGACCGGCATCTCTAGTGTAAACAGGCGGAGAGTAAGCGCATCGGTTCCGGAGGGCTTCGCGTCAACAACTCTTGAACATCGCCGGAAAATTGCTAGCTTATCGGTTTATTATCGGATACACTTCGGAGAGTGTGCATCTGATCTGCATGATCTAATACCACCTAGCCCTTTTTTCTATCGGACTTCTCGTAACTCGAAGAAGCGGCATCGTTTCATGGTTGATGTTCCAAAGACACGAACAAAGAGGTTTGACTCTACTTTTGTGATAAGAACGTCTCGACTGTGGAATGAGTTGCCTGAGTGGGTTTTTCCCGATGGTTATAATCTTGGTGTCTTCAAATCGAGAGTGAATCGGTTTCTTCTAGGTAAGCACGCTCCATCTTAGACCGCATCGTCGCTTAACATCAGGCGAGATGGTGGTCAAGTGTAAACCTATAAATGTTAAAAAAAAAAAAAAAAAAAAAAAAAAAAATATTTTATGGCCAGATTCCATTCCGGGGCTGCAGTGATTAATTGGGACCGTTTGTTTTCCACATTCATTTGTTTACGAATTGAACTACTGTTTGAACAGAATGAAGGAATATACACCGAAATGAATCCGCTCGCCTTCGTTGCATATTGAAATTTCCTGATTAATTGTATATTTAAATGGAACATGGGCAAAAAATACAACAGGTGTCTCAGATATGTGATAAATAATTAAATTCCGAAAAGTACTCGTCAATTGTAGACTACCAACCCTCCCCGAGCGGTACCCGCTAAATATTTCAGGTTATTTCTCGTAGCTTGCACTTACTAAAAAACTCTTCATGATGATACATTACTTATTCACTTTTTAATTATGTTTTGTTAACTAGTGATAAAAAAGGTATGATGATATCTGTATGTGGCCGATTGGTGATTCAAACCGAACGAAATGGCCCCTGGAAAAGTTAGAGAAGAGCGATTAGTAAATAAAGATGAATGAAGCGTACAATCAAGCAGGTGTGTGTGTCTTTAAAGTAACTGTGGTTAGTAAATAGGTAACTTGAAACGTTCCTCTACTATCTATAAGTTGGGAAGTCAAACATGTTTACATTTAGCTACTGTTCTTAAAATGAATGAATGTGGTATAATTCCGAATAGGTAACCGAAAATGTCGACTCGTTTTACTCCAGCTACGCCACTAAGGCCTAGCCAGCGCGGTATTCCCGGTAGTCAGTATAAATGATTCACTGCCGATCTTCATAGAAACTTAACTAGCGACTGAAGCCCGGTAATTACGCTCCCAGGAGCATTTTACCTAAGCCTCGGTAATTCCCCTCGTCCGCCTCCCGGCGCATCTCACGCCCACTCGAATTCATTCACAGGAAAAGGGCTATTTTATGGAGTATTTAAACATGGAATCCTCTCTCGGGCTCGTCTTCGGCCTGTCGTCTTTTTTCTTTGAGGAGACTTGTTTCAAGGACGATGACGTCAATTAGTTGGTGATATTCCACTTTTGATATTTTTAGATTTTTATATATACTATAATATTATGTGGGATTTAAGTCAGTGCTGATTTTGGCACTGCAATGCAGTTTCCTAAAGCAACACTTTGGTACAAAATATTGCATCGCAAACGGCGGTAAAACTCGCACTGAAGGTACGGTTTGCATATCACTGGATTCCGACTGCAAAGTTGCAGATTAAATGCAGGTGGGACTATAATAAAGAAAGAGCGCTTTTGTATCTGCATTAAGTACATCAGACTGTCTTTGTCTACCACTTTGTCTAGAGTATTGATCTACATTGGAATCTTTTGTTATATGGCATGATTTCACTTTCTACGTCTATAAGAAAGTGAAATGACGTGTCAAATTAAGACCCCAATTTTGTTACATTTACTACGCTCCCCTACATTCGAGGAGAGTATAGTTCGGTAGGGAGTGTGCGCACCGCAAATTGCAACAAAGTGGCCAGCCCGATCCCCTCTAATTTCTACCCCATGATTTTACTCCATTGTCGTCGGCTCATACAATTGACTACGGTAATACTCTTGTTACGTTCTACCATCCTAGTAACAGCTACAATGAAACTCGAGGCTCTAGAATTTCGTAGAATTGCCGCGAAAGCCTGTTACGAAATTTCGTAGGACATTATTGTGTGCGAAATTGGGGCGGGCTGCATAATTCGCCAGTTGGTGGAGCATTGTAGACGATTCTGTTGGATATTCTATTTCTGGAAGTATCTATTAGTTGATTACTTCAAACCACTGAACAAATAAAAAGTAACGAGTTTTCTTTCTGAGTTTTAAGCAGAAATGAACATTCCCTAAATAAAAACTTTTTACAGAATAAAATTCTTACATTTTCTCGCTTTATACAGCTCGCTTTTTCATATATGTTGCTAGTAAAACTCCACATGATTTTGTTACGACAAAAGCAGTTCTACGTCAATGTATGCCCATATTATTTCGCACCTGACCTCAACATAACCCACAATCACAATAAAAATGAATTACCACCCCATAAACCTCCTAAATCGGCCCTGAAACAGCTGCCATACGCCGTTTCCCACAAAGTCCCCAGACAAACTGCCCGGGGCTGTCCTAGGTGTGTCGCGGGCACTATTTACCGCGATTCCGCACAAATCTTGTTTATTCTCGTCCGAGATGACCTTTATGGCCCTTTTTATAACAGGCCCAATTTTCTGCGCTGGCCTTCTTTTGTCCCGACTCCCAGATTTTGTTTGTGATTCCGTGCGTTCACCTCTCGGATTGAAGGTAGGGTTAACGTTTTCGAATTTTGTTTTCTTCGTATTGTGTTGCGAATGTGATTTTCCGATTAGGGTGTGTTGAACTCTTCACAAAGCACGGTATTGGGAATATGTCGATATTATGTTACACTATTCAGTGGCCGCCGCTTTGTTGCTGCGAGGTCGGAATTCTCTGATATTTTTGCATGTTTTCGTGGTTCGGTGCCGTATTCTGTGTATCCGTATTGTGTGACTGCATCATTTACATTCAAATCGAAGGAGGCTGGTTTGCAGATCTATCGAAATTTTCCTTCTAGAATAAAAACGAGTAACGTCATATCCATTTGATAAAATGATCAACATTTATATTTTAGTTATGGCACGATTGTATTTTGGGTTGACCCTAACCTACTACAGACTCGGACTAGTTCTTAACATCTTGTTGTTCCTTATATCCCTTAAACTTCACCATACCTAGTTGAAAGTATGAGGAAGGAACTTGTAGAGTGAAGAGCAGGACATGTGCCTGATGGTAAGGAACACGCTTATATGGGCAAGCGTGGGAAGCACAGCTGATTAATCGCTCTGCCCTGTAACTTCTCAGGAAACATTTCTGTTCAAACCGGGACATCATTTCAGTTCATTTGCCTGGAAGAGACTAGCTACCGTTCAAGCTCAGTAGTGTACATTAAGAAAGGTGTGCCATACATTTCAATATTGAAAACCATAAAAGTAGGTATCTTCGGATTAAAGCCAGCTTCAAGCTTCCAGAGAAAGGTATACATGCCCAATAAACGTGTCAAACCCCCATATACATTCGAGTCAGGAATAAGGAAGCAGTAAGTTTTCCATTTGCGCAGGATGAAGTTAAGCCACAAGGTAATCGTGCGGAAAACCAATCAAGCAACGCGCGTCGCTGCTACCCTGGTACTCCGCGCCGCCGTCTGGAAGGAATTGTTTAGGAACTGTTGATCGGGCTAATGAAATGAAAAAGGTGTGCGAACGGGAAGCGTTTTTCTGTGTGGTTGAACTACAATGGTGGAAAATAGGAAAATAGAAAATATGAGGCACTTTGCGGCGATTGACGAGATATACCCGCTAACGTCTTATCTTCAACTGCCAGGGTATTTCGAACTCTAAACGTTCAAATTCACTCATGTATGTAATTCTGTTCTGACTTTTGGGATGGATCGGCTAAGTTAAGCTAAGACCGGGTGGAGGCTCGCGAATCGATAGAGAGGCATGCTAAAAGGCTCGTAGGTAACAATACCCTTGTGCGAAACAGACTTTAAAATCGGTCGTAAAATTGCTAGCTTATCGTTTTTTTTGTCATATTCACTTCGAAGAGTGTGCAACTGATCTGCATGATCTAATACTACCTCGCCCGTTTTATTTTAACACGCTTTTATTAGCTTCATAGCTTCACTTCGCTTCCAGAGAAATTACAGGGCTTAGAGATATAATATCTTAGATTTCTGGGTGATGAGCGCAGTGCAGTGCTAGGTGATGATTTAGACTCTTCATGGTCCAATAGCTGCGTGACAATGTGCTGTTATGTGGCAGGCATGATGTTTACCATCAGGCACGTGACCTGCTCGTCTCGTCACTCTATATTATAACAATAAAAAAACTGGTAACTATGTATGTAAGAAAATCTTGAAATCTTAATTTGACCCACTTCCCGGTCTTCGATTAGGATGAAATTTTGCACGCCCTCTGAGTTCTGATGACAATACAGTCATGACTAGCTAAGAAACGTCATCACAAATCCAATTTGGCTGCCTCCCCAAGATGGCGGACTGGCTGTTTGAAATCCACCCCCATGATATGTATCAAATGAAAGGGTTTGCTGTCAGGAATACGAAAAAAAATTGTCACGTGACTTAAATTCAACATGGCGGACATCCAAGATGGCGGATTGGCTATTTGAAATGCACCCCCATGATATGGGTATTAAATGAAAGTTTCGTAATTCTTAGTGCGTGCTAAAAGAAAGCGTGTTTTTTAGTTTTTTAAACTATTATTATTCTATCGTCGTCTATAGAACGTCTAGGCTGTAGAATGCGTTGCTTGAGTGGGTTTTCTCTGTGGGTACAATCTTGGTGTCTTCAAATCGAGAATGAATTGGTTTCTTCTAGTTTACCACGCTTCATCGTAGATCGCATCGTCGTTTAACATCAGGTGAGATGGTGAGATAAACTATCTAGTACTGTAGGACGGTCCGCCAAACATATACAATGTAATGATGGGAAAACAGCAAACCCAATACAAAGCTGGAATCTCGTTTCCACGTTTTCAACGGTTTGATGGAGAAAACGACGGACAAAGAGTTTAATTACAAGTTTTCCGGCGCGGCGTCTTTAACGAGTTGGGCGCGTACCACGAGCTCTTGTTGCGATCAATTTTAACTTCACGTCACGCTTAATATGTTGTGAACCTGATAATTTGCGTTATCGAGTGAGAAAAATGTAGTTCTTGCAATATGTAAGCTTTAGAATATCCTTCAACTATTTTTTAAGGAAATTTATTATGTTACCGTAAAATTGTAAAACCGTTACATTAACAATCTGACTATGTCAGATTATGAACTAACCTAAACTACAAGTACAATCAATACAAGTCGCCGTATAATTTATTGAACAATTGTATACATTACAAATATTATACAATATACATAGCTGCGGAACCCAAATGTACCTAAATGTATGAACCCAAAGGTGGTATTTTGAAATCACATCGGTATTTCAAAATACCACCGTGAATTATTTAGTACAAAAAACGTTAGCGTGCTTTAAATGTTTATTAATTCATTACAACGTTGTAATTTCTGCAACTTACGTCCTACCTAGCCAAATTATGTGTAAGCCCCCCTTTTGCATTACAACTGTTGAGTAAAATATGTAACTCTAGAATCTATCTCATCAGAGACAAGCCTCGCAATATCGACAACACATAGTAGGGGCTCAGGTGCGAACCGGGTCAGCGGGTGACGAGCCGGCAAACTTGCCGGGAACTTCCGAACCTAGGCGTTTCGGTAATAAAGGAGGCTGTTCCCGGGAAATAACGGGGAACGAAATGGTTGAATCACTAAAGGTTGTGTTTATCAGATTCTATCTAGCAGTATTTATTAAAAGGACATGAAACAAGATATCATGATATAATTCTGTGCTTAGTTTGAAACCAATAAAAGAAAATAATGTTGACTAATGTTTATGTATTAATTTATTTAAATAATATCCTTCTTCCTACTAATATTTTAATTGCAAAAGTGTGGATGTAATATGACACATGGTGCGACTCGCCAGTTTACCGAATGAACTTGGCTGGCCACACTGCCGTGTGTC
Source organism: Ectropis crepuscularia (assembly GCA_963693475.1). Lineage (NCBI taxonomy): Eukaryota > Metazoa > Arthropoda > Insecta > Lepidoptera > Geometridae > Ectropis > Ectropis crepuscularia. The sequence continues at coordinate 1,129,360 of OY856355.1, forward strand.
TAGATGTACTACTACAATACAACTAGGGAGGATTTAGCACAACTAGGCCACTTATTGTTGGGAACTGAGTTATATTTCATTCATAATGCAGAGACTCACGTCGCAATTGTCGCATAATCTACCAGTATGGTTAATATTATTTGTTTGTTACGAATGAAATTTGATACATATAGATTACTAGCAGCGCCCCGCGGTGTTACCCGCGTAGTTCCCATTCCCGGTGTTCCCATTGTTTTCCGGGATAAAAAGTAGCCTATGTGTTCTTCCAGACTATAATCTATATGTGTTCCAGACTATAATCTGTATATAAAATTCAGACCGATCCGTTCATACGTTAGGACGTGATTGAGCAACAAACATCCAAACATCCATACATTGACATTTATAATATTAGTAGGATAGTCTGGAATAACAGCTACTCGGGAACTAAGCAAGTGAAACCGCGGTCTCCTTCCAGTTCTTTATGAAAGTTGGGGATACTGTACCTCTTAATTGAGTCATGAAAAGAGCCAGTAAAATGTGAGGGGTAAATCAGCCCATCAACATTAAACTTTTTGATAAAAAAAAACTGATAAAAGTTCACAATTCAAACTACAGTGTAGTTTTATGTGTAATGAAATCTGAAGACGAGCGTAGGTTTGTGAGGGTCTCGAGAGATCTTCTGCTGTCGCATGCCTATTGCAGTCTTAGTCGAGTTTTTAATCGATACCTATAAAGATTCCACAATGAACAACTTAGTATATAACAATGGGATAAAACGATCTCCTCCATGGTTGTGAGATCATCATTCCTTAATAAGGCCGTTGTTTTTCCGGTTTAGCTATTTATGCTTATATCAGCGATCTTATGTCAATTGGCAACGACACCTTTGTTAGACAAAGACTTCCAAATTTTGAATATTGCCGCAAAGTTGGCTTGTCGATTTTTTATATTTTTTTCCTACTGCACTTAGCTCGAAAAAGCGTCATCTTCTCATGGTTGACGTCCCAAAGACTAGAACGAAGTTAGACTCTACTTGGATAGTAAGAACGTAGATACTGAAATGTTTGTGCAACCACAGGAGCAATGCATGTGCATTGCGTCTGTGGCTTGTTCCCAATGGTTATAATCTTTGTGTCTAGAAAGGGAGAGTAAATCGGTTCGTTATTTTTTATTTATTTTTATTATATCTAGGTGAGCTCGCTCCGTCGTAGAGCGTATCATCGCTTAACATTTTTTTTTAATAAAGAGTGACGAGACGAGCAGGACTTGCGCCTGATGGTAAGCAACATGCCTGCCACATAACAGCACAGTGACACGCAGCTATTGGAACATGAAGAGTACAAATTATTACCTAGCACTGCATGCGCTCTTCACCCAGAGATTTAAGATGTTATATCTCTAAGCCCTGTAATTTCTCTGGAAACATTGCCCTTCAAACCGGAACACAGTAATGTTTGCATATTACTGCTCGGCGGTAGAATAACTGGCAAAGGTGTGGTACTTCCTCAGGCGGACTCTGTTAAGAGTCCTACCACTACATCAGGCTACTCAAGTGCCTATCATTGTTTAACATGTTTTCTATCTGAAACATAATGAAGCATTATTATTTGAGTACGGAGTAAAACGTTTGGTTGTTCGGGCTACAAAGTAATTGTAATAACTGTAGTTGGAATCGATGGTAAGCGCCAGCCGCAGAGATTTAAGTGGAATAACAGAATTAATCCGAATTAAAGCAGCTACCCGATTGGACAAAGCTGTCTCCTTTCCGACCCAAATCATAAACAGCCCGACAAGTGGGACTTAAGTGCCGGGGAGGATAGTAGGTGCCGGTGGGGTTACCATATTTTGTCATTTTTAAGGTTTTCTGTGGACAATTGAACGAATAATGAAAACACTGTAATGAAGCCGACATAGGTTCCGGGATAGATACCTTTCGAGGACATATTGCGTCTGTCAACACGCATTTGGCCATAGTGATAGATTATGCGACTTGATTCTTTCGCTGTGAGTTAAGGAAACTAAGCTTCCAACAAAAAGTGGGCCACTTGTGCCAAATCGTCCCCAGTTGTGTAAAAGTTATTGGCTTTGATGACGAAGCATTTAAATGAAGGCTTAATACATTAAACATACTTATACAGCCCACTACATGTTCCCACTGCTGGGACTCGGGGCCTTATCTTGCAAGTAGAAAGTCAAGGCTATACAGATACAGATATTTTATTGGTAAAAGACATTTATTTACAAGTCAAAATAATACATTTACATTATTCAATCAAAATAAAAATTAAAAAAAGGAGAATAATAACATTATTATTTCCTAGAATAATCGCTTGTGGTATATGTCACCAAAAACTCTTTTAGAGAATAATAAGCGTTATTTATTAAATGTGTCCTTAAACGTTTCATAATCCACCACGCAGGCCCAGTGCGGGTTGGTAGATGCCACATGACTTCGAAAGATTTTAGGTACATGTCGGTTTCCTCACGATGTTTTTCTTCACCATTTTTAAGTTAGCTGCATTACGCACATGACTTCGAAAAGATAGTGGTGCGCGTGATTTTGAACCCGGGGTCTCCGGATCGGCAGTCGGCGTTCTCCGGACTAGACCAGCCGTAACTTTAGGCTTAATAATAAAACATAATTATCGATAGATGGTACTACGTCAATTTAATATCGATGTCAAAAAAGAAGGTGCGTTCCAAAACTACTAAGACCACACGATACATAATAAGTATTTTCTAATTATTCTTTTTAGTTTTTTTTGCTTCTTTATTAAGTAGTAACAATGTTTTGAAGTGATAATTACAATAATTTTTAATTTATTTGACGTTTACAATAATATAATATTATCAATAAAATATGAATACTCAAAAGGTTGCTTTATGCAGCTTCATGAATATACTAGATGTTTGTCTCTTCAACAGCTTCAGTTCTCAAAAAATAATCTTATAGAAGTTTAGAAAAGTGTTTGTTTAAAAACAGTGGGTGATTTTAAATAAGTACCCGTATGTGTTGTCCCTAAAAATAATACGGGATTGATGGTATCCCTACAAGGGCCAGTGACAGATATGACGGGGCTCCATTACGCCGGACTTGATGTGCCCGCAATCTGAACACTCGCGGGGAAGTGATTTCGATTATGCCTATTGTTTGTATCTCAATGAATAAACTCTGTTACTGTCCCAAGAAATTACAAGTACTCTGTGAATTTCTATAAGTACTACTGGCATCGATACAAACTATTAGTAGAACACTCCCACACTTCAGGCGCAAGGAATTATGTCATTGTGTGGAAGAGTGACTTCACACTTTCCGTTTTAGCCGGTTGCAGGAAGCGGTGAACGCCGGAATTTTTTACCTATCACTATTCGTTGTTAACAACCTAAATAAGTAGACAGCATATCTAGCTGCTAGCGATTCTAGGGGTCAAGTACATTGGGGTGTGTAAACCACGTACACTACACACACAATTTCAAGGTGCTCAGGGCACATCCAATGGACCAATGGATAACCATCGATGACTACTAAGCTATAACGGTTAATTTTAAATAGCTTGGTATTTTAACATACCATATATACCTACCATACATACCTAGCAACATAGTCTCAGGAACATGATAGCGATAATTACTGAAAGCTGTACTGAGATACCGTGACCGTTACATTATAGACTTAATAAATGTATTAACATGTATAATGTACGTAAGTACATCCTACTAATGTTATAAATGTCTATGTTTGGATATTTGGATGTTCGTTGCTTAACTACGAGTATGGTACGTTAGAACGAATCTGTTTGAAATTTGGAACAATTATACCTAGTCTGGAAGGAATCTTTAAAAAACTGTCGGGAATGGAAACTACGCGATAAATAGGTAGTTCTAATTCGAGACTAACGCAATTTTGAATTTTTCGTTCCAGTTATGCACTTTATTGTAACATTTTAAGTATGCCTATTTCGACACCCTGCTATGTAGGCGTTGTTTAAATACCAGGACCCTGCGCATCCTGGTGAAACTGTTATTTCATGATTTTTTTCTCAAGAGCTGTACGCGATGGCAGCTGCATAATGACCGGCCGCAATGCAGCTGAAACGGAGCGGTGGACGCATTAAGTAGTTCCAACTAATTACCAGTACGTGACCTCCTCGCGTGCTCTGCTCGCCTGGTGATGCAGTTTCATAAATGAGTCTTATAATTTTTATTAATTAATTTTCCTCTTTGTTCTTTTACTAGTCCCAACGGTTTTACTGGCGTAGTTTTCGTTCCTATTACTTATTCGTGATAAAAAGTAGCCTTTGTGCTATTCCATCCAGATTATCATCTAATTATGCTCCAAATTTCAAGCAGATCCATTCCTACGTTGAGCAACAAACATCCAAATACCTATCCAAAATGTTTAGCATTTATAATTTTGGATCGGAGGATGTTTTAGTTAACTTTATGATGTGATTTCTACTTATTATTTTAGTGGAATTCGGAATGCCGTACAAAAATCATGCGACAAGGAGAAATGACCGAAGGTTGTAACCCCCCCCCCCCTCTTCGACTGTACTCAAGTGACGGCATAGTGCTGAATCTTATTACTTTATACCCTTCTATCATCCTACATAGGTCTCCTGGGGTGGTTCATTTACTACGTAATTTTTGTTCACGGGCCTGTAGTCTAGAAGTTTACCTTATCTGAAACTTACATAGGTATACAAATAACCCAAAAATACGTTTATGTATTTGAGTTCGTTAGATTGTGTTGTGCGAAAACCGAAAGTAGTGTAGTGCGAAATTAATTAGCATTCCGTTATTCTTAGAATGCGTAGTTTGTTTGGCGTAGCATTAACATTCAAAATGGTCTCTGTCGTCGGAATTGTAAACAATGTAGTAAGTTTGGCATATTTTGTCCTAGAAACTTTGGAGGACGAACATTGGGCCGCTTGATATTAAGTGAGTGCGGTCGAAAATTGTAAGCGCACGTCTGCGTAATTATTTTGTTAATGACTTTATCTCGAGAGATCCGTCGCAAATCCCCTTACCTCGTATTTCTTCAGAAACACGAAATCCGCAAAATCCCTCGGAAATGTTTCACAGCGGCCGCATCGGGCCACGTTTTATCCTATTAAATATCTTGTACCTCCAAAGGCGCGGATATATTCCGAGTTAGATACCGTATATAGCGGGTTTTCAAAATTACACTACAATTGCTACAAGTACACGACTAGCTTGTGTAGATAATTAAAAATTTAATTAGAGGGTACATCAGATACACTGAGGGTTTTGATAGTAGTTATTGATATTCTGAAATTAAGTTGTGTGCTGCTGCTATCACTACTTGTGAAACATCCGTGTGTTATCACCTCTATTTTGTTTACCGTGTATTTCACTATAGTATTATATTTAATACTGGGATTTGAGTCTAAATATGTGTCATTTAGTGTAGAGGGCGCCGGTGGGATACCATTCACTTCTACCCGCCATCTCAAAACAGTTTTAGAGGGGTTGGCGCTATAAGTAGATGGAGCTAAGCCGTTGAAGAGCATTCCTATTTGAAATTTTACATGAGAAGGATCGAACAGTTGTCAATATAAATTCTTACATTTATTTAATTGGTTTACTTTTACTCAGTTGATAATATCAGAAGTGCTATGAACACCATGCCCGGAAATCACAACGGTGATGAGAAAAAAACGGAAAAGCAAGCGTCGCCCGCAGTTACAGAAATGTTATTCTTTTATCAGTGGTTAAGTAGTGCGTAATGTACACGTGAGTAAACTACAGTTTAATATTACGATTTACTTTGATTGAAATTATTTTTAACATTGCATTTCAATTGAAATTTTTCCGAATCACTCACAAGTAAGAACTGTTGATTATTATCTCATAAGGGGGTACTATCGTGTGAGAGTAAAATAATCTTCAATTCCGGGAACTGCAATCAGAACATTTCGTAGAATGAAACATCTTCGGTTTTTTTTTAAGTTTGTGGATACTGTTTTACGAAACTTTATGAGAATAGCTTATTTTGTGGAAGAGTTGTTGCGAGGCACAGCAACCATAGATAAAAAGTGTAAATCAGTTGAATATTGGTTTAAATATCTTTCAGGGAAACTGTTTGAAAAAGGTCATGCATTTTAAAACATAATACAGTAATAGAAAGTGTTACATCTTTGATTTGAATTTGGTTACCGTAGTTGGGTTACAAAGTGGTTATATTCAGTGCAGTTATAAGATACCCTTATGGTTGAAATTAGAAAGATTTTAGTCAGATGATGCCGAGCTATGTACGTTACCAATGAATTGTTTTGGTATTGTTAAAAAAATGAGACCCTTTAATTCGCTATAAATATCACTTGGGAGCGTTTAAAAAAACTACATAGAAGGCCATAAATATGTGAGGAAAATATGAAACCTTGAATAGGTACGATTAGTAGACTTGGAGATATATGTAATTGAAAGTCAAACCCAATCGAGCAGTGCAATGGCTCTAGGATGTTGTCAGGTATTATGATTGATTGCTGATGAGTTAACGTTTGAATAACGTAGTGAAGTGCAATGGCTTCGATCCATTGACAAAGTAAGCGTTAGTGTGAAACCGTAATACCTTGGACATAAACTGACGTACCTTGTGTCTGCCTAGGAGTGTAACTGCTAGAGAAAGCATTAAGAGTGAACATAATGAACTTTGACTTTGACTTTGACTATGACTTTAATGCCGCGTATCTAGAGTTACCAGGCGGCAGCTAGGGAAAGGTGTATGTTTGAGATTTATGGAGAATGTGGTTAATGTAGTGACGTACCTCGAGTTGCGACAATGAGACAGCGCAACTGCTTGGGAAAGCTATTCATTACTCATTTTAAGTGGATTTATGGAGAATGTGGTAATGTAATGACGTACCTTGAGTTGCGACAATGTGACAGCGCAACTGCTTGGGAAAGTTACTCATCTTAAGTGGATAATACTGGAAGAGTAAAATTTACTTTGATAAAATTGTGTATTTTGTTCACAGCAACTACACCAGACTGTGACACTGCCAAGGTTGGCAGCGTGCGCAGGAGGGCCGTGTTATCACCTCTATTTTGTTTACCGTGTATTTCACTATAGTATTATATTTAATACTGGGATTTGAGTCTAAATATGTGTCATTTAGTGTAGAGGGCGCCGGTGGGATACCATTCACTTCTACCCGCCATCTCAAAACAGTTTTAGAGGGGTTGGCGCTATAAGTAGATGGAGCTAAGCCGTTGAAGAGCATTCCTATTTGAAATTTTACATGAGAAGGATCGAACAGTTGTCAATATAAATTCTTACATTTATTTAATTGGTTTACTTTTACTCAGTTGATAATACGTGTATAAATGATTTTCTGTTCTATTTCAAAACGCAGCAATTTGGATTCCTAAAACGGTACTCTCATATTCTAAGCAGTTTATATCTTAACGTTAGATCGAAACGTAAACGATACTTCGTATCATTTGGTATCTAAGCACTAAGAGTACCGAATGATAATATTGCCATTGCGACCAATAAGTCTGTTAAATACCTTTTCGATCGATTGTGGTAATTCAACGGGCGTATAATAATAGGCTGATAGTTTGTCCACTTCATTTGTAAATTTATTTTGCGCAGTAGGTAAAAAAATGGTTGAGCGTGAAATGAAACTGTGTTTGTCCACCCACTTAGGTGTTGGCGACATGATCTAGAAAGATCTCACGGGGTTATTATTTAATATTTAAATTACGTTTTATTCTAAAAACACTTCGCGATAAAAGGTAATCAATTGAGCACTAACTGACCCGCGGTAAGTTTATGAGCATTATATACAGATGGATCGCTTACGTTTCGTTATTATTATTCATCAAATTATTTCGGTCACGTACGAGTGACTCTCGTCAGACCGTGGCTTGGAGATACATTTAATTTGGAAATATCTAGATTCTCGGTTAACCGTTCATATTCCTGAGTGGTTTATGGGTAGTCTCTGCTATTCAATTTAGTTGCGTGTTGCGTGCTTTTAGATGTTTGAAGTTGGCGCTGTAAGTGAAGTGCTCTTTTTTACAATATATGTTTTCCTACCAAATCGCGTGACGGAAGAAAATTGGGAACTTATTTCTAGAACTCTCAACTTGAAGACCAAAGGGTAAGAGTAAAAATTCAAAATCCTAGCGGTTCTGGTACGCGGTCCGCGTTAAACGACCACAGAAGTTTGCGCTGAGACACGTGTGTGTCTCGGTCTCCTGTCGCGGTCTTAGCGCGAACCTGTACCTTAACTCTCCGAGTGGTCAGCTACGGTTGACTTTAATTACACAAAAATCGAAACTGTTGAAGTTGCTGCTCAATTATACCCTGTTGTTCTACGAGCGAACAGCATCAGTAAATTCCATGTTGGCGCATTTCATCTCACTCCTCATCATCAATTAACATCAACTGAGATTGAGGTCAAGCGCAACACTGTACGTGATGGTCTGAACAATAAAGAGGTTTAATTTTCATTAAAATATAGTACTGTATAATATAACACAGTACTGGTCTTTTCTTATTTCTGTTCTCTTGTATATCCTAAACCCCATTGTCTCAAAGAAAGCTTCAAGAAATTTAAAAATCCAATTCGGGGCTCACAGCCCGTAACGGTAACTGTTATTAGGACTCCTTTTATTACACGGGATCGCTTTTGGTTCGCAATAACAGTGCTGTTTTAATATCATTGCCCTTTGAACGGGACGCTCTGAATATTAGGTAGCTACATTAGCTGTGTGTTTTGTAGCGTTTTTTTATTTTTTAAATCTGAGTCGGATTCGAACTAATTGGTGCAATTGTATTTATAGATAGTAGCGTTTCTCAACTCAAATGAGAGGATTTGGTCATAGACTTAGAATAGTCAAGTGAAATCATTTCAATCCACCAACCCACACTAAGCTAAGACTAAAACTAAGCTAAACTATGTCTTTTCTGAGACAAAACTCGAGTTCCAGCGGTTAACCTTAAAGTTAGACTGACATACAGACAAAAATAAACACTTTATTAGGCACGTCAGAAAACATAAATATATAGCGAAAAAATAATAATGACTAGTGCCATAAATGGCGGCCTTATCGCTTGAAGCGATTTTTACTAGGCAGGTATTAATAGCAAAAATAAGTGTGTTATTAGAATAGAAGAATAGAATAGAAAATATTTATTATCATGTAAGTCACATTCACAAACATTTACTTAAACCTAAACATTTGGAATGATTCTATACAGACTCGTCAATAATTATGAAAATATTATTACAGGTGTAATTATTCTGTAGATCATGGGTATGATCACCACTACTATAACAATAATATTTTGATTTTAAAAATTAGGTACAAAAAAATGAGTTTATTTCTAAATTTTACAATATTCTAAAAAGGGCAGCTGTAAAGGGGCTGTTATTACAAGTCAATAAATATATTTCAAGTAATTCATGTAAAACGAATATAAAATACATAACCTAGACCTTTTAAGCCTTTTGGAAAAGCAAACTGGTGTCAAGGTTGCTAAATTCTGCTTCTTGTAAGGTAAGGTATTGTTTACAAATAAACAAAACCCACAATTAGTAAGTATTTCTGTAAAAACTCATCAGAAAAGCGAGACTAGCCTCTCAACCCACATGAAAGCTCTAAAACTACCTACCTATGTAGTGTGGTTGCACCACACATTAATTACATATTATATTATCAAACTATGCCAATTCACATATGCGTACCTATGCAAAAAATACTATGTTTTGTTATTTTATTTATTTATTGGCTGGCCTGGTGGCTTGGTTGGTATTTAGTCTGCCTGCGAAGCTGTGGGTCGTGGTTTCGATCCTAGTGTGATCCGAAATATTTGTAGTGTGCCTGGGTGTTTTCTTTGTATAATAACTATGTATTTAAAGTATATCAGCTATCTGGTTCCCATAGTACAAGCTTTCCTTAGTTTGGGGTCAGATGGTGTTGTGTGTGAAATTTCCACCAACATTAATTTATATCTTTATTTGCTACATATTTTCTATATCTTCCAATGCGCGTAAACTCTAGTGCGGGACGGTCAACATTATGCTAAACTGTAATAATATCTACGCAAAATTTAGCCTATTTATTACATAATTCTATATGCAACACTTGGCAATTGTTTAACCGGATAACATGATCCCTTGTAAGGTCTACCCACCAGGGTCTCATAAAGCGGATTGTCTTGAGATATTTTGATGGATTTGAGGGCCTGATCACTAAACGTGCCTACCGACAAGTAGGTGTGTTGTGAAGGATTCGGTTGGGTTTGTAATAGCCACTTCAAACTTATGATTGGTTGGCAGATTAGGTGACATGTAGGTGTTCAGATTGATAGTTAAATTTAATTTCAAGGGACGGATAAAACAACGTGTCTAGATAGTTACCGGCTGTGTTAGGTATAATAGGGAATATAAGTGTTAAGTTAAAATAACGGTTCACTAATGTTTCACAAACATTTTTTGACAAAACATCACTTTAATAGTAGATTATTAACCAAGGGCTGTATGACATCAATTGCATACGACGTTTTTGGCGCTAATTAACCCGAGTATGCAATTGATGCTTACGCCCGAGATAAATACTCTGCTTTACATATCGATTGTGAGGTTAGTAAACAACAAGACAGCAGGTTTCAATGAACATTTATTAAGAAGAAAAAAATGTGTATTTAATTAAAATTAATAGTAAAATTATTACAATTTGTAAGAGATATGGTCACGTTCTTTTTAGGAATATTTATAGTTTGAATATGAGTTTGTGATGATAAGACTTGAGTTCGAGTGAATTGAGGTTCTTGCATCGTAAATAGCAGTAAGTTTAGAAAAATCTTTCAAATTCACGTCATGTTTTGTCATCATTGTAGATTTTAGCATGGAATAAAAGCACCATAAACTGGAAGCTTGTAGCCTCTTAGATAATTCATCAAAATATGATATAAAAACACTTTCAGAAAGAGATTTCACTTTTTTTTCTGACCGGCATTTCATATTTTCGTCGTATGCCTTTACATATCTTTCTTTCGAGTTCGGCGGTAATAAATTTTCGACAACTGTTTTTGCCCTTTCTTTAATAAAATCGGGCGTTAGATCTATGTCTTCGTCACTAGACATGTTTAAAACTTTTGAAAAAGAACTCAAACAAGAAAATTAATTATTTTCGCGATGCTTTCGCGCCTACTAGTAGACTGCCTTTTTTTTTCACGCACGCAAGCGCGTCAAATCTTGCTGGCCAGTTTGATTTTTAAATCGATTCCATCTAACATACGATGTGGAAACAAATAGTTCCATATTTAAAATAAAATCTTTATAAAATAAATTGCTTAGATTCCGATTCGAGTAATTAATCGATACCGAGAAAAAAAATATTAACTTTTAAAAAATATTCTTCATGCAGTATGAGTATGACAGTTCTTTTTTCAAATTCCAAAACCTATGCTGTAATGATAGTCATACACCCCGGCATTCAGGGGTGTAAGGGTGTACTTACAGAGCAAGAGATAATTATGTAAAACCAATTAATCGTATAATATTCATTGTTGCAAAAACTTTACAATATAAAAGTGTCTTATTTTACAAACAACGTTTTGCATGATATTTATTTCAAAAATATCTTACATCAACAAATGTTTTATTTTACAAACCATCATTTTATCACCAGTTACATGGCAAACCTTTCACTTAGACAATATATATCGAATGACATTTTGTTTTTTGTACATCTTTCATTTCATAAATTATTCTTTTTACAAATTTAACATTTATCAAAATAGAATTTGCAACAAATATTATAAATGTACCTGATATATGGTCTATGTTAACTATCAATTGTGATTTCGTTCTGTCATTGACTTTTAACCACTGCCATAGAATAGATATTATCCACTGCTCCGATTGGGGTCGATGACTGAGATTTGACTCCGGGTGGGCTCCCGCCAGAAGCTCTGCGGTCAGCCCTGAGTGTCGCTTCTCCACTTCTCCATACTCGGCCTGCGCTTCACTACGGAGGTCGCCGGCTCGCTTCGCTCGCCCCCCCCCCCCCCCCCTCCCTTCACTACGCTTGGCCTCGCATGGCTCGCTCCACTCAGGACCTCCCTTGAGCATCTGGCTCCCGCATTTTTTATACACTCTAGGGATAGTAGCGACAAGACTAGAGACTAGGTGGAGTCGGGGTGCTCCGAGTCGGATTTGGGTTCTAAGCAACTTAATCGTTCCGATGTGGTCAAAAATTATGATTAAGTTTTTATATAATTTAATAAATGTTTGCTTTAAAAATTGAGTTGCTTGCCAAAACAACACATTATAAAATTAAAATTTGTCTAAGGTTGGTTTTGTTTTTGAGCATTTGGTAGTTAACAAAAATATTAAATGAATAATTTGTCAAATATTACGTTACAGAATGAATGCTTGTCAAATAATTACTTTGAGATATAATCAATCTTAATATATATAAATCTCCTGTCACGATGTTTGTCCGCGATGGATTCCTAAACTACTTAACCGATTTTAAATTAAATTGGCACACCGCGAGCAGTCTGGTCCAACTTGAAAGATAGGATAGTTTTTATTTCGATTAATAGTCTTTAAATGACAATATCCGAGCGCAGCCGGAATGGGGCGCTAGTTTACTAAATATTTTTTTGTATAATAATTTAATAATCATTTCACTACCCGTGATTTTGTCAAACGTCGATTGTAAAAATCACATGTCGATTTGTAAAAAAAGTTTATTAAAAGAACGGATACCTAAAATAACTCATATAAATATAAAAGTTATAAAGATAGCTGAAACTGACTGAACTGATTCGGGACTCGGAGCAAATATTTTTGTGTTACAATTTCGTAAAAAAATAATATTGCTCTCGGCTGTCTTTTCGCAATTTGTCTTCAGAAATGAATGAAAATTGTTCAGTTCAAGAATTCTGAGCTGAACATTCGTATTCAACGTTTCATTCAACCAAGTTTTTTTTCAACCTTGAAAAATCTCACGAAACTTCTGAACCACATCGAAAATACTCGACAACCGTTATCTGAAGGAGACATCGTCAGAGATTTTAGTTACCAGGAGTACATAAGTGTAGCTAAAGTGCTCTTCGCCCGACCTCTGCTGTGTTATTGTAGAGTGAAAAGTATCGAGATTCGCACTAAAAGCTCTGCTGGATATGGAAAATACGTCATTATTCTTACCTTGCAAAATGTGATTTTTGCAAACAACAAAAATCACATTTTGCTGTTCAAACCATACGGGATTAGAGAGACGTACTTCTTAGCATTCCATGGATTCACCGTGCGGGTGCCGGGTCCATCGTGTGGCAGAGAGAGAAATCTCGAATAGACCCCAAGACTTGTGACTCGGGCTGTAGGTTTAAAAGGGGCCCCTTACATTGACGTACGTCAACACTCACCTTCACTACTCGTATTTCTCTCCCTGCCCAGCCAAATCCGATATGATCCTACTAGTGCAGCTTTAGATACTCGTTCTAGTATAGAACTTACTGCACTTCTGGACAATCCAAGGTCTTTAAGCAGGTTATAGAGAGATTTTGCTGGTATACCTCTCGCTCCTACTTCTACAGCGTATAAATTAACTACATAGCCATTTTTTGTTAATTCATTTTGTAGGTCGTAATACTTATTTTGTTTCATCACGTGGTCTTTAGGTATATTAGTTTCCCACGGTACGGTAAGTTCTACCAGGACTATGCGTTTCGTAGCCCTAGAAAAAAGGAAAATGTCCGGTCTGGATGACGAAACACCCACATCCTCTGGGATTTTGTAGTGCTTTTCATACGTGTCCATTAAAATTGTCCAATCAGGTGCTGAACCCAGGATTGAGTAAGGCTTGTTCTTGGAGTTTGAAGTTGAGCCCTCTTTTACAAAGTTAATTTGTCTTTTGTTCATCGTCAATCCCTTTTGGGCTCTAGCTACCGAAAGGCTTACGGCTTCACGTATGATTTCAAGTACTCTGTCATGGCGCTGTGAGTAATGACCCCTATTAAGGAGCACCTTGCATCCCACCAATATGTGCCTTGCTGTACATATCGCCTCACCACAAGTATAGCAACATTTTTCAGAGGCTTTTCCCCACCTTACCAAGTTACTCTGGTCAGGGAGGGTCATTTGGAAAGCGTTCAGATAAAATTTTAATAAGGCAGGAGACCAGTCATATAGCAAGGTGCGCCACTTTAGAGCTAATGGGATACAAAACTCACCTATGGTTAACCACTCACTTTGCATTTCTAAATTCATAGCGTGCACTTTGTAACTATCATTTTCGTCTTGTTGTAGAAAGCTTTTTACCATGTCTCGGTCTTCCCTTTTCTTTCTCGCACCCAACCCAGCTGTATTTACTTGCGCACCTGCCATAAATTGTTTGTGGAATTGAAGTCTAGATTCAAGGTCCGAAGCGCTTTTGTCTTTTGGGAGAGATGCGATTAATTCGTCTTTCGACTTTCCCAAAACATGCGTTTTTGTAACTCTTAGGTGTTTGTAGAGTTCAGATGGTTTTTTTAGTTTCAGGCCAAAACTATTGTGATCCCTAAATAGAGTAGAGGGATCAGCCGGATGTGCCAATCCAAACCATGACTTCAATATCTTTATGACATTAGCATCTAGTTTTGCGAGGAGGGTTTTACCGATGTCATATACTAGGAAAGGCCAAGTGAGACGTGATGTGAGATAGTTGTCATATATCCATGCTTTTTTGATATTGCTGATAGGCTGTTGGTCTACCTTACTGAGGTCATTCATGAAATTTCCAACAACTACCTCTAATGATGGTGTACGTCCTTTGTAGTCTATCTTTCTACCAAGAAATTTGAAAGGCACTGCCTCTGCTATTGTGGCAACTCTTTGGCCACTTATGGAGAGTCCCGGATCGTAAGAAGTATATTTGGTATCTCGTCTACCCAGACATAAACAATGACATTTACTTGGTTTTGCCCTCATTCCCTCCGTCCATGTACAGAACTCATCAACATCATTCAACAATTGTTGACACTGTTTGGGATTTCGTGTAAGTATTGCAAGGTCGTCCGCAAAGGCTAAAATTGACTCAGTGTACTTATTGTTGATTTTAAACCAGTAGCCCCATTTCTTCTCACGGGATATTAATTTATCTACTAGAATATTTATAACTATATTAAATACTATTGGTGATAAGCAGCACCCTTGGAATAGTCCCACATTATATTTAAGTGGTTTTATTTAGAGGAAAAGAGCGTATTATAGTCATTATTATGAACAAACTAGCTACGCTCTGCCAGCTACGCCCTACCAGTGCCATAATCACTAATTCCAACTGGATAAAAGCAGCATTTATGTTTTTTACTTATATATCTGATGTCGTCTGTACCACACGGAATTAGATATGTTTTTTTGGGTTGACAAATATTATAGACCAAATTATTTCTTTCAGGGTTGGCCGTTGAATAAAATCTGTTTGTAATGGAGAGTAGAATGCGGCTGTTTTGCCTGAAAAGGTAACAAACATATGTAGATATATGTATCTTTACAAAATTTCACATATATGAATATGAAAGTTATTGAACCTGGGCCATTGACTCTTTCGCACAAGTAAAACATCAAAGTAATATCACATTTTAATGTTTATATATCAAAGTAAAAGATAAATTCCTATCAACACTGAAGAATCCGATCTAAAAAAAGATACCGTTATAATTCCATGTCACACATTTCGAAGCGAGAATTTTCAATCTTATCTCGTTGCGTTAAGTTCGAAGTTAGAAAATTCGTAGAGATTTTGTTAAGGGTAGGTTTCACTAGCGCACATTTAAAAGTAAATTAGTTGTGTGTCGGGCGGAATACGTAATGTAATATTCTTATTCATGAGATATTTATCGGAAAGGAACTTGTTTTCGGCTCGTGTGACTATACCTTTACATTTATGAGCCGAAGTTTTGTTAGTTTTTTCTTGTGTTTCTGTATTTTGATTGATATGAAATAGATTTGATTATGTTCTGCGGTAGTTTGTATGCGTACGTCAAATAAATAGGATTTAAATTAATCTAATTTGTTACAACTTTTGTACGTGTAAGGGTTATATGTAGGTATGTCACAAATAGTTCAGTGATAATACAACATATTTGTATAAAAACTTGTTTATTGCTTTCCTTGACATGTTAATTTGTGTTTATTGTTATTGTATTGATGTACGTTTAAAAATAATAAAATTTCAACAGAGATTTTCCTTTTTTCAAGTGAAACTTTTATATCATCGTCTCAAAGTTTTTCATCCATCTATTACATGTCGCGTGACGGTCGACGCGGAGTAAGAGTAAAGCGTAAGCGCTCGATAGAGCAGCCGAGGTCAATATGGTGGTGATACTCGTTATGGTACTTAAATAACATATTCAATTAAATTTAATTCACATTTCACAGTGTTTTTCTTAAACTATTGTCGTGGTCATTTCAACCGATAACTTGAGTGTTTTACCCTAAATACAGAAAAATACACGTACTCTTATCGTATGCCTAAAATAACACACTTTTTCCTTATTTAATCTAACCCAAACACCATTTCCTTGTTGCTTCCGCTGCACAATGCTGTTTATAATTAGAATTTCCAATTAAATTTCGTATTACATATCAGATGAGTCCTTGAACTTTTTGCTTATTAATTGCGAAAACATTTCCGCGTAAGCGTGCACAACGAAAACAAAGCCATTACGAACAAGCAGGCGCCCGGCGTACGCGGCGCGAAGGAAGGCTCAACTCACACCGAAAAGAGCAGCGGCGAGCATCGTAGCGACGAGCAGTTTTATTGTTTTGCTATTTAAAACCCTTTTACTCATGTATTAGGGTATACATCGCATTATATATTTATTGTTATAAGACAAAAGTAGCGCTTGAGAAATTAAGAAAGTTACTGCTGGTCTAGTCGGGGGAGAACGGCGACTGCCGATCCGGAACCTCGGGTTCAAATACCACGCGCACCACTGTCTGTCCGAAAGCGTGGCCGTAACACCGTTGCCTTAAAGCGGTGAATGAAAACATCGTGATGAAGCCGACATGTGCCTAAAATCTTTGGAGATCATATTGACTCTCTCTTTGCGAGCGAAGGTCCCGATTCTCGGCAGCGGGAACATTTATTGGGCTACTTATGTTTTTTATATGTGAAAGGTCGTGCTCCGACCAGTCCTTTAGCACTCCGACGACTCCTACGCAACGCTGGCAGTGTCCTGCGTCATGCGCCCGCCCATGTAGAATGTAAACTGCGCATAGAGCATATAGAAGTACACGGCAAGCCGCAATCGGGCGCGAACAGTCGCGGGAGATCGCGATCCGTCGCAGGAACGCGCGAGCAGTAGCGGCACTGCTATTTCGGTGTGAATTGAGCCTAACAACGCGTGAACGCCATTTTGTTCACGTGTCGCGGGCGGTTACACGCGAACCCTAATAACTGACACTTGACACTGTAATGCGCCTTATTTTATTCGCGAAAATCTGTTTTTCCGCACAGTGACATATAATGGATGAAGATTTCTAGATTTCAGCAGGTGTGCTAAGATTTATGAGTTGTGAATGTGGAGGCTGAAATTCTGTTTCGTATTGAACTTATTTTTTCTGTTCCACTTCGAGATTGAAGTACTTTGGTTATAAGTAGATATTTTGCGATTCCCAGTCATAATCTTAAGAGTGCGCCTAATGCCAGGGAAAAATCAGATTTCACCCGCGCGACGCGTTTCTTAAGAGCGGGCCTAGTGCCAGGAAAAAATCAAATTTCACCCGCGCGTCGCCCTTCCCCTCTCCAATACGCCGAGCCGCCGCGAGTAAGATAGAAGCTACGATCACTCAAGGTCATCGTTCCGCGAAATCCAGTATATGAAAACATTCAGATTAATCATAGATGTTTTTAAAAAAATACATCAATTTGTTTTTTATTGTCTATATACACACAATAAACCTTTTATTGAAAAACAGTCGAATGAAAGAAATGAAAACGAAATATGACTGAATCACAAGATTTACTCATTTATTTATTTAATATGTAGTCGTGTTTTATAATTAAATAAATGCGTGTTTTACGATATCATTTATAAAAAGAGCATCAGTCTATTGCTTAAAAAAATGTGTGCACTTAGACCGCACAGTAGAAGTTAACACTTTATTAGGAGTTTTATTTATTTAATCTGTAATAATATAATATGTAACCGCAAATTTGATATATTTTGTAATAATAAATAGCATGACCATGTTAGTAGGATAAATAGAAAAAAGACATTAATCAAACTTTGTATTTTTAAAATTAAATATAAATCAAAATAGCACAGCGACACTGCA
Organism: Ectropis crepuscularia; assembly: GCA_963693475.1. Classification (NCBI taxonomy): domain Eukaryota; kingdom Metazoa; phylum Arthropoda; class Insecta; order Lepidoptera; family Geometridae; genus Ectropis; species Ectropis crepuscularia. The sequence continues at coordinate 1,147,653 of OY856355.1, forward strand.
GTGAAGAGCAGCTGTATCTTTTTCATTCGGGTACCCTTGGCGGTCCCTAGTTCACCCGATGGAGCCTTTCATCTTGGATCGCAACAGATCAGCTTCACTTACAGCTCCCGGAAAAAAATTTGGCGCACCGCCAAAAGTAGTTTTCATTCCGAAAAAAGGAATAGATTTCATCCCCACGTCACTCTTCTTCCGCCGCGTTAGCGCTAATAGAAAGATACGAGCTAAGCTCACCTTAGGTCATAATATAACTAAGTACAGTAAGTACACGTAACATTACGATAAATCACAGATACTGTAAAAGTTACTAATGAATGCGCATGTGGGTAAAATTATTAAGTTTCTATTTTTACATAGTATCTAAATTGAGAACAAAGAACGAAAGATGTTGAAAGAAAGAACGGGTGGACTGATATTGATGAGTTTAGATAAATATGTATACTAGGTTTCTGATTAACCTGTACACTGCATTTATTTTTGGATAATTCAGGTAACATTGTATGTGGATGCTAGAACTAATAATTATTAGGTAGAGAAATATTTAATAATAATGAAATTTACATAAATATGTAAGTAATATTTTTCTATTTAACAACCGCCAAACAAACAAACACCTCAGTTCAAAATACCAGAAATCAAATTACCTAATGGTAGTTTCACTTAATGTTGTTGTTATTGGTTTAAATATATTTAAACTAGGTAGGTATTAGTATTTGTAATCATTGTACATAATATTTTGTTGTTTTTTTAAAGCATAAACATGTAGATTATTTACCAATCTATTTACCCGAAAATACGTTTCGTTTTCAAGTATAGACAATGTGTGGTTGTATCGGTTTCCATCTGTGTAAAAAATAAAATAAAGTGGCCAAGTGCGAGTTGGACTCGCCCATGAAGGGTTCCGTTGCAGCAAGTAACATAATATACATAGTACATATAGTTCTTGTAGTTCGTTGTAACTTTGATCGAAATTTCAATAATAGTGTATTAATGACGTACTAAAAAAAACTACTCATCAGATCGAGTTCAAACTAATTTTCGTTGGTAGTTTACATGGTAATTTACATCATATATTTTTTTTAGATTTTTCATTCTCTTTAGAAGTTAGAGGGGGGGTGTCCCCCCTTTTTACACATTTAACACTTTGGAAGTGTATCTCGCGCAAATTATTCAGTGTAGACGAAAATGATTTTGAAAACCTCAACATCATTTTTGAAGACCTATCGATAGACACCACACACGTGTAGATCTGATGAAAAAAAAATTGTTGAGTTTCAATTTTCAGTATGGGGGGCAACCCTAATTTTTCTTTTTTTTAATTTTTTTGTTTAAATCTTAATGCGGTTTACAGAATACATCTACTTACCAAGTTTCAACAGTGTAGTTCTCATAGTTTCGGCAAAAAGTGGCTGTGACATACGGACGGACAGACAGACAGACATGACGAATCTATAAGGGTTCCGTTTTTACGTTTTACGGAACTCTAAAAAAGTATTGCTGAAGTAATTACCATCTAGACACACCGAACCCCATGTCATCAAAAATAAGTAAAACTTGAAGCCCACCCGCCCACTATAGTGATAACATTATACATGTAATAGAAAACATCTGTAAAAGTATAAACGTCACGTGTCAGAAAACACTTTTCAAACAATCTCGATTTAGGAAAGGATTCTTAACATGATTTTAATTTCCAGATAGCTAATGTTACGTATAACTTAACTACCCATTGTTGATTTCGAAAAATACAAATATGTCTAAGAGAAAATAAAACCAATCAGAAAGTGAACAAATTCACAGGCAACAGCTTGCTAGTATTATTTACAATTTTAAACCAACAATTTTATAAACAAGAAAGATCCCATTGTTTGTAAGGAGTAACTTTCAAAACTACTGGACTTATTTCTTTCTTGCCCTTCACGTGCTTTACGCAAAGCATAGTTGCGTAAGCAAAGCTCTCTATTGGAAGACGGATTGTGACATGTATAGGTACGTTTTAACACGTTATAATGTTGGTACTAGCCTGTTCGGAATTTCAATTACGCGAAATTTACCACTATTACCATTGAACTCTTAAAACACTAAGAAGCGGCACGCGCTCATCTACGATCTCAATGTAAAATCAGGTGACGTCTCCTGATTGAGTCTCAGTCGCAACAGGAGCCACAAGTTGAGTGGATCTTCGCTAACAATTAAAAAAAAACCGATATGAGCCGTAATAATGTCTTATTCTGCTTTTGCAAGGTGCACAAACAGTTCAAAGACCAAGAACAAGTTCCATGGTATCACTTTTCATGCGTAAGTACACAAAATCTTTAATTATTTCCATAACAGTTCAATGATTATTACATGTAAAATTATTTTTCTGTTGTAAACAATTTTACAATTGGCCATTTCTAAAAAGAGACAGATATACATCCAGCGTAAGAGTGCAACACGACTGGCGATATGTTAGTTGCGGCTATTTTGTCTCTTTCACGCCAGTGCATTTGTATGTCTTTCTATTCTTGTCGAAAAAAATATCTTAACAAATGTGATGTATAGCTATCTCATTTTCACCTACTGCCTACTTGTCATGATGTCTTTGTCATTCATTCAAACGTCTCTCACGATGCAAGTGAAGCTGTGTGCACATTGCGTATACTTGTGTGAGATTTTCGGCACATTATGCTGTCTTTATATTAGAGCGTACCTAATCTTCGTTTACTTAGTTTCATCAAAGACTATTACAATAGAAATAAAGGAGACGGCTCATTTTTGCCCCACGTCGTTTCAAGTTTAGGTACTTAATTAGCCCCGGAGGCCTAAAAAAGTTATTTAAGTAGTTCTTAATTACCGTAGCACCATTAGCCCTTCACGTGCTTTACGCAAAGCATAGTTGCGTAAGCAAAGCTCTCTATTGGAAGACGGATTGTGACATGTATAGGTACGTTTTAACACGTTATAATGTTGGTACTAGCCTGTTCGGAATTTCAATTACGCGAAATTTACCACTATTACAATAGAAATAAAGGAGACGGCTCATTTTTGCCCCACGTCGTTTCAAGTTTTGGTACTTAATTAGCCCCGGAGACCTAAAAAAGTTATTTAAGTAAATTAACATTTAATTAAATAATGCAAACTGTACATTCAAAACTAACGTGCCAAGCGGGGATTGCAAATTGGTGTGATTAAAAGTACTTTAATGACTGTACCTAAAGCCAACAATGTTTTTTCTCTTTTTTTCTTCTGTTGACGTTTACGTAAAGTGAACGTGCTTGTGTCATTTTGCCCGGATGGCGACATTCTAGTTTTGGCGCCAACGTGAAAAAAACATGTCGCCTCGTTGTATTATTTTCTTTAACTTGTGTATTTTCGAGTGGCAATGTGCAATATAATTATTAGGTGGGTTATTACAAATTACTATTTCATGTTCGTGAACGTACTTCTTTGACGGTTTTTAGTAAAACTTGAAAATGTTGAAATACGTAATATGGGAAAACACAAAAGGCGTGCGACGCCAAAATAAAAAAAAAGTGAACAAAATTGACACAACATCCGATTCGTTCGAAACTCGACTCCAACAAGAATGTAAAATATGCTCGATTCGTTCGAAACTCAAACATCGCGTTTTTTTTTTCAATGTTTTAGTTGATATCTTTTAAACCCCGCTATGCAGAATAAAAACATTAACAGTTCCTCAATATAATTATATTTAAAATCCTATACAATGATCCAATTTTGGTGGAGTCTCCTCCACTTTTGCTGTGGGGCAAATGCCCATGGAAAATAAATAAATAATAATAATAAAATAAATAAATAAATAAATATTGGTGGACAATTCACACACAACACCATCTGACCCCAAACTAAGCAAAGCTTGTGTGATGGCGGCCAGATAGCTGATATAATACTTATATAGTTTTAAATACATACTTATTATACATAGAAACACCCGTGGGCCGTCTCTTTTCATTTGGCCTGAAAAAATAAAAAATACGAATGGTACTCCGCCATTTCTGTGTCGCGATGGTCCGACGCCATTTTGCCCCACGACAAAGAACATTTTTTTTTTAAACCGAAAAATGTGAATACGGTTTATATTTTATTGTAATCTAGTAAAAAACCTATGCAATGCAAATAATAGGCAAACGTGGTAAAGTTAATGTTATTTATAACATATTTGCTCGTAAAGGGTCTCTTATTGCACCAATTTCTGTATCGTAATGTATCTTATTACGTACTTGTGCGGTAATGTAATGTAAAACGCACGGTTTCAAAATGCTCCGTCTAAAACGAACGGTACCTTTTTTAATCTTAGTAAAGAGTTTTTATGTCAGAAAAGTTGTAAACATTTTATGTATAAAACTAACTAAGTATGAGAAATAAAACATAATGAGAAATATTTAATTTATCAATTTAATTAATTTTGCCCATAACTCACAACATTTATTTATAACAAAACACAAAAATATTCAATTACTTTACTACTAATGTCTTAATGTCATACTAGCTGGATCAGTGCCCTTGCTTTAAAAAAAGCGCTGATGCGCGCGCATTGTTAATCGGTGAACAAGAAATATGCCAGCCAATGGGAAATGCTGAAAGGGCCTAGCCTCTGCTAATTATAGCTCTCGCCTACGGCTCGAGCTAGCAATATCGCCTCGGCTGTAATTATCAACTTAGCGCACTTATATCATAATGTACTATTGTGTGTTGTGTTCTTTTATTAGTGCTGTAAAATCCAAATCTTTTTTACAACGGGCGTAATATGTAAACTTTGCATTTCGTGGTAGGATTATTTAATCTAGTAAGTACCTTGAAGTTAATATAATAGTAAACTATATTTCAAGGGCTTTCTGGTGATATACACATATATATATATCATAATACAAATAAATAATAATAAAACAAATATATAATAATATAATATAATATTTAATAAACACTGTGAATATATAATAAGAATATGTGATAATGATCTAGCCGGCACGTACGGACCGTTCCACGAGTTTTCTTCAAACGCGTGCAGGGTTAACCAAAAATATATACATCAAGACACATGCTGGAAAGTTTACCATGAAATTTACATTCTCCTTTCTCCCTATTTTAATAGATCTAATGCTCAGCAGACGTGCCACGATGGATCGTCTGCTGATAAACATATTCATCAAGTTTGCATTTCTTTAATCTGAAAAGTTTATGTTAAAAAAATTCTTAAAACATTATTTTCCGCAGACTTCAATTCATAAATATTTTCTGATCGTTTGTTTCAATTGTCACTAAAACTTAAAACTATTAATTTATTCATCATACAAAATTTATTATGTACACAATGACTTGTTTGGGTTTTGGCATGTACTACCACAGATTGCTCTTTTATTAAATTGAATTTTTAAAATTTATTAAATTTATTAAAAACAATGTTGGTAAACTTATTTTTTTAACAATAATAGATACCTACCTACTTTTTTACCTATTATTGTACATACTACAAACCTATTCCAAAACAAAATTTGACTTACCTAACTAAAACATACATTAAGTACCTGACTAAAATTCCAAAATGTTTACGTTTAGTTCTCTTTTTTCGCAGAAAACTTATTTATCGCATTATTCTTTCATCCCATTTTTTTAATTCACGCACGCATTTGCCTGACAGAGCGTCCGTAAACAACCTTCCACATCGAGCGTTGCCCGACAACTGACCAGGACCCAAAGGTCTATTTAATATCTAACCTGGTACGCATAAAGTCGAGAATAGCATGACACAGTTTAGAGTGGAAATTAATTTGAATTCGGGAGTCAGTTTTTGACCAAGTTTTATTTAATTACGCAAAAATTGAACATAAATTCAAAAAACTATTCGGTTACTTAAGTAGAGCGTAAAATTATACATTTTATTAGGGAAAAATAATGTGGGGTCATCGCTGATAATTTCGAGTACTCGAATTAAAATGGGTTTTTTCGGTGTCATTTTTATTTTTTTATTGTAAAAAAATCTGATCTATTTTTAAAATTCTATTCGGTCATTGTGCTTCTCCTTGGTTGTACCCACACGTCAATATTTTTATTGTTATAGTTTTATCTTTCTTAACGACGGTGAGGGGCGTCGAAAATGACCTTTTTTGCGTTTTCTGTCTTTAGGCGCGCTCTTAATGCGATATACATAAAGTCGAGAATAGCATGACACAGTTTGGAGGAAAAATCAATATTAAATCAGGAGTCCATTTTTGACCAAGTTTTATTAAATTACTCAATAATTAAACATAAATTTAAAAAAGTGTTCGGTTATTTTACTAGAACGTACAATCAGGAATTTTATTACCAAAAAATAATGTGGGATCATCGCTGATAATTTCGAGTACTCGAATTAAAACGGGTTTTTTCGGTGTCATTTTTATTTTTTTATTGTAAAAAACTCTGATCTATTTTTAAAATTCTATTCGGTTATTGTGCTTCTTCTTGATTGTACCCACAAGTCAATATTTTTTTGTCATAGTTTTTAGTTTCTTTACTTCAGTGAGCGGCGTCGAAAATGTCCTTTTTTTGTTTTCTGGCACTAGGCGCCCTCTTAATGTTTTGGAAATTAGGTGATTATCCTGCGTCACGAAAGTTTCTGACTCTTTAACTTTTTTTTACTACTAATCGCTTTATGGACCGTAATTGACCTTAACTCATCGATGCAGTTAAACTAGAAGGCGTAGCACACTTGCCCAGAAGATACCTAACTACATTTGTATGCATGTTTTTTTTCAAAACAAAAAAAATATTAAATACATGTACATACCTTTATTTACAAAAAAGCTCTACTACCAAAAGCTCCACAAAAAGCTCCGACGATATGACGTCATCCTCCCGCACCAAAGTACCAAGGAAGCATACACTACAAGGAGATAATAGTATAGGGTGGAGCTTATGCAGGCCCTCCCATGAATGAGCCCTTCAACCGGTATTTGTTGAACAAACACTTTTTTGTTCCACCATATTGTGGTAACCACTTGCCACATGCCTTTCTTTTTTTAACAAGAAATCTTTTGTGACTTGTTATTTATGAGCCGGATCGCGCGCGTGCTAAGCGATATTTAGTTTCTTTTGTGTGTTAAGCGATACAAGTCAATTTATGACATTTTTTGTTGGACGAAGGGGAGTTTTTTGTTCTCATTTACAACTTGTTTGACACCTTATGAGTAAACAAACTTGAGACATTTACCAGGGCGACATGATTTGAAGAAGGTCTCTTTCTGGGATTTTAGATTTTTTAAATTTAATTCTCACTCAACTCAATGGAACTCTTAGTAAACTGTGTATTAAGTAGAATATTACTACAAGCAAAATAGAAAAAAAAAGATGTTATTTGCACCCGTGGGCTAGTATAAAACATAAATTTAAAAGTATTTGGATTTACTTTTCACAATAACATCTTTTATTCTATTTTGCTCGTAGTAACCAAGTAGTTACTATTATTATCAAATAAATAAACTTACAGCTTTTACTAGTTTAGATGAATGACGTCGATTTAACTGCGAACAGGGTGAGTTCTATAAATATCTCGTTTATGAATGAAAGGCCCACCGTAGGTAAGTTCCGGTTGTTTCGCCGGAAACGCCAAATATTTTCGTTTCATACCCCGCAATGAGTTTGGTACCGGGGCGACATGCCGACATCAAAGTAATTTTGTTAACGAGAGCGCTCGTTGACCCGCAGTTAACCTCGGAAGGTAGCCGGCCCTTAATCTAGGGCTGCCTGACTCGCACTGAATAATCTAAATCTCGTAAGGATAGCGAAGTTTTAGGTGGGTGATTAACCAGTATTAAATTTTGCAGTAGATTTAATTATATAGTTCAATAATAAAATGTATTAATAGTCAAAAGCATACGATTCGTCCATCATGGTCTAAAACCAATCAATAAGTGTTGTCCGAAATAGTTATCATTTTTACAGTCACTTTCCAAACTATGTGTTTGCGCAAAGTTAGGTTTTGTCTCCCTCACCCTAAAATGAGTCAGACTTTTCCGTAACAGTATTAAATCTTACTAGATTCAATTTTGTCGGCTAAACCTTCTCATTCTCTTCTTATAATCATTCAAATGTGCTTCTCTCATTGGAATTTTGTACAGATATTTGGATCAAATGTTTACCATCATCCGTGAAGTGTAAATAGAATAGCCACACGGATCTTAGCAAAATCTGTACGTTATATAAATTTACCGGGAAGTTTAGTCGTGTTAGCAAGTAGTTCTCGCGGTGCATCTATTTGTAAGGATTGTATCAGAGTGTAGCAACCCTGTGAGGTTAACCTGTAGCCGTCGGTTAATGGGCACTTGTTTCCACGCGTGCAATCGCTTGACCGGCGTAATCGACGGCGGATCCACCGGACCTTAGGATTAATTTTATGCTCAAATTTATCCCGTTTATTATGAGGGGAGCGGAGTGGAGCACCCCTCATGCTCGTAAAATTATGTTTTAATAACATATGCACATGGCTTCTTTCATTTGGTACCTACATCATATCAGCATTCAACACTTCTAGAACGGCAACCATAAAACCGCCAGCTGTCGCAATAGCTTTAAAGTTTATTATTACTTATTGATAATGTTTACTGGCTAGGTTGCCGTCGGTGGGTACTTAGTTCTCAGTGTAATCTTATACCTCTGGGTGGGGTGGGTGAGTGCAGTGCTGTGGTAGGTAATGATTTGGACTCTTCATGTTCCAATAGCTGGGTGTCATTGTAATGTAATGGAGAGGCTTGTTGCTTACCATCAGGCACATCTTCTGCTCGTCTCGTAGCTCCATACAATAAAAAAACATAACATAACAAGACTGTTGATACAGGTTTAGCCCAGATAAAAAAAAAACCTATGTCGTTTTTCATACTTCATTTGTCATAATTATGTGTATTAAAATACTATGAAACAGGTATTATTTTAATCACAGCTTTAAAATGCAAGCTACTTTGCATGCCGTTTCAATAGCTGATCTCACAATGTTCGTCGAGCAAACATTTGCGCGACCCTATCTATCCGAGGGATGATTCCGCCCTGCGCTCTCAAAGGGCGCTCCTGACCGCTCAGCATCCCTTGCGAAACATCCCCTATGGTATATGCTATCCTGGTACTTTTATTGCATATTCATGGCGGTTTTGCAAATATTGTGAAGATAAGGGTTGACTTTTAATAGTCCACCTATTAGGGGTATGGGGGCTCAAGGGGCTCAAAGGGTCAAAAATAGGACGGAGAAAAAAAGGAACCTTGTCATACAAAATATAGACTATATTTTCAGAAGTGGTAAAACTACGTGATTAAAACTTTAAAACTATATCTACCCGGGTATGTTTTTTTTAATTAGTTCCAAATAACTATCTAATCATTAAAAATACGTTTTTCAAAGATCCTATTAGCTAGAGATAGCTAGTCTTAATACCGTATTAAAACAAAAGTTACATGCATCTATACTCAATATTTGCATGTATTTTGCCTCATCTATGCCTCATCTCAAGTTATCAAAGGTACCACGAGTTTCTGTTCGCCTAATGACGCCGTGAATCTATAATACCTCCTTGATATCCCTAGGGATCCGCTTCGAGTTCGTTACATTCTGTAATTTCTGATCGCCTGGTAATACTGATCACATGACGAACCCTTTATAATATAATCTAAAAATAAAATATGAACCCGAATAATTCTGAACAAGTAAGTATGTGTTTGTATGTAGTAAGTTTGTTTATGGAGAGACGAATTCAAACCTACCCATAGAAAAAAAGAATAGACAATAGAATAGAAACATTAACATCTAATCTTGCTACTAGGGCTCCATGACATGGCAGGACGTCGAACTTGTATGCAGCTCATTCACATAGAAAAAAAGGACTTCTAACAAAAGCACCCCATTTTCTTCCCTCGTGTATTTTGTTGCTGTCCTTTTCACACGTTTGCTTTTACCGCCATTACTGCCGGAGCTATGAGCCGCTTTTTGATACGCTATTTATTTAATATCCGCTAACCCGCACTGGGCCAGCGCAGCGTGGTGGATTATGGCCTTAACTCTCTCCTTGCGAGAGAAGGCCCCGAGTCCCAGCAGTAGGAACGATTAGTGGGCTGTTGATGATGATGATTTATTTAATAGGTACTTTCATTATTCAGGTACCTAGTTAGTTGCACACTGAGGCATAAAAATGTGAATATTATAGAGGTATTATAATAAGGAATACATAAATACCGATATAATAGGAATGAAGTTATGTTCACGGGTAAACTTTGCCCTTTCATGAAACTGCATCGATGTATCGGGAATTTGACTCATCATTTAATATCAATATCCCGTAATTATGAACACTATTGAAGTGAACAACCGTGATATATGTATATCTTAAAATATTGTCGAAACATTTAATAAATATTTCAAATCAAATCAGGCTTTATTTACAACACACAAAGTTTTACAAAAACATTTTATAGCATACCATTTTACACGAAAAAATAGTAGGCGTTATTCGCATGTAAGCATCTGTCGGTGGACTCCAAACTAGGCTAAGCCTGTATCTAGGGATCCCAGACACCTGTTTACCATACAACCATTTTGCGCTTCGTGAAAGCATTTTACTACAAAATCAAAAACCATTTATAGCACCAATGATGTGATATTGTGAAATAATGTCATTGAATAGCGGTTTAATTTTATGTAATAGACAAATATTATAACAGTTTTAATTTCTATTATAGCAGTTGTTAAATAAAGGCAGAGATAGTGTAACTACGTTTTTGATTTTCAAATGAACCTTTAGGAAAGTCTACTACCGGATTAATTTTGAGAATTTCCATTCAAGAAAATAATTCCCGTTTTTATCGAAGCCCGTAACTTCGGAAATCCCCGGAGCCGGCCGGTTCCGGGCCGGCTAAATGCGGAACTTCCGGTAATTGAGATCCATTCTCCGAAAATGCTTCTAGATATTTCTTTCGCATTGTCTCGGCTTCTGTTGTAAACTGTAGGGCCGTTGGGATTATTCAATTTCATCGAAGATTAAACCACTCACCGTTGACGTTTTTCTTCCTTGTAAATACAGCCAGCCCGTTTCGTCTTGATCAGTTTCAGCTTCTGTTTGTGACGTGCTATCACGACCAATTTGCCCCACCAATAGCTAAAATTGTATGGTATACGTTTTTATTTTATTGATTAGATCAAGTTTGAAATTGTGTAGTCAGGAGCTTAATTGTCAGTTGCGGCCTGTGTTTTATAGGCCTATCTTGTGGCACTATTTTCTCGAATCATGTGACCATTAAGTCTAGTATCAACCCTGAAATACAAGTATGGGATCGTGCCCTTCTTATTAGCTTGATTACTTGACCAAACGCCCATTTTTAACAAACAAAACTTAGTTGGGATGGATGGTAGAGACCTAAGGGCTACAACGTCTTATTATACGTCTGAGTGACGAGTGCAGTTCGGTACTGGGCAGGGATTTGGACCCTTCATTTTCCTGAGATCTGGAGCTTCCATGCTTGACGCTTTTTATGTCCTGTATCCTGTTATAGAACACCAATGTGGCTACAGTTCCACCGCCACTCTACATGAAAACAATTAAATAGAAATAAAAATTCCACCAATAAAAGCCACAGCAAAATACTGAAGCAGCGCGTAAATGAGCACGGTGCAGAAAATCGCCCACCGCACGCGTGCTGGAATGAAAATCATAATTTATTTTCCAAGGGTAATTTTAAACGCACTTTTCCACGGAATATGTGGATATTTTAAAACTCGTTTTCTTTTTCCGAGCATAATTTTGAAAGGGGAGAATCTTCGTGTTTAATATTCAACCACGGGAAAATACACCTAATATAGAGAGGAGTTTTTTATATTTTTTATTTCATATCCAACGTAACGTGGCTTACCGCTCGTACTAGGGTGGCAGGAAGCGGAAGAGCACTTCATTATAACGGTTTTCTGGGCGTGCATTTGAAATGGATTTCATTAAAATGTTCTGTGTTTTGACAGGACCTAAAGGTTTACATTAAGAAGACTAGTAATAGCATCATGGCTTAGTTGTTAGTAAGTTTGCCCCTGAAGCCGTAGGTAGTTTTTTTTGTAGTCACGTCACGAGATAGATGAACAAGACATGGGCCTGATGGTAAATAACACACATGCCTATAACATCACAGTGCCACGCAGCTATTTCGGCAATTTCCACCCAGTACAAATGTTTATTTGTCTGTGAATGTTTCTATGTATCACAGATAAGTTATATCAGCTCTGTGACGTCCTATAGTACAATCATTGTTTACTTTGGGACTAGTTATTGTTGTGTGAGGTGGTTCCCGAACAGTATTTATTAATGCATTGAAATGTGTTTTTATTGCCTTCTACTTGAAATTACCAAGTTACATCAGTTATGAATTTTTGGTTTGACTGTAAAATACTTGTAAATAATTCACTATAAATCACAATTACATACTTTATTTGCGAAAATGGGTAGTTACATATACTAATACATTGGTATTTACTAATGTAATAAAAATGTACAAATAAATCAGTAAAAATCTGCACTATCCCGCATGTTGTCTCATAACGCGGAATGATTTGTCATCGCGTCCGTCTGCGCGCGACTTTACGACCGCCGGGACTGCCTCGGTGACTAATGCCCGTGTGAACACGCCTTTTAGCGCTTGTATTTATTCTGAGTGCCTGAGAAATCTTGGCAATAATATTTGCTAGATACTTACTTTCTGTTTTTGTCTAAAAAATATTTAAAAAAAGGCATTATCTTCAACGCAAACATTTCAATCTCTACATTTATTTCCCGTAACTTTTATTTAGGGGTGAGAGTATAACACTCCTAACAATACATGCTTTCCTGGTAGTTTTGCCAAAGAACAATAGAATTCAAATAATGGTTTTTATTTACCCACCCACATAGGGGCTTCTTTTGATGGTGTGCCATAAAGAGGGTGCGTGCCTGTGAAACTTCTTACTATTTGTGGTCGCCTGGTAGCTATGGTGTAAATATACCATCGATTCTATTTTTAGATTTAAGGGCCGCTGACGTGATGTTTATTTTGGTAAAAGTGTTTGAACAGACATAACTTTTTTTTAAATAGATGTAGGAGTGTGTTTTTAAACCCGCTGTTTTCTCGTAACACTCTCATAAATAAAATGCATCTTGCTAAACCAGTCTTACAAGTCGTAGTTGATTCTTCCTGGAAAACACAGCGTTTAGTGTGTCAAAAATTCACGTACATTAATACCAAAAAAATGGGCATATAAAGATTATATTAGCTACCGACTTATACAAAACCTTCATATAATACGCGGTAGTGGCATAAATTCCACAGTTTGAATATAAATTGGACTCAATGGGATAGTAAAAGTGAACGAGATAGAATCCAAAGCAAAGGAATCAGTTTTTTTATCGTAAAAAAATTGACCCCGCCCCTTCCACATTTTTACGGCGTAGATCCGACATGGTCTCTGCGTTTTATGGGTGCCTGATACATGAAACTAAAGATCATAAAGGGTTAAACTCAGAGATTTTATTAGAAACCCCGGCAATGGGCTGGGATTTTTTGTTTTCAGTACAGTTTTTATGTACGTATATTTTTACAATCTGTCATTTTTCACGAACTTTAAATGGAGGTTATCAATTTGGCTTTGGAGTTTGTATATTTTTCTTTAATAGATAATAAAAATAAAGACCAACAATGTAAGTTATTACCAAAAACCATTGTACGTTGTACGACTTCGTAAAATTCAAACAAGCAAAAAAACAGCAACTTACATTGGTGACGTTTTCGTTTACTCTGAAATCTCGCTGTTTTATTGGAGCAGTGCGATTAGAAGTTAGTTTAGTTAGTTAGTTTAGAATATTATTTCGTTTCACAGATTGTATTAGTTGAGAGTGTGAATTTAATGTTTTGAATTTTATTGCCGACTGGTATTTGGTTTTTCTGAGAAAAATCATAATTATAAGTTATAGATAGAATTTTTGTCACGTCTCTGCAAAAAGTAGTTGTAACTTGTTAGTCACCTATTTTTCACGTCTTTCTGCTGACGTCATTGTGGAAGTAACAAAGGCGCTTCGCACCAGGCGGCCAGAGGTCGCTCGGAGATTGACCGATCGCACAAATTGAATGTCCGGCCTGGGGCGGGACAACACGGCATTCTGTTTCTTTGTCACGCTTTGTGTCCCAGCATTGTCCCGTCAGCTTTTCGACATATGGCCAATATTTCACTTTCTCAATGTTCGGAGACAAAAGCTAGGAGCTGAGAAAAGGGAACGTGACTGAATTATGGGAGGAATTTTCGCAATTTGTTACTTTTCGGGAAGACATGCAAAATTTTTGCACTGAGATTCGTTTATTCTTGTGATAGAGATATATGGGAGTTCGTTTGGTACACATTTACGTCGTATGCTGCTATGTATAGCCAAGTTACTTACCATCAAGCGCCCAACTTGCTCATCTTGTCACTAAATCCTTTTCTAAAAATATCTATGAATGGAACTAAGTTGCATGCGCAATTTAATTTTTTTATAACTTTGATTTATTCGTGATTTTTATCAGTTTCGTCTTCTCTTATTCTGCTTACAAACAGCAAAATAACAGATAAAAATGGAGCAAAATAAGAAATAAATTATTAATTTGTAAATTTAGTTAATTAATTGTTATCTATTTTAGTATGTAAATAACATAAAATAACCAAAAAGAGCTTGCAAGAAACCCTATAAAGTAGCGTTAGAAGAGTGGGCGGTGTTATTGATATCTGCTGCACCAGGGTAGTATAACCCGAAGGCAGGTTATTTATTGAGCGACGCAACGGCTAATGGAATCGGGTAAATGTTATTTCAGTATAATAACTATTCCCGTAATTGGTTTATTTCATTCGTTACGTCTTGCAACGGGTCGTAGTGTTATCGAGTTATCTTTGCGAAGATCGTAACGCCAATTGTAATTACGTGGGTAAACATAATCGTATCAAGGCACTGGTTGTTTAGAGGTTTAGACTGATGGTTGATCACGTAGAATTTTGTCAATTTTTACCTTTTCATATTGTTTCTTTATGAGAGAATAATATCTTGAAGATTTTTTTTTTGTAATGTATTTTAATACCCTTATTTACATTTTAAATAGTATGTATTTGACTGGCCTCGTGGCTTAGTGGGTAGTAACTTTGCCTGCGAAGCCGACAGTCGTAGGTTCGATTCTCACCCAATGCAAATATTTGTGTGATGAGTTCAAATATTTATACTATGTCTGGGTGTTTGTATGTATAATAAGTATGTATTTACAACTATATAAGTATTCTATCGGCCATTTGACCGCCATATTACAAGCTTTGCTTAGTTTGGGGTCACATGGTGTTGTGTGTGAATTGTCCACCAGTATTTATTTATTTAATGAAATTCATGAACTTATTGGTTATTTTATTCCTGGAATACTATGTACTATCACTTTTAGATCCGTTACGCCCGCCCGTTATTTTTGATATTAAGGTTTTTTTAAATGTTTAATTTAATTAGCATGATGTTACTCTATTCGAGCGAAGTCGATCAGCTTCGTCAGTACTACGGGGCGGACCGCTAGTAGTTTTAAATGTTTTAATATAAAGGCCGATTTACATCAGACGAGCGAATGCTCATTCTATCCCCACTGTATCAAATTCATTTGGTGTAAACAAACGTAGAACATTCTTTCGTTGTTTTGTTTGCGTTCGCAAAGATTCTATGGAATATCTAATATGGAAAACGCTAAGAACGATCTTTCGTTTACACTAAAATATCGCGAAAGAATGCTCTTGTTCCAGCTCTAGCTCTATGTTCCTTCAGTTTAAATCGGGCTTTAGGTTATGTTTTTGTCATAATGTAAGATTGGTAATTTAATATGTGTTGTTTGTTCGCAGCTGGTGGGCGGCGAGTTCGACATGGAGCTGAACTTCGTGATCCAGGACGCGCAGAACATCCAGCACATGCTGGAACTGTTGGACCACTGCCCGCCCAGTCTGCAGGTATGTTGCACTTCTGCTCTCCTAGTACTATGGTCTTTTTTTTGAGTGCCGAGACGAACAGGACATGTGCCCGATGGTAAGCAACATGCCTGCCACATAATAGCTCAGTGATAGCACTTAGCACTGCACTGCGCTCGTCACCCAGAGATCTAAGATATTATATCTCTAAGCCCTGTCTCTGGAAACATTGCCCTACAAAAGGATACACAGAAAAAATAAACAATACATTGTAAAGTAGTGCGACAGTGGCTAAAAGACACCGGTTTAAAATAAATACAGTCTGATAACGTGATAACTGAATCTATAGTATATTATAATGATAAACAGATATGGTTCCAGTGGAATCAACATTTTTGTAGATTGTAGTGATGTTGCTGCGACCGAAGTGAAGTGTTGCCACCTGTAACGAAATTTGACAACTTTTGTGTCCACGTTCTATGTGCGCGTCACTAGTTCCGATTTTCGCCGTTCTACAGATGCGGTGGCCACCATATATCTGTTTATTCTGTCAAAATATTCAAATGGGGAAATCTACTGTACCATTTTTGTTTTTCGTTGCTCTTAAACTGGCCTTTTTGGGTCCTCTACACTCTAAACTATACCCAAACTGCGTCTTCTAAATACGACTCGAATTATAGTGAATACTTAGTCTGTTCTTGGTTAAATAAGGATTTACTTACACAAAAAAGATAAATATTTCGTATGTAGATACTACACGTTCTTATTGGTCCGATATTTATTTAGAGCACATTTCTTACTACCAAAAACCTAACTGTGTACTTAACTTCTATTCTCTATGAATAAATAAGCATTGGTCAAACAAACTGCAAAATGTGATAAGAAACGTTTAAAAAAAACACGTGCAACCGAATTGAACGACGACGTGATTGAGCAACAAACATCCAAACATTCAAATATCCAAACATCCATACATTGACATTTATAATATTAATGGAATTAATTCAATTAAATTTCAGAGTAAAATTAGCACCCACCTAAGAGCAACTCGAGTACAACCTAGCCTACGGTGGTTTTGTTGATTTTGATGTAATAATTCATTTTGGTTGTGTTTACATTGCATGAAACTAACATTGATATTGAAATATTCGCTGTGGATTTGTGTCTTAAACCTATTGTATACTTCAGTGAAAAGCACTTTATATGATACTAGCAGCGCCCCGCGGTGTTACCGGGATAAAAAGTCTATATGTTCTTCCAGACTATAATCTATCTGTGTTCCAAATTTCAACCCGATCCGTTCGTACGTTAGGACGTGATTGAGCAACAAACATCCAAACATCCAAATATTCAAACATCTAAACATCCATACAGTGACATTTATAATATTAGCAGGAAGTAGGATAGTAGGATTCGCAAACCGTGCAGTGTGCACCTGAAAACATAGAAATTAGCAGACACATCCAGGGCCCGCAAAAAAGTTTGTTAATTTCTAGCGCTGTGTTATTTGTTACCTGCCATTGGGATCTTTTTCTTGCTCCAACAAAGCTATAAAGCCTTCATGTGGAACAGAGACGAAAGATTTTTTTATTTAGTCGTTTTTATGTTGCATCTACCTGCTATTTGAGTGTATTTTTAAGGAACTCTCAAAGAGTTTCTACTTCTTAGAGTCTCATGTTCTCCGAGTCATAAAATAGGTGAAGTTTAACTCCTTCTCATTAATAGGTATTTTAATGTTTTATTTATTGGGGTTTACACCTTTGGCGCTTAGTTAATTCGGTAGGCGGTATTCGGTATTATGTCCTCTCACGCTGTTGGAAACATGGTGGAGACTCGTAAAACTTCAAAACTCAAACATAACGACAAAGCAAAGCTCGTACTAGGGACTCGTTTTATCGTTCCATCTCTTATTCAGTTATGCGTGCCTGGTTCTTTCCAGATTTAATTTGAAAGGGTTAACTTCGCTTTGCGATATTTTCGGCCCTTGCCCTTTTTTGCGGCTGAATTTTTTATGTACCGCATTATTTTGCTTACGCATTGCGAAAAGATTGCGAAAACATTAGCAAAGAACGAAGGAGTTAAAACTTGATCTTGTTAAGTATCAGGGCAGCATAGAACTACAGGAGTGTTGTGATCCTTTAGGATGGACTGGAAGACAAAAAAGGATGCTTGAAAGCACCACAAAAAAGGGATAATAAAAAGTGTATGAAAGCCGCAAGCCACACCCCGTCTTACAAAGGACGTTAGACAGAGACAAAATGTTTGAATGGAGCCGAGGCGGCGGTGGGCGGCGTGATATGAGCGATGAATGAAGATGACACGATGGATGACGACAATTTATAACGTTTTTGCCTTTTTTTTTAACTTACTTTAAAAGAAGGGAGGTTCTCAATTCGGATGTGTATTTTTATCATACCATTGTTCCGTTCCACCGTCGCGTCGCGCGTCGCTTTAAGATACTATCAAAACTAATGCATACTTATTTCATTATTTCCAAATGTATTTTTTGTATTCTATTTGTTTTTTTTTATCAAAACCAGTTTAGTGTTTTAATTTTTGACTTGAATTTGATTCTTTAGTAAGTACGTATTCAAACATTTTTATGTAATCGTCCTATTCGTTACATTAACAGCATGACATTCGTAACATGATTAAATATCAGTGATTGACATGTTGTTAAACCGGTTACTTTATCTAAAGATATCTAGAGCATTGCTTGTTTGTACTTGGTCTGATAGTTAATTTCGCCATTCGTTAGTAAGTTTCCGTAGTGTAGTGGTTATCACGTGTGCTTCACACGCACAAGGCCCCCGGTTCGATCCCGGGCGGAAACAGGGGTATATTTTTACTTTTTTTTTTATATTGTTTTACGTATGAGGCCACAGGACTTAATAAAGACATTACTTAATAATTAAATTAGTCTATTTAAGAAAGAAGATAATGCATAGTTTTAAAAATATTACTTTCTTTGGAGACATACAAAATACAACAATAAAAAACGTTTGTATATAAATATGTAATTATTATTTTCTATCCTTGCACAATGAGCAAAGGGTTACACGTGATCTCCTTTTATACCAGGGTAACATATCTTTGTAAGACGTCGAAAGGTCCTGGATCCTTAACAAAAAGTACAGGCAATATCGAATGAAAAAAGGACTAAAAGTATTCCTATTTGGGTCTCGTTCTTGACTAAAGATTTATTAGTAAGTTAAAAGGGGACAGAATACAAATGGCGGCGTGACCAAACCTTTTTAACAAATAAATGGGCGGGTCGAGTTAAGAATAGAGATCGTTTTATTTTAACATGTTTACCATCTGTCTGCCGACGGTTACCTGCCAAACGGCTCAGAACTAATAGTGTATTGAAACGAAAACGAATGGGTAAATACTAAATAGAAGAGTAAAATAGGTAGTGGACAATCTGTAGCATAAAGCCGTACTTATAAAAATATACTTTTTCATCCCACCAGCTCGGAAAGAGTACTTTTGCTCCTCGATATCAGGGCGCAAAAGTAGTTTTTACCCTGTAAAGGTTAAAGTAAATTTGAATTTAGAACATCGTGTGTACTGAGGTTTTGAATTCAAAACATAATTTAACCTATTTATTTTTACCTCCTTGGTGCCGAATTCATCATACATTTATTTTTAATTTGTTAAAAACTCATACTCGGAACCTCTTTGGTGTACTTTTTTTAAAATGCTTTGCGCGCTATTTTCTTTTCACGTATGGAGGATAGAGGTAAAGAATGTTATTTCAAATGGCAAAACATTTTGAAATGCTATGAATGAATCAATTGTAATCGAATTGAAGTATGCCGATTTGCCGAGTTAAAATAATTAAATATTATTGACTACTAAAATAGTAACTAATAGGTAATTTCAACTACTTGTGCAGTACAAAATAATGTAGTAAATATAACATATTTACTACATTATTTTGTAATTACTACATTAAGTTGAATCCCTCGCTACGCTCGTGATTCAACTTTAGAATCCTTCGCTTGCTCGGTCATCAAAATTAAGCACGCGGTTAAAAAGCCACTTTGCACTCTTGTATAACAAATAACTATTGTTTCTAAGCGGCCATTTCAAGCTTTAACTCAGGAACTACCAGTCGGATTTAAACATTATTTTCTATTATCTTTTTTATTTATATATAGGACAGATCGCAGGGAAAGCTACATATATATGTACATATTAATACATATATACTACTAGCAGCGCCTTGCGGTTTCACCCACGTAATTACCGTTCCCTTTATTTGTCCGCGATGAAAAGTAAACGTAAAGTTCAGACGGTCCGACATGATTGAGCAACATACATCTAACCATCGAAACTTTCGCATTTATGATATTAATAGGTTTTTTTTTGTTAATATAGAGTGACGAGACGAACAGGACATGCGCCTGATGGTAAGCAACAGGCCTGCCACATAACAGCACAGTGACACGCAGCTATTGGAACATGAAGAGTCCAAATCATTACCCAGAGATCTAAGATGTTATATCTCTAAGTCCTGTAATTTCTCTGGAAACATTGCCCTTCAAACCGGAACACAGTAATGTTTGCACATTACTGCTTGGCGGTAGAGTAACTGGCAAAGGTGTGCTACTTCCCCAGGCGGACTCTGCTAAGAGTCCTACCCCTACGCGGACTAACTGGAATATGACTGGCCTTGTGGCTAAGTGGTTAGTAGCTCTGCCTGCGAAGCCGAGGGCCGTAGGTTCGATCCCCACCCAGTGCAAATATTTGTGTGATGAATTCAAATGTTTGCACTGTGTCTGGGTGTTTCTATGTATAATAAGTATGTATTTAAAAACTATATAAGTATTATATCAGCTATCTGGCCGCCATCACACAAGCTTTGCTTAGTTTGGGGTCAGATGGTGTTGTGTGTGAATTGTCCACCAATATTTATTTATTTATTTATTTATATCGTCTATCTGGCTCCCATAGCACAAGCTCCTCTTAGTTTGGGCACATAACATTGTGGATTGTGGAGTCAAACTTTTTACACTTACTTATACAAATATGTATGTATGTCTTACATAGATGTAAAAAGTATAATACAATTCATTGACACACTAAAAGAATAAACTACACAATAAAAAAAATGAAATAATTTTTACAACTAGTGCAACAAGTTGACAGCTTTATCGCTAAAAGCGATCTCTTTTTTCGACCTGTCGAGTATTCGGAAAGTCAACCATGCAATTACGCCTCAAACTGAAAAAAAATGGTTGTCTGTAAAGTCGGTTTACTGACGATAGTTGAACGTGACAACGTCTTAAGAAAATACTGATGGAATGGTACTGATGACGTCATGCGTAACGGCACATGACGTCATGTTTTGCGGGCGTGCAGCCGGCTTCGTCGAATTATAAGACGTTATCACGTCAAAAAAGTAGAAGTAAAAATAAACTAGCTATCTCACTGCTCTTCCACCAGAGTACCTAGTTAGTAAATCCCTGGCTACTTAATGAGCCAGCTAAACAAGCCAGCTTCGAGTCCGCCGTCGAACGTCCAAGTTGCTTGCTTAGCTCACTTAGACGCGCTAACTAAGCTACGGCTCAGCCAACTTAGCGGCGGGATACGGAGTGGTGCTATGCAAATCAGGATCTAACTTGGGGAATGCAGTGCTTAGCATAGGGGCTTGGATTAGTGGACGATTTGATACGGCTGGATTTTGTTTTAAAGAATCTATATTAATATTATAAAGCTGAAGAATTTGTTTGAACGCAAGGATCTCGAGAACTTACTAGTCCGAATTAAAAGATTATTTCTCTATTGGATAGTCTATTTATCGAGGAAGGCAATCGTCAATCGAGGGAATCTATATATATAGGCTATTTAACATTACGCTACTATTAATAGGAGCGGAGCATGAATGAAAACTCTAACGAAAACGGGAAAAAGTCAAACTTCTAAAAGTCTACTTTTTTGTACAAGAGTGTCGTTGTCTATAATGCGCCTTTTGAAACGTCTCTCGATCTCAATCTCCAGCTGATATTTAGCCAGCTCATCCCAAAGGTGCGAACAGTACTTCGTAAATTTAACAGACCTTGTAATTTCCGAGGTTCACATACAAATTAAGCTATTGCAAATCAAAATTCTCGATGCTATTGGAACACATTTTTGTATACTAGTTGTGACGACAACTAGTGGTCGATATTCGACCATGAAGCAATAGGTACCTACTACTAATCTTTTGATTTTGAAGCCATATTTATTCTCAATTTGACGACAGATTTTTAGCAATAATAAACAAAAGAGTATTGTGTGTCACAAATACATGGCAGTGTTTGGCAATGTTTTTTTATTGATTTAATTTATTTATAAAAAAAATGTTTGTATGCATGTCATTTATAGAATCGTAAACTATGCATTTGATCATGTAATGATTTTTAGATTTTTACCAAAGTTGTTGTGCATGAGCAACATCAAGCAACGTGAGCTAGGTACAGCTGGTTATGTAGGTATGATATAAAAATGTGTTAATATTTTGCCCTTTTTCTCTAAATAAACTGCACGCGTGCGAATTTCATACGCCTCCGTTTGCGCAATTTTCGCCAAAAAAAGGTACAAAAGTTTTGCATCACGTATTTAATGTATAGATTTGAAAATTTACTCCTAGTTTGTTACCCGTAAACATTACTGCGCCTATCTTTCGATTTTCACACATTTAGTTTTGGACATAAATGAGCGATTTAATATTTGATACAATGCGCGATGTTCAAGGATTTGTTCTATACGTGATGTTTTGTTTAGCTACCGGCGGTTCACTGTTTACGATTATCTGTTTAATGATCGTAAGCAATAAACAGAGAATCGCAATGGGTTTAGGTAGGAGTTGAACCACCAAACACACATATTAAGATTGTATATGGTAAAGTTATAGTCGACGTGAATCGAGTGGGGTTTTTATAGTATAAACTTACGGAACGAGCAGAACATGTGCCTGATGGTAAGCAGCACACTTGGTTATAACAG
The DNA here is from genome assembly GCA_963693475.1 of Ectropis crepuscularia. Classification (NCBI taxonomy): domain Eukaryota; kingdom Metazoa; phylum Arthropoda; class Insecta; order Lepidoptera; family Geometridae; genus Ectropis; species Ectropis crepuscularia. The sequence goes on from OY856355.1 coordinate 1,170,574, forward strand.
CGCAGTGTCACGCAGCTATTGTAACATGACGGGTCCAAATCATTTTACCCTAGCATAGCGCGGCGCTCGTTGCTGTAATCTGGAAACATTGCCCTTCTAACCAGAACACAGTGGTGTTTGCATATAGGCGGTAGGCATTAGGCAAAAGATGGCAAAGGCCTTGCGTTTGCTTGTGGTGACATATTCGCTCGCTTTTTTTTAATTCTCTCACACACAAGTGGGACTTAGTTGTCCCACTCCTGGATAAAGGTCTATTCCAGTTGCCGCTTCCTTCGTGCAACGGTTAATTTAAACGTAACAGAAAAACTTTAGATTTTTTCTTAATCACATCTTTCAAATTAAAAAAAAACAGTTTGTTTTTTTATGTAAAATTACTGTTGAATGCATGGACGTATAAAAAAAGTCGGACGTAGTCTCGCTAAAACAAAAACTGTGTCCATCGAGTCGGCCACATAATACGCACATGTGCGCTGTCACATACAAGCTGACACGCACACATCGGTGGGTCATTACACGCGCTACTTGTGTGTATGTGTGCGTGTCAGCCTATCAGTGACAACCTGGCAACGCACACGTGCAAATATGGCCGACTCTAGTGACACAGTTTTTGTTTTAGCGAGACTACGTCCTACTTTTTTATACGTCCATGGTTGAATGTTATTATTATTGTTGCTGATTTATTTTTATTTCCCTTATTGAAACTGTGGAATTGTATCAAGGCGTCATAACGTATCCCCAACTATACGCTAACTCAACAAAGGAGGCTACAAACAACAATATGAGCTACAAGCGTAAACTTCATTATCGGGAACTTGGCCTCATCAAAGCTCGTCTCATGTTCTCCTGGTAACAAGGAAACTTACTAACCCGTAACATGATTCTTAAAAGTTTTACGAGTATAATATAAATTAACTTGTAAAATGTAGAGAGAAACACTGGCTCTAATTAAATAATTTGACTTATGCATTTGAATTAAGTCAAAGGATAGATAAACTGTCTTTTCTGTTTATTATTATTTTTAAGTTTTATAGGTTTACACTTAACCACCATCTCACCTGATGCGACGATGCGGTCTACGATGGAGCGACTTACCTAATAAAAAAACTGGTTCTCTCTGGATTGGAAGACACCAATATTATAACCATCGAGAAAAATCCACTCAGGCAATGCATTCCACAGCCTAGACGTTCTTATCACAAAAGTATACCAAAACCTGGTTTATGTTTTTGGAAAATCCACTATGAAACGATGTTGCTTTTTCAAGCTCCGAGCAGTCCTATAGAGAAAAAAAAATGTGTGCGCTTAAAACCGCACGGCAGAAGTGAAAACTAAAATAAGAAATACTTAACTATAAATATAATGACTACTAAATAATTTTAATTTAAAACTTTTACGGCTGAATGATTAGTATCCATGGCCAAGAATAAATAAAAAAAAAAATACGCGGGTCGAAAATGCCGTTTAAAACTCGCAAGTTTTTAGTGTTTGCTATTTAGTTATGTCATATTTATGTATTTCGCTAAAAATGCATAAATATGTTGTGTTATAGTGTATTAGTGCAAGCACCTTCTTATGAAAATGGGTATCATTTTGTGTGTTTAGGTAGTGTAAGTGCTGTGATAAAATATTACAACCATAACTTTTTTGCAATGGACGTGAAATGCAAATTTAACATTTCGTAACAGGTTCGATTGATGTGGTAAATACCTAGAAGTTAATGTCGTGATAAAAAAGTTTAAAAATTCGCCAGTTTCAGCGAGAAAGTCGCTAAAGTGTCAACTCTGGTAGTGAGCAGCGAGAGAGAGTAAGAGTATGTATTGTCCCATGTCCTCCTCTAACAATTATCTTTCTCGGTCTGGCACGTTTGTTGACCACATTATCTTTCTCGCTCTAGCATCCCGAGTTTACCCGAAATTTCTTATCATATCCGAGCGTGATGATCACGTGATCATGAGTCCATTTCACAGCCCACGAAAATTCTGTCTATAGCGCGCCTAAAGAAGTTTTCACTTCAAAAAACATTGCCAGTCATAGGAACTGCCGATAGAAGTGAAAACTTATAACTCAGAATTTGATAGGTTACCTTGGAAACTACACGGGTGTAACCGGAGGGTGTGGCCTGGGCATCATGGCATGACCATCTAGAAATGCGTCAGCATTTCCCATTGGCTGACGCATTTCTACATGGCCATGCTATGATGGGCAGGCCACGGCATTTTGGCATTTTTGGAAGTTTTCACTTCAAAAAGGGTAAGGTGGTATTAAATCATACGGATCGGTTACACGCTCTCCGAAGTGTATCCAATAAAAAACCGATAGCCAGCAATTTTGTGGCGATGTTCAAGACTTTGAAGTTTGTTTCGAACAAGGGTGTTAATTCCTTACGTTGTAATCAAATAATATGACTTATCCAAAGTTAAATAAGATAGATAAAAGTGTCTTCTTTGACTTTGAAAAACTTTTTATCCAGACTAGTTACAAAATAAAATTTTACGCAGTCGACTGTTAAAAAGTTTCGTCCAGCCATTAGAGCAACACGAGCGCTATTTACAACGTGACCTCCAAAAAACCCCAATAAGCCATCTAATAAAATCATTCTTCACCCGGTCAGGGCCTGTCTAGAAAACCCTCTACTTCGTGTACTGTTAAGTCAGTACCATAGTTTCATATAAAAGGTCAAAAAAGTGTATTTCTTATCTGAGTATTTAGAAATTGGTACTAGGTAAAAGATCTCTGAATCACCTCTGGGCCCTACGATAGTAACGTAGTACTTGTCAGTTAAAAAATATTTGTCCAAATAAATGTTTTTTCATTCATGCCGAATTTAACAAAATATTTTATTATTACAACCAGATGGTAACAAACGATGTTGTCATAGTTGAAGCATAAGTTAAAGCCTATTAAAACGATTTTCTTGTAAAGATGTCCTAAAACAAACTGATTAATTAAGTATCACCCTAGGTGAGGTTCAATGTCTGCTGTGTGTTTCCACTCACAACACTTCACTTCACTTTGCTGTTGTGAGTCGAAATTATGACGGTAATGAATTTCTTTTAGCGAATAATTGTATTATCAAATAACGTAATGCGCACCCGGAGTTATTACGAGTAGATTAGATATCGTGTTGGCCTGTAATTTCTTTGGGAACCTTTCAAACTGGAACGCAGTTGTCACTACTACTTGGGGGCAGAATTACTGAAGTGAATAATTGGCTTACAAACCGGTCCATCGGTACATAATGTAAAAGTAAAAGCAATGTCCTAAACTGTGTCCAGCTGTGGGATTAAAAAAAGTTGAGATTGATGATAATGATTTTGCAAATAAATCAAATTTGAACAACATTAATCTCTAATAACAATTCGGCTTTTATGGCTATAGCTAGTGAAACTGTAGGCTGTGTCCACTTGTGCTTATTTATTTTTAATTTAGTTAAAAATGGGTTAGCTGAACAACTGCATCTACGTCCTATTACGCTCTCAAGGGTGGTAGAAAAACATCTCATAAGGTGACTCGACACAATCCCCGAGTTAGGCCGTCCATCACTCGCGACTGCTGCGAACCTGGTAGCCCGCGTGATGTATCACTTAATTAGCTTGAAAAGTACGCGTCATGGTACCCTGGTCTCTGTCAGACACTAAAACTAGAATTTTAGTTCATTTCAATTTGCAATTTTTCTAATACGTATCAAAGTAGTGCACTTGCTATGATCTATTCGTGTTCCAAATTTCAATCCGATCCGTTTAGGCGTTCTGACGTAATTGAGCAACAACCATAAAGATCCAAACTTTTCGCATTTATAATATTAGTAGGATAGTTCACGCTTTTGTCGTTTTTGTTTATTCCTGCATTGACGACACACATCACACTAATATTATAAAGCCGAAAGTTTGTGAGTGTGTATGTTTGTTACTACTTCACGTTACTAAACGGCTGAAGCGATTTTAATACAATTTGATGTGTTATGGCATAAGTTAGCTGACATCCTGGATTAACACATAGACTACTTTTTATCCCGAAAAAATAACGGAACTACGGGAACGGAAACTATGCGGGTAAAACCGCGGGCCGCTACTAGTATAACAATAACTCCGACATGGCTGTCAAGCAAGTTTGTTTCCCACGATTCACTAAACGATTTTTTTTATTTTGCTTATTTTTAGTCTTACATAATTATTATTTGTTTGCCACAAAATTTTCCACACGCCGGGGGGTCTACCGCCTAACGAAAAACGCTTTGACGCTTTGACATTGCCGTCGCTTTCATTTCAATCGAGAAGAAAAGAGACAGCAATGTCAAAGCATCAAAGCGTCAAAGCATTTTTCGTTAGGCGGTGGTAGACCCCCGGGATTACCTCAGTATTGTTTATAGGCTAGGAGTATATTCATACAATCAGATCCGCTGGATGTCTATAATAACCAAAGGGCGTTGTCCGAAAGGAAGCTTTGAGAGATGCATGCAGCAACAACGCGTGCGTGCACGCACAGTTATTTACAAACACGTGCGTCACGCGCTCACGTGTGCCACACGTTTGTTGTACCAGGGCAACATAACGATGAAAGATCTTTAAATTAGCCCTTCGTATACAGAACTAAAGCTTTGAATGAAACAACGATGCAAATATAATTATACGTAAAGCTGGATGGAATGTGCTTCTTAGAAAGTCTTAACAATTACGGGTAGTTGTTAATGACAAGAACGACATTGTGATATAAATGTGTCTGGAACAGGCACAGATCATCATTGTCTTTGGAAACAGGTAAACTCACAGAAATTCCTAGAAAATTGTCGGCGACTTCGTCGACTGACGGCGTTTTTGGAATTCGCAGAATCCGCAGGAATTTGCTGTAAAACTTGTAATTCCGAGATTGTTCCGCTAACTGCAGGAATGTAATATAATTACAGAGGGTTCTCGTTAGCGCGGGCGAGTGCTTTTGTGCAACGCCACACTGTGCTGCCGCCCTGGTACTTTGCTCACGTATTTGCTTTTCTTTCCTTTATTTTGAAGAAAATGTAGTTTGCGGGACGGAATAAACGAATGAAATTCATTGTTCAGACGAAAGAGGTTTTTGCTAGTGTTTCACTGAAAATTACGCTTCATGAGCAGATACTCAAAACAACTGTACTTGTGTTTGAGATAAAATAACAAAAGCTTTTCACAGTTCTAACAATTCTCCAGTTTCAGGCGTTTCACTACAATAAAATGTTTGTACAAGTCTAGAGGAATGACTACGTAAATGAGCTTATATGTAGTTAGTTCTTGCTTTTTGTATTCTAATTCCTTGGTCAGTAGAAGTTAACTTGTCAGGTCCATTTAAAAATGTTAGATTGAACTTTTTTAAAGTAATGTTTTTGGTTTACATTCCCATATGTATAAACTCTAGAAAGGTTTTCGTAATAAATAACAGTGAAATCCAAGCCGCGCCTGCGACATTATCATAAATTAGTACTCGTACTGAGTGTGACCCGGAGCGCACTATGTGAAATTAAAATAGCCAGGGGAGCCTGCTACGTTGCTTGGAGTAAACATTTCCATTAATTTTAACAAAAACTAGTTTTTTATTTTAACATTGTAAAAGCTTCCATGTACCTACCTACCTAATTTGAACAAATTCGGACGGAAATCGTGGCGTTTTTTGGAGAGATTGATACTACTTTTACAACTCCGTAGATCCTATGCTGCCCTAGTAAAGGTGTGAACCGAATGATCCTCCTTAGGCAATAAATTCGTTGGTCCTTTTTTTGTCGCTGAAAAAAAACTGTACAAAAAAGGGTCGGCTTTTTATCTATCTCTCTCTGTCTTGTGCCATGTTCTGTGAAGTCAGTTGCAACGCGGGTCGCTCGCAACATCTCTAATGTTATGTTACTCTGGTAACCGTGAGATTTTTAACCCTTTTCTAGTCCCGGTATGCCATTAATTAGGGCAAGGTGTCTTAATATCGTAATAGTATGTATGTATGTAAACGACTTTAATCTGGTTGGTGGCTGTAGGTATACTTTTGACACAAAAATCTTCTTAAGCCGCGCTTTTTAATATTTTTTAATAAGTGCTGTTTATTTCAGCTATCCTACATAGAGCTTGTATAGAATATTTTGTATCTTTTGCTTTTCGAATATCACGGAAAGAAAAACAAAGCACGAGAGAAGAATTTCATTAGAAAAATGTTCCGCGATCCGCTATCCGCATGTAAAATGGGAGATAGATAACATCTCTGTTAGAAATTCTGTAAAATATTTTTAATAATTGATGAATTCCTTGTTAGGACGTCGTTTATTTGTGTCTGACGACTGTGACTAAGATTTTAAAATCAATATCTTATATATAAAATTCTCGTGTCACAGTGTTTGTTTCCTTACTCCTCCGAAACGGCTTTACTGATTTTAACCAAATTTTATATGCATATTCTGTAGGTATGAGAATCGGCTACTAGCTATTTTTCATACCCCTAAGTGACAAGGGTTGTTCACTAAGGCAAAACAACGTTTGCGGGGTCAGCTAGTATTAATATAATAATGTATTTCAACTGCCGTTTGTTATTTTCCGGTGACATATGTGTATGTATATATGTACGTTAATGGTGCAATGAATTCCCACCCAGTGCAAATATTTGTTCCGTGGCGCGTCGTTTCTATGTATAATAAATATGCATTTAAAACTGTGGAAGTATTGTACCAGCTATATGTTTGCCATAGTTGAAGCTTTGCTTAGTTTAGGGTCAGATGGTATTGTGTGTGAAATCTTTAATAATAATTATCATCATCCGACTAAAACCCAAAGTTCACGACGTTGAACTTACGGTAACAAAACTATAGGTGAGCAGGACATGTTGCCAGGTACCGAAATAACGGGGGGAATAAGGTTGTGAGACTATGGCGGCGAGGAATGTTAAACGGAGTATGGGAAAAAACAGGATAGAGGAATATGCCGAGCTGTAGGACTCTTAGCAGAGTCCGCCTGGGGAAGTACCTTACCTTTGCCAGTTATTCTACCGCCAAGCAGCTATGTGTAAGCGTTACTGTGTTCCGGTTTGAAGAATAATGTTTCCAGAGAAATTACTGGGCTTAGAGATATAACAACACCTTAGATCTCTGGGTGACGAGCGCAGTGCAGTGCTAGTTAATGATTTGGACTCTTCGTGTTATAAAAGCTGCGTGTCACTGTGCTGTTATGTGGTAGGCATTTTGCTAGTGGGAAGTAGGTAAGCTGCAGATGATTATAATGGTGACCATCCATCCCAAAAATAATATGAAAGTTAAATGTAATATGTTCACCTCTAAAAGTAATTATGATTGACGTGTAAAAATTGTACATTTATTCATAAAGAACTTTGACATTTATCAATGTTTTTTTTTTTAATTTGGTAGGCCATAGTTCAGAGGTGGTCCCATTTAAATTTTATTTTTGCTTTCATTTATCTGGACGACTTAAAGGCTGTTTGCACTTTGATTAGTGCGAGTGCGAGAGAGTACTACATACTTGCACTAATCAATCGGTATCCACACGTGTTTGCTACTAAACACTAAACACCTGCACTAATCACTCGCACTCGCACTAATCAAAATGCAAACAGGACGTCTACTCTCTTTCTACGAAAACGTAATCTCGTAATGAACTCGCGACTTTCCTGCTCTGGTTCTACTTCGATCCGTCGTTTCTTCCGTAGAAACGTGAAACAATGTTCGAGCGGACGAAACGAAGTAGAACCGGAGTAGGAAAGTCGCGAGTTTATTTCGAAATTCCAGTTTTCGTAGAAAGAGAGTAGACGTCCAGCCTTTCTACCGCCTAACTAAATCGGCTATGGCTTAGCTATTGCTGTCTCTGTCATTTCAAGCGAAAAGAAAAGAGAGAGAGCAATATCAAAGCTAAGAGCAATATCGCAGTCCTTGAGCGTTTTTAAGAGCAAAGTAAAAGATTTTTATTTATCACAATGCAAGACTGTCGACACTAGCAAATTGTAAGTTGTAGCACTGCTGTTTTTAAACTAGTTAGAATTGTTTTGTGTTCTGTTTTTGAATCACTGTTCTTCCTAATATTCCTCACTTTTCTTGGTATTTTTATTTGTTATTCGTATTTTTGTTAGTATTCAATGTTGTAGTAGCATATTTATAAGTTAATATTTATTATTTTATTTTAGTAATATTTATTTAGTAGTATTATATAAATTAACGTCGCTCCCCCTGCCTGTATTTTGTATGTAGGCTATTTTCCTTGTGTTGGTTGCCTGGAAGAGATGCTCTCAGCAATAAGGCCGCCACTTGTGATGCTAGTTCTTAAGTTTGTCAATGTAATTTTTTTGATTTGTTGTATCACAGTAAAGAGTTTTCTATCTATCTATCTATCTATCTATCTATCTATCTATCTATCTAAGACAGTTTTAGTTACGTGGTAGAACCTCGGGCCTTTAGTGATACCTTCTTATAAAATTTGATCGAGTGTCTGAATTTAAATTTAAATTGAAGAACATTTTAGAGTCTTCTCGTTACTTTCTACTCGTTTTTTCCAATCCATATGTGATTCGATAAATATCAAAGGAAGCTTAAGAATATGTTCAATAAGAGCTAAGACGGCGCAAGTTGGAGCTTATTCTAATACGTTCGCTTACGCCTTTGCTTCAATAACTTTTTAAATTTCCTCGCGGAGCTCAGAGTTTTTATATCGGTTTATCGTTATTGCACCCGAGTGAGGATAATCGCAGCTCCGAGATATTCGAATGATTCGATCGAGCAACTTTGAAGATTGTTATCGATTCTTACGGCTTTAACGCTCTCAGATTCGGGTGTCTTTTCGTAACGTACGCTTCTTAATGTGTTGAAAATGTGGGCCCGTCCTGCTAAATGTTTGTCGTTTTCTTTTGAAACATGAGTTTTCTTTTTTGTATTTTTGAAACGATCTCTAAATGAACTCGTATCTTACATTCGCTTAGTTTTATGTGTTATTGCATATCTCTTGATCTCTTGTGAATGGCAACTGCAAAGTGACTATTAGAGCGGTCAATTTATTTAGTGTAGGTAACTATAATATAGTCCCTTCGATATGTAGAGTTTAGTAAAAGTTTATTTCCTAAGAAAAATTGCATGTTTTTCAATAAAATAAAAAGAAATATGTAAATTTAAATAACGGAATAAAAAGTAACATACGTGCCATTCCAGATTAAAATCTGTTTACGGTCGGAATATGTGCCAGATTTATTCAGTTCTTCCCACGTATAGATCCAAGCATTCATATTAATATTATCGTAGATTTAGCTGATAGATAGATAGATTAACTCTTTATTGCACTTAACTAAAAAAAAAAAAAAAAAAGTCACTTAAAACAAAACAAAATAAAGTAGCAATTGGCGACCTTATCACTAAAAGCGATCTCTTCCAGGCAACCATAGGATGGAATGAGAGATTTGAAAGTATGGAGGAGGGGAAGCACAAAAAGGAATATATGATCCGTCACGCCGCCGTTTATATCATAAAACAATCAATGATTATATATGATGATTATTATTATAGTATACCCTATATTAAAATTGCATATTACCAATTAAATTGTGTATTGCCTATGTATGTATATTAAAGTTTTGTTTTGATGTGCTAAATGAGATATTTTCATTCCAGGCGGAAATATGGTCGGTGTTCATCGCGATACTGCGCAAGAGCGTGCGCAACCTGCAAGCGTGTACAGACGTCGGACTCATTCACCACGTGCTGCAGCGGTTGCCGCGCGCCGAGACCGTTGTCGCAGGTCTGTACGCACCATTAAACTTTTCTTACGACATCCTTACGGTTCATGGCGTCCTGGTGATTCTAGAAATAAAGTTTCTTGGATCTTTCATTACTTGTTGTCAATTAATTATGTTTTTTGTTTACTACAAGGGTTTTTTGACATTTGATGCGTAAATGGTTTTTTTCAGTTGGTTTTGCCTTTGGCCTCAGATGGCCGATACTTTCTACCAAACTTTAGGCTACCGCAGAAGGAGCAAGGTTTTGTTAATCTAAAATTACTACTTTACTTACATACGTAAAATATACCAGAAAACGTACTTGGGTAATTCATTTAAGTTTGTGTCTATCTCGTTTGTACGTTTTTGTATCTGTCTGTGAAATTGTAGCCCATGAGCAACATTAAAATTTGTTTTGCTTTTTTGGAAGGTGACGGAGATTAAGAAATTATTCTTAATTTCATTCGTGTCTAGGCTCTGAAGAATTTTAATATCGTTGAAGGTGTTGAAAATTATTTTTTAGCTGTTAGTTGTTGTAGCAAAAGAAATATGCGAAAAACGATACAGTTAAGAATAAACCAGAGAAACAAAACTATAACGTAAACTTAAATTCCATGTTATATTTTATTTTGCTTTTCTTAAATAATTACAACGTAATAATTTTACAGAGTACAGAAAGAATACTTCACACATACATTATACTTAACATTTCTGAATATAACGTAGCTTTAGCTTAACAGTATGACGCGGTTTAACTACCTGCTGAGCAGGGTCTGTTTTTGCTGCTCTTTTTTCATCCCAGTCTTCCCGTATCCTATCCTTACTTCACCAGTCTTATGTTGTACTCTTCGTGGTTCGTGGTTGCCTGGTATCTCTGGGAATTGTAAGATTTTATCCAGAATCGTGCCGTCTTGGCTACGTCTTTGATTTGATAATATAAACTCCACTCTTCTTTCGATAGATAAGCAAAAACGAGACGTGAGAAAGTAAAAAATATTGCGTCTTGAACTCTTCACCTTTACCAAGGTTTAAGAAGTCGTGAAGAGATGATCCGAAATAAGTTATCCTATTTACAGTTTTTAAATCCTGCTTATGCAATAAAATCAACTCTCTACATGTATTTTGATGCGCAAGGATGTAGAAATTAGTTTTTATACGTCATGTACAAAAAAATATTCGCACGCCTATGTTGACTACCTGCTTTCCTAAAGCAGGGTTTGTTGGTACAACTCCTTTTCATCCCTGTCTATGCTTAACCTTACCCTTACTTCATACGTAATTTGTACTCTTCGTGGCTTGTGGTTGCCTGGTATGTCTGGGAATTGTAAGATTTTATCCGGAATTGTGTCGTCTTCGATTGTAATATTTCACATGACCAACGTAATAAAAACCTACCTACCTACACTTGAAATACAAAAGCAATAAGGAGACGTGGGAAAGTAAGAAATTATTGCGTCTTGAGTTTCTCACCTTTACCAAGGTTTAAGAATTTATGAAGAGGTGGTCCGAAATAAATTATCCCCTATTTACAGTTTTTAAATCCTGCTTATCCAATAAAATCAACTCTACATGTATTTAGATGCACAAGGGTGGGGAAGTTAGTTTTTATACGTCATTTACAAAAAATATTCGCACGCCTATTTCACGCGGTATGACTACCTGCTTTGCTAAAGCAGAGTTTGTTGGTACAACTCCTTTTCATCCCTGTCTACGCTTAACATTACCCTTACTTCATACGTAATATGTACTCTTCGTGGCTTGTGGTTGCCTGGTATGTCTGGAAATCGTAAGATTTTACCCGGAATTGTGTCGCCTTCGATTGTAATATTTCACATGGCCAACGTAATAAAAACCTACCTACACTTGAAATATAAAAGCAAAAAAGAGATGTGGGAAAGTAAGAAATTATTGCGTCTTGAGTTTCTCACCTTTATCAAGGTTTAAGAAGTTATGAAGAGGTGGTCCGAAATAAATTATCCCCTATTTACAGTTTTTAAATCCTGTTTATCCCATAAAATCAACTCTCTACATGTATTTTGATGCGTAAGAGTGGGGTAGTTAGTTTTTATGTATCATTTACAAAAAATATTCGCACGCCTATTTGACGCGGTATGACTACCTGCTTTGCTAAAGCAGGGTTTGTTGGTACAACTCCTTTTCATCCCTGTCTACGCTTAACCTTACCTTTACTTCATACGTAATATGTACTCTTCGTGGCTTGTGGTTGCCTGGTATGTCTGGGAATTGTGTCGTCTTCGATTGTAATATTTCACATGGCCAACGAAATAAAAACCTACACTTAAAATATAAGCAAAAAACGAGACGTGGGAAAGTAAGAAATAATTGGGTCATACGTTTCTCACCTTTACTAAGGTTGAATAAGTTATGAAGAGGTGGTCCGAAATAAATGAACCATTATTTACTGCTTGTAAATCTTGCCTATCCAATAAAATCAACTCTCTTCATGTATTTGGAACCGCAAGGGCGGAGAAGTTAGTTTTTATACATACAATTTACAATTTTCGTCGTTGTTTTTTGTCCCGAAAAAAAAAATGTTCAAAGGCTATTAACAATATGACGCGGTTTAACTACCTGGTTTGCCAAAGCTGGGTGTGTTTTAAATGCTCCTTTTTCATCCCTGTCTGCGCATGACCTTACCCTTACTTCACAAGGCATAATGTACTCTTCGTGACTTGTGGTTGCCTGGTATCTCTGGGAATTGTAAGATTTTATCCAGAATTTTGCCGCCTTGGGTGATTTGTCTTTCTTTGATTTGATATTCACACGGCTTACGAAATAAAACTCTTCGATAGAAAAGCAAAAACCACGACGTGGGAAAGTAAAAAATAATTGGGTCATAAGTTTCTCACCTTTACTAAGGTTTAAGAAGTTGTGAAGAGGTGGTCCGAAATAAGTTATCCCTCATAAAAAAATACAGTTTTTAAATCCTACTTCTTATCCAATAAAATCATTTTGCTACATGTATTTTGAAGGGCACAATGGTGAGGAAGTCACTGTTTGTTTGATTAGAAGAAATAATCACATGACTTTTTTTCATTTTGGGGTAATGTGGGAAACGGAACGTGGGAATATAAGAAATAGTTCCGTCATGAGACGCTTCCTTTGACTAAGCTATAAGAAGTTGTAAGGAGGTGGTTAACATTAAATTGTCTCGTTGCAGTTTTTAAAATTGTCTGATACCTACCTGCGTTTAAATCGCAAGGGTGGGAAAGTGTAATTTTGGGAAGCCCTGGGCCCTGGGATAATTGAAAACGACACGTGGAAAAGTTAGAAATGGTTCGCGTCAAACAAACCCGTAAACGCGTCATACATTTTATTATTAACTAGGCTACAAGAAGTTGCCAAGACGTGATTTGAGATAAATTCTATTTTATGACAGTTTTTTTAATTATCTGATGTCTACCGGCGCGGCGTTCAAAACGCAATGACGAGATGTGCGAAAGTAAGAAATAATTGGGTCACAAGCTTCTCAGCTTTACTAAGATTTAAGAAGTTGTGGAGAGGTGGTCCGAAATAAGTTATCCCTTATTAAAAAGTACAGTTTTCAAATTATCCTACTTCTTATCCAATAAAACCATTTTGCTACATGTATTTTGAAGGGCAATGGTGAGGAAGTCACTCACTCTTGTTTTGATTAGAAGAAATATACACATGACTTTTTTTCATTTTGCGGTAATGTGGGAAACGAAACGTGGGAATATAAGAAATAGTTACGTCTTGAGACACTCCCTTTGACTAAGCTATAAGAAGTTGTAAGGAGGTGGTTAAGATTAAATTGTATCTCGTTGCAGTTTTTAAAATTGTCTGATACCTACCTGCGTTCAAATCGCAAGGGTGGGAAAGTTCTGGGATATTCAAAACGAGATGAAGGAATATAAGAAGTGGTTACGTCATACATTTCGCATATTTACTAAGGAATAAGAAGTTGCGAAGAGGTGGTATGGGATGAATTGTCTCTTGTGGCAGTTTTTTAAAATATCTGATGTTTACCTCCGTTAAAACCGCAAGGGTGGGAAAGTGTAATTTTGGGAAGCCCTGGGCCCTTGGATAATTGAAAACGACACGTGGGAAAGTTAGAAATGGTACGCGTTTGTTTGGTAATTGAAAACGACACGTCGGAAAGTTAGAAACGGAACGCGTTTGTTTGACACGCGTAAACGCGTCGTACATTTTTATTATTAACTAGCGGCCCGTCCCGGCTTCGCACGGGGTCAACTTTTTTTGTTCAGTAGGTATGCTAAATGAAATGTAGGTACATGACCAAATTTTTCCAAATGATCAAAATTAAAAACCAAAAGGTGAGGCTGGCCTGGTGGCTTAGTTGGTTAAAGGCCGTTTTGTAAAACGGCGGTTTAACGATCAGCCGGATTGAATACAGCTGATTTAAAAACTACCGGAATGTATTCAACGCCATACGTTATTCAACACGGCTAGCCGTAATGTAATAAAGCGAGAGATTAGCCGCTTCTTTGACAATTTTTAGTTCCGATTCTTAACACTCATGGCGCTGCCTGACATAACAACAACTATGGCGTTGAATACTGTGTGTTCCTAAATTGCTAAAGTGACAGTGGATTCTGGAGTTTGGAGGAATCGTACACAATATTGTTAGGGTGGCACTTGTCACCCTGGGCGTTACTTGGATACTATTTCGTTTCCACCGTCCACCTTGTTAAGACTAAATCGGACCGGGTTGGTTACATGAGACCATGAGATCCGACCCGGAGCACCCCGACTCCACCTAGTCTTGGCGCTACTACACCTAGAGTGTATTTAAAAGAATGCGGGAGCCAGAAGCTCAAGGGAGGAGCTGAGTGGAGCAAGCCATGCAAGTAGCCGTAGTGGAGCGCAGGCCGAGTATGGAGAAGCGACACTCAAGGTTGACCGCAGAGCTTCTGACGGGACCCGCCGGAGTCAAATCTTTTTTTTTAAACTATAATAGGTTCGCACTTGACCACCATCTCACCTGATGTTAAGCGACGATGCTATCTACGATGGAACATGTTTCGATAATAGACCCTTGTCTATGGAAGTGCACCATGTTTCTTAGGTGTACCGTCACCGATATCAAGTTATGGGCTTTCAAACTTTACGTGAGAGGTAAAATGTTGTAAAAAAAATACTACGGAATATCGTACGAAATAATCGATAAATTTTTTCAGATAAATGAAATTAATTTAGATTTTGTGTTGTTATTTTTTGAAATATGGTCTCCTTACAACATAAGTAGTAATACAATGCGGCTGAACGTGGACCGCCTTATTGAAGAACGTATTGCAATGACAATGCGGCTAATCGTTGAACCGCTCATTACAAAACGGCCCCGTTTTTCAAAACGGCTAGCCGTAATGTAATACGGCGAACTATACAATCCGGCTGTGACATATACATCATAATCCGGATCTCGTTGTTGGGCTGTATGTTTGATGTCTTGACACAAATTGTCTTCAAAAATGTGCCATAATTCCGAAGGAAAACAAAATAATAATATTACCACAAACAACTCTCTCAGCCTCAACGGACACCGAGAAATTGAAGCTTCTCTCAAAGTGATTTCTTTTTTTTTTTGAGTTTGAGTAGTCTTGAAACGATGTACCTACGTGGTACATGATAAAGAAGTATTCTGAGATAAAATCACTCTGACTGGGATGAACGCTGCGCTGTACTGTATGTACACTTCATAATTCTGCCGGCCGTCGCGTCGTTGCAAATATTTAGGATGGATATTTTTAATTTCGTAATATATTTTGAATGGAATGTCCGATTTTAATAATTCAAAAAGGAATCAATAGGTAATAAAGCAGTCTTGATTGAGAAATAATTTATTTTGATAAGAATTAAAACAAATGTATGAATAGCATGGTCTTAAGTTGATCGGCATTTTTATCTTCTTTTAAAATGTAAAAAAGCAGTTGTAGCGACGTAATTACTGTAGTTAGACATATGCTCTCGCGAGATTTTTTGTAGATTTTAATACGTTCTACAATATTGTAAAACATTGTTTGGTTCTATCATTGGTACTTTCCGCAGCGTATGCGATGAAAGCCATTTTATGGCTGTTTTTTTTATACCTTGCGTTGGTTTTAGTAAAAAATTCCAAGTATCACTATTTTTTTCTTGTAATAAAAATAGCCTATGTTACTCAGTGATAATGTAGCTTTCTCTTGGCAAAAGAATTTTTGAAATCGGTTCAGTAGTTTTTGAGTTTATTACATACATACAAAAATACAAAAATACAAAAATACAAATCTTTCCTCTTTATAATATTAGTATAGATATAGACTAGGCTACAATAAGTTGCCAAGAGGTGATTTGAGATAAATTCTATTTTATGACAGTTTTTTGAATTATCTGATGTCTACCGGCGCCGGCGTTCAAAACGTAATGACGAGATGTGCGAAAGTTAGAAATAATTGGGTCACAAGTTTCTCACCTTTACTAAGATTTAAGAAGTTGTGGAGAGGTGGTCCAAAATAAGTTATCCCTTATTAAAAAGTACAGTTTTAAAACTATCCTACTTCTTATCGATAAAATCATTTTGCTACATGGATTTTAAAAGGCAATGGTGAGGAAGTCACTCACTCTTGTTTTGATTAGAAGAAATAAACACATGACTTTTTTTCATTTTGCGGTAATGTGGGAAACGAAACGTGGGAATATAAGAAATAGTTACGTCTTGAGACACTCCCTTTGACTAAGCTATAAGAAGTTGTAAGGAGGTGGTTAAGATTAAATTGTATCTCGTTGCAGTTTTTAAAATTGTCTGATACCTACCTGCGTTCAAATCGCAAGGGTGGGAAAGTTCTGGGATATTCAAAACGAGATGAAGGAATATAAGAAGTGGTTGCGTCATACATTTCGCATATTTACTAAGGAATAAGAAGTTGCCAAGAGGTGGTTTGGGATGAATTGTCTCTTGTGGCAGTTTTTTAAAATATCTGATGTTTACCTCCGTTAAAACCGCAAGGGTGGGAAAGTGTAATTTTGGGAAGCCCCTGGGCCCTTGGTTAATTGAAAACGACACGTGGGAAAGTTAGAAATGGTTCGCGTTTGTTTCGTAATTAAAAACGACACTTCGGAAAGTTAGAAATGACACGCGTTTGTTTGACACGCGTAAACGCGTTATACATTTTTATTATTAACTAGGCTACAATAAGTTGCCAAGAGGTGATTTGAGAAAAATACTATTTTATGACAGTTTTTTGAATTATCTGATGTCTACCGGCGCGGCGTTCAAAACGACATACTATTTTATGACAGTTTTCAAATTATCCTACTTCTTATCCAATAAAATCATTTTGCTACATGTATTTTGAAGGGCAATCGTGAGGAAGTCACTCACTCTTGTTTTGATTAGAAGAAATAATCACATATTTTTTTTTCATTTTGGAGTAATGTGGGAAACGAAACGTGGGAATATAAGAAATAGTTCCGTCATGAGACACTCCCTTTGACTAAGCTATAAGAAGTTGTAAGGAGGTGGTTGAGATTAAATTGTATCTCGTTGCAGTTTTTAAAATTGTCTGATACCTACCTGCGTTCAAATCGCAAGGGTGGGAAAGTTCTGGGATATTCAAAACGAGATGAAGGAATATAAGAAGTGGTTGCGTCACAAATTTTGCATATTTACTAAGGAATAAGAAGTTGCCAAGAGGTGGTTTGAGATGAATTGTCTCATATTGCAGTTTTTAAAATTATCTGATGTTTACCTGCGTTCAAACCGCAAGGGTGGGAAAGTGTAATTTAGGGAAGCCCTGGGATAATAGAAAACGACACATGGGAAAGTTAGAAATGGTTCGCGTTAAACAAACGCGTAAACGCGTTATACATTTTTAGTTTTAACTAGGCTACAAGAAGTTGCCACGTAGAGGTGCTTTGAGAAAATTTATATTTTATTAAAAAAAATTAAATTATCTGATATCTACCGGCGTTTAAAACGCCAGGATGAGAAAGTTTCCATTTCGGAAAGCTCTGGGATGGCAAAAAAACAAAAATGGGAATATAAGAAGTGGTTGGGTAATAAGTTTCTCATATTTACTAAAATATATGAAGTTGCCAAGAGGTGATTTGAGAGAAATTGTCTCTTATTACAGTTTTTAAAATTATCTGATGTCTACCTGCGTCCAAACCACAACGGTGGCAATGTGTAGTTTTTGGGAATTTCTGGGATAATTGAAACCGAGGCCTGGTAGTTGCGTCATAAATTTCATATATTTACTAGGTTGCAAGAAGTTGCCAAGAGATGGTATGAGATAAAGACGGTGTGAGATGAATTGTCTCTTATTACAGTTTTTAAAAATATTTGATATCTACCTGCGTTCAAACCACAAGGGTGGGAAAGTGTTCTTTTTGGGAAGCTCTGGGATAATTGAAACCGAGGCGTGAGAAAGTAAGAAGTGGTTGCGTCATACATTTTTCCTATTTACTAGGCTACAAAAAGTTGCCAAGAGGTGGTTGGGATAAATTGTGTCTGATTTCAATTTTTAAAGTGATTTAATTACAAGCCTGCTTACAAAACGCTGTGGGAAAGTTTCGTTTACGGAAAGTTCTGGGATAATCGAAAACGAGACGTGGGAATATAAGAAGTGGTTGCGTCATAAGTGTCTCATATTTACTAAGCTATAAGAAGTTGGTAAGAGGTGGTCCGAGATAAATTGTCTCTTATTTCGTTATTAAAGTGATTTAATATCTCTCTGCTTCTAAAACGCAAAGGTGAGAAACTTTATTTTATGGAAAACTCGGGTACAATTGAAAACGAAACGTGGGACAATATGAAGTGGTTGCGTATCGAACCACTAAGATGTAAGAAGTTGCTAAGAGGTGGTCCGAAATAAATTGTCTCTTATTTCATTTTTAAAGTGATTTAATATCTACCTGCTTCTAAAACGCCAAGGGTGGGAAAGTTTCTTTTTTTGAAAGTTTGAATGTTTCGTTTTCGTGGTACAATTGAAATTGAAACGTGGGGCAGTATGAAGTGATTGCGTATCGAACCATTCTCATTCACTAAGATATAAGAAGTTGCTAAGAGGTAGTTTGAGGTAAATTTTCTCTAATTTCAATTTTAAGGAGATTTAATTAATATCTGCCTGTTTACAAAACGCAAGGGCGGGAAAGTTAAGTTTTTGGCAGGCTATGGGATAATCGAAAATGAGATGTAGGAAAGTAAAAAGTAATTGCGTCATTAAAATGTGCTTAAAATAATCTAATGCTTAGGTAGCAAGGAATGAAAATATTTCAAACTCTGGAATAATCAAAAAAGAGGCGTGTAAATAAGTAAGATGTGGTTACGTTATGAGCTTCTTATATTTACTAAGCGACAATAAATTATTAGGAGCTATTTTGTCTCTTATTGTATTTTTTACAATGTCTGATGATATCTATCTACCTGCTTTCAAATGCAAGGGTATGAATGTTTACATTTTTGCAAATTTGGGATAGTCAAAAAGACGAAAAGAATTAGAAGAAGTCAAAAAGAAGTAGAAGTGGACAAAATAAGAAGTGGTTGCGTCATGGGTTTCTCATATTTACTAAGCTATAAGAAGTTGTCAAGAGATGTTTTGAGATAATTTGCTTCTAATGTTATGTTTAAGAGTGCGCCTAAAGCCAGGAAAAAATCAGATTTCACCCGTGACCCGTTTCTTAATGTGATGTACATAAAGTCGAGAATAGCATGACACAGTTTGGAGGAAAAATCAATATTTAATCAGGAGTCCATTTTTGTCCAAGTTTTATTTAATTACTCAATAACTAAACATACATTTAAAAAAGTGTTCGGTTACTTTACTAGAACGTACAAATAGGAATTTTATTACCAAAAAATAATGTGCGGTCATCGCTGATAATTTCGAGTACTCGAATTAAAACAGGTTTTTTCAGTGTCATTTTTATTTTTTTATTGTTAAAAACTCTGATCTATTTTTAAAATTCTATTCGGTTATTGTGCTTCTTCTTGATTGTACCCACACGTCAATATTTTTTTTTTCATAGTTTTTAGTTTCTTAACTTCAGTGAGCGGCGTCGAAAATGTCCTTTTTTCGTTTTCTGGCTTTAGGCGCCCCCTTAAAGTAATTTACTATCTACCTTCTTATAAAAGGCAAGTTGGGAAAGTTTTGTTCATGGAAAGCTCTGGGATAATCGTAAACGAGATGTGGGAATATAAGAAGTGGTTGCGTCATAAGTTTCTCATATTTACTAAGGTATAAGAAGCTGCCAAGTGGTGGTGTGAGATAAATTATCTCTTATTACAGTTTGTAAAGTTATGATGTCTACCTGTATTCAAACCACAAGGGTTGGAAAGTTTAGGTTTTAGAAAGCTCTGGGATAACAAAAAACGATGTGGTAGTGCAAGAAGTGGTAGCGTCAAAAGCTTCTTATATTTACTAGGCTATAAGCGGTTATTAGGAGGTGGTCCAAAATAAATTGTCTCTTATTACGGGGTTTTCAAGCATCTGATCTACCTGCGTTCAAGGTGCAGGGGTGTGAATGTTTCATATCTTGCAAATTTTGGGATAGTCAAAAACTTGAAATGGAAAAAATAAGAAGCGGTTGCGTAATAAAAGTCTCATATTTACTAAGTAGTAAGCAGTTACCAAGAGGTGGTTCGAGATAAATTGTCTCTGATTCCATTTTTAATGACATTTAATACCTGCCTGCTTACAGAACGCAAGGGTGGGAAGTTTAGTTTTTTTGCAATCTGTGGGATAGTCGAAAACGACACGTGGGGAAATATAAGAAGTCGTTATAATGAGAATCTCATATTTACTAGGTGTGAGAAGTTGCCAAGTAGTAGTTTTAAATATTTTGTCCGTTATTTAAAGTTAATGACACCCGTCGATCTGACAAAAATCTTCTATATTCGTGCAAAACGCAAGGGAAGGAATATTTGGTTTTTGACCATGCATGTTTTTGTTGCTGTTCGTTTTTCGATCCAATATCCAAAAAACTTATCTCAGGGAATCGTAAGGTATCATTCAGAGTATTTTTTGTACCTTGGCTTACTTCTTGGATTTCATAATTTACACGAGTTCAGAAATTAATGATCATTTACTCTGGGCAATTATTTCAAAACAAAAAAAAATAAGAAGTGGTTGCGTCATGAAATACTCATATTGATTAAACCATAAAAAAATCTGAGATGATGTTTCTGAAGAAATTTTCTCTTATTCAAGTTTTTACAATGATCTGAAATTTACTCAACTTTTAAAACGCAAGTGTGGGAAAATTTTGATTTTAGCAAAATTATGTGTGAAAAAATAAGTAATTGCGTCTTGAGTTTCTCATATTTAGTAAGCAGTAAGAAGTTGCCAAGAGGTGTTTTAAAATAAAATGGCCGTTTTAAGTTTGACAAATATTTAGATACCTGAAAATCCTGAAGATCCTGTACCTATCTGCAAGCAAAAAAATTAATGTGTTTTTGCGATAATGGAAAACGGGACGCGGGAAAATAAGAAATTGTTTAGTTATTCGTTTATCTTTTTTACTAAGCTATAAGAAGCAGCAAAGAGGTAGTGTGACATAAAATTAATTTCAGTATTGTTAAAAGCACAAAGGTGGCAAAGCTCAAGTTTTTGCAGCCGTTTTATTTTTTAACGTATTATTCATAAACACTCTCCATAGTTTGTGGTTGCCTGGTATCTGGGAATCGTAAGAGTTTCTCCAATATTGTCCGACCCAGTATTTGACAACGTCTTCAAACTTTAAAATGGATTTTACATAATTTCGTTGCAAATAAATATTTGAATGGAAAACGAACGAAATAAAACGAAAAAACTCTAAGATGTAAGAACGCGTAAAGAGGTTGTTAAAATCGTCCCTTATTGAAAGTTTGTTTTTACAACCAACTACTACCTGTATTCGCAACGTAAGGGTGGGAAAATAAAGCTTTTAAGGAACGGTTCAGATTGAATGCTGTTGTTTTTTTTTTCCATAACTCTTCACATTGCTTGTGGTTCCCTGGTATCTCTGGGAATTGTAAGATGTTGTTGGGCTATCCTTCCGTCTTGGATTTTTGATTTAATAATATTTACAAAAACAGTTGAACATATTTTTTGCTGGGGGATAACCGAAAATCAAGCGTGGGAAATCAAAAAAGTTATTGTGGCATAAGTAACTCACATTTACTAAGGTATGAGAAGTTACAAAGAGGTGGTGTATAAGAAATTGTACCCCGTTCAACGTTTAAATCCTGTTTCTCTAAATAAAATCCTCTACATAATTATTACTTGCAAGGGTTGGAAATTTTGCTTTCAATGCCTCTCAAGTTTTTTGCTACTGTTTTTATGTTCAGCGTAATATCCATAGTCTCACATATTCTTCGTAGCTTATGATTCCCTGGTGTCTCTGGGAATTGTAAGATTTTGTCCGGAATCGTTTCGTCTTGAATTTTTGATTTTGTAGGTAAATTTCACACGACCTATGAAAACGGTATATTCGTTGGGAGATAACCTAAAACGAAGCGTGGGAATATGAAAAATGCTTACGCCATGAGTAACTCACATTTACTAGGGTGTAAGAAGTTACAAGAAGGTGGTGTATAAGACATAGTTACTTGTTATAGAATAAAACCTGCCTAATAAGATCGTTTATATGTATAAAACGAAAGGGTTGGAAATGTCGCTTTCAATAGAACTCAAGTTTTTTGCGGCTAATTTGATTGACACAATATTTATAGTCTCACTTACTCTTCTTAGCCTGTGATTCCCTGGTGTCTCTGAGAATTGTAAGATTTCGTTTGGAATCGTTACATCTTAGGTTTTTCACACGACTCAATTGGCTGGAATAATCGAAAACGAGGCGTGGGAAAGAAAGTAAAAAGTGGTTACGTCGTGAGTAACTCACATTTACTAAGGTGTAAAAAGTTACAGGAAGGTAGTGTATACGAAATTGTCCCCGTTTCAAGGGGTATGTTTATCTAATAAAATCTTTTTTCTACCTGCATACAAAACGCAAAGGTTGGAAATTTCGCTTTCATCCGAACTCAAGTTTTTTGCTGCTGTTTTTTTTTCGTTGAACATAATATCCATACTCTCATAAACTCTTGGTACCTTGTGGGTCCCTGGTGCCTATGTGAACTATAAGGTAATGTCAACAATCCCGTGATGGGCTGCTGATTTGTGGAAAACATAAGAAAACTCTATATCGCCCATTTTTGGATATATGTAAATGCGTACGTGGATTTATTATTTTCCGTGACCATAACGAAATATTTTTTCCCTGAGACTGTTGAAAACGAGACGTGGGAAAATATGAAACGTTTGCGTAATCAACTCCTCTAATTCACTAAGGTATCAGAAGTTGCGAAGAGGTGGTCAAAATTCTATTATCCCGTTTTCTCAGTTGATAAAATGTGTTGATAACATTATCTTCCTATCAGCTTTCAAAATAGAAATATAAGGAAAGGAAGAATGTTTTTAGATTGAAATTTTTCTTGTGCTTTACATAATATTCATAGGTTTAAGACCTATGAATAACTCGTCCTGACTTTTGGTGGCCTGGTATCTCTGGGAATTGTGATATTTGCTCATATTATGTAGAAGAACCTGTACGGAACAAGATCGACATCATAACGGATACGCATCAGCTGTTCAAAAATAAATAGATAGTTTTGTTTTTAAACCATTTCTTGTCATCTTATGATGCTCTGGTTGTTGTGTGAAAATTTCAACCCACATGTAAATTTATCCCTGTGAGCGATGAGGGAATGTTCTGAGGTTGTATGCTGCCCTAGTACATGTGAGAACTAATTAACCCTTTTGGGAACTAGGAGCAAGTCAAGATGAATTAATTCTTTCTATTCATATTTGAGAATATTTTATTGACAACATAAATTAATGCAAAGAAATACATTTCTTATTAACAAAATTCGAAAAATCTTCTAGTAGTTCTTGTAAATCTCAATAGTTTATTTTAATTGGATTCAATTTAGTAAATTTAACAAAAGTTACATTGGATATTGTGAGTTGATTTTTTATAGTGAAGTGACGGGACGAGCTGTATGTACTGTACATGTACCTAATGGTAAGCCACAAGCTTGCTCATAACATCATCATCACAGTGTCACAGAACATTAATAATCATTACCTATCACTGCACTACGCTCGTCAACTCTTCATGTTCCAATAGCTGTATGTCATTGATGTTATAGCTGTTGCTCTTGTTTACCATCAGGTACATACTGGTCATCCTGTAACTTTATACAAAAAGTAATCTGATCACATTGTGTATCACTATTTAAGAGGTCGATTGAAGGTAAAAGACGACGTAGCGCCTGTTTTAGTGTTGTACATTTTAATCATTAAATTTCCCCGTGGAAAGAGTAACACATCAATCTGGGTAGCGTATTCAAAGCATCGCATTCACCCCGTGTATGCGCCCCTGGTACCCTCTGTTGATTTCGCTGCTGTTTTTCCTCCCGCGCATCACCTGTATGGAACTAGGTCAGGTGGGTAAGGGGCTAAAGGGGTGAAATGAACAAGTCGAATAGGGTGCATTAACAATACATTGAAAGGGGAGGCTCTGAGTGTTAATGTTTGGAATGTCCCTGACTTATGAATTATGCAATTAGAGATTGTAATATCTAAATAATTCAAATAAAGAATGTATTAACGAAATTGTAATCCTAATAATAATATTAAGTAAGTGTCTTTTCTACAAATGTAATTATTTCATCAGCACTCCAAAGCAATGGTTGTACTGAATGTAATTCCAAGTCCAGAATATGTAAAATACATGATAACAATTTCTGGAGTGGAACACAATGAATCGCAACTGTACCCTCCGATTGGATTGAATGGAAGAAAATAGCTTAGATGGGACCAAATGATCTGTGTAGTATGTGTTTTTACTACACTCGGTGTCGAGGAAGAATCCCAACCATTGCACTGCGCTCGTCACCCTGAGATATTCGTATTCGTATTCGTAGGCGGGCTGTTTTCCGCAACTCGATGTCTAGATGCGCCTATTTTGCGTGAACACCCTGAGATATAAGATGATTAAAATTGAATTAAAATTATTTATACATACAAAAAATACCTAAATACCAAAAAAATAATAATACAAAAAAAAAAAGAAATTGGAGGCGCCGGGTATCGATCCCGGTACCTCTCACATGCTAAGCGAGCGCTCTACCATCTGAGCTACGCCCCCGGTACTTAGGCCGCAGTAATTGTGGTTCTGTTCTAGATGTAAATAACCCTGAGGCGAAAAACAACTGGCATTTACATTGACATTGCTCGAGACCTTTCACTTCGCGCGACAGTCCAACTACTTGCACAACTACATCAACAAGCGACATCGTTTCATGGTTAACGTTCCAAACACACGAACGAAGAGGTTTGACTCTACTTTTGTGATAAGTACCTATAGGCTGTGGTCTTGCCTGTGTTTTTCTAGAAAGCTAAGAGTGAATCGGTTTCTTCTAGGTGGTAAGGACGATCGTCGCTTAACATCAGGCGAGATGGCGATCAAGTGTAAAGCTATTAAAGTAAAATAAATAATACGAAACACTCTATTGAACGTTAGTATTCAATAACAATGTAGCAAATTTTAGACCATAAATTTATTTAGATAAAATAAAGATATCAAAACCTAACAACATACATTCTCATACGTGCCGTTGATAACTAGAAAAGATATCAACAATAAACTGTTTGATTGGAACACACGTTTGCTTGAACAAATAATGTGAACGTCACTATGATTGTGTGTCGAAATATCAGTCCTAAGTTGTTCAGGCCATTGTGGTACGGTAGCGTGTTGTAGATTTTTGTTATTTTTTGTACGGGGGGCGTAGCTCAGATGGTAGAGCGCTCGCTTAGCATGCGAGAGGTACCGGGATCGATACCCGGCGCCTCCAATACTGTTTTTGCTTTTTGATTTTGTTTCAATAAACAGATTTGCTTAAACCGTTCCAGCGTCTGCTTCGTCCCTCGTACCTATTTGTAATTATATGTCTTAAGAAATTATTTTTAAGGAAGGGTGTAGAATACTAGCAGCGCCTCGTGGATCCACTAGCGTAATTCCCGATCCCGTTATATTCCCGAATAAAATATAGCCTATGTGTTATTCCAAACCATTATCTATATACCTATGTACCAAATTTTATCCAAATCCCTTCTGTAATATTTGCGGGAAACAGTAACAAACATACATTATTACGGACGTTCGTGTTTATAATATTGATAGAATTCCACTACAGGTCCGTGGTTGAAGTGGGTGGTTCAATCGAACGGTGTGGAACTCTCAATTATGTCAGACGTACTCGTAGGCATGACACATCTGTCGGTTTCGCAATTATTACCAGAATATCCTGAAAATTATACGGATGGTTGATTTAGACTCCCTGAAAGTGAAAATTGTATATTCCTTTAGAACTTTAAATCGAAACAAGCTTAGGTCTCGGTTGAGCAGGTTCTGAAGAAAATTGTTTTCTACACCTGCTACATGCTATAATATGTTCTATTTGGCGCATATTTTATTTCCCATCATGACTAGGGTAGCATGGATAGGGACTATACGATATTGGGTTTTATAGTAGCAGGTACGCCGACAAAAACAGGATGTCGTTATTTCTACAAAAAACTAAAAATAACCGAATTGTCGTTAATATTCCCAAGTAGACTAAGGAAGCATAGCCACTGTGAAAGCTGAAGTTTGTAAAGCATACCCAACCACAGGTTCGGTGTTCGGTACAAGGTCGTTGTCCCTATTGCAAGTAACTACTTTTATTAAGTTGATGAATCTCTTTTAAGCAGGATTAAAACTTCAGATACTCCTTAATTTTAGGGGACGGTTGTGAGAGCAAACTTCGAGCTTCCTAACATTTCAGGGTATTTGAAGGACCAATGACTATTAGAAGTTATAGTTTAGGAGACTTAGATTTGTTAATGTATCCAAATTGGACGTTTTCATTTCATCTTTTGAATTGAAACTAAAGAGTCGCATTGTTATATTGAATTTCCTACAAAATCTCAAAATTGGAACAAGTTTAACAAGTAAACATACAAATTTAAATTTCTTTAAAAATGATGGGCAGTTTTTTGAATTTTAAAAACAGTTGTGAAAAACGGCTTCTTATTTTCTCATGGATACCAGGAACACATAACCGTACGGGAAGCAATCAAGGGCCACATTTACCTGTGTCATCCTTCGTACTAAAAAGAGCGATAAATCTTGACGACAAAAAACGAGCCCTTCTTTTATGCCATCGAAATGCAACGGTTTAAGTTGGGTGGTTTATGTAGCAGTTTTTTAGATTTTTCCCGTAGATAACAGGGCAGCATAAAGCTACAGGAGATTTTAAATCTTCGTAGTGAGTAAATTTAATGACGTATTGAACTGAAGTCCAACATAATGAAATCACAATTAAAATTTCAAAAGTCCAGTCAACTGTCGAACCGCAAAGTGCGCACCACAAAATACGTGCAACACAACAAAGAGAATTTGACTTTTCGTTCACATAATAACATTCATCAAGGCTTGAATTTTCGGAAAACATCCCTGAAAATACATATTACCATATTGATATCGCAAATTGGTACAAAACCGTCCGAATTAAGCTGTTAAATATTCATCAGCGAGCCTACTAGTGGAGTCAATATTAATTTACTAAGTGACTGACGATTCGGTAAACCAGGATCAGTTTCAATTCAGGTTCTAGGTTCAAATTATTTTTAAGAGGAATTTGTCGCACTTATGGTTTCTCCTAAATTTCGCTTGGCTCGCAATATCCATTTTGTTGTGTTTTTATTGCTATTGTTATACTCTGCTCTGATTTATTACTTGAATAATGTTAGGGTCAGAAGAACATAAGAGTATGGATAACGGTACAATAATTGGTTTTAAACTTTAGCGATTTTAATTAATAATGAAAACATTATTATTTTTATTAGAAGACTAAATCACTATCTAAATTGTTACCATTATTACTATTCTTTAACTACCTTGCGACGTTTCAGTTGCGTTACAACGACCGTGGTAACGATAAGACTAAACTTCTTCTCATTGCCTACGTAGTTATTCAAAAATAATGTTTAAAAAAAAAAAAATAAGTTTAAAATTATTTCTGCTTAAAAGTTTCTAATTCACAGCTTGATACGTAGTAACGAAATTAAATCCATTTTATGAGAGCTGGATTCAGAATTCAGATTATTTCAAAATTTCCTTTAAAGCAGGAGAAGTTTCCCGGTTAGATATTAAAAACTGGGATTTTCCGACTCGTATTAAAACAATCTAATAAAGTTCCTACCACTTCTGAAGCCCGCGTTTATTATATCGCGGTGCAGACCCTCGGCTTGATGCTTGCCTGGTACCTTAATCAAATTAAGTAGTTTCAGACTGAGACTTAAATAAACTTTCTAGAAGGTAATTAGCTAATGAGACTAAATAAATGGAAGATGTCAACAAACATCCAAGTTAATAACCTAACTAATCATAGTGGTCATAATGGGGAAAGATTTCAATCAGCTAAATTTATCAGGTAAAAGTGTAAGTTATTTATTTAGTGTCTCATGTTTGAAACAAGATAAAATTGAAGAGACTGAAAATTGAAAACCATTGGAAATTAAACAAAAAACAAAACGTGGGATTTAATTCTGCTTTTTTTTATTTTTCCGAATTTTTTTAATAAGATATGTCACTATGTCACTGTTAAAAAAGTATGCCAGATGTATCGTGAAGCCTCCCATTTGTTGACTTTTTTGAAGTGAAAACTTATTTTGGAGCACTATATACAGATTTTTCGTGGGCTGTGAATTGAGCTCAAGTAGTGAGCTCGTGAATAAAAGAAATCTTCAAGTAAGTTCGGGACCATGGTCATCTAGAAATGCTAACGCCTTTCTAAGTGGTCATGGCGTATTACCATGGTTATCATTACACATTTACACATCTAACCTTGGTTAACTATTTTTTTTTAACTTTTATAGGCTTACACTTAACCGACATCTCGCCTGATGTTAAGAGACAATGCGGTCTACGATGGAGCGTGTTTACCTGTGAAAAAACCGATTCACTCTCGATTTGAAGACACCAAGATTATAACTATCAGGAAAAACCCCCTCCGGTAACTCATTCCACAGCCTAGACGTTCTTATCACAAAAGTAGGTTAGATCCATCTGGTCTAGATGGACGTGGTTAGAAGACTTGTTTAGACGACAATGCTTTGGAGATTTATTCCAGACTAGCAGCGCCCTCCGGTCTCACCCGTGTAGTTTCCAAAGTATGCTATCAAATTCCGAGTTATAACTTTTCACTTCTATCGGTAGTCCCTATGACTGCATTTTTTTAAAATAAGATAACGGATCATGAAAACAAACATTAAAGGTTATTTTATTTATAGGTTATGAACTTCAATAATATTAGCACGATTTTTTCGAAATACCATTGTACTATCTACTAAAGAATGAAATAATCTCCTAAGGGAAGTGGATTCTGAAAATCGAACCCAGCCTATTTCCAGATTAAGAACAAGCAACCATGCTCTATCACTCTCCATCAGACGATTGTATTTTGGTTGAAGGTGTACAAATTTGCAATATCGACGTACCTATCCTAATATATTTCTACTTATATCCTTACTTTCCTTCGGTTACCGACCATACATAAATCTATTAAAAAAAATGTACTTCAAAACAAAATTACCCAATGGGATGTCAAAAGGCACTCACAAGCTGTGCAGTCTAGTGTTAAAAGTAAACAAGCGAAAGCAAAATAAATCGTAAATGAATATTCAGACTCTTCAGAATTCCACGTAAAAGAGCGGAATCTTATTATCGCTTTGTTTGAAACAAAGCGAGCAGGCGCGAGAGGAGGGCCTGAGGTGCGGGGGGTGTGCGGGAACCGAGTACAGTGGCGGTTGGGGAAATTACATATTCGGGCTATTTGCAGATTGCGCTAAATAAGGCCCAGAGCCTTAGTGGCCAAGGTAACCGTGGTTGCCTAGCAGGAGCAGTCATAGCCTCAAACTTTGGAGGGGGGTCACCAACAAAAATACGATATATCGAGTAAAAAACACTTTACTAGTAGCGCCCCACGATTTACCCGTGTAGTTGTCGTTCCGCTATTTTCCCACAGTTAGAAATAGCTTTTGTACTATTCGATATTTCGATATGGCGCGCCTAGACAGATTTTTCGTGGGCTGTGAATTGAATTGTAGCGTCACGCTCGGGTATGATAAGAAATCTTTGGGTAATCTCGGGACCATAGCCATTGGCCATCTAGAAATGCGTCAGCCAATGGGAAATGCTGACGCATTTCTAGATGGTCATGCCATGATGCCCAGGCCACACCGTCCGCTTACACCCGTGTAGTTTCCAAAGTAAGCTATCAAATTCTGAGTTATAAGTTTTCACTTCTTTTGGCAGTTCCTATGACTGCTCATTTTTTTTTTAGATTTTTCAATTTAAGGTATTCGATTTATGGGTTATGTCCCTGTTACTTCCCTCTTGGACCGCATGGGAGTGAGAAAATCCGGCTTTGCCATCGTGCGGTTGTAGGCTCAAATACTGCCTACATAATACTTCCTAGTATACTTCCAAATGTAAAAAGCTAGTTGTAAGCGTATGTTTTTGCTTTTTAGTAATAAAACATGACTCGTATGACTTAAAACCTTAATCTGTTATTTCTAAGCCTAATAATCTCTATACTCCAGGGAATCTAGGGCTTAGACGCCTAGATGGTTAATTATCACACCACTATAAGTTCAAATAGGATAATAAATAACCATTGATGCAGACGCGAGAACATGATTATTATTTCTTACTAAATATACACAATCAACGATGGTTCAAAAATTAATATCGTGAAAGTAAAAATTGCATTCAGTGGCAAAATTTGTATTTTTCCAACAGAGTAATGTGCAATTTTCTGCTTTGCACTACGGAATGTATTTGGGCTTGCGCGCGACCCGACCGCGGGGAAGCGAACGTTTCCATATTTATGTTCTCCTGGTACCTCGAGCGGAATAATTTACATGATTGCCGTCACACGCTTTGAACGGGGGCTTTTTCTTATAAATGACGTTGGCAAAAATGAGCGGGATAAAATGGTGCACTGGAAAAATGATGGAGAGGTTCGGAGGGTCCGACGGTTGTGATAAAATGGATGTATGTGTCATGTTACCATGGAGAAATACCGGCTATCTCATTACAGTTTCATTTTCGTTTTCAAAAACCCAAATCAATGCTTTTTAACCGACTTCCAATAGGAGGAGGTTATTAAATCGACAACGATTTTTGAAGTGAAAACTTTTTTGGCGCACCACAGACAGATTTTTCGTGGGCTGTGAATTGAATTCTTGCGTCACGCTCGGGAATTATAAGAAATCTTCGGGTAAACTCGGGGCTATGGCCATCGGCCATCTAGAAATGCGTCAGCATTTCTCATTGGCCACATAGAAATGCTTACGCATTTCAAGATGCCCATGCTCATGGCCACACCCTCCAGTTTCAACCGCATAGTTTCCAAATTAAGCTATCAAATTCTGAAGTTTTCATTTCTATCGGCAGTTCCAATGACTGTCAATTTTTTTTAAAAATATGCTCTGTATTTTCTCGAGAAATCGAATTGTATTAATTATTCTTTGTGAGAAAGGATATCTTATACATACGTACTTAGTCCCTGCATGGTTCCACATTATATCGACATCTGTGGAGTGGTTTTCGTAATATGTTTTAACAAAAATATTCAAACATCGTTGCTATATTGATTTATTCATTTAAAGAAGAAAGTAAAACAGTTGTCTTAAATTGGATTTCATCAATTTGATTGTCTCTTGTCTCGCCAATTTAAATTTAAACCAATTTAGCCAACAACTACGAAGTTATTTTTCAAACGAAGTAAAATAGTCTCGAAATAGTCAGTCCACTGTAATTGGATCAAAGCAAACTCGAGTGGTCTATTTAATTTTATCAAAGTTGTCTCCTTATTGACAATCCTTAACGATAGGGACGAAAATAGCAAAATCAATTAATAATTTTGCAACTATGGAAGGGTGAGGTATTATGTAGGTATTTGGCAGGATCGAAGAGGTAATCTAAATTAGTTGTTCAGTTCTCTCCGCCGATGTAGGCGTAGAAGGCGAGTTAAGTATAATATGATGGCTAGGCTAGCTAGCTTATTGAGTGATACTAGATAGATGATTATTCTGTACATTTGAATATTGAAATGTAAAAATGTACCTAATAAAATTACTTCTGTTAGTTACGTTTGAATTTAAATTCGACAGACAATGTTAAAATATTTTACAAAACTGCCAATAAAATAGTTTTGCCTACCAGCGAAATGATACTTGTATCAAATTCGCAGAACCAATTTTCAGTCATATTAAAAGTTTACTATATTCTGTTCGTTTTTATTCCATGCTTCGTTTATTTCCAATTATGTTTTACTCGAATTACTGAAATTTATTTTTGTACTATAAATAGTAAAAACTTAAGAGTATTCGTGGCGTCTATTTCAGTTTACTTCTATGGCTCGTTCCTAAGCCTCTTGGAGCCTACCATTTAATTGAGTTCTTAGAAAAACTTGCCCCCAGTGTACGGGGAAAGTTTACTAATAAAATGTTGTTAGTGTTATATTTATTGAGAGTTATTAATGTTGGAGAGTTTGGGCTTTGGAAGTACATAAATATGTATGTTGAGTCATCAGTCTTGTAATTACAAACGTATGTATTTATCGTATTAACACACCGGCACACCGGTAAACATACACAGGAAAATACATATTATATGCACTCGAGATAAAAATATATTTTTTAATCATTGGTGCATACTTTAGTATCCACTATCCATATATGTATTTACATTTATAACTATTTAATGTATGTATATTATTATTATAGTATTTAGTAGTCAATACTAGTAGCGCCCCACGACTTTATCCGCGTAGATTCCGTTCTCGTTATTTCACCGGAATAAAATGCAGCCTATGTGCCAGCCTATAATTCTAGCCCGATTCGTCCAGGCGTTCCGACGTGATGGAGCAGCAAAGATCTAAACATCCGAACATTCGCATTTATAATATTACTAGGGTACTTACGTAAATATTTTAACTTTAGTTTTAGCTAGCTATTAAAGTGTGTGTAATATAAAATTATTACCCACGCAGTCACTCTTATAACTAACTGATTGAGTACACATATATAAATACATACGTATGTCTTCCGATATTATACAGATATATAAGTACATGCAAATATGCAAGTACATGCACAATTGATTAGAATTACTAATGAACGTTAATCGATGGTTCTAATTGATGGCTGATTAGCGTACCTACGGTCAGATAGTCGTCTAATTGGATGCACGGTATGGTAATTGAATTGCGGTGGTCCTTAGGGATTTGAATTAATAAACAAATCATTGAAACGTGTTAATGTCGTCAATCGACTTGAACTTTACTACGGTTGTTGGCTATTTTCTTACTTACTTACTTTTGGTCTATATGATTCTCTGTGATATTAAAAATTGTGACGAAAACAAGACAATGAACACTGCCTTGGTTTTCGGGCTAGTGCTTTTCATTTCTAGTGCTCCGTCGGCGAAAGCCGACGGAGCACTAGAAGAGCAGGACCCCAAAGAACATAAACTTATACCTAACATACGCTAATTAGTGTACATCTGATACTTGAATGAAAAAGAAATCGAGCAAAGCCCTAGGCTACGCTCGAACTATAATTTTTTTTTTTTTGTAAATAAAGAGTGACGAGACGAGCAGGACATGTGCCTGATGGTAAGCAACATACCTGCCACATAACAACACAGTGACACGCAGCTATTGGATCATGAAGAGCCAAAATCATTACCTAGCACCGCACTGCGCTCGTCACCCAGAGATCTAAGTTGTTATATCTCTAAGCCCTGTAACTTTTCTGGATACATTGCCCTTCAAACCGGAACACAGTAATGTTTGCACATTACTGTTTGGCGGTAGAATAATTGACAAAGGTGTGGTACTTCCCCAGGCGGACTCTGCTAAGAGTCCTACCACTACAAAATGTACATTAATACCGAGAGCGTGCTATGTAATCTATCAAGTACCATCGGAGTGTACACAGTTTTAATTAGGCGGTAGAGCCTCTGTACAGGACATTGGCAGGGTCGGACTGGGCTGAAAGAGCCCTGTGTGTCTCCATGGTGATCACAAGCCCGGGGTCCGAAACTTTATCCCACGGTTGCGGCATTTAGTGGTAGGTCTCTTTGCAGAGTCCGCCTGGGGAAGTACCACACCTTGGCCAGTTATTCTACCGCCAAGCAGTAATGTGTAAACATTACTGTGTTCCGGTTTGAAAGGCACCGTTTCCAGTGAAATTACAGATAAAAAATCTTAAATCTCTGGGTGACACAATACAGTGCTAGGTAATGATTTGGACTCTTCATGTTCCAATAGCTGCGTGTCACTGTGTTGTTATGCGGCAGGCATGTTGCTTACCATCAGGCACACGTTATGCTCGTCTCGTCACTCTATACTTTAAAAAAAATGCCCCGCAAGCCAAGCCAGTCAGGGGCCCGGCAGGCAAATGCCACCTCGACTACATATATATTTATATGGCCAGTCCGACAGCGGCCAGAATTCCTCCACTCCCTAGCAGCAGTCCCGGAGGCCTTCAACACCCTGAATAGGTTGCTTGCCTTCGGGGATAGCCTGGGATGGTTGGAGTAGATGGGAAGTATGAGCCACGCACAATGGCCCATTTGAGAGGCTAAGTGCGGAAAAGGTATATTTTGTTTCGACAGTGTAAACAATGTATGTCAATGTGTATCACTAAATTCTTTCTCATTTTGTTACAGATCTCCTGATAGAGATGCTCGGAGTGCTGGCCAGCTACAGCGTCACCGTGAAAGAGCTGAAACAGCTCTTCAATGCTATGAAGGCCGTTAACGGCAAATGGGTGTGTATCTGCTTTAATTATCTCTAATATTCCCAGGGCAACATTTTATCGGAATATGTACCCGTGCTCGATTTCTTCTCGTCGTTTTACATGTTATACCTGAATCAAAATAACATCTACGCTTCTAATAAGTAAATTCTAGTTCTACAGTAGAGTTTTGTTGTTTGGAAGAAACCTTGAGACTGGTCTACAATATTAGTTATTTGGTGACTTGACAAACGTTGTTCTGCCATATACATTTTCAACGGAATGAGATGACAAAATGGCGCTACACTTGATGTACATGAATTAACTTCAATTAACAAAAGTTTAGTTACTTCAGAAATTGGTCATAATAATTACTAAAATCGCAATAAAAAATGGAGAGTTCCGTCAGGAGGTTTGACGACCTATTCTGACATCTAACAAGTATACGAATTAACAACATAAAAAAATATGAGATGCTGTTCCGATGTTGTTTCGGAAGAGTTCGCGCACAAACACGTTGTATTTATAAATTACAAGACAAATTCCCGATTCTTTAAATATAACATTATTATATTAATGAAAAGTAATCAAGAAGCAACCACTATCAAACTCAAATATGAATCTTTCTTTTTCTCTCCTTCGCTAGTTAAATTTAATATCGAGTTGTCGCCCACGTTGTCTGGACGCCGTCTACTGATTGCATTCGTTTTGTTTACTTAAGTCCTAGCTTACTACTTGTACGAAGAAACTTACTTTTGAGTGACTTTATACTCAGTCTCCACAGTTAAAGCACTTTTGAGCCAAAAAAAATGGGCGTAATATCATATTTTTAGCCCACATTAAATTAAGTACCTATCGTAGGTAATAAGAATGGAATTGGTAGTTACTCTCTAAATTCAACAAAGCAATTTGTTACTTACTTACACCAGATTTTACAAACAAACAAGTCCCTTTGTTCTCTGAAAGTGACTCGCGAACGCCCCCGCAAAACCGAGTAATTCTACCAGGGCTACATAAAGTGCAAGAACAGAAAGCGTGTAAACGTGAACAAATTTTGGTACGTTAGGGTTCGCTCGTGGCTCGTGCCAATTCCACTGGTTGCTAAAATCAAATTAGAATACGTCAGTACCTACTCTTTGTTTTCTCAATTACACATATTAGTAAATTATGCATGAGTATTTCATAAGTATACTCTACAGCTCACCAAAATGACCTGAATTTCTGAAAAGCGATTTTATAATCATAAATCATAAATATTTTATGTTCCCAATGTTGGGACTATAATCAGAGTGACTTAGTTATTTTCAAATCGTGGCTTTCTTATGGGTGTAAATTTCAAGCGAAATAGACGCAACACGCATCCTTTCTGTTGAAAAATAAAAATTATTGTGCACTTGTAGACCTGTAACTAATACCTATATATCAGCAGTAAAGATAACTTGATTTGATTTTATCATAATAATTAATTCATAAGAAGTTTTCTTCGGAAGATTTTTTACACAGTAAAATATTTTTAATGGCCTTTTTAAGACAGCACTCAGTGTTCTGTTTCATCATTGCGGTATGAGTTTAGTTTAGTAGGGAAGCCCCTAGTTGGCGGCGGCGGCACGGCAATTAGCCAGCGGTTGAATGGATACTTTGTGTCTTATGCGCTCTTGGTAATTCCGATTGGCCTTTTAGAACGAAATTGGCTGAATTTACTTTGAAATGTTTTGAAAGATAATGTAAGTAGAACTCGGGTTTGGATGCATTTTCCCGAGTTCATAAAAATACTTCTTTCATGTACAGTATACGAGTATTATGAAGTTGAGAACTTTTTTTTAAGTGTGACGAGACGAGCAGGACATGTGCCTGATGGCAAGCAACAGGCCTGCCACATAATACACAGTGACACGCAGCTATTGGAACATGAAGAGTCCAAATCATTACCTAGCACTGCACTGCGCTCGTCACCCAGATATCTAAGTTGTTATATCTCTGAGCCCTGCAATTTCTCTGGAAACTTACTCTTTAGGGGGGCTAAAAATAAAATGAGTTTTCTTAGGGAGGCAATATGTCTTCTTTGTATTTGTAATGAAAACTCAGTACGTATGATCTACATTTTTAATGAAATGATTAAGATAGTGGAACTAATGATCGTGATTTTGTTTCAGCCTCGTCACTCGGCCAAGCTGTTGAATGTTCTCCGACAAATGCCACATCGGAACGGGCCCGACGTTTTCTTCAGCTTCCCAGGGAGGAAAGGATCGGTAAGTTACCATAGATATATCCGTACGCCACCTCATACAACTGTTCATGTAAGGCAACTGTTGGATGAGAATGGGCATCTATTTCAAGATTCTATAATTCTATTTAGTGAAAACTGCCCATTTGGCAGTCAGTACAGCCAGTATAGTGAAAACTTAAAGGACCATCTCACAACACAGACATGTCAGGAGTGGCAAAACAAAAAGGTGACAGTCACAGAAATGGCTGTACGAGTATATAATTTATGATTCTGTTAAGGAATACAAAAAAAAACATCTTCTATCTTTACTTCTGAAGATTGCAGCTTATTCGTTTTGAAGGTCTCCAGTTCACTTATTACTCAGTATGAATGTTTTGAATCACTTGCGCATAAAATAGGTACCACGATTAAAATACAGTTAAGTAACGAGAAATCCGATCATAGAAACTTGGTTATAGTTATAGCTTAAATTCCTAATAAATGAAGTGCATCAAATATCATTAGAGACGTGCACTACGACATAAAAAACATGTCAGAAAAAAGCCGACAAATACTATTTTTATGAGAGCCAGTCGTAAAAAGATCTGCAAATTTTTTGATCCGTAAAAAATTCGTCGAAATTTGTGGATGCCCATCAAAAATATTCATCAAGATGTATGGCATCCACTTATATTTACGTTGAGTGCAGCGTTCTAGAGTGGGGAAACCTGTTCACATGATACTGCGCCGGATCGTAACTTTTATTTTACCTTTACTGCCACTCCGCTCCGGATCGCCAGTTATATCGGCATGGGCTAATTGCTCGGTGGTATACTCATAGTGCATTTCGTCTAAAGGCATTGCTGTAAAATAGTAACAGTCCAGTAATATAGTAACATTCTATAGTGAGTCATCAATCTACACCAAATACTAAGTTTGGCAACCACATCATATTATTATCCATTTAATAATTAAAGTAGTCGCGGTACGTAACTCTAAACGAGTACAAAAATTTGTCAGTTAAAATTGTACCTGTTTTTATTTAAATAAGATCCTATCATAAGATTTAATGCATCAATCAAACCTTAATCGAAACCTGACTAACTAAATCTTAATCATGCTACATATGGAGTCTTTCCTGAAATTAACATTAAAAAAAAACTATAAGTATGTTTGTTATTCTACTTGAGTAAAGTAATTTTTTGAATTTATTATATTATACAAAAAATATGTCAACTATTAAAACAATTAAACGAAACATTTATTTTTACTCGTACTTCTTTTTGTCGTAAGGCTCCATATTGATGCAACTACCCTTAAATATAAAACAAAAATACTGACTACAAAACTGACTTTCCCCGCACAAAAAAATATCTCCTCCGTATGAATTGGATCAGATACAACGCATAATTCTTCCAGTTTATGCTACCTTGGTGTTTTTGGGAATATTAAAAAGGCAGACGATATTTTATTCTGAATAACGTCTCGGGTGCATTTTACATAACATCTGCTTCCTCTTCATTGGCTCGGTTCGCTTGCTCGCACCCCAGGCATGAAAACCGTTGGGAATAAAGTGTTCCTCGCAGTTTATGCTACCCTGGTACTTGTGGGAATCTGTTAACCCTTTATGAGACTGCATTTTATCGTGTGCAAAATAAAATAATACGTGCGACGAAAAATATCATTGGAGGCGCCGGGTATCGATCCCGGTACCTCTCGCATGCTAAGCGAGCGCTCTACCATCTGAGCTACGCCCCCGATTGGTATTGTCTTTAAAAATATTCTTGTATATATAAGAACAAAACAAAATATGAGTTGGCTCAACACTCGTGAAAGTAACAAGTATGTAAAATTTTGTTATAGGCACATAACGCCACATACGTTCTATTTCAACCGAAAACAATGTTCACTAATCAAGGCTTTTGTTGTTAAATCGTTTAAACAGGTGTCGCATATTACGTTAAAGGAATCATTAAAACAACTAGTGTTTTGCTAGTTTAGCAATACATAATGTTTAGTTAGTACACATGATTTTATAAAAAGGCTTCACAAAAAATACGGAGGGTGTTTCTAAAACTTTCGTAAGGCTATGCATCCCTAGTTTCCTTGGGAATATTCTCGCGACGTGGGACTTGTTTACTTCGCAAGATTTTTTATTACAATAACGACATCCTGTTTTACTACTATTCTTATGCGGCCCGCGCCACCCTCGTAGCGTTATGCTACCCTGGTTGCGATGAGAAACTTTAACACCCCTTTTATAAAGAAAGAATTTGTAGATTTATTTGTCCTCAAACAAAATAAAATTTCTTTCTGAATTGATTCACATGATTGATGACAGCACAATGAATGATTTGATTTTGATTGATTTTTGAATGATTTTGATGTCTTCTAAGATTTATGAAGAATTTAAAATACAGCTCTATCTCTCAATACGTTGTTTGTTATTGGTTAGTGTGACGTTAAATTCTAAGGTTTTATGATCTAAATTTAAGTTAAGGGAAGTTTATTTAAATTGTAAAATTATAGAATAAATGACCCTGGTGGTGTACTATACGCAATGTTTTGTTTTCTAGTGTGTTGCTTTATAAAGTTTATATAGTGAAGTTATTTAGTTCCACCCAGACCCATCGTGTTTCTTTCTAATCGGAACAAAGCACAGATAGTTTTGTTAAAATAAGTTTCTAAAAAGATTCGTATTGGAGGCGCCGGGTATCGATCCCGGTACCTCTCGCATGCTAAGCGAGCGCTCTACCATCTGAGCTACGCCCCCCGACAACTATGGCACCGAAATAAACGTACAATTTAATATTAGAGCCTATCATATCGCCTTGGTCGCCTCGTGCGACTTCTGATAGTTGTAATATATGAAATATGAAATTTTATACGAAAGTTTCGGTTTTTCCTTTTCCCAGAGCAGCACTGTCACAAGTCCCACAAAACTTACCGAAAACGAAATTTAGTGATGTTGTATAGTTGATTTAAAACCTATTCTGATAAACTTTATAATATCATGGAAGATAATTATTGCAATGTGTATTCTAATACTTTATTAAATACATACAAAATACTTTTTAAAACTTGCAATCAAAAGTAAGATTAATTAATTTCCGTTTTGATAATGTTGTCTTGAACTATACCTACTTACTTTTGAAAAAAAAAATGTTTTATTAGTTGTATTTTGTTCATGAAAGAAAAAAAAACTGTGTTTAGTATGTTAGACTTTCAGTTACTTTAAATACATTTCTTGGTTAAAAGTCTGCCTTTCTTTCTTCCCTCGCCTCACACTAAAAATGGCGATAATTCGTTCTCCGCTCCGTTGCTGCATAAGAGTAAAATCAAATTAACACCCTTTCGCTTCAAATACCGTTTTCCATTTCGAGTGTTTCGTGAAAAAAAATATCTAAAAGAAATGATTGGAGGCGCCGGGTATCGATCCCGGTACCTCTCGCATGCTAAGCGAGCGCTCTACCATCTGAGCTACGCCCCCTGTTATTTCGACTGCTATAAAAAACTACTCCAAATCAACGAACTAAAAATATATATAACTAGAACATAACTCAAGGTTGCAATATAAGTAGTTGACCATGTGTCGCGTGTTCCTTTCACTTATGCTGGTCGCGTGTCGGGTGATCTACTTCGTATTGTTTTACAAACTGGATCGGATTTTGAATGGACGTTCGTTAGTAGCCCAAATGTTGATGACAACGTTTTTGGGAATGTACGAATAAGTGGCGAATAAATGAATGGTTTGTCAGGAAAACTGTTTTTGATACCTGCATCGAAAATACGTTTTTAGTCACCTCCGTAAACAGAGAAGTGTTTGAATTTTGACGTATCTTCTGTCACATATTTTTGCACTGCATAGAACGCACAATACTCATTGCTTGAAATGCGTAGGGGTTTGGTTAAACTATGGATTCTACTCTGAATAAAACCAATTAACTAATCTAAAAAAGTTAAAATCGGTAGATAATAAAAGATGACATATTACTTCTAAGCCGTCAACTCACAATTATAGTAGTACATATTTCTTGATCAGGGCATTTATTAGAACCGTCCGACGTCCCACCTAAGGATAGGCCTTCGAGGAGATGACGCGCTGTTGATTTCCGGCGCGTCACTAGAGCTAAATGCGGGCGGTACTGATGCCCCCCGCGAAGCGGGTCCGCAAGGGCAGGGGCAGGTGGGTCAGGGTCGTTGAAGGAAGTGCAAAAAGTGACCGTGCGACCCTGACCCCCTGGCTATTCAGGAGATATCTGTGGAGGTTTGATTCGGTAGGGGCACCATGTCGTGTACCATGGTGTCGAGCCCGACATACCCCACCATGTCCCTGCTTGGTGGGCATACGTAAATGTATTTCCCCCACATAAAAAAGGCATTATTACGGACATCTAAACTACAATAAAACTACACCTCACCACTATTGGACCTCCCAATTAACCGTAGACCGATGAAGATCTAGAGTTCAAACGCTCAGATTTACTTGGTTTCCCGCCTGATTGCCAGCTCGCCTGATGTTAAGCGACGATGCGGTCTACGACATGGTGTTCTTACCTAGAAGAAACCGATTCACTCTCGATTTAAAGACAGCAAAGTTGTAGCCATTAAAAAAGTCCCACTCTGGCAACACATTCCAAGGCCTAGAGAAGTCAAAGCTCCTCCTTTGTCAGTTGTAAGTCATTGGAGCCGATGCTGCTTTTTCGAGTGGTCCAATGGAAGAAAGGGTAAGGCGATATGACATCAACTGCACACTCTCCATAATTACTACGACGAATTGCAATCCTTAAACGTTAAACTAAATACATTAGTGTGGTTGGTGACAATGACATTGTGGGAGTTTGAAACGAGTACGAGCTACGCACGAAATGTTATCACTATCGAAAGGATTAATTTTACAAGCTCAATAAAGTTTATCGCTGCGGTTTCAAGGTATTTGAGGTGTATCGACATGAATACCGTATCTTCATGTACGGATAAATTTCAACAATCCTGCTGATGACTATAAATCATATCAATTATTTATCGGTATCACTGAGTTAGTAGTTTTCCTAATTTTGCCAAATTTTAATATTTTATGAGTATTTCACTTCCATTTTCGCTTCCACGTGCAATAGAAGTCGTGTTATTTTTAAGTATCCTTAACTGATTCATTTTGTCCAAGAAATGTTTTAAATATTAATTAATTTTGATTTATTACAAAAAAACTATATTCCTGAATTCACAAAAAAAAAGTACTCGTTTATGAAAAAAATACTCATGTTTAAAGTCAAAGGAGTAGTGACCCGAATGTTAGTAATATTTTCTCTTTTATTTAAACTCTATACGTAACGTCTCATTATTCGTCTGAAGAGGATCTTATGATCGACCGATAAGACATCTGAAAAGTTGATTTGAGATGTTGGTTGGAAGCATTGCATTTTTAAACAGACATGCTTGAATTTTACTACTTGTCAGTACTTCTACTTGGTCAATACGATAAACAAAATTTGTTGCTTACTCGCAGGACACTCGTTAATTTTTAAAAATCCAGTGTTATAATGTTTGTTCCCAGTGAACTCGATATATTCGGGAAAGTTTGCTTATGTGTAGTTTGGTCCAACTTGAATGATATATTCGTTTTTATGTCGATTCATTGTCTTTTTATGACAATATCTGCGCGACACCGGAACGGGCCGCTAGTAGGAAGATAAATATTATCAGCACTAACATCCCCCACCCCCCCATCAAGGTTCAGTGGACCGTCCCACCTGCACCTTCGAACCGACGATATTTCACTTTAAATGAAGAGTAACGACGCCCATTACCGGCTGTTTTATTTATAAACATCGGCCATATTTCAGGACACTACTGAGTGCCGATTTGTTTGCTTTGGCCTCTTTGTCGCTTCAAATTTGTTTTTATACGATGCTATTGATTATTTAATTCGAAGTCATAAACTGTTTGTTATTTCCTGTATTATTGCAAGCTTTTATTTAGTTTCATCTGTCCCGATGTTAGTAATTAAATTTGATTCACTTCCTGATTATCGATTTAGCTGAAATTTTGCATACATGTTTCTATTTGACATCTTAACAGTTATTATCTTTATATTACAAATACTTGACTACATGGTGCTGATCTGATGATGAAGCTGGAAGGTGGTGGCTAAAGGAACTTCTCAGTGAAACGACGCAAACTCAACTAGTTTGGGCTCGTTTAAATTGTCTTGATCGAGTAGTTTTCATTCAATGGTAACCGAGGTCTGGTGATGGAGCTAGATGATGGTCATTAACTTTTTAGATCTTTTTTACTAACAAGTAATAAAAGCTTGTTTTGAATAGTTTCTTTTTTGACTCGAGATGCCCGAGTCGAAATGTGTATGATAATAAACACAAGAAGCCCTCCACTAAACACTAAATCATCTACAGCTGGGTGTCTGATCTCTGAGTCTTCTCACACAGTGAGGAGAAAAGCGTGCATAGCTATCTTTTTTCGTAATTCAAGATTTGAAGACACACGACTTTTGCCTGTGTTTTGCTTATTATCATCACACGTATGATGATAATATACTTGAACAGTTTGTTCTAAAGTTTCGCGCCAGTCTAGTTTCTAAAGGTAGCCTTTCGAAGCGAGCGTCTATAGCGTCACTGACGCCGCGACAGGGAGATGTTCCATACAAATGTATGAAATTCTAGTAACGCCATTCTAGCACAGCAACACTAACGCAGTGCGGTACGCTGTTGGGGCGTCAGTGACGCTATAGACGCTTGCTTCGAAAGGCTACCTATAAGTGATGAAAGTAAAGTCATCTGTACTTGAAGAAGAACAATAAAGGAGTCAATTTTCAAAATGTTTCATGAAACTAACAATGGAGCATTAAGTATGCCCTCTAAAGCGGCTTCTATAGACCCCTGGTAGTATCACGGTTTAATAACCTAACCTACTGAACAGAATATTGATTAAGCACCATTTTGTTTTGAAAACAGTGTGATCTCGAAACAACAAACAAACAAATCCCCGAGTTCGGAACGATCATATTCCCGAAGCACAGTTCTGACCTCCGACCGCGTATTTATTTAAACAGCCCCGCGGTCGCGCCGGGTAACAAGAATAAATTAAATCATTTTGGTAACTTTAATATTTTCATGCAGTATGGGCACTAAGTTGAAAAGTTATTATGTTTATACTGTGGGCTTAATCACGTTGTAAATCATTGTTTCATTAATTGCGTTTCGGCAGTGTTACAACCGCCGTAGTCATGAGGAGACTGAAGAAATTGCGGGTCGTCTCATTGCGAAATGATCCGATCCCGATCTCCCACGATCTACCCTCATTTGGTCTTCAAAAAATCGCAGTACAATACATGTGTACAAACTGCGTTTCAAAACAATATTGAAAAGCTGTGTTTGTAAAAGTTAAAACATTTATATTCTAAAGGCCGATTTAAACTGAACGAACATAGAGCTAGAGCTGGAACAAGAGCATTCTTTCTCGATCTTTTAGTGTAAACGAAAGATTGTTCTTAGCGTTTTCCATATTAGATATTCCATAGAATCTTTGCGAAGGCAAACAAAACAACGAAAGTATGTTCTACGTTTGTTTACACCAAATTAATTTGATACAGTGGGGATAGAATGAGCATTCGCTCGTCTGATGTAAATCGGCC
Organism: Ectropis crepuscularia; assembly: GCA_963693475.1. NCBI lineage: Eukaryota > Metazoa > Arthropoda > Insecta > Lepidoptera > Geometridae > Ectropis > Ectropis crepuscularia. The sequence goes on from OY856355.1 coordinate 1,215,008, forward strand.
TTAATGTTGCATTTTTTTAATGCAATCCTTCTTTAAGCCTTATTGAGCACTTATTGATTGGTGAAAATTATATGTGTTTGTATCACCGAAATGATATGATAAATGTATCGTCGGCGTCGCGTCGGAGGGACGCCGACGCCGGAACAGCAGCGCGAAACGTGCTGATACGCGATAGACACATTTTGAATGAGGGAAATTTTGTGAGTTCGCGTGTTCGACATCCGTAATAACAGTATTTATATTTTATAATAACTAATATTATAATAACAGTATTACTATATAGATTTTATTGTTACACCGAATTTTTAGAGAGTGATGGCAAAGTCCTATAAAAATGTATACAAAAATTTGACATGGGTCAGTACAATTGTAATAAAAACATATTATACTCATTTAATGCTTGACAGTTGTCTGTACAATAATTATTATAATATAGTAAAGTAGTAATTTCAAACTTTGAAAATGTATACTTTCATTAATTTTTCAATGTCTTAAATTGAAAGGAGCTACTGTTGTCCCATACTGTTTTATCACTATATTGTGTTGGTATAATAGCTCGTTGGAGATTTTTAGCTCCGAATGTAGGTATTTTGTAGGATTTTTTTCGCCGCGATTTAATTATTGAGTCGTTTGGGTTATTTATGGATGTTTCTGCGATTAATTAATGGAATAAGCTTGCTGGTAGGAAAGGAAAAATAATTTACGCAGAGGGAAAGCGGAGGAAGTATTTTTAATCATCTGAAAAATGTAAGGTGGTTTTGATTTAGGTTACATTAAATTGATGAGCATGATTCTTAGATTAAAAACTCGCAAATGAGATGCATAAATTCAATAAATCATGTCAGTAATGTTAGGAACGTGATTATCCCTCGTTTATGAATGTACTGCTGTTTATCATTGATCGTCTTAAGCTAAATTACCATCCCGATATTTAATTAATTAATGACTAACTGACGTACTGACGTGTGTTATGGCCGGTGCAGACCGTTTAAGTCCGTTTAACTTATTTTGTTTTTAATAATTGGTGACGAGAAGAGTAGGACATGTGCCTGATGGTAAGCAACATGCCTGCCACATAACAGCACAGTGACATGCAGCTATTGGAACATGAAGAGTCCAAATCACTGCACCGCGCTCGTCACCCAGAAAGTTGTTATATCTCTAAGCCCTGTAATTTCTATGGAAACATTGCCCTTCAAACCGGAACACAGTAATGTTTGCACATTACTGCTGGGAGGTAGAATAACTTATTCACCCGCGTCTGGCGGTTCAAGGATAGTGTACGGCCGTGATCGCTGCCCGTTTGACACTGATGGTTATGGTTGCACAGAAATCTAATGAATAAGAATTTTTTAGATTTCTGTGGCTCGTTAGGTAGGAGTTTCCTGATACTTACAATTTCGATGTCTTCAAATCAAGAGTCAATCGATTACCTTTAGGTAAACGCGCTCCGTCGTAGACCGCTGCTTTTCGTCGCGCGAAACGGCAACCAAACGTAAGGCTATCAATGGTTAAAAAAAGTTAAGTGCGTTATTTTTGTGGTTTTAGATTTTCTTGCTATGCTAGGACAACATTTCGAATAAATCGTATTAAAAAAATATACAAGTATTCAAACATGTTTAATGTACTTTAACCTATAAAAATTCTTCATCCATATTCGTAGTAAGGCACAGCAATGGTACCTTTACTCACTGATATATCATTCCCTTTGATGTATTTCTAAATCACTGGCTGCGTTCCTCGACTGTGACTTTCTGATCCCAACTGACTGAGCGCTTTTGGTCTGAGCTTGAACTGTTACTAACGGAAATGTTAGGAAAAAACATTGTTTTTTTGTAATGTACTGATGGGACAAGCAAGATATGGGCATGACAGTGAGCAACAAGTGCTAATAAGAAGCATAGTTAACGACGCAGCTATTTGGTTATGAACTTTAGAATCACCGCCTAGCACTAAATGATTGCGCGCATTTGACGCATTGCCTTTCAGAGCGTAACACATTAATCTTTGGACATTACTGCATGGCGGTGGAATAACTGTCAAAAGTGCTTCTCTAGGCAGACTCTGCAAATAAATCTACTGTCACTAAAAATTGTAAGATAGCTATTGATAGTCGGCTCAATGTGATCTCTACTGCCTACCGAGGAAAGCGTACCATAAAATAAGATAGTTTTGCTCCACAAAATATGTATGTAACACATGTCCTCAGGCAACGTTTACCATAAGGTTTGATTCTGTAAATATGTGTTTTCAGTTCCGTGTTTTGATGAGATACCAGAGTTAAAAACTGTTATAAATGACTTAGGTGTCGCTCGGATATATTATTACATGAAAACACAAAGGTTCATTGCGGAATTACATCACCGAAAAAAATTACCACGATTGCACGGGAGTAATGTTTAGCATATTTTCCTACCAAAAAAGCCTAAAAAGACGTAGACTTCATCTATTCATTCTATAAATTCTAGAAAGCATCCAAAAACCTTATAAGAAGAAGTCTATAGGAGAAAATATCAAAAATGTACTTCTGAAAAGTAATTTTGCAAATATTTGCATTCTCACAAGAATGTTACGTTGTGTATCAAGATGTTAATTAAAGAGACGGAATCTTCGCGCTAGCGCCAGCGGGCAAGATGTCTTCCAGTTACTCGCTCCAGTAGCTCACCGGTTTCGCGACAGGTATTGTACAAAGCATTCGCCAAAAGATTGTTTGTTCCTGACGCCTGTTTTTGCTTTACCTTTCGTTGTGACGATCAAAAGACAAAACGATAAATGTTGGCTCTAGTCAAGAGTGAAACGAATTTCAGACAACGCGCTTTATCTGGCCTAGAGATCTTCCGATCCAGAGATTTTAATCAGACTTTTTTTAGTGGTAAGATTATTATTATTATTTTTTTTTTTACTTATATAGGTTCACACTTGACTGCCATCTCGCCTGATGTTAAGCGACGATGCGGTCTACGATGGAGCGTGTTTACCTAGAAAACAATCGATTCACTCTCGATTTGAAGACACAAAGATTGTAACTATCGGGGAAAACCCACTCAGGCAACGTATTCCATAGCCTAGACGTTCTTATCACAAAAGTTGAGTCGAATCTCTTCGTTCGTGTCTTTGGAACATCAATCATGAAACGATGTCGCTTTTTCGAGCTACGAGCATTCCGATAGAAAAAAGGACAAGGTGGTATCAGATCATGCAGATCAGCCGCACACTCTCCGAAGTGTATCCGATAAAAAACCGACAGGCTAGCAATTTTTCGGCGATGTTCAAGACTTTGGGAGTCTTTTTCGCACAAGAGTGTCGTTGCCTATAAGCCTTTCTTTCTTTGGAAGGTTTATTTATCAATTAATAATTCTCGGCTAGGTTTCTACCTAGCACTATCTAACTATCTGTGTAACAATGTGCAAGCATTATTATGTTCAGGGCTAAAGGTCAATGATTGTTTTTAAATTACCTCATCCCTTTGAATTTTTCGTCTCGTCGGACTGAAAATAACCCACATTGTGTTCACCATCATGTGTTCTAAAATTTTATACAATACCTTATCTTATCTTAAAAATATAAAGTTACTCATCTTATACGACGCGAAATTTTGATCTACGATGGATCACACTTCCTTAGAAGAAACCGATTTAATTTCGATTTGAAGACATCTTTTTTTTAAATAAAGCGTGACGAGACGAACAGGACATGTGCCTGATGGTAAGCAACATGCCTGCCACATAACAGCACAGCGACACGCAGCTATTGGAACAGGAAGAGTCCAAATCATTACCTAGCACTGTGCACTGCGCTCGTCCACGCATTCCACAAATTAAATATTCAACGAAAGTGGATTCAAAACTCTTCGTTTCCAGTCTAACATAGTATTTATTTGGTATCATTTTGAAATTTAATTGTTGCTGTTCAGACATGACTCTCATTTATGTAGTTAAAAATGTCTAACTCAACACAGTTTTTTCCATAAACCATTCTACTTCTTTCCATCCCACGAACCTCATCGAACAAAGAATAAATAAGGTAGCGTAGTTCGCACGGCGTTGGTGACGACAATATTAATTAAACCCTTCTGTGTAGAGCCAACTGTCTCTAGTTACTCGCTCTAGTAACTCGCGCAGTCTGTCACGGCTGCTAGAGGGTGTTAGGACTATATTTTAATTTTAAAATATGTGTCAGGTTAGCAGGTGGTTTACGAAGCTGTACTTGCATTAGTGTTGTATTGTGTGACTTATCTGCTAGTAATAAATTGATTTTAAGATTTTTTTGGCATTACCTTAATCCATTTGGCTTCATTTTGTGTGCGTGTCATTGAATATTGTACTGAATTCATAATTAGCCGTAGGTGGATGATTCGCTGCTATAATGATCGCATTGTTAGATTATGTGGATCTCTCTAGATACCATTGCAACAGTATTGTGCAAACTAATTTAGGTTCGATACAGGAGTTTACTATAAGGCATCTTAACTGTTCCTTTCCTAATGTAATTTGTAGTTAAAACTTAGCAATTCGTTGTGTAATATTAAAATTAGATAAAAGTCCCACCAGTTATTCCTTCAGTCTAAAATGGAACGGGTATACCAAGTTGTGGACGAGCTTTAGCACGCTTCAGACCAAGATATTTCAGTCGAACACCATGTATAATTTGCAGCCGGTTTTCCAAGGCACAAATAGACTAGGCGCAGTGTCGGCTAGCTACAGAGGATTCGTTGGCCCTGGTCTTTATTAACTTCACTTCGGAACTTCGGAACGGTAATTTAAAACTGCCGTCCCGTTCCGTATCTTTGTACGGGGTATTCGCAGAATACGAATGGGATATACATACATAGCTTGGTAATTGACTTCTATTTTCAGATTTTGATAGCCTCGTCACACTTTTTGTAAATTTTCTTCTAGTTACGGCTGGTTTAGTCGGGAGAACGGTGACTGTAGATCCGGAGCCCCCGGGATTAAATCCCACGCTCACTACTGTCTTTTTGAAGTTGTGTGCGTAATGCTGCTAACTTTAAACGGTGAAGGAAAAGGTCGTGAGGAACCCGACATGTACCAGAATCTTTTGAGGTCATGTGTCATCCTCCAACCCGCACTGGGCAAGCGTGGTGAATTATGACCTTGACTTTCTTTGCGAAAGAAGGCGTCTCAGCAGAAGAACATTTAGCGTGCTGCTTATGTGTATGGGGGCCTTCATAAATTGGTTGGCCTCAGTTGGCCACTATTTCCTACCAAACAAAAATCTCAGGTGTCCGTATTAACGTTCACGTTATGTTCTTGTTACTTGTTCTCACCAACTGTGTGATTTCGGAACTGCAAAACGTTTACCTTACTCGTGAAACTTCCACAAACAAAACCTCACTTCACGGTCGAAGTTAAACCTTAAAAGGGATCGATACCCGGCCAGCAGAGCACTTTAGAAGCTCGCTCTAACCCGAGTTTATTGGCAATTCTTATTCAAATACGGGCGGGTAATCCGCGTGACATACTGGGCTATCTGCGTGTCCGTTTTTTCCTTATTTATCGTCCCGCCTGAGGGCGGGTCCATTTCTCTCTGTCGCCATTATCCGGAGATCTGACGGCGGACGGATGCCCTCTTCTGCGTTGCTGCTAGCCTAGTACAAGGACAGGATAAACACATGTGTTGTGTCGTGATTTATTTGGTTTGTAAGATGCGGGACTGTGCGTGTGCGTTCTAATTAATGAATGGTATTTAAATAAGCATAGGTATCATCACTCCACCACAGTCGATAGGTTCTTAAAAAATAATAATTGTATAACCCTTTAAATGGAACTGTTTTACAGATGAAGTAATAGAATAATTTAATTGTCTTGGAAGCAACGAGAACCGATTTCGAAGCGTCGGCGTCGTCCAGGTTCAGCAAATTTTTGTTTTCCGTTGATAATTCAAACACCGCCACACTGAATTCGATAATTTTTGTATATAACCTCTGAAGTATCATCTAATCTATCAAACAAAAAAAATAATCATCAAAGTCAATTTAAATTAGTGGAGCTATGGCGTTACGTAAGTACATAAAAATACAATCGAATTGAGAACCTCATCCGTTTTTAAAGTCGGTTAAATATAATTTAAATGGACTGTAACTACCTTTTGAGACATAAGGAATGTGTATTGCCAAATATATTTATTGCGAAAATCACAAGGCGCAAATTAGCACGCACAAATTGTTATAAAACCATTCCTCCTATCCACTCCGGTTAGACGTGGCAAACGGAATTGAAAATGTTGTTCATTTTCTATTTATATCATCTAACGTGTTTCTTTCTAAAAGAAAACTTTAAACCTCGTGCACAAGTTTCCACTGAAGTTAATATTTAGCAGCAAACAGACGGTTGTAAGAAAATATTTTTCTCTTCGCATTTGAGATTTAATCTGTCTTTGCCTGCGAGCGGCACACATAATGTGGCTGTCTCGAGAAGGATTATGTGTATTTATTTGTTTTAGCTCTGCTTGTTTTTGCATAGCTTTTAAAGTACGGTTTTTAACATAAATACGGAATAGTTTTTTGTGCACTCGTTATACTGTTTTGCAGTTAGTATACTTTTGGGGGTGTTTTGTTTTGTGAAGTTTTAAGCCCGTCAATGTTTGTTAGTTTCATTACTGATCTAATTTATTGTCTCTTTAAATATTTGTCTGCTCATGAAATAAATATCAAAATACAAGCAGTGCCCCGTGGTTTTACCCACATAGTTCCCGTTCCCGTCGTTATCTTTTTTCGGGATAAAAAGTAGCCTATGTGTTTTTCCAGACTATACTATATCTATGTTCCAAATTTCAGCCCGATCGGTTCAGTAGTTTTTACGTGAAAGAGCAACAAACATCCATCCATCCATTCATACTTACTAACATTTGCGTTTATAATATTAGTAGAAAATAGTCCATGTAATATTTGGTTGACCAAAGCGAAAGCTACTTGTAACCCTGACTTGTAATCTCGGGCTTATCCTCGGCAGATCGAAGAGTTTCCCCGGACAAATCTTGTGCTATCTACACTGGGGCACGGATCTTGTTATTTATTTATTTATTCCTTCTCTTTGGCTTATCACTGAAGACAATTTCTCTAAATGGAAAAGGAATCTCGTAATATGATGCTATACGTTTGCTACTTGTTTACATGATAGATTAGCATCGATGCTAGCGGATTGAGAGCTTTATTTTCAAGAATTAGGAATATAGGTTACAACCTCAAAAATAAAATAAAGATCATAAATACATATGTTGTAATCGCAACTTTTTGGCTTTTTTTTTCATACATAGGATTATGCTTGACCTTTTTCTGCTCGTCCACTGCACACTGCTCGTCCAGAAAGCGACATCGTTTCATTGTTGATATTTCAATTTATTTATTTATAAGTCCATAGTGAATCGGTTTCTTATGGATACATGTGTAAGAAACAAACTTACATTCGCGTGTTTGCACGCGATAACTACTGCTACTAATCGATCATCATGAAACTTTGTACACATATTCTTGGAGGTATTAAAAGTAATACCTCCAAAAACCTACCTACCTCTTTGGGATAAAAAAAAAATTGACAGTCATAGGAACTGCCGATATAAATGAAAACTTATAACTCAGAATTTAACAGCTTACTTTGGAAACTACGCGGCTGAAACCGGAGGGCGTGGCCATGAGCATGGCCATCTAGAAATGCAACAGCATTGTGATAGCCAATGCGAAGTGCTGACGCTTTTCTAGATGGCCAATGGCCATGGTCTCGAGTTTACCCGAAGATTTCTTAGCATTCCCGAGCGTGACGCTAGAATAAATTCACAGCCCACAAAAATCTGTCAGTGGCGCGCCAAAAGCTGTTTTCACTTCAAAAAGTAGCTCAGACTACTTTTTATTAAAACACTTTAAGAGTGCGCCAGTAAAGTACAGCCGCAGTAAAGCCAGGAAAAAATTAGTTTTCACCCGCGCGACGCGTTTCTTGTGATTGATGTACATAAAGTCGAGAATAGCATGACACAGTTTGGAGGAAAAATCAATATTTAATCAGGAGTCCATTTTTGACCAAGTTTTATTTAATTACTCAATAACTAAACATAAATTTAAAAAAGTGTTCGGTTACTTTACTAGAACGTACAAATAGAAATTTTATTATCAAAAAATAATGTGGGGTCATCGCTGATAATTTCGAGTACTCGAATTAAAACGGGTTTTTTCGGTGTCATTTTTATTTTTTTATTGTAAAAAACTGTGATCTATTTTTAAAATTCTATTCGGTTATTGTGCTTCTTCTTGATTGTTGATTGTACCCACACGTCAATATTTTTTTTGTCATAGTTTTTAGTTTCTTAACTTCAGTGAGCGGCGTCGAAAATGTCCTTTTTTAGTTTTCTGGCTTTAGGCGCCCCCTTAAAAAACGGGATTGGATACTATGCGAGCTTTCACCCGTTTTACCCGGTTCGGTTTACTGTGGGGCACTTGATCCTATAAATGTGAGATATTATTTCGAATTAAAATTTGAATATGAATTATGTGTGTCGTTTCTGTTGTTACAGGCGGTAGTGCTGCCCCCGCTGGCGCGGTGGCCGTACGAGAACGGGTTCACGTTCACCACGTGGTTCCGGCTCGACCCCATCAACTCGGTCAACATCGAGCGGGAGAAACCTTATTTATATTGGTGAGAAGTCGATTTCATTATTTTTATAGTGAGCGGGGTTTTCCCGGTGGTTACAATTCTGGTGTCTTCAAATCGAGAGTGTAATTTCTTCTAGGTAAATATGTTCCATCGTAGACTGCATCGTCCCTTGACATCAAGCGAGATGGCGGTCAAGTGTAGACCCATAAATCTATACTAATATTATAAAGAAGTAAAGTTTGTGTGTTTGTTAAATTGTAAGGGGTAATCTCGGGATCTACTGAAGCGATTTTAAAAATTCTTTCACCAATAGAAAGCCACATTATTGCTGAGTGTCATAGGCTCCGAGCAAAGCCGGAACGGGCCGCTAGTATTTAATAAAATAGTGAAGAGTAAGAGACGGACAGGACACGTGCTTGATGGTAGGTAAGCAAGACCATAACAGCGCGTGTCATAAATTGGAATATGAAGAGATCAAATCGTTACCTAGCATTCGTCACTCTGAATTGTAAGATGATTTAGCGCAATGTCTGGTAATTTCATGGAAGCATTGCTCTCCAACCCGGAACGCATTGATGTTTACTCATTACTGCTTGATCGTATAGTAACTAAGGGCACGGTGTAGTAGCACCTATATAACTACAAATGTAGTGTTATTACGCATGTTACTTCATTTACGTCAACGAACAAGATCTTACCTCTGCTGCTCCGTCACTGCTCTGACACTACCTCGCTACGTCGATATTAGCAAGTCGGTGACGCGTAGATATAATATTTTTTTCCTTACCACAAAGTACTGAATGCCGTTAAAAAAACCGCACAAATTACTAATAATAGTTTGTAGGTGTAGAGGTGGTGGTCCCCAGGCGGACTCTGCAAAGTACCACACCTTTGCCAGTTATTCTAATGCCAAGCAGTAATGTGCAAACATTACTGTGTTCCGGTTTAAAGGGCAATGTTTCCAGTGAAATTACAGGGTATAAAGATAAACATCTTATATCTCTCGGTGACGAGTGCAGTGCTGTGCTGCAGGTAATTAATTGGACTCTACATATTTCCAATAGCTGCGTGTCACTGTGCTGTTATATGGCAGGCATGTTGCTTACTATCAGGCACATGTCCTTCTCCTCTCTCGTCACTCTATATTATATAAAAAAAAAACGAATAACATTAAATTTAATAATAAACTTCTTCTTGCGTCGGGGCTAAAACCGTGTCACAGAAAGTTTTATCGTCTGCAAGTAAATAAAGTCGGCAACCTGGAAGTTGCTGCAGAAAAGTTAGACAAACTGAGTTTGGTTTGCATTTAGTGACAACGAAGTTTGTCCGCGCCTGTACATTCCAGTCCAGATTATTTGAAAGCCAGGTTTTATGTTTAGGTTTTTAGTAGTGGTAGGACTCTTGGCAGAGTCCGCCTGGGGAAGTAACACACCTTTGCCAGTTATTCTACCGCCAAGCAGTAATGTGCAAACATCTCTGTGTTCCGGTTTGAAGGGCAATATTTCCAGAGAAATTACAGGGCTGAGAGATATAACATCTTAGATCTCTGGGTGACGACCGCAGTGCAGTGCTAGGTAATGATTTGGACTCTTCATGTTGCAATAATTGCGTGTCACTGTGCTGTTATGTGGCAGGCATGTTACTTACCATCAGACACATGTCCTACTCGTCTCGCCAATGTTTATTTAAAAAAAAAGTGCTATCAATTTTATACCTGAGATTAAACATTTTACGCAAATTACTGTTAAATAGTTTAAAAGATTTCAAGGCGATATTTTTAAAGACTGGTTATCTATAAAACAATACAATATGGTAGCGGACTGGATCAAAAATGAATCATTCTAATTAGTCCGTCAGCTAGATCATGGAAAATATGGGACACGTATTTTTTGTTTTATCAAATTATTAAATATCGACAAAGATATAGATCATCAAACTTCGAGAGTGGGGACATCGTGAATCGTGACGACACTTATGGGTAAAAATATTACCCACAAGTGACATCACTCGAAACTTCTAAGCACTGTTTCTTCGTCATTTTTTGTTTGTGAAGCAACAGAAAAAATACGCGTAGTACCTACAAATATTTTTTTGCAATCTAACTGACGGATTAGGTTTTTTTATGTAGCCAATGGGTATAAGGTTTTAGGTTTTCACATAACGTATGAACTCGAAAGTCTGGAGGTTTGGATGTTTATTGCGCAATCACTTAGGGACGTCTGAACGGATCGGGTTGAAATTTAGAACACAGTTAGTATCGAAATATCACTTTGCCGCGCAGTTATCTGAACACGTAGAGTCCAAATCTTTGCCTAGCACTACACGACGCTCATAAAACAGAAGATATAATATCATTTATCTCTTTCCCATGTAATATCGCTGAGAACATTGCCTTCAAACCGGAAGGTAATAATGTTTGCTGCTTGCTGGTAGAATAACTGGCACAATCTACTTTCTTAGGTAGATTCTGTAAAGAGTACCTACATATTTATTTGTTAAGTGCCAAAATATAAGCCAAATGACTGAAGCGGTGATATTGGCGGTGAGTTAGTTATGTGTTGGAAAAACGACAGTTTCCGAGAGAATACCCTCTCGAGCAGCACATTGCATTGTTGCAGTTTATTGCTATCTAGTACATATATACATTTAAATACGATAGTAATTACTAGGCCTAAAGCTCCACGCTCAAAGCTGCAAATAATTGAGTACGTGTTTGTCCGCGCGCGTAACTTTTCATCCTATTAGAATTTGTGTCCGTCGCTCCTCTGTCATGCTACCCTGGTACTCCGCTGTGGAATCGTTTCGTGTTTTACACTAATTGGATTGGTCCTGTTGTTTTGAAGTTTTGTTACAACGATAGAGTGGAAACTGTTTTTGGTAATGTTATTTATAGCTTCATTTTATTTTGTGGTTAGTGTGTTACCTGCAATTGGATTTGTGAAATGAACTAGCGGCTCGGTCGGACTTCACTCGGGTAATGTCATTTATAACACAAATTAAAATTAATTTGCAATAAAAAATGTTGTGACCGTAAATCGAAATAAAATCTATCCTGTCTCTCAAGTTAAACAAAACTCCAGAATCAGTCTACCCCAACGGTTATCGGTTCTGTGACAGATGTGTCCAGCCCACTGTCACTTCAGTTTGCTAATACGCTGAGCTGTGTCGGTGACTTAAGTTCTCTGACGAATTACGCCATTGCGGATGCAATCCCTCAAAGAAACCCAAAACATAGCCCTTTCCATAGTGATGACCGGGAATGAACAAGCTGATAAATAGAAACATACAATTATGTTAACTGGCTGGCTTACTTGATATTTGTGTGATGAATACAAATATTTGGACTGTGCCTGGGTGTTTGCTATATTTATGACAAGTATGTGTTTAAAATCCTACTTCCTACTATCCTATCCTACTAATATTATAAATGTAAATATATGGATGTTTGGATGTTTGTTGCTCAATCACGTCCTATTCTTATGAGCGGATCGGGCTGAAATTTGGAACACAGATAGATTATGCTCTGGAAGAACACATAGGCTACTTTTTATCCCGGAAAAATAACGGGAACAACGGGAGCGGGCACTTCGCGGGTAACACCGCGGGGCGCTGCTAGTATAATATAAGTATTATAATCACCTATCTGGCTCCCATAGTACACGCTTTGTTTAGTTTGGGACTATATATATATATATATGGTGGGGTGAGTGAAATGTCCACCAATATTTATCTATTTTAATATGGTTGTGTGTCATCCTGCTGCGGCATCATGTCACATCAAGCAAATCGCGGTCAGACTGCCAATCGCAGTGGACTAACGAACCACAAACACAGTGCAATTGAATTTGATGTCAATACACCAATACCATGAATAGGAATGATTGAATAATCAACTATGAGTATGTAGAGTATCTGAATTGTTTAACTGATTCTCATGAACAGTATATTTATGAGTAACTCGTCCTATGTAGATTGTAGAATATAGATACCTCTCAGAAAAAATGGAATTTATTTTATTAGAAGTTTGACGCGCCTGTTTTTCTTTTCGTTTTTTAAGTGACCAGTGGCAATTAACTTCTGATAGCTTGTACTGTGTACCGAGCGTTTGTCAGTCTGTGACTATCTGTAGTATCCTGGCATCAGACCTCCTAAAAAAGGGACCGATTTAAATGCATTTTTTGCTTCTAAGCTAAGCAAGTGTGCAGTTTTCTGTTTTTACCTATCAGTGGGATAAGAGTGCGGGTGATGATGATGATCAAGTATCTAAAATAAACCGTTTCCAGTTTAGTTGTGAAGGTACCAAAATCATCTTTGTATTAAAAAATAATATTACCAAATTTGTTCCCAGTTTCAAGACGAGTAAAGGCGTCGGCTACACGGCACACTTCGTCGGGAACTGTCTGGTGCTGACCTCCATGAAGGTGCGGGGGAAAGGGTTCCAGCATTGCGTCAAATATGAATTCCAGCCAAGGAGGTAAGGACAAATAAAAATATAAACGTTTAAAACACGAGTATGTTGGGGTATTTTGTTCTAGGGGTTGATATTATTATCAATCGTGTAGAACACGCTGAAACTGTATCAAGTGACGAAATATAATAGCTTAGAAACGTATTTTCCGTTTAAGTAAAAATCATTGGATTGGGCGAAGTAGGAGAGGGCTGTATCTAGCAGTGCGCCAATGCGGGCTATTTATCATGAAAATGAAAAATACATGTATAAAGTGATAGATAACATTGAACAAAACCTTATGGTACAGTATCATACAAATTCACTGTGGACATTATTATGTAGAACTGTTGCCTTTAGACGTTTTATGAATAAAAAATCGCTACTTATTCCAAATATGTATATGGTGTAGACTGTAGAGTGTACTGTTCGCGATGATTAAAAGTTTAGTATGACATTTACGACGTAAGTAGTCACTGAAATTAGGTCGTCCTCTTCATTCCAAGCCATTTAACTCCCCAAAAAGTCATGAGCCAGCAAATTCGTGTAAAAGCTAAATAATATGAAAGCCGCATTAAAAATTTCGCCGGCCGCTCTCGTGTGAAGTTTGTTTAAAATACACAGCCAAATGAGGGTAGTACGAAGTTTGGTCAACTTTTGCGTTGCGGCGCAAAACTGGCTGCCCGCAGCGGAGGAACTTCAAGTTTAAAGCCATATTGAACTGGCTTGGGTTTGCTCTTTCTATAACTATCCGAATTTCGATAGATTTGGCTAACTAGTCAAGTTCTACTGGTTGGCGAGATATTGAAATATACTAAGAACTTAACTTACTTTTATTATGGTCACTAATTAGGATTTAAATTTAAAATTGAAGGAATTGATGATTCGCAAAGAGGCTTGCGGTCACATTTTCAACTTTTACAATAAAATACTACCTACGTGATATATTACTGTTAAATCTTGCTGTGTTCACATGATTAGGGATATTTACCTGCTCAAAACATTTGTAATTATTTTCTTTGTATTCTATTGTAAATGTCCTGTTTTGTGTACCATAAATAAATAATTAAATAAATATAAAATATGTATGGTAATAGAGCTTACGTGCATTTACCGAATAATGTGGAAATATCATGTAGTGATCTGCTAAGCCTTCTTGCGCTTAAGTAAGCTTTGTTGCGTGTCTATCGTTTATCAAAGGGATGTATTTCTTTAATTGTTGAAATAACTTTCGGCGTTTAGTAACTTTTATGAAGTCTACAACTTTTTTTAATTTGTGCGTAAAATATTTTTATTTCAAATATTTCCACAGCTTACATACACTTACATTTTACTTCGATCTCATGTCCTTGATTCGTATGTACCTATTTTATATTTTCCTTTTAAATTTAAAGTATTTTTTTCCGTACAGATGGTATGCGATAGCGGTGGTGTACATCTACAACAGATGGACGAAAAGCGAGATCAAATGCTTGGTCAACGGACAGCTCGCGTCCAGTACAGAAATGGCCTGGTTCGTCTCAACCAACGATGTAAGTACAAAATAAATTAATTAATCCGAACAAACCCTATTTATCCTACTAATATTTTAAATTCGAAAGTTTAGATGTAGTCCGTTGAAATGTTACATTTTTTAGGCCTTACCTTGCGTTTTTTAGAGGACGCAATTTTATTTGTTTGATGTGTAGGGGGGGTCAGTGTACCTAAAGCTAAAACCAAGTTTGTGGGGTCGCAACCCTTGTCCCACGGCCGCCATCTTGAAAATAGTATTTTCAAGATTATATTTAAAAAATACTAGCTTTTCCTACTTGGACAACACTCATTTGCAAAATCAACAGCATTTAGTTGAAACGAGATACAATTTCTGATGTCATATAAAAAAGAAAAAAATGTCAAAACTACAATTATTCATGTCCAATTTGTCAATTTAAGTAATAATGTCCATCAAGTTATTGCCAACGGACAAAATCATTTATTTTAAATTAAACAAGTCCTTGGTTATTGAAAGATTTCCTGTAGTTTAGATAATTATTAATACCATAAAAGCAGTGATCTAGCAAATAAACTACGGTTACTGTTAATGGCGGGAAATAACGGAAACTACGCAGATAAAACCTTAGAATGCTGCTAGTGTAATAAGCCGAATACTGAAGAAGTGCCATTTATCTAACAGACACGGCTCTTGTTGACGATCATAGATCAGTGTTCACTTATCCGTTCAGTTCATTATAAGCAATTTTGGTTTTTAGGTAACACTTTAAACAACACTAATATCTTTTTAAAAGTCCAACTGCTATCTTAAAAAGACTTAAATTAAGGCCAACATTTTAGGTTATATTTCAAACTGATTAAAGCAGTCATTTACAAGTTTATTGACAAAACATTTATCTTCGCGCACCTAATTTATTTCAAAGCATTCACGAAAAATGGGACACTTTTTTTTCCGAACGATCCCCATCATTCAAAAATCCTTTAGCATCTTAATTCGCAGCTTCTTCATAAAACTCTACCCCGCCGTAATCCTCGGTACTAGGAGCTCATAACTCGGCAGAGGCTTAACATAATGTACCGGTTATCTGGCTCGCGCATTTGGTATTCGAGTTGCCGTTCGAGTTTCGCGTTCCAGTCATCACGTGCCAGTCGTTACGAACAATTTGTAACAAGTGAAGTGTATGCAAAGTGCGGTACTAGGGCGGCGGGATAATGTGGGAACTTGCCGCGACATGGGAAACGGGAACTCTATTCCTGAAACACACGTATAGCTCGGAGAGAGTATGATTTGTTAAGGAAAACTTCCATACGGTTGAAATCTTTCTTTATCGTGTTTTTTTTTGTATCGCAACAAATGTTATTTTTTTGATAAAATTCTTGCATATTATGCATTACTTCAATTCATGTACAACTTTAACTTCAACTTCTACAACTTCAGCCTTAGTGCAGAGCGGAACTACTATTACTTGAACTTATCAACAAATTGTCTTAATTAAATTCCCAAAAGCCGTCGTGGCGTTGCTAGTAGATAAAACGTACGATTCGCGAACGTTAGTATTTTAACAAGTGCGGTTGCGGCACTTAAAAACAACGCAACGATACCGCCATGTTCCAAAAATCTTTCTACCTCATGCGTCATTGATGCAACTTCACTGGAGCAGTGTGGTGAATTGAATCTCTGCTTGCGAGATATAGCCCCGAGTCCCAGCAGCTGGTAATCATTTCAGCATAAACACCAAAAAATATCCCACTGCTGAGACTTGCCCCGTTTTTTGCACTGTGAGAATTGAGCACATATATTCCAATAAACGCCGTAGTCATTTAATTTATAAGGAAATTGCAATCATTCTACACATATTCACTATACTAGTTGAATCGTGCGCGCGTTGCTACTCCATCTATCGAAAATTGGTCGTACCAATTCAAATCTAGAACAAATTTGGTTACCTTGAGAGATCCTTGCGTTCAAACAAACAAACTCTTAAGCTTTATAATTTTAGTATAGATTTATCTTAAGTCGTCCATACTGTGCTAGAAATAATTTCCGCCCATATACATATTACTTTGTTAAAACACGTACGAGTGTATAACCTGGCAAGCATTTAGTTTCTTTGAATCACAACGAGCGGTTTCACAATAGAGTTCCCGAGTCGGTTTCGAGGTTACTAATTTTCACAATTAAGTCTTTATGCAATGTCAAAGTACTCCTCCATTTTATGTGCTGTAGCAAAATGGGCCATGTTACTTTACATACACGCTCCATAACGTAATTACGGTTGAGCAACACTGAGAATGGCTCCGAAACTACAAAGATGCTTCGAAACGAGCACATTTCTTGAAGTTTGTTTAAATTATCTCGGAATAATTTATGTCGACTCCCAGACAAACTTAATTAGGTAAAATACACCGGGTTCTACGGAAAACGTGCCCCGAAAGAAATTAAGTAATCAGCACGATGTAGAGTACTTTTGTTGAAACTAACAAGATGTCGCGCAACACGCAACTAAGAAAATTGTGTTGTGTCTATTACAGTGTGTTGAACATTTAAGTTATGGTATAACCTTTACATTAAAAAAAAATGGCAGTCATAGGAACTACCGATAGAAGTTAAAACTTATAACTCAGAATTTGATAGCTTACTTTGGAAACTACACGTGTGTAACCGGAGGGCGTGGCCTGGGCATCATGGCATGGCCATCTCGAAATGCGTCAGCATTTCCTATTGGCTGATCCATTTCTAGATGGCCATGGCATGATGCCGAGGCCACGCCCTTTTAGCATTTCCCATTGGCTGACGCATTTCTAAATGGCCAATAGCCATGGTCCCGAGTTTACCCGAAGTTTTCTTATCATACCCGAGCGTGACGCTAAAATCCAATTCCCACGAAATATCTGTCTAGGCGTGTCTAAAGAAGTTTTCACTTCAAAAACTAAAATTAGCTATAGTAGGTACACCTCTCTACCTTGTTCGGAAAAAAACCTCATATAACAAAGTTGTCAGTTTTTCTATCGGACAGATTTCGGACAGTGTGCAACTGATCTGCAAGACCTTATATCACTTTTTTTTTCTTCTATTAGACTGCTCGTAGCTCCAGGTAGCGACATCATTTCATTGGTTGATATTCCAAAGACTCCAACGAAGAGGTGTTTTTGACTACTTTCGTAATAAGAGCATCTACAATTTTAGAATGCGTGGGTATTACCTGATTAATATAATCTCGGTGTTATACGTGAAAATGATGCGCGAAACTGCACCGAAATATCTGAGATTCGCTCGACCAGCCATGTCATGTAACTCGTAATAAATGTATTCGTCCTACATCTATTTCGGGCAACCATTTCTTTGTGCGTGAGCACTAGATTCTGACACTCATCTATACGAATAAGAACCGAGTACCGTTTTTGTTCAATCACAGATAGCCTTGCGCTTGATTGCGTCAAGTAACGTATTACATTTGGAAGAAGCGACGATACTGAAATCTTTAACACGCTTTCTTAGAGGAAGTTCAGAAACCTATTGAAGACACTCAAGTTATAAATATCTATCGTCTGGAACGCGTCTTAGGACATTGTTTCAAGGCGACCCTGTCCCCCACCCCACCGTTAGATAATGCTCCCCCCCGTGGGTCTCATTTGCCCACAAGTATGCGTGTCCACGTCGCCTGAATATTCATAACATGCACGATGAAAGATAAGTATTAAGTAGGTACATACTGCCGCTAGACGCACTTAAGTTCATTTAAATTCATGAGAGCAAAATAATTATTCTAAAATTGTTAAATCGCTGCTGGACATTTATTGTCATTATCGGTTCAGGTTACCTGTAAATATGGTGCATGAAACTGTATCGAAATATCGGGGACTCGCTCCATAATATTAAAAGTGTTACTATATCACCACGGTATACCGTAGTTCGATGGTAATATTTTGTTGTTGTTAACAATATTATGACGTTCCTTTACAAACAAGTTTTCATAAATCGATGCCCTTCAATCTTTATCTATTATAGTTAATATCATTAATTGTATACACGTAGAAAATAATTTAAATTGGGTATAAAACTGTAGTTTATATTTTATGTCTAACCTCTAAGGTGTCATTAAAATATGCAATTATAATAACTGTCTTGTAACTTCTACACCAACAAACAAAAAAAAACACTTTTCAACATTAACTACTGCAACAAATATTCGCATATGTATGTATATTATGAACTCATAATTTCAAGTGCACAATAACAACATTATTATAAATATTGTTAAAAATATTCAATGTTGAAAATAAAGTTGTTTTTTTTGTTTGTCAGTGTAGAAGTTACAATACAGTTATTATAATTGCATATTTTAATGATATCTTAGACGTTAGAACTAAAATATAAACTACCGTTATATATACCCAATTTAAATATCCATGTTACTTTAAAAACCTAACAATTATACTGGAACATCTAGAGACGTCAAAAATCTAACTACATAGTTAAATTTATCATAATAAGTTCAAAACATAATTTCGAAACAGCTTAATATATTTCATAACTTTCAGACCGAATATTCATGTTATTCGTTCAACATAATACGCAATCACAATTCTTACATAGAAACTTAAAATAAGAACGAAAGGTATTTCGCCGTGAACATTCTTTTGTCTCCTTTTTATTTAGAAAAAATGGCTACACTTTTTTTACTTTATAATCGCCGTCTTTATCAGACAAGGGCTGAAAATTAGTAGGTTGTCCAGAATTGTAATTATCTTCATGGACGAAGACTGAATAATTTGAGATATTATTGTTATGCTGTACATAGACCTCTCACACTATATGCAATTTAGCCCGATCCTCTGGATTGACAGTCGCCGTTCTCCTGACTAGACAAGCCCTAGCTTAAAACGGTGAAAGAAAACATCGTGAGGAAACCAACGTATACCTAGAATCCTTTATAGTCATGTGTCATCCACCAACACGTACTGGGCCAGCGTTGTGGAATATGGCCTTGACTCTCTCCTTGAGAGAGAGGGCCCCGAGTCCCAGCAGTGGGAACATCCTCCAACATTACGTTTCCAACCACCACCAGTCTTCCATCTAGTCTCAGGGCGTCTTACCGATTCGCGGTCTATGGCCCAGAAGCTGTGTAAAGATGTCTGTTTCATGTACAAAGTACAAAACGAAACAAAATTTGCTCATGTTTGCGTAAATTTCACTTTCTCTCAAAAATATATTTTATAATTTTCTACATATTATTTTCTTGCAGAATTTTGTTCAATATTACAGTAATATTGCCAATATTTTGCAATACACTGAGAATAAAAATCGCGGAAGAACGACGAGAAATTCAGCATTAATAAGGAAAAATAAAACATCAATTAAGTGTACCCGTTTCCCGGCCCGGTTTAATATCGCCCTGGATATTTCTTCAAAAAGGCCACCAGAGCGAAAGGAATTGATTTAATACAGAAATATCCGCAGACGTACTCGTTTGGTTTGGTTAGACACGGCGATGTTTCTACACGTATCTAGTTTTAAAAACGAAACTTGGCATTAGATTGAATTTAAAAGTTTTTGTTTAAGCATATTTTCATCCCCAATGTCTTCGCGATTTTTACGGTAAACATGAATATGTAAAGGTATAAAAGTTATGAGTGTTAACGTTAGTTGTATAGTTTACCTAAATATGAAAAGTATAAACTTTAAAATATTTGTATTGTTAGGGTTCCGTAAAACGTAAAAACGGAACCCTTATAGATTCGTCATGTCTGTCTGTCTGTCTGTCTGTCTGTCTGTCTGTCTGTCCGTCCGTATGTCACAGCCACTTTTTGCCGAAACTATGAGAACTACACTGTTGAAACTTGGTAAGTAGATGTATTCTGTGAACCGCATTAAGATTTCAACAGAAAAAATAAAAAAAAAGAAGAATTAGGGTTGCCCCCCATACTGAGAACTGAAACTCAAAATTTTTTTTTTCATCAAACCTACACGTGTGGGGTATCTATCGATAGGTCTTCAAAAATGATGTTGAGGTTTCTAAAATCATTTTCGTCTACACTGAATAGTTTGCGCGAGATACACTTCCAAAGTGGTAAAATGTGTGTGTCCCCCCCTCTAACTTCTAAAGTAAGAGAATGAAAAATCTAAAAAAAATATATGATGTACATTACCATATAAACTACCAACGAAAATTAGTTTGAACTCGATCTGATGAGTAGTTTTTTTTAGTACGTCATAAATACACTATTATTGAAACTTCGATCAAAGTTACAACGAACTACAAGAACTATGTGTACTATGTATATAATGTTACTTGCTGCAACGGAACCCTTCATGGGCGAGTCCAACTCGCACTTGGCCACTTTTTTTAAAATAAATATTAGCAAATTGAATTGGATTTTTTATAATATTGTGCTGATTTCTCGACTTCAAATTTTTGTCTATAATATTATGACCAGATACGATTCACAATCGTGTGGCCGCAGGTTCGTTTCCCGCCTGCATCTCTAAGTATTTTCAATACTTAATCATTTTATTGCTAACATTATGGTACATTTGTTGGTCTTATTAATTTTCTACTATACTTTTTTTTTTTTGATATCTTCTAGAATCTGTCGAGGTCATACGACGTCGGCTAACCCACACTGGTCCATTATGGCGAATTATGCAATTGACTGATGAATTGATTAGAAATAACCCCTCAAGTCACAGCTGTGTGAACATTTAGTAGGATCCTTATGCCTGATTTTGCTCCTTAAAAACATATGAAATGCTCCTTTGAATGCTCTTCTAACGACTAAAGAACATGCGGTGTCTACGTGCATAGTCTGTGGATGTGTCATCAGACTGTGCAGGTCTTAATCGAGTTTGCTCACTGAAAGGATTCCATCTTGCAGATTCAGAATATTTAAATACAAATTGCACTCAGTTACAGTTTATATGGCATTAAATGAATTACAGTTTTATGTTGTACTTTTATAAAGGCTATCGAAAAACAAAAAACATAACCCTTTTTGCAGTCGGGTAAAAAGGAATGGAAAAGTCGTCAACGATTTAAACCGACAAATATCAATATCGTATACTGCATTAGTACTCGTTGACGTTAATTTATTATTGTCTATGAAGAATCTGAATGTAAAGGTGTTATACAAAACATTTAGGCTTACGCAAGCTAAAACTTGTAAAAATGTTGCAGCAGACTCAAATTGAAATAGTTTGGTTTTACTGATAGATTCGTAAAGAGACCAAAATCTTTATGCAAAGCTACTACAAGCTCTTGTGTTTCAAATTGTTTGTCAACAATTTGAATTTAGCGTACCTACAACTAGGTAAGTTAAAAAGATCATTGCGTCCTTAAAATGTTACTCTAATCAAATGTTATTTCCTAATCCGTATGCATGAAGCATGCATATTGGCATATCGTATTATTTTTCAATTGGTAAGGAACATAACGAACATTAATTGGATCGTGAATTTACAACGATTTTTTTAATTTTGATATGTTAACACTTGAACGCTATCTTGCCTGGTTTGGCTTTTCTAATCCTCTCTTTATAATTTAAAGCAAAAATGTAGAGAGAACAACAAGACAGCTTGTTATAAGTTAGGCGGTAGATCTTCGGGTCAGGTTGAGACTTCTGGTTTTAATGTGTTCTCTATTGGCTTCATCCATCTTCTATGAGCTGTGGTGGCCTAGTGGCGAAAACATCTGATTCATAATCATGATGTAGGTTCAAATCTTCACAGCACCTCACTGCACACTGCTGAGTTTTTTTCCAAGTGCAGATGTGAAAATGTGTCATCACCACGAAGTTTACTGATGCAAGAAATCAATATGTGCAAAGAAAGACATGCGTTATCCACTAATCCGCACTTGGCCAGGGTGGTGGATTATGGTTTTTACTTTGTCCTGGCGAAAAAACGCCTTGAGACTCACGTGGGAATATATGGTGGGATCCTTGTGCCATTGACTTCATCCAATCTGATTTCATTATGGTATTTTTAACCCAGCTTTAAAAACGAATAAACTAATAACAGTAAATATTTTAATTGAAAATATCGACAGAATTTTCCCCGTAAAATTAATTGCTACAGCGCATTATTGCATCCCATTAAATGAATGTTAGCAATTATCGTTTTAGCTTAATTTGAAAACGAAATGTAACATTTTTAGTACGTAATGAGCTTTTCATATAATTGCTGTTAAACCTAGTGAGGGCCATAATGGTCTGACACGTGTTACAAATGGCGCCCGTCCAATTGTACCTCGCTTACGAGACTCCGATGCTTAAAACCCTTCGATGTTAACGTTTTTTCATTGAAAAACTACCACTTATCGTTTTAATGACGATTTGGATTTCAGATCGGGCAGAGCCTTTATTAATCTAGACCCAAACTAAGCAAAGTTTGTACTATGGGAGCCAGATAGCTGATGTAATATTTATATAATTACTAGCGGCCCATTCCAGCTGCGCTCGGATATTGTCATAAAGACTATTAATCGAAATAAAAACTATCCTATCTCTCAAGTTGGACCAGACTGCTCACGATGTGCCAATCTAATTTAAAATCGGTTAAGTAGTTTAGGAATCCATCGCGGACAAACATCGTGACAGGAGATTTATATGTATTAAGAAGAAGATAAGATAAATACCTACTTATTAGAGATATACATAGCAGGCACATAACGAATATCTCATCACACAAATATTTGCCTTGGCTGGCAATCAAACCCACCACCTACAGTTGCGCAGGTAAACTTACAACCAACATTAGTTGGTTAGTTTATTAAAAGTCAACCTTACTTATATTTACCTCCTTATCAGTATTTTTATTTATTGATTCAATCCATAGTGTTATTGGTGGTAACTAATGTCGATTTGGAAGGATGTTGAAAACTAATCTGGCGAGATAGTTTTTTTTACCAGAATAAGTTACGGTGGTCTAGTCGGGAGAACGACGGCTGCCGATCCGGAGACCCCGGGTTCAAACCCCACAACCACTGTCTTTTCGACGTCATGTGCGTAATGCCGCTAACTTAAAACGGTGAAGGAAAACATCGTGAAGAAACCGACATGTACCTAGAATCTTTCGAAGTGTCATGTGTCATCCGCCAACCCGCACTGGGCCAGCGTGGTGGATTATGGCCTTAACTCTCTCCTTGCGAGAGAAGGCCCCGAGTCCCAGCAGTGGGAACGTTTAGTGGGCTGTTGATGATGACCAGAAACGTTGGATTACTTTTCTCCTAAGGTAACTCGAAACCTCACAAACCTAAACTTATTTTTCGTTCAGATATGTAAAGACATCGTATGAAACAAAGAATACGTGCATCTCGATAATGGAGTCCCGAGTCCGACACACTCTGGGATATAAACATGTTTTCGCATGCTTCGCCCCAACCCCTGCCGTTTTATTACCCCCAAATTCCTTCAATAAATAGCCCGAGGCGCCCTCGTTACGAGATTTATATTAAACAACTTTTTCACAATATTTACGCTCCAACATTTCCAATCAGAATTTCCTAAATTATGTTTTCTTTATCGTCTCAAGGTTCCAGTTTAGGGCTCACCGACTCGACTTAAACGTTTCCACGAACGTAAAAATATCAGCGCAAATTGAATCTGTCTCAGTTTTGAATCTAATTTAGTGCTTAGTTACCGTGAAACTGTGGACGATAACAAACTTATCAAGTTGTAGGAATCGAGACCTTATAAGACATACCTAAGTATTATTTGATGGAATTATAAACAAGAGTTTTAAGAAAAGAACTCAAGATTAAAGTCTTTGTTCCTTGAATGTAGTTTACGATTATTGTAAATGAAATTTGTTCTGTGGTTTGTATATTGTGTACGTACATAAATGTACATCTCTCCCTTTGTGTTTTAGAGAGAGAGTGAAAATTTTCCGTTCTCGTTTTATCCATTTAATGCAAACATGGCAAATATTTAACACATCAATTTGGTGTTTTGTTGAATTGTGCGAAGATTGTAAAAATATTTTAAAAAATTAAGTTAATTTTACCCAAACCTGGTTAATCGCGGCCAAGATTGGGCAAGAATTTCCGTAGCAACAAAGCTTTTAGCATATAAAAATAAATACACGTTAACTCACGTATGTTATAGTCAGTTCAGTCTTCAGTTTACTTAAGTTTCGTCCGCATCCGGCCGCTTATTTCATGGAGAGTGCACGCGCGTGACCGCTGCTCGTTTGGCACTCACGTTAGTGTCCTTGAAAAAGGCCGCCGGACGCCGCCGAAACTTAAGTCAGACTGAACTGTATCACACGTCAGTTACCCGTGCGTTTATTCAAAATGTGTTATAACCACGTTAGTTTTCACACTAAAAATAAGTCCTATTTTAATTTTATGAGTAATTGGTCAATTTTTTTGTATGTTCAACAGCCATTCGACAAGTGCTACATCGGAGCGACGGCCGAGCTGGACGAGGAGAGGGTGTTCTGCGGACAGATGGCCGCCATCTACCTCTTCGGGGAGGCTCTCACCACGCACCAGATCTGCGCCATGCACAGGCTAGGACCTGGATATAAGGTAAGCTATTGGATAAGTTGAAATATGTTATGTCATATTGTATCATCTTAGAAGATTAAGTTTGCAAAATATTTTTGTTTTCAAAAAAAAGTTTTTTGTGTAAAAAATAGATATTTCGTAGTGTTTAGTCTTAGGATTACATAATAATGTGTTTAAAGTATATGAAGTGGACAGAAATAAATTACTGTATGTCTTTTGAAACTGAGTAAAATAGACAGTCAAATCCTTTGCAGTTTGCAGCATGATAAGCATCACGTCTGCTCACAACTGTAGTTAAGCTTTGAAACAGCTGAAATTTTGTGACTCAAAACATATACATACA
Source organism: Ectropis crepuscularia (assembly GCA_963693475.1). NCBI lineage: Eukaryota > Metazoa > Arthropoda > Insecta > Lepidoptera > Geometridae > Ectropis > Ectropis crepuscularia. The sequence goes on from OY856355.1 coordinate 1,240,397, forward strand.
TATATCTTAAGAAAAAATGTTTAACTACATATTTTGTTGATTGATGATGAGTTGTTTAGACTATAAGTTTGTTAACTTTGTTTCCCGCTAACCGTGGACCGACAGAGCCAATTTCGTTTCGACAACGAATGCAACATCAGTTTACCGGACAACCACAAAAGGGTGAGCGAGCCCGCTCCCAAGCTTGACCCCAACGAGGTCCCTCCCCCTCCCGAACCCGAACCCCTCAAAACCCACGAAGAGCTCGAGAATGTTAAAGAAGACACCAGGGCTGCAGAAGCGACCGGCAACGAAGCATGCGTAGTTGTGAAAGAAGATGCTACCCCCAAAGGGCTCCGCTTGGCAGACGAGGCGCGCGAAGTCGCCGCCGCGCATGCCTCTATGCTCGTAGACATTGAAGCATGCAAGCGTGTAAGCATGTCGCGCCGCTTGCCCTTACTAGTTATATATGTGTGCGTTTTGCTTATGTGTTGTCTTCTACAATATTGTACATGTGAGCTTGCAAGTTTAAGAACAACTAGATGTAAAACAACGTTATAGTAAAATCTAAAATTTTGTGGATTTCAAATTTGGGATTTCAGATGTATTTGAAAATAACATTTATTTTATTTAGACATAAAGTTCAGCACGGCTTAAAAACTTTGAGGTCGTTATTCACTATCACATTCAGATGAAAGCGTCATCTCACTTGGTTCCTGAGGAGTTCTATAAGTTGAGATCGACCGGTTTTGTTAAACTCGGTGTATTTGTGGGCACTGCTGAATATATTTTCACGATATTCAGCAGTGCACACACATACGTTATATATTACAAAGCACGATTGATACTAACGTGCATAAACCTCACACCTTTGAGTCCAAACGAAGTAGATACTGTGCTAACGCGAAACGTTTATCACATTTAGATAAATGTTATTTCCAAGATCGTCCGAATCCCACTAGTTTCTTAAACTTGCAAGCTCCACGAGTCCTCATAGCCACCTCACTGTTTAATACACGCATCTGCCGTTGTCCGTGTGGTGTCAGGGCCAGTTCCGCTTCGACACGGAGTCTCAAGAGCCGCTGCCGACGCAGGAGGTGCGCGCTGACCGCTTCGGCGACCTCATTCACGATCCCACACAGAACATACACGACGTAAGACCCCTCTGTCGGGAGTTACTGGGCATGGCCTGATTGGGGATTGATGGGAAATTAATTGGCTACCTGGGTATTGATGGGAAATTAATTAATTACCTGAGTATTGATGTGAAATTAATTATTTATCGGGGTATTGATGGGAAATTAATTATTCACATGGGGATTGATGGGAACTTAATTAATTAATTATCTGCGCATTGATGGGAAATTAATTATTCACATGGGGATTGATGGGAACTTAATTAATTAATTATCTGCGCATTGATGGGAAATTAATTATTCACATGGGGATTGATGGGAACTTAATTAATTAATTATCTGCGCATTGATGGGAAATTAATTGATTTACATACTAACTTGGGAGATTGCGGTAAATATTTACTCACAAAATTATTTTGATAATAATGCATTCATCGTAATTTGGTTCTTATTTTAAATATATTACCTAGTGTAATTTTCTTTCTTAGCGTTTCTACTGGCTTTCAACCTTTACCTACTATCTTTTCATAGACTACTATTCATATATTATCCCGAACTGTTGTTGTTATATTAGTAGCGACCGCGATTTTAGACGCATAGTTATTGTTCCTATATTTTTCTGCGATTAAAAGAAGCCTATAATGTTATTCCAGATTTTAATCTGTATCGTCAAAATTCATTAATTCGATAGTTTTTGCGTGAAAGAGTAACAAATATCCTTCCATAAAAACTTTCGAATTTATAATGTTTAGATATAGTTTTTGGGCAGTTAATGTTATATTTTATTGCCAATTCATCATGGATTGAATTTCTATTGCAGTTTAAAAATAAAATTCTACGTACATTAAAAAGTTGTAGGATTTATGTACATAAAAGGGCCACATTCATCTCGGTTTACTCAATTTAGATTTAGACTAAATAATTGTTTCACTCAAATGGGTATAATTTTGCTTAACAAAAGCTAGCAACATTTACAAAGGAGCCTGTATTCTGTAATTCCAGACTGGGGCTAAGCCGATTTCGCCGAAATCAGTCCCATTGTCTCCAGATCTCGAATGAACTCGAAAGATCTATGCTTTGATTCGTCCGTCTAAATATTTAATGGAGCTCTTTTTGAGTCGTTCATTTTTGGCCGTCAAATATTTGAGCGAGCGTTCTTTCAATTAGGCTCTTCAAATGTGACTGAAGTCTTTGTACATTATTAAATAGCAATATACGAGTATCTTGATACAGAACGTTTCTTAATACAACAATATTTTCCAAAGGGAATATTTTCTGTTGTTTGAATTTGGCGAATCCCGTCGAGGATAAGATTGCTGTGATTAAATTAAATGTTCTTTAAAAAAAATGCCGAGATTAGTACCTACAATGTGGTGTAATAGAAAATTACTCTTAAAAGTAGTCGGTAAATGTTTTATGGCTTTATTTAAATATTTCTAAATACTCATAATCATAGCATAAGTAGTCAACTTTATGTTCGCACTGTTTGGACACGGAGCTTTTGCTGACAAGGAGTGATTCATGACCATTATCAAATGATACGTGCAAGTTTCCTCACGATTATTTCCTTCACTATTAAAACCAGAGATGAAGTTAAACATGTACATCTCCACTTTTAAAAAATCAGACGCCCGATGGGGTTTCAAACCTACGACCACATGATAGTGAAATAGTTTTTCACGTTTGGTAAAACTTATTATACCTAAAAAAATCAGTTACATAAACATGAACATTTTAGACACAATACGAGTACAATTCAGTGAACAATATAGTTACATTTTAGCGGTTATCGACAGACTTTATATTCCACACTTGTCGTTAAAACGCTACGTCTAATAGAGCGCCTATTTACCGCAAATTTCCGATGTATGGAATGAGATTCCACCTGGGTTGTTACCGCTTTATCATGCTATAACGTGAAGATCTTTAAATTGGCGTTCAACATGATTTTTTATAAGATCAGTATCGTATTATTTTATTATCCATATCCATAAGCCACGATGAACATTTATATCAGGAGCCTGCTGTTATTCCTTGCCACTTCTAGGTGAGATCTAACGCATTATTGATAATGTTTATTAGCGATCATAGGTTTGTGCTTGACTGGCAGCTCGCTAGATGGTACGCAACGAGACAGAAAAACATCTAATGACAATTCTTTATTCGACGTTGTTGTTAAATATGTAATTATTTTATCATCATTCACAGTTTTCGTAATACCACAGCTAGGCATGGGCCATTTTTAACGCACATATTAAGGTCCGCGTTAGACCACCATTCAACTCAGGAAGATTGCTCTTCAAACCGTTGGCACAAAACTGCTTGCCGGCAAAATAACTACGTAGTTAACTGGAAAATTGGCAAACAGACCTACCACCACTAAAACTTGCATTCACCACAGCCTACATAAATGTGAAGCCGATCCCAGCAGCGAATCACTGCGTATAAATACCGTGAATTGTATCCTAACTTAAATTAGAAATTGTTGATAAATTAACTACACATAAAACATGTTGCATTCAATTTATCATCAAACTGTAATACAGTCACTGATCGCAGTTCCACTCAAAATCTAAGGCGCTATTATCTATTTAACGATATTAGAGTATCCATTAAAACTGACCATTATCCCGCCCATTAAATAGTCAACTGGTTAACGCCTCTTAATGCTAAGGTTGTAATGACAAAGGAATCGAAACGGTATTGTTGTGCGGTAGAGTCGAGAATGCGCTGTTGTGGTCGAAGTAATAGCGATTGTTTGGTCAGACCATTGTCCAGGGCCGTTTGTGGAAGTTCGCCTTTATGCGCGGGTCGTATAATGTTGCTGTACGTAGAGACAGTTGCACTACTTTGAACATTTAAGGCGCGTTCCCAAACAAAAAGCAGCGCCACCCGTTTTTGGAGCTATCTACTCTATGTGTAAAAAAAACAACTAATAAAAAATACATGAAATTTTTGCAATATCTCTCTAAAATTGTAGTTTCTTCTTTTGTTACTGAATGTAACGTTTAATTAATCTCCTCACAAGGATACTACAAAAATAGTCATGATTATTACAACACTTTTCGTGTCGTGTATTAGATACAAGCTACCGATGATGACATTTGACACATTTGTTTTCTACGAGTATATAACCAGTATGAAATAATTCACTTCCTGCGTAAACGTAAACATTTCTTATAGACTACAGGCCCGTGAACAAAATTTACGGGTCAAATGAACCACCAGGAGACCTATGTAGGATGATAGAAGGGTATAAAGTAATAAGATTCAGCACTATGCCGTCACTTGTAAGCTGTCCAACTGAGTGCAATTGAAGAAGGGGGGTTGCAATCCTCGATCATTTCTCCTTGTCGCATTATTTTTGTACGGCGTTGCGGAATAATAGATTAAAAGAGGTATTGAAACTATAAAAATTATAAATTTAAACTTTTTAATTATTAGTTTGTCGGAAAAAATTACAGAGTACGAGTAATTTACAGAGCAAATTTGGTAATTTGATTAAGTACGGCATTGGTTCCATACAGTTTCAATACCTCTTCTAATCCATTATTTCGCAATGCCTTAAAAAAATCATGCGACAAGGAGAAATGGTAGAGGGTTGGAACCCCCCCTCTTCAATCACCCTCAGTTGGACAGCTTACAAGTGACGGCATAGTGCTGAATCTTACGAGTGCGCCTAATGCCAGGGAAAAATCAGTTTTCACCCGCGCGCCGCGTTTCTTAATGCAACGTACTACTAGGAATTTTATTACCAAAAAATAATGTGGGGTCATCGCTGATAATTTCGAGTACTCGAATTAAAACGGGTTTTTTCGGTGTCACATTTATTGTTTTATTGTACAAAACTCTGATCTATTTTTAAAATTCTATTCGGTTATTGTGCTTCTTCTTGATTGTACCCACACGTCAATTTTTTTTTTGTCATAGTTTTTAGTTTCTTTACTTCAGTGAGCGGCGTCGAAAATGTCCTTTTTAGGGTTCCGTAAAACGTAAAAACGGAACCCTTATAGATTCGTCATGTCTGTCTGTCTGTCTGTCTGTCTGTCTGTCTGTCTGTCTGTCTGTCCGTCCGTATGTCACAGCCACTTTTTGCCGAAACTATGAGAACTATACTATTGAAACTTGGTAATTAGATTTATTCTGTGAACCGCATTAAGATTTTTACAAAAGTTAAAAAAAAAAAACAAATAGGGGTGCCCCCCATACTGGGAACTGCAACTCAAAAATTTTTTTTTCATCATACCTACACGTGTGGGATGTCTATCGATAGGTCTTAAAAAATGATGTTGAGGTTTCTAATATAATTTTTGTCTACACTGAATAACTTGCGCGAGAGACGCTTCCAAAGTGGTAAAATGTGTGTCCTCCCCCCTCTAACTTCTAAAGTAAGAGAATGCAAAAACTAAAAAATATATATGATGTACATTACCATGAAAACTACCAACGAAAATTAGTTTGAACTCGATCTGATGAGTAGTTTTTTTTTAGTACGTCATAAATACACTTTTATTAAAACTTTGGTCAAAGTTACAACGAACTACAAGAACTATGTGTACTATGTATATTATGTTACTTGCTGGAACGGAACCCTTCATGGGCGAGTCCAACTCGCACTTGGCTACTTTATTTCGTTTTCTGGCACTAGGTGCCCTCTTAATACTTTATACCCTTCTATCATCCTACATAGGTCTCCTGGTGGTTCATTTGACCCGTAAATTTTGATCACGGGCCTGTAGTCTATTATAAAAACATAAATATGCTAAAAAAGTAATTTTTGTAAATTTCTAAACACATACAAGTTCAGGTACTGAGGTCGTTAGATCTATGCACACAGTCGTAATGTTAGTTGTATACGGTCGGTCGACGGGATAAGCGCACCCTGCTGACTACGACACCTTAGTTTTATGCTCGCCTGGTACCGTCCGTGTTTTCGCATTAGAAAATTATTAATGTTCCTTGTGGTACAAAAATTAATTTAAGATAATGGAAATTTGACATTTTTATTTGCATAATAAAGTTTTCTTTGTTCCAGTATTTGAAACGCTATCGAAAAAACGTAAAAAAAAGTTTGGACTTGAAAATGTTTTTTTTTTATTTTGACTTCAAATGGTTCAATTTGACAAATGGTCAAACAAAACGCATTTTGTCGTATTTTCCCGTGAAAGTTTTTGTTAATCCAAAACAAACACAGGAAAGGAGAGTGGATATAAAAATAATTCCAAGGAATGTTTATGAGTTTGTTTTGACGATCTAAGAATGGTTCGTTGGATAGATAGCCATAGACTAACAATTTTAGTCTCTCTTTTGAATCTAATCCTATTAATATTTATAAGTGTCAATTGGATGTTTGTTGCTCAATCACTTTGTAACGTATGAAGGATCGGTCTGAAATTTGGAACACAAATTGATTTTAGATACACACAGATAGTCTTGAAGAACACATGGGCTACTTTTTATCTAGGCAAAATAACGGGAACGTGAACTTAGTGGGTAAAACAGCGGGGCGATGCTAGTACTTAACACAATAAATATTTATTTAGGAATTGTGTTCAGAGCATTTTAAATTTTTCTATCGTGTGTAATGGTTCCTTTGTTTTTCAAAGTACATTTAGAAGCGGTAGGACTCTTTCCAGAGTCGGCCTGGGAAATACCACGTCTTGCCACATATTATACCGCTAAATAGTTATGTGCTAACAGTGCTTAGTTTAGAATATTTTTGATGGTGCACGCCGCAGCACATTACGACGCAGCTATTGGAACAAAAATAATCCAAATTGCTGTCCATCACTGCTTTGCGTTCATCATCCTGAAAAATATGAGGATTTATCTATTTGGTCTGTAATTACACTGGAAACAGTGGCCTTCAAACCGGAACACAGTAGTGTTTTCACATTACTGCCGGGCGGTAGAATAGCTGGCAAACGTGTGATATTTCCTCTGCCGGTATAAAGACTATACGTGAAATGAAATTTATCTTACCTATTTTATATTCGGTCAGTGTAACGCCGTCAGTCATTTAAAACTTTTCACCAAAATTACGATTTTCACCGAAAAAAGTTGTCCCTCACAGACAGTCGTTAAAACTTTGTTAATTGTTTTTTTTTAATTAAACTGACTTTTGAAGTAATGGAAATGCCGGGAGGGCTCGGCCGAACCTACTAATTTGACTAATATCTATGTGATCCCGGTACTTTAGATATGAATCTTTCATGAATATTCCTTCCATAATTTACAGTAATTAATTATGAACGCAGAATAAATTAAGCTGTATTTAGCATAATTTAAAATCATTATTAGTAACTTCTAAATATTTAAATAGGTTTATAGAATGTATTTTGGCGTGTAATAGTACATTATGATATAAGTGCGGTAAGTTGATAATTACAGCCGAGGCTTTATTGCTAGCTCGAGCCGAAGGCGAGAGCTATAATTAGCAGAGGCTGTAATTATCAAAGCGCACGTATGTCATACGACGTTTTATAACATATTTGCGAGGAAATAAACAAAACTCTGACGACATTTTCAAATAAAAACAATACAGCGAAAAAAAACGCGCGGAATAATATTTACTTGATCACAGATCACAGCACAGAGTAAGTAATCACTATGGATCACAGATTAGCAATGCGCGCGCATCGGCGCCTTTTTTTTAAGCAACGGCACAGAACCAGCCGGTATGCCATTAGTAATAAAGTAAATTAATATTTTTGTATTTTGTTACAGAAGAATTAAAGTAATTTATGGTCAAAATTAGTTAAATCAACGAATTAAATAATTATTTATTAAATTTTACTCTCAAAGTTAATTTTATTCATAAAATGTTAACCACACGTTTCTGACATAAAAACTCTTTACTAAGATTTAAAAAGGTACCGTTCGTTTTAGACGGAGCATATCTCTCTACCTAGTCTGTGGACGGAGCATTTTGAAACCGTGCGATTTACATTACACATTACAGCACTAGTGCGTAATAAGACACATTACGATACAGAAATTGGTCCAATAAGAGACCCTTTACGAGCAAATATGTTATAAAATATTTTATAAGCTCAAATTAAATAGGTACAAAACAAAATGCGGCATAGGTTAATTAAAAATTCATTGAATTACTATTAATAATATTAATTTATAATAACTTTAAAATCAGCTGTCCAAATTAATATATATGATAACCTCATTTCGATCTGTGAAAGATAATGTGGCTTATACCCAAAAACCTCTTATAGGTTGTTGTACATAAGCAACCCTAAAGTCAAACTACACTTATAACTTCTGTACGTTATGTTTATGGCAAGTCATTCTATATTTTACTAGGAGCACAGCATAAACTTGATGCGTTTACGCTTCGCTTCGGTAGTTACCGTAAAACCGAGGTTGTAATATTTGGTACTCTCAAGCGAAGAGTTTCGGCACTAAACTTTACCATCGTATGTGGGTTTAACAGCTCTTAATGAATTATGGAAGCCTTGTACATGGATTATGTGCACTTAAGTTTCGAGTGCGCAAAGTAACCCCTGGCACTCGATGGTGTGGCGATATACGGAATGCAACTGGTGGCGTTTAGAGAAACTGATTGTATAAACTCAGTATTAGGAAAGAGGCCTATGTCGGCCTGTGGACTAGTGCGAAAACTCGTAAGCTGGTGGTAGTAAACTTTACACAACTATACTATGTGCCAAATAACACGAGAATAAGGTTCATTCCCTGACCTTCACCACGATATCACAAAATTCATTCATTGTGATGCCGCCTCGCACCACGAAATTCTAGCGATACCATTAGGCATAGTTCGTATGGTAAACGATAGAATTAGCGATACAAGTAATATTTTGCGATATTCTAGAGTAGGTCAGGGAATGAATCTTATTCTCATGTTATTTGGCACATAGTATATTAAGTAGCTTGAGCTGCCAACTTACAAGTCAAGCAGATGTACATGGCTGTCCAGCGCAAACCTACTTCTGATAAAAAAAGGCGGCAGTAGTAGTAATACTTTCTCAAAATCGTAAACTATAACCGAGATTTAAGAGTGCGCCTAAAGCCAGGAAAAAAACAGATTTCACCCGCGCGACGCGTTTCTTAATGTGATGTACATAAAGTCGAGAATAGCATGACACAGTTTGGAGGAAAAATCAATATTTAATCAGGAGTCCATTTTTGACCAAGTTTTATTTAATTACTCAATAACTAAACATACATTTAAAAAAGTGTTCGGTTACTTTACTAGAACGTACAAATAGGAATTTTATTACCAAAAAATAATGTGGGGTCATCGCTGATAATTTCGAGTACTCGAATTAAAACGGGTTTTTTCGGTGTCATTTTTATTTTTTTATTGTAAAAAACTCTGATCTATTTTTAAAATTCTATTCGGTTATTGTGCTTCTTCTTGATTGTACCCACACGTCAATATTTTTTTTGTCATAGTTTTTAGTTTCTTAACTTCAGTGAGCGGCGTCGAAAATGTCCTTTTTTCGTTTTCTGGCTTTAGGCGCCCCCTTAATGAAGTCAACCATCAAGGTGTCGATAAAAAGTTCTAAAATAAATTGATTTATCTTTTTAAGTGTTTTAAGATGATAGACAAAGGTTAATGAAAACACCTGCGTAAAAGATTCAATCTATAAAATATGTCCTCTTTCCGTATTCAAATCTGAATTTCTTAGGGTTGTATATTTCAGTCTTAAAAGTGTCTAGCTGCTCCCTGCGGTTTTATCCGCATAGGTTCCAGTTTCCTTCATTTCACCGCGACAAAAGTAGCCTAAAAAGAAAGAAAAGTAGAAAAAATAATATAACCTGTGTTACAAATTTTTTGACGTGTTAAAAAATTAAACATCCAACCTCCTGTTTTTAATTAATACTAGCAGCGCCCCGCGGTGTTACCCGCGTAGTTCCCGTTCCCGTAGCCTATGTGTTCTTCCAGACTATAATCTAACTGTATTCCAAATTTCAGCCTAATCCGTTCATACGTTACGGCGTGATTGAGCAACAAACATCAAAATATCCAAACATCCATACTTTGACATTTATAATATTATAGTGGGATTATTTTAGCTGTTCTACTGTAAATTAAATTATATTTCTAATTGAAGGCCAAGATACATTTTTAGCGTAACATTTTTCAAGATTTACTTTTTACTAAAAGATAAATAGAATTCGAAAAACTTAATTTAGCTAACGTCAAGATTGTGTACATAAAGAAACAATTCTGTATAATTTCTGACTTTGAGAGGTTAAAAGATGAATCAAATGGCTTTTATACTTAATTTAGTTATTCGTTGTCTTAAATAAGTTGAACATTAATTAACAGTCATTCGACTAAGATTCTACCCAAGGTCTAATAAGTCACCGTTAAGTAGTATTAGTGTAATAACTTCGGATCATTGGAGAGCTAAGTACAGTGAAACTAAGTTACGCTAAGTGTTCTAGTTATTCGAGTTAGTTCGGTAGTCATGAGCGTAAGTTGTGTAATTTGCTGAATTATTACGATTCATTAAGCTGAGTTATCGCTGTCGTTTTGTAAAATTCTTGATGTTATAATGTAAGAAACGATACTACAAAAATCGATCCTTAACTCGATAATTACTCGTTTTTTTAGTCTATATATTTTGTCTAAAGTTGTGGGACGATGTAGGTATACTTCTCCGTTATTTTATAATTTAATTGAACTTGTACGACATACATATATACGTTTTAACAAATAATACTATTGTAAAATACAGAATGTGATATCGCACCTTTCGTACGTGAAAGGCACGTGAAAGTAGATAAGCGAGTGAATAGCGTTAGTTAGCAAGATTAGGTTAGTAGAGATCTGCGCCATTTTTTCTAGCCCAAAATTTGCCAGGCAGTAGGAGCCACTTGAGGATAACTGCTTTTTGCCCTAGGTCAATTTGTAACAACTTCTGGATTACTGACAAAAGTGCGACCTTGAAAAAGTATTACGCAGATACAGAATGTACGTACATGTTTATGTAAATACAGCGATGGCTGTACAGGTTACTGTGTCGGGGGGTCTACCGCCTAACGAAAAACGTTTTGACGCTTTGAAACATTGACGTTGCTGTCTCTTTTCTTCTCGCTTGAAATGAAAGAGACGGCAATGCCAAAGCATCAAAGCGTCAAAGCGTTTTTCGTTAGGCGGTAGAGGCCCGGGAATTCAATTGTTTTTTTTGCCATCTTCTAAATTGCGTCTAATGAAGGGTTTATTTACTTTAAATACAATAGAGGTTGAAAAGCGGGCTCTCGCCCACGCCTTCAGAATAGGAAATAATATAATATGCATGAGAAATGACTTAAAATAAACTTAATTACAATAAAGAAACTTCCTTTAAATTATGACCCTAGCAAGCACTAGGTCATGGAAGTAACGCCTAACTTTTCCCATACTTCAAACCTATAGTTTTCCCAACTTAGAGTCACTTAAAAAACAAAAGCGCTCCAAGTTATAAGTTAAGGAATGTTTTGCGAGTATCAGGCGCTCAGAAAACCGGGGGAGATGCCTCGGGCCTCGGGCGAGGACTTCCAGGGAATAAGTTTGCTGATATGGAGGACAGAAATTGCGGAATTAGAATTTCAATTTGTTTTGAATAAAGTTGCCGTTCGTAGCTCAAACCTTGAGCGTATTACAACAATGTTAGAATCCGCTTTCATATAATAAAGAAAAAACTTTGTTCTCGAGTCGTGAAACGTTATAAAGGCGAAGTGATCTTCTACTACGAGCACTTTACTTACATTTGCTTTTGAAGTTATCTCGTTATTTCTAGGTGGGTTTCTTCATCATAATAATCTCGAGAATCTTCTTTGTATCATTCGCGGTGTTATTTTAAGACGCGGTTGGGATTGCTTAAAGAGAATCGTTTACTGAGATCAGTGTTTCCATTGTTCGAAGTATGCTGACTCCAGTGCCATTAAAAATGTACTTTTTACAGCTGCATCGCATAGATAAGGCCCTTTTGAAGCTACTTTACTACTGTAGTTCTTATTCTACATTGTATTTGTTAAGTTATTTTTTTATTAACTGCATCCCACCGTTTTACTCGCGTAGTTCCCGATCTCGTTATTTTTCTGCAAAATAGAAAATTGTCACAAAATAAATAATATTAGTGCTAATCCAGAATGTAACTGTGATCCAAATTTCAAAGCGATCCTTTCAACCTTTCTGACGGGATTGAACAACAAACTTCAAAACTCTCATGTATTATAGTATCCGTACGTACACAAAATAAATATTCTTTGACTTTATTGACGTTATCAGTGGTTCTTCTGAATTAATGATTCGAATAAATAAATTCAGGGGAAATTATTTTTTATTGTCGCATCTTCCGAGACTGATTACGAAGTACGACATAAATATCGATAATTCCGATATCGACGAGTTTATTAGGCTGAGACTCCACCAAAGCGGAGATGTGCGAGCGGAGAAGAGAAAGTTTTTAAAAACCAATAGAATTTCGTTATTCACACATCTCGTCTCCGCTCAGCTCCAGTGGAGACCACAAAGCGGAGATGTGAGCGTTGAAAGCGGAGATGTGAGCTGTGTCTCGCCGACGCGCAGCGGAGTCGAGAAATGTACGAAGGCGACGACGCGCGGCGTAAGGCACGGCTTCGGTGAAGTCACCCGAGCTGAAAAACGTATCTTGTCGTCTCCGCTTCAGACATCTCCGCACATCACCGCTTTGCTGGAGTCTCTGCCTTACTCCTGCCGTCGACATATTTCAACGCCGCGCCGGCGACGCGACGCCTGCAACAAAAAGTTAGCGCCGCTTCACTTCGCTCTTGTGTCGTTGGGAGGCGAGACTTGTGAGATTGTCGTAACTTAATCTTTAAAACTTTTATGCGATGTATTTCCTTTTTTTTAAAAAGATTGTTCTCAATTCTTGTTTTGTGCTTTTCTTTGTATGTTACGCGATAGCGCCGCCAATTGTGGATCGATTTTGATGGTTCTTTTTTTGTTTGGTAGATAATATACCTACTTATAAGTATTTAGTTCAGCGGTAGGACCATTTAATATACATTTTATCGAAATCGGTGTGTCGGATGTCGGTTTTTGAAATTTCAACCAAAAAACTAAAATGTACTCTCATACAATACATACCTCAATGACTTAGTGATGGTTTGTAATGAAATTTGGTCGAGTGTCTGAATTTAATTTACATTGAAGTAGTTTTTAATTTTTTCGGAAAAATTAAATTATTTATTCAGGAATTAGTTGTAAATGTTCATTGCGAATAACATCCGCAGTAGCCGAACGCATCATCTGAACATCGAGCGCGATGGCGGTCAAGTGTAAACCTACGGCCGATAAATTGATAAACATACTGAAAAAATCAGTTTGATTTAAAAGTATGGATGTGTTGCATTTAAATTCATTTAATTCCATGCTATGACGGGATGACAAAACAACGCGATATATTATTTGGGTAGGTATAGATACGTCTTCAAATATTAAAATACGTTTTTTTTCCTATAACAAAGAACAGTTCCTGCGGGAACAATACCACCAACAGAACAATACCCTTTATATCTCAAAACATAATAGTTTATTCAATAGTAGGGAATAAACGACAACAACTTCAACACAAACAGACAGTAGGAAGAAAGGATGCTAAATAAAGGATGATAAATACACAAATAATGTAGGTATCATATTTATGCATAGCTTATAATATTATAGTAGCTTGATCTACACCGGCGCCCTCTGTACAAAATTTTACCAGTCATATGCATGTCTTTAAATAATCAGATACTTATTCTTTAAATAACACATATTTAAACTCAAATCCCTGTATTAAAAATAATACCAAAAGCGAAATGTACTACAAACGATACAGGTGACAACAGAATAGATTCGGTTTATAGCTGCAGGTCTACTACGAAAACAAACTCCGAATGATCGGCTCCGACCGACAGCTGAATCGGATCTGTAGCCTACCGCGAAAAACATTCGGATCGATACATCTCGGTTGGAAGTTATAGACTTAGGTCGGATGAGGGTCGGATCGAACGAAACGGCCGATTCGATCAACTGACCGATTGTCTATCGAGGTAGGAAACTTCCATAAGTTCGGCCGATATATCGTTTATCGGACTTCGTAGTAGACCTGCTGGTTCTTATACTGTCACTGTCAGTGTCAGTGACAGTGTCACAAGCTTATGTAGATGACATTTATATTTGGGTTTTTGGCAGCTAGCAGCGCCCCGATGTTATCGTTTACCCGCGAAGTTATCGTTCCCGATATTTTTTCGGGATAAAAAGCCGATGTGTTCTTCCAGAATAATCTGTGATGTAAATTTCAACTCGCTACAACTAACATCCAAACGTTCGCATTTCTAATATTAGTTTGATTAGTAGGATATTTACATTAAAGAATGTGTCCTTCGATTACATGCACATGGACAACATAGTGGAAGTGTTGCACTCTCACAAGAAAGGACCAAGTCCCTGCAGTGGGAGCCAGGGAGCATGGAGTTGCTTGTGCTTTATGTTTCTGCCATGAAACTTTCATTCCGCGATTCAGAACTACGCGTTTTCTTTTTATCGTCGCTGTGATTCGAGGTCGATATAATATTTCTATTATAATAGTACATACTTACATACCTTTGATACATACATAGAAAACCCTTCTAAACTTACTACCAACTAAACCACAAAGGCTAGTCAACATTGTTTTTTGTTATTCGTAAGGTTGTGTTATAAGTAGATATTATAGTTCCTTGCTTAGAAGGATTAAGTAAAGGACGAAAATCTTGCCGAGTAAAAGGTTTGTCCTTATCTAAGTAGGTAAGGAAATGTGATATGTCCGCACTTGAACCGGCGGCCGGTGGTGGCGCCCGCGGTAAGCTTTTAGTGCTCCCCACTCACTGACACGTTACAAGTTTGACTCTTCACACGCTGCTGAGTCTGAAGAAGCAGTATGAGTAATCTGCGGTACCTACTGAGAATTTATTTTACATCGCGTCGCATTCTAGTATGAGATTTTATGATTGTGATAGAATATATATATCAACTATTATAGCACTATACTTTGCCGCCATATCCTCTGATGTTAAGCGATGATGCGATGATCTACGATGGAACGTGCTTACTTAGAAAAAACCAATTCACTCACGATTTGAAGATAGCAAGGTAGAAAAAACCCACTGAGATGACAAATATAGCAGCATTTTGCGGTTTTCGTAGTTCGTGAAGTTCCCGTTCCGGTGATATTATTATTGCGATTAAAAGTACCTTATGTGCTGTTCTAGGCCATAATCTAAAATATTCCAAATTTCAACTCGATCCGTTTCGACGTGATTGTAAACCAAACATTAAAATGTCCTTTTATAATATTAGTATTTAGTAGGATAATACTAACAGTGTCCCATGGTGTAACCCACATTGGGTCCTCCTGGGTGGAATTTAAACCCACAATCTCCCTTCGCGGGCAGATTCACTGCCGACTAACCCACGAAGGTGCCATTTAAAAACTACCCATACTGTTATTACACCGCATATAAACATAACTTTTGCACTACAATAATAAACATTATCCAGAGACCGAACTGAGATGCCATTTGCGTTAGGGTTGCCCCGCTCTACAAACTGTTTATTCTGTCCGGGACTGCGCCAACTGAAACTAGCGGTTGCGTTGGCTTGGACTTGACAGCAGGGCTACCAACTATAGTTTAGTAAAATGTTTGTAAAAGAATTTTGCACTCTATGATTTAAATATGGATATAGTATTTGCTGTGACTTCGTTCACGTATAAATTAGTTACTTTAGAAAATAACTATTATAATAAGTAACTTTAGTTTACGGGTATAAGTAGACTAGACGCTGTGCTATATTAGAATATGTATGATATATTTGAAATTTGAACCTGGTCTGTTTGACGTCGTGATTGAGCGACAAATATCTACCCATAAAAACTTTCAGATTAACAATATTAGCAGATCAGTATAATCATATAGTAGCTTCGCTTCTGACTTCGCTCGTGCTACCGCGCTCTAGCTTCGGCTTTTCTGTGCATCGCGGCGTTTCGCTTCCGGTCTCCCCTGCCACGCTCATTTACTTTTTACTTGTAGTAAAAAACGTTTGTTTAATGTAGATCTTAATTATATTCGACCAATTTTATTCATGTAATTTTAAATAATTACATTGTTTATCACTTTAAAAATGGAATGAATCGTTTAAGGAAAATAGCCCCCTGAAATAATAAGTAGTCTCGGTGTTTAAATAACAATACAATTAAATCGCGATTAAAAAGTGGAAGATTGGGGCAAAACGGTGAAGAATATTTTGCGACCTATACTTAGCTTTTTACAAGAAAAAATGGTACGAGCTGATACAAGAAGATTTTTTTCATACCTATTAGATTTATTTGTTTAGTGCGTTAGTGGCAGCCCTACTTAACCCATTGTTCCGGCCACTTATTATTTATTATGTAAACGTTACACAAAAAAATTATCACTCAAAAATGAAACTAAATTTTGTGTGTCTGTAAACGACAATGTATTTATTCATATAATATCCTATCTCTTAGGCATCAAAATAAACTAATCATCGAGTATGTACATCATGTAAAAATAATGTTTTAAAGTCCCAAAAACCGGTTTGGCCCAATTGGGCCGCTTGGGGCTAGAGTGGTTAATCTAGTCCTGAAATCCTTTTTTTTTTTTTATTTTTTTTTTTTTTTTTTATGTGGGGGAAATACATTTACGTATCCCCACCATGCAGGGACATGGTGAGGTATGTCGGGCTCGACACCAGACATGGTGCCCCTACCGACTAAAACCCCCACAGATTTCTTCTTCATGGCCAGGGGTCAGGGTCGCGGGGTCACTTATCGCACTCCCGTCAACGACCCTGACCCTTGCCAACGCCCTTGCGGACCCGCCTCGCGGGGGGGCGTCACTACCCCCGCATTAGGCTCCAACGACGCGCCAGAAATCAGTGGCGCGTCACCTCCTCGAAGACCTATCCCTAGATGGGGTGCCGGACGGCCCTAAACGTCCGACACCCCAGGCCTTCCGCTGGAGACGGGTCGCGAGCCCAGAGGGTCGACTCTCTGGGCTCGCCCCCGTGTCCGCTTCCGCCTCAGTGGAGGAGCGCTATTGCTCGCTCCTCCAACTCATAGATCCTCTCACTGCCGAGAAACATTTCACCTCACCTCTCACGGCAATGATGATCGGCAGCAAGAGATCCACCCTCAACACCGCGGCTAGGGATAGCCGCAGTTCCACCTTATTGGCCGCTTTGCAGCCCTTGTCCTTCCACTGAGCACTCTGCTAATCAGAGTCCTCGTGGAGGACCCTCATCTGGAAGACTTAGGAATTTTACTTGGCCGATACATCAGCCGAGTAACCTTCCCAAGTCTTCTAGTCCCTCTCCCCAACCTCTACACGCACTGCTCAAGGTGGTGAGGAGCGCGTGTGGAAGTTCCCAGCTTCGGCCGGGATTTGCCATCACACAACAAGATGCCACCGAGGCAAGTTGTTGTGTGATGCCCAGGGTGCACCACGTGGAGGTTCCCGAGCCACGCACCCCAGTCCTGAAATCCTAGCTTAACTAGATTATTGATGTTTCTAAGTCCCACCCTCGTCAATGTTGATACGTGTTTGTCTTATTGGTGGCTATTCTTGTCTATTTTATGTGTAGTTTGTCGTTTATATGTATTTGTTGTATTTGAGGCCAATAACTTTTTGCTTTTACTTTGAAAACTTACACGGTCTTAAATAATTTAAATAAAAACGAGATATTTTTAATATTTACTGGGCTTACGTTTGTCTGTTCAAAGTAGTAGTCTAAAGAAACCAAACTTCCTAGACTTTCCTTAAAGACTTAAGACCTTCACTCTTCATTAAAGATTTCCTATTATTTTACGAGTCCGGAAACATTGGGTAATGGACAACGTTTGTGCAATATACCCGTACTCCTGTTATTAACTTTACCAATAAAAGATTAACACTTTTCATTTTCTTAAAACTTTTGTTTGTTTCCCTGTAGTGTTTTCTGCCAATCTTCAGTTTAAAATAAAATATATGCGTTCCCTTGTTTTGTTTCTTACATATTTTTTGTTGAAATGTTTTTTTTTAACTTCTAATATTGCGATCGGAAGTTTTTTGCTTATATATTGTTGTGTTCTATTATTGAATTTGAATTGTTTGTTATTTATATTTGTAATGATAGTGTAACTATGGGTACTTTTATAGAACAATTGCATGATATCGAAGTTATGGTGATGGTTTAATGTACTACTCGTAATACCTGCATGTTATGTGTTTAATTATTAAGTATTATTAATTATTGAAAATATTGTTCATAATTGGTCACGTAAGGCTAAAACACTTACAGTTTCAAAAGTCATTGTCAGAATTAAATAACTTTTTCAAGGTTTTTAATTTATTTCATGGAATTTGTGGAGCGAAATATTAAATTATTTTATGATGTTGTGTATAGGATCACCTCTGATACTGTATACTCTCTTAATACTGAACCCTAGACGAGTGCAACTAACCCCTTATCAGCTGTGGTTATAACAGCTGATAGGCGTTTTGCTTACCATCAAGCACATGGTACGTTCAGCTCGTCACTTTAGAATACAATTTTGTTATAGTTTATGCCTGATTTTTTTAAATAATTTAGAATCATAATTTAAGTAGCGTTGACAAGATTCATAGTAAACGATAAGATAAATAGGAATCTGCGTCTTTTACGCTAGCCCAAAGTTCGATTTCCTTCTCTCCTTCTATTTGAAAAAAATATGTTTGATATCGGTGGTTTCATTGCTCTCACCAATAAAGGCGCCACTTATGGATTTATAAGTTTTTTTACTCTAATTCATAGTTTTGTTTGTCTCAATAAATCATTTTCTATCTAGTACAAACTTACTAAGTGGTGATTCTAAACGTTACCGAAAATTATATTCTTTCATACTAATCGATGTCTAACTAAACTATTTAAATCTGGCAGTGACTTCTCTTAACATTTTTCTTCACTCTTCATTAAAAGCCGGGTCACACAGAGGCGATCCGATAGCGATAGCGATCCGATAGCGAGACGATATTTTTTGTAATGTTCGAATTTGTATGCAACCTGACACACAGCAAGCGGGCGCGATCCCATACTCGTTATCGGATCGCTATCGCTATCGGATCGCTATCGCTATCGGATCGCTATCGCTACCGGATCGCCTCTGTGTGACCCGGCCTTAATTGTTCTAATTTGGTTTCAATTCGTTTTCGTCTGCGGATGTTACAATAACTGTCATAGCAGTATTGCCATCGCGGTCGTGCTATTTTTCATCCCCTATTTGTAACTAGCAGGACGACGTGATTGTAGTAGCAATAGACAATAAATACCAATATGCTGGTATTAATAATAACTCGGTATTTACCGTGATTGAATAGAAGAGCAATAGTCTCCGATATCTTACGATTGCAATATTTTTTTTAAGTTCCCGTCAGGATTGTGCTTGAAATTTAATCGAAATATGGGAGATAGGACATCTTTTGACCACGATATATTTTATATTCCGTGATTAAAATAATAACAGCGTAATGTTAATTAACTTTTTAACATTTTATTTAATGTATACTACATTTAAATACAAGAATATACATATATTAGTTAGTTAGCCTCTGAGAGGCATGATTTGGAAGTCGCATAGCTGTGCACAGTTATTGTAATACGTCTGCTGTTTGCTGTTGTTCCTTAATTTTCTTTTGTAAAATGATGCTAGAATTTTAACGTATTGAAAATATTACACAGAACTTAATCGCTATCTAATTTATCATTTAATTACTTCAACGTTTCGAGAAGTTTGTAGAAATTGTTTCATCTCAAATAGTTTCATTGGGCGTTTTCACACTGCGACGATATCGGTATGTAATACGGTATAACCAACAACAGTTAGTCGCATTGCGCCAGCAAAAGTAACCGCGGGATCCCACAAGTGTAATAAAATATTCGAGATAAAAACGACAGCAGTGAACAAGTTACATTTTGTGTTATCTTTTCGACCAGTGGCGTTTGCTCATGCTACTCCGCGATGCTTCATTCCGCACTGTGTTGTCAGCCGCAGTTCTACCGCTTAACCCTGCTTTCTGCTATGCTTTGATTTGTGACGCAGTTGAATGCAGACAACTACATCTGCTTTCCGTACCCCTGCATACGAAAACATATGTAGTTGTGTGCTTTCATTCGCGTTACCAAATTGGCCGATGACGTCACAAATCAAAGCATTGCAGAAAGCAGGAGAGTAGACCTGCGGATATCGTTACCGTGAAGTTACCGTTATCGTCCGATGTCAAAACGTCTATAGGGAAATTAAACCCATGTACCGCGATCAAGTTCTGTGCATTGTTTTCAGTATGAGTTTAAATAGGGAAGGTTTATGATGTTAATGTGTTGGAGTTGTTCAGGTGCTGTACGATGGGAAGCTGTCTTCAGCGATAGTGTTCATGTACAACCCGGTGGCGACGGACGGCCAGCTCTGCCTGCAGTCCGCTCCTAAGGGCAATGTCTCCTACTTCGTGCACACGCCGCACGCTCTTATGCTGCAGGTAACTTGCGTATAGCCATAGATTAATAACGCTTAGATCGATAATCTTCAAGCAAACGATTCATCTTAAATGAGACAAAGCGCAGATTGATTTCGGCGTAAGCATTACGTGCTGAAGTTCGCCAAACAAATATTTAATGTAGTGGAGTATGTACAGTGAAGGACCACACAAACCATCATAATGTTCTGAATTGTCGGACATGCGTGCACTAGCGCTGAACTTTGACAACTGATAGTAGTTTCGAACGGACTAACCTAGTATGGCTCAATATGATTTGCCTCACTTGTATTGCGCGGACCCGGTTTCTAAACGTTACTATTCTATTATTAAATTAAAGTAAATTGCTTATTTCTTAACACATTTTTGATAGCATGTTTCGTTCTCAGGAGGTGAAAGCAGTAGTGACGCACTCCATCCACAGCGCACTGAATTCGATAGGGGGTGTACAAGTGCTGTTCCCGTTGTTCGCTCAGCTGGACCTACCGCACGACAACCCCGCCGCCGACCCCAAGCGGGACCCGCTACTGTGGTGAGTTAATTCAGTTAATGTACTAAATATTAAACTCAAAAGTATACATTTTAAAATTAATACACGGGTAACTCACGTATGCCCGCAGTGCTAAACGAGCTGCGAACACGCGCGCGCACTCGCCTTGAAAAAGATCGCCGGACGCGATCGAAACTTGAGTCGGACTGGACTGACTATATCATACGTGAGTTACCCGTGTATTATTCAAATGTTTGCACTGTGTCTGGGTGTTTATTTGTATAATATGTATGTATTTAAAATTATATCAACAACCTCAGCGAGTACGAGGAGTGCGGTGCCCGGCACTCGTACCCCACACGGGCTGCGCACAAGCTGGCAGTGGTTTAGGAGTTCACTGTCAAATTATTAAATTACTAAAATGGCTATAAAAAACAGGGGTTGGTGATAAAAGGGTAAAAATTTAGGGTTGTATGTATTTTTTAACGCCACATTATAAAAAAATAAAAACAAAAAAAAATTACCAAAAATTAAAAAAAAAATGTTTGGGGTGAACAACCCCTAATACTTAAGGGTATGAAAAATAGCTAGTAGCCGATTCTCAGACCTACTGAATATGCATATAAAATTTGGTAAAATTCAGTAAAGTCGTTTCGGAGGAGTAAGGAAACAAACACTGTGACACGAGAATTTTATATATAAGACTAGCTGACCCCGCAAACGTTGTTTTGCCATAATATAAATAAAGGTATGAAAAATAGCTAGTAGCCGATTCTCAGACCTACTGAATATGCATATAAATTTTGGTTAAAATCAGTAAAGCCGTTTCGGAGGAGTAAGGAAACAAACACTGTGACACGAGAATTGTATAGTATATAAGATTATGATTATGATTATATAAGTATTATATCAGCTATCTGGCCGCCATCACACAAGCTTTGCTTAGTTTGGGGTCAGATGGTGTTGTGTGTGAATTGTCCACCAATATTTTTATTTATATTAATTTTAAAATGTGTAATACGTTAGTTAGTTAGTTAACGTGTGGTACGTTAGTTTTCATATCAAAAGTATACGTTTTTATTCATCCTACTTATGTTATAAATGTCAAAATATAGATGTTTGTTGGTCAATGATGTCGTCTGAACTGCGTAAGCATAAGCAGTCCTCTAAATGTTCTTATAGCTGGGACTCGGAGCCATCTCTCGTAAGGAAAGGGTTACGCTGGCTCTGTGTGGGTTGGTGCTCGACGCATGATCCCGAAACATTATAGGAACATTGCAGTTTTCTTACTGTTTTCCTTTACCGTTTTTAAGTTAGCGACATTGCGCATGACCATGACATGACATGACTTCGAGAAAGACAGTGGTGCGCGTGGGATGCGAACCAGAGTCTCTGGATCTCTGATTTCTCCTGACTAGATCAGACTAACTGTAACTTGAAAAATCGTACTACAAATAAAATATTTACAAATCATACTTTTCCGAAAACATTTCGGGGTTTTACGTGGAGTGATACGTTATAATGTATGACGTGGATAAAGTGGGTAGTACTGAACAAGCGTTTACGCCTGAACAACTTTGATAGATCTCCTATTAGTTCACGAACTTCATATTTGCGAAATCACGTATTCATCGAGCTCGTTCATTAATATTCGTCGCAGTCGAGCTAAATGCAGTTTCGGTGTCGATTGCAATCGGCTCGGGCCCTCAATTATTTGGCGAGCGGAGCTGGAGTGGGGAACGTCTTTGATGGCCCCTGATTGGTTGAGAATACGTACGGAATTCCGTGCTAAAACTTATATTCGTATACATTATATTGAATACAAGTTGTGTCTGGCAGTTTCAGTTGTCATGCTCTAGGTTTTGGGGTTGTTTTTCAATTTTTATGTGCATGTGCTTAATATAGCACAGTGCCGCTGAGGTATTTGGACAAGAGAGTCCAAATCACTGCCTAAGACTGCACTGTACTGCCCGTAGATATAAAATTATTTACCTCTAGATTTTAATTGTTTTAAAGTAGCCTACTGTTTATTTACCTTGGGAAATAAATATGCCTTAACCTAGATCATAGCCAGTGCAACCGCAAGGTGCAGCTAGGATTATATCAACTATATGGTTGCTATAGTATAAACTTTGCTTACTTTGGACTAGGCTAGCTTGGATTTGCTGGATGGTGTTTGTTCCGTATAATCGGGCAACATTATATCGGCCATCGAAATATAGCGGATCTATGTTTTGACAGCCGGCTGTCAAGTGACGTTGTCTCGTTTCGCCGGTACGTTCGAGCCACTCCTTGTATTTTTTCTCTGGTCGCGGGAACGACAATGACATGAGTTTTTCGGGATAAAAGCTTTAATATTGTGCGGGAACACGTTATTAACATTAATTGTGACTACTGGATTAGTGCTGGACTATTAATTGTGAAGTGGCTGCTGGATTGGCCGCTTCTAGAACGCAGGATCGTTCTGGGGCGGGAGATCGCCTCGATATCGTCTGGTTTGGTTTCCTTATTCCCGTGTTCCGTTCCCTATTCCTAATAACCAAACAGGGCTTTGGACGACGCCGGGAATCCTAAGTAAGTGATTTCTTTTCGGTACTTTGTTTGCAATTAGGGGGTAAATATTAAAATCGGTATAGCTGCAAAATAATAATGTTTAATTCTCGCTGATGGGCCCCGAGACGGTAATTTCTGGATAAATTACTATACATTTTCTGGTAGCAGGAGCGTGGTTAACCGTAAATACCCCTTTTTTGTTTTTATTTTTCTGGGAAAATATATCGGGTAGGCCAGATATTTGGGGGTTCCCAGTTTATAATTTCTCCCCAAACTGTCGGGAAATTAGTATTAAGTGGTATCCGGTTTAATAGGTTGCGGATATATTTGTTGTGACATTGTCCGAACTTTAGGTTGGTTTAAATTTAAAAATGGCTTCGGATTTGGCCAACCAGCTCCGATGGTTCGAATCCTTACAAGGATTGGTCGGCCGGAGAGACCGGGAGGAGGCGCTGCTAAACAGGGCAGAACACCTCGACAGGCGCCTGGAGATCGCTGAGAGGAGCACAGGATTGCTGCGGGATGCAAGGCCGCCTCCACCTGAGGAGCAGATGGAGAGGATCGACGCGGACATGCGGCGCATCCTGGATTTGTACGACGAGGTCTCCGAAGGGGTTCGCCAGCTGGAGAGGTCTCGTCAGGGAAGGGCGAGCTCGGGACCCGTCATCAGGGATGCGGGCTCGGGTGTAGTGGGACGCCTTCCCACTCTGGACTTGCCCAGGTTTACAGGGAACCTGCGGGAGTGGAGCGGCTTCCGGAGCATGTTCGCCTCTCTCGTAGATTCACGCACGGACTTGACGAGGGCGGAGAAGCTGGCCTATCTCCGCACGTCACTGGAGGGTGAGGCACTCTCCCTGATCCAGCACCTGGAGCTGGACGACGACAACTTCGGCACGGCGATGGAGTTGCTGGATACGAGGTTCCAAAACCCTCGGCTCCTCGCCGACGCTCACGTGTCCCAAATACTGGGGCTGCCGAAGGTGACTGAGAGGTCTCAGTTGAGGCCGCTAATCCTCACGCCCGTGAAGGTGGCGTACAACGCCTTGCGCAGCTTGGGAATGCCAGTGGAACACTGGTCGTTTCTGCTGGTCCACATCCTGCTGGGCAAGGTGCCGCTGGAGTTGCGCGCCCGGTTCGAGCGGGAAAGAGGCCTTCACGCAGACCTGAAGGTCTTCCCCACGTTTTAAAAGCTACTTCGGGTCCTGGAGTGGGAGGCGAGGATGACAGAGTCGGCGCCTCAGGAGGCGCAGCCCGCCGCGTCAGCTCGTGGCCCTGCCGGAACAGGACCGCGACCTACCAATCCCCGCACTCTGGGTGGGGTAAAGCGGTCGGCGACTGTGACGACTGCGTCGGAGCAGGAGTGCCCGAACTGTGGCCAGCTTCACGCGCTGGTGCAGTGTCCGGCCCTGCTTGCGCGGACGACTTCCGAACGACGAGGGATCGTTCGGCGGTTGCGTCGGTGCTACGGGTGCCTGGGGGGTCATTTGTACAATGACTGTCCCACGGCACGGCCGTGTCCTGGGTGTGGGGGACCACACCATCAGCTCTTGTGCGTCAGGAGCGATGGTGCTGGTCGACAGCCCTCAGGGAGGGGGCCATCCACGGGCGGGGGCGCTCCCACGCAGAGCCACGCATTGTACAACAATGAAGTGGCTACAGCGTGGAGCACACCCCCTCCTCCCCAACCCACGGCAGCACCGGGCAGCCCAACAAGGGGCGTCCTACACGTGGCTCGGTCACCGACCTCACAGCCCGCGCGGACGCGGGCGAACTGGAGAGGTGGAGGGGTGATACCGGAGTCACCACGGGGGCCACCTCCCCAGCGTTATCCTTCTCCGCCGCTGGATCCGCGATTAATGCAATGGAGGGCGTACACGCCTCCCCTCCATGAATATCCGAGGCTGGACTACCACCCGCCCTACTTTCGATATGGCAGGGCGGCCGGATATGCCCCCCCTCCGATGGCCCTTTGCACTCGGCAGCCATATTGGGCTGGGCCCTGTAGTCCGACGGGTTCGGACGGGCCTCGGAGGGATTGACTAGCCTCCGTTCCCTTGGCACAGGATCAACCGGTGGTCCTGCTGCCCACCCTCTGGTTAAGGGTTTGGGGTCCAAGAGGCGACTACGTCCGGATACGAGCGCTCTTGGACACAGGGTCCCAGGGGTGCATTTTAACAACCCGGGTTGCTCATCGCCTGGGCCTGGCTAGGTTTCCGTCACCGACTCCGTTGCGAGGAGTCGGGAACACAGAGGTGCGGTTGGCTGGACAGACCCGCCTCTCCTTCTCGTCCGTACATTCCTATTCGGAAAGGATTGCGGTCAGGGCCACCGTCATGGATTCGGTTGTCGGTTGGCTTCCTCAGGCGGACATAGATCCGGATCTTTTGTCCTGTACTAAGGGTCTCAGGTTGGCGGATCCCCGCTTCGGGATGGCGGGTCCGGTAGACCTTTTGTTGGGTTCTGATGTACTGGGTTACATCATGAACGGCAAGCCTAGACTGCTGGATCAGTCTTCGCTGATGGCGCTGCCCACCATCTACGGGAACGCCATTTTGGGAATGGTGGATGAGTGGCAGCTGTCGAATCAGGCTTCTTTTACGGGAACGGCCCTCGCTCAGATCATGCAGAGGTTCTGGGAGATCGAAGAGCCGCCTACCGTGTCTCGGCTGGATCCCGAGCACGTGGAGTGTGAGAACTTTTATCAGGCTCACACTCGGAGAATGGTTTCTGGGCGATTGGAGACTAGGCTGCCTTTCCGGGATAACCCCCCGCGTCTGGGCCAGTCTCGATCATTGGCCGAGAAAAGGCTCAGGTCCATGGAGCGACGCATGGCTCGAGATCCTGTACTTCGGGAAAAGTACATCGAGTTCATGAGGGAGTATGAGGCACTGGGCCACATGTCTCCGGCTCGCGACGACTGGTCGACCATGGACCACTACTTTTTGCCTCATCACGCTGTTTTGAAAGCGTCGACAGGCAAACTCAGGACGGTGTTCGATGGATCCGCTCCGACTTCGACAGGAGTGTCACTGAACCAGTGCCTCCACGCTGGACCGAAGTTACATCGGGATATTGTAGACATCATCCTGAATTTCCGTAGGCATCAGGTGGTGTTGGGAGCGGACATCCGTATGATGTTCCGACAAACGGTCATACACCCCGAGGACAGGAGGTTCCAGTTGATCCTCTGGCGGGAAAGTCCTTAGGACCCTATGATGGTGTATGAGTTGAACACCAACACCTATGGGTTGAGATCAAGCCCCTTCATTGCGATCCGCTCACTGCTGGAGTTGGCGGAGCAAGAACGGGCTCGGTACCCACGTGCAGCCGCAGTTCTGGAACGCGACCTGTACGTGGACGACGTTTGCACTGGTGCGCAGACGGTGGAGGAAGCTCTGTTGCTCCGGGATGAGCTTACAGAGCTTCTCGCATCTGGAGGCTATGAGCTTCGGAAATGGCTCTCTAACGACCCCAACGTCCTGGCTGGTATCCCGGACGATCACCAGCAGGATCCGGGGCTCTTCGAGGAAGGTGACGATCCGCACGGGATTGCGGTTCTGGGCATGCAGTATCAACCGGTTGCTGACATCTTCACCTTTCGGGTGGCACTGGAAGCCACACGCGCGTGGACAAAACGGACGGTTTTGTCCACCATCGCTAGGATGTTTGATCCAAACGGTTGGATCAGTCCGGTTTTGTTCGCAGCCAAGTGTCTGTTACAGCGACTTTGGACTCTGAAGGTCTCATGGGACGACCCCCTGGTTGGAGACTCGCTTAACATTTGGCTTCGTTTAATATCTGACCTCGAAACGGTCAATCGAGTGGCGTTGCCCCGTCGCATTCTGCCACCAGGCTGTAGCCGGATCAGCCTGCACGGGTTCTGTGATGCGTCCGAGCTGGGCTATGCCGCATCTGTGTACTTGCGTACAGTTGACGCTGGAGGCCACGTCAATGTCACGCTCTTATTGGGGAAGAGCAAGGTAGCTCCTATCAGGACACGACTCACTATTCCGAAACTGGAATTGAGCGGAGCCACATTACTTGCTCGGCTGCTTAAGCACGTATATCAGGAACTGTCCACCTCGATAGACATCCGGAAGGTCTATGCGTGGTCAGACAGTCAGGTCGTACTTGCCTGGTTACGAGCAGCCCCTCACACCTTGGAGACTTTTGTGGGAAATCGGGTTTCCCAAATCCAAAACATTGGACTGGACATGTTTTGGAGACATGTCCCGGGTGAGTTGAACCCCGCTGACTGTGCTTCGCGCGGCTGTTCCGCGCCGGAGCTAGTTGATCACCCCTTATGGTGAGGTCCGGACTGGCTGCGGGAGCCAGAAGCTTCCTGGCCAGCTCTCGGCGCGGACTCGGAGCGAGCGGAGCTGCCCGGAGTCCGCGTGCATGCGATTGTGGCGGAAGTGCCCCCAGACCCTGACTGGTTGACGGGTCGTTACAGCAAGCTGGATAAGTTGTTGGGGGTAACTAGCTGGATTAAACGCTTCATCCACAACTGTCGTCACCCTCGTCAGAGGAGGAGTGACCAGACGCCACTGTGGAGGAGCGTCGGAGTTCCTTGCTGCACCTCATTCGGCTGGTGCAGGGTGAGAGGTTTCCGACGGAACTTGAGGCGCTGCGCTGCGGACGCGCTCGCTTGAAGGGTGCGGTCGCCAAGTTGAACCCTTTCACAGATCAGCATGGTCTTCTGCGCGTAGGAGGTCGGCTCCGGAAAGCCAACCTGCGGTACGGCAGCAGGCACCCCCTGTTGCTACCGAAAGGAGGTCCTCTGGTGGACCTGCTGATCACCGATCGGCATATCGGTAACGCGCACGCTGGATGTGGCGCGCTTCTCGCTGTGTTGCAGCGTGAATTCTGGATCTTGTCGGCTCGCAGGGCGGTCCGAAAGGTGCTGTTTAGATGTGTCCCTTGTTATAGGCTCAAGGCGTCTACCATGCAGCCCATGATCGGAGATCTTCCTCCGGATAGGATTTCTCCCTCGAGGCCGTTCGACGGGGTCGGAACGGACTTCGCTGGGCCCTTCTCGGTCAAGTCATCGACGTTGCGTAACGCCAAGGTCGTTAAAGCCTACCTGTGGGTCTTTGTGTGTTTGGCCACGCAGTCCACCTGGAGCTGGTCTCTGCGCTGTCTACGGAGGCCTTTGTCGCGGCGCTGGATCGCTTTGTAGCGCGAAGAGGAGTACCCTCTTTAATACGTTCGGACAATGGCACAAATTATCGAGGGGCGGCGAATTATTTACGCGAAGTTAATAATTTTTTAAATTCTGGTAATAATAGTTTAAGTCTGGCTCTCGCCCAGCGGGGAATCAGCTGGCAATTTAGTGTGCCGGCCTGTCCTCACTGGGGAGGAATTTTTGAGGCTGCGGTGAAGTCTGCTAAAACCCATCTCCGCCGTGTCATCGGGGAGACCGTGTTAACTTGGGAAGAGTTAGTCACGGTACTATGCCGCGTGGAGGCAGTGCTTAATTCCCGTCCTCTCTGTCCAATCTCGCCTGACCCTAACGATCTAGAAGTCTTGACGCCGGGTCACTTCTTGATCGGTCAGCCTTTAACCGCGTTACCGGAGTATCCCTGGAAGGATGAGCGCCCCGGACGCCTGTCCCGTTTTCAGTTATTGCAGCAAATAAGTCAAGACTTCTGGAGGCGCTGGTCGGCCGAGTACTTGCATCTGTTGCAACAACGGGTAAAATGGACAGATAGGACGGAGGCCCCTCGGGAAGGGGACTTAGTATTATTAAAAGAGGCAAATTTGGCCCCCCTACTCTGGCGTAGGGGACGTATTTTAAAATTGATATCTGGTACTGATGGCACACCCCGCGTGGCGGAGATTCTGGTTTCTGGTTCCAGACTTCAGCGCGCGGTGTCCTCTCTGGCACGCTTGCCTCTTCATTAGATATACGTATTTTTCAAGGTTAAAAAATTTATTTAATTTTATTGCTATTTTTGGTAAAGTTTTTTTTTGGTTTGATTTCCACTTTCGCGTCAAAGTTGGGAATTTCGTTTTATTTGGGGTCCGGATAACTACTAAATACTGGTTTCTAAAATTGAGCTGGAGTTCAATTGGTCGGGGGTTTTGTTCCGTATAATCGGGCAACATTATATCGGCCATCGAAATATAGCGGATCTATGTTTTGACAGCCGGCTGTCAAGTGACGTTGTCTCGTTTCGCCGGTACGTTCGAGCCACTCCTTGTATTTTTTCTTTGGTCGCGGGAACGACAATGACATGAGTTTTTCGGGATAAAAGCTTTAATATTGTGCGGGAACACGTTATTAACATTAATTGTGACTACTGGATTAGTGCTGGACTATTAATTGTGAAGTGGCTGCTAGATTGGCCGCTTCTAGAACGCAGGATCGTTCTGGGGCGGGAGATCGCCTCGATATCGTCTGGTTTGGTTTCCTTATTCCCGTGTTCCGTTCCCTATTCCTAATAACCAAACAGGGCTTTGGACGACGCCGGGAACCCTAAGTAAGTGATTTCTTTTCGGTACTTTGTTTGCAATTAGGGGGTACATATTAAAATCGGTATAGCTGCAAAATAATAATGTTTAATTCTCGCTGATGGGCCCCGAGACGGTAATTTCTGGATAAATTACTATACAGTGTTTGTGAAAATGTAGATACATATCGCCTTATATATATTTATTTTGTTCATGTTGAACATTGCTATAGAAACATAGTCTTAGCGAAATCATTATAAATTCCTAAGCAATGGCTACATATTGTGGTAAAATCAATGTCACACGTTCCTTGATTACCCTCCGCTGATAGACGCCCGGACCTATTTCACGTATTAATGTTTAATGGATACCTTCCTTGCTGCGGCCAAGAGGCCCTCGTCTCAGAACAGAGTACAAGAAATGAGGATGCGGCATGACAATATCTCTGTCATCTCATCTCATCATCTTTCTCATAATTATGTGTGTCATACTTTAACTAAATAATTGTGGAGCCCGCTTGAGGAAGTACTACACTGTTGCCAGTAGCCAAGTAGTAATATGCTAACACTAATGTGTTACGTGTAACCTAGGTAGTAGGTAGTAGTAGTGTAGGTACCTAGTAGTTTATATGTAAAAAAAATATGAGAAACACATACATATCTAACTTTCTAAATTAGAATCATGACAACTTAACAAAATTTAGAAGCAAAGAAAAACTGTTTTTTTTTTTTTTTCTAGTTTATTGGCCGCGCCTCGGTACGCCAAAACTAAAATTTTTTTTTTAATTATCTACTACATAGACTTTTCTGTAAATATATTTTGCTTTGTATACCAGCGTCTTAGTATCATAGTTACCGCCTCCTCTTGATAATAAATCGTCGCGGCACACGCACCGACCGCGGATGACGTGGGTCCCACAAATGTCATACGGAGCCTTCTCACGGAGCCATTAGGGTCGCGCCGGAGAGCTACAGATACTATTTCAAAGGTCTAAGTGGTAACTCACACCGATATGTAACGCTTTAGTTTCCTTTGAGCTTATCTAATTTTAGTTTCGTTCGGGAAAGTGGATATGACTCGTGAAAATAGCAGCGGTTTCTTGAGAAGTCATTCCGCGTGAGAGGTTTTACGGGAAATGTTTTGTTACAGTGAGCTATTGTTAGTTTTGACGTCGTCATAGATATTTATTGTATTTGTGACTCTTGGAATAGGGCATTGTGCCTTCTGCGCCGGTTTAAAGTTCGGTAGGCAGTAAATGCCATATGAGCTTAATTACGAGTACCATAGAACCTTTTAAAGAAAAATTATCAGCCCGCGCTTTGGTAAACTACGTGCTTCGAAGTAACCTAACAGTGTTTAAAATTTCAACCCGATCCTTTCAGGCATTACTGCGTAATTTAGCGACAAACATCCGAATTTTCACATTTAGATAGGTACATAGAATTTTAGTAGGATAAGGCACCTAAAGTAACCCCGTCTCTTGTGTAGCTTTAAAAATATAGTAAATAATAGCTTTGCTTAGGTCACGGAAAAGGTCATGTTGTGATTTTTCACTATGTCCTAAATATAACAGAATACACAGTGCTAGGTAATGTTTTGGACTTTTCTTGTTCCAATCGCTTCGTGACATAATGCTGTTATAGACAGACGTATGGCAAAGCATATTGCTCTGCTCGTCTCGTCACTTTATTCTACACAAAAAAAAAAAAAAAAATTGTGTGTTCTATGTGCGCTTTTAAAAGTGTGCGTTTTTTTTCTTGTATCTTAGATTTCTGTTTTTTATAAACGTTGCATTTGCTCGTTTCAGCTCGAAGCTCCTCGGGTTCGTGTGCTCGCTGGTGGAGTCGTGCGGCACGGTGCAGCAGCACATGCTGCAGTGCCGGGGCTTCCTCGTCATCAGCCACATGCTGCAGCGCTGCGGCCGCGACCACCTCACCGCCGACACCCTGGCCTCCTTCCTGCATCTCACCAAGCACCTCGTCACCTGCTGCTCTCCTAATAGCGATCTGCTGCTGAAGCAGGTAAGTGAGCCTTGGTGGTGGACGCTGTAGTAGTTTTATCTCACAAAGCGACGTGTGTCTTACTTGTGGTACAGCATAAAGATATACTACCAGTAGTTCATGGCCTTGGATCTTGGAAGAAACGCCGATCATGTCTACACACATGTCTGGTAGATAACAACGAAAACTGAACCGCGCTCACGAAATACTAACATCGCAATGTTGGCAATGGCGGGAGCGCTCTTCACGCGTCTCACCCCGCACGATTGCCCCGTCTAGACGGCTTCGTTGAACGACTGTATGATTTGCTGGGTCTACGCTATGAGAGCCGATCACGAGCGAAGCACGAGCCGAACACATTTCGTCTAGTGTGGACCGACTTACAAGCCTCAAACGAGCGCGCAGCGCTAGACGAATTGTGTTGGGCTCGTGCTCCGCTTGTGCTCCGCTCGTGCTCGGCTCTCCTAGCGTAGACGCAGCTTAATAGACTGTGCTTGTGGTGACCAAGTGTAAGAACACGCTAAGTATGTGTGCGTGAAAACGACGGGCGATACTGAAAGTGTCAGCGGTCACGTACACATTCACAGCGTGTTTGTGAACCTCGTTACCACCAGTGAAGCTCGCGTCGCTTCGTGAGATAAAGATACTATGTTACTTTACAACTCATTGCACAAAAAGCATTGCAAGGATTCGATTGCAGTCGATTATTTTTCGAATGCTAATCGTTTAATGAGTGATGTGACACACAATTAAACACGATACAACCATGAAACAATGTGGTGTTCCTGTGATATTTATGTATTTTTACATAAAATGAAATAACAAAAGATCGCTGACGGTGATGCAGTTCTGTCAAATCTCTTACTGCTATGTAATACTTTGTTTGGAACAAGTTTTTTCTTCACAAAATGTCTTATTAATAACCTTATAAATAATAATGCATAGATACAACTTTATAAATCATGAATATATATCGTTTTAAATGAGACTGATATTGAATTCTCCGATGAATATTAAAAGGCGCGTTAAAAAATGGGAGCAAATTAATTTTATTTTTATAGCGGCAACGTGAATTAAATCGTGTTTACTTTACGCCTGAAATATGGCGACTTGAGGTACGATATACCACAGGGTGACATTAACGGTCGGTAACTTTTACTACTTTCTGCTTAGTTTGTAGTTTGCGCTACGACGCAAATTTTCCAGTGAAATTTTTGAACAATAAATATTATTTATCAATCCAGTTACGCCATGAGGCATTAGTACCAATGAGTAGTTATGTCGAGTAATATAATATTAAACGCGTACAAAGCGCTGATTGTTTAGCAAACGCATCAATGCAAAATCTGATGTACATAGTAATTTGAGTTTTTAGTTAAATTTAACTTTATTTTAATTTGCTATAAAGCTTATTTTATGTTACAATTAAACTGAATTCACAGAATTATTTAACACTATTTACCTTACTGTTCGTTTTATGTGTGCCGTTTCAAACGCACACATATAAATGTGTCTCATCTGTTTCAACTTGTCCCACTACACATCTTGAACTATGTCCGTAATAAATAAGGTGCAGAATTGCCACCATAAATAAGTTTATAGCAGTACACAGTTAAGCTAATTTGGTAACAGATTTCTGTTCGCTCGGGGGCCTATTTTGTTGATTTATTAAGTTGGCAAATAAATTGTTTTTGTAGCGCCGCGGAGAAAGTTCGACCGGAACTGAGACTTCCAAAGTTGAAACTGTTCGTTTTGTAGATAATATCGTTGTTTCAGAAGTACTGGAAAGTTTTATTCGTTAAATTATAATGACAATAGCTGTAGTACCCGTAAATAAAAGTACCTCGAAATAGACCGAATTTATAATGAGTATTAGTACAATTTCAAACATAATGGCTTTTTTTACGAAAAAAATATTATACCTCTAGAACACCAGGTTGTGGGTGTTCACTGGCTATGATGATATTATGGAAGTGTAATATCAGGGCATTGTCCAAATACGTTGCTATTCTACAGGGTCTTTAAGCTACTTTTCTTTTGAAGTATGCTATTCTAGTAAGTAAGTTCAGATAAGTAAATACTTCAGAGGGAAACACTAATTATAATATTCATTTGATAGGAATATTTTTAGGTAATCTTTTACTCACGGAAAATTCAGTGAAGTACCTAAACGACGAAGGAACCCGCCGCTTCTAAAAATATACATTTTTAAATTTAGATTTGGAATACAAAGAGACCTTCAATGAAAGGAATTGTTTTGTGTATCTTTATTTACGTTATAAAGTTAATAAATGGGTGAATTATTAAATTCACCCATTTATGTATAGTAAATCTCATCTAGGCACAAATGACCGTCCTTAATTCGTCCACGATATATTAGGACAGCGTTGATAGATCGACACTAACTTCAAACTCCATTTTCGAATCGAACCGAATTCATTGTCACCGCATGATCGCATCGCAACGATAAATCACAGATTATGTACGTCATTATTCAACGTGTAATGTCCGCACAAAGGGATTATTACCGCGTGTAAACCGAAACAAAACAACGTTTGGCAAACATGTTTACTTTATTAATCTTTCAGTCCACATCTGCCGGTTTCCATGAATGGCGCTAAGCCCGGTCGCCTACCTATTTGTTTTGCTAATTAGTTGCGAGGAAGCAGGGTATTGTTGGACACCTTTTTAAGCGGATTGGCCGCGAAAAGTTGTCGGGGTGTTTAGGAGTCAAATTCATTAGATATGCAATAAAGTTAATTCTTTAATTGGGATGATGATTGGGATTGGGTCAAAAGTATACCTTTCTAATTAGTCTTTCAGGTGGTTTATTTATAAATTTGGGGCACATATTTTTTGCGTTATCAAATTATTAATAAAAATAATCAACAAAGATATGGATCATCAATCTTCCGGAGTGGGAGGGGTTTTGACTTTTTCACGTCACGTCTTTGTCAAAATCGTACGTAGAAATTCGTTTTTTATTCATTTTGCAATAAAATTAATATAGGTACAACCTACCTACAAGGAAAAAGAACTTGAATTAAAAGTCTAAACTAAAATAATTTGTTCCTATAGTTTTGTTTTATCTGAAATGGCATTTAGCTGTTAGGTTTTAATGTAAATCCTGCACATATAAATGTATTTTTGTATGTTTATTTCCAGGGGTTTATGTAAATTTTACAGTAACTTATTCGTCTAAAAATTTTACTTATCGTATGTAAAATGTCTTCTAACAATTCTTTAATTCCACCACATTATGCTTTTGACGAGTA
The DNA here is from genome assembly GCA_963693475.1 of Ectropis crepuscularia. Lineage (NCBI taxonomy): Eukaryota > Metazoa > Arthropoda > Insecta > Lepidoptera > Geometridae > Ectropis > Ectropis crepuscularia. The sequence goes on from OY856355.1 coordinate 1,275,825, forward strand.
AGTTATTGTATAGAATTCCGATGGAGTGTTAATATTTTTAAGCACGTGTCTATTTATGTTAGTTTATGTTTATGATGGTTGTAGCGCATGCTTCTCTTGCTTGACAGTCCATCCCCCCCACTGTTTTATAATACCCACACATGCACATGGACACACACGAACATGCTACCATGCCACAGGGCTTTAGAGTACGGACATGGTTAGATTCTGCGCACATATGACACTGATCTTGTTCCAGAACTCTGATTGACGATTCAGACACGATTAGACATTGTTTTAAAACATTACTTGTTTTCATAACACTATTATTGTGGATACTGTGATGTGAGCCATGGGTGTATGGTGTACGAGTCCTCAGTATTTCGAAAGCAGTTTCTTACACCGTGTTTACGGGGAAACTGAAATATTGGGGATTCTTTCCATCATATTGCCTCGGTAAATATACGGCAATCAATCATAATAGTGCTATTTCATACGTGATTTACAGATGTGTAACGACGTCTCGAGCAATAGTAATAGTAGATATGAGTAAGCATAAATCGCCCTTTTGTAGGTCAAGTGGTTTATCGCCTAATAATGTTGCTTACGGCGTTGCCATGCCCTCTGTTTGATATTAAGAGAGCAGGACAGGCCTCACTCAGAGGTGTGGTGTATCCTTTTTCAAGTCTTAAAGTTGTGGTGGCCTGTTGCTGTAAACATCCGATTTCGCGAAGGTGAAGTCGTTGGTTCGGATTCCATTTACACCTTTGAGTATTTTTCCAAGTAGGTACCGGGCTTCAAGTTAGTCATCACAACTACTTATTCGATTGACTTTGACGGTGAGTGAAACATCTTAACGAAATTGGCATGTTGAAATAAAAAACATGTTTCGAGGACAACATAATATAAAAATACTAATAATGTAATACCCACGCTTAAACAGCGCGGTAGATTACAGTATTGATTTGCTCGTCACTATGAGGGAAGGTCCCGAGTTTAGGCAGTGACACGAAATGGGCACAAGGAAGATAATTATGTTATTTGATAGGTTTTAAACCCTCAGATGTGTACTGTAATTGTCTCCTACATCCTATAGGATTACGAATGATGTACTGTAGTACATATTATTGCACCAGTGGCTACGCGTGTTACATAATAAATAAAGTAGCCAAGTGCGAGTTGGACTCGCCCATGAAGGGTTCCGTTCCAGCAAGTAACATAATATACATAGTACACATAGTTCTTGTAGTTCGTTGTAACTTTGATCGAAGTTTTAATAATAGTGTATTTATGGCGTACTAAAAAAAAACTACTCATCAGATCGAGTTCAAACTAATTTTCGTTGGTAGTTTTCATGGTAATGTACATCATATATTTTTTTTAGTTTTTTCATTCTCTTACTTTAGAAGTTAGAGGGGGGGGGGACACACATTTTACCACTTTGGAAGCGTCTCTCGCGCAAGTTATTCAGTGTAGACAAAAATTATATTTGAAACCTCAACATCATTTTTTAAGACCTATCGATAGACAACCCACACGTGTAGGTTTGATGAAAAAAAAATTTTTGAGCTTCAGTTCTCAGTATGGGGGGCACCCCTAATTTTTGTTATTTTTTTAAACTTTTGTAAAAATCTTAATGCGGTTCACAGAATACATCTACTTACCAAGTTTCAACAGTATAGTTTTCATAGTTTCGGCAAAAAGTGGCTGTGACATACGGACGGACAGACAGACAGACAGACAGACAGACAGACAGACAGACAGACAGACAGACAGACAGGCAGACATGACGAATCTATAAGGGTTCCGTTTTTACGTTTTACGGAACCCTAAAAATCAGCAAAAATGACCAATGTGCCGAGTTTCATACTTCTCTGTACATCATACAACTTGAATTTTTACACAAATAGAAGTGCTTAAAAAATTAAAAAAAAACTACGTTTTGGGTTAAAAAGGCACTTGGTAGCACTTTAAGCACATAAATGGCAGCAAATTTTCGAGTTTTGCTTTCAGATATATTTTTCGTGTTTTTTTTTCTCTAGCACTTCGTTCACTTCGTAGTGACAGGCGGAAAATGTGTTTCTTAAAGTGTTATTTGTCCAAAAGCGCACGTCTCCAGATAGCACAAACGTCTATATACGACACATAGATTTTGTCGCACTTTTTGATTCCAATTTCGCGACACCATTTTCTGTCCCCTTGTATCGAATTATTTTTAACTTTTGGGAAGCCTTTTTTGTCCGTTCTCTTTTTGTAATTTTCCACAAACTTTTTTACCCTTATCCTTGGCATGATACTTGTATAAGTTTCAACAATTCACACTTTTATCCACAATTTAAGGAGAATACATTCTTCTGGAATGAAATTGATATTATTATTATAAATACACTTCTTACATTCACAATAGGCATTATCGTAAAACACAAAAATCACCTCATGACGTTAAAATACATCTTCAGACAAACCACTAAGTACCCTGTATCATACATTTTAGTCCTAAACTTCAACGCCAAGCAAGAGACCATACGCTCCAGCCATCGGACAGCCAAATCTATGCTAACGCAGTCTTTCTGCCAATCGTTTCTGACCTGGCAGCTGTTGGACCACATCCTGTTCAACCCTGCGCTGTGGATCCACACCCCGGCAGCGGTCCAGGCGAGGCTGTACTGCTACCTGGCCACCGACTTCCTGGCTGATGCCCATATCTACGGAAGCGTGAGGCGAGTCAGTACGGTCTTGCAGACTGTTCACACGTTGAAGTTCTACTACTGGGTTGTGAATCCGAGAGCGAAGAGTGGGATCACGCCTAAGGGACTGGGTAAGTTTCCATTTATAATTTCGTACATTTATTAAGAGTAAAAGTTTGATTCTGATAAAGTTTGATTGTGATAGCCCAGTGTCTAGGAAATGCAATTCACAATCGTGAGGACGTAGGTTCGAAGGTTCGAACCCGCCTGCACCTCTGTGTGTTTTTCCAAATGTAAATATATGGATTTGTCGTCACCACGGGCTTTATCAGTGAAGCTAGATATCGAGATGAAACCCACATGTTTCAACAATCTTTCGAGGTCATGCGTCATCCGCCAATCCATACTGGGCCAGTGTATTGCATTATGGCCTTGACTCTCTTTTCTTGCGGGAGAAGGCTCCGAATCCCAATAGTGGAAGCATTTAGTGGTCTGCTTGTACTGATTCTAATTAAGTGTGATAGTTCAGAAGTTTAACAAATTATCTAAGACTGAATCCAGATAATCTAGAACTTTTGATTAGAATTAAGAGTTATTTTCTAAGTAAGTGTCATTGCTCAAATTATAACATGTGATGTTTCAGAGGGTCCCCGACCAGCGCACAAGGACATCCTCACTATCCGCGCGTACATCCTTCTATTCCTGAAGCAACTCATCATGATCGGGAACGGAGTCAAAGAAGACGAGCTACAGTCGATACTCAACTACTTGACCACCATGCATGAGGTACGGGGGACTGTTAATGTTGAAGACGATGGAAAACCTACTACTATTTTAAATGCGAAAGTTTTGATGTATGTTTGTTTCTTAAAAATATCGGAACGGGTGAATGGATCGGGTTGAAATTTAAACCATTATTAGATTTTATTTATTTATTTATTTACCATCCATTTTGAATTGATCAATTTGATCAGTTCTGTATTATTCTCAGAAATATCTGTACAACAGCTTTTATTGACGATTATTGAAATCTTTTGCTAGACTATATTCATTATTCAATCATCTGTGATATTATTCATTTGATTTGTAGGGATGTATTTAATAAATGAATAAAATTTGATTCTAATTGTCATTTCAGGATGAGAACTTACATGATGTCTTACAAATGCTGATCTCTCTGATGTCTGAACATCCCAGCTCGATGGTTCCTGCTTTTGATGCTAAGGTAAGAAATTGAATACCGTCTTTTCTTATAAAATATAGAGTGACAGGCTGGCAGGACATGTGCCTGATGGTAAGTAAACCGCCTAACCAATACAGCACAGTGAGACGCAGCCAAAGGAAGATGGAGTTTTATCAAATTATTGAAATAACAATGAGCAAAGATATACATACATAGGTAGAGTACCAAACATTCGGAGTAAGGGGTTGTGACGTCACGTCTTCGTAAAAATCGTACAATGAAGTTACGTCACTCGAGTGTAATGAGCGTATTTCTGCATGTTTCTGAATACCACATTGTAACTGGTCGCTGAATTGTACCCAGGGTGGTGTGAGGACCATCTTCAAACTGCTGGCGTCAGAGAGCCAGCTCATCCGGTTGCAGGCGCTTAAGTTGCTCGGATTCTTCCTCAGCAGGAGTACCCACAAGTAAGCCGCTACCCTGTTTACTTTCTTTTCAATTGTTGAACAACTAAAGACTGTGCTTTTTCATGTGTTTACTATTTTAACGTCTACACTGTAGCATGCGTTGACCGACGTATTGTCTCAACGTTTATATTTTTGTCATAATTGACATATATGTCGTAATTTGCATATTTGTCATAATTGACATATATGTTATAATTGACATATTTGTCATAATTGACATATTAGTCATAATTGACATATTTGTTATAATTTACATATTTGTCATAATTGACATATTTTTCATATATGTCAAATTTGTCATTTATATCAAATTTAATCATACATACTTGTCATATCGTTCAAGGCGTAAATACGACGTGATGTCCCCTCACAACCTGTACACGTTGCTCGCCACGCGGCTGGGCGCGGGCGGCGAGGCGCTGGCGCTGCCGGTGTACAACGCGCTGTACGAGCTGCTGACCGAGCACGTGGGCCAGCAGATCCTCTACACCGGGCACCCGGAGCCGCAGCCGCACTTCCGCCTCGAGAACCCCAGTACGTACCGAACCTACCCACTAATCATAACCTTCGAAATTATGGCTTCATATCTAGGTTGTACATTTTTGTCCAAGCGGTCATATGTGGCCGCGACTTTACCGCTCCTTTAGACCTTGACGTCGCGACTCGCGGCTCTTATGCAACGATGGGAAGGAAGGGTTAAACAGCATTCACTACGAGTAGCATGAGCAGCAGTGCCGGTTTAAGGATTACCAACGCCCTGGGCGAGATTTCTACGGCACCCCCTTTCCTCATGAACGCGAGGGGGAAAAGGATGCTGCGCCGTAAGGTAAGCGGATTTTCCGCTTAATTCAGCCCGAGCTTCTATCGTCCAGTGTTTTTCAACGCTCCAAGCTCGTCTTTCCATCGTGTTGGAGGATCCAAGTTCCAACGGTCACGCGCCTGCACTCTCCTTGAAAACGGCTGTCGAATGTGGATTAAACTTAAGTCAGACTGGAATTATTGCTACAGTGTACATGGGCTATCCTTGAAGTCATTTAAAATATGTAACAGCCATGCTAGTTTTCTTACTAAGATACTTGGATCATTATCCAATGTTAACGTTAAAGTGTTAACTGTAGAGAAAAAAAAAGGTGTGTGCTTAAGACCACACGGCAGAAGTGAAAACTTCATTAAATAGCTGATTTTTGTATTAGGTAGGTATGTCGTATTATAATAAAATATTATGGATCGTATTAGTTGAATAAACGAGTAAAACAAGCCAGAAATTAAAGTAAATATTTATTGAAATTTTATTTATATACAAAGTAGCTGTTACCCGCGACTTAGTCCGCGCGAAATAAATACTAAGGTTACATACTCAGGCAGTACTTATTTGTATACACATTTATGGTTAGTAAAAAAAGTGTCCATGTTCAAAAAGTTGTTGGCCGGGGCCGGCTTTTTAAAAGTTACTCCAACTTTGTATGCATTCATACGGTGCACCCCTATGATGCCCCTAACATTGTCCGCAAAAAGGTTGGTGAGTGTAATAGGATTTTTGTTACCGACTTTCTCCTGTTCCGTCGATTTCACATACACTACAGTCTCCACTACGATTTTCTGGGAATAGTCTCTTTCTCTTATAAAGGGGTTTTCTAAATAGTTTGTAAGAAACATTTTCACTTGGATTTGGCTTCAATAGTTTTCTTTTTCTGGTCTGTTCGACGGGGTCACCCCCGTCGCTAGCGACGCTCATATTTATTTATACTATTGACTATATGTATACAAAACTAAATATTTACACGAAAGAAACGAAATATTTACACAGCAAAACTAATTAATTTGATTGTGAAAATTATAAAGGACCCGTCGTGTTTTCCCGCCCAAACAAAAGTCTTTTGGAGTTGGTAGCCGTCAGTGTTGCCACTATGATTTTGAGCTTGTCGCCAAATAGTTATGAAACAAAGTCGCCGGTTTTGATTGAATTATTAAGGGAATAACAGTCTGGAAGAATACATAAGCTTTTTCCTTCTCCAACCTTCTACACTACACTAGTATATTCCCCTTAATCTAAAAACCCTAAATCCGCTAAAAGGTTTTAAAAATTCGCCAGTTTCAGCGACAAAGTCGCTAAAGTGTCAACACTGGTAACCGGTAGCGATCAGCGAGAGAGAGAGAGAGAGTATCTATTGTCCCATGTCCACCTCTAAAAATTATCTTTCTCGATCTGTCACTTTTGTTGACCACATTATCTTTCTCGCTCTAGCATCCCGAGCTTACCCGAAATTTCTTATCATATCCGAGCGTGATGATCACGTGATCATAAATCCATTTCACAGCCCACGAAAATTCTGTTCATAGCGCGCCTAAAGAAGTTTTCACTTCAAAAAGTACTCAAACCGCAAACAGGACTACTATACAGACATTTATTTTTCCCTTTTCGTATATTCTAGTGATCCTGAAGGTGGTGGCGACGCTGATCCGCCAGTCGAAGCAGACGGAACAGCTGCTGGAGGTGAAGAAGCTGTTCCTCAGCGACATGACGCTGCTGTGCTCCAACAACCGCGAGAACCGGCGCACGGTGCTGCAGATGTCTGTGTGGCAGGTCTGTGGGAAGATTAGATATTCCAACTTAATTAATTTACATTGTTGACTATTGTTACAGTCGTTGATGGTCTCAAGTTAAAAAAAAACTCGTATCCTCTTAGCAATAACCCTATTGCTAAGAGAATACGAGTTTATAGAGAAGATACCGGACTGGGTCAAAATTACACCATCCTAATTAGTCCGTCAGCTAGATCATGGAAAAATATTGAACACGTATTTTTTGTTTTTTCATAATACTAAAAATCGTCAAAGATATAGACCATCAAACTTCGAGAGTGGGGGGTCGCGACGTCACTCATGAGTAAAAATCGTACGCACAAGTGACGTCACACGAAACTTCGAAGCGCTGTCTGTATCTTCGTCATTTTTTGTTTGTGACACAAAAGAAAAAATACGTGTACAATATTTTTTGGCAATCTAACTAACGGGCTACTTAGTTTTTTTGAGGATTGTACCCTATTGAGGCATTGCTCGACATTATCCTTGACAATGTTAATCGATTTTTTGGGTAAGATAGTCTGAAAGATTTATTTTCAACCCAATCATGGTATTTCACGCCACGCCGTGGAGTCCAAGATCGTGAAAAAGTCTATGCATTTTGCATAATAATAGAACAGAATACTCTCTCATATCTAATGTAAGCTTTGTTAATAAATAATTTAAATCAAATGTAACCAAATGTGGACGAGGGAGGGATCAATAAATGACTTACTTTCTGGTGTAAGTGAACATCTCAGTGACTTATTACTGGAGAGGCATATGTCCTGAGGTGGACGATTGTGGGGTGATTATGATGACGATGATGATGTGAGTGAAGATCACCAAATACATTTTAAATGAAAACACGGGTAACTCACGTGATACCACGGTTTTCATTTAAAATGTGTAATAACCACGTTCGTTTTCATACTAAAATCACCAAATTCAGTAACGTGTGCCGTGTATGGTCCAGGAGTGGCTGATCGCCATGGCGTACATCCACCCGCGCTCCAGCGAGGAGCAGAAGCTGTCTGACATGGTGTACTCGCTGTTCCGCATGCTGCTGCACCACGCCATCAAGCACGAGTACGGCGGCTGGCGCGTGTGGGTCGACACGCTGGCCATCGTGCACTCGAAGGTACACCCACTCCAGTTCCATTCAATCATTTATTTATCAATTTGGTACACTTTTGTACACTTATGAACGTCAAATCATGGAAATATTAGGTAGGTACACAATGTCAGATAAAACAAAATGTAAGCAAAACAAAACAGTATCATAACAAACAACATTTATTACAGTTCATTAAAGTTGTCTAGTTTCGAGTGTTTCAAAGCCTTTTGGTTCCCTGAAAATATTGTATTGGCTACTTTAGTCAAAACTTTTTTGCCGATTTAAAAATTCTAAGTTGTTAGATTACTTCTACTTGTACACAGTTTGTTCACCCGAAAGCTGGGCGAAGGGTTTAGTCTGTCATTGCTTGCAGGCTTTTAATTTTCATTGTCCGGTTCAATGGTTAAGAAGACTTTCATTGATATACTGCTACTTCAGTTCTATTCGAATCTTTACCGACTATCTTCTATTGCAGGTGTCATACGAAGAATTCAAACTGCAATTCGCTCAAATGTACGAACATTACGAGCAGCGGCGAGCAGACAACATCACCGACCCGGCGGAGAGACAACAACGACCCATCTCCACCATATCCGGCTGGGACCGACACACGGACAACCAACCGCGAGTCCTCCCAGACACGGATGAGAGTGTCGATAGTTCACCGTCATCCGTTCGCAAGCAAAACGTTCTAAACCACGCCGCGCAAACGGAAATAGGCAAAGGACTATCTCTACGCGAAGTGGAATCCTGCAGTTGTGACGACCCACGGACAGCCATGTACAGTGAAATGTGTAAAGTGCATAACAAAGACAGTGATAAACGAGATAACGAAGTCGAACACGTCATCGATGAAGAACCTAGTGACGTCAAAAACGAAGCCGTCGAAGTCGATACCGATCTGACGCAGCTAGAAAATAAACTACTAGAAAGTTCCGAATCGGGAATTGCTACTTTAGAAGAAAAAACCGAAACTTTGACGAGGCAAGGAAGCTTAGATTACATTCCAGTTAGAGACGTAGGAGATACTATTAAAGATGATATTACTGATAATACGGATAAAAGTGAAGGCTTACCTTCTAGCTTGTCCGTCAGTGAAACGGCGAGCCCAGAAAGAGTCGCCGAACTAAACGTAGGTACTGAGAGACAATCTGAATTGTCAGATCCGTCCGAATTGTATCTAACGCCGAGTGAAGCCACTAGTCCTAAGAAATCTTTAGAAAAGACTGACACTGATGATGATGTAGAAGATCCTAAACATATAGCGGTTAATATTGTCAACGACGTGTTGTCGATTGCGTTGGAGACTGTAAGGTTAAAAGCTGACGACGACACGGATTCCGGAGCGATATCTGGCGGATTGCATTCTGAAGGTAACACACCAAATGGGCGAGAAGATTTCGAACAAGAAATCGAAGAAATGATTGACGAGGAGCGAACTGCTGAAATGATCGCGAACGACATAGTCACGGATATTATCAACAATGTCGTACCTGACACTGAAACAAGTGAAAGCGTTGAAGAACCTGAACATATAGTTGAAGAAAACAGTCCTCAACTAGTGATTCCTTCAGATCATCCTCATGAAGGTAACGTATTGCCTCTGGATGGTGAATTTTTAGTCAATTCTAGAAACGACGAGTCTGAAAAGACTGAAACCGACGAGGCTAAAGAACTTAGCAAAGGAGTTGATGCTGAGAAAATTGAGACTGAAACCGAAACACCAGAAGAAGAGAAAGCGCCGGAAATCCCGGCGATTTCAACGATTAGTGAGAATATTGCAAACAAGGAATTGGAATCAGAAGAGAGTCGACTTTCTTCAGAAACTGACAGAGATAAAAGACGTGTTAGTCTACCGGGAGACAGTGAGATGAAACAGGACGGCAATAGAACGGAGGGTGTCGCTACTCAGGGGACTAATACGTCATCACCAAAAAGGCCAAGGAGTGCTTCTACTAGTACACAAGTGGATTCAAATCATTTTGGTAAGGGCAACTTTTATTGTTGTATAGAGCTTAAAATATTTGGATGTACATATTGTACAGTTGTAAAGCATTTTAAGTATGATGTTGTTTATCATACGAACTAAAATATTGTTTCTTGTAACTCTATGGTTTAATCTCAAGTATGAATAAAATACTCGTAGTTAGCCCTGATGAGCTAGTGGCGTCGTAGTGAGATCGTGACTTCAAAATCCACCTGCATCTCTGAGTATTTTTGAAGTGCAAATGTAGAACCTATAAGTTTATCACGTCATTATTATTAGTTTTGGTAAAAATCGTATCTTAATTTTTAACCCGCGACCAAAAAAAGGGGTGTTATAAAGGTTTGACGTCGATGTCTGTCTGTCTGTGTGTCTGTCTATGGCACCGTAGAGCTCATATGGATGGACCGATTTCGATTGGGTTTTTTTATTTGAAGGTTATTTTTTGTGCGGTGTTCTTAGCTATGTTTGGTTAATATCGATTCAAGATGGCCGCCTCTACAAAATGGCGGTCAAAATGTTTCTTCACAACCTACCTACCTCAATATGTGTGTCAAATTAAAATGGCTTGATTAGTAGAATACTAAACACTATGACAAAATTCAAATCCAAGATGGCCGCCACGACAAAAATTTTACTACTACCTCAATATGGGTATCAAATGAAAGGTCTTGACTAGTAGAATGTTGTACAGATTACAAATCCAAGGTAGTCGGGGGTAAATTTTTTTTTTTATTTTGTTCATGTTGCTTAGTATTTTTTTTATTTTAGATTCCTTATCGTTAAGTGTGTAACCATCGTGTATGTCCCCGCAGAATCGAAGCGTCCGTCGCGTTGCTCCCGCGCCATGTTCTCTCCGGGCCCGACGCGGCCTCCCTTCCGCATCCCGGAGTTCCGCTGGTCCTATATCCACCAGCGGCTGCTGTCTGATGTACTGTTCTCACTCGAGACAGACATACAGGTGAGACACTGGATTTGATATGACAACGTCTAATAAATCGATGAACGCCGGCCGGCCGATCGAAAAGTGCCACGTTACGCTCATTGTCCCTTTAGGGCGGCGCCTTCATATTAGGTCGCAAGTAGTGCGGCAACAGCACGGTAGTAGCAGCGCGACAGTCGCGCTGTTCATAGGCGACAAACTTCTATACTAGAAAGAGCCGCGCGACACGAAATGGTCATAGCGGACAGCAGCGCGGGAGCCGCGCGCGATCAGTCGGCATCGAGTCAGTGTTGCAAACGCTGTACGCTGTACAACGGTTGTATTTGTAATGAGAAGGTTGCAGAAAGGAAGGCAGGAAGGTTGCTGTCGCGCGGCTGCCGCGCTGCTTGCGACCTAATCTGAAGGCGCTCTTACGCTCGTTGTACGCTTGCGCCGCATCTGTCTCTCTTCCACTCGATTGGATTGTATTCAGTCATTTCATCAATGGTTTGTTATGACGTTGTCACGTTGAACTATCGTCCGTAAACCGACTTTACACACAATCATTTTTGTTTTACTTGAAGACTTTTTTCGTTGAGCACTTTTCAGTAGGGATTTTTTTTGGGTTTGCGTTGCCGACATGCTAATGTAGCGTCGGTGAGGCGGCGGAGCAACAGAGCGAGACTGTGTTAGACACGTTCGAGTTCTAGGTTCCGAGTTGGCCTGCACCATCTTCTAGTGGTAGCACTCTTTGCAGAGTCCGCTTAGAGAAGTAGCCTTTGACGTAACCGCATTATGCGAGCATCACTGTGTTTTGGTTTGAAAGGCATTGTTTCCAGAGAAATTACAGGGCATAGAGATAAATCCTCTTATATCTCTGGGTGTCGAGCACAGTGCAGTACTAAATAATGATTTAGGCTCTTCCATGTTCCAATAGCTGCGTGACACTGTGCAGTTATGGGCAGGCGTGTTACTATCAGACACTGAAGTTGTCCTAGTCTTTCCGTCACTCTATACAAGAAAAACATAAATTGTTTTTACCATGTGATCCAAGATAACATCAGTAGAGAATATGACTAATAGTTACATAATTCGTGTTTTCAATTTCGTCAGGTGTGGCGAAGTCACTCGACCAAGTCCGTGATCGACTTCGTGAACTGCAACGAGAACGCGATCTTCGTGGTGAACACGGTGCACCTCATCAGCCAGCTCGCGGACAACCTCATCATCGCGTGCGGGGGGCTGCTGCCGCTGCTCGCCTCGGCCACCTCGCCCAACGTGAGTCCCCTTTGCCCAGCGCTCCGTATGTTACACGAATGTCTCTCTCTTCGCGTGTTGTAGGAGGCAGGGTTGTTTTTGACATATTTACAGCGGCATGGTAGATCAAGATCCTCCGTTAAGTTGGATCTAGTAGAACCTAGGTGGACAATTAATAATCCACATAGTAAAACACAACACAGATCAGAATAAAAACGCATGCACGGTTTTGTGACTTGACCATGACGGTACGACTCAATTTGCTGTGGAGACTTTAATCAGTTAGATAATGGCCAACATTTTGGTTAGCGAGTTCGGGCGCTAAATACGAAAAAAATCTGGTGGCCCACTCCGGATCGCACCTGGTGCAAAGGCTGGCCATTGCAATCCAGCTTGTCAGTGCACCCAGTATATTGGATACTTTTACACTGGGTTCAGTTCGAGGTGGGTTCGTAGATGAGTGACGAATACTTATCTGTTTTGAATTATAATAACAATTTTATTGAATTCTTTAATTTTTAACCCACGACAAAACGGAGACGGTATATCCGTTTAGGATGAGAGGATGTTTGTGCAAACATATGTTGCCATTTTTCTCCAAAACTATTAGTCCGATTTTGCTGCAGTTATCCATCATGGGTTTAGGTTTGATGGGTGCATGTTTCTAAATAAGTATATTAAATAAGTATTTAGAAACATGCACATTCGCTGACAACGCACTAGAGGGCGATGCAGCAATCATTTTGAATGTGCAAAATGTGTAAATAAATTTTGATTTTATTTGCGAAATTTCGTGATACGGAGATGTACCTACGGCCTTTTGTTTGTAATATCATGAGCTGTGTGCTTCGGTTTCTAGAATGAGTTGGACGTGATCGAGCCGACGCAAGGCATGCCGGTGGAGGTGGCGGTCACCTTCCTCCAGCGTCTGGTCAGCATGGCTGATGTGCTGATCTTCGCCAGCGCGCTCAACTTCGCCGAGCTCGAGGCCGAGAAGAACATGTCCAGTGGGGGCATCCTGAGGCAGTGCCTGCGGCTGGTGAGTGGGGGAGACTGATGTAGAATCTGTAGTCTGCTGTGCTGTTTAACGGAAGGTTTAAATTTCGGATTTGCTCTCTAAACTGAATCTTGTGGTTATTGTGACGTTCGTTGTCAATTTTTATGTTTCAAATCACAATATTCTTGAAGATTTTTATTTTATGTTGACGAATGTGTGAATACTACCTGGTTATAAATTAAATATGCTGGTCGTATACTACCCGTGGACAAAACTAACATTGATAAATTGGTGAACAATCTTTGAAAGATTGACAAGCTTCGGTCGATGCAGTAAATACATACTTCTGGTATTATTCCGAAAAAAGTGTAGTGTGATATTGAATATTATTGTCTAAATAAAGAAAAACTAGGTTAAATTTGATTTGATTTGATAAATTTAAAATATGATAAACAGCATAGCAGACTTTGTAATGGTAAATTTGACTGATCATTTATTTTTCTCTAGTCAGAAATTTAGAAAATGACAAAATAGTTTCTTCAAAGTGTTTAATCTAAAACTAGTTGATTCATAGCATTAACTGATCCATGATGAATATAGTAATGAATTACATTTATAGTGATTTACTCGTATGTAGCGGAATCATAGCCAGTATATTTATATATATACCTATATATTTCTTTATAGTGATTGAATGTACTGTTCCTACCTATATCTAGTTTTAGTTTTACTTCTATGAGGTGGCAAGCTCTGTTTAAAATGTATCGGCTTTTTCTATTCAAAATAATTAGACTTAATTAAATAGAGTTTGATGCTCGTCACGAACATACACAACACTATGTGTGGACTTTGCTTTGTATTCAAATCTGTTTTAGCGCCTCTAAACCGACATCTTTGGCGATAAGATATGTGGTTGCAGTATCAGATATTGGATATTGTCACTACGGTATACAGGTTTAAAAGTTAATAGCACTAAATAGCTATAAAATGTTACTACCTAAAAACATACCTACAGATCGACATAATCTAGTATTAGTATTATGTAATATTTGTGTGTTAACTTGATGGCGACTGATTGATGCGCCTTACACGCATGATAATATATGATATGAGAAATAATAAAAACCGTTGGACATTTTCTGGTCCAAATTTGTAACATTTTGTCAAGTTTGCTGCCAAAGTGACTAAGATCTGTAACGAGCCGCGAATAAGTTTCAATCTCGAACGTAGACGCGGAGCTCGCCACCCGTCCTATTAGCGTAGCCTAGCTAGCCCTAGCTTCTAGCCTCTCGCGTGTGTGTGTAGGTGTGCACGTGCGCGGTTCGCAACTGTCTGGAGTGCAAGGAGCGGCAGCGGTTCGCCGCCCGCCCGCCCAGGGGCAATGACTCGCCAGAACACAAGGTAACTCGACGGGGACGCTGGGGCCTTTACCCGACGACGCTGGGGCATTTACTCGACGTCACTAGGGCCTTTACTCGACGACGCGGGGGCATTTACTCGACGACACTAGGGCCTTTACTCGACGACGCGGGGGCATTTACTCGACGACACTAGGGCCTTTACTCGACGACGCTGGGGCATTTACTCGACGACACTAGGGCCTTTACTCGACGACGCTGGGGCATTTACTCGACGAAACTAAGGCATTTACTCGACGAAACTGGGGACTTTATTCAACCTTTGTACTGTAGAGGTAGCGATAGGCCCAAATCGTGAACCTTTTCCTTTTGAAGTCAGTTAAAAACAATCGAACTTTGTTAAATCATTTAATGTTAACTTTATACCTCGATGTTGATTTTGGACGGAGGTTGAGTCTTCTAGTGACCACGGCGTTTCTAATGATGAAACGTTAAAATAATTAAATAATAATTTTGATCGTGATGAAGTATTGTATAGTGTTTTACATTATGTGTTCAAATAGCGAAAGTTTTAAAACGATATTTATTAAATCCCTCCTAAAATTGACTGCTGAAAACTGTCGTACTGCCCGTAGATTTCACTGGACTCTTTCATGTAGGGCTGAAACTCGTTGCAGTCTCCGCCTGGGGAACTATCACACCCTTGCTAGTTATTCTACCGCCAAGCTGTAATGTGCAAACGTCTCTGTGTTTGCCACAGTTTGAAAAAAACATGCTACGTGCGACCCCTTACTATGTTTCTTTCGGGTTTCAACGTTCATGGTCACTGTGGACTTTATTGCCAGTTGATACGGTTTAAATTTCGGTGGTATGGTTTAAATACTTTTAATGGGGGTTGCAAAGGACATTAATTTGATGCACATAGTCACGAATACTTTCACGAATGATGGTTTTCTCTTAGGGCCTAAACGTGGATGTCTATTGTGGACTGACTGTGAATTTACTGATGTGTGGAATATAGTTGAGGCGCGAATGTAGTGAACATTCATTGGATTGGGTGTCACTAAAACCAAACATTTTAATAATTACCAGCTGGTTTGGGTATGATGTAACATTTATGTACTCTATAATTATCTCCATAACATACAACTATATCCCTATAACATTAAAACTAATCCCTTTACTAATATTAGTGTCTTGACAATTTAACGTATAAAAAAGTACCTATTTCGTACCTTGTTAAAGTAATTTACACCTTATTAAGTTGAGTCCAAAAACAAAATTTAAGTTTTTAGGAATGTTGTAGTAGTACCCTGCACAAAAAATATGAGGAAACTGTGATAATAACAAAACAATGGTTAGATACTTATTCTACTATGTGAGATACTCTGCTGTTCCCAGATTACAAATTGCACATTTTTATTTCCTTCTTTTGACACGAGTATTATTCCCTATTGTAAAACTTTGCACACTCTACTAGGAAATCATAAAGTGTAGAATAGAAAAAACTACGCCCAAAACGACCCTTAAAAGTAGAGAGAGACCCTTCCTTATTCATTGTGGCGTTATTGTAAAAATGAAAGTTTTATTGCTCTTGTGTCCTTGTTGTATTAGGGTATCATGGTTAGGTATCGCATAATATATTTTTTTTATTTGTCCCAACTTATACCATAACAAAAGAATAGCTGGAACTTTCAATAAATCTGTCAAAGTGGGGAGGGACGAATCTATTGTTTGTACGCACCCAGGCAAACGAATTTGTTGCTATGTGGTCGTATCAATCTACCAGGGCATCAGAAAGTAGTAAGAGCAGCAGATTCCAAGGATCGTTGTTCAATACCTTTTGGAAAGCTCAGTTTAAGCGTCTTTTGTGATAAAGCTTTTATTCTTTTGTTAAAATATGGCCCTATGGATACGTGTTTGCAAAAAAAAACGTTCGTCATGTTAGAGGTACCTACTTAAAAACATGGTTTCCCCAAATAGAATAAAAGTTTTTTCTAAATCACAATAGTAAATATTACTTCATTACAAAACACATATTTATTTCGCATTTCTTTTGTTCAAGTTCAATCAAGTGGACATTTGTCACCTTGAGATCATAACACATACGAGGGTAGCATAACGCCGCAGAAGACTTCCAAAAAATCATCTCATAAAAGCTTTCCTGGGGAGGTCCCCCAATATTCAAAGTGTCACCGTCATTGCGTCATAAATCCATTAATATGGTAGTAGGGTATCATAAACGTCAGAAGAGTTTCAAATTCATCCAAAAATACTTTCTATGTTTTGTTAGATTCGTTTTCCTCTTTTGTGTTTTCGACTCATGGCAGAAAAGGCACCCTATCGTTAAAATAGACACCGTCATCCCTTATTGGTTTCTCTCAGAGGGTCACAAAAAATTATACGCATCGAATACAAAAACGCACAAAAGCACTTCTCTTGAAAATTAGCCAATGGCAGAGTAGCTACAAAAATCCCTTTCCTAAATTTCTGTTGTGCTCTCCTCATACTTTATGATGTTCTAGTACTGCGTCTGTAGTTAAAATTATTCAAATAACTTTCTGAACGTTATCACGTTCAAATAAAATCTGTACGATATAGTTCTGTGCGATACGATAATTCAAATAGTTACATTTAATTTCATTATAACTAACGCATCTAAACTGTTAAACTATGATAAATTCGGAAGACCTTTAAACGACGCCTGAATAGGAAACTTTTGGCAGACGTTTTGTACCTTAGACGTTACCTGTACCTTACTTGGCAAGGCAAGGTCCAGTGTTGTTAGTCTATTCTGGATGAAAAAGAACTAAAACCAGAATAATATCTGTGCAAGGGCAAGGAACAAGGGCAGTTCATTTTTTTTATTTAATTGTTGTGTAAGTATGAACATTTTCAATATTGGGAAAATATTATATATATTGGATAAAGTTTCTAATTATTGGGATCTGTACCGCGGCTTCCACATTGCACCGCTCACGAAATTATAAAATCTAAAAGCAAAATTTTAACAAAGACACACAGAGAACCACCACACACGCTCAAACCCTTAGGATCTTCTACCCCTTCTGGATTGCATGCACTTTTTGACTTCCCTAACACGACTACAAGACTCTCAAAATTGTTAAATAACACAATCTTTGCATGACCCTCTTCTGCATTACGAACAGACTTCCTAGTTGATGCATGCTACGTAATATTATATTTTCAGAAATTAGGATGTTTATTACTATTTACACTTGGACTAACAAATTTGGTAACAAATACATTTTAATTGCATTTATTGGTGTTTATAATAAATGATTTATTGATACAGAGTGTGGTGGCGAGCCTAGCCGACGCGTCTAGTCCAGTCAAGGACCCGGAGCGATTGTTGCAGGATATGGATGTTAACAGATTGAGAGCTGTTATTTATAGGGATGTTGTAAGTATTAGAATTTTTGCTTTTCAATTAGAATTCTAGTTAATTTCTTTGAATTCACAATTTTGTCCAAAGATGATCGAGGACATTTGAATAGGTTATATCAGTTTATTAAGTTGTTCGAGAGTAAAGGAATAAGTGAAGATTGTGACTTCAGGGGTGATCTATCTTATAAGATCAAATGTAAGACAGATCAGATGAGAATGATTTGTCTATATTACTCAGTCATATATGAGATTAGCTCCAATATGACACATTTTGCTAACATTGAAGTCATCAACTTCGACGGTGTCGTGATTGAAGAAACAAAACTACATCAAAGGGCGACAGTATCAGCTTTTCGGCAGAATTCCTTTGACAGCTATGATTAGGACTTGAGAGAATGTAAAAACTATTACATATTGAACGATGAATATTCCAGGAGGAAACGAAGCAGGCCCAGTTCCTGTCTCTAGCGATAGTTTACTTCATATCGGTGCTCATGGTGTCGAAGTACCGCGACATCTTGGAGCCGCCCGCGCACGCGCCGCCCGACTGCGCGCGCCGGCCGCACCACTCGCACGAACATCACGGTATGATCATATATTTACAAATTTTACTTTTAGGCGTAAGTTTTATTTAGGGCTCTAGAAGTGGATGCTGACAATTATAAATCTTTTGAAAACCAATTTTGTTATTTTGATTAGAAATAGGCTTTTCAAGTGGGAAGCCAGATTAGAGCTATACCTTTGGTGCTTAGAATGAGGGTACATAAAATGGTTGCTTGGGCGCACTAATAGTATGATCCACAGGGTGCCTTCTAACGTTGAATACACTCATTTAACCTTTTACCTTCGTTATTACTTATCTAATTTGTCATTTTGTGCCGGCAGAGATTGCGAAAAATGTGCCTTAATTTGCAGTATTAAATTTATTTAGTTTTGTGTCGTACTAGGTTTTAGAAAATCTAAATTGATTGTTTTGGGTTTACTTGGGTTTTGGAGGAAATTATTAGGCTTATTTGTAGCAGTTGTGATTACATTGCATTTTAGGATTGATTTATCAATTACACTTACTTTCTCTATATTCTACAAACACTTTTTAGAAATCATTCAATTATATTTTGGTTTTTGTGACTTAGGAAATACGACACACAATAGAGTACTGTTAAAGTGTAGCAGTATTAGTATCTGATACATAATATGAATGTAGCAAATTCATATTTGAAGTGAAATCCTTCATAAAGTTTGTAAATATTATCTTGGAATAGACTAGTAATATGTTGCACAATTCTAAATTATTAAGCATCCACAATCTATGTAGTAGTGTTTATATGTTTAATATATGATATGAATAATATAATTTTGTGTTTTAGGTATGTTTCTATCTTGTTTAATTTAGATATCTCTTATTATTTACTTTTTACTCTACAATCCATAGAATTATCGGGTTTGTTTAGAATTATATCTGTGACCGCTATTTATTTGCTTCTTATTATATTATTATGCTTACTGCACAGGATATCAGTTTAAATATATTTATAGTTATATTATAATTTTATTTTATTGGTAACGATGAGAATAATATCACTATCATTATCTTCATCATTATAAACAGGCACATTTGAAACTAACACATCTACGTCTAATGTAGCATTAGAAATTTTGATTTATCGAAGATGTTACAAGATATAAGGGCCGTACACTTAGACAATTTATAATTTAAATTAGTTTTCTAAAAACGTTGCAATACTTATAGATGTTTTAGTTTAAATCTCACCAAATAAAGTCCTGTGCTAAATCAAAAGAAAGTTACTAATAGACTTGTATATCTGAAGTGTGTCGTTTCTCCTTTTTTCACGCCGCTTGAATTACGCGTCACGATTTGGGAACACTGGTAAAATCGTCAACATTTTACTACACTGCGGCACTGCATCACTTCACTACTTCATTCTTAACTGTCGATCGTTCGATTGTGATTTTTGTAAAATATCGTTTATCACATTATCAAACGATCGTGTTTTAACGTCACTATTAAATACTATTACTACACTTTTTTTAACATGTTCCTCTCTATTCGTATTATCGTTATAAACTCTATTATCTTCGAAATCATTGTCAAATTTGTTGATCACAATGATCTTGTATGGTTTGCATTATGTGTTTCCAATTTTTTTCTATTGGACTTATAAATCTGAAAAAAAAAACACGGACGTTTTGTTTTAACTTTTTTGTCTTGGTTTGTGGTATGTTTCACGACGTTCTTATGGTTTGTGTCTTGTTAACGTGGCACCGGTTGATGTTTCCAATCTTTGTGATTGTGTTCCTGTGAGCGTGTTTGTCGCGGTTGGTCTGTCGCTTGTCTCGGCAGGCTCCCGCCCGCTGTTCCCGCAGTGGTCCCACCACGTGTACCCCCAGTTCCTGCCCGGTGGGCACCCGGCGCACCGCCACCCACACACGCACTGCAAGCTCGAATGCGGGCAACACGTTAACAATAACACGCACGCACACACACGCATCGCTAATTACCACCGCGCTCACGCAGGTAACGCGGCCGTTGACGACGGTAAGAGGCGTTCGCATATATGATAGGAAAAGATATTGGCCAATAATGATACCCTGAGGAAGCCTTTTCAATTTCTCTTGAATACACAACTGTTGACAACTTTCGCCTGTTTAGGGCTGTAAAATTGTTTGAGAATATAAATAAAACATATAATAAAGCGTTTTTTTTAATTATGGTCAAATATAATAATAAGGTATTTATTTTGTTCTTTAGATTTTAAATGATCGAATCACTAACACAAAAAAATACAAAAAATGAATGAAGTAGACGTTGACATGGAAATGGAACTATTGATTTGAATGTATAACATGTCATTAGCTTACTACTAACTAAAATCCATAACTGAGCTTTTGATGTGAACGCTTATAGTGTTAGAGAAGAATGGAAATTTTTCTAACAATATTTGTTGCTTTATGCTTCGCCGTTTTAACTAAAAGGTTCAATAAATCGTTTTATTTCATTCCTTTATCCTAAACTATCTACTTATGTCAATTTTAAAACAAAAATAATAAGTATGCGGACGCCTCAAATACACTATGTGGTCGATGTTCGCGGACACTGGTTTGTCTTGAACATGTTATTTACGATAATCATTACATTAAAAATAACTTTTATATCCTGACCTTCTTATTGGTTATGGTTTCAGCTAATCTGTTTTGTATTGTTTGCTTAAACTTCACGTGTAACTTGTTTCGGCAAAGAGAAGACGGCAAATGATTCTATACTACAGATTAGCCTTTTCTTAGATTCTTAATAAAATAATTGATTGTGAAACGGTAAATAAATAACAAGACAACGTAGTGTGAAATTTGCACCGCTTAGGCACAGCTTATCATTTGATTTCCTTACAGTTTAGTTGCAAATCATTTAATATAGAATTTTAAATGTAGACATTTAAAAACATGTAGATTATTCAGTTGATTAAAACATTAGTCATTTGATGTAGTTGTATTTTAATATAATCCGTTTTAAGAAACTAGAGTTTATAGTTGCGAAAGTCCCTATAGATAGTTCCAGTAAGACGATTACTAAACTTCCTGCTTATTGAAGCGAGCTTGGTCAATGTTGTCTTATTGAATGAAGTTTAGTAAGAAAATCTGCTGACGAATGTTTTTCTTTCCTTAGAACACAACGGAGACGATGTCGAATACGCAATGATAGTGGTTGATGAAAACAACTCTACCATCAATGATATGGATTCACCGTCTATGAAGGTAAGATTTAAAAGTGTTCTGTAGTAACTGAATTCAGTATTTACTACGAGTACGATTTAAATGTATGGTGATCGCATGTAGTTTGGTAGTAATCATTTAATGTATACAATTTTAACTTTTTATGTCGAAATTGCTGTAAAACATAAAGACTGACTCGAAATTGAAATTGCCACAATAAGTACTTTTAGTAGTTTAAAAATAATTTAACTCTCTTATAGATAGATTAGGTAATACAGAACTTTTCCTAGCATGGTTTCCAGTTCTTTCTTATTGGGTAACGAAACTTGAATTCCATTTTATACTTAGTAGTGTAGATTCTTATAAGATTTTAGATTAGACGTAGGTAGCTTTGAATGCATGTCATTCAAAACCCCTCTTAATTTTACTTCAACTATCATTACCAGATCCATACATTTTGTGTTTAGCAAATTATTTTGCTGTTTTAACCCATTTGTTTTGTTATCGATGTTGCTACATGAGAAATGCGTGTGAAAAATTTGTGTGAATTTTGTGTGATTTGTGGACGCTTTATTACATTCCTTTTTGTTTTGCTGTTGCAATAAAATAAATAAGGAGACGGAAGGAAAAGACACGAAAGAAGAGGCTGTGGCCAAAATAGAGACGACGACTGACGAACTGAAGCCTCACGCTGCGGACAAACCAAAGACAAGCGACAACCCCGAGCCGTCGCCGAGCTCGGAAAAAGAAGAGCCGCTATTCAAGTCGAGCCTCCGAGTGAAATTACAACCGAAACCAAAGGTCAGTTGAAGGAAATCCGCAAAGAGAGAAATCGGAGATATTACTACTATCTGTCTCTATTAGTTAATGCGTCTCCTTTAACTCTGGTGTTTGGGTCTTTTTGTAGTTGTAGCTTTCATTAAAATGGGACGCATCATGTGTACGACAATGTTTTACATGGAATAACTGTCAAATCCTGTGGAACTTGAAAAGATCTCATTTTAATGGAACCAATACCTGTTAATCTATTGCTGCCCTGTTATCTTCAATCGATGGGTGTTTTTGTATACTAAACGAATATTACTGTCCTGTTGTAAGCCTCCGACCTCGAGGTCAAAAACATTATCCGGAATAACGGTGTCAGTGGTCAATTTGGTTTGTAAACAATCTATTACGACACGAGTTTTAGTATTTACACTTTTGGCTGGTTTTGGAGACTCATCGAATTTAGGTTCACTTTGAGAAATGAAATCAGCTAGAACAAAAATGTCACTCAAATTATCTCTGATATTCAATCAGTTCATCCAATTCCAGTCATACACAAATACACGCTTGTCATAACATCAAACTACTGTGTGTTTTTAACAATAGTTGAAGCTAAGTTTACACTAAAAGCTCACAAACACAAAACTTGTAACACAAGCACTAAGCACATATAATGTAATTAATGTATCATATTTGATTAAGAAAAAGAACTGTAATTAATGTTAAAATTTTAAAGGTAAGATCGAATCTTCTCGTGAAAATTGGCCATTTGAATTGTAGTCTGATTTTGTATCGCCTGTGTTTGGTTTGTTGATTTGGTTTTCAAATTCATCAATGTTTCGGCATGGTGTGTGCTTTGCTTGCTTCTTCACTCTGTTTCAACGCATGAACCGTTTTGGCCTTATGTGTTTTACGATCTGCACTTACTATTGCAAAATCACTTTATATTAAATTCGAATAACACTTAGTTTTCAAGAAGTTTTTCAAGGTAAGGCAGAATTAATTGTCTCTTTGAATGTTAATTTCAACTCTTAAATATCAATGACAATTATTAAATATTTAACTATGTAAGAATTTGTGGTTTCAAACGACTTGAAATCTTGTTACCCTGTCAACAGAGCGTGGATTCGATTGAAGATGCCGGCTCTTTCCACTTAAATTCGACTGAGACCACGAACAATGACCCTGAGACGTCCAGCGAAATCGCTTTGGATGACAATAAGCTTCCGGTTAGTACTGTAAACTTATAAGCAGCCAATATATTATGTTAGAGGGAACATAACATAAGCATCACAGATTAAGATCTACCAGACTCCTCGGTACAGGGATGTTTTGCAAAGAGAGAAGAGTAATTTCACTAGAAGATCGCTTAACTAAATGATAAACGTTAACAAAGAGTGAGGTCGCGCAAAAAACGAGTCGCCGATTTGTATGGGAGATGATACGGGTGTGAAAGTTGTTAATGATGTATTGACATGATAAAGTGACGATGATAGATTGCGTATGGGACACAAAGAAGAAAAACGTACTGTGCAAATCCTACTTAGGGAAAAGGGCTGGGATTTGGTATTTAGCTAATTCTAGAAGAGAAGAAAATTAGACGATAGCGCAGAAAATACAATACATTTGAACATTGCACATTGTATTGTGTTTTCTAAGCTATCGTCTTATTTTGTTCTTAATAACCTTCGACATGGTATGTATATTTAAAGGAAATTCCCTTGGTTATTTTTGTGCTATCGTAAGCATAGGTAATGGGTATCATGTATCGTTATCCATCATCAATTGGTTCATAGTCGTTATTATAAGCCTGTACTCGTCCACTGCTGGAATCAGGTCGTTCTCATAATACGCCATATAACCCGATCGAGGGTCTTACGCCACCACCAGCTGACATGTCACCGTATTATCACTATACGACTGATACAATTATTAATTTTGATTTATGTGTATTTGTAGGTTAGCAACGACGAGTCCTGGACGGATGTGAATTTGAACGAAGATGGCGAACGGGGGCCAGCCACCATCACGGGTAGGACGAGAGACCACGAAGGAAATATTCATGAAGGTAGATATCCGACTTGATGCCTGAGTTTTAATTTATTGTTGGTGTCGACTCATTTATTCTTAGGACAAATCTTGAGTCGGCTGACTGATTATTATTGAATCTAAAATTGGTGTCGTGTGACTTATTGGTGTTAAGGGATTTAAAGAGGAGGTCGACAGGTTGGTGCCATGTCTGAGGGACTCGTGTTGGTGTTAGCTGACTTATTAATGGAGAAAAGCTAATATATCTGCTGATAAATCCTGAAGGGGAGGTCTAGATTGTGAAGGCTGCTATAGCAAAAATAGCTTATTTACGATTACCGGGTTCTGAGGGCTGGGCTGATTTCATAGAGTCGTCCGGGTCACTCAGTATATCTCTCGATCGCCGTCTACGGCGGAACTGGGACGCTGTTAAGCTTGTCGATTAATTTGACGCTCGGACTACAAAAGAGTTGGGGTTTGGGGGGGAAGCCGTATCAAAATAATTTAAATAGCGGCAGGAGACGAATTTCATGTACTGAGTGATCGAGGGTAACTCGAGATTGCAGTGCAAGTCACTGTTCCGTTCATACCACCGCGCCAAGAATGTCTTCGGTGGACATAAAATATTCAAATGTAGGTACTTTAGTACTGACGTACTCATACATAGTACAAGCTTTGCTTCCTTTGGAATCAGATCTGTGTGTGAAATGTCCACTAATATTTAGTTATTTATTCATATAGTTATTTACGGTTTTAATTTCAGATATAGACAAACAGATCCACATGAGGAACTCCGAGTCTCATCATCACATCCAGCAACGGCAAAACAGGAGCTTACAGGCTGCTCAGAGACATCTGCATCCTGTAAGTTCCGATCTTTTTTATTTGATTCATTTAGAGATTGATTTCATTATTTACTACATTCTTAGCTTAACTGTTTTTTATCGGATACATTTCAGAGGGAGTGCAACTGATCTGCGTGATCTAATACCGCCTTGCCTTTTTTTTTCTATCGGACTGCTCGTTGCTCCAAAAAGCGTCATTGTTTCACTGATCACGTGCTAAAGGCTCGAACGAGGATTTTCAATTTTTGTGATAAGAACGCCTAGGCTGTGTAATGCATTGGCTGTGTGGGGTTTTCCCGATGGTAACAATCGTGGTGATGGTTAAATTCTTGAGTGAATAGGGGTTTTTCTTGAATGGACCTGACTAGTAGAATACTAAACGCTATGACACATTTCAATTCCAAGATGGCTGCCAACGTTCCAACACAAAATGTCGATATTGTTTTTAACTTTCTCGATTTAACATAATATAAACACCATATATCTCCTCATTTCCTAATAAGACGACCCGCAATTTCTTCAGTCTTCTTGTGGCTACGGCGGTTGTGACGTTGCCGAAAACTTTAACGTAATTAAATAATAATTTTGATGGTGATTAAGTCTTGTACAGTGTTTATACAAAATGTCGGCTTTCAATTTACTAATAAAATAAGTAATGCACAATTGACTTCTAATAATTCCAGGATAATGAGACCCTGGCTGGTCTGAACGCGATGAACGCCACGATGTCAGCGGACGGCGTCTCCCGCGAAGCGTCGCTCACCCACAAGCTGGAGACGGCCCTGGGCCCGGTGTGTCCCCTGCTCCGGGAGATCATGCTGGACTTCGCACCCTTCCTCTCGAAGACGCTCGTCGGCAGCCACGGGCAGGAACTGCTGATGGAGGGTAAAGGTGTGACGTACTTGGCATGGTAGATTGATTTTCAGGTCATTTCTTTTGGCGTTTCGAGAAGTTTCGAACGTACAGTTCGCGGTCTGTACGTCAAGCTACCGGTATATAACTTGCATGGTAGTTTGATCTTGTTTTTTTGTGTAATTATTTGTTGATCGACTTATTTCTATGTTCTCTGCCTCTAGTTCAACGCTGGATGGGTAGTTGCGCATTTGTAATGCTTCTTAAAAATTAAAAAGGTACAATTTCTTGCGTGCGTAGCTAATATACACACAATGAAAATTATGTTACGCGTTATGGTTTATGGTCAATAACACTTACATATTTCTACTGTGCTTATAACAGATGAAACTATTATTTATCTGTTTTCGTAACGAGTGCACCAGAACCAAAAATTAATATACTGTAAAAATATGAAGTAAAATAAACCAACGGAATAGCGCACATCTATCTTTGATGCGAAAGAAGCTACTCGCTTTGAGTGAAACGATTTAATTTCATCCAATCTAAATCATTACCTAGCATTAAACTGGCTAATCCTGACAAAGATTTGGCGTGTAGTTTCTTCTCTGGACAACACATTAATTTCTGGACTTGTTGAGACGATCACTCAACTACGATTACAAATAGCGGGTACCACTGGTTCTTCATCTGACATTCATTCATTTTGTGACAAAAATGACGTGAGCACTGTACCGACGGCAGCGCAGCGCCCCGCGCGCCAAGCCAAGATAAACGCAGCAGGCTCGATCGCATCTCATAGAACCACTATGCCAAAAAAAAATAACGGGATAACTGCAAAATCATCGGTCACCTCCACCGGTCATATACCGTCGCGAACTGTCGCGGCCGATCGAACCGACGCAACAGCGAGCCCCTCCACAGGCGCTCCGACACCAACATTACCTGCTATAAAGGGGACTTTACACGTGCCCAAGACTATGGCAAAAACATCACTACCGATTCAAGACGTCAACAATACGGCAACAATGACGGATAACGACCACAAAACATGTGACAATAATTGGAACCGCGTCGCTCGAAACCGGCGCAGCAATGTAAAGCGATCTATTGTTACCGGATCAGGTCAACCTAATGATGATCTACAAACAATAGAAAAATTGATGTATGTCCAAGCCTGGTCTTTCAAACCAGAAACTACAGCACAAAACGTATTAAATTACATTACGAAATTCGTTGTAGCGAATGACAGGTACACAGTTGAAAAGCGTGAGATAAAGACCGACAAACACGCAGCTTTCGTTATTGGGTTCCCAGAAACCTTATTTGAAAAATTGTTATCCGCGAGTTCCTGGCCTCCAGGTGTGAAAGTATCTCAATGGTTTCGACGGGGAGCTGGCGGGGCGGCGCGGGGCGCGCGCCCGGCCGGTACGACCGCCGGCGCCGGCGCGCGCCCGGCCGGTAAGCCCGCCGGCGCCGGCACGAGCAACCACCTGTTGCACTGATTTCATACCTACGTCACCTGGTGCGCGGGCACAGACCGCTCGGAAGATAAACAAAGATGAACATAGGAATGAGCTAACTACAATTCGATCGCACTCTGTAAAAGAACAACAAATAATTATTTGCCAACAAAATATAAGGTCATTAAATGTTAAGAAGACTCATCGTCTGGATGTGTTATTACAAAATGAATTGGAATGTGATGTACTCGGAATTACTGAACACTGGTGTAGTATAGATAACATAAAGTGTGTTAATATTAGTGGATACACTCTTTTATCTAGCTTTTGTAGAAAGCATACTGCGCATGGCGGCTCATGCCTGTACGTTAAAGATGGTGTGAAGGCTGTAGAATGCAGTGAATTTGAACAATTGTCGACCGAGCTGTATTGTGAAATATCGGCTATTGAGTTATTACAATATAATTTAATTGTATTATGTATTTATCGCACTAACTTAGTTAGCGCTAGTAGGTTTCTGACATATTTCGAACCCGTTCTTGAACGAGCCAGTGAAAGCGGTAAGGAATTTGTAATAATGGGTGACATTAACGTTAATTGGATGGGAAAAAATTGCCCCGATAGAAAACATCTCGGTGATATGCTGTCAGCGTATAACTTCATCAGCGTTGTTGATTTCCCGACGCGAGTGTGCGGTGAATCCTCGACTTGTCTGGACCTCGTGTTCAGCAATGGACGGCCGGGATCCGTGGTGGCGACACCCGTGGATACCTCGGTCTGCACCCCGGACGACCCTCTCAGCGAGCACCGGGCGGTGCGCGCGGCGGTCGAGTGCCCGGCGTGGCGGCCGCCGCCGCGGACCCGCCTCGTCAGGGGCTCCTCCGAGATGAATCGCACTAATTTCTGCTCAGCAGTGCTTGGCGTAGACTGGGATTTTTTATTCGAGAAATACATGCACTCTCTGGATGAGCTAGCTAAATCTGTTCTGATTATTCTTAAAAATAAATTTCTGGAATGTTTTCCCATCAGGCGCGTTAATATCCGGAGATCCACTTGGGTGAATGAAGAGGTATTAAAACTTAAAATGATGCTCTTTGAGACCGCAAAACTAACAGAAAAATTTCCGAACAATGACAGCCTTCTGGCTATTTCTAAGGAATTCAATGGCCTGTACGACAAATCTCTGATGGAACACAAAACCTGTTTCTACACGCAAATGATAGCAAAGACTGCTTGCAAGTCTAAGGCTGTCTGGAGAGTGGTAAATACAGAGAGAGGCGTAAGTAAAAAAACACCTGCAAGTTTCACGGAAATCATTAGAGACGAGACGGGTAATAGGTTTGTGTGTAGGAGAGCGGCTGCCCAGGCCTTGAACACCAGGTTCGTGGCGGCGGCGGCGGCGTGCCGCGCGCCGCGGGCCGACGTGCGGCGCGCCGCCGCCGCGCTGGCCGCCGCGCGCGCCCCACCCGATACCAGCATGAGGCTCGTCCCGTTCACGGCGCATGAGGTACTCAAAATTATATCGCTTATACCATCTAAGCCAACTAAAGATATATATGATATATCTATGGAATTAATTGGCAGTATTCGAGCTCCACTCGCACTTCATCTCGCCGAGTTGTATAACCGCTGTATGAAAGGTGGAACGTACCCGGTGGCGATGAAGCTAAGTAAGGTATCTCCTTTGTTTAAGGGGAGGGGGAAACGTGGGGATTTGGATGCATACCGGCCCGTGTCAGTCATCCCCGCGTTATCAAAAATATTTGAGAACGGCCTAAGCCGTCGTCTCACAGGCTATTTGACCGACACTGAAGCGCTCTCCGACCGGCAGTTTGCGTACCGGGCGGGCAGGTCCACCACGACGCTTACGCGAGAAGTGGTCAAGTGCGTAATGGATGCCTGTGAGAAGAAGCAGCGGGTCGCCGTGATATGCTGCGATTTATCGAAAGCTTTCGATGTCGCCGATCACGGCGTACTAGCTGCAAAGCTCGTACACTATGGCATAAACGGACCCGCCCACGCACTGTTTACGGACCTCTTACGGAACAGAGCACAGGTAGTCGTCGGAGACGGGGGCGATACCAGGTCGGATCCATTGACTACGTCGATGGGAGTCGCCCAAGGGTCGTCTGTCTCGAATGTCCTCTTTTCCCTTCTATTGAATGACTTGCCTGGCTTCATCCCTTCCGGTGAGGTGTTCATGTACGCAGATGACGTGGCCGTGATCGTCGCCGCCGGTACGATTGAGGAGCTGCAATCGCGACTATCCGAGTCCGCAAGTGGGCTGGTGGAGTGGTTCAGGATGAATGGCCTCGTCCTGAACCTCAAAAAGACACACTTCATGCAGTTCACGGTGTCCGGACGTCCGCAAGACAATCTGAGACTGTCAATTGATGGAGAGCAGATAAACCAAGTAGAATCGACCACTTTTCTTGGCTTTGAGCTTGACCGTGGACTGACGTGGGCTTCGCATATTGACAAGCTGTGCTCGAGGCTGGGTGGTGCGTGTTACGCCCTGAGTCGACTGTCTCAAGTGGTTTCTGCTGACGTAGTACGCACTTGCTATTTTGCAACTGTTCACTCGGTTCTGCAATACGGAGCTGAGCTCTGGGGGCTCGCCGCAGACAGGCTACGAGCGTTCAGAATGCAGAAGCGGGCAATAAGAGCGATCGCACGAGTGTCGCGCCGAACATCAGCGAAACCCTATTTTAGGTCACTCGGGATAATGACTCTGCCATCCCTGGTGATACTCCAGGTAGGTCTCTACATGAGACAAAACTTGGACTCATTTGAGAGGCGAGGAGCTAGCCATTCATTTAAATATAATCTCCGTAATGTGAACAGTCTCGCACCCGTTCACACGAGGCTTGCGCGTTCGAGGAAGTTGACACGCGTTGTAGGTGTTGAAGTATATAACCGATTGCCGTCAGATATAACTGACGTGTGTAGCGATCACGTATTTAAAATAAAATTAAAAAACTGGCTCGTTCAAAAAACATTTTACTCAATTGACGAATTTTTGTGTAGCAAAAAGCGATGGACGTAAGCGGGCTGTAGTTTCATAGCCCAATGTAATTTAAATGGAAAAATAACCATAAATGTATTAAGACATAACAATGTTGTTAAGTAAAATAATATTTAATTTTATTTTATTGTATTCAGTCATCTAAGAGATGTTTTTGATTTGACATGTAAATATTTGTATTTATGAATAAATAACTTTGAACTTTGAACTTTGAACTCTGCAAACATTGCTCTTCAAACCATTACATATTTTCTGTTAGTACAATAATTTGATCTATGTGCATGCGAAAATGTTATGCATGAAAGTAGTGCAGCTTGGTAGTGCGGTAGGCAATAAGGGAAAAACCTTTAAGGGGGCGCCTAAAGCCAGAAAACGAAAAAAGGACATTTTCGACGCCGCTCACTGAAGTTAAGAAACTAAAAACTATGACAAAAAAAAATTGACGTGTGGGTACAATCAAGAAGAAGCACAATAACCGAATAGAATTTTAAAAATAGATCAGAGTTTTTTACAATAAAAAAATAAAAATGACACCGAAAAAACCCGTTTTAATTCGAGTACTCGAAATTATCAGCGATGACCCCACATTATTTTTTGGTAATAAAATTCCTATTTGTACGTTCTAGTAAAGTAACCGAACACTTTTTTAAATGTATGTTTAGTTATTGAGTAATTAAATAAAACTTGGTCAAAAATGGACTCCTGATTAAATATTGATTTTTCCTCCAAACTGTGTCATGCTATTCTCGACTTTATGTACATCACATTAAGAAACGCGTCGCGCGGGTGAAATCTGATTTTTTCCTGGCTTTAGGCGCACTCTTAATTGGTATTTCAAAGTTGTAACCAAATGGTTAACTCCTCATGTATCCCGATTCCAGGTCTCCAAACCTTCAAATCCAGCACGTCGGTGGTGGAACTGGTGATGCTGCTCTGCTCCCAGGAGTGGCAGAACTCGCTCCAGAAGCACGCCGGTCTGGCGTTCATCGAGCTCATCAATGAGGGTCGTCTGCTGTCGCACGCCATGAGGGACCACATAGTGAGGGTCGCGAACGAAGCCGAGTTTATACTGAACAGGATGCGAGCTGATGATGTGCTCAAACATGCTGATTTCGAGGTACGAAAATGTTTTAATGAAAACATTGGTAGGGGTTTTTTTGAAGTGACACTTTATTTGGCGCACCTTAGACAGATTTTTCGTGGGCTGTGAATTGAAGTCTAGCGTCACGCACGGCTATGATAAGAAATCTTCGGGTAAACTCGGGACCCATGGCTATTGGCCATCTAGAAATGCATCAGCATTTCCTATTGGCTATCTAGAAATGAGTCAACATTTCTAGATGGCCATGCTCATGGCCACGCCCTCCAGTTTCTCCCGCATAGTTTCCAAAGTGAGCTATCAATTTCTGAGTTATAAGTTTTTACTTCTATCGACAGTTCCTATGACTGCTAATTTTATTTGTTTTTGTAAAGCATAGAGTGACTAGACGAGCAGGACATGTGCCTGGTGGTAAGCAACGTGCCTTGCACATAACAGCGCAGTGACACGCAGCTATCGGAACATGAACAGTCCAAATCATTACCTAGCACTGTACTGTGCTCGTCACCCAGAGGTATAAGGTGCTAATGTTCTCACTGCTGGGACTCGGGACCTTCTCCCGCAAGGAGAGAGTCAGGGCCATAATCCAACACGCTGGCTCAGTGCGGGTTGGTGGATGACACATAGGACCTAGAAATGCTCTAGGAACATGTTAATTCCCTCACGATGTTTTCCTTCACCGTGTTTAAGTTAGCGTCATTGCACGCATAACTTTAGAAAGACAATGGTGCGCATGGGTTTCAAACCTGGAGCTCCGAATCGGCAGTTGTCGTTCACGCGACCAGACCAGCCGTAGTTTTTTACTGTACTTGAGGCATATTCGAAGTATACTCGGAGCTAACTCGAATTACACTCGGAGCACACTAGAAGCGTCCTCAAAGCATGTTTAAAGCTCACTCAAAGCATGTTTAAAGCTCACTCAAAGCATACTTACAGCATACGTTCAGCATACTTTCAGCATACGTTCAGCATACTTTCAGCATACTTTCAACATATTTTCCAGCATACCTGCAGTACACTCACATTATACTTGCAGCATACTTACACTATACTTCCAGCATGCCTACAGCATATTCACAGCATACTCATAGCATACTCACAGCATACTTACTGTATACTTCCAGCATATTTTCAGTATACTCACAGCATTCTTTTAGCATACTTTCAGCATATTAAATTTTAAAACGTTTGTGTATTCAACCCTGGTCCGTCTGTCGCAGTGCCTGTGCGCGACGAGCACGGCGGAGCGCGCCGAGGAGGAGCGCACGTGCGAGCGTCTGATCGCGGCGGCGCGCCGGCGCGACCACGCCGCCGCCGCGAGGCTCTTAGACAAGCTGAAGCACGCCGCCACCAACGTCGGACCCTCCTACCAGTAAGCGACATATCTTCTTAATTATATAAATCTCCTGTTGTCTGTCCGCGATGGATTCCTAAACTACTTAACCGATTTTAAATTAAATTGGCACACCGTGAGCAGTCTGGTCCAACTTGAGAGATAGGATAGTTTTTTTTTCGATTAATAATCCTTATATGACGAAATCCGAGCGAAGCCGGAACGGGCCGCTAGTTTATCTATATTTTTTTCAGACACGGTTACAAAGTCTTGCCTGAATTTCTTATTTGTAGATATAGGTTTACACTTGACCGTCATCTCGCCTGATGTTAAGCGACGGTGCGGTCTACGATGGAGCTTACTTACCTAGGGAAACATATCCATTCTCGATTTGATGACACAGATTGTAACCATCGGGGAAAACCCACTCAGGCAACGTGTTCCACAGCCTAGTAGACTTA
The DNA here is from genome assembly GCA_963693475.1 of Ectropis crepuscularia. Taxonomy (NCBI): domain Eukaryota; kingdom Metazoa; phylum Arthropoda; class Insecta; order Lepidoptera; family Geometridae; genus Ectropis; species Ectropis crepuscularia. The sequence goes on from OY856355.1 coordinate 1,309,346, forward strand.
TCACAAAAGTAGAGTCAAATCTCTTCGTTCGTGTCTTTGGAACATCAACCATGAAACGATGTCGCTTTCTCGAGCTACGAGCATTCCGATAGAAAAAAGGGCAAGGTGGTATAAGATCATGTAAATCAGTCGCACACTCTCCGAAGTGTATCTGATAAAAAACCGATAAGCTAGCAATTTTTCGGCGATGTTCAAGACTTTGAAGTCTAAAATTATTTAAGATTCGTTATAATTTTTATGTTTTTTTTTCACCTTTTTACCTGTTTAAATGTTTCATTTAATTATGAATAATTTGTAGTTTAACAGAAACGAATTTATTGTTCGAAATTTCGCACTTAAGCTCCAAGATACAAGTCTGAGTTCACCACTAATCGACAATTGTATTGTTTTGTCAATCCTGATTTGTAATTTTGTTTAAGTGTTTAACCATGTGCTGGAAATTATTGTGTAAATAAAAGTGCTATTCTTATTCTTATTTTGTTTATTTATATAAATTTTGTAACTGCACAGACTCCGGGGTCCGTGACCTTTGTCATCCGGATTCTTTTTGGAAAGAAGTTTCTTCAGGCGTGGAGGACAGGAGGAAATATGGATTTTGCACATTTTGCTGTGAAATTTCAGCTCCTATCGAATGACCAATAAATAGACTACAATTCCGTAGTAGACTGTCTGATTTGCGGTAACGTCGCTAATAGTTTAAGGGATCTGTCTTGATTTTTTCTGATATGTTAAGGAGAGCGCAATCACTCGGTGAATAGTTTCAGCACAAACGTATAGATACTTTCTTCGGAATGAGTATCTATGTGGCAGAGTATAATACTGCCGTCGTAACAAAAAAGGGCATATCTTACATTTTGTAAATTTCGAGATAAACTGCTTTAAACATTTTTTGATGTTTGGTCAATTAATACGCCGCTAAATAGATTTTTCGAAAATGTTTGAATGAAAATTACAGGATTTTAACCATTACTAATAGATTATAAATATAATATTATGTATTTCATATGTATATAATATATAACTGAAAAAAATCTTTTCAACGTAGCATAAAAAATCAAGAAAACTATGTAATATTACGCTTAAAAGGCACAAATAACCAGATGTGACCTTTTAATGTGATGATTTGCGAAAAAAAAGTTGAGCATTATATTGAAAAGGCATATTTATTCAATTGTGCCTATGCTTTGTACTGAAGCTGTCAGTATTATTGCACATTTAGTTTGACGGAAATAAAAAACTGTTATTAGGACATACAATTTTATTATAAAATGTTAACAGATAAAATCTTCTTAAAACTTAAATGTGTTGACAAGATATTTATAGGAACTGTCATTAATATTACCTTAGCAATTAACTTACCTTAATTTGTACTTATGTTATTTTAATCTTAAAATCACAGTATTCATAAAATCACAATAATTATCTTGTACTATAATCACAAATTTCAATATCTAACTTCAATCATACATAATCAACAAAAAAACAAACTTAAGGCACCATATTCTTATTATTTTAATTTTATTTTTGAATAAACCGAGTATCAAAACAAAGATTAGTCTTATTTTCAGTCTTCATGGTAAAGAGTCAGATCAACTGATTGATCATTTACAGGTAAAGTCTCCCAAAAAAGCTTTCTGTTACTAGGCATAAGTGGACCAAGCTTTGTTAGTATGGTAGACTTTCTTTCAGTCGCAATACCCTTTGTCACCATTTTCATTTGCCAAAAAATATGAGATTGTTTTAGACCGTACGTAATTACGACCTTCCTTAGCATAATTTTCTCTGTTCTTTGCTCTTTCTGGTTTTTTTTGAGTTGTGTTACTCATAAAGAAATATCTTTGTTCCATCCAAGACATTTTCCAAAAATTACGATTTACTGATTTGCGATACTCCTCTGAAAAGCCCGCCGAACATTTTTTTTACAGACATTTTCATGACATCCAGGCTTAACAAAATATTTATGAACTATCTTTTCCTCTTTCTTTTGTCGCTTTCGATCTTTGATACTAATGTTATATGTTTGTCGCTTTCTTATGCTTCCTTTCTTTGTCAATTGAACGTGGTTTGCTTCTTCATCTGAATGTTCTGGTGATTCTAAAATGGTTCTTTCTAAAACTGGCTGTGAACATGGTATATAGTCAGATTCCGAATCAGTATCATCACTATCCATTTTTTCATGTGTTTTTGGTAGTTTATAATTTTTGTCCAATGCTGAATCATCAGAATCAAAATCAGACCAAATATCCTGTGAGCACGATGGTAGCAGTGAGTTTTGAATCCCACTTGATGACGGTCCGGGTGGCCATTCGTCTACTGCATTATCACCAATTCCTAAAGCAGCATTCCCTAATTTTGAGGCACGTGACTGCATATTGCTGAAAAAAAATGTTATTTGCTTTCAATTTGATTATTTTGCGAGGAATTTCAAGAAAATGCACTCAACACAAACATCATCAATAACCCCAACCAAAAAGTGTAGAAAATATGGCGACGCCACATGTAGTAGGTACCTTGTGATCACGAAAATAAAAAGTAATCTAGTATAATAAAGTCTAGCTTAACATACGTAATATTAATAAAATTTTATTATAGATTACTTTTCATTTTCGTGATCACAATAGTGTAATTATTTTTAGTGTAGAAAAAGAATTAAAAAATTAGTGCTATGTCTAGACATTATGGTGTCACTGTGTTTTAGCTGAATCACAAGTCTAGCACTTAGAAAATAAATATCCGCAAATACCTACATATCACTTGAATCAAAATTCAAACTATAACTAAATAACGCTGATCTCTAAAGTAGGAATTCACAGACGCCACGACGCGCGTCGCACAACCACTTTGTTATAATATAATATTGTGTGTCGTGCGGGCGTCAACTGATGCGATGCCATACATACCCAGCCTAGATCATTCGCGCATTAAAATTAGGAATTAAGCACTGTTAAAAACAAACACAAATAAACTTACCGGAGCGCCGTGCTGACAAACGTAGTCTCGCCGTGATATGTCAGGCACAACTGGCGCAGTTCACTACGTACCTCGTACCCCGCACTTCACCGCCACTCAAACTTGTTTAGGTTGTAAAGGCATAACAGCCAATGTGGTTTTCTTTAAACACATTATTACGTTGTAGTTCAGATAGTAAAGACATAACTGGCAGATATGCTTTTTCTTTTTAAATAAAAGCTATGGTAAATAAAAAAAATAGACCAAGTTTGTCACATAAGCCTTGAATATTTTAATGTAAGACAATTGTGCCTTTTCAATTAGTCAATTTAAAAATACTTAAATAAAATATAAGTACCAACTACATATATGTGACCTTTTTCCGTGCCCTAAGTCAGATATGCCCTTTTTACAAACTACAATACAAAAAATGGTTCAGTTGTGCCCTTTGAGCTTAGCGTAATTTCGTGTATGGTTGTTCCTAGCATTTCACAAAAAATTGAGCAGATAAGCCTTTTTTTTCTGATTCCGAATATGTATGTAACTCAATTTCGGAAAAAATGTTAGTTATGCCCTTCTTTCTTGCGACGGCAGAATAATAGTCAAGTTTTACATTAAATAAAACTTGTATTATTGAGCAGAGACGATGCACAGCATCTATAGTGAGATTGCGCTGTTCTTCTTTCTGGCAACACACAGGAAATACGTCACACTTCTGATAGCTTTAGTCTATGAAAATGGCACGATGCTACCTGATTTCCGGTTCTGGTCACCGGAGCTCGAGCTAAGGCGATGTACCCTCATAGAAGTCTCTCACTCAACAGGAGGCCTGAAAGGGATGCTGTGCATCGTCTCTGCTCAATAATACAAGTTTTATTTAATGTAAAACTTGACTATTATATCGGCATGTGACGATGCACAGCATCTATAGTGAGAGATGTGTTTATTAGCTCCTGGTGACCACGACGACGCTATGTGTAGAAAAGAGTAAAAAATAAGTTAGGTTAGGTTATAATTCCTTTTACAAAGAGAATAAAATATTAACTTTGCATTATAATTATTAATAATTGAAAATCATGTATATATTAGAAACTAGGAATTTCTCAAATCAAATGATTCGGTATTCACTCAGATGAAATAGTTAGGAGGCGCTACCGTTGAACTAAAACTTCTACGAGAAGCCTTCATATTGGCATCTGAATAAATTATCATTACCCAGTTACCGGTAAATTGACACGAAAAGGGAATTATTACCATCAGCTGTGTGTCTATCTTTCTCAATTCAAATTTTCTTATTCAAAAATAGGACAGACGTCTTTGACAGAATTGCGATGTTCCAAAAGTTTCCCAACCCGATTGAATATACATGTATCGGTGTCAGTTTTTGAACCAAAAAACTGGCCATGATGTAACGGCCTTACCCATCCCCAAGTTGTGACTGGCTAAGCAATTGTGCTAGATACCTTCCCAACAAGTTTAGATCCGCGAGTTTATAATTATAGTTGAAATTAATAGCTGCTCACTACTCTATGCAAAGGTCATAAGCTGGTGCATAAGTTTTAGGAGTTGAATCTCGCAATCTTGCTCTTAAGTAGGTTTCGTTCTACGTCGGACCTAGACTCTAGTAAGTTAGTTCATCGCCAACATTCCGTAATTCTATAAGTATATGTGGAAGAGTCCACTTCTACAATCCACGTCTCATCATCAACATCATCAACAGCCCACTAAACTTTCCCACTGCTGGGACTCGGGGCCTTCTCTCGCAAGGAGAGAGTTAAGGCCATAATCCACCACGCTGGCCCAGTGCGGGTTGGCGGATGATCCACGTCTACTAGGACTTAAAATAGGCGGGGCAGACCAATAATAAGGGTTCGGCCAGATTGTACTGTGAGAACTCGGCGGCGGTGCGTTTTGGCACGGTCCGAGGACATGTAAAAAATGACCCCCCTAAAAACGTTTAAGTTAACTGGAACGGCAAACTTACAGGCAAAACCGTGTGGCGCCACCAATAAAATCTTTTGTACTCCACATCTTGTCCTATTATTGGTGCCCCTGAATTATAAGGCTGCACCTGCGCTTGGCGCGTATTTTTCGCAGACTTCAAGTGATGTTCTCTGACGTAGAGAGTCTGATACGGTGGAGGAAATACACGCGCATTATGAAACACTGCTGTTTTGTCCGAGTGATTTTTGGTGACATAATCTCTCACAATTTTGTTTGATGTACATTGAACTTCAGAGACGCTGAAACTAGAGCTGGCCATAGTAATTGCCATTCTGATATATATATTTCCCTCGGGACAACCCGTCGGCAACTAAGTTTAGTCTGCCTGGTAGGTTACTCTCCAGGTGGCTAAGAGAGTTACACTCAATCTCTCTAGAAGGTGCATCAGTTGGTAGGTTAGGTCTTTTAGAGCAACGGGCTTCCTCCCATCCCTACGCCGCAATCGTTTGCTTGTCTCTCTATAGAATTACATGACATTCTTACCTTACATTCAATTTGTGTATGAAGTGCAATATTATGCAACACCAATGGAGTTGAGACTGGTCTCACCTGCCGTATATCAGAAAGCTTTTAACCGTTGTCTGCTGCATCGGCGGCCAAGATTGATACAAAATCTGTTGTAAGCGATTGTTCGGCTACATTAATTCACCATTATAGATCCGTTCTTACTGCTGGTGGAATCTGCATCTGCTGCAGGGCAGATTTGTGCTTAGGATCTAAGCGCCTCCTCCCCAGTTGTTGCATGTGACGACAGTGCAGCCGGGGTGTTTCGAAAGTTGTGAAGTTTCAAAAGCTCTGCAGAATCTGGCTTTCTTTCAGAGACGATTTGTCCCTTTGCAGCACATAATTTCACCTTTGTACGATAGTCCGTACAGGGACCGGTTTGGTATTTTGACACGTCCTAAACCAGATAGAGGTATTCGGATTTCAGGAATCGAGATGGTCGCAGGACCGATTTCTCATAGTTTATAGACCCACTACACACACAGTACCCACATACCTCTGTTCCGAAGAAACGGCGCCGTCCGATTTGAGAGAGCGGCGAAGTGCTTTTGGCGCACATGACAGTCCGAATGGAAAGCTGGTCATTTGCAAAATCTCGTGCTTGTGTATCAGCCGAAGAAACTTCCGCTGGGCCTCTGCCATGAGTGATCCAGTGGCATAATTAGTTGAACAAGCACAGGCTTGGAGATAATAGCATTTAACGCTTGCTGAGGGGCCTACGGAGCCCGGAGCCACTGCCTCTGATAAGATCGAGAGGACAGCCTCCTTGCAAATTGTGTGTGGGGTTATACAAGCACAGGCTTGGAGGTAAATGGTAGACGCCTGCAGTAGGGCCTACGGAGCCCGAGGCGTCTGCCACTGTCTCCGATACGCTCAGAGACAGCCTCCTTCAAAATTCCGTGCGAGGATGTGCTATTCATTGGCGGATGCCCTTTCTTTCCTGACAGATTCTCCGTCCTTTGCAGCGTTCTTGACAGGGAAGTTATAAGTCACGCTCAACGGTTTTGGGGCGCGCTGTGTCAGGGTTTTGAAGTGAAGAACTGTTTTTGTCAAGAAAAGCAGTAAATTTAAGTCTTGGGCCTTGATCGGAACTTCTTAGGTCCTTGTTTTCGGCTAAACCACAGCCAAATCCGCCCGTCTATACTACCTATGTTTTTCAAGAAGTCTGTCATTGACAAGATGCTTAGTACTCGGGGGATTTTGTAGGCGGTTCAGTCCAGTAAAACCTACATCGAGTTTCGAAAGAATGTCTCGATTGTTGTCTGGTCTGTTCCATAGCACAAACGATCTCGGACTTTGTGGTAGAAAAAGTTACTGTTCAGAAAAGATAGCAGGCACCATCCGTTCACTAATCCACAAAAACTCCGGAATCGCTCGTACTTCATCAAGAAATTTACAAAAAAAACCGCTGTGCATCTCACTTACCTGCTTCTCCTCTTTACCTCTGCTCTTTCATAGTAGTTTGATGAAGCCAGCCGCTTGTGACCACGCGGCGGCGGTTGTTTATCGTACGATAAACCCTGCCGTTAACTCCGGCCACGACTTGTCCTCGGACGAAGCCTGCTGTTAGAGAGTGTGTGACACTCGCTCATCCTCGAGTCCCACTTCCAAGGCGGGCGAGGACAATCTATTTCTTACCGGTACCACTAGGTACCCGTTTCAATCACTACAATTGAAATCACTAATTGCACTTAACGCTTGATCAGTTATTTTCACTTTAGTATAGCACTCGCGCGACACACTAGACAAATAAATGACCATAATCAGATTAAACTATTCGAATTACCGAAATTTTCTCAGAATCGTTGAGAGTTTCGGCTTGAGTTGTTGCTTCAACGAAAGAATACGACGCTATGAGGGTACATCGCCTTAGCTCGAGCTCCGGTGACCAGAACCGGAAATCAGGTAGCATCGTGCCATTTTCATAGACTAAAGCTATCAGAAGTGTGACGTATTTCCTGTGTGTTGCCAGAAAGAAGAACAGCGCAATCTCACTATAGATGCTGTGCATCGTCACATGCCGATATAATATGCCCCAGTCCCAACAAAGGCCACCATGATCTGTTTAATTCTTAGCGACGGAAATGCCCAACAAACATCAACTGCACTTTCACTTCGGGTATAATATTACTACAGTTTAAAGCTTTAAAGGAATACTACCAGTAGTTCATCGCCTTTGTTCTGGGCCGCCGCAATTTTAACCGCAATTAAACCGTGTGGAAGTCCTCAGCCCTGAGCCACGCTCCTGCAATACTAACATTGTAATGTAGGCAATGCAGGAGCGCGCTTCCCGCGTCTGACCCCGCACGCCCCGCACGATTGCCCCGTCTAGACGACTTCGTCGAACGACTGTATGATTTAATAGACTGTGGTATTACCTAGTATACTGTTGTTACCGTTGGTATCGGTTCCATCGTTAATAGGGTTTGTTATGTGTTTCCAGGAACACGAGCCAGTTCTGGAAGCTGGACTCGTGGGAGGACGACGCGCGGCGGCGGCGGCGCCTCGTGCCCGACCCGCGCGGCTCCCGGCACCGCGGCGCCGCGCTCGCACACGCGCCGCCCGAGCCGCTGCCGCACGACGCCATCCTGCAGGTACCGAGCGAGATACATACACACGTGACACACTTATACTAGAGGGACCGTGCGAGGTGCGAGCCACGCTACTCCTCCCTATAAGTACCCTACTCGCCAGACGTGGCACACTTCGTGACTTCTTTCTTGTAGGTACCGTGCGAGCCAAACACGACGCACTATTCTTTCGTATAGATACCGTGCGAGCCACACTATTCCTTCCTGGAGATACCGTGCCTACCTGCCGGACCAGACGTACTACCACTATACATTCTTGCAAGTATCGTGCCTACCCGCCGGACGGACTATACCTAGACCAGACACACTATACCTTTTTGCAGGTACCTTTCTCGCTAGATATGCCACACTATTCCTTCCTGTGGGCACCGTGCTCGCTAGACATGCCGCACTATTCCTTCCTGTGGGCACCGTGCTCGCTAGACATGCCGCACTATTCCTTCCTGCGGGCACCGTGCTCGCTAGACTTGCCACACTATTCCTTCCTGCGGGCACCGTGCTCGCTAGACTTGCCACACTATTCCTTCCTGCGGGCACCGTGCTCGCTAGACTTGCCGCACTATGTCTTCCTTCAGGAACAGTGCCCAGTGGAAACGCTACACTAATCCCGTCTTTACAGTCCAGGTACGGTACGGTTCGTCTCCAGTGGTCCCATGCCCCTCGGGGGATTCAAGGCCATTTCACAAAAACCAGAGAGGAGCTCACCCCACTGTGCCCTCGCAGAAAAAATACACGTTTTCGCTCATACAGCCAACTGATAGTAATGCAGTGATAAGTCAAGTAAATTTTTCTATATCTGCATTCAGAAATATACTCGGGTGCAGGCGCGCTCTGAGCTTCTTGTGCTTTGAAATTTGAATCTTTACGCTACAGGGTACAATTCTCAAAAAAAACTAATAAGTCCTTCAGTTAGATTTCAAACAATATTGTACACGTTTTCTTTTGTTTCACAAGCAAAAAATGTCGAAGATACAACGATTAGAAGTTTCGCGTGACGTCACTCGTGGGTATGATTTTTACCTACTAGTGACGTCGCGACCCCCCACTCTCGAAGTTTTATGATCTTATATCTCTGTCGATTTTTAATATTTTGAAAAACAAAAAAATACGTGTCTCATGTTTTTCGATGATCTAGCTGACGGACCAAATTAGAATGGTGTGTTATTGACCCAGTCCGGTACCCTATTGTGCCATGACGACTTCTCTCCTTGAAGAAAATGCCAGGAATATTCAATGCTTTTGCATTGTGAAGCCACAGCAAGTATTAGATCAAGATCGGGACTAGGTAAGTGAAGAAACTCCAAATCATTTATACCACATAACATCTGACGAAATGGGACTGGCACTGATATGCCACTCGGCTGGTTTGGGTGGCTGGGGGGAAGTGCACAATACACTCCTAGCGGGACGTCGGTGCAGGCCAATCACCCCCCATCCTGAATTAGATATTGAATGTTGTTGTATGTCCTTAGGCTCGTGAAGAGTTGCACGCTCGTCTGGCGGCGGGGGGCGCCGGGCGCGGCGCGCAGCTGCCCACGGCGGCCGCCGCGGAGCTGCTAGACGATGCCGAGCTGTTGCTGGACGAGCGGGAGACGGACGGTGACCTCGCCGGTGAGTGCACCACGACCACACTACACACAGCTGCCCACGGCGGCCGCCGCGGAGCTGCTAGACGATGCCGAGCTGTTGCTGGACGAGCGGGAGACGGACGGTGACCTCGCCGGTGAGTGCACCACGACCACACTACACACAGCTGCCCACGGCGGCCGCCGCGGAGCTGCTAGACGATGCCGAGCTGTTGCTGGACGAGCGGGAGACGGACGGTGACCTCGCCGGTGAGTGCACCACGACCACACTACACACAGCTGCCCACGGCGGCCGCCGCGGAGCTGCTAGACGATGCCGAGCTGTTGCTGGACGAGCGGGAGACGGACGGTGACCTCGCCGGTGAGTGCACCACGACCACACTACACACAGCTGCCCACGGCGGCCGCCGCGGAGCTGCTAGACGATGCCGAGCTGTTGCTGGACGAGCGGGAGACGGACGGTGACCTCGCCGGTGAGTGCACCACGACCACACTACACACAGCTGCCCACGGCGGCCGCCGCGGAGCTGCTAGACGATGCCGAGCTGTTGCTGGACGAGCGGGAGACGGACGGTGACCTCGCCGGTGAGTGCACCACGACCACACTACACACAGCTGCCCACGGCGGCCGCCGCGGAGCTGCTAGACGATGCCGAGCTGTTGCTGGACGAGCGGGAGACGGACGGTGACCTCGCCGGTGAGTGCACCACGACCACACTACACACAGCTGCCCACGGCGGCCGCCGCGGAGCTGCTAGACGATGCCGAGCTGTTGCTGGACGAGCGGGAGACGGACGGTGACCTCGCCGGTGAGTGCACCACGACCACACTACACACAGCTGCCCACGGCGGCCGCCGCGGAGCTGCTAGACGATGCCGAGCTGTTGCTGGACGAGCGGGAGACGGACGGTGACCTCGCCGGTGAGTGCACCACGACCACACTACACACAGCTGCCCACGGCGGCCGCCGCGGAGCTGCTAGACGATGCCGAGCTGTTGCTGGACGAGCGGGAGACGGACGGTGACCTCGCCGGTGAGTGCACCACGACCACACTACACACAGCTGCCCACGGCGGCCGCCGCGGAGCTGCTAGACGATGCCGAGCTGTTGCTGGACGAGCGGGAGACGGACGGTGACCTCGCCGGTGAGTGCACCACGACCACACTACACACAGCTGCCCACGGCGGCCGCCGCGGAGCTGCTGGACGATGCCGAGCTGTTGCTGGACGAGCGGGAGACGGACGGTGACCTCGCCGGTGAGTGCACCACGACCACACTACACACAGCTGCCCACGGCGGCCGCCGCGGAGCTGCTAGACGATGCCGAGCTGTTGCTGGACGAGCGGGAGACGGACGGTGACCTCGCCGGTGAGTGCACCACGACCACACTACACACAGCTGCCCACGGCGGCCGCCGCGGAGCTGCTAGACGATGCCGAGCTGTTGCTGGACGAGCGGGAGACGGACGGTGACCTCGCCGGTGAGTGCACCACGACCACACTACACACAGCTGCCCACGGCGGCCGCCGCGGAGCTGCTAGACGATGCCGAGCTGTTGCTGGACGAGCGGGAGACGGACGGTGACCTCGCCGGTGAGTGCACCACGACCACACTACACACAGCTGCCCACGGCGGCCGCCGCGGAGCTGCTAGACGATGCCGAGCTGTTGCTGGACGAGCGGGAGACGGACGGTGACCTCGCCGGTGAGTGCACCACGACCACTACACAGCTAATAATATATAGCACTTGTACCATACAAGTGTGTGATGTTGGTGATTACCGTTGAGTCGCCGTTGTGACCCGAACCGGAGGCGAGGGCCTTAATAGAGCCGAGGATGATAATCGTCACTACGTGTATCATACTCGTACGTCGTTTTTCAACACGCTTGTGATTAAAATAAAAAACATTTCAACAGTGAAATAAAGTTATGAAGAACTAGCAGCGCCCCGCGGTGTTATCCGCGAAGTTACCGTTCCCGTTGTTCCAATTGTTTTCCGGGATAAAAAGTAGCCTATGTGTTCTTCCAGACGATAATCTATCTGTGTTCCAAATTTCAGACCGATCCGTTCATACGTTAGTACGTGATTGAGCAACAAACATCCAAACATCCAAATATCCAAACATCCATACATTGACATTTATAATATTAGTAGGATGTTGTGGAGGAGAAAATTAATCAATTTGATTAAATCTATCATTATATGCCTGATTGCGGTGAAATGAGACCCATTTTTTTAAAACTTTCATAGGGTTACACTTGACCACCATATCACCTGATGTTAAACGACGATGCGGTCTACGATGGAGCGTGTTAATCTAGAAGAAACCGATTCACTCACGATTTGAAGACACCAAGATTAAATAACTATCAGGAAAACCCCACTTAGGCAACTCATTCCACACCCTAGACGTTCTTACCACAAAAGTAGAGTCAAAACCTCTTCGTCAAACTTCAAACTTTATGAGAAAGTGTGTGAACAAAGGCACTTTATTAGACTTTATTACACTTGACTAAAATTTAATCAACTTAGTTTTAGACTCGAATTTCGAAGCATGATTAGTCGACTGAATTCAGGAGCAAGTTAGAAGCAAGCAACTCTCGCTTCTGTATTTAACGCATTTAGTATGCTACCTTGCTGAATGTTGATACACTTCACTTGACTAAATTCAGTCACCTAAATTTAGTGTTTAGTAAAAAGCAATAAAACAGGGCAAGGCGCTGCTCTTGCAAAGCTGAATAATGCGAAGTACAGTGCCGTCAACTTTGTAGAACGATAAAAACGAAACTACTGACTGACGAGTATTAAAGAACACAAGAAGATCTCTACTTTTACAAAAAGTGGCAACACTTTTCGTTCGTAGTGCCATTGCTACATTCTAAAGGCAAAGTAGATTGTAGTTTAGCTGTTCGAACACTATGACACAGACGTCACGGATGAGGAAATGTTACATGTTGAGTTGCTCTACGGACAGTTTTGGAAAACGCCTGTGAGAAATCTGTTAGCAATTAGTTTATGTGTATTGCTGTTGCAATACCGAGAAACGTTACAAAACCTATGTACTAACATTAAATTTTTCCGATTGAAGATGTATCGTCTTTAGTTGTTACGTGTGTAGGTGGGTAATAAAAGAAACAGCTAGAAGATTCCGTTAATTTAGCTTTATATCTAATAGTAGAGAAAACAAAAGTATAGAACGGGTCGGGGTTTGCAATCTTGTTCTGAATTACTTGGCTAATTATATTGGACACACTGGCCTCGTTAGAAAAAGCTCTGAGAGGGGTAAGCCGTAGCGAGCCGTGTCGCAGTCCTTCTGGGGCAGGTGGTTCAAGTAGGTTAGCTAGGTGCAGTCGTGTTGGTGGGTAGTTGGCGGGCCCCGAGTGAAGCGGCGAGAGCATCAGCTCCCTAGTAGAGTCGTGATGACCTTTAGACTTAAACCACCAGTTCACTTTAGTGCAGTCATTCAGAAATTATGCGCGTACATACACTTCGGCGGTTCATTTTTAACCACCTTAAAAAAAAGAAGGAGGTTTTCAATTCGGTTGTATGTTTTCTTTCCGCCAATTGGGAATCGATTGTAATTGTTATTTATTTGTTTTGTACAGAGATCCCATAAAGACAAATCGGTGAATCGATTTTTGAAATATGAACAAAATACTAAAACTTACTTTCATGTATTTGTACGACGCCGACGTAGTCATAGATTCTCATGAATTTGGTCGAGTGTCTGAATTTTATTTTGAATTGTAGTCGGTTTTTGTTTTTTCGGAGTAAATAAAGATGATAAAGATGATGATAAAATGATATAGATAATGTATGGAGAGGGCTATGCTCAGAGTATCTCTGAAGGACAGAATCCGCAACGAGGATATCCGAAGGAGAACTAAGGTAACCGACATAGGCTTGAGAATAAGCAAGCTGGAATGGCAGTGGGCGGGCCACATATGTCGCAGAGCTGATGAACGTTGGGGAAGACGGGTTCTGGAGTGGAGACCACGTTCGATACGTCCCGTGGGGCGGCCTCCCGCTCGTTGGCCCGATGACCTGAAGAGAGTGGCAGGAAGCGGAGAGCCGAGGACCGGATTTGGTGGCGCAACATTGGAAAGGCTTATGTCCAGCAGTGGACGACAACGGGCTGGTGATGATGATGACGATGAATATAGATATTGTAAAAATGTTAACTTAAAAACAGTAATTAAAGTAGTTAATGTTGTATGTGTTGTCCAGGTCCCGTAAACATCAGCACGAAGGCGCGCCTGGTGGCGCCGGGGCTGGTGGCGCCAGGCACCGTGTCGCTCACCTCCACGGAGCTGTACTTCGAGGTGGACGAGGACGACCCCGACTACAAGAAGATAGACCCTGAGGTGAGTGCAATACGACTCATTATCCATTACTAGGATTTCAGGAAAATATTGAAAGATATTAGATGTGCCTACATCTCAGTGTTGAAATATCAAATTGTAGGTAATTGTCTGTTAAAATGTTATTGTTTTTCGCTATCCATTTGACAAGTTTGTTCTCAGTAGAATTACGTTAGGTAACGTGAAAAGTATGGGTGACCACGACGGTTGTAAAGCTGGAGGTAATTAAATAATAACCTTCACCGTCATTAACTTTAATGTATTAAACAATATGTGTCCAAAACGCGAAAGCTTGAAAAGAATACTTATATCTACGTAGAGAACCATTATTTTACACACGTTATCTTTATACTAAAACAATCTTCATGGGTACACGTTTACGTGATGTGATATGAAAATTATTATGTCCTAACATTGCAAGACACAAGACTACAAGACTTGCCTTGGAACCTTTACATTGTAAATATATCAACTGAAAACGTTAGAAGGTGATCTTTTCAGCTCAGTCTCATACATTAATACCTCGTATGACAACCGAACTTAGCACCGAATGTTTCCCTGAACCTTTTTCAGAGAACATTTTAGGGAGTCAAGTGTGAAGACAGTGTAAGAAAGTAAATTATGTAATATTTTGTAATAAGGTCTTCCAATCATATTATCTAAGAAACAAAACCAGCAAACTCACACGCGTCTTATTGTTGGATACGTACTACGTACAAGGGTCTGAATTTTACTTCTGAGTAAGACAAGATTTAGAACAAATTGTTTGAAGATTTGTTGAAGAATTTAACAAAGACACAATAAAGGAATCCTGACAAATTTTCAATTTTTCAATATTTTTTATTGACAGAACACAAAAGTTACATATTTACATTACAATATAATTAGATGTTACAGCAACATAACATAATAAAACTAAATAATAAGAGGTCTCTATCATGTGGAGGATCTTAGGCAACTTTATCAAGTACAAAAACGATTAAAACATATCAATTCGTGTATGATCTGCGATGTTACAGCCAGATATAAATACACACAGACATACAGCCACGCATCTCAAAGTTCTGGTTTATGTCGTGCTTTGAAAGAAACTCGAACCTCAAGAAGACATCTTATTGGAATGTAATCCCAAACCCTCGAACAGATCGACAATAAAACGCCTCTATTCAAAATTTAAATTAATTTACTCTTTATTATGCAACTGTCCTATAAATTCATTTTATTACCAACGAGATACATCTTTTTTTCGAAACTATTATGATCTTGTGAGCTATAAATCGTAAAGAAACCCAAAGACAAAAGTATGACAAAACTGAGCTCAAATAAGGTGTGACACGCACGCTTTGTTTACGTTATTTATTAAGGTTTCTTGTTTGTTCAGGGTGTAGTAAAATGAAAATTATATCGTATTTTATTCGAGTCCAAAACATTGTAAACGGCGAAATAAAATTCAAACCATAACCGACCATAAAAGGTCCTGTTTAAAGATCAGAGTCGTCCTAACGGAGTGTCGGATTGGGGATGTTCTGTCACGAAGTAAGTAGAGATATCGATAGTGCATATATTCGTGAGGCGCTCGAGTAACCGAATATGAGGCATTTAGGCGGGCGGACAATGCGACCCCGCAGCGTTGCGGGCCGCGAGGCGCCACGGCAGGGATGGGGTGGGACATATCGATACTTTTGATTGTGCAATATTACTAAAATATTCAATCCATTATTTTACTGTTCATATGTATGTATTTATTTTGTAAGTAGTGTTCCAATATGAAAATAGTTACTTTTCCGTTAAATAGGTGTATAATTATTTTTGTACATAGATTGCTGAAACAGTTTGCTTGGCTAAACCTATTTGCATTTCGAACTGGGATCTAATGTCGGAAATCTATTATGCGTTAAAAGTTTTGGATCTACCTGTCGCTATATTAAAATGAAAATAGAACATTTACACAAACAAACAAGAAACAAAACTAAATTAACAAATTAATTTCAATTGGTTACTATAAATTGTGTCAATAATTACCCCATATTATTTTCTAAATACATAGTAAAACCGCTGGCAGATATATTATACGATATTAGCGGTGAATCAAATATCGATATCGATGTGTTGATCGCGTCTCTGACGCGACCGGCGTGTGGGGCATTGGCTCAGTCTCGGACAGCGGGACAATGGCGCCCCGCGGCGCGCCGCGTGTCACCCGCGCCGGGGGGCGGCGGGCGCGGCGGGGGAGGGGGGCGCGAGCTTGATTCGTGACTTATCGATACACATCGATATTTGCAGGTAATACCTACGCGCGTCACTATGATTGATTGCAAGGATTTAATGTATTTACAGTTAGAAACAGTCTCAATTAGTATCGTATCTTTAAATTATATTTGCATTCTGATCTGCGTTGACAGTCTCGTTGCCTAAATAAAGGGCTTTTGTTTTGATAAGGATACGAATATTTCGGTGAAAGAAGACTGCAAGATTATCAAATACTAACTTTTTGATACTCATTGATATAAATCGTCCTGATTTGCCAAATCTTTACTAATTTAACAATTAGGAAATTACCCCGACCTTTGCCAAGCCGTGGGTCAACTGAGGTTCTATAAAAAAATACCTACAGTGTAAATGGAAAAATCTTCTTATATCTCCGGCTGATGAGCGCAGTACAGTTTGTAGACAGTGATTTGGACTCTCATCTCAAAGTGACTGTTATTTCAAATTGTTAATTCTTTATTGCATTATGCAAACGTTGGAAAAAGTTGCACAGACGAGGCTTAAACTTTAGGACTAGCATCGAAAACACCGTTTTAAATATCTTCATCCCGCTACTGGTTTCCAAAAACACGTTCTTTGATTAAACACAACATGAATATTCACAATTATATTAATATTCTCGGTGATATGTCTTCGTGTCTTATATTCGTAATTATAACGATTATTATAGTTTTATATCAAATCGAAGACGCTGCTAGAACTAGTTTATGACTGTTGCCTTGTATATTGTGGTATAAATGATAAGCGGTTTGTTTTGGGCTTAGAAATGCCCGTATCAATCCAAAAAGTGACAGGACTCTTAGCAGAGTCCGCCTGGGGAAGTACCACACCTTTTCCAGTTATTCTACCGCCAAGCAGGAATGGGCAAACATTACTGTGTTCCGGTTTGAAGGTCAATGTTTCCAGAGAAATTACCGGGCTTAGAGATATAACAACTTAGATCTCTGGGTGACGAGCGCAGTGCAGTGCAGTGCTAGGTAACGATTTGGACTCTTCATGTTCCAATAGCTGCGTGTCACTGTGTTGTAATGTGGCAGGCATGTTGCTTACCATTAGACACATGTCCTGCTGCTCGTCTTGTCATTCTTTATTTTAAAAAAAAAGTCCCCTCTGCTTGGGGGCTCGGGTGCCCTCCTGACCAAGTAGGCTTAGGCCATACTCCCACACGCTCGTCAAGTTGCGGGTTAAATGTTATCTAGCAAGCCAAAGTAGCACTTATTTACTTTCTCCGTTCGCAACATATCATACGAACTACCTCATACTGATCTGTGCACTAATGGCGTCCGTTTTTTACGGAGTCATCTTTGTATCAGTGATCCTTCCTACCCATACCATTTTTTATGCAATAAATGATTGACCATTAATGCAAGTTTCAAAATAAATAATACACGTATCTGAGTCACATGGATCGTTATGAGAGATAGTTTTTGCATGTACGGCAGCCCTCAAATGGCCTTTACTGCCTGTGGGCTAACGTTAAACTTGCTAACTGTTAAAGTCATAAATATGTAACGCGAAATCTCATCGCTGTTTATAGCTAAAACAATTAGATGAAAGTGACAAATCTGTTTATTAGAAACACAAATTAATTAAGTTGTATTTTTTATTGTTTTAATATATTTCATACCTAAAGTTAGTGTCGTGTATAGCTTGCGCCGCTCGCTCCCGTACGGTACACTCGAATATTATTTACTGCGAGGAACGCGCTCCGTACGAAAGATTGTAAATTGAATTCTTAATGGCCACTTTTATTTGTTTATGCTAATGTTGGGCTTTAATTAACCATGCTGGGCGAGCGAGACGGAGCGTGCGAGAGGGACGGGTAGCGTCGGAGGCTGCGGTGTCGGGGAATGGAGGGCAGGTTCCGTAGGGTTGTGATAACGTGACGTGATGCTATATATGTGTCGGTTGGCTTTTCAACTATAGAAATGACTATCAACACAACTACATCATCATTTCTTTTGTAAATAGTCTAAATGTTATATATGTTATTGCGTACCAACATACAACACTTTGTACTAGTTCGGACTTTATGAGATCACAAGTTCACATATAAAAAATAAATTAATGAAAGATAAAAATGTGTGCTTTAATAGCAGTTGTACACGCGGGTCAAGCTCTGTCCCGCTTTTCGGGGACAACACGGCCGTGCGTATAGTATCCCAAATTACCCTAACGATAGGGTAAATCTGATTTAAAATCATATTTTTAAGTACATTTTCAATGCCTATTTTTTCTATCATGTAAACGTAATTAAAATGATTGCAACTTTTGATGTTTTTTGCAAAAAAAAACTCAAATACAAATATTAAAGAAACTTCATATGTGATGAAAAAGCGCGACATTGTCCTGCTTTCGACGAAAGAACCCCATTTTTTTTTCACTCAAAAAGTTTCAATTTCAAAGGCCCAAGAAAAAGTCTAGCAACGCTGCATACAACATGCACATAGGTCACAGAATCTCTCGGTGTTTTCCCTTCTCGGCACGCCACCGTACCCCGAACCGCGGTAACGGAATGTCATCTATGCAGCGATCCAACGACAATAATATATCGCCGCATATTTCATAATTACCAATATTACCATTTTGATTAATTACCAATATTACCTTAGTGATTAATTACAGCCCCGTTCGGTTGCCACGGGTGATCGTCTGGGTGGTACGAAGTTGAAAACACGTGGGGTTTACTTACATATTTATGGGGTTTGGATTTATTTTGGGATTTTATTGAGATTACCCTATTTCACAAAGAAATAATATAAATCTAAGTTTTTGATTTGTCTCTTTATTGTGGAATTTTGTGTTTATATTCACTCATTCACCTATGTTTAATTAGAAACAGAATAGATTAGTAGAGAATTCGTTTTTCCTTGGTTTTAGTAGGTATTTTATTTATTTATAGTGACATAACGAGCAGCAAGCATGTCGTGCGACATATCTGTCCATTTTAAAAGCATAATACCACAGTCTGTTAAATCATTGTATTAATTCTTCATCCTGTGATAATACCAAGCTCATAAGTGTTCGTTACTCAAAGATATCAGATACGTTATATCTTTGCTCTATATTTTCACTGAAAATATTGCCCTTCAAACTAGAACACAGTAATGTTTACCGATTGGCGGTAGAATAACTGGCCAAGATGTGATATTTCCCCAGAAGGACTCTGCTTAGAGTTGTTCATCCACTATGTTCTTTAATCTTATAAAATGTTGCTTGACGGAACGGCTAATTTCGCTTGTCAAGTAAAAAGAGAGTTTTTTTTATCTCCATCTACCAGGACTTAAGAAACTTAGGAAGTATCACGCTGCGCTCCCACGTCATCGCTGACGAGGGCATGACGTAGCTGCGGATAAATACGTTACGTCACTCTGACCGCTCCCGGCATTTTGACACGTGTCATTGTCTTGATTTATAGAAACGAGTGCCTTCGTATTTTAGAGTTTGTGCATGTGCAATAAGGTTAATTTTAGCTCGTTCATTGAGTGGTCATCGTATCGGTTACTACCTGTTTTGATATGTTGGTTTTAGAGAGATCGAGAAAATTGATAACGGTTATGATACGTTGATGTTATTGTGGCCATCCGTAGGAAGGTTGTACGAATAAATTCTTGCCGTTTTGTATAACGTATGCATATGAGTTGGTAGCTGTTTTTCATTATTTGTAGCATGGTGTCCACAGTATGGTACCTGGTGTACATAACACAATTTCTCTGTTACTTTATTATGCTCACTAGGAAAATAACTACTAAACAACACAAACAGCGACTTACATTTGGTGCGATAAATGACGGTCTTACCGTTAATAGCGATTGCTTCGTGACAAGCGCAGATTTCTCTCATTTTAATCAAATTATGTCCTCTAATTTTTTTGAAAATAAATCGAAACCGTGATAGTTACATATTACTGCGTCTACGAAATTTCTTACCCACTGCCACTAAAGTTGCACTCGCACAGTCTCTCCTGCTCCCCATCTTGGACTATGCTGACGTCTGTTTTCTTGATCTGAGAGAGGACCAGCTAGATAAACTTGAGCGCCTTCAAAACTATGTCATTAGATTCATATTTGGCTTACGCAAGTATGATAAAATTTCCCAATTTCGCGCTAAACTCAAGTGGTTACCGATTCGCCTACGTCGTAGTGCACATATTCTTTCCCTTCTGTACAACGTTTTATTTAACCCCTGCACTCCGCGTTACCTTAAAGAGCGGTTTACTTTGCTTCAGGATTGCCATTCTCTTCCACTAAGGTCAAAAACCAACCTGACCCTAATGGCCCCCTCCGCACGCTCTGAAACTTTTTATGGCAAATCCTTCGCTTTTCAGGCAGTTCAGTTGTGGAACGATCTACCAGTTTGTATTCGAAAATTGCAATCGTTGCCTGCCTTTAAGGACCGCGTAAAGCAGTTCTATTTGTCGAAACAGTAATCTCTGTAATTGTTTTGTTTTCTAATTATTTTTTAATTATCATTTATTGCTTTTTTTTTTTTTACTTGCTTTTATTACTTAAAATTTTAGATGCTTATTTTTTACTCTTACAAGCATATTCATCTGTTACCAGTTATTTACCTACTTATATTTGTCATCAAAGGATATGAATATATTTTATCATTTTGTCAATTAATAGTACGTATGTTTATGTATGTATATGATTAGTTGTATTTATTAGTGTATTTTGATTTTCTATAGCTTGTGTTTTTATGTAATATTATTAGGATGTATGTTTATCTCGTAGTAATAGCACAGTAAATACATAACAGTAGGTTATCTAAGGGCGCCCGCCGAGTTTTTAGCCTACTCTTGCGTTCATCCCCAGGGTTGTCACTTTTACTTTTAGTTAATATTTTCGAACAAGCAGCACTTGATCTAAATTTATGCAACAAAAAGCATATTATGATTGAATATTTTACCAATTTATACATTTAGTAAAAATAAAAAGCCTAGTAAAAATAAAAAGCCTTTATTCACGTAACATTTATTAGAGAGACGAACTTCTTAGCATTCCATGGATTCACCGTGCGAGTGCCGGGTCAGAATCAGAATCAGATACAAAACTCACCTATGGTTAACCTATGGTCACTCACTTTGCATTTCTAAATTCATGGCGTGCACTTTGTAACTATCATTTTCGTCTTGTTGTAGAAAGGTTTTTACCATGTCTCGGTCTTCCCTTTTCTTTCTCGCACCCAACCCAGCTGTATTTACTTGCGCACCTGCCATAAATTGCCTTTATTTACTTACCATATGCTTAATGTACAAACAAACCTGACTAGGTATGTAAAGCACTCACAATTGCAACAGATGAGAAAATAGTTTCTACTATTGGTCGCGTGACTCGCTTGAAAATTCAAAAAATATTCGGAATCCTTTGTAAAATCATCGTCAAATGAACTAAACAAAAAGTAAAATAGACCTTATTGCACAATGTCTAAAGTATGTTTGTGAATGATATTGGCGATGCCGAAAGGCGAAACTAATGTTCGGCTTTTTCTTTGTTCAAAGCCGCCTTTGCATTTGCTATTTTTAGGAAAAGCAACCTAATAAACTGTGAAATAAACAATAATACAATACCTACCACATTTTCTAATAAGATTTAAGTATAAGTAGGTACTTACATTTCTGTTTCAGTAGGAACCATGAAGAATGATAAATCCGGGTTTGCGAAATCGTTATTGAGGCACCCGAAAACACCACAATATCTTTTTCCCCTTTTTGAAGTCATAATACTCGTTATAATTATTAATATTATGGTAAGTGGCCGGCGAGAGTTGACGAACGCGAGCGGTCATGTAACTTACGGACGTGCTCACAGTCGCGCTGCACGGCCCCTACTGTCGCCGCCATAGCGCGCCATATATTATGCTAGCGTGTGCGTGAAATCGCGTGCCGACACGGCGCGCGGCGCGCACGCACACATTCAAGCCGAGAGCGGCACGTTTGTATGAAGATGTTTTACTGTTCTTTACTGTGGTAATAGTCTTTGTTGCGCACCACGCTTTAAGTTCTCCTAGTTTCTATGTCCACCCCAAGGTTGCCTGGAAGAAATCGCTTTCAGCGATAAGGCCGCCAGTTGTTTCACTAGTTTTACTGTACTCCTATGTGTTTTATGTACTATCTTAAGGTGTGAACAATAAAGAGTTTTCATTCATTCATTCATTCATACTGCCTGGTGGTAGAATAACTGGAAAAGATCTGGTACTCGTGCATTCTGAAAAAAGTTAACTACCTACTTACATCATTATTTAGTCCTTCACCATTGTTACAAACATAGTGTTTCGCGTACCTTTACGTAATTTCAGGTCGTACCCATATGTTTCATGTTACATCGCATTGGTATTTATCGTTATCCACACAATCAATACTTTCGTTTACAAAAACAAATATTTCCACCAATATCCCACGATCAAATGATTAGACAATAAACGTAGTATAGAGAAGGTGCAGGAATTTAGGCGCCAGATGTGTTCGATAACCCATCGTTGATTCACGGGCGCTGCGTGACCGAGATCGTAGGCCGATAACGCTGATTGGACAGCGAGCGATCTTGGCGAACTTTTTCAATTATAGAATCGCTACGTTAGATAATTATTTTTCCATGAAAAACCAACAAACCGAATTCAATTTAAAAATTAAACTCTAATCAACTAATTTTAATGCAATTTTTGTAACCAAATTATATCAGCTATTTGGCCACCATCGTACAAGCTTTGCTTAGTTTCGGGTCAGATGGTGTTGTGTGTGAATTGTCCACCAATATTTGTGTATACTCAGATGGTACACCGATTAAACGCACTGCTCTAGTGAGGCAGAAGCTTGGGAATAAACAAAATGTCATCGATGATTTTTTTAATCAGTTCATTTAGTTTTCAAAAACCACCATCTAGGATACCTAGACCTACTTTTTGAAACAAAAAAAGTGATTCAGACATCATTCGTAACTTTCTACAGTATTTACACGACCGGTCAGATCTACATAGGAGATAAACGACATAGACGTGAAGAGGTAAAGACATCCTCTTGAGGAAGTGACAATAAGCAAAAAGTAAGTAGGTATATTCATAATTTCTCAACAAAAGAAAGTTACAAAAAAATATAACATTAAACTGCCTTGGATTTTTTTGAACTTTCAAACTTTGGAATACGTGGCTTGAGTGGGTATTTCCTGGTCAGTATAATCTAAGTGTTTCCAAGTCTAGAGTGAGTCGGTTTTTTCTAGATTATCGCTCTCCCGTACTTAAAGACAGCATCTCCGGTCGATGTCAGACGCGACGGTCAAGTGCAATCCCATTAATAATATATTATTATTCATAACAAAATCTGAAATCACGAAAATTACCATAAAAGTTTATTAAATGGTTCATTCTACCCTTAACTTTTTTGCAAAGAAGTAGATTCAAGCGACTGAATACAATTTAAATAAGTTACTAACTTTTATATTTAATACAGGACGATTAACTAAATGAAACACTAATGTGTAACAACTACGTTAGTTTTCATGTTGAATGTGTGCGCTACCGGAAATGTAGTAGAATTTTTTGCCTATCTCCCCTACAAGAAAAATCTACATTTTCAAACTATAAACTAATTGGAAAGATCAGTAGAGGTTCGTTATAATGTGTTTGCCCTCACATAAATCTAAAAACCTTTTTCTAATTAGTCACCAGCGGCAATAGTGCGTGCACCAGAAATGTATATTTAATGAAGAGGTAAGCGCTAAGAAAAGAACAAACATTCGAAGAATGTATCCGTAGGTTATTTGCGATAAATGTGAGGTGGGTCTGGTATTTATTGTTCTTCTAATTGGCTTCTTTGGTGGTACGTACGTACTTTTCTGTTCGGTTTTCTTCTACGTAATTGCGATCCATCATAGACTACGTCGTTTTATAATATTAGGCGAGAGAGCAGGCAAGTGCAAATCTATAATTTATATAAAACACATTGATACGGAATCTATAGCCTCATAGTTATTTAAAGAGATGGAATGGAGTGTTAAGGTAGCGGTTCGCGCTTAAGATACAAGTTCGCGCTGAGACCGCGACCGGAGACCGCGACAGGCACTGGACACTATGGAATTGTATGGGCGCCAGTTCGCGCCGCGACCGCGACAGGAGACCGAGACCGGTCGCGGTCGCGGTCTCGGCGCGAACTTGTACCTCTGCGATACGAGACCGCGACATTTATGAATATTCGTTACTCTTTCAAGATGCGACTCATCATCATCAGCCCGTGTTCGCCCACTGCTGGACATATGTCTCTCCTGTAATACGCTACTTAGCCCGATCCTCGGTCTTACATTTCAAATCGCCACTACAATCAACAAGAAGCCACTAAAGGGATCAATATCATTCAGATTAAATTTGATACATAGATTGATTATAGTCTGGGATAGGTGCTACTTTTTATCCCGGGAAAATAACGAGATCACTACGCGGGCAAAACCGATATTACCACTAGTAGAAGATATGTGAAACAGAAATCGTACTATCCCCACGACTCGTTCTACAATTCCAGAACCCTCAAAATTAGAAACCAATTTTCACATGCTATTAATTAGTCACAAAAAACGGGAAGAGCATGTCGTGAGTAGGAAGCGTCGCGGGCCTCCCTGGAGATCGGTTAGGATAATTTGTTTGACAATATTGATCGTCTGGGGACTCGCTTCGCTGGGAATACTTGTCTGCGGAGTCGGCGACACATGTAGCTCATTGATATGAGAATCATTATTTTTCTCTGAACAACTAAACTGCAGAATTCAATTCATAAACTAAACTTGTATACTCAACAGATTTTAATAGAATTTAAGAAACTAAATAATTAATATGGGACGGCCATCTAAACGCACACTGCTCGAAAGAAATAGCGTTTCTGGGTAAACATAAACATCGAGGTACAATTTTAATAGAAGTACAATTTTTAGATTGTGTAAAAACAGCTCAAATACCTAATGCTTTTTGATAAAAAAAATCGATGGGATATGTATGAGACGAGAGCGTTCGGATAGAATGAGTATAACCTATGTAACAATTAATTCGGTTCGAAAATCTGAAATTGCTTGCATTCGAGTAATCGTCGAATGTACATTAAAAATAGAATTCATCCTACAGTATGATACATAACCATAGTATTATCAAGATGTGACTAACCTAAAAAACTAACTAGTTCTATGGACTATCGGGTCGGGTCGGGTCTGCTGTAAGAAGGAGAGTAGGAGAGAGCATTATTCCTTCTTACAGAAAGAAGTTTCGACAATAACATGACCAAGCCTAAGCTCATTTAGAATATCCTTAAATTAAGAATTATCCTTGGTCAAAATACGGGCATACAAAGCTGCTTTCCAGTAATGAGTTTTTGAGTCCTTTCACTCCCCCGATATATCAACGAACGTCTTGAATTTTAATAAAACTAGGCGCCAGCATTCGGGCACGTATGCACTACCGCAACAATATGTGACAAATTATAAATTTTGAATAAAAAACACAATGGGTGATAAAACAGCCTTTGAAGTGATGGGCCAAAGAATGGTGTTTGCCGAGGAGACAGTCGTCAATATTGATTATGGTTTGGTACCGAATTTCACTATTCTGGACAAGGTGCAGGGTCCTAATAACTTAAGCTTACTAACTGTACGTAAATGTAAAACTTTGGATGCTTGCTACTCGATCATGTAGAATAACTAATAGGGTGTGATTAACTTTTGGATCATAGATTATTATAAATATAGCATTTAGGGTAATCAGTACGGACTAAGCTTTGAGACCAGGCAAATACCTAAGTAAAGTATTAGAAAAAGTGGAAAATATTGATTTTTATTTGAAATTTGTACTAGTCATGCTCTTTTATTTGATACCCTTACTGCGGAAGTAGTGAAAAAAATATAATTCGCCATTTTTTTGTAGCGGTCATCTTGAATTTGAAATTTGTCATAGTCATTAAACACCCCTCTTTTTGGTCGGGGGTTAAAAATAGAAAATGTACACTACTGTACGTCTCTTTCTTTTCGTCATCGCATTTTACGAGTACGATATTAAAATTAAGTCATCGGCGTACGTGATAGGAAAGTCATGAAGTACGTTCGTCAAGTCCATGGTAATGCATGTCCGATTCTGAGAAATCAAAGCCTTACTTTACGGTAACTGTCGCCGGCGAAACTGTGAGCCGGCGGTGTCTATTGTGTTCACACAATCAATTATGGGTAACTGTTTTGTTATACCGTTATCATAAATTATTTCTGGACATTGTACTACCGACATATTTTTGATGTGATTATTTATAAAAATTTTGTCACCTTTCTTTTACTCTCTGTTGCTTGATGCTATTCTTCTAACTCGTCTGAGAAAGCGTTCGAAAACTCCCTTAATCCAAAATTTTGCCACTGGGTCCGCTTCTATTTTGTTGAGCAACCAATATTTGCTTTATTTTCAAACATAATTATGGAGATATCAGTAGCAAAAGCAAACTCCCATAAGTAATTGTGTTAGATGGTTGAATCCCTGGTTACATTCTTACAGAAAGTTCTCCTAATTCTTTTTAAGAAGCAAGTCATGAGTGATACAACAACGTTAGCAGAACTCGACTAGCCTTGTGGCTTAGTGGGTAGTAGTTCTGCCTGCGAAGCCGAGGGTCGTGGGTTCGATTCCCACCCAGGGACCACGTGTGAGGTTTCTATTTACAGGTGCTTTCTCACGGACGAAGCTGACACAGTCCCCAAAATCATCTTTGGCAATCCGCCTGGATCATGCTTATTCAAAATAAATATTTTTATTGCAGTTTGATCTGTTGTTTACTATTGATTAATATAATATTATTGGTACTTACAAATTATGTTAAAAACATAAATATTTTATTAACCAGATTATTCTCATAATACCTGGGAGATCAAACATGGTTGGTGGTTAAATTTTTTTTTTTTTGGTATTTCGCGTTTTCTTGGGAAAAGTTCTTAGCTAAATGTCATGAATTCAAATGTTAGCACTGTGTCTGGGTGTTTCTATGTATTATAAGTATGTATTTAAAACTATATACGTATTATATCAGCTATCTGGCCGCCATCGTACAAGCTTTGCTTAGTTTGGGGTCAGATGGTGTTGTGTGTGAATTGTCCACCAGTATTTAATATCATTTTTTTCATTTCAGTTATTATTTTAGTCCGTGGCCGTCAGTGGTGTTGTGGCCGGTCCTATGGGATCTTGTTAACTCCCTGAGTTGCATTAGTAGTAACTTTAGGCTTATGATTTTTTATCTTAGCTTCACGAATCGATTATCTTGGTTTGACATGGAGTACCAGGTGAACATAATTTACCGAATATTCTTTCTATGTGAATTTAATTCGAACCCATTTCTCAATTGTATGTATACATTTGCTAACGTATGTATGTAACGTTTAGCTTTACCGAATCACTTATCCCGCTATGGCTGTATGTGCGTGTTGGCTACGCTGTAAGCATTTCTCAGCAATTGAAATAATTAAATAAGTGAATGACATGAGTACCAGGCACTCATGATATCATAGGTGACGTTGCTGGGGGCTGGTTTCCGCGAGAGCGCAATTTGCGAAGCGTGCGTGCCGCGGGCGGCGGCGTGGCGGCCGCGGCGGGTGGCCCGCCGCTCATTTGTAATTACAGCAAGGATTTCGACTCTGCAAATAAAACATATATATCGTATTTCGCTAAAATACTTACTGTAATTTAATCTTAAATGGGTCGACTCAACGTCCGGGTCATGCAACCAGGTTATGTATTCGCAAGTCGGAATTTCCGTACCTACATTGACAGGCGTCAAAGTCTTGTAGCAGTTATATACCTACTGCGAATGCTCTGAAATATTTAGATACGTGTACACAATTTACCTACTGACATAGTTCTTGATAGAACTGATAAATGAACAAGATAAGGGAAAACAGATAGTAAATTAACTAACAACAACTCTGACGTACGATCGGGAAACCGTGATCGTGAGTGTCGGAAGTTTTCCTACCTACATTAAGCCTGTTAGAATTTAATGGTCTCGCCACCTATTAAATGAAGATCAGCCATGCGGATAGTAGTCTTACTGGATACGTTTTTATCCAAATCCCTAGATTACAGGTCAAATAAATGTTGGTAATATATTTTCATAGGCTATTATATTTTAGTTCAGGTCGGGTGCTGTAACTAAGCAATGAGCCTAATCACTACACGACATATCATAATGTGAATATGGTAATTCATCACTGTACTATTATCATCACCCAGAGATGTCACGGCAGAGAAGGTTCAAAAGAAAAACGGCCAAATTGTGGCACTTTTCTGGGCAGGGTCTCAAAATATCTTACGTCCATGATGTTTGGAAACAACAACAAAAAAGAGTTTAGTAAAGATGCTGATGATAGTAGTGTTATCACTAAAAATCTGGAATTTCACAACGTCATATTACCTTTTAGGTAGGTACCTACTAAATTCAGAACTATCATAGAAGGCACAGCACAACATGAACTTACGCATATTTAATAGCATGCGGGAAGAAGATAGACCTGAAAGCATACCATGCTTACTTCCTGTACATACTTACCTATGCTAACAGGCAATCGAAATCTAGTAAGAGTAGCATGTCTCCTAGCTATCCATACTAAACCTATAAAGTTGAAGAGCTTTTTTGTTTCAACACGCTGATCTCAGGAACTATAGGACCGATTTCAAAAATTCTTTCACCGTTGGATATGTACTTGATCCCTGAGTGCTATGGGCTATATTATGTACCATGAGCAAAGCCGGGGTGGACCGCTAGTTTGCAATATAAAGTTCCTCCGCCCAGTCTGCAGTGAGCCCGGGAGCGGATCGTGCGGCCGCCGCGGCCCGCTGGTTGTTTCGGAACAGATTGCGTGTAAACGGTGGCGGGTCCGCGGCGGCCCATTTGCTTGTCATCTCTGACATCATAACTATCTCGGAACTAGTTTACGCGGGAATTGAAACTACTGTCTTACCATTCTTGGTTCGCGTGAATTTCCGTGCAATCTGTGGTCAAGCAAATTGAAATGTTATGAAATAGCATTTTTTTTTTAAATACAATATTGTTATGCTAAAATCCTGCTAATATTCTAAATGTCAATGTTTAGATGTTTGTTGCTTAATCACGTCATAACGTCTGAACGGATCTTGTTATAGTCTGGCACCTAGCCTACTTTTTATCCCGAGAAAACAACGTGAACTACTCGGGGATGTATAATATAAAAAAATAAAGTATCTATAAAATTAAAAAAAGTTGGTTTTATGAAAATTATTTTGGATGTCATAACTATCACGGGAAGGCTTTTATACATTTAACAGCAATTGATAAATGTCTCATAATAATGGCCTTTAACATAAGAGCAGATTCTGATAATATATCTCTGGTTAATATGCACGTCGCGTTGTTTCTTTGCGTTGACTAGTTACGCCATATGGATTGTTTAGGTAAAATATATTAGACTACAGGCCCGTGAACAAAATTTACGGGTCAAATGAACCAGCAGGAGACCTATGTAGGATGATAGACGGGTACAAAATAATAAGATTCAGCACTATGCCGTCACTTGTAAGCTGTCCAACTGAGTGCAGGTGAGAATTCAAAAGTGCAAGTAAAGTGGGTACATTTTGGTCATTTGTTTCTGTACGGCATTCTTACCATCCAATAGATCCATGAAAAATAATGAGAAAACGCGTAGTGCCGTACAAAAATAGTGGTCCACGAAGTCGGAAACATTATTGATAATCCGGAAATTTTGAGGGAAAATTTGGTCATTTGATACAGTGCGGCATCGATTCCATACAGTTGCAATACCTCTTCTAACCCATTATTCCGCAACGCCGTACAAAAATAATGGTCCAAGAGGAAATGATCTGGGGTTCAACTTCCTCTTTTCAGTGATCCGGAGGGGTGATTTGACACAACGTAAAATTAATTTATTCCGAAAGTATTTTGTGCATAGATACAAATTTTATACGTGCCGTACATTTTTGTTAGTCCAATAGTCAGTAAATGGCAATAAACCTCCAGAATTTTGCATATGACGAAATGTACTTTAGGGTGATAGTTGGTACGATTTTTTAACGGCATTCTGATAATTTATTTGAATTTAATATATGTCTAAGAAAAGTTAATGCCGTACAAATCTGAAAGTTCATATTAAAGGCCCGTAAAATAGAATTTAACTTTTAAATTTTCGATCCAAATTTATTTTCTATAAAGTGTATGATCACTTACTGAGCATAAAATCACGAAATGTTGACAGATTCAGGTGGATCTTTAAGCGTCATCTTGAAAAAACGTTGTCTCGGGCACTATGTACTTTAGGGCAAAAATTATTGAAGTCATTATTGTAGAAAATATAATTTTACACCGTTTGTTGCCCAAAACTTATTTGTTAAAAGTACCTACCGTTTACGGCTCATTTAGTGAACCGGGTTTTCTATCGCCGATATGCCGATAACTCTTGAGATATTTAGATAAATAAGACACATCAATCCATGTTTAAAGACCAGTTTATTCTCGACAACTTTTGCCAAAATTGTTTTTTTAAAGTCTGTGCTTTTTGAGTTATAAGAAGTTTAATGTTGAACGCATCACTATATTGCCATAGCTAACATACACCTCATCTGCATGAAAAACCTGATCTATTTATTTACTTATTCTTTATCAAAGTTTTCATCGTCTAACAACCCACCACAAACAAAACTATTGTTTATTTTAATACGATTTATAATATTTTTGGCGGAATAACAGATTTTGAACGTCTTATAAATCAAAACGTATGAACATTACAAAAAAAAGCGCTTAACTAAAGTTGTAGAAAATAAACTGATCTTTAAGAATAGTTCAATGCGTTTTATTGATTAATCAAATATTTCAAGAGTTATCGGCCGTGATAGAAAAATCGGTATTTTAAATGGGTCATAAATCGCTAACGGTACGTTTCACAAAAAAGTTTTCTCGGCACAAAAATTGTAAAAATTTATTTTCTACAATAGTTAGCTCAATAATTTTTGCCCTAAAGTACATAGTTTCTGAGTTTCCAAGTTTCTAACTAAGTCGTACATATTTTGTTTGATTAAGGGTTAAAATGTACGGCATTATTTTTTTCAAATTTATTTACTTGAATACTATTTAAAACAATGATAATATGTTGAACTTTGCTATAGTTAATTAATCTATGGTTATTCAAATAAATGAAAACTTGCATGTTTTGTATTCCTCTGTAACTTTTTTTAGAACACTCTCTTTTGTACGGCATTATTATACAACAATAGTTTTTAGCAATGTCATGTAGAAAAATAAGGTGCCGTACAGGATCAAATGACCTACTACCTTTATAAATGAAGTATACGATGAAATTAAGGTAATTATCGATAAACATTCAAATGAACAGTAATTTTTAGACGGCATTATTTTTAATTGTTCGTTTGAGTGCTAGATAATCATTTGGGACCGATGCCGGACTTTTTCAAATCACCCCTCCGGATCACTGAAAAGAGGAAGTTGAACCCCAGATCATTTCCTCTTGGACCATTATTTTTGTACGGCGTTGCGGAATAATGGGTTAGAAGAGGTATTGCAACTGTATGGAATCGATGCCGTACTGTATCAAATGACCAAATTTTCCCTCAAAATTTCCGGATTATCAATAATGTTTCCGACTTCGTGGATCACTATTTTTGTACGGCACTACGCGTTTTCTCATTATTTTTCATGGATCTATTGGATGGTAAGAATGCCGTACAGAAACAAATGACCAAAATGTACCCACTCTACTTGCACTTTTTAATTCTCACCTGCACTCAGTTGGACAGCTTACAAGTGACGGCATAGTGCTGAATCTTATTATTTTGTACCCGTCTATCATCCTATATAGGTCTCCTGCTGGTTCATTTGACCCGTAAATTTTGTTCACGGGCCTGTAGTCTATATCATTTTACCACGAATAAACATTCCATGTGATGATATTTCGGTTAGTAGAGTTCTGGGTTAGTACTCCAAAGTTTGGTAGGCAGTCGTGGTGTTGCCAGTACGCAGTGGAAACAGTAGAGGCATAAGTTCATTCCAAAACATAATAAATAAAAAATACGTAATAAAATTCGATGCAATGTCACAGACGACTTCTTAACGTAAATCACGAGCTCGTAAATGATACCATAAAGGCGTGTTAACTTTTTTCAGTTGACTTTGAAAACTTTTGTTGTTTCTTACTGTCTTTTGTAGCATCATTAAATTATGAGGTCGTGGTTTCAGGCCCCCTACTCTGTCGTATAAAAGTTATGTAAAAGTATCTATCTCAATTGTTTTTATTCAATCAAGCTCTACTCACTTCTGGGCAAAGGTTTAATTGTTTTTTGTCTGGTTTGCCTGATTTAAAGCTTTAGTTGGCAATTATTATTTTAAGGTAACATTGTTGTTTGTTACACTAGTAGGTATTGTGAATTTCAGGATATTTACCGTGGCTAAATGGTGGAGCAAGTTCCTTATAATTCTATGCGAATCCATGGACCATGTTCCAGTTTACCCGGGTTGCATGTAATTACATTGAAATATCGGGGACTCGCTCCACCGTTTAACTTCGGTAAATATCCCGTAATTCATTTCGGAGACAACTGTCATCCATCCGCACTTGATCATCGTAGTGGATTCTACCTATGACTTTCTCGATGTGAGGCAAAGCGCGGAATTGTAGCAGTGGACACGATGACTGTTTGTGTTACGCTAATGACAGTATTATAAAGAAATGTATTAGGTATATCAAGAGTTCAAATAATTTCCTTACACTGCACTGCGCTAGTCACCCAGACGAATACGATGATATATCTCTGTCCCTGTAATTTCTCTGAAAACACGGCCCGTCAAACCGGAACACAGAAATACTATCCATATATTTTATTTACATATTTTTTGCTTGCCATTTTTTACTCCTTCCAATGACCAGTCTGTTTCTATGCGACTTATACCCCGGCAACAGATCGAGACATCGAGTTCTGACGCGGTCGAACCATTCATCAAGCCGGGTTGTCAGCTCATCACAGCCTGCCCGTTTCCCTATTAACGGAGTTAATTAGATAGTTTAGTTAATAGATAGCATGTACGGTAGCCACTACTGGAATTGATCTTGCTATAGAATCAATCAATTGTAATGAGGCGGCGGACTTCAAACAACGATGTGATCTTATTTGTCGTATCGTTGGAAAGTTGATCGATAGAACATAGTTGGCGAGTTTGGATGTTTGTTATTCAATCACGTAGGAATGTCCCAGTTCCCGTTTAAATCTAGAACACAGATTGTTGTCTGGAACAGCACACTATCTACTTTTTATCGCAGAAATATGACTAGAATCACGCTGGTAAAAATGCAGGGCGTTGGTAGTCCTTCTAATAAATAAAAACGGGAGATGGACTGTTCTCGGCATATACGCGTTTTTCATTTGATCTTAACTGTTAGAACATTTTTTGTAATTGTATAAAAAGCACGGACCCAGGATTCCGGGGAGTGTAATGTTTCGCAATAAAAAGTAAATAAAAATGTCGTGTAACAATGTTTATATGCGTGCGTACTCCTCCCAAATAAAATAATTCTCAATCAGATCATTTTGGTGGGACTTTTTGTGTGCAAGTTCTTCTAAATCGAGGGATTCATTTTGCCCCGCTACTCATCAGCCATCCCTGCACCTCCATATTGGGGTTATTATAGGAGAGGTATGTGACAAGATTTCAGCTTGCCTCAAATTATATGTATATCCAAAAATTAGTGTTAGCTCTCGGACTATGATGGAAGGGGGTTCCTAACAATGAGTTGTCCGTCCATTTTGTCTCGTCACATTATCTTAAAAACTGTATTTTAATAATAGTTAAAGATAGTGCGTGTAATAAATGAGAATACACCTAATTAAGCGTAAAACGTTTAATAGAGACTAACGCACTTTTTAATGATTTGTAACAATTTACAAGCACTTCAAAAGTGGAAACTAATCAACGCTCGTTTTATTTCTGTGCCTCATCAAGTTCAGTTAAAAATGTAGAGACGCCCATTAAAATCCTAAATAAACAGAATATAAATAAAACTCTCATTAATCGTGTCGTAAAAATGCCACTTCTGCTACTTTTGAATATCTGTGCGGGTTAGGGCTGCTCGGATTTGAGATGTCCTCGAACATTTGACGGTAGCACGAGTCATAAACCGACTTAAAAAAGGAGGCTCCATGAGGCCGAGTTCTCAATTTGGCTGTATGTTTTTTTTTTTGTGTGTGTACGTTATGCCATATCGCCAACAATTATGACTTGATTTTACTGGTTATTTTTTTTAATGAAATCTGTTTTAATACATATTTTCCGTGGGCTGTGAATTAACCTGAAGCGTCACGTTCGTAAATTGAAAGAAATCTTCGGGTAAATTCGGATGATCTAGGATTTATCAAATTCCGAGTTTATTAGGTTTCACTGCTATCGGCAGTCCCTATTGACTGCCATTATTTTTAATGGGTAGATCATACTTCAGAGGTCCCATATAAATTTTATCTCGAATCTGTGTATCGGGTTTTGAAATATGAACAAAAAACTAAATTTATTTTCCTGTATTTAGACGATATCGATTCCCAAGCAATTTGGTCGAGTACTAAATTTTAAATTGAAGTCGGTTTTTGTTATTTTTGGAGAATATAAATTATTTTGAAAAGTATAAATGTGTAAGTATGGACTTTCAGTACCTACTAGATTTGTATTATGGCATTGAATCTCGCCTTGTGAAAGAAGTGGAAACATAAAGGTGGACACAAGTTATTTTGAAAAAGAATAACGTGTATTGAGTTTCAGTATTTAGTAGAAGTCGGTCGTCTAGTTTTTCAGAGAAAATATTTTAGCAAAATTTATTAACGATTCAGATACACTTTCGTGCAGGAATAATCCCGAGATGAACCGACAGCCGGTAGCCGGCAGCCCTGCTCTCAGATAGAGTATAATTGTTAATTTATATGTAAACGACGCGCGGGCGGCGCGCCGTCAATCATACGCCGCGGCCGAGCGCTGTACTAATATACTTGTAAATGTACTCGCGAACATACGGCCATCCGAGTACACTCCGCCCTCACCCTCACCCTGCCACATCGGCGCAAAACTATTTGTTGTTGTACAGGTAGATCCGCGATTCGCTCTCTCATCTGGTCTCTCACCTGTGACAATTATACAGTTATTTTGCCCTTTTCATTTATTTATACAGAAGTCCTCAGAAGAAATTAATTTCCAGTGAAATTATAGGGCATAGATATAAGAGATCTTATATCTCTGGGTGCAGTGCTAGGTAATGATTTTCTCGTCATGTTCCAATAGTTGCGTGTCACTGTGCTTTTATGGGCAGGCACATTGCTTAATGCCATCAGACACATGTCGTGCTAAAGCCGTGGTGATGTAGGTAGTGGCAAGAACATCCAATTTGTGAATGATTTATTAGGTTTAACGATGAAGCAAAACATCGTGAGGAAACGGTAACGTTCTAAGAAAGACATATTTCGAGACAATGTCATGCCGTGATTTTCTCCTTGTCAGAGAAGACGAGCTATAAATACATATTTTTATGTGGCTCGGTTGAGTTGTTCCGCGTCACACTATGTCGTTACTATCGCAAGTCATACATATTTGACGAATAAGCTTGCAAATATTTCTGGTTCTTAATCAATTCATCGTCAAGGTAAATTATAATCTATACTCTAAGCTATCGCATTGCTAATTTCAGTCAAAGTCAATCTGAAATAAGTTAGGTACTAAAATCATGCGCCAACGCAATTCTGTCTAGCAGTTTCCACCAGTAAGGTGATTGTTTAACAAACCCACATTTTTCAACTAAGTATTATGTATGATAGTTGAATGCACCCAACAAATCGTTTTATTCTATCATTTAGGAGACACTGATACCTGAGCGGGTCGTGTGTAATTTACGACCTTAGATAACGCTGGCGCTATCGACCGGCGATCGGAGGTGATCCGTCCGCTAATACAATCAACAGTTCGTGACGCGACATGTGTTTGACAAGGCCGGGGAGATAGCGTAGACACACTACTTGCAGTAAGGGCTTTTAAGGTCAAACACAAAATTTATGTTGTATTTTATAACTCACATGTTCACATGTCGAATACAGAACAAGAAAGTATTTTAGTAAAGATATTCCAGCGATAGTCACCTCGGTTGGTATAAAGCGACGTTGTCTACGATGGAGTTCGTTTGTCTAGATAATACCCACAAACTAAAACCCCATAACTTCAGCAAAATTTGGTCTCTGTGTAGTTTTGTAGTCACAAATGACTTGAATTGAGTTAACTCAAAAACTTGAGACCAACCAAACCAGCTAAAAGTACTCAATATATTGGCTCGCAGCGCCATTTTCTATTTTGGCGATTAATAAAATAACGTCAGCTCTGCTTTCAATATTTCTGTTAACTCGCGTGTATCAAGCATTCTTTTGAAATCACTTTGCGATTTTACTTGAATGACTCCATTTTAGCTCCACTCTCTTCCATTCTCCACTCTTATGACTGAATGGTCTCTCACATCGACCGGCTGATTTGGCGGTCAAGGGTAAGCCTGTCAACAACTAATCAAATAAATATCCACAGAAAATATTAAACTATCTGGTATAAATATAGCACACGTCATGAACTTATCAACTTCTTTAATATACTACAGGTCTACAGTATTGTTTGGGATTTTTGATCTTTTTTTTCATAATATGTTCGCATAATATTTTTTTTGTAGTTGGCTCTTTTAGTTTTGTATATTGTTAGTTTTGTTTATTTTTAGTTCTTCGTAATCAAAAAATGTTTTAGAAAGTTATATTCCTCGCTAACGAAGATTAAATTACTACTGCCTGTAGTAAAATACCCAGGCTACACAGTTCAGTACAGTCATACAGTGTAGATTTTTGATAATGTAGGATAACGTTAAACTAGTCATGGGCAGTTTTGTACAAATGTCCTTACTGTTACTAACACAGCGCTGAGGACCTTTTTCTGACTTCAACGGCATTTGGCAAGTCACCTGTCGACTGAAATAATACCTACATACAGGTTTTTTAGTGCCAATTAAAAGAAAAATAAGACACACGTTCTTATTTATTTTTATCGAAATCCAGAATGCTCGAAATGCAACGAGTTTTGTCGGAAAAAATGTTGAATATCGTTCCTTAACCTTTTTAATTGGGGCAATACTACACGTTTACTAGCTATTCCACCGCAGCAGAAATGAGCTAACTTTTTTGTGTTCCAGTTTGTAGACTAAAGTTTCCAGAGCAATTACAACTAAGCCAGCTAGCTATTTGAGCATTTGAATGTTAGCTGGCATACCTTCTTTACTGTAGTGGAAAGACGTGATGCTTACCATCAGGCGTAGGTTTTGTTTATGCCATCACTGTAGATATTATAAACATTAACTTCCAGCGTAAACATAGAAATTGAACTAAATTCTCGTAAACCATCGGAAGCAAAACGTTTAACAACTGACAAAACTGACGGGTCCAGTGCCATAAACGCGTCCGCCTAACGAAGAGTTTTTACGGCGGTCCATAAAAATGGCGCCTACTTATATGGAGGCAACGTTTCACCCAATTACGGACCCTGATCGGGTGATGATCGATTGGTGTGATGTAAATTGTAGGTGATTATAAAAACGCGAGCCGTGATTAGATACTGCTAACATGCTAACCTTGAATAAAAGAGAGCGTAAAGAAAAAGGGTATGTGTGTGTACTTCAGTTTTTTTTTTTAAGTATTACTAAGTCTCTTTCTGCGATAAATCAAAGTTTACTGGATAGTAGTGGACAGTTGAGGCCAACGACCATAGATCTTTTGATGCATGATCTAATACTAGTTTGCCATGTTTTCTATCGGTACTCGTTGATCGAAAAAGTGGCGTCGTTTCGTGGTTGTAAAAGCGACGTCGTTTCGTGGTTGTAAAAGCGACGTCGTTTCGTGATTGAAATAGCGATGTTGGTTCGTGGTTGAAAAAGCGACGTCGTTTCGTGGTTGTAAAAGCGACGTCGTTTCATGGTAGAAAAAGCGACGTCGTTTAGTGGTTGTAAAAGCGACGTCGTCTCGTGGTTGAAAAAGCGACGTCGTCTCGTGGTTGAAAAAGCGACGTCGCGTCGTTACGTTGTCGATAAGTGTAAACCTTTAATTTATCAAAAAATAATCATCTTCGATTATATCTCTTCCTTATTAGCCGTGGCTCAGCAGATTAAGTACAAAGTTCGCACTAGTCAACTAAACTATTAATTTATTCCTCACTTAACACTGGACATCCTTTAACACTAGAGGTACGAGTATATTGAGCAACTAATAACTTCAAGCAGATGTTTTCGATCCATTACTATCAATATTTCAGTAACGTTTACAATCTTTGAATAATTCATTAATGATAATATTCGATACTAAATGACTCCCGAGGACCCTTTTAAGGGTACTTCGAGTCAAACTTATCTAAATATATTCATAAAATTAATGTGTTCTCCCAGAGAGCGTGTAATCGGAACATACGATATATTTTTTTGAGATAGCATTTAGCAGCTCACTTTATGTTCTTCACTGCTGGGACCTTCTTTCACAAAGAGAAAGCCAATGCCGTAATCCATCACACTGGCCAACTGCGAGTTTACATGACACCAAGATTGTAACCACCGGAAAAAAGCAATGCATTTGCATTGCATACCTTTAACGTTTTTATCACAAAAGTAGAGTCAGACCTCTTCGTTCGTGTCTTTGGAACATCAACCATAAAAGGAAATAGTCATACTAATAAGTGTAAGTTCAATTATTGAAGTGAATTTGGCGCGCCACAGACATTTTTCGTGGGCTGTGTATTGAATTCTAGCGTCACGCTCGGGATTGATAAGAAATCTTCGGGTAAACTCAGAACCATGGCCATTGGCCGTCTAGAAATGCGTCTGCATTTCCCATTGGCATTTCGCATTTGGATTTATCATTTCTAGATGGCCATGGTCATGGTTACGGCCTCCGGTTTCACCCGCATGGTTTTCAAAGTGAGCTATCAAATTCTGCGTTAAAAGTATTCACTTGTATCGGCAGTTCCTATGACTACCAATTTTTTTTGTACTCGTAGGTTTATGTTTGTTTCTCCACACGAGTGCGGTAAACAAGCGTGATTAGCGTGTATCCCGGCCGGTCGGTGGAGCATCGTTAACCCTTCCGAGTGATATTCATTTAACGTTTTGTTTCGACGCTCGGGAATGTGCGCGTGCGCCGCTCGCCGCGGGGAATTTATAATGTTTACCTTTTGGGGTAGATTTTTGAAAAAAAGACTAGCGAAAATTCCAAGAATTATAATTGTGTTCCGATTTGAAGGGCAATGTTTCCAGAGAAATTAGAGGGCTTAGAGATATAACATCTTAGATCTATGGGTGACGAGCGCGGTGCAGTGCTAGGTCATGATTTGGACTCTTCATGTTCCAATAGATGCGTGTCACTGTGCTGTTATGTGGCAAGTATGTTGCTTACCATCAGGCACATGTCCTGCTCGTCTCGACACTCATTTAGCCCTTAAATACGAATAAATCTGGCTTTAGGTCAGATTGACATTGGGGAAAAATATAATTTAGGAAATTATTTTTATGGGTAAGACGTTGTCAGGTTAGCTCTTTGTATCTTGATTGAAAATACTATTTCCATAAAACAAAATTGTATCATTGTTATAATGAGTTTGAACAAAATTATCTAAGTAGGAGTGTCTATCGAGTATTAGTAATTAAAAATACCTCTACATATTTTATGTTGTAGTTGCATATATTATAACACCCAATTTAGATTTCAAATTGCCTCAAACCCATTTATTTTATTTTTTACAAAACAAATTTGCACGCGCCTGGCAATGTTCAAACCCCGACTAAATCTTCTGGCTTATTACTTTTTTTATTCTTTAAACATTAAACTACAACACATAAAAATTGCATAGTGCCTCAAACATATTCCCTGAATAAAAAAATAAATACCTACTAAAAAATGTATGGATCCATTTTGCCCCGCTTCTCACCAGCCAGATCTGCACCTCCGTGTTGGAGTATATGCAGGCTTCAGATTAAAAATCTACCCGTACGACTGGCGCCTTACTTTCGACGAACACAACAAAAAGAGTCTCGTCTCGGGCGATGATGGATGGCGAGGGGCGCGCGGGGGCGGGGCGGCGATTAAAAAACAATAACGCATCGCGACCCGTGTCCGACGCAATTTGGCTGCGCGAGAGCGCGGTCTTCATTCCGCGACCGACGGCACTGACTCGTTTCTGTAACTTACACATATTTTACTTATCCCACTAATATTATAAATGTCAAAGTATGGATGTTTGTTGCTCAATCACGCCGTAACGTATAAACGGATCAGGCTGAAATTTGGAATACAGTTAGATTATAGTCTGGAAGAACACATAGGCTACTTTTTACTCCGGAAAAATAACGGGAACGACGGGAACGGGAACTACGCGGGTAACACCGCGGGGCACTGCTAGTTTTATTATAAATGGAAAACAAACAGCTTCTATGTATAAATACATACAAATTAATGTCTGTAGGACCTTTATGGAATCGTACACTACGCATTTGATCATGTTTGTGATGGTAGGACTCTTCAGTTTCCGCCTGGGGAAGTACCACACCTTTGCCAGTTATTCTACCGCCAAGCAGTAATGTGAAAATATTACTGTGTTCCGGTTTGAAGGACAATGTTTCCAGAGAAATAACAGGGCTTAGAGATATAGCATCTTAGATCTCTGGGTGACGAGCGCAGTGCAGTGCTAGATAATGATTTGGACTCTTCATGTTCCAATAACTGCGTGTCACTGTGCTGTTAAGTGGCAAGCATGTTGCTTACCATCAGGCACATGACCTGCTCGTCACTCTTTATTTTAAAAAAATATGGAAACAAATAGCTTCTTTAGATACATTAAAATTAATGTCTGTAGGACTTTTATGGAATCGTAAACTATAGATTTGATCATGTTTGTGATGATATTTAGCAAAGTTGTTGTGCATGAGCCAAAGAAGGTTTCTGAGTAAGAACGACCAATTTTCGACAGGTGGTGTAGCAATGCGCGCAAGGCACAGCTAGTTAGTTACA
The DNA here is from genome assembly GCA_963693475.1 of Ectropis crepuscularia. NCBI lineage: Eukaryota > Metazoa > Arthropoda > Insecta > Lepidoptera > Geometridae > Ectropis > Ectropis crepuscularia. The sequence continues at coordinate 1,350,712 of OY856355.1, forward strand.
CATAAAAAGTCGGAACGAGTAGAAACACCAAAACCAAAAACAATTTTCACTGATAAAACAAAAAAATAGGTAAACTATGTGAACACAAAGAGAACGAAAGTTGTAACAACAACGACATACGGGGAGTGAACAAACACATAAAGAAATAGGTATTTACAACTTTAGGTTTGAATTAAACAAATTAATCAAATTAAGGGTTAACGAAACTTCTCGGCACTGTTATCTACGTCGTTTTTTATACATAGTATCTACCTGGGTGAAATACTAAATATACTTAGATACCTACCGAAAGTAATAGATTTTCCCAAAAAAAAAAGAAAACTTGAAAAAAAAGAGAAGTTGTCTGTATTCGAACCCGGAGCTACTAATTCGTGACCGCCATGACCGCGCAACTTCCCGTCTGAGGTATTATGCTGTCACGCCACTCGGCGAAATGTACCTTCGCATTCTAATGTCTAATGGGACAGTTTTTCATTGTCTAAAAACGCGCATAATGTGCGTTTTTTTAATGAAACCTAGTTAGATCGATTTCTCGTCCCCAAAACCCCCTGCATACATAATTTCATAAAAAACGTTCGAGGCATTTCCGAGATTCAGATTCTATATATATATATATAAGATATAATATCTTATCTTATACCTTAAAACGAGCAATCGTTTTAAGGTATAAGATAAGATACCCACGCGTCAAAGTGAAAAATATTAAATCAAATGAAACAAAAATCCAAAAGCTGTTATCCAAACGTATTAGTTTAAACAAGGGTTAACTAGTTGTAACGACTACCTCGAGCGTTTCTTTACCTAATATCTTTTTAATTGAGAACCTGACACGTGTATTTATCTTCTCATTTTATTTAAGGAACTAGGTTAATATATGTTGCATGATAGATTCATATTTAGCATGCACGTTACGACTTTCCTTTTTTATTATATCTTTGGAAAAAGTTTTTTTAAGGCCATTGTCACGGAATTGTGCCGTTGTCAGAAGTTTTAGTGGAAAACTTTGAACGTAAACTTTGAGAATGGACGCTAATGGTTTGAAACAGTTTTTCTTTTAGTAACGATGAATGGAAGCCTTTATTGAACACGTAATATTGTTCCTTTTTTATCCTAATTTTGTATTTTTTGTTTGGGTGTTTTGGGATTAAATATTGGTACAGTAACATCATCTTAGTCGTAATTTAACTAAAGCGTGTTCTATTTAATCAGATAGCTGTTATAATACATGATATATATAATTTTAAATACATGTTTGTGAATGGAAACATCTACACACGAAACATACAGCTATATTAATTACAACAAATGTTCGTTCCTGGTGGGAAACGAACCGACGACCTACGGCTCAGTGAGCAGACTCGCTAATTCTTGATCTCATAAACACGAATAGGACGCCAATTTCGTAGTTATCGGAGGGCGTTTAACAATTCACCTTAAGAGTCAAATTCACATTTGATTAACCGTTAGCAAGTGACAGCATTTGTAATGCATTTTTATTCTATTTCAGGTAAGTTTGACATCAACAAAAAATTGCCGTTTCGTCAAAAACGTAAGGTGAGTAAGTACATAGTATAATAAACATAATTATGTAATAAAACTTACAAAAACGCTTAATGATAACGACACACTTCACGAAATAAAATAAAAAATTGCAGCCATTTCTAGTCACAATTCTCTGTAATATTTAGAAATGTTAATAGAATTTCCCATTAAAATGTTCAATGTTGCTTACTATGTTGGTAAGTAGTTAAAATGATTAATATCTAACAATATTTGAAACGCATTTTATTTACTTTCTGATATGAACATTAATTCATTTAATTAACACGACTTTACTATTTTGTAGTAGTCTGTGCGTGCTTGGGAATAGCGTTAGGTAGGTGTTGGGGCCTTATTCTGGCGGTAAATATTAAATCTACTAAAAAAAAAAGTTTTTGGAAATTATAGTTATATACCTTCACCAATGCGCTCTTAGATAATTTTATTTAACTATTATAAATTTGCACTCAGCCGCCATCTTGCCTGATATTAAGCGCCGATGGGGTTTGCGATTGGGCGTGCTTACCTAGAAGAAACCGATTCACTCTCGATTTGAAGACACCATGCTTGTAACCATCGTATCGGGAAAACCCACTCAGCAACGATTTCCACAGCCTAGAAGTTCTTATCACAAATGTGTCAAACCTGTTCGTTCGAGTCTATGGAACGTCAACCATGAAACGATGTTACTTTATAGAGTTTAGCCTAGATTGTTTCCTTTCTTTAAGATCCATCAGCGGTGTTTTGAAAAAGGTTGTTTCTGCTTCATGCTAAGTTCGTTTATTCTAGTAGATAGGTAAGTTTAAAAATATTTTCTACATTTTGGCAAAAGTATTTTTTCTGAATGATTCTGATAAGTGATTATTTTGATAACTCTAGTAAATAGGTGGCTTTAGCAACTGGTTTAGCCTTTACTATACGTAAAGGTATCCTTCACGTTTCTGCATTAGTCTAGTTAGTTAAGTCTTAAGTCCACTACCACCCATACACTGTGGATATTCTCAAAATTCGTACAAAACGGTTTGAATCCACTTAACTCGTACGCACAGGTCTAAAGTGGACTAAGTTGCCCGCCTCCTTGTTCCCTGAGAGATATAATCTAGATCTTTTCAAGGTCAGAGTGAATAGGTACTTTCTAGGTCAACGTGCGTCGTCTTCGAACACACCGTCGCTTATCATCAGGCGAGTTGGTGGTCAAACGCGGACCTATAAACGTTAAAAAAACGGTTTAATTAGAAGACTTTGTCTTCTGCTTTCGTTCAAAGTTTGATAGTTAGTATTAGGCAATTTGACGCATAAGTTTCTGTGTTAAAAAAAATGGCGGTCGCTAGTTCGCTCGCTCGTGCCAGAATACAGTCCCAGGTGAGACATTATCAACCGCAACTATCCGACTACTTTATTGTGTTTTGTCACAATCAGTCACGTGGAAGAGTTAGTGTGGCCATCGCACGCAATTTACTGCTAATAAATGTGGTCACTTACCGCCCGTTGCTAATTACGACCGCCGCTTTTACATTCCTTGGCAACTGTTGCTCCATTGTCGACGTTGAGGTGCAGCGGACAGCTCTATTTTGGCAATGTTGACGTCATCGCTTGATTGAGATTGAAATTCTTTGTCCAAAGATATTCGGGTATTCATCACGGTAATGGGATGATGAGTGATCGGAGTGGCATTGTCAACTGATGTTGGAACATCATACGGGACTTATCGTGCGGTTTTTAATGTGAATTCAATCACGAAAGCAAAAAATTATATTGTCAAGTGTAATCAAGAGTGTTTGATTTAGGTTGTATGATATTATTATTTTTTTGTTTTAAATTGATCACCTCAGTTTTTTGGTAATCAACGCTCATGCTGTTTCGTTATTTGAAAGTGACCTAATACCATCTTACCTTTTTTTCATCTTGAATAAGTCTTTTCTACGATAACAATGATTCAAGACTGTGGAATACGTTGTCTGAGTGTTTATTTACCTGTGCTGACAATCTTGGTGTCTTAATATCGAGAGTGAATCGGTTTCTTCAAGGTATGCACGCTCCATCGTAGACAGCATCGTCGCTTAACATCAGGCGAGATAACGACCAAGTTTAAACCTATAATAGTAAAAAACGCGCTTTTGTAAATTTTGACCTAGGTACTTACAATGAACTCTGAATGAAATTAATTATAAAATAAATGAACAATTTATCCAATAAAATTGTGCTCCTTAAATGTATTGATTTTTGTCAACTTATAATCTTGAAACTATTATAGTTAGATCATTCCGCAATTGGCTTAGGTACCTCGCCGTTCAAATTTGCGCAATCTTCATAGGCAAATATGTCATGTGTATGATACAAATGTATTTTGATAGTAATTGTCTCATAATTTATGAACCATTATTTATTTCCTAACGTTGAAATTACTCTCTGTTAAATACAGCCTATCAAAATACTTCATAGTTGGAAATTATTTATTGCTTCAAAACTATTTGTTTAACCACAGCATATCAGTATCAAACCAATTTCCATACTTGACATCGAGCGGTTCAGAAACCTGCCACAAATCATCGCTAGTTTTATCGTGGCCTCCAATTATATCCTCACCAAACGACGCCTCACACTACACAGGGCCGGATTCACCTCAAAAAACAGTCCTACACTGTCTCCTCCCATAAATTTTTTTTTTCTTCCTTAGACATTCTTAGATCAGATTTATAGATCTCCGTTTGTAGTGGTAGGACTCTTAGCATAGTCCGCCTGGGGATGTACCACACCTTTGCCAGTTATTCTACCGCCAAGCAGTAATGTGCAAACATTACTGTATTCCGGCTTGAAGGGCAATGTTTCCAGTGAAATTGACATCTTAGACTGGGTGACGAGCGCAGTGCAGTGCTAGGTAATGATTTGGGCTCTTCATGTTCCAATAGCTGGGTGTCACTGTGTTGTTATGTGGCTGGCATGTTGCTTACCATCAGGCAAATGTCCCGCTCGTCTCGTAACTCTTTATTTAAAAAAAAAAAAAACTTTTTTCATTATTTGGACCCAGTTTCCGAGTTTGATTTTGGGCTTTATTTTTTTGCAATTGATTACTCGCTGAAAATAAAATTAACAGACAAACACACGGAACCACTTTCTTATGTTGTACCAATGAGTTCGTTCCAAAAAACAAACATAAGTTGTTAGACTGTGAGATGCAAAATTTAATTATTGACTCTAAACTCAAAGATACTCGTTTCTAATGGCTTTCATGTGACTATCTTCTAGAACTATTAGAAAAACCCCCTCGTGACTTCATTGCTGTCTGCATTGAGGAAGTATGATATTACCTGGGGCCTTTTTCAGTCTGGCTCACTCCAGCCCTGTCAGTCTGCGAGACAAGGCTCCGCTGGAGGCGAGAGCGCTAACTATAGGGTAGAGGCGCTACCGCCTTCCTCTTGTGTGGTCCTCTTGTGGGGCCTGCGATTCATCGCCAAGTGGGGACTGCTTTATAGATCAGAGGATCTGAACTGATCTAGAGCAGGCGTAACTTTCAAAATGGCGAACACTTTTTGCATATTATTTACAGCTGTCACGATGGTGATACTGCATTGGTCCATTTTGGGTGTTTCGATTCTTAGATGTTTTTCCTAATATGTCCTTTAACACCCCAGAGTTCACTTTGTTATTCGGGTGGATGTTTAAGAATTGTGGTCTTTCGAGAACTACTGCTCTACGAACAGTGAAAAATACTTGTTATTTGAAAACAACGTATTGTTTTGCTCTGCAAAGTAAGTTGTAAGTACATCTGAGGTGTTACAGAATTATCAGGGAAACATCGCATTGTAGCGAATTTTACTAATAAAAAAGTAATACGTCCTACTATTCACGTCCTAATTATTAAACTTTATTATCTTAGATCATATCGCGACGTGGCGGTCATGAGTAAAAATGAAAATACTTTAAGGTAAACTTTTTTGTCGACAGCCAGATGTATGACCATTAATATACGATTATTCCTAAAATCATTTTTGCACAAATACATTAAACGAGGGCTGATTTTAATTATGCGTGTGTTTTTTACTCGCGCCCACATTGATAGCAAATCGATTTCATCAAGTTTTACGAAAAAATCAATTTTCACTCAATATTTTTCGCGATATTTATGACACCATAATTCATTGAGGCTTTTACGCTGTGCCAATAAACTATAAACAACAGTTTTCCCATACCTTACAACCAAACTACTCAACCGTTTTATACTATAAAATGGAACTCTAATGGGTTTGCGATAAAGTTCAATGTGAATGTATGAATTAAATTGCGAAGTCTCATAGCGCTGTCTTAACCCTTCAACAGCTATGTGCGGATCTAGAAGACTGTATTTTGGGGGCGCAAAGTTTATAATCGCTGGTTTTCTTTAGTTTTTTGCTTGGAGAGAGAATTGCTAGTTGGTAAAGTGCGTATTAGCAGCGAGAGCGGTTGTCTTGTTGCTCCGCGCCTAATTGTAGGTTCTCGACGCCTCGTATTATCGTATGAGTGCCTTGTTACTAGGGCTGTCTCGCGATTCTGGTAATTTTAATATTCTCATCTGAGGTAAATAGTGGCATAATTCAAGTATTTAGTGATTCGAATACGATGATATCCCAATGTACCAACAATGTTGGGTAAAGGCTTCCCTACCAGCTTTTTCCCTTGTCGCTATTTTAGTAATTTAACAGGCCAGTTCTGCTAATATTGGTCTAGGTCGTTCCGCTTTTTAAGCCTGCTGCAACGTTGTTTCCGATCTTGAATTCACAAAGTGCTAGTTTTAGCCCACATATCTGATTTGGCAGATATTACGGTCAATCCAAGCTCAAATTAGGGGCTAAATCAACATACACACATCTGAAAATGATTAAAATTGACAGACACAATTGTGTAAGTTTTTTTTTATTAAAATATTATTTAGAGACAAATTTGAAAAAAAATGTGTAAAAATTGAGGAAAATAAAGATTATACCTCTAAAATAGTAACTGCATTGGTATTCTATTAACCCCACATTAAATCCGAACTAATTAATAAAAAATAAAAATCATCGTAACCCAAAAACATCAAATTAATATCCCACTAGGGTTGCAGCTTGCAGCTTGCAGCCCTTCACCGGCACGTACTAGGGCGTTACCATCTCGCATAATTTGCCGGCGCCGTGTGTGGCGGCCCTAACTCACGGGTCCGCCCGGCCCGCTCGCCACTGACGGGTTCAATTGAAAAATAAACACACTGAGTGATGGCCCTACAGACCGGCTGACGGGCGGAGGTTGTTGACTCCTTCACTTCACGGTTACGGGTTAGGACCTGCCAATTTTTTTTTATTCTTTCCGTGGAACGGTAGTGGTCCTATTCAATATTATCTTTTTTGTGATAAATTTGACAGATATTAATAGCACTGCAGTTACCATTAGGCCTCTTTACGTTGGTAGACAGGAATAAATTTGACAACCATATTAATAAAAATAAAAACGATTGGGTAATAAACTGTTAAATTTTTGTGTGCAATTTAAATTAAAACTTTGAACTGTTAAATAAGTCATAAATAATCAAAGCTAATAAATAATAATGTGCAACACCCTATAGGTTAGAGATACCATTTATACATGTATTGGTAGTAGTCAATAGTAAAAATATGATTATTGTATACAAACATTTTTAAGTACAAAAAAATACACACAATATTATTTTCAAGCTGTTAAATCAACGCACAGGCTCCAATTTCTCCAGACTCGCTATCTATATAACTATATAATTAGCTAGCAGTACTATAAATCGTGCGGCGCTCTGAGCGGAGCCACAGAACAGCGCGTAGTCTGTAAACGTCCGATATTAATTACAAGTCAGGATCTCGCGCCGACTTGCGAGTATTCTGTGTCGTTGTGTAAACACAGCCTTCGGGTCGTTGTAGACGAGGAAGGAAAAGTTGCGCGACTTTTTTACCATTATAAAGATTAATCTTAAGACTTTTCTGATCTAATTGTCGGATATAGAGTTTATTATTAAGCTTATAATTTATTATGTGAAGACTGTATACACAAAACAAAATAAAAAAATGTCGTTAATTTCACCCAAAGCTTATTAAAAAGCTTTAAAATGAAAATGAAAATTTTTGATTGACAACGCGAAACATTATTACGATATCATCGGTAAAATTACAACATAATAAATTATTTTCCGGTTCCACGGCAAACCTACGAAGAGTAACGAGCTCAACAATAGAATTGAATTGTTTTATTAATGTTTCAAATAACAAATTTTGCTAGTTTAGTCGATTCAGTTAGGATTATCTTTAAAAAATTTGCGATTGTAACTTACCTATGTGAACATTAAATATAGGCTAATTAAATAGTAGCATTCACATCGGAATGATATTCAATAGTCAAAGAACGTTCTGAACTGGCATTCTTCAAATTCCGTACTATTTGGTTGTAATGTTGTTAGCTCGGCATATGTATCGCATACTCTATTTTATTCATTGACTTTTCATCTTGAGTGTACTTGTTTCAACTACATTTACTAGTAGATATTGTGTAATTACATTTTCTCTGATAATAATAATCAAATATCGCGGTCGCCTAACTTTCCGCCGTCGCGTCGCGTTTGTCGATAGTGCAATTGTTGCTCGTCTGCACACTCGTACCGATTTATAAACGCAAAGGTGCCCGGCCGGCCTGGGGGCAAAAGTCCTGGCGGAATATTGATTTTTTTGGTATAATGATGATGTCGGGGAGATTTTAATTTAATGGTACTGCCGCGATTTGTAAACGTATATATCATACGGCTGTTAAATTTAAGTACTATATTCGATTTTATGGTGTAAAATTATTCAAATTTTTACATCATTCTAGTTTATTGATTTTCAATAATTATTAATTTCTTACTTTTTATGCGGGCATAAATTTGGCTCTTAGTAGGCGGGTGTGTAGTATTGAACTTATTCCATTGGTAATGTGTATTAATTAATTATTAGTAGCGCCCCGCTGTTTCATCTGCGTAGTTCTCGTTTCTATTATTTGCCCGTGATAAAAAGTAGCCTATGTTTCAAGCAATGTGTTAATCTGAGTTCCATATTTTAATCAGATCCATTCGGTTGTCCCGACATGATTGAGCAAGAAACATCCCAACTTTCGCGTTTATAATATTAGTAAGATAGTTAGATCGCGTTCTCTTAGACACTACAATACTAAAACACTGTAGACGTGGTGTGTGCGTGGGTGTTGACGACTGTTGTTTTTTTTAAAATTTCAGCTGAAAGTGTTAGTATAATACTGTTTACCTTGTACCTTTCTAAAAAACGTGCGGTACAATATTGTATAGATATGCAGTTTTACACTTGCTCTAAATATTTTTCCTCGTATCAATGGAATTTATCCAGGACACGCAAATCCACTCTCGTTTTCGTACGTTATCGGCGGCCATGTTTGGCGCGCGGTATGTGGATGGCGTGTGGCGGGTATTCTATGTAAAGCATGATTCTCACTGGTAGGAGATATATTTTTAAGTGAAAATTTGTTTTTTGAAGTGAAAACTTATTTTTTGAATTAAAAACTTCTTTTTTGAAGTGAAAACTTTAGTCGCGATTGAGCGCAATATGTTAAGAGAAAAAGAAATCATGTAACTCGCATTCTCGTCACCTAACGCTTTCTGAAACCCTATTTTTTTTTTATTACAGCGCCATCTGCGCGCTTCGGTTCTAGCAATGAACTACGTTAAATGAACGATTACATTCTAAGTAAAAGTGTAGTTAACCTACACAGCATGTTGTAATATTACTAGCTGCGCCCAAAAGCAGCTTGTTATCCTACTTATACTGTTATACTACTCTCACAGATACAATTAACCGCCCACGCTATATTTCTCTAGTTTTCAGAAATCTTTAATTTTAACAAGATATTATTTTTGTCAAAACCATTGATTTGGTTAAATTATTAACAAAAATAACCACAAAGAATAAAAAAGATAAGAATGCGGTCACTTACATTCAAGCATAACAATTATTATTATGTACAGTTAATAAAATAAGACCGTTCAAACAGAATCAGGACGGATTGAAAAAATATTATGCATATGTATTTTTAAAGGTATTTAGGAAAGTTGCCTTCAGATGGCTTCTACTGCCAAAATATTATATTTGTGGGGGAGGTGTTCAAAACAACAATAAAAATATAACATGTGTATGAAAATGAGGATAAAAGAAATGTGAGCAGTGAGTATTCTACCAGGCGAGCATGTATTATGTAGAGTGGCCTGCAGCGGGCCTCATTAGCAACGTTATCGGCGGCCGCGGGCGCAGTGCATAAAATTATGCGATGCATTAGCGCAGGTCACGTGGCGAATCGGGCCGTTGCTCCAAACGCAGGCGCAACACTAACTTACGATTTAGTCTCACTACTACATTTTTTAACTGATATAGCTTTACTTTTGACTCCCATTTGCTTGAATAAGTAGATTTTTCCGATATTCCACAAGAACGATTAACACATTTAGGACGTTTTTGTTCTGTCAACGGATTACTCACGCTTGATAAACGGTAGACGGAACTTGACTTAAGTTTCAACCGCGTTCGACAACCGATTACAAGTGGGACAATGGTATTACAAGGGAAGTGCGTGTGGATGAATGCGTCCCACTTGACTGACACATTGGCTTCATTCGGTGTTAGTTTCCTTAGAACTTGGGCGTTTTTATGAAGCAGAAATCTTTACTCCAACTATTTTAGTCCAATAAAACTGGAGTGAATTATATAATTATTAGAGTATGCAGTAGTAAACCTACTGTAAAACCTTTTACTTGTAGAATAAGCTGTAACCTCAAACGTCGCAGATTTATCTTTCAGATGTACTGTATTATTGCACCGAATCGCAATTATATCGGCGTTTGAATGACGCTGAGCTAACGCGAGCCTGTTTTAAAAAAAAAAAAATTATTTTGTGTAAATCTTGGGCCTATTCAATTACACGAAACTACCAGGCAATCATCGAGCACGGGCGGTTAAAAACGCATCAACGAGCGATGCTACCGAGCCACTTACACTAATTGAATTTGTCTGACGAAAAATATTATAAACTGCTTCAAAATGTATGCTTGCCTGGTCGATTTGGTGAAACTGTTATATCTTAAATTCGTGTATTCATCGCTAGTTCGCATATTTTATATTTTAACCGAATTCAAAAAAGGAGAAGGTTCTGAATTTGGGTCGTATGTTTTTTTAAATGCACTCGTATGTTACGCTGTAGCTCCGCTGATTGTAAATAGATTTTCATGTTTCTTTTTTTGTTTGGTTGAACATAGTTCAGAGTTTTAGAGGTAGTTCAGTATAAATTATAGTATAAATTATAGTTATTATTAAATTTTAAACTAAAATTTACTTTTTACCTGGACGACTTATTATTTATTGCTTAGTATGAAATTTCGTCGAGTGTCTGAATTTAATTTTAGATTGAAATCAGTTTTTTTTCTGCGAAAATAAATTGTTTAACAAAACCTTATAAAAATATTAATAATCTTTAGTATAATTTATCTTTAATATAATATTAAAGGAATAGCTTTAATATTTTGTGAACGGTGGAGATAAATGAACTGCTAGTCTACAGTAACGGTCTCATTATGCTCTAAACACCATAATACAAACAGGAGTTAAGATTTATTTTGTCTCTTTGAGAACAACTAACCTAAAAATATCCATACCCAATGTGAGATACCTCAAAATTTTATAAAACTTCTAGCCCGCGTCAGCTTTGAGTAAATGTTTGAAATGCAGCAATTAGTATCGTCAAATGCATACCACACTGATTGATAAACCCTTATGTGGGCTCCGGGTACTGTTTGTGAAGTTATCTTACATTTAAGTGGAAAATACGTAAGTTATCAATGTTGCAAAATGATTTAAACATCTACATAAACTAAGATATCATAATTATCTATAATTATACCTGCGATGAGGTCAATTCAATAAATTCTTATTTTATGGGAAATGAATTTTCTTATTAAATGCAAACGACAATCTTTGTATAATTATGTCATTACTGACAAGTCGTATAGGATATTAGCAGGTCGCCTTCACAACCCATGTAATTAAGATATTTGCAAATTAAATGACAAAATTATGTGTATTACTAAATAACTATTGAGTATGTATTATGTATACATTATGTATACTTTTAGGGTTTATTTCGCCTTACGAATACCCGGATCTGTTTTCAAAGGTAGTTAGTTTGCTTCACCTAGTCTTTATTAATCGCATACCACACAGTGCGGCGTTGTAGTTTTTTACCTAACACCAAAAACATCAACCTTTTACATAGGTAGAATTTCTTTATAGGGTAAATAAGTTTCCTAGTCTATTTCGGTTTTGATTAATCCTAATCGATTTCAGTTCAATTCTTTGGTTTTTCGTTTGTACGACTTTATCGTTGTTCGGCCAATGTCGGTATTAAAAGATTTAAAATGCAGTGAATATATTAGTTTAAACATATAAATAGGTAGTACCTAATGACGTAACCTACATATATCTGCATAATTAGTTCGTGCTAAAACCGTGGTCAATAATGTCGTATTTAATGATAAAATAAGTGTAAACCTATAAAAGTAAAAAGCACAACAAATAATCCGGCAAAATTATACACCGTAGTCCTTGAGTGACGATAGAACATATTCATAAACTTCAAGAAAGGCGCGGATTTGTAATGAGCAAGTCCTAAAAGGGAAAGTCTCACCGCCTTGTCTCAGTACTCTATTGCTTAAGTACTAAATATGTGGAAATGTTTGCCTTGCTCCCTCTACGGTAGCTCAAAGGTCAGTAAGCTGTAGAGACTATCTGAGGGTGTTTACCAATGGTTTTAAAACCATAAATACATACAAACTATCGCACTTATTACAGAAAGTATAAGTTTGCAAAAATAATATTGGATTAAATAAGGGATTGAAGTCCCTTAGTTGAAAAGAAACACAGTTTTAATGAGAATAAAGTTACATATAAAATACAAGTACTTAATAAAACCTACTACCTACCTTTTTAGTATTAAGGTAGGCACATAATAAATACCATATTGGTTTATTTTATCAACCGGTGTGACCTTTGAAGCGGAAACATTAGTTTGCGTACGTACAATTTGCATTCGTACGATCCGAGTGCATTGGAATCAATTACCCTTTTGCCCTTCGTAACGTTAATTCTGCAACTAAGTCCTATGACGACCCATCACCGCCTATTTTGCGTGTGCGTTTGCATATTTGTCCTTAATCTAAAGTGTCCGTCTATTTGTATAAACAGTTTTCTTGTGTGAAATTTTACCATTTTGAAAGTGTGTGTTTTGTGGAATATACAGTAGGTACAGTCCGCGAGGTATAAGCTGAGCTTTGCATTAGTGTGAGTGATCACATGCATACGCATCTATTACCAAAAGTACAGTCAGACAACAAACTCTTAAACAACAAGCTGACATTAACTATCCAGGATCAATATGGTCATTGCGAAAAGAAGTATCTCTTTTAGGATTAAAATGGTCAAGGACAGAGAATAACAGAAAAATTTTAATGGAAAAGCATGAGATCCGTCACCTACGTATAACTTATTTACTTAAAATTTCCAAATACCGTATTCAGGGCAGGCCTATCGTTTATACCGATGAAACATATATTGACACCACTCACACTTCATCAAAATCATATTCAGATGGCAGCACTTCTGGTTTGAAGAAACACCTTATTAAGAGAACATGGTCACAGTCACAGCGTCCTGCGTCTGACTGTACTTTTGGTGATCACTCACACTAATGCAAAGCTCAGCTTATACCTCGCGGACTGTACTAACCTCTGTATATTAACTTTGTGTAATCAAAACTGTTAGTAAAAACCCATATGTCCGAATGTTCGACAAAGGCCTCTTTAAATTTTGTCTAGATCCCTAACTAGCCAGTTCTGCTGATATTGATGTAGATCGGTCCGCCATCGCTTTTTAACCTTACATACGCTCAATTTTATTTATTTGAGTTCATTTGACTTCACAAACCCTAGAAATTTCTACACTGTTTTGACTGTACTTAATAAATATGGTTTCTGATTACTTATAGGGATTAGATTTTTGGTCTGCGGAAGCCTAATTAAATGTTGGGAATACGAAGCGACGCGTCGCGTCGCGAAGGTAAGAAATAACGTTGCAAAATTAAAGCCCTCAATATTTACCAGTATTGTTACTATAATTTTGTATATTATTAATATATTTTTTTATTCTTTATACACAAATGACTGCCAGAGGCCCCTTGTGTTTGACATCAGAACGTAATTCCTCAATGTTATCTGGAATCTTGGTGACAGCAGCGCAAGGGTTCACCTCATAGCGGAGTCGGAGACCCCTTCGATTGTTCCACCAATGAAATGCGTCACGTTTGTTTTGTGGCTTCTATTTCGCTGAATTTAGTTGGGCCACGACTTTGGCGTTTAGTTCATTTCAGAATCTCAGTAATAGTAATAGTAATAGTTCTTATAATGTTATTTTGGCTTAGTTATTTTTTATGATGTATATATTCTATTGGGATTGAAAATAATTTGTGTTGTTCTAGAATGTAATTAATATGAGTGGTAAATTTTGATCCGATTGCTTCGATCAGTTCTGACGACTTGAGTAAATGTAAACAAGTTTGTGCGTCCAAATATACAAATTTATAATACACACAATATTATGAATATGATTAAATAGGCTGATTTAAAAATAGTGATGTGTTGTTTTTCTTACTATGTATGTACGGAACATTGGTAGATAAAGCTATTAAAATTGGTCTGTGATGCTCCATTTTTTTCTAAAAATTTAGAAGCACTTTCCTCAAACAAATATTCGTACCTCAACTAATTCTCTATGAAAATAGTTTCTGTTAAACATCTTCGTACATCTTCGAGTTCATTTTGTTTTTTGAATCGCGTGCTTAATGCCCTAGTAACCGCCATACATCGCGGATCGCGGCACATTGTGTCTAGTGAATCAAAAGGGGCATGATCGACTGTTTCCTGCTCAAAAACGGTCGCATTCTGATTTATGTCCGAAAGACCCTTTTGTTTCATGCTACCCTAATACTTTTCACATCGTTTTTAATTTAATATATGTTAATGTTATTTAAAACGGATAAAAACTTGTGGATTCGTTTAATGCGATGTTAATAAATGTCAGAATAGTTTGTTTAAAACAAAATTAATAGGAATTCGTTTTAGTTTTTTTGAATATTTTTGGGAATTTTGTGTTGGGTTCTACATCAGTCGTGATGGGATATTAATGTCGTTAAATAGAAATGATTGATTATTATTAGAACCACAAGCTGTTTGGTTAACGTCATCATTAGTTTTTGCTAAAACTTCGTGTGTGATCAAGAAATATTGTTAATTGTTACCCAATCAAAATCTTTACCATTAACCTCCTACTGTGTTTTCTGTATGTGTGTCTTAAGATTTGTATTGATTCTTACTTTATTATTACTTATTAAGGTGATACATTTAAAAAAGTTTCATTTTGTAAAAAAAAACAATTTAATAAATTAGGTAGTGTAGGTATTTGCCGTCCTACATTGAAGCTCACATTGATATATTGTCTTCTAGGATTTAAATTTGAAGATAATAGAAAAAGTTTTACTTCCGCAAGTACTATTTTAAGCAAAAGTTCTTTTGAGTTTTCTTATTAATTAAAAAACAGCAAAAAATTGCGTATTAAACTTTGACATAAAAATACAAGCAAACCACGTCGACAGTACCTTTACCTTTTTATGTTACACCCAAAGCGGCAATTACTCCCATATTTTGGCTCATTTCGGTACATTTCGGTTAGATGGTTCCGGCGATAGCGACGAATTTTCGTGGAATCCGTTGCGCCGGCGCATATTGCCTTGTAGGGCAGCCGGGGTGTACGACCTCGCCGCGTGATAGCTCGCCGCCTTCATGCATCTCTGAAACCGAGTTTTATGTTTTATCCATAAAAACGTGGACCTTGTAATTTTACACTTCAGGGCATTTCGGTATTCATTGACTGAGTTTGAGCAAAAGTTATTTATGAATTGGCTTATCGATCAAACGTTTTATATTGACGTGTTCAAGGATTTCAGACTCGAATTATCCATAATTTTCTCGTAACCAGAGCTCCGGATTGTTTTGATGTGCCGGTTTGATCGGTTACTGTGTGTAATTTTTGTTTTTCATAAAAAATAATTAAAAAAAGTGAAATAGTTCTCGCAAAAGCCTATTCGCGGCGATTCATGGCTGTCACCATATTATTTAATACATTTATTTTATCCCAGAAGATTCGACTAGTCTTACAGTATGGTAGCCAAAACTACGGTTAATACCAATATGTTTACAAAAGTCGACGTTCGACTTTATCGCTTTGTCTTAAGGGAAGAAACCCCTAATTTTCTAAATAGATCGTGGTGATCCAAAACTAAAAGCAGTTTGCGTTAAAACTTTCTCGTTTTTGTTGTCGGTTAATCTATATTCCCCAATCACGGGTATCGGTTCGTAATTGATAAGCACTTAGCAAACCCAACAAAAACGGAGTTCTCACGGATAGCAACGTGCTAACTCACAGTTAACACCCGCTTAAATTTTCAAACACTTTTTATTTGCCATTTCTCAGTATTTCTCCTCTCCTAATTGCTCGTGTGAAACTGACTGAATACTAAGCGCAGTTTCTTGTAAACAGCTGCGTATGCGCATGCCTAGAAATTTTATTTCATTGCGAAATGCCTTTTTATGGAATTGAGATTTGCACATTTTTACATATTACTTTTTGTTCGCACATAGCGAACGTGATTTACATACAATGTTTGTTTGTTATTAGCATTAACTGCTCGTTGAAATTATAAAACTTGGAATGATTCTTCTTGGGCTTCTGAATAGTTTTCCTTTTGACTATTAAAATGTCTACAGTGACCTAGGACACACTTAAATAAATCACTGAATTGGGCGCCTCTATGAGAATTTGAGAAACCTCTATATGATCTGAGATGGTTCTATATGAAATCAGAAGCTTCTATATTGTCTGAGAAGCCTTTACGTGATCTGAGAAGCCTGTATGTATATGGTCCGATATGCCTCTATGTGGTCTAACAACTAACAAGCCTCTACATGACCTGAGAAGCCTCTATTTGATCTGAGAATGCATTGTCAGATCTTCTCAGTTCCTAAGCGTTTTTATTGACATCACCCCAAGAACCCGTAACTAATATCATTCGAAGATTACATCAACCTTGCAAATTGACATCAACTAAACTTATTTATTTTAACTCAGTTTAATTCCTTGGACACAAGCATTTCGTTAAATTAGTTTTCTATTATGCCAAGATATTCTCTCGATATCTTGGCATAATAGAAAACTTGGCATAATAGACCAGTTTGTTAGTCTGTCAATACATATGTCAGTGAGCTCCGTGATTAAATATTGAAAACAAGTGCATAAGCTCGAATAATACGAGACTTTATGGTGGTTCGGAATTGGTGAATAAACAAAACCCTTAATAAAAGTGGAGGACTCGAGTCAGAGACCAAGATTGATCCAAAAAAGTGCAGTGAATAAATAGCGACGTAACCTATAAACTAGTGTAGAAAATGTTTACCGCTAATCAATCTGACGTCTATTAATTATACCAACCTAATAAAAACACCAGTGTTGCAAACAAAAATTATTACCATTTCAAAAAGAAGGTTACCATTACGGATTGTAAATTATCGTAGAAAAATAATATAGTGTTGCCAAAAAATGAATGAACAAATGGAGCTATTGTTTTTAAAACTTGACACAAAGTTAGACGAAAAACTTAATCAACAAACCCATACATTAACAACAGCAGTTACAAAAAATGTTATGGAAGCAATTGATGATAAGATGAAAGTATTAATGGAAGAAAATCAAAACTTAAAATCTAAAATAACAAAACTGGAACATAGAGTCACTACCTTGGAAAAAGACAAACGAAAAAGCAACCTGATATTTTTTGGTGTCGATGAAAATGGAAAAAACGAGGCAGAACTTATTGACTACATAAAAAGAGTAATAGAAGAAGCGGATGTACAGCTGGACAGCCACGAAATAAACAACATCTACAGAATTGGTGCGCAAACCAGCAAAAAGCGCCCAATAGTGGTTACTTTCTCCACTATGTGGAAGAAACGTCTCATACTAAAATCTAAATCAAATTTACCAACAGGAATCTATGTCAAAGAGGACTTTCCCAAAGATGTTCTCGAAGTTCGGAAAAAACTGCAGCCAAAAATTGAGGAAGAATGGAAAAAGGGGAACATAGCTTATGTGAAAGGAGACCAACTTGTAATTAAAAAGCAGAAGGACAATCAACGTGAAAAAAGGAAGAGAGATAATACTGTATCCCCCAGCTTACCAACACTGAAAAAACCGAACACTCATAACAACGAGCATGAAAATCAACCAAGTAAAACAAACACTCCTGGGCAAAAAGAAATATCGAAACCAAACATTTTACACTACATGGGAAGAAACAGTACTAGTTCTACTTCAATCTCAGAAAGTCCAAAAAACTAACAAACACACAAAAACAACTAATACAACCAATAGCAACTAGAATCGGAAAAATGAAAGTTCCGAGGGAAGTTCAGACCATAACCTTCCAGTAAAACATAGAAAAATAAACAGAATCAATATTGCAACATTAAACACTAGAACTTTAAGAACCCAAGATACCCTTGCAGAACTGAATATTGCTATCCAAAATATAAAGTGGGACATACTCGGAATCAGTGAAATGAGAAGAGAAGGAGAAACAATTTATGAATACCAAGATTACATATTGTTCAACAAAGGTGAAAAAGGAGGACAAAGAGGAGTGGGATTCCTCATAAAAAAGACTCTGAAGAAGCAAATACAAAACATATTTGGTGTCTCTGATAGGATAGCAGTGCTTAATATCAACATACCAAAATATATAAAGACATGGACTATCATACAGGCATATGCACCAACTGAGCAAGCTGCAGTATCAGAGTCAGAGATATTCTATGCCGAACTCGCGAATATCATCAGAAATCATAGCAATAATTACATTATATTGATGGGCGATTTTAATGCTCAAATTGGAGAAAAACAAAACGAGGAGGAGTATGTATTGGGCAAATATGGACATGGTAAAAGAAGCTCAAACGGTCAAAAGCTTGTGGATTTTTTGCTAGAACACAACTTAATTCTTCTGAACAGTTTGTTCAAAAAAGACATAAATAATAAATGGACTTGGATTTCACCAGATGGCAGATTTAAAAATGAAATAGATTATGTAACAAGCAACTTTCCAAAGGCATTTTCAAATACAAGCGTGATCACAAAACTCAATTTTAACACAGATCATCGAATGGTCAGAAGCACAATTCTATCAGCACCACCAAAAAGAGCAAGGAAGAATATTACCACTCATAGCCCAACCCAAATCACCACGAAGATCTTCAAAAACATTGGCCAGTCATTAACAGATAATTTACAGGAGCTGATATACGAAAAGGAATGCAATATTAAAGCAAATTATGGAAAATTAGAAAAACAACTTACTTTCACTAACAATACCTACAGAAGCAAAAGCAAATACCCACTCAGCAATGATACCATACTACTCATTAAACGCAGAAAAACTTTACTGTCCCAAGGAAAAAACAAAGAAAACATACAAATTATTACAGAAATCAGTAAACAAATTAATAAATATATTAGAAGAGATCGCAAAAACAAAAGACTTGATGTGTTAGAGAGACAAATAATGAGAACTGGTGGAGTAAAAAAAGCTCTGAAAGAACTTAAGGAAACAGGAAAAGAGTGGGTGCCAAAACTAAAGAAAATGAAAGATACCATCTCAAACAGGAAAGGTATACTTGAACTGGCCACAGAATTCTACAAAGAATTATATTCCAACAAAAAGGCACGTAGAGATTCTTTTATACAACCAATGAAGAGAAAGACAGCAGACAGCCTATCAGAATGGGAACCTGATATTTTGGAGAGTGAAGTGGAAAAAGCAATAAAAAGTCAAAAAATGGAGAAGGCGCCTGGACCGGACAAAATTACCAACGAGATGTTGAGAGGGACTATTGATGAATTAGTACCAGTACTTACTAAGATATTCAACCAAATTTTGAAAAATGGTGATATACCAACACAATGGGAAACTTCGTTTATAGTACTACTACACAAGAAAGGCGCGAAAGATGACATCGGGAATTACCGGCCAATAAGCCTAATGTCGAATATATACAAAGTATTCGCAAAGATCATTTTGGCCAGGGTAAGCGCAAAATTAGACGAAAGCCAACCAATTGAACAGGCCGGTTTCAGACGAAACTTTTCAACAATAGACCACATCCACACACTCAAACAGATAATTGAGAAGTATAATGAATTCAACAAAACACTATACATAGCTTTTGTAGATTATGCTAAAGCATTCGATTGCATAAGTCATAAAGCAATATGGGAGAGCTTAGAAAGACAAGGTATACCTGCAACATATATTGATATTATCAAAATTATATACACTAACAGTAAAGCAAAAATCCAATTAGAAGCTTTGGGCAAAGAATTCCGGATCAAGCGAGGAGTTAGACAAAGAGATCCAATGTCCCCAAAGTTGTTTTCAGCAGTTTTGGAGAACGTCTTTCGTAATCTTGACTGGGAAAATTTAGGCCTCAACATAGACGGAAGAAAACTAAATCACTTAAGATTTGCGGATGATCTGGTTATACTGGAAGAAAATCCAGAGGCACTTGAGAAGATGATACAAAATCTAAATACTGAGAGCTCTAAAGTGGGTTTAAAAATGAACTTTACAAAAACAAAACTTATGACCAACTCAAAAATTAAACCCATTGAAATCCAAGGACAGCAAATAGAATATGTCGATGAATATTGCTACTTGGGACATATCATCTCCCCTAAAGACCAAACAACCAAAGAAATAAATAAGAGAATTGCTAATGGGTGGAAAAGATACTGGTCTCTCAAAGAAGTTTTAAAATCTAAAGAACATAATATGGCAACTAAAAGAAAAGTATTTGACGCTTGTATTCTTCCATGCATCACCTACGGCTGCGAAACATGGTCTCTTACGAAATACCATAGAGAAAAACTAGAAAAGTGCCAGAGGGGTATGGAACGAAGCATGACAGGAACAAGAAAACTAGACAAAGTCAGCAATGTGCAATTAAGAGCAAAAACAAAATTAACCGATATATTGGAAAAAATTGATCTCCAAAAATGGAGATGGGCTGGCCATATTCTGAGATCTACACAAGAAAAGTGGAGTCAAATTACAACGAATTGGTATCCAAGAGATGGCAAAAGACGTCGGGGACGACAACTAATGCGCTGGGAAGATGAGCTGAAGTTTACTGCGGGACCCAAATGGAGGAGAGCTGCTCAAGACAGGAAGCAATGGAAAATACTGGAAGAGGCTTTTGCCAACAGGCAAACTGAGTTGAGAGACATCCTATAGCCACAAAAACAAAAAATAAATGAAACTAATAAGAACTAACCTCTCACCCAGTTTAACGGGCTAAATAAATAAATAAATAAATAAAATTCTCTCCATAAGAGGAATGTCGACTAAAACAAAAAATATATTTCTAAATAGAATCCCGGTGCAGTGTTTGGCCGACTACCAGGGGATCATAGGTGAACATGAATATTCAATAGATCAGAAGTTGAGCGATGCCCGGCTCCTGGTATTGCAGGCATACATCATACGTCAGGGCGGTTCAACTTACATATGGGTATGATAACCCGTGACCAAAGAGAGTGATTTAAGAGGTAGTTCCATCAAGCAGTTGGAATATTTAGTGTTTGTTTTAAACTGTGTAACAAGATGAGCAACTGAGAATTATTTGTATTTTAACCGACTTCACAAAAGGAAAAGTACTCAATTCAGTTGGAAGTATGTTTTTGAAGTGAAAACTTTTTTTGGTGCGCCGCAGATAGATTTTTCGTAGGTTGTGAATTGAATTCTAGCGTCACGTTCGGTAATGATAAGAAATCTTCGGGTAAACTTGGAACCATGGCTATTGGCCACCTAGATATGCGTCAGCATTTCTAGATCGTCATGCTCATGGCCACGCCCTCCAGTTTCACCCGCGTAGTTTCCAAAGTAAACTATCCAATTTTGAGTTATAAGTTTTGACTTCTACCGGCAGTGCCCATGACTGCCAATATTTATTAAGCCTATATATATCTTACGCGATAGCTTCGCCGATAGTAAATTTGAAGGTTCTTTTCTTGTTTGTTGGACCATAGTTCAGAGGTGGTCCCATATAAATTTTATCGGAATCGGTCTATCGATTTTTGATTTTTGAACAAAAAACTGAAATTTACTTTCATATACCTCGATAAGTCAGTGATGGCTTCTTATAAAATTTGATCGAGTGTTTGATTTAATTTTAAATTGAAGTCTGTTTTTGTTATTTTTTGTTGTTCATTCAATTGGACATTTCGATCATTGTGGCTCTTATTCCTTAACTTTGTGTAGGCTGTAGAGGTTATATAATGTCGACTGCCTAGGTCCTATCAAAAAGTACATAGGTAATCGTATATAATTTTAATACACAAGAAATAAAAGCAGAACGGAGAATATCTATAAACAATCACACGCATTTCTCCATCATACCTTGTTTTATACACGTGGTACTATCGAAATGATCTTAAATGTTTTAAAATTTTCTTATGGTGCAATTTTCACTTTATAGCTTCGGTATAAATGAATATTAGATGGCGTTCTTTATAAATAATTCTTATGACTTTGTTATAAAACATGAACGGCCGCTGTTTGTTTTATTGTCGGACATAAAACAAAGCGATTATTGATTGTAATTATCATGACTCTGTTTTAAACATCGGTGATCGTGGAACGTCCAACAACAGTATTTGTAAAGCCAGTTCGTTTAATGTACTAAAATAATGTTCAATGGATATTATTATTCATTTGGAAATGTGATTGTGGCTCCTTCAGTGCCCTCGATTAGTAGGTTGGCCGTGAATTGCAGTCACGCGATTTGCTGGTAACATATTTATGGTGACTTTTTATATTACTTGTGATCGAGGTTTGTTATTAAATTCGGTCTACATTTTAAAGTGCAAATGGACGTCGACTTGTTTAGAACTAACTCAAGGACATAGAAATATAAAAAAATAACTCTTTTTGTAGTAGTTGTTGCTTACAAGTACTCGTGCCAAGGCATGTTTGTCCAAAGGCTTGGAACTATTTTTTATAACTAACTAAACCAGTTTTTACCACAACTTCCCTCATTAATACTGATGATATTGATGTGTGTAGTCTAAGATGTAGAATGCTTTTCAAGAATGTACTCATGGGAAAGCGTTACTCATGAGGACTCCAGTGTTAAGGAGACTTGGGACCTATCATCTCAGAAAAATGGTCTTTGAAATCAGTCTCTCTTTATTTTCGTGTAAAAGTAATGAGAATGCAGTAGCAATTAGTCAAAATAAAGTTTTAATTACGTTTTCATAGTGGGGTTTTATTTTGTTTTGAAATGTTTCTGAATAATTCGAAAATTAACATACTAAAACATCAGAAACAAAAGAGAAAACACCCAAAAATATAAAATGTTTTAAAATTATCTTAAAATTGAATCGCTGAGATGAAAAAAAGAAGTTCCTTGAGGAACTCTACGTTTCGGTGATACAAAAAGTAGCCTATATATAAAATGTATATAAAATATAGTATGTAAAAATGTATATAAAATGTATCTAAATATGTAAATATTCCAAATGCTAGTCTAGTTTAATCTAATTGTGGCACCTGAACGAAGATAAGGCGGGCTTTAAGTATTTAATACTCTAGATCATAAATAAAACATTACATAGCCATAAAGGCCGACATCAAAGAGATTAATTAGAATACTAAGCATCGGCATAAACAATAATATAATTACTAGCGACAAATGGTGCATTACATACAACGGCCGGCGTCGCGGGCGCACTTGGTTATGCGCCATTGTTCCACGTACAACTGTGCTTATAAACTCTCGACGCAAATAGAAGGATTGAATGTGTGAAAGAGTAAATTTGTATTTTTATGTGTGTCAAACAATCAAACTTTCACATCTATATCTATACTAATATTATAAAGCTGAAGAGTTTGTTTGCTTGAACGATAGGATCTCGGGAACTACTGGCCCGAATTGAAAAGTTCTCTTTCTGTTAGATAGTCCATTTATCGAGGAAAGCTATACAACATTACACTACTATCAACAGGAGCGGAACATGAATGAAAATCTTACAAAAACGGGAAAAATAATTCTTTTTGAGAGCTTTCATTCGCGCGTTGACGTGCGCCGAAGTCCACGTCGCCATCTGAGTTAGTACGACCTATATTCGATAGGTGGCGTAGCAACGCGCGCACGGTTCAGCTAGTTTATAATATTAGTAGGTTAATTACAGACTCCTGGCGACTAGAACTAGGGCATAAAGTGTAAGTACCCTCGTAAGTTGAATCACCAAACATTTTTTCCAAAATGTTGATCTTGTGAAGAGTTTCCACCCGACGCCAGACTTGTCATCGCGTCGGATGACTTCACAGGCTCCACACGCCATTGTTTAGTTATAATTTATTATTTATTTATTCCCATCGGACTCTTCGCAGCGGCGTGATGGTAGGCGCTGGGTGGAATGCTGCGCGGCAAAAACTCGCGCGATTTAGGATTTAGGGCCGTTGTAAACGTTCGAACAGCTCGCGTTGTAAAAGGTGTGTTGGTCTTAACGGCTGATGTTATTTTCTCTTGTAATAATATATATCTGCGTATGTATCACGTAGGATTACTTATACTTCTTTATTGAATTAATAGTTTCGTGTAATTTTAAATCTCATTTAATAATTACTAACAGCACTTCGGGGTTGGATCAGACCGTATTCCACGCCATAATTTTAACTGTGTTGTAAATTTCAGCCCGATCTATTGAGCGGCTGCCATGTGATTAAACAACATACATCCAAACATCTGCATTTATAACATTACTAGGATAATTATTATAACAATTTTGTCGTATATTTTCATAATTTTGACTAAACTTTTATGTTGTTAGGTTATGATGACGGTTGCAGATAGTGTTAACTACTGTGCAGTTAAATTAAAATAAATTTAGAAGCTACATAGTTTGTCCTGTTAAGAAAGCAATTTTCAAAAAAAAATGTTTACTGAAAAATGGCATACCTACATTACGCCAACATCACCTTAATAATGTTATAAGTGTCAAAGTTTGGATGTATGTTGCTCAATCACGGCAAAATTTTCAAACGGATTGGGTAGAAGATTTGGAAAACAATTAGATTATTATAGTCTGAAATGCACATAGACTACATTTTATCCCGGAAATATAACAGCAATAATGACTATGCGTGTAAAACAGCAGGGCGCTGCTAGTATAATTAAATAAATAAAAATAAATAATAAATATTGGTGGACAATTCACATATAACAACATCTGACCCCAAACTAAGCAAAGCTTGTATGATGGCGGCCAGATAGCTGATATAATACTTATATAGTTTTAAATACATACTTATTATACATAGAAACACCCAGACACAGTGCAAACATTTGAATTCATCACACAAATATTTGCACTGGGTGGGAATCGAACCCACGACCCTCGGCTTCGCAGGCAGAGCTACTACCAACTAAGCCACGAAGCCATTATCTATACTATATTTTCTACAACTTAGTGATAGCGAAACGATTAGTCGAGCAATTTCAACGGTATTTAAAAAATGAGTGAACAATGAACAAGTATATTTAAAAATTAAAATCCGTAAAATCGGAAGCTTCAAATCGTAATAAAAGATCGTTTGATGAAGTCACCTTCTCTTTCATTAGCAGTCTGCTCTCGTCTCGACTAAAAAGCTCCCAACACGCATTCGAGAATTTGTTAACAACTTATAACACAACAAAAACTAGTTGTCCGTCTGTCGCGAATGCATGTCCAATCATCCGAACAGATGTAGTCATGTTTTAATCATTGCGACGCGAGCGAGGCGAGGTGAAAAAACTATATTGCGGCTGAATGTTAATTTCTGTATTGATTCTATTGTGATTTAATGGCGGTCGGAGACGGGGGTTTCTTTTAGTATCGAGAGTATTTCGAGTGGCTCATTATCTTTTGGTTGCATAGAGATTTTGGATATAGTAATATTAAGTGAATCGGCTTCTACTGGGTTAGACTGGGCATTTAGATAGATAGACATACCGACAGAAACACTTTCTTATGCACACCAGGCAGATAACAACCGCTGAAAAGAATGTATACCTTGGAACTTAATTTTATATAAGCTAATTGTTAGCTACCTGTCATAAATGGCAAGATTATATTATAGCTCACAGTGGTATTGTTCAACATCAGAAGATAAGTCTATTGTAGACTGCATCGTGATACGGCGAGATGGCACTCAAGTGTAAGTCTATAAATGTTGAGTTAAAAAAGTACAATGATTAAACAAACCTCTATCATAATCATTGTCGGATCTTCGCCGTTCACAGCTTGTAATAAGTCTCTCATAATGTTATCCGCTGAGGTCGATCCGATTCTCGATCGAGCTAGTTTTGATTGTCGGGGTAGAAGCCCGCTTGCACCTCCTGAGTGTTTTTCCGAGTCTAGATGTAGGTACGAGTTTGTTTGTTGGTATGTTTTTACTCTTTAATATCGTGAGAAAGCCGACGTATTCCTCGAGAGCCATTTTTCGAGAACACCTCGTCTACCAACCCGCATTTTGCCAGTCTGATAAATTAGTTATGGCTATTTTTACATTATTTGACTCTATCCTTGTGAGGTAGGCTGCTTCTACTACAAAGAATAACCGATTGCTACAATCTGGCCACGGCCACCTCTGATGTTGTTGGTTTTCTAATGCATTATATACAACGTGTTGCAGAAAGGTGCAACAATATTTATGGTAGTTCATCTACATTAAGTATAGAATCATGTATGTGAGAATTACACATGAAAGCTCAAAAAAATTTTTCCACAGAAAAAAAAAATTTTTTTGATTGTTATTTCGTTTGACATACCCCTAATGGCCAGATCTCCGCACGGATTTTTGTACGACGACGTGGCGTCGGCGGCAAGGTCGTTTGTCTGCTGTACATGCTTTAGGGTTGAAACTGGTGATTTGGTGGAAATTTTACGTCAAACTTTGACTCGAATTATCTCGTGATCTACCGTGCTGAGGGGAAAGAGACCTTGGGTGATGAAGTCTACAACACTGTTAGAATGGACTGTTAAAATATTGTTGGGGGTAAATCCACCACGTTGTAGTTTTGCTTTATTAGCTAGCCAGAAAAATTACGATTTAACGACTTATTTTCGAAAAACCTTGGAGAGTTTTTCTCAAAATTCACAGTCGAATTTCGTTCAAATGAAATAGAAAAACAAGGTGGTGGCTGTAATCGCTTCATCGTCGCGTTCCCAGACGTGTGCGTTTGGAACCTTCCACTCGGGGAATGCGACTACTTTTTACCTCCCAAGGAATGTCCAAATAACTTTTTGTAGAGATACTGTTTATCTCTGACTACAGGATGGTTTCAAAACAGGGCTATACTACCTTTAGCTACCTTTAGTTTATACAAAAAAGTGTAATGCATCGTCGTGAACAATTTTTAATATGATAAGCTGCTTCTCTTCTCGGACAAACTATAAAAGTTGGCAAAAAACAGCTTTTTGTCTGTAATAAT
Organism: Ectropis crepuscularia; assembly: GCA_963693475.1. Lineage (NCBI taxonomy): Eukaryota > Metazoa > Arthropoda > Insecta > Lepidoptera > Geometridae > Ectropis > Ectropis crepuscularia. The sequence goes on from OY856355.1 coordinate 1,377,962, forward strand.
AGGTTTGCATTTGACTGAAATCTCACCGGATGTTAAGTAACAATGTGGTTTACGATAGAGCGTACCTGAGGAACCCGATTCATCCTAGACTTGAATACACCTAAATTCCTTGAGTAGGTATTCATATATCCATCAAGGAATGCCTAAGGAGTGCGCGGTCTCTACTCTACTAAGACTACTCAGACCACGTATTCCACATTTTATATATTCTCATTACGAAAGTCCACTCAAACCTCTTTGATCGTGTCTTGGGACATCGACTATGAAACGGCCGCTTTTCCGAGCTACGAAAAGTCTGATAGATAAAATGGCTAGTTTCCTTACACTTCGTTGCAGCTTTGCAAACGCACAGCTTTAGATAATCTGCTGTCCCTCGCTTTGCCAATACGTCAAGTCGAGCAAACATCGTGGCATCGGCGTACGTTTGTGTTTAGTACAGAGCGGAGGATCGCAGCGGAGCCGGGCGGCGCCGGCGCGGCCCGCGGCCCGCGGCGCGCTAACGATCCGCGCAATTGATTGATAAATCAGCATCCGCGCCGTGCGCAGGCGCAGCCCTTTGTGCTCGCCGACCGCGGGCCCGGCCGGCGTGTGCGCCTGTGTGCTTGATTGATTGTAATACGAATGATTGTTTGATCCGAGCCGTATTACGTTTACTAGTACAGAGAGAGCGTGTTCAATTCCAGGGTAAAAGGCTTGGCTAAATTTAGTCGACTGAATTTCGTCCCTACTGGATTCAGTGAAGTGGACTAGCATACTTAATTTAGAAACAAGGATTGCTTGATTCTGACTTGTTTCTAAATATGCTTCTGAGTTCAGTCGACTAATTGTCTTCTAAATATGCTTCTGAATTCAGACGACTAGATTTACTTTGGCTCGTTGGTAGTTTGTCTAGCTCACGACCAGAAGGTCTAGAGAACTTGAGATCAAGATCTGATCGAACATAATGACATGTTGAAACAGTTAATTTAAATTATACTCGCAGGTACAATTAACCGCCCACTCAGTATTTCTCCTAGTTTGCAGAAATCGACAATTTTAAAGCAAATTTTATGGTAGTACCTACGTTTCAGTTTGGAAATTCAGTATGTGTTATGGGTTTCATGGCGTCCTTGTCATAAGTTCTTATGTATCTTCATGTAGAATTGCGGGGCTAAACTTATCTTAATGTGGCTTTTTTATGAGAGTGACGATACGCACGCAGGAGCGTGAAGATTGATTAAAGTTTATAAAAAAAAATACTACAGATACCTAAAATAAAATGATAAAATAAAGAAGCATTTTCATTCGGCATATTCAATAATGCAGTGTTTATTTAATTTAACATACGATTTTTCTAGAAAGCATAACCAGTTGGTCTGATATCCAATAGTGTAGAGTTCTCGCCAACACTTACCCTTTTACACGTGGCGTTACTATCGTACGGCCTTTGTGATACTAGATAGTTATTCTTTACAAACGGGTAGTTTGAAATTGTTGGCAAAAGACTCGCGTAGTGGTACCAAGTCTAGGGCCGATACTGCAGAGACCTAAAATAAAATGATACCTATTGAAAGAAATTAATTTTTAATCACGATTAAAACTAGCTAACTAACTAACTAATTTGGCTCAACGACCCAAAGTGGGTCAGGAGTCAGGACCCAGTGGGCAGTCAGTGGCGTCTTTTAGTGTCAGTGGCCCTGGCCGCTGACACTGAAAGACGCTCATCTCTGTCTTGAGCCTTTTCCTGCCATGAGACTGAGGCTTGAAGCTCGTGTATGTCTCGTTCCACTTGGTCTTTCCATCGGAATCTGGGACGTCCCACTGGTTGTCGACCATTTCAGACACCTAAATAGGCGCGCTTGGCAGCTTGATCCTCTCCCATTCTTTCTACGTGGCCGAGCCAGCGAAGCCTATAAGATTTGGTTTCACCCAAGATGATTAAAACTAGCTACGTAGTGATATTCAATACTAGAGTTTTTATTTAATTTAACATTAGAATTTTCTAGAAAGCATAACCAGTTGGAGTGATATTCAATAGTGTGGAGTCCTTGCCAATACTTACCTTATTTCTGCGTGGCGTTACTATCGTACGGCTTGTGATACTAGATAGTTCTTGTTGATAAATGCATAGTTCGATATTATTGTCGGACTCGGTAGCGGTATAAAGTCTAGGGCCGATGCCAATGGTCCGGGCGACCCGTCTCGTTCGATAAATCGAGGTGGTTCGTAGCGCGATACCATCGCCAGCGTTCTCCTAAAACGCAATGTTTTAATTCCAACTGCCCACGAACCGGCCCGATGCGGCCCGCAGATAAACAGGGAATATTTACCTTCTTTTATTTTAGCTGCAAGGACTAGCTTTGGTCTTCGATTTTATCCGCTGACGGTCGTTTTATGAGTTTAGAAAATCTGTGATGTTTACAAAAAGATGTAATGGCAAGAGAAAATAGTGCAGGAAAATAAAAGATGTGTAAAACTTACTTCGGTAGTTCAAATAATACTACTATCGCTATACTGCAAATCGTAAAGTTATTCATTTTAAAAGAAAGGGTGGAAAAAACTTAATGGTTTAAACCTATTTTTAATTTAGTTAGTATAGGTATTGTAGGTTTTTATTTTAAATGTATGCATTTTTATTAAGCAAAATCAGAGTTTACACTAAATCTATAAGCAAAATATTTTCCGGAGAAAATAAGACAGTTATTAGATTCTTTGTTTTGTCGTACGATTTCGTGCTGATGATTTTCAATAGTTTTTATTTCCAAACATTACCTACTGTACAGTTTTCTTCTATATAAAGTATAGTTTTATACGCTATGTTATTGAAATAACTATTTTATTATTTTTTCTCGGATTTGTAATGAAAAACAAACATACAAGCAGACCTCAATTCGACCTGTATGGTATCAAAGGATCTTGTTTCGACTTTATTCTCAAGTTATGCGTTGCCGAGGCCCTAAAATTTCATCGACTATTCGAAGTATTCAGACGTAAAAATAAAGCCACTGCATCCTGGTTTATCTCCTCGAACGATCTCGTTGGAAAATAATAACGTTTAATATAATTAAATGACGATATTAAAGTTTAAGCGCGCCTCGGAATCAATAGAGATAAGATAGCTGCACGAGAGCTGTAAACATAATGGGGTGTAAAAGATCCCGTGGACCGTCCAACGGTAGTAAAATAAAGTTTGATGTCCGCTTATAACTTTTTCATATCCACGCCCATTGATAGTTCATTATTCATTCACAGCCCTAATACTTATGTGAGTTTTATTGATCTATTAACGGTTGGAATGAAGCTATAGATAATGCTAAATGCTGGTGCTCGATAAGTTTTTCACACTTAGACGGGGTTTTAGAATAAGATTATCCTAAGAAAAGGACGTATGTTACAATATGTTAGGAATATTAGATATGCTCTCGAGTTAATTGGTGGCTTGCACACACCCTAGACAACACAGACAATGATAATTATCTATAATACAGTCCAAATACCAAAGACCTATCCTAATATAAAAAATATCCTGAGTCATAATGTTTGTCCCCAGTGAACGCTTCCCCAGTTAACCGATATTCACGAAAGTTGGTTTGTGGCTTGTATGCGTAATTTGGTCCAATTTGAGAGATACAATAGTTTTAATTTCAATCTTAATCATTTGTAATGAACACATTGCTAATATTGATTGATTTATGTAGGCAAGTTTCATAGGTCTCGAACAGATGGCGTCTCCATAAGCTATTAGTACATGTTAGTTGTTCAACTTAAACGAGTAATATTATGGTGACGTGTAAATTGTACATTTACCAATAAACAACTTTGACTTTGATTTTAGATTCTATTAATATACGGTTATGTAAAGCAGATAAGAAAATATACAAGAGTATGTAACTTTTAATAGAGAAAGATGGTGAACAGGTCTTTCAGAAATTAATTCCACGTCAGCGCAGTACCATCGCACCATCAACATGTCTATGCATAAATACCCGCGTTATTAATCCGAATCGTCGATATATTATCCCGGTGCATTACAAATATTACAATAAATCAATAACATTGATCATTACCGATAATAATTTATAGTAGTCGGTGGATCGGTGCGGAGGCTCGGGTGATAAATCAACCGTCCACCGGGTCCCACCGCGAGCAACCGTCTAATGGACGGCCGTGTTTGTTTTACCAGTATGATTGATCATTAGCTTAATTTTTTTGGGTTTGAACTCGATCGAGAAGATAAAACATAGCAAATAGTTACGAAATGTAAGTGTGTGGAATGCCTGGTTAAATGGTACCTGCTTCTACCGACTAACGACTAACTGAAACTGTCTTAGCTTTGATATATTGCTGTCTCTTTTCTTTTCGCTTGAAATTATAGAGATAACAATAACAAAGCCAAATTAGATTTAGTTAGGCGCTGGGTAGATTTAATCTGGGTGTCTTTCAGTGTAGAATGAGTTGATTTCTTTTAGGTAAGCACGTTCTATCATAGGGTGCATTGTCGCTTAACATCGGGATAAATGTCGGTCAAGTGCAAAGTTAGTTTACATAAAAAACAACAAATGTTAAAAGATGCTTTGGCCACGTTGCTTTTCAAATATCAACTATAATTACATAACAGCCACTCCGACGTGACGATGATGATATATTGTAAGATTTGCTGTTGTGGATGCCATTCTCAAAGTTGTAGATTATTTTCCTGATCTGTACATCCACTTCAGCCAATTTATTGGCGAACAATATGTCTCTATTTGTGTATTGAGTGCATGACAATATTTGGTTACTTAATTGGTGCCGTTTGTTAAGTAGAGTATTCTGTAACTAATAAAAGAGTGTAAGAAAGCAAACAAAAGTACCTATGAACTTATGATATCCAAATTTATTCAGATCTCTTTGAAAAGGTCAAAAATGAGTAATCAGGTTCAGGAAAACAATCGTCATCGAATTTCAACACCAGACACGCCGACAGACAATGAGCAGACAAACAAACCACCCCCGGGGCTGCCAGTAATGAAATCCGAATTAGATTACCCCGTCTAATGACTCGAGGGAGGTAACTAGATTACTACGACCCTCTGCAGCGGGGTAAAGTGATTACTGGCAACCCTACGATGATTTGTGATGCACTTCGAGTCGAAGTAATCAGCTTGTGATGGAGTTGTGATTACCTGGTTACAAACTGACTCTACATTATTAAAGATGCTACAAAATATTGTTTTTGAAAATTTTATACCTTAAATAAAATTTGATAAAAGATATTTTTAATAACTTTTTAAGGGTATATTTTCATTTAAAGATACATTTTAGAAAAGAAACCAACGAGACTTTACCTGCATTAATTGATTTAATCACTATGTAAATGCCACCGAAATTATTAATTAGGGAATATTTACCTTGGTCACATGTTGGAAACTGTCCCTGATGTATGTTAAGTAAATAGGAATTTAAAAATATGTATATGAGAATTATATGAGGTATCTGGCTCCCATAGTACAAAAGCTTTGCTTAGTTGGGGCTAGATGGTGTTGCGTGTGAAAGGTCCACCAATATTAGATGCAATTGCATGCACCACGTTCACGCCAATAAACTGTCGAAATTTAATTTGATCCCGTATTAAAAATACTAATGTAGTACACAACCATCGCAGCGGAAAACAATGTTTTCTAAATGTTTTACGATACATTTATAATTTTACTTTCGATTATGAATTAATATCTTAATTTTATCATTATTTTCCAAACGTAATAGATTACTTAATTATCTGTAGACCTTCATTGGTCTATGGCTAATTCGATGTGCTTAGAGTAAGTACTCGTAGTTAGGAATGTAGCGTAGTGTAGTTCTCATTATATTTTAGTTTTGTCAATAAAGTCTCTGCCTTATTAAAAAAAACTAGATTAGTAGATCATGTAACATTTGTATTTTATTAGCATAAAAAGCAACGTGGTTGTTACAAATATTTAAGTAATTTACGTGCGATATTGTCGGTCCAGATCTACTTCAATAGTGAAGATATTACAGATACTTCTTTTTTTTCATCATTCTATACTAGGGTGTTTTAAATTAGATTGTGTCCTGCCCAGTTTCCGGACCAGTGGCTCCCCTCCCTCGTTCCCTCCGCTGCACTGACATTAGTTTTCATTTGCCGGCGTTACATTACTTATTTATTGAGTTAACTTGACTTAAGTGCATTGTGCTTTTGGAGTGTCAATTCTATTTGAATTATTGCTGGTATTGATCTGTGCTGGGGTTTAGATTTGGAAGTTATCTGTTGAATACTGTATCTTGCACATTGTGGAAAGAGTACTCAGTAAGTTAATTTAGAAAATAGAAATGAAAATTTCAGTAAGAAAAATAACGTAGTTTTAATCATTGATTACGTGTAACAACACGTTTCATTAATTAACTATGGTAACTCACGTGGCATCTGGTCGATCCAGTCTGACTTAAGTTTCGATCGCGCCCTGCGGCCTATTTCAAGGAGAGAGCACGAACGTGATTGCATATATTTGTGGAATTATTTTCGTATATGTATCAAGGATGCCACACCACTGCCTTCATCTGTAACCTTGTTCTTTATACCAAAAGGTTACCTGGAAGAAATCGCTATTAGCGATAAGATCGCCTTTTGTGCCCAAAATGTTTTGATGTTATTTTTAATCAATGTTTTTGTAATGTTTTGTGGTATAATAAAGTGTTTTGTATTGTATTGTATGCCCATTTGGCACAACACAGCACTGTCAGTGCCAAACGAGCAGCCATCACTTATTGCTATTTGAACTATATTACTTACCTACTTGCTTTTTTGACGATCATCTGTTCTATTCTCCTCTGATGTTAATCGCTGTTTTAAATCAAATCGTCGTCATCGTTGTGTGTCGTTGAGTTCCGTTGACGTCAAATATGTCGAAAATGTCTTTACCAATTTGGCGATAAAAAATAATATTACCACAGGTAAAAATAATACAGGTTAATGTTTCAAGTAAGCTAAGTGTACAAATGTTTGGAATACGTTGGGTAAAGATTTGACAGTGCTAAGTTTACACCATTAATCATAAAAACTGGGTCCGTCAGATTCCCGCGCCCACTACCCACTGGTGCGATTTGTCGCAGTGCGGCACGCGCACGCCGCGCGGCGCTTCGACACGGCCGTGCGGCGTCTCTTGCGGAACGCTGCGTTCCTAGTGCGTGAAATTACAATTTTGATTTTTCGTAAACGTATTAGGAAGTATTTATTTGAGTCAGCAGTTTATATTCGTTTTAGTTAGAGACGTTTAAGTGTTAGCTTGCAACTTTGCAAATTATTGAAGTGAAAACTTCTTTAGGCGCGCCTAGACAATTTTTTTGTGGGTGTAAATTGAATTCTTCCATCATGCTCGGGTATGAAAAGAAATCCTCGGGTAAACTCGGGACCTTGGCGATTGGGCATCTAGAAATGCGTCAGCCAATGGGAAATACTCAAAGGGCGTGGCCTGACTATCATAGCATGGCCATCTAGAAATGCGTGAGCCAATGGGAAATGCTGACGCATTTCTAGATGGCCATGCTGCATGCATGATGGCGAGGCCACGCCCTCCGGTTACATCCGTGTAGTTTCCAACGTAAGCTATCAAATTCTGAGTTATAAGTTTTCACTTCTATCGGCAGTTCCTATGACTGCCAATTTTTTTTAATAACTAGCAGCGTCCTTCGGTTTTACCGGCCTAGTTCCGATTCCCGCTAGTTTCCCGGGGTTAAAAGTGACCTATGTGTTTTTCTAGACTATAATCTACCTATGTGTATCGGTTCAGACGTTACGACGTGATTGAACAACAAACATCCACATATCCAGACATGGATATTTAAAATGTGAATATAAGTTTATTTTGAAACATTGTTTAAAAAAACATCGTATCATTGATCTGTTTTTTCATTTTCATTAACTCATTAGCATAGTACCTAACTTGAAAAATTCTGTAGTTCTGTGGTAGATTTTTTTGCACAGTCCGTCTTGGGAAGTAGGTACCTACTACGATTTTGCCGGCTATTTTATCGTCAAGTAGTACTTAAGGTCCAAATATTATATTATACTGTGTACTTCCAGACGTGACGTCGTTAACCCCCTAGGTTGTGACGTCACGTCTGCATAAAAGTCGTATATAGGTGTGTCGTCACTCGAAACGACAAAAAAAATACGTGTTACATGTACAATAAGTATTGTTTTGTATCTAACTGATGAACTAATTAGTTTTTTGACGTGACAACGTCTTATAATTCGATGAAGCCGGCTGCACGCCCGCAAAACATGACGTCATGTGCCGTTAACGCCGTTACCTCGCCGCCGGCGTTACCTCGCTCTAAGGCGTAGTTGAAGTTGTCACGTTCAACTAACGTCAGTAACCCGACTTTACAGACAACCATTTTTTTTAGTCACCATGACTATTATGCGCTTGGCAGAGATTTGGAGTCTTCGTGATCAAATAATGGCACTGTGTGGTTATTGGCTCGCTTGTTACTTACCATCAGCTGTGTATTTTTTGCTCTATCCTACTAATATTACAAATGTCTTGATGTTTGTTGGTAAATCATGCCGTACAATCGTAATCGATTTGGGACTTTGAACAGTTAACTTATAGTTTGGGATAACACATAGATAGGCTACTTTTTATCGCGGGAAAATAACGAGAATAGGAACTATGCGCGTGAAACCGCTGCTAGTAACTTACATAAAAAAACCTAATCTGTATACTGTGTCATCTACATTTTGAAACTGGTCTAGGGTATTTGTAACTTAGCCATGACATAATAGTCTGTTAATACTGCGATTAGTGGTTCAGTATTGTAATCTCGCTCACTTCCTCACGCCATAACTCATTCCTCTCCTCAGGCGTGAGCGTAACCTTCCACTCTTCGACCACAAATTGTCATCAAAACGTCATGTAGCCCGGATTTTGTTAAGACTCCTCTAATCCCCGGCTTATTCCACTCAATGATTTAATACAGCCAGCTGTCATCGCCTTAAACGCTCCAAAAAAAAAACGAACACAGCTGCATTTAAAATTCAGTCATTGCCAGTCGAAAAAATGTAATAATTTAATAGCAATTTTGTGGACATCAATTAATATTAATTTATGACACGAGCGTGTGATTAATTTTGTTTAATTGTGTCCGTAATGCGTGCGCTAGAAAGAGACGGATATAGTTTCGTGAGTTTACCCGAGGGCGTGGTCTCGACGCCCTGTAGGCCTAGGGATGTCACATAAAAATTTGTCGATGTTTTTTACCGCACCCATAAGTTGGTCGGTTTATCGACTTGCATCGGATGAATGATAAAGGCTGAGCCGGTTTCGAGCCGCGGACTCGCGACGGGGTATCTTCTATAGCAGAAATTACTTTAATAGAACAAGGTTTAATTAGAAGTTAGTCGATATTATTTATGTAAGAGAGAGTGGAATTTATTAGCGGATGGAGGAACATGTGGAGTTGCGAGGCGCCGGCTCGCAACTCGAGAACTTTGGTAATTGAATGTGGACAAAATAATTATATTGTTCGCTTAAAATTAAAGTTTGGTACTTATGTATAAATATTAATTATCATTTTAAAGCAATACATTTTAACAAGAAATAAGGATAACCGCTGGCAATTTTGCTTAACAGCAGAGAATTTACGGTCTACGGTCTACACCTATCTTCATAAAAAGTATAATAAATATTGGTGGACAATTCATACACAACAGCGTCTGACCCCAAACTAAGCAAAGCTTGTAGGTACTATGGCGATAGATGACCAGATAGCTGATATAATACTTATATAGCTTTTAAATACATACTTATTATACATAGAAACATCTAGACACAGTGCAAACATTTGAATTACAACACACAAATATTTGCACTGGGTGGAAATCGAACCCACGACCCTCGGCTTCGCAGGCAGAGCCAGAGGCCAGTAAAAAAAAATGTATCAAAACAACACCGAACTCAAGTTTAAGTAAAATTTTTAGATAACTTTTGAAATAAAAAATATATTTTGAAAATACTATTTTAAAATCCTATTCTGATGATGTATCCTATCATAATTTAATATCATAACACTAATATACAGAGGCAATACTTATTAGGATACGATGTTGGGTAGTTTTATTTTGTTTGTTAACTGTTATTTGTGAACTAATTAAAGGGTGACTCAGTGATATGGTTGGTCAGGTCCGACTGAAGTGCAGCAACATGCAGTGGAACACCAAAAGCGGTGCAGTCATGCGCGTGCCTTCCTGGAAGTAGCCGCAAAATGCGGTTGAAACTTGAATCGGACCGGACCAACCATATCACATCTGAGTAACCCGTTAATTAATTAAAAACGTGTAAGATCCGAGGTGTTTTCTATATGTTACTAGCGGCCCGGTCCGGCTTCGCTCGGACATAACCTAGACACTGCCTGCAGCGCCATCTGGCGGGCTTATTTGTGAATTTAAACCATCTTCGAATACACACACAAAAACAAACATTCAAATCGGTCCCGTCGTTTAGGAGTTCACTGTCAAATGATTAAATTACTAAAATGGCTATAAAAAAACAGGGGTTGGTGATAAAAGGGTAAAAATTTAGGGTTGTATGTATTTTTTAACGCCACATTATAAAAAAATAAAAACAAAAAAATTTGACCAAAAATTAAAAAAAAAATATTTGGGGTGAACAACCCTTAATACTCAGGGGTATGAAAAATAGCTAGTAGCCTATTCTCAGACCTACTGAATATGCATATAAAATTTGATAAAAATCAGTAAAGCCGTTTCGGAGGAGTACGGAAACAAACACTGTGACACGAGAATTTTATATATAAGACTAGCTGACCCCGCAAACGTTGTTTTGCCTTAGTGAACAACCCTTGTCACTTAGGGGTATGAAAAATAGCTAGTAGCCGATTCTCATATCTACAGAATATGCATATAAAATTTGGTTAAAATCAGTAAAGCCGTTTCGGAGGAGTAAGGAAACAAACACTGTGACACGAGAATTTTATATATAAGATTAATATGCATTTACATATTTTTTAAGAAACCTACTTTTGGGTTAGACGGGTTCTGGCGTGGAGACCGCGAATCGGTAAACGTAGCGTCGGACGCCCTGAGACTAGATGGAGTGCCGATATGCCGAAAGACGGCTGGTGGCGGTTGGAAACGTAAGACCGAGCCACGAGCATCGGGCTGAGTGGCGTATTATAGGAGTGGCCCATGTCCAGCAGTGGACGAACACGGGCTGCTGATGATGATGATGAAAGAAACCCACTCGTATGACAGTTGGAGTGATACCTGCTGCTACTTTGGGCTAGCGCAGAATACGCAGAACCCTGCTAAAATAAACATTTTGTTTGTAATAAAAAATGACGGGACGAGCAAAACGGCCGTCTGATGGGAAGCAACATTAAATACAAACATTACTTTATACTGCTTTAAAAAGCAATGTTTATATATAAATACTAGCTGACCCCGCAAACGTTGTTTTGCCTTAGTGAACAACCCTTGTCACTTAGGGGTATGAAAAATAGCTAGTAGCCGATTCTCATACCTACAGAATATGCATATAAAATTTGGTTAAAATCAGTAAAGCCGTTTCGGAGGAGTAAGGAAACAAACACTGTGACACGAGAATTTTATATATATATAAATATAGAGCAAAGATAAATCACCTCGTGACTGGCCTCGTGGCTTAGTTGGTAGTAGCTCTGCCTGCGAAGCCGAGGGTCGTGGGTTCGATTCCCACCCAGTGCAAATATTTGTGTGATGAATTCAAATGTTTGCACTGTGTCTGGGTGTATATATAATAAGTACATAAGTATTTAAAACTATATAAGTATTATATCAGCTATTTGGCCGCCATCACACAAGCTTTGCTTAGTTTGGGGTCAGATGGTGTTGTGTGTGAATTGTCCACCAATATTTATTTATTTATTTACCTTATATCTTGAGGTGACAATTTGAACTCTTCATGCTCGAATAACGGCGTGGCACTGTACTCTTATGGGCAGGCGGATTACTTACTATCAGACTCGTGTTGCCACTCTATTATTAGAAAAGGAACAAACTCAAATGTTACAATGGCAGGGAATAGTTGCAAAATAATGAATTAGTTGTTATTCTACTACATCTATTCCGCTGATTAATTTATTGAATACACAGTAAGCGAACGTTGTTGTAACAAGTTTCATTACGGCGAGCGCAGGAGCCCGAGAGAGCTGTAAATTGTCTTAACTGTGTACTAACTCGGGTTTAACTCGAGTTTAAATGTTTTGTTAGCGATGGCCGCGTTAGAACTGTGTATTAATGTATCACATACAACGCTTTTATCTACGCAACTAATATTGAAAGTACAAAGTGCGTCTTTGCTTTAGTTCTGGGAATGCATAGTTGTCTAACATTGTTTTGAGGTATAATTTTCCGTAGTAGTAGAACTATTTGATGAACTCCCCTGGGGGAGTACTGCACCAATTTCAAGTCAATTTTGTTGTTTTGAATTATTTTGCCGTCAAAAACGGGAGTTGCGACGGTTACTCTACAATTTAATTACATTTTAAACCCCTTACTTACACTATTTGAAAAGTCGGTTACTCCGGATTACTATGCGTTATATTTTATTTCATATAAATTAAATCCACTCTTGTACCTACTTATTCAAGATTGGTTGATCTAGACGAAGTCTAGTACGTATCTAGTATACATTGAAATTGATATGATTGTAGTTCACATCGAGTGAAATAATTAAATTGGAAGAATCAATTGCTATATTTATTTCCTTGACGTTATGCCTTACATACATTTTATATTTATGGTCTTATGAAAGATATGTGTGTGTACAAAGAGCGGTTCCTTTCATGTAGCGCAAGAAATCAGAAGTAGTGCAGTTTGTCCATTCTAAAGTTTGCAAGGAATTATTTAATCACAAACATATTTAACACAAAACGCCCAAGAATTGAAAACTATCCTATGTTTCTTTAAGTAGCTCTTAACTTTACTGAAAAAACTCGGCGCCTCACAGTTTTACCTCGTAACCCGATCCATCAGACAGGCCGACGTGCAACCAATCATGTAACGCGCAATGGTGATGTTCGGTGTTGCGTGAATCGAACCGATGGAAACCGATGGCGGAGACAAAGCTCGGCGCGGACAAAGGGCCCCTGATCAAGATATCAGAAGGTGGTGGAAGTTATGGGATTTAGCGGGGAGATGATAACTGTTGAAACTTAATTTAGAAAAACAGAAAATGAAAAATAAGTTCTATTTTTGTAATATGGAATAATGACGACCTGTAATTATTAAATATTTTTAATGCTGATTTCTGGGAAATGTCATGTTATAAACATAATTTTCCAGTCGTTTGTTTACTTATTCTTCACTATCGGCAAAATTGCCCGTCAGACTAGTGGCATTCATTCCGACGCTGTGTGACCAGGGAAATATTTGAAGTCAGGAATAAGTACTAGTAGATCTGTAATATCTGTTCATTTTCTATCTTACTCGTTAATGGATAAGTTCATAGGTAAACCAAATGGATCGGAACATTCATTGTTGATTTAAATTTTCCTATCAAAGTAAATTAGTTACTGCCTACTGCGGCATGACAAAACTCTGCTTGAAATAACTAAAATATAAATAAGCTGATTCAATTTTAATTTTAAAAAAATAATTCTGCTACTACTACTAATACTGAAATTATTTAGTCTTAGGTAAGATTTCTCGTGTAGGTATAGTAGATAGATAAAACTAAACCTAGTGCGACATATGACGGCCATTTCATTGATAGCGATTTCTTCCAGACAACCTTAGGTTGGAAAAATATATATTGCTTAGGTCTCAGTATGAAGTCGCCCCCGCTAGCGCTCGCGTTTCAAAGCACACGCCACCGGCTGCGCTCGGTTCAGCGCAGCGATGCGCACGCGGCGCGGTAATGCGGCCGGCGCCGGCGCAGGCGCGGCCGGCCTGCCTCCCAGCTAAACCTTCATTACGAACGACAGATACATTCGCAATTATTTATCGTACATATGGTTTCAAATTGTGAAATATATTTGACTTACAAAGTACATTTATTTATTGAAAAATTAATGAATACTGCCCACAATTTATTCGTACTGACGTCTTAATCAACGTATGATTTTTAAATATTTTTACTAGTGATATCAACTAAAACATTTTTTCCCATATCATCGTCATCAAAGTATTGAAACAGATAATCTAGGTGGGTATTATTTTAATTTTATTTACTAACATTTATGTTATAATATCTATAATCAGATCTTAGTACCTGTAGTATTTGGCGTGATGGTGGTTAAAAGTTTAGCGTATAGTATTTGTACGACTAAAATTAAATGAAAAGTTTATGAGAAACTAGCAGTGACCCGCGGATTTAACCACATAGTTCCAATCCCCGTAACTTTCCCAAGATAAAAAGTAGTAGGTATGTGGAACATACTATAGTTTAACTGTGATCCAAATTTCAAACCAATGCATTTAATCGTGCTGAAGTCATTAATCAAGAAACATCCGAACTTTCACATTAAAAACATTAGTAGGATTAGGATATCAGTTGTTACTAAAGAATACATAAAAAACCAGTTCGAAATAGAAAATACATATCAGATTACACTCATTGCGTTCCATAAACCGTTCAGTACAAGAACGGGCCACCTCGACGAAGCAAGCCAAATTGTCACCTGTAATGTTCTCCTCACACATCCACCTCGACAGACGCCGCATAGTTTTATGATTCATTGCACATCACGAGTTTGACGTCTCGTGTTACCAGAATGTTGGGCTAGTTCCTGGGCGACCACGTTTTGAGAAGTCACTGATAGGTGACACTGAAGTTGCGCTGTGGTCACTTGACTTATTAATCAAAAGTTATTTGGAATACGTTACATACTCGTATATTATAAAATGTTTGATTGATTTAGAATGAACCGTGTTGAATTGTTAGAATTGTTGCACATTTTCGGTACTACCAGCTCCACCCTACGGTGTAACTCACGTCTTGCTTAAAAATTAGTAAGTAGTGATTTTATCCCATTTAAATATATAACATTTTAACACACTTTGAAAGTCATTTTTATTTAGGTATAAATAATCAAAAGCCTAAGAAATAAGTTTTGTGAGTAGTGATTTTCAGGAAAGCTTATATTTTGCGAAATCACACTTACTAATGATGTTGGTGATTCATAACAGGTAAGTTTTATGTCCATTAATGTGTAGTCCATTTTGCCCTTTTTTATCGGACCGCTCATAGCTCACAGTGCAAACTTATTTTCGATAAAAAAGTTGGTGCTAAGATTCTAAAAAGTAAAAAAGTATTTAGCTCTTGCATATTATCTCCGTATTTTTCTATGAAATACACATGATTTTTTGCAGTTATTAATTCTTCTAGGTATATCTGCTGCCCCCTTGGTTTAAGCTTGTTCCGTTTCTGACTATAATTTTCAACATCTCGCGGTTGTTGATATTCCAATTTCTCTTATAAAATTGAGACCTAGAAATGTGTTTTGAACTGTAATTCACTAAAAATGCATCAATCAATTTACATTCCCAGGCTCACATTTATCCCCCGTCTACTGCTCAAATGTTGCACAATATTCCACAAACACTCAAACATTACAACAGCGTTGCACTAACCATCATTCACTACGTTAATCCCAAGTTCACTCCCACTCTAATAAGCGTCTCGACAAAAAGAACGTCATTATTTTCACACAATAAACTATTATTCGCTTTATACAGGCCGTTGGATGCGCCCGCGCCGCCTTTTTATCGCGGCAAAAAGCACATCACTACCCGTTTAGGGTTGGTATAAAGCGAACCGACTGTTGGAAGAATTGCATTGAATTTCGGCAGAGCGTCGACAGTGTAAGCGACAAGCGATTGCATGTGTATGCAATACTAATTGTTCGTTTTATTTAACTCGTGTTTTTCAAACGCATAAATATAATATCTGAATCTATAACAGAACTATTTATGTAACTCTTATTAAAGCTTTATGGAAATTTGAAAACAATAAAGTTCTTCTGGTACTGGCATTTCTTAAAAGAGCTATGTTTCTAGAAGATCGTTAAACCTGATGGTAAGCGGTCACAATTGGAGGGAACGCCCAAAGAAGGGGTAGATGAATTGTTTGGGAGACGATACGAGTATAGTTGCGAAAGAAGTGTGTGTAGAAATGACGGGTGATATATTGAAGTGGATGAGAACTGCGGGCTGTGCCGATCACTTGTAGAAAAAAGCAAGAGCAGAGGGAAAAGGCAAAACATCTTGCTCTTTTTGGCTCTGCAAAACACTTTATAGTGTGGTTTATTAAGAAAGTAATCTTTAATTTTTATAGCATACTTCCTATTGCTGTTTATGGCTCTTCTCTTATAACGATATAATGAATCCCAGAATCCACCACGTAGTTCAAATGTGGGTTGGCGAGTGACCCACGTTCTCACGACCACGTTTTTGGAACATACTGGTTTTTCGACAATGTTTTTTCTTCGGCATTAAAGCCTGTGATGATGAAAAGCTTGTAGGTACATCTACACTTGTAAGAACACTCAGAGGTCTAAGTAGGATTCGAACCTAGACTTCACGATTGTGAAATCTGACGTTTTCGAAGTTTAACCTGTCTTGTAATTAGATAATAAATTCGTATCTAGTACTTGTTTGTACCATAACTACTAATTAATTACACGTTGGTTAATTAAGGAGGTTAATTATTTACCTACTCGTTGGTTCTAAAGTTAATTTTCCATCTATCGACGATCGCCGTGCAGTAATTTTAAACACGGCAAAATCATTGTAGCCCGCTATCACTCGCACCGCACTGCGCGGTCCAGTTACCCCAAGATGGGAAATTTAAAAGGACGGCAGAAACAAAGACGATTTCAAATCCTTTTGAATCCAAATCCCTTCTTAAATCTCTATTGAGTATTGTTTGCCCCTTCACAATCCATTTTTGGAACTAGTATGTTTATTTTCATGCGAAATAAAGCTCTACCGACTGACGCTGAACCTATGCTTAATCGATAGTTAAACATTTTCAAATTTAAGTCAAATTATTAAAGTGTATCAAAGATATAGATACAGTTTTTAGAAGTTGATTAAACCAGTTTTTAATGTTAAGGTGAAACTCCTAAAAAGTATTGTTGGATCGTATGATCGTGACGGACCCACCATACCACTAGCCCTACCCCTGGTGGTAGGGTGGGTCCGAAACCATACCACCATCACGCCATCAAGTAATAGTGTTGTGACACATTTTTAAAACAAAAGTTTTGTTTAGACTTATCTGGGGGCACGGCAGTGCCCCCGCCAAGTCGAGCGCGAAGCAAACACTGCCGTACCATCCTTTACTGGAACCATTTCGTCGCATTTTCAGGCCCCTATTTGAGAACCTCTGGATAAGACCAGAACGCTGAAATTTTTGTCATCTAGTTATAATCACGTACTTGAAATCCAAAATTTCAAGTCTGTACGTCATTTAGTTCCGAAGTTAAGCGAACGCAAAGTTTCGCATTTACGACACTCATTCACTCACTCATGATCATCAAAATAGAACTAGTACTTCCCATAAACTCAGAGAGCTGAAATTTGGTACAGACTTAGGGTTTAATGGCCACATAAAAGGAAAACTATAAAAACTAGGAATATCGAAAATCTGGGGTACCTGGTGGTATACCTGGTTATTTGAAAACACGCCTTTACAAAAAATATTCAACTTTGTTTGTCTCTTCATTTGATGTCAAAAATCGAAGGTCTGAAGTATCTGATGAAGAACCCTCAGCTTCTCTCAGCTGTATAAGAGATATAGTAATGCCCCATTCTACTATTGTTACATAAAAAATCGACTGTCATTGCAAAAATCCAGCGTAGTGGGACATATCTTATAATTTAATGTAGCCTATTGCTTCCCACTACTGGGCGAATGCCTCCCTTTCTGCTTTTAATACGCATATAAATAAAATTAAAGTAAAACTCTGGATAAGGCTAGACTGGCCTTTATTTATTTGCAAGCTTCTTCCAATCTTCTAAAGTTCTTTGCCTATTATGGAGAGTCTACTTAAATAATGAACGCGAATGGGCAATACGAAAAACTGTTGCTACTGTACAAGAATCAGAACCGGAAAAAATGAAAAGAAAGATTTGTAAAGTTAGGATAACAATATAATGTATGGTCAGAGTCAAAATTTTAATACGCATATATGTATATAAATAAAATTAAAGGAAAACTCTGGATAAAGCTAGACTGTCTTTTATTTATTTGCAGTCTTCTTCCAATCTTCTAAAGTTCTTTGCCTATTCTGGAGAGTTCACTTACATAAATAATGAACGCGAATGGGCAATACGAAAAACTGTTGCTACTGTTCAAGAATCAGAACCGGTAAAAAAGAATACGTGTCAAATAATACATCTAATATAATAAATCAATAAGTCCACGTTTCTACAAAAAGAAGTGAAATCCCACCAAAAACATTCTGTAAAAAACTAGCCAAGTCTCGATGAAGCTGCATATTTATCTCTAAAAAGTAATGAAATCTAGACAAAGCCGTGCCAAGTCTAAGGTTCCTTACTGCGATTTCTTTATAACTATAGTTAATGTTGTGTGACTTGGCCGTTGAACATTCTTTATACGTTAGCCCGTTAGTGGATACAAGTCAATTTTATTTACACGTTATGTTGTATCTGTTGTAACTACTTATGTTTGTTAAGCGAGATAATACCCTATACTGGTATTGGTAATTTGACGCTAGTGTCTCTTAATAGGCTGTTGTTAATCAACAGCAAGCACCTGCATTCAGCATCGAATGCTGACTTCTGTAGACGGTACAAACGGTCGTCTGCTGTACAGACGGACTTCTATCAATGAATAGAAGTCCGTCTAGACTGGAAATACCCTTCAACGGCCAATTCACACAACATTAACTATAATAATAAAGAAATCGCAGTAAGGAACCTTAGACTTGGCACGGCTTTGTCTAGATTTCATTACTTTTTAGAGATAAATATGCAGCTTCATCGAGACTTGGCTAGTTTTTTACAGAATGTTTTTGGTGGGATTATTATTTACAGCAAATAAACTAAAAGAACAAACTGTAAAAATGTACCTACGCAATTCGTCTAATTCATGACCAATGGTAATTTGTTTGTTGACTAACTGCATTTGTACGCCCATTATAAAATCGTCTTTAATAATTTGGTTTATTCGCCGTTTTTTAGGTATCTTGTTTCATGAATCTTATGTAATACATTCAGCAGTTTTCTTGTTCAGTAATTTATTTATTTTTGAATGAAATGATTCTAATATGTTGGTTGTGCTAAATACTACAGGGGGAATGTATTTTCAACCAAAAAGTTTCGATGTAGTTTATAAACTTTTCCATTCGTTTCAAACTGTGACATTCCGATTTTATATAATGAAATCCTGGTAACACCTCATCAAGAGGTAGTAGTGGTAAGGCGGTAGTGAGAGCTACTATTCTCCTTTCAGGTTTATTTTGCGTATTCTTCAGGGACTTCGCCTTTTTAGGGCTCCGTAAAACGTAAAAACAGAACCCTTAAAGATTCGCCATGTATGTCCGTCCGTATGTCACAGCCACCTTTTTCCAAAACCATAAGGATTATACTGTTGAAACTTGGGAAGTAGATGTATTCTGTGAACCGCATTCAGATGATTTTTATACAAAAATATTAAAAGAAAACAATAAATTTTGGGGGTGCCCCTTATTTAGAACTGAAACTCAATTTTTTTTTCATCAAATCTATACGTATGTGTGGGTCTTTATGGATAGGTCTTCAAAAATTATGTTGAGGTTTCTAATATATATTTTTTTCTATACTGAATATTTTGCGCGAGAGATACTTCCAAAGTGGTAAAATGTGTGCAACTTCTAAAATGACAAAATTAAAAGAAATATATGATGTAAGTACATTACCATGCAAACTTCCACCGAAAATTGGTTTAAACTTGATCCGGTAAGTAGTTTCTTTTTAGTACGTCATAAATACACTATAATTAAAACTTCGATCAAAGTTACAACGAATTACAAGAACTTATCTATTTTGTTACTTGCTGCTACGGAAGCCTTCATGTGCGAGTCCGACTCGCACTTGAACGCTTTATTCCAAATATTGCGCTTCTAAAGTCACACGCGTTAGGGAACACTTCTAAAATTGCGTTAATTGCCAAAATCGGCCCATTTAATGTAAGTCAGTATAGTAAATATAATGCAAGGAATATTGAACTTGAATAATTGCATAAGACTTACATTTTTGCAACAAATAGATGATAATAGTTGCGGAAAAAATAACCATCTTAGATAAATCACAATATGAGTACTTTGTCACATCATTATGGTGGTATGATTTCGGACCCACCCTACCACCAGGGGTAGGGCTAGTGGTATGGTGGGTCCGTCACGTCGTATGATGTACATGTAGGTATAGGAAATAAGAAAACTTGAGATAAGACGAATGATAGAGGCGAAGAAAAAAATATATTTTGTTCTGAACTCAGCTCAAGTGGGATAGTGGTAAATTACACAAAATTAAGCATTTCCAATTCCCCGCTCAGTCAATAATAATAGGTACCTACTTAACTTTTTTTTGTAGTTAATGAAATGTCACTTGACCGCTGTCTTACCTAATACCAAGTGAGAAAGATGAAAACAATTTCTGCTCGGTTTGAAGACACCCAGAATGTATATAATATAATATAAAGCATTATCTTATGCATTAATCATTATGCGAAAACTCTTTTTTATGTAACTTTTTCGAATTTTCTGTAATTGTTCGATAGTAATAATTATTGGTTAAAAGTTTGTTAAACCGTGCCTCGGTAGATATATTTTCTGCACGTTATGAAAGGTAATGCAATATAGCATTGTTGCGCCGGCGTGGGTCGTGTTTCGGCGATGGATGTCAGATATAGATGGAGATACTTTGTAGATATACCGTTTGTTTGTTTGTTGCAGCCGGCTGATATGATTATTGTTATATCACTGATATTGTTGTTATATTCTGTTTCCAATGGAAGTTTGATTTGGTTCACGTCTGTACATTTTAATTTTTATTTGATGAATGGACATATCGTTAAGAAAAATACTAACTCAGATATGACGAATGATAAGTAGATATGTATGGAATGTGCCGTACCGACCCCAAATAATGCAGGAAAAGGGTAGGTGATTTTGTTATAATTCTGTAAGTAAGTCATAAATTATTTATCTAGTAACCTTTGGCAACGTACGGTTTGTTAAGATTCCATATAATTATATTACTTACCGAATAAAATGTAAGTTAAACTAAAACTACAAAATACTCGAAATACTAAATAAAAAAAAAAACTACTCATTTATAAAGACTGTATGATTGGAAACGTACAGGGTTCCCTCTGTACTAACAATCTTGCTTTCTGTGCATTTATATATTTTTGATTGATTTTGATTTAGATGGATGGATACCATTATGTTAAGACAAAGCAGGTAGGCTAGGTAAGCACGCTCCATCGTAGATCGCATCGTCGCTTAACATCAGGCGAGATGGTGGTCAAGTGCGAACCTATTATAGTTTAAAAAATATTTAGTACGTAACACACCAACCAGGCAGCGTACAGAAATCTAAATCTGATGATCAGTCTGAGTGGAGAACTATTGGAGAAGCTGAAATATAGTAGTGAACTAGGATAGGATGATGAGGAAGATGAAACACCAAATATTTTTTCTAACCTACTCATAAAATGATTACTATTTCCAGTAGACACAAGCGCCACCCTTCTAAACACTTCACAATAATAACATCAAAAAACATGCAATAAAACGCTCGCGAACGCAGATCTATACAAAAAAAGACCTCTCCACCCTCCGACCACTAATCGCCGTTGTTCTTTTGTGCGTCTGTTTGTCAGTCTGTGCCTCGCGCAACGTCGCTACACTTGGCATTGTGTTGACAGCTATTGTTGCGTCGCATTGCGATCCCATCGCTCTTTTTGTTGTAAAAAGAAATATAAAATCGTACGTATCTAAGAGTCTCTACCTACCTTTCCAAAAATATCTCTATTGAACCTTGTGTATTATCTATTCTATGCTTGTGTTACAACTTTGTATTTGTATGAAATGACGGGACGAGCAAGGCATATGTGTGATGGTAAGCAACTGGGCTACCTGTCATAGCCCAGTATCACGCAGTTATCGGAATAAGAAGAGTCTATATCACTACCTAGCGTTGCAAAAAAAACAAAATTTGCACTTCATGCATGTGAGATTTTCGGACATAATAAAATTACTCGTACCTATGTGTACCTACCACCTACCTATATAAAGAACCTTCTGTTTCTATAGACTAGCAACCGCCAATCCAGAGGCCTTGGTTCGAAGCCCACGCGCACCACTGTCTTTTCGAAATCATGATCGTTATGGCGCCACAGAGATCTAAATAATAAATAATAAAGGACTTTAGATTTCTGTAAATGGCGCCAACTTAAAAACTGTGAGGAACCAATCCAGGCATGTTCCTAGAATCTGGTTCTTGGTCATGTGTCATCCACCAACCAACCCGCACTGGTCTAGCGTGGTGTATTATGGCCTTAACTCTGTCCTTGAGAGAGAAGGTCCCTAGTCCCAGCTCTGGGAACATTTAGTAGGCTGCTTATGCTACAAAGTTACAAAAAAAAACAAAACTATACCTTATACCATAGCTGCGTTGATGAATTACAAAGCAGACGCCCCCATCCATTAAACGCGTCACTCAACGAGCGCCGATAAAAATGACGATTCTAATTTTAAATATAAGCCCGATAATTACGGCCTTTATCACTAATTTAATAACCTCTCCGACGACATCCGAGAATCGGGTATAAAACTGTCGGCTGTCCTCCGATCAATCTTGGCCGGGTACCTGCGACCCGCGGGCCAGATCGGACCCACGATAACCCTTCCTCCATGCGTAATGCCATTAAAACAACGGTGACAATACGAACAAAAAAAAACATTTTCAACAGGTCTTCGAGGCACGGAGAACAAAAGTTATAGACAAGCCATAAGCATGTTTTAAAATTATATTTTAGTTTTAACTGGAAATCGTGTTATAATCGCTGTTAGCATGCAAAAGCAATTCACCTAGTTTTTTGTAGTGGTAGGACTCTTGGCAGAGTCCACCTGGGGAAGTACCACACCTTTGCCAGTTATTCTACCGCCAAGCAGTAATGTGCAAACATTACTGTGTTCCGGTTTGATGGGCAATGTTTCCAGGGAAATTACAGGGCTTAGAGATATAACAACTTCGATCTCTGGGCAGGCAGGCGTCTTGCTTACCATCAGGCACATGCCCTGCGCGTCCCATCGCTCTATGTTTTAAAAAAACCTACTGTGTTATTCAACCCTTACAGCTTCCGTTTTTTCGAATTAATGGATTTACAAGCAATGAAAGTGTTTTTTTGTGTGATCATTGGAAACATAATAATATATTGAAAACTTAAGTTATTTTGCTTCATGTTAGTCTTGAATTTATAGATACGCATACTTTACTTACTACTTACTGTACGCCACGCTAGATTGTTGCAGAAAAGACTAACCTGGTATTTCGTATGTGATATATTAGAAAATACATTCAAACTTATAGTCTTGCATTTATAGATACGCATACTTTACTTACTACCAGGGATGTTACGGAGCTTCGACTCCGACTCCGTTATGTCGGAAGTTCCGATTAGTTTTACACCTCCGGTTCCGACTCCGGTTCCGAAACTTTTGAATCGGAGGTTTTAATCGGATGTCGAAGCATAACTTAGCGGCGGCGGCGGCGCCCTGCGCCGACAGTAACGAACAGGACGTCTACTCTGTTTCTACGAAAACGTAATTTCGGAAATAACTCGCGACTTTCCTACTTTCGTTCTACTTCGTTTCGTCCGATACAACATTGTTTGACGTTTAAATGTTCTAAGCATACTCTAATTAGAGTAGGCTTAGAACATTTAAACGGACAAAACGACGGATTGAAGTAGAATCGGAGTTGGAAAATCGCGAGTTTATTTCGAAATTACTTTTTCGTTGAATTAGAGTAGACGTCCAGTTTCGCAGGAACATGTCGCGCAGGGAATCTCCCGCGCACGAGTGTAATGAAAAGTATACTAAATTAGCACAACATAGAAAAACGCAAAATTCCAGCACCTTATATTAAATTTCCGCCAATATTATCGTGTCCACCAGGCTCGGTAGCGAGCGAATACCTTTTTGGTGGCGTCGATTTAATCTACGACCTACAACTCATTAAGAAATATCTTAGACTGAGAGAGCTTCAAAGCTTATGTTCAGAAGTACATGTACAAACTTTTGGTGTCAATGTATTTAATTTAATTCGTTTGAAAGCTTTTGTTCATTTAACATACTTTATATGGCACTTTGGGATTCAATTAATTGAATTTTTTGTTTATTTTTGAATATTCCAATTTTTTTTCATTTTTTGTGATATTTCAGGAAACACAAACAATGAAAAGTTTGAATGAATGTTTTATTTGTCCTAAAATAAAAATCTCTCTCCTACCACTACTTCTGACCCTACCTCCGACTCCGGTTCCGACTCCGACTCCGATAAATCAAATTTAAAAACTCCGACTCCGACTTCGGTTCCGATAAGATCACCTCCGTTACATCCCTGCTTACTACTTACTGTACGCCACGGTAACCTCGGTACAGTAACCTGGTATTTCGTACTATGTGAAATACGAAAAATACATACATCTATTATATATATATATACAAACATCTATTGTTTTCTCTCATAGAAATGTACTAACAATGTATAAACTATCGTTGGCGTGTTTCGGCTTTTTGGCGTCGGGGAATAAAATAATACAATATTAATTTTGTGTGTATTAGTAGGTATTGTATTTGTTTATCAATTTTAGTTTTGAAATTCAATTTATCTTTCACAAGGAATGTCTATTAGTTTGATATCCTACGTCGTACCCAGGTGAACACTATATCAGCGATATCCACTCGCCCTAATCGCTCTAACTTTAGGGTCAGTTTTCGATCGGCCGATACACCGCATCGCCGGATGATTAAAAATGTGAGATGATGATCATCTCGGAAACCCACTGCGTAAGTTTGTTTAACCTCTTTGTTTTTCTGAATTCCTGGCCGTGGGTCCGTTTTAATTAATGCCCGTCACGTATTTTTTTCGATGTTGGTTTTTGGCCCGTTTTTTTTTTTTTCTTTTTTTTTGTTTCATTTTTGAAATATGTCTGTGGGTCGTTGGCGTGTGATGCGATATCTCGATGTCCCATTGTTTTGTCTTTGATGTATTTATGCGCTGTTCTCGGGAGTGGTGGTTTTTTTTTGATTTTCTTTTTCATAGCGGCGAGTGGTCAGTGACGTAGCGTCGTGGCTCACCGATTGTTGTGGCCGACTGTTGACAATATTTATTTGGGTGACTGGATGCGGAGGTGACAGCTGCTTCGACGACGTTAGGGCGTTCAGACCTGTTTTAAATATTGGTCTTATTGGTCGAAACTATAGACTAACTTAAAAGAATACTGCAGATGATAAGTTGCATTGTGAAAGCAGTCAGTTGATAACACATGAGATATGTTCTGTGTTTAGAATAGTCATTTGACTTCTAACTAGCCTGGTAGAAGTGGTGGTAGAAGTGGTAGCCTGGAAGGTAGAGCACGTATTCCCTGCAGATATGTGAACTTTTACGTCGTCAAAAATGTAATAGTGGAATGATGAATGAAAAGTATTATCTACTAGATGCAAAATTTTATCTAAAACTGTTCAACTATTAATGAACAAAGTTGTCAAACTTCCTACCAAACGTTTGTGATTCTGTAAATATGAAACTTTTGCAGTTATTACCTACTTTGTAAAACTATACGTTTTAGAAACTTTTTTCTGAAGTATCTACAATAGGAAAGTTTTCAGCGCGATTAGATTCGCGGACTGATACATCGTTCAAATAAAATTCGTCAGTTAAATTGCTGAGAAAATCGTGAACTCGAAACCTTATCAGACAATTAATGAAATCTTTCTGTTTTACAAATCTTTATTCATGGAACCACCAACAAACCTACTTAACGCAATAAATGCTATTTAATATTCAACTCACTGGAATTCGAAACGAGCGTTCGGACAATATCTTAGATAACAAAACACGTTATTAATCTCCACTGTATTCGGGCGCGGAGTGTGCGGTAATCTCGGGATTCTGTGCGCCGCGGGTTTATATCAATTTTCACATAAAACTCTCGTAAAAGTTTACGTAGACTTTTATAGTAGCTCTGGTGGATAGAAACAAGCACCAATTATATTAACATGTTCATTACTGCATTCCGGCAAACGGGGGTGAAAGGCTCCAGTCACACTGTCACACCGCAGGTACAATAGCGACACTGCTCGTCTATTGTTTATAGAGGTCGTACAATAAATAAATTGATATTGTCGGACGTTCCTCGTACAGCACTACCTAGTCAATAAAAAAATCTTAACGATAGGTACTTAATAAAGTGAATGGCAAAGTGTTATAAATTGTGTTTATAAGTTGTGGTAGCTTGATACAGTAATACGTCTGTTACATCGCAAAAATCACTTTTTTACTCTATTTTTACGGAAAACAAAAAAAAACGCAATCATTTTTTTTAAAGTAATAACTCAATTCTATCACTTACATAGAATCACATCAAAATAAGTAATACATTTTATCAGAAAACGTTTCATATTTAAATTTTTGACATTTTAAACATTAAATCGGTTGTTTCGTTATTCCGAGAAAATTAAAGTTATAAATGACAATAATGTAATTTCGTGTGTATTATCTCATGTGCTGCGACCCTTGGTGTGGATCCGACCTTACGACACAGATAGGAAGGTGGTAGAACAACATAGTAGTCGGCAGTTAAGATAGCGGCTAGTTTATGGGGATTGGCCAGTTTTTGACCAGATAACTCGTGGTTCTCGGTGCGAGCGTAAATCTAAAAGCCACCCATGGCTACTGCCGTGTAATAAAAACTAATACATAATGATGGCTCGTTTTTAGTTTATATATCTGATGCCCTCCATTGCTTAACGAACTTTGGGATAACGTAGGTACTCTTCACAGAAATCTAAATAATAAGGTAATAGAAATGGCATAACTCTCAAATTACTTGCAAAACGCTTGTCGCCACATTTCCCCTACCTCCGCGGTCACTACTACATGCGTGTACTATTCCAATACAAATTCACTCACACAGCAACAGCTGCACATTATCAACCTGGGTCTGTGATTGCACCACACACATCCATAAACGCTTATCAGTGAACCTACTAATACATTGAAAAATAAACAATTTTTCACATATACGCTAGTGCTTGACAAAAATTAAAACATATCGATATTTCAAAGTACGGTCCAATTTTAACATTCGATAAAGGTTATTATTGATTTCATTAATCAGGTGTATTACACTACAACAAAGTCAATATGCCTACCTATAAAATAAGTGCGTCACATGGGGTATACTATTGTTTCAAAAACTGAAATATGTAATTCTGACACCACATGGGCTTAGGTATAGTTGAAGAACAAAGGTTGTTGAATATTTTGTACATCGAGCAACTCGATCTTCCGCGCAAGCACGGAAGGGAAGTAGCCTTAGCTAAAAATTCAAATTCTTTCAATCTTTTTCAATCTTCTTCAAATCTTTCTGTCATTTCTTGCGGGAGGGGAAAGTTGCACACTAGCGTAAAGCCGCACTATTACATACAAAACATACCTGTACCGATCCATTGCCGACCATACTCACACAGCCAAATCACTAACACATAAAAAATAAAGCACCATTCACAAATCTAGCCCCGCCCTCAGTGTATTCCACGCCACAGTATATTATCAAACTCCATGGTCCACGCGGACTTGTACTTTGACAGAGGGGAAACGCTGTGTATGCCTACTCCCTTCCGTGTTGCTCGCTGATTTTGTATGAAAACTAATAAAGTCTTAAGAATAAAAGCTTACAATAGATAAATACTGCCTCAGTTATCTTAATATTTATTTTGCACGGACGAACAATCGCGCGTTATAGCCAGTATGTATATACTTTTGTTAATAATTAATGAATTATGAAGTAATGTTTACCGCGAATTAAAAGATTGTACGTACGGGTGTAATGTTAATTGCGTACAATTTTTTTTATCGATTTATTATGTTACTTTATCGATAAAACTATGTAAAATTTAAAATAGAATTTTCATCGTTTATTTTTGGGCAAGTAAAATTGGACCGTCACAGCACTAACTCACAATCGCTACCTGCGGTTGTACCATGGAAGATTAGAGGTTATGACGATATCTTTAATTTTACATTACATTGCTGTCTAAGCATGTACCACTTTAGATGTTAATTAATGTATGCAGCAATGGTATGCAAAATGACGATCACACCAAAAATTTATAACTATCATAGTGAATCATTGGGCTCCGTTTATTTTATTAAAAAATGCAATTAAAATAAAATAAAATACCTATCAGTGAAATGTAATCTCATTATTGGTATAATTGCAAGTTGTGGAAGAACTTCCACAGTTGTTTATGCTCCATAACACAAGTTTCAAAGGTGATTCACGCCTGCCGGTTCGAACAAGACTAAACTACAATTCGAGCACTGGTGGCCTACAAGTCACCTGTGCGGCGACAATGTCACGCGGTCCTGCGACTTCTAGTACCTTATTATTTAGATTTCTGTGGTACTCTTGGTGTCTTCAAGTCGAGAAGTAAGTAAGTTTCTTAGTAAACACGCTCCATTGTAAGATCGACGGAATGACGAAAAACATAAGAAGTTTTGAACGTCAACCACGTTTCAATTCACACCATCGTTTAATGTCGGCTGAGATGGCGGTCAAGTGCAAACCGAGTATTATGGTTCAAAACACCCAGATCTCTAACTGACTATTCTTACGCAAATACCTAAAATAGTACTCGAAACATATATTATATACTATATAAACATATAAGTATATAGCTACGCCCCGCGATTTAACCCACGTAGTTCCTGTTATCTTTTTGGGATAATGTAGCCTACGAGTGTATGTTCTACCACTATAATCGAACTGTGTTCCGAAGTTCAAACCGATCCGTGCGTTACGACGTGATTAAGCAAGAAACATCCAAATATTATCATTTTAAATAATAATAGGATATAATGAACTCACCGTATTCAACGATTAGTACTTAAATATTGTCTTGTATATGGAGTTTGTTAAAATGTAGGCACTTATTATTTACTGCGGCTATAATAATATATTAATGAATTTATTCTATTTCTATGAGAATTCTATTAGATTTAGATTAGTTTTTTTTTTTAATAATAATAAATATTGGTGGACAATTCGCACACAACACCATCTGACCCCAAACTAAGCAAAGCTTGTGTGATGGCGGCCAGATAGCTGATAGAATACGTATATAGTTTTAAATACATACTTATTATACATAGAAACAGATTAAATAGATAAAATTCCGTATCAAAGCTCTTTTCGGTGATCTTACCAAGTAAAGTCATGCACAATTTCGTGAACCGTTTTCACAAATAAACTGACAATTGGAAGGAGTTGACACAAACGTTTTTAATCATGAGCAGACACTTTCTCAGTGTTTTGGTTTTATAGTTAAGTCTACAGAGGCAGTGTCTGCTTACACCAATCACAATTCGTGTAATCGGCATCTAGATGAAAACATGACGTAACCACCATCTGTGATTGGTCAGCGATCTGCAACTATAATAGAATTTTTATTAAGTGTGATCACGTGACGATTAACTTAATATCGACAATGTTTATCATTTTTTTTTTGGGTTATTTTTCAACATAAGATTCGAGATATCTTTAAAAAATAAGTAGCAAATGTTACTCTGGACTAAATGGTTATATTATTACATCGGATTACTAAATTATCTTAAAATTTAGCTCTTTGAATCATAATTTATGTTCACTAAAAATCTTAAATTATGTTTTTTTTTCTCGTAACTAAGCTCCATAATTCAGATGACCGAGTAGATAACGATCCCGCATATCAAGTTACAAGGAATTAGCATTAAAACAAACTTTTAAAATACTTTATGTTGTACAACATTAACACTGCTCTCTCACATTAATATCATTGTTTTTACGAACAAGCGATTTATGTAAATTCTTGTTTCTGCGGATTGTCTGGGAACATTTCTAGATTTTTGTACAAAAGGTATCGATTCAGCACTCCGATGCTGTTGCGACTTTAAACCGTAAACGTAACTAGTTTGGTGTCTGAATATGTGTCTGAGATTTTTAACGTGTCAGATGGCATTTGATGGCCCTACTGTCTACTGTTCTTATATTATTAAGGCTAGCGCAGAAACTGCAGGATCTGTAGTAGAGAATATCTATCACACATAAAATATACTTGAAATGAGTACACTTCGAACGATGACTGGCACAAGAGTACCTCAGATGGTACTACCTTGGCTTGGGCTGCCGCCGCGCCGGTAGGGACGGCGATTTCAGGGTAAAGCATTCCATATACCTTACTATCCTCTCTTATTATAGTACTCAACAAGTATTTATATGTCTGTGTATCTTTCTTCATAGGCTGAGTGGCGAGTCATGGGAGAGGCCTATGTCCAGCATTGGACTAAAATAGGCTGATGATGATGATGTATCTTTATTTAGGGACTATACGATGCCGTAGGGAATTTAAATAAGACACATTTTCAGATATCAAACTCACTTTGTATAAAAAGCTGTTTTATTTTTCTTTTATAAACTGTAATTTGTATCCAGGGTTATTGTTTTATTCATAATATTTTGCATCATATCACGCAGGCCAGTCGCAAATGTGCGCAAGACATTATTGATAAATACGTGATCTGTGTGTTCGTATAAGAATGGATATATGACTTTGACATTTAGAGCCGGTTCACACGGCGCGGCTGCCAACCGCGACCGCGCGCGGGCGCGGCACCGCGCCGCGCGACGTTTTTGTTTCAATACTCACGAGACCGCAAGTTTTCGCGGTTTCTGCTCCGGAAAGCTACTGCGCAAGAATCGCGCGCAGCCACGCGGGCGCCGCGCGGCTGCCGCAGCCGCCGCGGCCGTAAACCGCGTCGTGTGTATTGAATTCAATTTTATATGGAAAACTGCCGAGCCCGCGCGCGGGCGCGGTTGACAGCCGCGCCGTGTGAATCCTCTCTTAGTTAGTAATTAATGTACAAAATAGGTATACCAAAAATTTTGTTTTTTTTCTCAAAACAAAAGTCATCTTTCTTTCGTTTATAAACTACCTTCCAACTTCTAAAATTCTAAATTTTAATAATTTAGACATAAACAAACAAAGCATTAAAATAAAAAGCTAGTACATTCAATGTTTTACGGTTTTAAGTACTATAGCGTAAGAAACTACGCTCTGAGAGTTAGCTGTATTGTCTTTATATATTTTTATTGCATTTCGTAAGTCTTATATTTTTTGTTACAGGTAAGTGAAACTCGAGACATTTTTTCTGAGTCGAGCCAGCTGAGTCGGAGATAAGGGGGAAAGTTACGGCTGTACTGGGTTTTATAGATCGAGAGATAAGGTAAGTGATACTTGTCATAAACATCAGATTGTTATGTTTCGTCGCTCGCAGTCGGCTCCACTGCAGCCGAAACGGTTGCAGAATGAGGCTACATGTTCACTATGTTTATGTTGTCTTATTACGAGTATTTTCAATGGAATTATGAATGTATCAAGTAACTCCAGGGAAAATTTTAAAAACATATTATGTCATTATGTGTTAGTCTCTTCAAAACGTCAACGGCAAAACGTCACCAGCGTATCTGTTCACCTGTTGTTGCAAATGTTCATAAGCGACGGCCACCGTTTACCATTTTAATATGCACCGTATGCTCGTTGCTACTTTGTTAGTTATACGGGGGTTTCTTTTTATAGTTAACTAATTCCATATTAATTTCGAGCAAATAAATAGACTGAACGATACCAAGGCCATAAGCGATAGATGCGCGGCGCGGGTAGCAACAGTCTGATTGACGATTTACTAAGAAAACCAAGATTACAAAAAACGTAACCTAAAGTTAAAACAGCTAAAAATAACGTAAATCATACTAATTCTCTACACTTTCATAATATTATACATAATATTACAATACAAACTTGCAGCTAGCGCCAAAAAAAATATTGTTTGCTAGTCTCATGCTACCATTCGTTTTCGGGAATAGAGTACCAAGGAAACAAACTTACTTCAATACAAATATTGGACTGGCCAAAAACAAACATATGCATAACCATAACAGGATCCTCTCTCCTCCCGAGGGCCCAGGGAGGGCACGTAATTCCCCCCGGGGGGCTCGTAACACGAGACATACAGACAGACAATTTGTACACACATTACACTATGTTACCGTTCGGTGGGGCACCGAGGGCTAAGGATTAGATGTTTATGAATTTTAGCTAGGATTATGACAGGGGAAGGGTCATGTTTTCTGGTTAGGACTGCATTCGACTGATATAATCTTTCTCCTTCTGCCTGTACGTATTTAACATAAGAAACTTTTTTCTGGAAGAATTCATACTAATATATCGACTTATTCTGCTGTACCGACTATCAAATTTATTGAGGTTGATCTTCGTGTCATAAAAACCTACCTTGTACCTTAAATGATACATACAGGATAGATTTTAAAATGTTGCCCTCAATACATAATTACAATTACATTTTAAGATACATAACTTTTATACCTTGTCGTAATAAAAATAAATTGATATTGTTTATCGGTTGGACAACGGTGTGTTAAAATAATAATTAAAGTATAGACAACGTTTCATCTACTCAACTATTAATATAATAACTCTATTAAAGTATAGTCAACGTTTTATCTTATTTGATGGTTTCAACTAAAACGGATCTTCAACGGTTTATGGATCATTATTGATAAGTATACAACTTACACGTCAAGTACCTAATAAAAAATAAAAACAAAAGCAGAGAATACAAATTGTATACGTTTTCAAAGTTTGAAATTAAAAAGCTGAAATTAATTGAATAGATTGGAATGTAGTTCAAGTGTCTCTATAAATAGTATATTTTAGAATTGAGATAAACGTGTTACATCCTAAGTCTCGGTCTAATTTCCGGTCGAACCGAAGCCAGTGTATAAAAGCAGTCGTGTAAAAAAGATAAATAAATCGAGGTGCTCACTTATATGTGAATCACACAAATGAAAAAAATATCTTTGTAATCTTCTAACGAAGCCAGGTTGGTGGATGATGCGTGACCATAGTTTTCTCATAGGGCTTTGAAATTTAATGTTTGGTCCGTTATGAGTTATGAGACAAAACAATATAAAAATTAGCATTTTGCTAACATCTGCGATTCTACTCTTGCTACATCTACCCGTCAAGGACCACTGATCCGGAAAATTGAAACAAAAGATAACTAGACCAAGAATCAACCTTATCTCTTATAGATACAGTTCAAAATCGATTGGCATCGTGAAATAATAGGGCTGGTGCACGTCCCTTGCGAATTTAAGGATTTGTGAGAATTATTAGGGAATAATTTGTTGTTTGATGTTTTACTGGACTCACTAAGCATTGTGTCATATATTTATTTCGTATGAAATTATTTAAAAGTAAAAAATATACAAATGAACTGTACGGATATGTTATGTGATTGTTTCTTTGCTTTTTGTTTTAACCCTATGGAAACTGCACCTGTCTCATGATAGTTAAAACAATTTAGATCATTCTATACCTACCTACATATATTAAGATATTTAATATTCACAGGTAAAATTTTTGGCCACAACTGGTAATATAATATTAAGTACTAATTTTATTCAGTTAAATTAATATAGGTACTTAATGGTAAAATGTTAGTTATAGGTAACGTACACAGTGCAGTGCTAGGCAGTAAATTAATCGATTGGTGGATAGTATTTATTTATTTATTTAATTAGGCGTACATAACAGATTACAGTTAATGTTAAATAACAGATAAATTATAATATTGTGATGTTCTAAACTGTTATCCAAAGCATGCACACACAACTTAACTAGAATATTGTGCTGCCATGTGCCTATTTGTGAAGTGTTTGACTTGAAAAAGAAAGGAATGTAATAATAGCTGCAATATTAATTATCTTAACAGCTATTAGATGTTTAGTTTGGATAATAAACTATTTAATTTTATCTCATTTATGCTTGAAGTAAAGTGAAAAAGATTTTTTTTTCGTTTAATTTTTTTTTTTGCGACCCAAGACTACTACCTACTTACTACCCGAGTACTATTTCATTTTATCACATTTATGCTTAAAATAAAGTGAAAAAGTATTTTTTTGTTTAATATTTTTTACTGCAACGGCCTGAGATAAATCACTGTTGAATTATATAAAACAAAATCCACTCTCCGTCCCTTGGGAGCGAAGAAAATCGCAACACGATCGTCATTTGAAAAATAATGATGTCATCAAACACTAATCCGAAAGCTTTCATGTGGATTACAGATCGAGCAACTTTATCTCTATCATCCCTAATACTACGAAACACACAATTTTATGCCGTATCCCTGTACGAACAGGGTCCTTGAAGGGCTTTACTATCAGCAAGTTAAAATTGTCAACAATGTATTGTACTCCAATTCTATAAACCCGGGACAACTCAAGCTGAAATGCACTTTAACGCATTCGCATACGCCTTATTTTATAAACAAACCCGTAATTTTTCTTCTTTGATCGCAGACTTTTATCTGTTTTTAAGTCAAACCAATTCCACCCATGTCGTCTCAAAAATAGGGTTGATATGTGTGTGAAGTTGTACGTAAGGATAGCGACACACTGTACTCATATGTAAGTGCAGAGCAGCAAACTTTGCCTAACGCGGCGATCAAAAGCGAAACTAATAACACTAGTATGTGGTGTCAGTCCCTATTTGCGATAGTAGCGACGTGTATCAATGATCCAAATAAGTTTGTATTACAGTACTGTGATGCGCTGCTGGTGCGTCATTTCGATACATTAGGCGTGTGATTTATGTAAGGGAAACGGCGGAGTCAAAACATGCGGGGTGGTGTGTAACCGGCCTACTGCTGTGCTATAGGGCTGGCTCTGACTCTGTAACTGATTTTTTTATTTCATTCAAAAACTGCTAGATTAATTATCAATTAAATTATATAGGCAACATAGTTCATGTAAATTACTTTACGCCATTGAACGCCGCGTCTGTGAAATTGTTCACAAAAATAGTGAAATTGCGAGAAAACCCAATCGCATCGAATAATTTCAAACTTCTTGAAAACTTGAAAAGAGAATAAGACAGAACTAAAGAGTAATGAAATGAATGTACATTGGACTGCAAATATATTTGTAGCAGACATTTTAGTGAAACGAGCAATATCTACTCGTAATGTGAAGGTTCGAAGTACCTGGCAAAGTAGACAGCGAATTCTATGAAGCTGTTCAGAGTTGTAAACAAAGACTTTGGAACCATGCGCCTTCTGGGCTGAACCAGGACGCGGTAGGCAAGAGAGGCCACCTGAAGTCAACTGACCTTGTAGGTCCATTCACGTATTACTATGTTTATAAGCATAAGTACTTAGCCCAATAAATAAATGTCCCTTCTCACGCAAAAAGAGAGTCAAATCCGTAAGTGCGGGTTGACACCCTCACGACCTCGAAATAGTGTTGAAAAAATATTTTTTACAAAGACCATAATTTTACTTGTTGATTAAATTATTGTTATCACCTTACGTCTGATTCAAAGGAAAAAAAATACAAACAAACTGTCCCAGGGATTTATTACCCGTTAAAGTAATGTTCATATTTGCCTATTTTTTTTTTGCTAACAGCTTGTCAACGATAATTGCGATTTATTATCATTTATTATTAATAAAAATGTTAAAGCAAATACTAATTAATACTCAACGACGACGTTAATTAATCTGACGAGTAAAATAAGACGCAATGTAAAAAAAGCAAAAGCTAGTTTTACATAGTTTTTCTCTGACTGGCTTGTGTTTTTTTTCTCATCGCTGATGTTAAGCGACGATGCGGTCTACGATGGAACGTACATACCTAGAAGAAACCGATTCACTCTCGATTTGACAGCGCCAAGATTGTAACTGTTGGGTAAAACTCACTCAAGCAACGCATTCCACAGCTTAGACGTTCTTCAATCAAATGACACCCTTGATACGCGAGTTTTGTTAGCTGTTGGCCGAAAATGTCCTATTTCTAAATTACAAATTTATTCGACAGATTTTTGGTGTCAACCCTGAATTAATCTATCAAAATGGCAAGAGTCCCAAGATCCCACCTCCCCTGAGAGTGAGAGCGCTTTCTCTCCGCCAGAATTCGGTGGAACTATTTTATAGCAGGATGTGGCTTCGGTGTTTCCTTGCCGCCTCTGTAGCCAGATAATCTTCGCAAATGAAAATAAATAACTATAGATACAAATAATTCATTGACGGCGGCAGGTTATACGAAAAACTAAGCCTATGTCGCCAATACACATCTATAAACATAATTTACACATTCAAATAAACTGTTCCTGTGTACTACTACCGAGAAATAATTTGCATACTTACATACAGCAAATAGATAAATCATAAATCTACGGATGTCGAGCGCAGCGCAGTGCTATTATACTGTAATTAGTGAGAGTGTGGTGTACGTGTTTGTCAAATCTATATTTGTATTCTGTACCAATCATAACTGGGAACAAAATTTTGAAAATCTTATCCTCCGCTATTTTCCCCACAAGTATCTCAGCTATACACAGTTCGGGAGCTAAGTACGCCCACACCTGATCCATCCATAAAACATTCTCAATTACTGTCATCGTGTCATCTGCTGCTTCTCATTATTAATTCTCAGAGCTGAACTACTGGCGACCCCTAGCGTCGATCATCTAAAAGCTTTGGGGTCTTTTAGGCCCCATCAGGGCATTCGAGGGTTAATTTACAAGAGTAATTTTATTGTGAGGGGGTTAAGTGGAAATCGTGCTTTATGCTTTTTAATTTGTTTTCGGAAGGGTTGTGGATTGAACGGGGTTTGATGAGTAATTTGTTTACGGACGAATTTTGTATTCACAAAGTTATCGACCTAGGTATAAAATAGACACCTGAAACGTACCTAATAATTTGGAAATTAATACAGAAACTGCGATACTTGTAATTATTATCGATAGGGACCACAATTAGCCTCTGAAAAGAATGATTACCTAGCTGGCTTCCATAAGCAAAACTTGTACAAGATTGCGATTAGAAGATGTTCTATGAACAAAATGTCGTCAAATATGTATTTATTTAAATAAAACAACACAATTAGTTAACTCTGCTTTTAAAAACACATAGGTTTGTTTTGAAATGATGGTCTGTCTATTTATTAATTTCTAGAAAAAAATATTTCTACAAATTCAAATGTAAATAAAGTAGCCAAGTGCGAGTTGGACTCGCCCATGAAGGGTTCCGTTGCAGCAAGTAATATAGTATACATATAGTACACATAGTTCTTGTAGTTCGTTGTAACTTTGATCGAAGTTTTAATAATAGTGTATTTATGACGTACTAAAAAAAAACTACTCATCAGATCGAGTTCAAACTAATTTTCGTTGGTAGTTTTCATGGTAATGTACATCATATATTTTTTTTAGATTTTTCATTCACTTACTTTAGAAGTTAGAGGGGGGGGGGACACACATTTTACCACTTTGGAAGCGTCTCTCGCGCAAGTTATTCAGTGTAGACAAAAATTATATTAGAAACCTCAACATCATTTTTTAAGACCTATCGATAGACACCCTACACGTGTAGGTTTGATGAAAAAAATATTTTTGAGCTTCAGTTCTCAGTATGGGGGGCACCCCTAATTTTTGTTTTTTTTTTAAACTTTTGTAAAAATCTTAATGCGGTTCACAGAATTCATCTACTTACCAAGTTTCAACAGTGTAGTTCTCATAGTTTCGGCAAAAAGTGGCTGTGACATACGGACGGACAGACAGACAGACAGACAGACAGACAGACAGACAGACAGACAGACAGACAGACAGACAGACATGACGAATCTATAAGGGTTCCGTTTTTACGTTTTACGGAACCCTAATAAAAAAACACAGACACCGTTTTAATACTTAATCAGAACGGATAAGTGAAACAAAAATTATAATAACCGATTCTCGCATATCTTGCAAGTAATTGTAATTTAGTTACAGCAATACATTTTAAAATAGATCACCAAGTAAGTGGCATTCTCCCGCCGTCCTACTTAGGCGGTTTTAATAGCTTAATAGACATTTTTTCGAAAATACCATCACTTAACGACCGGGAGGGCTATGAAGCTATTACCTTCTACGTAACACCTGGTTCCTTCGTCTATTAATACATAAACACTTTAGATGCGCACTTAATGCGCTCTTTCCATTAGTAAATGTCGTAAATTGTAAGCTCCTTTGCGGGTCTGAACGCCTGGTACTTTCGTATTTAAAATATTCTGGGAAAATAATGATGTTTTAAATCTCACTTAAAAAAATAAATTATAGTTTTTTTTTTTTTTTTTTAGTGTCATTTTTTTTTTTAATAGGGCAGAGCCTTTATTAACAAAACTAAAATACAATGAGAACTACACTACGCTACATACCTAACAACTACTTACACTAAGCACACCTGAATTATCCATAGACCAATGAAGGTCTACAGATAATCAAGGTGTACACAATTATAGTTGTGTACACATGACACTATTTTTATACAACTATGTTGTTGTCTTTCCACTTACATACAGCAAGTAGCATTAAAAAAACATATTTAAGCATCTCTTTAGGTCGTCATGTCGTTATCAACGTCTCTAATGCTACAAATGTAAATTCGCAGATATCCAATACGCTATACGAGTACTATCAGGCGTCCGGTCTGCTTTTTTTGTCACCCTTACTGTAAAAATAATAAAAGTAGACGTCAAAAATAATTTTATTGCGCTTTATTTTATGTTCCATCGCACTTTGTTTGACCATCACTATTATCTGTTAAATTTTCACTAGTCTACTGCTATATTATCTAAAAATAAGACAAGTAATCAAATGTGTATATCGACCAAATTTCAGGTTTTACTTACATTTGTATAACCGTTAGCCGTAACTCGCCAAAATAAAGGCAAAACGTATGTATACCTATAAATACCCCTGACAATACAATAATCCTGACAGTATTTTCTGAATGTTGATGTTATATGTCAAAATTGTATTAATATAATGTAGAAGATACTAAATCAATAATAAATAAATAAAGTATGAATCAATCAACCAAACAAGGAAATAAAAAAAAAACAAAATCATTCTTACTCTTATATTGTTACCGAATACTACTGCTTTTATAAAGCTCACTTATAATGTAGTTTTCAATGTAATTAGCTCGTCGAATTTATTAATTACATGATCCACTATCCAATCTATAATATAAAAATGAATCGCAAAATGTGTTGGTAAGCGCATCACTCAACAACGCCTGGACCGATTTGGACAATTCTTTTTTTAAAATGTTCGTATAAGTCCAAGGATGGTTTTTTGAGAATAAATCGAATAATTGCCGAGAAAACCCTAAAAACAGCCCTTTTCTTTTTCCCATACAAACGTTTTCTAACTAAAATGTTAAGGCAATTTGAGCTTTATTGCTACGAAATAAAGTTCATATTTAATAAAGTGCTTTCCCATACAAACGTTTTCTAACGAAAATGTTAAGGCAATTTGAGCTTTATTGCTTTAGAATAAAGTTCAAATTCCATCATATCTATCAAAACAAAGTGCGTGTGTGCGTTGAAGGATAGGAGGATTGTCGCGTTCCGAAATTTACTCCGAAGAAACTCAACAAAAGTGATAATATTGCGAACTATATCAAACTGAATAGTCACAAAACGTAAGACTCACAGATCATTAGTACTGATTTTCAATTTGGTCGGCTTCACGATATTATTTATTTTGATTTAGTTTCGGCACGCGACGTAAAATGCGTCAGTTTTCACGTCATTATATCAAGTGTCAGTCAAAAACAAACTGCGTTACCAAAAGTGTTTTATTATTTTGAATTGTTAATTTAATATCCCTATCTGTGGGAAATTATTTAAATACACCACACGTTTGCTAACGGGCCAACGGGCTGTGGAGCGCAGTATTTTTAGAGTAAAACTAACGGGGAGAATACGAAACACCATACTGCGTTCCAAAACCGGAGTTTGTGACTCAAAAAGCAGCCAATTTGAAGTGTGATCGAGCTGGATATGTTTGCCGCATGTTGGATGATTATTGGGCCATAGTTACCACGCGGAGGAAGCCAGATTGCAAACGACGACGCGGCAGACCAAAGATACGATGCCGAGTGCAAGACGACCTCCGCAAATATCGGAAAGACTGGACTGTACATATATTAGCCATAGATAGGGAAAATTATAAGGAGGGTATGGAAGCCGTTGCCCAACATTGGGACAAGACAGCCACATGATAAATAAATACTAATATTATTTAAATGAGATAGATGCAAATGAATTATTTCAAAATTCAAGAAAAATTACAGCCGCATGAGAACTTATAAATCAGTTGATTTGGTGACTAATCAAAATGATGTCGTCAACAACTATCCACCGGAATTTTTGAACTCTCTGGATTTGTCATAATTGCCACCTCACAATATTCAATCAAAAGTTGAATCGGTAGTTAAAATGTTGCGAAATATCAACGTACCGCTTCTTTGCAACGGCACACGGTAAGCTATAAAAAATACTGGACTACGTGATAGAAGCAACTATACTGAAGGGAAAGTATAAAGGAACGTTTAGATACCACGCATCCAAATTATTTCGACTGATGTACCAATTGAGTTTAAACGACTATAGTTTCCAGTGCAGCTTGCTTTTGCTATGACCATAAACAAGTCCCAAGGGCAACCTTTACACGCTCAGCGCTAAGCCCTACATGCACATACCACCAAATTTTCACAACTTTTAATCTATGTCTTTTTAGTGTCATAAGTTGTAGGGTGTTAAAATAGTATAGAAAATAATCACACCCCCTCCCCCGTCCTCCCTTTATTTTTTACTGGTGTGTATGTTTTTTGATACACGTGGCCTGGCAAATAGTTTATAATAGATTAACTATTTCCCAGGCTATGTGTATCAATAAAGATACACATTCCGTAATATTATTTATCTCTGTTTCTCTCTTGAATACACATTTATTATTCAACCAAATATTATATCAAGAAACTTACTATCACTCAATTTAGGGAACAAATAATTGAAGTTTTACTAAAACGATCTGCTCAGTCAGCCGGAGATGAAGTGCCACCAGCCCCTATTATGACAAAAAGACCGTCTAATAGAAAACATCATCTCATAAAGAACAAAGCTAGAGAGAAAATTGTACGCTGAAGATGAGCAGAGGTGCTATAAAAAGTATGACAGGAAAGTTATTGTTGGATATAGTACTTTCAGAGCAGCTCAAACAACTACAAACTATGTGAAAGTTTTCCGTGTCAAAACTGTTTCAATAATATTCATTGATTTATTTTGAACTTAAAAAATAGATTATTTAGTTTCTAAGTAACTTTCTTTTTTTGAATAAAATTATTTAAAGGTGATTTTTATTTTTCTCTTAATATCTCCTTAACTGATTGTCCGTTTCCCAACCCAAAACCACTAGAAAAATGTATAGACAGCGTGCGTATTTCGGATACACACTGCTTTAACTGAAATGGGGAGTGTGTATCATAAACTATACACACTCCTTATGACAGTGTGTATCCTAAACGATACATGGCGCCGAGAGTGTTATAGTGTTTGTGGTATTAGTCTAGAAAACCCATGTTTCTCACATGGTCAATTGTATGTTGCGGCCCTCCCGTGTTCGAAAACCATCAGATTCCAGATGCCAGGTAATCAAACAAAAAACATAATATATCACAAAGCACTACAATGAAAATAAAACTGATTTTTAGTAATAGCTTGATTAACAATAAAGAGACTTACTGTAGAGTACTTACTTTCATACTATATACTTACGTTGAAATAAACATGTTATTAATAAAATACTTAATGCGGTTCACAGAATACATCTCTTACCAAGTTTCAACAGTATAGTTCTTATAGTTTCGAAAAATGTGGCTGTGACATACGGATGGACAGACAGACATACATGACGAACCCATAAAGGTTCAGTTAGTACGTTTTACGGAACCCTAAAAATGGATCTTCGAAATGTATGTACGTACACGCTCATAACTATTCAATGACCGCACCAAATAGGATGTTTCTTTTTTTTATGTCTATGTTATTGTCGGGACAAGATTTGTACAATAGAAAACTTAGAAAATGTAGACGAAAAAATTTATGGTGGTACGAAGTTCACCGGGTCAGCTAGTTCTGTCTAAAACTGTTCTACATCATATTCATAAATGTTATAATAAAAAGATAGCCAACAATTATGAGAACGAAACTGACACAACTATAATTATCCCGAATTGACACATCTCCGACGCTACTAAACGCCAGCTGATACTGAAATATTCAAATTCAATTCAAAATAATCATAACTCACTGTCTTAACTGCCGCTATGAAAAACCTAAAATAACCCAAAAATACTCGCGCGATATTAAATTGAATACTCGGTAGACGCGGGTACTATTCTCGTTCCTCCATGAATTGAATTTTTTATGGCGAACGCGTGGGCTCCTGTCATTTGTTTTCATTATCCTCCACCCCTGAAGAAAAACTTTGTATATTAGCGAAGTATGACAATATTTTCACCGTGCTTCGCGCGGGCACTGCGTCTTGTGCTGATTTACAAGATATTATTATGCGGTCGGAACTCGGGACGTTAATGATCCGGTCGATTTGAGATATTGAACGATCATGTTAATCTTTATTTTCAAAAAAGAATTTTGGTATGCGCTGAAGTTAATGGTTATCAATATTTCACGTTTTGCGGTGACTCGTTTTCATATCTTGATGGTTGGAACGTTTAGAGATTGTTGCAATAGTTTTATACATTCCTATGTGTATCAATACAGCTGTTGTTTCTCTATTCAAACAAAATGAATGAGAGAGTACAAAACTGAACATTACTTTTGATATTTTCCAATGAGCACTTATCGTGTTAGTCAAGGGCACTCATGGTCTTTTGTACCCACACTCGAGTGTACGAGGGTTAGAATCTATAGAGCTAATTGTTTATTGCATTATTAGCAACGATGAGCACTGATTTTAGATTTTTTGTAATATGTAGCAAGACAGTGCCACTCGGCCATTTGAACCCGAAGAATCCAAATTACTGGCTGTTACTGCACTCGTTAGTGACTGACGAGATATATGTATAGGCTAAATCTATAAATATAGTATAATAATAAAGTCATTAGTAGACATACGAAAATTGTCTAGTAGAACTACATAGTACCTATGCATCTGCGCTACCTATAACTACTATTAACTTCGGCAATCATTTCGAAACTTTTTTTTTTGTCGATCTTAAATAATATTATAAACGGCCAATGTTAAGTAGCAAAGGTGCAATAACTTGCGTAAACAAGCTCCTGTTATCTCGACCCAAATGTAAAAACATCGACAAAAACCCAAAGAGAGATCCAACAAAAATATCAATTTGCGAAGTCCTTTTATCGATATCTTTATTACCTCGGCGATTAAAAAAAATTGAATCAGGACTCGGGGTGATTTATGAGCCGAGATTAGATATGAAATACGTTGTCTGTCTGTTTGTTGGGATTTTTAGACTTATTATTGACAAAAAAAAAACTTGAAAAAGTGCTTGACCGCGATCTCGCGTGATAGTCTACGGTAGAGCAGTTTTACTTAAAAGAATTCGGTTCAATATAGATTTGACGACAACCGGATTAAATATAATTATATCAGGGAATACCTACTCAGACGACAGTAGTACTAACTAGTATTTTAGTTGTATTATTTCTAGAAGGGTTTAACTAGAGTTTACTATTATTAATAACTTGCAATAAATACCCCGCGTTTATACACGCACAGTTCTCGTTCCCGTTGTTTTCTCGGGATAAAAAATAGCGTATGTGTTATTAGCCATAAATAGCCTATATCTTATTCCGGACTATAATCTAACTTGTGTTCCGAATTTCAACCTGATCCGGTTTCCTGACCTGGAATTTCCTGATTCCAGACATGATTGGCCAAAAAATATTTAAACAAACAACAACTTTCGAATTTATAATATTAGTAGAACAGTAGAATTGTGTCAGCTATCTGGCTAGTTAGTAGGTTTATTAGAAGTAGTGTCCCGTTCGCGCTGATTACTCTTGTTGTTTGTGTAAATAGTACAAATAGTATGATAATACAAGTAGTGTTACACTAGGAGCACCCCGCGGCTTCACTCGCGTAGATCCTGTTGTTTTCTCGTGTGTTATTCCAGACCATTATCTGTTTTTTTTTTTTTTTAAGATTTATTGGTTTACACTTGACCACCATCTCGCCTGATGTTAAGCGACGATGCGGTCTAAGATGGAGCGTGCTTACCTAGAAGAAACCGATCATTATCTATGTATATAGCCAATTTCATCCAAACCGTTTCAGTAGTTTTTTCGTGAAAGAGTAAGAAACATAATATGTACATTCATACATTCTAATAAACTTTCGCGTTTTACGCTTTTTTCTATCGGAATGCTCGTAGCTC
The DNA here is from genome assembly GCA_963693475.1 of Ectropis crepuscularia. Taxonomy (NCBI): domain Eukaryota; kingdom Metazoa; phylum Arthropoda; class Insecta; order Lepidoptera; family Geometridae; genus Ectropis; species Ectropis crepuscularia. Next base: position 1,422,615 of record OY856355.1, read on the forward strand.
GAAAAAGCGATATCGTTTCATGGTTGATGTTCCAAAGACACGAACGAAGAGATTTGACTCTACTTTTGTGATAAGAACGTCTAGGCTGTGGAATACGTTGTCCAAGTGAGTTTTCCCCGATGGTTACAATCTTCGTGTCTTCAAATCGAGAGTGAATCGGTTTTTTTCTAGGTAAACACGCTCCATCCTAGACCGCATCGTCGTTTAACATAAGGCGAGATGGCGGTCAAGTGTAAACCTAAAGAAGTTAAACAAATATATATATACTTAATACTAGCAGCGCCCCGCGGTTTTGCCCGCGTAGTTCCCGTTCGCGTTGTTCCCGTTATTGTGTTAAACCAGGGTGTCAGCTAACTCCATTCGAAATTTTATTTAAATCCCTTTAGACGTGAAGAAGTAAGAGACATACATACTCACAAACGTTCGCCTTTATAATATTAGTGTGATTACTAGGATTTCACCAATGAAATTTACAATAAAGACTTGGTTCCGGGAATATTTTTCAACTTGCACAGGAAGTTATTTTTGTATAGGTACCTATTCGATGTAATAGTCCCGGGGTCCACCGCACGAGGCCGGCGCCTGCCCCCCGGGGCGGCCGGCGGTCAAACGATACCATTCCGAGGGAACTCCTCTGATTCACTTCGGTTATGGCCTCCGACGGAATGCAGCTCCGCTTGTCAACGGGGAATGTGCCTGACTGTTTCGGAATTTAGATGAATTGATTTTTATTAAAAAACGATTAATTTTTTTTTATTAAAAAACTATTTAAACTTTTTTTTTATTGTGCTTAGGTCCGCGTTTGACTACCAACTCGCTTGCAAGCGAAGGCGTGGTCGAAGATGACGCTCGCAGACCTAGAAAGTACCTATTCATTCCGCCCTTGATAAGTTCTAGATTGTATCTCTCAGGGAACAATAAGGCAACTTATTCCACTCTAAAGCTGTACGTATCAGGAAAGTGAACTCAAACCGCTAAACACTTTAAGCTTGAAGAGACTTGGGTTCTATTTTACGTCGAGGTTGGGAGGAAATTGTTTGCATTTTTTTTACAGTATAGAGTGACGAGACGAGCAGGACATGTGCCTGATGGTAAGCAACATGCCTGCCCATAACAGCATAGTTATACGCAGCTATTGGAACACGGAAAGTCCAAAAGTATTTCGGTCTTTAACACTCATTAGATAGATTCTTCAATGACTTCTTAATGTAGGTCAGAGTACGAATTCTCGAAAATTTACAACATCAATCAAATTCCGCTAAAAACGAAAAGCGGGCTTTATTTTTTTGTTTTAAATAAATGTGATGCTGTTTCGCGTTAATCGCTGTTAGTATTTCATCGAGCGATGGAACAATATAAATGGTCCGCGGTACAATTACGCCTACGGTGGGAGCGGGGACCGGCCGGCAGATGTCGCGACCGATCTACAAGCTAATTCACTTTGCGCGGCCCACGCGTACATATGCCTTAGGACCTACTATTTGTACACGACTTTTTTTTTGTAAAGTAGGTGACCCGGTGAACTTCGTAACAACGTACTTTTTTTTACAATATTTTCAAAATTTTCTGGTATACACACCTTTTAACCAATAACGAATACATAAATAAAAGAATCATCCAGTTTGGTGCAGTCATTCAAAAGTTATGAACGTACATACATTTCGAAGATTATTTTTTATATACATAGATAGTGATGAGATGAGCAGGACGTGTGCTTGATGGTAAGCAACACGTCTGCCTCTAACAGTTTAATGCAGCTATTGGAACATGAAGAGTTGGAAACATTACCTACTCCTCGTAGCATTGCTCTGCGCTCATCACTCACACAATTAGAAATATAATTTTATCTCTAGGTCCTGTAATTCTACTAGACCGATTTCAAAAATTCTTTCAACGTTAATTGTATACGTGATACTTGAGTGCTATTCAAATGTTGTGGTACATTTGAATGGGCGAAGCCGGAGGGGATCTCTAGTATTTTTATATGTTCTTATTTTACATTAGTTCGTTTGTTTCTGTCGTTCTGTTAATAGTAGTTTAAATGACTTGATATATTGTGATGATATATATTAGAAATATTAGATGATATATATTAGGTGTAATTTTCAGTCTTTTTGAAAGTGACATAAAAGAGATTGTCTCTTTTGTTAAAGAGGGACAGTTGACCTTAGATGGCCCCTACTGACCATTGATCGCAGAAGGAAGACTTTAAACTAAGTACATATACTTACGCACGCACATACGTGGAGTACATCTGAACGTATTTATTGAATGCCACATCTTTTTAGTTAGTAACATTACAATTTTTGTGCTAAATGTTGGTCGGGCGAATATTTTCAAAACTCACTGTAGTCACTCTACTTGCCGCATTTAAATTAAATCTAAGTCTTATCTCTCCAAGGTCCCGGGTTAACGCTCACACAGTAAATTCCATTAAAATAGGCTTTGCCGTTTAGGACGATTTCAGTGACTTACATAAAATAATAAATACGGTGTGCAAAAAAAATCATAAATCCCTTATTAAGCAACGCTGGATTATTGGAAGCCAGACAGCTGATATATATATATGAACACTAGCAGCTCCCCGTGGTTTCACCCACGTATTTACGGTTCTCGTTATTTTCCGAGAAAAACAAACATACAAACTAAAATATTAAGTAGTATAGTAGGATATTAGTATAAAAAACAATAATTCATACACGTTGTACCGTTACACACTCAACCTACTCGCACGGTCTCACTTCTTATCTTAAAAAAATTAATTTGTATCATTTTATAACCGTTTCTCATTAAATTATGAAATCAATTTAATCATAATATGTTATGACATTACAATACTGCTAATATATACAAATTGTCTGTTGAAATTTGAGAACAATGACGCGATGTCCACAATTTATGCTAATCATTTAAAATTATTAATAAATGTAAAGTTATTATTTTAAATGTTCGTTGATAGATATTTGTGGGATGTTCTTGGAAATAAACTTTCTAGATATGTATATTTTTAGCTAAAGATGAAAAAGCGAGATTTTATAGGTCTAATTTGTTTGTTTTGTGTTAACGAAATGTCTGATTTTAGGGGCACTTGTTAAAGTTGATTTAATGCAACAAGTTAAACTATTATTGGTGCGTGCATTTTTTTTATCTTAGCCAAGATTTTTTTATCGTATAGAGTGACATGAGGAGGAGGACATATGCCTGATGGTAAGCAAGATGCCTGCCCATAACAACACAATGACACACAGCTATTGGAACATAAAGAGTCCAAATTATTACACTGTGTTCGTCACCCGGAGATATAAGATGTTGTATCTTTATGCTCTATAATTGTCCAACATGGCATAACAATTGTGTAAACATTACCCTTCAAACCAAAACACAGTGCTGTTTTCATATTATTATTTGGCGGTAGAATAACTGGCAAAGGTGTGGTACTTCCCCAGGCGGACTCTGCAAAACGTGCTACCATTACAGAAAGCAACTTATCTAACTCAACGACAAAACCGTCTCCTAACGTTTTACATTGATAGGTAATGTCGGGAAGAAAACAACTATAGACTAAATAACATAAAATAAAAACATAAAAAGCGATATCGTTTCATGGGTGATGTTCCAAAAACACGAACGAAGAGATTTGACTCCACGTTTGTGATAAGAACTTCTAGGTTGTGGAATGCGTTGCCTGAGTGGGTTTTTCCCGATAGTTAAAAAGTGTCTTCAAATCGAGAGTGAATCGGTTTCTTCTAGGTAAGCACGCTCCATCGTAGATCGCATCGTCGCTTAACATCAGACGAGACGGTGGTCAAGTGCGAACCTATTATAGTTTAAAAAAAAACATAGACGCATGAAACCGAGAGGCATTGCTAGTCTATCTTCGAACTGTTAGCCGTAGAGTCGAACGCGCTGTGAACACCGACCATAATAAATTTGTAAGTATAAATAGGCGTGGTTCCATTTTATCTAAATTTTCAGTAGCCATAATAAATGGTATGTTTAAATAGGCATGGTAATTGCTTATTAATATTTATATTATACAGGTAAATTATTCATATTCAGACATTATATTTGTATACATTTTATTTTTTATTTAACATTTGTAATTAGACATAGTATCTTATAATGAGAATCAGAATTTGTCACAGTCGATATGAATAATCAAATAAATAAGTAACGTTAATAACGCGACCAAATATTCCATTAAATCGAACGAAGGTTTGATTCTACTTTTGCAATAAGATGATCTAAACTATGGAATACGCTAAGTAAATTAAGTAGGTATTACCATCGATATAAACCATCGATGTGCCCTGAGGACCTTGAAATTGGTAATTAACTGCGTCTGTGTATCTAGCGTAAGTGTGTCAATCACAGCGACACATCACCTCTACTTGACCCCTCTAGAATCGCTAGCGGCGGCATATGCTGTGGTTCTACTTATTTTGGTTGTTGACAACGAATAGTGATAGGTAAAAACGTCCGGCGTTCACCACTTCCTGCAACCGCTTCCGCTCTGCCCAGCGATGACATAATTCCGTGCGCCTGAAGTTTGGCAGGGCACATCCAAGGCTTTATATCGATCGGTAGTTCCTGATGTGTAATCTAGGTTTATCCAAGTCAAGAGTCATCAGTAACTTCTGGGTAAGCGCGCTTTGCCGTAGACTGCGTTATCGCTGACTGTGTACTTAACATTGATAGAAAAATTGGTAATCATAGGGATTTTCGATGCCGATACAATTATAATTTTAAATTTCAGTGTTAAACAAGTAATGACCCGCAATACGTATCTGTATAGCTTCAGATATACGACTATCACGTATACGTATGTGTGTCGTAAGCGCAAGTTTTGACCCGTACAAAAAGTATCATACGCGCACGCCCGCTACGCCGCCGCTCCAACGTTACGCTGCGACGCCGTTGCTTTTAACATTTTGCCAGTTTGCCGTTGACTTTAGCATGTTAGTAACGCGAACCCATTAGATATTTTCCTACCAAAAATAATCAACGAGGCTAAAGCAGTTTTCAGCTAAAGCAGAAAGTTATTCTCACATCGCATCGGTAAAATGAATTTGTTTAACCACGCGCTTTTTTTGACTAACTGATAATACTAGCTTCGGCGCTCGGTCTCGCTTCTATGTGTTTAACAATTTATAGACTATTACAGTCCGCGAGGTATAAGCTGAGCTTTGCATTAGTGTGAGTGATCACCAAAAGTACAGTCAGACGCAGGACGCTGTGACCATGTTCTCTTAATAAGGTGTTTCTTCAAACCAGAAGTGCTGCCATCTGAATATGATTTTGATGAAGTGTGAGTGGTGTCAATATATGTTTCATCGGTATAAACGATAGGCCTGCCCTGAATACGGTATTCGGAAATTTTAAGTAAATAAGTTATACGTAGGTGACGGATCTCATGCTTTTCCATTAAAAATTTTCTGTTATTCTCTGTCCTTGACCATTTGAATCCTAAAAGAGATACTTCTTTTCGCAATGACCATATTGATCCTGGATAGTTAATGTCAGCTTGTTGTTTAAGAGTTTGTTGTCTGACTGTACTTTTGGTAATAGATGCGTATGCATGTGATCACTCACACTAATGCAAAGCTCAGCTTATACCTCGCGGACTGTACTTGGAACCACTTGTTATTGCTATTACCTACACTCTAAAAACCGAGGCTTGTTTTGATGGTATTTACACTCCGACAGCACTCGATAGAGTACCTACATAGCACGCTCGCCCTCGGTATGTATGTATGAGTCAGATAGATCCTTAGCTCTTTAGCTCGAGTTGTCTTACAGGTATCATATGTATGCTATTTAGAGTTAGTGTGTTAGGTTTTAAGTTTGCCTAGGTTTTCTTGGGTCCTGCGCCTCTGGCGCTAATTCGAAAGTCAGATCAGGTCGGTAGTAGGGTCGTTGTCAGAGCTACCATAGGTCAATTAGAAAGAAAACATTATGGTCTCTTCTGGTTTGTATAATTGTTAAATAAACTGGTCGTTAGCACCGTGTGGTCTGAAAAAATAACATACGTCACGTTAAATGAAAGACACATACACGAAAACATTAGCATTTGTATGGATCGTCATGATAGACGGCGTGAGAACGGGCAACCGTTGCAAGTCGTAAATGCGAAGTGTTATCACTAATTAGTGGAACGAGTCGCTAAAACAACCAAGTCGCTAGTCGCGGTCTGTTCGAGTTTACTGGTACGCGGCGGAAACTCGCGGTTGTGACTGAAACTGACAGTGCTCAACTGCTTTAGTGGGTAGTATATGAAACAATCTTATGTATTCATTTCGATGTATCATCCTATTTCCTACTAAAACACTCACAGGCACAATTAGCCGTACACCTATGTTTTTCGTCACTTCTTTCCATCTCTTCGACACAATCTGTTTTGTGGGATTGTTCTTTAAAACCGTCTTCAATATCTTCATTTGTTATTGCTTAATTATAACTTTCAACGTGGGTACAACCATAAAATTTGCTTTAATATTGACGATATTTGCAAACTAGGAGAAATGCAGAGTGGGGGCGATTAATTGTGTTTGTGAGTGTTTAATAAATGTCAATGTTTGGATATTTGGATGTTTGTTGCTCAATCACTTCGTAATTTCTAAACGGCTCTTGTTGAAATTTGTAAAACAGATTATAGTCTGGATGAACACATACTTTACTTTTTGTCCCGAGAAAATAGCGAGAACTGTCACTGTACTCTGTTATGTGGCAGGTATGTTGCATACCATTAGGCACATGTCATGCTCGTCTCGTCACTCTATACTATAAAAAAAATAAATGGGACGTCATAGCTATGACACCCTGTCACAAATAATTGTTGAGTTAATACCCCGTTTACATGATTCCAGTCCAGCGACCGAATCCAGCGCTGGATTGCTTACTGGAATAATGGAGACCGGCACTGGAATGCATCAATCCAGTGCCAGTGCATTCCAGTGCCGGTTTACATTATTCCAGTAAGCAATCCAGCGCTGGATTCGGTCGCAACATCGGTTCGGACTGGAATAATGTAAACGGGGTATAACTCTAATTTGATCAACTAAGTTATTGACATCTTAAATGTAGGTAAGTGCTTATTTCAATGTAGGTATGTACTGTTCTGGATGCACGTTTTGTACTTGATTATGCCGACAAAGAAAATGACAAAATGTACGGAGACAATGCATTATTCGACTCGTGTGCCAGTAATGGAGGTCACCGTTTCAAAATGCACCTAGTGTAGAGTTTAGTTGAGTTATATCGCCGGAAGCCAGTAACGGGCGACTGCAGTTAATATAAATCATCCACTTAACACTTTTTTCATGCGACAATATTATCTAAATATACCAGGGACGCACAAAAAGCTCAGAGGTTTATTTTTGAGTACGGCGATGAGAAAGTACGCGCCGGCGCTTGAGCTATGGTCCTTGTCGCAGCATTGGACGTCGCCCGTCCATCATACGTAAACCTGTCCCTCTCGCACTCGAATGCATGTATTATGCATCTCACTCTGCTTAACCATGCGTGAATAGCTTTCGAAACAATAAAGTTTATTTTGAAATTCGAACCTTTTTGGAATAGAAGCGGGTTATTTTTTTCAGTATTAACGTTTTTTTTTATTTAATGACATTGCGAGTACGATGTCCGCCGATTTACTCTGAACAAGTGTTTGGCAAAATACAGTTGTTTTAACCGAATAGAGAGTACTTGAATGTCGCTGTATTTGTATTAGCTATTCGTAACTGTCCTTAGCTAATGCAAATCGGTCATTAACTGTCACTTAGCGAGTGAAGAATAAATGGATTGCCGATAAAAAACGATTATGGTATTACGTGTAAAATAGCGTGAAATAACCAATAATAAAAAAGTTACCGCTACAAAGTAACGATTCGTTTGTTTTATCGCCACTTAATTTCTGCCTGTATTTTTTGTTTCGATAAATGAAAAATGTCATCGGATGCATCCCATCATTCCGCTCGAGTGTTTTTTACTTTTTTTTTTCTTCTTGTTTTTGCCTCCCTCGGAATGACACAGAAAAGCTTTTTGGCTGACGCACGTTATCGTATAAGTTATTATGAAGAAGAAAAAAAATGTTTTTGCAAACATTTCGCAGACTTTTGTATTCAAATTCCTGTCCGAGCTCTCTCTAAAAATATATGTTAGGTAGCTGGTGTTTCTTTTACTGAATGCAGTTTGTGGGAAATTCCTTTTGATATTTTTGGAAGGTTTCTTGATTGAAGTACACATGCTGTAGACTTCAATCGTAACGTACGTAAAATATGTAAAAAGTAATGGGAACATTTTTCATCGCTAATTTTACATGAATTGGTATTGAACAAATTTTCGGAAAGCTTATTCTTTCCACGTTATATTACTCATTTGCAAAATCTAGGTCTTTTTTAAGTTTGGAGTGAATCACTTGGTTTAGGCGGGTTGATGGTCAAACGAAGATTTGTAAGCCAATGTTTTTTGTGCATTCATTTACCGCAGTATCACAGAAACTTGACTTAAGCTCATTAAGTTCGTAGGTATGACGTCACAAAGCTGGACATGTTCTGAATCGATTTTAATTTAAAAAAAAACTGGACTCATATTATTGGTGTCGCATAAATTGTTTAACAAATGTTCAGGTAAATTCTTATATAGATTAATTTTTGTAAAAAGAAATCCTATATCTTAGATTGAGTTCTTGACTGAAACTACACATTCATTGATAATTTTATACGACTATTAAAAGTTATAATAATGCCAGACATGTATATCTTTTCTACGCATTAACTAAAAAATGTAAAGCTGATGAAAAAAGACAACCACCCCTCATTTACGCTTCAATTTTAGTTTCCGCCATTTTGAAATTCAAAATGTGCAGTCAACTGTGACTACCCTTATTTAGCATAATGCAGCGCCGTATGAAAAACTAAACGTTATTCTGTTACAATACCGTAACAAGGAATGGGTGCTGTAACGTCGGAGCGGAGCTGTATTTACTAAATATGTAATGGTTCATGGAGCACTGCACGCCGATGTATGGGTGAGTGCGGTCACAGTGCTAGCGAGAATCATACGCGGCCCCGGTCGCGGGGAGCCCGTCGCTTGTAGCGAATTCACAGCGAATATTTTTTTTATAAAGAGCAATATCAATTACAAGATTGGCTTGTCCAACTTATTAGCGCTAAAAAATCACAAAATGTTTCATAAATAATATAAATAAATATTCCTTACACTACAGAAACTAGCCTCTAAACTAAGCATAGGTCCTATGAGATCCACATGACTGATGTAATAATTATATAATTGTAAATACACTTGTAAATATACGTGTGATACGCAGAAACACCCGGACCTAGTATAAATATTTGTATTAATAACACAAATACTTGTCCCGGGTGGGGTTCTAACCCACGACCTCCAGGTCCGCGGGCAGTTTTACTAATATCCACAAGCCACGAGACCAGTCATGTTCAAATAAGAACGTGAAACAAGAATAGTTATTGTAGCCTAAGCCCTCCAAAGATTTTGATGTTGCTGTACGCTTAGTATCGAACTCTTCTCTTGGAATATTCCGATTTCCTCAGGATTTATTATACTTCGTCATTAAAGCATATTTATGGTCACGACAAACTTGTTGCACACATGTATTTGAAAAGACTTGCAGCCAGGATTCTAACCCCACAATTGTAAAATCGGACGGATTTGCCACTGGACCATCACGGCTTCTGTTCTATTAGTAATGATTTTATATCAAAGAAACAAAGACATGGAATGAAAAAGGCTTGTATTTACAACCTCGGTAGATACTATTTAGTCTTCGTTTTATGAACCGCCTCGGTCCGCTCGCACTCGCACCACGCCTTGCCTATCAAAACGTATTTAACGCACGGACAGACACACTGTCCGGATGAGTTATCAAATATTATATTATTATCCATAGATATTATAATACATCTGAGATAAGCCGCGTGGTGTTTTGTTACCTCCATTTTCAAGATGAGTAGATTTTATCATGAGCCGTTTTTGTGCACGATTTTTGCCATAATTATTATTTTGTGTTATTACAAATGAATTGGTACTTTGATAGAAGTACCTTATGTACACTCGAAAAGCACTCATAAAATACTTATAAGTTTATAAGTAGTAAAGTAGTAAGTAAAGCTTTAAGACGAAAATTATGTAAATTAATTACTTTTCAGACGCTGTATCAGCTGTTTTTAGGGTTCCGTAAAACGTAAAAACGGAACCCTTATAGATTCGTCATGTCTGTCTGTCTGTCTGTCCGTCCGTATGTCACAGCCACTTTTTGCCGAAACTATGAGAACTACAGTGTGGAAACTTGGTGAGTAGATGTATTCTGTGAACCGTATTAAGATTTTTACAAAAAAAATTAAAAAAAAATAAAAATTAGGGTTGCCCCTCATACTGAGAACTGAAACTCAAAAATTTTTTTTTCATCTATCCTACACGTTTGGGGTGTCTATCGATAGGTCTTCAAAAATGATGTTGAGGTTTCTAATATAGGTTTTGTCTACACTGAATAGTTTGCGCGAGAGACACTTCCAAAGTGGTAAAATTTGTGTCCCCCCCCCCCTCTAACTTCTAAAGCAAGAAAATGAAAAATCTAAAAAAAATATATGATGTACATTACCATGAAAACTACCAACGAAAATTAGTTTGAACTCGATCTGATGAGTAGTTTTTTTTTAGTACGTCATAAATACACTATTATTAAAACTTCGATCAAAATTACAACGAACTACAAGAACTATGTATATTAGTATTATAAGTAATGATCTCTTGGGAAATTTTCATTTCTGGATTTCACTGTTGATTAATGGTTGTGTATACAGAGTATAATTTGTGTACGAGACTTGGTTAAGTTCTGCTGTTTTAACCCTTTCAGTACAAACTTTGATTTTTGAGTATTTAATGTAATATACAGGAACGAAATGTGCAACAAGACGTAACGTGCGTGTGATGGTAAGCAACACGCCGATAACAGTGTAGTAGCACACAGCGCACACCTATCTGAATATGAAGAGTTTAAATCACTGGCTAACACTGCATTGCACCTGTCGCCTGGAGATATTATGATGATGAATCTATTTACCTTTTAATTTATCGGTAATCATAAACCTGGAACACGGTAGTATTTTCACGTTCAGCTTGATAGGAAAATAGCTGATAAAAGTATAGAAGTTCCCGTGACAGACTCTGCAAAGAATTCCAACACTAAAATAATTCCAGCCTGCATAGAAACAAGCACACTGCATCTCCCTTGGTCCAGATTTCAATAACCTCAATGTCTAGACGGCCTAATGTATTCCAGTATTTGTAATACAATGACTAGATACCAAATCAGGTCCCACTTGGTCATGAGACCTAGGTTTTAGATCACTGTTTTATAAGTTTTTCTGCTGCAAATAGTATATAAGTACGAGTAGTTCTAGAATTATCAACAGCGCCATACAATGTAACTGATTTTGCCTTCTGGTTTGTACTACGGCGCAGCAACAAATCTGCTGACAAAAGCGCCATTGGTACATAAATCGGTAGGTTTTACCCGATGGTACAATCTTAATGTCATCAAGTCGAGAGTGACTCGGTTTCTTCTAGGTTCTAGGTAAGCTAGATCGCTACATCGTAGACCTCATCGTCGCTTAACATTTGGTGAAAAGAATCCTCTACTATTTAGTCTTCATAATAAAAAAGGTCCATTCAGTCTACGTTCTAGAAATACTCGCTTACTTTATGACTAGCAGTGCCTCGCGGTTTTACCCGTGAAGTTCCCGTTGCCGTTGTTTTCACAGGATAAAAACCCTACCTATGTGTTCTTCCAAACTAGAATAATCTGTGTCCTAAATTTCAACCCGATCCGTTCATAAGTAACGACGTGATGTAACAACGAACATCCTAACTTACGCATTTTTATATTTATATTGGTGGACAATTCACACACTACACCATCTGACCCCAAACTAAGCAAAGCTTGTATGATGGCGGCCAGATAGCTGATATAATACTTATATAGTTTTAAATACATACTTATTATACATAGAAACACCCAGACCCAGTGCAAACATTTGAATTCATCACACAAAATATTTGCACTGGGTGGGAATCGAACCCACGACCCTCGGCTTCGCAGGCAGAGCTACTACCAACTAAGCCACGAGGGCAGTCAAATTCATAGTATTAGTAGGAGTATATCATCACCAATCTTGCTCCCCTTTAGTACAAGATTTGATTTGTTCGGAGCTAGATAGTGTCATATGAGAAATACCCACCAATTTTATTTTATTACAAACTATTAGCGGTCCACTCCGGCTCTGGCCGTGATACATTCATATAGGTACTCTCAGGGACACTCAGGGACTCGCGTACACATCCAACGATGAAGGAATTTGTGAAATCGGTCCTGTAGTTCCTGAAATTAGCACGTTCAAACAGATAATCTCTTCACCTCTATAATTTTTGTATAGATTGAGTCTTTACAATAGGTGCTCTCATAACACCTGTTTAAAGTATCTAATATGCTTTTTACCCAGATAAAAATCACGGAGATTTGTGTTGCGGCGACTATAAAGGTCGATTCACACATATCAGTGACGGCACAGTGCCGACACAGTACCGGCGCAGTACCGGCACAGTGCGAAATATTCTTTCATATTGTTTTGATACGGGTTTTGTATGATTTGTCTTAAGTAAAGTACATGGATTCGAAATACAAAACCAATTTTTGGAACAAAATAGGAGCGCAAATAAAGTTAGGTAAATACCATCACATAGTTTGAATACTTTATTTATGTATGTGTTTGTTGTATTATATTATATTATCTAGCTCCGCAGTATTGAACAGAGAGCCACAACAGCAATCACGATACTTGACGACGGATACGTTTTAACTGAAGCTCCATGAACTGAGTACTGACGTGTTAATTGAATCACTGACGCAACACTGAATCACTGATACTGAACTGAGCGGACACGTTGACGGAACTGTGTCGTCACTAATATGTGTGAATCGACCTTAACTGCCCATAACTACGTTTTAGTGATGCGATTATGCGTAACATTTACCCTGTGCGTGTGTAACTGATGGAAGCTATTTTTGCACGAAATCTTTACGCTTTATGTGGGACATGCCAGTGTTCACCTACGGTTGTCTGGAAGAAATTGCTCTCTTAGCGATAAGGTCGCCAATTACTAATTTGTTTTAAGGTTTTTCTATATTTATTTTTTACTATTTAAGTACGATACAGAGTTTATCTATGTATCTACTCAATTGTCTAAATGACTACATAGTTATTATTTAACTAACTAGCTACGCCTCACAGTGTGACCTGTGGCTTAACAGTTTTTTACAATACTTTGTGGTAATCCAGGAGTAGTTATTATTCAGTTTCAAAATAAGGTAAACTTTAGTAAACAAAACTTTTGTCAGTAACCAACGGTAACTACTTACCTTACCGGAATAAATAGTAACAAAAAAAAAACGTTACTTATCTTATACCTTAAAACGAGCAATTCTTGTACCTATATAAATATGTATATATATATAGAATCTGAATCTCGGAAACGGCTCGAACGATTTTCTTGAAATTGTGTATGCAGGGGGTTTGGGGGACGATAAATCGAACTAACTAGGTTTCATTAAAAAAAAACGCATATTATGCGCGTTTTTAGACAACGAAAAACTATCACATTAGACATTAGAATGCGAAGGTAAATTTTGCCGCGTGACGCGACAGCATAATTGGCTCAGACGGAAAGTCGGGTGTTCGTGGCGGTCACGAATTAGTAGCTGCGGGTTCGAATCCAGACGGCTTCTCTTTTTTTTAAAGTTTTTTTTAAGAAAATCTAAGCGTATCTAAGTATTTTTAGTATTTAAACCGAGCAAAGCTCGGTGACCCAGGTACTTGTCATTATGTGATAATTATTTTCTTGCTGCGTATTTTGATCATCGTCATCCACAGCCTTCTCTATCCCACTGCTGGGTATAGGCCTGTCTCTTATCATGCCATCTGCCTCGATCCTTTGCCAATGGAGTCCATTTTCGACCAGCGATATTTACAATATCGTCTAACCCATCTTGCTGGTGGACGTCCAATGCTCCGTTTTTCTATGTATTTTATTTTATTCTAATTCGTTTATATTTTACGAAGTTGGAACGAGCATACACGCAAACGTTCGTCTTTGTAATATTTTCATAGTATTAGTCTTAGGTATAGGTCAGCGAGTACCGTAACGTCGGCAGAAGCGAATAAGGCGACAGGTTACAATATCCTTGATATAAATATGTATGTAAATCTGTAATCGCATATACATGGCATGCTCTCATTGAATTATTCATCCCGCAAATTGGAATATTATTCGAATTGCATTGAAATTTGTCGCCGTGGACGCGTCGCCGCCGTGCGCCCGCGCCGGCTGAGCAGCGGGGTAACAAACTTTCGGGAGATTGAAGCGAATCTTTATATTATTTATTATAAGTAGATATCATATTATAATATGACGGTATATTTATTGGTATATGTTCGGGTATTAATACTGCTTTTAACTGGCTTCAAAATAAGGCGAGATTTCGAATTTTTCAATCTGATTGAAATTAAGTTTGAAACGGTTTATACCTATTTTAAATCTCATAAAAATATTTTTGGCCAGAAAATGAATAAAAATAAAAACTAGAATATTGTTAAAACTTTGTGCTCAGAGGATTGGTTGGTTGGGGAAAAAAAATATCTCATACAATTCCCGTAATTAATGATAATTGTGTAATGATTATACAAAACTAACTTTTTTGCTGTGTCATTAATATGTTCTTAAAAGTACCCTTTTCAGTTCATGCACGCTTAGATTCCTACGTATATTTTTTTTATTTAATGTACTGTACTAGTTTGGTTGTAAATAAACAAGAAGGCGCAGAACACTTTTATATAATCTGGATGTCTTTAAATCAAGAGTGAATCGTTTTCTTCTAATCGCATTCTATCGTAGATCGCATCGTCGTATACTATAAAGGAAGATGGTGGTGTGTTTGTATATTATCCTACTAATAATATTATAAACGCGAAATTTGAATGTTTAGATGTTTGTTGCTCAATCATATCGGTACGCATGAACGGAAATTTGAAATTAGGATCACAGATAGAGTATAGACTGGAAGAATACATAGGCTACTTTTTATCCCGGGGAAATAGCGGGAAGAGGGAAGCTACACGAGTCCTACCGGCGGGGCTCTGCTAGTCTCATAATATAAAAATACAAATGCCATGTCTTAGTTAATATCGACATGAATGCCTTTTACACCTAACTTTACCACTACAGTTAGTTTTTCACTTGCAGAACTCGCCCTAACGCGACCGCCGGGCGTAGGTTTGAAAAGTGTGGCGTACATAAGTTTGACTTCTTGTATACTGACTGTTTTGGGCTTAGGTTAGGTTAGCTTACACTTTGCTAAGCTTAGTCGAATTAATGTAGTCGTTTCTGAATTCAGTGAAGTGTGCATTTAGTAGCATACTAAAGCTAGCATACTAACTTCTGAAACGAGGATTGCTTCTGAATTTAGTTTGCTAACTTTCTTCTGAATTCAGTTGACTAATTTTTCTTCTAAATTTGCTGCTGAATTAAATCACTAAATTTAACCAAATATATAAGTATTTTAAATGTTAAACTTTATTACGCTCACCAAAAATGAAACACAAAGAAAACAAATACAGAAAATATCCTTTACCTAGTGCCATAAACGGTGGCCTTATCATTTAAAACGATTTTTCCGATTCGGTATCCAATAATAGCGGAAACATGGCAATGACTTTTTTATAACTTTGAACTTGAAAACAATTCAAAATATCTTGTGATGAGGATCGAACTTATTCCTCTTGGACGGCGGATATTCTCCCGCTGAGCTACGAATATCAATTGTCAAAGATTATTTTCTTTGAAATTACAAAATATACGTTGCAAAGGCTTTGCAAAGGTTACCAAGTCCGGGAGGCTATACGAAGTGCAGTTAGGCTGTCAACTTCGTTGATTAGATTGCATGCAATGCGGCCTCGACGCATTCAATTTAATGGAATTTCTTGGTAAATGCTTATCGTTATTGATTTTTGCCTTTGATACGAATTTTCTAAATTAAAATGACAAGTTCGATAACTTTAAACTACTTGAAGTTACTACATTTTACTGACAACGTTGATGTTATATTTCTAGTGATTGGGTTGAGAGTCCGGTTTATCTCTAGTCCTTCATCGGTCTATGGCTAATGTACCTAAATGTATTTTTTTTATAATACAGAGTGAAGTGTTGACTATTGTACTGCACTTCAACTACGTACAATCATACTTATTGTAAATATTAACTTAGTTATGTTGTGAACCAGGTTAAAAACTTTAGGTCTCACACGTAACCACGCTTAATAAAAAAATAATAATACTAATTATTATTTTTTCACTTTTTATTAAATATAGGTGGACACTTCTTACACAATAAAGGAATAGCTGCTTAAAAGAAGCCGCAACTACATAATAAAAACAAAATACAGAAATAGTATATTCAATTAAAAATAAATATTACTGATAATAATAATTAAACACCGATGACTCTAAAATGCTGGCATTTATTTGGCTTCACGTAGAAAGAAGAATTGCAATGCAGCCATGCCTTAGCTTCTACCAGCAATCTCAAGCGATAAACATCTAGATTAGATCTCTAGTCATTTATCGGTCTGGAACAATTCAGATATGCTTAGGTAGTTAGTTATGTAGTGTAGTTATTATTGTAATTTGTTTTATTATTGTTATAATCAGCAAATTTACTGTCGTCGGGTACCTAGACGTAGGTATATTGGATTCTCCAATGATACAGTTTGAAAACAGCCGGAACGAAACATAATATTATAAAAATGCGGAAACATTGTTTCTGCTTCTTGCTGGTAAGTAAGTAGTTAATATGTGTGTTGATATATTTTAAAAAGCAGAATTATTGTTAGTTTATAACTTATGAGAAACTTAACTTATGAGAGCTTATGAGAAATTCTTAGATTTTTTTTTGCTGTTTAACGAGCACCTAAACTTTTTAACTATAATAGAGCTGAAGGTTTTGTATGTCACTCGATTTCATTTTTTTTCTGATTATTTTTCCGAGTGCAAATGTATAGAGTGTGTGGATGTGTAGTTTGTAATCGCCACTGGTTATACCTAAATAAACGAACGCGTTCCTACACATCTTACATAAATATGTACTGTACGCCAACCAACGGACTTGGCCAAAATAGTGTTTTTAACTTTGATAGGTTTTACACTTCTTGATGATTCATCATCTCGCCTGATGTTGAGCGACGATGCATTCTACGATGGAGCATGCTTATCTGAACGCAATGATGTCATGTCACAATTCCTAGAAGAAACCGATTTGCTCTCGACTCGGAAGACACCGAAATGGTCTTGGCTTTCTTCTTGTGGGTAGAGACTCCGAGTCACAGCAGTGGAAACATAAACTGCGGGTCTACCGCCTAACTAAATCCGCTTTGGTTTTGATGTTGCTGTCTCTTTAATTTTAAGCGAAAAGAATAGTAGAGTAAGATCCCAGGACCGCCAGACGTCACGTATTTTCTGATGAACGGAATGTGGACGATTGAGTAGAGTTAGTTCGCACTAAGAACACATGCTTACCCGCTAACTTGCTTAGACGGCCAATTTTGAGATATGGGGCAATGAAGGTACATAAAAACACTGCTTACTTCACTTATTTTCTGACGACTGATTTTTACGTATGTTATAGGCAATATCCATACAAATAAGGCCCCAATACTGCCAGACACTATCCGTCGGCCGTTTTGCTTAACAGACGCTTTGAAGCTCCCAAAATAATGACTGATGTTCATCAGAAAATACGTGACGTCTGGCGGCTCTGCGATCACGGACTATAGAGAACAATATCAAAACCAAGACAGTTTTAGACTCGCTGGACTGCTTTTGTTTTGACTAGATTCTTTCAATATCAGTCATCAGTGGAGGCATCAACTAGGCATATACCGTGAATATAATAATCGAGGCACGTACCGTATCCTACTGTTATAAATTATGTAATAATTAGACGGCAAGCGGCGCCGGCGCACCGTCCTGCGCCGTCGGTGCATACTGATTGCACTAATTTGATTATGTATGTATAAAAAATGTGAAAGGTTGTCATGCTGTCACGTGTTGCGTCACGCGGGATGAATAAACCATGGATAACCATGATATTTATTGGTGAAGTTACTGTGGAATGTTTACTTTGTAAATTATATTTTACAGTTCTTCAATCTTCGGTTAAAATATTCTATGAAAACATCGGTAAAGTTTTATTTTCACTCGGGGAAAAAAATGTTACTTATCCCCAAAATCGACAAAAATTAAGTAAATGTAATATTCCATGCTATAGGTTTTGTTTAATAAAGACTGACGAGACGAGCAGGACATGTGCCTGATGGTAAGCAACATTCCTGCCACATAACAGCACAGTGATACGCAGATATTGGAACATGAAGTGTCCAAATCATTACCTAGCACTGCACTGCGCTCATCACCCAGAGATATAAGTTGTTATATCTCCAAGCCCTGTAATTTCTCTGGAAACATTGCCCTTCAAACCGGAACACAGTAATGTATGCACATTACTGCTTGGCGGTAGAATAACTGGGAAAGGTGTGGTACTTTCCCAGGCGGAACCTGCTAAGAGTCCTACCACTACTAATACCACTACAACTATTTTATTCGCTATTTGTTGCAGGTTTGGACTTACAGCACAATCTGGCTTAAAAATTTTGAATAACAAAGAATGGTTCGTTTTACCAAGAAAATTGTGTTCTTTTGAACAGGGAACAGGGAGAGAGCTCCCTATTCATATTTTTCACATACAACTGCGATTCGTTTCCTTTCTGATCGGAACTCTTAACTTCATACCAGTTGTATGAAATACCATTTTTATCCGCGCTAGGGCTTTATCATCTTGATTACCTATGTTTAGACCTTTATCGGTCTATGGCTGAGTCGGTTGCGGCAGTGTAGGTGTTTGGTTTAGTTCTTATTGCAATTTTAGTTTTGTTAATAAAGACTTTGCCCTGAAAATAAGATTGATTATTGTTGGTCAGTTTGCTAACTCCTATAGTACCTGGGTATTGTTAGTTATTAGCAAGCGTTACCATAATGTACACGAGAGTTTATCTACGCAAGTATCGTGTAATTGTTTAGATTCAAGTAATTTTGAGATATTTCTAGCCAGTTTGAACTAGATTATCAGACTGGTGACAAATACTACAAATGTATATAATAGTGTAGGCCTAAATAAAATGTGTTAAAAACTTTCAGTAGTATTCCTAACAGTCATCGTGCATGTGTAGTTGGTGACGCCAACACGCCATTTTTGTCTGAGTCAACACTGAGGCTGTTTAGATGTGGTACCCCCGAACTGTGATACAGGTTGACCATGTATGTTCCATTATTCGGCAAATATATAGCACCCGATCGCATTTTAAGACAATGCATGTTTGAAAAAGGAAAAAGGTACAGTAAATAAATAATAAAATAAATATTGGTGGATTTTTCACACACAACACCTGACCCCAAACTTAGCAAAAATTGTACTATGGAATCCAGATAACTGATGTAATACTTATTTTAAATTGTAAACACATACTTATTATACTTACATATAAACACCCAGACACAGTACAAATATGTACTTATTCATCACACAAATGCACTGCACTGGGTGGAATCGAACCCACGACCCACTACTTCGTAGGCAGGCTTACTACCAACTAAGGCACGACGCCATTCATTGACTTTGGTGTTAGCACAGCGGGCTATTTAGACTTTTGGACAATTTAGGCAAAATATTAAACTTCGCTATAATTAATTTTCTAAACAAAGTATAATTTACAAATCTCCACTCAGAATTAATCGTGATGAATGATGTATCATTACCTCTGAACAGTCTGGGCGGAGGAGCACAGGGCCGCATTGAGAGCAACACGTATTGTGGGCTAATGAGCCGCCGACAGGGGGCGGGCCGGGGCGGACGGCGCCATGTCGCAACTAATATTAATATAGGGTTCCATCCGAATTAATAATAATATCCTTTATTTAACAATCTTTCTTACAACTTTGTTTGACACCGGTACTGAGATTGTCTTGCGCTTTCGCATAAGCCTAGCGTAAATCCACCTTTTCTTGTCATGTTTCTCTCTTATCCGTGTAACTCTAGCTATGCCACGAATGTTGTCCTCCCATCTACGACGTTGTCCTTTTCCTATTGTTCGGTCTTGGGCACTACTCCGTTATTCGTTTTGCCAGTTTATCTTTCTGTGTTCCCATCAAACACAGAAAACACAAAAAATAGACCACAGGGCCGCATTGAGAGCAACACGTATTGTGGGGTAATTAGCCCCCGACAGGAGGCGGTCCGGGGCGGAGTGGCCATGTCAACTAATGTTAATATAGGGTTCGATTTCAGATTCTGTAACAACAAATATGATGTGTAAACGAGTTTGGTTTGTACTTGTATGGATATACTCATTTGGGAAGTAATTGAAGGTATAGAATAACGATTTTAGAAATAGGTATTTGATACAAACTTCTTTGTGTAGGCTTTTTGCGTACCGCTATTACCTAGTCTTTCTAGATTAGGCTTGTTTATGTTTTCTCATAAGTGCGAGCATTTTACCAGCAGTATTTTATTTTCCCTTCTCTGAGACTTCTCTCACGACGAGAGAGTCAAGGCTGTAATGTACTTACCACGGTTATTGGTTGACGTCCAAAAACTCAAATTAAGAGATGTGATTCCAATTTCGGAATGAGAACGTCTGGACTGTGAAATGTATTTTACCTGGGTAGGATTTTTCAGATGGAAACAATCTTGGTGTCTTTAAGTTGAAAACTATTTGTATTTTTCGGCTAGATAAGCACGCTTCATCTTCAACCGCATCGTCGCTCAACATCGGGCAAGATGGCGGTCAAGCGCTGAGCTACGCATTTAAAACAAACGAAAACAGATGTCCTCGACAGATGTCTTTTTTTAAACATGGTGGTTTCCTCACTTTCCTTTATCGATAAATCCAGTGGTGACGAACTGTAGATAATAGATATGTAGGTAACTCTGAGGACTTTTCTAAGTGCAAATATGCATACTCTTAAGAAAAACAGATCTCTTACTCAGAGATACAGAGGGAGTTGGAACCCACGACCTCAGGATTATTAAGTCAGATGTTCTCATCACTAAGTCACTGCGGCTAACCAGTTTTTCTCAATGGCCAAAACCAAAACACGTCTGTGACTGGTATTATAATTTGAACTCAAAACTCATCCTGGCCCTGCGTAATCGTAGTTCAAGTTATACTAGTGTGTTTTAGCAATTGGTGTTTGGAAATACGAGTAATGGTTTTAGCGTAGGTGGTTATGGTCAGAGCAAAAGACTTTTTATAGCTACTTATTTCGAATATGTAAAATTATTCTGTAATTTTCGTATTAGGCCAGTGTGAAAAACCAGTTCCGACTAGTGATATCCATTTAATTTTAAATCGTGATATTTCAACATTTCAGATTATTACCTGAACGTTATGTATTTTACGTATATTATAGAATAAAATAGAAAATTATTTTGACTAGTCGTCGAACCAGCCGATGACATGACCAATGAGTGTAATTTACATTTTTTCAAATTAATATCATGTATCAGGTATAGGTACATAACTAACGAAATAAATGGATAAATATATAATCTGTCTCACATACTTTTTGGTAAAGGAAAATCGTATAGATTAACGTCATTGACATGCTAATATATCGGCGTCTTAGATAAAGAATAAGTAAATAGATCAGGGTTTTTCGCACAGTTCTTTTGTACCAATCGTAAGCAGATGAGGTGTATATTAGCTATGGCGACATAGTGACAAAAGTATGCCACTTCCACAAGAGCGACAAGACAAGAGCGATCAGACCCGTGCTTTCGGTGTAAAAAGTTTATTCTAACTCTATACGTAGTATATGTAAACTCTTTGATCGGCGTAGTGTCGGAGCGACGAGAGAAGCCTGTGTCTTCGCATCACCGACATTCGTAATATCTGTACCTATTTATGTAGCTATAAAAGTAACTTATTGTGCAACATTACTGCTGTTTAATATTAAAATTCATTGTTATGAGCGCGTTCAAACAAATGAACTCTTCAGCGGTATAATGTTAGTATAGAAAAGTTTTCAGCAGTACAAGAGGGATAGCTGCCAATTTTTTTATTGTTACGTTTACGTTTGACTGCCTCCTTATCTGATGATAAACGATGACTCTGTGTGTCTACTCTAGAATGCGTTTAAATACCTAACGAAGTCATAATTATTTCCTAAAAGATAAAAGTACCTACTCAGGTAGATGCCAATGCTTGTACAATCCAGTCTCAGTATAAAAAAATACTAAAATAAAAGTAAGCTCTCCTGTGTTTATTTAAGGCGTCCGCATCACTCGCAGCCATTTTATCGAGGCTACAAGCCTAAGACAAACGAACCGTAGGCGGACTCGATCGTAACCGAGCGAGCGCACTTTATATGACATTTATTGCAAGGATTAATTTAATTCTGGTACCGATTCGGCCTTAAGTACCCCACGTTTTAAGTGCCCGGCCGATTGTCTAGAGTTTTTTTAAGGAATTTGCGATAAACGGTCGGTTTGCGGGTTTTACCGCGCGGGAGATATCTCGGCCGCTATAAAGTACACAAAAAAGGCAATTAAATGTGTAATAAAAGCTGGTTCCGAATATTTGTATCGGTCGGATTTTGTTTGTAAAATGTACCTAATTCTAACTACTTAAGATCTAATTGATGGATGGAACAATAATGCATGCCCTAAAGGGTTAAATAAAGGATGTAGTCACTAAATACGGTCGTTGAAGCAACATTACAATACAACAAATGTTTTTAATGTTTTAGATAGTTCATTAGAAAAAGACTACAAAGTCTTGAACATCGCCGTAAAGTTGCTAGTCTTTCGGTTTTTTATCGAATACACTTCGGAGAGTGTGCGACTGATTTACATGATCTAATATCACCTTGCCCTTTTTTCTATCGGAATGCTCGTAGCTCGAAAAACCGACATCGTTTCATGGTTGATGTTCCAAAGACACGAACGAAGTGGTTTGACTCTACTTTTGTGATAAGAACATCTAGGCTGTGGAATACGTTGCCTGAGTGGGTTTTTCCCCGATGGTTACAATCTCTGTGTCTTCAAATCGAGAGTGAATCGGTTTTTTCTAGGTAAACACGCTCCACCCTAGACCGCATCGTCGTTTAACATCAGGCGAGATGGCGGTCAAGTGTAAACCTATAGAAGTTAAAAAAAAAAATTGTTGATACTAGCAGCGACCCGCGTGTTTCCCCTGTTCCCATAACTTTTTCATGATAATAGTTGTAGACTATTGTCTATCGAAGACTTTCATCTGTATTACTAATTTCAACTCGATGCGTTTCAACTCGAGCAACATATACCTATCCAAACTTTGTCATTTTTAGTTTTAGTAGGATTATTAGGTGTTCCACAAACTTCAAAATAGCCTCAAACTTAGCAAAGCTTGTACTATGGGAGCCGGATAGCTGATAAAATATGGATATACCTAATAGTAAATGCTTACTTATGATATACCTACATATCCGTGTATGCAGATATATTTGTCATGCATCATGTATCATCTTCGAACCCACGACCTCCGACTCCCTGGAAACACTACCAACTATGTCATGAATGAGGTCAGTCAATTCGACTATCTCCGTAATTGGTAGGTACTTAATTGTTTTAGATATTGGTAGTAGTTAGTTTTGCTTAAATGAGAACAGCCTACATGTACAGACGTTTTGAGTCAGAATAGTTAAACAAACAAATTTTTGCCAGTTCCCCTGCATGAACCACAATACCTAATGGCTTATTAATTTACCTTGAGATCGATTTTCGTACATTTCTTCATACTTATTAATCTATACTAATACTAGCTGACCCCGCAAACGTTGTTTTGCCTTAGTGAACAACCCTTGTCACTTAGGGGTATGAAAAATAGCTAGTAGCCGATTCTCATATCTACAGAATATGCATATAAAATTTGGTTAAAATCAGTAAAGCCGTTTCGGAGGAGTAAGGAAACAAACACTGTGACACGAGAATTTTATATATAAGATTATAAAGCTGAAGAGTTTGTTTGTTTGTTTGTATGTTTGTTTGTTTGAACGCAAGGATCTCTGGAACTACTGGTCCGAATTGAAAGATTATTTCTTTGTAGGATAGTCCATTTATCGAGGAAGGCTATAGGCTATTTAACATTAGGTACGCTACTATCAACAGGAGCCGAGCATGAAGGAAAAATGTAACAAAAACGGGAAAAAATATTGCTTTTTGAGAGCTTTCGTTGCGTGACAGCATATGTCATATTTTAAAGATTGCGTCATTAGAACCTAAAGTAACCGAATTTGTTCAAAATTTTAATTGGTTCGGTCAATTCTTGATAGATGGCGTAGCAACGCGCGCGCGTTCAGCTAGTAAGTAATATATCCACACTGAGATTTAAAAAATACCTAACCTTACCAGTATCTTATTTCTAGGATGATAAAAGGTCAACCAATTAATTTTATCAGACAAATCTCTGCGCGTTAATATGGTCAAAACAGAAGAAAGATGATTTTATATATTGCAAAGTTTTGGTTGCATTTTGAATTTGTGAAGGTCCGTCCGCTTCTAATGAAATTTAAATAAATAAATAAATATTGGTGGACAATTCACACACAACACCATCTGACCCCAAACTAAGCAAAGCTAAGCAAATTTGGTTTTATATTTGTCACTAGCAGCGCCCCGCGGTGTTACCCGCGAAGTTCCCGTTCCCGTTGTTCACGTTTGTTTTCCGGGATAAAAAGTAGCCTAGTAAAAAGTAAGTAGTATGTGTACTTCCAGACTATAACATATCTGTGTTCCAAATTTCAGCCCGATCCGTTCATACGTTAGGACGTTATTGAGCAGCAAACATTCATACATTGACATTTATAATATTAGTAGGATATACTGTTTTCAAGTCAAAGTATCGAACAAATATTCTTCTTTACCTCATTCACACTACAAATGGCCCTTAAACCAAGGCAGCACAGCCACGCCAGCGTCCCACGGAAAATCTAAAAGTAAAATAAAGTACCGAGAAACTATAATAAAGCTCCGTGTAAAATAGTCCCGAGTCTCTGAAGCCTCGAGTAATATATGTGGAGTTAAAATCGAGTTACAAGTGAAATACCGAGTTGAAATCGGATACTCCGTAGGTAGGACGGGACACCCGTGAGCGCGGGACAATGGACGTTTACGACCGGCATCGAATATATACGAGGACGCGATTATATCGAGGTATCTGTCGATTTTTTTCATAGTGATGAGACAAGCTAGTCTGCTACGCTGAGCGATAGTTGAAACAATCCACTAAACACAAACTAAAAAAAAACTAAGTCATGGTGTAATTTTAAGGCGTTCATCGACACCAACTTTGAAAAATGCTACACTATTTCAACTTTACTTCTGGATTAAATAATTTTTGTGTAATCGATTTGAATGTGACGTTAACATCGTGGTCTTGGCATTGAAAGTGCTCTTTCTTTATTTTTGTTTGAAATTTTAATTAATATACCAAAAGCCATACCGTTACCGGTCTAGTTATGGGGTCGAAATTTTAATGCACTTTCTCAGAGGCCTGGAATTATACCTGTAATTCTACCATTGAAGTTGTAAATACCATTTTACAAATGTTTGAAAATAGCTACATGTAACCATTTTTGCATGTTATGCTACGGAATCGATAAATTATTCATTTCATTCACAAGAAACCTTCACAGCCACACCTCAGAACTAAATAAAATAAAGCGCTGTAGTAGCACGAAAAACAACGGACATTCGTGTATTTATCCACATAAACACAAAATCACCTACCTACTTACATATATCATTGTAATACCATTGGCACTGCGGTCCGATTCGCTATGACTGGTAACTAAAACAGTTTAAGTTGCCGTTACAATTTGACCCTATGCCGCCGTATTCCGAAAAAAAAAACAGGTACCTACTCAACTTTTATGCAAACCAAAAACCTATTAAACTTTTTTGCAAAGTATATACTAGCAGTACCCCGCGGTTTTACTCGCGTAGTTCCCGTTCCTTTCTCGCGATAAAAAATAATAGCCTATGTTGTTATTCCAGACTATAATCTAAGTACCTACCTACCGGTGTTTTAAATTTCAACCCGGTTTGTCTAAGCGTTCCGACTAGATTGAGCAACAAACATAGAAATTTAGGCTTTTATAAAATTTGTAAGATTATTTATCATTCAATTGATTTGTGCATTTTTATGTTTGTAATAGAACTCTAAAGATCCTAAATTGAGCTCAAGTCTGAGTACTTAAGTTGTGTAAAGCGGCGGCAAGACTCCCTGTAGGTACCTACTTTTGCGCAATCGTAACTCTAGTTATTGCATCTGTTTGAGTTTCGCTTATTGTTCATCGGGAACATGATATCTGAGAGTAAAACCTCTATTCACATGATGGAAAATGATGATGTGGTGTGATGAAATTAAGAATGAAATCCACTCTTTCCACGGGATATGCCAGTATTTTAACACTAGGCACAAGATACGAATATATCCATAACAACTATTTTCAGTGTTTAATTGCATTGCCCTAATTTTGTTCTGGTGTTTGTGTAACAGATATTGCAGTATAGGCCTGTTTTATTTGTAAAAGTGAAAATAGAAGCGAAACGGTATTTCTTGTCACACTCTCTTGAAATTATATTCATTAATTCCATTACTTACTCACAAAATCTTTTTTTACTGCACTTAGTAGAAATGTAGGCCTTTCTGTGAATTTACTTCCCACTAAACATTTAGGCCTACCTACGGACAATATTTACGACGTCGTCTTTGCAAATAAACTGTTAATTAATCTGCTACAAAGGCAATTTAGTTTCTTATTCATAGATAAACTAATATTTATCAAACTGCATTTGGTTTGGTAAGGTTTAAAAGGTATCTACAATAATACAAATCAAATCAATGTTATAGATTTCAAATTATTTATTAACTACAGAATATACGCCTACTTTATAAGATTTCAGTCAAATAAATACAAGGTGATTTTTAAATTAAATATATCACTAAATTGTACAACGATTAAGCTATTTACAGTTTATATCACAAAAAATATAATATATATATCGAAAAGTGTCCCTAAATATTAGTAGTATCACTTCTACTTACAGTCTGTTCGATCCGAATGGAATACGAAGACTCACTTCACTCGGCCACAGTTCCTATTGGAATCAAACACCAAATGCATCGGCTATCGAACTCGGTATTGCTAGCACTGAGACCGGCCGGCACTGCACTACACGCATCGTCTCTACGTCTCTACAGCTTCTCGAAGGCTCGCGAGTTGGTGAGCATCTCCCTGGTGAGGCGCCAGACCTGCTTGGCGGCGTTCTCCAGCGCCGTCGGGGACTTGCCCTTGAAGAGGTCCACGTGGGGCAGGAAGTAGTGCGGGCAGCGGCGGCACTGCAGCGACGAGATCAGCTGCAGGAAGATGCCGTTGATGCGGTCCCCGATAGCCGCTTCGTCCCACTCGTGCTCGCGAGGGTGCTTCTCGCACTCGTACAACAGCAGCGTCTTCATGTGGTAGCACGTCACCGGATTCCCCGGCAAGTCCAAATGTCGGTCTCTGATCGTTTTCAGAATACTCAGGCACTTCCGACGGCATCCGCCTTGTAGCAGACGATTCTCCGCCTCGAAGAAGCTTAAAACCCATGCGTCGCCTTCCATCGCCGAGTTCTTCCCCTGCAACGCGAGGCACTCCTTCGACAGCAGGTCGAACCCTTCCGTTTTCACTTCGGCAACTATGTTTGGATGCGGCCACGGTATAGCCGGCAGCGGCCAGTGAGCCGCCGATCTCGGCCACAGGCCGGCACATTTGAAAGCCGGGGTTATCTGCACGATGTATCTCTCTCGAATACGCAGTTTGACCTCGGTCGTCTCCGCGATCATTTTGACGCAGTCCCTGTAGGAACATTTGTCGCACGCTTGCGCGACCAGAGTCTGGAACCGGGAGCGGATCTTCCTCGCGGAGAGGTAGCCCGAGGCGGTGATGAACTCGACCCAGAGGGACATGGAGCGCTTCCTGCCGTCGCTCAGCTTCAGGACGGCGCAGCCGGGCAGGGAGCCGTCGTCCACAAAGTTGAGGACGCCCATCTGGTTGAGGTAGATGACGATCTCGAACTCATGCGGCGAGACGACCTCGAGGCCGTCGAAGCGGCCGTTGTAGTCCGTGAGCGAGGAGATGAACCTCGGCTCCTGGAGCTCCACCTCCTTGAGGACATCTTGCACTATCCGGCAGACCTCGTGGATCGTCTTGGCGATCTGCGCCTTCCTGTTGGACACCCGCTCGTTATAGTACTTGTTCATCTGGTAGACGAGCTTGGATTGAGCGGCCATCATCTCCGGTGGCACGAGCATGGTGCTCAAGACATGCTCCGCGGGGGACGCACGCGCTCGGCACGCGTCGGGCGCCGACTGAGCGCGGCCGGCGCGCCGCGGCACGCCCGCCGGTGCGAGGGATGCGCTTCGTTTAACGAGCTCCCAATCTCACGTCCCTTTCCACCGGAGCCCGCCTCCGTCCAAGCCAGAACGAGACGAACATATCAGAAGCCAGCCGTTCCGTGATATTGATTTTCCTCGGACTCCGCCCCCGGCCCGTAGGTATCGAGGTGTCTGTAATCACGTGATAGCGCCGGCCCGTGATCGTTAATTCGGTAGCCCGTAACAAGTTAAGCTCTATTAATGATTTTTTAGGCCGCTAGTTATCTCGACTCTAATTGGGTGATTGTGATTGGTTTAATCTTTTTTTTTGCTGTGTAGATTTAATAGGGTTCGGTATGCAAACCGCTGCTACAATTAATTAACTTTGTAATTATTATCTGCAAGATCCGTGTTTTTATATGAACGTTTACAAAGAAATTCTTTTCGAAATATTTTACTTTTTTTTTCGTAGCGACCTATTTCGTCAATTGAGAGAAAAAAATATATGAAATCGAGGCAGGGCGAAATAACTCAAAGATAAATAACATTAGGAATCTCGTCTGTTGCACCTTAATTTTGATTAAATTACTCGTAAAAACTAAATTTTATCCACTCAATCTTGACCCAATCAAGCATTTAAAATGGATAAAGTCACAAATAATTTCAAGCAGACGTTTTACTAGTATTCCTATATATGTATTATTACACAGGGCTCTTAAATAACGATCCAAATTATTGTTGGATAACCTTAGCGTAATTAAAGAATAATTCAGATCGCGATTCTCTTTTTTTTTAATTAAATCCTCTGTATCTACTGGTTCCTATAATTTTCCTTTATACCGACTTAACTACTAAGCAACCACTTAGGGTACTTAGTACAATTAATAAAACTGTTTAGGTATATTGAATTGATGAAATGACTGAATGAAAATATAATTCCAGATGTGTATTAATCCACATTAAAATCAAGTGATAGGAGAGTAGGGAAGCGTCGGTTTATTATTTTGACAGTAAGGTGGCTATAAGCTCTAAATAACAATTATTTACTATTCTCTATGTACCTACTTACCTATATAGTAAATAGTAAAACGTGTTTGTGTTTGTACTGCTCCTAAAAAGCACGATAGTTTTTTTTGTATTAAAAAGTATTTACCTATACCCTTCAGCACCCATTGTTCGTGTTAGAATGATTTTTATATGGATTACATCCAAATTATAATTATGTAAATTACTGATTTCATTAATTTATTAGTCATTACTTGTTTACAGAAACAACGCGGTCAGCTCTAAGACTGTTGTAATAAACCGTTGCACTCTCTGGGTGCCCAAAATACCGCCTGTATTTTGGGCACCCAGTTTGGGACCCACCGAAAAAATTGCGGAGCTAATTTGTCAACAGTCAAATACTGTGTATTGTCTAATTTGTAATTTACGTGTATATTTCTGGAAATAAATGAAATTTTAATTTAATTTATTTAAATAATTGAATATTTTCCAAGTACCAGTAGTTTAACTGTACTGGCCTCTAACGGTAAAAATCGTGTATCTGAGTAAATATTGAGCTGTTAAAGGTTGACTGATAAGTTACTATAAGTAGATTTATTATCGTAGGATATTATCTACTACATAGTTACCAAGTAGGTACCTACCTACCAGTTCCCAACTACCCGTCCCGAGACACCAGTCATTGCTGTGTATAAACAGCTACAACTACTTTAAGGTAAACTACGATGTTACCATTCCGAATCGTACTTTCTACGCATGAAAGCACCACGAGTTTTGAAAAAAAAAACAGACGTTCCCGATTCGACACAGAAGATCCATTTACAAAATTCCGGACAACGGGAGCTTCTTTATGCAAATCCTGAAGTATGTATGAGTTTCTTTCGTAAATAGCAACAATTTTACTTGGTTAGGGACTGTTTCTTTATATCGAAATGGGCCAACGTTTCACTTCAAGTCACCTGGCCTTCTACCGCCTAACTAAATCGGCTTTAGCGTTGCTATTGCTATCTCTATCATTTCAATCGAAAATAAAAGAGAGAGAAACATCAAAGCTATGACATTTTTCGTTCGGCGGTAGACCCCCGGATGGAATGTTTTGATGTGTTGCGTTTGATACACCACTCTCGCGAATGAGGATTCACTGTTCTCGTGAACATAGAGTTACTTCTTTTCTTTCCTTCGCGGTAGTACTGACTGAAAAGGGGGTGACGAGTGTCGGATCATACTAAAGCTATTTTGAGAGAGTTCATTGTTACTTAGTAAATAGTAAACTAAATGATATCTGTATCCTTACTTCATTTTCAAAATCTCACTAATAGCCGCTGTATTTTATAGAGATTAGGCACCTACTACATTCAAGTGTTTACAGACTGATTCGTGTTTTAAATTTGAGAAACTCAAGTTGTAAATAAATGTAGCCACCAACAGTAATGGTAAACTATCTAACTTATGTTCACTTTGATACACTAAATCCATTATAAAACTACCTTCTCGTGTTACGGGGGTGTCATTCAATAGATATTTTATTTAGCTTATCCTACTGATCTACGCAAGAGTGTCAAACTCCACAATGGTTAGCCTGTTGGAATTGTAATCTTCTAAGTTACAAACAATTGGTGTAGGTAATTTAGGTGCTAATCATTTTTTACTCAAAACATAGATAGAATAGTATGTACCTATTAGGTATAAAAACTAAAGGACCTTAGTACCTACTTGTTTTAAAAGACTTAACTCCCCAGCAATCGTCGCCCTAGGTGAGCTCAGTCCTCCCTGTTTGGGCATCCAGCGTTCTATTTGCGAAGAAATGGGTGATTGTGATAAAGTATACCTTTTGGACCTAAAATATCCTAATATGTAATTAGTGTTTTTTTCTACTACGCTGAATCTCTTTTAACAGGATGTAACTCACTGACCTGTATTTTTTTTTTCTTTTATTGTTTACACTTTACCACTATCACGCCTGATGTTAAGCGACGATGCGGTCTACGATGGAGCGTGTTTACCTATAAAAAACCGATTCAGTCTCGATTTGAAGACACCAAGATTATACCCATCAAATAAGTGACAAACTTTGTGCTTACTTATGGTATCTTACTCAAATTATTCCATTAGATTAGTGGATTAGTGCTTATTTGAAAAGAGTCCAACTCCCCAGTAATCGTCGCGCTAGGTGAGCAGAGTCCTCCCTGTTTGGGCATCCAGCGTTCTATTTCCGTCCCGCCGGATTGATGGCCCGCCACCGCGTGATGGATGGCTCGACGACGCTTGATTTACGTCACGACGGCTCCTGCGGAATCATGGGCCCCTGGTACCTACCTACTCCCTACGCGCGACTATATATAGGCGAATTTATTGGATTGTTCGTCTTGTTTAGGAGTTAAGGTTAATTTTGGTTAATAGACAATAATAGTGGTTATAGAAACGCTGTGTGTAATCTTTATCTGATGCAAAGTTTTAAAATAGAACAAACCTGGTACAATTACCTATATCAAGAAAATTTAAAATACATAAAATAATGCTACGGAAAAACGTGATAATGATTTTTTAAATTTCCTATATTATCCAATTAATCAAGATGTTTTGAAAATAATGTTCTGAACATTGACAAACAACAATAAATAGTTTGTTGTTTACTGTTTAAATTTTTCATTTGTATTTAACGCGATGTGGTAGTTAAAAGTAAGTGAAATACATAAACATAAAAAATCTTGCATAATTAATAGCGTTGTCTGGTAGCAGATCTGGTTTTCCCAACACTGACTTGTGACTTGAATCGTGAAATTAAATATCCCTTACATTTCAGTAGCGTTACGATAAATTCTCTCCCAAAAGCTTCCAATCTCCAGCCATCTTTTTACTTGTTTATTATTTAACCCGCCGGTAGATGCGCGCGCACGCGATCCGCAATCCAAGATGGCGGTGTTCGGTACCCGCCCACTTCCGCCGGAAGTCCGGTCGACGCCTGCGATAAGGTTTGATTACCCTAATCTATCTGCCCCGGGAGAGTTTGTTCTTTATGATGTTTGTGGTTCAGGTTTATTGAGGTAAGTATATGACTACATGACTAACATAGGTACGAGTATCTAACTGATCACCTAAGCAAACATAAGCATTACCTACTTACTGAAAGCTCAATTATTAAATAGATAACAGCGGCCCGCGTTTTTACCTGCGTGTTATTCCAGACAGTCATTTGTATTCCAAATTTAAACTCGATCCAGTCAGACCTTCCGACGTGTTTCAGCAACAAAAATCCAAACATCTAAACTTTCGCATTTATAATATTAATGGAAAATAGAATAAAGGAAGCTAACATTTGTCTATTAAACTCTCACTTGCAAACATCACTGCTCCTTAGATATTCCATTACGTTTTCCTTCTGGTCAACATATAGGTATGTTAAGTTATAGTGGTAAGATTTGTTCAACACACAATTGTGAGATTGTAGGAATCCCATCTGCACCTCTGCTTATTTTTCAAGTGCAGATATACGTAGTTTGTCATAACCACTGGCTGTAAAGTTAGAGGAAAACATCTTAAGGAAACCAACATGTTTCAAGAACATATTTGATTTTTGTGAACATGCGCCATCCAACAAACTACACTTGGCAAGGGTGGTGGATGCCATTGCTCTTTTCTTGTAAGAAAAGGCCTCGAGCCTCAGCAATGGGAACGAAAAGTAGGTTTTAGCGAGCTATACCTACCTGTAAGACTTCTGTCCGAACTTTTACTGAAGGCTTCAAGCCGGCTTTGTTTTAAACCAGGGGTCCATACAAAACTGACACAGTTCATGGTGGAAATTAGTAATGGGTAGATATTTTTTATATATAAGTAGATAGATAATAAAGTGAGACAAAAGTGAGCTTGAGTCAAGTTTTAAAATGCGGAAGTAAATTTTGTTAATAAGTACCTACCTTAACCAATCCGGCTGGATCCGCTATTAATTAATTCTTTAAATTATATATAAATATATGATACCAAGAGAAACCTTTTCCATTTCATCTGTAAATACCGTTGTTTTTTGTCGGGAAAATCTTAAATATCTCAATTCCTATACCTCGAAACATTAGTTAAGCTCCCGACAATGCGTACAGTTTTAAAAACAGAAACTTTTTATCGGATTCCGGGCAATGACTGTCGACATAATTTCCCGGCTGTCCGCATCTCCGGGATACCTTTTAACTTATTTATCATCGCTTCGATCGGTATTCGGTTTATTTTTAGTCTCGAGTATCTTATAATTCTCAATCAGTTAGCTGTCATGTAAATTAACTTCATACCCGGCGACACATGATGAAAGATTCAAACTATTTGCGTTGGCATCGACAAATCTGCGAATTAATCGAGTCAATACTCGACAAAGACTCGAATAAGTCGCGGTACTCGATCGTTTGTTCTCGCACTAAGAACCTATATCGTTTGATGTTATTATTTGAAACACGTAAAGAGAAGAGCCGATGATTTTGTCCGCAATTTATGTGTGTTGGAATGAGTAATGAGCGACATTGCGGGTTTGTTAACGCGGCTTAATGTGATGTTTGGATCTGTCCAGTCGGCTGCGTCCGTTGTAGTCGTATAAAAAGTTGCGATGATAGAAGACGTTCCGTTTGATGATTAATTGATTTATTTTCTACGCGAATATATCTGCGAGCATTTCGTGGGAAACATTTGTTTTGAGTGATTAATAGATGTTACTGTGCAGTGCAGTGTTAGGTATCTAATTATTTGGCTCCTTGTTCTAATAGCCACGTGATACTGTTTTGGGGGAGGCGTGTTGCTTACGATTAGGGGCATGTCCTGCTCGTCTCATGACGCACATCACACATTATTATCTCCGTGCTAAATAAATAGGTTTAAATAGATATTGATTAAATTGTGTTAGTCAACATAATTTTTAGCAGAGTGCTGTGGTTTTGGAACTAATAGAACAACTTTAAAGTAAAACTTTATCGCTTATTCACTACAACGTTGAATATAAATCTTTTCTGCAGTTGCAAGATTGAGTGCAGTCAAACACATACAAACATTTGCATTTATAATATCAGTGTGATGGGAATTGAATCCGCTATCGTGTTGTGGTATGAGCGATGCGCAGGGACGCACATCTGTCACCCCCCACCGCCGGCGTTCGACTGGCGTCCCTCCCGCGCCGGTCGCGGGGAAGGGAGGCCCCGCCCACCATCCGCAGGGTTAACCCGCGCCATAGGGACTACTCGCTGTACCCTACTATCGACTCTCCCATCCACTAATTTAGGTTGTTTTTAAGTTGTCGTAAATCGCTATAGGGTTGTTCGTACCTTTTTAGGAAAGTTTTATTTTTCACCGAGATATTTTCGCTTCGTAATTGGAATCGGGATGCGTGGAAGGCGATCCCGCGATTGAGACATACAGTCACTTGTAATTATTATAAAGATGGTAGATATCGCCGGGGTCTTTGTTTGGCGACGTCGGTCCGCGTCGCCGTTGCGGACTTGCGTCTGTTAGGTTGTTTTTGTCATTAGCCGATTCCATTCAGAATGTTGAGGGTTTTCTGTTCTGTGTTGAGATTCTGAAAAGCCTGATGGAATATGGTGTTTTGATGCAAATTCATTTTCTAAATGTTGTTAGAAGATCATTTTACCTACATTAATGTTGTTAGTTACCTATACTAATAACATTAATGTAGGTAAAATGATCTTCTAAAATTACCTACCTGAGTACTTACGTACCTACTGGAAACTGCAAACGGAATGCGTATCGTCTATTTTACTTACGTCTTGATAACTTACCATCAGGCGAAATGATGGTGAAGATTGGTAGGTACCTAAGTGCCTATCTATGCAAGTATGCATCAACCAATATAATTTTAAAATAATATCTAGTAGGAAAGAGTAACATAGCAGCTTTCTACCTTGCTAGTAAAGAAAGATTAAGAAAGGAAGAGCATAATGGTAAAGCTAGATGGCTAGGTATACCTAGATACCTATGGGAAGGTACCTAATACCAAGGTTTTCTTGTGGGGGCGCGCGAGGCCGGGCATTATTATTATCACCTTAAATTAGCGGCTTTTAATAGGTACCTACTGCTGCTTTACCCGCGTAGTTTTCGTTATTTTCTATTCCGAACTACTTTTTTTTTAAATAAAGGGTGACGAGACGAGCAGTACATGTGCCTGATGGTAAGCAACATGCGCATTAGCTATTGGAACATGAAGAGGTCAAATCATTATCTAGCACTGCACTACACTGCGCTCGTGACGAGCGCAGTATATACCAGAGATTCAAATTGTTATATCTCTAAGCCCTGTAATTTCTCTGGAAACATTGCCCTTCAAACCGGAACACAGTAATGTTTGCACGTTACTGCTTGGCAGTAGAATAACTGGCAAAGGTGTGGTACTTCCCCAGGCGGACTTTGCTAAGAGTTCTACCACTACTAATACTACTTATACCTGCCTAATAGATAATCCATGTTCTAAATTACAATCCGACCCGCTACGGCGTGCTTAAATACTTCCAAACAAACATCCAAAGAACCAAACATCTAAACATCCAAAACGTCAAGCTTTGTTTTTAAAAGTAGGATTAAATTACTTGTAACATAATGTAGAGTTTTCACAGTTTTTTTTCCTTAACGTTTAAAGCAAGTCATTATAATAAACTTACAGCGACGACGTACCCAATTAGTTTAGAATAACCTAATCTTAACATTACTGTTATTATCTACCCATATAAAACCTCATATAAAATTTCCGATTAACAAAATCAGCTCTATAAAAATAATTGTTCTTCAATTTTAAAAGGTTCCCAATTCCAACGAATCCCATGCATCCCATACGGTAGTAACACCACCGCCGTTATCGTTAACTAGGCGTTAAATTAGTAACGGCGCGTTAACGCACGCCGCCGAGATAACAGCTCGTGTAGCCGGCTCCTTATCTGCGACTAGTGTATTCTGATTGTGAGCGACGCGCGGCCAACTCTCTTATTTATGGCCTGTACATATGAGCGGAGATAAAACGCTAGATTCTGTGATAAACACGCTTTGTTACTGTTTCCATGTAGGTAAATTGTCTATGATTGGCTATCGAATCATCGAAATGGAGAGCTCTATTTATTTAACTTTAGTCCTATTTTTACCAGATGCACCGCTCTTTCGACCGCCGCCTTTCGACTCAAATCGTTAGATATCGCTTTGCATCTGCGCTCTTGTTAATTTCGATCAAAAGTAACGATAGCGCGATACAAATATAACTGCAAACACATCATAGAGACACACAGACACGTAACAAGTAATTAAATGTATCGGTAAAGTAAGGTGACAAAGAGATTTTATTCTGTTGACTAATCATTGAAAATTATCAATTTGTACGTTGGCATTATTGAAATAGTTCCTAAATTTAATGTAGAGAAGTTTCTGAGAAATTATAGAGCATAGAGATCTTTTATATGCGGGTGACGAGCGCAGTGCAGTGCTGGATAAATTCCAATAGCTCCGTGACACTACTATTATGAACAAGCGTGTTTTTTTATCATCAGGTGCATGTCCTGATTGCTCTGTCACTATATGAAAAAAAATTACTGCCTACATGCATGTTACATTAAATAGCATTAAATAGCATGAAACGAACTGACATGATTTTCTTTTACCAAATCGTGCTCAAAGTAGGACTTTTACAAGTTTTCTCTTGCAAAAAATGTTACAAATTAAACAGTTCTTAATTTAAATCGCGTCTCATTATCCGGAAGCTGCTGCGACGGTGGCGCCAGTAACGCGCGCCACATGTGACGTGCTTCCGGCCGCACGTGCGTCGGATTACGCGCGCGATTGCGTGCGGTAATCGCATGCGACGGGCGCTCGTGGAGACATCCTCTTAATTGAACTCCGTTTTAGCAATACTTGATTTTCTCGTGTTTTTATTCGGGTTCAAGGTTTATTACGGAGTTCACTGCTTTTTCTTTTGTTTACAAGTTCTACTAATATTGTTAACGAAAAATATTGTGATTGTTGTATGAATGTTTGTTATTTTTTCAAGCAAAAACCACTGATGGGGGTTTCATCAAATTTAGTACAAAGCTGGAATAACACATATTTTTGTGCCGGTAAAATTACGGGATTAGGAACTACGGGGGTGGAACCGCGGAACGTTGCTAGTTTCAGTATACATTTTTGTGTAATGAATCTCCATAGATACCATTGAACTCTTAGTTATATCAATGACTAGCTGAACGCGCGCGCGTTGCTACGCCATCTATCGAAAATTGGGCGTACCAATTTAAATTTGAAACAAATTCGGTTAGTTTAAGTTCTAATGACGCAACCTTTAAAATATGACATTATGCTGTCACGCAACGAAAGCTCTCAAAAACCAATATTTTTTCCCGTTTTTGTTACATTTTTCATTCATGCTCGGCTCCTGTTGATAGTAGCGTAATGTTAAATAGCCTATAGCCTTCCTCGATAAATGGACTATCCTACAAAGAAAGAATCTTTCAATTATAACCAGTAGTTCCAGAGATCCTTGCGTTCAAACAAACAAACAAACAAACTCTTCAGCTTTATAATATTAGTATAGATAGATACCTAGTATTTCGTACGTCTTTAGATGATAGTTATCTGATCTCTACCCAAAAAGATAAGGCCGTATTACGAAGCTTGAATTAAAAGTTCAGCTCAACCTTGTATTTTTGTATTGTCATTAACATCGAACTTTTCTGTATCTATATTATTTCTGTTCGGCTCTACATCACGTAATTTGATTACCTATTTGACAGGTTATTAGTTCGCGAATAATATTCGGAATGGGGCAGTCGATTGTTGTATTCTTTTATAAATTGTTTCTTATCCATACCATCGTAAAAACTCCACGCAGGCAACGCATCCTACAGCTTAGACGTTCTTTTCACAGAAATAGAGTCAAATCTCTTCGTTCGAGTCTGGAACGTAATGTCGTTTTAATATCATTAATTACCTATCTACCATTTCCGATATTTTAATACAGTTTCATGCGACCTCATTAACTGTTAATCGTCTCGATGGGCGTCTAACACGAGTGATTCATGTCACGCCGCTCTGCGGTTCAGGGAATCGCGAATGATTTCCGCCGGAGATCGGAACCCGCACTCGAATGTATAGACCCGTTTAACTCCGCGCCGGGAGATGACGAGGGAAGTCCTAATTAAAACACCATACATCACGGAGGATGGGAGGACGCAGCTTGTACTTATGCGTCTGGGGTACTACTACACGTTTTCGATGAGCACATGCTTGAAGTAGGTACCTTAGTTGACCATAAAGATGGGTTCGTTTTAAAAAAACATAATTTTTAGACAGACAGACACAGTTAATAGGCGCTATAAAAAGTAGGTACTGTTAAACAACACTGATAAAAAATTGAGGGTTAGGATAAATTGAGGTCTTATCGGTTATAGCCATTTCTACCAGTTACAGTGCTAGCTTCCAGATGCAAGCGAAGCTACGGAAAGAACGATAGTAAGATAACATTTAAATGTTTTTTTTAGTAATATTGCGTTTAGCAGACATATGTACCTACATAGCTGACAATTTGGAGCATTACAGTGTCATAGGCAATCAAGATGTTTCGAAGACTTTTAGTTTTTTGATAAAGGTTCCAAAAATATTTTTTTTGAAAATATTCAAAAATGTTTTCGTAGAAGGGAATTAAACGTTTAACTCCAACTGAAAGTCACGATAACAATCAGCATTTTGTTACTTATATTGAACTGTTTTTGAAAACGTCACACAGGACTGACGTTAGAGACACGTCGGGAGGTAATTAAAATCAGTTAGACGGCGATTATGTCCTCTGTAACGTATCCAATAGATATAAGACAAAT
The DNA here is from genome assembly GCA_963693475.1 of Ectropis crepuscularia. NCBI lineage: Eukaryota > Metazoa > Arthropoda > Insecta > Lepidoptera > Geometridae > Ectropis > Ectropis crepuscularia. The sequence continues at coordinate 1,462,056 of OY856355.1, forward strand.
TAACTTAATGTTATTAAACTCTTATAACCCAGTTTCTTGATCGTAATCAGCATCGGACCGAGGGTAGCGCCCCGTATTCTCTATTCGCAGTTTGTCATCCCGAATGGCTAATAAATTCCCTGTCATCGCTGCGCCGGTGCCGGACTATTTCTGGGATATTTACACTCGTTTTATTTTGACGACTTTGTTTTTATTCAACTTTTTCCTGATTTTTTTCTATAAAAGTCTCGTTTATAAATCTGTGGAGTGTAATGGTTGAGATATTGAGTTCGTTTTCGTTCTTTTAGTATTTCGGAAGAATGTTACGTCGCTCCGTTGGTATTCCATCGGGAATGAAATATGATTTCTGTTGGGAAAATTTATACGAACGTGGTGAGATGTTTGTCGCGACAGGAAATGTGGAGTGCGGCAGTACTTTGTTATCGTCTACTTTGAAACTTATCGCAAGCCGTGAGTAATATGTAGTTTAGTTACAAATTAAATAAATGTATTTGAATATAATCGTATATCATCCTTAATATTATAGTATTTGATCTGACGATCGTATATAATCGTATTTCATCCTAAAAATAACACCTTTTTGATTCGACGATAAATTTGTAAACCTACTGCTAGAATGAATGACACTGTAGATCAATTTTTGGGATTACTCGTCTCGAATACTCGTAATTTATACTACAGAGAACAACGTTTTCGGGAACAGCAAGTAGATACCTACGTAATTATGTATGAAAATAACCACCAATACGATAAAGGAGAAGGCGTGTAATGTTAGAAATTAGGCCTTATTTTGAGGGCACAAAGATTTTTTTCGCGTTTTTGCTTTTATTACAGTCCAAGTGAACATTTCAAAACGTTTAACCCTAACAAATTTGACAATCTATCTGCAACATCAATAGCAAGTAAAGCCACGGGATACTAGTAGTAACGGACCGATACCTAATTCCCCGAAGACGCATGTCTGTAATAGCGGTAAGAGTTACACCGACTGTCATATAGAGATCTTCGGGATAATCCGCTGCAGCCGAAATGTGGCAAATGGCGGAAATACACTCAGCGTCACCATGCAACTCCGTGAATGATGGCGCCACTAGCATATTTTACGATGATAAGTTAAAATGCTCCGTGTAAAAGTAACGTAGTGTTACAATTTCGCCACAGTATGTTAGTGATGGCGAGGATATAGCTTTAATGGAGGGTAGGATTACCAATATCTTATGTGTTGGATTATGGCGTGGCTCGTGGATAGATTATTACCTTTTAAAAGTAAAGTATTGAGATTTCACACTCATATGGATTTGACATAAAAATTGTTGGTACTATTTCGTGATCTTGGTAAGAAATTACCAATTAAGCGGTTGGGCAAGATAAATAAATTCAGTATCTTACGAGTGAGAGAGACGAGACGTACTTCTTAGCATTAATGGTATGCAACACATCATTACATAGGTACCCGATCTGTTTATCACGTCACTCAAAAAGAGCTCAGTTCTAAAAGGCGCAATAAAAAATACAAATTTGTACGAGTACTTCATCAAAAAATCACAAATTTAAATAATTTTCGTTTGATTGTTGCGAAATTCGAAGTTTCAACGAAAGAACAAGGCAACGAAATTGAACGATAGATCTTGTGTAAGTATGTTTTTAAAAAATGGTATCTTACAGTGTCCGCGGTTTTATCCCCGTAGTTTCAGTTTTTTTCTGTAATTTTTCTGCGATAAAAATTAGTCGTATGTATATTGTGTGTTATTCCAGATTATAATGTGTGTTCCATATTTCAGCGAGATCCGTTCAGCCGTTCCAGCGTGATTGAGCAACGAACAACCAAACATTTCACGTTTATAATCATAAAAACGGTTTATCATAAAATAGGTTTGATTCTACTTTTGTGATAAGTAGGTTTTGGCTGTGCAATGCGTTACCTGAGTGGATTTTTTCGGCTCCAATCTTGGTGTCTTCTAATCAAGAGTGGATCGGTTGCTTCTAGGTAAACACACTCTCCATCATAGATCGCATCGTCTCTTAACATCAGGCGAGGTGGCGATCAAGTGTAAACCTTTAAAAGTTGAAAAAAACATTCACCGCCAATGCAGTTCTTTTTCAGTAAAGTAAAACTAACATTAAAAGTTAATTATTAGGCTCCTGATTAAGTTACGTCTTCCTACAAAGAAAAATATAGGTAATATTCTCTCGAATAACATAGTTGCGTCAACATCTGGACAGTAATTGAATGCAGCGTATGGGGCGGCTATTACTTAAGTAAATAATTACAACATCAAATAAAGCTTCATTACCCTATACAGTTCTGGCGAGTTACGTCGTACGACGCATTATAAATTACATTAGGAACAACGCCTCGGCCCACTAACTACACCGAATTAAAATTCTTGATTAAATTAAAAATTAACAAGAATTGAAAAAAAAAGTTTATAAAACCGTTAATTGGACTATAAAGGGGATATATACGAAGCAGGTTGTTTTTGTGTTGGGTTGTCTGTCGTTAGCGCAGGGACGGACGGGGCCGATGACAACTAGCTGTATTTACATTTCCTATCTGTTTTGACGCACCTTGTTATGGTACGGTTGGCAGAAAAGTTTGTTGTCTAGTTCAAAGTTTAGAGCGTCGTCAAAGGGTCGAAAATTACCGATTTTTTAGTCTCAATACATTTCGTAAAGTGTGCGGTTGGTTTGCATGATCTAATACCGCTTTGCTCTTTTACCTAATGGACGATTACGTACGAGTACCTATTGTCCTAAAACTTATCAAATTCCATTTTTTTTTAATCTAAACAAAAGCCCCGGCAGATACCCAGTACTGGAATTGTGAACGTTTCGAATATTTGTTGCTCAATCACAACTTGAAAGAACTGAGTGATTTGGCTGAAATTTGAAACGGAAATTTTAGTAGGTTAGTAACAGTAGTTGCGCCCGTCGTCGACCGCATCATCGCTCAACGTCGGGAGAGATGGCGGTCATGTGTAAACTTATAACAATAAAAAAAATGGTTGTCTGTAAATTCGGTTGGTTTACGGACGATAGTTAAACGTGACAACGTCATAACAAAACATTGATAGATGCCGCGATGAGCGTAACGGGACATAACGGGACACTTTTTCGTGTATGCAGCAACGCCGTCAACGCCTATTCATCAATTTATTAGACGTTGTCACGTCAAAAAATATTTTCAAATTAACTAAAATGTTTTTTGCTGACGCTCCGGGGCCGTTTCGTCCCGTTGTTTCCCCGTCACCAGCGGGTCTAATGGGCGCGGTGTCCCGGCCGCGGTCTTATTTACGGGCTCGATAACCATCTCCCGGTCCCGGTGTGCCGAGCCGGCGAGCCAGCGAGCGGGACCGCACCGAAAAACGATGGAAAATGCTCAGCAACGACTTAACCTTAGCTTGGAATACTTTTGACTTTGACGGATTTTGTGTTTGACCATGTTGTTCTATTGTTTGATTTGTCGTCATCGTTATTATCCTTCGTCTTTACTTCAATGGTGGGTAGCATAAACAGCCCACTGCTGAAGCGCATGTCTATGTGTCATTTTTACGAAGAATTTTCTGAAGAAACCTTCTGTGATAAAAATAGTGCAAAAGACATTCACCGCGCTGGTCATTCAGAGATTAGTGCATATAGTAACATATTATGGCATAAAAAATGTAAAAACTTAAGCTTAAGAAAAGAAACACATAAGTCAATAACTTATCGCTTTAAGGTAAGTAACATGCTTGCCGATAACAGCAGAAACCACTGCCTAACATTGCAATGAGTTCGTCACCTAGTCTCTTTGAATTTTGTATAAAATTGCACTGGTAACACTCAGCCCTTCAAACCGAAATACAGTAATGTATGCACATTATTTCTGGGTAATAGATTAACTGGTCAATGTGTGTATTCCCTACTACTACCACTTACTAGATGTATTTCTGACGCTTTCAATGATTTAGTTTTCTGCTAAACGCCACCTGTTAGCAACACCGTGTATATTTACCTGCGCAAAAAACAATCACAAATGTTCTGTGACGCTTCATAAATATAATTTTCTAGGGAATTCTATTAGAATAAATCACAAAGTACACGTGTACCGTTCACACCGCCGTCCCCCGCAGTGTGTCGTGACCAGGCGCCATCAGACGTAATGATATTTTATCAAATGGATGAATGGACCAACCACTTCGAACACTCGCTAAAGTAAATTAATGTTTTTTTTTTGCACAAATTGTATCTCCATTGTGTTTCGTTTATGATGGATTTATATTGAAACTGTTGTTTAGGTGTGATGGACGTAATTAATTTTTATTTATTGATGTGGACACGCACTCAGATGTACGATAAAATAGGGCTGCACGGGATATCCACATTAAACCGCGAGGAATGGGTTGTTCTCGTAACTATGAACAACTTTTATGTTGCGACCAATCAACTTTTGCTCTACAAAGGTGAGACGGTACCATCATCATCATCATCTTCATCTGGAGCCTGCGGACGTCCACTGCTGGACATAGGGCTCTCCCAGTGACTTCCACAATGACCGGTCTTGTGCCGCCTCCATCCACCGACTTCCCGCGACCGAGACAATATCATCTGTCCATCGTGTGGGGGCCGTCCAACGCTGCGTCTGCCGGTTCGTGATCGCCTTTCGAGAACCTTTACTCCCCAGCGGTTATCGGTTCTGCGAGCTATAGATATGGCCTGCCCATTGCCACTTCAACTTGCTCATTTTAGAATTTTAAGAACACGGTACCAACTCAATTGATATATTATCTAGCAGTGTCCCGCGGATTCTGTTTTAGAAGTCGGTTAATTATTTATCTCTACAAATAGTATCTGTTGTCCTATCGTAACAGTGTAGTGAATTTTATGTAAGCGATTAGTTGGGCCAACAGTTTCCCATCTCGTTGTCACACCCATCTGTAGACGTGCCACGAAATAATGGCACTTGGATGACATTGTAAGGAGAGCGTGGGCATCGGGAAATCGGGCATCGGCAACCCTGGTTGGCTTGACGGCGGCTTTAGTTCCCATTTCGGCCTCGTGCCATTATTTCCATGTAAGGGTGTGGGTACACCCGTCGCTCCGTGTCGTATCTACATCGGACGTTGAACGCTGTCGCGTCGCGTCGCTCGCTCGGTAAACAGCGGCGGCTGAGTCCGCATAGTGCGATGGGATTATAGAGGTGTGGGGGGCTCGCTGGGCGGATGCGATTAGCGAACTATACCGCACTTACTGTGAGAAACAAACATCGATGTTCAAAGTCATGAACATCACCAAAAAATTGCTAGCTTATCGGGATTTTATCGGATCCATTTTGGAGTCACACCTTGCCATTGTTTTCTATCAGACTGCTCGTAGCTCGAAACAGTTGTTTCGAGCAAAAACTGAGACTCAAAACTGTAAACATCGTTTCATGGTTGATGTTCCTAAGACGCGAACGAAGCGGTTTGACTTTACTTTTGCGATAACGCCTAGGCTGTGGAATGCGTTGCCTGAGTGGGGTTTTTCCGATGCTTACAACTACAGTAAAGTGTAAACCTATAACCCCTCGATAGTTAAAAAAAAGATTCTCGGAACATGCCGGTTTTACCCGGCAATTCCCTTTCCCGTTGTTTTTCCGTGATAAAGAAGTAATCTAAGTGTAATTCCAGACTATAATGTAACTATGTTACAAAAATTAATGTCATCAGAAACGAACATCCAAACTTTCGCATTTATTAGTAGGATACACCCACACAATCAACACGGGCTCACTCATCTTACATCGTAATCCATTTGTAATGAAACAACAAAGAGTGCAAACAAACAAGCCGAGAGTGCGTGATGCTGCATCCCCTACATCCCCCGCCTCCCCCGTGGGGCGCGAGCCTGACAAATTGTAGGCCGATTGAACGTGACGGGCCCGGCTCACCCTTGCATTGCGGAACAATTGGATGCTGCGTTGGGAACAAATTACGAATTCGGAACAACGAGAAGTAATGGTTTGAGTTGCTTGGAAGAGATCGCTCTCAGCGATAAGGCGCCATTTGTTGCTTTACCTTTAAGATATTGAAGAGGTAGCGTTCTTTATAGAGTCTATCTGGGAAAGTACCAAACTTCTGCCAGTTATTCTACTGCCAAGCAGTTAGCTAATAAATAAAGCTAAGCTAACCTAGCTGCGTGTCACTGTGCTGTTATGGGCAGACATGTTACTTACTATCAGGCACATATCCTGATTATCTCATCAATATCTGCTATAAAAAAAGAAAATGCTTTTGTTTGTTCATTTTATATTGTGGACAATAAAGAGTTTTTATCTATATGAATGTCAATGGAATAGTGTTATTGACCTCAAAGCTTACGCGAGTCAAAAATATGTTAGTATTATGTTTTAGCAATGATGGGCTTGCACTTGACAGCCATCTCGCCTGATGTAAATGACGATGCAATTGCTACGATGGACTTACCTAGAAGATACTGATTTACTCTCAGCTTGAACACACCTAGATTGTAACTATCGGGAAACACTCATTCAGGCAACGCGTTCTACATCCTAAACATAAACGTAACGACTCCTTAGCAAAGTTTAATAGAAATGAAAACATTTAACGTGTCTGAAAATTGCCGAGGTAGTAAAAACAGGGAGAGTCGATAAACTACTTTAAAATAAAAAAATTAAGTATCGAAAACATAATTTATTTTGTTATTTTTAGTTATGTATTTTATGAGGTAAGTAGGTACCTACGTACCTACTTAAACTTACTAACTGTGCTACATAAATTATGTTTTTATACGTATTTTAGTATAAAAACATAATTTATGTAGCACAGTTAGTAAGTTTAAGTAGGTACGTAGGTACCTACTTACCTCATACGTAGGTACTTACCTCAGCAAGCACAGTTAGTAAGTTTAAGTAGGTACCTACGTACCTACTTAAACTTACTGTACGTGAAACGGTAAGCGAGTATCGTAAGTATAGAGTATAGAAAATGCTTTGAGGTAGGTATGCTTTATATACGATCTACGTATATAAAGCATACCTACATCAAAGCATTTTCTATACTCTATAATAAATAAATAAATAAATATTGGTGGACAATTCACACACAACACCATCTGACCCCAAACTAAGCAAAGCTTGTGTGATGGCGGCCAGATAGCTGATATAATACTTATATAGTTTTAAATACATACTTATTATACATAGAAACACCCTACTATACTTACGATACTCGCTTACCGTTCCAAGCAATCATAATATAAAATATTATCATACTCTCTCAGATACCAAATAATCATATCATACAGACCCTAAGGAACAAAAAGTGCTTACTGCAACTAAACAAAAACACTTGATCAATACTTGAATACTTGTAAACACATTTCTCCCTCGCAAGGGTGTAGTGTTGATACGGATGTAATGACATAAATGGGGACGACTCTCGGCTCTCGACCCGTGTTTGGGGGATATTAGCGAAAATATAATTGGTGTTGCATTGCTCTTATTTGGTGCTTTTTGATTCTTCTGACATGTTCTATACTATGATTAAAAAATACTCGATAATAGATAGATACATAAACATACTTAAATTAGATTTGTACTGTTGCGATTATGTGCAGAGGTCGTGAACCGAGAACCATGCTTTCTCAGTTATTCTATCGGCAAGTAAACATTTGGAAACGACACTGTATTCGATTGCAAAGATATTACTAGTCATTGGAAATCTCCGGGTGGAAAATGTGGTGTTTAAAAAATGATTTCTACTCTTTATATCAAATGTGTAGCTATGTGCCAATGTTTTGATTACTGTTAGACGAACTTAGGGGCGCAGTTGGAAGTGATTATATCCAAAGAGTGGTAGATCGTGTATTCTTCTACCCCAGCCTAGGATAAATATTTCTGTAGTGAATACAGATCTTATGATGTTTATCACAAATATGTATTTACAATTGTATTAAATACTATACAGTTGTCTAGCGCCTTGTACGTTTTACTTTAGGGGCTAGATAGTATTGTGAAGAATATTATTACTAATTATTTTTATCTAAAGGAGTCAGTCCTTCTTGTTCGTCTTAACTCTTATTTAAAAAAAAAAAGGTTTGACTTAGAAACTGGAGACAGCAAATTAAATTACAGTCGTTTTCCGGATATTTACTCAAAGCATTAGGCACTTTTATTTTCATTCTTTTAAAACGCCTCTGCACGAATTCACGATGATTTTTTGTCATCTGTTGCCCAAACGTATTTAGTTTCCTTAGACTTATTTATACAATTACGATTTTCATGCGCCTTTTCATCCAGAACTTTCCGTACGAATTCTCCGGAACAGCGAAACGGTCCAGGTTTATACTACCTTCACTCCGGAGTCCGTCTCATAAACCGAACTCGTAAACTCTTCGTTAGCCATAATTTACACTGACAATTATCGTGTAAATCAGTCGGCCATATTGTTTTAATGAGTTTTTCTAAATGGCGCCCGGACAGGTACATTTGTCGCGTTTTGTTAACGATTGTATTGAATTATTGTGGTGTAAAACTGTTCTGTGTCTGGTCTGTGTGTTGGGACGAGGCGTGTGTGTGGTGATAAAGTTGTAGAGAAATTGATACAATCGAAGTGTTTGGATCTTGTGGGACAAGAGAATTAAATGAGTTTTTACTGTTCTTAATTTGTGGGAATTTTAAAATTCAAATTAAAGGGAAAGAATTTAGTAAGAACATTACAATGACTTACGTTTTACTAACTATCGTTGTGTTTTCCAAGAGTTTTCTAACATTTAGCTGTTTTATTTGAAACCAGCTGTACCCTGCGCGTGTTGCTTCGCCACCTGTCCAAAATTGGTCGTACTAACTGAAAAACCTTCTTTGCCTCATGCACTACAACTTTGCTAAAAATCGTCACATGATCAAATGCACAGTTTACAATCCAGAAAAGGACATATAGACAAACATTCGTTTTTGTATATAGGTGTAGATAGCAACGCGTTCACAATACCGCTAATTTTGCATCCCTACGCATGACGTGATTTCAACTTTTCTGCTCACTTTACATAGTTACATAGGTACTTCAAAATGCTCCTTTTTACTTTACCATTACTTTCCTTCTAATTGTTTGATCATCGTCGTCGTAAAATATATAGGTCTAGTCGTCTAGTAGCATCCCGCAGTTTCCCTCGCGTAGTTCCCGATGTCGTTGTTTTTTTGGGATAAAAATTTGGCTATGTGTTATTCAGAGTATTTACCTATGTACCAAATTTCATTTAGATCCCTTCAGTAAGTATTTTTTACTTGACAAAGTAAGAAGCATCTTAACAAATATACTAATTTTGCATTTATAATATTACTAGCAGCGCTCTGTAGTTTTACCAGCGCAGTTCCCGTTGTTTTCCGGGATAAAAAGTAGTCTATGTGTTCTTCCAGATCGGTATTCCAAATTTCAACCCGATCCGGTTATACATTACGACATGATTGAGCAACAAACATCTAAATATCCAAACATGTTCATTTTATAATATGAGTAGGTTTAGGATAATTTACACAACTTCACCAACCCTCAGAATACCCCCACGACATGGAAGATTCCCATATCCCGCAGGCATTGTGCTAATTGGCACGCCATGATTGATGCCACAGGTCCAGATTTGTGGGCCATTGTGGACCATTGTGGGCCACGGGGCCTTGTTCTATTGTTCTCGCTCGATGGGAGTGGGTACCGGTGAATGAGGCGAACGGGTATTGTAGTTTGAGAGATTTAGGTTTAAGTCAAGAGTTGTTAGATATTCTATAGATTGTATGTTTTGTATTATACAATACAGTTTGTATTGTAAATTCTGCAGAAGCTGTAATGTAGTTTATCTTTTACAAAAGAAATGGGATTTATTTATTGCTGTTTATTGACACGTTATATGGACATACATATATGGCTGTGCGTAGGCATGAGCATTTTATAAGTAAAATAAATAAAGGAACAACATACCACCGATGATACTCGTACTCGTAAGTGCAGTGTTTAAGATGAAGCTCGTCAATTTCAAAAAGTTTAGTACTATTTATAAAAAGTGTTGGTATTTGTATCCTTGTCGAGACTGCACAACACACTACGACGGACGATTGATTAAGCTGTTCGACAAGCATCGAATATTAGAGCGAGGTGTCATTTCATTATCAGCCGAAAAAAGTCTTATACACGCCTTGGTACTGTTCAACGTTTTTAACTCGTTTAAATTCAAAACTATTAATCATTATTGGAACACGAAGAGTACAAATCATTACCTAGTAGCACTGCACTCCGTTCGTCACCCAGAGATATATTATGACTTATGACTCCATGTTCTGTAATGTCTCTGGAACTTTACTGGTGTGCATAATAAAGTGTTTATGTCTGTTTATATCTAATACAAAGTTCTGTTTCGGTTCCAGGTGTTGAAGTACTGCGAGCACCTGCACGGGAAATGGTACTTCAGCGAGATCCGAGCGATCTTCTCCCGCCGCTACCTGTTGCAGAACGTGGCCATCGAGATGTTCCTGGCTAGCAGGAGTAAGTCACTCATCTATTTTTCCTTTTCATAAGCTTTGATTCTACTTGCCCTGTATGGTATGGGACAAATCTTGCAAGTTAAATTAGAACCACTTCCTGTCGTTGGATTAGGTTGAAATTTGGTATACTGACGTAACTTCGGTGACAATGCAATAATATGGTACTTATCTTCGTTTTAGAGCATTTCAATAAAACCTGTTTTTTTAATATTTTTATAATTTAAATTTTGATACACTTGTGAATGACAGTTATCTCACCCGACTTTAATCGACAATGCGGTCAACCATGTAGCGCGTTTCACTGAGAATTAAATGGTTATTTCTGAAATAAGTTTCCAAAATAAAGCACTACATGCTTTATTCGTAGTATCACTTAGTTTACGATTTCAAATACTTAAAACATAGTATAAAAAATCCTAATATTATTTGCCGTGATAAAATATAAATTTTATTACGTCTTAGCTTACTCAAATTAACCTACCATCTTTATATTTGTCCGCTTCGTAGTTGTTGTTGTATAATTATTCCTGAAAGAACATTGGTATTACTTCAGAATAAAAGTAACCTAAGTATGTGGCATTACATACTATAATATATCTCCGTAGTCTATACTAATATTATAAAGAGGAAAGATTTGTTTGTTTGTTTGTAATGAATAGGCTCCGAAACTACTGGACCGATTTCAAAAATTCTTTCACCTTTGGAAAGCTACATTATTCCCGAGTAACATAGGCTACGGCAGATGCGCTGCAGTTGATATCTAGGTTATTATTCGAGCGAAGCCGGAGCGGGCCGCTAGTTTCAAAGAAATCTGTTAAGCTGTACAAATGTAGCCGTGAAATGTAGAGTAGAAAGACGTCCTATTTTCCAGATACATACATATTTATATTACTGGGATTTTCGCAAAAACTGTACCAACTGTCACGATCCTAGGACGATCAATACCAGACACCATAAACTAATTATAATTACTTGTACGTTTCAGCGTCGATATTCTTCGCGTTCCCCGACCAGAGCACGGTGAAGAAGGTGATCAAGGCTCTCCCGCGCGTCGGCGTCGGCATCAAGTACGGCATCCCGCAGACCAGGTCAGTGGCTTTATGTTGTTGGACTCCTCGCTTGTGACGTCACACGCCAGTGAGCGACGTGCGATTCTGTGATGTCACACTGATCGTATGATACAATCAAATCCAGTTTGGAACGTCGACCGACGTCAGATAATAAAATAATCTATTTTCTCCGAAAAAAAAGGAAAAAATTACTGTAATTAAAAAAAAATCATACAGTCAAATTTCGTAAAAAACTATCACTGAGTCGAGTCATCCTGATAAATAAGAGTAAATTTTAGTTTCTTGTTCATATTTTGTGAAATTGCCTCACCGATTTCGGTGAACGTTATATGGGACCACTTCTGAACTATTAATATTATCTATCGAACACAAAAAGGACCATTAAAATCGATTAGCAATTGGCTATCGCTTGACATACGTACAAAAAATACAATGGAATTGAGAGCCTCCTCCATTTTTGAGGTCGGTCAAAAGTAGTGTGTGATAGCTCTACGTATCGAATACAAGTCGGAAGATGCTAGACCCTCCCCAAATAGGGAGGTAGAGCAATCTCGTCAAGGATCGCAGGTCGTTCCTTGATCTTCTCAAGTACAAATAATGACGACAGGCCAATCCGGGGACATGTCGTCTAGTTTCTCATAAGTAAGCTCGCTGAAAACCTTCCTACACCGTATGTTTGATATGCACCGTATGCTTCATGCAGAGTGGAAAATGCAGAGAGAACTTTTGAAAATGGTTTATTTGTGAGCCATATAAGAATTCGCAGTATGTCCTAGCCAGATGTATCGTTAACGAATAGGTTTAGGAAAACGATAACTTAAAAAAATGGAAATATTTACTAAAATTAAAATCATAAACTAAAAAAGTAATTTTCTTAATCTATGTATGGTGCTGCCATCTGTTCTCATAAGTAGAAACTAATTAGTAAGGTACGCGTTCTTGCAGGTCGAGCGCGAGAGCCTTCGTCGAACTCGGGGGATTTTTACTGATCGCTAACGTTTTAGTTTGATTGATCGCGGTAGATGGAGTTAGTAGTATATAAATTTATCATTGTTTGTCACAAACCCGAAATAATAGAAAAACTCTCGTTGTTTATGTAAATGAGACAAATAATTTTATCTGCCAGACGTTGTCAAGGACGGGATTTTCTCTTCATATTTCCATAAGAAGAGCTCTCAATCCAAATTTTATTTTTAATTTTGATTATTTTTTTATGTTGGTACTTGAATTTCAATACAACTCACTCAAAACTAAACTTAATGTAATTTGGTAAATTATAAATTTAAACTAAAACTAAACTCAATTCTATTAGAATATTTCTAAACTACTTTTTCGAGTGATCTTACTTTGGGAACTAACGTACATAAATTCTGCCGTACTTCTTATGAAACACTAGCGTCGTTCCGCGCTTTTACCCGCGTTTTTCTCTTTCCCGTGATAAATGTGCTATTCCAAATTCTGACAGTAGTCTGTCAGAATTTGGAATACGATTTGGTTTCGACGTGATTGAGCAACAACCATCCAAACTTTTGCATTTATAACATTAGTAGGATGATCTTACTTGTCTGGTAGAGATCGCTCTGATCCAAGCGATAAGGCCGCCAATTAAAGTTAATAGTATGTTTTTATAGTACAAATTATACACACTTCAACCTGTTCTTGTGGCTTTTATAAAAAGAGTTGTTGTTTTGTATAGTAAGTAATTAGGAAGGGAAATAACTTTTTTCATACGATACTAGGTATATTTCATGTAAAATTCAAAGGGTTAGATCTAAGTTCTGTTTTGATAAGCAATTCCTTGCCTAAGTATAGGTTTCTGTATCCACAATTATTTTGTTCTAAGTTTCGTATATGTCATTCCAAGTTTAAAACACTAGAATTATTTTTCTTTTACGAGTAAATATCATAACAGTTTCTTTAAAACCAACACTAAAAATGTAATTAAACAGTTTTATCAATCGTGAGGATGTAGGTTCGACTCCCGCCTACTCGTACACCACTTTAATATTTTTTACGTGTAAATAGATGTACGAATGTGTTATCATTACTAGCTTTAACGGTGAAGAAAAATATCGTGAGACAACCGGTGTGTTCCATGAAATACATCTTTTTAGGACATGTGACATCTCCCACTTCGCACTTGGCCAGCTTGGTTGATTTTGGCTTGATTCTCTCCTTGTGAGAGAAGGCTACGAGCCCCAGCTGTGGGAGGGGGGAACATTAAGTAGGCTGCTGATGAATAAACATAATCCAAAGGTATTTTATTTGATGTTTGTTAACTACCGAGATAATTTAATATTTTTTGCAAGAAAACAAGACATTAACAATACAAATATGCAGTATTTAAGGCGATAACAACTAGGTGTTTATTTTGGTTCCAACATGTCTGTGAAAAAAAAAACTAATTCATTTTCAAAACAACTCACTTATAATTCAATCTTTCCTCACAGCATATATCTTTATACATTTGTAATTTAATATAAGTATGTACAAATATCTACCCTGTAATAAATACAATACAATCACAATATAAAAATACAATGTATAAATACTATGTAGATATATAAACTATATAGTACAAAAATGTCGTATAACTTTCTAGCATTCTCCATGTACAACTAAAACATAAAAATGTAATTATTTATCTTAAGATTATGTCGTCACCTTTATTTCTAAAACACTTAAAACCTATGGAATGCATTATCAAAATGGTAACTATAATACTGATCACAAAACACGAATAACATTAAAAATACCTAAACAGTTCATAATGTGTAACGCCGCCGCGACGGACAAGTACCAGGCACGCAGTAAATGCTAGTAGTTTATTCAGTCTGAAGTCTTTTCACCTCTCTGCATCCACGGAAGCTCGTTCTTTTCCAACGACACAGCCGCGCCGGCGCTGTGCCTCCTCTGCACTTTGGAATTCGTTCCCTCTATGCTAAATCTCTTTTCTTTCGTATAACCTACTTCAGGATCTATCTCCTTCTTCTCGTCGTCAAACTGTCTCATAATCTCTGTCAGAGACTTTCCTTTCGTCTCTGGCAGGAAGAATAAGCAATACGCCGCTCCTAACAATGCACATATTCCAAACAAATATAAGGTACCGTTGCTTGTCAACAAATTCTCCATTTGCGGGTATGTTTTTATATTGAAAAATATGAGTACGTAAGCACAGCAGGATGTCGCTCCGGACATAACACCTCGTATGTCTTGTGGGTAGAGTTCTCCTGACATTATCCAAGGCAGTTGTAGGAAGCCGACCATACTGAAGGATACATGCAGTAAGACACAGGCTAATTTAACTAGAGGCGGGCCGTTCAGAGTGTCGCATACTGCGGCTCCAAGCATCGCCATACCGAGCAGTAGACCAGACACAGCAGCCAAAGTCTTTCTTCTAAAACTATTGATGAGACAAGCCCCAACCGCTCCCATGAAGACTCTCACTCCACCGACGATGATCGAAGCTGTGAACTCATTAACACTGGTCCCAACTGACTTGAAAAAGTCAACAGCGTAGTACAAAATTACGTAGATCCCAGACATTTCTTGGAATATAAAGAATACTATCAACAAAACGAAAGGTTTCAGAACCTTTCTGCGCTTGAAAAGACCGAGTTTTTGCTTGAAAGTCATTGATTCGTCTGATTTTCTGTCTTTTGTGAATTCCATGAGTTCTTGCTGAGCAGTGCTGTTGTTTTGTCGGAGCCAGAACATAGCGTTGTAGGCTTCTTTCATTTGTCCCTTTGAGGCTAGCCACAGCGGTGATTCCGGAGCGAAGTACATGAGGAAGGGGGTGAGAAGTGAAAACCCAGCGCAAATGGCGGCCACCTTCCTCCAGTGCACGAATGCTCCCAACGCGTAGACCACGAAGATCCCAGTAGATACCAGCCCGGGTCCCAACGCGCTGAGCACTCCCCGCTTCTCGGGAGTCGTGATCTCGGCCACGTAGATGTAGGAGACTGTTGACATACCTGGAACAAATTTAAATAAAATAATATTAAACAAATGAAGAAAAACAAATACAGGCCTCGTGGCTTAGTTGGTAGTAAGTCTGCCAGCGAAGCCGTGGGTCGTGGGTTCGATCCCTACCCAGTAGGTGATTATTTGTGTGATAAAAAGTATTTGTTGTGTGTCTGGGTATTTCTATGTATGTTAATTAGGTATTTACAACTAGACATATAAGTATTATCAGCTATCTGCTATCTGGCCCCCATAATACAAGCTTTGCTTAGTTCGGGGACATTTCACACAACAATATCTGATGGTGTTGTGTGTGACATGTCCACCAATATTTATTTTAAAATTCAAAATCTCTTACAAGTCTTTCGAGACGGATTTTAGAATTAAATAATAATGCGTAGTATTTAACATAGTTGTCAATTATTTTCTCCGGCTCTTAAAATATATTTTTAGCTCCTAAGTTATGCTTCTTGTTAATTTTGGCAATAGAAACATTTGCTACGGTAGAACGGTGGCACACGTGACGGCACTGACTTGCTGGCGTTCAGTTCAACAAACTAAACAACACAACAGATTGGTAAGACAATAAGAACCCTTGATGTAAGTTTTACTTATAAATAAATAAATATTGGTGGACAATTCACACACAACACCATCTGACCCCAAACTAAGCAAAGCTTGTACTATGGCGCCCAGATAGCTGATATAATACTTATATAGTTGTAAATAGATACATCCAGACACAGTACAAATATTTGATTTCATCACAGAAATATTTGCACTGGGTGGGAATCGAACCCACAACCCTCGGTTTCGCAGGCAGAGTTACTACCTACTAAGCCACGAGGCCAGTCACTTCTCTGTTTTCTACATAGAACATAGACTAATTGAAACAATACATTGGTATACATGGTATCGAGGCGGCTATGTTTGACGATTCTAACAGTATCTCTAGGAATTTCGAGGATACAATATTTTTGTGGTAGACTTAATGGGAAAGAATCGTCCGTAGCTTGGGCAGTAGTGAAACTGTTACTACTAACCGATAGTGAATCCAGTGATGAACCGTCCCACGCAGAGGAAGACGTACGTCTCCGAGAAGGCTATGACGAGCCAGCCGATCAGGTTGGGAAGCAGGATGGACTGCAGTAGCAGGCGACGGCCCACGGCGTCTACCATCATGCCGCCGAGCAGCGCGCCGATTGGGTTCGATATTACGCCCAGACTTGCTGGAAATTACAAAGAAGGATATTAAGGAGCATAATATCATTATATATCTGAACTAATATTAGAAGTATAAAGCTGAAGAGTTGTATTTGTTTGAACCCGCGAATATCAAGAACTACTGGATCGATTTCAAAAACTCGTTCACCGTGCGATATGTACGTGATCCTCGAGTGCTATAGACTTATGTACCACGAATGAACTACCGCTGCTAATAAATAATCATCAAACATTTTAGTGGCCTACGTATATTCTAAATTCGAAAGTTTAATTACTTAAATTTGAAAAAAATTTAAATATCCGGAAAAGGGGTAACTAAAGCAAATTGTAGGACGAGCTGATAGTCCATCTTTACAAACTAATGTTATTGATTTGACAACCTTCTAGTCATAACCAAGAGTAGGACCCTGTAATTATTTTTGCTCTGCGTTGTCTGGTTATTGCTATAAAAAATCATCTTATAGTATATTCGTATTTCTGTCATGTAGCCTTACTCTACGGTAATATTTTTCGATAATTTTTGCCCCTAATTTTACAGACCAACTTTAACCACGAGTAATCAGTTACAAGATTCATGCAGAATCACTGCTTTGACCAATTTTGTGTTTTGCTTACCAATGCTTTGTGTTCAGTCGAAATCATATTTTCTTCAGAATTTGAATTAATGCTAAAAGTTTGAACGGGTTAATACTTTTCGTAATTACTGATTTTAGGCAAACTGTCAGCATACATTGTTTTTGTCATAATTTTTATTTGCGCAATTTTGTTTGTAGTCACATTATTTTCTGTTTTATTACTTCGAATTGTTTACTGTCAAAACTTAATAGTGTTTCAACATAATATCCCTTCACTGAAAAAAACTTAAGTAAATATATCTAACTAATTAACGATACGTAGATTTGTTCTTATAGTATTGAAGGTCGAAACAATTAAATGATAATTTATAATATAATTGTCTGTATTTATTACCATGTTGAAACACAATATTTGTCATAATATTGTACCATATTTGTTTTCTGCAATATAGTTGCAAGGAAGGATGGAAGGAAATGAGACGTAAAACAATCAGAACAACATAGAAACAAAGTAATCAGAGGAAAAAAAACAAAAGAGCTGATACAATTCGAGCTTAAAAAAAAAGATAGAATACAAATATTTGTGATGAATAAACGGTACTAGTATACAGTAAATACCTTGGAAAGCGCATCGAGGCAAACAGAAGCAGAGGTCTAAACAAACACTCCGAAGAAATATTGACTCAAACATAGAACATTTCATACAAAGAGAAATTTCGTCATTTTTTAAGCTAGAAACTTTTAACTTATTTTTTTCCTTGTAATAGATTAAGTAAGGCGCGGGCTTCATCGGGGAAGGCAACTAGAAATGTATAACTGTATTAATATTATTTATGACTTCTGACCACACTTTAATTATTCTTCTTCAAGTGTTACAGTTAGATTAAGGTTCTTTTTAAGTATTTTTTCTTTAAACACTCGTAGTTTCAAATTCCTCCCTCGTGGGTTTCGCACCCTACATTTGGTTGATAAGGGCGTTATCAACGAGACAGTCGATCATACATATGTTGAGCACGCCACTATTAACCGTGTGTACACAGCGGTATCTTGTTTGTTGCTGGTATTTGTGGCAAATAATCATTGCCACTGGTTTGCTGCGTGTGATGAAATAGTTTTATTTTTTAGCGAAACTAGAACAAATATAGGAATAGTAACATTATATTTGCTTTGCTGTAAACCAGGGGTCGCCAACGCGCGGCCCGCGACCTGTCAAAAGTGCGGCCCGCTTGTAACTACTTTATTCACCATGTGACCCATGGCTCTCGAAACGTTGCCGAACCCTGCTGTAAATGATGTACGAGTTTTTCTGAAATTATTAGTACCCTTCAAACCAGTACTCAGCGACTTTTATAGAGGTATATATATATTACAGCTTGGCGGAAGAGTAACTGGCAAAGGTGTAACTTCTCCAAGAAAGAGGTTGGAATCCACATTTGACATTCGTGTTGTGAAAATGTGGAGCACTCTTTATGACTGTTTGCTTCCAGATGAGACAATCTGGATGTCGTCTTGAAATCTAAAGTAACTAGTTATCTTCTAGGTTAGTCATGCTCCATACTATGCTCGGTATTTCTTAATATCAGGCAATTCCTGGTCAACGGCTAGCTAGCCTTTATTGTGTAGATAGTATATTATAGTTTGATTTGATCTTGAAAAACGGACTACATATATTAATTTTAATGAATTTACCTAACTATCTGGTTTTCAAAATCCTTTGAATAACCTTTGAATGTTATTTAAATCCAAAAAAACGTCCTCGTTTTTGAACTTTTAACTACATATTTTGTGCATTGTTTCAGACCATTTATAATCATGCACATTATTACCTACTTTAGTTGGGAGTAAATTGCATTTTTATGCAATAAATTCGTTGTTTTTGCATCAGAGGTCACCTTTCACCATCTATTTTTTGTTGTTTTGCACATTGAACTGCACTTGAAACAGTTATAGTCCGAGAGCTGGCTGCTAATTTTGGGTAGGTATTTGAGGCAAGCTGAAAACTTGTTACATACTTCTCCTGTTATTATACCCTAACACAGAGGTGTAGACCTGGTTGGTGAGTAGTGAGGCAAAATGAATCCCTCAATTTAAATCACATGGCAGGCAGAAAATCCCACCAAAATAATCTGTTTTTCCGCGAATCCCAGTTTAACCCCAATAAAAAAAACAAGTTGAAAAGTTAAAAAAAACAAAAAACAACAAAAAAACATTTTTGCACACGTCTGTCAATTGTAAGCCCCCAATTAAATTATCTGGCTTGTTATTTTTTTATTATTTAACCATGAAACTACAAGATACATAATTTTTTTTATGTAATTGAGTGACAAGACGAGCAGGATATCTGTCTCAGGGTAAGAACCATGCCTGCCTGCCCATAACAGCACAGTGACACGCAGCTATTGGAACGTGAAGAGTCCAAATTATTACCTAGCACCGCACTGCGCTCATCACCCGGACATATAAGGTGTTATACCTCCATCCACACAGTTATTTCTCTGGAAACATTACCCTTCAAACCGGAACACAGTAATGTTTGATAATTCCATACTGCCTCAAACACGTTAATAAAAAAAATCAAAATGTATGGATTCATTTTGACCTACAACTCACAAGCCAGGTTTACACCTCCGTGTTGGGGTATAACAGGAGAGCTGTGTGACAAGTTATCAGCTTGTTTTAAATACCTACCCAAAATTAGCAACCAGCTCTCGCAATATTAGTGTCAGCAATTAATAGTGTTTATCAACAAATCAATATTTGTTTAAAACATTGATAAAACATGAATAGCTCTGTAGCTGTGCAAATATTTGACCTCATACAGCAGACAAAGCAGCGTATGTATATATGTATATATATAGCTCTATTCAATGACCTGAAAAGTTTGTTTCTGTATCGTTTTGGCACGGTTTCAGAAACAAAAATAAACCGTAAACACACCGTGTTTACAGATTCCATTCAGTGTAGTTTGTGTGTGTATCGCTTTCTTTCTTCATTAAACCAGACTTAATAATGATTACGTATCATTTTAGATTCGAGTGGTGATATATTTTGTTTTGACTCTGTTAAAAGCAAAAGAAAATATTTATTGGTGATGACTTTGTTTGAAATTTTAGACGCTGGCTTTTTGAAAGTACGATTTTTCTTTTCAGTTCCTGTTTTGTTGTATTAATTACAGAATTAATTTTAATGACAATAATACTTCTTCAAAACTGTGATAAAATTATGTTGAGTGAAGTAAAGTAAACTTATATAGTTTTTTGTAGTGGTAGGACTCTTGGCAGAGTCCGCCTGGGGAAGGACCACACCTTTGCCAGTTATTCTACCGCCAAGAAGTAATGTGCAAACATCACTGTGTTCCGGTTTGAAGGGCAATGTTTCCAGAGAAATTACAGGGCTTAGAGATTTGGACTCTTCATGTTCCAATGGCTGCGTGTCACTGTGCTGTTATGTGGCAGGCATTTTGCTTACCATCAGGCACATGCCCTGCTCGTCTCGTCACTCTTTATTGAAAAAACAAAAAAATAATACTAGAGGTCCACCCCGTCTTCGCCCGTAGTACCTACATAATAGCACTCAGTACATATCTAACAGTGAAGATTATATGCCGTTTTGATTTTGAGGTTCAGTAGTTCCTGAGACTAGCGCGTTTAAAGAAAAAATCTATTCAGCTTTATAATATTAGTGTACAATATACATATTTAATAGGTAAAGTATTGGATAAAAAACTAGTCTAAAGGTGTTAGTAATAAAAATCAAGTATTTCAACTCACCGATCCAAGAAGCCTGTTCAAACGTTATCATGGGGTATTCGTGAGTGTACTGAGGCAGCAGAACGGCTGAGAATCCCTGGCAGAATCCCACCGATATGTTGATGGACTGCGCTGCCAGAGCCGCCAGGACCTGAAAATATACAAGGAGTAGTGTGAAACATCAGTGGGTTCTGGTTTAATGGGAAATGTTTTTAGAGAAGAGAGGGTTTAGAGATAAAACATCTTATATATCTGGATGACAAGCGCGGTGCAGTGCTAGGTAATTATTTGCGTGATACTGTGCTATCATGAGCCGGTGTGTTGCTTACAATCAGGCACATGTTCTGATTTCTTTTTAACTTTAAACCTTTGGTATTAATTATATAGGGGCAAAGTTATAATAACAGATTTTAATAGATCTGTATGATGTATTTTTTTGGTCGCAATATGTTTAGTCTATGTCCGTAAGCTAATAACTCACTTCTTTTATACCCATTTGAACTTGTATGATATTGTTTTGAAGTTAGTTTTGTTTCTTGTCAAAATATTTTGCAAATAATGTATTTTCGGGCCAAATGTGTACGGGCCATTTGATATATTGCGTGGACGCGGCGTTATTCAGCAAGGAAGAGTCAACAGTAAACCTAAACAGTGTAAAAATACACAAGAGGACTTGTAGGGAACTCCGACTACAGCCGAAAGAATGATTCGGTTTATTGAGCAAGAGTGTTGGCAGCGCGCCTGGCCGCGTCAATAGCCCCGTCTGACTGTCTTCCACGCCATCGATATAAATCAATGGATGTGCCCTCCCAATTTTCAGGCGCACGGAATTATGTTATCGTTGGAAAGAGTGAGCTCACTCTTTCCATTTTAGTCGATTGTAGGAAGCGGTGAACGTCGGACGTTTACACCTATCGCTATTCGTCGTCAACAACCAAAATAAGTAGAACCGCAACATACCTCGCCGCTAGCGATTCTAGGGGTTAAGTTGATTGGTAGTTTTAAACCACTCACGCTACACACATAGACGCAGTTTCTTAACAATTTCAAGTGCTCAGGGCACATCTTTTGATTTATATCGATGTTCCACGCAACATTCGTTTGCTTTCAGTGATGCGAAAGTATTTACAGAACAATGTAATCAATGACGTCACTTCCTTTCATAAATCAACAGTTTTATTTTTCTCCGCGTCTTTAGATATATTTTTACGTCAATCGAAACCCACATGGTGTTTATTGACATATGTGTGTTTGATAAAATGTCTGCTTGCCGATGTACGCCTATATTATTTGATTGCCTAAGGAAACTTTCCAAGAATATTCTATAATATTTTTTTTTGGCTATCGGCGAGAACTTGGATCTTCTTAATACCGTTTTTCTATTTATTACATGTACTACCGTCTCTGTCTCTCTTTCGTTTCGTGCCAAATGTTAGAGAGCTATACCTAACTAAGACATTAGAAGTTTCATTTCATTTGGTGGGGAGGTCCAGGCAGACTTCAAAGGCATAGAACGAAAGCAGATTATATAAGCCTGGGAATATTTACTCACTGTAAGATAATTGCATATGTTTTTTGACTAGTTATTTTAAGATACCTTTAGCAGTTGTTCTCAAATTGCGTCTACTTTATAGTCAAGTTTGGGATAACACGGAAGGCGCAAGCCCCTACAAGCCTTGCTAACTAAACTTACGCACATACGAGTATTTCTGAAAGCAAACAATTGTGACTAGTAAATGATGCTGTCTGTACATATAGCGTTGAAAACAAAAACTAAAGTCCAACACATCCCTGATGACTATAATAGTAGCGTATTACCGACTATGTCACACGTAGTTACGCCCCACTCGACATCCGCAGATTTGCTACCAATCACTATTGTGACCAAAATTATTCGCGAAATTAACTTTTTTTTGCTGACCGACCAATGATAACCGAATTCTGCGATCATGGAAATTTTATGGGTTCATTGACATGTATTACGATTATTTTAACTATAGCCTGTATTTAGTTACCGTTCGGTTTTACTGGTCTGACGTGAAAGGTCATGTTTGATAACGAACAATGGTGTAAGTTGCAAATCAACTTATGTAGGTCCGGTCAAGGGGCGTATTTCGTTGAATTTGTTTACCGTTACACGATTTGAAATTACGATTTTGTAATACATTTTTTGAAGTAGACAAGTAGTACTATAACGGATAGCACTTAATTTTGAAATAGTATGCGTTCGCTATAGTACAATATCGTTTGAGGAAACGTATGCCGACTGTTAACCGTCATTTGGTCAGCATGCTGGATTGAGATGTTGAATTACTCCTTGCCAAGAAAGTAAAAGATATCAAGAAGAGTAATATGGAATCACAAACAGATACTTAGAAATGGATGTATATAATATTAAAACTGTAGTGCAATTAATCAGAATAACAAAATATTTGAATCTGATTGACCGGAGTATATGGATCTCTTCTAAGTAGATTATGTCCGCAAGCTAACAATCAAACCGACAATTATTTTTGTAAGTACTTATGTATGATTAACTATTTTTAAGAACGTCATCAAAAGCAACCAGCAGCGGTGCCGTCCCCTCACGTGGTGGTAACTGCGAGAACACGTGAAGGGACAATCATAGCCCATGATGGGGTACTAATTGTAGATCCACGTCGCATGCCGTCGCGCCTGGCTGACTGTCTCGGGCCTTTCGGAAGATTACAGCGTTTTGTCAACTATTATAGGACTGGGGTTTTTCAGTTTCAACTAGATTACGTCTACTCGTTTTTGATTGAAGAATTTATTTTTCAACAAGTTTTTTTTTCATCTCTATAAAAAAATACTATAAAAAACATATTCACAATATGCAAAAACTGTGACATGAATGCATATGGACGTTAATTTGATTTATTAAGTACGATCAAAATCAGATCGTGTTGATAAAGTTTTTAACGCAAAGCCTTGGTAAATGATTTATTAGGACATTATACCCGTTTATGTATCAATTACCTGAGCAGTAAAAACTTACAAGTTGAAGAATTCTTCTACCAAGTTATCAGTTTTTTTTTATTGTTGCTATGTGGCATGATTTAATAGCTAATTTTCGTAAAGTTGCTGAAAAAAAACAAGTGTTATACTAGTAAATGTGTTGGTCGCGGTGATATGGTAGGAGATGCCAAACTTACCTTTTAGCTGCTTCTTTGCTCTATGTTTTGCTATTTACGATTTTATTATTATATTTACTGTGCCCCGCGGTTTATCCGCGAAGTTCCTATTTCCGCATTTTAAAAACAAAAAAGTACTAATGCTCTATTCCATACTATAATCCAACCATGTTACAAATTTCAACACAAATCCGTACAGGCGTTTTGATGTGAGTTGACCAAAAAAATATCCAAACATTAATTATTATACCTTTAAACGAGCTATTCTTGTACCTATATAAATATGTATATATATATAGAATCTGAATCTCGGAAACGGCTCGACGGATTTTCATGAAATTATGTATGCAGGGGATTTCGGGGACGATAAATCGATCTAACTAGGTCTTATTTAAAAAAAACGCATATTATGCGCGTTTTTACACAATGAAAAACTGTCACATTAGACATTAGAATGTGAAGGTAAATTTCGCCGCATGACGCGACAGCATAATTAGCTCAGACGGGAAGTCGGGCGCTCATAGCGTTCACGAATTAGTAGCTCCTGGTTCGAATCCAGACGGGTTCTCTTTTTTTTTAAATGTTTTTTTTTAAGAAAATCTTTTTCTTGGAGTCTCTTATCTGTAGGTATCTAAGTATATTTAGTATTTAAACCGAGCAAAGCTCGGTCACCCAGGTACTATTTATAATATCAGTAGGATTTATATGCGTTGCCCGATTCAGTATTTTCTGACGGATAAATTTTGGGTAGACACGCAATTTACACCGAAATCGAGTGAATTTGTTTCCTTTATTACGTGAGCGCATTTTATTGAAAGCCTTATTTATCATCGCTTAACAACAGGCGAAATAGCATTTCATGCACAACCGCAACATTTACTATGAAACTATCAAGTTGGATGTAAATATCTGGAAATATGCAATTTTATTTCATAAAACGTTTACTGGTAAAAATAAAACCTGCTACATAATAAAAGTCAACTTATCATATAAGCCTGAGCTGAAATATTATGCTGAAACGACTTTTACTATTTATAGTAGTCTATTAATCAGACTGCAAGTTTCCTGTACTATTTTGTTAAGTACCAAGTTTTAGACGAATTTGCAAGTATAATGAGTAGGCACCAGACAATTAGCATTTATTTGCACATTTATATGTTGTCTGCATTATTTGGCCTTTGTTAATATTTCTATTATTTTTGTTTATCATTAACAGGTATGAAAATGTACCTAATTGCGAAATTTAAATGCTGCATAGATGCAGAATTAATGTTTTATTTTAATAACCAGTTTTACAGCCTCCTGTATCATGTAATTGTAAAGTTATCAAACAATTGATTAGAAAAGGTGTATAATTTGATCGAATTGTTTATTTCTTTATGACTTACAGTGAGCCTAGCTCCGATAGAGTCGAAGTAAACTTGTATAGAGGCGTACATTCCGCGCGTCGACACTACTAATCTGTACCCGTCCTTTCTTCACCGAGGCAATGACTACAGCATGTGGGTCACACTCGATATATAAAGTCTTCGTGATGTTTTAACACCATGGAACTGTGATATTGACTACAAGGATTATGGAAAAGACACATAGTATGACTTCGACCTGTGGTTTCGTTCACTACATACTCATGATAAATAATGTGGCATTGTGGCTCTAGAATGTTCTATTAATGTTCTAGTATTAATTGATAATGGTATCTTTTAACGTGTCGCCTCGGAATAGGTTCAGCCTATTGAGAAGTGTTTTAGAATAGACCTTATGAATGTAACAAAAGTAGCGCGCCAACGTAGTAATACGTTTGTTACCTGGAGTTATATTATGATACTTTTCTTCGTTGCTTAGTAATTTTACTGGATACAAAACACGGTAAAGCTTTTAGATCACTACTAGGCTACAGAATACCTAACTAATAACAGTGTGATACGTCTCCAAGCTAACTTTTAAAAGGAGTATCTCTGCTAGAATGTCGGATGGTGTTGTGTGTGAAGTGTGTACCAATATTTTTGCGATGCGCGCGCACATCGTTTCAAAAAACTCGACACCCTGAAGTTAACCAGACACCATTTTAGTAAGCATTGTCTTCAGGTTAATAGAGAGATAAACACTCTTTATTGTCCACAATACAAAAAAACAATATACAAAATGGCATATCCTTAAAGTTAGTGAAACAAATGGCGACCTTATCGCTAAAAGCGATCTCTTCCAGGCGTTAATACTTATTGCTATGCTTCTTTGCACGAAATATAATGAGAAGTTGAGAAGTATTCATTTCTTGTGTGTGCGTGTTTAAGTACACATACGCTTTTTATAATACTGTATCAAATATAAGGGAAGTGGATGTTCTATTAAGTTATTTGAATGTGTTCTCGTTATGTCCAAGATAAGGAAATAATACGTCAGATGCATTCGAAAATGTTAATATTTCTCGGTAACGTTCCAATCCACGTACCACTTCCATAGAGTATCGTGTCATGTGAGTGAAGGTAAGGCCGTGTGTGGTCCTCTATATTATCTAGATGTTGTATTATCAATGGCATTGGAAACCGCACGATCATTCTAGAACATTGTTGTTTTTCTGGATAGATAATGTTTATACGGTCCTATGAGTATTGTGAGGTGTAATTTACAATAATGATCGATAGGCTTACGCTGATTACGGCTGATGAGAATCGACTGTACAGTCTACAATGGAACGTTTTTACATAAGAGAAGCCGATTCACTCTCGACTTGAAGACACCAATATTTTATCCATAAAAACCACATGGTCAACGCATTTCAGTCAATGTTGTATAAAAGGGAATAAGATAATATTTATAAATGTTACGATATATCAAAAGTATAAACATACATTAGTACTACTGAATTGGTTAAAAACCAAAATGAACTATGGATTATTTAACTAACATTCTCCTTTATAAAGGTTATGATTTGCAAACACGAAAACGAAGCTAGTTTTTGGCCTTACTCAATTCGATTCTATTTTAAGTAGAGACACAACACTTCTGCGTCATATTATTATTATCATTCAAAACATGAATATTACATCAGTTCATAATTTTCCTAATCTTAAACTGTGCTGCGGACTAGGATTTAAAACATTAATCTTTTCAATATTATGTTTAATTGGGGAACTCGTTAATTAAATTCCTTCGTGTCAAATGACTCAATTAAAAAACGTTTATATTCCGGAAGCGATATAACGGAAAGAAGTAACTGTCAACCCGACCACGTGTACCGGGCAAACATGAATCGAAAGAATTAGCATTCATATTTTAAACCGTAGCGCAAAGGTATTAAGGATTAACCATTTTAGCGAATACGACCAGCGGCAGCGTATAACCTTGACCGTCTCCATGCGATATTGCCTTCACTGGGTTTCGTTTACCTCTAGCCTCCTTCGGAGTTATGCGTGCCTGGTACATTTAAACTAAATGTCTGAGCTTTTATAGATCTGAAAGCTCTTAATTTAAAAAAAAAACTTATGGTAAGCTAGATTTTATAGTGATATAATAGTGGGTCGAGCAAGACGCCTGTTCTAAGTCGAAAGATTTACATTGTTTATAACTTTATCATTACGAACCATTTCTATGGGATTAAGTGCAAAAAATTCAGCTGTTACCAAATTGTCCTTGAACTCTACTTTTTCAGGATGTCTCATAGCTAATTCGTAGTGTTGAGCACGATGGAACCCTCTTGTCAGTAATATAGATGGTTAACTCTACAGACAATTGTTTTATTATAAGTTTAAAAGATAATCTTACCTAGTTTTTTACCGCTAAGCAGCAATGAGCATACACACATTGCGGTATTTCAATTTGAAGGTCAATCTTTCCAAATAAGTTTCAGGGTGAAAATACTAATTAGCGTATATCGTTTGGTGACGAACGCTGAGCAGTGCTCGGCTATGATTTTTTTGCGGTTTACGTACCACCTGTTATTTCGTATAATATTAAATATATTTCGTCTTCGCTTTTTTCGATCTATTTTAGTAATGTTGCACAAAAAAAGCTCTCTTCGTAATAAATATTCATTGAATTAGATGTAGGTATCGGACGCCCGATAAGTGAATACTGTTGTCTGACATGATTTCACAGAACCGTCTAGAACATTGAGTTTAGTATTTATAAAACAACACTAATTAATTCAAAACCTAAAGTCTCGTGAGTAGATCAGGTTTGTGAATATCAATTTTGAGGAACATGCTTTTTTGTTTGAATACCCGATGTTTTAACTTTGAGCAAATAATTACACCGATAAAGTGTATAAAAATAACATTAAAATTAACATGTTTGAATTCACGCTAAAGCAAAGAAGAAACACATCTTTTAAAAAATCAATTATGATATATACTGCATGGTGGCCCTAGTACATGTCACATGGGAGTCTAACAATTAGTTGACAATATGTAGAGCTAATATCCTACTTTTTAGGGTTCCGTAAAACGTAAAAACGGAACCCTTATAGATTCGTCATGTCTGTCTTTCTGTCTGTCTGTCTGTCTGTCCGTCCGTATGTCACAGCCACTTTTTGCGGAAACTATGAGAACTACACAGTTGAAACTTGGTAAGTAGATGTATTCTGTAAACCGCATTACGATTTCAACAGAAAAATTAAAAAAAAAGAAAAATTAGGGTTGCCCCCCATACTGAGAACAGAAACTCAAAAAATTTTTTTTTATCAAACCTACACGTGTGGGGTGTCTATCGATAGGTTTTCAAAAATGATGTTGAGGTTTTTAAAATCATTTTCGTCTACACTGAATAATTTGCGCGAGAGACACTTCCAAAGTGGTAAAATGTGTGTCCCCCCCCCCTCTAACTTCTAAAGTAGGAGAATGAAAAATCAAAAAAAAATATATGATGTACATTACCATGTAAACTACCAACGAAAATTAGTTTGAACTCGATCTGATGAGTAGTTTTTTTTTAGTACGTCATAAATACACTATTATTGAAACTTCGATCAAAGTTACAACGAACTACAAGAACTATGTGTACTATGTATATAATGTTACTTGCTGCAACGGAACCCTTCATGGGCGAGTCCAACTCGCACTTGGCCACTTTATTCTTACCGGAGTCGGCTGACTTATTATTGTGTCATATCTAGTGTCGTTTGATTGATAAATTACTGTAGTCAAAACTGATGTCTGCTCTGTTTTCTAAAGGAGGTTAGTTTTTTTAAACAAACTGGTGTTGGTGTCGACTGACTTATTATTAGCGAACAGCTAGTAGATTATGATCTCTCGGTCGACTTCGTCGCCGATGTTGATGAGGTATTTGTTGGTAGCCTGCTCCGATATCAAAGGACATACATAGTATTTACGATGGCGTAGATCTGAGGGCTCAGTTGACCCTAGAGGGTAACCGATGTAGCGGCGGCAATGGGGATCGTTCGGATAAATTAATATATCTCTCGTATGGTTGTCGTCAACGATGTTATTTGAAGGGTGTCAATCTTGTTAGTTACTAGATAGCTAGACGACGCCGACGGGGACTTGAGTATGGGAAACGGCACAGTACATGTCACTCTTAACACCTAATAGTACCTACTCAGTATAGCCTTGAGAATTTAAAGCTACTCATATCTAGAACAAAAAATAAAATGGATATTAATAGAACATTTGAAACACATAAATTATTCGCATTCGGTTTAGGATAATGTCATTCTATTTTAAGTATAATACCTACATTATCTAATTCTCCATTGCTAATGTGCTTTTTTATTTACAAAAAGTTATTTTTATACCTACCTTGGGGTCTTTGACATTTTACTGTATGCAATATTTGTCATTGTATTTAACCTCAGTTATTTAAATGGAATTGTGCAATTGAAGGGCAGATTGTGTCACATCTCATACAGCTTTTAGCAGGATTAATCATTTTATACTTACTTAACCAACACTTATGTATAGCTAAGTGCTACATTACGATTTAAAACTTTTTTTCAATATTGTCACTTGAACTTCATTGAAAACGTGCTACAGAACCTAACTGCAAAATAATTGAATTGAATACCTGACTGTCTAAAGCTTTTGACGTGATAACGTCTTATAATTCGATGAAGCCGGCTGCACGCCCGCAAAACTGTAACGTTCCGCCGTTACCGTTAGTTCGTCTTCCGTGCCATGCGGACGAAGCTGAGCGCTGAGGGCGCCACCCGCCGAGTCGAGCGGTATCACTACTCGCGCTAGGGTTGTTGAGGAAGTGATTATGAGGAAGAGGAGGAGGAAGAGGAATTGTCACGCGCAAATTTAGAGGATGCGGATGAGGAAGAGGATATTTTTTTGAGGAAGAGGATGCGGATGAGGAAGCGGAAGAGGAAGGGGATGATAAGAAACTATAAATACTAGCGGACCCAACCCAAAAGCCACTGTCCTGCCTATACATAACTAGGTACATATGTACACAAACATTAATTGAACAGGCTTTTTCCAGTGGACCAAACTATGAATCTAAACTATTCTCAAAACATACAGAATGAAGAATCATAAAATCGATCAAGCAGTTAAGAACGAGTTCAGTAACAAACACGCACACGCGCACAAAAAAAAGATGAGTGAATGATACAATTTTATTTAGGGATTCCATGAAAACTTGCCATGGATACGCGACGCGCATGCGTAGTGAAATTCCTCATAAATTCCTCTTAAATTTTGAGGAAGCGATAGCGGAAGAGGATTTTTTTATTTTAATTTATGAGGATGCGGTAACGGTTGCGGAACCCAAAATATTGCGGAACTTCCGCATTATGAGGAAGCGGAAGAGGAATCCTCAGCAACCCTAACTCGCGCTATCAGCGTACTGATTTCTTAAGACGTTGTCAACTTGTCACGTTCTATCGTCAGTAAACCGACTTTACAGACAACCATTTTTTTAGTCTAATTTAGTCATGATGTATCCAATAAAACGAACGTAGATTAACGTCGAATAAATATCTATATAAATGGAGTATCTTCTAATTGCAATGCTTTCTGCTCGGACAAATCAATTAACAAATCCACAATGTACTAATTATTAAAATAGGATTGTGAAACAACACGCCGATCGTATAACATGTTACGCTACGGGGATGAGATAATGGATAAGATTCTTATCTCGAATTTAATCGCTAAATGCGCGTTTTAAATAGA
Source organism: Ectropis crepuscularia (assembly GCA_963693475.1). Lineage (NCBI taxonomy): Eukaryota > Metazoa > Arthropoda > Insecta > Lepidoptera > Geometridae > Ectropis > Ectropis crepuscularia. Next base: position 1,493,435 of record OY856355.1, read on the forward strand.
CATTGCAAACTTAATTATAGATCGGGAAAACCGCGCTGAAGTTATTACACTATAATTACCACAGATCTACGAAAAAAAAACCGTAACAGTGTTAAATACATCGACGAGAAACAAAATAAGTTTTTTGCCTATTTTGGAGTATGCTTATTATATTATTGACATTAATTGTGTTACCGTATGAGGTAATTTCTTGTTTTGGGTTGAAATTACCTATTAAAAAATAATCGATTTAAGATGCGTAATTATTTTGGTGTGGGTAGAAATGATAGCCATATCCCAAAAGAACCACCTGCAGGAAAATCTGCGTTATCAGGTTTTGAAAGATAACTTTGAAAGATAACTTTTAAACTTTCAAAAGTTCAACAAGTGAAAGAAATATTTGTGAGTCGAAACAATTTTTTTGAATCCATTACTGTTTTAATTTTCGTATATGCCTAAATTGTAGGAAGGACATCTCGGTTAAACTTTTAATTTTAAATGGAAATTTAACAACCTTTGGAACCACCAATGACAACTTTTCACAACAAAATTTGAGTCCATAATTCAGATTGCTTTTTGTCATAGTGTTTAGTTGCTCAACACGAACAAAACCTGAGGGGGTGTTGCTTCAAAAAACGTAAAATAAAATGTTGGGGGCATTGTTCAGGGCTGAATCGCGATTAGTCTTGTTTAATTATTACGATTTGGGTTTCGTCACTCCAGTCAATGCCACAAGAACATGTAAAAACGTAGCATTACGATAGTAGATCGTGACCAACTATTCTATAGTATGTTTATACATTCTATAGTAGTATGTTGGAAGCAACATAAGTCAGAAATATATTTGAAGACAATAATTTTGGATCGCCTCTTAATATACCTCCCGTGGGAAAGGCTTCTGTTGGATTCATGTGACTCGATATGAACTTTGATAACTTGTAAGGTAATGGCACCATTTAGCGAACAAATCATTCGCTTACATGAGTGATATCCGAGTGATATTTATGTCGTTCGCCTTCCGCTTCCGCCCGTTAAAATAACTAGAGCTGTTCATGTATTTATCACCTTGGTCCGGTGGCACTTCGCGCGGTTAGCTTTCGCTGATATTTATAAATCCAGTACCTACTACAATTAGCTTGAAGTTTTTTTTAACTAAATAAATAAATATTGGTGGACAATTCACACACAACACCATCTGCCCCCTAACTAAGCAAAGCTTGTGTGATGGCGGCCAAACAACTGATATAATACTTATATAGTTGTAAATACATATTTATTATACATTTTATGATGCAACAAGCTATTATCAAACGTGGAAATGGTCACCGATTGGTAAAAAATGGTCACTGATATAAAAAATCCTATCCTGATACCAATGTTTTGAATGTTAATGTTTGTTGCTTAATCACATCGTCGTAACGTCTGAAAGGATTTGGTTGAAATTTTAAAGACAGTTAGATCATTATCGGGAAGAACACATAGGCTCCTTTTATCCCGGGAAAAACAGGAACGGGAACTACGCGGATAAGTCACGGGGCGCTGCTAGTACAAACTAGCTTGTATAATAATAATTAGCGTTTTGTGAGAAAAGTGCGTCAATATTAATTTATGCGTGTTTTTGTGATGAAACTCCTCATAAACGACTCGACCGGTTTTGATGAAATTTCCGTGTGTGATCAATGAATAGAATCGAGAATGGTTTAGATCAGGAGTCGGCAACGCGCGGTCGCGACCTGCCTCCGTGTGGCCCGCGAGGGTGTTAAATAAGATTTTTTTTTTAAATTATTTATTGCCGGCTCACATATATCCCATAGATTTACAATTGCAAATATTCATTGACTCAGCTACCTATACAACTAAATAAATAAATGTATTATACATAAATGATTTCGCTACTTAAGTTGTCGCGAACGAATGCGGAACGAAACGGTAGAGTTACAAAATTTCAAAAGTGCGGCCCGCTTTTTTCCACTTTTTTACCATGTGGCCCATGACTCCCGAAACGTTGCCGATCCCTGGTTTACAAATAACATTGCGAAGCCGGGTCGGTGTAGATACTAGCAGTTGTATAAAGGGAAAATAACAATGTAATTGTCAAGCCACGATTGACGTTTTGTGTAGAGTTGGTAGAGTGTAGTTTAGAACAAGCTTTGCTTAGTTTGGGGTCAGATGGTGTTGTCCACAAATACTTTTCTGTTGATTTTTATTTATACATTTTAATAACTTAATTTCGTACGTCACGTAAACTGCGACAGATCTAAGCATCTGACGTCGGCCCGTTGCTCTGTTGTTAACTCTTAACCGGCACTTAGCCAGATAAGGTCGAGACTCGAGACGTCGTGAACCAGCGACGTATATTAGGAAGTATTCAAAACGACGGAAATCCGAATTACCGCGGCGGTCTGTTGGTCTGTCGGTCTCTTGTGTAAGGAAATTGATTTTATACAAGTTATGGCAGACATGTTATGCTGTGTTATATTGTTTGACAATTATCAATTTGGAAAAGTTTTTAAAACTTTGGTTCATTTACTCAAGTCTCTTTATAGTCAAGCGAGTATACTTTTTAGGGTTCCGTACCCAAAGGGTAAAAATGGAACCCTATTACTGAGACTTGGCTGTCCGTCCGTCCGTCTGTCACCAGGCTGTATCATGTCAAGAACGGTGATAGCTAGACTGTTGAAATTTTCACAGATGATGTATTTCTACTGCCGCTATAACAACAAATAATAAAAGTAAAATAAAAATATTTAAGGGGGGCTCCCATACAACAAACTTGATTTTTTGAACGTTCTTCCTCGATTAGTCCGTCCCAAGAAAACTAGATGGCGCCGCTAGTAAAAATAGAACGCGATATCAAATTTGTCGTCAGAAAGATGGAATTTTTTGGATGAAAGCCCGCGGAAACTGCGATAGTCTACATATACGGAATTCCTAATAAAGCCAAAGAGGTTTTCGCCGTTTATTTGCTAATGGTACGGAACCCTTCGTGCGGGAGTCCTACTCGCACTTGGCCGGTTTTATTTAATTTAATTTAGTCACTCCACGGACTCCTTTGTCCGTGACCATTTGAGTTCTCTTTTTTTAACATATTTCTTGGATTAGAAGAAGAAAAGGAAAACAATAGTTACATATATATTTCTTGGAATCGGATATCTTACAATTGACACTTACTAAATCACGTATATACAGGGGTTACTGTGGGTGTATGATGAGGTAGTCTCTATATATTTAGTATATTTAGATGCAGATTCATTGCATCGTGTCTACGTGTAAACTCATGCCATCATATATCACGTGTGAGCACGTTAGATCTCTGGTAACTAGTGACAACATTGTATTCAACAAACTTTGATACTTTAACACAATGTACATATAACAGATATCCATTTATAGATTACTAGTAGATTTACCCGTACTGTTCCTGTTTCCGATATTTTCCAGGGATAAAAAATAGCCTATATGTTTTTCCAGACTATTATCTATTATATTATTTTGTATTTTAATATATATATTATTGTAGTAGTGGTAGGACTCGTAGCTGAGTCCGCCTGGGGAAGTACCACACCTTTGCCAGTTATTCTACCGCCAAGCAGTAATGTGCAAATATAACTGTGTTCCGGTTTGAAGGGCAATGTTTCCAAAGAAATAAGATATAATATCTTAGATCTCTGGGTGACGAACGCAGTGCAGTGCTATAGGTAATGATTTGGACTATCATGTTCCAATAGTTGCATGTCACTGTGCTGTTATGTGGCAGGCATGTTGCTTGCCATCAGGCACATGTCCTGCTCGTCTCGTCACACTTTGCTATAAAAAAAAAATGAAAAAAATCTATCTATGTACCAAATTTTATCCAAATCGGTAAGTAGTATTTGCGTGAAAGAGTAACATAAAGATGCATTCATACATTTTGACAAACTTTCGGGCCTAAAATATTATGTTAATAGGATTTTAAAATGTAGATGAAACGGATGAAACCGTGTACATTAGCTAAGTTCGCTATAAAATGATTTCCAACCTCGTCTGAGTTAATTGGAGATGACAGCTGAAAACAATGTTTTCGCAATTCTGTAAATTTTCGACTTCCGCTCAATTTCCACTAATTTAGCCGATTGTAATCTGTTGCGTCACAATCACGGCGAGTCGCGGAAAATTCTGTACTTACCTATAAAAATGTTGTTCACATGCGTTTAACTAAACATTTATATCTATTACAGTAATATTCTAACAAACAATGGTGGAAAAGATGACTCGATTTTTTCTTTACTTCATTATTTATATTACAGAGATATGAATATAAATTTATTATTTACTATATGTTCATGGATAAGTTTTGAGGTAAATACTTTTTAATTATAATGAATATCAATTTTTTCACGTAAAAGTTGTTCTACGATTTTGGTTAATAACTTATTTGTTTGTATTTAAAAGCAATATATATTTTTTAATACTAGATGAACTTCTCAAATATTATTGTGCTAAATAATAATTTATCAAACAAATGGTAAAGTTACGCAACTTATTTCGATTGTTTTCGTACAAAAAAAACTGTGATTAAAAGTGTCTAATTTTTTATATAATATAAGACTAGAATACTAGACTAGAACTTGAAATTTTCACAGATGATGTATTTCTACTGCCGCTATAACAACAAATACTAAAAGTAAAATAAAAATATTTAAGGGGGGCTCCCATACAACAAACTTGATTTTTTGAACGTTCTTCCTCGATTAGTCCGTCCCAAGAAAACTAGATGGCGCCGCTAGTAAAAATAGAACGCGATATCAAATTTGTCGTCAGAAAGATGGAATTTTTTGGATGAAAGCCCGCGGAAACTGCGATAGTCTACATATACGGAATTCCTAATAAAGCCAAAGAGGTTTTCGCCGTTTATTTGCTAATGGTACGGAACCCTTCGTGCGGGAGTCCTACTCGCACTTGGTCGGTTTTATTTAATTTAATTTAGTCACTCCACGGACTCCTTTGTCCGTGACCATTTGAGTTCTCTTTTTTTAACATATTTATAGGATAGGGAAGAAAAGGAAAACAATAGTTACATATATATTTCTTGGAATCGGATATCTTACAATTGACACTTACTAAATCACGTATATACAGGGGTTACTGTGGGTGTATGATGAGGTAGTCTCTATATATTTAGTATATTTAGATGCATATTCATTGCATCGTGTCTACGTGTAAACTCATGCCATCATATATCACGTGTGAGCACGTTAGATCTCTGGTAACTAGTGACAACATTGTATTCAACAAACTGTGATACTTTAACACAATGTACATATAGCAGATATCCATTTATAGATTACTAGTAGATTTACCCGTACTGTTCCTGTTTCCGATATTTTCCAGGGATAAAAAATAGCCTATATGTTTTTCCAGACTATTATCTATTATATTATTTTGTATTTTAATATATATATTATTGTAGTAGTGGTAGGACTCGTAGCAGAGTCCGCCTGGAGAAGTACCACACCTTTGCCAGTTATTCTACCGGCAAGCAGTAATGTGCAAACATAACTGTGTTCCGGTTCGAAGGGCAATGTTTCCAGATAAATTACAGGGTTTAGAAATATAATATCTTAGATCTCTGGGTGACGAACGCAGTGCAGTGCTAGGTAATGTTTTGGACTATCATGTTCCAATAGTATGTCACTGTGCTGTTATGTGGCAGGCATGTTGTTTGCCATCAGGCACATGTCCTGCTCGTCTCGTCACTCTTTGCTATAAAAAAAATGAAAAAAATCTATCTATGTACCAAATTTTATCCAAATCGGTAAGTAGTATTTGCGTGAAAGAGTAACATAAAGAAGATGCATTCATACATTTTGACAAACTTTCGGGCCTAAAATATTATGTTAATAGGATTTTAAAATGTAGATGAAACGGATGAAACCGTGTACATTAGCTAAGTTCGCTATAAAATGATTTCCAACCTCGTCTGAGTTAATTGGAGATGACAGCTGAAAACAATGTTTTCGCAATTCTGTAAATTTTCGACTTCCGCTCAATTTCCACTAATTTAGCCGATTGTAATCTGTTGCGTCACAATCACGGCGAGTCGCGGAAAATTCTGTACTTAGGTACCTATAAAAATGTTGTTCACATGCGTTTAACTAAACATTTATATCTATTACAGTGATATTCTAACAAACAATGGTGGAAAAGATGACTCGATTTTTTCTTTACTTCATTATTTATATTACAGAGATATGAATATAAATTAATTATTTACTTTATGTTCATGGATAAGTTTTCAGGTAGTTACTTTTTAATTATAATGAATATAAATTTTTTCACGTAAAAGTTGTTCTACGATTTTGGTTAATAACTTATTTCTTTGTATTTAAAACCAATACATATATATTTTTTAATACTAGATGAACTTCTCAAATATTATAATTTATAATATAAATAATAATAAATAATAATTTATCAAACAAATGGTAAAGTTACGCAACTTATTTCGATTTTTTTCGTACAAAAAAAACTGTGATTAAAAGTGTCTAATTTTTTATATAATATAAGACTAGAAGCGCTCCGCGGTTTTACCCGCGTAGTTTCTGTTCCCCTGGTTATCCTGCAATAAAAGTATCCGGCGGTATTGAGCAACAAACATCCAAGTGGATTATTTTTGCCTATATTTCTACACATAAAATTATTCGAAGTGCTCGAGGATTTTAGTAGCTTGATTTTAAACCGCATTTTAGTAGTTTGAATCCACTTTTTCTAACTGTAGCTTCCCCGTATTTTGTACTCAACGTAAATTAAGCGTCTTAACTATGTTTTGTCTAATATTGTTATATTTCTCATTTTCCAAGCTGTGGTCTATAATCTATGTCAAATTGTAAATTTTTACGATATAATACAAAATTTAATGTTAAGTGTCAACAATTTTCGCCACAAATGGAAAGCAAAAAATACTCGCGCGCTGACCGCCTGTTCGGATGTGCTAATACTCGGCATCGTATCTACTTCTTGTCCAAAAAAAGTGTAATGATTAGTTGAGCACCCGCTAACCATAGCCTAGCTTCCTCTGCGAGTGAACGGCTCGCATTGAACTTGACCGCACAGCTCAATGCCGCAGCCACAATAGTTAGTACGGCCCAATGCCGACTGTTATGTAATGTTTACACACTGCTGCTTCGCTAACGGAACGCCGTTTGTGGCAAAAACAGACGATTAACTTAATGTCGGCAAATAAAACGCGAATACAGCAAACCTCTAATTATACAACTTATTATATAATACCGGAATGAGTGATTTGTTGAGTGACGTTTGTAACTAGTATATCTTTTGACGTAGTTTTTATTGATAAGTTATCAGCATCTGCCCGCAACTGATGAATTTTTTGTTGGGGTCAAATGTACCCTATTTTTTTTAATAAAGGGTGGCGAGATGAGCAGGACATGTGCCTGGTGGTAAGTAACATGCCTGCCACATAACAGCACAGTGACACACAGCTATTGGATCATGAAGAGTCCAAATCATTACCTAAAACACTGCACTGCGCTCGCCACCCAGAGATCTAAAATATTATATCTCTAAGCCCAGTAATTTCTCTGGAAACATTGCCCTTCATCATTTTTTACCTTCTTAAGTAATTGAGTAACAAACATATAAGTATTCACATTTGTAATATTAGTAGGATAGTAAGATTCACTACAGATCATTCGACATAATGAAGCTTCTGTGTCGTGACTACGTCACTATCGGATCGTCATATAAATTAGTACAAATTCATATGTGATTGAGATACGATAGGAGAATCGGTCATGCTCACTTTACTGATCTCAGATTATTGTAGGTACCTACTGAAAAGGTGATACCTACTTTACTGATGATCTCTTAGTTCCCCTAGGCTACTGATAATAATCTTATCAAACCACGTGGCCTCTCGCAGACAGCTGATAGTAGCTAATGCGCATTTATTTCAAAGTGCTTCACACTCACAACGTCTTTGTTGCAAACGCTTGACGAATAATGTTTCATTTACCTAAAGTACTGAGATCTAGTTAGCCTCTAAAACTATAACTTACTGAAGATCTCTTAAAAAACAAACTATTCAAAATAAAAAATATGATATAACACTTATACATAACATACGTACATTTAAATACCACTATACCGAGTGTAGGCTATTTTCCTTGATGCTGGTTGCCTGGAAGCGATTGCTCTCAGCAATAAGATCGCCATTTGTGGCGCTAGTTAATAAGTGTTTCTCTGTAATATTTTAAGTTGTTTGTCATAATAAAGAATTTATATCGCTCTATACCATTACACAGTAAATATATCATTAGGGGTTTTAAATAAAAAAATATCTTAGTCGATCTGATATTAAAAATTTAAATTTTCAATCTAATGGGTATGTTCTTTTGCCATAATCTTCTTTTGTTCTGTATTTAAAGATTTCGTGTTGCGCTGTTTGTGTGTATGGTAATTTCTCTTCTCGTATAAGTAGGAGATATATTGGTCATACAACGTTTTTGACCCTCATGGCTTCACTTTAAATTTTTAACGACGGTTTTTTATTAATTTTCTGTGAATAACATTAAATTAATTGAACCATTCCATAAAGACGGATATCGCGTCATTTTCAAATCATTCGATTGACAAAAATTTATTTCGCAAAACAACGTTTGCCGGGGTTACAGTAATACTAAACAAAAAATAAAAAATAATTCACAAGACGTCCCACATCGTGACTCGTAGAAATATTTTCATTCAATGTCTCATATTTTTCTTCTTTTAGTATATCTCAAGTTAGGTTGTCAAAGTTTTTAACATAATCAGAAACGTATCACATTTTTTTGCCGAAATCGTGCTGCACTCTGCTAATAATGTTAATGTGGCCGGTATTTCGAAGGCGAATCAATGAAAAACAGCACAAAAACCGAACTGTAGGTCGAAGGTATTTCAACTGAATGTTATGAGTGGATAATAGCCTGTAGGTATACGGTTAAGAGCTTCATTGGCCGTGACTTTACCTTCGCGAACGTTCCGACATTCTGTTTACAGTTTACTGTGGCATCTCAATTTTTGGAACTCGATTTTCTCGATTTTTAATTTAATTAATGGGTTTGTTAAATTGATTGGTCGGGAATTATTTTCTTATCACACCGGAGTGATATTATCTAAGTGGTCGTTGATTGACATGATGTCGACTAATATATTTTAAGAAATCTTAAGGTGCCATCCATAAATTATGTCACACGTTAAGGAGAAGGGAGGGGGTCGATGAAGTGTGATATTGTGTGACAAGGGGCGGGGCGGGGTCTCAAATTTTGTGACGTCACATTTTTTTTTATGTTTTTTTTGTAAATAACTATTACAACACTAAAAACAATGAAGTAGCCAAGTGCGAGTTGGACTCGCTCATGAAGGGTTCCGTTGCAGCAAGTAACATAATACACATAGTACACATAGTTCTTGTAGTTCGTTGTAACTTTGATCGAAGTTTTAGTAATAGTGCATTTATGACGTACTAAAAAAAAACTACTCATCAGATCGAGTTCAAACTAATTTTCGTTGGTAGTTTTTATGGTAATGTACATCATATATATTTTTTTAGTTTTTTCATTCTCCTACTTTAGAAGTTAGAGGGGGGGGGACACACATTTTACCACTTTGGAAGCGTCTCTCGCGCAAATTATTCAGTGTAGACAAAAACTATATTAGAAACCTCAACATCATTTTTGAAGACCTATCGATAAACACCCAACACGTGTAGGTTTGATGAAAAAAAAATTTTTGAGTTTCAGTTCTTAGTATGGGGGGCACCCCTAATTTTTGTTTTTTTTTAAAACTTTTGTAAAAATCTTAATGCGGTTCACAGAATACATCTACTTACCAAGTTTCAACAGTGTAGTTCTCATAGTTTCGGCAAAAAGTGGCTGTGACATACGGACGGACAGACAGACAGACAGACAGACAGACAGACAGACAGACAGACATGACGAATCTATAAGGGTTCCGTTTTTACGTTTTACGGAACCCTAAAAATGGCAAAATGTGTGAGTGACGTCACACTAGGCAGGGGGGAGGTCTCACAAATGTGAGTAGCTGTGACAAGAATGGGGTAGGGGTAAAAAATAAGAAAAATAAGAAATTCGCGTGACGTAATTTATGGGTGGCCCCTAACTATCCCTCCGGACCCTCAGGGTGTAATGGGCCCTCAGGATTACCACCAGACACAAGCATGTCCTGATCGTCCTGTGGCTCAGTATAGAGTCACAGGACGATCAGGACATGCTGATAAAAAACAATTAAATTAACTATGTTTGAAATTAATCGAATTTCATTACGCAATAAAATTCTAACATTGAAGATTTATTTCGAGACATATTTGCAATATTTACAAATATATACTAAATTAATAATTTCTTGAATATTGTATACCTTTAATAAGTTATGGAATTAGCTTTCTGATGTAATAAGCTCTAGAACAAAGCTCTGCAGCAGTGCACGACATTCCACTAAGGTCAGATCTATTGCACAACCAGTGCAATGGAAAATTTAATACAGTTTTAGCTCTTCTACATAGTTTTAATAAATAATCAAATAATATCTTCTTTGTTTACTTTCCACATAAGTTATCCACCATAAGTTATTCCACATAACTTAGGAGCAAATTTACTATTTCAATATTAAAGAGATACGACAAGTAAGTAATCTTATTATCTAATACTATTGTCTATTTTACATAAATATACACAGACCTGATCAAACATTTAATTGCACATTGCATAATCTACCATGCCTTTGTGTTATCACAACACTAGGTAACACAAACTATTCATTAAAAATATTTTTGAAACGTTTTTGTTTAAGTAAATACCAAACTACTAACCACAATAATTATACCTAGCTAATATAAGTTTGTTTAAATTTAGAAAAAAAAATGCCATTTCATTTATTTTTTTATAAGTAAAGAGTGACGAGACGAGCTGGACATGTCCCTGATGGTAAGCAACATGCCTGCCCCATAACAGCACAGTGACACACAGCTATTGGAACATGAACGAGTTCAAATCATTACCTAGCACTGCACTGCGCTCGTCACCCAGAGATCTAAGATGTTATATCTCTAAGCCCTGTAATTTCGCTGGACACATTGCCCTTCAAACCGGAACACAGTAATGTTTGCACATTACTGCTTGGCGGTAGAATAACTGGCAAATCATTACATGCCTTACAAACTGTTCTTACTGTTTTTAACATTTGGATTGCATAGTTGTATATATTTTTTAACTTTCGCGGTAACTTATATTTAAAATTTAACTGGAAACGTGGAGCTAATTCAATGAGAGTTTAGATCATGACCGTGACTAATTAGTAGGATTGAAATAAATGAATCCGGAGTATTTTCTAATAAAATAGATTTAAATAGATCTACAAATACAGATAACATGCAAATTAAGTAGTTATTTGAGATTTTGCTACACGATAAGTGTAAATTCGACCATTTCTTATTCTTCTCACGTGTTTCTAAAATAGCTCAGCTATTATTACGAACTGCACGATATATTGCATAATATCTATCGATTTTCGATTGCACAATGTTACAAATTCGGAGTAGGTTTTATTAATTTAACCTTAACCCCGGTCTTAATGTGATATTTTTATTTATTTCTTTCCATTATCGGAACGGCTATTTCGATCAAAACAACTTAGTAGCGTAATAATTCACATGTGACTCATTTTGATGTGATTTTTTACATCTGTGGTAGTTTTAGTAAGTGATAATGCAGGTGTGTTTATGAGAAATCTATTTTATATTAAAACCGCAACGCCGCGTCGTACTGTCTCGCGTTTTGTTTCCCTCGTTTGAGTTTGATAGTAACTACTGAAATAGCATGCTGTTTGTACTTACTTAGTATCCTATACGTATGGATGTAAGTATATCATAATAATCCCACTAATATTATAAATGTCAATGTATGGATGTTTCGATGTATGTTGCTCAATCACGTCATAACGTATGAACGGATCGGGCTGAAATTTGGAACAGAGATAGATTACTTATAGTCTGGAAAAACACACAGCCTACTTTTTATCCCGAAAAAACAACGGGAACAACGGGAACGGGAACTTCGCGGATAACACCGTGGGGCGCTGCTAGTATTCTCTAAAACTGTGTATAACTATTAGTTTAAAATTAAATGAGGCTGAAAACTTCATACATTTCGTTGATGTTTTAACTTAATAAGAGTTGTATAAGAGTTGGTCTCAGCTCCTAATTTTGGGCTATGGGATATGACCCTAACAATCTCGTCTACTTAATTTCAACTAATATTAAATTCCTATTAAAACCCTGATACTAAATTCCTATTAAATTAGCTATACTTAAGTAGTTACCAGTTAGTAGTAGTTCAGACGGTGGTCGTCTATTGTACAGGGAGTGACTACAGACAGACTTTGTAGACGTGACTGGGTGGTTTCAGTTTGTATAACATTATACCATGGGATAGTTACCATGGACATCGGGTAGTTACCATGTAAAAGGTATAATTACCATGTCCTAGGGATAGTTACCGTGGATAAGGAATATACCATAAATATCGAATAATTACCATGTTCAAGGGTTAGTTACCATGTACAAGGGATAGTTTTTTTTTATAGTGTAGAGTGACGAGACGAGTAGGACATGTGCCTGATGGTAAGGAACAAGCCTGTCACATTACAGCACAGTAACACGCAGCTATTGAAAATGAAAGTCAAAATCATTACCTAACACTGCACTGTGCTCGTCACCCAGAGATCTCAGATATTATATCTCAAAGCCCTGTAATTTATCCGGAAACATTGCCCTTCGAACCGGAGCACAGTAATGTCTGCTCATCACTGCTTGGCGGCAGAATAACTGGCAAAGGTGTGGTACTTCGCAGGCGGACTCTGCCAAGAGTCCTACCACTGCAAAGTTACCATGTACATGGGATAGTTACCATGTAGAGGTCCCCATAGCGGCAGACCTTCCAGAAGCCCTTGATGGTGGCGAGCATGGTGCGCGCGCGCCGGCCCGCGCCAGCCGCGCCTGCGCAGCACGCGCCGCGCGCGCCGCGGCCGCTCCTGCGCACAAACAAACACACATATCGTCAACATCACGTTACATCATTTCAAACTGCAATTTTACGAACCACCAAAAAACATATCGTCTACATCACATTATATTTATCATTTCCTACATACAATTTGACAACTGATTTTTGAACAGAAATCTATTGTTAGCGCGTTGAACACTTTTTCAATGAGCAAAAATCGTGCAACTCGCGTCATCGTGACCGAACGCTTTCCTTGAACTATGTGGGTATATGCTTTACGTACAATAATAATCTATGAGTTTTCTACTTCCATAGAATAGAGTGACGGAACTAATATAGTAGACTGATGTTTACAACGCGCACGCTCATAACACAGCACAATGTCATGCAGCTATTTGTATATGAACAATCCCAATCACTAACACTACACAGTGCTCGTCACCCAAAAATTAGAAGCTTTTGTCTCTGGAAACATTGTCCTTCAAGCACAATATTTTATGCACGTTACTGATTGGCGGTAAAATAATCGTCAAAGATGTGGTACAGCCTCTGGCGGCCACTGCCTACCGCTACAAAATATATACATAGACATGTAGGTACTTAAATTTCAACATTTTCCGACGCAGAAAATGTAGTTAGTCGCAAGTTCTCACATTTTTAAGGAAAATTAGTGACCAAAAGACTGATAATTTTATCTTTGATGAAACGTTAGAAGTAGCTCGAGAGTTTTACTCTATGTGTTGGAATAACTACCACGTGAGTTGTAAAATGATATCGTGATATACTATATCATAACATCGGGTGTAGAGTTACTCTCCCACCGATACGTTTCAGGAAACAGGCTTCGTGATTGTGAACATTTCTCACACGGCGCTGTCTAAACCCAAAACAAAACTACAATGTGAAACAGTGAGTTAATATTATTGTAATTACATTCTTGTTCATTTCTCACTTACACTTACATTTCTCACAGTTTCTTTTTAGGTTCATCTGTATCAGACAGATAGACTCGTACATATATTATAATGAATTTCTATCTTAAAATCATATCTTCAAAAATATATTTAAAAAACGTTTGATCAAAAGGGGTTAAATTCAAAATAAGTATTTTTTGGGGATACCTTAAATATATAATTTATCCAGATAGTTATTGTTATTATATTTTGTAGAATACGTCATGGATAGGATTGTATAAAATCTAGAATAACTAACAGGTGTACAAAGGACAATGCAAGAAAACAATTTAAAAATAAAAATATCTACTCTACACGTTCTAGATCAATCCGGATTCATTTGGTTTATTTTTATGTCGACTTCGTTCTTATTCGAATGAGGTGTGAAAAGTTATTTATTTGTGTGACGTACATATAATAGTAAACATTCGTTTTATAAAATATTTTTCTTTTTTTGTCGTGCTAAGTATGTTGTGTGTTACACTATTATCATTAATTATGAGATATGTACGATATTTTGTGGGACTAGTATCTTCCCGATATTTTGATACAATGTCTTGCACGATCTTCGCGTAATCAAACCATTGTGATAGCTCTAAACAGTGGTGGTTTTCCTTGTTAAAAACTAAAATGTGTTACTTTATAATACAACCATAGTTTTGAAACTCACATTGCACTGCGCTCGTCATCCCACAAACACTGAACCAGCAGTGATATTCTCACGATACGATCACTTACGTACTACACAAATTGAGTGATTTAAGAGGAAACTAAATAATATATTCAGTCAAATTTTATATCAAAAGTGTCAAATCGATCAATGTTGTAAGAAATATCTTTTACGACATCATAATGTTATTTTAGATACTGTTTGTTTGCTTTGAAACTTTTTTTTGCTTAATCACATTTAACACTTTATTGGAATATAAACTGTAAGGCAAACAAACGTAAGTGCATTTTAAATAAACACGCATTTACTCCGAATATAAATGTTATCTAGAATTTTATTTTTTAAAATCTCGTTAACTGAAAATTTAAGCAAAACAGTAAGGTAACGAGTAGTTTTCGATTCGAATGTTCTTATTATCGGTCACACGAAGATCGTGATAAGACTGACACTCTTTCAAACGTAACTCTGTCATATGAGGGAAATGATATTCGGCACCTTTTGTCTATCTATGGCGACCTTATCGCACCGATAACTTTGTTTGCTTCTCAGATGAGTCTAGACTACTGAAATGATTTTAGCGTACCGTTACTAAGAAAACCTCTGCACTACTAGAAAATGAAAATATCGAATATAATATCTATGTAACTCTTTCCATACACACTGCAAAACTGACTAAATAACAGCATTATTTATATTATCTTTTTTATTTATTATTATACATATATATTATTATCTTTAATACGAGTAGTAACATTAAATGGTAATTGAATATTCGAAAAAAATCGGTAGAAATGTACTTTGTAACAAGGGGATCTACAAAATTGATAGAAGTAGTTCTAACGATGTCTAGAGTGTGACTTTTTCGGGTTAGTACAGATGTTATATGTACCACTGAACTGTGAGCATTTCACGATTGCTTTAATACTAGTTTATTTGATGATTAATGAATTTAACTGACGTAAGTAATAATGTATTTTTATTGACTTGATTTTGACTTATACAATGAAAATAAATATATCTTGACTTCTATGTAGGTAAATGGTGTCAAAACATCCATATTATGTTGTTATTGCAATAAAATTTGGTGAAACAACTACGGAACCCAACTTTGGAAATGTCGTCACTTCGCGCGGTAGGCTTTTCAATATCAGCTGTTCTCTAACTTTTTATTTACTTTTCCACTTGACACATAAATCTATTTAAACACAATTTAACAAGATTGAAACTGTGCTGTTATTTAAATACATCAGTACAGATAGAATCAACATTATTAAAAAATGTCCCAAATTATTTCTTCATATTTTCGCTAATCGCAGAAAGTCGTGAACGGATTTTGTTTTTGTTTGCGTCAAGTTTTTTGACATAAATAGTTAAGTAAACTCAATGACAGTCCCGCGGATGTTAATAATATTTCACAAATGGCAAACAACATTATTACAGAGTAACATAATAATATTATTTCACATTACGCTTGAAATATCTGCGAAAACTTCCATAATGTGACTCAAAATGTACATTAAAATCTACAGCTATGGTCTAGAAAAATAAGCATAAAATGTTTTTAGTTCATAGACCAATTTAATGCAATTATCAGCTATCTGTAGATTTTTTTTATGTATAAAGAGTCTCCCGTCTCGTCAAAAATAAGTTACAGTTTTTGGTAAAAAAAAAAACAATAAAAATTAAAATGGTGGCCTTTCCAAAATCTGTCCATGTGTCCATCGGGGAGATGCTCGTTTTAATATGGTGTCATTTAAATTGACTGTGGAGCATTTGAAATATCGCTAATTATCCCAAATATATTGTAAATAATTAATTAATGTTGAAGCTATCTATTTATGTAACAATTATAGTGATACCTCGGGGTTACTATCTTTTAATTAAGGGGGCGCCTAAAGCCAGAAAACGAAAAAAGGACATTTTCGACGCCGCTCACTGAAGTTAAGAAACTAAAAACTATGACAAAAAAAAAATTGACGTGTGGGTACAATCAAGAAGAAGCACAATAACCGAATAGAATTTTAAAAATAGATCAGAGTTTTTTACAATAAAAATGACACCGAAAAAACCCGTTTTAATTCGAGTACTCGAAATTATCAGCGATGACCCCACATTATTTTTTGGTAATAAAATTCTTATTTGTACGTTCTAGTAAAGTAACCGAACACTTTTTTAAATGTATGTTTAGTTATTGAGTAATTTAATAAAACTTGGTCAAAAATGGACGCCAGATTAAATATTGATTTTTCCTCCAAACTGTGTCATGCTATTCTCGATTTTATGTACATCACATTAAGAAACGCGTCGCGCGGGTGAAATCTGATTTTTTCCTGGCTTTAGGCGCACTCTTAAGAAACCGAATAAAAATGCGACCACAAGAAAGGAACTTTAATTATTCATTCATTATAACAAAATATTTGATTTCAATAATTTTTTTTTCGTTCGGAGCTGAGATCGTCTGCTAGTCGTAAAATATAAACATTGTGTTTATTTAATAAGGCTAATTAAATTAATTATTGAATAAAAACAAACCTTAATTGTATCACTATACACGTATTAATGATATGTTCATTATATGTAATTCTATTTGTTCTTATCTCGACTATGACTGTATCATGTTATTATGTCTGTGTTTTTAATGAATTCTTTACAATGAATTGGTCAAACAACAAATTACTCACGACGCGACGTGCCGGGCATGTTCTATCACGCGTAGGGGCTTCCGAATTATCTATTTAACTGTTGTGCTGTTTGTTAGTATAATTCCGTTAAATGTTATTTACTTTTATAAAATGGTAGGTTTGCTGTTGACCATATCGCTTTGATTCTAGCTTGAACCCGATGGAATGATTAATCTGATGGGTTTACGGGCTTTAACCTATATTTTCGTCGTTGCGTGATTTAAGATTTTTTTCAAATTGCGTTTTTTTTTTATTGACGAATACAGTTAGTACGTCAATACTTGGTAGGTACGCATTTTTTCTGTAACCCAAGCATTTATAGCACATATTTTGATGCTATTTTTTTTTTGTTAATCGGATTTTTTAATTTGTACATTTAATGATTGGTTTGTCAGAGAATCGTAGTATTTTTATTCTAATATTATAAAGCCACAACTGTTTCGTTCGTGTGATTCGGCTTATCTCTACTACTACCACTTAATTGGATTACAATTTGTTTAATGGTTTTGATAACCCGATTCTTGAACCAAGTAACACTGTAACTTGAGCTAAATAAAATTTAAATGTTTACTATCGTTATAAAGTTTACGAAAGCGTTTATCCATTTCATCGTAAGCCCATACAAGTAATGAGTACCTAAGCAATCCCATTGTTACACCCATGCGACGATGTGCAACAAAACACTGTCTAGCTTTCGTCACGCACTTAGCGATTTTCAGGGCATAGCTAATGTTCTTGGCTGGCAATCGACGTCTTCCTGCCATGTGCCTAGTTAGAGATAATTGCCGTGACTCGTAATGTGTTTCCGAACTCTAATCTAGGCCTGATTACCTGAGGCGGATGTCTATAGGGACCCAGTTTGACGGAATTGTAAGTATTCGAGAATGGAGGGCAATGAAGTGAATTTGATTAATCCCATACAACATTTTCAGAGATTTCAGTGATAATCTTTTTAAAGTGACCTTATGTGGTTTTAATGGTAAAAAGCGTTTTTACAAAAATGTAAACCTACCTCTCTTGTCACGTTGATCATTCCGATTCCATGCACGTTCCGTTTTGTGACCGCATTTTGTACCAAATTTGTTTTACAGTAGCACCATTTGTTTCGATACAAATGAACCACCAGGAGACCTATGTAGGATGGTAGAAGGGTATAAAGAAATAAAATTCAGCACTATGCCGTCACTTGTAAGCTGTCAAACTGAGTACAGTCGAAGAGGGGGGGTTGCAATCCTCGATCATTTCTCCTTGTCGGATGATTTTTGTACGGCATTGCGAAATAATGGATTAGCAGAGGTATAGAAACTATAAAAATTATACATCTTAACTTTTTAAGTATTAGTTTGCAGTTTATCAGAAAAATTTACAGAGTACGAGTAATTTATAGAGTAAATTTGGTCATTTGATTAAGTACGGCATTGGTTCCATACAGTTTCAATACCTCTTCTTAATCCATTATTTCGCAATGCCGTACAAAAATCATGCGACAAGGAGAAATTATTGAGGGTTGCAAACCCCTCCCCACCCCCCCCTCTCTTGAATAACACTCAGTTGGACAGCTTACAAGTGACGGCATAGTGCTGAATCTTAATACTTTACACCCTGCTATCATCCTACATAGGTCTCCTGGTGGTTCATTTGACCCGTACATTTTGATCACGGGCCTGTAGTATATATCTTTCTATATGTTTGTTTCGAAACAATTTTTACCACTGTAAAACAATTTTGGTATTAAATCCGGTCACCAAATTGAATGATCCGGAATCATCAAGCTGACAAGAGGGGTATATAATATTTTTGTGAAAATGTCCTAAAACTGTAAAACTATGTGTTGTAATAATGAATAAACAAGTCAAGCTAAAATATTTTTTCCACTTTTTAATTGTCTTTTTATAGAGACAGGTAGTGACGGACGCTGCGAAGCGTTTCTACTATTTCTAATAATGTTAAGGCCTTCGATTAGTCTTGCTAAGTCGTATGTATATCAATTCTGTAAAATTTGTTTTCTACTCTACTGCCTTTTTGTAGTACCATGTATTGTAGATAAAGAACTATTTAATTTAAATAAATCTACCTACTTTGGTGTTGCTGTAACCGCTTATTTTATTAAACTTTTGCGGCGTAGTTCCTTTATTCGATTATTTATCTAAAGAAAACTTTACTATGAATACGTAATTAAATGAGTCTGAATTAATTAAACCGACTCATCAAGCTTAATCTCGCTACAACAAGCGACAAGTCTAGAAGTTTCCAATATATTTTAAACTTACCTAACTTTTCTACATAATCAGCTCAGATGGATTTGCGAATGAAGTTCGTCGATCTGGATTATACAATTATAAAGTACCTGGGTCACCGAGCTTTGCTCGGTTTAAATAAGTACTAAAAATACTTAGATACTCTTAGATTTTCTTAAAAAAAAGAATACTTACTTGAAAAAAAAGAGAACCCGTCTGGATTCGAACCCGCAGCTCATAATTCGTGACCGCCACGAACGCCCGACTTCCCGTCTGAGCCAATTATGCTGTCACGTCACGCGGCGAAATGTACCTTCGCATTCTAATGTATAATGTGACAGATTTTTATTGTCTAAAAACGCGCATAATATGCGTTTTTTTAAAATGAAACCTAGTTAGATCGATTTATTGTCCCCGAAACCCCCTGCATACATAATTTCATCAAAATCGTTCGCGCCGTTTCCGAGATTCAGATTCTATATATAAATATACTTCTATATATATATATTTATATGGGTACAAGAATTGCTCGTTTAATGGTATAAGATCAGTTGTTTTTTTTTTTCGTTATGTGACACCTGTTGGATGTTTTGCGAAGGATCGTTTGGGTTCAAAGTCATTGCCATGTTGCGTAACAGCTGAACAGTTGTTCACGTGTTACATCTTGTTTTTGTGCAAGTTTTTACGGTCGCTTCCTGATCTTGGTTAGCGTAATTTCGGAGCATATATTTAGATTTTTCGTTGTAATGTCAACGGTGATCATAAAATATAAATGATGTGGTTATTATTATCTTGGCTATTTTGATCGCTTAATAGTTTCGTTTGGAAATAGTTGTGTGTATATTAATATCACTATCTATTAGTTTTTAACGCACGGAGAATAATTATTATTATTTGAAGTGATTTGTTATTTTTATTTATTTATTGTTATTTCTTATGTTCTATACCTTTAAGCGCTATTTCAGATTGTACTGAGTAATCTGTTTTCGAAATTTCAACCCCATCCGTTTCGACGTGATTGAGCTACGAACATCGAAACTTTTATGTTTGTAATATTGATAGGGTATGAGTTCAAATAGCAGAAGTAGAGTTATATTCGCGGCTCACCTGTCTTCGGTTCAGAGTAACGTGTGTGTGATAACCCGAGGGCGATAAATCACGCCAGTTATCAAATCCGGTGCGCACGCGCACGCGTCACTGCACGGCCACGGAGCTAACGAGCCGAGACTGACGCGGGCGAAATCGGCGAAATTAAATAATCGTCACCTCTGCGGGATTTAATTTCATTTCCATCGACCCATTGTAGAGAACTATCGAATCGACAAGCTGTCGAAAATTGTTTGAAATCACCTTTGATGGGAATAGAAGCAATCATTCGGGTGGCTCACACTTCCTAACAACTGGCAAACAATATTTCTTTTGAAATTTAGTTATGTTACGGTCAGGCGTATTACTTAGTATCTTACTTGTTAGTTAGTTTCTTGCTCGTATCGTTACTATATTATATAACTTCTATTTACTTAGAAAATGGAAGTTTGGTGTTACTTCAGTGTCTCAAAATAAATAGTCCATTCTACCATTAAATCTGCATTTATATCGGCTAAGTAAAGAAAAAAGGTGGGGTGATATAATTTATGCCTCTAGATCAATCATGTATTTGAAGTATATTTTTACATACAATAAAATATAATTCACATTGTATGTATGTACATACAAAAAATAAAAAACAAATTTACAAGTATTTAAAATCAGTACCTGGGTGACCGAGCTTTGCTCGGTTTAAATACTAAATATACTTAGATACCTACAGATAAAAGACTCCAAGAAATAGATTTTGTTAAAAAAAAACGAATTGAAAAAAAAAAGAGAACCCGTCTGGATTCGAACCTGGAGCTACTAATTCGTGACCGCTATGAGCGCCCGACTTCCCGTCTGAGCTAATGGTGCTGTCGCGTCATGCGGCGAAATTTACCTTCACATCCCAATGTCTAATGTGACAGTTTTTCATTGTCTAAAAACGCGCATAATATGCGTTTTTTTTTTAAATAAGACCTAGTTAGATCGATTTATCGTCTCCGAAATCCCCTGCATACATAATTTCATGAAAATCCGTCGAGCCGTTTCCGAGATTCAGATTCTATATATATATACATATTTATATAGGTACAAGAATTGTTCGTTTAAAGGTATAAGATTACAAAAAAATCGGTCTGTCTGTATGTGCACTATAATAGCTTGTGAAATTATTGTCTGCGAGAGAAATAAACCCCTCTCGTTTATTCTAAATATTGTTATGAGCTTGTTCTCGCCCTAGAGAAGAAAAATTATCTAAATAAAGATCACTTGTACTGAAATTTCCCTGTACTGAAATATCTTTTGTGTCCGACATGGTTGAAACAACACGTAAAGGACCGAATTAGACACATCTAAGAGACATAATAGAGTAATAGACAAGATAATATTCGTTCTAGATAGAACGACGATTTACTACCGTTATCACTGTAATAGAAACCTCAGAACGAGCAGAAGTACATATCTACCTTTTAATGATGCATTATATCAATTTAACATATAGCTCGTATTCTAAATAGCAAAATAAATTAAAAAGAACTAGAATACTCTCGACGACTCGTACGTATATACTCGTATGTACCTACCGGAAGTCATGATTATTGCATTCACCGGAAGTAAAAAGATAACACGACGCGGCGATTTTACGCGACCATTTGGTTAAACTAAATATGGTTTTGTTTTTTGGATATAATAAAAAGTTTAACTTTTATTTTAATATTATTTTAGCAAATCGACTATACAAAAAAAGAAAACAGTAAAATCTGATAAATACGCAATAAAAAAGTATAATATGTTACTAAATAAAAAGTTTGAAAATGAAATGTCGTGTGAAATACTTTCAATTGTTTCGCCGTGTGCTCAAAATACACATTTATTGAATCACTGCATCAAAATACAAATAACTAGTAAATACTCACTCTGAACTAATATCTCCGTAGTCCTCCGACGTGGCGGAGGATGGAACAGTACACTTTGTTCTAATTATTCGATTCCCGATCGATTAAAATCGATTTTTCCGACACTGAAACTGCTGAAAATGTGTTTTGGCACACGCGGACGCCGGAAAACTCACGTTCGAAGCTCTCCGCGTTCAAAATTAGAACGACACGTGCTGGCCGCTCACACGATATTTTGTTTTTAAATCAAGAATGAGTCTTTTGTTCCGATATTTGATTATGTATTTTTTTATAAAAGCTGTCAATGTTAGTGCTGCGTCTTGGCCGGCGATCGACTGTTTTCGAAAGAGTCCATACGGTCTTGACCTTGCGGTGTTCTGGCGCGAACTGAATCGGCTTTTGGTCGTAACGGCTTGTTTTATAATGCATTATTGTTGTCATAACTTTTACCGTGCGAGTGCCAGATAACGATGAGACGCATAAGGCATCTGTGGGTGCTAATTGAGTGAGAACTCCAGGCGCTATTCTTGCGGCCTACTCGAGATGAAGGGTTTTTTCGACTGTACATTACTTTGGCAAATAGATTTGTAGTTTTCCACTATTTGCCAAAATACTGATGACTGTTAATAGTTTATTATGGAAATTCGTCATTATAACTATGTAATAGTCGTGGCTACGCGAAACGATCAGCAAATTACGAAATAACGTGCGTGCTCAAAATGGAAAAAAATATCAATGATTATTACGCAAGAATTTTCGCGGTATTTTGACGCATGATGTTTAATTGTGTGTTTTTTAAAATAGTATTGTATTTTAATGATTTTTGCCTTTTTCCCGTTCGTCGAGTACGTTAGCGAGACGTCAACACGACTCGTTATTAAATCAAAGCTATATGTTTTTCTTATAGGGACTTGTTAGTTAGTTAGTTTGTTACTCACAAATTAGTTTTTCGCAGAGTTGATATCTAGATTGTGTATCGCAAGTTTTTTTTTTTTACATAATATAGGGCTACGTCTATCCATAATTAGCCTCTAAAAAGCAGTATACCGCCTATCACGATCTATTATGTAACATGTTTACCACACATGGTACCTATTTACTCTAAGTGATATATCAGCCTGCATGATCCAAGCTTTTCTCAGTCTGAGGCTAATTAGTGTGTGAGGAATGTGCTACTACTCTAGATTACTCTAGTTAGCTGTTTACAATGTAAATAACTTTAAAACATTTGTTTTGTAGTGTAGCAGGACATGTGCGTGATGGTAAGCAACATGCTTGCTACAAAACAGCACTGTGACACGCAACTATTGGAACATGAAGAGTCAAAATAATTACCTATAGCACTGCACTGCGCTCGTCACCCAAACATATAAGATGTTTTATCTCTATGCCTTGTAATTTCACTGGCAACCTTGCCCTTCAAACCGGAACACAGTACCTACCCCTATAATGCCGCGGGTAACAGGGTAGGCCCCGAACTACGCGGTGGTTAGGGCTGCAGAGTGAGGAACCTCCTGACGATTCGCGCTGTGTCGAGGATGACTGGCTTCTACTCATTATTATTATACGAAATTACGTATCGTTCGCAAAGGTTACTGTAGCTTTGGTGGCTGCACTATGGATACATTTTGGGAGAAGTCGATATTAGCGATAGGGCCTCCATTTTTTTTACAATATATAGAGGTTATTGTTTGTATTATTTAATTGTCTGTTGTTTTTGTGCGGCTGATATGATGATGTTTTTTTTTTCTTGTGTGCATATTAAAGTGCTTTTCTGTCTGTCAGCTATCAAAATGTATAGTCATTCGCAAAATATCTATATCGTACGCTTTTATACCTTAAAAATCGTATCCACATCGAACATGCCTCGTAATCAATTTAACACGTACCATATTGTCTCGGTAAAGTGCCGATGTAAATGAACATTTGCGTCTTCACATTAAATTAACACATCAGAGATATGGTAGTAAGTATATAGTATAAAAATAGTAGCAGACAATTTATAGCCTCTATATGTATTGTAATATTTATGTTCCTACTAGTTGCGTCTTGGTTTATCAACCAATAAATTGGTCTGGAGAAAAAGTATGTGTTGAAACAGTTAAATTTTACATAAAAAATACAAATAAATAAAACTTCTAGTCATAAATACGGATTAGTGAAAATAAGTCTGCGTCGCAAGAGAAATCAATAGATAGTAGTTCTCATTATTGTTTCAATTCAATGTTGTTCATTTTCATGTTTACTACACAATCGTCTAAACTAATATTATAAAGCTGAAAGTTTGTTTATTTGAACGCGCTAGTCTCAGGAAGTACCTGACTGATTTCAAAAAATCTTCCATCGTTGGATAAGATTGGATAGATTTTTTACGATTTTTTTGGATGTACGTTGTCCTTGAGTGTTATAGTATGTATATTATATATGTACTATGGACTATACATCGACTGCTAGTAGTAAGTAAACAAAAAGGAACGTAAATAGATATTTAAAAATTTAGAAATATTTTAAGTGTTCGTTATATTATGACGGGAATAATAGATATATATTTGAAAGATGTTTGTGTTTGAAGTGTCTGTACGTATATTTTATGGCATCACCGGGATAGGGATGGTAATAGTAATTTTGATGCTGATAGCTATAGCTTAACTTAAAAATGTTAAGGAAAAAAAACATACGAGTGTTGTAAATAAAATCTATAAAGGCAAATAAAATTGTCATTTTTTGTGTTAGTTTAAAATGTATTTTTTGTATAAGTACCACTATGTAATTTATTTTACAAAAAAAATGTCTCCTACGGTCGCGTTCGTAGAGATCCAATGTTTTTAATCGCGGCGTAGCATCTCGTAGCCGTCCTGCGGTGTAGAGATGCGTCGGCTACGGTCTCTGTGTCTTGTCTTTTTCAAATATTCATGGTTGTATTAAATAAACCGGTTAAGTGGGAACCGCCTCTCACACCGATATCTCCGTAAAACTACTGAGACAGTAATTTCAATGCATTTTTTTCCAGTTCACAACACATATTTTGTGAAACTCCCAATTACCTGCCAGACAGGTAAACAAACTTGACAGATAAATTCCAGAGTAACTTAATTTTTGTTTTTATCTAATTTATCAAACAATCGATGTAAATTTAGAAAGGCAGCATTTCTATTAGAAGTACCTGGTTGACCGAGCTATGCTCGGTTTTTTTAAATTATATTGAGACAGATACAAATTACGGTCTGACGAAATATCACTAATGACAAAAAAAAAACGAGAAAGTAATCATCAGGATTCGAACCGGGATCTCCCGAAACCGAGGGCGCCCTTCTACCGCCTGAACTATTTAGCCATTGTGAATAGTGGTAAAATTTGCTGTCGTATTATAATGATATTGTAGGAGTTTTTCATTTCCTGAAAAAGCACATAAACTGTCATTTTTAAATAATGCAATCTAGCTACATTGATTTATCGTCCCCGAAACCCCCTGCATACATAATGTCATGAAAATCGTTCGATCCTTTTCCGAGATTCAGATTCTATATATATGTATACTAGCAGCGCCCGCGGTGTTACCCGCGAAGTTCCTATTCATTTAGACATTTATAATATTAGTAGGATGGATAGACGAGGCCATGTTACCTGCTGTTAAGAAATACGCAGCCAGATAATAAAGCCACGCAGCTGTTAGAACTTAAATAATTAATTCAAATCATAACGTAGCACTGCAAAATGCTCGTTCCACGGCATTGGTGCCATACAGTTTCAATACCTCTTCTAATCTATTTTCCCGCAACGCCGTACAAAAATCATGCGACAAGGAGAAATTATCGAGGAATGCAATAGCTATATAGCAACTGACTATAGAAACATTAGCAAAATTTAGATTTCTTAATAATAATTTGTTATGTATTTGTGATAAGAATATAAGGAAATCAATTTGCAAAATTGCGACATTAAAATCACGAACGACTTTCATCTTTATGTAGATCAGAAAGTATAGTGACCATCTTAAAATTATAACTTTTACATTGTAATTCTATGTAATTTTGTCTTATTAGAAAGTTGTCAGTGTAAATCGGTAGCATATCTCAATGAATGTTTATTTATGACGTGTGCAAATGATTGTATGCCTATTTACGAGTATTTAAGTTAATAATAGATCAATAACTGAATAAGAAAGGGACTACGTAAGTGGCGCTATGGTCACCTTTATTAACAACTTTAACTCATTCATTAACAGGCACTGTTGCATACCAACAGGCACATGTCCTGATCGTCTCGTCAATCTTTACTTAAAAAAAAACAACTTACCTATCGTGAGTGGCGGTACCTACCTACCTACTATTTGAAGAAAGTACCTAGTATTTAGTAGTAAGTAGCTAGTTGTTCTACCAAACAGTATTAGGCAAACACTACTGTGTTTCACATGGAAAAGCAAAGTTTAATAGTACCGCGAGCAGTTAATTGTATATTTGAAATATATTTATTTTCGCTCTATGTTGAAGTTTTTTTAATGATGCTTATACATACATTGCCTCTATTGTTCTTGTTCCAAAGATTCCTTAAGTCACTATAAATTTTCAGAGTGCTTCTTTATTTATTTAAGAGTACGCCTAAAGCCAGGAAAAAATCTGCGCGACGCGTTTCTTAAAGTGATGTACATAAAGTCGAGAATAGCATGACACAGTTTGGAGGAAAAATCAATATATATCAGGAGTCCATTTTTGACCAAGTTTTATATAATTACTCAATAACTAAACATAAATTTAAAAAAGTGTTTGGTTACTTTACTAGAACGTACAAATAGGAATTTTATTACCAAAAAATTATGTGGGGTCATCGCTGATAATTTCGAGTACTCGAATTAAAACGGGTTTTTTCGGTGTCATTTTTATTTTTTTATTGTAAAAAACTCTGATCTATTTTTAAAATTCTATTCGGTTATTGTGCTTCTTCTTGATTGTACCCACACGTCAATAATTTTTTTGTCATAGTTTTTAGTTTCTTAATTTCAGTGAGCGGCGTCAAAAATGTCCTTTTTCGTTTTCTGGCTTTAGGCGCCCTCTTAATATTAGCGGCGCCCTGCGGTGTTACCCGCGAAATTCCCGTGCCCGTTGTTCCCGTTGTTTTCCGGGATAAAAAGTGTATGTAAAACCTATGTGTTCTTCCAGACTATAATCTATCTGTGTTCCAAATTTCAGCCCCATCCGTTCATACATTAGGACGTGATTGAGCAACAAACACCCAAACATTGACATTTATAATATTAGTAGGATTAATTTCACAATAACAAATATGATGTACAAACGGAAAGCTTCGAGTTAGAGCGCATTTTCTACCAGCTTTCTTGGCGACTTATTTGGCTTAATAGCTCGGAAAACAAATCTACAACGAGACATATTTATTCTGTCTGTTTATTCTGCAAATACGCACATCTTTGTATCTATCGCTGGGTTTTTGACTAGTTATTTTAATACGGAGCTATGAGCGTAAAACATTTGTTTTTACTACGTTTGACCACGAATAATCGCACTGTAAACTGAAGGACGCTTGCTTAGAATATACCTATTTACTCCACATTTAAAGATCATTTAAAGATTTGATACACAGGTAGTGCTTTCCAGAGTTTGATTGTGCTAATAATAAAATTTGGACGACTTGGTTTTCAGCTTCGAATATGATACTCATATTGTAACTTCGTCATTCTTA
Source organism: Ectropis crepuscularia (assembly GCA_963693475.1). NCBI lineage: Eukaryota > Metazoa > Arthropoda > Insecta > Lepidoptera > Geometridae > Ectropis > Ectropis crepuscularia. The sequence continues at coordinate 1,521,676 of OY856355.1, forward strand.
TGACACACTCTGTTTTTTAAACTTTGATCAATAACTTACTACTGGTGTAAGAATTGCTTGTTGTGAATGACATCAGCCAAAGTAAACTGCCACACAGACGCACCCTACATGCTATGTTATAATTAAGAAAACAAGCAGTTTCTTTGGTTCAATGCGGTCGGGAATTTGGAAGCAAGCAAACAATATGCCGGTCTATCCGGTGCCACCTCCGAACAAACATACTACAGAACAATAATTCCAAGCAATGACATCTGATAACTTTAACCAAGATCGAAATTTGTATTTTCCCACAAATTTATTTTCACGTGGTGGAGTGGATCTTGTAAATAGTTTACATTATGTAGATACTTCGTCAGACAAAAAAATAGACCTTACCTTATTTCTTAAAGCATTTTACGCAAGTACGTGCCAAAAAGCTCATTAGCAATGAACGACGCACTTGTTCGAAAAATACAACAAAGTCTTGAACATCACCGAAAAGTAGCAATGTTTCGGTTGTAATGTATCGGTTTTCTGTCGATTACATCTCTGAGAGTGTGCAACTGACCTGCACCTTTCCTTGCTTTCGTTCCAAAATCTCAAACGAAAAAGTTTGAGTCGTAATAAAAATAAAAAATGTGTGTGCTTAAGACCGCACGGCAGAAATGAGAACTAAAATAAGAAATAACTATGAAAAACTTTGAATAATTTTAATAATTATATATAATTTAAATATAGTAAACACAGTGACAGCAGACATACAGCAGCAGCTCACTCTATCTTTCTCGCTCAGGCACACTCGGCGGTCCCAAGTTCATCCGAACAAATGTTTCACCTACGAACGTGACGATGAGCTCCAGTCACAGCCTACAAAAAAATCTGTTTGTGGTGCGGCAAAAGAAGTTTTTATTTCAATAATAATTACAATGTCGTTAAAATCTTGATATCTTCAAATCGATAGTGAATCGGTTTCTTCTAGATAAGCGCTTTTCATCGTAGAACAAGTGCTCGGCTCTGCTTAAGAAATTTTCTCTTCAAAAAATTGTAAAGTTGGCACTGTGTTACAATTCCGCAGTTATTTGTTCGGAAGGTGTATGTGTTGATATTTGCAACCTGCCATTTAAAGGCAAGTTTTCTGTAATAGCAACTAATGTGCGGTCGATAGAAGAATATGTATACTTTTCCAGTAATAAGGATTTTCCAAGAAATTCTGTCACCCGGAATTACGACTTGTTTGATAATAATTAAATACATAATTCCGTCAACGTGAGAATTTTGGAGAATCCCACGATTTAGTGTTGAAGCCGTGTTGGCTCAGTGTCGACACCCGCAGATTTCACACTCGTAATATTCCGGGAGCTGGTGGCATAATTTGGGTTGGTGTTTACCAACTGTTTTGTTTTACCCACTACTTCTAGTGGGTAAGGTTTCCGCTCTTAGTCCCTGACTTGGACCATTGTACGTGAACCATGGGCTGTTATTCCATCCAGCCCAAATCCCTCCAGAAGCAGATTAGACTTCCCAGTCTCCTCAGTGCATCCACTAGGGATCTCGGTGATCCTAAGGTTACTTCACGTATTTCGGCGACGTCTGTGCATTCGAGTAGCACATGCGCCACCGTTTCTTCAGCCGCCATGCACGCCCTGCACAGAGGACTGTCCGTGACACCTGTTGTGTGAAAGTGTTTATTGAGTGAGCAGTGTCCGGTGATGGTCCCTACCACCAGGCGCAGGCTTCTTCTGTCCAGCCGCAGAAGGCGCTTGGGTAGTCTGTTGTCCAGAGACGGCATTGCCATCTTGGATTGCCCGCAGCCTGGTGTCAAGGTCCACCATCTCTCTGCCTGTGTGTGTGTGCGTTCCTGTAGCCATCTACGTAGCTGATTAAAAGGGATTGGCACGATGGGTTCGGGACCGAAAACCGTCATGTTTGATCCCCTTCTGGCTAGTTCGTCAGCCGCATCATTGCCTAGTGATCCACTGTGTCCTTTTATCCATTGCAGCGTTATTTTATTACCATAAAGCACTGCAGCTCGCTCCAGTCAGTGCCCTATGGCATTCAAGCATTAATCCGGAGGTGAAGTTTCGTTTGTTTAAGGATTGGAGGACTGAGGCGCTGTCGGAGACTATGCGAATGTGCATATCCTTGACCTGCCTAGTTTCTATGGCATGTGCCGCCCGGATAATGCCCACGCATTCCGCCTGATAGACGGTGTTTAGCATTCCCAAGGGGCTGTAGATATTTATGTTCAGGTCATTCGAGAAGACTCCAGCGCCTGTACCAGAGCTTGTCTTCGATCCATCAGTATAGATTCTTAGCTCTTCTGGGCCAGAGCAGTCATGCTGTTCTTCGGTAAGTTGTATTTGGTAGTGCTTTTCCAGACAGTATGTTTTCGGGATTCTGTCATTGGGTGAGGATACCATGGGTTGCCATTTAGTGATATCCTCTTTTATCCGTGTGTGTCTAATTCTGGGGTCTTTACCTAGAGTGCCAGCTATGCTGAGTCTAAGAGCTGCTAGCGCTGCCTCCTCCTGCACAATAAGATGTAGGGGTGGCAGTCCGAGCATTGCCTGCAGGGCGGCAGTGGGTGCAGTTCTCATGCTACCGGTGATGGCTACGCAAGCTAGCCTCTGCAGTTTTTCAAGATTTTGTTGGGCTGTGATTAGGTCTGTCCTGGGCCACCAGACTAAGTCATAGTCATAGTCATAGTATTTATTCATAACTATTTATGTTACATGTCAAACTTACAAAAAAAAAACAATACAGTAGGTATACGAAAAGTATCTCGATATTGGCAAGGATTAATTAATTATTGCATTAATTACACAAAACTATTACTCAGTAACAATCATTTAACATAGTATGTACATATATGTCAGATAATAATATAAAAATGTCAGAATAAAATAAATTAATAATACCAAACAAATAGTAATGTTACATGTCGCATAAAATAAATTAATAATAATAATCAAATGTAAACATGTCAGATAAAAAAAAAAGTGGTACTAATAAAAACAATTTAGAATTAAATTCAGAATTATAATATAAAAATAACTCAAGCTAAACAGTCCTTCAGTATTTCGTCGAACCTATACAATGCCTGTTCGATAAGCCAGTCTTTCAGTTTGCGCTTAAATGTTCCTTTGGAGGACGCATCGCGCACGTCCTGTGGCAGCCTGTTGTATACGATTGGCGCCGTGGCGTGAACCAGCTTCCCGGTCCGAGTGAGCGTGCACGGCACGGCGTGCAGCCGGCCCGCATGCCGCGCCGCGTGCTGCGGCCTCGACTCTCCAAAGCGCGCGTACTCCTCCAGGTGGTCCCGCGCATACAGCGCCGCCTGGTAGCACACCAGGCTCGGGACGGTAAGAATACGCAACGATTTGAACAATTGAAGCGCAGACGTTTCCTCCGGCACTCGTACTATTGCTCGTACAGCTCGTTTTTGCATTATGAAGACACGCTCCCAATCGGCAGCACGTCCCCAAAGCTCGATACCGTATTGAATGAGCGAGTGCACGGAAGCGTAATAGCACTGTCGGACCAGATTTTTGGGTAATACCGCGGAAATACGCCACAGCGCAAAACATGCCCTCCCAAGTTTGACACACAAACCATCGATGTGATCTGCCCACATCAACGATCTGTCGAGTACAAACCCTACAAAAGCGGTCGATCGTGTCTGCTCCATCTCCACGCATCCTACACTAACTTTAAGTGGCCTGTACGAACGACCGGCGAGGTTAAAGTGGATAAAATGCGTTTTCGTGGCATTTAGCATTAATCCATTAATGGTAAACCAGGTGTTAAGGGCTCCCGCTACCACATTCAACTTCCGCTCGAGTTGGTCCACAGTAGGAGCAGTAACAACAACTGCAACGTCATCGGCGTACATGAGAACATGTCCTTCCTCAATGTTTTCCGGGAGGTCGTTCAGTAGGAGTGAAAACATGATGTTGGAGAGCGAGGATCCCTGCGCCACACCAATAACTGTTCTCAGGGGCTCTGACCTCACTCTGCCTCCATCTCCCACCACGACTTGACATCGGTCCGCCATGAAGTCGCCGAGCAGGTTCAGTCCAGCACCATCCACGCCATAGTGCCTCATCTTGGCCACCAGTACCCCATGATCCGCAACGTCGAAGGCCTTTGAGAGGTCGCAGAAGATCACCGCGACTTGCTGCTTTCCCTCGCGAGCTTCTAGCACCCGTCGGACCACTTCCCCAGCCAGTGCAGTCGTGGACCTCCCACTGCGATAGGCATACTGGCGCTCACTCAAACATCGACACTCGGTTAAGTACTCCGTGATACGGGAGCTCAGTCCGTGCTCAAATATTTTTGCCAGCACCGGTATAATCGACACAGGTCTATAACTACTTACATCCTCCTGCTGTCCCTTCCCTTTATATAAAGGTGAGACTTTTACGTGTTTTAACGCAGGAGGATATTTACCTTCATTACAGCACTGGTTATAGAGGCGTGATAAAATAGGTGCCATCGACTCTGCCACAGAACACAGCAATGTAGTTGAGATATCGTAAGCGTCTCTCGACTTTTTCCGCGCTACACCTTTTGTTATTATGCGAAATATCTCAGCCGATGTGAAAGGTTTAATCCTAAGGCAGCGGTCGGCGGGCGCGCGCGCCGCGACGAGAGCGGCTGTCGCCGCCATAACATCAGCCTTCGGCGCCCCGGACGACGCAGCAATGTCTACAAAATACGCATTAACATAGTTAACAACCTCATTTTTTGTTAGAAATTTAGACCCATCCGGCCGAAGCAACAGTTCAGTGAAGTCATGATGCTCCCTAGTTCTGCCAACTTGAGAGTTCACGACCTCCCACATTGTCTTAACCACGTTATCTGACTGGCAAATAATTTTATTATAGTATTTAGTTCATAAAGTTCTAAAGAGCCATATGTAATGATGGGTCTAATGACTGTGGTGTATAGCCAGTGAGTAATTTTGGGGCTGATGCCCCAGTTCTTTCCAAGAAGGCGTTTGCATTGCCACATGGATATGCTGGCTTTTGTTGTGATGTAATCTATGTGTTTTGCCCAACTCAGCTGCTTGTCCAAATATATGCCCAGGTATTTGGTCTCGGTTGAGAGGGTTAGGGTCATGTCAAAGAAACGTGGTAGCCGTAGTGGTGCTAATTTCCTTTTTTCTGTGAAAAGAATAAGTTCAGTTTTGTTTGGGTTTACCGCTAGTTGATATTCGTTGCACCAGTTCTCTACTATTTTTAAGGCTTGGCGCATGAGATCACATAGGGTGTTTTCGTGGGTGCCATTTATTATTATTGTTATATCGTCAGCGTATCCTACTGTGAAGAAGCCTTAGTCATTAAGCCGTTTGATGAGGCTGTTCACAACAAGGTTCCATAGTAGTGGAGAGAGAACGCCTCCTTGAGGGCAGCCTCTCGCCACAATGGCCCTCGTGGTGTCATTCACCGTGACTTGTACAGCCCTTAGTTTGAGCATGTTGGTGATCCACCCACCTAGTGTTGGGTTTACACCGTGTCCCTCTAGGGCCGTACTGATATTATGGAAAGTAGTTTTGTCGAAAGCGCCTTCAATATCAATGAAGACCGCCAAGGATGAGCATTTGTGGTCCACAGCGCATTCAATCTTTGAAACTACACTGTGTAGCGCAGTTTCTGTTGATTTGCCTGTAGTATATGCGTGTTGTTGTTTGTGAAGTGGTCTTTCTTTTAGTGGTCCGTCGCGGATGTAGCGATCGCAGAGTCTTTCAAGAGTTTTCAGCAGAAATGATGTCAAGCTTATAGGTCTGTGAGCTTTTGGTTGAGTGTAATCAGGTTTGCCTGGTTTGGGGATGAAAATGACTTTCACCTCGCGCCATGCTTGTGGTACATATCTATGCGCTATGCAGGCTCGATATACTCTCACCAGCCATGGTGTTAAGGAATCCAAACCCCATTGTAATAAAGCTGGGAAGATTCCATCTAGGCCTGCAGATTTGTATGGTTGAAAAGTTTTGACTGCCCATTTTATCCGGTTTTCTGTTACTATAGTGTTAGCTATGAACCTGTCTTGGTCAGTGGGTGTCCATACCGATTCACTTGCCCATGTTCTGTCCCCGGAGAGGACACAATCTGGGAAATGAGTATCAAGAAGGACTTTGCTGGTGTCATGGTCTGTCATGGTATAGGAGTTATCAGGTTTTTTCAGCACGCCAAGGGTGCGATCCTTATCAGTTGATAGGATCTTCCTTACCCGTGCAGCTTCGTTGTTTGATTCTTGGGTAGGTGTTTGAGTCAAGCTATAAACTTGTCTTGTCTTGTTGAGTGACAAGTTTACAGCTTGCCTCAAACACCTTGGGTAGGTGTTTGAGGCAAGCTGTAAACTTGTCACATAGTTCTCCTGTTATATCCCTACACAGAGGTTTTTTTTTTAAATAAAGAGTGACGAGACGAGCAGGACATGTGCCTGATGGTAAGCAACATGCCTGTCACATAACATCACAGTGACACACAGCTATTGGAACATGAAGAGTCAAAATCATTACCTTGCACCGCACTGCGCTCATCACCCAGAGATCTAAGTTGTTATATCTCTAAGTCCTGTAATTTCTCTGGAAACATTGCCCTTCAAACCGGAACACAGTAATGTTTGCACATTACTGCTTGGCGGTAGAATAATTGACAAAGGTGTGGTACTTCCCCAGGCGGACTCTGCTAAGGTTCCGACTTGGTTGACAGCAATGGTGACGCAGTCGTCGCCATTGTTAAACCGGACTTTCGCGCTACTAGATCAACGCGGCTTTTTCATATATTAATTAGTTAATTATTATTAAGTTTCTTCTCCGGGAAGAAGTAGTCTGCTTGTTACTATGGCGGTTGTAACCTTGCCGAAACGTTGAGATAATTAAATAGTAATCTACATAGTTATTAAGTATATAAGTATGTGTAAAGTTTAAAAACTAGATGTAACTGTGTTGACTAACTAAAAATATGACCTATTTTCATTGAAATACGAGTAAAAATTGACGAATTAAATTTTCTTTTTTCCTCGTGAAAAAACAATGCATTCAAATACACATGCGGTTTACTCGGTGACGCCTGCGCCTGGCATTGGAAACGTTTTCAGAAATAATGAATAATTATTTTTTTTGTTGTAAAAGAGTCATACAGGGACAACCGTGTACCCGCCGCCTTGCGGTGCGGCCGCGGCGGTGCGTCACTGTGCCATGTTTTATTGGGTCATAAAAGCTTGCAGGGCTTTTGTTTTACTCGAATACAAATACAATACAATGATAACCACAATCCGGTGTCTGAACTCGAGACTTCCTCAAACTAAGTTCGTGCCTTTGATCCTCATTTAGAGATGACTCTGAGTAATTTTCTTAGTACTTGTGTACGAGTTTAGCATTATCCCGTCCGATGGTAGGAAGAAGGTAGGAAGGAAAACGTCCTAAGAAAGATGTGGAGCGTAACAATTTTTTTTTGAAGTGAAAACTTTTTTTGGCGCGCCTAGACAGATGTTTCGTAGGCTGTGAATTGAATTCTATCGTGACGCTCGGGTATGATAAGAAATCTTCGGCTAAACTCGGGACCATAGCCATTGGCCATCTAGAAATGCACCAGCCAATGGGAAATGCTGACGCATTTCTAAATGAGCATGCCATGATGCCCAGGCCACGCCCTCCGGTTACACCCGTGTAGTTTCCAAAGTAAGCTATCAAATTCTGAGTTATAAGTTTTCACTTCTTTCGGCAGCTCCTATGACTGCCAATTTTAATAATAATTGGTTAGCATTTGACTGCCATCTCACTTGATGTTAAGGTATGATGCAGTTTACGACAATAGATTAGGATACGATCAGTCCAATAGAAAAAGGGCATGGTGGTATTAGATCATGCAGATCAGATGCACACAGGTATTTCTGGGTTGACTTTATGACTGAAGTTATTTGTTAAAACGAGAATTTCGTTAGTTCCGAACGTAACTTAGTACACTCGATCTGCGTCATATTGTGTTGATAGGCTGAGATATCATTAAATGATAATGCGGTTAGCACCTTGTACGTCGTAAGACTTTGTATTGATTGGATTCTTTCCACGTTCACGTGGATGCTCGTTTCTTTGTCATTTGGTACAAAGCCGGGACAAGAGTAATTCATGCCCTGGCGTATCATAAATACTGATATTATAATTGCAAAAATGTCTTTGTTAGTTTATTGATTTCTGGTTTCGTTAATTGCACAGACACTTATCAATGTAAAAGTGTCTATTCATAACGGTATTGATGATCATCACATAACTTATCATCGTCATAACTTACAATCGCGAGAGAATCGGTTTCTTCTAGGTAAGCACACTCCATCGTAGATCACATTGTTGCTTTGCGCCTGGCGAGATGGCGTTGTTTTTTGTTTATGCTAGTGTGTTTTGTTAAGTGACTGATGGTTAGTAACATGCCTGTCCATAACAGCACAGTAACATGCAGCTATTGGAACATGAAGAGTCCAAATCATTACCTAGTACTAAAAATAAATACAACTGTAAACCTATGAAAGTTAAACACCTAGTCCGCTGCTGGACATATTCTTCTCCCACGACGCACAAGTCAGCACAGCAGCTTAAGTAAAGAAATGTCGCCCAAATTGCGGTAGCTACATATAGTTCAGCCCAGCCACAAGTCAGATTGTCGTGTATCAGATAAAAATAATACTTAAACTAGGAGAGCCGCATTGTAAATAATATTATGTACTATAATATACTTAAATTAGTAAGACACTGTTTGCTGCGACACTTAATTTATTCTGTATACATTTGTACTGGAAATAAATTATTTGTAGTTGTAGTATATCTGATCAAAAGTTCACCTTGATTACATAAAAAAGAGTCATGTTTTATTTGTAGAAAAGCGTAGAAAGGTCGCTCAATTTCCGCGGTAACAAGCACCGAGACTGGTTCTCGTCCGGAGAATTTCGTACGGTCATTAAACTGGCTCAGGTACAGTAATAGCTGCTACCTTATTTTGTTACTTGATAACTAGTTTTAGGGTTCCCTGAAACTTATTAAAAAACTTTTAAACTTGCATGCTGATATAGCGAAAATAGAGATTATACTAATGTATTAAAGATCACAATTTATTTGTTTGTACCTATTTTAGCAAGGATTAAATGAATATGAATATTAATTTTTAAATCACCAAAATGGTATGTCTGCCATTTTTGTTACTAGAAGTGACAGTATAGAGAAATACTACTAATAGGTTTTGTTAGACTGTGCTTCTAGAGTGAACTTATCGGATCCAACGGTTTAAATCGCTAACTTGCTTTACTAACGTGCCTTTTCTCGCTATCCCACGTGAATAATAGAACTTTTGCGTTAAAAAAAAGTATCCCAAAATAACTCCAATTTTTTTCCTAGCAAGGGCAATTGAATATGCCAGTGTTAATGTTTGATAAATTGTCTGTAAATCTAGAGTAAATAGATATCTTCTAGTTGAGCTTCGTACATCCTACACCATGGTATTACATGACATCAGGCACTTCGCGGTCATCTCATTAACTGAGAACCAGATCTATTAGCTAAACGGCGTATGGTTCCTATTCCATCTGCAGAACAGCTTTCCATTTATCATGTAACTTTTTTATGTTGTATAGAATTAACTATTGATGAACATATAGAACACTGGCTGTGCTGGTTTTGGTTGCAGGCGAACTCTGCAAAGGGTCCTAAAACAAAACAAGAATAACTATCATGACTATTTGTTGGTTTTTGTCTTTTTGAATCGAGGCTTTGCTACGTAAACTTCGAAGTGAGGAAAAAACATTTTTCGTACGTAACCTTTTGTACGCAAGTCTGATTCGTACTTGACTGGTTTTTATCTCGGTAATGTTTGCACGAGTGTAATTAACGAGTAAGCCAGACGGTCGATAATCGTGTGTTAAAGCGACAAATTTAGATCTAGTTTGATTATAAGGATGGAGTACAGACACGAACGTAACTCTATACAAAATGTATTAAGTATGTCGAGTTGCTGTTCTTATTTTTTTATTGCTATTCCTACTCCATTTGAATTCGTGCCGTCGTTTTCTTAAAATCTCCTTGAGGCCGAAAAGCTGTGAAATGTTGGAAATTTTAGATGTCTATGAAGTCGAGAAAAACTCAAAGATACTAACATTTTGTTGAAGTTTTTGAATATGTAGTCCGTACATACTACGAGCGATCGAATATCAGTCGCATAACGCTTAACAAGACGACAATGATAGGTCAAATCCCGCGCTAGGTACTGGGATATTTAAAAAAAATGGCCAAAGTTTTCGTTTCCTCTCGATTCTTTTATTTCCTCTACATATGACACTATGCAGGCATAGATGAACCGTTATAAACTCTATAGTAGTAAATCTACCCGACGAGCCATCAGTCTCTCGGGCTTAAATTCCAAACAACAAATGGTCGGTTAACATCTGTTTATAAATGTATGTCCTCCATGGCATCCCTAATACATGAAATCAATCGAAATAAAAATCTGGCACGTAAATATTTTTTTCCAATGTCTTTGCTTTACCCTAAATTTCATAGCACTTAACAATATACATTTATATAAATCTTCTAGTTATATAAAAATTAAAAAATTGCGACTTGTACCGGTTGTTTGCTACTGTACCTAGTTCAATGTCAATATTTGCGGACATTATATGTGCGAGTACCTACGTCGCTCGCGTGCGGGCCGCGGCGTGCGCCCGTCGGTCCACTGTGGCTGGTGGCGAGTAAGCTGCCCCGCACACTGGCGATTATTTAAACGACGTCAAAGGGGTTAACTATTTGTCGTTAATTCCTTTTTTTAAAGTTGTATGTTAACTGGAAAATGCCTGCATTGATTCGGAAAAATATTGTTTGTATCAGAAGGTATACTTATCTAGTGGTCTCATTCAATTATTTCCGAAATCGGTCGATTAATTTTTGAAAAATCAAAATACGTTTTTGTTTTATTTTAATATTTTTTTTCGAAACCTTGATATGGCTTACTTAGCCTACCTATGTTATTAAATTGTACTTAAGTTTTATAGAGAAAAATAATTAATTTTTAAAAATTGCTGTAAATAACTGAATATATATTATTTCATGGTATATACTGAATATCTTAATTGATGATTATTTTTGACACGAAAAATCGAAACTTATGTCAGTTGTTGTTTAGAGAACATTGGGTTTGATCTGGATTCTGGTTCATCTCTTATCAAGTAATTTAGGACATAGATAATGTCTGAGGTGCAACATGCCTTGCAAAATATGCGTCGTTAAAAGTGCTCATATTGAAAAGTAAATTTGAATGAAGACGTATGCCATCTTGTACTGGGTCAAATTAATCGTAGGTAACTTGGCCGTTATTATTAAATATAATGTACCTAATTTAAATCACAATGCATAAAGCTTACCACTTCAAATTGCGAGTGTGCGCCGTCGCATACCCCGCAAGCTTCCGCTCGGAAGATAAACGTGTGCTTTTCAATAGGAAGCGAGTTGTTTCCTCCTCGACGTATTTGCGGATTATTATTTTAATAGTTTAAATTATTTACTAACGTGTATGTTATTGTTTTTCTATCAATTTACCCATTTGTTCACTTTTGCTGTTTAAATGTGAAAGTTTGGATGTTTAATATCTTCTAATAATTCATATATAAAAATTAACAAAAATAGTATAATATATAATTCAAACTATGTAAGTATTATATCAGCTATCTGGCTGCCATAGTACAAGCTTTGCTTAGTTTGGGATCAGATGGGGTTGTTTGTGAATTATGAAACAGTTTTTTTTACTTTTTTTTGTAATATAGTAGGACGAACAAGATATGTACCTAATGATAAGTAATAACATAAACTGGCTCGCACCAAAAACAAATTCTGTGCTTCACGCCTTGAAAGAAAATACATTTACAGGTATTTGCATTTGTAAATCTAGTCAAGATAAAAAAACATACAATTTTCGTCAATGTAATATTTTGGTATTAAGTCATTAATGAAATCGGAAAAATCAATAAAGTAGAAGGATAAGAAATAAATATTCAAATTAATGTTGTCTTAAAAGCATAAATCTTTTGTACGTTTAATATTCAATTTCCCTGAGATATTAACCTTTTAATTGTCGAAGTAATGTCTGTGTTGTCATTTCGTTCATACAGAACCGCGTCATGGCGACTACGCCGACTACATATTATTACATACCTACGTTTTATGTTTTCTTCAAATGATTTTGGTGACTATAACGTTTTTTTATAATTGTTTTATTTTAACTTTTATTTTTAAACTTCAAGTAAGCTGTTTTAGTTAAAAAGCTTGCTGACAAATTTTGTCGGACACTTATCGAACGCGAGACAACAACAAAAAAATCTTGTATGAATTACAAATAAAAAGTCTCACTTTACTGATATAAACATCTAAAATTATCTAAACGGAAGTACATAAATAGTTTTACATTAGATTAAATTTCAGGTCAGCTAATATTGAAGTTTTCCTCGAATCACTTCTGTATTGCAACAACGCGACAAACATAAGGAAATATTCGTGGAGTTTCTTGAATAAACGTTCTATATGTCAAAAAGATTTATAAGAGAACAAGTTACCTGATAAAGACATTATTATTGGCAATGCGCATTGAGTTTAACGATCGTCCTTACAGTAAAACAGGCTGCCGAACCGCGGCCAAAAACTGCAAGAATATGCTTCACATTCTGGGTGACGATGGCGTGGGCGGCGCCTTGATACACATCATATCGGGGCTTGTCAAAATATCCGTGAGATAGTTATTGTTTTCTTCCGAAGTGTAAAAAACTAGACACAGATTTAGTTCCTTGTTTTTTTTTGTCTGTATTCAGGTACCGGATCAGGTGTTGCCCCTGGGGCCTTGTACAAGTTTCTAATTTATACTAATTATTATAATATTATTATATTATATATAATATTATAAATGTCAATGTATGGATGTTTGGATATTTGGATGTTTGTTGCTCAATCACGTCCGAACGTATTAACGGATCGGGCTGAAATTTGGAACACAGATAGATTATAGTCTAGAAGAACACATAGGCACATAAGTACATACTTTTTATCCCGAAAAAACAACGGGAACCGAAAATGCGCGGGTAACACCGCGGGGCGCTGCTAGTACTATATTATAAAGCTGAAGAGCTTTTTTGTTTGAACGCACTTAATATCTGAAACTACTGAACCGATTTTAAAAATCTTTCACCGTTGGTACATGATACCTGAGTGCTATATATTGCATATTATGTACCACCGCCGAAGCAGGTGCGGATCGCTAGTAGAGTGTAAATCTTGCTTTAATTTATTATTTCAAAATATTTACAAGAAAAATTACTTTGTAATACTTTCCGAAGAGTGTTTTGTTTGTCTCTCATAGGTACTTATTCCCATTGAGTATGTAGACATCCACTTAACACAAAGCTTGGCGATTTGATCATTGCCACAAATCATCTGGATTTAATTGTCGCAGAACTAAGACAGACTAAGACAGACGGTAAAGTAGGGGGTAGGCCAAATAAATAGATGAATGATGTTGATGATTTTTTAAAAGACAGGGCAATAAGGAAGTTTCCAATTGCATAAAATCTAAAAATAATTACATAGATTTAAAGATAATAGAAATAGATTATACATACTGCAAAAATTACTTGAATATCTCTATAAATGACGAATCTATGAACATTTTAAAATTACTAACTAAAAATCACTAAGCCGCGCGGCGCGTTCGCCGTGTGACGTCACGAGTTGCGACGCGGTCGCGCTGTAGGTTAGAAAGGACGCAATAGAATCTGATTTCGCGGCAGAGAAACTAGAATTTAGTGCTAATACTATCTCGAATGTGGTGATGTATGTAGCATTGCGACTATTATCATATTTTATATTAAACTGCTATCTATAATAAGCTATTGACGTTAAGTTTAGACTATGACCGGGGATTAGTGATCTTTTCCTTCATCACTTTTTTAAAGTTAGTGGCATTACACACATGGCTTCAAAAATAAAGTGGTGCGTGTGGCGTGTGAGACCAGCCATAATTTATTCTAGGTACATGTGTAGATACAGTCCATTGATACCGAAATACATAGACTTTAGGATCTTATATTTCGTCATAACTCTGAACACATTTAATAAATTATAGGTACGGGATGCTGGGCAACAGAGTAATTTATACTTTTTCAAAATACTCTGTTTGAAGACGGTATGCACTAGGATACCGTTCTTATGTATCTACCTCGGTTATTTGGCAATCACACTTGTCTTTTTTTCAGAAACAATACGTCGTCATTAAAAAAAATAAACAATACCTAAATCTTACCAATTACTTGCCAGCGAGCATTTATAAGTAAAAGCTAGCAGTTGACATTTGGGTAAACTAAATATTTTTAAATAAATCCATATTATATATATTTAAATACCAACTGGTCAAACAGTAAAATCAAACAAATAAACACGAAATATAATAACATTTTCACCATATTAATATATTATTTCTATCGGTAGATTTAGATAAATACTTACATCTAATTGCTATTCGTATGAGTACCATACCTACTTACTGATTTTTCCGACCACTTATGTATCTCGTATTTTTTCTGTTCTGACGACGTAAAAGAATAGTTTTCGGTCGTTGTCGCCGTTTTGCATGTAGGTACATTTAGGCACGATGCGGTACTTATAACGTATTGTAATTTTATTTTACATGATAATGCTTGCTGTTATGTTGAGCTAATGAGTACTAACTACGAGCTGCAGCAAACAACCGCCCGGGTGCTGCGTTGTTCGCGAGCCGATCGTGCATTGTGACGTCACCGCGGTGTATGGCCGGCCGCGCGATTTATATTTTGAAATGGGAAGGAAACGCTTCATAACTTCGTCATTTGTTGAGATATTTAAAATATAAAAACACTGGGTTTTATTGTTGCCTTAGTGTGATAATTTAAAAATACAACTAAAAAATGGAAACTTCCTTATTACCTCAATGTTTATATGTAACAAACGGGTAAAGGTTTTGGTCCGGAGCGTGCCGCCTGCACTAGGTCTCTGTCGTAAAGATATCTTGACCTCTGACTCTTCCGGTTGTGATACATGTTAAGTGTACAACCTACTCGGTTTCGAAAACATCTGAAACGTAATTAATTGGCTGTGTGTGTTTTTCCGGGAGTCTATTCTCACAGGATGCCCCAAAAAAGTTCTTTGTTTTATTGTTTTACTGTGTTTTTTATCGATGATTTTCTACCATAACTCAATTTAGTTTTACCTTAAGAAATCTATAAATATTGAATTTTAAAACAATTAAATTAATTACGTTGTAATTTTATTGGCTACTGTGAATACGCTTTGGGCTTCGAGATCATTTTGTTTCCATGATGCTATAAACGTTGAATACCAAAATGTGGAGTTTATGTGTCGTTTAGGTTGAAAGTGAACTATTGAAATCCTCCCAATAGACACAGGACAACACTTTCAAACTGGCAACCCTCTGAACTTTTGGAAAAATTTTGCTAACATTTTAATTAGATATTTGATCTGCGTAATCGTAAAAGAATAAAGGCTTGACCCTTGACCTTATGTATATAACCAAATCGCGTCGAATATTTATTGAAATTCTTTTGAGAATACAAAAAAGCATACAAAACATTAGAACGCCACTAAACCTGTGAATTTAGTTTTGTTCTAGTCAAAATACTGATAGCACACGTATTGTCTAAACTCTAAACTATTGTCTATAAATATCTGAATGCAAGCCGAACGCCGAACAGTTGTTTGAAGCGTGCCGATGCGCCGGCGCACGCTTCGCACAGTGTTCGTCGCGGGTCAACGCCCGCCCCGGCCTTGACACACTTCGCACACTAGCGCTCGTATCTGGGTCGACTTGCACATTATTCGACTAATATTGACCAAATTATAGAATATAGTCGGATCATGGTCACTAGTTTTACTTGACATGTATGGAGTTTTCAATGTCCAATCAAAATTATGCAAAAATGTTGGTGACATTTGATCATAATAATTATGTTTAGCGAAAAGGTTATCTCACTATGATATCTTCTTAAAGTTTATCAAGTTTAGCAGTTAATATCACTATTGCAATACTTGTTATTAATTATGTTCATTGATAAAGTATGTTATTATTAATTAGTATTGTTCATTAACATAATAACAGTCGTTATTATTTAGCAGTTTATTTGAATTATCTCAATGAGTTCACGCGCCGCGCTGACCCTGCGTATGCGCAGCTCTCGTGTGCGGAAACGTTTCCATACAAATTATTGTTTATAAACAAATACCTCTTTTTCTTCGTGACTCTTGCAAATAATGTATATCAGAAGATATTTTTTTACGGTCATTGTACTGTTTTATTCGTATAGGTGTATAGACGTGGTGATCTCGAAAAACATCGTGAATAATATGTCCGACAAACCGCTCTTGGTCAGTGTGGTGGATTATGGCCGTGAAATTCTCCTTTTGAGAGAAGACCCTGAGTCATGGATGTGGGAACATAAAATGAGTTGTTTATGTGCTATTCGCATACCTATTTAACTTTTTGTTCTGAGAATTTCTTAGAATGGGTTAAAACTCAACCGTTGCCGTTTCAATGTCTTTATGTTTGTTGTATGTCTGTATTCTTTCTATTAGACGTGTAAATTGAAAATGTATGAATAAAGTACCTACTTTGGCTTTGATTTTGTACGATCGTTTTTCGATTTAACCAATAGGTATTTGTACGAGTATATTGAGAGAATATTTCTTTGAGTCATCGACTTCAACCTGCCACTATTGTAGGGTGTAATCGTCCAATTAGTGTGATAGCTGTGCGAGGTCGAAACGTTACTTTACTTGCTGGGGATTTTCCTTCTGATACGTGCAGAAGCGAATCAGAGTGTATTATTATATTTAATACACTCTGCAGCGCCCCGCGTTGTTACCCGCGTAATTCCCCTTCCCGTATAAAAAGGAGCCTATGTGCAATTCCAGACTAATATTTTTGTTCCGAATTTCAACTCCATTCGTTCAGTCACTCTGATGTGATTGAGCAACAAATATCCAAACTTACAAACTTTCGCAATTATAACATTACTAGGATAAACTGACAAGACGAGCAAGTTATGTGTCACTACACTGCGCACGTCATCCGGAGATGTAAAGTAATTTATCTCCGTGCCTTGCAATTTCTCTAGACAGTTTGCAATTTTTCCAGTTTGAAAATTGTCCTTCAAACTGGAACACAATAATATTGACATGTCTGTTTAACGGTAGAAATTACTAGAAGTATTAGAGTTACTAGTGTGGACTGTACAAACTATTGAAGCGTGTTGCTCAAAACCCACAAACTTTCCAACTATTAGTCGATCGTAGGTTTGATGTTCACCCTGACCAAATATTTGTGCGATGAACAAAGTAGAAGAAAGAGAAGAAATGTAGGCTGAAGAAATATCCACTTATTCTGTATCTGAGTGTTTTTTACACATAATAATTATAATAATTACATATAACAAGCTTTTCTTAGGTTGGGGCTTGATGATGTCACATGAAAAATAACCTTCTACATGTATTTGTCTTTTTCCTGAAATGGCCACTCATTTGCATACAAAATGTACTGAGTATAATAGTAGTAGTCTTCTTACGCATCGAATTTCTAGTAAATACTGAACAATTACATACTTCTTTTATATATTATTCTTTTAGCCAAGTCAGACTGATGACAGGCCTAAGCTAACATTGTCATTGCCAAAATATCAATGTTTTTCCTCATCATGCGTGTCTTGTCTGTTGACTGTTATTTCTATACGCATATGCGATATTTGCGCGTCAGAGTTATCGAGCTGAGGTTTCATAGCTTCTTTCAATCTAAGGTTTAGATTGAGTTAGGTTTCTTTGTTTGAAGACGAGACGTTGGCGTAATTGTGCTCACCAAACATATTTCACATACATAGGACAACCGGATTGAAGCCAGAAATTAATTAATAATAAATAATAATAAATATTGATGGACAATTCACACACAACACCATCTGACCCCAAACTAAGCAAAGCTTGTATGATGACGGCCAGATAGCTGATATAATCATCATCATCATCATCAGCCGTAAGACGTCCACTGCTGGACATAGGCCTCCCCCCTAGATTTCCACAACGAACGGTCCTGCGCAACCTGCAACCAGCGGTTTCCAGCGACCTTCGTGAGGTCATCTGTCCATCTAGTGGGAGGCCGTCCAACACTGCGTCTTCCGGTTCGTGGTCGCCACTCGAGAACCTTTCTTCCCCATCGGTTGTCAGTTCTGCGAGCGATGTGGCCTGCCCATTGCCACTTCAGCTTAGCTACTCTTCGAGCTACGTCGGCTACTTTAGTTCTTTTGCGAATATCCTCATTACGGATTCTGTCGCGCAAAGAGACTCCGAGCATAGCTCGCTCCATAGCTCGCTGTGTGACTTTGAGCTTTGTTATGAGGCCCACAGTTAAGGACCACGTCTCAGTTCCATAAGTCATCACTGGCAACACGCACTGATTGAAGACTTTCGTCTTCAAGCATTGGGGTATTTTGGACTCCAAGATGTGCCGTAGTTTCCCGAACGCTGCCCATCCGAGTTGGATTCTTCGCTGGACCTCTTTGTCGAAGTTGGATCTACCCAATTGGATCTTTTGACCCAGGTAGACGTATTCGTCAACAACTTCGAGTGTGGTATTCCCAACAATAACCGGTACAGGTGAGACATGAACATTTGACATGACCTTCGTCTTGTCCATATTCATCCTCAAACCTACCTGTTGGGATACTCTACTGAGGTCCCTGAGCATAGCACCGAGGTCCTCCATCGACTCCGCCACAATGACTATATCGTCGGCAAACCGAAGGTGAGTTATGCATTCGCCGTTGATATTGATGCCATGTCCGTTCCAGTCCAGTAGCTTGAAAACATCTTCCAGCGCGGCAGTGAACAGTTTCGGAGATATACACAAATGCTATTATACTGTAACTGAATTTTTAAATGATAGGAAATTAATTGGAATACTAATATTTTAGACATTGTTTAACATGAAACTTTTACAATCTTTAAACCTTATTCCATTAATATCTCAATAGATATTATTATTCCATTATGAAATTTGACATTCAACTGACATAAGACCAAATAATGATATATTGTATCATGATGAATTAGTTTGTACTGTATTACATTTTGACATTCTTTGAGTATTTACATGAATATTATAATTAACGACATTTTTGATTTTTTGATTATATACATTTATTGCACTTTATACATTCTTTGACATTCCTCACATGGATGAACTGCAAGATCTACTAATGCAAGACCTTAGACCCTGGATGGACATATTGATCAAACTCAAAAACACAATACAATATCCTGATGAAACACAAGACGTTGGCGAAATTGTGCTCACCAAACATTTATCTCACACAAATATATATCACCAAATAGAAGCCAGAAATGAATCGAAGATGAAGAATCAGATGACATAAATAAAAACCAGAAATTAATAGAAGATGAGGAAGAAGAAGACTTTAATTAGCTGACTATTATTTAAAAAAAAAATCTTTTTGTTTTTATTTAAAAATTAAGACTAACAAATTGTCTTGCCAGACATATTGCATGCCTCTCGCAGAGGCCAGTTTGTATGGGGCAACTTTTAAAATGTTTTGTATTATCTTATCTTACCTACAAACAGCAATAAAGATTTTTGTATTTGTATTTGTATAACATCTCCCTGTCTCACGCCTTTCTGTAGCCGGATATGTTTTGTGCACTGGTCCTGTAATCGGACAGACATTGTGGCTTTGCTGTAAATGCACCTCAACACTTCGATATAGCGATAGTCCATGCGGCATCGCTGGAGAGACTGAAGCACTGCCCAGGTCTCGATGGAATCGAAGGCTTTCTCATAGTCCACATACGCTATACATAGTGGCCGATTATACTCCTCGGTTTTCTGTATAATCTGCCGAAGCGTATGTATGTGGTCTACGGTACTATAGCCTTTTCGGAAACCGGCTTGTTCGGGTGGCTGGAAGTCGTCAAACCTGCGTGCGAGACGATTCGGGATTACCCTCGAAAACAACTTATAAACGTGGCTCAGAAGTAAGATGGGTCTGTAGTTCTTCAACAAGGTGTTGTCACCTTTTTTGAAGAAGAGCACCACCACACTTCTGCTCCACGCTTCTGGCGTATTACCATCAAGTATGACGGAGTCGAACAGCTTCTGGAGGACTTTAAGTACCGGTTTTCCACCCGCTCTCAGAAGCTCAGTCGTAATTCCGTCGTCGCCAGGTGCCTTGTTGTTCTTAAGTTGTTTGAGGGCCATCCTAATCTCATACAGGCTGACTTCCGGGATGTCTTCGGTAAAGTGTCGGGTCAGCTTGGCTCTGGGGTCTTTTGCCATGCTAACGACAGGTCGTGTTTGCGTAGAGGTGTATAACTGTTCATAGAACCTCTCAATCTCCTCCAAAATCTCGGCCCTCGACGAGACGACGTTACCACTGTCGGTCTTCAGTTTGGTCAATTGACTTTGCCCAAGAGACAGATTTCTTGCGAACACTTTCGAGCCTTTATTCCGCTTAATCGCTTCTTCAATACACGAAGTATTGAAGCAGCGTATGTCGCGTCGCACACAAGTAGAAATCTGTCTATTGAGCCGTCTGTATACCGTCATGTCGACCGAAGACTGCAATCGCATATCTCGCCTAACCGCCATGAGATTCAGAGTATGATCGGAGAGCTTTTGGGTTCTATTCTGGCGTCGGCTCTTATAAAATTCCCTGCCAACTGCTTGAACAGTTTCCACCAGCCTGTCGTTTATTTCATCCGCCGTTACGCATTCATCTAAGGCTTCGAAGCGATTTTGAAGTTCGAGTTGAAAGTTGTCGGGATCTTCGATTTGGGCATAATTTGGTCGGAGCGTGGACTTCATTACACGTGATCTTTCGAACTTAATGTTTAGATTCAGCGTGCCTCTTACAATACGGTGATCGCTGCCGGTTTTAACCCTACTGATCACAGAGACATCGCTGAATATTTGCCGTTTAGTCGTCATAATGAAGTCGATCTCATTTTTTGTGGAACCATCTGGGCTCATCCAGGTCCATTTTCGTTGTGGCTGTTTCTTGAAAAAGGAGTTCATCATAAAGAGGCTCTCCCTTTCCAAGAAATCAGCTAGACGTTGCCCTCTTGGGTTCCGCTGCCCATATCCGAATTGTCCCACTCTCAACTCATCACCGCTACGTTTGCCTAGTTTCGCGTTGAAGTCTCCCATCACAACTGTGAAATGTGTTGGCGAGACATGTATGGCTTTGGAGATGTCCTCATACATGGTCTCAACCTCTTCGTCGGGATGTGTCGAGGTCGGTGCGTATACCTGTATGACCTTCAATGAATACCGGTCGGTTATTTTAAGTACAAGGTATACAACCCTGCTCGACACACTCTCGATCATTAACACGTTGTTGACGAGAGACTTGCGGATGATAAACCCGACACCCCCTTGGGATTGTTGATCTCCCTCCCGGTAGTAGAACAAGTTGCCGGATTCGAGGGTCATTCTGTCCTCGCCCTGTCTACGGACTTCGGATAACCCTATGATATCCCAGCGCAACAAGTCCACTTCTTCTTCCAGCTCCACAATCTTTTCGTCAGCCCTCAGCGTCCGTGCGTTGTACGTTGCCAGGTCGAGTCGTTGGGTTTGGTGGCGGGGCGTCTGCCGGGGATTCTTAGCACCCCATGCTCCGCCGGAACCAAGGCTGCCACCAGCGCCTGGAATAACGGAGCCGCCGGGGACTAGGGGCCGTTTCTTTGTTGTGACCATCATATGGGGGGGTGTTTGCCATAGTCACCACGCTTGGCAGGCGGGTTGGTGACCGCGGAGCCAGTCCTTTGCACCGATGACGCCGCTGCCCGTCACCGGCCAGGTCAATTTAGGACTGGCTTTTAAATGGATATACCGCCATTGGTTCGGTCGTCAGAGCCTCGTTAGTCGACAGCAGGGTGTACCGCGCGCAGGAGAGGTTGACATTTGGGGAAACTAGATGTTAAGCGCTTCCCCCTTACACCCCATATATAATACTTATATAGTTTTAAATACATACTTATTATACATAGAAACACCCAGACCAGTGCAAACATTTGAATTCAACACACAAATATTTGCACTGGGTGGAAATCGAACCCACGACCCTCGGCTTCGACGGCAGAGCTAGGTACTACCAACTAAGCCACGAGGCCAGTCATTAATAGAAGATGAAGAATCAGGTGACATATAATCTGGCCTCGTGGCTTAGTTGGTAGTAGCTCTGCCTGCGAAGCCAAGGGGTCGTGGGTTCGATTCCCACCCAATGCAAATATTTGTGTGTTAAATTCAAATGTTTGCACTGGTCTGGGTGTTTCTATGTATGATAAGTATGTATTTAAAACTATATACGTATTATATCAGCTATCTGGCCACCATCATACAAGCTTTGCTTAGTTTGGGGTCAGGTGGTGTTATGTGTGAATTGTCCACCAATATTTATTTATTTATTGTAATACGATAAAACCGATTAAAAGCTAAAAATGAAAAGAAGAAGAAAAATACTTTTATCGGCTGGCTATTATCTTTATCATATGTATTGACTATACATTCAGACCAATAGAGACTGTTTTGCCAAGCATATTGCATGCCTCTCGAAGTGGCCAGTTTGTATGGGTCTACTTTTAAAATGGTTTTGTAATATCTTATCTTACCTGCAAACAGCAATAAAGATTTTTGTATATGTATCGATAAACATAGGTCTGCTCTTGGCCGCCATTTCGCGTGATGTTAATCGCCTATAATAATGCAACATGTTAACCTAGGGAAACTCTAAAACACCCAGAATATATCCATCAGAAAATACTCACTCCGAAGATTCATCCCTAAGTGAACTCAAACCTCATTGTGTGCGTCTGTGGAACATCAACCATGAAACGATGTCGCTTTCTGGTGCTACGAGCAGTCTGTAAAAATGCCATGGTGGTATTTGATCGTGCAGATAAGCTGCACACGCCAAAACGTGTCCGATAAAAATATACAGTCAAACATAGAACCTCCTCCTCTTTTGAAGTCGGTTAGAACCCTAATAAACTTGCAATTTTGTGGTGATATGAAGAACTTTGAAGTATCTTACTTACAATGCGGTTGTTGCCAATGAATTCTCTCAGAAAAGGTAATTTCATACACATAATATTAACAGCCAGTTCTTTAAATATCTCTACCGAGATTCGGTGCCTTTCCCTCTTGTGCAGAATGAAGTAAACATTTACAAAGAAATGTACAGCTTTTCACCAGAAAAATATTTTAAAATGTATGGTAACAAATATAATAAATACCATGGCTTACTATTACTAACATTGTTGTTTTCCTTTTAAAACATAATCGCATACAACCTCTGGCTGTTGCTATTTTTGGTCGTAAGGCACTCAAACGCTCAAGAGCCTGAAGACATGGAATGCCTTAGAACTTTATTGCCTCAAATTGCTGCCAAACACAATATTTTACGGTAACACGTTTTTTCTTTTCACACGGACGTAAAGTGCCACAATTTTAGAGGTTTAATAATTATTAAATTTAATATTGAAACATTTTAGAAGATGATTTTTATGGAAGGCTACTTTTGGTAAATTTTCATTTACTAAAACTGACCACTGACCAGGCGTAATTGATTGGTGTGGTGGACTATTTCTGTTAAGATTATCCGGAGTTCAGTTACCTATGGTGCTCTAATAGGTTATTACCATGAATCCTATTAATATTATATTAATGTGAAATTATGGATGTTTGCCACATCATAAGAACTGAACTCATCA
The DNA here is from genome assembly GCA_963693475.1 of Ectropis crepuscularia. NCBI lineage: Eukaryota > Metazoa > Arthropoda > Insecta > Lepidoptera > Geometridae > Ectropis > Ectropis crepuscularia. The sequence goes on from OY856355.1 coordinate 1,545,503, forward strand.
GACTAAAATTTGAAAAACTAGCCGTAGCCTTTGCTTTGTACCCCTATTTCGGAGAGTTCCTTAGGGAACATTTTTTTTTTTTAATTTTATGCAGGCGTACTATAAATGCTACTTACTTGAATACTGTAATGAAACATGAAGAGTCTCTCGTGAGTCAGAGACATAAGATGTTTTATTTCTATGCCCTGCAATTGCACTGGAAACATTGCCCTTCAAATCGGAACACTGTGATATTTTCATACTTTGAATGGTGTCTACATATTTTTAATTCTATTTTAATGTATTTTTGTATGTGTTGTTGCAGACGAGCGTCGATGATGTCGCCGCGGCAGCTGATGCGCAACTCCAACATGACGCAGAAGTGGCAGCGCCGCGAGATCTCCAACTTTGAGTACCTCATGTTCCTCAACACTATCGCAGGTCAGTTCTATCTTTTCTACACGCTATCTTTTGTAGTTCTACTCTATAATAGGAAGAACCTTCTTTGATTTTCTATTGTTTGTGTTTTATGGTATTTGTAAGTGTGTGAGTGCGCATTAATATCTTAAGTCTAAATATGTCCCGGGTCGTGGGGATTATAGTAGTGCTCCTCTGCAACGGCTCGACCGAATTTATTCGAATTTATATCGAATTTATTTTACAAAAAAATGGTTATAGTTTGAAGTCGTAAAGTATATTTCACCTTTATGTCTTCACACTCCATTTTTTTATCGCGGTGTTAGTGTTTTCGTAACAACTTATTACTCTTTAAACGACATCGTTGCGGGAAAAATTGAAAAAAATATATGTGAAAAATAATAATAATGTAAAAGTCAATGTTTGGGAGGATGTTGATCAATCACCTCGGATTGGTTGAATGGACCGGATTACATTTGGAACACTTTTTTATAGTCTGAAATAGCACAAATGCTACTTTTCATTGCGAGTTAAATAACGGTAACTCCGCAGGGCGCTGCTGGTGTATTAGGGTTCCGTAAAACGTAAAAACGGAACCCTTATAGATTCGTCATGTCTGTCTGTCTGTCTGTCTGTCTGTCTGTCTGTCTGTCTGTCTGTCCGTCCGTATGTCACAGCCACTTTTTGCCGAAACTATGAGAACTACACTGTTGAAACTTGGTAAGTAGATGTATTCTGTGAACCGCATTAAGATTTTTACAAAAGTTTTTTAAAAAAACAAAAATTAGGGGTGCCCCCCATACTGAGAACTGAAGCTCAAAAATTTTTTTTTCATCAAACCTACACGTGTGGGGTGTCTATCGATAGGTCTTAAAAAATGATGTTGAGGTTTCTAATATAATTTTTGTCTACACTGAATAACTTGCGCGAGAGACGCTTCCAAAGTGGTAAAATGTGTGTCCCCCCCCCTCTAACTTCTAAAGTAAGAGAATGAAAAAACTAAAAAAAAATATATGATGTACATTACCATGAAAACTACCAACGAAAATTAGTTTGAACTCGATCTGATGAGTAGTTTTTTTTTAGTACGTCATAAATACACTATTTTTAAAACTTCGATCAAAGTTACAACGAACTACAAGAACTATGTGTACTATGTATATTATGTTACTTGCTGGAACGGAACCCTTCATGGGCGAGTCCAACTCGCACTTGGCTACTTTATTTTATAAATGGCAAAGTATGTTGTCATTTGTTATTATTTCAATATTCACAACATTTCCGTCCTTTCGGATAAACTGTCTAAAATCGCGGACCGTAAACTGTAAGCAATAAGTTTCGAAGTCACTCTAGTAACCCAGTGACAATTCCTGAAACATTGCAATCTGCAAATTGTGACATAACCACCAATTGTCAAGTGTTGGCCTGACCCTCCGTGACATAACTGCGGTGGATGACATAACACTGACGGTTACATTTCATGAAGCACACTTTTTGACACGTACCTATTACCTATATTATGAAGACGAAAATATTAAGGAAATGCAGAGTGCGATTGATATATTGTGTAAAAAAGTAATTGAAAAGTTTAAATCCACGGCTTGATTTTTTTTGTTAGAGTTATTATTAGTCTTATTATTAGTTATTAGAGATATTACAAGTTTTATTTAGGGACAGAGACTTTAATGACAAAACTACATTACAATGAGAAATACACCTTAATACATACCTACCTAACTTACTACTGACGTTTAGCACATTAGCATTATTCATAGACCTATATGGAGGTCTAAAGATATGATCAAGCCCACTACCAACATTTGCTTAGTTTGGAGATGTGGTGTGAGAAATAACCACCCCAATGATAGCAGTAATATATAAGTCAATGAACCATCCATATTTATTTTAATATGTCCTACACTCAACAATAGTTCACATAAAAAACCGGCTAAGTGGACTCGCACACGAAGGGTTCCGTACTATTAGCAAATAAACGCCGAAAACCTCTTTGAGTTTATTCCAAATTCCGTGTACATAGACTATCGCAGTTTCTACAGACAAGCTTTCATCCAAAAAGTTTCACTAAGGAATCTACCGGAGTGCCACCTGTCGACAGAAAAGTGTTCCCTAACGAAGTGAACTCTAATAAATAAAACTAACCGTAAACATCTGTTTTCTTTTCTCACATAAGCTATCACATCACAGTCAAAAATAGTAGTATTTTTACTGTGTCTGGTTGTTTGTTACAAAAATCGTATAAACAAAAAAAAATATTAAAAAGCTGTCGTGGCCTATCCACTAGATTCATCCGATTTCACAATTGACCTCACGGTCGTGGCTTCGAACCCCGGCAGCTTGGGCATTGCACGTAATGCTTAACGAAGGATGCCGTCAATTTGTAAGGGAGGTAAGGAATCGAAAACGCTTGCGCAAAGAATGATTGGATGCGTCGACACGCACATTGAACCCGCGGTCACATGCGCCCGCGCAACTGGGGTCGGTTCACGTGACGCCTGCGATCGGGACCCACTGAATGGGCCTGGTTATAAAAGAGGTCACAACAACAAACACACCGTCATAACACATTATCTTGCTAAGAAAAAAACATATTGCAAGATCAAGTGTCACCTCATTTTCGTCCCAATTTCACTCAACCAAATTTAACGTTATCAAAAGTAAAGTAACTTTATAATGCGTGAAATCTAATTTAAAATCACATTACACACACCAATCGTCTTTGACGACTTTCAAAATTAAAATCTTTTTAATCTAAAAGAATTGAGATTCAGAATCTGTTGATGACTAGAATTATATAGCATGGTAGTATTGGTATCGTTATGATTGAACACCTAGGAAATTCCTTTATTATATTATAGCACTAGTGGAATCGTTACTAAATAACAAAACACTTCTGGACCGCAGGTTCTTCTATCACAAGGAGTTAGTTGAAACTAAAATGCATGATGCAGATGAGGTCTACGTCCTCAAATTATTTTTTTCTTTCAAAATTTTGGATTTCTCATCGGAAGCGCTCCACACAGCACAAGACCTCATCGTACGTACAGCTGAGCTACCACCGGTTCTTCATTAATCTGCGAAAATGCAATGCAGCGAAAACGCCTTACCTGCGTCATAACAGAAACCTTAACTTTGGATATCGCGTGCTACAAGATAGTATTCGTTTCGGCTAGTTTGCATAATTGGTTAAAATTGACAAATTGTTGTAGTAACGTTTGGCACTGATGGCAATTATTCAACCTGCTAGAAGGTAACTCATGCTTGTCGGGTCACGAGACGATGTCGACGACGGGTCAATGACTATTACTTGCAGAAACTAACCACGGTCAAAAACAATAGTAAAGCAAATTTTTGTATCTTTTGCTGTCGCCAACGACTTACATTTTCTGTACACTACACTACCTATACTTATAAATTAGACATTAAATTTCCTCAGTGCCACGTGTAAGCCTTGACATTTTTTTTTTGGCAATACAGCAGTTCATTGTTAAGAATATTATCAACTTCAACCGTGTTTATTATCGACTAGCGACCCGCCCCGGCTTCGCACGGGTGCAATGCTGATACTAAATAAACTACTAACTAAACTAAAATTAACTAAACTAACTACTAAATCTTACCCGAGCGTGACGCTACAATTCAATTCACAACCCACGAAAAATCTATCTAAGCGCGCCAAAAGAAGTTTTCACTTCAAAAACTTAAATACTCTTTGCTTAAAACTACACGGGTAATATACTCTTTGATTAAAACTAACTGATCGAAAATGTTTGATCGGTAACGTCAAAAAATGTTTGACTGGAAATTATGTAGAACAGTTTATATGAGAAAATGACATTGTTGTTTTTACTATCTTCTTCGCAAGTTTTCAATATTTTCTCACCGTTTAAACCTTCCCTTAGCTACGACAAACATTTCAAAACCAAAATCACCCAAATCGGCCCAGCCGTTGTCGAGCTTTAGGAGACCCACGAACAGTAATGCATTTTTATATATATGTATAGACTAGCGGTCCGTTCCGGCTTCGCTCGGATAATAACCTAGATACCAACTGCAGCGCCATCTGCCGGGCTGGTTTATGAATCTAAACCATCCATGGCAACCCTAAACTTTAATAATATTTTTTTATTTTATTTTTATAAAACAATTTTAAATTTGCCATAAGCTCCGGGAAATTTTAATATAAATAGAGTGAAAAACATATACAAAAAAGACGATAATTTATCAGTTATCGAGCGGGATATACCCTACGCTTATGATTCAAGAGGTTTCCTTTACGCTAAGTATTGGAATTAATGAATGAAAATTCTTCATTGTTAACGCCATTAAAATAACATATACAATTCAGGAAAGCAGTAAAACTAGTGAAATAACTGCCTTATCGCTGAAAGCTATTTTTTCCAGTTGGAACCGTTACATTTAGCATAGTCAATTAGAATTTACGTCAAAAACGCAGAATTCGGTACATACTGCAATTCATTTATTATTCATTCTATTTCAATTAGTTTTTATTTATTTATACAACGTGGTGGATTTACCCCCAACAATATTTTAACAGTCCGATCTAACACTGATGTACACTTCATCACCCAAGGTCGCTTTCCCCTCAGCACGGTAGATCAAGAGATAATTCGAGTCAAAGTTTGACGTAAAATTCCCACCAAATCACCAGCTTCAACCCTAAAGCATGTACAGCAGACAAACGACCTTGCCGCCGACGCCGTGACATCGTACAAAAATCCGTGCGGAGATCTGGCCATTAGGGGTATTTTTTATGGAAAGCATTTTTTGAGCTTTCGTGCCTAATTTTCACATACATGATTCAAAACTTAATGTAGATGAACTACCATAAATATTGTTGCACCTTTCTGCAACACCTTGTATTTATTTATTCATTAATTCGCGTATGTGGGTATACAGAGATATTAGATGTGTTAGATATGTGGTTGGTTAACTTTTTAGATCCCAACAACTGACAGGTGTACATAATTTTTGTTTATTAGTGTCTATTTTTAAGTGAGTAACATATTTCATTGGCACAAATACAATGGTTGTTAATTATGAAATAAATTAACCTTATTGTACAATTTATCATGAAAATGTATGCCAGTATTAATTAAACTAATTGACTTATCAGTTTGGGGCCGTAATCACCAAGCGAATGAAAAATTACCGCATATTCGATATTTGTACAAGTAACACAATGTTTGTGTTCTCGACTGTACTTACTTTAAGGTCTGCGAATAAAGACATGCTATCCTACTTCCTACTAGTATTATATATTATGTCCATGTATGGATGTTTGTTGCTCAATCACGACCTAACGTATGAACGGATCGGACTGACACTTGGAAACCAGATAGATTACTTATAGTCTGGAAGAACACATAGGCTACTTTTTATCCCGGAAACACAACGGGAACGGGAACTTTGCGGGTAACACCGCGGGGTGCTGCTAGCAATTCTATATTATAAATGTGTACTATCTCACCCGACGAACTTCGAATAACGCATAGGGTACTGAAAAAAACCGAAAATGCTAGAAATCCGTACGAAATTTCAGGTGGTTATGAATTATGTGGCTTATACTATTTTAGTAGTGGTAAGGCTCTCAGCAGAGTCCGCCTGGGAAGTATAAAGTAGTAAGTAAGCATTAAGTATACGACCTAAGAAGACCTTTACCAGTTATTCTACCGCCAAGCAGTAATGTATAAACATTACTGTGTTCCAGTTTGAAGGGCAATGTTTCCAGAGAAATTACAGGGCTTAAAGATTTAATATCGTAAATCTCTGATTGACGAGCGCAGTGCAGTGCTGGGTAATGATTTGGTCTCTTCATGTTCCAATAGCTGCGTGTCACTGTGCTGTTATGTGGCAGGCGTGTTCCTCACCATCAGGCACTTGTTCTTCTCGTCTCGTCACTCTATACTATAAAACTAGGCATTGTCTGTCAGTCACAGAGTCATCTACATAGTTACTTTATGATAGATTTTAAGAATATATTGGCCTTCCTATTTCATGTATTTTTAAGTTTATATGTATTTTTCAAATGTAACAATTACGTTATCTTGTCCTCAGCTTCAAAACGTGTCGAAATCCATATTGGAAAAAAAATCTTGTTTGCACCTTGATCCGTACGAGGTCAGTAAATAATTTTCAGTAACTTTGGCGGCATTTTCTATCGAAACAGCTGTTCATAAAAAAAACTATTGTGAAATGAATTTCAAGTACATGTAGGTGCATAACGTCATTAGTTTCGATTTGTATCCACGATAGCGGTAATCGGTTGCGTGGTGCGCGCGCGCAGTATAATTGAATACAGGTGCTTTAGACTTTTATCAGCGATTGACAAATAGTAAATGTTAAGAGTGCGCCTAGTGCTAGGAAAAAATCAGATTTCACCCGCGCGAGGCCCTTCTTATTACGATATGCATAAAGTTGAGAATAGCATGACACAGTTTGGAGGGGAAATCAATTTTAAATCGGGAGTCCATTTTTGACCAAGTTTTATGTAATTACTCAATAATTAAACATAAATTTAAAAAAGTGTTCAATTACTTTAATAGAGCGTAAAATTAGGAATTTTAATAACACAAAATAATGTGGGGTCATCGCTGATAATTTCGAGTACTCGAATTAAAATGGGTTTTTTCGGAGCCATTTTAATTTTTTTTCTGTGAAAAAATGTGATCTATTTTTAAAATTCTATTCGGTTATTGTGCTTCTTCTTGATTGTACCCACACGTCAATATTTTTTTTGTTATAGTTTTTAGTTTCCGGCGTTGAAAATGTCCTTTTTTCCTTTTCTGGCACTAGGCGCCTCCTTAACGCTCAGGACGCTTTTAATAGAGCGTAATCTTAAAAAGTTGCACAATCAATTTGGTTTTGCACTCCGATATCCGTGGTTTTGCATGAATAAAAAAAAATCGAGTCATGGAGAATGCCGATAGAAATGTTTTAGTAGTGGTAGGGCTTTTATAGCAGAGTCCGCCTGGGGAAGTACCACACCTTTGCCAGATTTTCTACCGCCAAACAGTAATGGGCAAACATTACTGTGTTCCGGTTTGAAGGGCAATGTTTCCAGAGAATTACATGGCATGCATGTTGCTTACCATTAGGCACATGCCCTGCTCGTCTCGTCACTCTATACTATAAAAAAAATATTTAGAATTTTAGCATTTCTGACTAATGTTGGAGAATACGTAACACGTATAGCTCCAGATATACGGATATTACGTATGTCTTGAGAAAATAATTGTATACCATAATTTTTCAACATAGTTGAGCGGTTGTTTCTACTTTCATTATAATAATGTCTAGCAGGTGGAATGCGTTCCGGTAGTGGGTTTTTTCTTAATGATTACAATTTTGGTATCGTCAAGTCGAGAGTCAATCGGTTTCTTCTAGGTAAGCACGCTCCATCGTAGACCCCATCGTCGCTTGACACCAGGAGAGATGGCGTGTCAAGTTGAAACTTATAATTAGTAAATATAATATAGAACTATTAATATCTGAATGCCCCACACAAATATTTGTCTTCGGTGGGAATTGATCCCACCACCTGATACAGCTCTGCAGCCTGTCTGAGCCACAACAAGGTAGGTTTTTGTAGTGGTAGGACTCTTGGCAGAGTCCGCCTGGGGAAGGACCACACCTTTGTCAGTTATTCTACCGCCAAGCAGTCATGTGCAAACATTACTGTGTTCCGGTTTGAAGGGCAATGTTTCCAGAGAAATTACATGGCTTAGAGATATAACAACTTAGATCACTGGGTGACGAGCGCAGTGCAGTGCTTGGTAATGATTTGGACTCTTCATGTTCCAATAGCTGCGTGTCACTGTGCTGTTATGTGGCAGGCATGTTTCTTACCAGGCACATGTCCTGCTCATCTCGTCACTCTTTAATTTAAAAAAAAAAACAAGGCCAGTCGACCAATCTTGTACACTTTTTTGCATCTACATTACACTTTGCTTACAATAACATCTTTAATTGTTTAACGTGTTATCTAAATAAGTCTTCTGATTGAATGGTCGTGCGAGTGTATTTAGTAAATAATACGATGTGTTAGATGATCGCACTGAGATGATTGTGTTAAACATCTAAATTGTTATGTAAACAGTCGCTTTGGCCACTGTGTTTTAAACTAGATATGCTTAGGGAAATAAAACGATAAGATTATCAGTGTTTTCACAAGTTATTGAGGCCTTAATATATTTAGGTACCAAATACATATAATGCCTATGTCAATCGGCATTAATTCAAATCAATTATCCATTCTTACTGTAACTTACCTAAAGCATTCTGTTAAATACTTTAATTATTAATACAAATACAAATACAAAAATGAGATGTAGATGATATCCTGGATATTTCTACTAATTTCTATGTTTCCAGGTGGATAGTATGTGATATATGCGTGTAAGTTCCGACTTTTGTCTAGTTTTTGCTATATCTGTCTTATACAGGGTTACTGGTAATCAGCCTGCATCCGTTTAAGGGCATGTTCTGTATATTTAAACAAACAACTTTTGTTCTACAACTTTCGTTAAAACTTAATAGATAACCCAAAAAATATGTATTTGTTGCCCTTTTTGTACTGTTTAGCGACTTTTTAGTGTTTATTCACTTCGGTACATCATTTTTTGCGCGTTAAAGAGCGTACGCGCTCTCGTTACGAATTGTTACGAAGAGTTCGATACTTTTAGACCATGCAAATGCACTTTTTATTTATTTTGTAAAAGAAAAAAAAAAGTTTTTTTTTAAACTGTAGAACAAAAGTTGACGTATTGAATGTACCTAACATCCCCTTAAAAGGATGCAGGCTGATTACCAATAACTTTGTATTTTAACCTTACCTATAATATAAAGGTTGTGTCGATTAAACATAATAATTGAAATTGATCATATTTTCTATTTCCTTTCTGTATTTTCTTTGTTTTTTGGCATTTCAATAAAGTGGATCTATCTATAGATGTTTCAGACAAATACTGCATATCTTCCAAAATCATTAATGATCGTTAGGTACATGAACTGTGACCGTAAATATATCCGAAAACAATCTTATTCCAAGAACAACAAGACCACTGTTGATCGGCGTCATTTAATTACGTCTAAAATATTCTGCGTATTCCATGCTTACGCTCGAAGTGCTTATGTTTTGTAATTGTACTGAAACCGCTCGATAATAGAAAGTTAGGTCGTTTTACTCAACCGCACAGTTGGGCAAACATTACTGCTTATAGAAAGCGTGTAACTTTATAAGTACAGCCTCCTTTCGCTTGAATTAAATCTTTACAGATGCAATAATAATGTGATTGCTATATTGCGATATAATCCCGAAGTCTAGGTTTCAATTCTAAAGGCCAAAAAAGAACCTACTCCAAATGTATCAATGGAGCATGCAAGGTATTTCAAGGTGTTTACTTTGCTCAAGGGAGCGCTGTTTGGAGGAAATGCACAAAACGTTTGTAAAGGACCAATCACCCCCAAGTCGATTAAGAATGTGAAATTTGGTTGTGTTAAAAAAACATTTATAAATTGTAACCGATCAAATAATATGAAACGAGTGTACTTATCTGAGTGAACTCGAATTGCCAAATTTCAAAGCGTCAACCGTTAACTTTAGAAACACAAAATGCCGCCAGAGCGTGATTTGAAATATTAAAAAAATTTGACTTCTTATGAAGTCAAAGTTTCTATACACGTTTGATTTATCCAATAAAAAATACATCTTATTGCCTTGTTAGACTTTGGTAATAGATTCCAGTCATTTATAACGGTACAATGATGCTTCCTCAACGTAGACTTTACGTGCAATATTAACCACTGCGTCTATGCTTGTAAAACTGATAATTTGGTGTTTCAACGTAGTATACATTTTCATAATTTTTATATGTGAGGGAGATAATTAAATAAATTAGTAAAACAAACAAAATAAATGAAAAAAATATATTATTATAATATAAATAATACCTAACCTTACCTCTTTATAATCTCCATAGCTTTATCCCTGATCATCTCTCAGCCTTTCTCAATACGTTCACTTGTGTCTCGCTAACTGTCATTTACCACACAATAGTGCCGTGACTCACTTCACCGGCTCTTTCACTTTGCACCGTCACTTTCATTCACTGCTGTAAGTGTTACATCACTGTCGACGTTCAACTGCTTCAAATACTTTTGAGATCTAATGTTAACTTAACTAGTATTAAATCACAATTTTCGGAGTTGATGTCACGTCAGATTGTTACTTTCTAATCGCGAATTTTTCTCCGCGAAATTTCGCGCGATCGTGTACCGTATTTTTTTTTTATTGTTATGGATGCGAGTGTAAGACCTGGGTCCGGACAGCGGAGTGGTCCGTCGTCGGTACAATGGCACTCGGCTGATCGGATCGGTGCCGGTCTGCCGGTGGTTAGCGTAGCGCGGGTGATAACACTGTTGTCTCTCGTCACTGATAGCTCTATCCGAGCTAGCGAGAGGTCAGATGGTCTGCCGTTCTAGGGCCGGTGCGGTACTTGCTAATTTCAATTACTGTCGAGCTCAGTGTACAGTTGAAGTAACTGTTTCATAATGATCGCCGAAGTTAAGCAACCGACATCATGGTCAGTCCTCGTATGGGTGGGTACAAAACCGTTGTTCGGATGATGTGTTAAATTATGATCGGTCTGCATATTTACTAGCAGTAAATAAGCTATATATACATAAACATATCTTAATTGAAACATTATGTATATGTAATTATTTTAATATAAAACCTATTTGGTTAAAAACTTATTTCGTGTAGGTATACTGCGGTGAGCAATATGAGATTTTCCATTACTGGTCTGACTAAAGTTATTTATGTTTGACTGGTTTAATGAACACATTTTAATATTTTACTAATGCGTATTTAGATGTTTGAAATCAATCAAGTCGTAAGAACTTATGAGATCAAGCTGAAACTGTTTATTCAAATAGGTTATGGTTTGGGAACAACGCAAAGGCTCCTTTTTGTCCCCGAAAAAAATAGAGTTTCTTGTAGAATAGCCATTTTCTAATTATCGCGGTAGATGCTTGTTAATATTTTTTATGAATAGCAGTTACACAGAAACTGTTCTACAATGTTGCAAATATAATATAAACCCCTGTGCCGCGCAGTGTCACTCGCAGCGTTACAGTTTGTAACAATATTTTGTTTTAACTTTCTATGAACCAAATTTCATCTTGATCCCATTCGTATTTTTTGCGTGAAAAAGTAATTAACATCCATCCATCCATCCTCACAAACTTTCGCATTTATAATATTCGTAGGGTTTTAGGGCAAAATGGATGGAATCACCCACGAAGGTCCAGTTTCGTTTAACTCTTCCTGTTAACCCCTTTCGTTTAACGTGAGTTGAACTACCAGATTTAAATAGGTTTTTAAATCACACATTTATTTCCACACATCTGCCCGTTCAAACGATTGAGCCACCGACAATCGATAAATCGAGTGCATTGTATATTTTTGTTGATAAAAATTCTTACTAAGTACATCCTTAACTTATAAGTTTAACAAAGATAATATCATGACAATATTTTTTTTTAATATTATTTAATTCGATCATAAAATATGACCGGTGAGGCGCGTGACAAGCAAATAATGTACAATAGAGTGTTCCTGGTAATCAGCAGTCGGGTCCCTGGTTTATCAGCAGTACAGAGACCTTTGTTTGTGCGGTATGGACCGATAAGGAAGCGTTCTCTCAGGGTCTTTGCTGGATACAATGCACAGAGTCAAAAACATGTCTATAATAATTGATTAAATAAATAAATGCCGAAAGAGATGCGTTCATCGTAGGTACTCATACTTTTTGTAAACTTAACTGACCATTATTGATAATAGCTAAATATATGTAATTAATAATAGATAGTAGTTAATTAATTAATAGATAATAGTATGAACTTGACCCCCACCTCGCCTGATGTTACGCAATGTTGCAAAGTTTATAATAGTACAATTTATTTATAATTTACAATAGTCAGTCCCGGCTTCGCCTGGAACGTACATTATCAAATCGTGAGAATTTAGAATAAGAAGAGAGAGAATCGAGAATTTGCCTTGAATATGAAATGCAAACTATGGATCACAGGGTCTACCGCCTGACTGAAACGGTCTTAGCTTTGATATTGCTTTCACTTTTCTTTTCGTTTGAAATTATAGGTACTGTCGATCTAGCATAGCTACATAATCCAAATCTTAACTATATGACTTAACTAGATTATTGAATACGGCCGTTATATTATCAAGGAGGGTGATAGATAGAAATGTTTGTTTTTGACACGCTTCTCTGGGCTTCGTCTTCTCGTCGTGTAAGCGATTTAATTTTGGGTTCTTCTATATGTAAAACTTATATTGTTTTGAAGTGAAAACTCATTTTGGCGCGCCACAGACAGATTTTTCGCTGTGAATTGAATTCTAGCGTCACGCTTGGGAATGATAGGAAATATTCGGGTAAACTCGGGACCATGGTCATGCTCATGGCCACGCCCTCCGGTTTCACCCGCGGATTTTCCAAAGATTCTATCAAATTCCGAGTTATAAGTTTTCACTTCTATGGACAGTTCCTAGTACTGCCAATTTTTTTTTTGTTTACATTTGAATTTAAACTTAGTGCAGATGTTCTCCGTAACCCTGCGTCCATCGCTCGTGCTGGTTTGCACCTATTGTGCGCTAATACTCTCAATTACCGATTAAATTGCGCCTCGAACGAATGTTTACTCAGTAATCTACGGCTTCCAATGAATTATATTTATCGCCATGTGCAAACTTTTCTTGATCGATTCGCCACGATTGGCGGAGCTTGTAATGAGTCTGCTCACTGCGATAGGTTATGGATTCGATTTCCATCTTGCGCAAGCAAACATTTGTATTAAGAAAACGGATGGTTGTGATAATCATGTATTTAAAACTGTATCAGGTGTTAAAATATATCTAGTGGTGAATACGGATGTTTGTGATAAACATGGATTTAAAACTATATCAATTTTATTGTGAAATACATCTTAACGAATAAAAATCAAACATCCTGACACTGTTCATAATGTTTGTTCCCACAAAAGTCTCCACAGATATTCACAAAAGTTGGCACTTGTCTAATTTGGTCCAACTGCAGAGATAGGATAGGTTTTATTCAATCAATCATTAATTTATTATAGAATATTACGTATTAACTATGGATTGTAATTTGGAACACAGTTAGATTATAGTCTGGAAGAACACATAGGCTTTTTTTTATCCCGATAAAACAACGGGAACAACGGGATCGGGAACTACGCGGGTAAAACCGCGAGGCGCTGCTAGTATTATATACGCGAAAGTTTGTCAGTATGGATGGATGTTTGTTACTCTTTCACGTAAAAACCACTGAAGGGATTTGGATGAAATTTGATACATAATATATAGATAATGATCTGAAATATCACATAGGCTACTTTTTATCCCGTAACCCGGGTTGGTTACGGGATCGGGAACTACGCGGGTGAACCCACGGGGCGCTGCTAGTACACACGTAAGTGCTGCAGTAGTGATGCAAGATTGACTTATGAATTTATTGGACGTTCTTGATAAATATTTTTTGGTATCTGCCGATATTAAAATATTTTTGTTATTTGAAACAAATTTATCCAAATATAATTAACTAACCCTGAATCTCGTTAAATTATAGTTTTCACCATAATCACCATAAGTCCGTGAGCTCATTTTCTCCGTAGTTTCTGTATTCGTGAAGGCTAATCGGGTAATACAATGAACGATATTGGATTCTTGGCCGCAAATATAAACGGCGTGTTTAATCAACTGAAAAGTGTGTATAAAAATAGGTACTTATCTTTACATCAATATATTGATTAATGTATCCATGGTCGTTGAATTTGCTTTGGTATGATGAAATACGCAGAATAAGAAACGAATAATAATAACCATGAAAGAATGAGACCCTTTGCAGAGTCCGCCTGGGGAAGTACTGGGGAAGTACAGCCTGGGGAACCTTTTTCAGTTATTCTACCGCCAACCAGTTCTGTGTAAATATCACTGTGTTCGGGATTGAAGGGCAATTTTTTACAAAGAAATTATGGGGCATAAAGATGGATCATCTTATCTTATATCTCTGAATGACCAGCGCTGTGAAATGCTAAGTAGTGATTTGTGCACTTCATATCCCAATAGCCGCGTTACACCGGTTATAGACAGGCATGCTGTTTACAGTACTGCTTATAAATTGCCCTGTGACTGCCAAACCTTCACCTTTTAGTGAAAGTTAAATGCATAAATAACACAGTTTCTGTTTCAATTTTTTGTCCGTCTATTTATTTGTCAACTAAAGACCATTAATCGAAATAGACATCCATCCTATCTCTCAAGTTGGACCAAATTACACTTAAATGCCAAATTTCGTGATTATCGGTAGACTTAGTGAAGAGTGAAGGACCGATTTGAAAAAAATCTTTCACTGTTGGATATGTACGGGACCTCTGATTATATTATATTACGTACTACGGGCAAAGCCGGGGTAGAGCGCTAGTAAATAATATGAACATTAATATGCTTAGAGTTGTAGCGGAAAGAAGAAATACATACTTACAATCAATACAAAAACATACCTACAAATAAAATAAATGCAACCTGAACACATAGCATCATAACTTATACACTTGTGTTAATACATAAACTCGTCATAATTACGATATTTAATATTAAATTTACGCGTCGCTAAGTAAACAATATGCGTTACTAAGTTGTAGATTGTATCGAGGTGCTGAAAAGCTTGGGAATCCTCACCTGGCTGCGATTGTGTCTTACCTTATTTTTTTTAGTTTAAATTTCAATTTATTTATTATTATTTAGCTTTGCTACTGCTTAAACAACCACCAGCTTTAACATGATAAAATAGCCGATGCGTTAATTCATACACTGTACTTACTACGTATTCAATCCGATTAGAAGTTTCAGAGATACGTGGGTACAACATAGAAACATTCGGCTATGTAGTCTGATTTATTTGGAAATAATTATTTTACTTAAATAAATATAAATGTATATAAACTGTGTTGTCTCTAACTGTCTTTCCAAAATCGCAGAAAAGTAAACTAGTAAATAATGGTAGAATTGAAAATTACTTACAAGTGTAAATCGTTATAAGCAATAAGGTCGCCATTTATGGCACTGGGTACTTATACTCAGTGCCATAAATGGCGGCCCTTAGAAACACCTTAGTGTTTCTTTATTATTATTTTTTCGCTGTATATGATTTCTGGTGTGCATAATATGTGCTTCTGTCTGTCTGTCCGTATTTATTTATTTGTACATCTACATCGTTAACGGCAGCGTTGATTAACATCAGGCGAGTTGGCGATTCAGACCAGATCTCATATGCGATTAAAAACATACATTTGTAACTACTTACATTTATATGTAAATACAAGAATCTCAAAAACGTAACTACTCCTAATTGGACACTTGTGTCAAAATAAATACACGTCATTAATACGTTTAATATACCTACTCGTAATACGCATTACTGAGTAAATAATAAGTTACTATGCTGATATTACGTAGTTGTAGCGACTACTATACAGATACTGAAAATGACGCGTAGTAGTAATTTTATAAGGAAATATCCGATAAAACTTGCATGAGAAGCCCTTTTTATTCTCCCTCTGCTGGGTCGCGGAGCTTTTTTTTAAAAAGGAGAGTTAAGACCATTATTAAATAATCCACCACGCTGGTCAAAGGTAAATTAGCGAATCACGCATGTTTTCGAAAGATGTATTTGTTGGAACATGTCGATTTCCTCGAAATGTTTTCTTGCACCATTAAAGCCCGTGCACTAATCTGCACTGGAAAAAATACCCAGGGACGCTGGCAGTGTTCGAAATATTTCACTTGTAATAATAAAAATAGGTATTAGATTATATTCCAAATTTACTACTACTAAATTTACTATTACTTAATTAGGATATATTATTGATGACTTAAGCAAACGTAACTCAGCTGGCATTTGTTGTTGAGTTTCATAAATAGTATATTACCTACTACTGATGTTAGGTGGAGTTTTAGGATACTCTATTTGTCCTACATAAAAATAAAGCCTCATCATCAAAAATTTGTTGTCGATACAATCAACACGTGACATATCCATCTACGATCTGGCTACTATTTTACACGTATGATTACTAACGCAATATTACCAGGGTCGTAATTCACGATGTACAATAATGAAAACGAGAACAACGCCAGTGTAACTGGACCTATGACTTTAAGAATCGTAGCTTGCTTCAGGTAAAATGATAAAATCAAATGATCAATAGGTCTGGCAAAAACTCGTCCGATTTACGGAATACCAATAAACCGAAACTCGTATTTGTCTGCACTAATTAATCCCAAGACTCACTACAATTAACATGCTTTTAAAAGAGAAGTTTTACTCAAAAGCTGTGGTGGCCCAGTGGCTAGAATGTGCGATTCGTAATTGTAAGGTCGTTGGTTCGAAATCCACTTTCACATCGTGAGTATTTTACCAAGTTCAGATATTTAAGTTTGGCATTACTTCTGAATTCAACGGTGGTTCCTTGTATGTTTCAAGATTATGCGTCATCAGGCAACCTGCAAAGGGCGCATAAGCATCCCACTTAATGTTCCGACGGCTGGGACTCGGCGCCTTTTCTCGCAAGGAGAGAGTCAAGTCCATAATCTAGCACTCTGGGCCTCGGATTGAGACATGACCTCAAAAGATTCTAGGTACATGTCGGCGGTAGGTTAGGTAGGATATTGTTAGCGGCATTACGCATATGACTTCAAGAAGACATTGGACACGCAATGGGCCAGCGTGGGTAAATTATGGCTTTGACTCTCTCCTTGTAAAAGGAGGCCCCTAGTCCAAACAGCGGGAACATTTACTAACCTACTTATGTAAGGCAAGTTATAGCGGTGTCTATTTGTGTTTCGCTCAGTGGACACAGTGAATACGGCCGTTGGTCAACGCGAATACGGCGCGTAGAGCAACAATGTCAAGTGGCGGTCCGTGAAGGATGCATTGCCCAATCTGTCGCAACCCGGCGTCGGGGCCGCACCATGGGCCGCCCGGGAGACACGCTCCATCGGACAGGGAAAGTTTCTTCAAATGTTACATGGTCGCGATTGTTCTATTACAGGCTTTACAGCCTGATTGGGTTATCGAAAAAACTATGTGCTACTTTTTGTATAATAAAATAGAGACCAAATCAGTTCCTTCTAGGTAGACACGGCCTATTATAGGCCGTATCATCGCAGAACATCAATCGACATGACAGTCAAACGCAAAACTATTATCGATAAGAAAATAAAAGTGTGGCAGTCATAGGTCTGCTGATAACTTATAACTTTGAATTGTAGTACTTAACAGCACTAATTACGTGTGTAGTTACCAATATACTGCTATTATAATAGATATAAACCAATAGATGTGCCTTGAGCACCTTGACATTGGTAATAAACTGCGTCGCTGTATGTATCCTAAGTGGTTTACACACAACCAATCTACTTGATCCCTAGAATATGCGGCGAGATATACTGTGGTTCTACTTATTTTGGTTGTGACAACGAATAGTGATAGGTAAAAACGTCCGGCGTCCACCGCTTCCTGCAACCGGCTAGAACGGAAAGAGTGAGCTCACTCTTCCCAACGATGACATCCGTGCGCCCTGAAGTTTGGGACCCACATCTGTGTATTGAGATGGTTGGGTGGCGCTACATTGGCATCTTGTCAAGGCCAATTTACATCAGACGAGCGAATGCTCATTCTATCCCCACTGTATCAAATTCATTTGGTGTAAACAAACGTAGAGCATTCTTTCGTTGTTTTGTTTGCGTTCGCAAAGATTCTATGGAATACATAATATGAAAAACGCTAAGAACGATCTTTCGTTTACACTAAAAGATCGATAAAGAATGCTCTTGTTCCAGCTCTAGCTCTATGTTCGTTCAGTTTAAATCGGCCTTCACGCGAAGCCCGGAACACGAACTCCCTAGTGATATATAGCGGTTACGTTTTCTTACTAATTGTAATCTGTGTTGTCCCCAGGCCGGACGTACAACGACCTAAACCAGTACCCGGTGTTCCCGTGGGTGCTCACCAACTACGAGAGCGAGGAGCTGGACCTCAGCCAGCCCGCCAACTACAGGGACCTGTCCAAGGTGAGCTCTTACTTGGGTTTCATCCAGTGAGCCAATCACCCAGCGAAATGTTTGGGTTTTCTCCAACGGCATAGCGTGCCTTAGAGAGGCTTTGTATCAAAATTTGTGGGAGGCCCAAATGAACGGTAAAAATGGTTGATAATATTTGCAGTGTTTTGCTTACACACGTTAGAAGCCTGTGTAGCCTGGGGACTCCGTATCATTGATAGGGCTGGTACCGCGGTAGCTACGATCCTGGTATCATCGATTCTTGCTTTGCATTTAAACTGCGGAAAGGAAAAACGTTTCGATTTCCTTTATATTGCATCTTTTTTTGTAGTTTGAATCGGGACGACCAAGACGTGGACCTTATGGTAAGCAACAACGTCTGCTCGTGATGGCACAGTACCACGCATCTATGAACTTAAAAAGTCCCACATTACTACCAAGCACCGCACTGGCATCGTCAATTAGATGTATTTGTGTAAGTAGCACTGTGTCATCAATCGACACCTAGAGATGTTATTATAAGTGTTGAGTGAAACATTTGTTTCCAGCCCATCGGAGCTCTAAACCCGAGCCGTCGCGCGTACTTCGAGGAGAGGTACAACACGTGGGAGCACGAGTCCACGCCGCCCTTCCACTACGGCACGCACTACTCCACCGCCGCCTTCGTGCTCAACTGGCTCGTCAGGATCGTACGTACCACCTTCTTTTTATCCTATAGCATTTCAGTCATTTTTACATTCCCTTTGTTGCGACTCGGATAGCAGCCCACTTGTATGCCCCTACTACTGGGACTTGGGGCCTTCTCAAGGAGAAAGTCAGAGGCATCGTAAGTTACACCCCATCTTTATCCTACAGCACAAACAGCCCTTTTTAGCTCCCACTGCTGGGATTCGGGACCTTCTCAAGGATAGACTCAAGGCCATAATCCACCACGCGGGTTTCAGTGGTAGTAGAATTATTTGCAGTCTGACTGGCGATAGAATAACTTGCAAAAGTGTAGTACTTCTCGAGGTGGACTCTGTAAAGAATCCTACCACTACTAATACCTACTCCTTTACTCATTTGGCAAGCATATAGTCTCACACACATCCACATCTTTTTGCCCTTTGTGACCGCTCTCCAATAAATCTTACAATCTAGTAATTTGGCACTACTCTCTTCTCAAAACATTGTCATACCGTTATTCCAGCTAAGCCCAGATTTATTTACACAAGTTATTGATACGGCAATTTGAAACTCATCTTAAGAGTCACAATGACAAATGCGCCAGTACGTTGTATAATTTGCATTTCTCACTTCGTCACTGAACATTTGATCTCCAAATTACTTCTAATTCCGACTCGGGAGGATGATTCATCTGGTGCCGTGTTGCTACTTAGCGTAACACTTTTCACCGGAGCATGACTTCGCACGATTGCGAGCGTCGTTGTAGGAAGTTGTGATTTGTCAACTTAGTTGTTTTGGTTATCTGGGTTAACATTTGACGAAAAAAAAAAAAATCGGCCAACCTGAGTATTTGATATGAATTTCAGTTTGATACTTCCGCGCGTTCCTGAGACAAAAAGTCTTTAAAGACAAATATACGGACAACAAAGTGATCCTATAAGATACCGTTTTTCCCCTTTAAGGTACGGATCCCTAAAAGCTGAGATATCTTTCAAAACTGAACAACTTAAGCGGATAGATCTAGAACCATGACATTTGACAATGGCCACTGTATTCTAAACATTCAGTCATCGCTTATGCGAGTCAAAAATCTCTCGAATTTGTTGGAAAAAGTCAACACGGTATTGAAATGTGTTGTAAAAAAGGAGAGCAAGAGCACTTAGTCTCAAATGAGCAGTCAGTACTGCTTACTGAACTTTGAGCTAGGGTAGACAGGGCTCTACTCATCTAAACTTATTTACTACTAGCAGTGCCTTGTTTTTTTTTCGGGATAAAAAGTAGCCTATGTGTTCTTCCAGACAATTATCTATCTGTATTCTAAATTTCAGCCAGATCCGTTCAGATGTTAAGACGTGATTGAGCATCAAACATCCAAATATCCAAACATACACACTATGACATTTATAATATTAGTAGGATTATAACTCAAGGACTAAAAAAGAGAGATTGAACTATGTTTAAGTCAAGCGTTCTATTACAATGGTGAGAATCAGATTCTCACCGTATCGGTTGGCGGATGATACGTATCTGCGAAATATGCCTTTTTGGAACATACTCGGTTTCCTTTACTGTTTAAGGTAGTGATGGCAAAGTCGAAAACTTGGAAAATCCTACGATGAACCTACGATGGGCTCACGATTGTGAAATTGAACACTCTAACCGCTAAGCTACCACGGCTTATGTTGTGCTGTACCACAAATACATACAAATAGTCTAAGTAAACAATAACGTTAGTTACCCCGATGTTTCACTATTGTACGTTCACATTACATTATTTTTCTCCTTAACAATGCTATTATTCCGCGTACTGGCGCCGCATTATCTATAATTGTTACAGATTAGTTACAAATTGTAACAAATTAATTGCAAATTGTAATAAAGCAATTGAACTAACTTCCCAATTAGTGTGTTAATGTTGTTAACTCCTTCACTAATAGTACCGACAGCTGCAATTATAATAATGCTTCGTGTTGCGCCCTGCTCAGTTATCGATTTTATCTGTTTTAACTATCTTATTATGTACTGTAAGTGTAATTGATGGTTAAAAACCTCAAAGCTAACGAAGAATACATCTTCCGTCATATATCAAACTCTATTATCTTTGTTTCTAATGACTGCATTTTAAGGAAATAAATTCTTTATACTAATGCTCGGTTTACATTAGTCCAGTCAAGCGATCGAATCCAGCGCTGGATTGCTTACTGGAAAAATGTAAACCGGCACTGGAAAGCATTAGCACTTTTGATTGATGCTTTCCAGTGCCGGTTTACATTTTTCCAGTAAGCAATCCAGCGCTGGATTCGATCGCTGGACTAGAATAATGTAAAGAGCATAAATAATAATGTATTAAATTAGTATTTGTTA
The DNA here is from genome assembly GCA_963693475.1 of Ectropis crepuscularia. Lineage (NCBI taxonomy): Eukaryota > Metazoa > Arthropoda > Insecta > Lepidoptera > Geometridae > Ectropis > Ectropis crepuscularia. The sequence continues at coordinate 1,567,128 of OY856355.1, forward strand.
TCGCTTTACATTGTTGTAATGTGGTTGTTCACTAGTCATTATTAATTATTTATCTTGGTTAAACGATGGAGTGGGTCAAGAGTAAATCTTTTTTGTATATTCTCATGTAGATTATTTGTATGGAATTGCAACATCGTATGAAAATAAAACCAGAAGAATTCCATTCTAGTCAATGCATTTTTCTTTCTAAAATTCAAATTATACGGTTTGATTTTAGTTTTTTTTTTTTAAATTGATTATGGTTTGCTCTTCACGCCATCCTGCTTAATCGAAAAGCCACAGTATGGTTTACAATGAAACGTGCTTACCTACCTAGAAAAATCCGATCCACTTTCGACTTAAAGACAAACTGATCCCAAATTTCGTAAAATCAACACATTTCACTGTTTAGTTATTCTTATTAAGAATAGTAGCGTCAGACCTCTTCTTTCGAGTATTTTCTGGATAGTTAAACATGAAATGTCATCGCCTTTTCAAGCCATCCTGAAAGTCATGGTGGTATTAAATCATGCAGATCAGTTGTAACTCTTAAACATGGATCCGATAATAAACAGATATTCAAATCTTTGTCGTCTTCGTCGTGCCAATGCTCTATGACTTAAATTAGATAATTGCGTATAAAACTTGAGTCGTATATTTAATGCGTCCTTTATTTTCTTCAATTTCTCTGAAGACGAGGACACCTTAAATTAATTACCTCAATCTTCTTAAGATTTAATAAGAACATCACCAAATTTATTGCTCCGGCACTATCTGACTCAGTTAAACGAGCTCACTTCTAGACAGACACATAAAACAATGGTTCGCTAATGCATCTATAAAGGGTCGGGTCATCAAAGCGGCGGAGGTGCGTCGGTAAATCAGCTCGAAGGGAGCTGTCAAAACAATCGGCGCTGCGCACGCGACGCCGCGCGGCAGATGCGCGGGAGATAGACGGGCTTTCATCCACTGGGAGATATAAATACTAGCAGCCCCGCAATTTTACCCGCGTAGTTCCCGTTCCAGTTGTTTTCACGTAATATAAAGCTTTTGTGCTATTCCAGACTAGAATCTGTATTCCAGACTAGAATCTGTATTCCAAACTTTAACCCGATCCGTTCAGAAATTCCGATGTGATTGAGAAACAACCATTCAAACTATCGCTTTTATAATATTAGTAGGATAAGCTATACTTGCAGTAACATATCTGTCGCAACACCGATAACAATTAAAGTAAAAGTGTTCTTCAGTGGAGACCGCAAACCGGCAAACGTTGTGTAGAACACCCTGAGACTAGATGGTCACTGGAGAGGTCTATGTCCAGCAGTGGACTAAAATAGAGACATGATGATGATAATGATTTACAGTGCGGAGTGATTTTAACTTGTATCTGTAGCATGTCAACCTGAACCTTGCTATTAAACATCTCTATATTGTTTGTTTTATTTTTGGATATTTGCCGTGGTTACACGAAGAATAGTACAAGCCCCCATTTAAAAGCTAAATTGGATGATCAAAGTTCAGAACTGGATTTACGGAGGAGTTTGGGTAGATCCCCAGCTGGGAGGCAACTGTGATTATACGTAAAAAATACATACAACTTAATAAATAGCAATATTGGATCTCATACAAAGTTAGTCAACCATAGCGCAGCATCTGCGCTGCACTGGGGCAACTCCTAATATTGATGCAATTCGATGTGACAGTGGGGAAAAAGGAAAAGAGCTCGGAGATGACTGGGGGGATGCTTTACCTTCTCTAGACAAAAATATAAGCTATTTGTGGAACTGTAACACTGTCGGGTGGCTTGAACGCGTTTAATAAAATAGCTTTGATTGTAAATTTCGTCTAAATTAACATCTGAATTTGAGACAGATTTCGTTTCAATTTTTTTTGTGTAATAAAAAGTAAAGCTAGGAGCAAAATATGCACTATGCATGGCATGTACAAACAAAAATACATAAAAACACATTATCGCCAAGAGTATATCCTCCAGACTTTAACCAACACGTGGTTACAATGATGAAGACACAATAATGTTTGCACAATTACTGCTTGGTGGTTGGTGGAACAACTGGCAATGGTGTAGTACTTCCCAATACTTCCCCAAGCGGACAATGCATGGAATCCTACCATTAGTACAAAAGTACTAGTAGATTGAAATTCTACGGTGGAATTACCGATGGACTCAGGAAGCATAAGCAGCCCACTAAATGTTTCGACTGCTGGGACTTGGAGCCTTCTTTCGCAAGGAATGGTTCGGGTTGGTGGATGACAGATGACCTTAAAAGATTCTAGGTACATGGCGGTTTCCTCGCGATATTTTCCTTCGCCGTTTTTAAGTTAGCGGCATTCCGCACATGTCTTCGAAAAGACGCGTGGAGTGGTGCGCGTAGGATATGAGCGTGGGCTTCGGATCGGCAGCCGTCGTTTTCCCGACTAGACCAGCCGTAAATGACTCGTGGAGAGCTACTAATAGCTTAGCTTATTCATATTTTAAACATTTTATTCAAACACACAATGCTTATAGAACTAACGTGATTGTAGAGGTAGATATTATAAACTAACTGGATATTCGGTTGTGTCGCCCCCAGGAGCCGATGACGACGATGTTCCTAGCGCTGCAGGGCGGCAAGTTCGACCACCCCAACCGGCTGTTCTCATCCATCGCCATGTCCTGGAAGAACTGTCAACGGGACACCTCCGACGTCAAGGTATGTGTTATTAAATTCCCACAAACACCCCACGTTACTCTATCACTTCTGGGAACAGAGGACATCTGGTGAAAATCAAAGCCACATTCCACTACGTCGCCCAAATATAGATGGGCAGATGACACATGTCCACAAAAGACGTCTCTTTTGGAACATGTTGTTTTCCCCAAGATTGCTTTACGACTCCAAGGCTATTTTTCAATTTGTCCTTGTGCAATGTGTCCCTGTTAGAATCCTATATGTCCTTAGTTCATATCATAAATCACCTTTGATATAAGTATAACATGTGGATGCAAATCAGGCCTGTAAGCTAGACGCCTGGTCAAAACGGCACAGCAAATACCACTTAATACTTTGAAGAAAGAAAAAGTAAAGTATGTACCGCCCCTGGCCCCATAGTACACCGCACCCGTCACTGGGAGGTTAGATGAAGATCTTTGCACGGTACTGTTTTGACATTGGTGCTCAGGGCACATATATTACATATGTGACATATATTTTTCAGATTGTATTGTCCAATGATTGTAGTCCTACTACTATCTGTCACGTATCGTTGTTTCCACTTCCCGCGTGTCTCCAGGAGCTGATCCCCGAGCTGTTCTTCCTGCCGGAGATGCTGGTGAACGGGTCCGGCTACCGGCTCGGCATCCCGTCCAGCCCGTCCGGTGACGTCACGCTCCCGCCGTGGGCCTCCTCGCCCGAGGAGTTCGTGCGCATCAACCGCATGGCGCTCGAGTCCGAGTTCGTCAGCTGCCAGCTGCACCAGTGGATCGATCTCATCTTCGGATACAAGCAGAGAGGTGACCGTACTCATTTTTTTGCAGCATATGCCTGCCACATAACAGCACAGTCACACGCAACTATTGGAACATGCAAGTCCAAATCATTACCTAGCACTGCACCGAGCTCGTCACCCAGAGATCTAAGATGTTATATCTCTAAGCCCTGTATTTTCTGTAGAAACATTGCTTTTCAAACCGGCATTGTTACTCACACCTACTGGCTAAATAGCCACGCAAACGAGGTTCTGATGGGGTTACATAGCTTACCTTGGAGGTACTTTGCGTTTGGCGTGTTGACTCATCATTGGCCAGGGCCATCATTTCATCCCTTATTTCATAATGTGCAGACAACGGTAGTTGTTTATTGGATTTTGGGTTAACTACGCACGCTAGCTGAGAAAATATAATATTCACCTTAAAATATTGTGATGTGGTATATACTCGTAATTAAATGCACTGAAACACTATTTATACATAAGATGGACAGATAAATAAACTTAAAGAGTATGCTTTGCACTTAAATTATGTTAAAACAGAAAAACCTAAAACAAAGTGGCAATTAGCGAGTTTGAAGCTCAGAGCGATTGCTTCCACTGTTGGCTGGAACAGGAGAGGAGGTGGATGTAAGCAGCTGGGTTCCTGAATAGCGTAAGGTATTGATTGTTTGCGTGTGTAGGTAAAGAAATTGTCAATTGCGTAAGACATTTGTCGTTGACCTGATTTTCCGCGTGTGTGGGTAGGGATAGTCCATTGCTTATAGCTTAGATCATTGAACTGATGATTTATCGCGTGTGTAGGTAAAGATCGTCAATTGCGTAAAGCTTTGATCGTTGAACTGATCGTTTGCATGTGTAAGTAGAGGGATCCGTCAGTTGCGTAAAGAATTGATCGTTAAACTGATCGTTTGCGTGTGTGGGTAAGGATCGTCAATTGCGTAAAACATTGATCGTTGAACTGATAGTTCGCGTGTGTGGGTAGGGATAGTCCATTGCGTAAAGCTTAGATCATTAGAACTGATTTATCGCGTGTGTAGGTAAGTAATGATCGTCAATTGCGTAAAGCTTTGACCATTGAACTGATCGTTCGCGTGTGTAGGTACGGATCGTTGAAATGATCGTTGATGTTTGTAGGTAAGGATCGTCAATTGCGTAAGACATTGATCGTTGAACTGACCGTTCGTGTGTTCAGGTCCGGAAGCGGTCCGCGCGACGAACGTGTTCTACTACCTGACGTACGAGGGCGGCGTGCGGCTCGACCAGATCACGGAGCCGGTGACGCGCGCCGCCGTGGAGGACCAGATCCGCAGCTTCGGCCAGACGCCGGCGCAGCTGCTGAGCGAGCCACACCCACCCAGGTACCATCACCGCATCCAACCACATCCACCCAGGTACCTACCATCACCACATCCACCCAGGTACTCACCATCACCACATCCAGCCACATCCTCCCAGGTACCCACCATCACCGCATCTGCAGCTTCGGCCAGACACCCGCGCAGTTGCTGATCGAGCCACATCGACCAGGTACATCGACAGCATAATATGTATCCGCCCAGGTATATGGGTCTGAGTCGCCACTAGAACTATGAGCCTTCTCTCACAAGAAGAGAATCAAAACCATAATCCGCTACCCTGGTTAAATGTGGACCAATCACAAATATATCCATAAGACGTCTTTCGTAGAATGCGCTTGTTCCTTTACAATATCACCGTTAATTTCAGTGGTGATATCGTAGTCGTATCCACGCGTTTTACAATTTATAATAACGATCCGTGGTTTTACCCGCGTAGCTTCCGTTAATTTTTCCCGCAATGAAAAGTAGCCTATATGATGTTCTTGACGAAGAGTATAATCTAATTATTGTGTTCTAAATTTCAACTTGATTCAATTCAGATGTACCAACGTGATGATTGAGCAACAATTATCTGAACTTTCACGTTTATATTATTAGTAAGTTTGGTAAAGTCGTCGTTCTTGCTTTGTAAATAATGATTATATTTGTGTGTTGGCAGAGCGTCGACGATGCACCTGGCGCCGCTGATGTTCGCGGCGGCGCCGGACGACGTGTGCGTGCGGCTGAAGCTGCCGTCCAACGCGGCCGTGGTGCACGTGTCCGCCAACACATACCCGCAGCTGACCGCGCCCGCCGCGCTCACCGTACGTACTCTGTGTGTTCACACCGCCACAGCTGAGACAGACAACACATACCCGCAGCTGACCGCGCCCGCCGCGCTCACCGTACGTACTCTGTGTGTTCACACCGCCACAGCTGAGACAGACAACACATACCCGCAGCTGACCGCGCCCGCCGCGCTCACCGTACGTACTCTGTGTGTTCACACCGCCACAGCTGAGACAGACAACACATACCCGCAGCTGACCGCGCCCGCCGCGCTCACCGTACGTACTCTGTGTGTTCACACCGCCACAGCTGAGACAGACAACACATACCCGCAGCTGACCGCGCCCGCCGCGCTCACCGTACGTACTCTGTGTGTTCACACCGCCACAGCTGAGACAGACAACACATACCCGCAGCTGACCGCGCCCGCCGCGCTCACCGTACGTACTCTGTGTGTTCACACCGCCACAGCTGAGACAGACAACACATACCCGCAGCTGACCGCGCCCGCCGCGCTCACCGTACGTACTCTGTGTGTTCACACCGCCACAGCTGAGACAGACAACACATACCCGCAGCTGACCGCGCCCGCCGCGCTCACCGTACGTACTCTGTGTGTTCACACCGCCACAGCTGAGACAGACAACACATACCCGCAGCTGACCGCGCCCGCCGCGCTCACCGTACGTACTCTGTGTGTTCACACCGCCACAGCTGAGACAGACAACACATACCCGCAGCTGACCGCGCCCGCCGCGCTCACCGTACGTACTCTGTGTGTTCACACCGCCACAGCTGAGACAGACAACACATACCCGCAGCTGACCGCGCCCGCCGCGCTCACCGTACGTACTCTGTGTGTTCACACCGCCACAGCTGAGACAGACAACACATACCCGCAGCTGACCGCGCCCGCCGCGCTCACCGTACGTACTCTGTGTGTTCACACCGCCACAGCTGAGACAGACAACACATACCCGCAGCTGACCGCGCCCGCCGCGCTCACCGTACGTACTCTGTGTGTTCACACCGCCACAGCTGAGACAGACAACACATACCCGCAGCTGACCGCGCCCGCCGCGCTCACCGTACGTACTCTGTGTGTTCACACCGCCACAGCTGAGACAGACAACACATACCCGCAGCTGACCGCGCCCGCCGCGCTCACCGTACGTACTCTGTGTGTTCACACCGCCACAGCTGAGACAGACAACACATACCCGCAGCTGACCGCGCCCGCCGCGCTCACCGTACGTACTCTGTGTGTTCACACCGCCACAGCTGAGACAGACAACACATACCCGCAGCTGACCGCGCCCGCCGCGCTCACCGTACGTACTCTGTGTGTTCACACCGCCACAGCTGAGACAGACAACACATACCCGCAGCTGACCGCGCCCGCCGCGCTCACCGTACGTACTCTGTGTGTTCACACCGCCACAGCTGAGACAGACAACACATACCCGCAGCTGACCGCGCCCGCCGCGCTCACCGTACGTACTCTGTGTGTTCACACCGCCACAGCTGAGACAGACAACACATACCCGCAGCTGACCGCGCCCGCCGCGCTCACCGTACGTACTCTGTGTGTTCACACCGCCACAGCTGAGACAGACAACACATACCCGCAGCTGACCGCGCCCGCCGCGCTCACCGTACGTACTCTGTGTGTTCACACCGCCACAGCTGAGACAGACAACACATACCCGCAGCTGACCGCGCCCGCCGCGCTCACCGTACGTACTCTGTGTGTTCACACCGCCACAGCTGAGACAGACAACACATACCCGCAGCTGACCGCGCCCGCCGCGCTCACCGTACGTACTCTGTGTGTTCACACCGCCACAGCTGAGACAGACAACACATACCCGCAGCTGACCGCGCCCGCCGCGCTCACCGTACGTACTCTGTGTGTTCACACCGCCACAGCTGAGACAGACAACACATACCCGCAGCTGACCGCGCCCGCCGCGCTCACCGTACGTACTCTGTGTGTTCACACCGCCACAGCTGAGACAGACAACACATACCCGCAGCTGACCGCGCCCGCCGCGCTCACCGTACGTACTCTGTGTGTTCACACCGCCACAGCTGAGACAGACAACACATACCCGCAGCTGACCGCGCCCGCCGCGCTCACCGTACGTACTCTGTGTGTTCACACCGCCACAGCTGAGACAGACAACACATACCCGCAGCTGACCGCGCCCGCCGCGCTCACCGTACGTACTCTGTGTGTTCACACCGCCACAGCTGAGACAGACAACACATACCCGCAGCTGACCGCGCCCGCCGCGCTCACCGTACGTACTCTGTGTGTTCACACCGCCACAGCTGAGACAGACAACACATACCCGCAGCTGACCGCGCCCGCCGCGCTCACCGTACGTACTCTGTGTGTTCACACCGCCACAGCTGAGACAGACAACACATACCCGCAGCTGACCGCGCCCGCCGCGCTCACCGTACGTACTCTGTGTGTTCACACCGCCACAGCTGAGACAGACAACACATACCCGCAGCTGACCGCGCCCGCCGCGCTCACCGTACGTACTCTGTGTGTTCACACCGCCACAGCTGAGACAGACAACACATACCCGCAGCTGACCGCGCCCGCCGCGCTCACCGTACGTACTCTGTGTGTTCACACCGCCACAGCTGAGACAGACAACACATACCCGCAGCTGACCGCGCCCGCCGCGCTCACCGTACGTACTCTGTGTGTTCACACCGCCACAGCTGAGACAGACAACACATACCCGCAGCTGACCGCGCCCGCCGCGCTCACCGTACGTACTCTGTGTGTTCACACCGTACCGCATGCCCATGCGGCTCAGGAATGCAGCAGTGTGGCGGATCAACGGGCAGAAATCCTCCGATCTGCATCTGTCCAGAAGGACTGTCCAAGGCAAACTGAATAGGTCGTTGGCTTTTTAGGACAGCTTGGTCGAAAGAAAGAAAGAAGTCAGAGCTACACACAAAGGCCCAATGAAGAGGCTAAGCGCAGAAAATTCCCCGACAAACTAATTAACTAGGACATCTGGCTCAAGATGCTCTTCAAGAGTTAACTGCATAAGCGACCCACTAAATCTTCCCAATCTTGGGACTCGGGGCCTACTCTCGCAAGAAGAGAATCAAAGCCATAATCCACCACACTGGCTCAGTGCGGGTTGGTGGATGACACATGGCCTCGAAAAATTCTAGGTGCATGTCGGTTTCCTCACGATGTTTTCCATTTTAATTTAGCGGCATTACGCACATGACGTCGAAAAGACAGTGTTTCGTGTGAGATTGAAACCCGGGGGCTCCGACTATTACCCCGTATGTGCAACCCATAGAGTATTCTACAGCAAGTGTCGTGTCCCGCAGGTGAGCGCGGCGCGCGCGTTCGCGGCGCACCGCTGGGCGGGCGGCGGGTGCGCGCACGGCGCGCGGCACGCGGACGCGCCGGCGCACCCGCTGCTGATGGACCCGGCGTGGGCGGCCGGCGCGCCGCAGCGGAGACACCTCGGAGACAACTTCTCGCAGCGCGTGCGGGCCGCCGGGAACTGCTTCGTGACCACCGTCGACTCGCGGTTCCTCATCGCTGCTGGATTCTGGGACAATAGCTTCAGGGTCTTCTCCACTGAGACAGGTACTTTTTATAATACTAATAGAGTTTTTATGTAACGAGCAAATGATGTCCCTGATCGTAAGGAACATGCCTGCCGATAATAATACATTGACACGCAACTGTGAGAACTTCTGTTTCAACAGTTACTGACCTCAAGGAAAAAGTTCCCAAATGTTAAAAGAAGTCACGGGAAGGCATCTAAATCGCACTGAAGTCGAAACACAACCTCTTCTGGGATGACAGCTTCAGGGTGTTCTCTACCAAGATAGGTATTTCCTATATTATCAACAGTTACTGACCTCAGGCTATAGTTCAGGCTAAAGAAACAAATGTTAGAAGGAATTGCAGGCATCTAAAACAGACAAAGTCGAAACACGGTCTCCTCTAAGATCACAGCTAGTCACAACTGCTGTCTCAACTATTACTGACCTCAGACCATAGCTCAGCCTAAACGGACGCAAATGTAAGAAAGAACCGCGGAAAGGCATCCAAACCAGACTAGGATCGATAACTTTTCGAAACACCTCTCTGTGTCCTCTGGGATGATCATTTCAAAGTGTTCTCCAAGAAGGTAGGTCCTTCTGTCTGTGCGGAAACTGAAAAGTGACATGTCGTATGCATGTATTTTTCACTTTACCTACTGTGTGTATGCGAAGAAACAAACTTCTTTCCGATCCGTTCGCATTGCACAGTTTGTTCTTATGTAATAATTAAAAATCCGCAATACATTAAACCTTTGTCTCTTTGTGTTACAGCGAAAATAGTCCAGATAATTTTCGGTCACTACGGCGTGGTGACGTGCGTGTGTCGGTCCGAGTGCAACATCACCTCCGACTGCTACATCGCGACCGGCTCCGAGGACTGCACAGTACTACTGTGGCACTGGTCAGTACCTACTAATTATGTATCTCTTTTAGTTTGAAAATTGTACTAAGCAGAGTGGTCGTGGTCGTCATTTCCCTTCGTCAATGACCCGCTTCACAATTCGTAAAATATTTATAATAATGTAAAAATCAGTGAGCACAGTATCCAGTAAAGTAGAAAACAAAACGAATAATATTTGACTAAGAATATTTGACCTGGTTATAAACGTGAATGTTTGTTATTCAGATAAACCCTGTCAGCCAAATCTCAGAACAGTTTAGGAAAGATTCGACTTGTCAAACTGCTGTACTGATTTGAACCTTGTTCCTTAAATTCAAACCTTTTAACCCAGGTTTAGTTGATTGTACATAATTCTCTATTTTTTTTTAATTTCACAAACATCGTTTTTCACTTACTTGTGAAAAACAATCACATTCGAAGTTGTAATTTTGCTTCACCGACTATTTATTTATAAATTGAAAATTAATTATTTTTGCAAATGCACATGGGTTATTTCACCTGAAACATTTTGATTATTTGTACAAGCATACACTGTGTCTTCAAGGAAATATTACAATGTTTCCCATTTAAATTCTCCCTAGCAGCCCCTACAAATACATAAACACGCCAATACCTGCACACATTTGTTGTCACGTGGTGTCATGTCCCAGGTCGGCGCGTCACGGCGGCATCGTGGGCGAGGGCGACACGCCGGCGCCGCGCGTCACGCTCACGGGACACGACGCGCCCATCAACGGGGTGCTGGTCTCCGCCGAGCTGGGGCTCGTCATCTCCTCCTCCGTCAGTGAGTATCCACACGCCTACCTTCTATCAGCTAGTGTTTACTCCTTCCACTATACCATCTCTCTTTTGAGTAGGTATCTCTACGTGTCTCCCTCCCTCTGTCAGCGAGTGTTTCCTCTTTCCACTCTCCCATCTCAGAGTATCTCCATATAATTCGCCATATTTCCTCCTCCGTCAGTGAGTATTTCCACATGTCTCCCTTCTTCTGTCAACTAGTATTTCTTCCTTGCACTCTCCCATCTTTTCCCTTAGAGAGTATTTCTATATACTTCTCCACATCTCCTCCTCCGTCAGTGAGTATCCACACGCCTCCTTTCTTCTGTTAGCTAGTGTTTCCTCCTTCCACTCTCCCATCTCTTCTGTCAGTCTATAATCATCAATCATGATCTCTATATACCTCTTCACATCTCTCCCATCAGTGAATGTCTCCACCCATCTCCCCTACATCTCATTCTCTGTCAGTGATTGTCCTCACCTGCCTCCTTTCTTCTATCAGCTAGTTTTCCTACTTCCACTTCCTCTTGTATTCTGTCAGTAGGTATCTCCACACGTTATCCCTTCTGTCAGATAGTGTTTCCTTCTTCCACTCTCCCATTTCTTCCGTCAATAAGTATCTCCAAATATGTCCCTTCCATCTAGAGTTTATTCTTTCTACTTCCCCAGCTCTTCCGTCAGTGAGTATCCACATACCTCCCCTGCATCTCTTCTTCTGTCAGCGAGAGATTCCTTCTTCCACTACCCCATATCTTCCGTCAATGAGTATCTCTACTATCATCCATTCCTCTGCCAGCTAGCGTTTCCTTCTTCCACTTCCCCATCTCTTCTGTAATTGAGTATTTCCTCATACCTCCCCCACATATCCCCCTATCAGCGTCTTTTTACTGTCTTATCTTTTCTATCAGTGAGTGTCACCACATAATCATAATCATCTTTATTGATAACATTCTGTTACAAATCATTAACTAAATTTACTCTTAATTCTTTGCCGCCACATCATATATCCTTCGCATCTCCACTGTCAACTAGTGGTCCTTCTTCCACTCTCTCATCTCATCCATCAGTAAACACATCTCCCCCACACCTCTTCCTCCGACGATATTCATGACTGATGATTATCGTCACCTCTTTATTTTCTTTGTCACTAAGTATTTTTCCACCTACCACCTCAGATCTGGTCACTAAGTGTGTCAATATCGAAAATAATACCCGTTTCTTTAAATCTTCGAACTGAGATGATGATATCGCCACCACTCTATCCGCAGACGGTCCGGTGCTGATCCACACGACCTTCGGCGAGGTCCTGCGGGCGCTCACCGCCGGCGAGGGCGTCTGCTCGCCGCAACAACTGGCTCTCTCGCGAGAGGGCGTGGTCGTGGTGGCCTACGCTAAAGGCCACCTAGCGGCCTTCACGCTCAACGGGCGCCGGCTTAGACACGAGACCCATAATGATAACTTCCAGGTATGTACCTCTTTTAAATTGGACAGGACTTATTATGTTTGCCTCGTTTTGTGGAATCACCCAAATAGGGTGCCATAATGGAATATAATATGATTGATAGTGCACGTCACTGCTTGCGGAGTGTGGGATTTGGTTTGTTATCTAGCGTTACAGTAACATTTTTTCCCCTGGGACAATATTGATTCCAGATCGAAGGGATCTCATCATAGTTTACGGCCTCCGTATCTTAGCCGTGACCCGTCCGAAAGGCCAAATTATTGCCATTAGTCCTCTCTGTCTATTACAATTTCTACTTGTTCGCGAATGATCTTACTTTAGGTTGAAAAATATATTGCTAGCTCGACTCGATAAACGTCGTTCTTCGATATCTAATAGATATTCCATTAGATTGTATTGTCACAGTATATCGCAATAGCGTCTCCTTAGCTGTAAGGTCCATAATACCTCATACCTCATACCGAAGGCCTAGTTCCATGAGCGTTTCGACACACTAGCAACCACTGGCTGCGGGGTCAGCAGTATCGTCGACCCCACCGCCAATAACAGTGACCCCACGCATTAAAAGCCAGTTCCCAGAGCGGTTCGACACACTATCAACCACTGACTGTAGGGTCAGTAATACCTCATACCGAAGGTCTAGTTCCCTGAGCGGTTCTACACACTACCAACCACTGATTCTAGGGTCGGTAATATCTCGCATCAAAGGCCTAGTTCGCTGAGCGGTCCAACACACAAGTGATCACTGGCTGTGGGGTCGGTATTATTGCTGACCCCAGTGGCAGTAACACTCAGTGGCCACTGACCCCACGCACCGAAGGCCTGTTCCCTGAGCGGTTCGACACCACTCCATGATCGTGATCAACCACTGTCTGTAGGGTCGGTAACTTCGCGCATCGAAGGCACTAGCCCTTCCCTGAGTAGAACCACTCAGGGAACTAGGGACCACACTAGCAACTACTGGTTGTGGGGTCGGTAGTATTGCTGAACCCAGTGACAGTAACAGCCAATAGTAGTGACACCCAGTGGCAGTAACACCCAGTAGCAGTGAGCCCACGCATCGAAGGCCGGTTCCCTGAGCGGTTCGACACACCAGTGATCACTGGCTGTGGGGTCGGTATTATTGCTGACCCCAGTGGCAGTAACCGCCAGTGGCCACTGACCCCACGCACCGCAGACCAGTCCCCCGACCAGCTCGTCTCGTTGCAGTGCCTGGTGCTGTCCCGCTGCGGCGAGTACCTGGTGTGCGGCGGCGACGCGGGCGTGGTGGAGGTGTGGCGCGCGTTCACCCTCGCGCCGCTCTACGCCTTCCCGCCCGCCGGCGCGCCCGTCACCAGCCTGGCGCTCTCGCACGACCAGAAGTAAGCAACCATCTCATACATTACATCACACGAATTTCATGATTTTGTACCCCTGCTCTGTGCTTTTTTTTAACTATTATAGGACCGCCATCTCGCCTGATGTTAAGCGAAGATGCGATCTACGATGGAGCGTGCTTACCTAGAAGAAACCGATTTGCTCTCGATTTGAAGACACCAAGATTGTGGACTCAACCTAGACGTTCTTATCACAAACGTGGAGTCAAATCTCTTCGCACAGTTGGTCACTTTGTTGAGACCTCCCTTACCTAGTGTGACCCTTACCTACATATTTTGCAATTTTCGTTTTAATTTAGTGTTGTAATAAATACTTAGAAATGAAATACGACACTTGAAGTGTGACGTAATTTATGGATGGACCCTAAGCCTCCATCCAACGATCTCTTTTTATAGTATAGAGCTATAGAGTGATGAGACGAACAGGACGTGTGCCTGATGGTAAGCAAATGATAAAACGAAATATAAAATGTAGTGTCATGACGTTTATTCCTAGTGAAAACTTAACCAAATCAACTGATATCAAGAAAGTTGGCTTTTATGTATAACTAGCTGACCCCGCAAACGTTGTTTTGCCTTAGTGAACAACCCTTGTCACTTCGGGGTATGAAAAATAGCTAGTAGCCGATTCTCATACCTACAGAATATGCATATAAAATTTGGTTAAAATTAGTAAAGCCGTTTCGGAGGAGTAAGGAAACAAACACTGTGACACGAGAATTTTATATATAAGATTTAAAAATTACGTGTAATTTAATTTAATAGGATAGTTATCTAATATGTAGCTTAATTTACAGTTATATTTCTGACTTGACAACGTCTAATAAATCGATGAGCGTTGGCTGCCCACGAAAGTGTCCCGTTACGCTCATTGTTCGCTTGCGCCGCATCTGTCTCTCTTCCACTCGAATGCATTGTATGCAATCATTTCATCAATGTTTTGTTATTACCTTAAACTGTCGTCCGTAAACCGACATTACAGACATACAGTTTATTTTTGAATTGTTATTTATTAGTTTATTATATAACATTGCCCGAGTGAAGCCGGTATAGTATAAACGCTTACCATCATTCCAGGTTCCTGCTCGCCGGCTTGGAGAACGGCACGCTCGTAGTGTTCCACATAGACTTCAACAGATGGCACCACGAGTACCAGCAGCGGTACTGAGCCCGTCTCCAACGATATTCAATTAACTCGATAGTGGCGCCCCCACGGACGCGCTTACACTAGGTTATAGGCGTAAATATAGTTAAAAAAAAGCGAAGCGGACAAATTCGCGCCGACACTGTTCTTTAAACGTCACTAAATGACAGATTCGATAGATTTGTTATCTGTGACGTTGAAAGTTGCCATAAAGTGTTGCTAGTGTTGCCATATGACTAAAAGTAAAGAACAGTGTCCGGATCGCGCGAGAAGTAAAATGTTCGGAAAGTATAAAATGAAAGGATTTGATTTGAAGTTGTGTAGGATCGTTCGCTCCGGATAGGTCAAGTACTTACTTATTTTAAAAAAAACGTGGTTGTTTGTTACATTATTACTGGTTAAAGATAGTTTTTTGACTTGGCGTGTACTTAACGTTTCGACTAGTTGTCTACATTCCATGAGTTGTATTTTTTTTTATATATTATAATTAATTAAATCAATTATTGAATAGAATTTATTTTGAATGAATTTTAGTATTTTACAATGAATTATTTTGTAGTGCCATAGGTGATTATTTTGCAATAAAATGAGATGTATCTCTATAAAAGTATCCTAAGTAAGATCTCTATGTAACGTCCTTAATTTATTTCAAATTGACTTAATATCTTAATTCTTTTCTCAATTTATTGAAGATTTTATTGATCTAATGTAAGTATTTTCTGGCTTTATATAGGGCTGCACAGAACTGCGTACTAAGTCACAAGGGTCGCGTTCTACTTATTATAGTTAATCTATCAAGTTTGTCGAGCCTTGAGTTCAGTTTTATTTGTACTGATTTTTCCGTGAATTCAAAGTTTCCTTGACATTGTAAATTAATTCACCATCCCCTTTCCTATACAGTACATGTTTGTGCAACCCTATTTCACATTTTTTCAATTCATATAATCTTTTCTATGATAACGTATTATTTTCAACGCCTGTACGTGTGTACGTATTACTTCACCAGACAGTATATTTATAGTTATATAAGCGTAGATATTTTCTGTTTGGCAACCCTGAGTATTATTTGAAACATTCCACTTTCCTTCTACTTCATTCGTCGGTGGCGGGTACTAAGTACTTAAGTTTTATCATTATAGACCTTGTTGTGATTATTTTGGTTTTATTAAATGGTTAATTATGAATATATTTTTTTTTGTTTCTTTTACTACCTTTTTTCCGTATCCTCCTTGGTTTGTAGTTGTATGCTTGCGGCTTTGTGGCTACGAGAAGAGTTAAGATAAGATATTAAGCGAAGGTAAAAGTGTAAATTGAATGAACCGTTATTTTTAAAGAAGTTTGCGAAAGTGCCAGTACAGTTAGGCGTTTTCGCTATTAAAACTATGTCAATATATTTAGATAATTATAGATAATGTATGCTAAAGTTATGTTACGTGAGTGACGTCACAGAAATGTTACAAAACATAGTTTTTTATGCAAACATCTCGGATCGCTCGAAGAATACGCTATATTTTTGCATCACGCACGCATCCACTCCTTCCTTTCTGTGATTTAGGCTATGCGCACCTACTTAGTCGTGTTGTAAACTTAATACATACATTTCTTATTCTACTCCTGTGCCAAAACCAAGATAAATATTTCCTAAACTGATTACATTAAACCGATAATAACCTAAGGACCTAATTAATCCAGTGCATATTCAAATTAGAACCCTATCTCGATTAATACTAAGTGTACGTTAGAAAGAGGCGAATCTTTATCGTAACTTAGTCGGTTTTTGTTTTCTTTAGACAATTCTATAGTCCAATTTTATTGAACCTAGTTGTTTAGATAATTGTACAAATAAGTCTTGAACCCTTATTCTCACGTCCCACTGTAGTACTATCTAGGACCCGCGTGGTTAACTCTAGTTCTATCCTATTTATACTATCACTATAGCTATGCTTGTAGTCTAATTATTTGCTAATTATTAGATTAGCAAATCTAGATACTTAAAAAAAACGATTTTATTTTTTTGTAATTAAAACCCGACTTTCTGCTATGCTTTCTAGTAACACTGAGATTTTTAGAAGCGTTATTGCAACTCTGTTTATTTTTTAAATTGTTGCTATCACAAAAAAATTACCCCAAACCTAGGTAAAAATAAACGTACTTCTACAGTCACGCTCTCACCGAATGTTTCGATCAGTACACGCTACACGCAACTCTGTCCATTATCACTAAGGCTTAGTTTTAAAATAGTCGGTGAATGTTGAACTAGAATAATGTTTTGAATTATTAGCGTTAAGGCACCTTGTGTAAAATAATCACAGTCCATTTAATTGTAAGCTAATTGAATTTAGGCGATTATATCGGAATTTACCGAAAACCACGCTTCTCCGCGTTTAAACACTAAAATATAAAGATAGGTAATCTAGACTAGAATGTATCCGTACTTATATACCCAGCCAGCACCCGTTGCTTGCGGACCTAGTTTGCCCCGTACAATGTTGAATGCAGTAGCCTCGAAAATTAGAAGATTCTAGTAACTTGGGTCATAGTCTAGACATAGCGGTAGACAAAGCATCATTTTTAGGTTGTAAAGCACTCAAAGTGGTCAATGTTATTGTCAAGCGATTTGATTATTCCTGGTTTTCATCACCAAACACTGAACTCTACTCTTTTGGCCTTATAAGATAAATCAAATAGTCAGCACATACTCTAGGTATTTACGTAATAGAAATAGAAGTACCTACGAGTAGGTATGCTTTTGCTTACCTGCAAATTACTGTTCAAATTAATTCTTTAATTTTGTCGCATCAACACGAAACACATTAAAACCTAATTTGTATGTTGTAACATTTGTGTGTCTGGATATATTTTATGGTTACTGGGGCAGTGCCTTTATTAATAAAACTAAATTACAAAGAAAACTTGCTGGATTTAATTGTGACTTCATCACGCATAGAGCTATTTTTAACGGGCTTCGAAAATGACACATTCTAAGTTTAATTGTAAATATTTTTTTTTTTAATACTTGTTTGAGCACATTGTTCCCTCTTCTATGTGGTAAAATAATTTTTAAAAAATGATCGGCAAAATTCGAACATGAACTTCTGAACATTGAATGCATGAGAGATTTCAGAAGAGGAAACACTTTCAAACTACTTATAAAATGCCAGTAGTAGGTTTTTGGTACTAAATTAAAACCATCATCTGGTTGTTTATTTCAATTTATGTAAGCGTACATTCATTTAATAGGAAAAACAGATTGTCTTAAAAATTTACCGTGTTTATTTGTGATGATATACGTATAATTATTGAGAATCATAAATAACGCTAGCCACAATATAACCGAATTATCTGGTTATCAAAAACAACCTTGCACAAAATATTTGGACAAAATATCTTGCAATCATGTTCAGTGTCCACCGCCATCTAATATACAATTTTGGAATCTATTCTTTGTCTTGTCTGAAAATTACTCATTTTTCGATTGTGATTTTTTCGAGACAGAATGTTGCCATCTGAATATGCTTGAAGGTAAAAATTTATAACAACGAAAAATAATTTTATGCGTGGATTTCAATATTGTCACTTGGTTAAAAATCAGGTGTTGAAGATACATTGTCAGTCCTCCTGCACCAGTAAGCAAACCCCTATCTGTGATAGATCTCTTGACAGCCAATACTGATGAACAGATGGCTCACCACATTGAGCATGTTGCAGATAGGTATTCGATTTGTCTGGATTTGAAATGGTACGAAGCATTTTTATTTATTAAATATGTACTGCTTTGATTATTAATGTCATACGGCGAGTATAATGGAGAGACCGGAGGTACTTAATGAACCGGGAAGTATCTACTTATTAAAATCATTTTCGAGTCAGTGAACATTTTATTTTTTTGGCTACATTAGTGGAAGGACACATTATTTCATCCATAAATCTATAAAATCACAAGCCTCTACTCATTTCTATCAGTCTAAAAGGCCTTTTAAGGTAGTTGTTTTAAGTTATCGGTTAAGTTTCATAAATAAACTTTAAAGTTTTTAGTAGGTACAGTTTTTTTTCACTGGTCATCTTTAGAACAGTTTTAGGACTATTGATCATCCTTATTAGTAACTATTTCAACAGATTAGTATCGATAATGTCTAAGTTGATTTAGATTGTTGATTTCGTAACTCGGTCATTTGCATAGATTTGACGATTGTTTACATTGTGACATGTGCCCGTAATATAAGTTGGTATGCTAAGTATATGGTGCGTTTGTATGTCATGAGATCCTGAGTAATAAATAAACTGCATTAACTTGGGTGTTTCATTTGTGTCAGCATAAACTCACTACTTTCCGTTCCCACTGATATGGTATTGTGTGAGAAATGTCTAACAACTAACAACATATATTTATACCTACTATTCAATCATTTATATTCATTGTTAAGTGTAGATTGTAGAATATTAGCAGGGCGGGGCCCAATCTACTGGTGGTTAAGGCTTCAGAGTGCATACTGAGGAACCTCCTGACGATGAATACTTTGTCGAGGATGAACGCCTTCTACATCTGACCCGTCTAGCGCAAGACTCTGATCTTAGGCGACATTTTTCGCTATAAGTCCTGTCGCTGCCACAACTATCGGGACTATAATTGTAGTATAATAAAATCAACATTCCAACGGGCGGTAACCTCAAGAGCCATATCAAATATTATTATACTGCTGGAACTTGGAACTTTCTCTCAAAAGGAGAGATTAATTCTAGGATGGACTTAAAATCCAGCACGCTAGCCAAGTGCGAGTTCACAGACGAGGTATGTCCTCGAAAGATGTCTTTTTTGAGACGATTTTCCACGCGATATTTTTCTTCACCTGTAGAGCCGACAATGACGACAACCTTGTAAGTACATCTATCTGAACTTGGAAAAATATTCAGAGGTAATTTTTTTTTTTTTTTTTTTTTTTAAATTAAAAGTGACGAGACGAGCAGGACATGTGCCTGATGGTAAGCAACATGCCTGCCACATAACAGCACAGTGACACGCAGCTATTGGAACATGAAGAGTCCAAATCATTACCTAGCACTGCACTGCGCTCGTCACCCAGAGATCTAAGTTGTTATATCTCTCAGCCCTGTAATTTCTCTGGAAACATTGCCCTTCAAACCGGAACACAGTAATGTTTGCACATTACTGCTTGGCGGTAGAATAAATGGCAAAGGTGTGGTACTTCCCCAGGCGGACTCTGCTAAGAGTCCTACCACTACATATATGCTGTATATGCTGGTATATGCTGGATTCGATCCCACGACCTCAAGATTGTGAAAATTTGACAATCTCTCCACCCAGGTGTTAAGTGTTACGCCAGGACTTTTGTTAATAACATAAACCAGTCTCACCAAGAAGTCTAAATACGATCATAAATCAATATATAAGTATTAATCTATTCTCAATTGGTCCACAAACTGTAACGCGTAATTAAGCGTGGATGCCAAAAATATATAGTAATGTGTGAAAGGTTATTTCAGTTGATTTAATGTGTCTCTTATGCATAATAAAATTGTTAAAAAAATTGCATTCTTCACTCCTGCACTCCAAAATATCATTATTATATTATTATCATTTTTTAAAAAGAGAACTTATTTAGTAGTGGTAGGACTCTTAGCAGAGTCCGCCTGGGGAAGTACCACACATTTGCCAGTTATTCTACCGCCAAGCAGTAATGTAAACATTACTGTGTTCCGGTTTGAAGGGTAATGTTTCCAGAGAAATTACAGGGCTTAGAGATATAACAACTTAGATCTCTGGGTGGCGAGCACAGTGCAGTGCTAGGTAATTATTTGGGCTCTTCATGTTCCATTAGCTGCGTGTCACTGTGTTGTTATGTGGCAGGCATGTTGCTTACCATCAGGCACATGTCCTGCTCGTCTCGTCATTCTTTATAAAAAAAAAACAGTATTTTAATAGTAATATTTTTCATCCGTTTTCATAAAATCTAATCTACAAAGTTTTTGCTTTACGTACCTATTAATACCTACCTATAAATTAGGTATCTTACTTTGCCGTAATTTCTGCCGTCAACGAGTAAACGAGGCGAAACCGTAATATGATATTTTTGATGACACATGGCCTTGTTTGACATTTATTTGTTTACCACATTGTGAATCTCACGTTTAAAAATTATATAATACATTTAATCTCAATTTAATGTTCATACTTGTTTACCTTATTTGACCTATTTTCAATGATGTATGATCAATTTTGTGTTATTTCCTTGTTTCACAGATTTGTAATATTATATTAATTAAGGTAATTGGCGATTTCCCGTCTTAGCTAATAAACATATACCTAGGTAAGTACCTAAATGTGCAAATACCTACGTTTATGTTCTGGTTTGAGAGCAACGCCTCCAGAGAAACTACATGGAAACGAAATAAACTACTATGTATCCTCGGGTGACAAGCACAGTGCAGTGCTTGAGAGTGAGGCGAGCTCGTCGTGTTCAAAATTCAATGTGATGCTGTAATTTATTGACAGGCTTACCATCAAGCGTCTGGCCTGTTTGTTTTGACATGGACTTCTAATAAAAACTCACGAGTATGGAAATAATATTTTAGTATAGGACTTCCGAATCCATACAGCTTTATAATATTAGTATGATAGTAGTAGATATTAGTAGTGTTGATAAACAAAATTTGTGGTAAAAAATAGGATTACGGTTGATTACATAGTCCCTGATGTTAAGCAATGACGCGGCTTAAAATGTAGCACGCTTGTCTAGAGGGTGGATAGTTAAACTCTATATTGCACTAAACAAAAGAAAAACATGTTTCCTAAAAAAAGTATAAATGTAGACCTTATCGCTATAAGCAAATGTGGAATAGCTTTTCGAAGTCATGTGCGTACCTAATGCCGCTAACTTAAAACAAAACATCGTGAGGAAACCGACATGTAGGTACCTAGAATCTTTCGAAGTCACCTGTCATTCACCAACCCGCACTGGGCCAGCGTAGTGGATTATGGCCTTGACCCTCTCCATGCGAGACAAGGCCCCGAGTCCCAACAGTTTTTCCTAGCATTTACTAGACTGTTTATGCATAAGGTTCCAATTTACTCAAGACTTGAAGACAGCCAGGCTTATGTTTGCATAATTTTTTTCGTTTGTTATTTCAATTCTGAATGAATATTAATTGCTTTGGTTTTTGTGTCCAGTCCGTGCACGTTTGCATCGTAGAAATTGCACTAAGTGGTAAGGCTGCCGATTACAGTAACACTATTCATTTGTTATAATAATTTATACCCCGTGTTTAAAAAAAGGAGTTGCATTGTTATAGGTACCTATCGAAATGTAGAGGTATTATAGATATATTTAATACTACCCCCAGTGAACTTCGTACCACTATCTATATACATATAAGTACATAGATGACGATTGCAGCGCCATCTGGCGGGCAGTAATGTGAAAACATTACTGTGTTCCGGTTTGAAGGGCAATGTTTCCAGAGAAATTACAGGGCTTAGAGATATGACATCTTAGATCTCTGGGGTGACGAGCACAGTGCAGTGCTGGGTAATGATTTGGATTTTTCATGTTCCAATAGCTGTGTGTCACTGTACTGTCATGTGGTAGGCATGTTGCTTACCATCAGGCACGTGTCCTGCTCATAGCTGGGCGTTAACTCGTTAATCCGTTAATCGTTAATTAACGAAGTTAACATTTTCATTAACGGATTAACTTTTAAGTTAACTTTTAAAAATGTTAACGGACATGTTAACTTCCGTTAATTATGCAGAAGTCCGTTAATCGTTAATCCAATGCTTACTATTTACCGCACGGCACCTTGCGCGGCGCAAAAAACAGGTTCAGACAAGTACGAAAAGTGCTGGGCGCAGTGTGACCATATGTGGCGGGTTCCTGCAATTTGGGCAGGATTGAGGCGTTATTTTAGCCTGTGGCATGATCGGTTGACGTTATATGAAAAGAAATATAATTTTGTTATCATAAGTCATATTTCCGATAATGTTGAGTTCTTTTTGGCTGAAAATTTGAGCATATTTATACTCGAATTTGACTGACGTTTACAATTTAGTTGAATATTTTACACATCCTTAGTAAACCAAGTAGATTATAGTAATCCATAGCTAGTGGGGAACTCTCCGATAAATTCAATCATACTTTTTCGATCGTTTATCTGTATTGTAACTTTTATTTAATAAAATCGGTGGTAGTTAATTAACTAACCAAAGAATAGTTAAATAAAATTAACAGATCAATGTATAAGAATGAAGAAATGGAGGTATACAATGAAAATTCCAGTGGTTAACATCTTACTAATATTATAAATGGCAATTTTTAGGGTTCCGTAAAACGTAAAAGCGGAACTCTTATAGATTCGTCATGTCTGTCTGTCTGTCTGTCCGTCCGTATGTCACAGCCACTTTTTGCCGAAACTATGAGAACTACACTGTTGAAACTTGGTAAGTAGGTGTATTCTGTGAACCGCAACAAGATTTGAACAAAAAAAATTTAAAAAAAGATAAATTAGGGTTGCCCCCCATACTGAGTACTGAAACTCAAAAATTTTTTTTCATTAAACCTACTCGTGTGGTGTGTCTATCGATAGGTCTTCAAAAATGGTGTTGACGTTTCTAAAACAATTTTCGTCTACACTGAATAATTTGCGCGAGAGACACTTCCAAAGTGGTAAAATATGTGTCCCCCCCCCCCCCCTCTAACTTCTAAAGTAAGAGAATGAAAAATCTAAAAAAATATATGATGTACATTACTATGTAAACCACCAACGAAAATTAGTTTGAACTCGATCTGATGAGTACTTTTTTTTAGTACGTCATAAATACACTATTATTGAAACTTCGATCAAAGTTACAACGAACTACAAGAACTATGTGTACTATGTATATTATATTACTTGCTGCAACGGAACCCTTCATGGGTGAGTTCAACTCGCACTTGGCCACTTTTTTTTAGATGTTGTAATGTTTGTTGTTGCATCACGTCAGAACGTCAGGGAACGGGAAAGGATTGGGTTGAAATTTGGAAAACGGCCCTCAAACGCTGCAGTTGAACGTCTGCTATCCACGGGTAAAAAAAACGGGTACATTTTAACACCAAAGCGAGTCTCGCTTTCAGACGAGAACTTCGACATGTTAATGTTCATGAGGGGAAATAGATACCTATGCGTATTATCCCCGACGATTAAATTACACATTAAATGAAATTAAATAAAAAAAATTGGCAGTAATAGAAACTGGCGATAGAAGTGAAAACTTATAACTCAGAATTTGATAGCTTACCTTGGAAACTACATGGGTGTAACCGCTAATGCGTCAGCTAATGAAAAATGCTGAAAGGGCGTGGCCTGGTCATCATGGCCTGGCCATCTAGAAAAGCAGCAGCATTTCCTATTGGCTGATGCATTTCTAGATGGCCATGCCTTGATGGCCAGGCCACGCCCTTTCAGCATTTCTCATTAGCTGACGCATTTCTAGATGGCCAATAGCCATGGTCCCGAGTTTACCCGAAGATATCTTATCATATCCGAGCGTGACGCTAGAATTCAATTCACAGCCCACGAAAATATTGTCTCGGAGCGCCTAAAGAAGTTTTCACTTCAATAATAAAATTAAACTCTTCAAGTATTTGGTTTTTTCCTAACCTGTTAACTTCCTGAACCTAAACCAACAGGTTTTATAAGTTCACTAACGCAACGATATAAAAATACAAAACGCTAATTAACGGATTAACGATTAACGTTAACTTCCGTTAATTCTTACGAAATGTAACGCTTTAACGTTTAACGAAGTTAACTTTTTTTGTAACGGATTAACGATTAACGAAGTTAACTATTTGATTAACGGTGCCCAGCTATGGTCCTGCTCGTTTCGTCACTCTATACTATAAAAAACAAATCTAGGGCGCCACACAGACGCGTACAAAAAATCACTGAAATCGGTCCAGCCGTTTTGGAGTTCAATGACATTCACACGTACAGTAGAATCATAAATATAAAATATATGACATTATAATGTTAAACACATTTATAGCAAATAACAAGCAAACAGGAATTAATTGCTAAATCAATATTTTATGGAATTTCATATCATTCGAAACAGATAAGTGTTCAACAGGGCCGGGTTAAGATGTTAACGACCTAGGTAGTAATGTGGGAATATTGTCCTGATAAGTTTTCCTATATTTATAACATCAACGTCTAACTGATGTCGTGGTTCGAATGATAACGAGTGTAGCCACAGAGTTCTAGGTAACGGGTTTGAATCCCACGGAAAACAAACTCCTTCTCACAGTCAAACTGATCTATCTATTCTACATTTCAATTAAAAATGTTTTTGATATAGAAAATCATACATTAAATTTATGGTAGGAAAAAATACTGTTTTCTTTATTTTTCCAATGCTCTTCTGGTCTAAACTTAGGTACTATATAACTATACTTAAACTTACTAAACCATATAAACATAACTATACTTACGTATATACGTCGAGCATACCTGAAAGCATTCCATACACCTAACATTCTATATTCTTGCATGTAATCTCGTACGAATTACTTTACTGAAAGTTGGAGGAATAGGAATTATGCTACTTGACCGAACTGAAAAAAAATGTGAGGGTAAATATATGTATAGTGCTCGCAATATAACTCTGCGCGTAGCAAAATATGGAACTAATTGACAAGCCGTCAACTTCTTATTTACGTCAGTTGACAAAAGTTTGTTTACGTTTGGTGTATTTATTAATTTCCAAAATAATTAATAGCTTTTATTATGCCGAAAGTGATTAAAAGTGCTGGCCGTGGCTGGTTCTTGAAAATCAATCGTGGTTGTGAAGAAGAACGATACAATAACGGGCCAAAAGTGCAGTTTTCCAAACGCAGAGCTATTTGACAACTAACATAGCAATAAAATCTCCACCTATTATCGGCATATTTTAAAGCTGAGGCTTTAGGTTGAGGTGCGGCTTTGGGTTTGATTGTTTTATCGCCAATTTACCCGTGGGAAAAAATGTGTGTGCTTAAGACCGAATGTGAGAAACTAGTTATAAATGTTTTTTTTTCATAATATACAAATCAAAATAGAAAACACAGTGACACAGCAGTGAAGATCAGCTGATTGTATCTTTCTCGCTCGGGTACACTCGGCGGTTCCATGTTCACCCGATCGGCCCTTGCACCTAACAGCGGTGCGCCAAAAGAAATTTTACTTAATTTTTTTTTCAACGTTAGCTTGGATGCTCTTTGATTAACTCTGTAATCATTACTGTATTTTTATTGTAGGCTTTTCAGAACGAACTGTCACGTGGTAATGGACAACGCATTATACCACTGCACTCAGATAAATAAAGCGGCTACAATGGGCAATGTAAAAGAAGAAAGCCAAAAGTGGCTTAAGAAAAATGAAATAGATTTCGACAATTGTAGGACAAATCCGCAGTTACTCGAATAAAGAGGCACAAAGAAGACCCACAATACCAAGTAGAATAACTATTAAAGTAACATGGACAGGAACTTTTGCGGTTACCGCCGTGATTCATCGTGATTTTAACCCTATTGAAAAAAGAAGATGATTATATGGAAGCCAATGACTCATTAAAAGAACGTTTATGCGCCAAATTTTCAAATAGTGTTATTTATTTATGGTCTCAATAAAAGATTTACAAGTTTAAATTAAATTCTTGTTATTTCGATGTTGGTGTATGTTGAAAATGACAGATTTTTTATAATGTAATAAACTATAATAAAGTTTTCCTGGTGGTAAGAGACTCAGACAGCCTGTACCAATTACCAATGATACTGAACCAAACCAGCACTGCAAAGGCGTTCATTACTTCGAAACATTCGTTCTTGAGTCTCAGTTGTCGTGTAATTACTTAAATTGCTTCCCTGAAAAATCCCTTCCCTTACCTGTTTTATGAAGTTGTACGTTCCCAATGAACGGGAAGGGAACCTATTAGCTTGACCTGGCAACATTAAGTACGCCACCAGTCGCGCGCAGACTTATACTGCGAGCACTACAACGGAAGTGACATGTGAAAACCGCACGTGACCAATGTTGCCAACTTTATTTTTCAGATAATCGTACCATAAATGATAAAATTAAGCAATATTTATTATTATGCAAATTATCCTCTTGTATGTTGAAACACCGGCTCCCGGTATAAACACATTTTCGTCGTAACTGTTGACATACCGGGAGCCGGTATGGGTAAGTGTGTTCTCTTAATCGCTCTAAAGCACGTCATTGTATATACCCCATCCTTTCTAACACGTTACAAATGCATAAAGAAGAAACAGGCTGACTAGTGATGCCAAAATCTTGCGCAGCTTTAGTGAAAAAAATGTAACTTTTGAGGACTTGATATGTGGCAGTTCTTTGTGACTATATTATGAACATGTGTTGTGTAAAAAATATGTATGGTGGCATTTGAAGTTTGAGTTGTATTTTATACAATGTGATATGTTGTAAATAAAATATTTTATGAACTTCCAAATATTGTTGTAATTAAAATTTTAACCGCAACTTATCAAAATATCACAGTACCCTATGTTGAAAGTTCTATGTTAGCTATAATTGAGTATTTGTATAGAAATGGTTGAAAGTGAATAAAGATTATTCAATTTACAATAAGATTTTTAACTTGAATTGACTTGATTCCTACTAGATACGGAGAAAATCCAGTTACAGTAAAAGTCTATCTCAAAAATGGCCTGTCTGTTGACCATACCGGCTCCCGGTATAACAGATTACACAAAATGGGCTAATGTCATTCAACATACGAAAGGATATGTTGATTCTATACTACCCGAAGGAACTTCTTTCCTAGCTGCTGTCCTATGACACCACTTTTTTTTTCAATATCTAGTGATAGACTCTTTGCTAAGTCCGCCTGTGGAAACCCCACACCCCAGTTGATAGCTTACCAGTTGTTCTACCCCCGAGCAGTATTGTGCAAACTTCACTGTGTTCCGGTTTAATGGGCAATGTTACCAGAAAAATTACAGATAAATCACCTTTTATTTCAGGATAACGAGAGTAGTGCAGTCCTAGATAATGGACTCTTCATGTTCCAATAGCTAAGTGGCACTGTGCTAATATGGACAGGTGTGTCGCTTACCATCAGGCACATGTCCTGCTCGTCCCGCCGACTATATAAAAAAAACAAGCTCTCTACAGCACGTCCCTTAATCCGATCCCATGTGTATGTAACTAAATATTTGTATAGAATGCAATGGACATTATTTAATTATTATGTAGAATTGTAGACTAATCAAATGTTATTGAGATTACTGATATTCTTTGTATAATGCAACCGTTACATAGTGAAAAATACGGTTAGATAATTTTTGAAGAATTCTGTTATTGTAATTTAATTTAGTTAATAGGGTCTGCCCAGATAAAAAAATGGCAGCCATAGGGACTGCCGATAGAAGTGAAAACTTAAAACTCAGAATTTATAGCTCACTTTGGAAACAACGCGGGTGAAATCGGAGGGTGTGGCCATGACCATCTGGGAATGCTAACGCATTTCCAGATGGCCAATGGGCGTGGTCCCGAGTTTTTTTTTTTAATACAAAGTGACGAGACGAACAGTACATGTGCCTGATGGTAAGCAACATGCCTGCCACATAACAACACAGTGATACGCAGCTATTGGAACATGAACAGTCCAAATCATTACCTAGCACTGCAATGTGCTCGTCACCCAGAGAACTAGGATGTTATATCTCTAAGCCCTGTAATTTCTCTGTAAACATTGCCCTTCAAACCGGAACACAGTAATGTTTGCACATTATTGCTTGGCGGTAGAATATCTGGCATAGGTGTGGTCCTTCCCCAGGCGGACTCTGCCAAGAGTCCTACCACTATTAAAACGTTACCCGAAGATTTCTTTCATTTACGAACGTGACACTTCAGCTCAAATCACAGCCCAAGAAAAGTCTGTCTGTGGTGTGCCAAAAGAAGTTTTCACTTCAAAAAGACATAGATTTTATTTTATTTTATTTCGGGATGACGAGCGTCATCAGCGGGATAGTAGCTGGCGGCAATCAGAAACGTATCTGAAACGCGAACGATGTTTGCGGGCTCATCGATGTCTAGACATACATACGTGCGTCGTACTGGGTGACCCGGTCACCTAGCACGCACATCCGAATCAACGCTTCTCTAAAAGCGTTATATCAAATCCAGCAACGTATGAAACTAAGGTAAGGTAGGTACTAACCCGAGCACGCGGTAGATCACCGATGAGGTGGACAGACCAGATTAGAGCCGCGGTGGATGATCCTTTGCACGTGTGCACCAGGGAGGCGGCTACTAGGACGACGAATTGTGATGCTGGTCATTGACGAGGGAAAATGACAACCACGACCACTCTGCCAAGAGTGTACCGACTAAGAAGAAATGAAACTTTTGCACATTTTCACATAAAGACTCTTTGCAGGGTCCGCGTGAGGAAATTCCACATCTTTTCCACCAATTCAGCTACTAAGCATTAGTGAGTAAACACTATTTTGTTCTGATTCGAATAGGTTTTAGATAAATTACAGGTTAAATAAGATAAATCATCTAACAACGGAGCTCTTTTTGTTCCGTTGCCACTGTGCTGTTATAGACATACGCTTTACTTGCCATCAAACGCACTTCTTGCTCGAGCTACCACGACAATTATTGTGTATGGGAAGCTTTAGATTCGATGACCGATAACGACAAGCAAATACTGAAATAAATAAAACCGCAATCAATATCCATCATCCACACAGAGAATTTTCTCCGCCGTACGATTAGCCGTATTACGAGTTACGAGTACCTACTAATACAAAATGAAGATTTACTTGAGCATTTTCGTTCTAATGTTAACATTCGATTACATAAGAAGTGAGTGTTGCAGCACGTACAGAATTGAATACAAATTGAAGGATGGTTATCCGTGCCACCACATCTTCGGTGGCGGTACCAACTTCGACGGAGGCCTGCGCTGCGCCATCGACGTATGCTTCGACGGCCGACAGCACAGGGGAACGTACTGTGGAAGAGAATCCTGCAATATGTTCGGTTGCAACTGCGGCGGAGGATGCATCAGAGGAAACGCGGAGTACCCAGAGAGCCCCTACAAAAACTTCATGGACAACTATGGCGAGTTCGTGGACAGAGCTGAGGGTGGTGTCACACGGAAGTAAAACGGGAGCAGACCAGAGTTCTTGCACTCCGACACCGGACCGAAAAAATCACTTGAAACATTATTATGTACTCGTAGACGTCATACGTGTACTAGTTAGTTTAACCGGGCTTTTTCCTCACTTAGGCTCCTAATTTGAAATAGCTATTTTTTCCTTTATTCACTCCAACCAGCCGAGGCTATCCCAGAAGAGCAGCAGGCTAATCAGATTGTTATAGGCCTCCGAGACAGATGCTGGAGATTGGAGGAATCGTATCCGTTGATCTGTCACGCTACTGCACTCTGTAAGCACATGCTGTGACATTTTTCCTCCTCCTTGCATCCCCTGCATAAATGGTTGTCTGTCACACGTCACACTTATACTAAACAGATCAAACAGATACTTATTTAGGGGACAGTGGCCAGTCAAGGTACCAATAATTTTGCGAATTTTGTTCCTGTTTAATCTCATGAGGTTGCAAGCACGTTTTTTTTGCATTTTACATTTTTGTTGCATTTTTTTGTTTACTTGCATCTTTCATTGTAAATCTATTGTTATTCTTCGGTATTCTTATAATAAAAACATAGCTACCTGTTTTTATTTGGGCTTGAGATATAACGATATCTGTACTTACAGACTACACCTCTCCTCTCCACCTGACTATACTTATATCTCGGTCTCCACTTCAGGACTGGCTTAGTATCAACTAGATAAGCAAGTACATCCTAGGATATGCTATCAGGCGATTCCCCGTCAAACAGAAGCCTAAATATTGTGTAAAAAAGCTACCACTTCTTCGGGTAACGTACCCGGCCAACATCAGCTAAGCTCACTTATTCTTTAAGTTCTGTCAGTATCCTTGTTATTAAACGGTTTTTAAACGGTTTTATTAAACGGTTTTTTAAACGGTTTTATAAAACGGTTTTTATTAAACGGTTTTTAAACGGTTTTTAAACGGTTTTTTAAACGGTTTTTTATTTATTTATTTAAACGGTTTTTTTATTTATTAAACGGTTTTTAATTAAACGGTTTTTTATTTAATTTAAACGGTTTTTTGAACGGTTTTTTAAACGGTTTTTAAACGGTTTTATACTTAGCTCACCCCGTTTGTTTTATTTATTATTTATTCTTGGGTCAAATTTAGTAATTCAAATTTCACCCTCTTCCTGTCAACCGATTAATCTGAAATTTTGTATACACTTTGGATTTTGGTGACAATACAATTATGTTTATTCATTATCATTATAAATTCAAGATGGCCGCCGCTACAAAATAGCGGATAATTTATGTTTTATTAATCCCATCAATATGGGTATCAAATGAAAGGGCTCAACAAGCAGAATACAATATACTATACAAAATTGAAATCCAAGATGGCGGCCGCTACAAAATGGCGGATAACGTAGGTTTTATCAATCCCATCAACATGGGTATCAAATGAAAGGGCTCAACAAGCAGAATACAATATACTATAAAAAATTAAATCCAAGATGGCGGCCGCTACAAAATGGCGGATAACGTAGGTTTTATCAATCCCATCAATATGGGTATCAAATGAAAGTGCTCAACCAGTAGAATACAATGTACTATATAAAATTAAAATCCAAGATGGCGGCCTCTACAAAATGGCGGATGACTTAGGTTTTATCAATCCTATCAACATGGGTATCAAATAAAAGGGCTTGACAAGAAGAATACAGTGCACTATACAACCTCAATATTTAAGATGGGTGCAGCCACTAAATGGCGTATAACCAAGCCTACGTGGCTCTTAGTAGAGTAAGATCTTTGCAGGGACTACGTATAGAGGAGTTGGACTGCAATAAACTAACGGGCAAGAAACCTTGCAATAATGAAGCACTAAATGAATTAAACAGAATGCGAAATAAAAACGAAAAACTAGAAAATAAAAATAGGTTAAAACACTTTTTAAGTTAAACGGTTTTATGTTAAACATACATTGCAATGTTTAAGATAAATGTACTAAAAACAAAAAAAATAATAAAATAGATACAGTCGTGGGAATTATAAACATATGCATAGACTAGACTAAAATAGAACCGTGGGGCACATCAATTGTCTACAAATTATCGACTTAATGTGCGATAGAAGAATCGTTTAATTCGTCGTTAGGCAGTTGGCCCGCAGACGGTGAGGAAATTACTTACTATTTTCTTGCTCATGGAAATTCCAATAGTTATACACTCCATGTAAATAAAAGAGATGTTTCAACTCTTTTATCGTTGGACATTCACACTGCTGGCTGGCGAGGAATCGTTTCACTGCTCGTAGTTTGTCTTTAATCGACAAAACATATGATAAAAGTACTACTCGCTCACCACTATGAAACCCTAAAACTCGCTTATAATCGAGCTTGCTAGCTTGTTTCCACATTCTAGCCCTACTTATCACACGTCCATCGTTGTCGGTTGAACAACTGCCTAATTATAGTGTAACATTACAAAACAAACATTTTAATCAACTATTGTAGACAATTGACGTGCCCCACGGTTTTATTTTAGTCTAGTCTATGCATATGTTTATAATTCCCACGACTGTATCTATTTTATTATTTTTTTGTTTTTAGTACATTTATCTTAAACATTGCAATGTATGTTTAACATAAAACCGTTTAACTTAAAAAGTGTTTTTACCTATTTTTATTTCTATATCATGTAAATAACTCATAACTTCATTGTCAACTTACAGATGAATAGCGGTCCGCACCAATTTCGTTCGGGTTGAACAACTAGTAGTCTCCAGCTATAATCTATTTACTTAGCTCTATATAAATAGCCTATGTTACTTAGAGACAATGTACAAATACTTTTTTGAAATAGGTCATAAGTCTTTGAGAATATCCAAAATGAATGCTTATATAACTTGCCTTTGTATAATGGTATTTAAAGTAAGTATAGATAAAGGCTCTCCCCGTTAAAATAAGTACTTCCAGATTTATGCCACTATTTCATTATGATCATATCATCAAGCGTATTAAAAATCGATATAGGTAAAACAGTAAACATAGACATACAGTAAACATATAGGCATCACAGTTTTGGTGAATCTGACTAACGTATGTTATCGATCGAGTAGTCACGTATCTTACGTACCTGTGTAAATATGTATCTTCCGTTTCTTGCTATCTACATAAAACTTACTTACTAAAAACTTATTCCTTTAAAATTTACCCTGATGCTAATGTAGCGCCACCCTAATTTAATTTAATGCATTTGGACGGATTTTTCATGTATTTTCTTACACAGATGACACTCCTTACCTCAACTCTACAAAGATGTGCTTTAAAATGCAGTCCAGCCTTAGAATCGATATTGTTCGAGCAGTACCGCGCTCCAATCAGTTGTAGCTAAATTGAGCCACCATCTAATTGTTACCTCTTGGCAGATTTTTGAAGTGAAAACTTCTTTTGGCGCGCTGCAGACAAATTTTTCATGGGCTGTGAATTGAATTCTAGCGTTACGCTCGGGAATGATAAGAAATCTTCACGTAAAATCGGGACCATGGTCATTGGCCAATTAGAAATGCGTCAGCATTCTAGATGGCATGTTCATGGCCACGCCCTCCGGTTTCACCCGCGTAGTTTACAAAGTAAGCTATCAAATTCTGAGTTATAAGTTTTCATTTCTACCTTCAGTTCATATGACTGCCAATGTTTTTTATAACATGTTTGCTCATAAAGGGTCTCTTATTGGACCAATTTCTGTATCGTAATGAATCTTATTACGTACTTGTGCTGTAATGTGTAACGTAAAACGCACGGTTTCAAAATGCTCCGTCCACAGACTAGGTAGAGAGATATGCTCCGTCTAAAACGAACGGTACCTTTTTAAATCTTAGTAAAGAGTTTTTATATCAGAAAAGTGTGGTCAACATTTTATGAATAAAATTAACTTTGAGAGGTAAAATATAATAAATAATTATTTAATTCGTTAATTTAATTCATTTTGACCATAAATTACTTTAATTTTTCTGTAACAAAACACAAAAATATTAATTTATTTTATTACTAATGGCATACCGGCTGGTTATGTGCCGTTGCTAAAAAAAAAAGGCACCGATGCGCGCGCATTGTTAATCTGTGATCCATAGTGATTACTTACTCTGTGCTGTGATCTGTGATCAAGTAAATATTATTCCGCGCCTTTTTTTCGCTGTATTGTTTTTATTTGAAAATGTCGACAGAGTTTTGTTTATTTCCTCGCCAATATGTTATAAAACGTCGTATGACATACGTGCGCTTTGATAATTACAGCCTCTGCTAAATTATAGCAATAAGGACTCGGCTGTAATTATCAATTTAGCGCACTTATATCATAATGTACTATTATAGTATAGAGTGTCGATACGAGCATGTAATGTGCCTGATGGTAAGCAACATGCCGGCCCATATCAGCACAGTGACACGCAGCTACAACATGAATAGTCCATATCATTAACAACTTAGCCTAGTCCTAGTCAACCAGAGATGTAAGATGTTTTATCTCTATAAGTACCCGGTAATTTGACTGGAAACACTGCCCTTCAAATCGGAACACAATGATGTTTCAACAATTTTACAAGAGTATCTGACCTTTTTGATAACCTTCTTTTATAACGTAGAAGATATAACTCATAAGGGAGGTCCTTATCAGGTTTATTTGTAGGTAACAACAGTAACAAATAACAGCAATAACAAAGGAATCAACAAAGCAGCAATTTATTACATTAATAACCTCGTCAAGGCGTACGGTAGACTCGATCGGACCCTGAATAACCCTAAAATAAAAATATTATAAATATAAATATTGGTGGACAATTCACACAACAATTCATAAAAGTTTAGATGTTTGGATGTATAAATTGTTGGATATAAATATTTTGCTTAAATCACGTCATAATGTCTGAACAGATCAGGTTGAAATTTGGAACACAGCTGTATTGGCCATGTTGGCCTGTATTTAAAGGTATAAATGAAATCCGAATTCTCTCAAATCGGTGCTGTAACACAAAAAGAAAGAAAGGGTCCCCTTTCTTTTTGTAACATCTTTAAATAAAAATAAATTAAGTTTACAACTTGTGAAACCTCGCTAGTTGGTTGAGTTAAAAGATAGAGAGAGTATCCAAGCTAGCTCCGGTGAACATGAGTAGAAGTAATTATAAGAGTTGTTAATAAAACCGCAAGTTTAACTAATTAGATTTTATTATCGTATAAGTTTACAGTTACCACTGGATGGGTGGTCTAAATGTAGTGGTAGTTCTGGGGGTAGTATAAGTAGAATTAAAGAGAGGTCGGGGTCGTTTGCAATTCGAGTGGATTATAGTGCAATTCTGGTGGGACACACTGGCCTGTGTAAGCCGCGGAGGGTCGGGTCGCAGTCCTTCTGGGGGGTTCAGTGGTGGCAGCTGGACATGGCGATGGTGCTCCTTGTGTCCTACACGGGGTAGCTCCTCTGTCTCGTCCGAAGGGTGTGCAGGCTACTACTTCAAGATTGATAGTTCCCTCTGTGCATCAGCCAGCCGTAAGAGTGGCCGTTAGGGACTCAACCCGGTGCTGGAACCCTGGAATTGGTCGAAGGTGACCATTAGAATGCCGTCCCCCAATACGAAGATAACTGCGACATCCGCGGCTTGCTTCGTCGAGGCGGAACAGGACCCAAAGTGGTCCGCTCGTGATTGATAATCATGATGAGGCAGTTATCTTTACATTTTGGTTGTACACTGAGTAAATCACACTTACATAAAGAAGCATAAGTATGAGAAATAGCAGGAAAGTTTATAACGGTCGAAAGAAAATCAACCGTCATTCACTTTTCTAGACACGGGTAGGTCAATGACCCTTGATTCCGACTTATCGAACTCGCCGGCCGTTGACCCCGTGTTCGATTGTCATAATGTAATTTGCTGAATCCAAACGAACATCGTTCTGTCGCGGGGTCTCCCGTAAATCATCGGCAGACAAATTCGATGAGCAGTAAAAATAGCACAATTCATACACCATATGTTTTACACAATTGTACACGCAATATGAACAGTGATGCAACAGCGATACATAATGCAAATTGGAAATTGGAACACTTACCCTATGGGGTTACATTGCACTTATGGCTTTTTAAGCCTTCGGACAGTATTTAGTTTTATTTCACTTTTTATAGTTATTAGAAAAATTATTTGTAAAATGGCTTCTGCCTCAAGTCAGCTTCTCTTTTATAATTTTATGTCCCTCGGCGTCGTCTCTCGCCATTGGGCGATTTGAATTTGTCGCGTCCCGATTGGTCCGCGACACCGTTCCGTTTTACCATCTACGGCCGTTTTACGATTTAAAGGTTTCCTAAGACGGCAAGTCTATTTTTGATTACTTTAAGGGAACGGTGGAATGGAACACCGTTACATACCCCCCTTTTTAGGTCAGGATTTTTCCTAAGGAAAATCCGGAGAAAAGTTTCTTGAACTTTTCGGCTGTCTAGAGAGTGTAACATTCTGTGTTCCTAGTATCTGTAGAGTGTTGTAAGGACAATCATTAGCTGGGCTTTGACCTTTAGGGTCAACTGTAGTTTTAGATCCAGGATTTCTAAGGATAGCCATGCTATCTAGGTTTAACATCGGGTATCAAACACTTTTAGAGGTTTGAGTGACCTTGGATGTTAAAAGTTTGTGAATTACGCGTTAGTGTACGTATTCACTTTAAGAGTTTGTTAATGTGATCGGTGCTCCCCTTACCGACTTTCCGGGCACATAACAAGTTAGGCTTAACATCGGGCACCCGAACACTTGTAGAGGTTCGACTGACCCTGAATGTTAAAAGTATGTGAATCACGCCTTTAGAGGACGTATTCACTTAAAGAGTTTGTTAATGTGATCGGTGCTCCCCTTACCGACTTTCCGGGCACATAACAAGTTCATTTGCGCCTAGGGCAAATGCAAATCCATGCTGTGACCGACACCACACTCGTCGATTTTCCGAGCACTAGCATAGGATTTTTAGAGAAGGTGACACTATCTAGGTCTAACATCAGGCATTCAACACGTTACAGGGTAGACTGTAACTGAATGTTGTTAGTATGTGAATCCGCCGTTAGTGAGCGGTATTCACTTACACCTAATAGTGTCAGAGAACCTGTAACTACGAGTACACTCCAGCATAATGTTTTGTCCCCAACTTAGACGGAACGTATAAAAAGTTATTTATGTTTAGATTATTTAGTATTAGATTTAGAATTATTACTAGAGAGGTTGATGGTACAGCATCAATTAGCTTAACAGTATTTAATGATTATTGAAGCAGTATTATTTAGTCAGACTGTATCAATAAGTTTAGATAGTATTAATTAGTAGAACAGCATTATTTAGTTTAGACTGGATCAGCAAGTTTAGATAGTATTAATTAGTAATAGACAGCATTAATTTGTTTAGACTTTATTTTATTTAGTATAGACAGTATTACTTAGTTTTTTTAGGTAGTATTATTAGTTTTAGACATCATTATTTAGTTTTAGGTAACATGATTAATTTCAGATAACATTATTTAATTTTAAGTAGCATTATTAATTTTAGATAGCATTATTCAGTTTAAGTAGTATTATTTGTTTCAGATGTCATTATTTAGTTTTAGGTAACATT
The DNA here is from genome assembly GCA_963693475.1 of Ectropis crepuscularia. NCBI lineage: Eukaryota > Metazoa > Arthropoda > Insecta > Lepidoptera > Geometridae > Ectropis > Ectropis crepuscularia. Next base: position 1,604,766 of record OY856355.1, read on the forward strand.
ATTAGTTTCAGATAACATTATTTAATTTTAAGTAGCATTATTAATTTTAGATAGCATTATTTAGTTTAGGTAGTATTATTTAGTCGAGTTATAGGTTTACTAAGTTCACCTATACTCCCACGAAGCTCAACTTCGTAAAGTAGTTCAGTTTACGAGTACATTTTGTAGCTTAGGTATGTGTTCCAATTTTGAGTACAACAATAGAAATGTAAGGTTGTCATAGTAATGACACAAGGTTAATTGCAGAAGCAATTTAATATAATTAAAAGTTAATGTGGAAATATCCGATTGGGAAATCATCCTTCAGGTAGTTAAAAAAGTTTTGTAAAAGAACCAAAGTGTTCTTACAACTTAAAAAGCTGTAAATTAAAAAAATTTAAAGGATATATCACACATTCACTAGTACCTAGAAGTATTAGGCTGTAATATGCAATATTACAAGGCAGAAGTACTACTGATTTAACAGCAATAGCAGTGGTGAGGTAGGTCACCCTAGAAAAAATATAAGTACCCTATAATAAGAAGTACCCGATGTGTGGTCATTAACTACTAACTTCCAGAAGAATCTATGAAAAAAAATTTTATAAAAATAGTTGTGGGTATAGTAAGGAATATAGGTAAGTAGTTGAAATTATCCACACACAAGGTAATTTTACACACAAAAATTGCCTTAGATCTAGAGGATTATAGCCAACACCATAAATTATCAATAGCACACCTTAAAAAACAATATAAAACCGACTCGATTGCAAACTTAGTAGTTGGGCGCCAATGAAACCTTGGTTCCCATGGCTGGATGGCCAAATTTAGTCTGGATATAGATCCACAAGTAGTAAGGGTTCGTCTGCAAATCGAGTGATTCATATGGTAATCTAGGTGGGACACACTGGCCTGTGTAAGCCGCGGAGGGTCGGGTCGCAGTCCTTCTGGGGGGTTCAGTGGTGGCAGCTGGACATGGCGATGGTGCTCCTTGTGTCCTACACGGGGTAGCTCCTCTGTCTCGTCCGAAGGGTGTGCAGGCTACTACTTCAAGATTGATAGTTCCCTCTGTGCATCAGCCAGCCGTAAGAGTGGCCGTTAGGGACTCAACCCGGTGCTGGAACCCTGGAATTGGTCGAAGGTGACCATTAGAATGCCGTCCCCCAATACGAAGATAACTGCGACATCCGCGGCTTGCTTCGTCGAGGCGGAACAGGACCCAAAGTGGTCCGCTCGTGATTGATAATCATGATGAGGCAGTTATCTTTACATTTTGGTTGTACACTGAGTAAATCACACTTACATAAAGAAGCATAAGTATGAGAAATAGCAGGAAAGTTTATAACGGTCGAAAGAAAATCAACCGTCATTCACTTTTCTAGACACGGGTAGGTCAATGACCCTTGATTCCGACTTATCGAACTCGCCGGCCGTTGACCCCGTGTTCGATTGTCATAATGTAATTTGCTGAATCCAAACGAACATCGTTCTGTCGCGGGGTCTCCCGTAAATCATCGGCAGACAAATTCGATGAGCAGTAAAAATAGCACAATTCATACACCATATGTTTTACACAATTGTACACGCAATATGAACAGTGATGCAACAGCGATACATAATGCAAATTGGAAATTGGAACACTTACCCTATGGGGTTACATTGCACTTATGGCTTTTTAAGCCTTCGGACAGTATTTAGTTTTATTTCACTTTTTATAGTTATTAGAAAAATTATTTGTAAAATGGCTTCTGCCTCAAGTCAGCTTCTCTTTTATAATTTTATGTCCCTCGGCGTCGTCTCTCGCCATTGGGCGATTTGAATTTGTCGCGTCCCGATTGGTCCGCGACACCGTTCCGTTTTACCATCTACGGCCGTTTTACGATTTAAAGGTTTCCTAAGACGGCAAGTCTATTTTTGATTACTTTAAGGGAACGGTGGAATGGAACACCGTTACACTTGTTATATTATGCGGAATATAATGTAAGTAATATAAGTTACGGCTGGTCTAGTCGGGAGAACAGCGCCTGCCGATCCGGAGACCCCGGGTTCAAACCCCACACGCACCACTGTCTTTTCGAAGTCATGTGCGTAATGCCGCAAACTTAAAACGGTGAAGGAAAACATCGTGAGGAAACCGACATGTACCTAGAATCTTTCGAAGTCATGTGTCATCTGCCAACCCGCGCTGGGCCAGCGTGGTGGCTTTAACTCTCTCCTTGCGAGAGAAGGCCCCGAGTCCCAGTAGTGGGAACATTTAGTGGGCTGTTGATGATTGATGTAAGTGCAACGCCCCACGGTTTTACCCACGTAGTTACCGTTCCCGCTACTTTTCTGGGATAGTAAAAGTTCCCAAGTGTTCTTTCTTCCAGTCTATATAATATAATATACCTGTGTTCCAAATTTCAGCCTGATCCGTTCATATGTTATTATAGAGTCTCTAGAATGCATTCTGTTCCGTTGCCGGCAACTGTTATTCTTGCTCGTCCTGCTACATTAAAAAAAACTTCAAAAACAATTATTATGTACAGGGAGCTTTAGACTCCACGACCGATAACGGAGATCAAACACTAAATGCAATAAAACCGCAAGTTATGTCCAACATTGACACAAACACATTCTCCATCGTACAGTTAACCACATTACTGCTACAAAATGAAGGTTTACTTCAGCATTTTCGTTTTAATGCTAATATTCAATTACATAAGAAGTGAGTGTTGCAACACTTTTAGAATTGAATACAATTTGAAGGATGGTTATCCGTGCCACCACATCGACGGCGGCGTCAGCAACCGCGAAAGAGGCTTACAGTGCGTCACCTACGTCTGCTTCGACGGCCGACAGCACCGGGGAATGTTCTGCGGAAAAGAACCTTGCAACATATTCGGCTGCAACTGTGGCGGAGGATGTATCAGAGGAAACACGGAACACCCAGAGAACCCCTACCTCAACTTCATGGAAAACTATTCCAAGTTCGTGGACAGAGCCCATGGCGGCTTCACACGCAAGTAAGATGCGAGCAGACCAGAGTCCTTGGTGAAGAGGATACTCTGAAACCGGACCGTGAAAAGAGACGAGACGATAAAAAGAAGTAATTAATCAGTTAGGTTATTAAAAATGTTGTATAATTATGTTTCACAAACAAAAAACGACGAAGATACAGTGCTTAGAAGTTTCGAGTCAATTCACGAAATGGTACGATTTTTACAATAGTGTGACGTCAGACCCTCTGCGGAGGTTTGATGATCTTATACTCGTTTCTTTGTTAGTCTGTGATAATTTGATAAAACAAAGAACGCGTGTCCCATATTTTTTTCCATAATTTACCTGACGAAGTAATTGGAATGGTATATTCTTGACTCTGTCGCCATCCCCATTGCTTGAATCACTGTTCTGTAAGCGTAGCACGGGTAACTTTCTAAACTATCGAAATAACTGTTTACTTTGTTAATGTATGGAAAATATTTGTTACTTTTATACTTCCACTAGGGGCGCTAATTTAAATTACACCCTGTTAGTTCCCGTTCCTTTATTTTTTCCGCAATAAAAAGCCTCCGTCCTATTCCAGATTAAAATCTGTGTTCCAAATATCAACGCCATCCGTTCCGTTGTTGCAACGTGGTTGAGCAACACACATCCCAATGTTTTATTTTTAATTCATTCATAATTATAATCATAATAAATACTTATTTGCGAAAATGGGTACAAAAGGATCTTAAAACAAATACGAGAAACATTCCATAGTCAACCTTTCGGCAAGCAAATTTGACGTGAAATTGTAGGTACGAAAACACATATTCAAAATTTAGAAGGTACTTATAAACATTATGTCATTATCAACCAATACAACATGCACTGGAAATAAGAGGCCTATTCATGGGCCAGTTACATTTCACATAAGGTCAATCATTATTATTCAATTATTAATCATTATTATTAATTTTATTTTATTCCCGCTCCGGTTTGTTCTTGGAGCAAAGGTTGGCCATTGCCATCCAACGCGGGAACGCAGCCAGCATCATGGGCACCTTTGCGCCGGGAACGGTTCGGGGTGGGTTATTTGGGGAGTAATTTTTAGTTAAGAATTTATGTTACAAGTAGTATACAGTTTTTATTGAAATAAAATTTTATTTTATTAACATTAGGTATTAGTAGGATTAGAGTCATCCGTAGCGGATATTGAAAAAATGAACTGTTTTCAACAAAGTTACGATACGAAATTAAACCATATTTGTGGTACTAGTTCGTAAGTGTATTACTGTAATATTTCTGTTTTTGTGTCACAATACAGAGTTATCTATCTATCTATCATATTTGTTCTTCACCGATAGTTTTAGTCCGAAATTTTGCACAAATCCTCCGTATCGCGACCCTTGTCCTTTTACTGAGTACTACATATACTAATCAGAGTACTTGCGGAGGACCTTCATCTGAAAGACTAAATAATTTTTCTTTGCTGATAGGAGTATCAGCGGAGAAGCGTAGCGTAGAAGCGTAGAATCCGCCTGGGAAACGACCACACCTTTGCCAGTTATTCTACCGCCAAGCAGTAATGTGCAAACATTACTGTGTTCCGGTTTGAAGGGTAATGTTTCCAGAGAAATTACAGGGCTTAGAGATAGAACAACTTAGATCTCTGGGTGACGAGCGCAGTTCAGTGCTAGGTAATGATTTGGACTCTTTAAGGCGCGGCCCCACCGCGGTGCATGCTGTGCACGGGCACGCGGCGCATTTTAGCTGCGTGTATTCATTTGTTTGACAACGTGGGTCTACGTTTCCACTGGAGTACCTACACGAAGACCCACGACTATGTTTAGCGTGGCACGGCGCACGGAGAGGCTACACACATGCCTTCAATCTACGGACACGGGCTTCACTGCGGGAGGTGGGACGGGCGGGGAAGCAGCTCTGCGATAACAGAGCTGTACATAGTCGTGGGTCTTATTCGTGTATTCCAGTGGAAACGTAGACCCACGTTGACAGCGTTGAGCTATGTAACCGCCTATTCGAGCAAGCCACGCGTGTATCAATGACGTCAATTCATGCGTAGCCTCTCCGTGGGTTGCAGTGGACACAACCACATACATTTTCTTACAAAGCGAAGCTTAATACACGTGCGTAGCCTCTCCGTGCACCGCGGTGGGCCCGCGCCTTTATGTTTCAATAACTACGTGGATCTGTGCTGTTATGTGGCAGGCATGTTGCTTACAATCAAGCACATGTCCTGCACGTCTCGTAACAATTTATTTAAATGAAAAAAATTAAAAAAAGCCATCCCAAGTTTCAACAGTGGTAGGACTCTTAGCAGAGTCTCCCTGGAGAAGTACCACACCTTTGCCAGTTATTCTACCGCCAAGCAGTAATGTGCAATCATTACTGTGTTCCGGTTTTTAAGGGCAATGTTTCCAGAGAAATTACAGGGCTTAGAGATATAACATCTTAGATCTCTGGGTAACAAGCTCAGTGCAGTGCTAGGTAATGATTTGGACTCTTCATGTTCCAATAGCTGTGTGTCACTGTGCTGTTATGTGGCCGGCATGTTGTTTACCATCAGGCACATGTCCTGCTCGTCTCGCCACTCTTTGTTAAAAAAAAAGTCATTCAGTCTCTCGCTCCAACTTCTGCACGCACTGGTGCTCAAGCGGGAGAGGAGCGCGTGCAGAAGTTTCCAGCCCCGGCCGAGATTCTTCATCACACAACAAGATGTCACCGAAGCCAGTTGTTGTGTGATGCCCAGGGTGCACCCTTCCACTCCAGGATTGACTCAGTATCAACTAGGTAAGTGTGTCATCCTAGAGTATGCTATCAGGCGGTTCGCCGTCAAACGGACGCGTAAATATTGTTTTAAAAAATGACCACTTCTTTAGACTGTATTCGGCCTACAAAACTGAACACTTTTTCAGGCACTGTACCCGGCCTACTTCAGCTGAGCTCACTTATTCTTCGAGCTCAGTCAGTATTCATTTGTCTATTTTTACCTAATAACTTCGTTGTCGTCAACGTATAAATGACTAGTGGCCCGCCCCAACTTCGTTCGGTTTGGACGACTAGTCTATAATAGCCTATGTTGGTTAGAGATAATGTGGCATTCTAATGGTGAAGAATTTTTGAAATCGGTCGAGTCGTTTTAAGTTTTTTTATAGAATAGAGTGATGAGACGAACAGGACAATGCAAAGAGTCCTACTAAGTACTAATGTATTTGTTTCAAATTTACAAAAATAAAAAGTGGTACAGTGCAAATCTTTCCCTTGTAATATTAGTAAAAAAGTATAGATTTATATATGACATCATTTCATAATTATCATACTCTATCATCTTGTGGTGCTGGTATCAACTGGTGAGTGCTAGTTCATAAGTGTTTCACTGCAATTTATTTATTTATGTGGGCCACTATAAAGAGTTTTCTGTTCAAGCACAAATCGTATTAAATTAAAAACAACACTCATCTGTACTTAAGAGACACACAGGTGCAAGTTTACCTACTAATATCACTGTACGATAAAACTATCCTGCAGTGACATTTTATTTTGTAAACTTCGAAAATATATTTGTAAGCTAATTAATTTTATAGCCTAATTGCTTATTTATGTTATCGATCAAGTACTTACTCACTTATCTTACGTACCTGTGTAAATAAGTATTCCGTTTCTTGCTGCAGTAGTACCTAAGCCGCCTAAATAAAACTTAGGTTAACTTACTAACTAAAAACTTTTGAACTACGAGTATAAATAAATAGCACCTGGGTGACCGAGTTTTGCTCGGTTTAAATACTAAATATACGTAGATACCGACAGATAAAAGGATCCAAGTAAAATATTTCTCAAAAAAAAATTGAAAAAAAGAGCCTTCTGGATTCAAACCCGCATCTACTAATTCGTGATTCTCATTCTTCGCATTCTAATGTCTAATGTGGCAGTTTTTCATTGGCTAAAAACGCGCAATAAATGACGTTTTAAAAAATAAAACCTCGCTAAATCGATTTATCGTCCCCAAAACCCCCTGCATACATAATTTCATGAAAATCGTTCCAGCCGTTTCCGAGATTCAGAATCTACATATTTATACACATATATATCCAAGAAAGGGGTGTAAGGGGGAAGCGTATATCATCTAGTTTCCTCAAATGTCAACCTCCCCTGCACGTGGTGCACCCTGCTCCCAACTAACGAGGCTCTGACGACCGAACCAATGGCGGTATATCCATTTAAAAGGCAGTCCTAAATTGACCAGGCCAGTGACGGGCAGCGGCGTCACTGGTGCAAAGGGCTGGCCCCGCGGTCACCAACCCGCCTGCCAAGCGTGGTGACTATGGCAAACACCCCCCCTTATGAAAGACACAAATAAGAAACGGCCCCTAGTCCCCGGCGGCTCCGCTATTCCAGGCACTGGTGGCAGCCTTGGTTCCAGCAGAGCATGGGGTGCAAAGAATCTCCGGCAGATGCCCCGCCACCAAACCCCACGACTCGACCTGGCAACTTATAATGCACGGACGCTGAGGGCTGACGAAAAGATTGTGGAGTTGGAAGAAGAAGTGGACAAGTTGCGCTGGGATATTATAGGGTTATCCGAAGTCCGAAGACAGGGCGAGGGCAGGATAACCCTCGATTCCGGCAACTTGTTGTACTACCGGGAGGGAGATCAACAATCCCAAGGGGGTGTCGGGTTTATCGTCCGCAAGTCTCTTGTTAACAACGTGATAATGATCGAGAGTGTGTCGAACAGGGTTGTATACCTTGTACTTAAAATTACCGACCGATACTCATTGAAGGTAATACAGGTATACGCACCGACCTCGACACATCCCGACGAAGAGGTTGAGGCCATGTATGAGGACATCTCCAAAGCCATACATGTCTCGCCAACACATTTCACAGTTGTGATGGGAGACTTGAACGCGAAACTGGGGAAACGTAGCGGTGATGAGTTGAGAGTAGGGCAATTCGGATATGGGCAGCGGAACCCAAGAGGGCAACGTCTAGCTGATTTCTTGGAAAGGGAGAGCCTCTTTATGATGAACTCCTTTTTCAAGAAACAGCCACAACGAAAATGGACATGGATTAGCCCAGATGGTTCCACAAAAAATGAGATCGACTTCATTATGACGACTAAACGGCAAATATTCAGCGATGTCTCTGTGATCAGTAAGGTCAAAACCGGCAGCGATCACCGTATGGTAAGAGGCACGCTGAATCTAAACATTAAGTTCGAAAGGTCACGTCTAATGAAGTCCACGCTCCGACCAAGTTCTGCTCAAATTGAGAATCCCGATAACTTTCAACTCGAACTTCAAAACCGCTTCGAGTCCCTAAATGAGTGCGTAACGGCGGATGAAATTAATGACAGGCTAGTGGAAACTGTTCACGCGGTTGGCAGAAAATTCTACAAGAGCCGACGCCAAAATAGAACACAAAAACTCTCCGATCATACTCTGAATCTCATGGCGGTTAGGCGAGGTATGCGGTTGCAGTCTTCGGTAGACATGACGGTCTACAGACGGCTCAATAGACAGATTTCTACTTGTGTGCGACGCGACATACGCTGCTATAATACTATGAGTATTGAAGAAGCGATTAAGCGGAACAAAGGCTCGAAAGTGTTCGCAAGAAATCTGTCTCTTGGGCAAAGTCAATTGACCAAATTGAAAACCGATGATGGCAACGTCACCTCGTCGAAGCCCGAGATTTTAGAGGAGATCGAGAAGTTCTATGAACAGTTATACACCTCTGCGCAAGCACAACCTGTCGTTAATATGGCTAAAGACCCCAGAGCCAAGCTGACCCGACACTTTACCGAAGATATCCCGGAAGTCAGCCTGTACGAGATTAGGATGGCCCTCAAGCAACTTAAAAACAACAAGGCACCTGGCGACGACGGAATTACGACTGAGCTTCTGAGAGCGGGTGGAAAACCGGTACTTAAAGTCCTCCAGAAGCTGTTCGACTCCGTCATACTTGACGGTAATACGCCAGAAGCGTGGAGCAGAAGTGTGGTGGTGCTCTTCTTCAAAAAAGGTGACAACACCTTGTTGAAGAATTACAGACCCATCTCACTTCTGAGCCACGTTTATAAGTTGTTTTCGAGGGTAATCACGAATCGTCTCGCACGCAGGTTTGACGACTTCCAGCCACCCGAACAAGCCGGTTTCCGAAAAGGCTATAGTACCATAGACCACATCCATACGCTTCGGCAGATTATACAGAAAACCGAGGAGTATAATCGGCCACTATGTATAGCGTATGTGGACTATGAGAAAGCCTTCGATTCCATCGAGACCTGGGCAGTGCTTCAGTCTCTCCAGCGATGCCGCATGGACTATCGCTATATCGAAGTGTTGAAGTGTATTTACAGCAAAGCCACAATGTCTGTTCGATTACAGGACCAGTGCACAAAACATATCCAGCTACAGAAAGGCGTGAGGCAGGGAGATGTTATATCTCCGAAACTGTTCACTGCCGCGCTGGAAGATGTTTTCAAGTTACTGGACTGGAACGGACACGGCATCAATATCAACGGCGAATGTATCACTCACCTTCGGTTTGCCGACGACATAGTCATTGTGGCGGAGTCGCTGGAGGACCTCGGTGCTATGCTCAGAGACCTCAGTAGAGTATCCCAACAGGTAGGTTTGAGGATGAATATGGACAAGACGAAGGTCATGTCAAATGTTCATGTCTCACCTGTACCGGTTATTGTTGGGAATACCACACTCGAAGTTGTTGACGAATACGTCTACCTGGGTCAAAAGATCCAATTAGGTAGATCCAACTTCGACAAAGAGGTCCAGCGAAGGATCCAACTCGGATGGGCAACGTTCGGGAAACTACGGCACATCTTGGAGTCCAAAATACCCCAATGCTTGAAGACGAAAGTCTTCAATCAGTGCGTGTTGCCAGTGATGACTTACGGAACTGAGACGTGGTCCTTAACTGTGGGCCTCATAACAAAGCTCAAAGTCACACAGCGAGCTATGGAGAGAGCGATGCTCGGAGTCTCTTTGCGCGACAGAATCCGGAATGAGGATATTCGCAAAAGAACGAAAGTAGCCGACATAGCTCGAAGAGTAGCTAAGCTGAAGTGGCAATGGGCAGGCCACATCGCTCGCAGAACTGACAACCGATGGGGAAGAAAGGTTCTCGAGTGGCGACCACGAACCGGAAGACGCAGTGTTGGACGGCCTCCCACTAGATGGACAGATGACCTCACAAAGGTCGCTGGAAACCGTTGGTTGCAGGTTGCGCAGGACCGTTCGTTGTGGAAATCTAGGGGGGAGGCCTATGTCCAACAGTGGACGTCTTGCGGCTGATGAATTAATGAATATCCAAGAATTACTCGTTTAAAGGTATAAGATTGGTTTCACACACAACATCATCTAGGCCCAAACTAAGGAAACCCGTGCATGGGAGTCAGACAGGTGGTATAATTTATATATTTTAAATACATACTTATTATACATAGAAAACACCCAAGCACAGAACAAATATTTGTATTCATCACACAAATATTTGCACTGGGTGGGGATCGAACCCACGACCCACAGCTTCGCAGGCAGACGTACTACCAACCAAGCCAACAGGCCAGCCTAATTTCAAATTGTTATCTCAAATACAAATGCAAATACAAATACAAAAATCTTTATGGCTGTTTGTAGGTACTACAAAACATTTCAAAAGTTGACCCATACGAACTAGCCTTTTCGAGAGGCATGCAATATGTCTGGCAACACAATTTGTATTGTACTATAGTTTGAATTTGTATTATAGTTGTGTTTGAATTTATACAATGGAAAAATAATAGTCAGCTGATGAAAGTCTTTATTTTTCATTTGTAGCTTTTAATCGATTGTGTTGTCCTATAATATGTCATCTGATTCTTCATCTTCTATTAATTCCTGGCTGTTTCAAATTATTCATAATTTTTGAAGTGAAAACTTCTTTAGGCGCGCCTAGACAGATTTTTCGTGGAAACCTTATTGTCACTGTGCTGTTATGGGGTAGGTATGTTGCTTACTATCAGGCACATATTCTGCTCGTCTCGTAACTCTATATTTAAAAAAATAGACTCGTGAAAGTCTAACAAAATCAGGACAAAGAAAGTATAAGTAAATAAGTTTTCCATTAAAAAGTAGTTATTTTACACGTAATTGAAAAATTCACGTACGTACATAAATAAAGCCAACTAATGAAAAATTATATAAATAAAAGCGATGATCGTCGCAATTTAATCACATAGCATCTCAAACTATAGGTACAGTAGACATACTTGTTTCTTGTATCAACATACAGAATTAGACATGAAGACGTTATTGAGTGCTTATATTTTGTTACTAGCATTTGGTTACATAAAAACCGAATGTTGTAGCGCATATACCATGGAGTACAGCTTGAAAGAAGGCCTGCCGTGCAATCAGGTCCCGGGTGGTCGGCTGAGCATCATAGGCAGTCTAACCTGTCAAGTGATCGTTTGCTACGACGGCCGCTGGCACGAAGGAACTTACTGCGGCAAAGGCCCCTGCAATATATTTGGTTGCAACTGCGATGGAGGATGCTTCAGAGGAAACCCGGCGCATCCAGAGAGCCCCTACGAAAATTTTATGGAGAATTACTCAGACATTGTGACGAAGGCTAAACTCCTGAAAACGTGATATCACTTATGTAAATTAGATTTTATAACATATTTGCTCGTAAAGGGTCTCTTATTGGACCAATTTCTGTATCGTAATGTATCTTATTACGCACTAGTGCTGTAATGTGTAATGTAAAACGCACGGTTTCAAAATGCTCCGTCCACAGACTAGGTAGAGAGATATGCTCCGTCTAAAACGAATGGTACCTTTTTAAATCTTAGTAAAGAGTTTTTGTGTCAGAAAAGTGTGGTCAACAAATTATGAATAAAATTTACTTTGAGAGGTAAAATATAATAAAGAATTATTAAATTCGTTAATTTAATTAATTTAGACCATAAATTACTTTAATTTTTCTGTAACAACACACAAAAATATTAATTTACTTTATTATTAATGGCATACCGGCTGGTTCTGTGCCGTTGCTTAAAAAAAAAGGTGACGATGCGCGCGCATTGCTAATCTGTGATCCATAGTGATTACTTACTCTGTGCTTTGATCTGTGATCAAGTAAATATTATTCCGTGCGTTTTTTTTCGCTGTTTTGTTTTTATTTGAAAATGTCGTCAGAGTTTTGTTTATTTCCTCGCAAATATGTTATAAAACGTCGTATGACATACGTGCGCTTTGATAATTACAGCCTCTGCTAATTATAGCTCTCGCCTTCGGCTCGAGCTAGCAATAAAGCCTCGGCTGTAATTATCAACTTACCGCACTTATATCATAATGTACTATTAGAAACGTAGACCAAGCGGGGCCGAAACAATGAATATTGAACACGATGTGTTCGTGCACTCCTGCGAGGTTTGATAGTGTTGATCAAGTGTTGATCTAAACATCAATTGTAATTTATAAATATATAATGTTTAGAAAAAAAGCTTCTCGATTTCTTTCTTTTTCCCTATCGAACAGTAAATGTTTGTAATGACATGCATTTAATATAAATGCAGCAATGGTATTTAAGAGCAACCATCCATCTCGAATTGTAACCTTATTGGATGTCGTACCTTATACCTTATACACGCTAATATTTTACTAGATATCCCTCTCGGCTCCGCCCGTAGTAGGTATATATAATACTAGCTGTTACCAGCGACTTCGTCCGCGCGAAATAACTACTAAGGTAACTCAGGCAGTACCTATTTGTGTACCCCCAGACACATTTACGGTTACTAAAAACAGCTTATAATAAAATAATTGTATGCAAATTTCGACATATAATAAAATGAGACATTCGGTCTCCATTCCAACTCCAATTTCATCCCCATACAGTTCGAAATTACAAAATTGCAAGAACAAACATTCGTTTGCTTCGTGTCAAGTGTCTACATACAGAGTTTCCTGATTTTATATTCAACGATTGGGAACTTCCATATTGACAATTATCCCCCATTTCAACTCCAATTTCATCCCCATACAGTTCGAAATTACAAAATTGCTAGAACAAATATTCGTTTGCTTCGTGTCAAGTGTCTATGTTCAGAGATAGTTTCATGGTTTTATCTTCAACGGCTGGAAACTTCCATATTGACATTCATCCCCCCATTTCAACCCCAATTTCATCCCCGTACAGTTCGAAATTACAAAATTGATAGAACAAATATTTAATTACTTCGTGTCAAGTGTCTAGATACAAAATTTGATAACTTAAAAAATGACGAATTTTCATACAACTGTTCATCCTTCCCTCTTTGGGGTTGAGTTTCGCAAAACCCTGTCTTAGCGAGCGCCTACGTGCTAAAAGGGAACTCCATGCAAAATTTCAGATTCCTAGCATTTGTAGTTTCTGAGTTTCCTAATGAGTGACCTTTCGCTTTTATATATATAGATACATATAGCCTATATCACTCAGAGATCCCGCACATATCCAACGGTGAAAGAATTCTTAAATATCGCGTTCAAACAAAAACCGCTTCAGGTAGTATCAGGTAGTACCAGGTAGTACCACCTGCAACGCCACATGTCGAAAGTTTGCTTGTACCAACTCAGATTCAGAACAAATTTGATTAGCAAAGGTTTATAATGACGCAATCCTAGACACATGATGTCATGTCAACGCACGATACGAAAGCTCTCAAAGGGGAATATTTTTCCCCCGTTTTTGGAACATTATTAATTCATGCTCCGTTCTTATCGATAGTAGCGTAATGTTATAAAAATATAGCAAAGCCTTCGTCGATAAATGGACTATCCAATAGAAAAATAATCTTTTAATTCGGACTAATAGTTCCCGAGATCCTAGCGTTCAAACAAAGCTCTTCAGCTTTATAATATTAGTATAGATTGTGAGTAAGTACGCTACAAGTTTACTTACAAAACACGCAACACATTTAAAATGTTGTAATTCCTGATCATTTGTAACTCTTCTCACATTATCATAAGGAAAATTAACTTATACTTCGTAATCAAACATATTTTTCTCCAAAATGTAATTAAAAATCTATGAAAAAAAGTATTGTTTGTTTGTGACCCATGGCACTATTATGTTGTATAAACCATGGTTTATATCGATGTAAGAAATCATGGTTTATATTGATGGTTTAATAGGTACCTACTTGTTTATGACAAGTAGCTGTCCTGGTTCAATTGGAAGAAAAACTTGTATCTTCCTTGTATTTTCCTGTGTGATAACTTACGTAAAGGTTCCCGAATAGACAATGTAAGTTAAGTAATGAGGAAAAAGTGGAATATTATTTACGTTGCGTTGAATAAACTCCAGTAAAATTTGGCAAAAAATTAAACAAACTATTTAGCAGCACCCTTCTTTTCCCGTGTAGATCCCGTTCCCCGTATTTTTTTCGCAATAATCGCTCTATGCCATAAAATTACATTTTCTAAGGTTTACGAAAAGATAGCGGAATCGCAGGTATTCGTGTCTACTAAATGGAATGCTTGATTGCTTTGTACAGTAAATTAAATCCAATCCTATTCTTCAATGTGTTTGTCTTTGTCAGGTAAATTTGTGTAAAAGCCGTGCTGGCGTGGTGGCCACAACATCCGATTTCACCATCGAGAGGCTCGAATCATTTCGTCACCTGTGTGTATTTTTCCAATTTTAACCGTGAAGGAAGATATCGTGAGGAAACCGGCGTGTTTAAAACGACATGAATCATCCCTATACACACACTTGGCCAGCGTGGCCAAGTACCTCGTAATTCTCTATTATGAGAGAATTACATTCAGATTACACTGAATATACTTAGTAGGGTCATAAAGTTGATGCTTATGTTGCAGCTAAAATTGCACACTATGTAAATTTGTACGTAATACACGAAGTGCATTGTTTATTCTAAAGTGACACTTTGTAAAATACAAGGTTACATTTCAAATAGATATTAGTGAGATATAAACTTTGCTCCGACAAAGAAAATATCGAAATCAGCTATATTGACAGCTGACCAGCCCATAGAGTCAGCAGAAAGTTTTTAATAGGATTGCTTGTAAAGTAAATTACGCATGACCGTGATTTGTTTAAGCAACTAGGATGTAACACGTTTACATGGAAAATACATGTTTACTCTAGATTTTAACGCACCCAAGTTTTACTTGTCGGGAAACAAAAAATCGAGTATATAGTTGCAGTTTTGCAGTGTGTATAATAAACGAAGATTCAAAGAGCTTGGTACGAATGTTGAGAATGTCGACTATTAAATAGAGATAAAACATCTTATATCTCTGAGGGGACGAGCACAGTGCAGTGCTAGGTAAAGATTTAGACTCTTCACGTTCCAATGGCTGCGTGTCACTGTGCTGTTATGGACAGGCATGTTGCTTACCATCAGGCACATCTTCTGCTCGTCTAGTCGCTCTACCTCTATGTTATAAAAATGTACCGGTGACGCCTGGGTCTATTCTATCGGACGATAGTACTAAAGTTTGAAAAATACACTATTATATTGAATATTATTAATTGAACACACCGGGTGTTCAATTAATAATATTCAATATAATAGTATGTATAAAAATATGTATCATAAATTGAAACATCATACTTGAAACTAGTGCGACAGTTGGCAATCTATATGTCGCAGCCATCGATATAAACCAACAGAAGTGCCCTGATTACCTTGTAATTGGTAATAACCTGCGTCTCCGTGTGTATCGTAAGTGGTTTACAAACAACCAATCTACTTGACCCCTAGAATCGCTAGCGGCGAGATATGCTGTGGTTCTACTTATTTTGGTTGTTGACAACGAATACTGATAGGTAAAAACGTCAGGCGTTCACCGGTTCCTGCAACCTACTAGAACGGAAAGAGTGAGCTCACTCTTCCCAACGATAACATAATTTTGTGCGCCCTGAAGTTTAGGAGGGCGCATCTTTGTGTTGAGATCGTTGGTCGCAGCCGGATTGTATAATCAATCCGTCGTATTACAATACGACTAGCCGTTTTGAAAAGCAGGGCCGTTTTGTAATGCGGCGGTTTAACGATTAGCCGGATTAAATGTGACTGATCAAAAAAACAGACGGAATGTATTCGACGCCATATGTCATTCAAAACGGCTAGCCATAACGTAATAAAGCGAGAGGTTAGCCGCTTCTTTGAAAATTTATAGTTCCGTTTCTTAAAATTCATGGCGCTGCCTAACATAACAACAACTATGGCGTTGAATATAGTAAGTATGTATGATGCTAAATTGCTAAAGTGACTGTGGATTTTGGAGTTCGGAGGAATTGTACACAATATTATCGGAGTGGTTTACCACCGTCCACCTCTTGAAAGGACTCACCTTTGTTCACCAGGGTGTTCCTTGGAAACTATTTAGTTTCCACCGTCCACCTTGTTAACTAAATCGGACCGGGTAGGTTATATTGGACCCAAATCCAACTCGGAGCACCCCGACTCCACCTAGTCTTATCACTACTACCCCTAGTGTACTTAAAACATGCGGGAGCCAGAAGCTCTGCGGTCAGCCCTGAATGTCGCTTCTCCATACTCGGCCTGCGCTCCACTAAGCACCTCCCTTAAGCTTCTGTCGGGAGCCCCTTCTCGTTCGGGAGCCTTCGGGAGCTTCTGTCGGGGGGAAGCCCACCCGGAGTCAAATCTCAATGATAGACCCTTGTCTATGTAAGTGTACCATGTTTCTTAAGTGTACCGTCACCAATATCGGCAAAAATGTTGTAAAAAAATAGTAAGGAATATCGTAAAAAGTAATCTGTCAGTTTTTTCTGATGAATAAAATTAATTTTAATTTTAAACATTTTTTGTTTTGTAAGTATGGTCACCCTACAACTTAATAGCATTTTAAAATATTCTGCCATTCAAGATAGCATTCCTTACCTCTATCTTCCATACGTGAAAAGAAAATTGCGCGCTAAAATCATACTAAAAAAAGTATAGGTACGAGTACCAAGGAGGATCCGTGTTTGAGTTTTTAACAAATTTAAAAAATGTATGATAAATTCGGCACCAAGGAGGTAGAAATAAATAGATTTAATTATGTTTTGAATTCAAAAACTTTGTGCACACGATGTTCTAAATCTGGGCGCACGGCAGTAACCCCGCCATTCAAATTTACTTTACTCTCTAGAGGTCTAGAGGGTAAAAACAACTTTTGCGCCCTGATATCGAAGAGCAAAAGTATTCTTTCCGAGATGGTGGGATGAAGAATATTTTGTTCGCCATTTTGTGGTGGCGACCATCTTGAATCTACGTTAACCAAACATAGCTAATGTGGTTCTTGAACCACCGCGCGGAAACTAACCTTAAAATAAAAAAAACTGCATCGAAATCGATCCATCAGTTTGAGCTCTACGGTGCCACATCGACGTCAAACTTATAACACCCCTGTTTTGTTGGGGTGTTAAAAATACTCAGAGTTGCAGACAAGATTGGAATCTCACCTTTACATTACCTGAGGTCGATTCGAACCTACGACCCTATGATTGTAAATCGAACGTTCTCGCTTAAAGGCCAACACGGCTTCTTGTCATTATAGACCCTTGCCGTAAAAAATGCTGAAAAAGTTACATTTTAATATATTAAAACGTTATACCTACCGAGATGCTGATTAAAGACATCTAGCGATTGAGCTAGTTAGTCACGTTCCGTCAGACTACTTTTCTTTTCGTTATTTTCACGTATTTGCATGATTTCTTGAAATGATACGTGATTTTTAGCATTCATTGACGAATTCTGTTGCGTATGTAATTATTTTAATGACATTAAAATAATTCAGGGACGTAATATGTACGTCCCAGATGTGTAATCTTGTGTTTATGTGTCGCCAAGCAAAAATATGATATACTAGCGGCCCACCCCGGCTTCGGCCGTATATACGCCCTCAGCCTATCACGTAGATATCCAAAGGTAAAAGAATTTTTGAAATCGGTTCAGTGGTTGCCAAGATTAGCGCGTTCTTTGCTCTTAGCTTTGCTTAAATAAGACCGCCATTGGTGACGCTAGTTGGGAATTATAATATTTTTGTTTACGTCACAATTAAGAGGTTTCTGTCTTTTGAACATCTCCAAAATCATGTATACTGATTTCGTCACTCCATTACCATCAATGGAATCCCTCTCGAGATTTTTCGAAGATACTCGTATGTGTACCGAGGGCAGACACTCGAACTAGATTAGACTAGACTAGACTAGACTAGATAGAAATAGCTTGTAGACTGAGGCCATGAGGAGTATTCAGCTGGGTTGGCCAGCGTTTGGTAAGCCTCGTGGAGTCTTCTCGTCACTCACATGTCTAAAGACAAAAGTTTACAGTCAGTGCGTCCTACCAGTCATGACCTATCGTGCTGAAACGTGGATACTGATAGTAAAAGCGGTCCAAAAATTCAAAGTAGCTCGGCTAAATGAATGAGAAAATAATCAACTATGGAAAGAGCTATACTTGCTGTTTTTCTCAGAGATTGTATTCGTAATGAGATATTCCATCAGGGAACTAGTCGTTGACATAGCTCAGCGCATCAGCGCGCTGAAGTGGCAGTGGGCTGGTCACATCTGTCACAGAACCGACTATAACTACTCTACTATTACCGATAACCGTTGAGAGGGACGGGTTCTGGAGACCGCGAATAGGCAAACGTAGTGTAGGACGTCCTGAGACTAGATGGAGTGACGATTTACTATACGAAAGGCAACCGTTGGCGGTTGGAAACGTAAAGCTGAGGATCGGATTGAGTGACGTATTATTGGAGAGGCGTAGGTCCAGCAGTGGATGAGTGTGGGCTGATTATGATGATTATGGTTATAACTAATGAATACAATAAAATGTCAGCAAAAAACAAATGTGCCAGAAACTACACAAAAAAATATAATTCATTTTTACAAATCTCATCGTTAAAACAATGTCTTCCACAAAACTTTTTGATATTCAGGAAATAAGTAGGTACCTATTCATTTATTTGCATCCTTACAGGAATAGGTGTAATCCTAAGGAAAATGTGGTACATGATACTTCCTTAAGGCGAGCAAAACATGTTATTATTGCTGCTGAATTTAAAAATAAATAAATTAATTAAGGCTACAATACAAAATGAAAACAAATTTATTTATTATGTCACCGGTTGTTATTAATTTTACAAATAGAATAATTGCGGACAAACGTTGTACATAAATAAATGTAAAATATACTCGTAGTAGGTATATACTGCACAGCACTGTTTGAATTTTCGGTATTTCAAAGTAAGCATAACCACTATAACCAGCCCACTAAATGTTCCCACTGCTAGGACTCAGGGCCTTCTCTCACATGGAGAGAGTCAAGGCCATGATTCACCACGCTGGCCCAGTGCGGGTTGGTGGATGACACAAGACATGACCTCGAAAGATTCTAGGTACATGTCGGTTTCCTCACAATGTTCTCCTTCAGCGTTTTTTAGTTAGCGGAATCACGTACATGACTTCGAAAAAGACAGTGGTGTGGGTGGGATTTGAACCCGGGAGCTACGGATCGGCTGTCGCCGTTCTCCCGACTAGACCAGCCGTAGCTTTTAAAGTAAGGCTTGCAACTATCTCGCTATTTTATTTTGTAGATGTGCCTTGACAAATCTCTTTTGCGCGCTGAATTAGTTTTTTAAATTAGTTTTTTTTTAAATAAAGAGTGACGAGACGAGTAGGACACGTGCCTGATGGTAAGCAACATGCCAGCCACATAACAGCACAGTGATACGCAGCTATTGGAACATGACGAGTCTAAAAGCAATGCGCTGCGCTTGTCACCCAGAGGTCTAAGTTGTTATATCTCTAAGCCATGTAATTTCTCTGGAAACATTGCTTTTCAAATCGGAACAGAGTAATGTTTGCACATTGCTGCTTGGATGTAGAATAACTGGCAAAGGTGTGGTTCTACCCCAGGCGGACTCTGCCAAGAGTCATACCACTACAATATAGTTTGGGCTATAAATCCAAATCTGATTCTACACCTAAGTGATGATGAGGCATAACAATTATAAGTCAAAAGCAGTCAGCATAATGGTTCTTAAGAGCAGATAGGCTATGTAATAATTATAATAAAATTATTCCTTAGTACGCCAGCAGCCACGCCCCATATTCTGACCACGACACAGCTTTGAGCCTAGCCAAGTTTTCATCCATCAATCCATTCAAACCCCACTTTAACAAAAACCCGCTTAGCCTTATTATCATCCCAAGACCTGGACATGGCAATAAAGGTTTTTTTTAATTTATTTAAAAATTTCACCTCCACAGACCCCTAGGTCCATGCCTTTTCTTAAGAGTGCGCCTAAAGCCAGGAAAAAATCAGATTTCACCCGCGCGACGCGTTTCTTAATGTGATGTACATAAAGTCGAGAATAGCATGACACAGTTTGGAGGAAAAATCAATATTTAATCAGGAGTCCATTTTTGACCAAGTTTTATTTAATTACTCAAAAACTAAACATAAATTTAAAAAAGTGTTCGGTTACTTTACTAGAACGTACAAATAGGAATTTTATTACCAAAAAATAATGTGGGGTCATCACTGATAATTTCGAGTACCTACTCGAATTAAAACGGGTTTTTTCGGTGTCATTTTTTTTTTTTATTGTAAAAAAATCTGATCTATTTTTTAAATTCTATTCGTTTATTGTGCTTTTTCTTGATTGTACCCACACGTCAATATTTTTTTTGTCATAGTTTTTAGTTTCTAAACTTCAGTGAGCGGCGTCGAAAATGTCCTTTTTTCGTTTTCTGGCTTTAGGCGCCCCCTTAACGTTTTCTACATTATTTTCTTTTTGAAGTGAAAACTTCTTTAGGCGCGCTTAAACAGATTTTTCGTGGGCTGTGAATTGAATTAATTCGTCACGCTCGGGTACGATAAGAAAGCTTCGAGTAAACTCGGGACCATGGCTATTGGCCTTCTAGAAATACGTCAGCCAATGGGAAATGCTGAAAGGGCGTGGACAGGCCATCATGGCATGGCCGTCTAGAAACGCATCAGCCAACAGGAAATGCTGACGTATTTCTAGATGGCCATGCCAAGATGGCGAGGCCACGCCCTCCGGTTACACCCGTGTAGTTTCCAAGGTAAGTTATCAAATTCTGAGTTATAAGTTTTCACTTCTATCGGCAGTTCCTATGACTGCCAATTTTTTTTGTTATTTTCCTTTGTCTAAAGCAGGAAGACTTAAATATTAGATCAGACTTCTAAAAAACCATGCATCTACATATTTATAACATAAACTATCTAAACAAATTTTACAATTAAAGCTTCACCCCGACCCAGAGCCAGACCCAGAGCAGTAACATAGGGTTAGTCGCACTTGGGTTATGTGTCAAAAACGCTGATTTAGGTTACGGCACATACGGTCGAATTTCAAGTAAAAGTTAAAACAACAAGGTCAGGTCCGCCGCATCATGCACTGATGCTAAAAAAGGCTGCAACCCTAGGCCTTCGTATTGGATTAGCAAAGTTGCCCAATGTCCATGTCTGCCGAAGTTGCGTTTGTAAATTGAAAAAATGAAATTTAATTCCAAAAAAAACTTTTTTATTTTATGCATCTGTCACATTTACGGCATTCCTACCTATCAAAGATAATACTACGATAAACACGCACATCCCATATCACACGATTCAACCTACAAAGCAACGTAAGCACAACCGAAACTGTTGACTGAGCACAAAAACAATGACTAATCAACGTAGAGAAATGATTAGTATAAAAGAATCAGCAAACTTCATCACTGCACTATTATCGTGTAATTCGCACCATCGATCGGTAACATTCTAACTAAATCATCAAAATGCAGATCTACTTCAGCATTTTCGTTTTAATGCTAACATTCACTTACATTAGAAGTGAATGTTGCGGCACTTACAGAATCGAATATGATATGAAAGATGGTTATCCCTGCAACCATATCGTCGGAGGTTCCACTAACTCTGGAAGCGGCCTGCACTGCCAGATCAACGTCTGCTACGACGGACGTCAGCATGAAGGCACCTACTGCGGCATTGGACCCTGTAACATATTCGGCTGCAACTGCGACGGTGGATGTTTCAGAGGCAACCCAGCCTACCCACATAACCCTTACAAAAACTTCATGGACAATTTCTCCGAGTTCGTTGAGAGAGCCCATGGTGGTGTTACCTACAACAAAAGCGAAGAGAGCAAGGAGTCGGAGGAGAAAGTAGACAAGCCAGAACAGCCGAAGCAGTAAAAGAAATGGTAACCACATCGACTCAAAAGCGACTACCAAGCTTCTTCATCAGCCCAGAGTACCATACCTGTCCTATGGAACTCGCGTGTCTTTGAAAATGGAAAACATCGAATTGGTGTTTCACATTTTTGTTTTCTTCGGTTTTTAAATAAACGATTTAGATTAAAAACAGTATTTTATGATTCCTCCTACTTCAAATATTCCCTATAACACTATTATAAGCATTATGACTCATCGTGAATCATACCTCTATACAGGTTGACTTTATTCAAATTGCTTTATTTGTTTAAAAAAAGATAACAGAATACGAAGATATAAACAAATATGTGTAATGGATTTGTTATAGTATAGAGCTATAGAGTGCCAAGGCGAGTAGGACTTGTGCTTGATAGTAAGTAACATGCCTGCACATAACAGCATAGCGACACACAGCTATTGGAACGTAAAGAGTGTAAATCGTTACCTAGCACCTCACTCCGCTCGTCACCTGAACATATCAGGTGTTTCATACCAGTAATTACTCTGGAAATAAAGTGGCCAAGTGCGAGTTGGACTCGCCCATGAAGGGTTCCGTTGCAGCAAATAACATAATATACATAGTACACATAGTTCTTGTAGTGCGTTGTAATTTTGATCGAAGTTTTAATAATAGTGTATTTATGACGTACTAAAAAAAACTACTCATCAGATCGAGTTGAAACCAATTTTCGTTGGTAGTTTGCATGGTAATGTACATCATATATTTTTTTTAGTTAGAGGGGGGGGGACACATTTTACCACTTTGGAAGTGTCTCTCGCGCAAATTATTCAGTGTAGACAAAAATTATATCAGAAACTTCAACATCATTTTTGAAGACCTATCGATAGACACCCCACAAATGTAGGTTTGATGAAAAAAAAATTTTTGAGTTTCAGTTCTCAGTATGGGGGCAACCCAAATTTTTCTTTTTTTTTAATTTTTTTGGTAAAATCTTAATGCGGTTCACAGAATACATCTACTTACCAAGTTTCAACAGTGTAGTTCTCTTAGTTTCGGCAAAAAGTGGCTGTGACATACGGACGGACAGACAGACAGACAGACGGACATGACGAATCTATAAGGGTTCCGTTTTTACGTTTTACGGAACCCTAAAAATACCGTTCAAAGGAACACAGTAAGGATTTACGTGCAACAAACTATTTTTTTAATAATATACTACTAATTAAATATGGACTTTCACATTAATTTTAGAGCAGTATTGTGTAGATGTTGGACGAGGGTAGGGACCGTGCCGGGGCGTTAGCTTATGCAGCAGGTCTACTACGAAGTCCGATAAACGATATATCTGCCGAACTTATGGGTGTTTCTTACTACGAAACACAATCAGTCGGTTGATCAGATCGAGCGTTTCGTTAATTTCGAATTCCGACCGACATAGATTTGACAGTTTTTGTGTCGTAAACCTTACTCCGAAAGCATTTAATTACCTTACCGATGATTTGGACAGCTATCGGTCGGATCCGATTATTCGGAGGTTGTTTTCGTAGTAGACCTGCAGTTCTGAAGTGACTTAGGCTGTTTTTCCACTAGAGATGTGCGAGGATGCGTAGCGAGCGAGGGATGTGTTTGTTAAGAAGCAATACTATCGCTTCATTTACCTTGCCTCGGTCAGCACAGCTCTGGTGGAAACGGCGCAGCAGAGCGAGGTTTTCGCGCAAACAAAACAAGCGAGGGATGTGTGCGAAGGATGTGTGTGAGGAATGTGTTGCGAGGGAGGTGTGGCGAAGTTTGCACATACATGCACATACTGTACCAGCCAGTCCATAAACGGAGTCGCAACGTATCCTCGCGCCACACATTATTTACAGCTCCGCTACACATCCTCGCACAACACATTTCCCTCGCAAATATCTGGTGGGGAAAGCAGCCTTACGCTCCGGCTCGTACCTAGTGCAAAGGTTGGCTATCCAGCATGGCAACACACCCAGTGTTTTATGTATGCGCTTCTGCGTTGCGGCGTGTGCCGTACGGGTTAGTTTATTTGATTGTTACCTAGCATCTGATAGAATGATGAATCGGCTGGCCTCGTGGCTTAGTTGGTAGTAGCTCTGCCTGCGAAGCCGAGGGTCGTGGGTGCGATTCCCACCCAGTGCAAATATTTGTGTGATGAATTCAAATGTTTGCACTGTGTCTGGGTGTGTCTATGTATAATAAGTATGTATTTAAAACTATATAAGTATTATATCAGCTATCTGGACGCCATCATTCAAACTTTGCTTAGTTTGGGGTCGGATGGTGTTGTGTGTGAATTGTCCACCAATATTTATTTATTTATTATTTATGATGAATATTCTTATTGTAATGTAATTAAATTATATTACATTTTCTTATTTAATGTAATACCTTACCTCATTGTACTTTTACATTAATTAGTTTAGGTATTACTTTTTAATAAGCATAAACAACACTCAGGCATATCAACTAAGATAACTTGCTGTAATTTTAACTTATTATCTCATCAATTCACAGCTAACACATTACATAACTCTAAAGCATTTTAAATAAAATAAATAGACCACAGTATTAAATAAAATAATAAAATAGTTTGATTACACAATTATCATCAATGTCAACATTTAAAATAAGCGGTTGTAAAGAGGCCTTGTCCAGATTAAGCAGCTGTAAAAGGGCTTTGTCAAAGATACAATAAAAATAAAAGTGTTTGGATACAATCAGAATACGAAATTTAAATTGTCATGTGAAATTTTTAATCGGTAATTATAATATTTTTTGTGATATACTCTTTTCCCATACATTCTTATCTTTAATGAAGTCATCAACATTATAATACGCTTTATCCATTATACAGGACGTCTACTCTAATTCAACGAAAACGTAATTTCGAAATAAATTCGCGATTTTCCAACCCCGATTCTACTTCGATCCGTCGCTTTGTCCGTTTAAATGACCTAAGCCTACTTTAATTAGAGTATGCTTAGAACATTTAAACGTCTAATAATGTTGTATCGGACGAAACGAAGTAAAACGAGAGTAGGGAAGTCGCGAGCTTTTTTTCGAAATTTCGTTTTCGTAGAAACAGAGTAGACGTCCAGGCCTTTACAACATTTTTGAACTTTTTTTCATTAAAACCTGCCAACTGCTCCGGTATGATATTATAGATGCGAACACAGTTTCCTATGAGTTTTTGTAGTCTACATTTAGGAATATCTAATAAGTTTTTCTGATGTGCTTTAGGGTCATGAAAAATGAATAATAAATCAACACGTCGATGTCACAGAAGAATCTAATGTTAATCTAATAAAATCATATGCATGCTGGGTACGCTTCCGATTGGTAGTGGGCTTGAACATCTTGATTATCTGTAGACCTTCATTGGTTTATGGATAATTCAGGTGTGCTTAGTGTAAGTAGTTGTTAGGTATGTAGCGTAGTGTAGTTCTCATTGTATTTTAGTTTTGTTAATAAAGGCTCTGCCAAGAAAAAGAAAACTAAAATTAATTTATTTGTACGTAAGCTACTATAACCAAATGAAGGTTATCGGAAAATAGTAGGTACTAAAATAATCTACTAGCGCCATCAAGCACGTAGTATATAATTTTTATTTTCTGAGAACGCCTGATTGTTGAACTCAGATGCTATATAAACAAGCTCATTTTATCGACATTTGTTTTACATTCTATATTTTTCAAAATGAAGATCTATTTCTGCATTTTTGTTTTGATGTTAACATTCACACACATTAGAAGTGAATGTTGCGGCTCTTACAGAGTGGAATACGATATGAAGGCTGGTTATCCCTGCAACCATATCGTCGGTGGCTCCACCAACACTGGCAGCGGCCTGCATTGCCAGATACACGTCTGTAAGGACGGACGCCACCACCAAGCCAAGTACTGCGGCAAGGGATCGTGTAACATCTTCGGATGCAACTGCAGCGAAGGATGCTTCATTGGAAACTCGGAGACACCACACAAGAACTTCCTGGACAATTATTCGGAGTTCGTCGAGTGGGCTCAAGACGGGAATAAAATCGAAGGAAACAAGGAGACGAAGGAGAATCAATAGAAATACGAAGAAATCGCTATGTAACGCTCTCATCATTGAACAAATGTACCTACCTACTTAAATTGAAGCGAATCCGCCAAGTTATGTAAATTGGTGTGATAAATAAAGTAGTAATTACAAAGAATCACTAGTATTTGTACTACAACCCAAATCTGACACCCGACTGATACTTCTCTAACTTATTGCCTCAAAAGATAAAGGTTCTTTATTGATTTCATTTCTTTCTAGACTTCCGAAACCAAGAAAAGGAGATAAACGTGTCCTGTTTCTCCATATAATAGTCAAGTTGGCTATAAGTTAAAACTTATAACTCAGAATTTGAGTTATAAGAGAAAACTTAGAACTCAGAATTTGATAGCTTACTTCGGAAACTATGCGGGTGAAACCGGAGGGCGTGGCCATGATCCCGAGTTTACCCGAAGACTTCTTATTATTCTCGAGCGTGATGCTAGATTCAATTCACATCCCACGAAAAATCTGTCTGTGGCGCGCCAAAAGATTCACATTTTCACTTCAGAAATTGGCAGTCATAGGAACTGCGGATATAAGTGATAACATAGAATTTGCAGGAAAAAGTTGGAATCAGTGTTTTAATTTACTGAATTTAATCTCAAAAAATGGTAGGCACTACAGTAACATACACATTTTTCCCTATGCATAATTTGCATTGCATATTTATTAAATTTCTAAATAAGACTCCTACACGGGTTATTTTTCAACTTTAACAATAACTTCGGTGTTTTCGATATAATAATACCTACCACGAGTTATTCTTATCTTCATAATAACTTGGCAAAGACATGTAACACATACCGAAGTAGGTAGTGAGACCCACGTGTGCCAACCATGCGGGGCTACGAAGAGACTCCTTGATTTCACTGTTTAGACTTTGTTGTTTCCACTTGGGCGATAGAAATAATTGAATTACTTTTATGATTTTATGATATTCATTTTCAATTTCAATAATTTCGAGAAAAAAAACAATACCGACTGCACCGATGTAATTAAGTGAATCAAACTCCATTGCAGTTGGCTCAAGACTGGCTTTATTTGGTATAACGTACACGCTACACGTAGATAGGAACCAGGCGCAGTTCAAACGGGGGGAGGCGAGTCATAAGGGATATGACCCCCCAAAATCGTATAATATGTTAAATCAAAAATCTAAAAATATCTAAGCCCCGTAATTTATCTTGAAACATTGCCCTTCAAAGTGGAACACAGTCATGTTTGCACATTACTGCTTTGCGGTAGAATAACTAGCGAAAGTGTGGTACTTCCCGAGGCTAACTCCGCCAAGAGTCCTACCACTACAAAACGTACGTACGTATTACAAAGAAAACGCAGTTATCTTTTCTTTCATGTCTAAATAGGTACTGGTCAACGCCACCATAGAATCGGTATTGTTCCAGTAGTAAGTACTGCGCTCCAATCAGTTGTCTTTAAATGTTTTCAATAAGTTGAACAAGCTGTATTTCAAGAAAAAGTTTTTCAAACAAGTTGTTTTAATATAAAAAAATAATTGTCCATCTTCCAGATCCATTTTATGTCTATCTATCAGATCCTGGTTACCAATGACAAACTAATCGTCAAGACGAATCAATTGAGCCCAAAATAGATGAGTTTGTGTCGTTTCGTTGCGAAATTGCTTTGGCCACCTTCCAGTTCGATCATCAGATCAGAACCACGTCATTATAATATTGCATTTTCACGCGATTTATCACAATTGCGTAAGCAAAATTTCAGCACAATCGGTAACCGAGAAGTGGGCCAAATTTAATTTGAAAGATTTGATGACTCCAAACATCGAGTCAGGTGAACTTAAATAAAGTAATGTAAATAAAGTCCTACGAGTATAACGAATAAACAAAGCGAATAACAAAGCTGGTAACGGTGTTGTGAATCTGCTACAAAAACAATGCACATAAATGCATTTTATAATAGGTACAGGTATTTTCCCTATATGGAAAATGCGATGATTAATAAACGAGGATAAAAAGTAGTATATAAAAATCAGCAAACTCCTTTCACACCACATTGGCCTGTCAATCCTGCCATCGGTTACATTCTAAATCATCAACATGAAGTTCTACTTCAGCATTTTTGTTTTAATGCTAACGTTCGATTACATTAGAAGTGAGTGTTGCGGGTCTTATACAATCCACTACAAAATGAAGCCCGGTTATCCATGTAACCATATCGTCGGTGGCACCACCGGAAGAAGCCTGCCGTGCTCAATAGACGTTTGTTACGACGGACGCCGGCACGATGGCACCTACTGCGGCAAAGGACCCTGTAACATCTTCGGCTGCAACTGTGGCGGTGGATGTTTCAGAGGGAGACCAGCCTACCCAGAGAACCCCTACAGAAACTTCATGGATAATTATTCCGAGTTTGTTGAGAGGGCCCATGGCGGTCTTACTTCTAAGTAAAGCGAATGAAGGAATAAGACGCAGTAGGAACAAGAGAAGACGAAGAAGCAGCACCAAAGAAGTACCAGTGACCACATAAACTGGAAGACACTCAAACAACCTAGACCATCATCATCAGTCTATTCTGTTTTCCTGAAAGACATGTTACCGTAAAATTGTAATTATCCGTTTATTTTTTTTTAAATCCAACGGTGTTAAATATTAAGTAACGATGTTATTATAAAGTAAGGTTTAAGGTAGTTGAAATGTAGTCATGTGCGTAATGCCGCTAACTTAAAAACGGTGAAGGAAAACATCGTGAGGAAACCGACATGTACCTAGAATCTTTCGAAGTCATGTGTCATCCACCAACCCGCACTGGGCCAGCGTGGTGGATTATGGCCTTAACTCTCTCCTTGCGAGAGAAGGCCCCGAGTCCCAGCAGTGGGAACGTTTAGTGGGCTGTTGATGATGATATTTAAGAATTTTTTTTAAACGCAATAGAAAATCTTACGAAAAAAAAACATTTAGGCAAAAACAGTAAATACATAACATTACAGAGAATATTATGTAATTTTAGAATGTTTATATAAATTAAGAATAATATTATAATATCTTAGATTCTCTTATATGCAGTGTCAAAGGAAATCTTACGGAAAAAAAATATTTCCTCAAAAACATTAATTACAATAATATAACATTACTAAGTACATGTAATCTTATGTTACCCTTCATGTAAGAAAACGAAAGCGACAATATCCCTTAATGTTGTTGTTAAAAACGTAATTTTAAAATACTAGAAATTATACCCCGTTTACATGATTCCAGTCCAGCGACCGAATCCAGCGCTGCATTGCTTACTGGAATTATGGAAACCGGCACTAGAATGCATCAATCCAGTGCCAATGCATTCGAGTGCCGGTTTACATTATTCCAGTAAGCAATCCAACGCTGGATTCGATCGCTGGACTGGAATAATGTAAACGGGGTATTATGCCATTCACAAAGCTACATCAAACAAAATCAGTAAACACATCTCTTAAAAATTGTGGAACCTGTGAAAATAGTGGTGTTCGGAATTTCAACGTCTACATTAATTCACCAACTCTTTTTTTTATGTAGTTACACACAAAAGGTGTATCATAGGCAAGTTGTAGGTAATTTAAAATTTCGTTACATTTGGTGTCCAATGTCCGTAGATGCAAATTATTTGGTATTCTAATGATCGGCAGCATTAGCATTGAAAGTAAACTTTTTGAAATAAAAAAGATGTGTCCTTCCCACACTTTAGCTGCATTACCGCACGTCCTGAACATTCGTTATTCGTATTCGTACATAGTTTAAATACTTAATTCAGATTACAATGACATAAGTATCAAAGTTCTGATGTAGCGGTAACCAAAGACGTAAAATGTAAAAGACACACAAAGGCTGCTCGGAGACCTGATAAAAAATCATATTTACAGTATGTGTTGGTGACTAGTGTAATGATTCGGATTATAATATCGTCTTGTATCACATTCACGCACAGAACATGCCATAATATAAATCATTTAATAAAATCGTTTGCAATCCAAGGATTAATTAAAAAATACACGATTTTCACCGCGACGAAATCAGACTGTTACGTTCGGGTATACTAAAATATTGTAATGACGTTACTTCATTCACTTTCTCTTCTTCTCTCGAGCGATTTCCACTTGAAAATGATTTCTCGCTCACTCGCTTTGTTGATTTGAAAAATTCTTCATCTATGGCGGTAACTAACTACATTATCAGTGCTTAGCTACAATATATTTTGAACGGTGCATTTCCTGGAATGTTTAAAAATACATGTAACATTATTGTTCAAAAGTGAGGACGAAGATAATACAAATTGCTATGCTACTACCGACTAATACCGATTGCTTTAATAGTTGTTTAGTCGCTGTTTCGTCTAAGGTTTTTGAAATTGTAGTTTATGACAGAATGTATTATCAATTAGTTTGAACAAAAACACCAATTTGCAAAATAATAAATTGGCTGTCAAAAGAAATAAATCAGTAATCTTACAATAAATATATTTTTAAATACTGACATGATAAGTATGAATGCAAAAGCTTCCTGCTTGGAATTTTTACATGGACTTTACAACGGCTTTTGTCGGCGGTCGATCATAGGATATTATTAAGTAAATTGAATCATAAAGGCATATGAGAGACCATAAATAAACTCGTAATCTATTTGACAAATCGACAGATACTACACAAATAAACTATATAAAAGAAAAAAAGTCAAACACCGTCAAAGTATGTGACTACAACGTGTGGTGTTAAAAGGACAGCGTTCTTGGGCCACTACTTTATCACTCATAATTTACATACCTACTCATGTATATGCTATGATCTTCCTAAGGCTTTAAAATTCCATGGTTCTGTTAACAAACGACAGCATCATATTATTCACTGGTCAGAACAGTGCTGGAATACAAAAAAATATTTATACACGACACACTTTGTAGCATTATAAATTGGTAATTTGTAAATAATCTGAAACGAAATCGGTGCAATAATAGTATTCAGAAAGAGCTTTAATAAATTGAACAATTTTAACATTTGCTAGGTAAGCATGCTCTATCTTAGGCCTCTAAACTAATCGTTATGGCCTTTTTATGTCGGAGAAATGCATTTGCGTATGTCCGCCTGCAGGGACATGGCGGGTCCGTCGAGCTCAACACTACGGATCGTTGTTGCCCTTGTCGCCTAAAAACCCCAGAAATTTCTCCAGCCGTAGTGTCGCGGCAGAGCCGCAGTACCGCTATCACATAACCGCAACTCTGCGACTGCCACCGCCGCCCGCCGCAGGGGTCCGTCCTTAGCCTTTAGCTTCAGTGACGTGCCGGAAACGAGCAGCGCGTCACCTCCTCAGGTCTATCCCTAGGTGGGATTCCGGAAGGACTTGAACGTCCGACGCCCTCGGCCCTCCAGTGGAGACGGGATACGAGCCAGAGTGCCGGCTCAGAAACCTCATGCACAACAACTTTGCTAAAGATGACATGATCAAATGCATAGTTTCCGATTCTATAAAGGACATACAAACAAATATTCATTTTTACATACATGGTTACTGGTAATCCGCCTGCATCCGTTTAATTATTATACATAGTTATATATAAACTATAGTTGTATAGTTTAAATTCTGTACATTTAAACAAACAACTTTTGCTAAAACTGAAAACATATCGCAACAAAAAAAGTGTTTGTTGTCCTTCCTACCACGGTTTAGCGGCTGTTTAGTGTTTATTCACTTCGACAAATCACACATTGATTGACCGTTAAAGAGCGTTCGCGCTCTTCTTAAGGCAGATTTAAACTGAACGAACATAGAGCTAGACCTAGGACAAGAGCATTCTTTCTCGATCTTTTAGTGTAAACGAAAGATCGTTCTTAGCGTTTTCCATATTAGATATTCCATAGAATCTTTGCGAACGCAAACAAAACAACGAAATAATGTTCTACGTTTGTTTACACCAAATGAATTTGATACAGTGGGAGTAGAATGAGCATTCGCTCGTGTGATGTAAATCGGCCTTAACGAATCGTTACGAAGAGTTCGATGCTTTTAGACGTGGCAAATACACTTTTTTTATTTTGTATGGGTAAAAAAATATACGAATTTTAAAACCTGTAGAACAAAAGTAGAAAATTATTAAAAAAATTGGCAGTCGAAGGAGGGCGTGGCCATAAGCATGGTCACCTAGAAACGCTGACGCATTTCTAGATGGCCAATGGGAAATGTTGACGCAGTTTTAGACCATGTGACCATAGTGAGTGGTCATGGTCCCAAGTTTACCCGAAGATTTCTTATCGTTCCCAAGTGTGACGGTAGAATTCAATTCACCACTCACTAAAAATTTATTTGTGGCGCGCCAAAAGCAGGTTCCACTTTTAAAAAAATTAATTCCTATTAGTATATATTATATATATTTTTAACGCGGGAAAACAATTGGTACGCGAACATGTGAGGCGCTACTAGTAAAGTATTTTTTACTCCATTTATTGTATTTCTACTAGTGACCGAAATTCGAAGCTGGAACTCGCCTGTGCACCAGGCTAAATACATTTTAGAATAGGTATAGGTAGGCCTATTTTCCTTATATGAATTGGATGATTAATAAGCGAGGATTAACAGTAGTATATAAGAAAGAGCAACCTTCGTTCGAACACAGTATCCTGCAAATCCTGCCATCGGTTACATTCTGACTAAATCATCAACATGAAGATCTACTTCAGCATTTTCGTTTTAATGCTAACATTCGATTACATCAGAAGTGAGTGTTGCAGCTCTTTTACAATCGAATATAGAATGAAGGGTGGTTATCCCTGCGAGCATATCCCAGGTGGAGCCCCCAACTCTGGTGGCCTGCCGTGCTCAATAGACGTTTGTTACGATGGACGCACGCACGGTGGCACCTACTGCGGCAGAGGACCCTGTAACATCTTCGGCTGCAACTGTGGCGGTGGATGTGTGAGAGGCAGAGGAGCCTACCCAGAAAATCCCTACAAAAACTTCATGGCCAATTATTCCAAGTTTGTTCAAAGGGCCCATGGCGGTCTTAATTCTAAGTAAATCTAATAAAGCAACAAGACGCAGTAGAAACAAGACAAGACGAAGAAGCAGCAACAAAGAAGTAGCAGTAACCACATAAACTGGAAGACACACAAACCACCAAGAACATCACCCATTCCGTTTTTTTGATGAACATACTTCCGTAAAATAGTAATCATCGGTTTGTAATAAAATGCGTGAGATTATAAAGTTAGATTAGGTTGATTTATAATCTAACGGCTTCACATTATAAAGTAAGGTATTTACAATTTTACGATTTCATAAAATTCTATGGAGGTGCTTGTAACTCTTTTAAAATGAGAAACATTAAAACGGGTGTCGAGATTGTCATTTCCTTTAATTCGTTGTAGTAATAATAACAAAGAATAATAAACATTGAAATGTCATTAGTAAATAAACTTTTTGTAATAAAAAAAGATAACATCTCTTATTTGTTCACTCAAAACTTCTTTGTCTCTGCTTTTTAGTTTTGTTTAAAGTATATATAGAGTTAAATATAACTTTAAAATAATGTTAGATATATTCATTAGTTTAATTAATCCCTAATTTTATCTGATGGTTTTGTAACCTCATACCAAAGAGGCTTATTTTTGCATGCCCGTAAAGGGTAAAACTGTTGTGTCCATATCTCTACTGTATAACATCTTTGTACACAGTTTACCCAATAAAGAAATTTTAATTCTGGTTCTGTATATTTCGAACGGTGCATTTCCCGAAGGTTCATTGCCACTAGTTCCATTCACAGTTCCATGATGGAACTACTGATAATAATTTACAACATTAGTTCCATTAAAAATTAATTTCGAAATAATGGTACTAGTGTAAATTTTGAGTTGACGCTAGTTCCATCACAGTTCCATGATGGAACTACTGATAATAAATTTACAACATTAGTTCCATTAAAAATGAATCTCGAAATCATGGAACTAGTGTAGATTTTGAGTTGAAGCTAGTTCCATTCACAGTTTCATGATGCAACTACTGAAATTATTATTTTACACCAGTACCATCTTTTTAGTTTCCGAAAATAATGGAACTAATGTCAATGTGAAAATTTTCAACAGCTTTACAAATTTACTACAGCTATTACATATCATATATGATGATGCAACGTTGATGATGTATCGAACTAATCTTCTAAAAAACCATGGGCTTAGTTCACAACCTAAGCGACGCAGAATGACTCAAGACAGAGACAATTTTGTCTCGGAAACACAGATGCAACTGCTAGCTGGCGAAATATCTGTGGGTATTTTTTTAGACAAACTGCGATGAGCATTTTTTTAAAACTTTTATAGGTTTACACTTGACCGCCATCTCATCTGATGTTAATTAAGTGACGATGCGGTCTAGGATGAAGCGTGTTTACCTTGAAGAATCCGATTCACTCTGGATTTGAAGACACAAAGATTGTAACCATGGGAGAAACCCCACTCAGGCAACGTATTCCACAGCCTAAACGTTCTTATCACACAAGTAATTTTGATGGGACCTCGTCATAATATTACGACTACTTATGAGTTGCCGTGCAATGCCGATGCCAATGCCAATTTTAAAAAGATACTTTCATTATCACTCGATTTTTATAATTTCTGATAATAAATTGCCTATTTTCTAATTTCCTTGAATGACTTGTACTTTTTGTTTTTAGTATGCTGATTTCCAAAAATATACTGTTAATTATTTACTTATTAATATTGAACAATAAAGTTTTGTTTGTTCTTTCAAGTATAATATTTTTATCTTAATGTATATAAATCTCCTGTCACGATGTTTGTCCGCGATGGATTCCTAAACTACTTAACCGATTTTAAATTAAATTGGCACACCGTGAGCAGTCTGGTCCAACTTGAGAGATAGGATAGTTTTTGTTTTGATTAATAGTCTTTAAATGACAATATCCGAGCGCAGCCGGAATGGGCCGCTAGTTTAATATATAACATAAAATGGATCTAGTTCCATTATTGACATTAGTTCCATTATTTTCGGAAACTAAAAAGATGGTACTGATGTAAAATAATAATTTCAGTAGTTGCATCATGAAACTGTGAATGGAACTAGCGTCAACTCAAAATCTACACTAGTTCCATGATTTCAAGATTCATTTTTAATGGAACTAATGTTGTAAATTTATTATCAGTAGTTCCATCATGGAACTGTGATGGAACTAGCGTCAACTCAAAATTTACACTAGTTCCATTATTTCGAAATTATTTTTTAATGGAACTAATGTTGGCAATTATTATCAGTAGTTCCATCATGGAACTGTGAATGGAACTAGTGGCAATGAACCTTCCCGAAATGTTTAAAAAGATCAGTAATATCATTGTTCAAAAGTAAGGACGAAGGTGATATAAATTGCTATATAAACCGATTCCTTTAGTTATTTAGTCCTTGTTTCCTCTAAGACGTTTGAAATAGTAATTTATGATGGAATGTATAATTATTTTGAACAAAAAACCAATTTGCAAAAAGACAAATTGGCTTCCAAAAGAAGTAAATCAGTAATATTGCTATAAGTATAGACCTAAAAGCGCCTGCTTGGGCTTTTAATTTGGACCTTACAACGGCTTTTGACTGTGTCGATCATTGAGTATTATTAACTAAATTGAATTCTTAAGACATATCGACAGCAACTACACCATCTTTACTTAGTCTTTGAACTTCACAAATTAGCTATATAAACACCACTGAATGAAAAACACCAATGAAAAAGAATTTAAACACCACTGAAGTATGTAACAACAACGTATGATTGCGTTGTACGGCCACTATTATTTATCACTTATGTCTTACATACTATAAATTAGTTATTATGCAATGATATTCCTAATGCTCTGGGTTCCTAGGATAGCGGTGCTTTCATAGCTTAATATAGCTTTACTCGTTTACTTGGAATATGAACTATCAGAAGAGGAAAATAATCGTCGAGGAAAAGATAATTTATTCAAATCCCGTGGTACAGAAGGCGTATTTGAATTGAAATTTTAGTACGTCGTCGCTGTTCCAGAATTAGAACTCATTATGTACGTCGTACGGACGTCGGTCCAATAAAAAAAAACTCAAAATATATCGATATGGCTACACCACTATACACTTACGTTGAAAGAACATGTTCACCACCATCCGACACAGTCAAGACGGCCGTCATTCAAATAGCGACACCGCTTTTTCATCACGTCGTAACGTGACGTAACGTAACGTGTCGTAACGTGACGTGTAACACCGTAGCGTTAATCACCGTCGTCTAGGAAACCGTGCCATTTGGTTTACATAGACAACTTTCTAGTGAAGCTCTAGTTTCCTAGGATTCTAGTGACGACATTTACCGCTGTATTTACGACCGCTATAAAGCGGCAGTCTCTAAATGGGGCGATACCAATCTGGCCAAGTTTAACGAGGAAAAGACACAGGCGTGTCTGTTCTCTACAAAATGGAGTCCATTTCAACAAACTCCTTTTCGAGATGGAGTTTATCCGTGCCGGTTACCGACCATCTCGACCTTTTGGGTGTTACCTTGATACCTTGTCGTCTACGCTCAACTTTGGCTCTTATATCGAGTCCAAAGCTAAATCAGCTGTCAAAAAACTAGGTATTTTGCCTTACATTATATCAAGCACATATTCGCTCTTGTATGGAACACTGTTCGCACCTTTGGGATGGATCGGCTATGTATCAGCTCGAGGCTTTGGAAAGAACACACGAACAAAGAGGTTTGACTCTACTTTTGTGATAAGAACGTCTAGGCTGTGGCATGAGCTACCTGAGTGGATTTTCTCCGATAGTTATAATCTTGGTGTCTTCAAGTCGAGAGTGAATTAGTTTCTTCTAGGTAAGCACGCTTCCACCGATACGCATCACAAGAAAACTCACACACACTCACACACCAATAGACAGACAGTATCGGTGGCATTGTAGCTTTCAAACAAATGGGCCGTTTTTGATGCGGTTTATTTTCAATTGAAAATTACAGTACATGCATGTGGTGGTAAAAAATTGTGGTTATTACATATGGCCCTGTAAGGGCATGGCAAAAGTGGCAACGGAACTTTCCATTTCCAAGTCGTCAAATAATCTTTTTTTTTTTTTTTTAGTTCTTGGATTAGGAGAAGAAGAGAAAAATAAGGGGGAGTAGGGGGGGGTGAAAATTTAAAACCTAATTCTAGTACTAGTCAGTCCGATTTCGTCTGTTGAGCCGATTACTACCGGTTGGGATTCCGATAGAAATCGACTCGACATCGACTTTTGCCTAAGCCGCCTCCTCCCGACCCAGAGCCTCCACTACGCCCGCATTTCTGTCTCTGATTGCCATTTGTAGATTGAAATCTCGAATGGTCTTTGGTGATGCAGCCATCGCTCGCCGCACGAACCGACTGATGGCGTATACCTTCTCTGCTCCAGGGACATTATACGGGGTACTGAGGAGTACATACCTGAATATATTTCCTTCAGCGCATATGCAACATCCATCGGGTTGCGATGTGTGCAGAACAACTCCTGGCTGATCTTTGTTACCAGGTTCGGGCGGTGATACCTTTATGGTGGTATTAATATCCTACTTATGCGATAGTCTGGAAAAATGTTTGTTTTTCAATAACGTGGGAACCTCAGAACATGTGAATGGATCTGGTTGAATTTTGGACCACAGTTAGATATTTTTTAAGAACAGATAGACGAGACGAGTAGGACATGTGCCTGATGGTAGGCAACGTGCCTGCCACATAACACCACAGTGACACGCAGCTATTGGAACACGAAGAGTCCAAATCATTACCTAGCACTGCACTGCGCTCGTCACCCAGAGATATAAGATGTTTTATCTCTATGCCCTGTAATTTCACTGGGAATGTTGCCCTTCGAACCGGAACACAGTAATGTTTGCCCATTACTGCTTGGCGGTTGAATAACTGGCAAAGGTGTGGTACTTCCCCAGACGGACTCCGCAAAGAGTCTTACCACTACTAGAAAAAGTTAGTCTTATTTTACTTTTTATAGGAAAAATAATGGCCACGGTTACGGTTACAGAGCTCCATGACGTATTAAAACTAGGTATGTTATACAATCAAAGCTAGCGTTTGACAGATTGCCCTTGACATTTTTTTTCCAGTCATGGCGCAAGGTCGATTATCTGCCCGTGAGATTATCCTTAAATGCCGGGTCACACAGAGGCGATCCGATAGCGATAGCTATCCGAGACGGGATTTTTTGTAATGTTCGAATTTGTATGCAACCTGACACACAGCAAGCGGGCGCGATCCCATACTCGGTATCGGATCGCTATCGCTACCGGATCGCCGAGCTTTAAGAGTGCGCCTAGTGTCAGGAAAAAAACAGATTTTACCCGCGCGAGGCCCTTCGTAAAATGATTTACATAAAGTCGAGAATAGCATGACACAGTTTGGAGGGGAAATCAATATTAAATCAGGAGTCAATTTTTGACCAACTTTTATTTAATTACGCAAAAATTAAACATAAATTCAAAAAAGTATTCGGTAACTTTAATAGAGCGTAAAATTAGTGATTTTATTAGAGAAAAATAATGTGGGGTCATCGCTGATAATTTCGAGCACTCGATTTAAACCTTTTTTCGGTGTCATTTTTATTTTTTTAATGTAAAAAAATCTGATCTAATTTTAAAATTATTTAAGGTTATTGTGCTTCTTCTTGATTGTACCCACACGTCAATATTTTTTTTGTCATAGTTTTTAGTTGCTTAACATCAGTGAGCGGCGTCGAAAATGTCCTTTTGTCGTTTTCTGGCACTAGGCGCCTTCTTAACGTGGGTGGTTAAAGGTTTGTACTTTATTGACATTATTTATACATAAGTATATACTTGTTACATTATTTGTTAGTGTGTTCTTAATTGTACATATAATATTCCTACTATGGTTAATATTTGTTTTGAGATACATGGCTTATTCACATATATATCCATTCTACTTCCTTAACTAGTTCTTGTGTGATTTCCTTTTGTGATGATATATTAATTTTGTTGGCTTATTTGTATTTTACGCATCCTTTTTATGTATGTCTTTTATAATAACTTTTGTTGTTAAATTACAAAGTTGATTTATTTAATTTATATTCTTTGATATAAGAATATGCTAAATTACCTAGATGCCCGTATTTATTTTGTTGCTTTTTTGTGTTTTTTGGACATGGGAGGGTATGTCGAGCTCGACATTACGTATCGTTAGTGCCATACAGCTTAAAACCTAACAAAAACAACGACAAATTTCTCCAGACAGTTGCGGCGGAGTCGGACGGCTGTCCCTTTTCAAAACATACTAAGGGACATTTTTTACAAAAAAATGTTTTATTGCATAATCTTGCTATCGTAGTAAATCTCCACCAAGTACAAAAACACCAGCGGCTCAAGCTTTTAGTATAGGGGCGCCGATGAGATGCTTGCCTACGGCGCTCTTTATGTTTCATCCGCCCCTGCCTAGGAAGTCACTTTAACCAATTTTAAAAACTAGGAAGAGCTTGCTACGTTTTAAAATGGTTAATGAATTTTACTAAGTTTTTTAATCATGGACAAATATACAAAAGCAGAGAAGGGATGCATCAAACTTAGTAAACCTTAAAAGCAAGTGCTCTTACAAGGTTATTAAACTAATTGAGATGTGGATCCAACTATCTCGTGTCAATTACCAAAGTTAGAAAAGGATTTAAAATATGTTAGGAAGGGATTTAAAATTTGTTATATCCATACATGTGTATTACTGTTTATTAAATAAATAAATATTGGTGGACATCACACACAACACCATCTGACCCCAAACTAAGCAAAGCTTGTACTATGGCGGCCAGATAGCTGATATAATACTTATATAATTTTAAATACATACTTATTATACATAGAAACACCCAGACACAGTGCAAACATTTGAATTCATCACACAAATATATGCACTGGGTGGGAATCGAACCCACGACCCTCGGCTTCGCAGGCAGAGCTACTACCCACTAAGCCACGAGGCCAGTCAAATATTCAGTATTCCTGCCCTATTTAGTCATTTATACAATCAAGGTCATAATTTTAGCCTGACATTTATAGCAAGGAACGGCTGACCTATTTTTGTTTTGCTCTCTTAATTGCTCTCCTGTAAATGTTCCTTTTTTACTCTTACTAGGTTTTGAAATGGGGCAGCCGCGCAGTACCACTATCGCATGGTTATGCGATGCAAGTCTGCAACTGCCACCGCCGTCCCGTCCCGTCACCCCGCATTTGGCTTCAGTCACTATTCTATGCTTCAGTGACGCGCCGGAATCCAGCAGCGCGTCACCTCCTCAGAAGGCCTATCCTTAAGCGGGGTGCTAGGGTGCAGGACGGACCTGAACGTCCAACGCCCCAGGCCCTTCAGTGGAGACGGAATGTGAGCCAAAGTGCCGACTCAGAAACCTTCTTTAGTTCATCCACAACAACTTTCTATGCTAAATATCATCACATGATCAAATGCATTGTAACGTTACATGTTGACTACAATATGTAAACGTACATCCCTATTTTCATTTCATCTCATCATTTTTCTTTAATATACTTGTATTTGTGAACATCTTATTATTTCCCCTTCAACTACCTCTCCCACCTAAATATCCTTTGTGTTCACTAACGTGACATTTGGCGCCCAACCTTCTAAAACAACCCCCCCCCTCTCTCCCCCTCAACCCTTGATTCCTCAACCTTTGACCCCTTAACCCTTGATTCCTCAACCCTTGACCCCTTAACCCTTGATCCCTCAACCCTTGACCCCTCAACCCTTGATCCCTCAACCCCTGAATTTCTTCTAAATTCTAAAAAAATACTTCCACTAGTATATATACTTAATATTTCCTTTTTGGCACTCTTTGGTTAATAACTTCTCTCCTCATCTCTCCTCATCTCCTCATCCTCATGATCTCTCCTCATCTAAACCACTTCATAACTAACATTACATTAATCTACATTATTTTAATTACTCTTTAGTATTTTTCTAACGTATATAACGTTACCCAAGACTTAGAGGTCTTTTGTTTTTCTACTTTCTCAAGTTAATGAGCTCTAAACTCATTATCTTTAACTCTTTAACCAATGAGTACTTAACTCTTGGATTTTTTATACTATGAGCCCTAAACTCATACTCTTATCTTGAACCCTACCGTTCAAGATATCTCTTGAGCCCTACCGCTCATGTTAGCTTTTGAGCCCTACCGCTCATGCTATCTTTTGAGCCCTCATTTCTCATCCTTAATTACTTTCTTCTCCTCATAAAGAGTGGATGATAACTCTTTAAATAAGCCTAACTATTATCTAGCCCTTATGTTCATCCCTTTTATCATTCTTTTTTTTTCCCCCATAGAGCGGGTGATAACTCTTTAAATAAGCCGATTATTAGAGCGGTTGATGACTCTTTAAAAAAGCCTGCCATCGCCGAGAGTGTATGCTTTGAGTGTTCGTCATTGAATGTGAACTTACACCCAAACAGAATGGAAGTGATGAATAAAAGACTTGAAAGGTTACTTGAATGGATTTATGGTTGTGTGAAGGTAATACCTCTCTTAAACCCTTTAGAACTTCTTCCCAAATTTTACCGAAGCGTAAAATGCGTACATAAAGGTTTTAAAAGGGAGGTGAGAAGTAAAAGGGGAAATAATAAGAGGGTCACAAATACAAGTTTATTAAAAAAATAAAGATTAAAAGGGAGTATAAGAAAAGTAAGTGATATGAAAAGAGTGTAAAAGAATAAAAATAAGAGGGTTAAATGGCAGAGAGGGACTAAGTGAGTGCAGTGGCTTCCAGTAGGGAATTGTTCACAGGAGTAGTAATCCGCTTCAGGAATGGTAGTCCGCATCAGGAACGGTAGTCTGCTTCAGGAACGGTAGTCTGCTTCAGGAACAGTAATCCGCTTCAGGAATAGTAGTCCGCTTTAAGAACGGTAGTCTGCTTTAGGAATAGTAATCCGCTTCAAGAACGATAGTCTGCTTCAGGAATAGTAATCCGCTTTAAGAACGGTAGTCTGCTTCAACAGGAATGACTTGAGGGGCTGCAGCCTGGAGCTGGTTCAACGTTCAACAGACCTTCAGGGTTCAACAGTCCTGTATGAAGGTGAGGGTTCCCAGCCGGCAACAGGGGATGATACTATGTCATGGTCGAAGCCAACTGTTCACTGGTGATGTTATTCACTTGGAAGCCAACTGTTCTTTTGATGTTGCTCTATTGGGAGCCAGATCCTCACTGTCCATCTCAAACAATTTGATTTAAAATTAAGACTTTTAGTGCTTTGAATCTGGAGCAAGAAAGCTTTATTTTAATATTAATAGTCCAAAGAGGATTAGGTCTAAAAACTATACGACCTTATGAAAAAAGGTAGAGGTTGCTAAGCGACGAATGGTGTTTGAAGTTTGAAATAATGAAATTATGTAAACAAATAAAATTTTGGAAAAACTACATTTTTTATGGGTTTAAGGTGGAATAAATAATTCCAGAACAAGATCATAATGATGAGAAAATTATTCTTTATCGTATGAAAACGATTAAAAAGATATTAGTTGTATAAAAATTTGGTATGTAAATATACGATTCTCTCCTATGAAAAATGGTGATTTTGGAATGAAAATAGGGATGTACGTTTACATATTGTAGTCAATATGTAACGTTACAGCATAGTTT
Source organism: Ectropis crepuscularia (assembly GCA_963693475.1). Lineage (NCBI taxonomy): Eukaryota > Metazoa > Arthropoda > Insecta > Lepidoptera > Geometridae > Ectropis > Ectropis crepuscularia. The sequence continues at coordinate 1,647,715 of OY856355.1, forward strand.
ACGATTCTGTAAAAAACATACAAACAAACCTCCTCATTTCGAAGAGTTTTTCCCTCTCGAAGTAAGGCAACTGACTGATCCGATCTAAAATTGTCCGATGAGGACAATTTTACTCTTTCAATTATTCTTTATCTTCTAAGATAAAGGAGTAACAAAACAAGGAAAGCAAAATATCAAGTATAGAATAAACATTGACTGAGCCACATATCTCAAACACTAAACCCATTCGATTTGTTTTATCTTTTGAAGTACACACCAAGCTATCCTTTTTTCGTGTTTAAATACCTACCCGCCAACCTCACAGGTTAAAAAATAACACCGTCTTAGCAATGGTATTGTTCAAGTAATACTGTGCTTCAATCAGTTGTCGCTAAATATTATAAATAAACCTATTATGAAGACGCAGCGTGAACAACAAAGGTGATATCCGTATTGTGAATCTTCTACAATTACAGTACACATAAATACATTTTAGAATAGGTAGAAGTAGGCCTATTTTCCTTATATGAATTGGATGATTAATAAGCGAGGATTAACAGCAGTATATAAGAATGAGCAAATTTCGTTCGAACACAGTGTTCTGCAAATCCTGCCATCGGTTACATTCTGATTAATTCATCAACATGAAGATGTACTTCAGCATTTTTGTTTTAATGCTAACATTCGATTACATTAGAAGTGAGTGTTGCGGCCTTGTTACAATCGAATATATAATGAGGGCTGGTTATCCCTGCGACCATATCGTCGGTGGCAACATCGGAGGCAGGCTGGACTGCAACATAAGTGTTTGTAACGACGGGCGCCAGCACGAGGGCTTCTACTGCGGCAGAGGGCCCTGTAACATCTTCGGCTGCAACTGTGGCGGTGGATGTGTGAGAGGCAGAGCAGCCTACCCAAATAACGCCCGCAAAAACTTCATGGCCAATTATTCCAAGTTTGTTCTGAAGGCCCAGTTACAATAAGTAGAGTGAATGAAGCAAGAAGTCGCAGTAGAACCAAGACTAGACCGAGAAGCAGTAACCAAGAAGCGGTAACTACATCAACTTGTAAACACTCAAACAAACAAGACTGCAACATCATCAGTCTGTTCCATTTTCCTGATGGATATGTTACCGTAAAATTGTAATTTTAGTCCGTTAGGTCATCTAATACCTAAATATTGTTTTAAAGGATGGTGTGTTTTGAGTATAAGTTGACCATAATTATAACTTGTTTGCTGTTTTATGCTGTGTTGTTGCTTCAGTTTCTTAATAAAAGTTGTGCTCTTCATGATAATAGCTGAAAACTCTCTGGTAGTTTATTTTAATGTTCCATGTGTATTGGTGCTGTTGCTATCCTAGTCTACGTGGGATGTCATGTTGGTAGCAAGACATAGTATTGTCACAGATCAGAAAATAGTTGTATTGTGTCTCAGCTCTATCACATTTAATTTTACTAATTTATATTAGGCATAGGTTATTATGAAATTTACATAGGAATCCCGTCAAAACATAAATGTGAAATGATAACTGAGTTCAACAAACATTATAATATACTAGCTTTTACCCGCGACTTCGTCCGCGTGAAATAAAAACAAAGTAACTCAAGCAGTACCTATTTTTGTACCCAGACATATTTACGGTTACTAAAAACAGCTTATAATAGAACAATTTCATACAATTTCATCAAAATCGGTTCAGTTGTTCAGGTGTGAGACATTCGTCCCCCATTTCAACTCAAATTTCATTATAGATCATCAAGAAATTACAAAATTGCTGGAACAAACGTTTATTGGCTTCGTGCCAAGTGCCTATATAAAGAGTTTCATAATTTTATCTTCAACGATTGGGAACTTCCAAATTGACATTCATGTCCCATTTCAACCCCGATTTCACCCCCGTACAGTTCGAAATTACGAAATTGATAGAACAAACATTCGTTTGCTTCTTGTCAAGTGTCTGTATTCAGACTTTCATGGTTTTATCTCACAAGCTTTGGTTAGTTTGGGGTCAGATGGTGTTGTGTGTGAATTGTCCACCAATATTTATTATTATTATTATCTTCAACGGTTGGGATCTTCCATTTTTACATTCATCCCCCAATTCAAACCGCAATTTCACCCCTGTACAGTTCGAAATTACAAAATTGCTAGAACAAACATTTGTTTGCTACGTGTCAAGTGTCTATATTCAGAGTTTCATGGTTTTACCTTCAACGGTTGCGAACTTTGAAATTTATATTCATCCCTCATTTCAACCCCAATTTCACCCCCGTACAGTTCGAAATTACAAAATTGCTAGAACCAACGCTTCGTGTCAAGTCGTGCTTGTCTTCGACGGTTGGGAATTTCCATATTGACGTTCATCCCCCATTTCAACCCCAATTTCACCCCCGTACAGTTCGAAATTACAAAATTGCTAGAACAAACATTTGTTTGCTTCGTGTCAAGTGTCTATATACAGAGTTTCGTAGTTTTATCTTCAACAGTTGAGAACTTTCATATTGACATGCATCCCCCATTTCAACCCCAATTTCACCCCCGTACAGTTCAAAATTAAAAAATTTGTAGAACAAACATTTCATTGCTTCGTATCAAGTGTCTAGATACAAAATTGGATAACTTTGAAAATCACGTATTTTCATACAACCGTTCATCCCTTGTTTCACCCTCTTAGGGGTTGAATTTCTTAAAACCCCGTCTTAGCGAGCGCCTACGTGCTAAAAGAGACCTCCATGGAAAATTTCAGATTCCTAGCATTTGTAGTTTCTGAGATTCCTCGATGAGTGACCTTTCGCTTTTATAAATATAGATTATGGCTTAATTGCTGACAATGAAAGAAGTGAGATCTAAATAGGTGCGAAAATCAATGATCAATCTTGAACTGTAACGAAAAAGTCGATCGAACCGACATCCACATAGACATAGTGGCTCCACCAACTATGGAAACAGCTTCTATTCGCAAATAAATGCATGCAAGAGGTAACGACTGACGCCACTACCAAGGCATATACCTACTGCGCCAAGGAATCCTGTAACATATTCAGATACAACTGTTATTCATTCTGGGTTGACCAATTTATCTTATCCTATTAATATTATAAATGAGATTTTAATAATAATGTTTAGGTGTAAGTGTCTTAAGGTGATATCAGACGGTTCACTTTTCTTTCATTTTCGTCTTTCATTCGGCATCTTTCACTCGAAATGAATCGTCTGAACCCCAAATGAAACAAGAGTGCCGAATGAATCGATCCGACGATGTTAGATTTTGGCATTCGGCATCTTTCACTCCAACTACGAATGAATGGAAAATGAACTGTCTGCACACAGAGAGAACGTTCACTCGGATTCGGGCATTTTGTCTCGAGCTCTGTAGCAGACGCACGTCCCGTTGCGTCGCCGAAAATTGTCGGCAAAATGGTGTTCAAGTGGAATGAGCAAAGTACGGTGCTGTTTTTGGAACATTTTAAAAATTACCAATGTTTATGGAACCACAAACTTGACGAATACAAAGATAGAACATTACGTACAAACGCTATAAAATCCTTAATTAGTAATTTAAACCTCGAAGTTACTGAAGAAGACATCAAACATAAAATAAAAAATATTAATGATCACAAATTAAACGGATTCCGAGACGCACGACTTCACCCGATTACATATTTAAAGTAAATAACAGATGAACGTTCAGTTCTTTATCATTCGCAGTTAGTCGTGTGAACATGGAATGAAACAAAAATGAACCATTCACTCGAGTGAATGTTCACTCGAGTGAACCGTCTGATATCACCTTTAATCTTACACGCAAAAACTACTGAATGGATTTGGATGAAATTTGGGATATAGATAGATAGTCTGAAATAACACATGATATTTTTATCCTGAGAAAATAACGGGATTGGGAACTACGAGGATGAAACCGGGGGTCGCTGTTATTAATCAATAATTAGATACTTATAAAACGTCATCGACACGCTCTTTTAAAATCAATACCTCTGGAAAACATGTAGTCCAGTAACTTTGTCGCCTGAAAGTGTGGAGTAGTATGCGTTAAATCCGGTAGATCTGATTTTTTGCAGACTTGTTTATGATGTTGGTATAATGATTAATCCAAGTTTGTGACCTCGAGCGCAAACGCAACTTTGTCAAAAATCGAAAAAACCGCGAAAAATCTTAAATTTAAAAAAAATTGGCGATGACAACCTTAAACGACTAGTTTTTAATCAATCTAGTCAATATGATACCAGACAATTCTAGTATCATATTGTAGCAAATTTAGTCTACTTTATCAACGCCATAAGAAAGTTTTTTCAAAAACTAGTCGTTTAGTCGTTTTTTTTTTTTTTTATCAACGTTTTTTCGTGTTTTTTTCGATTTTTCACAAATTTGCGTTCGACGCTCGATCGCGGTCACAAACTTGGATTAGTCATTAGGCCAACATCATAAACAAGTCTGCCAAAAATTAGATCTACCTGATTTAACGCATACTGTAATGTATAAAGTTACTGGACTAACGTTACTATGTTATGAAATGATGTGGTCAGTTAACAACAACAAGTTCAGCGCGACATTTGCGCAACGCGAAAAATCGCTTGAATACAGATTAAAAAAAGAAAGAAAAGAGATCCAGTTCAACGTACGTATTTGAATCACGTTAGAAGGAACACGATTATCCATACGTGTAGGTACAACTACAATTATTGCATATTTCGAAATAGAACACATAAGTTTTTCTTTAGCTTTTTTGTTTTAGCATTTAACATTTAACCTAAATGTCTTCTTGAATCTTGAAATAGATATAAAACATGTCTTTAAATACAAACTTAATAACTTAATTGCTATCTCATAGAGAAGAAGAGGATACTCGTATTCATGATAAATCTGTTTGCTTGACTAGACTTAATGTGAAAATTGGTTGTACCTATGTATATATTATGGATATTTATTACATAGTATTATTTTTATAATTTTGCCCAAAAACAACATACAGACCTATCTTATGAACCTTGATAATCCTACTAAAATTATAAATGTCAATGTATGGATGTTTGGATATTTGTTGCTCAATCACGTCCTAACGACACGTATGAACGGATCGGGCTGAAATTTGGAACACATATAGATTATCTATCACATATAGTCTGGAAGAACACATAGGCTACTTTTCATCCCAATAAAACCACGGGAACAACGGGAACGGGAACTACGCGGGTAACACCGCGGGGCACTGCTAGTAATTTATAATTGTAAATCACGTTGATATATGTACATTGCCTATATTTATAATCATGCAACATTTTTTACCATTTAGTCTAGTCAACAAGTGCTATTTAGGTCAAAAATTTTTCGCCTTCTCCTATCATTATGATTGAGGTGTCATTCGATTCGGAATTGAATCTAGACATTTTTTAAGAAAATTCGAAACCCGCTCGCAAAAATTGCAACAGTTATAAACAATTTAGTGAAAATAAAAAATAGTGTTTTGTTATTTGCCAATATGTCAATAACCATTCAAGATTCTTCCAATTTAAAAAGATATTCGATACATCGAGGTGATGAGGTGTTTGTACGACGCCGCTACGATGGCAGTTCAAATTCAAGACCAGCAGACAAAACAGATTCCTCTGCATCGAGGCGTGAGGATGTTATTTCCCCGAAATTGTTCTCAAACGCACTAGAGGATATGTTTAAGACGCTGGATTGGGTTGGACGTGGCCTAAATATCAACGGCGAGTACATCTCTCACCTACGATTTGCAGACGACATCGTCATTATGGCAGAGTCGCTGGAGGACTTGCAGTGGATGTTGGATGGCCTGGCTAACGCTTCTCAATGCATCGGCCTCCGGATGAATTTGGATAAAACCAAGGTCATGTGCAACGAGTTCGTTGCACCGGGGCCGATTGTCGTAAATGAAATCACTCTTGAAATTGTTAAGAAATACATTTACCTAGGGGAGACGCTCGAACTAGGTAGGAGCAGCTTTGAGAGTGAGGCCATGAGAAGAATCCAGTTGAGCTGGGCAGTATTTGGAAAACTTCGTCGAGTCTTCTCGTCACCCATCCCACAAAGTCTTAAGACAAAAATGTACAACCAGTGCGTTCTACCTGTTATGACCTACGGTGCTGAAACGTGGACACTGACAGTGAAAATGGTCCGAAAGCTCAAGGTTGCTCAGCGAGCTATGGAAAGGGCTATGCTTGGGGTTTCTCTGAGGGATTGCATCCATCATCAGCCCGTGTTCGTCCACTGCTGGACATAGGCCTCTCCTATAATACGCCACTCAGCCCGATCCTCGGTCTTACGTTTCCAACTGCCACCAGCTATCTTTCGTATATCGTCACTCCATCTGGTCTCTGGGCGTCCTACACTACGTTTGCCGATTCGCGGTCTCCACTCCAAAACCCGTCTACCCCAACGGTTATCGGGTCTGCGACAGATGTGACCGGCCCATTGCCACTTCAGTTTGCTAATACGCTGAGCTATGTCGGTGACTTTAGTTCTCTGACGAATTACTTCATTACGAATGCAATCCCTCAGAGATACTCCAAGCATTGAGGGATTGCATCCGCAATGAGGTAATTCGTCAGAGAACTAAAGTCACCGACAAGCTCAGCGTATTAGCAGACTGAAGTGGCAATGGGCCGGTCACATCTGTCGCAGACCCGATAACCGTTGGGGTAGACGGGTTCTGGAGTGGAGACCGCGAATCGGTAAACGTAGTGTAGGACGCCCTGAGACTAGATGGAGTGACGATATACGAAAGACGGCTGGTGGCGGTTGGAAACGTAAGACTGAGGATCGGGCTGACTGGCGAAATATAGGAGAGGCCTATGTCTAGCAGTGGACGATTACGGGCTGATGATGATGATGATGATGATGTAAAAGATATTCAAAAAGAAGAGAATATTTACTTAAAAAAAGTCCTGACTCTTGGAACTGTAGAGCCAATATTTATAACTTTTCTAGAGGGTTGAAAATACGCCCGAAAACGGTTGCTCCAGCTTTCGCCCCTCCGGACCTTGGTTGAATAACCATTATTTAAATCTATTAAATATGCAAATAAATAATTGAAAAAATTCAGGTGCTTGCAGGATAGATCAATGAACAATAATCCGTAGTTCACAACTTTTTTTCGCGATTTTTCAATAAGTTAATTAACATTTTTTTGCAGCACGAGCATAAACATTGTAATTGCGATAAATGTTAAACTATTAATCTGAGGGTGTTTCCTTTCGTGGAGTTATTCTTCAATGGTTTTAGTATAGGTTCCAGTTGGAAAAATAAAGAAAATGATATTTTTCGTTATGTTCGTTTTGTAAACTGGGAAACATTGAGCAAGAAATGTGTAAAATTCTCACGTGAAGGGAGAGGGGTTGTACAAAATCTCACCAAGGGAAGGGGGTATCGAAAATCGTGAAAATGACCTCACGTAATTTATGGATGCCCCCTAACATTAACGCTTATCCTTTCTATGAATGTCGATGCCATAATTACGAACACTATACGTCAATCGGTCTTAATCGATAACTCGATTAAAAAACACAAAAATGATCATTATGGTAATGACAATTCTATGTTTAAACACCAAAATCACAGATACCACCTGTTGCGTTAGCGACTCGCTGTATTACAAACAAAATAATATTTACATAAGTTTCCCCCAAAAATGCAATCGGACTCACCGCCTCGTCGATTAGGTTGATGATGATGATTCCTTTTGGTCTCTTTATTATTTGGATCAACACTTATAGTAAACAAAATTCCACGACACTTAGTTCAATTTACTTTGTATTTTAGTTTTTTAATGTAATTTATTTGCGCAAGAGCCGGCACACGTTGCCATATTTTTAAACAGTCTGTATAGTTCTATTTTCCGTCGCGCGGTGGAGCACGCGTGCGGGGTGTTCACGGGGATGTTTTTTGGCGGGAAGTTTGTAGTCCATGATGAGGTCCCTACATTTTCCCCCCACCGAAATCCAGGCATGGATTTCCCTGTTACAATCCAGCAATCTGTTTTGTATCGTAGATGAACAAAAGAAAGTAGATTGTGTAAGGTAGTGAATAAATGTTAAGAGTTAATAGTTCAGTTGTGTTGAGAGTGTAATTGTTATTAGAGTGGACTGTATGTTATTTGATTATAAATATATCTAGAAAAGAAAATAAATATAAATAAATGTGCATTAATATAACTTAAAACTATGGGTGGTAGAAGTTATATTACCGTGCAAAATTTAATTGTTTGTTGGCTCCTCGCTTGTAGGCTTAACTTTACCACAGGACGAATAAACTCGCCTGTTTTAGTGCGTAAGGTCACAACGCGTGTTATATTGTCAGGACCGGTATGTAATTTAGTGACTCTTCCTAGCGGCCACTGAAGGGGAGGTGCATCAGAATGTATCAAAACCAAATCCCCGACCTTCAGATTTCGACACCCACTGAACCACTTCTGACGTTCTTGAAGTGTGTGGAGGAAGTTTTTGCGCCACTGACGCCAAAATTGTTGAGCCATCTGTTGCACAGCTTGCCATCGACTGAGTCTATTAGAAGGAGTACTAGTTAGATCATATTCTGGGACTTCCAATAGTTCGCGGCCGATCAGAAAATGAGCTGGAGTTAAAACTTCGAACTCACTAGGATCCGTGGACAAGGCACAAAGAGGTCTCGAATTTAAAACCGCTTCAGCGCGTGCTAGTAAAGTGGTTAATTCTTCGAATGTCAAGGTTCGATTAGCGGTGGTTCGCTTTAATATATCTTTGCTGGACCGGATTGCTGCTTCGACTAACCCGCCAAAATGGCTCCCAGTGGGAGGATTTCGGAGAAACTGGATTTGACGCTTCATAAATGCACTAGACAGTTCCTCTGCGTTGGTTCGCAGAAACTGAGAAACTTCCGCCAAATGCTTACCAGCTGATACAAAATTAGTAGCATTATCAGAGACGATGGTGTGACAAAGGCCTCTTCTAGCAGTAAAACGGTCAAATGATGCTAAGAAGCATTCGGTGCTCAGCGAAGTTAAGGTGTCAAGGAATAGGGCTCGAGTGGAGCAGCAGACGTATGCAATCAAATAGGATTTGTATGTGCGAGCATTTCTGCGAACTGATTCCTTTGTTTGAAATGGCCCTCCAATATCGATCGCCACCGTGTGAAAGCTGTGACAGTCCTGAGTCCTGAACCTGGGTAATTGTCCCATAGGAGGTTGTATCGATGTAGGTTTGACCTTGAAACAGGCGATACATTTTCTAGTACGCAGTCGAATGACGTTACGTGCTGATACTATCCAGAATTTTTGACTCAGTATACTTTGCAGCGTACGGGGACCGACATGCAAGTACAGGGCGTGATAGTAATCGATTAGACGATTGGTGAAATTACATTTTTTAGGTAGTAACAAGGGATGTTTCTTGTCATAGGGTAGGTCAGCTAGTGAGAGCCTACCCCCCACCCTCAGGAAATTGTTTGAATCAACAAAAGGGTTAAGTTTTAACAATGATTGCTGGGGCTTTTGTCCTTTTGAAAGAGCAGAGATGTCTTCACTAAAGTGGTGAATTTGAACTGACTTGATTATAGTCAAACGTGCTTGTTTTAAGTCTCTGAGAGAAAGCTTTGTACGCTTCTGTGTAGGCATGCGACAATTGTGAATGAATTTCTGTATCCAGGCTACCACATTCACCAATTTTTCATAATTCGAGTATTTCTCAGAGAGGTCGTATATCAAATTAGATGGTTCTGTAGTAGTAATCATCACCTTTAACTCATTTGAAGATTTGAGTTCTGGAACTTTCTCATCTCTAAATTCGGTTATAGATCGAACAGGCCATGGCTCGCTGGACAGCCAGCTGGGGCCGTGGAGCCATTCAGGCATGCCGAGCAGCGTTGATGGAGAAGCCCCGCGTGAGAGAATGTCAGCACAAACATTGTCCTCACCGCTGACGTGCACAAAATTCTCGCTGGGAATAGTGTCCAGTATTTTAGTCACGCGGGTGGCCACAAATGTTTTGAGTTTGTAGCTTGGCATATTGAGCCACGCTAAAACTACTGACGAATCAGTGAACAAAAATTGTTCATTGACTGTAATGGACCGCTCTCGTAGTAGAGGTACTACATATTTTATTAGTTTAGATAGTAAATGAGCGGCCATGAGCTCGAGACGAGGGACAGAGATGGTTTTCAAAGGAGCTACCTTAGATTTCGCAAGCAGAAGGCTAATCTTGCTGTCACCGGAATCAGTTCTAGTGTAGAGGTACACCACTGCCGCGTATCCGAGAGTGGAAGTGTCGCAGAAACCCAAAACACGACAGTAGGTACTATTTAGTACCGTGACATGTCGCTCGAGTCGAAACTGGGACAGTAAAGGAAGTTCTTCTACGAATTTGAGCCATTCTGATTCCAGATTACTAGGCAAGCGCGAGTCCCAGCCAAGTTCTGGAATAGTCCAGAGTCTCTGCATAAAGTGTTTGCAGAAAAATATGCAAGGCGCGACAAAACCAAGTGGATCGAACAAACGCCCGATGAGCGAAAGCACGGTTCGCTTAGTTACGTCTTGTCCCATGGGTACACATTTAAATGTAAAGCAGTCATTGGCAGGCAACCATTGAAGACCTAGAACTTTGAGCGACAAATCGTCATCAAATTCTATTGGTGTTTCTCGGGATTCCTCCGGCACTGCCTCTAAAATGCGAGGGCAATTGGAGGACCACTTGCGGAGGTCAAACCCTGCACTTTCGAGTAGAGCTCGTAATTCTTTTTGTAGATGAAGGGCTGCGTCAACGCTAGGCTCAGACCAGAGTAGGTCATCCATAAAGAAACCTGTTTTCAGCACTTTAGATGCACACGGGTACATGTGTGCTTCGCTATCTGCCAAAGTATGAAGCACCTTAATCGCCAAGTAGGGACTGCTTGCTACACCGTAAGTTATTGTATTAAGCTCATACACTTTGACTGGCTGATCAGCTGAGCTACGCCATAGGATATGCTGATAAGGCCGTTGGTCTTTGTGTATTAAAGTTTGACGGTAACATTTGCAAATGTCAGCCGACATACACACAGCGTGAAGCCGAAAATTAATAAGAATTACATTTATATCCGCCTGTAGTTTCGGACCCGCTAAGCACACGTCGTTAAGTGATTTCTGGTTCGTAGTACAACTTGAAGCATCAAAAACGCACCTATATTTCGTGCTAGTACTCGAAGATTTAATAATACAAAAGTGCGGAATCAAATATTTTGAATCGACATCTTGCATTTCACCCAAGCAAGACATGTGCCCTAGAGATTCGTACTCTGACATAAATTTGTTGTATTCGGATTTTAAGTGAGGATCACGTTTAAGGCGCATCTCTAAATTATTAAGTCTGCGCAGGGCCATATGTCGGGAATCTCCGAGACTACAGTCCGGCCGCATCGGGTACTTCACTATATACCTACCGGTTTCAGGGTCACGGCTGTGATCGCGATCAAACATTTGCTCAGCCAGTACATCGTCAGGCTTCAGCTGTGGCGCTGACGGTATGTTCTCAATTTCCCAGAAAGAGTGCATAACGCGGTCTAAATCAGTAGCACTTGAAAACCCGGAAAAGGTCGTACCGGAGGGGGCGTTGACCTTTTCGCTAGGTTGATCCAAGTTGACCTGGCCGGCAATCACGTATCCGAAAATTGATTTTAATGCCACGGGCATTCCGGACCGCTCGGGAATAATTTTATCACCGCAGTAGATATAAGGAAACAAATCTCCTCCTATTAACATGTGCACAGGGGCGCAGTGATGAAATACAGGGTCCGCGAGATCAAGATGTCGATATTGATTCAGCACTTCGATAGGTAACGATACAGTAGGTAGATTACCCGCAATATTAGCGACGATGACAGCGTCCGTGAACAAAACCGGCAATGTATCGGTACGCGGTTTTATTGCACATGTTGTTAAGCCGTAGTGTTGAACGTGATTCCCGCCTAAGCCTATAGGTTTGAAATTGCACTTACGGCGCGATAAACCCAATATTTTAGCACAATCTTGTGAAATATAGCTTGTCATGGCGCCACTATCGATTAGGCATCGTACGGGGTGGAATCGACCCCATGAGTCTCGAACGTGAATAATAGCTGTTCCGAGAAGAACAGTTTGCTCAGTAGAACAGGTGAGAGTGACCACATTTGCCTGCTCCGAAGACTGGTTCATATGGAGGCTGCTGTGGTGACGCTCATTGCACACGGTGCATGTAAAGTTAGACGGACACTCAGCAGTGGTGTGAGTGTCGCGCAAACAATTTTCACACAGCCCTAACCCTTTGACCTTTTCGGTGCGTAGGTGAGGAGTGAGCTGTTTATATGTGAAACATCGATAAATAGCGTGTGGCTTTCCACAACACGGACAAGCGTTGGATTTCGGCGATTCGACAACGGCGTTGCCCCGGTTGGCCACAGCGGCTGACGCAAAACTCGGTTTTTGCTTAAATGACTTGGTCATTTCATTACTTTTATTAATAAACTGCTTAGTCGTAGTCGCAGTCGACAATTCCAGAACGCGCGATTGTTTTTCCACAAAGTCGAGTAGTTCCCGGACAGTAGGTATGTCACCGGGCAGCTTTGTCTGTTCAAACTCACGGCGGGTCACTGGATCGAGGTTACGAATAGCCATTTGAAATAATAAGAAAGAGGATAAATCCGGTAACTTTAGTTGTTCTAATGCGGTAATATTTTCCTTGAAAGTTTGAAGAAAATTATTAAGATTTACCGCTGACTCTTGAGTAACAGCCTTGCATGTGAACATCTTCTCGACGTAGGACGCGGCGAGCGCGCGACGATTGTCGAACCGAGATGTTAATGCATTCCACACTATAGAATAGTTATCGGCTGTGACCGGCATCGATTTAACTATAAGCAAAGCCGGGCCGTTAGTAACAGAAGCAATTAGGTAGTAAAACTTCTCGATGTTACTAATACTCGCATTCTCATGAATTAAACTCAAGTATGTATCTCGGAAAGTGATCCAGTTTTCAAGTTTTGAATCAAATTTTGGCAAATGTAACTCGGGTAGTTTAACTGATCGTCTATTGTTACCACTGTCTATATGTATGCTGCGTTCGGTGGACGAAGACTCTGGCGTAAGGCTGGAGGCAGCCGTGCAGATAGCATAATATAATTCATCAAATGCATCGATTTCATTGTACGCAGGAATGTAGTTAGGTATATGTAATCTACTTATAGAATTTACTTCTTTCAAACTTTGATTGTATTCTTTACGTAAACTTGGCAGGTCTTGTAATCTAGCCTTAAAAACAGGCTCTAAAGCAGGTGTTGTTGGTAATTGTTTAGACATATCGTACAACTTTTGTAAACGTAAAAAACACATCTCTTTTGAAGTCAGGTGAATTTGCAGCATCTTGTCGACTTCCGAAGGCGGAGGGTCGTTTGATGCAGCAGTCAAAATAAGTTTTTTTGCACGTTCTGCCATAGTGAAAGGTCACTAAATAACTTTATAGAAACAAAAAGTTGAAAACTCAATTAAAAAACGATATGTAGGTAGGTACTTAAATAAATTCAATATAATGCGTAAAACTATTATGTTTGGCATATATCTTCACCTAACACCCAAAGTTCCGATACGTAACAATAGTAAGTACGTGAAAGTAATTGATGCTTGATTTGTGGTAAATAGATAAATATGGCAGCCAACTTGGCGCTTATGAAAGTTGCTAAAATATCGTAAATTAGTGAACAAGTGTATAGATTACTGGTTCTAACAGGGTAATCCGTGGCCGATGGACCAAAATGTTGCGTTAGCGACTCGCTGTATTACAAACAAAATAATATTTACATAAGTTTCCCCCAAAAATGCAATCGGACTCACCGCCTCGTCGATTAGGTTGATGATGATGATTCCTTTTGGTCTCTTTATTATTTGGATCAACACTTATAGTAAACAAAATTCCACGACACTTAGTTCAATTTACTTTGTATTTTAGTTTTTTAATGTAATTTATTTGCGCAAGAGCCGGCACACGTTGCCATATTTTTAAACAGTCTGTATAGTTCTATTTTCCGTCGCGCGGTGGAGCACGCGTGCGGGGTGTTCACGGGGATGTTTTTGGCGGGAAGTTTGTAGTCCATGATGAGGTCCCTACACCACCGGCCAATTAATTAAATGACAAATTAATGAAGTTGGACGGTATAAGAACAATACATCTAAGCACCTCGTCTATATATAAGTTATCTGTTGGTAGGTAGTATAATTTGTTTAAAACAAGTAAAAGAATTTGAATAACTTAACAATTATGAAAATCCTTCTCAGTATTTTTGTTTTGGCGTTATTGTGCGACCATATAAAAAGCGAGTGTTGTGGTTCTTATAAAATTGTTTACGCCATGAGGCTTGGAGACCGCTGCGAAGACGTCCCCGGGGGCTCCTTGGCCGACTTGGTCAGCCTCACCTGTCAAATAAACGTGTGTTACGACGGACTGATCCACGATGGCACTTACTGCGGGCAAGGTCCCTGCAATATATTTGGTTGCAACTGCGATGGAGGATGCTTCAGAGGAAACCCGGCGCATCCAGAGAGCCCCTTCGAAAACTTTATGGACAATTACTCAGATATTGTGGACAGAGCGCAACTTGCATGAGGTCCATGGAACAGTTGTATTGTTTTTAAAACTGAACCGCATAGCTTGTACCGCGGCACACTGAAGTTGAAATGAGAATATACCTGAACATGCTAGCTGTGTTTTTTATACATAAACCCATTCTAGAATACCTACATAAACTATTTCAAAGTATACCTTAAAACTTTCCGAGGAGTTACATACATACGTATCAAAAAATGTCAAATACCTAGTCGAAGAGAATAATTTCACCTACAATGACTAGCGCACCTAAGATTGCAATTTGGAGATTGGTATAACGAATTAATTCACAAATTGTGTGCTCATATTCTTTTCTACACTTATATAATAAAGAAGAAATATTTGATTGTTTGTTTGTTTGCATTGAGTAGGCTCCGAATCTACCAGTACCTAGTTTTCCAAGAATTCTTTCACCTTTAGAATCATACTGTGATGAATATAGGTTACTTTTCTAAAAAAAATGGGGATCCACATGAAAACTTAGATAAAAGAAACTAAGGTGTGGAAAAATAATATGTAATAAAATAAACAATTTAAAAAAAAACCCCGACTAAAAAACAACAGACACAAACACTACAAAGACCAAAACCAGATTGACAAAATAAAGTATGTACAAAACATTACTACATAATAAGCTGAAAGTCTAAGTTAAATATCTTATACATTTAAACGAGCAATTCTTGTACCTATATAAATATGTATATATATATAAATATATAATCTGAATCTCGGAAACGGCTCGACAGATTTTCATGAAATTAAATATGCAGGGGATTTCGGGGAGGATAAATCGATCTAACTAGGTCTTATTTAAAAAAAACGCATATTATGCGCGTTTTCAGGCAATGAAAAACTGTCACATTAGACATTAGTATGTGAAGGTAAATTTCGCCGCGTGACGCGACAGCATAATTAGCTCAGACGGGAAGTCGGGCGCTCAAAATAGCGGACACGAATTAGTAGCTCCGGGTTCGAATCCAGGCGGGTTCTCTTTTTTTTTTCAATTCGATAAGAAAATCTATTTCTTGGAGTCTTTTATCTGTAGGTATCTAAGTATATTTAGTATTTAAACCGAGCAAAGCTCGGTCACCCAAGTACTATTACATTATGTTGGGCGGCAGGCGGCACCCATTTGTAAATTATTTTTCATCCCACCAGCTCGGAAAGAGTACTTTTGCTCCTCGATATCAGGGCGCAAAAGTCGTTTTTACCCTCTAGAGGTTAAAGTAAATTTGAATTTAGAACATCGTGTGTACTGAGGTTTTGAATTCAAAACATAATTAAACCTATTTATTTCTACCTCCTTGGTGCCGAATTCATCAGACATTTATTTTTAATTTGTTAAAACTCATACTCGGAACCTCTTTGGTGTACTTTTTTTTTAATGCTTTGCGCGCAATTTTCTTTTCACGTATGGAGGATAGAGGTAAAGAATGTTATTTCATATGACAAAACATTTTGAAATGCTATGAATGAATAAATTGTAATCGAATTGAAGTATGCCGAGTTGCCGAGTTAAATAATTAAATATTATTGACTACTAAAATAGTAACTAATAGATAATTTCAACTACTTGTGTACAGTACAAAATAATGTAGTAAATTTAACATCAAATAAATAATTACTATTTTGAGAAAACATGAAGGTACAATATATTTTGAAGTCAAAACTTCTTTTGGCGCGCCAAAGACAGATTTTTCGTGGGCTGTCAATTTAGCGTCACGCTCGGGAATGATAAGAAATCTTCGGGTAAACTCGTGACCATAGCCAATGGCCATCTAGAAATGCCTCAGCCTTTCCCATTGGCCATTTAAAAATGTGTCAGCATTTCTAGATGGCCATGCTCATAGCCACGCCCTCTGGTTTCACACGCGTAGTTTCCAAAATAAAAATCAAATTCTGAGTTATAAGTTACCACTTCTATCATGCGCGGCTCCAGGGGGGGGGTCACGGGGGCATGACCCCCCCCAAAATCATATACCTGGCCACTCAGAAAGTTTATAAGACACTTGTAATTATTTTGAAAACTTCGATTATTTAAAAGTATAAATACAACTGTTCGATTTTCAAATTTCCCTCCGCATTTTTATGAGAGCTAATATATATTTTTTGCATTATTAAAAAATAGATATACGTCGAGAACATTTTCGTGCTATGATTTTTTACGATTTCAAATGTGGCTTAATTCAATTCATTTATTCGAACCATAAATTCATAAGAACACTTGGTAACGTCAATAACAAAAAGGCAAAGAATCCGTGTACATAATAAGATAAAATAACAATGTCAAAATGTATAAAGCGGCTGTAAAGGAGCCTCGTCAATCAAATGCAGCTGTAAAAAGGCTTTGTCAAAGACAAAATAATTAATACATAGGTACAGTGTACAGATACTACATGAGTACAAACAATGTTCCATCAAAAGTTTTATAAATCTATTATTTTACCTTATTACAAGATTCTAGTTTCGACACATTTCTCTTGCATACGTTACTTACATCTTTAACAAAGTCATCTATATTATAATATGCCTTGCTCAATAGGTAGCTTTTTATTTCATTTTTAAACTTTGTTTCATTAAGACCTTCGACTTGTGCAGGGATTGCATTATAGAAGCGAATACCATTACATTTGAAAGAGTTTTTTGTTTTCTGAAGTCTGCACTTAGGAAATACAATTTTGTGTTTATGGTGCGCTTTTGGATTCAGATCAGTTAGTTTCTTCAGTCGACTTCGATTTTTTCTTACATACATTATACATCCATTAATTAAAACCTGACGAGTCATTTGATCGACTTCGAATTAGTTTTATGGATGAAGGACCTTCAAAAGCAACCATCTACCGCTGGTATAGCGAGTTCAAACGCGGTCGTTTTACTTTGGGGGATGAACAAAGGAGTGGTCGTCCTACGACGGCTGTCACCGAAGAAAACACTTTCTTCGGTGACAGCTGGCAGTAAAAAAAAAAATTCAAGAAAACAGACGCATTACGTACGAAGAGATTCAGCGTACTCTGCAGATTGGTTCAGGAAGTGTTCACAAGATTTTGCACGAGCACCTTCGCGTAAGGAGGATAGTTTCTCGCTGGGTGCACAACGTCACCTAAGCTCAGAAGCAGGCCCGTGTGGATTGGTGCCGTAATATGATACAAAAATTTGATGCAGGCTCGTCACGGCGCGTTTACGACATTGTGACAGGTGACGAATCCTGGATTTATCAATACGATCCAGAAACAAAGCAGTCGACAGTTTGGCTGTTTCAAAATGAACCAACACCTACGAAAGTGAAGCGATCGAGGAGCGCAAGGAAAATTTTGATCGCTAGTTTCTTCACTTTGACGGGGTACCTAATTTCAATTCCACTTCGAGACCAAAAAGTATCAACGCCGAATGGTCCAGCATAAAATGCTAGCCAGATCTGCAATGAGAAACAAGCGACCGAACACCGGGCTCCGCGGGGTCCTTCTTCACCACGACAACGCGCCCGCGTACTCTGCGATCAAAACGAGGGACTTCCTGGACTCCACACCGGTCAGAGTCTTGGGGCACCCTCCTTATAGTCCTGATTTGGCTCCGTGTGATTTTTTTTATTCCCTAAAATTAAAAATCAGCTCAAAGGGATACAGTTTTCATCGGCGGTAGACGCGCTAACAGCGTTTGAGAAGGCCGTAGAAGAGGTGTCTGCGGAGGACTGGAAAAAATGTTTTGAAAATTGGTGAAAAACGCATGAAACTTTGTATAGAGGCTGGTGGAGAGTTCTCCGATGGAGAGAGGCGGGTAAAATTGTGGGGCGCTACTAGTAAAGTCTTTTTTACTCGATTTATTGTATTTCTACTCGTGACCCCCCCCCCCCCAAATCTGAGGTTGCGTACTGGTGACCCCCCCCAAAATTCGAGGCTGGGACCGCGCCTGACTTCTATCGGCAGTGCCTATATAGTAATATTTTTCTTTCATGAATTCTGAATAGTACGTTTATTAATTTCCTTTAAAATGTACCTTGATGCAAATTTTACGCTACTATAATTTAATTCGTTTGGGCGGACACTTTTTCATGTACACATGAAACTCCTTACCTCAATCGGTCAACTCTCCATATTTTCACGTCATATTTTTATTGTTAAAACCATGGCTAAATAAACTTAAGTTTAAAACTTATAAATTAAATACAAGTGAAAAACCGAAATTCCATAATTATAAGTAATTCTAACGACCAAGAAGTTTATTTAACGCCAACAGAATCGACTGAAACTGAAAATGCGCAAAGCGTTTAGTAATTTCCTCGCTAGGGGGGGGATGAAAAATTACGTGTTACACTCGAGTGCAAAGATTTTTCACCTTGTGCCCTTTTGATTCCCTTGCTACGCTCAGGATTCTAATTTTTGAATCCCTCGCTACGCTCGTGATTCAACTTTAGAATCCTTCGCTTGCGCGGTCATCAAAATTGAGCACGCGGTTAAAAAGCCACTTTGCACTCTTGTATAACAAATAACTATTTTCTTTAGAAAATGTATGGGTCCCGCCTGCCACCAAACATAATGTAATATATTTAACTTAGACTTTCAGCTTATTATGTAGTAATGTTTTGTACATACTTTATTTTGTCAATCTGGTTTTGGTCTTTGTAGTGTTTGTGTCTGTTGTTTTTTAGTCGGGTTTTATTATTTTTTTAATTATTTATTTTATTTTGTACTTTTTAGTTTTCCTTTCGGCAGTCTCCTATGAACGAAAGCGTGTACGTGTGTAAGCGTTTACATAATAGTTGACTAATTGTACCACTTAAAGTTAACCATGACGACTAAAACAAGGAATCAGACACTGAAAGAAGCTGAAAATAGAATTAAAGAAATTACTTTCGAGTTAAAAAAATCACAGGATCTCAACATAAAGTTAATGAAGGAACACGATGAGTTTTCTGAGGATTATAAGAACCTCATGGCTCAAAACTCTAGTTCAAAAGAGCAGCTATCAGAAAAAGAAATAGAACTCGACAAGGCCGTATTAGAGAAACAAGAGATAATCAATTTATTCGAAGAAAAATCTACAGATATCTGTGCATACGAAGAATCCCTTACGATAATACGCATGCACGAAACGAATGCTGCTTTGTTTGGACAGTTGCAACGTAACGCACAGGAAGAACATGACAAAATAGTGATTCAATTAACAGAAGAATTGAATAATTTAAGGAAACAAATATTAACATTGCAGAATGAGATAATACAACTAAGAATTGAAAGTGGTAGTCAAGTGACCATAGAAATACAGGATTCTGAAAAATGTAAGAGAAGCGAAAAATCCTTGAAAGAACCTGTTGATCTAGATGAAAATGCCGTACACGCTGATCTTACTTCAGCTAAAACGACAAAGAAACAAAACCGTTTTCATAATAAAAGTGTAAGCAATGAATTTAGAAAAGGTATTGAACAAAAACCAACAAATATAATGAACGCAGAAATCTCAGAAAAAGAAACAAAAATATTAATATTTTGTGATAATTTTGGCAAGGGTTTGGCCGAATATATGCTACGTAATTCATCAGAAAACATATCAATAACATCGATATGCAAACCAGGAGCTGAACTAGCGACTGTAATAAGTGATTTTGAATCAATGACTAATAGCCTTTCAAACGGTGATACCATTATTATAATTGTTTCCAATCCTATTAACTACAGTTTAGATATTATAAAAAAATTAAAAACAAAATGTAAAACTAAGAATTTTAAATTACAGTTGTCTACAATACCATACATTCATGGTCATGCAGTGAATAGCAATACTTTTAATAATACAATTTATTTTCTTAACAAAGAGATTTATAAAATTGTAAGTCGGACGTCTTACATGTCACTTATTGACATAAATGTCTTTAAATGTGTTAAAAAGTGTATGACATTTTCTAACAAATTAACTCATAATTTTATGAATTTTTTGCAAAATCAAATTGTTCAGAATTTAACATATGAAAAGAATAGGTACAATAATTTAATTGTATTAACGCCTAATAATGAAGTAGAATTAAAATGTACAGCTACAAATGCAGTCTCGTCAGAAACTAATAAAACATGTTTTTTAGAAACATCAGACCGTTTAAAACTTCAAACCTAGTGTGTCCTTTCAAACCTTGTCCTGTCAAACCTTCAAACGGAGTGTATCCAGAATGAAATAACAGTAATACATCAAAATTGTAGAAGCCTCCAAAATAAAATGTTGTCACTCCATAGTTTTACTGCGATATATAAACCAGATGTATTAATACTATCGGAGACATGGCTAAACAAGAATAATGTAGATTACATTGCCTTACAGGGATACCACCACTCTAATTGTTATTTTAGAAAATCTCGTATTCATGGTGGTGTCTCAATATTTACAATTAATACACTTAAGACAAAACCTATCTTAGAAATAGATAACTTAACAGTAGAATACCACTGCGAACTAGCCGCAGTAGAAATAAAAATAAAGAGAAAGATTGAAAGATTGAAATTATGTCACACTTAGATAAACATAATGCATTGTCAGATACTCAATACGCCTATAGAAAGGGTAAATCAACTACAACTGCTGCACATGTTTTTATAAATAAAGTTATAACATCCCTTGATGAAAGATTGAAACTTGCAGCTATTTTCATAGATTTATCGAAAGCTTTCGACTCGGTTAATCACGAACTTTTAATAAACAAACTAAAAGTATACGGAATGAAAGGTAAATTCGTGAAATTGATAGAATCGTTTTTGACCGATCGTCAGCAAATAGTAGAAATTAAATCAAATGGAAAATCAGTTAGATCTGCACCACAAAAACTAAATATTGGCGTGCCTCAAGGTTCCTCTTTTGGAAATACAATGTTTCTCTTATTTTTAAATGATTTGGCTTATTTAGAATTACATGGAGAATTAATTCAGTATGCCGATGACACTACAGTCATTGTTTCTAGTAATAATATGGAAGATTTGATTGAAAAAATTGCATGGAATATGAAAATGTTGAGTAATTGGTTTAATATGAATGGAGTTAACTTGAATTCGGAGAAAAGTAACATTATGGTATTTAATGCAGTATCTCCAAAACAACCAATAGTAACTATTCCTCAAATAGATGATGCAAAGTGGTTGAAAACCACTACTTTGGTTAAACTTCTTGGATTCGAGATAGATTCTGCTTTAACTTGGAAAACGCATATAAATACTACCAGTAATAAGATGTCTCGAGGGATTTACGCATTAATTCAATTGCGACCAATGGCAACAAAATGCTACCTGAAGGAAGTTTATTACGCGTATATACATTCAGTTATGACGTACGGTATGATATTATGGGGTAATTCTACTGATAATGAGCGCATCCTGAAAATGCAAAAACGTGCCATAAGGGTTTTAGTACAAGCAAAATATAGAGAATCATGCCGAGAACTTTTTAAGAGTCTGGGGATTTTGACTTCAGTATCGGTATACATTTTTGAAGTAATAAAATATGTTCGATCAAATCTTCATCTTTATCAGACTCGTGGTGATTATACACATTTAAACTTTCGACACAAAAATAATTTGTTACATGTGAAGCATAGGTTGCACTTGTCTACAAAAAATCCTATTGTGATAGGTCAGCAACTCCATAATAAACTGCCAAATTGTATAAAAGATTGTGCATCAGACAATGCGTTCTATCAAAATGTAAGAAATCTGCTTCTGTCGAAAACCTTGTATAAAGTAGCAGAATATATGAAAAACAAATACGATGACTATAAAATAGTAGTTTGTTTTATTAACGAAAAATGAGTATCTATGATTATAATTCACTCATTTATTCATTTTCTTAGGTTTGCATTTTAACAATTTGATTATAATTATTATTGTATAAAACATCCATTGACGAAGATTACGCTGGTAATTTATGTTAAATTTTTTTTTTTTTTTTAATGTTAAATATTTTTTCCACCGAAAGCCCTTAAACAGCTTTTATAACCGAAGTGATTATTCCAAATGTATGGAATTTATGTATTAAATAACATGACGATCAAAAATTAATGTATGTATTTCAAAATAATTGATGTGATTAATAAGTCTCTTGATGTGAGTATTTCAAGAGTACTCACAGTACAAATGAATGAAGTTATTAATTGTAAATCTGACGAGGCTATAAATGTAACTTATATTATTATAACAATAGTAATGTATGTATTCAATGTATGCCAATAAAAATATCTTATCTTATCTTATCTTGTAGTTTTATTGCCTTTGTAAATGTAGCAAAAACTGATTGGTAAGTAGGTACTTACTTTTGAACTTTTGATGGCGTGTCAAACAAAACAGAAATGAAATTACCAAGATTATGGCATTTAACTACACAACATGTATACATATTTGTAATGGTCTTTAAATTCCCTTTATTTTGATGGCCTACTCGATATGCTAGATAAAAATATTTTTTTCAACTAAGTATTTACTTACAATTTTGCGCCAAAAATCGACTTTGTTGATTTTTTTATTTTATACCCATCTAAGAACACTTGGGTAATTGAGACAAATGTAACGATATATGAATAGTCGAAATCCATCCAGCCGTTTGGAAGATACGTGGGAATAAAGAAATTTACAAACATACAAGATACGGGCGAAAAACATAACCCTTCTTTCAGTCGGGTAATAACGCTAGTACCTAATGTCATAGTAAAGTCTCCATAGACCATATTTTTTTCTGAGTTCGTCCTATTCACGTGTTTGGGTCACCGATTCCAAACACTTTGCGCTTACAAGTATTCATTTTTTTTTGTCATTCTCAGAAAAGCAAACATTATCGTCAATCGAGAGATCTTATTTTTATGAGTTACACGTGAGATGAACTCTAAAGTTATTTAACTCAACGAGACAATTTTAAACTTTATTGCTTTTATAGCAAAAAGCACTAAGTAGAGGTGATAAACATGTCAAATTTGTTATTTTGAGCTTTGGATAAATACACAAAAAATATAACCCACTTCGGGTTATATTTTTTGTGTGGATTTTGGAATGCGCATGCGTTGTTTGGAACACTTCTAGATGATTAGGTATTTTTTATAACCAAGGACTGGCGCCATACTGAATCCATGGAAAAGGAATGCGGTTGAATGATGCTGGCTTTATATACTTAGTATATAAATATTATATGTGACAAGATATTATTTAGTGTAATTAAGTTTATTAAGACTTATTCTTTTGTTTACATTACTTCACATAAGCACAATGGTCAAATACAATAAGCACATATTCGGATAGAATGATTAATGTTTATGAAATCTATATACTTAACATAAACTAATAAATTGAGTATAGACAACATTTTCAACAGACATATCAGCGATAACAATTGGCATGTTATATTATTGCCAGACTTAAAGGGTCTATAATATAAATAGATATGTAAATATCGCTGGTCATTTCCCATACAATACTAAACTAAGGAAACTGACCCCAAACCAAGCAAAGCCTTACGGTGGAACCCAGATGGCTGATATAATGCTTATATATTTTTAAATGCATACTCATTATACATAGAAAGTACCCAGACGTGGTACTAACATTTATAAAATACTAATCACATCAATATCACTGTGTGGGAATCCAACCCACGATCCACGGCTTCGCAGGTAGACTAGCTACCTACTAAGTTATTAGGTCAGCCATATGGCAAACAAAGACATGGCAAAAGTTGGATCCGCACCCTAACGGGGCATTCAAGGATTTTTTATGTACACTTTTAAAAACTAT
This sequence comes from Ectropis crepuscularia, assembly GCA_963693475.1. Lineage (NCBI taxonomy): Eukaryota > Metazoa > Arthropoda > Insecta > Lepidoptera > Geometridae > Ectropis > Ectropis crepuscularia. The sequence goes on from OY856355.1 coordinate 1,672,062, forward strand.
TTTCAGTAACCTCGCAATGGAGTCATAAGGGGTGGCGTGGGTGCATGGACCCACCTCTTTGATTCGGATGGACCTGTCAGCGGCTTTAGGGTGTGGCCTGTGAAAACCCAAGGCGTTTTACAAAAGGATCCAGGAAGACGGCGGAGGGGGCAGTCAGAAAATTGCCGTGAAACGAGGCGCACCTATTTCTTTCACGATTATTTTGAGTTAAAAAGAGTCTATTTTTCACCATGTAACGGCGCGTACGCATTTTTCGTAACGTAATGCTATGTAAACTTTATTATGTATTTCTGATGTATTCTAGAGATCTATTTTGTTCAAAGGCGTTTGGATGAGTTTTCTTTTAAGATAACAGAGTTTTTCTTCTCCCTTAGAGCAACGGATGTTGAACGCATTAGAACGATCTTAGGGAATAAACATACGAATATACGAAAAGCAGTTGAAATTATAATTTTGTGTTTTAATTTTGTAATCTAAGTTCCAATTGGAAATGGTAATATCTTGTCACAAAATGCCTACTAAGTTATACTTCATCTTATTGCACATTCACTTTCGCATCTTGCTGCATTTAATATTTGAGTCTGTGTATATTTATTTGTAAAAACGCTGTCTAATAACCTGATGTTACGTGCGACATATTCCTGTCGCTAATGTCAATACATTAGCCACAGGAAGAATAGGAAATCGACCCTTCAGATCGTTGGAGTTAGTTAACTCTTGTCATATATCGCAGCTCACGATATCCACGACCATGCAATTGTTAACAGTAACTTCATAGTCACTGCTTGCAGAACCCGGATAAGGCCTGCTAGGAACTGTAACATAATGGCTACGGGAAGACTCAAATAGGTGAATTCTCAGGCTTGTTTGTATATATATTGAATATCATTCACTCCGCGTTGGTTGCGGTCTTCTTACTCCCGGATTGGGCGTGAGATCTCAACTGCGTGCGTCGGTCTTTTAAGACAAATATGTATTATAAAAGGGGCCTATATGGTGACCCTATAAGGTCACACCTTTCGAGGCGGGCCGGGCCGAAGCAAAAAGCACGAGACACAAACCCCACCACCTAACCCGATCTTAAGGCTTTGATGACCTAGCTTGTGAGAAGGGCCGGGCCGAAGCAAAAGGCTCGAGACACAAAACCTTCCATCTACCCTGATCGTAAAGCTATGAAATGACTTGATAAGTCAAATAAAGAAGGACGAGGCAGATGATTTCTCTTATCACCTAGAGTTTGCGAATGTTTTATTGGATTTTTTGTAATGTCTTATTAGATTGTAATCAATCGAACAACACCGATAAAGTTTCATACTAAAATTTGCCAACGCTATCTTTATTCTTGCTCGCGGTAAAACTTTAAGCATACAATCGAGAGTATGTCTTAGCTGGCCTCACAGTAGTTAAAGCTTGCACTCAGTTGATAAGCGGATCACTCTGAAGAGATAGCCTGTGCTCCTGTCAGTGTCACGGTTCGCCTGGCGGAATCACGACTTTAAGGAGGCCCAACCAGCGCAAGTCTAGAACTTCCACCTGAGTTCTTCCCATTTTTTTAGTTTTCTTTTATCTCAACGGCAGAACCTCAGTCGTACTGGACTGAGGTTCTGAGGACTGAGGACTGGACATTGTTTTGAGAGCAACAAGTAAGTTAAGTACAATTGGTAAGTTCAATAACTTAAAAGGTGGTAAACTCATTTTAGTCCAATAACAGTTCCGACACACTACGCTACAGACACTATTTTTATACCAGACACAAAATATGTACAATACAGTTAGCAATATCATATTTATGTAACTACAACAGTTATTTATATCACAAAAACTAAGTAGGTACTTATTCAGGTTAAGATATGCAATTATAATACCGGAAAAAACTAGGCATCTTGATATTGTGTCTTGTCTTGAAACACAAATAGGTACATAAGTAGAGCATTTTTGTACGATTAAGGACACAGTAGGTACCTGGGTGTCCGAGCTTTGCTCGGTTTAAATACTAAATATACTTAGATACCTACAGATAAAAGACTCCAAGAAATAGATTTTCTTAAAAAAACGAATTGAAAAAAAAAGAGAACCCGTCTGGATTCTAACCCAGAGCTACTAATTCGTGATCGCTATGAGCGCCCGACTTCCCGTCTGAGCTAATTATGCTAGCGCGTCACGCGGCGAAATTTACCTTCGCCTTCTAATGTCTAATGTGCCAGTTTTTCATTGTCTAAAAACGCGCATAATATGCGTTTTTTTTTAATAAGACCTAGTTAGATCGATTTATCGTCCCCGAAATCCCCTGCATACATAATTTCATGAAAATCCGTCGAGCCGTTTCCGAGATTCAGATTCTATATATATATACATATTTATATAGGTACAAGAATTGCTCGTTTAAAGGTATATATAAGATTTAATAAATAAAGTGGCCAAGTGCGAGTTGGACTCGCCCATGAAGGGTTCCGTTGCAGCAAGTAACATAATATACATAGTACACATAGTTCTTGTAATTCGTTGTAACTTTGATCGAAGTTTTAATAATAGTGTATTTATGACGTACTAAAAAAAACTACGCATCAGATCGAGTTCAAACCAATTTTCTTTGGTAGTTTGCATGGTCATGTACATCATATATTTTTTTAGTTTTTTCATTCTCTTACTTTAGAAGTTAGAGGGAGGGGGACACACATTTTAACACTTTGGAAGTGTCTCTCGCGCAAATTATTCAGTATAGACAAAAATTATCTTAGCAAACCTCAACATCATTTTTGAAGACCTATCGATAGACATCCCACACGTGTAGGTTTGATAAAAAAAAATTTTTGAGTTTCAGGTCTCAGTATGGGGGGCAACCCTAATTTTTCTTTTTATTTTATATTTTTTTTTTTTTTAAATTAATGCGATTCACAGAATACATCTACTTACCAAGTTTCAACAGTGTAGGTCTCATAGTTTCGGCAAAAAGTGGCTGTGATATACGGACGGACAGACAGACAGACAGACAGACATGACGATTCTATAAGGGTTCCGTTTTTACATTTAACGGAACCCTAAAAACGCTTATTATCGCTATAAAAGAGTTTTTTGGTGACAAATAAGTACCACAAGCGATTGTTCTAGACAATAATAGTGTTATATTTTTTCTTATTAGGGTTCCGTAAAACGTAAAAACGGAACCCTTATAGATTCGTCATGTCTGTCTGTCTGTCCGTCCGTATGTCACAGCCACTTTTTGCCGAAACTATGAGAGCTACACTATTCAAACTTGGTAAGTAGATGTATTCTGTGAACCGCATTAAGATTTTTACAAAAAAAAAAAAATTAGGGTTGCCCCCTGTTTAATGTTGAAAATTAAACTTGAAAATAATAGTTTCGCAAAAAGCAACTAGATGGCATTGATTGGCATTAAAACGCGCATAACGTTTACTTGCAAATTTTTGTATACCTTTTTATGTACAATCTTAATAAATGTCTATGCTCTCCGGTAAATGTTGTATCATTTGCCTGGCTTAGGGTTCCTTACTAAACATTAAGGTCCTACGAGTCGGAGGGTTTTTTGGTTGATTTATTCAACGAACATCCAAGTACCAAAGGCATCTAGCTAGTGATAGAAGTATCCAGCAGGCGTAAGAATACTAAGTGTGCTGACCAACGGAACGCTTTATAGTCAAGAGCACGAAACCTGAAATCAACCGTCGACCAGCAGAGGGCACCACAAGTCAAGGTGAAAGTGTTCTAGTGGTTTATTATATGCAAGGACCAAACTGTGAGTACATTTACTGTGATTATTAACTTAGAAGAAAATCGTAAGTAGTGCATGAACTGAACTTGTAAAATTTCAAAGTATTAGTTTGGACTTAGAATAATTTCGAAGAAAGTGGAACTACGGGGAACCTATGCCCAATTTTGGTCCAATCTTCTAATAGTTCAAACACTTAGAAAAAATTCGTGTCTCATCTTGGACTTAGAAAAATTCGATCCGTCTTGTTCAACTTGATTACATGCTTGAGATTGATACAAAGTTGCACTTAAAATGGCTGACGAAGAAATTGATTTTGATGGAGAAGTCCGAGTAATGAATGACTTGAAAACCCAAATATCAAAAGGGCATGCCAACTTTAAGAAATCTCCAAGAGATAGAATCACAGAAGCATATATTACAACCAGACTAGAAGGTTTAGAAGAAACAATAAGCAAATTAAGCAAGAGACACGAGTCGGTACTTACTACTTTTGACATGGACGAGCTAAAGAGACTGGGATATTTAAAGGATGATCTATTTCAAGAAAGTTACGAGTGTTATTTAGACTACAAAACTGAGTTAAAAAATGCGCTAAATAAATTAAACATTGCTCATAACCAAGGTGGGAATGCTTGTATACCCATTGATAAGGATTCGATCGTTAGCCTTCCTAAAATCATATTGCCAACATTTAGCGGAAAGTATTCAGAGTGGTCGTCCTTTAGAGATCTCTTCTTGTCGTTGGTGCACAACAATCCCAAATTGGACGATGTTCAACGGTTACATTATTTAAAAACACAGTTATCGTCTGAAGCGGAACAGTTAATTAGATTTATTCCTATTACTCAGGCTAACTATAAGAAGTGTTGGGACATATTACAAAGCCGATACAATAATAAAAGACTTATGTCAAATAGTATTTTAAAGCGCTTATTTAGCCAAAAAAATGTAATTCAGGAATCTTCCACTGCTCTTAAAGAATTGTTAGACACCACTTCTGATTGCCTACATGAATTGTCAAATCTAGGCATAAATACTGAAAACTGGGATGTTATTGTAATTTATATCACATGTTTGAAGTTGGACGTGGAATCTCGCAAGCAATGGGAATTGCAGGTTAGCAAATCAGGCGACGATTTACCGTCTTTTACGCAGTTTAAAGAGTATCTGGAGGCCCGTTTTCGCGCTTTGGAAATGATCGAATCCAACACCTTAAGACCTAATAAACCGACTCCTAAGTACGCAAATAGCCCTAAAGTCTTGCACACTACTGCTTCTAATGTCACCAAACCAAATACGTGTAAGCTTTGCTCAGAAGATCACAAACTTCACAAATGTAAGCAATTTTGTCAAGCCGATGTTGTCAAACGTCGGGAGTTAGCAACTTGTTTGGGTGTTTGTTTCAATTGTTTAGGGAATAATCACAATAGCTTTAAATGCCTATCATCAACCAAATGCCTTATTTGTCACCGCAAGCATCATACCTTGCTACATCCAAAGGGCCCAGAAAGTAATCATGCAGGAACTTCTGGGAGCACTGAACCCGAAAAGCCAGGACCGGAGTCGCCTTCAAAGGCGAAGGAGACCATATCCAACATAAGCTCTCATTTCTTGACTGGGAATGTTCAAACATTATTAGCTACAGCTTTAGTTAAAGCTGAGTCAAGAAATGGAGACCAGCAGGTATTAAGAGCCTTGATCGATCAAGGATCACAGGCCTCTTTTGTATCTGAATCAGCAGTACAATACTTACAACTATCTAAAATACCTGCAAAGAGTACAATATCTGGATTAGGAGGGGGCAAAAGTGAAGTATCATCGAAACATGTGGTCAAAGTAAAAATAGAGTCACTTTATGCGCCCGACTTCCAAGTGGAGGTACAAGCACACGTGGTAGGCAGAGTCACGGCGATTTTGCCAGAACGATCATTTTCAGTAAATGAGTGGTCAGATCTTCATCAACTTCCATTGGCTGACCCTCGTTACAACCAACCTAATAAAATTGATATTTTATTAGGTGCCGAGGTTTATTGCAAAATAATCAAAGAGAGACTTATCAGAAATCCCACTAACACTGCCATTGCTCAAGATACTTACTTAGGCTGGATCATATCCGGTACAGTGGGCGGTACTGATTCCAAGACTCATAACAATAATGTGGTACTCAATGTAGTATTTCATACAGAAGATGTTGATGATACCTTGAAACGTTTCTGGGAACTAGAATCTGAACCAGTATCACCACAGCTGAAATTAATGACTGCTGAGGAGATAGCATGTGAACAACATTTTCAAGCTACTACACGCAGAGATGAGTCGGGTCGTTATATAGTAGAACTGCCGTTTCGTCGCATCGATCCACCTATTAAGTATGGAAATTCCAGACAAATTGGTGTAAACAGACTTTTGAGTTTAGAACGAAGATTAAATAAAAACATGAACTCAAAAGAGCAATATTCTGACGTTTTGAACGAATACATTACCCTTGGGCACATGGAAAGAATCTCGGAGGAATCTGAAAAACTAAATAATGACAAGGTATGGCTGCCTCACCATGCTGTCATTAGGATGGATAAAACCACAACTAAAACAAGGGTCGTCTTTAATGCCTCGTCAAAGGATAGTAACGGAGTATCTTTGAACGATACTCTTATGGTTGGACCAACGCTACAACCTGATCTACGACACCTTGTTCTAAGATGGCGGCTTTATCCCATCTGTTTGACCGCCGATATTAGAAAAATGTATCGGCAAGTGAGAGTGGCAGACAAACATACAGATTTTCAACGAATCGTATGGAGAACGGATCCGACTTCCCAAATAGAAGATTATCGTTTGCTACCAGTGACTTTTGGTACTGCTAGCGCTCCATATTTGGCAGTCAAAGCGTTGCAGCAAACAGCTGTAGACGAAGGTAACTTGTATCCATTGGCTGCCGAAAGGGTAAAATCTGATTTTTACATGGATGATTTGATGTCTGGCTGCCACACTGAAACTGAAGCAAAAGAAATATATCATCAAATGAACGAACTACTCCGAAAGGGTGGTTTCATCTTACAAAAATGGGCCAGTAATAGAGTAGAGTTATTTGAAGATCTACAAGCGAGTACCGGGAAGAATTTGGAAATAAAGGTGGATGAAGTAACCAAAGTCCTTGGACTTATCTGGAACCGCCGCACCGATGACTTCAATTACTCCGTGAAGCTAGCGCCCGATGAACCTGAAACAAAAAGACAAATAATTAGTGAAATTTCGCGTTTGTATGACCCGTTGGGGTGGATAGCACCTTGTATAATTACCGCAAAGGTGTTCATCCAAAAGCTGTGGATCTCTGGCCTGAACTGGGATGACGTGTTGCCGACGAATCTCCTGCAAGAATGGAAACGCTATAGAAATGAACTATCAGAACTTACCAATTTCCATATTCCGCGTTGGCTTAACTGTGGCAAGGGTGACGTACTTGTTGAGCTTCATGGCTTCAGTGATGCTTCGAACGTGGCATATGCTGCAGTGGTATATGCCCGCGTAATTAATGCAGAGGGAAAAATATATACACAATTAGTAACAACGAAAACTAAAGTAGCTCCAATTAAACAAATTTCAATCCCGAGGTTGGAGCTGTGTGGGGCAGTCCTTGTAACTAAACTTCTGATGGAAGTTGCTGATGTATTGAAAATTGAACAAAAGAACTTACGTGCCTGGACGGACTCCACAGTTGTACTAGCTTGGTTGTGCGCGCACCCTCAACGCTGGAAAACGTTTGTGGCCAATCGCACATCAGAGATCTTAGACAAATTAGATGCTCAGCAATGGTCTTATGTACCGTCCAAAGAGAAACCTGCAGACTGTGCATCCCGTGGCATATCAGCAGCTGCTTTAGTTAAAAATCAGCTGTGGATGGTAGGCCCAGAATTGTTGCGCCAAGAGACCATATCTTATTCCAAACCGAGCTCTATATGTACAAAGATCGATCTAGAGGAAAGGATTATAAAAACGCACACAACCAAGACGGCACTTCCAAATGCTGAATTTTGGTCTAGATTCTCATCATTACGACGTCTTCTTCGTGTGGTAGCTTACTGCAGAAGGTTCCTTAAAATAAAATACCAAAAACCAGCACAATTTGAACCATATCTTTTGCCATCAGAAATTGAAACTGCTCTCCTGTGTGTTGTGCGTCAGTGTCAGACAGAGTTTGGTAAAGAAATAAAACTTCTAATTGAGAACAAATATCACCTAAAAAGAGTAATAGGGGAATCAACTTTAACTTGTGAGGAACTGGCAACGGTGCTCAGCCAAATTGAGGCTTGCCTCAACTCGCGTCCACTAACTCAGGCCAGTACAGATCCTAATGATCCTGAACCATTGACGCCGGGACATTTTCTCGTCGGAGAACCCCTCATAACAGCTCCTGATGAAAATTGGGAGTTTGATAGTATTAGTAGTTTGCGCCGCTGGCAGTTGACTCAACGAATGGTACAGAGTTTTTGGAGAAGGTGGTCACAAGAATATCTAGTCCAGTTTTTTCAGCGCTATAAATGGAACTCCAGAACTCCAGAACCCCGAATAGGAGATGTAGTTTTGGTCCGCGATGACAATTTACCTCCAGCCAAGTGGCTATTTGGCTTAGTAGAGGCCATTCACCCGGGAAAGGATGGGATTACGCGAGTGGTGTCTCTAAGATGCAAGGTGTCCCAGATGAAACGTCCAACTGCAAAACTCTGTGTCTTGCCCAAGTAATTTGTGTTGTGTTTCTTCTTTTATTATTTGTTAATCTTACTATAGTTATAAAACTTTACAAATATAGTCCATTGTTCTTTTTAAAATCAAATTAATATGTCGAAGTATAGATGTGTGTAGCTGTGTTCTGAAGGACTATAAGTCCTTAGTGGGCGGAATGTTTAATGTTGAAAATTAAACTTGAAAATAATAGTTTCGCAAAAAGCAACTAGATGGCATTGATTGGCATTAAAACGCGCATAACGTTTACTTGCAAATTTTTGTATACCTTTTTATGTACAATCTTAATAAATGTCTATGCTCTCCGGTAAATGTTGTATCATTTGCCTGGCTTTGGGTTCCTTACTAAACACCCCCCATACTTAGAACTGAAACTAAAAAAAATCTTTTTCAACAATCCTACACGTGTGGGATGTCTATCGATAGGTCTTCATAAATGATGTTGAGGTTTCTAATATAGTTTTTGCCTACACTGAATAATTTGCGCGAGAGACATTTCCAAAGTGGTAAAATGTGTGTCCCCCCCCTCTAACTTCTAAAATAAGGAAATGAAAAAACTGAAAAAATATATGATGTACATTACCATGCAAACTACCAACGAAAATTGGTTTGAACTCGATCTGATGAGTAGTTTTTTTTTTTAGTAGGTACGTCATAAATAAATACATTATTATTAAAACTTCGATCAAAGTTGAAACGAACTAAAAAAACTATGTGTACTATGTATATTATGTTACTTGCTGCAACGGAACCCTTCATGGGCGAGTCCAACTCGCAGTTGGCCACTTTATTTACTTTTTATTTTTATTGAATAATTGTAATGTATTGTTTTGACTTGTAAATGCCTTTTACCAATAAAATATCTGTATCTGTCTACCTACAAGTAACGTTAGAAACATTCGATCCATTTTGCACCTCTACTCAGCAGACAGGTTTGCACCTCCGTGTTGGGATATAACAGGAGAGCTATGTGACAAGTTGTCAGTTTGCCTCAAATATGTACCCTACCTATAATTTGCTGCCAGCTTTCGGAATATATAGTCTAAGTACGAATCTTACATTCGTCATTCCATCTCCTTCTTACATTAAAAAATGTCAATGTTTGGATATTTGTATGTTTGAATGTTCGTTGCTCAATCATGTCGCAACGTATGAACGGAGCGGGCTGAAATTTGGAACAAAATTAGACTATAGTCTGGAAGAACACATAGGCTACTTTTTATCCCGGAAGACAACGGGAACCACGCGGGTAAAACCGCGGGGCGCTCCTAGCCTATCATAATTTTAGGAATTAATTTTTGTGTCGTCTCAAAACAGCTCATTGACGTGTGAATAAAGTGGATATATCTATTTTGAGACGTGGTACTTAACTGTGGACCTCATAACAAAGCTCAAAGTCACACAGCGATCTATGGAGAGAACTATGCTCAGAGTCTCTTTGCGCGACAGAATCCGAAATGAGGATATTCGCAAAAGAACGAAGGAGCCAACATATCTCAAAAAGTACACAGGCCACATCACTCGCAGAACCGATGGGGAAGAAAGGTTCTTGTGGCGACTACGAACCAGAAGACGCAGTGTTGGACGGCCTCCCACTAGATGGACAGATGCCCTCACAAAGGTCGCTGGAAACCGCTGGTTTCAAGTTGCGCAGGACCGTTCGTTGTGGAAATCTAGGGGGGAGGCTTATGTTCAGCAGTTGGACGTCTTGCGGCTGATGATGATGATCTATTTTGCAACGTAACATTACGGTTGTTGGCTAAGCCTCCGCATCAGCATCTGTTACTTGAAGCGTGCCGACGTGCCTGACGTGCCCTGTCCTTTCTTGCGGTTTCCTGACCTTAGCAATTTAAGATTGTTAATATGCGACAGTAGTTTATGCTTACTCACACATTCTTTTCACGATTTTGCCGATGTATAACTTATATCGTACCTTTCTAGGCTCTCAGCATTTCACTAGCAGCCTACTTTATGTTTTACCTATGTACGCATACCTGGGGACTCAGGGCCTTCTCTAATATGGAGAGTGAGAGAACTATGGCCATAATCCACTACGCTGGCCAAGTGCGAGCCGGTGCATGACACATGATACATATTGGTTACAATTTTGGTGTCTTCAAATGGAAAGTGAATCGGTTTCTTCTTGGTAAGCAAGTTCCATCGTAGACCGCATTATCGCTTTATATAGAAGATGGCGGTGAAGTATAGCGTAAGCATAAACAGCCCACTAATTGTTCCCACTGCTGAGACTCGGGGCCTTCTCTCGCAAGGATAGAGTCAAGGCCACAATCCACCATGCTGGCCCAGTACGGGTTGGTGGATGACGCATGACTTCGAAAGATTCTAGGTACATGTCGGTTTCCTCACGATGTTTCCTTCGCCGTTTTAAGTTAGCGGTATTACGCACATGACTTCGAAAAGACAGCGGTGCGCGTGTTTTTGAACCCGGGGTCTCCGGATCGGCAGTCGCCGTTCTCCCGACTAGACCAGCGGTAACTTGTCTTGGTGAAGTACGAACCTATAATAATAGTAAAAAAATATCCTCAAAAGAATTATTTTAGTTGTAACTTTCCAGTTTCTTCATGATGTTTCCCTTCACCTTTAAAGCTGATGACTTCTTGCATCTCTACTTGGAAATATACTAAAGAGGCGCAGATGGGATTCGAACCCACGACCTCAGTATTGTGAAATCAGATATTCCCACCACTACTACGGCTTCGATAGCGTTACTTTAGGTTCACGACTTAAAGCTTATTTATTATAGATTTCATTTAATTCTAATGCAAAGTGTCTAACCTAACTGATACACAAGCATAGAATCAAATAGGCATACCTACTACATGTATGTATGCATAGAATCGAATACTTTAATACTAATATTATAAAGCTGAAGACAGGCGCGGTCCCAGCCTCGAATTTTGGAGGGGTCACGAGTAGAAACGAGAGAACTGCCGATAGAAGTGAAAACTTATAACTCAGAATTTGATACCTTACTTTGGAAACTACACGGGTGTACCGGAAGGCGTGGCCTGACAATCATGGCATGGCCATCTAGAAATGCGTTAGCATTTCCCATTGGCTCACGCATTTCTAGATGGTCATGCCGTGATGGTTAGACCACGCCCTTTCAGCATTTCCCATTGGCTGACGCATTTATAGATGGCCAATAGCCGTGGCCCCGAGTTTACCCAAAGATTTCTTATCATACCCGAGCGTGACGCTAGAATTCAATTTACACCCCATGAAAAATCTGTCTAAAAGCGCGCCTGTGCGCCAAAAGAAGTTTTCACTTCAAAATACTTGGGAGGTGTCAAGGGACATTCTGATGGAACGAATTAGTACAAAATATTGCAACTCTTTACTGTTTCTGTTGCCCTGGTACTGGTACCTAGGGGCAAACGCAACTCTTTTATATTTCTGTTGTCCTGGTATCTGGAGATAAACGCTGGGCTGTTGGAGGTAGGTAATCGAAACTCTTTACTGTTTCTGTTGCCCTGGTACCTACCTGGCCGTTTTTACCGAGTTTACCCGAAGATTTCTTATCATATTAGCGTGAAGATTGATGAATCCATTTCACAGCCCACGAAAATTCTGTCTATAGCGCGCCTAAAGAAGTTTTCACTTCAATAGGTACGATAAATCGAGTAAAAAAGACTTTAGGTACTATTGACTAGCACCGCACCATTTTACCCCGCGTAGCTGTCGTTCCAGTTGTTTTCCCGCGTTAAAAAATAGTGTGTGTACTATTAGATATTTTGAAATTTATTAGATTTTTAATTTAACGTAATATACGATTTTGGGGGGGGAAGTCACGTGACCCCTGTGACCCAATAAGTATTTTAACTAGTGAAAACGTACATTTTGCATTGGCGTCGTTAGTTTCAGTTTTGCCCACTGGACCAGATAAGTTTGTCGCGGTATATCTATACTAATATTATAAAGCTGAAGAGTTTGTTTGTTTGTTTGTATGTTTGTTTGTTTGTTTGAACGCAACGATCTCTGGAACTACTGGTCCGAATTGAAAGATTCTTTCTTTGTAGGATAGTCCATTTATCGAGGAAGGGTATTTAACATTACGCTACTATCAACAGAAGCCGAGCATGAATGAAAAATATAACAAAAACGGGGAAAAATATTGCTTTTAGAGAGCTTTCGTTGCGTGACAGCATTTGTCATATGTAAAAGGTTGCGTCATTAGAACCTAAAGTAACCGAATTTGAACAAAATTTGAATTGGTACGACCAATTTTTGATAGATGGCGTAGCAACGCGCGCGCGTTCAGCTAGTAGGTAATATACACAGAAATCTAAATAATAATTCGATTTCTGTGGTAATATGTGCAGTTTGACATTGAAATCTTTGCGTAGCATCAGCACATTTTTACATTTGATGTAGATTTTGCTGCGTGGTGAAATGTCTGTCTTCTGACCATGAATTTTGTCGGCCTTCATTCGGCATTCCGGCATTTTTCTAATTCGTCTTTTTTATACCCCCGACGTAAAAACGCCCTCGTTTATAACCCCCCTGGGTTATAAGTTTGACACGTTTCTCTCTGTGTGTGTGTGTGGGGGTACCTACGTAAGGGTAGGTAGGTATCATACATAGCTACATAGGGATAGGTAGGTATGGCGACTCTCTGTAGGTACTACTAACTAGGTAACACTGCCGTGTGTCTAGATTAATAAACACGTAAGTTTGTCGGATTGTATGGATATATATTATGTTTGTTACTCTTTCGTACTAAAACTACTTAGATGATTTAAATTAAATTTGGTAGATACACAGATAATGGTCTGAATAACATATAGGATATTTTTTATCCCGGGAAAAGAACGGGTAAAGCCGCGGGACGCTGCTAGTACCTATTTATGATATGGCAGACAAGCAAGGCATGCGCCTGATGACGACTGCCTAGAACTGGAAGTCACCTAGAAGTTTAAGAAGCCAGAAATATAAGAAGATCTTTGCCCAGTAATTTATCTGGAAACATTATCCTTCAAACTTGAACATCATCATCATCATCATCATCAACAGCCCACTAAACGTTCCCAATGCTGGGACTCGGAGCCTTCTCTCGCAAGAAGAGAGTTAAGGCCATAATCCACCACGCTGGCCCAGTGCGGGTTGGTGGATGACACATGCCTTCGAAAGATTCTAAGTAGGTACATGTCGGTTTCCTCACGATGTTTTCCTTCACCGTTTTAAGTTAGCGGCATTACGCACATGACTTCGAAAAGACAGTGGTGCGTGTGGGGTTTGAACCCGGGGTCTCCGGATCGGCAGTCGCCGTTCTCCCAACTAGACCAGCCGTAACTTGAACACAGTAGGTAATATTTGCACTTCATTGTTTACCGGTATAGAAACTAGAAATATGGTAGATACTTCCTCATGCGGACCCTGCAAAGAGTCCTGCCATTCCAGTTCCAGGTAACCAGGTACGAACTTAAGTAGTTACTTCTAAATAGATTAGTGAGCTCATTCCTAAGCAACGATTTGGCTTAACCTTAACATAGTGCCATTCATAATCAAACGATAGCCGTATTTTCTTATCCTACAAATGTAAATGCGAAAGTTTGGGGGTTCGGATATTTGTTGCTCAATCAAGTCGGAACGCTTGAACAAAACCGCTCTAAAACACAAGTAGATTAGTTTGGAATAACACACAGGCTACTTTCACCGCAGAATCACGTACTTTTACAGAACGGAAACGGGAAATGCGCGGGTGAAATCACGGGGCGTTATTAGTACCTATTATTTAAAAAAAAAAATTGGCAGTCATAGGAGCTGCCGATAGAAGTGAAAACTTGCTGTTGCCCTGGTACTGGTATCTAGGGGCAAACGCAACTCTTTCATATTTCTGTTGTCCTGGTATCTGGAGATAAACGCTGGGCTGTTGGAGGTAGGTAATCGAAACTCTTTACTGTTTCTGTTGCCCTGGTACCTACCTGGCCGTTTTTACCGAGTTTACCCGAAGATTTCATATCCGATCCGATCCATTATCATATCCAAGCGTGACGATTGATGAATCCATTTCAAAGCCCACGAAAATTCTGTCTATAGCGCGCCTAAAGAAGTTTTCACTTCAAAAAAATGTTATTCGGTTTGTTTAATTACCTACTACATCACATGAAACTACAAATTGAATGAACCAAAAATGTATATAAGAGCAGATCATGCTAACACACATCACACTTCTACTACGAGCGTGGGACAGTTCAAATCAGAACAGAAATTCAACACAGAAAAATGAAGACTTTCATCAGCATTTTCGTTTTAATGTTGACATTCAATTACATCAAAAGCGAGTGCTGTGGCACGTACAGGATAGACTACAAGATGAAGGATGGGTACAAGTGCACCGACGTTCCCGGAGGCTACAATTACTCCCTCGGAAGTTTAGACTGTCAGATCCTGGTCTGCTACGATGGACTCTGGCACGAGGGCACCTACTGCGGGAAAGGACCTTGCAATATTTTCGGCTGTAATTGCGACGGTGGATGCTTCAGAGGACCCCCGGAGCACCCAGAGAGCCCCAACCAAAATTTCATGCAAAATTACAAGGATATTGTAGAGAAGGCGTACGGAGGCTATTCCCAGGAGTTGCCAGAAAATCCTGAAGCGCAGCAGCCCGATTCAAAGACTGATTCCAAGGCCGATTCCATGGCCGAGCCCAAGGCCGAGCCCAAGAGCGATTAGACACACAGCATCCGGACTAGATAAATAATAAATAAGAGAGGTAATGGACTCGCATACATACGTACAGACATACTGCTATAAACATCTAGGACCATAGAGATTAAGGCATTCTTAGTTGGTGATATTAATTAGTGAAAAAGTGCTCATTTTACATACTGTTCCTATTCTGCTGACGTGCTACCTGCTACCTCGCTGGTAGCACGTTACAATTTACACATTACCAGTGTCGTTCTCTCCATACTTTCCTTATTTAATGCCATTTGTTTAAAATAAATAAATGAATTTAAAACTATCAAAGTGCCTAATACTTATTTTGTGATTAGTATTTCATCAATCATCAACAGCCCACTAAACGTTCCCACTGCTGGGACTCGGGGCCTTCTCTTGCAAGGAGAGAGTTAAGGCCATAATCCACCACGCTGGCCCATTGCGGGTTGGTGGATGACACATGACTTCGAAAGATTCTAGGTACATGTCGGTTTCCTCACGATGTTTTCCTTCACCGTTTTAAGTTAGCGGCATTACGCACATGACTTCGAAAAGACAGTGGTGCGTGTGGGGTTTGAACCCGGGGTCTCCGGATCGGCAGCCGCCGTTCTCCCGACTAGACCAGCCGTAACTTATATTAGTATTTAGCGTTTAGTTATTCCGACGGTTATAATCTTGGTGTCTTCAAATCGAGAGTGAATCAGTTGCTTCAAGTTAAGCAAGCTCCATCGTAGACCGCATTGTCGCTTAAAATCAGGCGAGATGGCGGTCAAGTGTAAACCTATAAAAGTTAAAAAAAAGTTATTAAGTAGATACCTACTAAAGTTACGCGGGTTACGGCTGGTCTAATCGGGAAGAGGGTGACTGCCGATCTGCAGCCCCTGATTCGAATCGCACACGCACCACTGTCTCTTCGAAGTCATGTGTGTAACGCCGCTAACTTACAAACGATGCAGGAAAACATCAACAATAACCATAGATATAGATTTTTTTCGGTACATCTTATACAAAGACTAAGTAGAGAGATACTCTATCTTATATCTATGAAACAACTAAAATGGAGGGCACCTATCTGACACAGGACCTGGGGCGTCGGACGTTGGGTTTTTTTCAGACAGAAAGCGGTCAGGCCATAACGCGTTCGTGCGTTCAGCGTTCGCGTTCCGCGTTCAAGTGTTTAGTTGCCCACCAACCCCGCTTTTGGACTGCATTATTCACTACACGGCACTACTGCCTCCATGTTTTTTAACCATAGTGATGAATAGTTCCAAGTAGGAAGACGAATTCTTCGAAATCTCCATCTTCTTTTAAATGTTGGTTACCGAAACTGCAGTAAACGTGCGAACGCATGTGTTCTGGTTTACATACGTGGTTAGAACGCCTCCTGTATGGGTATATCTATGTAATACAACACAACGAACGCAAATCTGACCTCAAGAAGTCAGACATCAAGACGCTTGACTTTGACGCATAGGGCCGTCCAGCACCTTACGTACTGCATTTGCCCTCAGTGGTACGTCATCGTTGCCAGCGCGGCAGGATGGATCCAAATGCGAGAGTTCTATCCCCCAGTGAGGGCGGCGCTGGGGGTGATAGGGTTGTAGTCGAATGCGAAAGAGGTCCCGCGACTCCGCTGCCCAAAGCATTGTCGGTAAACCCGTAACCAAAGAGAATGTAAATACTACGTACCCGTAACTTGGGAGTCTGAGTCGTTAGGGGCATTATACTAAGCGGTGTCGAGCCCGTCATACCTACTCTCCGTGTCTTTGCACGCCGTAAAAAGGGTCGACACAACCGCATACATGCCTACTACTGTACTCTTATTTCCTGACAATTTACATCTACGATTATGTAAAGTATTTTAGACTAGATGTTTAAATTACATTATTGAGATTTGAGATCTCCTAGACAAGTGTACCTGATTTTAATCAATAACATCATAAACATAGGTACCTATAATAGTAGGTATTTCCTAAATTACTACAGAAAACAAATAGGTAACTCTTTCAAATATAATAGTGTTTGCTTCTACAATCCCTGTAGGAGTGAAAAGTTCCAATGAAACCAGGTTTAAAAATCGAATAAAATGCTATCTGCTTTTATCTCCAGAAATAAGAGCACCTGAATTAATGTTTCTACTTGTTATCTGACCGCAAACTACTAGGTAGGTACCTACTAATGTGATTAATCGAATTTCATTACTGTGAAAAATTAATGAAGCTGAATACACTAGCAAGTTAATTTATAGCGCCAGTACGACTGATAATCTTTACAAACACAAGTACTCACTCAACCCACTATACTGGAAGCAACGAAATCGGTCGAGCAAGGAGATGAAATTATTCTTCGCTATCATTATTTCAACGTTAACCTTTCATCACACGAAAAGCGAGTGTTGTAGATCTACCAAAATTAAATATGACTTGCATAAGGGATTAGAGTGCGATGAAATTGAGGGGGGGGAAACTATCTGGTTTTCCTCTTATCAATGTCAAATACACGTCTGCGACGACGGCTACTGGTACGAAGGCAGCTACTGCGGAGTCGGTTCGTGTAACATATTCGGATGCAACTGTGACGGAGGCTGCATCACGGCTGATGGTAACCACCCGACGAACGCGCTCTTCAATTTTAAGGAGAACTTCGAATTGGTGCTGGCAACGTCCACGGCAGATTAATGACGAAGGGACGAGGTGATTAAACAGGAGAGTCAGGACCCAATCAAAGAAAAATATGAAATACATGAAGTAAAGGCGCCAACACATCGCTTTAACAACTGTTGCAAAGCTAAATCAAAAATCAAATCAAATAATTTGTATTTCAGATACTTAATCATAATCCATTGCCTTAGTAGATTAAACTATTGTTAGTAGCATGTATTAGTATTGTTAGTAGATATAAGGATCAACGGATTCATCATCAATCTCGTGAAACAATAAACATCAACACCTACCAGGACATACACCTACCTGGACATCTAGGTACTCTCTTTCTACGAAAAACGTAATTTCGAATTCGCGACTTTCCTCTCCAGTTCTACTAGGTACTCCTAGACGTCCTGGATGTGTAGACCATAAAAAATCGAAATCATTATTTCGCTTCTTGATCGCATCGTTTAGCATGTGGTAAATAATGCTTCACACCTGAATCGTACCTATTCACACATTTATCATGTATCATCCCGTCATAATAGTGTAATAATTACGAGCGCAGCACAGTGCTATAGTGACTTGAACTCTATGTATCCCAATAGCCGCGTGTCACTGTGCTGTTATGGGTACGCATGTTGCTTACCATCAGGCACATGTCCTGCTCGTTTCGTCGCTCTATATTATAAAAATAAAACATTCTGTGTGTTTCACTTTTTAATTTTCCTTTAAGTTTCACAACACCGCCGAACGAACCTCAGGTGCAGCTACTTGTGAATTTGAAGGTAAAAAAATTGTAAAAAATATATAGGTACATCCTACTGATAGGTACAACCAATTCAACAGTTTGAACGTTTAGAAGTTTGTAGCTCAATCACGTCGGAACATCTGAACGGATCGGGTTGAAACTTAAAACAGATTTATGGCCCGGAATAGCACATAGGCTACTTTTTATCGCAGCAAAATAACGGGAAAGGAAACTGTGCGGGTAAAACCGCGAGGAGCTGCTAGTAAGGTAAATAGGATACATAGAGAATAGTAAATATCTACACGATGTTATAACGACGTCGATCAAAGTACCTACATAAAAGTTTCAACAATTTCGTCCATTGCGAAGGTGCAATAATGATAATAAATAAATAATATTAAATGAGTACTTATTCAAAAAAAAATGTACCTACCTACCTAAGAACCTGCGAACTTAAAGGAACTGCGCATTTAGGCTTAGATGTCCTCTCACAAAAAACTCCTAAAGAAGCATGGACGTATAAAAAAAGTTTCTTTGTAGGTCCACGGATAGAAGTTATTAAGTTGAATTATTAAATTGTCTGTAGAAATTCTAACTGCAACATTCGCTTGGATCATGAACCGTTTCGGAGTTTGGTGAAAAATCTCACGAACTAGTTTCCCGAACCAAGAAATAATAATAAATAATAATAAATAAATATTGGTGGACAATTCACACACAACACCATCTGATCCCAAACTAAGCAAAGCTTGTGTGATGGCGGTCAGATAGCTGATATAATACTTATATAGTTTTAAATACATACTTGTTATACATAGAAACACCCAGACACAGTGCAAACATTTGAATTCATCACACAAATATTTGCACTGGGTGGGGATCGAACCCACGACCCTCGGCTTCGCAGGCAGAGCTATTACCCACTAAGCCACAAGGCCAGTCAATACCTAAATATGATTGTTTTTTGTTCATTTTTCATTTCATAAATTATTCTTTTTACAAATTTAGCATTTCCCAAAACAGAATTTACAACAAATATTTTAAAAGTACCTACCCGATACATTGTTTATGTAAACTATCAATAAAGTTCTGATTTGTTTCTGTCATTGACTTTTGACTACCGCTCCGATTAGGGTTTATCACTGAGAATTGACTCCGGGTGGGCTCCCGCCTGAAGCTCTGCGGTCAGCCCTGAGTGTCGCTTCTCCATACTCGGCCTGCGCTTCACTACGGAGGTCGCCGGCTCGCTTCGCTCGCCACCTCCCCCCTTCGCTGTGCTTAGCCTCACATGGCTCGCTCCACTCAGGACCTCCCTTGAGCTTCTGGCTCCCGCATTTTTATATACACTCTAGGGGTAGTAGCGACAAGACTAGGTGGAGTCGGGGTGCTCCGAGTGGGATTTGGGTCTTAAGTAACCTAATCGTTCCGGTGTGGTTATTTAGATATTAAAAAATTACAATCAAGTTTTTATGTAATTTAATAAATGTTTGTTTTATAAATTGAGTTGCTTGTCAAACAAGACATTATAAATGAAAATTTGTCAAGTGTTGGTTTTGTTTTTAAGCATTTGGTAGTCAACAAAAATTTTTAAAGAATCATTTGTCAAATAATACGTTATAGAATGAATGTTTGTCAAATAATTACTTTGAGATATAACCAATTTGTTAAACATTTTTTTGTATAATAATAATTTCACTACCCGTGAGTTTGTCTAACGTTGGTTATCACATGTCGGTTTGTAAAAAAAAGATTTTTAAATAAGTAATGATAAGTTACAATACATGGCTGAAGGCGCCTCCGTGGTGCCACGAAATATTCGTTCGCCCGCCAGGCGCAAAAGTAAGTTAAAACGACCTCCGCACGGAAACGGTTAAATAGCATGCATTTACTTATTGCACAAATTTGTGGCTGGACCACGATCTGTGACCCCTCAGGAGCCAAAGCTGGATCCACCCTTGCTTACGTGTTTGAATGTCCGACCGTAACAGCCGTAATAATACACATGAAGTAACAACCAACATGAGTTTTATTACATTCACATAACTAAAACATTAGGGAACATGTACATTATTCTCATCTGTAAATGCATAGAGCAGTTTGTTTGATTTTTCATTTATATATTGCAAAGTATTTATGACTCATAACTCACAGCTATTCATTCACACATATTAATTATCTTTGGATGTCTTTCTGTCCTGTTTTTTTACTCTATTTCTATTATATTTACTTATAGGAATAGAGATTTAACCTTCACTAAGGCTAAGAACTCACAGAGAGATTTTCACCCGCGACCGCCGCGGTTGCGGGCTCGCAGCTTCTGTAGAATGCAGATATACATTTTTTGTAGTGTAAAAAAAAATCGCAAAAACTTATTACTCAGAATTTGATATCTCACTTTGGAAACTACGCGGGTGAAACCGGAAAGCGTGGTCATGGTCCCGAGTTTACCCGAAGATTTCTTTCATTTACGAACTTGACGTTTGAGCTCAATCCACAGCCCAACGAAAATTTGTCTATGGTGCGCCAAAAGAAGTTTTCACTTCAAAAATAAAAGCACAACTCACGACGCTTTTTACGTCCGCGGCGCGGTCGCTTGCGGCTTCCGCTGCGCCGGCGGTAGTAACGCGCGGGCCGCGGTCGCCCGCAGACTCGGCGGGTGGCGCCAGCGAGATCTTCTTTTGGTTGACGTTGGTTGGACCTCAAATGATCGTTAACCGCCCGTCTAGCCTGTCTTGCGATCATCGCCCGCAACATTTCCAGGCGATAATCTCAACCGCGGCGGCTACGAAACCGCGAAAATGCATTGCAAGCGGTCCCGTGCATTGATATAAATCAAAAGATCTGTCACCTAAAAATTGTTTACAAACTTCGTCTGTTGTGTAGCGGGAGTGGTTTACAAGAACCCATCTACTTGACCCCAAGAATCACTAATGGCGAGGTACGTTACGGTTCTACTTATTTTGGTTGTCGACAACGAATAGTGATAGGTAAAAGTTCCGGCGTTCACCGCTACCGACTAGAACGTGAAGAGTGAGCTCACACTTCCCAACGATAACATAATTCCGTGCGTCTGAAGCACATCCATTGATTTATATCGACGGTCTGGTGAGTTTTGAAATGAAACCGTAGTTCCGCAACCGCGGCCGGCGCGGGTGAAAATCGCTCCGTGAATTCTTATCCTTCAAGATAACCTTTAAAAGGAGACGGCCCATTTTCCATGGGCATTTGCCCCACAGCAAAAGTGCAGGAGACTCGACCAAAATTAGATCATTAAATAGGATTTTAATATATATTGAGGAGCCGTTAATGTTTTTATTCTGCATAGCGGGCTTTAAGAGATATCAACTAAAACGTTGAAAAAAATAACGAAATTCCTTGTGTTGTGTGAGTTTCGAACGAATCGAGCATATTTTACATTCTCTTTGGAATCGAGTTTCGAACGAATCCGAGGATGTGTCAATTTTATTCACTTTTTTTTTATTTTGGCGTCGCACGTATTTTTTGTTTTCCCATATTACGTATTTAAATATTTTCAAGTTATACTAAAAATCGTCAAAGAAGCACGTTCACGAACATCAAAATAAATAATTTATAATAATCCACCATTTATATTACATATTGCCACTCGAAAATATATAAGTTAAAGAGAATATACAATGAGGCGACATGTTTGTCAAAATGACGTGAAAAACATGGCTGACTTTAAGTACAGTCATTAAAGTACTATTAATTCACACCAATTTGCAATCCCCGCTTGGCACGTTAGTATTGAATGTACAGTTTGCATTATTTAATTATATGTTATTTTAAATAAATAACTTTTGTAGGTCTCCGGGGCTAATTAAGTACATAAACTTGAAACGACGTGGGGCAGAAATGAGCCGTCTCCTTTAGTTCTCAAATTCACCATAGGTAGCAACAATATGTTTAATTTTATGCAACCAGCTATTCACATATCACAATTATGCGGCCACCTCGGGAATGGCAGGGTGTCCTTGATATTACTGACGCGACATAAGACCTGCAGAAGCCTCTCGACGCCGAGACCGAAGCCCCCGGTGGGTATGTTGCCAAACTTGCGCAGTTCTAGGTACCAATTGAGCTGATCTGAAGGGAGCTTGCTCTTTAGACGGTCGTAGCTGTCTTCGCGGAGGCTCCCGCCAGCCACCTCGCCTGTTATGGGAGTGAGCAAGTCTAGCGCATCCACCTGGAATCATATCAACATCCTGATTATAACAACGGCAGGTTCTGCGTCGAGCGAGTTTTTAAAGAGTGATGGTAAACTCACAAGAAAATTGTAAAATATTGACATTGTTCATTATAATTGTAATAAACACATTGTGTTTATATTATAATGTTTGACACTTATCTGTACGATAATTAGAAAAATAAATGTTCAGTTTGAACTTTGAAAATGTATCTACTTTATTTGTTCTTTTTTTTTAATTGATGTGTAAATTCTACATTTATGAATAAAGAACTTTGACTTTGTAAGATGGGTCAACATTCAACAGGGATTTACACTTATAAAGCGAGAGGTTTTACAAAAGAAAAAAACTTGCTTTTTATGGAGTCTGATAGATGGCACTTGAGTAAATTTTAAAACACAACAATAAGCTATTTTCAGAAAAAGAAAAATCCTAAGTACTAATCCTAACAAAGTACATATTATTGTTTACAATGGTGGTAGGACTCTTTGATGAATCCCCTGGGGAGTTAAGTTGTGAGTGGGGAGTTAAAGCTAATGCCAGTTCTTCTACACCCAAGTAGTGGTTTAGTAGTGGTAGGGATATTTGCAGAGTCCGGCTGGGCAAGTACCACACCTTTGCCAGTTATTCTACTGCCAAGAAGTAGTGTGCCCACATTACTGTGTTCCGGTTTGAAACGCATTGTTTCCAGATAAATTACTGGACTAAAAGATAGAATACCTTATATCTCCAGGTGACGAGCACTGTGCAGTGCTAGGTAATGTTGTGGAATCTTCTTGTTCCAATAGCTGTGTGTCACTGTGCTGTTATGGGCAGGCATGAAGTCTTGGTGTTCTAATAGCTGCAATGCAATGTGTTGTTATGAGCCAGTGTGTCGCTTACCATCAGGTGTAAATCTGGCTTATCTCGACACTTACTCTATCCTAAAACAATGTTAGTTTTTTGTTTTGAAATTATGTACTCACCCTAGTTGTATCATCTACACATTGTTTCATATAAAATGACTTCATCTGTTTGGGCCACCGCACCACGAACACGGGGGTCCCTCCGCAGTGCTCCACCAGGGCCAACTCCTGCTCCTTATTGATTCCCTCTTCAGTGTCCTTCAAACCCTTTGCCTTCACAATTTTTTTCGCTTCATCATATGATAATGTTATAAAAGGTTTGTTAACCCATGAAGGTAAATCATTTTCTTTATCTAGTAAATATAAGTCAGATTCATTACTATTTCGAATTTCAATAAATATGTATTTTATTACTTCTTCGATAGTTGATTGTAGCTTGTCCAAGGTATCACAGAACGCTAACTCTGCTTCTAGCATGTAGAATTCAGAGAGATGAAGCCTCGATCTTGAGTTTTCTGCACGAAACGTTGGCCCTAATGTGTATACATTACCCATGCCCCTGCATGCAGCTTCTAAATGTAACTGACCAGACACAGTCAAAAATGTTTTTCTACTAAAATATACTGCATCTTTATCTTTCCCTTCTTGCATCATTGCCTTTATTGTCTCTTCACTGTCAGGCTGGACCTTAAAACACTCCCCGGCTCCTTCACAGTCATTTGATGTAAGTATAGGGGTATTAATGTTAATGAATTTTTTGGACATAAAATAGTCATGTACGTGTTTAGTTACAGCGCTCCGTATTCGAAAGATAGCTGATGTGTAGTTAGTTCTAGACCGCAAATGAAGATATTGACGCGTATATTCAGGGGGGTGTGAAGTTCGAGGGTTGAACGGATAACCATCTGCTACTACGCATTTTCCGAGGACTTTTACGTCGTCAGCTACTAACTCCAGCTGTCCTTTAGGGCTCTTAGATAGTTTACCGGTTATGTGGACTGAAGCCCCATAAGTCAGAGCATTTGACTTCAAGTTTCTCGGTACGACCACTTGCAATTTTTTGGAGCATGATCCATCACTTATATCAGCAAAAATAAACTCTTTTTGTACTCGTAAATTCTTCACCCAACCCTGAAATCGTAAAATAACGCTTATTTGGAAAAGTTTAAGTTACAAAACGAGCTAATCACAGCAATTTATTATAGTTAACCTTAACTTCGGCAACTTCGCCGACTTTTGCTTCCTCCAAAACTGTTGTAACTACACTGTAGCTCTTTATTATTCCTGTCTTATTAGTTATACCAAAACATTTTCGTAATAATAGAGTTTTACTCCACATTTTTATTCTATTACACTACTTTTCTGCAAATTCTAGCAAATGGAGTTTTTGAGTGTTTTGATCTTTCCATAAAAATCAGCTGATTGTCAAATGTCAATAAGTAACAATCATTCAATTTCAAATTACAAATGACAAAAGAAAAAAATTGCTACGAATAGTTAAGAAGCCAACAAACGCTCACGATAACACCGCAGGACGTTGCGATTTGCAGCTTCCGCGGCTGTGCTTATTTGTACCTATCTAATGTGCGTATGAGTCTACCACACTGTGCGATATTTTTTTATGAAAAAGTAAGTCAAAGCCTCAAAATATGGGGATTAGAACTATGAAGTTTCATAGTGCCCGAAATCCTAGCGTTGAAACTGGTTCAAACAAACTCTTCAGTTTTATAATCTGCCCATTTAAGATAAAATGACACGGACGAAGTGACGAATGGCAAAATATCTTTTCTAGCGATTCCTTCTTCTGAGTTAGCCACAGTCAAGCCACAGTCCTCAAAATAACCTCCTCCTTTTTTGAAGTCGGTTAATAAAATAAAAATAATTCGTCACCTAGATGTAGCGTTACGCTGTTATTAATAATACTAAAAATAAAATTTGATTTCTAATGGAATATTTATCGGTTTTCCTCATGAGTTTCTTCTACTTACCACAGAGTAGGTACTATGCTGGGAAATTTCACGGACAACGTCAAATAATTAGCTGTCAGGAGCTCAGGAGCTGTCAAGCCAATGTCTTGTCAACTTGTCATCTTGTCATTCAGCAAATCATGCACGTTCGGCTAGTTGCGTTAAAAGTTTGAGGAAAAGCTATAAAAATAGTCATAATTGTGTAAAATTATTGAATAATTTAAAATGTAAGTGCACCGGTAACTATATCAATATTAAATCTCCACGTCACCAAATTATCATTACCCAATTCGGTACCTACAAAATTGTGTTAACTATTTCATTAATTGACGGTTCAAACAGGTTTTTCTAGCGTTTCGTCCTTGATCTTCGAATTACGATTCATATTTGTCGTATAAAGAGCCTACAATACCATCAATATTTGAGTGAAGTGTATATTATCATTGTGTTTTGTCCATGGCCCACTAAACTACTTTAGCTAAAAGTCAGAAGTAATAGCACTTTCTCTTGATGTTGTGTAGCACTTTTACTTCCATTTTGGCAAAGAAAAGAAAGTATGGTTGGAAGAAATAATCTGCAAGTGTCACACTTCAAGCATTAGATTTTTTTTATCTATCATTTTTATTATCTGATAAAACTTTGATTCAGTGCTGCCATTTATAGCATACTAGACTTCTTTTTCAATTGATATTTCAGAGGTAAAAGAGGTTAACAGAATCTCAAGACAATTATTAATATCAACTGAAGCTATACAATAGTTTGTTGTGCAGAAATTCCTCGATACAGTGTTTGATTCTCACATTGTCTGATATTTATCAGTAATCAGGTTTAATTTGTAATGTTTAAAATTGCTTTGATACATATTATGTGTAAGTATGCTCAAACTGAACAATGTTATTCATTTCAGAACAAGATGGCAGACCAACAAGCGAACCCCCAAGCCGGAGACACCGGACCTCCTAAAGGCATTCCGGCACTAAAGGCTCATGTTATCGCCAACAAAATAGATGTGGCCCTCTGGGCTATCAGAGTCCTCACAGTCGTATTTACCATTGGATATGTCCTGCCTCTGTTTAACAAGTAAGTTAATGGTGTGTTTATGGTTAATAATATTTGGTAGTTTTCAGTAAATGCATTAGTGAATGATTAATCAACGAAGAACATAGCTGCTGAAAATCCACTCATTAGTTATTTAGCTGAGGGGTTCTACTCATTAGTTCATGTTTTGTGGTACACCAGCTATTCATTGACACTTGTTAATGTTGTTGTTAATGTTAGTGGTGTTATATTAGACCTAAAAATAGCTACTTCTGATATAAAATTAACAAAGTATCCTTATTTTAGTTAAGCATTATCATCATCAGCCTGAATTTCTTATCTGCTGGACTTAGGCCTCTCCCATAATACTCTGTTCAGCCCAATTCTCTGTCTTATGTTTACAACCACTACCAACTGCCCTTTGTATATTGTCACTCCATCTAGTCTCCATCTGGTCTCTAATATTGTAGTTAATAAGAAAGACTAAATATTATTATCCAATTTAATTAAAATACATAAAATTATTGATCATCATGGACCTTCATTAATTACACCTATGATTATATTATTTTAATTTATTACACCTATGTATGTTTGTCCAGAGTGGGAATCAAACCCACAGCCTATAGTGTTTTGTTATATTTCTTTGTAACATGTTGTAGAGCTCAGTAAAATACTTTTTCATTGGAAATGAAATCTGTCTTATCAAATTCTATTATTATCTTGGGGTCTGGTTTTATACTGATATTTTATTGTCTTGGCACTAAAAATAAAATTTACCTGAATATGACTCATGTTTGTATGAATTATTAGAAGGCCTTATTATTTATTGAAATTTAGAATATTATACTTGACTTGAAAACCCACTGTTCTTAAGTGTGTACTATATGTATGTTTTAGTAGTGGTAGGACCCTTAGCAGAGTCCGCCTGGTGAAGTACCACCTTTGCCAGTTATTCTACCGCCAAGCAGTAATGTGCAAACATTTCTGTGTTCCGGTTTGAAGGGTAATGTTTCCAGAGAAATTACAGGGCTTAGAGATATAACAACTTAGATCTCTGGGTGACGAGCGCAGTGCAGTGCTAGGTAATGATTTGGCCTCTTCATGTTCCATTAGCTGCGTGTCAGTGTGTTGTTATGTGGCAGGCATGTTGCTTACCATCAGGCACATGTCTTTATTTTAAAAAAAACTCTGGTGAGGTCAAGTTAAGGTGAATTAAACCCATCAATTTGAAAGCATCATTCCATTTTATAGTATAATCTCTTATTTTCCTAAATTTCACAATAACAATAGGCAAGGTGACTAATAAACTAATTAGCCTGTAAATTTTGACAAAATGAATTAAGCATTGATGTGACATCAATGCTTAATTCATGAAATATTGGTGCATCTATGTATAGTGAAATTGATAATTATTTGTCCAGTTTTATATCATTCACTTTTTAACTTTAACCAGTTCTTATTGAGGTCTGAAATGGCAATATTTTTGACTATATGGATGTAGGTTGATCTCATTCTCGTAGTTTAAGTATTTAGCTAAACAATGTATTGTACATTGGACCAACTCTGCTGCAGCATTTGAAATTTGGTATTCAAAACAAAATTTGGTCTAGCAAACCACATCAGGGCTCGTGCTAGATAAAATCATCTGTCATCACAACTGGCAAAATGCATTGTGGTAATCTAGTAAAGAGCCATAATAACCTAGTGACTATAGGTTGTAAGTTCGAATCTCGGCTATCCTTCTAATAAGTATTTTTCACAATCCATATGTACAAGTTTAGTTTTGTTAGTTTTTTAAGGACATGTATGACATCTGCCAACCTGCACTTAACCAGCATGGTGGTTTATGGCCCTCCATACTCTATACTTACGACCCCGAGTTCAAACCCCACACGCACCACTATCTTTTCGAACTCATGGGTGTAATGCCGCTGACTTAAAAAGGTTGAAGGAAAACGTCGTGAGGAAGCCGACATGTACCTAGAATCTAAACAAAGTCATGTGTCATCCACCAACCCGCACTGGGCCAGAGTGGTGGATGACCTTAACTCTCTCCTTGCGAGAAAGCCTCAAGTCCCAGCAGTGGGAACATTTAGTGGGCTGTTGATGATGATGAAGATGATACTCTATACTTGTTTGACAAAACCCTAAGTCCCAGGTTTTTTGTTTTTTTCGACTGTTATAGGTTTACACTTGAGCGCCATCTTGCATGATGTTAATCGATAAAGCTGTGGGAACAAACATACAACTACTTACTTATGCACCATTATCGAAATAAGTGATGAGTTTTATATAGTTTTGTTTTACCCACTACTTCTAGTGGGTAAGGTTTCCGCACTTAGTCCTTGATTTGGATTTGGGCCATTGTACATGTGAGTTTTATACATATACAGGTTTTGTTTAGTTTGGGGCTAGAGAGCTGTCTCAAATTTCCACTAATATTTATTAATTAATTATCTACAAATATGTTGAAAGTCATAACACTTAGTTAATTTGTAATTACAGATGGTTTTATCTTGAGTGTACAAGTATTGGGTCGGGTGGATATCATTTGTACACAAACTCATGTTATTACATGACAATCACTCTGTACATGTTCAATAAAATCAATATGGCCTGCCGTGTGTTCATTTATGTAGGTGACCCTGTAATGTATTGGATAGTTGGTTATTAAAAATATTTCTCACAACAGGAAAATGTTTTCCAACTGATAACAAACCAATGAAGTAGATTGTGCTGTGGTCAGAAACCACTCTTTGATATAAAACATCTCATATTTTCACTAAACGCATATTAACATAGTATAACATATTTAAGTTACGGTGGTCTAGTCGGGAGAACGCCGGCTGCCGATCCGGAGACCCCGGGTTCAAACCCCACACGCACCACTGTCTTTTCGAAGTCATGTGCGTAATGCCGGTAACTTAAAACGGTGAAGGAAACATCGTGAAGAAACCGACATGTACCTAGAATCTTTCGAAGTCATGTGTCATCCGCCAACCCGCACTGGGCCAGCGTGGTGGATTATGGCCTTAACTCTCTCCTTGCGAGAGAAGGCCCCGAGTCCCAGCAGTGGGAACGTTTAGTGGGCTGTTGATGTTGATAACATATTTTATTGATTTCTGCATTTTAAACTTTGATCTTTTGAAACAAATTTGGGTGCCCAAAATACAGGCTTTACCTAGTTTGGGACCCATTGTAATTTATATTTATCTGTATAACTTGTTATGATTAGCAATTTGTTAACGTAACTGTACTTACTTTCTTTGGAACAATTAAAATATTTATATTTCTGTAATTAAATTTTTATCATGCATGTCAAATATTTATGGCCAAACTTAATTAGTTCATTATTCGATTTTTGTGCTAACACCAACATTTTTAGATTTTCCCCAAGGATAGATTACTCAGACGGGAGACCGTACTCCTGCCAGATTTCAAGCAAAAGTAAAAAAAAAATACTCTATGGGTGTCCAATATAATTAACGCATTAATTAATTAATGTTTTACCGCCGCGCCGGTCCGTCGATTTCAATGTCTTTTAACTTTCTCTGCCTGGGGAAGTACGACACTTCCTTTAATTACATTTATATATATATAACGGATCATCATACTTCAAAATCATGAAAAAAAATCTGTAGTTCGCGTGGAATTTACATATTTTGCATAATATTAAATCAGCAAACAGTTGTGGTGGCAATGTAGTAGTAAAAACTCCACTACCGCCATATAGTAGTACGTAGATACGTATTTTATTTCTTGTGACAAAAATGTTTCATTGTCATTCACAAAAACTTAAGACTCAGACAAAATGTGATAATGACATCACACTGTGTTGTAATAAGTCATCAATTTTCTTATCATAGTCATTATCACTATAATTATCAACTTATCTGATGTGACACAAATGTCTCTCTCTTTCTGTTATCATTCAAACAATAATTTTATGGATCCAAAATGGATCCTTTGCTTACCAAATTCTGTAATGTCCTTAACCATATTGACCGCGATATGAACCTTATTATCAGGGCACTAGAGTACAGTTTCTGATAAAGTTATCACAAGCAGGTTGCGTTCGACCTTCTCAGGTGCTTGAACTTTGTCATTGAATAATATTTATTCTTTGGGCAAGATTTAGTCCCACATTTTAAGTTAAACTTACAATTTTATTTTAAAACTACAGACCAGTTTAAAAGATTATTTTGTTTATCTTCAAATATATTTCGTAGAATATAGAGTTACGCTAACAGCGTCTAATATGTTAAAAGACTCATTTATCATCACGAAATAAAAACACTCGTGTATTTCTCTCACAAGAAGAGAGAGACGTTCCTAAGTCCACACTTAAGTTCTCGTAAGATAAGATAGCATTTATTAACACATTAAAAACATACATTCAAATCAGTAACAAATTCCATTAGACACCAATTTGCATAGTTTTAAGGACGAAAGTCACTGACGTTGGTAACCGTATTACGAGACTCAAGTGGCACTGGGCAGGACACGTGGCCAGACGTGGTGACGGCAGGTGGAGTAGATCTCTGACAGAGTGGTTACCGATCGCCGATAAACGTTCCTTTGGCAGACCACCAGCCAGATGGGTCGACGACATCAGATCCATCGCAGGGATTACGCGGATGAGAGCAGCTCAGGGTAGAGATCAATGGCACAGGGGTTAAGAGGCCTATACCCAGCAGTGGGTTGATACAGGCTGAAAATGATGAAATCCTGTTTAAGAGCATAGTTTAGGCATAGGTTTAGATAACTACCTATTATATCTATATTTTACCGTGGTAATATAAGTAGGTATTACCGAGTCAATCAATTACTCGCAAGCATCATAGGAACATTATTACTACTCGCAGTTAAAATTGAAATATTTCTGAGTTTTCTTTCAAATATTAAATAATTTTCTAGAGATTGCAAAAATAATGCCTAAATTGCGTAATTGACTTTTCGATTTTCTCCGGACATCTGTACTTGCAAATCAGAGATAAAAAAACTTAGAGGTCCAGGCTGGATTCGAACTTGCGACCGTGAAATCGCATGTTTTCGCCACTAGATCACGTCAGACTAATCTGACGGATTACAAAGGCGTAAGCCTATTTTCACCATGGCTTGTCAGGTTATACAGGGTATAAATAAGATCAAAGGTGCTCAGAAAATTCATTCAACACTCTTCGTTTAATATTGTAGATATTATCAATCGTAGTAGGTATATTTACTGTGGTAAATGGCGATCAGTTCCACTATTTTGATGCAGCATATTGTTCCTTGTTCATATAAAATGTTTGTTATTATTAAGAGCCTGAACTGACTCTAAACTGGCTAGGCGAAGGTCTCCTTTCCACTTGCTTGTATCTTGAGACAATATACAAAATTGAAATGTCGTGCGCGATGTACTCTTTGAGTAAGATATGTAAGAATAGTAAATGCTTTGAGGTATGCTCTACGTATAGTTTGTATGTTACATTAAGATTATCTTAGTAAAGCCCTGCGCCTTTTGCGGTATCACAGCTTTTAGTGGAGGCGACCCGAAGCCTATCTTAAGCAGAGCCTGATGGCTATCATTAGTCCGTTCTACCGACATCGTCCCGCCATCGCTTAGTTATTCTACTGTAATGTCGTTTGCCATGATCTTTGGGCCGAGATCACCGCACAGTCGCCAGATCGCAAACATTTATGATTAACTATCGGTCCGTTCCGACTTCGCACGTAGCACATATAACGAGTATGTAACCCATACCACTCAGGGATCACCTACATATCCAAAGGGCCTAGAATTTTTGAAATCGGTTCAGTAGTTCCTGAGATTAGCGCGTTTCAAAAACAAAACTTCTTCAGATATTTAATGTTAGTATAGATCTTAGTTATATGTAATGTTTTCAATAAAATAAATAATAATAAATGGTTTTCCCCGATGGTTACAATCTTTGTCTTCAAATCGAGAGTGGATCGGTTTTTTTCTAGGTAAACACGCTCCATCGTAGACCGCATCGTCGCTTAACATCAGGCGAAATGGCGGTCAAGTGTAAACCTATATTTAAAAAAAAAACGAAACCACATTAGCGAACGCGACCACATCAGCGCTGCGTTGCGATCTTTTACTGCAATCGACATTACATCTGGAAGTTGTAGTCCCTGATGGCAGTTAAAAAACGCAACACGGTGGTTATGGGGGCTCTGGGCCTGGAGGGAATATCCTAAGAATCGTGTGTAGAAAATAGCCTTAGCCTTAGACCATACCTGACGCACTTGACTAGCACTGGACGGCTCATCCAACGCATACTTTTTTTTTAATTACCTCAGTTGTCCCACTGCTGACAAATGTCTCCCCCAATTCCTTCCACATAATCCGATCCTGTGCTTCCATCGACCTACCTTTCTTAAAAGCTCCGAGCTCGTCTTTCCATCGCGTTGTAGGAGGGCCCTGGGGTCGACTAGCCGATGGCGTCCACTCCAATACCTACATGCTTATAACATTGTTTAACAGTTGTATGTTTGTCCGTCAGCCCGGTGTCAGCGTTCTACAAGGCGCTCCTAGCGAACGCGGCCACGTCAGCGCTGCGGCTGCACCAGCGCATCCCGGCGCGGGAGATCGCCATCTCGAGGGAGTTCCTGGCGAGGTTCTTCCTCGAGGACAGCGCTCACTACCTCTTCTACTCCCTCATCTTCATGAACGTCGCGCCTAACCTGTGTATCCTTTTACAAAAACAACTGCAAAAGCAGCCCGCTCAAAGTTCCCACAGCTTTCGGGCCTTCTCTTGCAAGGAGAGAGTCAAGGACGTAAACCACCACGTTAAACCAGTGTTTATTTGTTTTACAATTATGGGTGATGTCTTCCGACGATGGCGACTATGGTAAGTTTGTCGTGTGCGCTAGAATGTGGCTGACAAAGCCAAACATGGACGAGCCGATATTCCGATGCAATATCATACACTACGTTCGCCATGTTCATTCTTCAGTTTATCAGTGAACATTGTACTTAAATATGCATCGAAGATTAAAATGTACTTAATTCACAAATGAGTCAATTCTAATACCTCTACACTAGGCGGACGTGCATGTGACACATATTTACATAAAATATTATTTACAAGCAAATTACCATAATCATATCACAAGCAGGTCGATTCTGGGAAAACTAAGTCGCGCGGGTACTACTCGACTACGAACTCGACTCCGTTGTATCTTGATCTAGGATTCCTTACGACTCCTTAGTAGTTAGAGGTCAATTTATTTTAGACTTTTTGTGTTGTTAATTATACCTAGGTTGGTAGGTCGTTGATAAGGTTTGAGTAGGAGTCACTCGGCAGTTCGGATTAGTCGGCGGATGGATTGTAGAGGTTCTGCTCTATAAATAATTACAAATTCAAAGAATTGTACCTATCAGGCTTGGGTCAACACAGAGACGTAGTAGATAAGATCCTTTACATTGTCTGTCTGGGGAAGTACCACACCTTTTCCAGTTATTCTTCAAGGAGTATGAAACGAACATAACTGTGTCTCAGTTCCGGTTTAAAAAGTAATGTTTCTAAAGAAATTTGGATGATGACTGGGTCAACATTCTAATTACTCCGTCAGGTAGATTATGGAAAGTATATGACACGTGTTTTTTGTTTAATCAGTTATTAAAAATCAACAAAAATGATATCGTGATATCGTATTCGTATCGTATATATCGTAAAATTTCCGAAGTTGGGGTTGTGACGTCACGTCTTCGTAAAAATCGGGCAAGACGTCACTCGAAACTTCGTCATTATTAGTGAAACAAAAGTAAAAATACGTGTACAATATTTTTTTTTAATCTAACTGAAGGACTAATTAGTATTTTTAGTTATCATGCCTTTTATAGGATAAGGTCATAGTCATGGTAAAAGTCATCTTAAATCTGTTAGTGACGAGCGTAGGGCAATTAAGCAGTGAGTTTGACTGTTGATATAAAATTAGCTGCCATGGGCAGGCGAGTTGCTCACCATCAGCTTATCCTGCTTCTCTATGTTATAAATAACTTTAATTTTAAAAACCCGACTGCAAAATCATCACCATATAAAAACATTACATAAAACAATATATATATTATTATCTAAGGACACTTGGACGAATCTAACGATATCTTAATTATCAAAATCCATCCAGCCGTTTGGAAGATACGCGGGAATAGAGAAATTTACAAACATACAAGATACGCGCGAAAAACATTCTTCTTTCAGTCGGGTAAAAAGCCGGTTTATTGTGGTGTCGAGTTAGCTGTCATTTATATCTAGGTATGTATATTTTATCATTTTGTCATGTAGGTATATTTTACACATTTTACAGAATCCCCCATCTGTTGTTTTGGTAACTATCCCTCCTAAAGCTGATAACTTTGTTTGGATGCTAATGAGCAAGTCTCATGACATTGTAGTGTTGATGTCAAGGAAAACTACTTCTAGTTCTGTGCTATTACGTATATTGACGTGTACTAGCAGTCCCCGGTTTGACCCGCCGATGTGTAGACGATATTTACAATTTCAAATTCAAATATTTTATCGATTTCATATCCCTAATTTGGAATAGGTTCCGCGATTTTCATACAACTAACGAGCTCTATTCTTAATATTATATTTTATACAAGCAATGCCCCGCGGGTTTACTCTCGTTGTTCTCTTTTTCGGGATAAAAAGTGGGTTATGTGTTCTTCCAGACTATAATCTATCTATGCTCCAAATTTCACCCCGATCCGTTCAGTAGTATGTACGTGAAATAGTAAGAAACATCCATCCATACATACAAACTTTCGGGGATTTGTAATATTAGCAGGATAAATTACGCGTCAATTTATTTGAACTCCGCGATGGACTTCTAAACTACTTAAACGATTTGAATCAAATTTGCTGTCCAGTTTGATCCGACTTCATAGATAGGATAATTTTTATTTCGATTAACAGTAGGTATTTATACGACAATATCCGAGCTAAGCCGGAACGGGTCGCTAGTAGCTTATAGATTAGGCAAAGTCAATGTACTTTACTGATAAATGTACAATTTAGGCGTCAATTGTTTGAATCCTTTTTATTATTGACGTAGGGAAATGCATTTACGCATATCCGCTTAGAGCAGACGGTTTCGTTATGTCGGATTCGACAAATAGTTTTATGGACACCAGGTCTCTGAACTCTCAAGATACAGGCTTAGGTTAGAAGACCACTGAGAGATGTTCCTATGCGACAATAAAACCTACTTTGTTTTTACGTGACATGGTATTTTTACTGTGAATATTGTTTTAAACTTTGTGTGTGTGGAAAACATGATTTGATTTGACACCACAATTTTTCCCCTAAGGACTTAAATCCCAAATCACCTTTGTCGCTTACGACGGGAACGTAGAGACGCTCTCGCATTCTTCCGAGAAACTACCATAGTCCTGTCCGGAGAGTCTATTGCCTAAGTAAGTCTGCCTGTCTTAGCTTTGATGTTGCTCTCTCTTTTCTTTTCGCTTGAATAGATAGAGACAGCAATAGCAAAGCCATAGCCGATTTAGTTAGCCGGTAGAGCTTAGCTTAGCTTTCCCCGAATATTGTGTTAGTGTTAGCGGATATGTTTACTTTCTTTCAAAACGATATGCGATACGAGTTATATATATGCTCGTAGTTTTAGGTATCAGCGCGTTCGAACTGGGGTTGATAGGTTTCCATCGAGGTGTGACCTTGTAGCTTGTAGCCTTCATGGTAGCCTCGTACTCTTCACGTTGTGCAGCAGATTTACACGACCTAATATTGCCTTCCCCTTTCCACTACAGGACAAGTCGTGAGGCGGCCAACTACCCATACACTGTGGATTCCCAAAATCCGTAGGTACTAAACGGTTTGAATCCACTTTTCTCGTACGTACACCTTTAGAGTGGAATAAGTTGGCCTCCTTGTTTCCTGAGAGATACAATCTAGAACTTTTCAAGGTCAGAGTGAATATATACTTACTAGGTCAACGTGCGTCATCTTCGACCACACCGTCGTTTACCATCAGGCGAGTTGGTGGTCCAACGCGGAACAATACGCGATAAAAAAATGGCAGTCATAGAAACTGCCGATAGAAGTGAAAACTTATAAGTCAGAATTTGATAGCTTACTTTGGAAACTACAGGGGTGTAACCGGAGGGCGTGGTCTCGCCATCATGGCATGGCCATCTAGAAATGCGTCAGCATTTCCCATTGGCTCACGCATTTCTAGATGGCCATGTCATGATGGCGAGGCCACGCCCTTTCATCATTTCCCATTGGCTGACGCATTTCTAGATGCCCAATCGCCAAGAAGTTTACCCGAAGATTTCTTATCATACAATACAATCCAATTTACACCCCACGAAAAATTTGTCTAGGCGCACCTAAAGAAGTTTTCACTTCAAAAACGTCTTTTGTGTTACTGCTTTTTTTCTTATCATTGTTGTCTGGAGAACAACGCTGTAAGCGATAAGGTATTATTTATGGCACTAGTCATAAGTATAAGTCATTGTTTATATTATTTGTATCGCAAGCTTGCTGGTGTGCATAATGATATGTTTCGGTATATCTATCTGTTTAGGGCTAACCTCATTCACTAAGTTTATGTTTGCAGACATTCTCATAAAATATAATAAATAGGTACGTCGTCAGTGATCGTAATAAAAAAAAGGTTCCGACGATTATCTTTATAAAATAATGTGGTTTGCCTTTAAAGACAATGTCACCTCATATAATTAATTAACTAGAGTCGACATGCGACTCCGTGGCGTTTAAGTAAAAAAAAACATTTCATAAGGAACTCAGCTTATTTTCGAGGTTACCCGGCCTATGTACGATTCCAGACTGAAATCTGTATACGTTCCAAGTTTTAACCAGAACCGTTCAGTTTTTTCCAACGTGATTGGGCAAACAAACATCAAAACTTTCACATTTATAATATTACTGGCATCTGCCCGTGATTGTGTCTATTCAGTGTTTAAAAAAAAAGCTTCTCTAAAAAACTGGTTTTTTTTTCGGAAATAAATAGATGGATGTTCCCGACAATAATCCATCTACGTCCCAAATTTTCTGACAGTTCAGTTCTTACAACGTGATTGAGCAACAAATACGCAAACTTTCGCATCCTACTTAATATTAAAAATGTCAAAGTTTTGATGTTTTTTGCTCAATCACGTCGGAACGTATGAACGGATCGGGCTGAAATTTGGAACACTGAATACAATCTGGATTAGCAACACGGGATATTTAATTATAACACAGACTGACAGACAGAGAAAATGCACTAATATGGGTTTTTTAACGGATATCTTGCGGAGTCAAATAGCGTTGAAGCGTAAACCAATTAGAATTAATCACTAAAATGAAACTGCCACTGTTCAGAAGCTACGCTCGTGAACGGTATATCTATCTATTTTAGCGGGCGCATGGCGGCGTACATCGATGATTTCATGTCTAATACACGACTTGTAGCCGTAAAACTAGCCGGAATCTAGATACGTAGATACGATGACCTAGGTACGGCGTATCGGCTCTAACTGAAAATATATTTGTTTATTTCAATATAAACAAGCAACATACAGTTTTATACCAATACATTACATGCTTTTGAGTTAAAATAGGAAAGGACTTCGGGACTCAAATGACCTAATTTATCAAATAATATATACAAATTTGGACGTCTACTCTCTTTCTACGAAAAATGTAATATCGAAATAAACTCGCG
Source organism: Ectropis crepuscularia (assembly GCA_963693475.1). Lineage (NCBI taxonomy): Eukaryota > Metazoa > Arthropoda > Insecta > Lepidoptera > Geometridae > Ectropis > Ectropis crepuscularia. The sequence continues at coordinate 1,710,376 of OY856355.1, forward strand.
ACTTTCCTTCTCCGATTCTACTTCGATTCGTCCGTTTAAAGTCTACTCTAATTAGAGTAGACTTAGTACATTTAAACGTCAGACAATGTTCGATCGGATGAAACGAAGTAGAACCGCGCTTCTATCGCCTAACTAAATCGGCTATCGCTTTGCTAATGCTGTCTCTATCATTTCAAGCGAAAAGAAAAGAGAGAGAAACATCAAAACTATGACATTTTTCGTTCTGTGGTAGACCCCCCGGAGTAGGAAAGTCGCGAGTTTGTTACGAAATTACGTTTTTCGTAGAAAGCGAGTAGACATCCTGGCTTTTGAGTGAGTATGCCGTTCATTAAATCGTTAGTTACGACCTGGCTTTTGAGTGAGTATGCCGTTCATTAAATCGTTAGTACGACCTGGCCTTTGAGTGAGTATGCAGTTCATTAAATCGTCAGTACGACCTGGCCTTTGAGTGAGTATGCTGTTCATTAAATCGTCAGTACGACCTGGCCTTTGAGTGAGTATGCCGTTCATTAAATCGTTATTACGAAATTATCGAAATAATAGTCAAACTAATATTAAAAACTAGCAGTGCCTTGTGGTTTTACCCGCGTAGCTCTTGTTCCCGTAATTTTCCCGCGATGAGATAGTCTATTTGCTATTCCAAACCATCTTCTTAATCTTCGTAATATATATAAATCTCCTGTCACGATGTTTGTCCGCGATGGATTCCTAAACTACTTAACCGATTTTAAATTAAATTGGCACACCGTGACCAGTCTGGTCCAACTTGAGAGATAGGATAGTTTTTATTTCGATTAATAGCTTGAAATGACAATATCCGAGCGCAGCCGGAATGGGCCGCTAGTGGCGCTAGTAAACTATATATATTTTCAAACTTCAACCCGAACGGTTCAGCTGTTGCGACATGATTGAGCAAAAAACGTTCCAAACTTTCGCATTTGTAATATTAATAGGATAAAGATAAAATAACAATATTTTCTTCAACACAAATTATAGCTAGCTAAAATAAAAACCACTTCGAACACATAGATTAGCTTAAATCGATATTCGATCATTAATATGCAAACATTAAATACTGTGTTCCGGTTTGAATGACAATTGTTCCAGATTAATTAAAGGGCAAAGAGAGACATCATAATAATTATGCATATGTATGTTTTTGTAGTGGTAGGACTCTTAGCAGAGTCCGCCTGGGGAAGTACCACACCTTTGCCAGTTATTATACCGCCAAGCAGTACTGTGCAAACATTACTGTGTTCCGGTTTGAAGGGCAATGTTTCCAGAGAAATTACAGTGCTTAGAGATATAACAACTTAGATCTCTGGGTGACGAGCGCAGTGCGGTGCTAGGTGATGATTTGGGCTCTTCATGTTCCAATAGCTGCGTGTCACTGTGCTGTTATGTGGCAGGCATGTTGCTTACCATCAGGCACATGTCCTGCTAGTCTCGTCACTCCTTATTTAAAAAAAAATGTAGGTGACGAGCGTAGTATAGTGCAAGGGGTAATGGTTTTTGTACTTACATTGTCTGCGCTTGTCTCGGTCGTCCCGTCATTCTATCTTAATATATATAAATCTCCTGTCACGATGTTTGTCCGCGATGGATTCCTAAACTACTTAACCGATTTTAAATTAAATTGGCACAATGTGAGCAGTCTGGTCCAACTTGAGAGATAGGATAGTTTTTATTTCGATTAATAGTCTTTAAATGACAATATCCGAGCGCAGCCGGAATGGGCCGCTAGTATAATTATAAAAATCTGTTTGAGTACTTAATATGTACGTACGCAAAGAGTTTATAGGTACTTCTTTCCTTTCTGGAATAACACATAGGCTACTTTTAATCCCGGGAAAATAACGGGATCGGGAACTACGCGGGTGAATCCGCGGGGCGCTGCTAGTAATCTTACATTTTTATAAGAATCATAAAAACTTCCAAAATTTAAGAGTAAAATAAATTCTCAGTACTCAAGTCTCTGAGCAATTTCCGCAGGTGAAAATGTACGAATTAAACGAATGTTATTACTGAAACAACAGTAATAAGAATGCAGGCTGAAGGTCGCCAGCTACGTAAACACTATCTACATGTTAATCAGATAAGCTGTCTCGCTGTACGCTGCCTCTATATGCGGCCAAATTTGTGAACTACTAGCAGGGGCCCGCGGTTTCTCTCGCGTAATTCCTGTTCCCGTTAGTTTATCGTTTATCGGAATAAATGTATAGCCATGCGTTCTGACTACGCCTTCTACTTCCAGACTATAATATGTGTTCCAAATGTCAGGTAGATTCGTTCAGATGTTACTACGTAATTGAGCAAGAAACGTCCAAATTTAAAAACATTGGCATGTGTAATATTAGTAGGATACCAGCGCACCGCGGTTTTACCCTCGTAGTTTTTGTTAATAAAAGTGTCTGTGTTAATCCAGACTATGTTCTGTGTTCAAATTTCAATCCCATTCGTTCATACGTTCCGACGTGGTCGAGCAACGAACATCAAAACTTTCGCATTTGTAATATTAGTAGGACGTATTAGGACTGTCATTCAGACAGCCCTAAGAAGTTACGGCTGGTCTAGTCGGGAGAACGGCGCCTGCCGATCCGGAGACCCCGGGTTCAAACCCCACGCGCACCTTTTCATATAAACTCATCACACTTAGTTATTTTTTTATTCGTTATGTAACAATCACTTCCAAATTTTAATAAAATTTTGAATGGACATGTCTGTTTCTGCTTGAAACACGATTTTGGCGTTTAATTATATGATTTGTTGATATGATAGTATGATACATGATAATGTGAATAAAAACCCGAAAATGCGAAATAAAAATCACTACTGTGGACATATCCGCATTTGTTCGCCAGTTCCTCATGTATAATAAGTGGGTTTGCTGTATGACACATAAAACTTAGAATTATTATTGTTTCTGTTCGATCTGTTCAGACAAAAGTATAGTGGCGCCCTCACATTATAGTGTAGATATTTTTTTGGATATAAATAAAACAAACGAACGTTGTAAGAGGTTTTAAACGTGGCTAATGTAAAAAAAATAAAACTATTAATAGCTTGTTTGTAAAAAATGAGATAAAGGCGCCCTTACTCCACTCCAAATAAACTAAAATTCGTGGTTTCTTATGAAAAATCATAATTGTAAAGGTAATAATATCAAACTAGTACCTACATTGCGTAGTGCCGCGGTCTGTTGACGACCATGATGCAAGATTTACGTCAACGCAAATACACGTTTTTTTCGCATTACGAAATAAGTAGTCGATTAAACAAATTATAACGTGTACAAAGTACTTGTGGAGCAATAATCTGGAAAAATTGCGTTTTTAGGAGTGAAAACTTCTTTAGGCGCGCCTAGACAGATTTTTCGTGGTCTCTGAATTGAATTCATTCGTCACGCTCGGGTATGATAAGAAATCTTCGGGTAAACTCGGGACCTTGGCGATAGGGCGTCAGCCAATGGAAAATGCTGAAAGGGCGTGACCTCGCCATCATGGCATGGCCATCTAGAAATGCGTGAGCCAATGGGAAATGCTAACGCATTTCTAGATGGCCATGCCATGATGGCGAGGTCACGCCCTCCGGTTACACCCGCGTAGTTTCCAAAGTAAGCTATCAAATTCTGAGTTGTAAGTTTTCACTTCTATCGGCAGTTCCTATGACTGCCAATTTTTTTTTTTATATTTTATTGTTAAGTACCGAAATTTGAAACAGATAATAGTCTGGAATAATAACTACTACTACTACTTACTTACGTAGGCTACTTTTTGTCGCGGGAAAAAATACGGGAACAGGACGTCTGTCTACTCTATTTCTACAAAAACGTGTTTTCGAAAAACTCGCGACTTTCCTGCTCTCGTTCTACTTCGTTTCGTCCGACACAACATTGTTTGACGTTTTAATGTTCTAAACATACTCTAATTAGAGTAGGCTTAGAATTAGAACATTTAAACGGTCAAAACGACGGATCGAAGTAGAATCGGAGTTGGAAACTGCGGGCGCCATCATAAGCCTGTGTTCGTCCACTGCTGGTCATAGGCATATTTTGTAGTGGTAGGACTCTTGGCAGAGTCCGCCTGGGGAAGTACCACACCTTTGCAAGTAATTCTACTGCCAAACATTATTGTGTTCCGGTTTGAAGGGCAATGTTTCCAGAGAAATTATAGAGCTTAGAGATATAATATCTTAGATCTCTGGGTGACGAGCACAGTACAGTGCCAGGTAATGATTTAGATTCTTCATGTTCCAATAGCTGCGTGTCAATGTGCTGTTATGTGCCAGGCATCCGGCACATGTCCTGCTCGTCTCGTCACTCTTTATTTAAAAAAAATAGAAATAATAGGCCTCTCCCAAAATACGCCACTCAGACCGATCCTCGGTCTACGTCTCCGCCATATGTAGCCACTCCATCTAGTCTCAAGACGTCCTTCTAATCAGCAATGGGGATATTTAGAAGATGAAAAATACGGCTTTAATAAGGCTGTGTTGGGCGCGCGTGCACAACTTTTTTATTTATTAAGATAATAAACTAGTTTGGTAGATTAAATATTCAGTTTTTTACTAAACATCTTGAACTGTTTGTCCTAGATAAACCTTGCTGAGGTTTAAAGGACGCATTTATTTTAATCTGCAAAAAATATTGCATGTTGAAATAAATTGACAAACAATTTTGATTTGTTTTGGTGCATGTTTCTTATTCTCCATTTACTTATAAGCATCATCTCATAATGAACATGTCAAAGCCATGGAACAATCTTTTAGTTTTTTTTTCTTTTTTTTTATAAAGGCAGCTTCACATAAGACAGTTGGCCTCAAGTGACCTCTACCACAGATAAGAAAATAGTTACTTCGTAACCTATACTGCCTACCGAACTTTACAATAGTAATATCTTTTAGTTTGTTAGTAGTTAGTTAGTTCAAGTAGTGCTTTTATTTTCTTAAGTTTTTGTAGTTGTTAGTTTGTTTATTAGTAAACTTAGGTTAATAATGTCCTATATCTTCTGTGGTATTCCAAATTGTATCTTTTAGTTCAAAAGTAAACTAAAAGATAGTGCTTTTAGTTTATTAATTTTGCTAGTTTTTGTAGTTGTTAGTTTATTAGTAAACTTAGGTTAAAAATGCCCTATATCTTCTGTGGTAGTCCAAATTTTTGTAGGCACTAGAGACGAGCTGTTGTCTTATCTTTATGAAAAAAGATTTTTTTTTTCGTAATATTGTAAAAAGCGCTTCCCATTCAACTTAATAAATAATAGATTCGTGGATATGCTAATACGAAAGAATAGATGTTCGTTGCTCAATCACTACGGAACACCTGAATGGATCGGTCCGAAATTTGAAACATAGATTATAATCTAGAAGCACATATGCTTACATTTCATCGTGGGGATATGGCGAGAACGGGAACTATGCGGGCAAAACCGTGAAGCGCTGCTCGTTAATTGTAATACCTACCTATGTATCTGGAATAACACATAGGCTATTTTTTATCAGGAAAAAATAACGGGAACTGCACGTGTAAAACCGCGTGGCGCTGCTAGTAACTTTATAAAAGTCACGAGAAGAAATCTTTACAAATTATTCCATATTCTAAAGGTTATCTGGAAGACATCGTTTTTAGCAATAAGATCGCCTTTTATGCCCGTTATGTTTTGTTCTTTTATATGTTACTTATTGTCAATTTTGTGGTGCCAAATAAAGTGTATTGTGTTATACACTATATACTCGTAGACTAGAGTGTATAAAGTAGTGAGTATCTTGTGATTCTTTAGTGGTTATTTCCTTAACCGCAGTCCAGTGATCCTGACCCCGATCTTCTTGTTCGCTCTGCTGCACGCCGCTTCCTACTCGCTCACCATCCTCGACGTAAGTATCTCTTCACGTTCGTCACAAACAGCAAGCAGGAAGTATCAGCGATTGTGCTTAAAGCGATTATCACACGCAACACGCAACGTGGCGCGTAAATGCGTCGTTGGGAAGAATAAGCTCACTCTTTCCGTTCTAGTCCGTTGCAGGTAGCGGTGAACGCCAGGACGTTTTTACCTATCACTATTCGTTGTCAAGAACAAAAATAAATAGAACCATAGCATAACTCGCCGCTAGCGATTCTAGGGGTGAAGTAGAAAGGTTGCGTGTAAACCACTTACGATACACACAGAGTATTACAAATTTCAAGGTGCTCAGGGCACTACCATTGGTTTATACCGATGTCTGACACGCACCTCGCAGCGTACCGTACTTTACAACGTTGTATGTAAGTATCTCTATTTGTTTAAAAAACACGCACAGTTCAACACACAAAAAATGCATCCACGCGCGTTCATGCAGTTCACGCGCCTACATGCGGAGAAACACGCACCCACGCGCGTGGATGCGGGTGAGACGCAAGGTATGGCACACCAAGCCCCGCTGTGCCGTTGCGGGATTGTGGAAGGGCTTGGCGTGTGTTCGAATGAAATGAGTCAGATCCGCCATGAATCCACAAAACACAACAACGCGCGTGAGTGCGCGGTTTATTCCGTTTAAATGTTCTAAACCTACTTTAATTAGAGTATGCTTAAAACATTTAACCGTCAAACAATGTTGTATCGGACAAAACGAAGTAGAACGAGTACGTTTTTCGTAGAAAGAGATTAGACGTCCAGGACGTCTACTCTGTTTCTACGAAAACGAAATTTCGAAAAAAACTCGCGACTTTCCTACTCCGGTTCTACTTCGTTTCGTCCGATCGAACATTGTTTGACGTTTAAATGTTCTAAGCCTGCTCTAATCCTGCACTCCCGCAAGTACGCGCGTAGATACAAATCGACATGCCACATGCAGCGTGGTGCGTGGAAATGTGTGAATCGCCTTAAACAGCTACTCCATGCGTATTAATCTGAACGGCCACTCGACCTCTGCGAAGCAGCTGAGTGGCGTTTAGTATTATCAATTGTAGATTTGTAAATGTCGCAGGGAAATTAAGATATCAGGGGTTACACGAAATGCCTAGTGATATTACGAAATCACGGTAAATGTCGAATATTCTTGTCTAACTGAAAACCTAAGTGCTTTCTTGTTGTAAGATGCGAGAATTCTATTTTGCCAGATGACATATTCCTAAACATTAAAAGTAAGAAGATGCAATGAATAAGAATATTCGACATCTACTGTGATTTTGGAATATCACTAGGGATTTCATATAATTCCTGATATCCTCATTTCCCTGCGACAAATACACTTATACGATAACACATTATGATTATCTTTAGACCTTCATTGGTCTATGGATAATTCAGATGTGCTTAGTGTAAATAATTATGAATGTAGCGTAGTGTAGTTCTCATTGTACATAATATTAAGAAGTTATATAATTAAAAAAAAAGTTTTGTTTATCTTTATAAACAACATAACCTATATTCTGTCGGTAAACAAATACATCTGGCGACTACATAAAAATATAATATGTACATATATTCCAACAATACGACTTTAAAGTCCTACATTTATGAATCATTTGAGTTTTTCTAATAATAAATATTAATTATAAGTACCTACCCGCATTTATCTACGATAATAATTGTACTGCCTGACTGGTTCTCATGGTACAAGGTTTACTTAGTTTGAAGTCTAGACAGCGTTGTATGATAAAAAGTCATCAATATTTATTTATTTAACGTACTTTGTTCCGCCTAAGACGCAATAAATGAACGTATTTAGGATTTTGATGGCTAAACTGAAGTACTGACTGTTTTTTTTAAATTAATTAATATCATATTTTTATAGTACGTATTGTCCTATTCCGGACGAAGAGAAATCCAAAAACACAATAATGCAAATGTTTGTGTGATGAATACATGAATATAAATATTTGTACTGTGACTGGGTGTTTTCCATATATGTATAAAATTGTATAATATCTATAAAAAATATGTGAGTACTTTATCAGCTGTCTGGTTTCCATAGCACAAGCTTTGCTTAGTTTGGGGTTAGAAGATGATATGTGTAATGTGTATGTATGTGTAGATGTGTACCCATATTTATTTATTTAAAAATCATAAAAAATGGTCCATCTTCATAGTCCAATGTTTTTCGGTTTGAAGGGTAATGTATCCTGATTTATATTATGAAAAATGGGGTAGACATTATATTATGGTAATCCTTTTTGCTTCGAGTGTAAACATGTCATACGATACCTAACGGACACAGTTCAACTTTGCTCCGTTTATACCTAAGCGACGGCTGTACTTAAATTAATGTTGTCATTGTTATTATTATAATCAAGGCCCAAGTAACTAACAGCGAGTAATTATACGCGTTTGCGCAAACGTGTCACGAATTCCAGTTACTACGCTCAGAGAGTTGAATAATAAGTGAAATGATTTTTAATTAGGGATGTTATAGATATGATATTTCGGACCTGGATTCGAATAAGGATATGGAAATAAAATTTAAATTATGTATAGTATATCGATTGCGGATACGGTACGAATGTGTAATTATTTCGAAAGTCTTTTGCCGTTTAGAAGTTTTTTGAAGTGAAAACTTCTTTAGGCGCGCCTAGACAGATTTTTCGTGGGGTGTAAATTCAGTTCTAGCGTCATGCTCGGCTATGATAAGAAATCTTCGGGTAAACTCGGGACCTTAGCGATTGGGCATCTCGAAACGCGTCAGCCAATGGAAAATGCAGAAAGGGAGGGCGTGGCCTCGCCATCGTGGCATGGCCATCTAGAAATGCATGAGCCAATGGGAAATGCTGACGCATTTCTAGATAGGCATGCCATGATGGCGAGGCCACGCCCTACGGTTACACTCGTGTAGTTTCCAAGGTAAGCTATCAAATTCTGAGTTATAAGTTTTCACTTCTATAGGCAGTTCCTATGACTGCCAATTTTTTTTTGTAATCAAAAATGCCTATTGATTAAGTAATTGGAATAGTATTTCGGCGATAAATATAAGAAACATGTGTTCAAAGAAATCGGGATATTTACATAAAATTATACCTATTATTTTATGTTTTCAATTAAAATGTAAAATATATATTTGTGGATACTTTTCACAGAATACCAACTAGCCTCAAATTAAGCAAAGTTTGAACTATGTGCGTTTTGTGGGTTCACGGCGGCTCGGACTCATTTCATTGAAACACATGCCAAGCCCGTCCAAAATCTCTGTGTGGCATACCTTGCGTCTCGCCGGCATCAACACGCGTGGGTGCGTGTTTCTACGCTTGTAGGCGCGTGAACTGCATGAACGCGCGTGGATGCATTTTTTGTGTGTTAAACTGTGCGTGTTTTTTAAACAAACAGAGATACTTACATACAACGTTGTAAAGTGCGCTACGCTGCGAGGTGCGTGTCAGACATCGATATAAACCAATGGTAGTGCCCTGAGCACCTTGAAATTTGTAATACTCTGTGTGTATCGTAAGTGATTTACACACAACCTATCTACTTGACCCCTAGAATCGCTAGTGGCGAGATATGCTATGGTTCTATTTATTTTTGTTGTACCTGCAACGGACTAGAACGGAAAGAGTGAGCTTATTCTTCCCAACGATTGCAGTGGTAGGACTCATGGCAGAGTCCGCCTGGAGAAGGATCACACTTTTGCCAATTATTCTACCGCCAAGCAATAATGTGCAAACATTACTGTGTTCCGGTTTGAAGGGTAATGTTTCCAGAGAAATTACAGGGCTTAGAGATATAACAACTTAGATCTCTGGGTGACGAGCGCAGTGCAGTGCTAAGTAATGATTTGGACTCTTCATGTTCCAATAGCTGCGTGTCACTGTGATGTTATGTGGCAGGTATGTTGCTTACCATCAGGCACATGTCCTGCTCGTCTCGTCACTCTTTATTTACAAAAAAAAAATTTGTCTGTAAAGCCGGTTTACTGACGATAGAACGTGACAACGTCTTAAGAAAATACTGATGGAATGGTAGCATTTTTCAAAAGAAAATTTTAATTTAATTTGTTTAATAGATTTGTATGTAAAAAGTAATCAGTAGAATTTAGTCATTTTCAATCAAAACAATGCAAAATACAATGCAAAAAAGCTTTTAGATGCCGGGGATCGAACCTGGGGCATTTCACATGCAAAGCGAACGCTCTACCACTGAGCTACATCCCCGCTTGAACTACTGGTCGAAATAATTAATACAACTGTAACAAACATGCGACGAGGTAACGACCGACGGTAACGGTAAATGACGTCATTTTTTGTGGGCGTGCAGCCGGCTTCATCGAATTATAAGACGTTATCACGTCAAAAAAAACGATGACATAATTCTGTGCGCCTGAAGTATGGGAGGGCACATTTATGGTTTATATCGATGGTGTCAGAGTAAAGTTATAATCGGCTTAATGTTTGTTTGCAGACGCTGGGCCAGAACTCGATGTGGGTGGCTCGGCTGCTGATCTCCCTGGTGGAGTTCCAGTCTCGCAACATCCTGCGCGCGGCCGCGCTCGCCGAGATCGTGCTGTTCCCGGTGGTGGCGCTGATGGCGCTCTTGTGAGTACTGTTCCCGGTGGTGGCGCTGATGGCGCTCTTGTGAGTACTGTTCCCGGTGGTGGCGCTGATGGCGCTCTTGTGAGTACTGCGTACACTGCGTGCTACACTCAGTCCTGCCGCCTGTCGGGGCAGTTTCAAACTCGTCAAAACTTACTCCCAAGTTGACGTTGAAGATGTCGAAAAGCTTTCTACTCGGGGTCTACTAGCCAGCGCCCAACGGCTACTCGAAAGTGCCAGGCCTTTCTTACTGAATAGGTCCAGCGAGCTTAGTAGACTACAGCCTAGTGAACAAATAGTGGTCAAATGAACCACCAGAAGACCTATGTAGGATGATAGAAGGGTATAAAGTAATAATATTCAGCACTATGCCGTCACTTGTAAGCTGTCTAACTGAATGCTGTTGAAGAGGAGGGGTTGCAACCCTCGATAATTTCTCCTTGTCGCATGATTTTTGTACGGTATTGCGAAATAATGGATCAGAAGAGGTATTGCAACCCCCCCTCTTCAACTGCATTCAGTTGGACAGCTTAACGTGACGGTATAGTGCTGAATCTTATTACTTTATACTAGGGTATAAAGAAGATGATAGAAGGCCTACATAGGTCTCCTTGTGGTTCATTGGACTCATAAATTTAGTTCACGGGCCTGTAGTCTACAGGGTTATTTCCTTCTGGATAACACAAGGTACTAACAGGGTATGGGTGCCTCAGATGGTATTTGTGCAACGTCGTCGGAAGGGAAGAGCGTACCCGGTGTGTCACTGCTGGTGCGCCTTTGAGGGCTGAGTGCTCCCATAAAAAAGTCCTGTCATTACTTATTATTTATGTTTATCTCACTGTATACCTATCTATCCCTAAACTTCCAAAAATGTTTCAGGATCCAAATTGGTAAAATCGGTTCCGCCATTCTCGAGCTTAAGCCAGACAAACGAACCGCAATGCATTGATATTCAAATCCAATCAGTTTTCAATTAATAATCAAATATTAAAATATCCAATCGGTAATCAATTCGCTCAAATTTATAATATTTCAACCAAAGTTGATAGCAAGTTCCAAAATATAAGATGCCTTGTTAGAAATTACATGACTCACGTAGTCTAGTTGAGACACTCCTTCATTGTTAAGTCGTTTCTATACTGATTGGTTGTTATTGTGTTTCGCAGCGGCTACTGCGGCCTGATGTCCCCGTTCGTGTACTACTACTTCGTGACGTGGCGCTACGCGTCCCGGCGGAACCCGTACACCCGGAACACCTTCCACGAGCTCCGCGGCGCCGCCGAGCGGCTCGCGGCGCGGCCCGGCGTCCCCGCCCCGCTGCAGGCCGCCCTGCGCGCCGCCGTCACCCTCGTCTGCCGCATGGCGCCGCCGATGGAGGCCCAACAGTCAGTATCAGTAACACAACACGAGCCCCGACAGTCTGCCGGGAGCTGCCCCACTTGATTGGGTCTCAGCACTTCTCTTCCCCTGTATCGGTCACCAATCCGTCACCACTTGTCTACCTGCCATCACTCTGTCGAGCAACGTGTCCAGCCCGATTCCAAATGAGGGAAGTGATCGCTTTCCCGTTGTCTCGTAGCTTCGTCTGACGTCGGATTTCAACTTTTCAACATTCCTCACACGGTCCTGTAATTTGATTCCTTGCTCGCTCCATAGCTCTTTGTGCAACTTACACTTTGTACACAGCCTCATTGGTCAGCGTCTATCTCGGCACCCGGCACCATAGGTCAAGATGGGCAAGACATATTGATTGTAGAGTCGAATCTTCAGGCATTGTGGAACGAGAACAGATCAGAAGATGCCATCAAATTTATTGAATGCCTCCCTTCCAAGCTGAATCCTCCTAGCCAGCTCTTCTCTGAAGCTTCCTGTCAAAATATAGAACCTTCCCAAGATACACGTTTTGTTCGACCTCTTCAATCATTATAATTGAATGCAAAGGTTCAGAGAAATTCGCCATAACTTTGGTCTTGTTTAATTCATCTTCAGACCTATCGTAAGGGAAGCGTCATCAAAGTCTCTCTTGGAGCATGCTTTGGAGATCAGTTAAAGTCTCAGCAAACAGTCCAAGATGACTCATTAGATTCACGATCATTAGATTACGGTGTAAGAAGACACCGTGGATATTTATCCGATATTGTCCCAACTAAACAGTTTTATGACGTCTTCTAGTACTGAAAAAACCTTGGGTGCAACGGTATCTCCCTGTCGCATCCCTCTCATAATTAGAATGGGGCCACAAACTTTTTGTTAAATATTTTTTTCTAAAATCGAAAATTTTTAACTCTAAAAAAATTGTACTTATCTAAATCGAAAATTGACCAACGAATGAGATGAGTTGTACAAAATAAATCAGTACAACTATTTTTAAAGTACATAATATGATGTAACTAATTATATTCTTCTGTGTTGCAGGTAAATACAGCAAATTTATGTTTTGGTGTGTTAAGAAGAACGTTTTCTAAGTTTAATGTTAAAATAAGGTGGTGTAAGAACTATTTGACATAAGCGACTTCTATTTATCTCATACAGTTTCGAGCGATTTTGTACTTTCATACGAGACGTACATATCTCTTATCTGAACAAATATGATTTATGACATATTATAAGTCAACAATACTATAAGTTTCCTTGATACCTAAATCCGAGTAAAAAAAACAGTTTCATCGAAAAAAAAAAACTGTTTGCACAAACTATAACAATTTCAAGAAGAACTGACATAAATATTTACTTATGTCATATATTATGAATTTGAAGATTGTTGTAATCAAATTTTTGAAATCTGCTCAAAATTGACATAAACCAAACCAATGCATTTTAAATCATTTTCATTACTTTTGACATATGCATTTATGTCGCATAATCAAATTGTTTGTTGTATTAATCAAGTATATTTTGTAAACGGGAGTGAAAATGGTATTTGATTTCTTGCAAAATGGTCCAATACTAATAAGGAATATTACACTTTATAAGTTAGACTGATAAGTATTTACACAATACATGATGTATTAGTGATCATATTTTTATTTAACTTTTTTCACAATATTTAGGCAACGATTTTGTTTATAAGTAGACAAATCATATTTTTAATTAGCTCAAGTTTAGTGAATTATATTTTTCATTCCAATTTATCTTGTTCAATGCATGTAAATTAAGAATATTAATAGTTTAAAACTAACATGTTGGTATTATGATTGTTTTGTCGAAGCCGGCTGAAGTTATTTCTCATATGTCAGACGCCATTTTGTGTTGTAAGTAACAATACGAAATGGCGGTAGCATCACTCTCAGTTAAAATGTATTGCACTTAGGTATACAAATCTACTATTGATTGTTATATCTGAGGTGTGATATATGACAGGTCCTGTTGCAAATTAATCTTACTGTTAACGTTTTTGATTTGGAACCTCACTGAATTTTCATTATCACCTATTTAAATTGAAGCACTTGGTTTTGGTGAGTGTAGTCAGGTTTTTGAATAAAAGTTGGTGTATTCTGTAAATAAAGATTGTTTTATTTTTGTAACAATAAAATGAAAGAATGAGTTACCCTACCAAATAACCCTGAGTAATAGTGGTCCTTTCCTACTAGATGTGAAGTAAGACTAACAACCGACCCTGGAATTAGAAAAATCTATACATATAAAAAAAATTGGCAGTCATAGGAACTGCAGATAAAAGTGAAAACTTATAACTCAGAATTTGATAGCTTACCTTGGAAACTACACGGGTGTAACCGGAGGGCGTGGCCGCGCCATCTTGGCATGGCCATCTAGAAATTCGTCAGCATTTATCATTGGCTGATGCGTTTCTAGATGCCCATGCCATGATGGCCTGTCCACGTTCTTTCACCATTTCCCATTGGCTGACGTATTTTTAGATGGCCAATAGCCATGGTCCCGAGTTTACCCTAAGCTTTCTTATCATACCCGAGCGTGACGAATTAATTCAATTCACAGCCCACGAAAAATCTGTCTAGGCGCGCCTAAAGAAGTTTTCACTTCAATAAAATTGAAGTGTAAATAAATACAAACATTGCAAAATTAACAGCTTTTTACTGAACAGCAAATGAAAGTAAACATGGAATAAAGGATGCAAGTTGTACAACTATTGGACAAAGGTCTCCCTCAATTCCCTCCAATCCTGTCCTGAAGTTACGGCTGGTCTATCGAGTCTAGGTCTAGGCGACTGCCGATCCGAAGCCGTTGCCTCAAAACCCACGCACACCACTATATTTTCAAAGAGAAAATATAGGGGTGTTAGCGTAATGCCGCTTACTTAAAAACGATGAGGGAAAACATCGTAAGTAAGCCGACACGTACTACCTAGAGTCTTTCGAAGTTATGCGTCATCCACCAATCCGCACTGGGCCAGCGTGGTGGGGTGGCCTAGACTCACATTGCGAGAGAAGGCGCTGAGTCGCGGCAGTGGCTGTATGCTAAATCCGATCTTGAGCTTCCATTGTCGAATCTTTTTAAACGCCTAAATAATAAAATAATGCGCGGAAAAAGTGAAGCTGTTCACTCTTGCTCTGTCTCTTTCTATTCCCCCCCTCCCCCGCAACAGTAGCAACCTTCTTGAAAGTCACATAAGAAGTTTCGTTTAAAAAAAACCTATATTTTTCAATTGTGTTTGTTTATAATAATCATATTTAGTACAATGTACAATTATAACGGATTATTAATATTTTAGACCGAAAATGCCATTAACAAGAGAAGAAAAATTAGAAAGAAAGAAGTCATCCGAGAGAAGAAAAGACCCCAAAAACTACTAGAAATATTATTTCCTCTTTAAACAATGTAGCCGACGAAAACTCGAGCGATTCCAATTATTACATTTTTTAAGAATTTATATTTTCGAAATTGTAAATTGTTTTATATTTTAAATGTCAATGTAAGTACTTATTATTTCTATTAATAAATATACATAGTAGGAAAGTAAGGAAGTAAATGATTGTGATATTTAAAAATACTGATTATGTTCCTAACAAATGACTGATTATAATAAGAAAAAGTTTATTTTTTTTGAAATGTTTAAGTTAGTGTTATATTTTTGTGTAATTCTTTAATAAATAATGTTGGTCTTACTGAATATACAGGGTGTTCTGTAGAGGGTTAGACAAACTTAAAGGTTGTGTTCAGGGACCCATTTGGAGAATACAAGTTGGCTAAAAAAAATCCCTAACCTCCTATTTTTTTTTAAATATTTTTTTTGTGATTTTCGCTGTTTTCGCCGAAATTTTAGCTATTAACCACCATACATTTTGTAAAATCTGTTTTAGACCGGAGATTTTTATTTGAATTTGGTCTTTGATACATCTACAGGCTATGCAAATGAGAGTTAGATACACATCAGGGCTAAATAACTGATTTGGAGCTCATGAAGTGACAAAATGAAAGGAATTTTACATGAAAGGTCAACTTTCACAATAAATAAAAAAAAAACACTAACATTTTTGGAAGTAATATGCTTTTAAAAACTTCTCCATTGACCACTTATTACAATGGCATACAAAGTTGGTATACAACTTACAATCTTGTGGAATAAATGAAGTGGAAGGGAAAATCAAACAAAGTAGGTAAATAAAAAATAAAAAAATAGTTTATTGGATATCCTGTTCGAACACAGCTCCTCTGTTACGGATACACGCCCGGCATCTACGGCGTATTTCTTTCGTTGTCGTTTTAAGCGTCATTTCACCTTTCATTTTTGTAAAGGCGTCATTGATTATTGTCACCAGTTCTTCCTTCGTGCCGATTTCTACCTCGTAAACCAACTCTTTAGCACGGCCCCAGACATAAAAATCAAGCGGTGTTAGGTCTGGGGATCGTGCGGGCCATTCGATCGGGCCTCTTCTTCCAATCCAAGAATTGGGAAAAACGTTGTCAAGATACTCGCGTACTATTCTCCCGTAGTGAGCCGGACAACCGTCATTTTGGAATACGATTTCCCGGTCATCTTCAGAAATCGGTAGGTGGCACATCAAATCTGGCAGATCATTAATCAGAAACTCGAGGTAATTTTCCGAATTTAGTCTATCCGGGAGATAATGGGGTCCAATGAGGTTACTCCCAATCACGCCTGCCCACACGTTGACTGAAAATTTTCGTTGATGTGATGTCTCTCTAGTAGCGCGAGGATTTTGCGATTCCCATCTGTGGAGATTGTGTTGGTTAAAAATCCCTTCTCTAGAAAAATTGGATTCATCCGTCCAGAGAATGGTCTTCAGAAGTTGATCGTTATCTACGTCCGAATGTAAAAGAAAACGGCAGAACTGCAAGCGCCGCTCTTGGTCCCCATCTACCAAACCTGAAAGCAACAGTTAAGTTAAACGTCTAAGACATTAAATGGTCATTTTTTTTTAAACAATGCTAGGTTCACACTCTACCACTATCACGCCTGATGTACAGCAATTATTATTTATTACACACCATTAAAAACAAGACGAAAGCATTTTTGTGAACACAAAAGTGTGTGTTGTGTTTGACAAAAACAACAGTGAACACCGGTAGTTCAACAAACCAAAGCAAATAAAAACAAGGGTCACGATTACTCGTACTCGCGTCAAACAGTGCTAGCGGACAAAGCTCGACTGACAAGCTTATTGTTACACCAACCCATGCACGCCATCTTTGCATTATTTGAGAGAAAGAGAAAGAAGAACTAACAACAATGGTTATTCCCTAATGGTAATCCCTATCCACCTCGGCCCCTAGTTACTTTACCTTGAGTCGTAGATTACAATCTTTTTATTGCATTGTTATTGCTTATCGTCTTAATTTTACTACACAAGTTGGTAAGTTTTATAGCAACTTTGTATGCCATTGTAATAAGTGATCAATGGAGAAGTTTTTAAAAGCATATTACTTCCAAAAATGTTAGTGTTTTTTTTATTTATTTATTGTGAAAGTTGACCTTTCATGTAAAATTCCTTTCATTTTGTCACTTCATGAGCTCCAATAGCTTATTTTGCTTATTTAGCCCTGATGTGTATCTAACTCAGATTTGCATAGCCTGTAGATGTATTAAAGACCAAATTCAAATAAAAATCTCCGGTCTAAAACAGATTTTACAAAATTTATGGTGGGTAATAGCTAAAATTTCGGTGAAAACAGCGAAAATCACAAAAAAAAATATTTAAAAAAAAATAGGAGGTCATTGGATTTTTTTTAGCCAACTTGTATTCTCCAAATGGGTCCCTGAACACAACCTTTAAGTTTGTCTAACCCTCTACAGAACACCCTGTATTTAATTGTAATAACAAATGTTACCTAGTGATCGTGATTTGTTTCTTGAATGAAAAGCTTTAAATAATTCATCGTCAAGCAAGCTTTTCATTCAAGAAACAAGAAACAAATCACGATCACTAACAGATATGTTTACGAACTGATGGACACCTTTTATACACTATGTAGGGAATGCCATCAGGGCCTGGAGCTGATTTAGTAGTTTTCTTCTTAATTTGATAGTTTACTTCCTCTTCACTAGGTGGAGTGCTTTGAAAGTTTGTCAGAGGATCATTAGGTCTTTGGATCGTACGAGGTCCCGCGTTTAGGCACTTCGTATGTGCTTTTAAAGTGATCGTAAATTTGCTCATTAGTCAAGATAAGCTTCCCATTTTGTTCTCTGAAAATATTTTTCGAGTATTGAAAAGGGTTTTTATCGAAGTCTACTTCGTGTTTAGCTCTGTTAAGATTATCGCGATTTTTACTGATTTGTAGCGATATTCCTTGTATTAATTTAAGGATTGACCTTAGAGCCCTTGACAGTTGGTGACTTAGATGGTTGTCGCCCATGGTTTTAGCTACACGAAGATGTTTTATTAACTCTCTTTTCTTCCTCCGCAATTTCATTTTGAATGTATTTTCCTTGTTATTTTGAGCATAATAAGTTGATGGTGGATAGTGCTCAGAAAAGTATGTATAGATGGTGTCCTGAAAAGATTCTACTTGGCTGTTTGGGTCTTGTTTTGTACCAGGATGTTCTAACAAAATAGCCAAGTTTTCGTCATGAACTTTCCAGGTGGATTTTTTTAGGTTGGGTATACTATTGGTGATAAGCAGCACGTATTAAATTTAAAACATCCGCAATTTTTTCACTCACCGATTTGGTTGACATAATCATTTCTTTGATTTTGATAAAAAAAATTGCTACAATTAAATTTCTCGCTTTTAGGCACATTTTCCTTCACAAATTTACTATTGCCCTCTTGATAACAATGTTTCCTGTTAAGTGTGCTGCTCTTCTTCTTCCTGTTGGACTCCATTTTCTGCTCCCAAATGTTCCAAAGACTCATTGTTTGAATTCACTTAAAATTTCGTCTTCATTTTGTTTTCCAGCTTTCAAAACATCTTTAAAGCTACGGCTATATATAGGTATGCTAAAACCAGACTGCTTCTTAACACAAGTTGTTACAGTATCTTCGCTTTCTATAAGGTCGCAATTTTCTTTTTCCAAGTAAATCGACAATGCTTTTTTGTAGGTGCATTGCTCTTTGCTCATAATTTTTCGTATCTATTTTTCTTTTCTAAATATCGGACAGAGAGATTTTTGTAGAGTAGAGAGGTAAATGAGTCTTTAGTCTCACAGTTTTCGTGGTTGAGACTACATTTCGGGCAGATTTTTTTTATAGGGCAAAACTGTTTTAATTTGGCCATATTTCCAGCATCCGGCACACTGTGAGACCGGGAAGGTATATGGTTCCACTGTCAACCTGCAACCGTGGCACATCTTGACAAATACAATGCTTTGTCGGATAGTCAACACTCTTACAGATTGGGAAGGTCTACTACATCAGCAGCACATGTAGTGATTGATAAAGTGGTTACTTGTTTGGATGCTAAACAAAGGGTTGCTGGGATTTTCCTTGATCTATCCAAGGCTTTTGATTCTATCAATCATAATTTACTATTGGATAAACTCAGAGTCTACGGAATAAACGGAAAAACGGAAAGTCTTGTCAAATCTTTCCTGACAGACCGACAACAGGTGGTTGAAATAAAAACTAATGGAAGGTCTTTTCAATCAACTGCACAGAAACTTAGGATTGGTATACCGCAAGGTTCATCTTTCGGAAATGTTATGTTTCTCATATTTATGAATGACATTTCATTCATTGAGTTAGAGGCAACCCTTGTACAGTATGCAGATGATACAACAATTGTGGTCTCGGGTAAAAATCTTGAAGAACTAAAACTCAAAGTATCTACAATAATGTTGAGACTTTATGGCTGGTTTGACATGAATGGAATGGGACTGAACTCTGATAAGACTAATATAATATTGTTTAATGCTATATCACCGAAACGACCTTTGCCTGTACCATTTATTGTGCCTTGCATACAAAGAGATACATCTCTCACGACCATTAGCATGGTAAAGCTCTTGGGTTTCGAGCTTGACTCAGCCTTAACATGGAAGTCTCATGTTGGTACTGTGTGTAACAAAATGTCAAAAGGTATCTATGCCCTGATACAAATAAGACAGATAGCGTCCGAATGTTACTTAAAAGAAGTCTATTACGCATATGTCCATTCCGTACTATCAAACTATCATATGGAATTATCTTATGGGGCAACTCGACAGACAATGAGCGCGTACTCAAAATGCAAAAAAGAGCTATTAGAGTACTAACAAGAGCCAAGTATCGAGACTCATGTAGATGTTTATTTCAGGCCTTGGGAATACTCACATCAGTTGCCGTGTACATACTGGAAATTGTGCGATATGTTCGGTCGAATCTCCAGCTGTACAAAACTCGGGGTGATGTGTCAAATGTCAATTTCCGTAACAAAGACACCTTACTTCCGATTCAACACAGATTACATAAGTCTACTAAAAATCCGAAGGTAGTAGGACAACTGCTGTACAATAAGTTACCAAAATGTATAAAAGACTGCGAAACGGATGGGGCTTTTTGTGCGAATGTAAAACGATTGCTCCTATCTAAGACGATATACACGGTTAACGAGTACGTCAAAAATGATTATAATGATTTTAAATCTGCGTGTATGGACTATGGATAGTAAATGATATATTAATATGATAAAATGAATGGTAAAATTCATAAGTACCTAAAAATGTACTGCTATTTTTGACATGCTTTAGAATTACTTGCGATATTGTAATATTTTCTGCCTATATTTCACATGGAACTATTGTATGTACTCGTATAAAGATTGTTATACGTCGATGTAATGACTGTTGTGAACTTACCTATGTATTAACTTTAAAACCCTTTTTGTCCGAAAACTATTTATCTGACATGCTGTATAGCCATGTTAACAGCGAATTTTTTATGTATTTTTATTAATATTTTTTGGCTCCTTTACAGCCGCATAGTATTTTTAGGGAATTTTGAATGTATAATTATTTAATTGTTTCAAAAAATAATATGAATCGGAATGCATGTCAGTATATTCTAATTTTTGTTTTATAATTATGTAATCTATAACTTTAATTTGGAAATGAGATTAAGCTATATTGAATTTGTAAATTTGACAATACATAAATGTATTTTCTAATTTTTACTTAATTTGTAATTTTGGAGTTGCATTTATGCTAATAAAATTTATCTTATCTTATCTTATGCTGAGACATACGGAGGTAGAGTGGATGACCTAAAGCGAATGGTTTCGCTGTCCATCCCGGTTCCTTCACTTGTTTGTCTCTTTTCAGTCGCTTAATTGTGATAATCGCAACTTCGCTTTCAAAAGTTTTGAGTAGGTCTTCTTGGGTTAATAGGGTACAATCCTCAAAAAAACTAAGTAGCCCGTTAGATTGCCAAAAAATATTGTACACGTATTTTTTCTTTTGTTTCAGAAACAAAAAATTACGAAGATGCTTCGAAGTTTCGTGTGACGTCACTTGTAAGTATGATTTTTGCTCACGAGTGACGTCGCGATCCCCCACTCTTGAAGTTTGATGGTCTATATCTTTGACGATTTTTAATATTATGAAAAAACAAAAAATACGTGTCCAATATTTTTCCATGATCTAGCTGACGGACTAATTAGGATGGTGTATTTTTGACCCAGTCCGGTACCCTATTCTAGGTCTATATTTCTGACTATTCCATAAGTCGCGGTCATTTGGTCAGTACATTGGCAACGGTAGCCTTATTGCACGAAATCTTCACAATTTAACAAACAATCTGCTTTTTCCTTGTCATCGAATGTCACAACGGCCTTATAACTGCTCTTGTATTTAATCTTAACAATGTTCACGGTTTTTAAGCTACTAAGCAATTTTGCAAAGGCAATTTGCTGGGGCAGCGACTCCATAGATGTGACGCTAACTTCTAAGTTTTCAGCTTCTAAAAACGCAGAACCACTCTTCTTCACCGCAGTTTTAGAAATTCTTCTTGATTTTCTGGTGCTCATCTTGGTAAATTCTCCATCTTCATCATCTTGATCGTTTCTCAAGTGCTTGAGTCGCTGCAATTGCGCGGTTGAGGTTATTGACCCCCGCCGCTTGCCGTTGTTTTGAATGTCGCTCGCCATAGCGACGCCGGCGCCGGCGCGCCTTATTTTATTTCGTTGTGGGTCACTAACTCACTAACAAGCATAAAACAACAACAAGTTTTATTTATGCTTAAACATAATATCAAATACTATTCAGAATATCAATAGTTACAATAGGTCCCCTTAACTTAAAAATATAACATTGCATTAATACATCGCTATCGCTTATTGTGTTCTTCAATTACTTGACATAGTATAGTTTTCTTTGTTAACTCGTTTTTCCATAACTCTGTATCTTATACTCAATACGCTTCAGTCGTTTTTCCTACTAGTTGTCATGCACAGCTTGTCGTTTAATGTGTTTTTCCTGGTGTTCTTCTTAATACTGAACTGGTATTTAATGCGTTTTTCTTGCGCTGTATTTGCTATAAAATAATTAAGCGACACATAAATCTTCTTACCATACTAGCGTACTTCCATAAGATTGTTGGTAGATGGTAAATAAAAATAAAAAAAAACTATTTTGTTTTCTGGCCCTCTAATTTCAAACAGTTTTTTTGTGATTTTTTTTTTCAGAAAACAAAAACTTTCATTGGCTGTAAAATTGTCGGTTAAAGGGTTTCTCCTTTCCACCGTCGATATTGTTTTTCTCCAGTATGTGTTAATTTGTGTCGTTTCAAATTTGATGCTTGTGATGCTCCGTAATCACACATTTCACATTCATATGGTTTTTCTCCAGTATGTTTTAATTTATGTATTCATAAGCTGTTTACATGTCATCATCATCAGCCCATTAAACGTTCCCACTGCTGGGACTCGGGGCCTTCTCTCGCAAGGAGAGAGCTAAGGCCATAATCCACCACGCTGGCCCAGTGCGGGTTGGCGGATGACACATGACTTCGAAAGATTCTGGGTACATGTCGGTTTCCTCACGATGTTTTCCTTCACCGTTTTAAGTTAGCGGCATTACGCAAATGACTTCGAAAAGACAGTGGTGCGTGTGGGGTTTGAACCCGGTGTCTCCGGATCGGCTGCCGCCGTTCTCCCGACTAGACCAGCCGTAACTTCACATTCACATTTCACATGTTTACATGTGATGCTCTATAATCACACATACATATCACAGTCATATGGTTTTCCGACATTATGTGTTAATTTGTGTCGTTTTAAATGTGTTGCTCGTGGTGCTCTATAATCACACATATCACATCCATATGGTTTTTCTCCAGTATGTGTTAATTTGTGTTTTTTTAAGTCACCTGCATGTGATGCTCTATAATCACACATATCACATCCATATGGTTTTTCTCCAGTATGTCTTAATTTGTGTTGTTTTAAATTTGATGCATGTGATGCTCTGTAATCACACATATCACATTCATATGGTTTTTCTCCAGTATGTATTAATCCATGTTCTTTTAAGTCACCTTTGCGTAATGCTCTATAATCACACATATCACATCTGTATAGTTTTTCTCCAGTATGTGTTAATTTGTGTAGTTTTAAATGTGATGCTTGTGATGCTCTATAATCACACATATCACATCCATATGGTTTTACACCAGTATGTGTTAATATGTGTTGTTTTAAACTTGATGGATGTGGTCCTCGGTAATCACACATTTCACATCCATATGGTTTTTCTCCAGTATGTGTTAATATGTGTCGTTTTAAACTTGATGCCTGTGATGCTCGGTAATCACACAAATCACATCTGTATGGTTTTTCTCCAGTATGTGTGAATTTGTGTTGTTTTAAATTTGATGCTTTTGATGCTCTATAATGACACATATCACATCCATATGGTTTTTCTCCAGTATGTGTTAATTTGTGTTGTTTTAAATGTGATGCATGTGATGCTCTGTAAACACACAAATCACATCCATATGGTTTTTCTCCAGTATGTGTTAATGTGTGTCGTTTTAAATTTGATGCGTCTGATGTTCTATAATCACAAATATCACATTCATATGGTTTTTTTCCAGTATGTGTTAATATGTGTTGTTTTAAATGTGTTGCTTGTGATGATTTATAATCACACATATGACATCCATATGGTTTTTCTCCAGCATGTTTTAATTTATGTATTCTTAGGTTGTTTGCAAATGATGCTCTGTAATCACACATATCACATTTGAATGGTTTCATTCCAATATGACTTGATTTGTATCTTGTCAATTGGGCTGCTTCTGATGTTGTATAGTGACATGTATCATATTCAAATGGTTTTTCTCCGGTATGTTTTATTTTGTGTTGTTTTAATGTAGCTGCTTGTGAAACTTTATAATCAGACATATCACAGTCATGTGGTGTTTCTCCAGTAAGTGACATTTTTTTTGCTTTATGACATTTTTTAGTTGGTTTATAACCACTTGTATTACCACATTGCAATGATTTTCCTTCGGAGTGTATCTGTTCATGTTCGTTTAAGCCACTGGATGGAGGTGTTGTGCCGCACATGGTGTGGCTGTGTTCCTGTTTGAAAGGCAGAGGATTTACTGCAGCAGGTATGCTCTCGTGTCTGCTGGAGTTATCAGTTAGGGACAAGTCAGTCTTTGTATCAGCTGTTTCCATTGGCTCAGGGTCACTCGCCATTTGGTACCTACAAACAGACAAGACAATAAAATGATGTTGTAACTGTTAATGCTGTTGGCTGTTACAAGTAATGTGGTAAGAATAGGCTACTACTTTATGGCTTACGTTTGAGAATGCAAGTACTGTATAAATTGTACGGGTGTGAAGAGATGTACTATGGTGGTATGGTGTCATTTATCCTCAAATTGGCAGGCGGTTAGTCGGCTTGGTGTACATCTCCGACTTCTGCGAGTTGACCGATTCTGGAGATCTCGGGAATTTCTCAGCAACAAATATATTCAATTTGCACGTTTACATTTACATATTATAATGGAATATTTGGGAACACAGCACAGACTAGGTATACAGAATACCGTCAAACGGGGTGAATAGGAATCGAGGGGTGAATAGGGAAAAAATCGAGATTGAAATATTCATGACAATTACTCTGAAAATCGACAAATAATATTCTATAAAATGGCAAGAATGTATGGTAGCATACTTATTTTCTGGACTGGGAACATTTATTAGACATGAAATGGGGCGTTTTCCAGATGAAGATAGACTTGTCAAAGACAGTTCCTAATTTCACCATAAGTGGCGCCAATGTTTCATTTTGTTAGAGAAATTTCACAAAAACAAACAGTGGTGTCACACTTGGTAAAATTTAGAACTATTTTTGACAAGTCTATCTGCATCTGGAAAACGGCCCATTAGGAATAAATTGGCAAAACAACATTGTGAAGTTGCCTGTTTGAACTACCTTCTATTGAGCCGTCTTTTACTTACTCAGTTTAAACAGTTTTACGCTTAAATTTGTGTCGAAACAACAATCTGCGAGTACCGTGTTTATTCTGGAACCTGTGTACCGTAATCCAAGTATAATTTAAAGACTTTAAAACCTATAAAATTGTATTTTGTTATGACAAACCGTTTCTTAGCATAATATGAGGTTTATAGGTACGTGTCGGGGGTTTTTAGGGACGGTTAGGGGGTCAATAGAAACGAAATGTTTAGTAAATAGGGACGGTGCAGTATGACCTGGGTAGCGATTCTGAAACCATTCGGTTGCATCCGACACGGAATCTCATCTCTCGGTCTTTGTCTTATCTGTTTAGCATGACAAAGACCGAGAGATGAGATTCCGTGTCGGATGCAACCGAATGGTTTCAGAATCGCTACCCAGAGACAGTAAAGGGAATATAGGGACAGGGTTGTCACTTGATTAATTAAGTAATTTTTAACACACTTGCTCATAAAGTGGCGCTAATTTCAACGCAATCAGCCATATAATAAGAACTACAATCAAACTGACTTTTTCATTACAAATATTCACAAGTGAGTTTTAGAGTTGCTCACAAGTGAGTTTTGTGACAATGTAAACAAACATTTGTTTTTCACTCAACTTCAACTATGTTTTTCTATTAACCATCATTAATCACTGTCTAATACAGTTAATTCATAAATGTAATTTTGTATCCTCTGCCAAATAAATATAACAGTATTATTATTACATATTTATTTATCATCGTATTATTCACTAAAATTTATTTGATTACATTGTCAGTTGTTTTTGCTCAAACTATACCAACCTACTATATATTTTATACCAACGAGTACTTAGGTAGGTATCTACCTATCTAAAGAAAATTGTTACAGCCCTTACGGATTTTCCCTTTAGTGCCAATCCCCGTCTCGATTAACCCCTATACGTGTTTAACCCTTAGCCACCTAACGTGTTTTTGAGTTACACTACCACCTAACGGCGGTCATGGTGACCGCTTATTATTTTCTGTTTTAATTTTTTTTTAATATTTCAAATGATATAAATAAAAAACAGATCGTAAACTTCATTGTTTTGTTAACATATTGACGTTAAAAAACTTAAAAAAATAATAGAAATACATATAAATAATCAATGTTTATAATTAACTTGAACATTTTAGTACAAAATCTAGGCATTATGAAAATCTGAGATCTGACAAGTAAGTATTTGTAAAATCTAATTAAATCTTCAAATTTTTGGTAGTTTAATGTATAAACTACTATATAAAACTATTAACGACAAAATCAAATGACTTATTTTATGAAATTGCAATGGGTAAACAGTTACAATTTTTAACGACAGTTTACGCACATCTTTTGCGTACATTCAACGCAAATGGGTTTCTTGCATTCAAAACACATGTAATATGTTTTGCGGTTTTTAGCATCACAAGTTGAGCAACTCTTCCTGATTTCAAACCTTTCGATCAGTTGAGGAAATACTTGACTCTTGTTCCATCTTCAGTACGCGGCGAATACCGCATCAAAGTTCTCCATGCAAACCGGGCTTGTTCATACGTCGTTCCAAATGAGATTTTGCAAGATTTTCAGCCAGTTGCTTCAACCTTTAATGGATACGGATGCAATCAGCAATGTTGGTTCCATCTTCGTCTTGACACTCTGGATCATTATCTTTTATATCTGAGTCAGACTGACACTCGTCTGTGATAAAATGATCTACTGGGATATTTTCGATGTCGCTGGAGTCTTCGTTTGGCAATTCTGGCTCATTTCTTTCATGTTCCGTGTCTGAATCAGAAATTTGTTCTAACCATTCCAAGATGTTTCGGTTTAGTCGTTCATCAGACATAATAAAGCCATAAAAACAAAAAGAATTGATTTTATTAAAAATTACGTAAACACCTAACGGCGGTCACCATGACCGCAAACAAAATATAATTACCTGTAACTCTTGAACGCGAAAACGTGTGAAACGATTGAGCGCACACTACGTACTGGGGAGCAGGGGGGTAAAGTAGATGAACTTACAGACGCATAGCTCGCATAGTAACGGAATAATCAAAAAAATAAAAACCGCTGGGGTCACTGTGACCGCCGTTAGGTGGTTAAGGGTTAAATAGGGATTACCCATAATTTGAGAATTGTGAGAAACTGGGTGCTTTACGTGATCTAGAGTAAAATCCGTAAAAATCTTCATGATGCGACTCAAGTTTTCACACCAAAATCATTATAATGTTTTCAGCCATAATAAGTGATAAATTTGCCTAAAGTTCAGTTCTGTGCCTATTCACCCCGTTTGACGGTACTATCGGACACAGAATACCTAAGTCTAAGTAGACAAGTAGAGATGGAAAATGGGAACTTGGTCAACTTGGGAACCAAAGAGAAAGTAATATACTAGTGATGGGCTGATGGGAACTTCAACTTTTTTATATGGTTAACAGAATCCCTAAGTAGAGATGGAAAATGGGAACCAAAGAGAAAGTAATATACTAGTGATGGGAACTTCAACTTTTTTATATGGTTAAAATGGCCTCCATTCGGTAATGTTACCGGAATTTCGCCAGTGTCCAGTGTTTGATCATTGACATAGTCCTTGCATAGCGATACCGCAAATTGCCCAATCCATTCGGTAGAAGCCAGTTTCCGTGGCTCAGCCCGACCCGAATGGTTTCAGAATCGCTATGCAGGCCCTAAAAATGAAGATTTTGATTACTTTTTTCCCAATTTACCGGTTTTACAACACGATGGTTCGGTTTTTTTTAAATGGCAACTAAAGTTAGTGTCTTAATTTGACATCACTGACATTGACAGCTGGTTTTGTGTTTTGTCGTCCCTGTCTTTCTTCGTTCTTTCCGGCCTTTTCAGCTCTTTTGCAATCATGGCGGCGAACAACATTTCCAAAAAGCGAAAAGTACGTGAAAATCAGTGAAAATATTACTAAAATAAGTTGCCTAAACTCTTCCTGGATATCCATAGCACGCATTAAAATGAGATTTGGTTCGGGTTTGACAGTGAAAATTGTGATGTCCGTGGATATTACCAACTTTATGTTCTGTCGTTATGTTTTTCGATGTTTCTTTTGGTGGATTTCCTAAGAAAACGTTAGGTATCGCTTCTACCCCGTTAGGATAATTGTG
This sequence comes from Ectropis crepuscularia, assembly GCA_963693475.1. Lineage (NCBI taxonomy): Eukaryota > Metazoa > Arthropoda > Insecta > Lepidoptera > Geometridae > Ectropis > Ectropis crepuscularia. The sequence continues at coordinate 1,738,828 of OY856355.1, forward strand.
AAGTGCCAAGATCATCGGTAATGTGAATATGAATCGTTCAAAACATAACCTCAACTAAACATTGCAGTTCGTCGGAGACGGAGTTTTCAAGGCGGAACTGAATGAGTTCCTGACCCGGGAGCTCGCTGAAGATGGTTACTCCGGCGTGGAAGTGCGTGTCACCCCCACGAAGTCTGAAATCATCATTATGGCAACCAGGACACAGAGTGTGCTCGGAGAGAAAGGCCGCAGAATCCGTGAACTTACATCGGTAGTTCAGAAGAGGTTCAACATCCCTGACCAGTCTGTGGAACTTTACGCTGAGAAGGTTGCCACCCGCGGTCTCTGCGCTATCGCGCAAGCCGAATCTCTCAGATACAAACTTATTGGAGGTTGGTATAGCTTACTATATGCATGCTTCGTACCATGGCATTTTTCTATTCGCTTAGTCCATACAAACCACAACAATTGTTTAATTCATCCCAACCACTTTCAAAATAGCAAGGACTTTCCAACCTAACTAAAATTATAATATGTATCGTCGTTTTTCATTGATAAATATTTAAAAAGGATGCGGTTGATATTTGTTGTTCAATGGTATCTGTTTTTACATGTAGTGAAGTGTATACATTTATTCAATACTCTTCTGTAAAAAAATTTGCTTGTTAGTAAATCTAACCTTAAAACTGATGTTTCCACTAGCTCATAAAAGGACCACATTCTCCTCTCCGGTATGAAGATTTTCTCTTAGAGAGCATTCATTGTAGTTAATTTACATTGTTTAGTATTTTCTTTGTACACAAGAAAGACAATGTTAAAAGGTGGTTATGATGAATTTACTGGTATGCCTTGTATATTAAAGAAAACTTGTTTTAGGTATAGAGACTACTACATCCTTGGCCAATTTATTTACTAATTAGTTATAAATATGTGATAAATCTTTATTAATATTGTGTTAAAAAATTACAATAATTTCAGGCCATGTTGTAATCCATCAAAACACATGGAGCCCTGTATGCACAAAGCCTTGCTGTGTAAATTCATAATAATACATTTATATCAGGAAATATAAACCAAATTCCTTGGAATTTGATATACATTAGAGGTGTGCCAAATGAGTACTTCGTTGTATTTGTTACAGTGATTACAGATACTCTGAAGTACTGATTACAAATACTGGCTCCAAAGTACTCATGAGTACTTTTGATTTTGGAATGGAATTGTAACCTTAGAGTGGTATTATGATTTATTTATTTATATTTATTTATCATGAATACTAATGAGTTTAGAACTTAATTATAATAGTAGGAACTAGGAAAAGTAATCAGGTAGGAATAGTTCATGTGAAGATTGTGAGGGCATAAACAAAATGACGCAATTACTTGTTATAAAAAATAAATGTTTTATAAATAAGATATTTACTAATAATAATATTATTTTTATGATATAATTATATTCAATGAAAGCTACCATAATTTTGGACCTTCGTAACTTAAACCTTGATAACGAAAAAAATAATTGCGTTTTAACTTAGCTATCTATCTCTATAATTTTGTATCTCCATAATTCTCTCTAAAAATCTCTATAATTATGTCGAGTACTCTGTACCTACTTGTCAACAAGTCGATAGTTACCTACTCTGTATTACACTGTATTACGGTATTCAGGAACGACATGAGTACTTGTCATCAGTACTTAAAGATTTAAGTAACGGTTACAGGTCCTCTCATAAAGTAACGAGTACAGTACTTTGGACACACCTCTAATATACATGTATCTATCTCATGGCTCTATGTATGCTCAATACTATGTATTAATGACTTGGAAGACTGAAGAAAAATATATTTCATCGCAATCAAACCACAATCTTCTATTTCTATGCTAAATCTATTATTTTGATTGCAAAAGATGCCAAGTTAAAAGACATAATCATTGAATTCTTTCAAGAACAAACTGGATAAATGGATAGTGAAAGACAATATTGTTTTAACAGACAATTACCTACAATTTTGTTACATATTTCAACACTGAGATATAGGTATATCAGCTAATGCTGCTCGCCTATCCCACTATTATTATACATGTCAAAGTATGGATGTTTGTTGCTCAATCATGGCGTAACGTATGAACGGATCAGGTTGAAATTTGGAATACAGTCAATTATAGTTTGGAAGAACACATAGGTTACTTTTTATCCCGGGAAAATAACGGAAACGGGAAGTACGCGGGTAAAACAGCAGGGCACTGCTAGTTATTAAATAAATAATAAACATGAATTATTTACAATTCCAGGTTTGGCTGTCCGTCGTGCATGCTATGGTGTGCTCCGTTTCATCATGGAGTCTGGTGCCCGCGGTTGCGAAGTGGTTGTCTCAGGCAAGCTCCGTGGCCAGCGTGCCAAGTCCATGAAGTTCGTGGATGGCCTCATGATCCACTCCGGAGACCCCTGCAATGACTACGTCAACACTGCCACCAGACACGTACTGCTAAGACAAGGAGTGCTTGGAATTAAGGTGAGAAAACATTTCTAAATGAATTTTTGAAAATTTTCTTACAACAAAAAGTTGGGGCTGTAGTTCAGTGAGTGTGACAGGCTTGGTTGTTACCTAGTCTTCAACCTGAGCTGAATTTTGGTTTGATTTGTATTCTCTGTCTGTTTAAATTATATTTGGTCTATGTTTGGTGAGACAAAGTTTGTATTATGTAAATGGGGATGATTGTAAAATGATGAATACATTTTTACTATATTAACGCATATGGGAGTATTGTGATGATGACTATACAAATCCCATAGCATTTGTTTGGGATTAAACAGTGTACTAGTGTAAAATATGTCCAGCAATATTTTAAAAATAATTGCTTTCTTTTTGAAAATAATTGTTTCTATGTATAATAAGTATGTATTTAAAACTATAAAAGTATTATATCAGCTATATGGCCGCCATCATACAAGCTTTGCTTAGTTTGGGATCAGATGGTGTTGTGTGCGAATTGTCCACCAATATTTATTTATTTAAAAGGAAAAAATATATTTTACAAGAAAACTGCCTGGTTGGAATTTAAACCCAAGTCAAAATATTTTTGGGGTAGAAATGTCAGTAAAATAATGAAATATGATTTCTAAAACCAAATTATACCCAGACTTTTTTGTTAGAAGATTTTACAAAAATATGTGTAGAGAAAATCTTACAGCACTTTTATCTGTGTTTACTTCTGTTTATGCTTTGATGATACCCACCTTTCAGGGATTGCAAGTTTCTCAATAGCCTGTGATCTAATTAAGTGTGGGAGAGTAACCAGCTTGTTTATTGGAGGGTCCGTTGTATATGGGCTCTGGTACGGTGCAAGCTGAACAATTATAGCTTTTAGTCATTGTATCCTGATCGCCTCTGACATTGTGGCAAGGCAAAAAGCAATGGCATGATGACAATTAAAATTGTATTAATTTTATTGTACTTTTAAAACCAAAAGAGAGATAGGGTAGTTTTTATTTTGATTTAGCAATTAGCTCGCAAGCTAAATTATGTTTGTTTCATGACAATACCCAAGGGAAGCCGAAACGGGACACTAGTAAGGCTGTATGACTATACAGCTGTTATATCATGTTTGTTATTCAAAGCCGGGTCACACAGAACGAAGCGATTGCGATGCGAAGCGATAGAGGTCCGTACCACATCACACAGGGCGACAGCCCGCACCCGTGGCGGGAAGGTGGCGAGAACACACGATTTACACAAGATTTACGATTTTTATGTTACCACATCACCTTTGGCCATTTACACCTCTGTGGAAAGCACTATATCGCACGATTACGTTGTAAAAGAATACAACTCGTGAGATCGGATCGCGTTGCCCTGTGTGATAGCTTGTACCGACTACCGTAGAGTACAGCACCCGCGCCCGCCGCCCGTCCCGCGCTGCGGTGCGTTCTTCCCGCAAAGCGATCTGTTTGTCGTCCGGATCTTGTCGCGCGGGAGATGTTATCGTATCGGATCGCGCCCGCTTGCTTTGTGTCAAGTTGCATACAAATTCGAACATTACAAAAAATCCCGTCCCGGATCGCTATCGCTTTCTCGCGGCGGGAGGCGGGAGCCTCTGTGTGACCCGGCTTTTAGTTGTACAATCCAAATGAAGTTTTAAAATGCTGGCTTGCTATGTATATTGAGTAACTGTACTGCAGCACCCCACGGTTTTACCCGAGTAGTTCCCGTTGTAAAAGTACTATGTGCTCTTCCAGATTCCTGACCACAATCTATGTTCCAAATTTCAAATTAAAATTTATCGTACCAATTAAAATTTTGAACAAATTCTGTTACCTTAGGTTCTAATGACACAACCTTATAAAAGATACACATGCTGTCACGCAACAAAAGCTCTCAAGCAAACATTTTTCGTTCATGCTCCGCTCCTGTTGATAGTAGCGTAATATTAAATAGCCTATAGCCTTCCTCGATAAATGGACTATCCAAAAGGGAAATAATCTTTCAATTCGGACCAATAGTTCCCGAGATCCTACGTCAAACAAACTCTTCAGCTTTATAATATTAGTATAGATACTATGGAGTGGCGAGACAAGCTGGATATGTGCCTGTTGGTAAGCAACATACCTGCCACATAACAGCATAGTCACATGCAGCTATTGGAACAAAAGTGGACTCTTGTCCTAGAACTGCACTTTGCTCATTGCACTCAGATATAAAGATATACAAGATGTTTTATCTCTATGCCCTGTGATTTCACTGGAAACAGACATATTCATCACCATCATCATTCGCCTACCCTGCTCCCACTTTAGGTGGGGTCGGTACAACACGTATGTTTCCTCCATTCATCTGTCATTTGTCAGATTTCAGCTTACTCCCATCCTACTCATAGACATATTAAGTAATAAATAAATGTGTGTTGCAGGTGAAAATTATGTTGCCGTGGGATCAACAAGGCAAGAACGGTCCGAAGAAGCCTCAGCCCGACCACATCCTGGTGACGGAGCCCAAGGACGAGCCCGCGCCGCTCGAGCCCACCAGCGACGTGCGCTCCCTGGCGCCCGCGCCGCTGCCGCAGCCCGTGCCTGCGACCGCCTAGGCTAGGATAATACACTTGTAAAAAACATCTACTTGTTTTATTGTGAAAATTTCCTCTATTTATTACCACCTGTGGCTTAAAAGGTCTAAATTTGACTGAATTTAGAAGCTTAGACAACTAAATTCTGGAGCAAGGTTATAAGTTTAGTCGACCAAATACTGAAGCAAGGTTAGTTGGTTAGTCTACCGAATTCAGAAACTCAGTTGACTGGATTCAGAAGCAAGCAATCCTCGCTTCAGATTTTACCATGCTAGCTCACTGAATTCATTACTAAATGTAGCCAAGCGTAATAAGCCTTAACTACTAACTGGAGTGACCTAAATAGTATACCTACTATATAACAGCCTGTCCCATCTTCGGGTGGAACACTGGAACATCTACATACCTATTATAAAGTCTCTTGAGGCGCCTACTGTTCGAAACTTGCGATCAATAACAATAGTCAATGTTAGTACCTACTCAGTCAATTGTTAATTAAACATCATTGAGGCTATGAATGGAACTATCTCTAAAATTGTACTGTGTATTACGCATAAATGCTAAGGGGGCGTCCATAAATTACGTGAGGTGTTTAAGGGGGGGAGGGGGTCGAGTCAAATCTCATCTAATCTTACGTTGGAGAGAGGGGGGGTCTCGGCAAATATCACGCAATTTATTTTCCTTGAAACAAAAAAATATATACCTACTATTTTGGTCCATTTAATCCAAATTGTAGGTACATGCTTAAGATTTAATCTTAAACGTAAAATAAATGAATACTCAAATAGAATACAAAGAATAAAACAATCTAACGTGTTTACGTATGTAATCCCACATCTTGAAAAATCTCACGTGAGATTGGGGGATGGGGGAGGGGGCTGAATTAAATCTCACCAGGGGGGAGGGAGGGTCAGAAAATTTAAAAAAAGACCTCACGTAATTTTTGGACGCCCCCTAACTAGTGTGTCGGTTGATTTGGTGGCGAGTTCATTCTGTACCTCTTTGTCAAACCCAAACTTTAAGATCGTCAGTTTCTTAGTCTCTAATGATGTTGCCTACTGGCTATACCGATTAGTTGTTTAACCAAACGAAGACAGGACGGGCCCGTTAGCCGCTAGTAGGTACCTACACTAATTAATTTCAAATCCAAGAAGCCACAACAAAATGGCTAATTACAATTTTTTTCACAACTCTCAATATGGGTATAGGTCAATACCTAGTCAATGCTAGTCTAGCCCTTTCATTTTATATAGTGGCCGGCAAACAAGTTGACCCAATGAAGTTGGCTGTGCAGAAACGTATTTTTTTTCAGAAAGGTCTATTTGGTGGAAGTGTACATGTGCGAACTTTCCCCTTCCACGTCAATTTTGGGTCAACTTGTTTGCTGGCCACATGGACGTATAAAAAAGTCGGACGTAGTCTCGCTAAAACAAAAACTGTGTCACTAGAGTCGGCCACATCAGACGCGGTCCCAGCCTCGAATTTTGGGGGGGGTCACCAGTACGCAGCCTCAGATTTTGGGGGGGGTCACGAGTAGAAATACAATAAATCGAGTAAAAAAGACTTTACAAGTAGCGCCCCACGTATGATTTTGGGGGGGGTCATGTCCCCCGTGACCCCCCCCCTGGAGCCGCGCATGGGCCACATTTGCACGTGTGCATTATTAGGTTGTCACTGATAGGACACTGAAGCGTGCGTATTAGCCTGTATGACAGCGCACATCTGCATATTATGTGGCCGACTCGATGGACACAGTTTTTGTTTTAGCGAGTCTACGTCCGACTTTTTTATACGTCCATGGCCAGCCACTATATAAAATGAAAGGACTTGACTAGACGAAAAATGGCTGGTAGCGGTTGGAAACGTAAGACCGAAGATCGGTCTGAGTGGCGTATTATGAGAGAGGTCTATGTCCAGCAGTGGATGAATATAGGTGATGCAACACAAATGTATATTCGCTATAGTTTCCTAAGAACTATACTCACTCATCCCTCATGTTCACAGTCCTACACAAGCACTAAAGTATGGCGCTCACTTTTCGCACTCCTACGACGACCCTGACCCACCTGCCACTGTCCTTGCGGACCCGCCTCGCGGGGGGCATTAGTACCCCCGCATTTGGCTCTAGTGACGCACCGGAAATCAGCGGCGCGTCACATCCTCAAAGGCCTATTCCTAGGTGGGGCGTCGGACGGCCCTAAACATCCAACACCCCAGGCCTTCTTGTGGAGACGGGGTGCGAGCCCAGAGGGTCGACTCTCTGGGCTCGCCCCCGTGTTCCGCCTCTCATACGACCTCTCACTGTCGAGAGGGTTTCATCTCACCTCTCATGGCGAAGATGATCGGCAGCGAGAGGTCCGCCCTCACCACCGCGGCTAGGGATAGCCGCAGATCTGCCTTTACGGCCGCATCTCGATCCTAACATACTAGCCTAACTGTTCGCAAGGGCGGAGCCAGCTTTGACTCTAGAGCGGGGGGGGAGTAGTAGTCGTAGTCAATTCACAAAACTCTGTGTGATAAGTAGGTCATCATCAGCCGCAAGACGTCCACGGCTGAACATAGGCCTCCCCCCATGTCCCCCCTACATTACCATAACGAACGGTTTCGCGCAATTTGCAACCAGCGGTTTCCAGCGACCTTTGTGAGGTCATCTGTCCATCTAGTGAGAGACCGTCCAACACCGCGACTTCCGGTTCGTGGTAGCCACTTGAGAACCTTTCTTCGCCATCGGTTGTCAGTTCTGCGAGCGATGTGGTCTTCCCATTGTCACTTCAGCTTGCTTACTCTGAGCTATATCGGCTACTTTTGCAAATATCCTCATTACGGATTCTGTCGCGCAAAGAGACCCCGAGCATAGCTCTCTCAATAGCTCGCTGTGCGACTTTGAGCTTTGTTATAAGGCCTACAGTTACGGACCACGTCTCAGTTGCATAGGCCATCACTGGCAACACGCAGGACCTGATTAAACCCTTAGGCTGCAGCCTAGGGCGCAAGGATCAGGGGTCGCGCCGAAATTGTCTTCACATGCACAGACTCGCATAGACTCTATGCGAGTCTAGCATCATTGCATCTGTTCTACACATTTCGAGTAGACCGAGACTAAACACTAACTAAATGCGTTGTGAACTGAAAAAGCTTCAGAGTCCCTGATTTTGAATTTTCAGATGGCTACGTTCATGGCAAATGCCCGCAACAGATAACTAAAAGAGAAAGCTAGTGGCTCAGGTGATATTTCTGTTAGTATCGAAGCCTTGTGCGTCTAATTTGACGCTTGTACTGATGTTTAGACTCTCTTCCTAAACTGGACAAGAACCAAGTCGTGGAAGTTTGCTACCGTGCAACCAGTGCCCAAAAAGCTACTCGTTCTGACCTTGCCAATCACAGGACCATCTCGGCCACGTCCATACTCTACAACACTTTGAAACATGTCAAAACCACAGGCTCCTAATGTGCCTAGAATCTAACGTAGTTTAGTACTTAGTAGTGGTAGGACTCTTAGCAGAGTCGCCCTGGGGAAGTACCACACCTTTGCCAGTTATTCTACCGCCAAGTAGTAGTAATTTTTTATTTTTTTCATTCGAACCATTCATTCTAGAGAACACTTGGTAACGTCACTTACAATAAAATTATACATAAATCAAGGACGTTTAAAAAAAGTCGGACAGAGCCCATCCAACGACAACACTGAGGCACGAAATTTGCGGCGGCTACTTATGTGTGAATGAATTCTGGGTTGCCATGATGACAAAATTTACACCACAAAAAAACACATAGGTACAAGTAATCAATAGTAATATATTACTTTTCTTACTGCTGAATCTTAGATAGAACATTTAGCTATTCGACGGAGGTAAATTGGAAGTAAGATATTTCGCTTCCTTAAAAACTTTATCACATTTTTGCGGGGCGGGGGAGAAACGTATAAATCACACAAGTTAAACTGGAACCCGCACAAAAGCAACAAATCTCTCTTTGATAATTATAGTAGTTACCTAATATTATTATTAATAGTAATATTATTACGCTTTATCACATGTAGGTACAATTAATTTACTCACGAATAATTAAGAACTAATTATCTTAGATCTTAGACAGTAAAGTAAGACCGGCAAAGCACATTGGTCCCTTTCGGGACTTAAAATTAAAAAACGAATAAATTTTACTCTGGGGTCGCTTTTTTGGCAATCTATAACTACAAATAAATAAAGTTGGAATATATGTTTGTAATATTAAAATATCAGCTTTTTATTAAATGCATATGAATATATAAACAATAAAGCGGACTTTTTTTTGGTTTTGTCTGTCCGTCTCTCTGTTTGTTCCTAATCTTAGAAACGACTAGACCAATTACGACGGGGTTTTCTCTACTAGATAGCTGATGTAGTAATGAATGACTTAGGCTACTCTGACATGAAGAAAATAAACAGTGTTCCGCGAAATAAACAAAAAAACCTTGAAAAGCGCGTAAAGCTCCGGGCACAGCTAGTCTTATCTTAATATATAAATATACATTATGGTGTCACGTTGTTTGTTCGCAATGGACTTCTAAATTAGTTAACCGATTATAATCAAATTCGCACACCGTGTGCAGTTTAATCCAAAGTGAGAGATAAGATGGTTTTGATTTCGATTTCGATTCCATTACTTTATCTGACAATATCCGAGCATAGCCGCCATTGACCGCTAGTTTTAATATTATATACATAACATAGAAAAATCTTAAAATAAAAATTAACAAAACTAAATTGTCGTAAAATTTGTAAGAGCCATACATTTAAAATATCTTTAGAATGCCGTTTGTTTTGTCGTGATTGTTGTGAAGTGAGATTATTTTAATTAATTGAAAACATAAAACTATTTTGTCTTCCCTTTACTTTATGATAATGTAGCTCCAAAAACATTTAGAAATCCAATGAACAGTAAATTATGCTCACGTGGCAAACTTTTAGGATTTTGGAACGAAGTTTTCCGTGCTTTTCGTGGGCTTTCTATCGACATTTGTCCGAGTGCTCAACATCCCAGATGCTGAGTAATTTTTTTGTAATACTGTCTCTTACTTTGAGAGGTTCTTGAAATTTCCTCCAATTTTGAGATGTGGTGAAACCGAATTGTCAAATATTTTTCTGCAATGAATTTAATAAGATTTATTTTGTGCTCAGTTCCGGCACACCCCGGACACTCGGCCTAAACTCCAAACAAGCGGTGAAGTCGACATACCTACACTCACACAACTACGCATATGTCGTTCGAACACATTTACGCATGTGTGCGTGTCATCTAGGGTTACTAAATTATTTTATGGAATAGTTGTGACCCGTGAGTTCACCTGCCTGTGGCTTACAGTCTTACCTAGTTAGTAGTGTTCGATCTTTAATGTAGGTAAATATAACTTTCATCAACAATCAGAAGGGAGAAGATTTAAAACAAAATAGGACATAATAAAGGTACCATGTACGAATTGATTTTTAGTTAAGTACACTTACCCAAAGAGAACTTTATTCTGACAATATTATATTAATTAATCACTCCACATATCGCGTATTTCATTATAGGTAGGCCTACCTACTCCTAACCAGAATAGCTTAACACAGTTTATAAAAATGATTCAATCTTTGTAGAAATTCTTATGAAATTAAAAATCTTATATTCTTGTTTCGTATAATAGACGAAAAATTTGATACCATTTTGTTAAATAATACAGCATCATGGTCGTATTCTCATAGAAAATTATCGTCCGATATAATAACCCTTCGTTGAGTCCGCCTCGCGTCCGCGAGGGGGAGGAAGCTTGAAATTGGCGGGGGGTGGGGAGTGTCCGTTCTATCTATATTATCTATTCTATGGTTCCGGCGAAATTGTGTTCGAATGAATAATGACAAATAATAATCAGTCCCATATATTTCGGGTAATTATCACAGACTAACTTTGGCAGCACTGCATTTGGAATTCCCCTTTTTTGTTTTAGCGAATGAAGATTTGTTTTAATATTGAAAACGTGGAAATAAGTAATTGAATTATGCACCTACCTGTGAAACGTGATTCCTGGATGTCGTTTGCGTTGGTCACTACGGCTTTTACAGCATTTCACTACGCAAGACATTATGTGTGATGAGATTTTCCTTTACCGCGAAACGTGTCGACTGGCTGATGTTTGCGCGCGTAATGGCCGACTGATGTATGTATGTAAGAGTGTCAACCTGTATGTGACAGGGCACTGGCCGACTCGATATACACAGCCTTTGTATTAGCGAGACTCTGTCCGCGTTTTTTTTTCGTCCATGACATAAATAAATAATCTGTGTACATGATAAAATAATACCAAAGAATAATGTAAAATAAAAAATAATCAGCTGTAAAGGGGCCTTGTCATTTAGGTGCAGCTGTAAAAATGCTTTGTCATTGTGAAAAATCAAATTATCCAAATAATGAATAGTGAATACATACAGTACCTACATAAACAAATTTACATTAATGTTTAGTATATAATAGATAATGTGCAAATATTACTGTGTTCTGGTTTGAAGGGCAATGTTTCCAGATAAATTACACGGCTTAGAGATTAGAGATATAACATCTTAGATCTCTGGGTGACGAGCGCAGTGCAATGGTAGGTAATGATTTGGACTCTTCGTCTTCCAATAGCTGCGTGTCACTGTGCTGTGTGTTATGTGCACTGCTTATGTGGCAGGCATGTTGTTTACCATCAGCCACATGCAGGGCCGAGCCGACCCCCACCAGCGCCTGTGTGCCAAACCTTTATGGCGCCCCTTTTTAACCTCCAACGCAAAAAGAGGGGTGTTAGAGATTTGACGTCAATGTCTGTCTGCCTGTATGTCGTGTCGGTGTGTGTGTGTTTGTTTATCAAAACTGCATATCTATGCAGTTTCATTTAAAATCCAGTTTCTTTGCGGTGTAGTTCTTAGCTATGGTTGGTTAATATCGATTCATGAAGGCCGCCTCCACAAAATGGCGAATAAAATATTCCTTCAAAACTTCCCTCAATATGGGTATCAAACGAAAGGGCATGACTAGTAGAATACTATACACCGTAATGAATGTAAAATTCTAAGATAGCCGCCACCACAAAATGGTGAAACAACCTTTTCTCTCACAACTCTATCAATATCAAAGGAATCAAACGAAAGGACTTGATTAGTACTATAAAATACTATAAAAAATTCAAATCCAAGGTAATCGGGGGTAAAACAGAGAGCAGTGCTCCATGGGTTTACCCGCGCAGTCCCCACATCCCCGATATTTTCCCGTGTTAGCCTAAGTGTGTGCTATTCCAGACTATATTAAAACTGTGTTCCATATTTCAATCCAATCCGTTCGGACGTTCCGACGTGATTGAGCAACAAACGTCCCATTTATATTATAAACTAGCAGGTCCCCGCGATCTTACTCATGTAGTTCCTGTTCGCGTTATTTTGCCGGCCATTTTGTCTACGTGTTCTTCCAGACTATAATTTACCTGTACTCCAAATTTCAGCCCGATCTGTTCATACATTACGATGTGATTGAGCAACAAACATCTATTCATTGATATTTATGATATTAGTAGGATGTTAATACTTGAATGTGTGTTACTCATAAGCGTCGGAACGACTGAATGGATCGATTTGAAATTTGAAACACAGATAGTTTTTTTTTAGATAAAGAGTGGCGAGACGAGCCGGTCATGTGCCTGATGGTAAGCAACATGCCTGCCACATAATTGTTTATAGTCTGGAGTAGCATATAAGCTACTTACTAATAACTAAAAAAAACATAGTTCCTCTGGCAATAATAATAAATCAGCTATAACCCGCGAATTTAACCGCATAGAATCTGAGACATGTGTAGAAATTGACTGTTTTATTCAAATTTCAAATTTTAACAAGCAACAGCTGCTCTAGACGGGAGAACGGCGACTTCCCAGGCCCTTTGGGTTCAAATACCACACGCACCACTGTATAAGACATGTGCGTAATGCCGCTAAATTAAAAAGCGTGAAGAAAAAGATCGCAAGGAAACCGACATGTATCTAGAATCATTCAAAGTCATGTGTCATCCACCAACCCACACTGAACCATGGTGGTGGATTATGACTTTCACTCTCTCCTTGCGAGAGAAGGCCCCGAAGGATCCTGCTAAATTTAAACTTAATCCGTTGAACCGTTCCAGTATCATAAATAATATTAGTTTCCTAGGAAACTATATTTTTTTCCGAAATAATATTTTCCTATTTTTCCTATAGACCTATTCTATGCAATATTTCACACTATAAAACACCTGTGTTTCAAATGTCAAACCAATTCACGTGTTAGTAGTATAGAATAACATATTGCTTAACTACTTTTTATCACAAAAAATTGCAAAGTTTAATTAACTATAACATCGGAATGGCTTATGCACAGATTTGGTGGAAATATGTAACACAGATACTTTATAGTCTGGAATTGCACATTAACTACTCTTCAACCCAAAAAATTGCAAAATTCTTTAGGGAACAAATATTTACCGTAACATCGGAACTACTAAGCGGATTTAGAAGGAATTTGAAACACAAATATTTTTTAAACGAACTTGCACCTTGCACACACTTTCGAATAATGATTGTTCCAGTATTTTGGCTCACTCGTTCATTAAAATCAGGGAACTCCTGTGACACCACTCAACTTACATCGCACATAGGTATTGTATCGAGTTGCGTTTATAATCTCAATTAAATAAACAAACTCACGGCGCGGTGGTTCTTTTAATTTTAAAAGCGAGACCGTAACGAATGTAAACCAAAACCCAAAATGTAAACATTATCTTGGGAGACACTTACAATAAACTATAGCAACTTAGCAATTTATGAATTGTTATTTAACTACATAGGCAAATGTTGCGCATATCCTACCTACTTAGTACTTACTAATCGACGATACTCAACTACAAAGAACATGGTGTCGCGTAAGTGTAAAAACAAATTCGGTGGCGGCGCTGGCGCCCTTATTGTCTTGGCGCCTGTGTGCGCCGCACACTTCGCACACAGGGACGGCTCGGCCCTGGCCACATGATCTGTTCGTCTCGTCACTCTTAATATAAAAAAAACGACCTCAGTGATTTTCATCCTCCATACCGTTCGGGTTTTGCCGAAACTGGTCAGGGATATTCTAGCGTACGTCACTCACGTCTGCAGTAATGCTATCGAGAAACACTGAGGGAACCCTAGAAATCTCGAAGGTTTTCGACAGGGTTTGCCGCGATAGCCTTTTAAGCAAGATTTCTGCTTATGATTGGTCTACTGGTTTATGGATCCGCGCCAACGGACTTTTTGAGGGATCAATCCATACGAGTGCTGATTGATGGCGGCTTGTCGTAAAAAGTCACATATCTAGCGCGAGAGCCGATGGACAACAAACTCAGGTAGGTAGGTACTGAGAGAGAGTATGAACGAGCATCTGAATTTAGCTCTTGCGCAAGGCTTTGAATGAGGTAATGGTAATAAGCAAGCGTGTGTTTTCTCCGCAAAAAGAAGTCCACTTCATTTGACTCCTAGTTCTCGAGGTCGAGGTGTATCTGGTTTCGGTTAAAGACCATCTGTTTTTAGCGTTCCTTGGACATCTATGCTCAACTTTGACTTTTTCATCGAGTCCAAGAGTCCAAGGCTAAATTAAGTACCTATCTGCCAAAAAACTAGGTGTAGGTACTCTCAACGGTACAAAGGTACTCGTACTTCAAATCTGTTAAAATGTTGTACCAAGCAGAGATCTACAACACGCACTGATTTAAAACTTTGTTCTTGGGGCATTAGGGTATTTTGGAATCAAAGACGTGCCGTAGTTTTCCGAACGCTGCCCATCCGAGTTAGATCCTTCACTGGACCTCTTTGTCGAAGTTGGTACTACCTAGATGGATCTTTTGAACCAGGTAGACACAACAACTTCGAGTGTGGTATTCCCGACAATTAGAGTAAAAGCCGACCAAAGGTACAGTTGAGACATGAACATTTGACATGACCTTCGTCTTGTCTACCTGTTGGGATACTCTACTAAGGTCCCTGAGCAATCCACCGAGGTCCTCCAGCGACTCCGACACAAATTAATATGTCATCGGCAAACCGAAGGCCGAAGGTGACTGATGCATTCGCCGTTGATGTTGACCGTTTTCGAACTAGTAGTTTCGGAGATATAACATTTCCAAATATAACATTTCAAAAAACATATCCGGCTACAGAAAAGCGTGAGACAGCTCACGCTTTTCTGTAGCCGGATATGTTTTTTTGCGCTGGTCCTTTAATCGGACAGACATTGTGGCTTTGCTGTAAATATACTTCGATATAGCGATAGTCGATGCGCGATGCGGCATCGCTGTAGACTGAAGCACTGCACCAGTCTCGATGGAATCGAAGACTTTGTCATAGTATAGTCCACATACGGCTATACATAGTGGCCGATTATACTCCTCGGTTTTCTGTATAATCTGGCGAAGCGTATGGATGTACTCTATGGTAGGTACTGTAGCGTGTTGCCTTTTCAGAAACCGGCTTGTTCGGGTGGAAGTCGTCTAACCCGCGTGCGAGACGATTCGTGATTACCATCGAAAACAACTTATAAACGTGGCTCAATAGTAGGGCCAGTGGCGTAGCGTGCCTTGGCGGGGCCCCGTATAAAAAAAAATTTGGGGGTAAAGATTATGAAGGGTAATGATTACTCACAAAAGAAAAAAAAATGTTTACTTAGGTACATAAAATTAAAAAAATAATGTCGAAATTATCTATCTGTCTCTGTTTTCAGTTTTTTTAGAAACAATCTATATTCAATATTTTAGGTACCATACTTACTATACCTTTTTAATAGCTGATGATAACTTCAGTTTTTCTAAAATTTCTGCTTCTATGGGCAATAGTGACAGGTCTGACAGGCGATCATGTCCCTTTGAAGTTCTTAGGTAACTTTTTGTAAGTTTAAAATTAGAAAAAAAATAAAAATTGGTAAGTTTTTTTGATTTTGCTTACGCACGTCGGGGGCCCCCGTGACTCGGGGGCCCCGTATAATTGATACGGCATATACGGCGGTAGCTACGCCCCTGAGTAGGGCTTACGTAATTACGCAAAAAATAACACTTTTAACAATTACGTAGGCAATAATACCTAATATAAAAAATGTCAATCAACGTATGGATGTTTGGATATTTGTTGCTCAATCACGTCCTAACGTATGAACGGATCGGGCTGAAATTTGGAACACAGGTAGATTATAGTCTGGAAGAACACAGGCTACTTTTTTTTATCCCGAAAAAAAAAACAACGGGAACGGAAACTTCGCGGGCAACACCGCGGGGCGCTGCAAGTAATATTATAAATGTCAAAGTATGTATGTTTGTTGCTCAATCACGCCGCAACGTACGAACGGATCCGGCTGAAATTTGGAATACAGTAAGATTATAGTCTGGAAAAGCTCATAGGCTACTATTTATCCCGGGAAAATAACGGGAACGAGAACTACGCGGGTAAAACCGCGGGGCACTGCTAGTAGCTGATATAATACATATATAGTTGTAAATACATAGAAACACTCGACACAGTGCAAACATTTGAATTCATCACACAAATATTTGCACTGGGTGGGAATCAAACCCACGACTCTCGGCTTCGCAGGCAGAGCTACTACCCACTAAGCCACCAGGCCAGTCTAATAGATAGATACCCTGGGTAGCGATTCTAAATGCAATCCGAATGGTTCAAAATCGGAATGACAATCCCTGTCTCTGTCATGCTAAGCAGATAAGACAAAGACCGAGAGATGAGATTCCGGGTCAGATGCAACCGAATGGATTTAGAATCGCTACCCACTATTTTCTGATCTGTGCCCAGGTCCTCTTACGGAAAGAAACCCACATTTTCCATATTCTCAATTCGCCTATTTAAACGATTCTTTATGTACCTATTAGTCCGGTCAAATTAGACCAAAAAATAATAGTAAAGTTACCTAAATTCCCACCAAGCTGAAAATCGGTAAGATTGTTTAAAATATCATTAAAAACAAAATTTGAAAGTTCCCCATCTATCCCCTGTGAGCAAAAAGTTTTATTCAAGGTCAAAGGTAAAAAAAATGAGTTTATCGCGATTTTCAGCAAAACAGTAAGTTTTATCATAAAAATACCTCAGACAAAAGTTGTAAGCCATAAAATTATCTACAAAAAATTGTTTCGTACTTTTTTTCTACGAGCCACCGTTTCTGAGATATAACGATTCAAAAAGTTGTAATCATCATAATAATATGCATGAGTACGTTCGTGAGGAAGCACCTATATATTGAAACCTCACTCGTGGTCCCTGGGTGGTTCTAATCAGGTGATAAATTACCGGTGGTAGGCTTCGGCCGTGGTTGGTGACCACCCACTAGACTAAGTCACAACGCCAAGCGGCCTAGCCGTGTTCTGACGTGTTGTCTAGTGACACCATTAGGGGAAAACGGGTTAGATCAATTGCTGCACAACTGCAAGACCGGTCTGTCTCACACCAATACTGTACATCGGGAAGCTAGTCATGGAGGGTAGCGGGATCCGAGGCGCGGTTGCCGCGACCGACCGCAGATAGTAGGGGGCCCAAGTAGTGTGCTAGCCCCTCATGAAAGGCGGCTCGCCATCTAGCGAAAAATCCCGGGATGCGCTATCCTGCCGGTTGGCGACCGGATGACAACGCCAGGTAGACATCTCCGGGGGGACTCGGGCGTCCCCGCAGTCTCCAGGCTATCTCCCCACTGGTGTATTCGTGTTGTGTGTTGTGACCAATGGCCAGTAGTGTGCGGCCTCGTTCTACTGGCGTTTTTCCCACCGATCCCCTCTGAAAACAAATATGAAACAAGTAAATTACAGAATCAAGTTTAAAGAGCGGCTGCACGTCTTGTCGGTTAAAGTGCACCTCACTAATATTCGGGGTCTGCACTCCAATCTCTCAGCAGTCCACCATCACCTCGAGACTGAGCAGCCGACACTCTTGTTTCTTACGGAGACGCAGATAGGTTGTCCGTCGGATGTGGCGTACCTAACGTATTCAGGCCCAGATAGCATTCCTGCTCTACTTGAGCAGGAATGCCATCTGGGCCACTGAAGGCTTGTGCGCCTGAGTTGTCACCGATATTGACACGCCTATTTAGACTCTCTCTCCAAACTGGGCTAGTACCGAATTCTTGGAAACTTGCCAATGTGCAATGTGCCCAAAAAGGGTAGTGCCAACTACAGGCCCATCTCGGTCACGTCCATACTCTGCAAGACTATGGAACGTGTCTTAAACCACAGGCTCCTAACGTACCTAGAATCGAACGACCTCCTCAGTGACCAGCAATACGGGTTTCGCCGAAACCGGTCCACCGGGGATATTCTAGCGTACGTCACTCACATCTGGAGTGAAGCTATTGAGAACCAGGGGAAGCACTTGCAGTCTCCCTGGATATCTCGAAGGCTTATGACAGGGTTTGGCACGATGGCCTTACAAGGAAGCTTTTTCGTTATGGTTTGTCTACTGGGTTCATTGCGTGGATATCGGACTTCTTGAGGGATCGATCCATACGAGTCGCCATTGATGGCTGCTCGTCGGATCAAATGGCTATCAATACCGGAGCCCCTCAAGGGTCGGTACTCTCAGCGACGCTCTTCCTGCTACATATCGACGATGTTGAAGCCCGGTATCTTTGGGTACGCAGGTGATAGCACCATTGTAGAGAGTTACATATCTAGCGCGAGAGCCACTGGGCATCAAACTCAGATACTGATAGAGAGTCTGATCGAACGTTTGAGCTTGACCCTTGAGGCGTTGTCCAAATGGGGCGATGCCAATCTGGTCAAGTTCAACGAGAGTAAGACGCAGGCGTATCTGTTCTCCGCTAAAAGGAGTCCTTTCCAACTGACTTCAACTTTTAGAGGTGTATCCGTGCCGGTGTCTGCCCGTCTTGCGATTTTGGGCGTTACTTTGACCTCTACGCTGAACTTTGGCTCGTATATCGAGTCCAAGGCTAAACTGGCTGCCAAAAAACTTGGTTTCCTCTCAAAAGTGCGAAGATACTACAAGTCTTAACAGTTGCTTACATTATATCAAGCACAGATTTGCTCCTGTATGGAGTACTGTTCGCACTTTTGGGATGGATCGGCTGAGTATCAGCTGGAGGCTCTGGAATCGATAGAGAGACATGCAAAAAGGCTCATAGACAACGACACTCTTGTGCGAAAAAGACTTCAAAGTTTTGAACATCGCCGAAAAATTGCTAGTCTATCGGTTTTTTATCGGATACACTTCGGAGAGTGTGCAACTGATTTGCATGGTCTGATACCACTTTGTCCTTTTTTCTATCGGAATGCTCGTAGCTCGAAAAAGCGACATCGTTTCATGGTTGATGTTCCAAAGACACGAACGAAGAGATTTGGCTCTATTTTTGTGATAAGAACGTCTAGGCTGTGGAATACGTTGCTTGAGTGGGTTTTCCCCGATGGTTACAATCTTTGTGTCTTCAAATCGAGAGTGAATCGGTTTTTTCTAGGTAAACACGCTCCATCGTAGACCGCATCGTCGCTTAACATCAGGTGAGATGGCGGTCAAGTGTAAACCTATAGAAGTTAAAAAAAATCATCATAGGTGGCGAGGAAACGTGTGCAAATTATGACGATTACAACTTTTACAACTTTTTGAACTCTGAAGAACAAACCTATGGAAGTGCCCTAAGCATGTACTTTTCCTGCATACCTAAATAAACAAATCAGTGGACAAACATGGCGGATTAGGGATGTTTACTTGTTCGTCTAGCCAATAACATTATATCGATAGATGAGTGAGTGGGGCTTACACCAGCAAACCTAGGCGAAACTAGCGCCACCCAATATTTTATGTATTCTACTACTAAAACCGATCAAATAAAAAAAAATCTACTGCTGTACTTTGGTAGTAAATCATTGATATTATTTATGGTGACACTTTTCATTATTTTTCATGTGATAAATTAAGAGAACTTTTGACTAATAATGAAAAGCAATACCAAAAATACTGCAATTAAATTACTACCGAAGTACAGAAATAGATTTTTTTTGATATGATCATATTATTAGGAGTAAAAGAATAAAACCATGGGTGGCGCTAGTTTGGCCTAGGTTTGCTGGTCTAAGCTCCCTTAAAATCGTTCAGTTCAGACCCAAGAACTTTTGTCTTTTTGGATGATTAATAAGTAGTAAATACTTACCTACATAAACTACTGCCTGAAAACGAGTAATTTTAATACTGCCATCTACTTTTTATTCTATTTACCTACGAGGGATGTTACGGAGGTGGCTAAAGCATTTCATTTTTTATTTAATGGAGTCTGATCCGGAACCGGAGGCGAAGTAGAAGCAATTTTCGGAGCCGGAGCTGGAGCTGGATCTGAGGGTTTACTGGAGGTGAAGCAGTAGCAGATTATCTTTTATTTGGAGGACAGATGTATTAAGGGCAACTAGATATAATTAAACAACACAATACAATAAAAAAATTAAAAAATCGTTTATTTACAAAGTTACAATTTTCATATTCCAACAACACAACGGTTACTGGAAACAGCCTGATAGCTTGACTGACTGACATTATCAATAAATAGCCTAAACAACAATTAAAGTGTAAGTAGGCTGCAGGTGATGAATAAAAATATGTAGGAGATGAATAAAAATATGCAGGAGATGAATAAAAATATTTCGGTGAAATATTAAAAAAATATTTAAGTTACTTAAATCCCAAAAACTTTATGGGGCATCACGATCTTATAACTGAATTTTGAAGAGAAGAATTCGGGATTTTGTGTCAGTTATCGCTAGAAAACGATGATGACTAAGGGCTAATGACGATTGTGATTCATATAAGGTATGGCGAAAAAATAAAATGCTTCATTTTTGGCGATAGCGAAGAATGTTGTACTAAAAATAAACTTAGTCGAATATCTTAATATGGCTAAGTTTGGGGTAGGGTGTTTCACAATGAAAAATGTTAGAAACGATGGAAACTATACGCCCTTAATGTATCTAGGTCGACTTAACCAGTAGCCCTCTCTGTACATAACGTTACTCAAAAAAAGGCCGTGAAACTGCAGAAGGGGGTCAGATATTGAAAACTATGTTCATAATACAATCATACTTGAAGGTAAGGTAAGGTACTAAATATGAAGATTACAAATCTTATTCATTGCGAAATAAAATAATCTTATTTAAATAGTTCCTAAAAGAAATTTTATTTGTTGTCTTTTTACCGAAATATCTGAATCTTATGTCAATGTAAGTTTTTACAACTGATTTAATTAATAAAAGTTGGTGCTTTGAGTCATGTTCGCTGGAGTCGAATGAGAATATTTTTGAACATTCTTGAATGTTCTCTATTAAGAACGAAAATATGTAGAGATAATATTTTTCATTTTTAGTTTTCCTGAAATTGCTTTTTAGTATCTTCTCGGTTTTAAGACATATCTTCTCTAGTTCTTTTGAAGGATAAATAAGGCCTCCGTGTGTTTTGTATGTAATTAACGATTTTGAATAAATTTGAGAGTCGCCACGCAACAATGACTCACAGACTGCACATTTTAAATTTCGTGACAGTTTCCTTGCAACAAACCCTGCAATATATGTGACAACAGACTCAGCATATTTTGAGATATTGCTATTGAGACAGTCTATGTATTCATCGAATAACTCGCTATCATCCTCTTCAACCTCTACAAACGATTTTTTTTCTGTAAGATCATTTATGGTGCGAACTGGGTCTGTAGTGCTAGAGCAGTTTAAAATACTTATCTGCTCTAACGGTATGCAGTTTCCAACACCGCTATCGCGTATCTCTGCACGTATTAAGAGCCGCTTGAATGCAGCTCTGAATTGCACAGCGTTTGGATTGTTATTAAATCCTCCGCGGGCTCTGATTGCCGAAAAAAACAACTCGATATGGTCTTGGCTGAATTTATAAATCGGTAAGTATACCAGGATGGAATTTTCAAGTACTAAATTCATAAATAATTGTAAAGCACTTTTCATATCGATGATTAGGCCAATGAAACCGGTCTTCCTCTGGGACTCTATCACCAATGTTTCATCGGAAAATCTTAATGTACTGATGTACTTTTCAGCTTTTTCAAATAATGCTTCCACAAGTCCAAAGTTATTTGAACAAATAGCCTTTTTCCACCCTGGTGGTCTCACCGAATAGCTGTTCAGCACATCAAATACATTGTTCAGAATCCTGATAAAAAGTATGGTCCCGTCACAATCTTCGAAACCTTCGATTTCTAACTCTTTGCTGCAATATTCAAGCGCGTCGGCAACTGATTCGCTTAGCAACTGTGTCGCTAAACGAACCTTCATTTTTTGTTTGTTGAAAAACACATGAGCTTTCGTGACTTTAGTGGCCAGATGTAAGCTTTCGCTGTCTTGCAATTCGACAAGTTTTACTAATAAATTGAAATCAATTTTTGCTCCGAACGAGTCATACATAACCTTCTTATCACCAAACGTATTTCTAACTAGTTTTAGCGCATGACAAGGGTCAATAAATGCATATATTTTATGATCCTCGAAACAAAAGAAGGTTTCCTTCATTTGCATGAGATTGCATCCCATGTATTGAAACATGGAAAAATTCGATGCAGGCCCATCACACGTTACACTGACAACATTAACACCTACCTCAAAACATTTATGTAAACATGAAAGCAACAGACCAGCCTTTTGTTCACCATTTAAACTAGTGATGAGAAAATATGCTATGGGCAGTTTCCATTTTCCATTAACACAGTTTAGTAGAAATACCAAGCTTTGGGTTGCCACTTCAACACTGTCACTTTCGATGTCAGATCCGATGTTTACTCGACCGTGGTATTGCTTTGACTGTGTATCCCAAACAAGTGATTTTCTGATGGACATTTCATCTATCACGAGAGCACAGATGACAGGCTCTTTACTTGCCTTAACCTTGGCGTCAAGGGTACAAAAGGCTTCTTGGCAAAATCCAGGTGCAGCATCAACATTTTGGTACCACTTGGTGAGGGTGCGTGGATGCGGGAGACAGGATTCATACGTTCTTCGGACGAAATCATAAGCCTTTGGCGAATAAAAATGCAGGGTCAACGCAAACTTTCTGATTTCTTCCGAGTACTGTTTTGGCAAAGGCAACCCTCTACATTTTAAAATCTGCCTCTGTAAAAAATCCTTTGACCCAGCACATTGCTGTAATAATATGGATGTTTCCATGTTTATTAAATTTTTCTCCTTCAATTCAATTATGATGTTTTTAAAGGTGTCAAGTTTCAACTTTTGTTGACGGATTACTTCATTTAAACATTTGATTTTCTTTTTGTGTTTCTCCACTTTTTCTTCCATTTTTTTAGTTCTTGGAGTGATGAAGCCTAGAACATTAAAGAGATTATGATTATTACAGATAAAAGTACTCTTGATTATACACATAAATCACAGTATGAATGATATACTAATCAAGTTAAACAAAAAACTCATAAATTGAAGCTTCCTTATTTTAATCTTAAATATCTACATTATAAATCAAAATTATTTCGTGTTCATCCTTTATTCAAGCACTGCCCTTACCAATTCAAGATCCTTTGCATCTTGTGGATGTGAATAACCCGAACATGATGGTTGATCAATAGTGTTCGCTCTGTCTATTAAAGCAAATTGGGATGGATGGTCTGCCTGAAAAAGAAAAATAGTACCTATAATATTGGATATGGCCACAAGTAATAATAGACAGTTACAGAAACATGGACTCAATAATTGGTAAGTTGTAATAATATAAGTATTTTTTAATAAGTGGTTTTCGTTGTACCCGGCTTCGCTCATGGTACAAACATAGTCTATGTTACTCGGGGATAGTATAGTTTTCCAACAATGAAAGATTTTTTAACTTGGCTCCGTTGTTTCAGAGCCTTTACAGTGCAAACAAACAATCAAATTTTTACTCTTTATTATAAGTATAAGTTAAAAAAAAGATCTCAATAACATAGCTAATATACTAAATGATAAAAATATATTTGGTAGGTACATATTATGTACCAGTCATCACACCGCACCACTTGTCTCATCCATCAGTCTAGGGCATTGATGACACAAAAAAAAGTGAAACACAATATGGTAATCAGAACAGTCTGTCTGTTGACAGATTGATCTGAATACCGTACCATACACCTAACTATCTGTAAGGGGGTAAAATTACAATTACTACATTGAGCCAAAAAAACTGGTTAAGTGCGAGTCGGACTCGTGACACTTAGGGTTCTGCACAAATAGCATAAAAAAATCAAATATGCAAAAAAAAATGGTCACCCATCCTAAGTTGCTTACCCCCATTTTTATTATTTGTTGTTATAGCGGCAACAGAAATACATCATTTGTGAAAATTTCAACTGTCTAGCTATCACCGTTCAAGAGATACAATCTGGTGACAGATGGACAGACAGCAAAGTCTCCGTTAAAGGGACCCGTTTGACCCTTTGGGTACGGAACCCTAACAACAAACAGGGTCAGCTAAATAAAACCGTTTAGTTAAATATTGATTTCCTTACCTTTGCAAATACTGTTGGGATAGCATCATCTCTCAATTTAACTATGCTTAGAGTTTTATTAAATGCACTCTCTTCAAAGTGCAATGAGCACACATGAATGTTTTTAGTTCCTGGCCGTATATTTTCCAAGCCAATATTTTCTAACCATTCCCTTTGCCGGGACTCATTTCTTGGTAAACTAAAACAATAAAAAAATCTTTTAAAAAATTAAACATTAAATTTATCGATAAGGTTCGATATTCGATGATGTCCAACACTAGCATCCGTTTTTATGTCTTCGATGTGAGTGAAATATTGAGAATATTGCGGGTTTCTACAGCTCACAACTACGATGATTCAAATTAATAGGTTTTTGTACACTTTTTTTATCAAATACACTAAGATAGACAACAATTTAACGAAATGTTAGCCACTTACCGGTGAAAGGTTAGATTCGGCCTGTTTTTGCTTTGACATTGGCCACAACTTACTACAGAACACTTCATCGTACCTCTTATAGATTATTATCAATTATATCACAGCTTTGGACAATAATTAAGTCGAAAAACACGGAAAATACATAAAAACTCACAATGACATCTTCTCACATGTAAACAAAACCGTAGACTAATATGGCGTCCGTGACAGCAGAAGTACATCAAAGCCAATGAGAGGATGCTGATAAAAAGAGTTTATATACTTTTTTTCTAATGTAAAACCACTGTTGTGAGAAAGAGACAAATATATTATTATTATTTCCGTGTCAAATTAAACAATTACGGCAGTTCCATAGGTTTGTTCTTCAGAGTTTTTGAATCGTTCTATCTCAAAAACGGAGGCTCGTAGAAAAAAAAGTGTTAACATTTTTTTGTAGATAATATTATGATCTACAATTTTTGTCTATGGTATTTTTATGATAAAACTTACCGTTTTGCTGAAAATCGCGATAAACTCATTTTTTTACCTTTGACCTTGAATAAAACTTTTTGCTCACAGGGGAAAGATGGGGAACTTTCAAATTTTGTTTTTAATGATATTTTAAACAATCTTACCGATTTTCAGCTTGGTGGGAATTTAGGTAACTTCGAATGTCTAAATTGACCGGACTATATGTATTATAGCGGAGATATACCACTTAATCAGGACAGCCTTACACGTTACACGCCTATTACACGTGGCTAAAATTAGTGGTTGAATTCAGAACCTAACAATCCTCGCTTCTCCATGCATTTAGCATGCTAGCTTACTGACTGCTATTACTTACACTTTGGGGGCATGCCTAAATTACGTGAGGTAATTTTGACGACTTTTCGATTCCCACTCTTAGTGAGATGTTGTTCAACCCCCTCCCTCACGTGCGAATTTTATACATTATTTACTCAATTTCTTCCATTTATCTCACAGACCAATCACACTTTTTTGCGAATAAAAATGACGTGAGATTTGCCGAGATCACCCACTCCCCCACGAGAGATTTGACTCAACTCCCCCCCTCCCCCTTTAACACCTCACGTAATTAATGGACGGCCCCTTTATTGAATTGAGTAGGTAGACTAAATTTAGTCAAGTGTAATACCCCTTTTAACTGGCAGATAGGATATAGGTAAAAACAACTCAGATGTAAATACTTAAAGGTATTTATTTACATTCATTTAACCAACAACATTGTGATAGCACTTAACTAAAAATTAACGCGATTATAGATAATCTAAGGAAATAAGTATAGTATACGTAGGAGTAACAACACAAGGCCGAGAGGTGTTACTTCTGTAATTTAAAATGTGCTAAAAAATGAATGTTATCTAATCACAAATTAATATTTAAAAAAAAAATTATCTTATAAGAATTTTGGAAAGCACTTATTATTTTAACGCCTTCCGGCTTTGTGTGCTAAATCCCGAAAGAAAAGTTGTGATATGAAATTACTAAAATAAAAGGAATTAAAATACACACATATGATTTGACCCAATCTCATTTATTTTTGTATTCTTTTGTCACATTATCATTGGTCACAGATGAAACTGAAGAACAACAGAGATTCCTTATACTAAATACCTATAATATGATTACTTGATTCCTGTATTTGGCAAAAATTGCAATTAATATTTTTCATTGAGCATTACATTTCTACAGGTATTAAGTATAACTTTTTTTGTGTCGCTTGTACACATAAAATTACTTTTATGCATCCCCCTTCCAATCCATCAATACTGATGACGCACATTACAGCCATTCTAAATCTAACTTAAATGAGAAAAACTTATAAATAACATTATTTTGTACCACAAATACAAATTGGACTAATTTATACAGATAATCACTAAAAGCTAGACTATACAAAAATTATTTACAACAATCCTATCAAAAACTAGTTGAAATATAATAAAATGTTATTCGCTGTTAAATGAGCACAACTTAACATTAATATCACATTTTGTTTACATTTTAATGTAAATGGTTCCCCACGGACAAATCAGTGTACGGGTATCTAACTTACTCAGTGCTCTATTACCCCACACATAAATGACAACTATAATTCTATCACATTATCATGGATTTATTATAAAGTGTAGTATATTGCTAACACTTGAGATAAAGAACATAACTCATCAATAAGATATTAGATCTGCATTTTTTTTGTCAACTTCGGTTTGGAAACATGTTCCATTTCTTAGCTTATATTAACAGAACATTGTGAAAGGCAAACCGAAAATTGTAACTTGGTTATTTGAGTGCTTTAAATAATTAAAAACCAAGCCTCATATTTTTTCCACTTTTATGTATTTTCCAGACAATCATTTTCAACCCACTCTATAATCCTATTTTAGATAGATAAAATACACAGTAACTTATGTCTGACGCGACTTGTGTCGCATGTGAATGGAACAAAAAGAGTTTTAGACTACAATGTCCATCTCAGACATTTATGATGAAAAATTACATGTACCATTTTATGCTAAATCAGCAAAATTGTGAGGTAGTTAGGAAGAAAGGCATTTATTTATAATTAATATTTCTCATAATTCCAGCCACGTCAGCGGCGGTAGCCTCAAATCTCAAATACTGTAGTTTTTATACAATACACAATTTGATTTAATAACACTAACAATAACCCTTTGAAAAGAGCTAAGTCCTATCATGATATCCCAGCGATATGAGGCCCAAGTATGGATTCATAGCGAGAACTAATGTGTACTATAAGGGCAGAGCTGTTCCGTCCCAAAGTACCTACTCCACAGTTCGTTGGTACAATATAGGACAAAACAGAGTACTAGCCGTTACGAATTTAAAAATGTACTATAAATTTACTAGCGATACCTGACGACAACGTTGCCGCTACGCATTCGTACATGAACCACAAATTATTCTCTCATTGCTAAATTACACAAATATACAAATCATATGCATTCCTTTATATTCTCACTGATGTATTCCTTCATATTAGTCACATGTTACCTAACTAACATGTTACGTCTCGTAACGTTACAAATGTAAAGATAACAGAAGTTAACTTTCCGAATTGAGAAATAAAAATTACTTCCAAGAAGTAACAGAGACAGA
This sequence comes from Ectropis crepuscularia, assembly GCA_963693475.1. Taxonomy (NCBI): domain Eukaryota; kingdom Metazoa; phylum Arthropoda; class Insecta; order Lepidoptera; family Geometridae; genus Ectropis; species Ectropis crepuscularia. The sequence continues at coordinate 1,766,952 of OY856355.1, forward strand.
TTGTTGTGATAATATTTTCTAATGGAATAAATTATTAGTATATGTTCTACACGAGTAGCAACTTAGTACATATTACTGCATAGGGACCATACCCACACAATGTAACCAATTTTTACATCCACCACCTTTGATGAACCCCCTTTGCACTGTAGATTTTCACATAATAATACGGTGTTTGACAATGTTTAAAATATAGCATAATTTATGATCATCCTATCAGATAACACATTAAATAAACATATTTCACTCTATTTTGGAATATATAGTGTGTATCTTTTGTATAATACGCCAATGAAAATTGTACAAATACTGAATTATAATCTGCGACGTAAACGCTGTTTCTAGTCACGTGACGCGCGTGACGTCACCTGCCAGTAAATATTCAATCTACAGCAAACGGTTTCTTTGAGAACACAGCTTTTTTACTGGCGCGTGACGTCACGCGCGTCACGTGACCAGAAACAGCGTTTTTGGCGGGGTTTTTGAACTTTTCACTTTAAACATTTATTTTTAATGGTAAAACAGTGAATCTTGCGGAAATATTCATGTAGTATGGTATATTGTGTAATCAAAAATCATTTAAACGGTTTTATAAATTTAGTCATATACCGTATTTACAAATATAGTTTTTTTGCAAATGTGATCTTAACAAACAGATTAAATACGCCATATTTGAAAATAACTAGAAAAAGTACGATATTTTCCTAGAGGATATTGATTACGCGACGAAAACCTAATCCTCTATTCTTATAACCAAGGATGGTATTTTGAAGACCTTTTCCCTCAGAACAAGTCACATGGTATGGGAACGTTCCCTCACACACACACAGCTGGAATCACTGTAACGGTAATGTTATACCGTTCTCAATAATAACATGTTGAAATAAAAACCTTCAGTATCAGAAAGTGTGCTGTAATACAACATGCATAACAGTCAAGGTGTGTAGAACAGTCCGAAACAAGTCACAGTGAGTGGGATAGTCTGTTCATGTAAGCCACAAGTGACTCTGAAAGTTGTTTGACATCATACTATGTATATTAGTATGTTGGCTTGACAATCTCATTATTTGAACACCCTGTTCATAAGACAATCAGTTTATATGCCAGTATGTCACACAAGAGTCACAGTCTGAGCCAGTATGTCACATGTGTATGTTAGTATGTCACACAATAGTCATGTCATACAATAATCACAGCGTAAATGTGTCGACAAAACAGTGATAGCGTATACACTATTACATTCATACAATAATAACAGCATACATGCAAGTTTAGTACATCCACAATAAGTCTCAGTTCACACTCAGTCCACATCTTGTTCACAGTATTCACTAGGATATCTTCACGTTTACACATTTCCACAATAGTCTCGGTGGCACAGACGTTCACATGATAGAGCAGAGCCCCGAGAGCTCGGTGCCGCGCTGCAGAGGCGGCTGGCGGCTCAGGGCTGCGCCCTCCAGCGCCGGCTTGATCTTGTACTCTAGCTCGGGCTCCTCACCCGGCGGGAGAGGCTCGTCATCCATGCTGTAGTCTTCTGAACTCTGTTCCTGAGACAAACGAAACGAATTCTAATGTCAGAGGTTCGATATAAAAATGAGTTCTAATTATTATTGATTCTAGTGTCAGAGCTATGACATAAGAATGGGTGCTAATTGTTTCTAGTATCAGAGTTTCGATATAAGAATGGGTGCTAATTGATTCTAGTATCAGAGGTTCGATATAAGAATGGGTGCTAATTGATTCTAATGTCAGAGGTTCGGTATAAAAATGAGTTCTAATTATTATTGATTCTAGTGTCAGAGGTATGACATAAGAATAATTGGTAATTGATTCCAGTGTCAGAGGTGCAATATAAGAATGATTGGTAATTGCTTCCAATATCAGAGGTGCAATATAAGAATGATTGGTAATTGATTCCAGTATCAGAGGTTCGACATAAGAATGGGTTCTAATCGTTTCCAGTGTCTGATTTATTGTTTTAATATTGATTTAATTTTGTATGATAATGAATAAGGTAATTTATTGTATGGAATAATTGTTGAAATAAAGTTTTTATAATAAAACCCTGGTACTTACAATGGGTTCGAGCTGCACGGAGCTGATGAAGGTGGGTATGGCGGCCTTGGAGATGTTGATGCGGATGGCGGCGGGCGCGGCGAGCGGCGCCGGCGCCTCCAGGTGCACGTTCCCGTCGATGGAGGACTGCACCGACACCAGCGGCTCGGGCGCCGCCGCCGCCTCGGCCTCCGCCTCCGCCGTGATCAGCGGCTCGTCATCTGTGGGACAACAGACACAGTTAGTTTTTGAAGTGAAAAAAAACTTCCTTTGGCGCGCCACAGACAGATTTTTCGTGGGGTGTGAATTGAATTCTAGCGTCACGCTCGGGACTCGATAAGACATCTTCGGGTAAACTCGGGACCATGGCCATTGGCCATCTAGAAATGCGTCAGCCAATGGGAAATGCTAAAAGGGCGTGGTCTGGCCATCACTGCATGGCCAGACCACGCATTCTAGATGGCCATGCGGCCACGCCCTTCGGTTTCACCGAGTAGTTACTAAAGTAAGCTATCAAAATCTGAGTTATAAGTTTTCACTTCTATAGGCAGTTCCTGCCTGAATGCCGTTACTTTTTTCTATATTATATAGCAGGGGTTACAAATACAAAAATCTCTATTGCTGTTTGCAGGTAAGATAAGATATTACAAAATATTTTAAAAGTCAACCCATACAAACTGGCCTCTTCGAGAGGCATGCAATATGTCTGGCAAAACAGTTTCTATTGGTCTGAATTTATACAATTATAAAAATAATGGTCAGCTGGTAAAAGTCTTCTTCTTTCAAACTTATTTTGTCTGCTGCCCACTTTGAGAATAAATTACTTCTAGCGGCCCCATTTTTTTGGTTTATTCCGAATCTGACCCGAAGCGGGTTAGGTTAGGAACAGCAAAAATAAATGAATTTTAATTCCCAACGTAACCCTCTTCGTAACCTGACCGCGCCCGCTCGCTCCGCGCCCGCTCGCACGCTACGTACCAGGGTCGATGGGCTCCAGCTTGACTCGCACGGCGCACAGCTCTCTGTCTCGCTCGCTCCGCGCCCGCTCGGTCTCGTCGTCCGTGTCCGCGTCGTCGTCCACCACCACCTGCTCCACCGGCTCCGCCTTGTAGATCACGTCGTCCTCGTCGCCCTCGTCGATCTACAACACAACAATATACAACTTACTAATAGCGCCCCAATGTCCCATTGTTCACACAACTTACTAATAGCACCCCAATGCCCCATAGTTCACACAACTTACTAATTGCACCCCGTAGTCCACACAACTTACTAATTACACCCTGTAGTCCACACAACTTACTAATTGCACTCTGTACTCCACACAACTTACTAATTGCACCCCATAGTCCATACAACTTACTAATTGAACCCCGTAGTCCACACAACTTACTAATTACACCCCATAGTCCACACAACTTACTAATTGCACTCTGTACTCCATACAACTTACTAATTGCACCCCGTAGTCCATACAACTTACTAATTACACCCCATAGTCCATACAACTTACTAATTGTACCCCGTAATCCATATAACTTACTAATTGCACCCCGTAGTCCACACAACTTATGAATATAGCGCCCCATAGTTCACAACTTATTGCGCCTGACTTATAACAAACGTAATGAAAAAGACCTGTGATCTCAAAGAAATCTGAAGTAAGTACATTCTTGAGAAATCAACAATCATCAAAAAGGCCTAAAAACTTTAGGTAATAAAAATACCCCTGACCCCCCAGACATCTAATGGAAGTAGTAAATGAAAAGGATTTAGTGAACATAAGACATTCAATTCAATTCATAATAACAGTGCGCTAACATCGTTCACAAAAAGGCAAAGAATCTGTGTACATAATAAGGTAAAAAAATTGGTTGCCTGTAAAGTCGATTGGTTTATGGACGATAGTTCAACGTGACAACGTCATAACAAAACATTGTTAGATGCGGCGCGGCGTCTTTATTGGCTGCTGGGAAAACACTCTAAACTGCCTCTCGAAAGCAAGATACATGTGTACAGTACAGTGCTAAAACCAATTTGGACATATGGAATTCAACTCTGGGGAACGGCTAGCGCCTCAAACGTATTGAAAATCCAACGGGCACAAAACAGCATTCTAAGGCAAAGTACGAACGCGCCTTGGTTTCTTAGAACATCAGAGGCCCATGAAATATTAAATGTGCCTATGGTTAAACAAGAGATAGAACGCCACAGTGCTAACTATAACCTGCGACTGCAAAAGCACCCGAATGAACTTGCGGGTCGACTTACTGTCCCTGAAACCATTCGTCGACTCAAAAAGCGACGGGACATGTATGATTGTTGATACAATAGAGTAAAAGAAAGGGCAAACTCCACTGAGAGTGGGACCCTCAACGCCACGAAACAATCACCTCATCTGCTCATAGTCACATGACTGATTGCATGATTATGTCTCTCAAAAAAAAAAAAAAAGATGCGGCGCAAGCGTACAATGAGCGTAACGGGACACTTTTTCGTGCATGCAGCCGGCGTTCATCGATTTATTAATTCATGCCAAAATGAAATGAAGCAGCTGTTAAAGGTAGCGGTTCGCGCCGCGACCGGAGACCGCGTCTGGCACTTGACACTGACAGTGTCAAGTGCCTGTCTCGTGTCGCGGTCTCCGCGCGAACTTGTACCTTAAAGGGGGCCTCGTCAATTAAATACAGCTGTAAAAAGACTTTGTCAACGCAGGAAATGATTTAGTCAATAAAAAGGACTGACCTCTACGGGCTCCGGGTCAGGTAGAGTCTCCGGTTCCTCAACCACCTCCACCACGGACTCGTTGTCATCATCCAGGGTGCTCTCGTCTTCCACGTCCTTGATCTCGATGGCCTCCTCGGCCGGCCGGTCCACCGCGATCACTTCGTCTTGCGGCGGCGCCTCTTCCTTGGCCAATGACGCCTGGGGACAACAATACTCGATTAATCTATATCTATATACCTAAATATAAATCAATGCCACTTTTCGTTGTAAGTGAACTCCTCCTAAACGGCTGTACCGATTTGAATGATTTTTTTTGTACACGTTTAGGTAGGGCCCTGGATGGTTTAGATTCACAAATCAGCCCGGCAGATGGCGCTGCAGTTGGTATCTAGGTTATTATCCGAGCGAAGCCGGCACGGGCCGCTAGTTATGTATAGTTTGATCTAGCCGATTCACTGAACCCTACTAATAATACTTTGTATGTCAAATTTTGTATGTTTGCTCAAACACGTCGGACCGACTGAAATGACCGAGTGAAATTTGGATTCCAGTTAGATGAAACCGCACCCCACGATTTCATCATAGGCATAACTTTCGATCCCGTTATTTTTATCGAGATAAAAAGTAGCATATGTCCCAAATTTTATACAGATCCTTCAGTACTTTATCCTTAAAAAAGTAACAAATATCCATCCGTATAAAGTTTCGCATTAATATATCAGTACCTGGAGGACAGAACTCTTTTATATGTAAAGAGATAAAAATATAAAAGACTTTATACAATCATGTACAAAGCTAGAACGAATGACTGGATTAAGACTGGCCTAGTGGCTTAGTGGTTAGTAGCTCTGGCTGCGAAGCCGAAGGTCGTGGGTTCGATTCCCACCCAGTGCAAATATTTGTGTGATGAATTCAAATGTTTGCACTGTGTCTGGGTGTTTCTATCTATACTAATATTATAAAGAGGAAAGATTTGTTTGTTTGTAATGAATAGGCTCCGAAACTACTGGACCGATTTCAAAAATTCTTTCACCTTTGGAAAGCTACATTATTCCCGAGTAACATAGGCTATATTATATTTTTTTTTAAATTAGGGATCCTTACTAAAACTCCAATAATGTAACATAAGGTGTAAAAAAATGACCTGAAAAATTCCTTACGTCGCGTGCGCTGCGAAAACTATTGATGATAGAACAAAATCATTTACTACGACTTTGCAGAACTCATTATTATCTACAAAAAGTGTCGCGACAGCATATGTCTAAATATTATAGTTATGTCACAGTAAGCAGTTTTTTATTCTAAAATATTAATTTATATATGCCGCCTCTTGCCGCCGATTTTAAATTAAATTAGCACACCGTGAGCAGTCTGGTCCAACTTGAGAGATAGGATAGTTTTTGTTTCGATTAATAGTCTTTAAATGACAATATCCGAGCGCAGCCGGAATGGGCCGCTAGTCTATAATAAGTATGTATTTAAAACTATATTAAGTATCTTTCAAGTTGGATCAAATGGTGTGCGAATTTGATTAAATTTGGTTAAGTATATTCCGTTATTTACGTACTGTGTTAGACTGTTAGAGCAACGTGATTGATTAAATAGGTGACAAAAAAAGTAGCTTTTGTGAAATTCCAGACTCCATTCTGTGATGTAAATTTCAGACGTTCCAACGTGATTGAACAACAAACATTCAACTTTGACACTAACAATACAACAAACAGCGCTCTGCAGTTTTACTCCCGTAGTTCCCATTATTTGTTAAATTAATGTGTTCCGGTTTGAAGGGCAATGATTCCAGAGAAATTACAGGACTTAGAGATATAATATCTTAGATCTCTGGGTGACGAGCGCAGTGCAGTGCTAGGTAATGATTTGGACTATCATGTTCCAATAGCTGCATGTTACTGTGCTGTTATGTGGCAGGCATGTTGCTTACTATCAAGCACATGACCAGCTCGTCTCGTCACTCTATGCTATAAAAAAAAATAAAAAAAATTGCAGTAATAGATAGGACAGAATAAAACTTGCCGATAGAAGTGAAAAATTATAATTCAGAATTCGATAGCTCGCTTTAGAAATAACGCGGGTGAAAACGGATGACGCTGCTAGTCTGGAATAAACCTTCAGGCCATTGTTGTATAACTCTTCTTCTAAGCATGCTAACAACGCATTCCTAGATGTCTATGGTCCCGAGTTCATCCGAACATTTCTTTCATTTACGAGCGTGACGCTTGAGTTCGATTCACAGGCCACGAAAATTCTGTGTGTAGTGCGCCAAAACAAGATTTCATTCCACTCAAATCCTAAACGGCCATATCTGGCCGAGATTTTAGACTGAGCCTGCGAGCGCGCAATGTGAGGGTTAAAAAAGTATCCTAATGTATTATAAGATAAGTTGAAGAAACAGATTCACTCTCGATTCGCATAACAGTCTCGGTACTAATCTTAGATAAAGAATAAGTTTAGTATATCACGATTTCAGCACGGTTCCTTCGTGCCAATCGTAAGCAGATGAGGTGTATGTTAGCTATGGAAACAAAGTGATGCGCCGCGACAAAAGTATGACACTTCCACAAGAGCGATCACGATCAGACCCGTGCTTTCGGTGTACAGCGTGTGTTCTAACTCTGTACGAAGCGTATGTAAACTGTTCGGCACTAACACTAACCTTGTAGTCCTCGAAGCACATGGGATGGTAGTTGTTCTCGTCGTGGCGCACCGAGTTCCGCAGGTGCCACTCCTCCTTGTCCTCGTTGTAGAACTGGTCGAACTTGTCCCCGCACAGCGCGCAGTGGCAGTCGGCGGGCGCGCCGGCCGCCACGCTCGGGGCCTCCGCGGGCGGCGGGGGCGGAGCGCCCTCCGCGCCCGCGCCCGCCCCGCCGCCGGCGCCACCGGCCGCGCCGGTAGTCTCGAACCAGTTCTTCTCTGTAACGATTATAACTATTACTAATCTGTTTTTGAAGTGAAAACTTCTGTAGGCGCGCTATAGACAGAATTTTCGTGGGCTGTGAAATGGATTCATCAATCGTCACCCTCGGATATGATAAGAACGAACTCCTCGTAACTCAAAGAAGCGGCACCGTTTCATGGTTGATGTTCCAAAGACACGGACTAAGACGGTAGGTACCAGGGCAACAAACAGAATAAGGACAACAGAAATATAAAAGAGTTGCGTTTGCCCCTAGGTACCAGTACCAAGGCAACAGAAACAGTAAAGAGTTGCAATATTTTGTACAACTTCGTTCCATCAGAATGTCCCTTGACACCTCCCTTACACCTTACACACCACCTTATTTTGAAGTGAAACCTTCTTTTGGCGCGCAGACGCGCTTTTAGACAGATTTTTCGTGGGGTGTGAATTAAATTCTAGAGTCACATGATAAGAAATCTTCGGGTAAACTCGGGGCCACGGCCATTGGCCATCTAGAAATGCGTCAGCTAATGGGAAATGCTGAAAGGGCGTGGCCTAACCATCACGGCATGACCATCTAGAAATGCGTGAGCCAATGGGAAATGCTAACGCATTTCTAGATGGCCATGCCATGATGGTCAGGCCACGCCTTCCGGTTACACCCATGTAGTTTCCAAAGTAAGCTATCAAATTCTGAGTTTTAAGTTTTCACTTCTATCGGCAGTTCCTATGACTACCAATTTTTTTTAGAATAATGGGCTTAAGTTACAAGTAAGACGGCACTTCAAATGCCGAAGCGTAAACAACGCATTCACGTAACCTGACACCGTTTTCCCGTCAAAATTGTAAACGCGAGGCCAGTGTATAGAGGGGGGGGCTAAGCATGGACATCTTGACATGGCCATTTAGAAATACGATAGCATTTCTAGATGGCCATGGGCCCGAGTTCCCCAAAAGATTTCTTGCATCGGTGTAGTAGTGTGCGAGGGTGGAGGGTGGTACCTCTGTCGTCTAGCTCGTCGAGCTCCTCGTAGTGCAGCCAGTCGGCCAGGTCGTAGTGCGCGCGCCGCGCCCCGTCGCGCTCGGTACCTGTAGTAGTGTGCGAGGGTGGAGGGTGGTACCTCTGTCGTCTAGCTCGTCGAGCTCCTCGTAGTGCAGCCAGTCGGCCAGGTCGTAGTGCCAGCGCCGCGAGTGCGCGCGCCGCGCCCCGTCTCGCTCGGTACCTGTAGTAGTGTGCGAGGGTGGAGGGTGGTACCTCTGTCGTCTAGCTCGTCGAGCTCCTCGTAGTGCAGCCAGTCGGCCAGGTCGTAGTGCCAGCGCCGCGAGTGCGCGCGCCGCGCCCCGTCGCGCTCGGTACCTGTAGTAGTGTGCGAGGGTGGAGGGTGGTACCTCTGTCGTCTAGCTCGTCGAGCTCCTCGTAGTGCAGCCAGTCGGCCAGGTCGTAGTGCCAGCGCCGCGAGTGCGCGCGCCGCGCCCCGTCCCGCTCGCGCCGGTTCTGCCGGAAGTGCCAGTCGAGGTGCTGCGAGTAGCGCACGGTCTGCTCGGGCGGGAAGCGCGCGCCGCAGCCGGAGCACTGCATGCCGCCGTACAGCTTGCTCACGACGCCGGGCTGCTTGCTGTACCACACAACACGACACTTGTTAATATGATAACACTGCAAGCGGCGCCTACTAATGTACATGTACCGAAGTTTAAACATTTTTGTATTTTTTGTAAATGGCAACACTGGCAAACTATTGATGTCACATCCCATTAGCCAATACACTGAAAATTATGGAGGGTAGAGGTAAGGAGTATCATGGCGGTATCAGAAAATAGCTGTATGCTATAAATATAACAGCTCGGAAATCTTTCACAATGGCGCTGGTGTAGACAAAAGATATGGTATGAATGTAGCATTTGTAAACGAATTAAAAGCATACCGCATTAAAAATGATTATAGTTTGCCAACTAAAATAGTTACTTATAGTCAATTTCATTGCGTGGTACAAAACAATGTAGTGGGCTTGAACATCTTGATTATCTGTAGACCTTCATTGGTCTATGGATAATTCAGGTGTGCTTACTGTAAGTAGTTGTTAGGTATGTAGCGTAGTGTAGTTCTCATTGTATTTTAGTTTTGTTAATAAAGGCTCTGCCCCATAAAACGAAATTAATTAGGCTTTATGTTATTATAGTGTACTAGTAAAATATGATCTGAAATAAATATTATGAGAAAATGTGTAGCTAGTGTGATTTTATTTCGTGAACTGTGATTACGTGATTTCCTTTAAAATTTACAGGGAGAGAAATACGAGTAGTGAAGGTGAGTGTTGACGTACGTCAATGTAAGGGGCCCCTTTTAAACCTACAGCCCGAGTCACAAGTCTTGGGGTCTATTCGAGATTTCTCTCTCTGCCACACGATGGACCCGGCACCCGCACGGTGAATCCATGGAATGCTAAGAAGTACGTCTCAAACAAAAATGACAGCCCGGAGAGACGGGATGACGCTGGAAAGACAGATGGCTGGTGGAAAAGACATCTGACGGATGGAAAGACATCTGACTACTGGAAAGACAGTCGAGGGTGAAGGCCTAGCAAGCCAAGCCCGGGAAAAGAATCCGCTAAAAGTCCAAAAAAGAAAAATACCCCTGGGACAGTCCGAGAGGGGGGGCGGAAGATCTGTCCACCGGTTGATAATAACGACGACCCAGGCGCGAATACGGAATTGAGATGCCCTACGTGCGGGAAAATTTACAAGAGACGAGCCTGGTACCTAAAGCACTTAAAGACACATGATGGTGTTGAAGCACGACAGCCGTCGGTAAGTCCTTTGACAAACACTATGGATAGAGTTGACCCTCATATATCCCAAGGTGAACCATCGAGTGAAAACTACCAGGAGTCCATTGTCATCAGGACACGTCTTGGCATACCCAGCCTAAAAAATTCCACCTGGAAAGTTCATGACGAAAACTTGGCTATTTTGTTAGAACATCCTGGTACAAAACAAGACCCAAACAGCCAAGTAGAAACTTTTCAGGACACCATCTATACATACTTCTCTGAGCACTATCCACCATCAACTTATTATGCTCGAAATAACAAGGAAAATACGTTCAAAATGAAATTGCGGAGGAAGAAAAGAGAACTAATAAAACGTCTTCGTGTAGCTAAAACCATGGGCGACAACCATCTAAGTCACCAACTGTCCAGGGCTCTAAGATCAATCCTTAAATTAATACAAGGAATATCGCTACAAATCAGTAAAAATCGTGATAATCTTTACAGAGCTAAACACGAAGTAGACTTTGATAAAAACCCTTTTCAATACTCGAAAAATATTTTCAGAGAACAAAATGGAAAGCTTATCTTGACTAATGAGCAAATTTACGATCACTTTAAAAGCACATACGAAGTGCCTAAACGCGGGAGCTCGTACGTAGTACCAAACATCCAAAGACCTAATGATCCTCTAACAAACTTTCAAAGCACTCCACCTAGTGAAGAGGAAGTAAACTATCAAATTAAGAAGAAAACTACTAAATCAGCTCCAGGCCCTGATGGCATTCCTTACATAGTGTATAAAAAGTGTCCATCAGTTCGTAAACATATCTTAAATATATTCAGTAAGATCTGGTCAGGAAAGCAAATCCCAAAATCATTTGGAAGAGCAATTTTTGTCCTGATTCCTAAAATGAAAGAAGTAACTCATCCAAAAGACACCAGACCGATAGCCCTAACCAATACAATTTCTAAAATTTTTTTCAGTATATTGCAAACAAAAATGACCACATTTATGGCTAGCAATAGGTATTTCAGGCCCAACCACCAGAAAGGCTTCTTGCCTGGTATTTCTGGATGCCTGGAACACAATACATTACTAGCGGAAAGTTTGAAAGATGCCAGAACACATGAGAGACAAATAACAGTCTGCTGGATAGACCTAGAGAACGCATTTGGTTCTGTGCAGCATGAACTTATGTTATTTGCCCTAAAATGGTATAACTTTCCTGCTGTAATTATTGACATAATTAATTCATATTATAATCACTTAAAATTTGTTATAGCAGTAAACAAAGAATACTCAAAACCACTTAAATATAATGTGGGACTATTCCAAGGGTGCTGCTTATCACCAATAGTATTTAATATAGTTATAAATATTCTAGTAGATAAATTAATATCCCGTGAGAAGAAATGGGGCTACCGGTTTAAAATCAACAATAAGTACACTGAGTCAATTTTAGCCTTTGCGGACGACCTTGCAATACTTACACGAAATCCCAAACAGTGTCAACAATTGTTGAATGATGTTGATGAGTTCTGTACATGGACGGAGGGAATGAGGGCAAAACCAAGTAAATGTCATTGTTTATGTCTGGGTAGACGAGATACCAAATATACTTCTTACGATCCGGGACTCTCCATAAGTGGCCAAAGAGTTGCCACAATAGCAGAGGCAGTGCCTTTCAAATTTCTTGGTAGAAAGATAGACTACAAAGGACGTACACCATCATTAGAGGTAGTTGTTGGAAATTTCATGAATGACCTCAGTAAGGTAGACCAACAGCCTATCAGCAATATCAAAAAAGCATGGATATATGACAACTATCTCACATCACGTCTCACTTGGCCTTTCCTAGTATATGACATCGGTAAAACCCTCCTCGCAAAACTAGATGCTAATGTCATAAAGATATTGAAGTCATGGTTTGGATTGGCACATCCGGCTGATCCCTCTACTCTATTTAGGGATCACAATAGTTTTGGCCTGAAACTAAAAAAACCATCTGAACTCTACAAACACCTAAGAGTTACAAAAACGCATGTTTTGGGAAAGTCGAAAGACGAATTAATCGCATCTCTCCCAAAAGACAAAAGCGCTTCGGACCTTGAATCTAGACTTCAATTCCACAAACAATTTATGGCAGGTGCGCAAGTAAATACAGCTGGGTTGGGTGCGAGAAAGAAAAGGGAAGACCGAGACATGGTAAAAAGCTTTCTACAACAAGACGAAAATGATAGTTACAAAGTGCACGCTATGAATTTAGAAATGCAAAGTGAGTGGTTAACCATAGGTGAGTTTTGTATCCCATTAGCTCTAAAGTGGCGCACCTTGCTATATGACTGGTCTCCTGCCTTATTAAAATTTTATCTGAACGCTTTCCAAATGACCCTCCCTGACCAGAGTAACTTGGTAAGGTGGGGAAAAGCCTCTGAAAAATGTTGCTATACTTGTGGTGAGGCGATATGTACAGCAAGGCACATATTGGTGGGATGCAAGGTGCTCCTTAATAGGGGTCATTACTCACAGCGCCATGACAGAGTACTTGAAATCATACGTGAAGCCGTAAGCCTTTCGGTAGCTAGAGCCCAAAAGGGATTGACGATGAACAAAAGACAAATTAACTTTGTAAAAGAGGGCTCAACTTCAAACTCCAAGAACAAGCCTTACTCAATCCTGGGTTCAGCACCTGATTGGACAATTTTAATGGACACGTATGAAAAGCACTACAAAATCCCAGAGGATGTGGGTGTTTCGTCATCCAGACCGGACATTTTCCTTTTTTCTAGGGCTACGAAACGCATAGTCCTGGTAGAACTTACCGTACCGTGGGAAACTAATATACCTAAAGACCACGTGATGAAACAAAATAAGTATTACGACCTACAAAATGAATTAACAAAAAATGGCTATGTAGTTAATTTATACGCTGTAGAAGTAGGAGCGAGAGGTATACCAGCAAAATCTCTCTATAACCTGCTTAAAGACCTTGGATTGTCCAGAAGTGCAGTAAGTTCTATACTAGAACGAGTATCTAAAGCTGCACTAGTAGGATCATATCGGATTTGGCTGGGCAGGGAGAGAAATACGAGTAGTGAAGGTGAGTGTTGACGTACGTCAATGTAAGGGGCCCCTTTTAAACCTACAGCCCGAGTCACAAGTCTTGGGGTCTATTCGAGATTTCTCTCTCTGCCACACGATGGACCCGGCACCCGCACGGTGAATCCATGGAATGCTAAGAAGTACGTCTCTGATGCTAATGTGACGCCATATCCCCTTACCTCAACCCTCATTAGTAAAAATTGCTTTTGGAAAGAACAATCTTTCCTAAAGATTTTCAGTGTATTTTTCACAAACAATTGAAACAAAAAAGAATTTTCTAAATTGGTGCAAGCGTCTTCGAGTGATGAGTAAACAAACATCCATAAAGAAAATATTCTGACGAATTGAGAACCTTGAAGTAGGTTAAAAAGAAACCTAGTACATATTTTTATACAGATACTGATTTAACACCAGTGCAGTACTGCAGTAGCAGAGCAGCCTGCTCTCTAAAATCTTTACATCTAACAGCTTTTCACTGAATGTGCATAAATACACAGTACTAACATAAAATCAATTTCTAAAAAATTTGCCTCATCTGTTTACTCTGGGTAACCTCTGAATCTTTGATATTATGAAGAACTTTGGCTACTTTTATTGTATAAATAATAGAGTTCCTCGATTTTAAATGAGAGATTCAATACATAGTTTGATCTAAATTAGTAAACGAATATATAGAGAGCACTAACCGTCTCATAGTGTCTGTCCGCTGTAAGTCGACCCGGTGTATGGTCGACTTGTCCTCTCGCTGCTTGTTCTTCGTTTCGTCAGTCTTGGGTTTGTTGTTATCGTTCTGATTTTGAACTGGCACCTGAAAAAATATACATATTAACTTACGTCACAATATCAATGTAGGAAATTAAGTGTATCACTGTCAACTTATAAATATACCTATAACTGGCTATATAACATAAATAGCTTACTTTGGAAACTACGCGGGTGAAACCGGAGGGCGTGGCCATGAGCATGACCATCTGGAAATGCGTCAGCATTTCTAGATGGCCAATTGCCATAGTTCCGAGTTTACCCGAAGGTTTCTTATCATTCCCGAACGTGACGCTAGTATTCAATTTACAGCCCACGAAAAACTGACTGTATCTTTATCGCTCTGGTATGAGTCTGGAATGAGTCTTTCTCCTAACAGCGTGACAGATGAGCTTCATTTACAGCCTCCAGAAAAATCTGTGTGCCGTGCGCCAAAAAGAAGTTTCCACTTCAAAAATATATGTATACTAGCGGCCCGTCCCGGCTTCGCACGGGGTCAATATTTTTTGTTAAGTAGGTATGCTAAATGAAACGTACATGACCAAATTTTTCCAAATGATCAAAATTAGAAACCAAAACTTTAAAGTGTAAAAACATTAAACTGGCTGGCCTGGTGGCTTAGTTGGTTGAGGGCCGTTTTGTAAAGCGGCGGTTTAACGATCAGCCGGATTGAATACGGCTGATAAAAAAACCGCCGGAATGTATTAGACGCCATACGTCATTCAACACGGCTAGCCGTAAAGTAATAAAGCGAGAGATTAGCCGCCTCTTTCACAATTTTTAGTTCCGATTCTTAACACTCATGGCACTGCCTGACATAACAACAACTATGGCATTGAATAGGTACTGTAAGTGTGTTGCTAAATTGCTAAAGTGACAGTGGATTCTGGAGTTCGGAGGGATTGTACACAATATTATTGGAGTGTCACTTGTCACCCTGGGTGTTACTTGGAAACTATTTCGTTTCCACCGTCCACCTTGTTAAGACTAAATCGGACCGGGTTGGTTACATGAGACCCAGATCCGACTCGGAGCATACCGACATAGTCTTGACGCTACTACCTCTGGAGTGTATTAAAAAAAATGCGGGAGCCAGAAGCTCAAGGGAGGTCCTGAGTGGAGCAAGCCATGCAAGTAGCCGAAGTGTATCGCAGGCCGAGTATGGAGAAGCGACACTCAGGGCTGACCACAGAGCTTCTGGCGGGAGCCCACCCGGAGTCAAATCTCGATGATAGACCCTTGTCTATGGAAGTGCACCATGTTTCTTAGGTGTACCGTCACCGATATCAATTTATGGGCTTTCAAACTTTATGTGAGAGGTAAAATGTAAAAAAATATTAAGGAATACCGTAAGTAATCGGTCAGTTTTTTCGGATGAATGAAATTAATTTAAAAAAAGGCACTGTTTTTCAAAACGGCTAGCTGTAATGTAATACGGCGGAAACAAAATAATAATATTACCATAAATCGTAGAACCTAAGATAGGCCCTACCAAACTTCAGGGCGCACCCAATCATGTCAACGTTGGGAAGAGTGAGCTCACTCTTTCCGTTCTAGTCGGTTGCAGGACGAGGTGGACGCCGGACGTTTTTACCTATCATTATTCGGTGTCAACAACCAAAATAAGTAGAACCACAGCAAATCTCGCCGCTAGCGATTGTACGGGTCAAGTAGATTGGTTGTTTGTAAGCCACTTACGATACACACTGAGACGCAATTTATTACCAATTTCAAGGTTCTCAGAGCACATCCATTGATTTGTATCGATGGTATGTACCGCCACGTTGCGCCGGGCCGCGCTACAGTCGGCGCGCCGCGCCGGCCCGTCGCGTCGTTTATTATTATTTCGACAGGATGGAATTTTTTAACTTCGTAATATCTTTTGAATGCAATGTCCGATTTTAATAATTCAAAAAGAAATCAGTAGGTATTAAAGCAATCTTGAATACGAAATAGTTTATTTGGATAAGAATTAATACAAATGTATGGATAACATGGTCTGAATTTGATCGGCATTTTTATCTTCTTTTAAAATGTAAAAAAGCAGTTGTAGCGACGTAATTACAGTAGTTAGACATATGGTCTCGCGAGGTTTTTTGTAGATTTTAATACGTTTTATAATATTGTAGAACATTGTTTTGTTCTATCATTGGTACTTTCCGCAGCGTATGCGATGAAAGCCATTTTATGGCTGTTTTTTTTATACCTTGCGTTGGTTTTAGTAAAGAAATCAAAGTAATTCTAATTTTTTCTCGTAATAAAAGTAGCCTATGTTACTCAGTGATAATGTAGCTCTCTTTTGGTAAAAGAATTTTTGAAATCGGTTCAGTAGTTTTTGAGTTTATTAGTAACATACAAAAATACAAATCTTTCCTCTTTATAATATTATACAATGTCATAATAAATAATAATACAATTAACAATTTTTTACAATGACAACAAAATAATAATTAAAAAACTAATCTCCGAATAACCCACCTCTAACCGCTCCCGGCGCAAAAGTGCCCATGATGCTCGCCGCGTTCCCACGCTGAATGGCAATGGCCAACCTTTGCTCCAGGAACGCACCAGAGCGGGAGTCACCCGTATTCTCCCTGAGCCTGCGCCCCAATTCTGAGAGGAACCCTTTAGCCTCTGCGCCCCAACAACCCAAGGTCTCCACGGCAATATTAGTATAGATTTACCCATCGATATAAACCAATGGATATGTGCCCTGAGCACCTTGAAATTGGTAATAAACTGCGTCTTTGTGAGTATCGTAAGTGGTTTACACACAAACAATCTATTTGAGTCCTTTTTGACTTCGACTTTGCCCTAAAATCGCTAGTGGCGTGATATGCTGTGGTTCTACTTATTTTGGTTGTAGACAACGAATAGTGATAGGTAAAAAGTGCGGCGTTCACCGCTTCCTGCAACCGATTAGAACGGACACTCTTCCCAACTATGACATAATTCCGTGAGCCGGAAGTTTGGGATTTTGGTATTTAATGGTTTATGTCGATGTATTTACCTGTATATTCTGCACGATGCCCGTCGCGACGAGTTTAGCGAACAGATCGGTGACGTTGATGGTCCCCAGCACTGGCAGCGTCAGCGGTTTCTCGTCCATCGGCGTCTCGAGGCCGGGGATCTTGTCGGGCTGGCCGGAGTACAGCGGCGCGGCCACGCTGTAGGCGGAGCCCGGGGCCAGCTCCACGCCCGTCGGCATCACGCTGGCCAGCATATCTAGACCTGCACCACCAACCAGTCCCGGATTAGCTTAAATGCAATGGCTAGGGGCATTCCATCTAGGGGGGAGACGACGGAGAAGACGGAGTAAAAATAACGAGCACACGAAAAATAAAGCAATTTCAAAATTCGAGCGTTTTAAATTTTCTTTTTTTTATTCAATTGTGACACTTTGCTCCAATTGGTCCAAATGCACAGATTGGTCCAATTTACTTTGTTAACCTTTTAACCCCCAGTCACCTAAACTTGACAAGCTGTAGCCAGCCCTGTGCGCCAACGACGTCTATAGTTGACTAAAAAACGGACTATACCAAAATATTGTGTGTTAGATATCACAAATGGTGCCAGCACTATATTTTTTTTTTGTGCCATTTCGTACGCTTGGCGTACAGGGCACGGAAATGAAATTAAATCCTGGCGGTCAAAACGTTAGAGATCCAATTCACTTTGCTCAGCTAAAAATGTAATTATAGGTAAGTACCTAATAATATAGTGTCATACCTACACTCTATTATTTGTAGGCACAGAGGAAGGCCGCTTAGGGCACCAAGTTACCTTAATCCGGCACTGATCACGACAAACGTGTTATTTCAGAAATTGTAAACATCATTGTGTTCCGGTTTAAAGGGAAATGTTTCCAGTGACATTACAGGCCATAGAGATAAAACATCTTATATATCTGGATGACAGAGAGCGCAGTGTAGTGCTGGGTAACGATCCGGAGATCCGGACTATTAATGTTTCAATAGCTGTGTGACACAATGCTGCTAAGGGCAGGCGTGTTGCTTACTATTACGCACATGTACTGCTCGTCTCGTCACTCTTTACACGCTATAAAATAATGATATCTAGAAAATCTATATCTTCAATTAATATCAGTTGTTTTTAAATTTAATTTATCTTTGTTAATAAGAACGTTTAGGCTGTGGAATGCGTAGCTTGAGAGGGTTATTTTTCGATGATTACAAACCTGGTGTCTTCAAGTCGATTTCTTCCTAAGCACGCTCCATTTATACTATATCGTAAATTAACATCAGATGAATGGCCAAGTGTAAAACTATCATTACTTAAAAAATGTAAATAATTGCAAAAGTCTCAATATATTACACAGTAAGTTTGAATTCTTGCAATTAAATCAAATACGAACTGTAGTAAGTAATGTTTACCTTGAGTTTCAGGGAGGGCTTCCGGACTCGGCGTCTTGACCGGTCTCAACGGAACAGCTTGCTTCGGTTCATCCACCTCCATGATCTCATCCTTCGTGGTCTCCGCCTTGGAGACGGGCAGTATGGGCACGGTGGGGACTCCGCAGCCTTCCATCTGAGCGATCTGCACGAACCCAGGCTTGATGTTCCGTGGAAGAGCCGAGAATCTGATGAAATGCTTCTCGTTCCCGATGAATATCGGCTTCGGCAAGTCCCCGTACTCGACTTTGAACGGCTGTTCGTTGATGAGTACAGTCCGCAAAGCGTCAACAAAACGGATCGTGAAAACGTGGTTGCCGACTACGAACTTCTGAACCTTAGAGTCTAAATATACGGGGCACATCTGTGTCGCGTCAATGATAAGGTTGATTTTCCCAGCTACCAAGTCCATCCGCTTCTCTTTCCCGATGTCGACTTGCGGTAACGGACCTTCTAGATGCACCAGTCTCGGTTTCCCGTCGATGATGACCCCCAGCGGAGTCCCACCGAAGCAGCACTCGTGCCATCTCCCGTTTATGTACAATTCTCTAGTCGGCGCACCGAACTTTATATCGAACACCTGGTCTTCGATCTCCACTTGTTTGTAGCCCTCGTTGAACGATAGCACCACCGAGTCTTTGTTGTCGAACGTGACCCGTCTACAGCCGGGAAGGAACTTGATTTCCCTGGGATCGTCCCAGTCGAGCATGATGATGGCGACGTCGTCGTAAAACCTGATCTCTCTGGGGATTCCGTCGATTTGGATCGTTTTGACGGGGTCTTGATCGATGTACTCGACGATTTTGAAGTCTGTAGGTGGAATTATGAAGCCGGGAGCGCCAAGCGGCGGCGGAGACTCGGTTCTTCGATACGGTTGGAGGGGGTCGTCTCCCTGGCGCATGCCCAGCTGAGGCGTGGGGAGCGGGAGGGGGAACGGAGGAACGTCGAGGGGACCCCGGGGACGCTTATCGAACTTCGACCTGAAGAACGGCGGGTTCGGTCCCCGGAACCGTCGCGGGAAGTCGTCCATCCCGCTCCGCAGCCGCGGCTGTCCGCGCCACGGCGGCCCGAACATCGGCGGCATCGGAGGCATGTTCGGTCCCGGGGGGCCGAACAGCGGCGGCATGGCCGGCGGCAGCGGCAGCATGCCGACCTCCGGCCCGTCCATCGGCTCGATACTCCTCATATCCGAGTCCTGCATGAAGAGTTGGCTGTCGGGCGGAGTCTCATTGATGAACACATTCGGCAGCATCCTCTCGTCGATGTCTCCGAATCGGTTCCGATCGTTGGGCGACGATTTCGGGCTGATTTTGTTCTCCTCCTCAATGTGCGCCTTCAGCTTCCTCTTCGAAATTTCTAATGACTCCCTCTGCTTGGCCTCTTTGAGCTTAAGCTTTTCGTTGAGTTGGAGCACCTGGTACATGAGAGCGTTGTACTGGTTCTTGTCGAGTTGTCCGTCGCTGAACTGCTCCTTGGCTTGGGACATGATGATGGAGATGGTTTTCTTGTGATCTTCAGCATCGAACTCTTCTCCGTTTTCAGCGCGCATGTCCGTGTCTTCTGAGCTCATGGTGCGACGCCTCTCTCTTTCTATACCTAGAGAAACAAAGCAGAGTATTCTTGAAAATCACAAAATGATGATACGAAGTCGTGTCATGTAAATGAAGTATTCATAGTGTGGCTCGACGACTACGTATTCACATACAAAGCTATGTTATTTACATGTTAAAAATAATACTCACTCGGAGATTTGCTAAACAGCAGAGGCCTGCCGAGCCGGTCCTTCCCTTTCGTAGCCTCCGCGAGCTTCGCCCTCACCAGGTCCAGTTTGGACGGAGTCTTTTTCACTTCCTCTTTGTCTTTCTTTTCCTTGACCTCATTCCAGTCCTTCTTCGGAGATCCTTTGGGGGACACACAAATAACATCATCCTCTGCATCTGGTTCCAATGGAATAGGCTCTGGTTGTATTTTTGGTGTTATTTCGGGGGGAGGGGAAGCGGGAGAGTCGGTGATGGTGGGAGGTGGAGGGGCGGCGACCTCCTCCACTTGTGGCAGCTGGCGGAGGTCCACATCTTCGTTGCCGAATAGTCTGCAAGAGAAGATTGTACTGTAGCATGCGGTATTTACAACCATCGTAATATACGACCATCTTTACTATTAGACAACAGTAATTTGAACTGAATTCGAATTATATGCTGAATGCTGTAATAGAAAAATTACTGTCCTCACTTCTTAACATGGTGTAAAATAGTGTTTAAATTTGATAAACTTAAGTTCCGCTAATTGTACCTAATTTTAGAAATCGTTGAAACAGATCGATGCTTACATATCAAACTTGTCGACTTTATTCTTCTTCGGTTTCCCTTCGAGGGCATCTGTGGAGGAGCGTTTTAACGAGACAGCCGCCGGTTTGGGCTCAACCGCGGGCAGCACCCTAAGGTCAACGTCCTTACTCTCCGTCAATTCAGGTACATCTGGAAACACAGCTTTATTATGTTATCTTATAGTTTATTTTTGTATGGGTCCACCGTGATCTCTTATTGCGATGGGGTATTTCGTATCAAACGGAAGAGGATATTTATGAGGGTAGTATCGCACGAAAGAGATCACAGTGCTGCCCCAGACACCTGGTTACCTTTCCCAAGCGAACCATATGGAGGTTAGATGTTCTTCCATTTTCAGTTAGTGTTTGCCAACGTTCCACGCCCGATGCTCTCAGTGCCCGTCATCCGGTGGTTTCTTTATACTTATACATGATGGCAGCAGTCTATTAAGTCAACGAAGTCGTCTAGGCGGAGCAATCGTGCGGGGCGTGCGGGGTGAGACGCGGGAAGCTCGCTCCCGCCATTGCCGACATTACAATGTTAGTATTTCGTGAGCGCGGTTCAGTTTTCGGTTCTATGAACCCGTGTCTATATTATCAGCGGTTCTTCCAAGATCAATAGCGATGAGCTACTGGTAGTATTTTTGATATTGTGACGTCAGCGCCGGGGGTACATGATACAGTTAACTACGAATTCTTCAGTCTATGAATGACTATAAAGAATCTGTGTCGTGTTGACTCGAGTAAGTACGTTCCCTCAAAAGGCAGGTCCCTCGATTGAAGTTCGGTTCATTGAAGATAGCGGTTGAGTTACGACAAAATCTAGGTAACAAATAAGCGTCTTCAAATCCAGCGTTTCTTCTCAGTAAGCACGCTCCGTTATAGACCGCATCACCGCTGACCATCAGTGAAGTAAAACGTCAAACTTAGGGCTGCTTTAGACTTTAGATGAACAAAGTTGTAACTAAATGTTTTTTTTTATCCAAGGAATATTATAGTAGGTAGATACGTCTCACACTCGAGGCCTTGTGATATATCTGAAGCAGGGCCGGATTTAGAAGAGTGGATGCCCCGGGGCGAAGCTTCGTTGGGGACGTTGAAATACCCCCCCCCCCCCCCGACCCCTCTAGCCCCCTAGGTTAAGATTTCTCAAGCAAAAACCCGGATTTAAAGTTAACATAAAATATATTTACTGTCGAATTTTTTCCCGAAGTGTCTGTTGTGGAGGCCCCGGGGCGTATGCCCCGTTTGCCCTCCCCTAAATCTGGCCCTGATCTGAAGAGAGTATTTATGTGAAACCATGAAGTAAAAGTTACCGCAAATATTTCAGTCCACCCAGTACCCTGGTGTAGTACTGTTATGTATCAAATTCAAAATCGCTATAAGCGTATGATTTGTTCAACTTATCACTATCCCAATAGATTTTGTAGTTCAATTAGTCACAAACTTAAATACTAAGTCCAAATAGTAATAAATAACATAATTAACGGTTAGTCACCTATATAAAGTTATCTATAAAATACCCAGGCTCACACATGTCTAGTTAGCAGCGGAAAGAGTTGTTTTACTCATAAGAACAACTTTTACCATGTCAAATGTACCACTGTTGGTACTCGGCGCCATTTCTTACAAGTAGAGTCAAGGCCATAATCAACCATACTGGCCAAGTGCGGGTTGGGTTGGCACACGTCCTCGAAAGTACTCTCTGAACACGCCGGTATCTTCACAATGTTTTCCTTCATTATTAAAGCCAGTGGTAACTAGTACAACTAAACTTGGAAAATTAATTAAAGCCAGTGGTAACTAATACAACTAAACTTGGAAAATTAATCACGAGTTGCGAACGAGATTCGAACCTTGATCTCATGTTGGTGAAATAGGACGTTCCAGCCACTAAGCCACCACAGCTTTTCTTATGAGGCAATTCTAAAAACGTGAAAAATACAGATAGAATAGAATAAACGTGGAACACATTTTTTAAGTCTAAGGTACCTACATGTTACAATATGAAACAACTGATTTCAGCACACGGTAAAAGTTGTTGAAATTGAGTGGAACATGTCTCTTTCGGCATAGAAGAGTACTGTGTAACCCAGCATGGTTTTCAAAGAGTAATAATACAGTGTCACGCAACTAGCTTCTTTCTATAGAAAGGAAGACCTCTCAATATTTTTTTTTTTTAAATATTATTTTATCTGTATGACTAATTTACGACATTAATTTATAATAATTAATCGATTTAAAAGATAATTTTGTGAAATCTACAATAACGTCATCAAAGTTTTTTTGGTGATATTTAAAAAACCACCGTTGGTACCGATTTGGATAAAATGTACATGGACCCACATTTGAACTATGATCTATTCTATACCAAACAAAAAAAAGATACAAAATCGATTCACAATTGACGGAGCTATCGCGTAACATATGTACATACAAAAAAATATACATCCGAATTGAGAACCTGTACCTTTTTTGAAGTCGGTTAGAATACAAAGAAATCACAATAATATAAATATCTAACCTCAAACTAAGCAAAGTTTTTTCTATGGAAGGCAGATAAGAAGGAAGCCGATATAATACATATAATTTTAAATACAAACTTATTGATATATAATACTTTTACAGGATATATACAGACGCAAAACATCAATATTCACACAAAAACGTGTTTCTTGAGTGGGAATCGAACCCACGACCTTCGAAACAGTGCGTAGGTAGGTACTACCGACTGAGCCATGAGACCAGTCAACAATCCGTAAACAATAAGTGTCAACAATTACTTGCCTATTGGAATACAGACCAGTATTAATATAACAGTTACTAATATTTTATTAAATGAAGACTTAATTTCTAATTGGGTTCCTCAAATTTGAGATAATCGATTGCATCTGACTGCGGTTGTAACCTAAGTAGGATTCCGACTGTAACATATACGAATTTACTAATTTAAGAGTGCGCCTAATGCCAGGGAAAAATCAGTTTCCACCCGCGCGACGTGTTTCTTAATACGATATACATAAAGTCGAGAATAGCATGACACAGTTTGGAGGAAAAATCAATATTAAATCAGGAGTCCATTTTTGACCAAGTTTTATTTAGTTACTCAATAATTAAACATAAATTTAAAAAAGTGTTCGGTTACTTTACTAGAACGTACAATTAGGAATTTTATTACCAAAAAATAATGTGGGGTCATCGCTGATAATTTCGAGTACTCGAATTAAAACGGGTTTTTTCGGTGTCATTTTTAATTTTTGATTGTAAAAAACTCTGATCTATTTTTTAAATTCTATTCGGTTATCGTGCTTCTTCTTGATTGTACCCACACGTCAATTTTTTTTTTGTCATCGTTTTTAGTTTCTTAACTTCAGTGAGCGGCGTCGAAAATGTCCTTTTTTCGTTTTCTGGCACTAGGCGCCCTCTTAAAAGTGCGTAAAATCTGAGTAACAACCACTTTAGTTTTCATGGTAAAATAAGTACCAGATTTATTTATGTACTTCCTATAATTATTTGTTATTTTACTTGCAATAAATTTGATTTGAGATTTATTTTTCAATGAAATATTCCTACTACAAATATTTGTATTACCCGGTGGCACATAGGCGTTTTTAAATACAAATATATCTGTCAGATTCATATACAGGGTTATTGGTGGGTAATGAGTACCTATGCATCCTTTTAAAGGCATGTTTTCTACAGTTTTTTTTTAAATTCGTGTTTTTCGAATACGAAACAAAAAAAGTGTATTTTCCCGGTTTAAAAAGATCGAACTCTTCGTAGCATAAGCGCGCACACTTTTTAACGTTAGATATAATAAAAGTCCCGACGCGAATAGATACAACACTAAAGAGGCTAGAGTGCTAGACTACAAAAGATATTTATTAATCGATATGTATTGAGCTTTAACAAAAGTTGTAGAGTAGGACAAGAGTTGTTTGTATAAATACACAGATCATGCCCTTAAATAGAAGCAGGGTCATTACCAGTAACCCTGTAAAGATCCACAGTTCTCAATTTCGCGAAAGGTGACGTCAAAGTTTCGTTTTGTTGCGAGATATTTAACAAAATGCAACATTGGCGCCAACTTCGATGAAATTGTGAACTATCTTGATGTATATATTTGCGTTTTAAAATGGCCTCGTTACCATTCAACCTGCCAGCTGCGGTCACACTGTATTATGCCTCTTTGAATAAAAATGCAACCTTGGCTCGTCAGGAATGTGTTTTCCAATATTTATTTATACAGTTCATTCATCCGAAACTGCCTTAGTTAAAAGTCCTTTGACATTGTCTTCTCTTCATTTTAGTTTGAAATGAGAGAGACCAATAGCTAAGATATAATTGTTATGATATGGTCCAAGGGGCCTATTTCTGCAATAACCAATAGCCAAAACCTGTTTCGTCGGATAACTTGAACCTAAGACACGTTCCTTTAGGCACGATAATAGTTCAATTCATACGACGTTTTTGCGTTTTGTTTATTGGTTATAGGAAATTAGACAATTAGAGCGACAATACGTACACCATGTGTAGCCCTGTACTCTGTCGAGTAATGCTAAGTATAAGGTTTGCAACAAAACACCTGACTTAACCGGTGGTAGAATACTATCATTATGAACAAATTTGACTTTGACTGAAATCGCGAAAATAATAGCTGCCTCATTATTTAGTCCATGTAAAGCAATTATAATATGAAACAGATTTTAGTATGAAAACTAAAAAGATTGCTAAATCTCACGGTTAACTCACGTGTAATATGGCCGGTCAAGTCCAACTTATTGCAGAAATTTCGAATGTGGCTGAAATTTAAGTCACGACTGTTTCAGTTCAGTTTGAAGTTGAAGTTTCATCCACATCCAAAACTTCTCCAAGTCGGTTCATCGGCCAAATCACACGGGAGCTCTAACCGGAGAATTAACTACAAACTATGAAACAGATTGTTTTCGCGATTTCAACATCGCTCCACTAGTAAAAATTATGCCTTATGCGAGTATTATTTATACCCTTCGTGTTAGTTATTACAGGTGACTCGTGTAACAGACATAGGTACAGATGGATGACGAAAACGAATAGATAAATTTTATTCTTTAATTAATTTTAGATGATTCATATACTCGGCGATTCTTGTCAAGATGACATTTTGTCTATTGTATCTTTAGTGTAATACTTTCTAGAATTTTGAAATCTTTACTAGTTTAGTAGAAAATATTGATAAAGGCTTCTAATTTTTTTTTTCTGTAAATAAAATAAGAAGTGGAGTTAGTTATGTAGTACTTAAAAAAAGAGTAGAAAATAATGATGATGATCCTATCGCAAATATTACTGAAAGTGGACCATTAAAAAAAACAGTTTGGTTCATAAACAACTGACAAATAGAAGTTGATACAAAAGTTTCTAACCATTGCAACGGCAGACATTTCAAAGTACATATCTACTATCTTTTTGGGAGACATTTTGTACTTAGTTTATATCTAAACGTATTCAAGATAACATAATTTCTGACGTCATATACGACTTTCTAAACGAGTTGTTTACATTCTGTAAACATATTATGGACACACTTGCTATTTGTTGTTCAAAATAAAAACAAATTTGTAACTACTTTCAAATAACTTCCGTTTATGAACAAAACATTGTTTACGCCAACAACAGTACGCGTACAATTTTGTTTCCGTACCAATTTGCAAAAAGTAACGGTCAGTTGTGTCTATAAAGTGAAAGAAAAGTAATTATTTTATACGCTACTGAACCGATTTCGATAGAGTTCGACTAATATAAAAAGTATCTTAAAGTAAAAAAAAATACAATTTTCAAAACCGATTTACAAAATTAAGCGATGGAAATATGAGGCAACTAATTCTTGAAAAAAAAAAACTGTATCTTCGTTTGAAGTCGATTAGAAAAACACAGATAAGGCCTTATCGGCAACTACGTATTACATTATATGCGGGTGTGGATAATATTAAGCAATAAAACAAAACTTTAACTGTAGTGACCATACACCGCATAGGTAAATCAGCCCTACGTTTCGGCAACTTCAAAAACAGATTAAAATGCTGGCTTGTCGGTCAAACTTTTTTAGAGAGTGATGGGAAACTTACTATAAAATTGTAAAAAAATTACATTGTTCATTACAGATATTGACACTTATCTGTATGATAATTATTATCGTACAGCGAAGTGTTCAGTTCTCTTTTTTGTTTATTAAATTAAATGACGTGTTAATTGTACATTTATGAATAAAGAACCTTGATTTTACACCAGTGTAGTAGGTTGCAAACCAGATGGTATTGTATGCATTAGATAGCCCTGCGCTAGAGAACGTCAAATTTCAGGCTCGTTGATGGGTCGCTCTCCTGACCAATGTACAAGTTTGTCATTACCAGAAGCATTGACAGTCAAGGAAAACATTGTGAGGAAGCAGACATGTTCCCAGAAACACGCCTTTATATCCCACTTGCTCCCACTATGTCACTTGGACAGCGTGGTGGATTTTGTACCTTGATCTCTACTTGATATAGAAGGTTAAGTGCCCTCCTCCCACACTTGGGCAACGTGGTGTATTATTACCTCGTTCTGCTCGATCGATGGAGTGCTGTTTTGCTATACCCTCATTTGGGCAATGCTAAACGAACACGACATTTAACTGTTGCCATGTTCTTAGTAAGATATTGTACATAAATAGACATAGATAAATACTTTAAAAAGTCAAGCTGTAGAACTGTTTTCAAATAAAAACATTAGAATGTAATCATGCGTACTGGACAAGTTGATACAAGATAATATTTATCGGTAAATCGTAAATTTATAAAACGCGAACAGTTATCATTGTTTACGGATATCGAGAATTTTGATATCCCAAGAATAACTTTTATACCTATTAAATGTTTTTCATAATATTCATAGATTTATACCACAGGACTATGTCGCGCACAACTATGGTATCAAAAAAACACTTTGACAATTTTAAAAAAGGCATTATGACGATAAATATTCGATTAAACTTCAAAAGAATAATAATACTTGAAAAGGCGTAATTAAAATAATAGAAAAATATAGTGGAACAGGAAAGAAATAGGAATGGAATTTGTTTTTTTGGTGTACAAGGTGCCACAGAAAAATCCGATTAATAATAACGTAGTAACGTATGAACTCATCGGGTTGAAATTTAGAATACAGTTAGATTACAGTCCAGAAGAACACATAGGCTAATTTATCCCGGAAAAATGACGGGAATGGAAATTAAATAAAACGTAATAAAGCGGGTAAAACCACGGGGCACTGCTAGTACAATAAATACTAACAAGGTGACACTACTCATCAAAATAAACAACTTTTCCGACCCAAGATTAAAATCACAAAATGAAAAATTCGACTTCCCCATATAATTTGCCAATTAACTGGTCAGGTTTTTTTTACAGAGGATAACTTTTTTTTGAGATTACTGTATTGTACTCATGGAGAAAATATTCAATAAGAAGAATTAAATTATAACTGTTGGGATTTTTTGTGACACCTTGTATAACACGTACGAAATCGCTAATCGAAATCATAACTCATTAGAAGTTCTGGTGTAATATGATCTCAGTATACATTGTGACCCTATCACTCTACTCAATTGAAGGTCTTCCAATATTTGTCAGCAACACTGTTCAAAATAAGTTATAGAGACATAAAATTTTATTGATGTTGAGTTTTAGTTCCCTTGCTTTGGGTTTTACTGTTATATCTGTTGGGGCATTCTATATTTCCAATTAAGTTAGATATGGTTGAATAACAAATTGATTTTAATGTATAACTGAAGATATTTGTTAAACAAAATTCTGATCATCATACCTTGAGTTCCAATGATACCATAGGATTGACTGCGCAACATAGCCAAAATCTGTAACAAAAATCTATCAATATAAAGTCGGTTAAAAAGTGTTCTATTCAAGTTTATCTTGTATAAATGCTATAACAGTCCAGACAAGAAAGTGTTAAAATACTTACGTAGTTTATAATCACAACGGTTTTTTTCTAAACGCACTTAATTCCAAGTTGCACCAACTTAAGTTTCTATTTATAAATCACAAGGCACAATTATCTTCACTTGTCCAGTCAACTGACAACCAATGAAAACCAACAGAAATAGAAATAAAGAGTTGTCATTGGTTGACAATTCGCCATGTTAGTCTTTCCCACCATAAAGGGAAAATATTACATTCCAATGTTATATTTTTCTTACATTCTAATATTTGTTTTTCCTTACATTCTAATGTTAAATTTTTCTTACATTATAATGTTTAGTTTTTCAGCCACAACACTATTTCCAATATCACTTTTATTACTATGTGCACTAAATTAATTAAGAGATAGCAACAACGACTGTAGTACCAAAAGTTTAAAACAATTTACAGTAACCACCCCAGTAAAGAAACTGGCAACAAAACTTAGGGTTATTAAATTTTGTTTTTGTTATATTGAAGTTTTACCAAAAGTCTAGAATGTAGATCTAAAGATACAATAGACCCAAGATTCAATAGAATAACTATCATTTAATGTGTACATCAGTTCTTGTTATGTAGAGTGGTGTTTGTTGCAGACAGCACCGAAATGTAAAGTTGTCAAGTATAGTTATATATAGTATTTCTCTTATGGCTGTCATGTGAAAACCAGAATGTATTTCAGATGATAAATTAGATTCCTGATTGCCACATTATGTATGAATTTGATAGATACCAAGCGAAGATCACCACATTGAGCGAACACCAGAGAGTGCATAGTGAGGCGAAAAATCAAAACGTGAACGGTGCTCAAGTTGAAACTCTCCCCTCGGGAGTTGGCCGGTAACTTAAGTATAAGGGTTCAAACGCTGGCGTAAAACACGTCATGAATACTCCAACAAGTACAAAATAATTTATTTCCACAACAGTGCAGCTGCGGGCTTACGTCTAATATCACAGACATTGACTAGAATGATCGACTCCATAGTGTGGCCTAACCCCTCATTCTGTTAACATAGATGGAAGTCTTACTTGATGACTGGCTATCGAGCGCCGGCGCGGCGGGCGCTTCCGCCTCCGGTATCAGCTCGGGGCTCTCTGACTTCTCCTTGTTCCTCCTCATGTACCGCTCCTTGTTGTAGTTCTTTAACTCCTTGAACGCGACCACTTCGTTATCCAGTTTCTCGGGTTCCGCTTCCACACTCGTCTCTTTCAGTTTCTTCTTCAGATGCGATCGCGTCTTCTTCTCGGGGGAAGATCCGCTCGAACTGTCTTTCTCCCTCTCTTTCCCGTTCGGGTCATCTCTCTTCTTTTTTCTGTCTCGCATCATATCTTTTTTAATGTTTTTGCGTTTCGGCGGCGGAAGTTCCGGGGCGGGCGGCTCCTCCCGAACTATTTTGGGTATCGGGGGCAGCCGGTTGATGCGTTTCGGATCGATGACTTGCAGCTTGTTTAGGAAAGCTTTCACGTCGTTCTCGTCGGATCGTTCCTCCGGTTTCTTTTCTTTGGGTTCTTTTCGTCGGTCGTCCCGTTCGGGTTCCTTGATTTCTTTGCGTCTCTCGTCTTTATCGACGTGTGTGACGTCGGCGCGTCTGTCGTCGCGGTCCGGGTCGGGTTGTTTGTGGCGGTGGTCGACGTCGAGTTCTTTGCGTCTGTCGTCCTTGTCGTCCCTGGGTTTGCGTGCGGGCGCGGGGTGGGGTGGCGCGGGTTCGGGTCGGCGCGCACGCTCGTCGCGGCGCTTGTCGCGGCGCGGGTCGCGGCGGCGCGGCGCGGCCGGCGCGGCGTCCGGGCGCACGTCGATGGTGATGACGTTCTTGCGTTTGGTGACGCGGTCGAGCGGCTTGATGTCGAACACGTTGGGCGCGATGACGGCGCCGGGCGCGGGCGCGGGCGGTGCGGGCGCGGGCTTGTGTCGCGCCAGGCGCGGGTCGCGGCGCGCGCCGGCCAGCGCGGCCGACACGGGCGCGATGCGGCCGGCGCTCGGTTTGCTCACGGGCTGGAAATAAACGGAATTTTGCATTCTGCGTGCCCACATCGCAAAACACGCTTCCGCCGCTTCCTGCAGGACACAAATTGTACGGATTGTAATTTTTTTATTCAAGGATCGAGAAAGTATATTTTAGAATTGAGATGATGACTGGCTCAAGATTACCATTCCAATTAGTCCGTCAGCGTCAGATAGATTATGGAAAAATTCACTTCATTGTACGAAGCTTCTAAGCACTGTACCTTCGTCAATTTTTGTTTGTAAAATAAAGGACAAAATACGTGGACAATATTTTTGAATAATCTAACTGACGCACGAGTTTTCTTCAGTCATCATTCATATTAGCATCATGTCATTAAGCACTACCTACTACGTGTCCGGATACCTACTTATTTCTGAACCCTGACAATTTACTCGATTTCTAAACCCGCCAAACAATAAATGTGTGTTTGCAACAACAAATAAATCATACATCCATCTTGACATTTGATTTTTATTTATAAATTGGACATGTACCTGATGGTAAGCAACATGGCTGGCAAATTACAGCACATAACTGGCACAGTGACACGTAGCTATTGGATCATGAAGAGTCCAAATCATTACCTAGCACTGCATTGCGCTCGTCACCCAAAGATCTAAGTTGTTAAATCTCTAAGCCCTGTAATTTCTCTGCCATTTGATTCCTTGTAATTGTCCATTTTCCGAACGCCTAGTGATGCAAACCTAAATTAATAATCCTATTTGATTAGAGATTAGACAGTCCTACTGCATAATGGGGTTATTAACAAAAGTAAGTTTTTAAAGCAGCGTAACATCAATTCACTCTCTATTCATCTAAAATAAATATAATATAAATAAATCTAAGTTGGGCGAAAAATATATCTGACGTCTAGATCGGCTTAGTACTGGTAGAGAGACGAACTTCTTAGCATTCCATGGATTCACCGTGCGGGTGCCGGGTCCATCGTGTGGCAGAGAGAGAAATCTCGAATAGACCCCAAGACTTGTGACTCGGGCGTAGGTTTAAAAGGGGCCCCTTATATTGACGTACGTCAACACTCACCTTCACTACTCGTATTTCTCTCCCTGCCCAGCCAAATCCGATATGATCCTACTAGTGCAGCTTTAGATACTCGTTCTAGTATGGAACTTACTGCACTTCTGGATAAGCCAAGGTCTTTCAGTAGGTTATAGAGAGATTTTGCTGGTATACCTCTCGCTCCTACTACTACTAGAAAACGTTAAATATAAACGTAATTTTGTTTTATTTATGTGTTCGCGACCAAAAAAATTTTTTTTTATTATATTGACAGGACGAGAAAGACAAGTGCCTGGCGGACTGATAACCTAGCAACATACTGAGCTTGTCACCCACGGGTACTACAAGATTTATCTCATTGGCCTTCACAATCAACAGTCTTACCACTACAAATATTACATTAAACGCACATTTTTTCTCTACATGGAATGATGAACATATCGCCCCGCTATTAAAAAAATCAAAAACCATTTCCACCCAAAGGTTGCCTGGAAGAAATCGCTTTCAGCGATAAGACCGCCTGTTGTAGCACTAGCCGTTATGGTTTTTCTTGATCTGTAAATCTGTTTTTTCTTTTAGTGTGAACAATAAAGATTATCTATCTATCTATATCGATAACAAAAAAAAATTGAAAGTCACAGGAACTGTTGAGAGAAGTGAAAACTTATAACTCAGAATTTGATATAGTCCATTGAAAAGTTACATTTGGGGTTGCGTTTTTTAGAGGACGCAATTTTATTTTTTTGATGTGTAGGGGGGTTCAGTGCAAAGCTAAAACTAAGTTTGTGGGGTCGCAACCCTTGTCCCACAGCCGCCATCTTAAAAATAGGGGTTGAAATGGTTTCTACGGTATATCTCTTAAACTTGTTCACTAAAAAAAATTGTTCACATTTGTTGTTGCAAATTAAAATTTCTACAACTTTCGTCCAGTAACTTTTTGTCGTAGAACTATAAATAAAAAAAGTTATAAGCGAATAGCTAATAAAAAGAATATAGTTATCACTGAAGTTTAAATCGTATCTAAAATTATTCGAAATCGTTTTCACAATTAAAAACAGAATAAAATAAATCCGCATGTGGAGAAATATGTAGCACAACTAAAAGATATATAGGTTAAACGACAACTTCAACACAATGTTATGAGCTATTCTTACAATAACAGAGGTTAGGAATAATAATAACAACAGCAGGCAGCTGTTCTTTTATTCCCTCATGCTCACTTGGGTATTTTCTACCTGAACAGTATTCTCGGTAACGGCTATCAGATTTAAAATTATTTTCAAAATCAATAAGTGTTAAATTCTGTTATGGAGTGAAAAAGAGTCAATAATAAATTTTTAATAATATTGCAAAATTTATAATTAAAAAAAGTTACAATAACAAAATATAAAAAATAACAAAAGAAAAATAACTGATTACATATTATTAGTACACACGTATAATATAGGTATAGTTAAGAGTACTGAAAAATAGTACTCACTTCGGAGCGCTGTAAAACCTTAGCTATTGACTTAATGAAAAAATAACTTTGATAATAATATAATCGCTTATAACTTTTTTATTTATAGTTCTACGACAAAAAGTTACTGGACCAAAGTTGTAGAGAATTTAATTTGCAACAAAAAATGTCAACAATTTTTTTTAACTTTACACTGACCCCCCCCCCCCCCCACACATGAAATAAATAAAATTGCGTCCTCTAAAAAACGCAAGGTAAGGCCTAAAAAATGTAACATTTCAATGGACTAATAGCTTACTTTGGAAACTACGCGGGTGAAACCGGAGGGCGTGGCCCTGAGCATGGCATCTAGATGGCCAATGGGAATGGTGACACATTTCTAGATGGCCAATGCCCATGGTCCCGAGTTTACCCGAAGATTTCTTATCATTTCCGAGCGTGAATGTGAATTCCATACCGATCACACGAAAAATCTGTCTGTTTCGCGGCGAAGGAAGTAAGCACTTCAAGAATGTAACCGAAATGTGTAGTCAACAATCTACTAATACTAACAACAGAAATCTACTATCAAATATATTTGCAACGCTGAAAACAAAACAAGTTAACACAGGCTTGAGCCTTTAAGATTTATGTCTTTAAATCTTAAAGATTTAAAGACAAGAGAGAATGTTACATTTTTTAGGCCTTACATATATTTACATTATAAAAAAAAATGTCAACAATTTTTTTTAATCAAATGAATAGTTTAAAAGATATACCGTAGAAACCATTTCAACCCCTATTTTCAAGATGGCGGCCGTGAAACTTGTTTTTAGCTTTACACTGACCCCCCCCCCCCCCCCACACATGAAATAAATAAAATTGCGTCCTCTAAAAAACGCAAGGTAAGGCCTAAAAAATGTAACATTTCAATGGACTAATAGCTTACTTTGGAAACTACGCGGGTGAAACCGGAGGGCGTGGCCCTGAGCATGGCATCTAGATGGCCAATGGGAATGGTGACACATTTCTAGATGGCCAATGCCCATGGTCCCGAGTTTACCCGAAGATTTCTTATCATTTCCGAGCGTGAATGTGAATTCCATACCGATCACACGAAAAATCTGTCTGTTTCGCGGCGAAGGAAGTAAGCACTTCAAGAATGTAACCGAAATGTGTAGTCAACAATCTACTAATACTAACAACAGAAATCTACTATCAAATATATTTGCAAAGCTGAAAACAAAACAAGTTAACACAGGCTTGAGCCTTTAAGATTTATGTCTTTAAATCTTAAAGATTTAAAGACATAAAACTGATTTGAATCAGATTTATGTCTTTACTAGCTGGGCCCTGCGGTTTTACCTACATAGCCCCCGTTCCCGCTCCGTATCCCGGGATAAAAAGTATCCTACATGCTATTCCAGGCTATATTCTGTGTTTCAAATTTCATCCTGATCCGACGTGATTGACCAACAAATACCCAAAATTTTCGCATTCATAGTTTCAGTAGGAATGGCCGTCTGCACAGAAAACACACATCTGTTCAAAAGATAATCATCCTAAACAATTTTTAAATCTGAAAAGATTAAATGTTTGAGCATGTTCATGAAACTGGTAGTCAGATTTCAATTATTTTTGCAGTCCCAGGGAGAGCTATTTATATTTAGTTGGTTTCACATCGACCACAAGACAATCATTTCTAAGCATGTTGTATGTTTATTATGCAGACGTAGGTATCTTGATCTAGCGTATCGAAAACAGATTTAAAATAACAAATGAGGTTGTTTTTTACAAAGAGATGCTAAATGATAAACTAGCCGCATCCCGCGGTTTCACTCGCGTAGTTCCCGATCCCGTTCCTTCCCTGGATAAAAAGTAGTCTGAATGTTTATTATCCTCTCAACCCCTTTTGCACCTATCTGATTAAATAGAGGAAAAAACAGGCTAGCTAGCAAGCCACAGATCAAGGTCAAGTGCGATACAAAATATTTGAAAGTCTTCAGTGTAAGTTAGCAGTGCGTGTTGTCGTGTGTGCCGTGTTCGTATGAAAGTATGTCGTAATAGGTGTGGTGTAAAATTATAATATGAAGACAAGGTATTTTATGGTTTTAATTTGTAAATAATATCTTAAGGTATAATATTAATACAAAACTGTATAGAAAAATAATAAAGTTTGATATGTAATCTTTATTTCTAATATTTTTCTAATTTTTTTTATTTTTTTTATTTTCTCTAAGTTTACATTGTGCTCGTTTAAAGATTCAACTAAAATAGCAAATTGTTTTGGCAGCACTTTATAGCAAATTTTATAGAGAATCTAAATATTTATGGGTTTATTATGGGTTTTCCTACAAAATTAACGCGAAATCGGCCAAATAGTGTAATATTGTCACCCCGCGGGGGGCGTGGTGGTGGGGGGCTGCCAGTCAACGGAGGTCGCGCGCGCGGGGTCCCGCCAGTTGAGAAGACATTATTATCCATGTACCAAATTTCATCCAGACCCCTTCGATTGTTTTTGGTTGAAAGAGTACATACATAAAATTTCGCATTTATTATAATATTATTAAGATGAATTCATATCTTAAATGCCAAGGTTATTATTTATTTTATGAAAAAAATTGTATAACATGCTGTTTCTTTGATTTTATGAAATAATACCTATCTGCTAATTTATGCAAAAACAAAAAATGTATCGTACAGATTGCTTAATTATTTTCTCCGAATAAACAAAAACTGACCTCAATTTAAAATTATTATTGACCTTCTACGACACACGACTAAATTTCACCATCATTGTGAAACCAACTAAATACCTACACTGTTACAATGAAACAGTGAAGTTTCGGGAAAAACATGAATCATCGTTGTAAACAGGGGACGTATAAAAAAGTCGGACATAAGTCTCGCTATACAATAAAAGCACACAACCGAATTGACAATCACCTCCTTTTATCGAATTAATTTAATTTCCGTCCGTTAATTTTTTTTCAAAAATGCATTTGGTCATATTGTAAAATGGTATGATCTCCAAGTAAACAGAATAAGCAGAAACTTACCGGCCCAAGCCTCTGTTTGGCGGAAAGGGGAGCGATCTCAGCCGCCGGCGGCACCACCGGCGCGAGTGGGGGCGCCACCACCGGGTTCACTAGCGCCACCGGGTTCACCAGCGCCACCGGCATGGTCGGGGGAGGCGCCACCGGTAATGCTGACACCTGAGGAAGAGCAGTAGTCTTAGCTTTGATGAACGGAAATGTAGAAAACTGATAAAAATAGTAACAGTTTACTAAAAAAAAAAACTGATAAGTTTAGTATTGTGTTCCAAATTTCAGTCCGTGTTTGAGACACGTCATAACATTTGGACTTTGGACGGATAAGGACGTCTACTCTGTTTCTACGAAAACGAAATTTCGAAAAAAAACTCGCGACTTTCCTTTCTCGTTCTACTTCGTTTCGTCCGATACAAACATTGTTTGACGTTTAAATGTTCTAAGCATACTCTAATTAGAGTAGGCATAGATCATTTAAACGGACAAAACGACGTATCGAAGTAGAATAGGAGTTGGAAAATCGCGAGTTTATTTCGAAATTACGTTTTCGTTGAATTAGAGTAGACGTCCAGGTTGAAGTTTGGAACGTTTTATCCCCGGAAAGGGAACCACTTGAGTCAAACCGCGGGGCGCTACTAGTACACAATAAGAAACAAATTAATGTCACATCATACAAAAGTTATGTTACATATTCTAAAATACATAATACTAATAACAAGCATTGAGTATAAAATACTATTATACTCAATTCTTGTAGTTATGTCACATGTTATAAGCACTTTGAGTACTTATCCTCAAGGAAGACAGTGAGTTTAAAGTAGCAATTTTACAATAGTTTCGGCTTTTGTTAGCACGATATTATTCAGCTCACTGACAGGGCGTGATATTTCATATTTTAATACAGAGATATCGCATATGCGATTGTTTCTAGTAGCCGAGCGTTTGAAGAGATTTGGGTTAGACACGGTAATATGAAAATGTGATGCTTTATAAAGTGTGCGATTACGTATTTTATAAACACACTAGCAACGCCCCGCGGTGTTACCCGCGAAGTGACCGTTTCCGTTGTTTTCCCGGGATAAAGCCTATGTGTTCTTCCAGACTATATCTATCTGTGTTCCAAATTTCAGCCCGATCCGTTCATACGTTAGGACGTGATTGAGCAACAAACATCCAAACATCCATACATTGACATTTATAATATTAGTAGGATGCTATTATTGAGCTTACTGATAATAGATTGTGGTATTTTATTGCGAACAATGGGATCCAATCAGTATGTAGTATTTAACGCGCCTGCTACGATGGTTTCTCCGAAAACTCCTATTTATGTATCCGGAACAGCGAGCAACACGGAAGGGAGTAGGCATACACAGCGTTTCCCCTCTGTCAAAGTACAAGTCCGCGTGGACCATTGAGTTTGATAATATACTGTGGCGTGAGGGCGGGGCTAGATTTGTGAATGGTGCTTTATTTTTTATGTGTTAGTGACTTGGCTGTGTTAGTATGATCGGCAATGGATCGGTACAGGTATGTTTTGTATGTAATAGTGCGGCTTTGCGCTAGTGTGCAACTTCCCCTCCCGCAAGAAATGACAGAAAGATTTGAATAATATTTTTTAGCTAAGGCTACTCCCTTCCGTGCTTGCGCGGAAGATCGAGTTGCTCGATGATCCGGAACTGCCAGTTTCCAGAAACAATATTTAAAATGTATACATTACTTTTGAAAATGAATGTCATTCGCTGTGGAATACAGTTTGATTCACAGCTGTCAATTGTTTTTTTACATTAAGACTTGACAATTTTCGTTCGATATTTTTTTTGGGATTTTCGGCGTTGCGTCGTTTAACTCAAAAACAGTGCATATAACTTCGACTTTTGGGGATTAAGCATCATTAAAAACTACTGAGTATCACTGGGTACAGATTTAACCAATGTAAACAATGATAACTGGTGAGTTTAACCAGGGGCGTCGTATACTCACGGAAGAATATAAATAATGTAAGGAAAAACATGGATGCTGTGCCCAAACTATTGCAAAATCGTCACATTAAAAATTGTTCTCGCGTTGGTGGTTCGTCAAAAGCCTTTTATTGTATCTACACAGGACTTCTACTCTACTTTCTACGAAAAACGTAATTTCGAAATCAACTCGCGACTTTCCTACTCTGGTTCTACTTTGATCCGTCGTTTCGTCAGTTTCAATGTTCTAAGCGTGACTCTAATTAGAGTAAGTAGGCTTAGAACATTTAAACGTTCATTCAAACATACAATGTTCGATCGGAAGAAACGAAGTAGAAACGGAGAGTAGACGTCCAGGACGTCTGCTCTCTTTCTACGAAAACGTAATTTCGAAATAAACTCGCGACTTTCCAACTCCGATTCTACTTCGATCCGTCGTTTTGTCCGTTTAAATATTCTAAGCCTACTCTAATTAGAGTATGCTTAGAACATTTAAACGTCAAACAATGTTGTATCGGACGAAACGAAGCAGAACGAGAGCAGGAAAGTCGCGAGTTATTTTTCGAAATTACGTTTTCGTAGAAAGAGAGCAGACGTCCTGTTCTTTTATTTACGACTTCTGTTTATTTACGAATAAATTCCTTTCCAACGATTTTCGATTCGCGAAAACGCCGTAGATGCTTAAAAAATGCACATTTAGAGATAATCAGAGTGTGAAAAGTACTCAGAAAATTGGTTTCAACGTATGTAAAAGTGCATCATGGCGAATATTTTGAAAAGCAATAAATGTAATGGATACACGTTTGTTTTCTTTCGTTTTTCTGGACTATTAAATAGCAGGGTAAGGGTTTAATAATAGCAGCCCTCGTATCCCCAGTGCTCGAACCGGTTTGAGTTAGATATGGACAATGTTAAAATTTGATATTTTGTGAAGTTTGTTATCGTGTTATTATTTAGTCACTGATAAACGAGGTATTTATTGCGAACAATAGAAGTCTTAAAGATACACAATACAGTATTATCGAGTCTACTGCGATTGTTTCTATTAGCCTAGTGCTAGAACAGATTTGGGTTAGACATGGACAATCATAAGATTTGATGTTTTGTAAAAGTGGGTTCAGTATTTTAACGAGTTATTATTTAGTCACTGATACGCCGCGCTATTTATTGCGAACAATAATGTTTAAAGAATTTATTTTATCATTTAAGACATTTCTGTCGCTTATATGATAAAAATAACTTACTTAAATAACAATTTGTACTATCGTCGTAACACTTTAACATTTTTTACATCAAATAAAAACCACTCTTAAAAACCACAAACAAAAAAAAAAAAAAAACAATAGGGTTATATGTACTTACTCGATAAAAAATACAAAACATACAATATTAGATAAAAACCCACTCTGAATTAAACCTTTGAATCAAAATAGTATATTACATATTTTACATTATACAAGTAAACATTAAAAGTACTGTGTTTAATTGTGTTTTATTTTCAGACAGAATATATTTTTTTTTTGTAAGATTATTTACGTTTCAGAGATAATATGTTTAGCCAATTGTTTTTTGAATGCGTAAAGTGAATTTACATTTTTTATATTAGGGGGTAGTTTATTAAATAGTTGCGCTCCTTCAACGGTAGGCATTGATTTGCCGTAATTTGTTCTAAATCTTGGAATAACAAGGTAGCTAGCGCGCCGCGTTCTCCGCTCGACCACTTGTTTACGCTTTGTGAACGAAATGTTAGTATGGATATTCCCATGAAGACTTTTTCGAATGAACATACATATGCTATATTTGTAAAGTTTTTTTATGGTCATTATTTTAGTTTCATTGTAAATTTTTTGCGTTGGTGTTAAATAATGGTAGTTGAATAGTATTTTAATAATTTTATTTTGTAATCGTTGAAGTTTAGCTAACCTTGTTTTCGAAGCACAGCCCCAAATTTCAATCAAATATGACAAATGAGGTTTTACTAAGGCATTATAAATTGTATGTCGTAGTTTATTTGGTAAACACCGTGCAATATTGCGGAGCGCACCACACTGTGCTACCAATTTACTTTTTACATGTTCTATATTATAATAGGAGTCATAAAGATACACAATACAGTATTATCGGGTCTACTGCGATTGTTTCTATTGTGTCCAGTGCTAAAACTAGAACAGATTTGGGTTAGACATGGACAATGGTAAGATTTGATGCTTTGTGAAGTATTTTAACGTGTTTTTATTTAGTCACTGATAGAGCGTGGTATTTTATTGCGAACATTGGGAGATATATATATAATAAATCGAATTGTCGCGCATTTTAGCCCAGTACTAGAACAGATTTGGGTTAGACATGGATATTGCTAAAATTCAATCCTTTGTAAAGTGTTCAGTTTTTTTACGTATTATATGAGCTCACTGATAGAGCGTGGTATTTTAATGTGAACAACGGGAGCCATATTTAATACAGTACTATCGCTACTACTGCGATTGTTTCTATTAGCCCAGTGCTAGAGACATGGACAATGTTAAAGTTTGATGCTTTGTGAAGAGTGTTCAGTTTTTTAACGTAAGTATAACACGTTATACGATAACGTGTTATACGTATTTAGCTCACTGATAGAGCGTGGTATTTTAATGGGAGGAAAGGAAGCCATATACACTATAGTTAGTGTTACCATATAGACAGTATTATCGGCCTGGGAAAATAACCGGAACAAAGCGGATGAAACAGCAGGGTGCTGCTAATAATATTATAAATGTAAATTGTTACGTTTTCACGCAAAAATCCGACTAACCCATAATCAAGAAACTTTGTAAGTACACATATTCTTTTTTAGATGTAACATAGGCTACTTTTTTATACAGGGATACGAGACCGGGAATTGAGAGGTTGAACCCGCGGGGCTTTGCTAGTATAGAACATAGTATAACGCTTTTAAGACTTTTGAAATTTAACTATTTAATGGAATATTTTGTGACACACTCGCTTTATAGGTATGTATACGAATGTCTAAAATAAATAGACTTGTTTTGCTTTAGAGATCGACACATAATAATTTGTTGCGACGGAAATATCAAGTAAAAATATTATTATTGTTCAAGAGCGTGAAACGGGATGAGGAAAATTGAATAAATGGAAAATAATAACAGTTCTATGCAACATTAGTTGTAGTACCTATTTTATGTTGCTATTTATTATACGGCTATGTAAAGATGTGCTAAGCCATAGGGTATTGAAACTCATCATAGCAAATATGTTTTTGTATTAAGAACTTTTTTGGCATTCATGAAAATGACCTCTTCGCAATACCATTAATAGGGTACAATCCTAAAAAAACTAAGTAGCCCGTTAGTTACGATTGCCAAAATATATTGTACACATATTTTTTCTTTTGTTTCACAAACAAAAAGTGACGAAGATACAGCGCTTCGAAGTTTCGTGTGACGTCACTTGTGAGTACGATTTTTACTCACGAGTGACGTTGGACTCTCGAAGTTTGATGGTCTATATCTTTAACGATTTTTAATATTATGAAAAAACAAAAAATACGTGTCCAATATTTTTCCTTGATCTAGCTGACCGACTAATTAGGATGGTGTATTTTTTTGACCCAGTCCGGTACCCTATTCAGATTAAAAAAATAATGACGCAACCTTTAACTTATGACATACAATATGCTGTCACGCAACGAAAGCTCTCAAAAAGAAATATTTTTTCCCGTTTTTGTAACATTTTTCATTCGTGCTCGGCTCCTGTTAATAGTAGCATTATGTTAAATAGCCTATAGCCTTCCTCGATAAATGGACTATCCTACCAAGAATCTTTCAATTCGGACCAGTAGTTCCAGAGATCCTTGCGTTCAAACAAACAAACTCTTCAGCTTTATAATATTAGTATAGATTCCACTGATTTTGAATTATTGTTTTTCAATTCCCAATTAACTAGATTACTCTCAATTTGATAATAGCTACATTCTATTTTTTGAATACCAATTTTTAACAAAAGAACATTATTATTTAATTAAGTATATTTTATTGACAAATTCATATTAACATTGAACTTTCTCAGGCTCTTCTTCATTTGCAAATTACCATCTTTATTTTATGATAATTTGGATCATTATATTTAATTACCTAAATATGATTTTAACTCATTAGGTTTCAATTTTAAGGAATCATTACCTAATAGATGTCAATATTCAATCTAATATTTTGTGTTTACTTGTTCACACTAATGACACTGTGACAAAATATCTATTTATGGAATGTAATTTGTAAATGGAGTTACACTGGTATCTCGAGTCATTTATTACAAAAGTAATTTACTTATTTGTTTGAGTATGATTTTATCAAAACCAGAAATAATTTGTATGATCACTCTACGTGGCCAAGGTCATGGCCTTCTGCTTGTTTCTCCTCAATAAACACAATTTTAAACATGAGAAACGAACACAATGAAATTTTATCATGATGTCCATATAATTATAACTGACACGGAGTACCTATATTTTTTGCTGACATGTCGGATGTCACCAATTTTATATATTTGATGACAATCAGTATAACATCATAAGTAGAATATGGCAAGAGGAATAGTA
The DNA here is from genome assembly GCA_963693475.1 of Ectropis crepuscularia. Taxonomy (NCBI): domain Eukaryota; kingdom Metazoa; phylum Arthropoda; class Insecta; order Lepidoptera; family Geometridae; genus Ectropis; species Ectropis crepuscularia. Next base: position 1,810,079 of record OY856355.1, read on the forward strand.
GAAAAAGTTTGATATTTGCCTAAATCTACATGTCAATAATTTTTAGTTATTATATTAAAATTAATAGTTTAGTATATCATTATAAACACTATTTCTTATATTTATGCAAAGGCTAATATTGATAAATTACAAAAATTTAGGCAAAAACTGAGCTACTCAACATAAAAATATATTTATATGCAAGTGGTAACCTAAGAAAATTTTCAGTTTTAATATACTAGAGACTGACACAAGTATTTATTGTTCACACGCAACATTAGAGAAAATACAAACAGAAGAATTATAATAACAATTGGTACATACCTTCTGATAAAAGTGATAACACGGGTAACAATAACACTATCAGATAATATAATCGAAGAATTGAGCAAAAATGATGAGTGACACTAACCTTCTTAGTATTTTTATCAAGTTCGAGTTGTCGCCTCATCTGCTCCAGTTCCATCTCCACCTTCTTCTTCTGCAGCATGAGAAGCTCCTGCTCCTTCTTGGCAAGAATGCTTCGCATCTTTTCATCTTCGTCTTTAACTGTCGCTGCCGCTGCACTTGACGTGGTGGGGTTCTGAGTAATTAACATCTCTTTAGTCTAGAACCAAATATAGATTAATAAATTAGTAAAGTAATAGTAAACCAAATATAGATTAATAAATAACTAGTTTGAAATCTTTTAAATGTTATTTTGTGAGAAGTTAACATTATGGTTTACTGTTTTGAGGTATAGAAGGTAATATTCAACTGCCTGGCCTTATTTAACATTCCAAGTAAATGTTTTGGAGTCTTTTTAGTATTGTTAGGTACAAATTACCCAATAAATATGAAGTTCTCTTAAATTGATCATGAGCCATATTTCACATCTCAAGTAGTCCATTGAGACCTACATTGAGACTTGGATAATTTATAGAATAGATAAGATTAATGCATAGGAGTATATAGATATCCACAAGCTATTGGATAAATTGCTTGCTGTTTCACATTCTACTAAGGTGGCAAGCATTAGAAAGTAGGCTACTTGATGTCAATTGCCTACTTAGTGAAAGTTTATGTAAACAGCTACTATAGCAAGCAGAAAACTGCAAGTGGCATTACTAGATAGGTACTACTCAAAATAGCAATAACTTAAACTAGCATTAAACTAAAACATAACTAAAAAAACACCTTTTTCAGAAAATTGGGATTTACATGGATGTTCGATTGCTGCGGCTGTGCTTGTATCGGCCATGCGGGGTCAATCAAGTTCACTTTAACATCCAGTTGGTACAACTTTGTCGCAGGGAATACATCATGCCACGTCTCTCGAAGCTTGAACATTTGAGATCTGATTTTCTCATCCACCTACAAGGGAAAATATGAAAAATGTTAAACAACATAACCAAAACATTACAAAGTAAACTTGAGTTATAAAGCAAAATAAATCAAGAAAGGAATATTTACCTGCTTGAAAGTCCGTGTGAACATATTGACTATACTCTGAGAAAACTTAGTCATGTAGGCTCCGCTGACATTCTTGATGATTGAATCGACTAAATAGAGTACAGGCAGCTTGATATCGGGATTCACCTGTATAGAAAAATTATTTCCAATGTCCGAGCTTCAACAAACCGGCCTCAGTTTCAAAAGCTCGTCCATTTTACTTATCCTCGTATAATTATAGTACGGGGACAAAATAACAAGACACATTTTAGCAAACACATTTTTTAATTGTCATTGCAAGAAAATAAATAAATACTCCTTTTCAAAATTCTTTATTGCATATAATTTGATATACAACCCAAATAGAAATGCACTAATAGCACATTCAAATAAGTTAAAATTCTTGCAGGTAACTCCTATGAAATTGTGAACATTTAGTTATGTGTAATTACTGTAATTTGAGGATAACTTGTGTTGTAATTGATAACCGAAAGCATAGTGAAAGTTGGACATAATGTAGATCAGATTGAAATGATGCAATATGTAAATAATTGTGAAGACCTTGATTAAATATTATTGATACCAAACACAGTAGTCTCTTTGAAAAACAATTGCTTGTTTTTTAAGTTCAGCTGTTACTAGCTTAATACACACAATGTGTTATTTATTTATTTCATGAAATATAGAATAACAGGTATAAAGATAGCCCCAGAATGGTATTTTATCAATTTCACAGTTAGCACCCAATACAGAAAATACAAGTCAACTTAAAAAACTACTGTTTGTTTTTTCAGTTTTAGCAGGAACTAGCCATCTAAAAATAAATAACATGTGCGTGTTATTTTTTTTATCGAATACAAAACAATGTACTGTACCAGCCTGGTATTTTGTCAATTACTTCAGTTTTAACACCTTCAGTCTGCAATGCAGTAAAGATCTTAGCTAGGAGTTACCTGCGCTTCAGTAGATGTCTACAAACATCAAATTAGTCACAGTGATATCGCAAACACGTAAAATACGCTACGCAGGCCGTGCGTCATCACTTTTCTACCAGTGGACATTTCACAGCCCGACCCGGCTTATACCTTTAGAATGTAAATTCACCTTCTCTAAATGCTTCTCGACGGTTTCAACGATAACTCCGGCATGGTCGATGTTCTCTTCCGCGAGAATTGTCAGCATATTGATGAGAGGCTTGCTGTTGACCGTCAGGTCGGCTAAACTCGAGGCATACTCCTCGGCGATTTCTTTCGACATCTTGAACTGCAAACGCGATTGACTTCCTCAGCATAACAAGCACTGTCTTCCACTGCACATCACTGTAACCAACGAAATACTGAATGTATTTTCTGTAATGTGTTACGTGTTCTCAAGATGGCGAGTCCAATACGAGGCACACGCAACGACACTTACGTTATCACGACTATCACTGCACTGCAAGCGATAAGTTTATGTTGAAACTGCTATCATCTCACGTACGAAAAACAGCACATGCTTAGAAATAAAGAAAGCAGTGAAATGGAATTATTTCGTACACGGTCCAGAGAGAAAACGCGATAAACACTGACTGAGTGACTGATTTCTCTGGACGAGACGTCGTCGAAATGCGAATTCAAAATGGCGTCGCAAAACGGAATGGGGCTGGCTTTAGAATCTGACATTGAATACCGGAGAATTAACGATGATTTACCGGTAAAATTGGTCGATTTCAGCAACTAGAGATAAATCGATTCCAGTCCGTTTGATCTTTGATCGGAACACATAATTCATCCACATTATTTAAAAATGGCTGTTAATTAATTAAAAGCTATAAATTTATTTCCCATTTGCGATTTGAGCGATTTGGCACTATTCAAAATTATATACCTAAAGAAACTAGTATGCAATAACAGGGATGCGGACTGGGTTAACAATAATAAACCATTATAATTAGTCCGTCAGCTAGATCATGGAAGTATATATTTATGGCCAAAGATTAATTATTTATTTATGTTTATGGCACATGTATTTTTTTTAACAAATTTTTAAAAATTGTCATAGATAATATAAAGATCATCAAACTTTCAAAGTGGCGGTCGTGACCTCGGTTGCGGGTAAAAATCTCTAAGCACTGTATCAATGTCCTTTTTTAAGTTAAAACTTCTTTTGGCGCACCACAGACAGATTTTTCGTGAGCTGTGAATTGACCTCAAGCGTCAAATTTGAAAATGAAAGATAAGAAATGTGTCAGCATTTCTAAGTGGGCAATGGCCATTGTCCCGAGTTTACTCGAAGAAATCTTATCATTCCCGAGTGTGACGCCAGAATTCAATACTGGCCACGAAAAATCTGTCTGTGGCGCACCAAAACAAGTTTTCACTAAAAAATACGTGTATAATATTTTTTTGCAATCTAACTGACGGACTATTTAGATTTTTTCAGGATTACAGCCTTTATATATACTAGCGCCAAAAGTGGCACTAGTATAAATTTTAAAAGTTCAAAACATATCGCTGTGCCCGTTCCGATTTCGTCAGAAATATCTTACAAGCATGATCAGACCCCTAACTTACAACAGCTTAGAATAGATTAAACGTATTTTAACTTGATGGTAATGTGATCTGCCACAGAGCCACGATGTTTAAAGATATCTTATATCACATGTTCCAAATCTTAAAAATTCGAGTAGATAAGTACATAATTGATTAGAAGGTTCAGCCGATCGTCTATCGCAAGTTGTGAAAGACAAGTGGCTGGTGTTGTGAATCCACAACACCGAGATACTTGATAGTCTAATCGATCTAGTTGTATCACAAATTACAAAAATTGTATGCGTATACAATATGCAACACCCCATCTACAGGATATAATGTGTCTAATAAGCATATTCAAATCAAATCAATATTAGCAGCCCCCTTTCACCTACGTATGCTGTTCTAGATTATACTTGTAATCTAACTCTGTTTCAAAGTAACCTAACCCATTCAGTTGCTCTGGCTTGATTGATCACCTAATGGATGTATGTAGTATGTTATCTTTAAGAGAAAGACGTACACTGACGCAGATTTTTCTTTCAACCTAAATATTATGATATACGATTCTGCTGGACATCATTTTGTCATATTTTAAAGGGTTTAAGCTTAAGCTTCAACCAGAGTACGGGCCTAGGGAAGACGCGGCGGCGGGTACGGAAAATTCAAACATACAAAACGCGCCTTTGCGTCGTGCGGCGGGTTTGAGTGACACAGCGGGCGGAGTTGTCAAACTTTCATTTGTCCACGCCAGAAATTGTAGTTGGTAACCGGGGCGAAGTGAGATCTGACCCTCTATAATCATCAATGGGTGTCGCGCAGGGTTCCTCAGTCTCGAATGTTCTGTTCTCCCTATTGTTAAATGACCTGCTGCATGCTATAACATCGGCAGATGTCTTTATGTAAGCTGATGATGTGGCCGCGTTAGTCACTGCCGCTACGGTAGAAGAATTGGAAGTGAAGTTGAACGAGGTGAGTGCGCAGCTCTACTGTGGTGTACTCTAGGTGGTTTGGAATCAACGGCCTGGCGTTGAATCTGAATAAAACCCAATTTACTCACTTCAACCTGTCGGGAAAAAGATATTAACAGCTGAGAGTTCACATTAATGGTGTCGAATTAAAACAAACAAAAGTTACAAACTTCCTAGGATTCGAAATTGACTCGGTACTAACCTGGGAACATCGCGTACACAAACTATGTGGTAAAATAGCTAGTGCGTACTATGCGCTGCGCTGGGTGGCGCGGGTGGCTCGCACGTGTTACTTAGCCACGGTGCACTCGCTGTTGCAGTACGGTGCCGAGCTGTACGGAAGCGCTACGGAATGGGAGTGCTCTTTCCGGATCCAAAAAAGGACCGTGCGAGCAATAATAGGCATTAGCAGCTACAAATCTGTGCGAACGCATTTTAAAAAACTGGGGATCCTTACGTTGCCCTGTATAGTCATTGTCCGAGTAGGGTTGTATGTGAGTGAAAACTACACACGTATACTGCACGTGGAGACCGGAGTGCATATCCTACACGATGCGCAGGGCAACTAGAGCCAGTTCCCAGGAGACTAGCGAAATCTGACAAGCTCACTCATGTTATAGGACCGACTGTGTACAACAGGCTACCTCGTGACGTTATTGGTGCTCCTAGCCAGGCCTGTTTCAAGTCTCGCCTGAGGCGCTGGCTTGTCGATCAGACTTTCTATAGCTTCAAGGAGTTTCTTGAGTGTTAAAACAATAGATGAATGTACGCAAGTACAATCAAACTTACTAAAACAGGTATTTTCTGTTTATTTTTTATTTTTATTTGTAACATGACATTATTATTTTATTTTCATTTGATCTGTAGATAACATTTACGCAATAAAGATTATGATTATGACGTGGCTAAAAATGAATCTTTGGCGAGATTGACCATTTGCATCTGGATCAATCGATCAGTTGTTAAATTTGGAATAATGACATGTCTCACTTGGATCACTGAGTTATAATGATTTAGATAGTAAAGAATAGGTTTCAGAGAGCATCACATGTACAGTTTTTTACTGCCTTCAAAAAAGAGGGGTATTGGAAGGTTGACGCTGATGTCTGTCTGTTGTGTCTGTCTGTTTTTTAATCCGTTTTTTTTTATTTGAGATTCAGTGTCTTTGGGGTGATTCTTAGTAATACGTGATAAATATGAGTTTAAATGTCCGCCTGCACAAAATAGTGGATCAACATTTTTTTCATAACCTTCCTCAATATGGGTATCAAATGAGACTCGGCTTGAGTAGTAGAATTCTATAACAAATTTTAACAAATCCACGTTATCGGGTGGAAATCAAAATGTTTAATAAGAAAGTTTCCACTTTTTTACTTTTATTTTTAAAAAATGACGTCAAAGCTACAATAAAACCCAGTGTTTTACATTTAAATATCTCAACATATATGACGAATTTAAGAGGCTTTTCCTTCCCATTTTAAAATATATGACGCGCGGCCGGCCAAACACTGTGATGACGTCACAACTGTCAATTAGCTCGCAAACGACGCAGCGCCCAGGTGGTTGTTTCAGGCCCGCAGCTCGTAGTTAATACTCTTTAGCTCAGCACAACAGCAGGTATTATCATGTGTTAAGTACCTAATTTATTCTAAATTAAGAAGACATTTAGTCCATAAATAAAACAGCTATGATCAGTCTACAGCATTATATTTCGAAATCAATCCTTCATCATACCAACTTATTCACAGCTGCCTTGTGCAGCTGAAGTAGTAAATTTTCTAAAATATTACAACATTGAAGAAAACGCTTTACAGTACCTTAAATTCAGTAACAGATGTACAATTATCACTTTTACTTAGATGATTATCGGTTTACTAGTACTTTTAATTTAAACCTTTCGCTTAGACTTGCTGCTGCATATGATTTTTCTTATTAACCTGTTTTTCGAGCAAAAACAAGAGCTTGATTGTTTGTTGTTTCCCCCCAAAAACAATCAATCCACAGACTATATACCAATCAAACCCGGAATTGTAGGGTTGCCATAGAGTGCATTTCGGTATTCTTACTATTATTTCAATAAGAACTTACATAAATTACTAATATTGCTAACACATGTAAATAAAATAAGTACTGCATCGTACCTAAGTGTACAAACACAACGCACAATCTCCTAAAACTATTATTTTACGTCGTCAAAACCAAAAAAAATACGAGATAGTCGTCAGAAAAAAATAGTAGGTACGGTTAGTACTCCTACGAATACCAATTAAATGTACCAATAGAAATAATATATTTATATGGTGAAAACGTTAGTATATTGTCTATTTATGTTTGTTTTGTTTGCTTTTACTGTTCCACCCGTTGATTTATAAATCAACTTATGGATTTATTTTCTAAAAATGTGTACCAATTAAGTAATCGCGGCAAAAATTAGTGGACTGCATATTATGCTATCTTATGGTCCAGTCATGAGAGTGTTACGCCATGTTGAGATAATGGCAACTGCTGATTCGGAACCCCTCGTTCGAATCCCACGCGCACCACTGTCTTTACGGAGTCAGGGTAGCAATTCAAAATCCAATCGGTTGCATCCGATACGGAATCTCATCTCTCGGTCTTTGTCTTATCTGTTTAGCATGACAGAGACCGAGAGATGAGATTCCGTGCCGGATGCAACCGAATGGATTTAGAATCGCTACCCTGGTGCGTAATGCCGTTAATTTAAAAACGGTGAAGGCAAAACATCGCGAGGAAACTGGCAAGTTCAAAGATTTTTTTAGATCGTGCGTCATCCACGAACCCGCGCTGGGCCAGCGTGGTACATTGTGGTGGCCTTGACTCTCTGCTTGCAAGAAAAGGCTCCGAGTCCCAGCTGTGGGGACATTTGGTGGAATGTTATGCAGGTTATGCTTAAAGTATCTACGAGTAGTATAAAGCTGGAATACGTTAAGGGATATTTTATTACAAACATCAATATCGATTTTATTGTTCGTTAAATCTCTACCACGGGTCACCGAGTTGCGGCTCCCAAACAGTCGGGCGAGCCCAAGTGAGTTTCTGCGCCTGTGCGGTGTTTTGTTTATTTGTTGAATGGAACAAGGCGTATGTGCTGCTTCAAGCTTTGATTCAACTTTACTGCCCACTAAACGTTCCCACTGCTGGGACTCGGGGCCTTCTCTCGCAAGGAGAGAGTTAAGGCCATAATCCACCACGCTGGCCAAGTGCGGGTTGCTGAATGACACACGACTTCGAAAGATTCTAGGTACATGTCGGTTTCCTCACGATGTTTTCTGTTTAAGTTATCGGTATTACGAACTTGACACATGACTTCGAAAAGACTGGTGCGTGTGGGGTTTGAACCCGGGGTCTCCGGATCGGCATTCGGCAGGCACCGTTCTCCCCACTAGATCAACCGTTACTTTAAGCTTTGATTAGTTTCACAAAATGACACGATACACTACGAAACTAGTTGGCGAGCGACCTAATGCGCATGTGGCGGGGTATCAAACTTTTTCAATCTTGTCGCTTAGCGACAAGACTGACGTTTACGCGGCGTTTGGATTTTTTTTTTTGTGCAATTATGGTAAATACCGAATTGAACTGTTTAAAATCTGTTTTATGTTTCCTCAAAGTTAAAAACAATTTCTTCTTAAAACTAATAGTATACAAAACTTTGCATTTCTTTGGTGATTTAAGCTATACTTTTTCCTAGGGATCTATTTAAAATGTTGGAATGGACATTCGAACGTATTAAAAAAGCTTTTTGGTTGATTTCCTGCAAATGAAACAATTTACCACATTTTTCTCTGTTATCAATTATTTCACCTGACGTAAGTCGCGCGTCCGCGGCTCACTGTGGTCATCGTCCACCTCCGTATCCGCACCCGCACTAGGCTCCCAACGGCAATTTTTTTTCCGACACCACTATCAAATATCATTATATTTTAGCCTATGACATATTGTGATAAAAACTTGACAATAAATACACGCCATTATTATGCTATTAATTAGTGAAAAGCAATATGACAAAACTGGTACAGTCGTTTTTGAGTTTATCGTGAACAGAGAGGCAAACTGTGATTATCGTAGTGAGTATATTTATGGCGACGTACACTTTAAATAAACTACGTTAGAGACACATTCTGCAGTTTTGTACATATTATGAAAGCGAAGCTAAATGACTTTGTTCGTGTCTTCTTTGAATCTTTTTTGAGCAGACTAATAGAAAAAAGAGCTACGTCCTATTGGAGTATGACGATCAGCTGCACATTCCTCGACCTTGTCTTCTGAAATCTTTATGTTACAAAATTGCAATTTTGTCAATTATCAGGAGGAACTGCGTTCCTACCTGGGTAGCAATTCTAAATGCAATCCGAATGGCTCGGAATCGGAATGACAATCCCTGTCTCTGTCATGCTAAACAGGTAAGACAAAGACCGAGAGATAAGATTCCGTGTTGGATGCAACCGAATGGATTTAGAATCGCTACCCTGGTGTCTGGTGTCCCGTGACAACACATGTTTTTCTTCTTCTTAAATTTTATCACCAATAACAATTTTATCAACAATTTTATTCACCGACGTTATGCACGATTAGCCTGAAATATTATGTTCATATGATGAAAAAATTATAACTTGTCTTCTCGTCGTTTCCCACGGCCGTAATCATTGAGATCGTGGTAAAGTTCCGTGTAATTTTCATTTGGAGATAGATAATCAGGCTATTGATTCTCAACGCAATCCGAACGGGTCAAATTCGAATTGACTATCCTTGTTTCTTAGATTTGGTTCCACGTCGAGATCAATCCGATTGTGTTGTGAATCAGGGTATTCTGAAACCATTCGGTTGCATCCGACACGGAATCTCATCTCTCGGTCTTTGTCATGCTAAACAGATAAGACAAAGACCGAGAGATGAGATTCCGTGTCGGTTCGATTCCCACCCAGTGCAAATATTTGTGTGATGAATTCAAATGTTTGCACTGTGTCTGGATGTTTCTATGTATAATAAGTATGTATTTAAAAACTATATAAGTATTATATCAGCTATCTGGCCGCCATCATACAAGCTTTGCTTAGTTTGGGGTCAGATGGTGTTGTGTGTGAATTGTCCACCAATATTTATGTGTGTGAATTGTGTTGTGTGTGAATTGTCCACCACCACCAATATTTATTTTTCTTAAGCCCCTTTTGGCTTTCTTCTTTTACATTGCCCATTGTAGCCGCTTTATTTATCTGAGTGCAGTGGTATAATGCGTTGTCCATTACCACGTGACAGTACGTTCTGAAACGCCTACAATAAAAATACAGTAATGAATACAGAGTTAAGGATCAAAGAGCATCCAAGCTAACGTTGAAAAAAATTAAGTAAAATTTCTTTTGGCGCACCGCTGTTTGGTGAAAGGTTCGACCGGGTGAACATGGAGCCGCCGAGTGTACCCGAGCGAGAAAGATACAATCAGCTGATCTTCACTGCTGTGTCACTGTGTTTTCTATTTTGATTTGTATATTATGAAAAAAAACATTTATAACTAGTTTCTCACATTCGGTCTTAAGCACACACATTTTTTCCCACGGGTAAATTGGCGATAAAACAATCAAACCCAAAGCCGCACCTCAACCTAAAGCCTCAGCTTTAAAATATGCCGATAATAGGTGGAGATTTGATTGCTATGGTATCCCTACATGTTAGTTGTCAAATAGCTCTGCGTTTGGAAAACTGCACTTTTGGCCCGTTATTGTATCGTTCTTCTTCACAACCACGATTGATTTTCAAGAACCAGCCACTCACCAGAACTTTAATCACTTTCGGCATATTAAAAGCTATTAATTATTTTGGAAATTAATAAATACACCAAAAGTAAACAAACTTTTGTCAACTGACGTAAATAAGAAGTTGACGGCGTGTCAATTAGTTCCATATTTTGCTACGCGCAGAGTTATATTGCGAGCACTAGATTACGTATAAAAACTTGACGCTCCATCTCTTTCACAGACTAAGTAAAGAGATTCTCTGCCGTTGAAAATCATCGGTAAATTCCAAGGAAAACTAGAAAAACATTTGTAAATTTCGCGATACTATACTGTCATTTGTCAAATGTTACGAATTGTTAATGTCAATGTGTCAATTCATAAGTGATTTCGTTTTTCGGGGACGTCTACGGTTCTATTTCTCAGCTTCAGCTTTCGAGAAGGAAATAAACAGGAAATTCTTATCACGTTAGATGGCTTACTGATTAGTAATCATGTCGAACGTCAACACAGGGGAGTTACTCGACTTCCAGGACTATTCTCCGGAACGTACAGAGCGGCATGCCCGAATTGACGTGGAGGCAGTTCATACGAATCAATACAACAACACAATGTCCAATCCTAATTATAATTACGAAGAACCGAAGCCTATTGACGAACCAGAAGCGGTTCCACAGTGTAAGTTTACAAAAAATGGTGTTGCGCCCTTTGCAATACCGTATTTAGATCTTGTTTTTGTAAGCCATGAACAGGAGCATAGATGCTCTCCTACTAGGATTCGTCGGTGACGACTACATCAATGAGTAATATTAAGAAAATAATCGAAAGTCTAATGACCTAATTATGGTAATTTCTTGAGTTTCTGTTGTACAAACATGAATTATTACTCAAATCGAAATTCAGAATTAAATGCAAACAACAAACTGTTATTAACTTCTCAACTGGCGGGACCCCGCGCGCGCGACCTCCGTTGACTGTGGCAGCCCCCCACCACCACGCCCCCCGCGGGGTGACAATATTACACTATTTGGCCGATTTCTCGTTAATTTTGTAGGAAAACCCATAATAAACCCATAAATATTTAGATTCTCTATAAAATTTGCTATAAAGTGCTGCCAAAACAATTTGCTATTTTAGTTGAATCTTTAAACGAGCACAATGTAAACTTAGAGAAAATAAAAAAAATAAAAAAAAATCAGAAAAATATTAGAAATAAAGATTACATATCAAACTTTATTATTTTTCTATACAGTTTTGTATTAATATTATACCTTAAGATGTTATTTACAAATTAAAACCATAAAATACCTTGTCTTCATATTATAATTTTACACCACACCTATTACGACATACTTTCATACGAACACGGCACACACGACAACACGCACTGCTAACTTACACTGAAGACTGTTCAAATATTTTGTATCGCACTTGACCTTGATCTGTGGCTTGCTAGCTAGCCTGTTTTTTCCTCTATTTAATCAGATAGGTGCAAAAGGGATAGGAACAGACGCGTCTGTAGAAATTCCCGCGAAATACGACAACACGTAGAAAGCCCGATTCGGGCCTCGTGCCAGAGGGGTGCTTTTTTTACGAAGCCCGGATTTGGCCTCGTGCCAGTTGAGAGGTTAAAACTTTAATTGCTTAGGAACGGACGGCTCAGCTCGCGTCGGGCTAAATCTCAATTATACCACCATAAATAATTATTATGTTAACACAGTTGCTGCAAATGTATCAGGCAGTTGCCAATTACCTGCAGCACATGCATTGTATAAAATATTGTGTTTGTTTTTGTGATTTTCTAATTTATTGGGAGTGATAATAAAAGTTAGACAAAAGCAAAGTCACCATATATAAAAATTGGAAGGCAGCCACACTTCCACATTTATATCATATTACATTGAGATTGTTTGGCCTGGACTAATGTTGCCAGGGGGAAATATAAATAAATAAAATAAATTAATATTGGTGGACAATTCACACACAACACCATCTGACCCCAAACTAAGCAAAGCTCGTATGTTGGTGGCTAGATAGCTGATATACTTATTATACATAGAAATACCCAGACACAGTGCAAACATTTGAATTCATCACACAAATATTTGCACTGGATGGGGATCGAACCCACAACCCTCGGCTTTGCAGGCAGAGCTACTACCAACTAAGCCACGAGGCCAATTTATAAAACAACCAAAGTCTAGAGTTCGATGTTAGTGAAGATTTTATTGCTCTTTATCGAATAAGAACTAGAACTAGTTTTAATGTTATTCCAGCAAATCACAGCTTCTGGACTATAGAATACTACCAGAAGTACTTCGATGTCCACACCAATGAAGTTGTGGAGCGGATAATATCATCAGTGTTGCCACAGAGGGTGTCTCGAAACTATTTTGATGAACGAATCAAAGGGAAGCCAGATCTATACGGACCAGTATGGATCTCTGTTACTTTGGTAAGAATTCACTCTTTTTATACTTTTTGCGCCCTATTTTAGTAACAACACAGTCAAATCTTGTTCAGACTGTTCAAACATAACTTAATATTCAGGAATAACATGTAGGCAGGCTACTTTTTATCCTGAAAAATGTAGACTTTCATGAAGACTAGACTAAAGGACTAAAAGGGAAAGTAAAGGACAGAAAGTGAAAGCACAATATGTTAGTGATCATAGTAATATCCAGAGGTGTTGGTAATAGTAACAGCGTCATGAGTTCATATGTTTTTTACCATCTCTAGAAATGCCCAACATACATAAAGAAGTATTAAAAAATGTTATCTTCTAGAAATGCCCAACATATGAAAAGAAGTATTTAAAAATGTTAAGTATCTTCTCTAGAAATGCCCAACAAACGTAAAGAAGTATTCAAAAATGTTATCTTTTCAGATCTTCACAATAGCTGTAAGTGGCAACATAGCTTCTTACCTGCAGAATGCCAACAAGGCCTTGCACTGGAGATACGACTTCCACCTCATGTCGTATGCCGCTACAGCGATATTTGGCTATGTTTGGCTCGTGCCACTGGCTTTGTGGGCTGCGCTGAAGTGGACCGTGCAGACAGATGGACATGATGAGATTGAGACACAGGTAAGAGTCATTAATGTTGTTAACCTACACTTGGATTTTAATTAATATGACAATCTCATTATAAAATAATTGTAGCCACATGAATAAAAAGCCCTTTTTAATATTTAAAAATACTACAAATAGGTATAAGATGGTTTAAAAAAAAATGTTTTATAGGCTAATGCTTGATCACAGTCTCGCCTGATATTAAGCAAAAAAGCAACAATATAGTCTACTATGGAGCATGTTTATTCAATTCCATCTCAACTATATAATCCTGTAATGTACCAAATCAGACTGTGATTTTTGTTTTTTGACGTGATAACATCTTATAATTCGATGAAGCCGGCTGCACGCCCGCAAAACATGACGTCATGTGCCGTTACCGCCGTTACCTCGCCGCATGACGTCATCAGTACCATTCCATCAGTACTTTCTTAAGACGTTGTCACGTTCAACTATCGTCAGTAAACTGACTTTACAGACAACCATTTTTTTTTTCATATTTAACCCCCAACACAAAAATGACAGGATGTTATAAGTTTGATGTGCATATGTGTGTGTAGTGTCGCATTGTACCTATCAGACTGATGAACTTATTTGGATTTAGATTATTTTGCTTAAAAGTTTAAATAGTTGGCTGCCATCAGAAAATGTCAGGTGTTTTTAATCATTTACTCATTTTTTTATTACAGACATCGAGCTCACCAACAATGATGTCCCTGTTCTGTCTCTACGGTTACTCCCTGTCCATCTACATCCCTGTGGCCATTCTGTGGACCATACAAGTCACATGGCTGCAATGGATGTTTGTCCTGATGGCCGCCTTTATTTCTGGAGCAGTCTTGATATTCTGGCTGCTGCCTGCTTTACGGAAGTCCAAGTATTTCTTAATTCTAGTCGGTTCCATACTCGCGTTCCATTTCCTGTTAGCTGCTGGGTTTATGTTATATTTCTTTCACGCGCCTAGTGCAGTTCCAGTAGCCCCCGCTACTACTACTACTACTACTACTTTGAAGCCCTAGATTTGATATTGATAAGTTTTTGATATCGAAAAGTATACCTTTAATGTTGTAAAATACTGGCTTACACAGATGACTTATAATAACTTGAAAACGGCACATTTTAAATATCAATATCAACAATGTGATAATCTAAAATTGCAAAAAAATACCGGTTTTTAAATAATTTTGTCTAACCACAGTTGGGTTCTGTATAGAATTTTAAGATCCAGTCTTTCTAAGTAATTTTTCGAACATCCATTTGTGACTATCGAAAGTGTATAAGTAACTCTTTTTTGATGCTCCATTTTTGCACAATAAAATATCACAAGACACGTGTCAGCGCGTAGATGTCATGCGTGCTCGCATTATTCCCAACTGGACGTCTAGTCTCTTTCTACGAAAAACGTAATTTCGAAATAAACTCGCGACTTTCCTTCGGTTCTACTTCGATCCGTCGTTTCGTCCAATGTTCGATCAGACGAAACGAAGTAGAACCGGAGTAGGAAAATCGACAGTTTGTTTCGGAATTACGTTACTCGTAGAGTGTAGACGTCCTGTTCCGATATCGTGTCCGTGAGCGATGGCTATATGTGCGCTGTCTACGCTTAAACTTAGCTTGAATTCTCGACTAATTATCGTGCCTCTGGATAGAACGGTAAACCTGATGGGTTTCATCCAACTACCCTCATTTAGCACAGCATATATTCAGATTATAATAATTCCTACAGTCATCATCAACATCAACAGCCCACTAAACGTTCCCACTGCTGGGACTCGGGGCCTTTTCTCGCAAGGAGAGAGTTAAGGCCAGAATCCACCACGCTGGCCCAGTGCGGGTTGGCGGATGACACATGACTTCGAAAGATTCTAGGTACATGTCGGTTTCCTCACGATGTTTTCCTTCACCGTTTTAAGTTAGCGGCATTACGCACATGACTTCGAAAAGACAGTGGTGCGTGTGGGGTTTGAACCCGGGGTCTCCGGATCGGCAGCCGCCGTTCTCCCGACTAGACCACCGTAACTTTCCTACAGTACTTAAGATAAAATCGTGTCCTGCGCCCTGTGCGTAACCTCTGTTAAGTAGTAGAGGCACCCAACGCCAGCTACTATAGGTCCGTATTCAAAAATGTCTGCAAAGTTGTGGACATTGCCAAATATAGCACACCTTTTTCAGCTTATTACAATTGATCTGAGTAAGTGTATTTGGTTATAGAAATTCAAGTCATAACATGTGAAATTGAAAGGAAATAATGGAATTTAACATCGAGATAAGCTGCCGATGGCTGTATAGTTATTTATGTTATAGTTTTAATTTTATAAAAGTATTTTATTAGTTGTAATGTACCAATAACAACTCTGCAATGTACATGAACTGTTTAATGTATGTATGTATATAGTTTTTAAACTTTCGCGATTTGAACTCGTATTGAAAATATTACACAGGAATTGGGATGATGGCTGTCTAAAATATATCATTCTAATTAGTCCGTCAGCTAGATTATGGAAAAATATGGGACAGCTATATTTTTGTTTAGTCAAATTATTAAAAATCCACAAAAATATAGTAATTAAACTTCCGGAGTTGTGACGTCACGTCTACATGAAAATGGTATGTAGAAGGGACGTCAATCGAAACTTCTAAGCACTAATTTATCTTCGTTATTTTTTGTTTTGGAACAAAAGAAAAAGTATGTGTACAATGTTTTTTAGTAATCTGACGGATTAATTCGTTTTTTTAAGTCACCATACCTGAAACTTCGTGGTAAGTGATTAAATTTAGATCACGATCGGGCTTGATCGTGATCTAAATATAATTGTGTAATATTTTCAATATAAAATAAATTACTCTTTATTTGATTACTCCCGTCTTTTTATTTTTAACTTTTTTTCCATCCCACGGTTGCCTGAAAGAGATCGCTTTTAGCGATAAGGTCGCCATTTGCTACTATATTTTAAGATTGTTTTTTAAGTTGTTTGTTCTGTTAAGTGCAATAAAGAGTTTATCTATCTATCTATAATGTATGTATGTGTAATAATTCCAAGCTTTTTGTAAATACAGGGTTATGCAGAACTATGCTGAGTTGAAAGGGTTGTGTTTTATGATAATAAACAATTTTTACTATTCTCAGAAGTCACTAAGAAAAATCAGCTGGTTTTTATTAACATTTTGAAAAGTAACACGTACGTGCATGTTGGCTACGCTGTTAGCACGTGTCTGCTATTGTTATAAACAAAAGTCTTACGGGCGTTGTAAAGAATAGTGATTGAGGTTACCTTGCTCTAGTCATCGTACTAGACATAGTAATCGATGACTACACTAAACAAATGTCTAGACAAAAATGTTTCATCCTAGGCTGTGGTATTGCTTAACATCAGGAAAACGCCATCGATAGTAGACCTGTTTTATGTTTAAAAAAACGTGTAGTTAGTAAAATAGTAAGTTTAGTTTAATTGGAGCCTACGTTTTCTGCGCCAGCATAAAAGTAGGCAATAGAGGTCCATCTCACACGATACGTTTAAAAAATCCAGCTTATTTTGTTTTGGATTTCAGGGAATCAGGAATTGACCCCTATAGTAGAATTAGTTAATAATGAGTAGAACGCCACTCTTTCCACATAGCACAGATTTTCTGTGCTACCCAGATAATGGGTGGGTTCCCAACGAGTAACACCAAACGAGTCACACTGTGACTCGTTGGGAATTTTTTTTCCCAACGAGTCACACTAGCGTAACAGTGTGACTCGATGGGAATATAAACTAGTAAAAAAAGTTGCAACGAGTCACAGTGTGACTGGTTGGGAAAAAAAGTCCCATCGAGTCACAGTGTGACTGGTTGGGACTTTATCAGGCGGGAGAAGTGATCATATTGAAATTGGTAAAATAAATGAAAAATGAGTTATGAGTCACATGTATTCTTTTAAAATAACAAAACCAAACAAATTTTTTAACAATAAAAATTCACAAAGTCTTTCTCGACGTACTTATTTTCTTAATAGTTTTTCTGCTTTTACGATTTACAATTTAAAACTTTTAGATCGTTTTTGCCTTCAATTTGTACACTAATGGAAAGGAGTAACGTGATGAATCGACTATTTTTTTAAATTTTACTTCTTTTGGTGCGTAAGTGTAAAATGATGAGAATATTTTTTACGATACGCGCAAACACTGTCACGAAAAACTGATTCCCCGTAGTTGGCTAGTAAACATTGGACCTAACTTCAAGTTAATACTTCTTTGCGTTGAAGATAATATATTTCTATAATTGAAGTTAGATTTTTTCACACGAGGAATAAAAAGAAGAAGTATTAACTTTTTACGTGCGTATATAAGTACACACACACTTCTTGTCTCAAAGCTCGACAGTAATCAAATGATTGTCATAAAAGCAACGTAAATACAACTAGAGATTAAATAAAAGAATAAGATACATATTACAATCAAGCTACTACTTGGTGATGTCTACGATTTTAAATGTTTTATCGCAGTAATAATTCATTGTTTGGAAAAAAAAATCAACATCGGTTTTAGAATATGTAAATCATGAAAAATATGTGTAGTATAATAATTAACTTCGGTCGAATTATACAACTGCGCAATTCCCAATCTTGGCTGAAACTCACATAATATTGTAACCAACTTCCTATCCTCGAACTTGTATTGTTCGGCCTATAATACATATCTGAGACAAAATAAATATCACAATCATCTCAGTCACTAAACGTCTGAGACTTAATAATTATCACTTACAACTTTGGTACTATATTTAAGAGACTACATAATACATATTTATCACAATCAACAAAGGTAGAAACTAAACTTCTGAGGCCTAATAATGATCACAATCAACTGAGTTACTGTTTTTAAAACATAGAGAGACGAACTTCTTAGCATTCCATGGATTCACCGTGCGGGTGCCGGGTCCATCGTGTGCAGAGAGAGAAATTTCGAATAGACCCCAAGACTTGTGACTCGGGCGTAGGTTTAAAAGGGGCCCCTTTTGGTGACGTACGTCAACACTCACCTTCACTACTCGTACTTCTCTCCCTGCTCAGCCAAATCCGATATGATCCTACTAGTGCAGCTTTAGATACTCGTTCTAGTATAGAACTTACTGCACTTCTGTGGACAAGCCAAGGTCTTTAAGCAGGTTATAGAGAGATTTTGCTGGTATATCTCTCGCTCCTACTTCTACAGCGTATAAATTAACTACATAGCCATTTTTGAAGTGAAAACTTCTTTAGGCGCGCTATAGACAGAATTTTCGTGGGCTGTAAAATGGATTCATCAATCGTCACGCTTGGATATGATAATAGATCGGATCGGATATGAAATCTTCGGGTAAACTCGGTAAAAACGGCCAGGTAGGTACCAGGGTAACAGAAACAGTAAAGAGTTTCGATTACCTACCTCCAACAGCCCAGCGTTTATCTCCAGATACCAGGACAACAGAAATATAAAAGAGCGTTTGCCCCTAGTTGCAATATTCTGTATAATTACGTTGATGTAAAACTAGATGGCGCAACCATCGATTTAGCTGGCGGTGTTGAAATTATGCGAATGTACATAGACCTACGATGGTTTAACAAATAGTTTGTCTTCTAACAAGGTAATAAATAAATTAAAAGTGAAAACATTTGAGTCACAAGTTTTCATTTTCACTTCTATCGGCAGTTCCTATGACTGCCAATTTTTTTTTTTGTTAATTCGTTTTGAAGTTCGTAATACTTATTTTGTTTCATCGCGTGGTCTTTAGGTATATTAGTTTCCTACGGTACGGTAAGTTCTACAAGGACTATTTGTTTCGTAGCCCTAGCAAAAAGGAAAATGTCCGGTCTGGATGACGAAACACCCACATCCTCTGGGATTTTGTAGTGCTTTTAATACGTGTCCATTAAAATAGTCCAATCAGGTGCTGAACCCAGGATTGAGTAAGGCTTGTTCTTGGAGTTTGAAGTTGAGCCCTCTTTTACAAAGTTAATTTGTCTTTTGTTTGTCGTCATATAGTCTTGGGCATAATAGGTCGCAACTGAGATCGGTCATTTTAGTTCGCCGCTCTAAAACGAACTAGGTCGTTCTTCTAGTTCGTTAGTTCGCAGTTCGAATAAGACCGATCAGCCGACCCCATCGTTCGCTCGTTATAATACTGTTCCTCCTGCATAGGTCGTTCTTCTAGTTATTTTGTAATATGCTCCTGCAGCATGAAACAATATATTTATGAAATACTTTGTATTTTTGACTTCTAAAAATAGAAAAAAAGCACTAAATATTACAAAATATTTATCGTAAATAGGTAATTGTAATAAGATTATTGGCACAGTAAAAGTAATTCCACATGTATAAGTTTTTTAACTTTTTATACTTGTATTAAGTGTAGAAAATAATCAACCACAACATTTACATTTTATTTTATAGTATAGAGCGACGAGACGAACAGAACATGTGCCTGATGGTAAGCAAGATGTCTGCCAGATAACAGCACAGTGACACACAGCCATTGGAACATGAAAGTTCAAATCATTACCTAGCACTGCACTGCGCTCGTCACCCAGAGACCTAAGATATTACATCTCTAAGCCCTGTAATTTCTTTGGAAACATTTGCCTTCAAACCGGAACACACTAATGTTGGCACATTACTGCATGATGGTAGAATAACTGGCAAAGGTGTGGAACTTCCCCATGCGGACTCTGCCAAGAATCCTACCACTACAAGATACATACATAGATACAGGTTCTGTTCCTTGACAGAATAACATCTGACACAAAGCAAACAAAAATAATCAAATAATAATAAATAACATTGGTGGGCAAACTTTACATGTTCCTGAATGTAAAAAGCTGTCTGCTGTCCCGTGCGCATGACGATCTTCGTTCAGTTGACGTATACCTCGTCAGTTCCACAAGAACTAACGAACTGCGGAGCGGCGAATGAAGGAACTAGGTCGCGTAGTTCGTCAGTGGGAGCGCTCTTTCGACCTAGGTCGTTCGCGAACTGTACAAGACTAGTCGTCAATCCCTTTTGGGCTCTAGCTACCGAAAGGCTTACGGCAGTGCACCCTCACTCGCTCAAGGTCGCGCGGTTTTAGCCTACCGCTAGACCGTTCTTTCCAGGGTGTCTACCGCCTAACGAAAACCGCTTTGACGCTTTGATATTGCTGTCTCTTTTCTTCTCGCTTGAAATGAAAGAGACGGCAATGCCAAGGCGTCAAAGCGTTATTCGTTAGGCGGTAGAAGCGCTGGAAACAAGTGACAGTCGGTTGTCGGATGCACGGCTGAGCGCTCGCGCAAAACGTTTCCCGCGCATATTGTTATTAGATATGTCGTAAACCCTCCGCGCTAGACAGGGACAGAGTTACGCGTTAGAAAGAGCGCAAATGTATATTTGAAAATCGCGACAGGTATTGCGAGCTGAATTGAACTTTGTTGTGTCCCAGCAATAGTCGCTATTTATACAATTGTTTTTGGTAAGTGTGGCTTCTGTACTAATATTTATTCTGTGCTTACGGCTTCACGTATGATTTCAAGTACTCTGTCATGGCGCTGTGAGTAATGACCCCTATTAAGGAGCACCTTGCACCCCACCACTATGTGCCTTGCTGTACATATCGCCTCACCACAAGTATAGCAAAGGCAGGAGACCAGTCATATAGCATGGTGCGCCACTTCAGAGCTAATGGGATACAAAATTCACCTATGGTTAACTTCACTCACTTTGCATCACAATCAAACTTAGGTACTTCATTTATAAAATTTAATAAGTATCATAATAGCCTTTTACCTAATTTCGCAAAATTTCTAAAACATGTCCCACTGTTACTGCACCTTGAATTAATTCCAGCTGGGCTTCTTCTTAACTTTCTGGATAAGTTCGTCCTTTAAAATAGTTTAGTTGGCTCTTTTACTTTTTATTGCATTTGCCTGTTTTATGTCATTTTTAAAATAATGTAATGAAGCGTCTTGCTTCAAAATGTGCAACAAGTGCATCATATTTGGGTTCTTTTTACCCAACGAGTCACAGTGTGACTCGTTGGGATTTTTTTTCCCAACGAGTCACACCAGCGTAACAGTGTGACTCGATGGGAATGTAAACTAGTAGAGAAAGTTGCAACGAGTAACAGTGTGACTCGTTGGGAAAAAAAATTCCCAACGAGTCACAGTGTGACTCGTTTGGTGTGACTCGTTGGGAACCCACCAGATAATGTCACACACTTAAAAAATTATTGAAAACATTCCTTCAAATAGCTGTTAAAATGAGAAACATCTATGTAACTTGTAAATATTTTTCATTTTGACTGTTTTAAAAAATAAAACGATTTAATTATATAAATAACTGTTTTGTTTTATTCATTACTTTTAACAATCAACATTAAAAAATAATTTCTATTTACACTGAGGTGGTATCATTTACATGAAAAATATCAGAATATCACTTATTTCATAAATCAATAATACAGTAAGAGTTTCGATAGTCCATACCTCGGTTAATCCCTCAACTTTGATATAATCTGAATCTGCGAATTGCAGACTACAACCTGTGTTTCAAATTTCATTCCAATCTGTTAAGCCGTTCCGGCGTGACAAACGTCCATTGGATGGATTTGGGTGTCATCCAAATATGAAGCATATTTACAGTATTAGTAAGTAGTACTATACATATTTCTTTTCATAAAATTGTTGTGTTTTTCTGTGCCATACTCCAATCCAAACGTTCAATGATTCCAAAGAGATTGGATATCTTAAGCTTTGGTCTGGTGATCATGACACACAACGCTGCGGTGTGCGCCGCAACGCAGCGTCACGACGCAGCATTTAGCGTCCCTGCGAAGAGGTGGTCAGTTGATTTTGCCGCAGCTACCAAGGTAGACGTGAACATGACCAATTTTTCTGTAATTTTTTATCAAACTTGTAAATTTCTATCAAACTTTTATGTTTTTTGTCTTTATTTTTATATAAAGAAGGATAGTTGCGAACTAATTCTATTAAATTGTCTTCGAAAAATTCCATTTTGGCCCGTGACGCACACCGCACACCGCAGCGTTGAACCGAGAATGACGCCGCGCTGTGCGGGAGTACACCTCCCCACTTCACCGCGCTTGCCCCTCGCCGCTGACGCATACTCGACGTTTTTCATATGATTGAGTGTCCGGCAACACATACCGCATACTGCAGCGTTGTGCGTCATGATCACCAGACCAAAGCTTTAAGTTCGGATTATCGAAACTCTAGTAGTAATAACACATCTTAAAAAAAAAAATTTTTTCGTTTATTGAAGACAACCAACTTCGTTATTGTATTTCCAATTGTGTAGCTCTTACAAGACTTGGAATGTACCCACTCATAAATTAATCAACTTTATCATTGTACCTGCAATTATTTTGCAAAACTTTACAAGCTCTTCGGAAGCCAACAGGCACAGTAGACGAAGCAAAGCACCACAGTATTTTGTGTTGACTTTCTCATATTTCTTTAACATTTATTTTAAACCCGTTCTGGCTTCGTTTGGGTAATGTCACGTAAAAAATGAATAGTTATAATTAATCGAAATAAAAACTATTATCCTATCTCTCAATAAATGTGAACTCTCATGAATATCGGTTGAATTGGTGAAGAGTTCACAGGGAACAAACATTACGACACTAGATTTTTATACAATAAGATTAAGATATGTGGGCTGTTGTAATTTTCTACAGAAATGGGACTAACAAAGAACTAAAGGTGTTTATAGGAAATTTACGATTTTTTTTCTTGCCAAATTAGTCATTCAAAACGCACAAAAATAGAACAGAAACGAGGTATTTTTTTATAGTACAGAGTGCCGAGACAAGCAGGACATGTGCCTGATGGTAAGCAACATGCTCGCCCATAACAGCACAGTATTGCCTCGTGCTTAATTTCCTTGATCTCATAAAGTTTGCCTCCCAACCGTACAAGTAATTCAGTCGACCATAGAGAATGATTCGAAGCTCCTGAGCCAAGGTTGTATGTGGAACGATGGCGGCGTGTCTTCCGGAGACGATTGGAGTGTACCCGCCAGCTCCGACAACATTGTCACTGAAACAGTATAAGGCTTATGTTGGCTAAATTAAGGGACTGAATTCAGAAGTTACAAGTAATCAAAACATATTATACTCGTATAATGCTTGACAGTTTTCTGTACAATAATTTATTATAATACAGTAAAAAGTAGTCATTTCAAACTTTGAAAATGTATACAATTTGTATGCTCTTTCTTTTAATTGACGTGTAAATTGTACATTTAAGGCCGGGTCACACAGAGGCGATCCGGTAGCGATAGCGATCCGATACCGAGTATGGGATCGCGCCCGCTTGCTGTGTGTCAGGTTGCATACAAATTCGAACATTACAAAAAATCCCGTCTCGCTATCGCTATCGGATCGCCTCTGTGTGACCCGGCTTTTATGAATAAAGTACTTTGACTTGAATCCCCGCTTCTGAATTTAGTATGATACTGAATACTATTGTTTCACTTCACAGTATTCAGTAGCAACTAAATCTAGCCAAGTGTAAACCTTTAATATAGACTCACTGACTTATACAGGGTTATTGGTAACCAGCCTGCATCCTTTTAAGGTGTTAAGTACATTAAATACGACTACTTTTGTTCTAGCTATAGTTTTAAAAAATTCGTATATTTTTTTCCCAATACAAAATGAAAAAAAAGTGTCTTTACCCGGTCTAAAAGCAACAATCTTGGTAACAATTCGCACTAAGAGCGCGCGCGTCTTTGAACGCTCGACAAATGATGTGCCGAAGTTAATAAACATTAAACAGACGCTAAACAGTGCTAGAGAGCACAACAAACACTACATTTTGACGTGATAACGTCTTATAATTCGATGAAGCCGGCTGCACGCCCACAAAACATGACGTCATGTACCGTTACCGCGTTACCGTCGGTCGTTACCTCGCCGCATGTTTGTTACAGTTGTATTAATAAAGCCACATAAAAGCGCACGAGCGAAGACAAACCTAAGTGTGTATGTCAAAAAAAAAAAAAAAACAGAAACTGTGGTCGCCGTTGCCGAAATCGGCATGGATATATATATACAGTTGTATTAATTATTTCGACCAGTAGTTCAAGCGGGGATGTAGCTCAGTGGTAGAGTGTTCGCTTTGCATGTGAAATGCCCCGGGTTCGATCCCCGGCATCTAAAAGCTTTTTTGCATTGTTTTGATTGAAAATGACTAAATTCTACTGTTTACTTTTTACATACAAATGAAATTAAAATTTTCTTTTGAAAAATGCTACCATTCCATCAGTATTTTCTTAAGACGTTGTCACGTTCTATCGTCAGTAAACCGACTTTACAGACAAACATTTTTTTTGTGATATGTATTGAGTTTTAACAAAAGTTATTTGTTTAGATATACAAACCCGTAAACTGATGCAGGCTGATTGCCAGTGACCATGTATAACTTACTCTTAGGATAGACTTACAAATAAAACAGAGCTGGCACCTATTTTTGAGTAGGTATTTCAGGCAAGGTGAATACTTGTCACATGCCTCTCTTATCATTCTATAATACAGAGCTGCAGACCTGGTTGGTGAGTAGCGGCAGTGCATCATCACTCGCTCAAGGTCGCGCGGTTTTAGCCTACAGCTAGACCGTGCCTCCCAGGGGACAAGTGCCAGTCGGTTGTCGGACGCACGGCTGAGCGCTCGCGCAAAACGTTTCCCGCGCATATTGTTATTAGATATGTCGTAAACCCTCCGCGCTAGACAGGGACAGAGTTACGCGTTAGAAGAGAGAGTTGAAAATCGCGACAGATATTGAGCGCTAATGCGAGCTGAATCGAACTTTGTTGTGTCCCAGCAAGAGTCGCTATGTATATAATTGTTTTTGGTAAGTGAGGCTTCTGTACTAATATTTATTCTGTGGTAGCGGGGCTTACTGAATCCATACATTTTTTTAACAGTCCCCTCCATAAAACGTGGAAGGCATATCATAATTTATTTTACCATTATAATTTATTCTATTATTATTATTGTGTTGCTAAATATATGTTTGTAATTTTTAAATTTGATTAATTAATGGATGTAAATCTGGAAAATAAACTATTTAATTTCATTTAAATATAATAGAAATCATGAAAAAAGAGAAGCCTATAGCCAGCAGTGGGATAAGAAAGGCTGTGGATGACGATGAACAAGTTTTCAGCGTGCCTAAAACACCTACCCAAAATTTTGTGCCCGTTCTCGGAATAAAAGGGAAATGTTTCCAGATAAATTACAGGTCAGAAATAAAAGAAGTATTTTCTTTGGTACACTCTAGTTTCCTCACAGTGTTAACCTTTAGCATTAAAAATTAAAACCATGATGAAGTAAGACATTCTAGGCCCTAGGCTACCACGGGCTCGTCAAGTGAAGGCAGACGTCGTAACGTCGTTCTTCTATCGGACTTCTCGTAGCTCGAAGAAGCAGCACCGTTTCATGATTGATATTCCATAGACTCGGACGAACCATAGATTTGACTCTACTTTTGTGATAAGGACGTCTAGGCTGAGGAATGAGTTGCCATAGTGGGTTTTTTCCTGATCCTAATCTTGGTGTCTTCAAATGGAGAGTGAATCGGTTTCTTCTAGGTAAACACGCTCCGTCGTAGATCGCATCATCGCTTAACATCAGACAAGATGTCAAGTGCAAACCTATAAAAGTGTAATCGGTAAAGTGTAATCTTCCAAGAGGTATGTAATCGGTAAGGTGTTAATAATTAGTTATGTTCTGTGTCCATGGATATAAATCACTTTATATTTTAATGATCATTTGTTCATACCGAATTCACAAGAAATGTATTATGTAACTACCCACATTACCACATTTAAAACATATACCAGCACTACTATCTACACAGAATGGGAGTGTCAATTGTATGTTGACACTATTAAATTTAGTCCCATCGCAATTCGCAACTTCAAGTGCGAGACAAGACTTGCCTCGTGGGTTAGTGGGGAGTAGCTCGGCCTGCGAAGCCGAGGGCCGTGGGTTCGATTCCCACCCAGTTCAAATATTTGCACTGTGTCTGGGTGTTTCTATGTATAATAAGTATGTATTTAAAACTATACTATATAAGTATTATATCAGCTTTATTATTATATATTATATCAGTGGCCGCCATAGTACAAGCTTTTCTTAGTTTGAGGTCAGATGGCGCCGTGTGCGATGTCCACCCATATTTATTAATTTCTTAACAAAATCACTAAAACTGAGCTAGGTGTTATTCATTAGCGCTTAACAATTCATATTGGGTATAATCATTATTTAGATATTCTGAAATCTTATAGATTGATTTCGACAAAAGTAACTTTTTGACATTGGCACGAAATTTGCTTTCAGTTTCTATGTGTTGGATATTGCTTGGAAGTTTATTATATAGTTTCTGTCCCATCACTTTTGGTAATTTTCCAATCATAGTCAACCGATGGTGTATTGGTAATAAAACGTTACTGTTCTTGCAACTTCTAATTTTCAGTTTACTACTATGCTTTTTATATTCACTAAAATTAGCGCGGACATACTTCAACACTTCAAAAATGTAAACAGAAACTGACGTCATTATCCCTAAACTTACGAAGTGCTCCCTGCACGACTCCCTCCATTTACTCTTTGTAAGTACTCTGACAGCACGCTTTTGCATCTTTAAGATACGCTCGTAATTAGTCGAAGAGCCCCAAATGAGTATACCATATGACATTATGGAGTGAACGTATGAAAAATATACCTCTTTTAGCTGTTCTTCTGAAGTGAAAGGTCTCAGCTGTTTGAGAGCATATATTCCCTTGGACATTTTTGCACATGTGACGTTTATATGCTCTTTCCAAGTTAGTGCAGCGTCTAACTCAAAACCTAAAAGTTTTGCTGTGTTAACACTTTGTAGATTTTCATTATTATCCATTGGAATCTGCAAAGTTGTTTGTAAAGGGGACACAGCATTAAAACATATCACATTCGTTTTATTGGTATTTAGCTTCATACCATTCATTACAAACCACTTGTTTAAGCTTTTCATTATTTTTCTTATACTTTCTAATAGCTTTTCTATAGAATCAGCGGCTACAATAATAGTAGTATCGTCAGCATACTGCACTATGTCTCCCCCGATGTCCAAGTGAGCCATATCATTCATAAATGTAATAAACATGACGTTACCGAAAGACGAACCCTGCGGAATACCAATGCTAAGCCTTTTTGCTTCTGATCTAATAGGCTTGCCATTTATTTTAACTTCAACAGATTGTTGTCTATCCGTTAAAAATGACTCAATAAGGTCTTTTATTTCATTTTTGATACCGTATACTTCTAGCTTTGCCATAAGTAATCTGTGATCTACTGAATCAAAGGCCTTGGATAAATCTAATAGTATAACGGCTACACGTTGTTTACGTTCAAGACCTTCGCCTATTTTCTCTACTATTCTAAGACATGCCGATGTAGTCGATTTTCCAGCTCTGTATGCAAACTGACAATTTGAAAGCGCCGCATTTTCATTTAAATGTTTCATAATGCCCTCTGATAATATACTTTCTATCAACTTTGATATGGTAGGTACAATAGTTATCGGTCTGTAATTGTGTACATTAGTAATTTCACCCTTACCTTTATAAAGTGGTGTTAAACGTGACATCTTCAGTTCTTTGGGATATGTCTTGGATTTCAGAATGTTATTTATTATATATGTTAGATGAAAACAAATGAATGGCAAAATTTTAAATAAAAAGCTTCCGCTAATATCAAAAATGTCTTTAGTGTCCGAATTACGAATCTTATTACTCGCTATTTTTATGAGTTCGTCCGGGTAAATTTGTTGTATTTCAAAAACTGGCAATTCTTACTATAGTAAGTTATAGTAGTTAGTAGTAAGGTTACTAAGGTTAAGTCTTACTATAGTAAGTTATAGTAAGTTAGTAGTAAGGCTGGTCTAGTAAGTTACGGCTGGTCTAGTCGGGAGAAAGGCGACTGCCGATCCGGAGACCCCGGGTTCAAACCCCACACGCACCACTGTCTTTTCGAAGTCATGTGCGTAATACCGCTAACTTAAAACGGTGAAGGAAAACATCGTGAGGAAACCGACATGTACCTAGAATCTTTCGAAGTCATGTGTCATCCACCAACCCGCACTGGGCCAGCGTGGTGGATTATGGCCTTAACTCTCTCCTTGCGAGAGAAGACCCCGAGTCCCAGCAGTGGGAACGTTTAGTGGGCTGTTGATGTTGATGTTGACTTATTATACATAGAAACACCCAGCCACATTGCAAACATTTGAATTCATCACACATATATTTGCACTGGGTGGGAATCGAACCCACGACCCTCGGCTTCGCAAGGAGAGCTGCTACCAACTAAGCCACGAGGCCAGTCATAATAAAGTGTACGCACCGTATATGTCGGGGTGTGGTGAGCCCCGCATGAGGTCGCAGAACTGCAGCAGCAGCCCCTCGGCGGCGCCGAGCGGAGCCCCGAGCTCCACGCGGAGCCCCAGCGCGTGCAGCGCCGCCAGCCCGCAGCGGCAGACCGCCAGCGCAGCCCCGCGCTCCGCTGACGACCACACACGAGGATACATCACCGAAACATCCGAAATACCCACATATTAATATGATAAAACTAGCTGACCCTGCGCACGTTCTTACGCACCCGTTCGAAAATTAGTCACTTTAGGGTTTAATACTTTTTAGGGTTCCGTACTCAAAGGGTGAAAACGGGACCCTATTACTGACTTCGTTGTCCGTCCGTCTGTTACTAGCCCGCCACTCTATAGACCTACTAAAAAAAGATATATGTATATTTACCTATTCAGTAAATAATAAAGCACTCACCATTCACATAATTTTGACTATTTTGCAACATGACAGCGCATATCCGCAGCGCGTAGACCATCACTTGAACTAATACCAGTTGGCAGTCACATCTGGAAGCAAAATAACAAAATAGAAAATTTTGAGTAATCCCTGACCATGTTAGATTTGAAATTTGTCATAATGTATATTATCTAGTTAAGACTAATCAAGCCCTTTCATATTGAGGGATCTATGAAAAAATATATTATAGGTCTCCATTTTGCGGAGGCAGCCATCTTGAATAGAAATAAACCAAACATAGCTAAGAACCACCGCAAGGAAACTGGCTTTCATATGAAAAAAATCTTATTCAAATCAGTCCATCCATGGAGGGCTTCGATGCAGAGAGACACACAGAGACAGACAGACATGGAACTCCCGCTCTCGTTTCGATTGGGGCTTAAAAAGGGTAGAGTTACCTGGACTTGTCGAGGACAAAGCCGTCGTTTCCCCGACTGAGGTTGCAGTACAGCATGATCAGTTCGCGTGCGGTCTCCACGGCTCGCTGCGTCAGACCCTGGCTCTCTACACACTTCAAGCTCGCTTCTATCTGCTTCAGCAGAATTTGGACGTGGCAGTTTTCTGGAAATAATGATTTTATCATTTTAAATTGTCGATTCATCTCAAAAACATACAAACAATAAAATTAATATGTGGATTTAAAACATCAGGAAAACTGATTGCGATTTTAAAAAACACTAGATATTTTATGGTGGTGGCCATCTTGTATTTGAAATTTCTCATAGTGTAAAAGTATTCAACTAGTCAAGCTCTTTCATTCTATACCCATATTGAGGGAGTTGTGTAGAAATATACTCACAGGCAAAATTAACCGCCCTCTTATAGTTTTCGTTAATTCGATATTTTCGATAAAATCGGTTTTGTGGGATTATTCTTAAAAACTGTTTTTTTTCAATATCTTCAATAGCCGCGTACTGATTGAGCGAGCTGCCTCGCGAGGCAAATCCTCGGTCGGTCAAGACGTGCCTCGCCCGAGCGTGCCGCGGCCCGAGCCGAGCGTTGTCGGTTTGTCGGTTGACGTGACAACGTCTTATAATTCGATGAAGCCGGCTGCACGCCCGCAAAACATGACGTCATGTGCCGTTAACGCCGTTACCTCGCCGCCGGCGTTACCTCGCTCTAAGGCGTAGTTGAAGTTGTCACGTTCATCTAACGTCAGTAACAAGACTTTACAGACAACCATTTTGTCGATGCTCAAAGGCGCCTCAGTACGTTTGCCGCACTCACTCAAGACGCTAGTGTTTTGCCTCGCTTATTCGTTGCGTCGTCAATTATAGCATCACAGACTTCAGCAACTATAACCGATATCCTTTGTTTTGATATACGAAATAGATACTGTAGACTGGTATATGAATATTAAGAATCCCTTGTGGCCAAAAATCTCAACGTCACTAATCATCTTTCCCTAGCGGATATTGCTTCTCGAAAATTTGTGTCCTTCTTGCTTATTTTGGCGTTTATGAGAGAATACACATTGTGGAATTCGATTTTACTCATTCGAGTGAATTTGTTTTCTTCGTCATCGAATCACAACTCTTCAAACAATCTGTTCCCAGCCTGTAATCTATTTTTGAACAAGAGTTTAATCCAAAAACGTTCAGTTCTGTTTTATTTTTTTTGCAAGCCTTAGAATTATTAAAAAGGCAGTGGGTAGCGACAGGTTTCCGAATGTACGGCCTCATGGTGGTCTCGGGCAAGCTACACGCACGCGCGGTCTCTATTCGACTTCAAGTTGAACTGAGCGTCGATGCTCACGGTGGCTCGGCCTTGCCGCGCGAGGCAGCCTCGGATTAGAAAACTTACAGACCGAGGCAGCCTCGCGCGGCATGCGTACTGCGACAAATGTCCGAGGCTGCCTCGCGAAGCGGCTCGCTTGGTCAGTACGCGGCTATTTGTTATTGCTTAATGATAACTTTCAATGTAGGTACCTACTACTATAAAATTTGCTTTAAAATTAACGATTTCTGCAAACTAGAGAAATACTGGGTGGGTGGTTAATGATGCCGAAGCGAGTATTATATAATTCGCCATTTTGTAACCGCGGCCATCTTAAAATATGAATCAAACATAGCTTATAACACCCCCCCTCAACTAATTCATCTTGCAACCCAAATAATCAAAATCTGTTCATCCGTTTGGGAGCTCGATGTAACAGACACACACACAATAACACTCACCTTTCCACACTTCAAATTTTAACAATAATCATAATCTTCATTGTGTATATATTATTTGGCTTTTTACAAGTCAAATATAAGTATGAAAATCAATTAACAATATCAGGTAATAACACTTACCTTTCTTATAAAGCAACACACCCTGGTCATAATCCATCTTCAAGTTCCCAGAGCTAGTCCCGGGACAGAGCTGTCTCTGGAAGTTCTCCCACCGGGACACCTCTCTAACCAGCTCCAGTATCTCGCAGGAGACCACCGGCATCGGCCGGCAGGAGATCAGCGTCCTGATGATGTCCAGGGTGAGCGGAGACGGAGTCCCGGTCAGTGTGTGGAGTGTGTGAGCGATGGATAGGAGGAGGCCGCTGTGGAGAGTTGCTGTGGACTGTAACACCAAAAGCTTAGTAATTAACTTATAGTAAAATGCAGATGAACACACAAAACATTTTAGCTTATTAACATAGTGATTATTTATTTTTAACCCCCAACCAAAAAGAGGCGTGTTATAAGTTTGACGTCGATGGCTGTCTGTCTGTGGCACCATAGAGGACAAACGGATCAACCGATTTAAATGCGTTTTTTTTATTGAAAGGTATTTTCGTTGCAGTGTTTTTAGCTATGTTTGGATAATACGAGGGTCAAACTGAAAGTTCTTAGAAAATCAAAAACTGATTACATTAGCCAGTTATTAGTTTTATTATATCTTTTCAAAATATTGTCCATTCACGTCAATACACCGCTGCATGCGATGGAACCACTGGGAAAAGCACTTTGCCCACTCGTCCTTAGGGGTCTCTTCAATGGCATCGCGATACGCAGCCACCGCTTCTTCAGCATTCATAAACCGCTTTCCTTTAAGTTTTTCTTTAATTTTTGAAAATAAATAAAAATCACAAGGCGCGAGGTCGGGGCTATACGGCGGGTGACCCAGTAATTCAACGTTTGATGTCGCCAAATAGTCGATCGTTCGCTTGGCGGTGTGCAATGAGGCGTTGTCGTGGTGAAGGAGGATCCTACTGCGAGGTCGTTTCTCTCGAACTTTTTCCAAGACAAGTGGCAAACAATTGGTAGTGTACCATTCTGCAGAAACTGTTTTTTGATCCTCTAACACAATTGTTGCGAAATGACCTATCCTTCCAAAGAACGAGGCCACCATTTTTTTCCCCGCACTTCGATCTCTCTTCACTTTAGTTGGCAACTCCTCGAAAGGAAACACCCACTGAGCAGATTGTCTTTTGGTTTCAGGATCATAACAGTAAATCCAGCTTTCGTCACCTGTTAGTATGTCGAACACAGCATTTGAGTCACCTCCGTTAAATCTTTCAATCATTTTACGGCACCAATCCACACGATGGAGTTTTTGAGCCTCAGTCAAATTATGAGGTAACCACCGGGCGCAAAGCTTCCTGACCGCTAAATGTTCGTGTAGGATTTTGTGCACTTGACTCATACCGATGCCTAAGCTTGTCCGAATCTGCTGATAGGTCACTCTTTTGTCAGTCTCTATCATACGCCGCACAACACAGATGTTATCTTCAGTCGTCGCCGTAGAAGGCCGTCCCTCACGTAAATCATCAGTGAGATTAGTGCGACCACGTTTAAACTCATTAAACCAGTTGTAAACAGTCGCACGAGATGGGGCTTCATCGTGAAAGGCCAATCGTAGTCTATCATAACTTTCTTGTTGACTTAAATGACATCGAAAGTCATAAAAAATCATTGCACGAAAATTTTCTCGTGTTAAATTCATGTTGACGTGACACAGACAATTTTCAATTTGCCGGCAAATCGTAAAACAAATGACAAATGAATGAAGTATATACTCAGTAATATTGGCAAAGAGTTCTATTTTCAAATTATAGAATTATTTTTTTATTATATTGTTTATAAGTGGCCAGTTCTAAGAACTTTCAGTTTGACCCTCGTATTGATTCAAGATGACGGCCTCCACAATATGGCGGATAAGATATTGTTTCAAAACCTCTCTCAAAATGGGTATCAAATGAAAGGGCTTGACTAGTAGAATACTAAACATTATGACCAATTCCAAATACAAGATTGCCACTATCACAAAATGGCAAACTACATTTTTTTTCAAGGTAAAAAAAAACGATCCGCTGCTCTGACACCACTAAAAAAAAATTGGACCAAACCACCGTTTAGAAGCAAGTCAAAAATAGTACTTACAGTATTATCAAGAAGGCTGCATATCCTGTACACGCACTTCATAAAGTGTCCCGCACTCTCCCCGGTCTGTTCGTAGAAGCGAAACAAATCGCAGCCACAGGGAGATTCCAGTACGTGTGACAGCAGGCCCGTCACACGGCGCGCTGGGATCTCCTGCTCTTCTTTGTATAGTGCTCTGTAATAATAATTTATTTATTTATTGAATAATAAGAGAGAGAAATCACGAATAGACCCCAAGACTTGTGACTCGGGCGTAGGTTTAAAAGGGGCCCCTTATATTGACGTACGTCAACACTCACCTTCACTACTCGTATTTCTCTCCCTGCCCAGCCAAATCCGATATGATCCTACTAGTGCAGCTTTAGATACTCGTTCTAGTATAGAACTTACTGCACTTCTGGACAATCCAAGGTCTTTAAGCAGGTTATAGAGAGATTTTGCTGGTATACCTCTCGCTCCTACTTCTACAGCGTATAAATTAACTACATAGCCATTTTTTGTTAATTCGTTTTGAAGGTCGTAATACTTATTTTGTTTCATCGCGTGGTCTTTAGGTATATTAGTTTCCCACGGTACGGTAAGTTCTACCATGACTATGCGTTTCGTAGCCCTAGAAAAAAGAAATATGTCCGGTCTGGATGACGAAACACCCACATCATCTGGGATTTTATTGTGCTTTTCATACGTGTCCATTAAAATAGTCCAATCAGGTGCTAAACCCAGGATTGAGTAAGGCTTGCTCTTGGAGTTTGAAGTTGAACCCTCTTTTACAAAGTTAATTTGTCTTTTGTTTGTCGTCAATCCCTTTTGGGCTCTAGCTACCGAAAGGCTTACGGCTTCACGTATGATTTCAAGTACTCTGTCATGGCGCTGTGAGTAATGACCCCTATTAAGGAGCACCTTGCATCCCACCAATATGTGCCTTGCTATGTTGCTATGCTTGCGATATGTACATATCGCCTCACCACAAGTATAGCAACATTTTTCAGAGGCTTTTCCCCACCTTACCAAGTTACTCTGGTCAGGAAGGGTCATTTGAAAAGCATTTAGATAAAATTTTAATAAGGCAGGAGACTAGTCATATAGCAAGGTGCGCCACTTTAGAGCTAATGGGATACAAAACTCACCTATGGTTAACCACTCACTTTGCATTTCTAAGTTCATAGCGTGCACTTACGATAATAACGAATTATCTTCGTAAGATTGCAAAGGACATTCGCAAAAGAACGAAAGTGGCCGACATATGGCCACATCGCTCGCAGAACTGACAACCGATGGGGAAGAAAGGTTCTCGAGTGGCGACCACGAACCGGAAGACGCAGTGTTGGACGGCCTCCCACTAGATGCGTGGACAGATGACCTCACAAAGGTCACTGGAAACCGCTGGTTGCAGGGTGCGCAGGACCGTTCGTTGTGGAAATCTAGGGGGGAGGCCTATGTTCAGTAGTGGACGTCTTGCGGCTGGTGATGATGATGAAGATTGCAAACACCGCTATAAGAGTACATTTGTATAACTAGCAGCGCCCCGCGGTGTTATCCGCGTAGTTACCGTTCCCGTTATTTCCGGGATAAAAAGTAGCCTATGTGTTATTCCAAACCACTATCAATCTATGTACCAAATTTCACCCAAATCCCTTCAGTAGTTTTTACGTGAAAGAGTAACAAACATCCATACTTACAAACTTTCGCGTTTATAATATTAGTAAGATAGAATATAATCTGTCGAAATATTGTTAACATGAATATTTGAATTTGTGTTTTGACTTGACCGCCATCTCGCCTTACTTTAAACGAAGACACAGAGCGGAGAGAGCGGAGCGGAGAGAGCGGAGCGGAGAAATGGTTTATTGAAGTGAGAACTTCTTTTGGCGCGCCCTACACAGAGTTTTTCGTAGGCTGTAAGTGAGCCTGATCTGTCAACTCGATGAAAAGCTCGATCGGGTGAACTCGGGAGTCGGGACCGACGAATGTACGCGCATTAGTATCGCGTTTTACGCGCTTTTGAATCTATACAAACGCAAAAATCGACATCTACGGCGCAGAATACGCGCGTTCCTGAAACGCGCGTCGTCTGGGCGTTTGCAATACGCCGTGTGCTAGGGCCCTAATGACAGACACAATGACATAACTGTTGTCTTACCCTCCTTTCAGTAAATCTTCTCTCGTGATTTCTATGAAACTAGACGTGGCTTCAATGTACTTCTCATCCATCTCTCTCTGGAACGCTGTCGTCATTCTCTGGGATATCACTTCCAATCTGTTTACAACATCCGAAAGTATGTTTTTAGCTGCGTCAAATATCTGAAAGAAAGAATTACACTTATCTACGTGTTTAACTTTACAGAGATAATAAGCAGTTTGCATGCAAAAAAAATTGGCAAATAGTGGCTTTGCGATCCTTTACATGCTTTGACATTATTTTGTCCAAATATCATTATCTCTGTCATGTCATTTAGATTGATTTACAAATATTTTGACAACATATGAGTACATCCATTAAACAATATTTTTTATCGCTCGAATATGGTCGCATCGCACCTCGGACTAAGCGGTACGGCACGTCACACTGATCGGTACGGCACCTTATACTGATCGGTACGGCACCTCACGCTGATCGGTACGGCACCTCACGCTGATCGGTACGGCACCTCACACTGATCGGTACGGCACCTCAGACTGATCAGTACGTCACCTCACACTGATCGGTACGTCACCTCACACTGATCGGTACGGCACCGCACACTGATCGGTACGGCACCGCACACTCATCGATACAGCACCTCACTCTGAGCGGTACGGCACCTCACACTGATCGTTACGGCACCTCGCACTGATCGGTACGGCACCACTGATCGACACGGCACCGCACACTGGTTGGTACGACACCGTCGGCACCTCACACTGATCGGTACGACATCTTATTATCGCTATTATTGGCTGGCCCGGCCCGCCCCGCCGTGTTCGAGGCGCCATTCGATTTCGAGGACCATAGCAGTGGGAACATAAAATAATCTGTTAATGCTGCACTTACATTAAAATAAGTCTGTTTATCTGTATTTCCATTGGCTATCTTCACAACGTCCTCATAAATATTTGCCAACTGAGTTTTTCCTTGTTTCTTTACCGGAGCACACGCAGTTGTCTGGAACGTGCTGTACACCCTACACTTGTATGGTGTGCCTGTGTGTGTGAGCTTCTCATTGTAGTCGAGCAGGGAGTGGGGCGGAGCTGTAGGCTGAAGTAGGGGGAGAAGA
Organism: Ectropis crepuscularia; assembly: GCA_963693475.1. NCBI lineage: Eukaryota > Metazoa > Arthropoda > Insecta > Lepidoptera > Geometridae > Ectropis > Ectropis crepuscularia. The sequence continues at coordinate 1,847,280 of OY856355.1, forward strand.
GATGGGAAGGAGGGGGTCTCTGAAAAATAAATGGACAAATATTTTAAGTTACAATTTTTTTGGCTCATTAGAGAAAAAATATGAAAGTAAAGTTTTACAATCTTATACCTTTAAACAAGCAATTATGGTATATATATACATATATAGAATCTGAATCTCGGAAACGGCTCGAACGATTTTTATGAAATTATATATGCAGGGGGTTTCGGGGATGATAAGTCGATCTAGCTAGGTTTCATTTTTAAGAAACGTATTTTATGGGCGTTTTTGGACAATGAAAAACTGTTACATTAGACATTAGAATGCGACGGTAAATTTCGCCGCCACGCGCGTCAGTATAATAGCTCTGGTGGGAAGTCGGGTGGTCAAAAACGGTAGATACTTGAGTTGATTTTTTTTCAAGTTAATTATTTTTTGATATTTTTTATCTTAAATTTAAGTTTTTATGAGAAAATCTATTACTGGGAGCCCTTTATCTGTAGGTATCTAAGTATACTCAGTGTTTAAACCGTGCTAAGCTAGGTCACCCCGGTACTGTACACTGACGTTAACTAGTCAATATTTTAGTTAGCATTGTAACTTCAGGTTAATACTCCTTATGGTCACAATATTATCCATTATGGTTATAGTTAAGACTTCGGATCAGGAATAATAATAAGAAGAAGTATTCACTCCTTGTGTGTACATAAGTACACTTGAGTACTCTTGATGAGGTAATGCTTCTATATGGCTCTAGCATCACATCTACAATTGCCGTAGATTTGAGGATAGACCCACATAGAACCATTACTTAACATGAGTTTAACATGAGTTGAACAACTAATGATAAGAGAAGATAGCTAATGAGAAGACTTACCAGCTGACTATTATTTTTATCATTGTATAAATTCAGACCAATAGGAACTATATTGCCAGACATATTGCACTCCTCTAGAAAAAAAGGCCAGTTTGTATGGGTCAACTTTACAAATGTTTTGTATCACCTATCTTACCTACAAACAACAATAAAGATTTTTGTATATGTATTTTCATATCTGAATTCAAGAAAAACTTAAACAAACATTACTAACTATTATTTTACTTTTTAACTATTATTTTAAGCATATTTAATTTTGAGTAATATTTTTTGATGTAACTGTGACTTGTTTATTTTAATTAAATTTAAATTATTTTTTACAAATGTCAGGTCAGCACGTGTGCTACCTGACATTTGTACGCCTAACCGGCACAGCGTGATATTGCAACACAATTTATCATAACATCTATGTGCACATCTTGTACAAAACTCACTCATGTTGTTTGGAAATAAATATATCTTAATCTTTACAATTATTTTGGAGCCCATTCTGTTGTTGTTGTTTTATTATATGAATGTTTACCTGTCCTATAAGTGTTAATAAGATCCATAATGTGTGCTTTATCATCAGTTTGCACTGAATTTGATGATGTTCTAACCTTCCTTTGTGTTAGGGAATCATTCTGCATGAAACTATTGTTTGCTCTGAAAATACACAAAGAAAAAGTCAAAATGGCACCAAAAGTTATTTTTAGTACATTTAAACAAGTCAGGCATAATATTTTTGGAAAATTATATGACAATAATGACTTTTGTTTTAAATACACATTGGAAGATAGAATAAACAATTAAAATTAGGTAGATATACCAAGGTCATGATCATAATAATTTCAAATTGGATAGAGACGAGACGAGACGTACTTCTTAGCATTCCATGGATACACCCCATGAGTGAATATGTTGGAGAAATAGGTAGGTTTATAAGTTTAGTGTTACATGTATGTAAAGAATATAGGTAATCATAGCTCATGATTATGGAGAACACATCAGAAAAATAGAAAATGTAAATGAATACTTAAAGTTTTACCTGCATGAGATATCATTATTGGAGACAGTAACTTGAGTTAATTTTACTTTATTGGATTCCAGTTTTTTGCATCTCTCCTTTATACTTATTATTTCAAGATTCTGAAAAATGTTGAAGTTATTGTGTGGCTCTCGGGAATATACAGCAATATTTCATTAGTTAAACTCAGTATAAATACAAGATAATTCAAAATAGAATAAAACTATACCTTGAAATCTAATTGTGTCTTCAAATCATGCATCTGGTTGTTAGCAGTTGCTAATTTGTCTGTCCATTCCATCTGTACTTTCTCTTGAGCCTTAATCTTTTCCAACCTGGCATTGTCCACCGACACCTGAGAAGTTTTCAGCTGCGTCCGCAGTATAGAAGCCTCTCCTTCTTTTGTCACACATTTCTCTAGTAATTTTCCATTCTCAGACTTCAATTTCGCATTTTCCTCTTGCAACTGTAAGAGCTGCCGGTAAATGTAGTCAGAATCTTGACCTTTGAACACATTGTCATTGAATATCAAGTCATCTGATAGGTTCACAGGTTCATTTGCTTTTGACATAGCATTGGCTGTAATACCAGGCAAGGGTGAGGATATTCTGTTACATTTTTCACGGAGGTTGGTTGCTATGGCTGTGGGGGGGTTGAATGAGGGTTTCTTGAAAGAAAAATCAGTTTTCGATGTGCTCGGACCAGCAGAGGAATATCGTTGAGTGCTGGTGGTCCCAGGTTGCATGCATATGCTGTAGTCAGGTAAGAGGCTGATGTCGTTGGCATTGTAACTAGCTTCGCAGGCCTGGCTGGCCAGGAGAAGGATTTCGTCGTCATTGTCATCACCCCAGGTGTCTACTTCAGCCGGTTCTGTAAAATATATTGATAGTTCTAACCTAGGAACCGTTAAATTTAAATAGTGTAATGAGGAAAAATCAGAGCTACTTCTTGAGAGTATAAAACAGATAGATTCTAGAGAGATATAAAACAGATTCAATAGACTCTATTTACCTTTGTTTTGACTCAAAGGGAAATTGTGATCAGATATGCTAATATCGAGTTTAGCTCTTTTTCTATCTCCTAGATGCTGAGGGAATGATCTTTTAGACATTATAAGAGTATTTCGACGTAAAAAAATAAACTAACGTAACTAAAATTCATAAAATATTAGCTAAAACCAGTATGTATTATCTATTCTATGCTAAAACATAAAACATTGAACTATTCAATTTTCAGCGGCGACGTTCAAGATTCGACAACTGAATTGACAAATTTATTAATTTGACATTGATAATAACATAACACCATAAAAAAAAAGTTGTCTTTGTACCTTTAGTGTGGACCTCAACATGCACGCATCGGAAATTTCCGATTTTTTTAATGTGACAGCAGGAAATGACATTGACGGCTTAAATGTTTTTAATTTACTTTCGTTCTACTTTCTCTCTGGTTTAGTTCTTCTTGAAATACTGTTGCCGGTGGTTGTGTATCATGTCTGATCTTTTTAAACTTGGTGATTTAGTTTGGTATGTATTGAAAAATAGTGTTAAAAGTTACTAATAAAGTCTAGCAAAGAATTTAAAAAATAATAACTTTGGTTGTGTTTGTTACAGGGCTAAAATGAAGGGTTTCAGCCCATGGCCCGGCCGGGTAAGACGCTTCTTATTTCTTTTACTGTCGTAAAAACGATAAAGATACGGTTACTTTCAACTGTTTATTGAAGTTTTCGTGAATAGATCATTTTCAGGGTATAGAATCAAAATATTTGTCTGTGTGTTGTTTAGACAAACTGGGCGGGAAAAGTCTTTTAATTACGCGTCTCGATGTTGATGACGCCAAGTAAAACCAGCTAGCATCATCAAAATTCATCACTATCTACAGAAAAAGGTTCTGTAACCTTTAGTAGGGTCATAGAGTCTCATCTCGCATTTATTTAGAAGTTCAAACTAAGATAAAAATAGCATCAAAATAATAACCTAATTGGTGATAATGACTATTTTCAGGTTGCGGTACCTACTCCTGAATTAAAGCTGCCTAAGAAGGCACAGAATGTACAATGCATCTACTTTTTTGGGACCAACAACTAGTAAGTAATGTACTCCTATAAATGAGCTAGTAGTACTGCAAGGTATGTTTCCCGGTATTTATTGTAAGCAAAACAAATGTCTGTGGAATTAGGCCTTATTTATTAAGATGATGATCAGCAGTAGAACTGTTGAAAAGGCCTGTGTTACAGGTAAGAGTTGGAAATAAAATAAGTATAGTGGCTAAGGCAGTTATGATGAGAGTTATTTTTAATTCTCTGATTCCGCTTGAGAAAGAGATTGTCTTTTGTAAAATTGTGTGATTTTTTTTATTAACTTTAATCTATCTGTAGAAATATTGTTTTTGCCTTTAGTTCCCAGTCCCAGTTTAGGTCCCAGTTAGAAAGAATAAATAGTATAAGTTTCAACATTATAGTAGATGTATCTTCTTCATAAGGAAATGCATAATAAAATAGTAAAAGTTCAGGTGACAAGCTCAGTGCAGTGCTTGTAAGTTCCAGAACTAACTGAGCACTGTGCTGTGGGGAGCATCATTACCATCATGTTGCTTACCATGTCAGGACATCAGCTCATCTTTCCACTCTTAAAAATAAAGAAAAATCATATTTTTGACCACATAAAGTTATTATAGATTTTTATGTGAAATTTTCATAAAATATTTAATCATCAGTTAATAATATTTAACTAAACTAGGTACCTCATTAAATAATTCGTGAATCTCATTGACTAATTGATAAAATTTGATTTGTTAATTGAGTCATTAAATAATGAAAAGGGATAATTTTTAATTGTTTGGCTGTATAATAATTTTTATTTTGGCTTTCTGTGTGCTGTGGTTTATACTGTAAGCAAAGACAGCAACTAAATTAAAAAAAAGTGTGTGTACTTATGGACAAACGCAAGAAGTTATACCTTGGTTTTTTGAAATATCACTGACTCTAATGATGATCTAATCCCCCTTCTGCACTAGCACAAAGTAGGCTAGGCAGTAGTGTCCACTTGAGGCTACCACGTCCACGTGTCAACTTGAGGCTACCACGTCCACATGTACACTTCTGCCTTTGCACCTCATTGCTATATCCACCACTCTTTCCAGTCTCCGGTCAACGCTATTTGTAGTTTCCAAGGCAAGTTTCAGACCCCTACTATGGTTTGGAGAAGGTTTGGATGGAGTGTTGATTTCAATGGATGCATTCAAGCTTCTAATCAATATTCAGGGTGCCTCGAACAAGCCTATGATCGCTTCCGGTAACAAACCTAGAGATACTGAGGCATTCCTGAATTTACGCCGCTTGTCTGCTATGATGAAGTCAATTTCATTTTTCGTCCGTCCGTTGGGGCTTTGCCAAGGGGCTTCCATCTCCTCTAATGCTGTTTCTTGGAGAATTGGAGAACAAATTCATCAGAAACAGGCTTGCTTTTCGGGGATGTCGACCAACACATGGCCTCTGACATTTCTTCTTCCCAAACCATATGGTCCAACAGAAATATTGCAATGGTCAACTGCAAACGAAAATGAGCTTCCTGTAGAAGATTTTTAAAGAAAGTCTGTTATTTATGTCTGATTTCAAGTATGAGGTTAAATTTAGATATATGATGTAATAAGATTTGCTAAAGTAGTAGAGCTTTTTTCTTTAAATTTGGTATGTGCAAAACTAAATTTCAAAAAGGGCACATCTCAAAAATATTCAATCTCTAAGAAGGTATGTAAAATAACATTTTACAACCAAAGTTTCTGTAATTTTCTGTAGCTAATTGAACCTAAATTGTACTTCAACATATTTTTTAAATTACTTTTATTAATACTACATTAGCAAATAAATAGTTATTTTTCTTTCAGGAACATTTTACATTTTTAGACATGTGCCCTTTTCGAAATTGCATATTCAATTGAACTCGCAACACTGTTACATATAAGCATTTGTGCACCTAATACACAAATATTGTGTTTGTACATCCATACTAATATTATAAAGCTGAAGAGTTTGTTTATTTGAATGTGCTAATCTCAGTAACTACTGGACCGATTTCAAAAGTTCTTTCACTGCTCACATGTTTCACATGTGATCCATGAGTGCTATAAGCTATATAAGTACTACGGGCGAAGCTGGGGCGGACCGCTAGTACCTACGTAATAACTATTTGTTTTCATGCTGTCAGCTTTCTTTGAGTGCCACAGCTTTTCCTATGTTCATAATGATCCCACAGCATTATATCATAATTATGTTCACAGAAAAAGCCAAACAATTTAGTGGGATTTCAACATATATTGCCAAAAATATAAAAAAAAATATTTGAGGCAATTTGATGACTAAAAAAGAACAAAATTAAAATGTTTGATTTACCCCCAACCACCTTGGGTTTGAAATTTGTAGAGTATTCTACTAGTCAAGCCCCTTCATTTGATAACCACATTGAGGGAGTTGTGAAAAAAAAACCCGCCGTTTTGTGGTGTGGTCTTGGAATTGAAATTTATTAAACTATATAATTCTAATAGTCCCTAATAAAAGTTGTAACAATCCCTTTCATTTGATACCCATACTACTGAACGAAGTAATGCAAAAATAATTTATCCGCCATTTGTGGAGTCGGTCATCTTGAACATCTCGATGCATCTATGCGCGTACTTGCGGGAGTGAAGATCTGCATCATCGTGCGGGTTTTTCACGCACTCACGCTCATTGTTGCGTTTTGTGGATTCCCGGCGCCTTTGACTCATTTTATTCAAACACACAAAAAGCCCGTAATCACGCACTGCGGGACTCGGTGTGCCATATCATAACCGCATCCACGCGTGGGGGAGTGTTGTTCTCCGTTCTGTCCGTTATTTGCATAAACGCTCGTGGATGGATTTTCAGTGTGTTGTACTGTGCGTGTTTTCTATTCAAACGGAGATACTTACATACAACGATGGAACACGCATTCACGCATTTCGCTACCTTGTACGCAGTGTGATGATCGCCTAAGAACCACCGCAAAGAAACTGGCATTAAATTTTTTTTACCGAAATTATCCAATTTTTGGTCACTGACACGCACGAGTTTTGTAGTATTCGTATCATATTGTAGTATTTACATGTTATTCATGGTCAAGGTTTAGTTAATTATTTTCAAGTTTTATTTAAAGTTATTGTTAAATTAATACTATAACAGCAATAAAGGCTTATATTATACTAGCGGCCCATTCCGGCTGCGCTCGGATATTGTCATTTAAAGAATATTAATCGAAATAATAACTATCCTATCTCTCAAGTTGGACCAGACTGCTCGCGGTGTGCCAATGTAATTTAAAATCGGTTAAGTAGTTTAGGAATCCATCACGGACAAACATCGTGACAGGAGATTTATATATATTAAGATTATCATGGTCAAGGTCACGACCACCCAGCCGTGACTCCCGCCTACCCTCAAGTTACTTAAAAAAACAAAAGGAATAATCACTTGCATTTCTTTAGTTACGTGTCGATCGCTGTCAAGGTTGTCAGAGTTGATGATATCGTAGTGTGTGCGGTAAAAATACTAGTGAAACGTTACAGGTGTAGTGATCTTTTTTTGGGAGTAAAATAAAACGCCGTGTTTCTTTTGGTGAATCGGACACTGCACAAGTTTTAAAACGAAGTGAGGGGACTGGTGTGTGTGTATGCCTGGTTGAAAGAGCGTATGACTGTATCGATCATGATGGTGGAAATTATTTGGAACGATGACTAAATAACTAAGTACAAATTGTTTAATAAATTAGTAATTGTTGTAAGTAGCTGTTTACAACTTTTTGCATATTTATGCCAAAACACGTTATTTTTTAACCCTATCAAGCGAGTAAAGAATAAACTTACTAAACTAAATGTAATTGTGCCGGTCCAGGCCCATGAAATTATGAAGGAAAAGTATTAGATAATTTGAAATTATAAAATGTAGGTAGTTTTGCAAGACAGGCGTGCGCGGTTGTACCCGGGCGAAAAGCCGTCGCAGGTAGGCCAGAACAGAGTGAGAGAGATGCAAATAGCTGCGCAAAAGAGAATACTGCGACGTCATTTTTAGGGTTCCGTAAAACGTAAAAACGGAACCCTTATAGATTCGTCATGTCTGTCTGTCTGTCTGTCTGTCTGTCTGTCCGTCCGTATGTCACATCCACTTTTTGCCGAAACTATGAGAACTACACTGTTGAAACTTGGTCAGTAGATGTATTCTGTGAACCGCATTAAGATTTGAACAGAAAAATTGAAAAAAAAGAAAAATTAAGGTTGCCCCCCATACTGAGAACTGAATCTCAAAAATTTTTTTTTCATCAAACCTACACGTGTAGTGTGTCTATCGATAGGTCTTTAAAAATGATGTTGAGGTTTCTAATATAATTTTTGTCTACACTGAATAATTTGCGAGAGAGACACTTCCAAAGTGGTAAAATGTGTGTCCCCCCCTCTAACTTCTAAAGTAAGAGAATGAAAAGTCTAAAAAAAATATACGATGTACATTACCATGTAAACTACCAACGAAAATTAGTTTGAACTCGATCTGATGAGTAGTTTTTTTTAGTACGTCATAAATACACTATTATTGAAACTTCGATCAAAGTTACAACGCACTACAAGAACTATGTGTACTATGTATATTATGTTACTTGCTGCAACGGAACCCTTCATGAGCGAGTCCAACTCGCACTTGACCACTTTATTCATTGATATTAACGTCGTAGTGTTTTGTTTATATGACCTTTGTCAATGGCAAATGTCTTTATGGTCAATTGGTCATATTTGTAAATATGACCAATTGACCATACTTTTAGGCAAGATTTTTGTAAATTTCAACTAGTCACAGATTCTTTAATATTGAGTTTAAGTTTACTTATTGCACAGTTACAATATGCTGTGTTGTCTACATAGCCTGTTAAAATTTTGCTAATTCAAAAAAAATAACGGTGTATTGAATTTGAATCTCGGAAACGGCTTATAATGCGCGACAGCATTATAGCTCAGGCGGGAAGTTGGGCCGTCAAGAAATAGTAGTTCGAATGGTTCGAATTCAGCCTCTTTTTTTAAAAGTTTTTTTTTAAAAGAAAATCTTTTATTAAACAACTGTACCGTAATTCGAAACCTAATTATTTATATGAGAGTAGCGAACATGACTTTCGATTTGTATTAGTCGTGCCGTGATTGGTCCGCTCGTCGTTTCCGTTTCCTATCTAGGTTGGCTCCGCCCCTTCCGCCTTTCTCTCTAGCGTCACCACAGGCAGTGCGCCGAGCGCAACTTTGCTTCATTGGCGTTCGGATTTTCAACCAGAGCGGACGTAACCAAAGTGTAACTTACGAACCGCTTCGTGCTGAGTAAGATTTTTTATTTTTTTCCATAACTATTCTGCAGAAATGCTGGTAGAATTATTCTTATCTAATATAAGAAGTAAACGGTGATATTCTATGGTAAATCTATAGACATTATTTTTAAATAAGCATTTTTGGCTATAAATTAACGGTGTTACCGTTCGAGTTTTTTAAACTTTTAATAGTTTTGAATATTGTTTTTGTGTGTTTTATAGTACCTTAAAATGGATGATAATACGGGTCCAGCTCCAACGATGGATGACAAGGCGGCGGATGCAAGAAAAGGAAAGAAACGGAAGATGCCGCAGCGTTCAAGCTCCGATTCTAGCTCTTCAATAAGCTCTAGTTCATCATCGGATGATAATAAGCGGCGTCGAAAGAACAAGCACAAGAGGAAGAGAAATAGTAAGATGGATAAATTATTCTCGGAAATAGCGGAGATTAAATCTCGTTTAAATAATACCAATCAAAGTGAGTACCACCCTGATTCTTATTACAAGAATGATGACCAGCTCAGTATTCATGCGGATCCAAGCACGTGTGCTGACTTCTACACCGAGGACTCTCCAACAACGGAGACGTGTGAAACTGTTCATCCTCCGGATCAACAGTTTAATTTACACATAAAAACGAAGACGATGGAACCAACGGTTCCTCACGCTTCACCTGGTCATCTTGAGCTCTTAAAACAGTTGCAAAGACTTGAGCATCCTGAATGGAATAGCGTTCGCTACTCTGACACTCAGAAGCGGTACGTTCACTCGCCCGGCTTCTCTAGCCTCGAGTCGAACGAAGAAGTCAAGCGTTATGATAACGCAAAATTTTTAACGCGCATGGAGGGCGCCTTTGCAGGCTTGACAATGGCTCTGATTAAACAAAAGGAAGCCCTTCAAGCAGATTTGAGAGGATTCCTAACGAGTACACAACAAAGTGGCTTGGATACAGGAGAAATTGCTCCAAAATTAAACAACATATTCTCGGAAGGAGAATATTCGAAGGTCACCAGTGACCTTTTCCAGATTGTGTGTGGCCACAGGGCCGAACTAATTCAGAGCAGGCGAGAAGCTATTTTGTCAACGGTGAAAGATCCGTTTTATAAAAACGCTCTTAGAAAGCTTCCACCCTCGTGCTCCACCCTTTTCGAGGGCGAGAAATTCAGCGCTACACTTGAAAAAGCTGGTGGTGCCAAAAATGTTTTTTGGCCACCGTCTGCCCCGAAAGAACGTTTTTCCGATACTCGGAACGTCCCAGGGCCATCCCAACCGACAAGTGGTGGTCAATTTAAAAAATACCCGGGTAGACCAACACAAACTAGACAAAATAGATATGGTGCAAACAATTCCTTTCGAGGAAGGGGCGGTAAGCCACAAAGGCGAAACGAGGAATCGCATAAACGACGCAGTTCCCCTTCTTCCCACCGGGATAAGAGGGGAAATAATCGGAAATACTGACTCGATGCCATTTCATGCCGGTCAGCTACAAAAATTGTACGCTCGATGGAGAATGCTCGGGGCTCCTCCCTACATTCTCAACATCATAAGTGGCTACCGCATACCATTCAAGGCAAAACCACCGCTACACTTGCCCAACAGTCGCACCAATCACACCCCTCATTCGTCAGAAATGACAAAAATTATTCACAACATGCACATTCAAGGTGTCATAAGCGTTGCAAGGCAATCGCCAAGTTTTGTATCATCAATGTTTCTCAGACCGAAAACCGACGGTTCGATGAGACCAATTTTCAACCTGAAAAATCTGAACAAATATGTAGCACTAGAGAAATTCAGACTGATAAATCATCACCGTGTACCAGATTTTCTTCAAGAAGAGGATTGGATGGCCAAAGTCGATATCCATCAGGCCTACTTTCATCTCCCAGTCACGTCGAGTCATCGATGCTTCCTCAGGCTGATGTACGACGAAGTATTATACGAAATGACCTGCTTACCATTCGGTCTCAGTTCAGCTCTAAAAACTTTTGCGTCAGTGAGCAATTGGATAGCACAAAAGCTAAGGGAACGAGGTGTACGGATCATTGTATACTTGGACGACTACCTCATAGCTCATCAGAATCCGCTGACCCTCTAGAGTCACGTTGCAACTGTTCTACACTTGCTCGAACATCTTGGTTGGACAATAAACAAAGAAAAATGCGTTTTAGAACCTCAAAAATGCATAGAATATCTGGGCGTGAATTGGAATGTTTGGCAAAATACAAAAACATTACCGCAAAGGACACTGGACAGACTCGAACAGCAACTACATGCCAGGATGACATCAAAGGCATCCAATCTGAAAGAACTTCAAAAACTTATAGGCACACTAAACTTTGCAAGTTTTGTAGTACCAAGAGGCCGACTAAACTATCGAGCTCTTCAAGCACAAACAAATGCGTTACTCAGGTCTCAAGTGCCAACTGTTCCTCTGAGTTCAGAGTCGTTGCAGGAAATACACTGGTGGCTACGGAACTACAACACCAACTCTCACATACACAACCCTCAACCATCACATTACCTCACCACCGACGCGAGCGACATCGGGTGGGGTGGCAAATTGGACAATCAGAATTTTCAAGGAATCTGGCGGCAGCAGGAGCGAAGTCTACATTGCAACCAAAAAGAAATGATTGCCATAATAAAAATTTTACAAGATCAAGGTCCTTGCCTCCAATCGAGTGCACTGCTAGTCCAATGCGACAACAAAACAGTAGTATCATATCTTCGGAACGAGGGCGGTACAAAATCACAAACACTGGTGAATCTAGCCAAACAAGTATTCAAAATTGCGGATCTATACAAAATTCATATGCAAATTTATCACCTACCAGGCAACTACAATACGGATGCAGATCACCTATCGCGTCAGAAACCACAGCCCGAATGGCATCTGATCCCAACCATAACGAACGTGATCTTCAAAAAGTGGGGCACACCAGAGATAGACCTTTTTGCCTCCCGTCAAGCTCACGTGGTTCCCAATTACTGCACGATCGACAGGCGGGATTCGCAGGCTCTCCTTTACGATGCCCTCGGCCAAACTTGGAACTTTGCGTTAGCATGGGTGTTTCCTCCCCCACACTTAATCCCAAAAGTATTATGCCATCTGAACAACTCTACAGGAATTTACCTGATAGTCGTACCGCGATGGCAGAAAGTGTATTGGAGACCGGATTTGAAAAACAGATCGCTGGGTCCCCCGTTCACGATACAGAACTTATCCAAAGTCCTAATAGACATGACAACCAACCAGCCACCGCCGAACGTGAAACAGATGACACTGGAAGTCTGGAGATGTGGGGGTGGGACCCGAGCTTGACTGATTGGAATGGAGGACAGAAAACTCTTTTAGCTGGTGCTTGGAGACAATCTACAATGAACACCTATAGACCGGCCTGGAAAAGATGGCTATTTTGGTGCACTAAAAATTTGGTCGATCCACGGAAACCTAATGGGTCACAGTTAGCTAGATTTTTAGCCGATTTGCACTTGAAAGAAAAATTGTCACTAAGCACTATTCTGGTTCACAAATCTGTAGTATCCACTTTCACCAATCCAGATAACTTTAACAAGCTAAGTGCGCATATACTTGTAAAACAGGTCTTAAAATCAATTTCATTGGCCAACCCAAAGACGCCTAGGTTACCTATATGGAATGTCGAAACATTAATTCAACATTTAGCGCAAAAGTCTCCAGAGAAAATGAGTTTTTATGCGACTTCAGGACATACAGCCGCTATTCTCCTTCTTTGTTCAGGTAGAAGAATACACGATTTGACCTTACTCAAAGTCTCTACTGAACACTGTAAAATTTCTCAGGATAATGTTGTACTTTGGCCTGCTTACGGTTCTAAAACAGACAAAGCCAACCAACGGCAATCCGGTTGGAAACTTTTGAGAAACCAAGACAACCGTAATTTAGATCCAGTGTTCTGGGTAACACAGCTATTAAGGCTATCGGAGCAAAGAAGAGAAATTGCAAGCTCTGAGAATCTTTTTATAAGCACCTACGGCAAACCTAAGCCTGCAACACGCACTATGATAGCTGGCTGGGTGAAAAACATCCTTAAAGAAGCAAATATTCAAGCTACACCTGGCAGTTTCAGATCAGCAGTGGCGTCAAAAAATTGGATAGACAATTATCAACTTGAAGATATATTAGCAAAAGGAAATTGGAAATCAGCTAATACTTTCAAAAAGTTTTATCGGAGGGAAATCTTGCCCTCAAATATAAAATCTACCTCGATTTCATCTTGTTTTGAACCTTTAAATTAATGATTTAAATAATGATAAATCCAGTGATTCTGATATGCTTACACGTCACTTATATAAATTAATTGAATTTGGAATAAATAAACATCAAACAATTGTATGTTTCATTCTAATATTTTTAGTAAAACCATTTTTATATCACATTGGCGTCAGCATCACCACCAGGCGATAACAAACACGTCTCTCATATAAATAATTAGGTTTCGAATTACGGTACAGTTGTTTAATAGATATGTTTTACCTGTAAATAAAACATGTATTAAACATACTTACCTCATTCGAAACCTAATACTTTCCATATCTGCCTGGTGGCCTTTTTATATGAGAAAACCAATGAAGCAAAGTTGCGCTCGGCGCACTGCCTGTGGTGACGCTAGAGAGAAAGGCGGAAGGGGCGGAGCCAACCTAGATAGGAAACGGAAACGACGAGCGGACCAATCACGGCACGACTAATACAAATCGAAAGTCATGTTCGCTACTCTCATATAAATAATTAGGTTTCGAATGAGGTAAGTATGTTTAATACATGTTTTATTTACAGGTAAAACATATCTATTGTGAGCCCTTTATCTGTAGGTATCTCGGTGTTTAAACCGAGCAAAGCTCGGTCACTCAGGTACTAGTAAATAAGTTTGTTAAAAACTCTTTTATAGACCACACAAAGTAATGCAAAAACATAACAGAAAAAAATGGTTGTCTGTAAAATCGGTGGGTTTACGGACGATAGTTTAACGTGACGTCATAACAAAACATTGATAGATGCGGCGCAAGCGTACAATGAGCGCAACGGGACATAACGGGACATTATTTCGTGCAAGCAGCCGGCGTTCATCGATTTATTAGACGTCACGTCAAAAAGAAACTTAGTTACTAACGGGTGAGACTCTTAATTGCCGGCCTTATTGCTTAAACCAATCTCTTCCAGGCAACCTTGCACAGAGAGTGAATCGGTTTTTTTCTAGGTAAACAACTTCCATCGTAGTTCGCATTACCAATTCACTCTCGATTTGAAGACACAAAGATTGTAAACATCAGGGAAAACCCACTCAGGGAACGTATTCCTAGCCTAGACGTTCTTATCACAAAGGTAGAGTCAAATCTCTTCGTTCGTGTCTTTGGAACATCAACCATGAAACGATGTCGCTTTTTTGAGCTACGAGCATTCCGATAGAAAAAAGGACAATGTGGTTTTAGATCATGCAAATCAGTCGCACATTCTCCGAAGTGTATCCGATATAAAACCGATATGCTAGCAATTTTTCGGCGATGTTCAAGATTCTGCAGTCTTTTCCACACAAGAGTGTCGTGAGCCTTTTGCACGTCTCTCGATCGATTCCAGAGCTTCCAGCTGATACTTTGCCGATCCATCTCAAAGGTGCGAACAGTACTCCATACAGGAGCGAATATGTGTTTGATATAATGTAAGCAACTGTTCTGACCTGAAGTACCTTCGCACTTTTGAGAGGACACTTAGTTTTTTGGCAGCTAGTTTAGCCTTGGACTCGATATACGAGCCAAAGTTGAGCGTAGAGGTCAAAGTACGAGTAACGCCCAAAAGCTCAAGACGGTCAGCAACCGGCACGGATACACCTCGAAAAGTTGGAGTCAGTTGAAATAGACTCCTTTTAGCAGAGAACAGACACGCCTGCGTCTTACTCTCGTTGAACTTGACCAGATTGGCATCGCCCCATTTAGACACCGCCTCAAGGGTCAAGCTCAAACGCTCGATCAAACTCTCTCAGTATCTGAGTTTGCTGCCCACTGGCTCTCGCGCTAGATATGTAACTCTCTACAACAGTGCTATCATCTGCGTACCCAAAGATGCCGATCAGGAAGAGCGTCGCAGAGAGTACTGACCCTTGAGGAACTCCCAGCCAACAGAGGACTAGCAGCTAGCCATCAATGACGACTCGCATGGATCGATCCCTCAAGAAGTCCGATATCCACGCAATGAACCCAGGAGACAAACCATAACTAGAAAACTTGCCTATAAGGCCATCATGCCAAACCCTGTCAAAAGCCTTCGAGATATCCAGGGAGGCTGCAAGTGCTTCCCCGTTTTTCTCAATAGTTTCACTCCAGATGTGAGTTACGTACGCTAGAATATCCCCGGTGGACCGGTTTCGGTTTTCGAAACCCGTATTGCTGGTCACTGAGGAGGTCGTTCGATTCTAGGTACGTCAGGAGCCTGTGGTTTAAGACACGTTCCATAGTCTTGCAGAGTATGGACGTGACCGAGATGGGCTTGTAGTTGGCAGGGTCAGCACGAGACCCTTTTTGGGCACTGGTTGCACATTGGCAAGCTTCAAAGACTTCGGTACTAGCTTTGTTTGAAGAGAGAGTCTAAATAGGCGCGTCAGTATCGGTGACAACTCAGGCGCACAAGCATTCACCACTATAGCAGGAATACTATCTGGGCCACTGGATTTATTCACGTCCAGATTGCGTAGCACTTTGCGAACCTCCATTTGGCGAATATGTATCTCTGACATAAAAGCTAGGTAGGTCTCATGTTTAAATGCTTCGGCACTTTTACATTGAGAACCAAACCAAGGGCGAGCTTTGCTGGATAATGGGACGTCGGAGTATGGAATGAAATATTCCATAGCCGTCCGTATTTTACATTAGTCACAGCATCTGTGCAGACTGAGGGATCACCAGAAGTGAAGCACAATGACTGCCATGGGTAAGACATACAGGGAACACATAATAAGTCTTCTAAGCATGACCATCTAGACAAGATGACCATGATTCTAACGCTATAAATGTTAACGCAGCTAATGCATTTCTAGATGACCATGGTCCCTAGTTCGCCCAAAGATTAAACTTCGAAATTGTATTCTTTCATTTACGAGCGTGACGCTTGAGCTCAATTCACATCCCACGAAAATTAATCTGTGTGTGGTGCGCCAAAAGAAGTTTTCACTTCATAAATGACGAAGATACAGTGCTAAGCAATTTCGAGTGACGTCACGTTATGGTACGATTTTTATGATAGAGTGACGTCACAACCCCTTACTTAGCAAGCTTGATGATCTATATATTTGTAAATCTATACTAATATTATAAAGAGGAAAGATTTGTACCTATTTTTGTATGTTTGTATGTTTGTAATGAATAGGCTCCGAAACTACTGGACCGATTTCAAAAATTCTTTCACCTTTGGAAAGCTACATTATTCCCGAGTAACATAGGCTACGGCAGATGGCGCTGCAGTTGATATCTAGGTTATTATTCGAGCGAAGCCGGAGCGGGCCGCTAGTATTTGATAATTTGGTAATACAAAAAATACGTGTCCCATATTTTTCCATAATCTACGGGACAAATTAAATAATTAGAATGGTATATTTTGACCCTGTCGTCATCCCAGTTTACCTCGTATGCAAAACCACTACTACAACAGATTTTAGTAGTGGTAGGACTCCTGGCAGAGTCCGCCTGGGGAAGTACCACGCCTTTGCCAGTTCATTTATTCCATAATTTTTTAACAACGATGTACAAAAATAATTTACAATTAATTTTCTTATCTAAATATAATATCACCGTTAGCGTTGAGTCCCAAACTAGGCGAAGCCTGTATCTTGGGCGCTCTGGTCTAGATTACTAGATTGGTAAGATTTAAACACTTTTCGTCTGTCTTACCGTAACACACGTTATTTATGTTATTCTACCGCCAAGCAGTAATGTGCAAACATTACTGTGTTCCGGTTTAAAGGGCAATGTTTCCAGAGAAATTACAGGGCTTAGAGATATAATATCCTAGATCTCTGGGTGACGACCGCTGTGCAGTGCTAGATAATGATTTGGACTCTTCGTGTTTCAATAGCTGCGTGTCACTGTGCTGTTATGTGGCAGGTATGTTGCTTACCATCAGCCATATTTCTTGCTCGTCTCGTCACTCTATACAATAAGTATAAAAAAAAATAGATAATGTGTCTATGGGTCGAAACTGGACTCGATTAGCACAGGAACGAGGCAGATGGCAAAGTAAGAGGTCTAAACCCAGCAGTTCCCGCTGCTGTGAAGATAAGGCTGTGGATGATGATGATGATTGTATTTGTACTTGAGGCTCTGGAATCAATCGAGAGGCGTCACCAGGAGGCTCATAGCCAAAGACACTAGTGCAAAAAATACTTCTAAAAGTCTTGAACATCGCCGCAAAATTGCTAGCTTATCGGTTTTTTATCGGATACACTTCAGAGAGTGTGAGATTGATCTGCATGATCTAATACCATATTGCCCTTTTTTCTATCGGACTTCTCGTAACTCGAAGAAGCGGCACCGTTTCATGCTTGATATTCCAAAGACACAGACGAAGAGGTTGGGCTCTATTTTTGTAATAAGAACGTCTAGGCTGTGGAATGAGTTGCCTGAGTGGGTTTTCCCGATAGTTATAATCTTGGTGTCTTCAAATCGAGCGTGAATCGGTTTTTTAGGTAAACACGTTCCATCGTAGACCGCATCGTCGCTTAACATCAAGCGAGGTGGCGATAAAGTAACAAAAAAAAAATTGCCAGTCATAGGAACTGCCGATAGAAGTGAAAACTTATAACTCAGAATTTGATAGCTTACCTTGGAAACTACACGGGTGTAACCAGAGAGCGTGGCCTCGCCATCTTGGCATGGCCATCTAGAAATGCGTCAGCATTTCCCATTGGCTGATGCGTTTCTAGATGGCCATGCCATGATGGCCTGTCCACGCCCTTTTACGCGGCTGACGTATTTCTTTATGGCCAATAGCCATGGTCCCGAGTTTACCCGAAGCTTTCTTATCATACCCGAGCGTGACGAATGAATTCAATTCACAGCCCACGAAAATTCTGTCTAGGCGCGCCTAAAGAAGTTTTCACTTCAAAAACATTCAGAACTACAGTACGTATTTATTTGTTGGCAACAGTGCGTGGATAGAAGACAGCAACATCAAGCCGTATGCCGACTTCAAGGAGCAGCTGATCAAGTCTTGCAAGACTGCGGCCTTCAAAGAGGCGGTCAACCAAATTGAAGAGTATATCGTCAATCCTGAGGTAAGTAGGCTTTGACATAGCCTAGCCATCGATTTGTAGTGGTGGGACTCTTAGCAGTCCGCTAGAACCTTTGCCAGTTATTCTACCGCCAAGCAGTAATGTGCAAACATTAGCTGTGTTCCGGTTTGAACGCGCAATGTTTTCAGAGAAATAACAGGGCTCAGAGATATAACAACTTGGATCTCTGGGTGACGAGCGCAGCGCAGTGCAGTGCTGGGTAATGATTAAGACTCCACATGTTCCAATAGCTGCGTGTCACTGTGCTGTTATGTGGTATGTTGCTTACCATCAGGTGGATGTCCTGCTCGTGTCGTCACTCTTTGATTAAAAAAAAACAGTCTTAACCAGGGGTCGGCAACCTTTAGGGAGACATGGGCTACATGGAGAAGGCCAATAAATATTGAAATAAAATAATGCCAATAAATATTGTCATAAAATATTGCCAATAAATATTGTACACGTATTTTTTCTTTTGTTTCACAAACAAAAAATGACGAAGATACAGCGCTTCGAAGTTTCGTGTGACGTCACTTGTGAGTACGATTTTTACTCACGAGTGACGTCGCGACCGCCCACTCTCGAAGTTTGATAGTCTATATCTTTGACGATTTTTAATATTGTGAAAAAACAAAAAATACGTGTCCAATATTTTTCCATGATCTAGCTGACGGAATAATTAGGATGGTGTATTTTTGACCCAGTCCGGTACCCTATTACGATTATGAGGTTTTAGTAAGACATTAATTATATTATCTAATTATTTTGCAAGTAATTAAATTTATTAATAGATTTTACGTAGGTAACCGAATGGTTATCACTATTCAGTTAAAGATTTTTTGGTGTGAACGTTGAGTTTGTTAGATAAAAAGAGATCTGAAGATGTATATAACTAATGTGAGCTGCATTTGACAAATGTAATAGTGATAGAGTAGTTTAGATTTTAGATTATTTAGTAGAATCCTTAATAGTAGCCAAAGTTACGGCTGGTCTAGTCGGGAGAACGGCGACTACCGATCCGGAGACCCCGGGTTCAAAACCACACTGTCTTTTCGAAGTGATGTGCGTAATAGCTTAAAACGGTGAAGGAAAACATCTTGAGGAAACCGACATGTACCTAGAATCTTTAGAAGTCATGTCTCTGTCATCCACCAACCCGCACTGGGGGGCCAGCGTGGTAAATTATGGCGTTGACTCTTTCCTTGCGAGAGAAGGCCCCGAGTCCCAGCAGTGGGAATATTTAGTGGACTTTGGGCTTGTAGTAGAATCCTGAACGTAGCGAGGGATTCAGAGTACGTCGCCCGACCCAAAAATATATTTTTCATCCCACCTATTCGAAAAGTACGACTTGTTTCGCCTAGTGCACCCAAAGGTAGTGATTTCCATAAGAATGTTTTAGCGAGCAGTAATGAGCTTTTAATCCTCTTTATAAGTGCGCCGCAAATGTCTTTTTTTAGCGCACTTATTGAAAAGTGCTCAGCAAAAGTCTTTTCCGAACACTTTTTGAATTTGGAACATCTTAGTGTTCGGCGCCAAAGAAATCGAACGCAAATATAGTTTGAATAAATACTGGCTGCTACGACGGCCCATATGCATAGTTTGGGGCGCCTTTTACTACCTCATGATGAAAAGTAGAGTGTATCACTCTATACTCGACACTACAGCACTACACACAGTATTGTGTAGTATGTATGGTCCTACTTGAGAGGGTGGGTATGTTATAGATAGAATATCCGAGCGAAGCCGGAACGGGCCTCTAGTCTTATATTTTTTTATAGGTTACAAGTGTACTGTGTACATTTAGCCCCCCACCTGTTTGCGCTAATGTATTTTTTTTATAGCTTACAAGTTTACTGCGTACATTTAGCCCCACCTGTTTGCGCTAATGTATTTTTTTATAGGTTACAAATTTTCTGCGTACATTTAGCCCCACCTGTTTGCGCTAATGTTTTTTTTTCATATTTTTTATAGGTTACAAGTGTACTGCGTACATTTAGCCCCTTTTGTACTAATGTATTATTTTTACTTGTTAATTAGAAATTCGGTGATCTGGACGAGCACGACACGCGCAACGCGGAGGAGGAGTTCGACAAGCTGAAGGACGAGCTGGACGGAGAGGACGGCGAGGAGAAGCCGGAGCCGGAGGAGGCGCCCGAGCCCGAGGCCGCCAAGAAGAAGGGCACTCCCAAGGTGAGCACTCACACGCGCTGCTAAGCTTCTACCACTGTCTTTTGAAACCCCAATGCTAACAAGAACAAATTTAAAAAAAAATTACCCTCGACTACCTCGGATTTGTAATCTGTACAACATTCTACTAGTCAAGCCCTTTCATTTGATACCCATATTGAGGTAGAAGTGAAAAAAATGTGATTCGCTATTTTGTGGCGGATGCCATCTTGGATTTGAAATTTGTCAGTGTATACTATTCTACTAGTAACGCTCTTTCATTTGATACCCATATTGAGGTAGGTTGTCATGAAATATTTTGTCAGCCATTTTGTGGAGGCGGCAATCTTGAATCGATATTAACCAAATGTAACTAAGAACGGAAATTAACTTTCAAATAAAATAACCGCATCGAAATCGGTTCATGCCATAGACAGACATCGACGTCAAACTTATTTCACCCCTTTTTTGGTCGGGCGTTAGAAAGGGGTGTTATAAGCCTGACGTCGATGTATGTCTGTCTCGCTCTGTGTGTACGTCTGTGGTATCGTAGCTCTCAAACGTATGGATCGATTTGATTCGTTTTTTTTTGAAGTGAAAACTTCTTTAGGCGCGCTATGGACAGAATTTTCGTGGGCTGTGAAATGGATTTATGATCACGTGATCATCACGCTCGGATATGATAAGAAATTTCGGGTAAGCTCGGGATGCTAGAGCGAGAAAGATAATGTGGTCAACAAACGTGCCAGACCGAGAAAGATAATTGTTAGAGGAGGACATGGGACAATAGATACTCTCTCTCTCTCTCTCTCTCTCTCTCTCTCTCTCTCTCTCTCTCTCTCTCTCTCTCTCTCTCGCTGCTCGCTACCGGTTACCAGTGTTGACACTTTAGCGACTTTGTCGCTGAAACTGGCGAATTTTTAAAACCTTTTAGCGGATTTAGACGACGTGTTACCGACAAAGGTGAATATACTAGTGTAGTGTAGAAGGTTGGAGAAGAAAAAGCTTATGTATTCTTCCAGACTGTTATTCCCTTAATAATTCAATCAAAACCGGCGACTTTGTTTCATAACTATTTGGCGACAAGCTCAAAATCATAGTGGCAACACTGACGGCTACCAACTCCAAAATACTTTTCTTTGGGCGGGAAAACACGACGGGTGCTTTATAATTTTCACAATCAAATTAATTAGTTTTGCTGTGTAAATATTTCGTTTCTTTCGTGTAAATATTTAGTTTTGTATATAGTCAATAGTTTAAATAAATATGAGCGTCGCTAGCGACGGGGGTGACCCCGTCGAACAGACCAGAAAAAGAAAATCCGTTAAGAACGATAACGTGCCAGAAATACCGACTTGGGGCCCATAGCAAGTCTAGAACAAATTATTTACGTAGCTATACCGATTTTAATATTTACCCCCTAATTGCAAACAAAGTATCGAAAAGAAATCACTTACGTAGGGTTCCCGGCGTCGCACATAGGAGTATTTACATGATCTAGCCGGCCAAAATTACATTTCTCAGAATTACGCTCAGGTAAAAAAAAATGCATTCCTAGAAGAGCCAGGTAGTTGGGCGACCCAACCCTATTGTTGTTTTTTTTACCCACCCCAAATTTAACAAGATATAGTCAGTTGAAACTGAGACATTGCGAAGCGGTTGTTTATTTTCAATATTCGTGCTTTAAAACTCAATTTTAACTATTTTTTATTTTATGTTGTGTTGTGAATAATCCAAAATTGGCTATGGATTCTGAAACTGCTGGTAAGTGACTTATTTTACATATTTAAAATATTTAATTTTGTGACGGGATTATATTATTTTTCGTCATTTGAAAAAATACCGGTTTAATTCCCTAATTTTTTCAAGAAAATTTAGTTTTACGAGGCTTTTTGTTTTAGTGCCCGGCATTACCCGGCTATAATTTTTAAATATTCGTAATATATAGACTTTCTACTTTAAAAAAAGGAAAAAATTGGTTCCTACTAATTCCTACTCCGTCATCTGGAGCGATTTTAGATATCGTACTTAAAAATGTAAAAAAAAAATGAAATTTTGATTTAATTTAGTTTTTATTATTTCAGGACCATCTGGAAGTACTTTAATGACTCGCAAGGAGATATTTGGTCTAATGAGATCACAAAATGATCTCAATTTTAACGACCAATTAGAATATGTTGAAAATTATTTGATTTCACATAAGTCGTAATTTTGCACGCATGAAATCAGAAATGAAGCATCGATGGGTAGCAGCAAAATATAGAAGTGATCTATTTGAAAATTATACACTTGTATTTAAGGTTTTATGAGATACTGAACCATTTCTAATTGATTAAGAGCGATAAATAATTTTGGCCAGCTAGATGTCTCAAATACCCCTCTGTGCGTCGTCCAAAGCCTAGTTTGGTCTGACAGGAAGAAGGAAGGAAGGGAATAATTAGACACCAAACCAGGGAGCTTCCAGAATTCCCGTTCCAGCAGTAGCAACGGTCCGGCGTTGTAGAAAAGGGCCAATCCAGGGGCCCACTTTCACACAAATAGTCCAGCACTACTCCAGTAGTAATTATTACCGTATTCCCGCACAATAATAAAGCTTTTATCCCGAAAAACACCAGATTATCAAAAAACAAGGAGTCGCTCGAACGTACCGGCGAAACGAGACCACGTACAAGTGACCGCCAGCTGTCAAACCATAGATCCGCTATATTTCGATGGCCGATATAATGTTGCCCGATTATACGGAACAAAACCCCCGACCAATTGAACTCCAGCTCAATTTTAGAAACCAGTATTTAGCAGTATCCGGACCCCAAATAAAAACGAAATTCCCAACTTTGACCCGAAAGTGCAAATCAAACCAAAAAAAAAAACTTAGTAATAAAATAAAATTAAATTTTAACCTTGACAAATACGTATATCTAATAAAGAGGCAAGCGGGCCAGAGAGGACACCGCGCGCTGAAGTCTGGAACCAGAAACCAGAATCTCCGCCACGCGGGGTGTGCCATCAGTACCAGATATCAATCGACTGACCGATCAAGAAGTGACCCGGCGTCAAGACTTCTAGATCGTTAGGGTCAGGCGAGATTGGACAGAGAGGACGGGAATTAAGCACTGCCTCCACGCGGCATAGTACCGTGACTAACTCTTCCCAAGTTAACACGGTCTCCCCGATGACACGGCGGAGATGGGTTTTAGCAGACTTCACAGCAGCCTCAAAAATTCCTCCCCAGTGAGGACAGGCTGGCACACTAAATTGCCAGCTGATTCCCCGCTGGGCGAGAGCCAGACTTAAACTATTATTACCAGAATTTAAAAAATTATTAACTTCGCGTAAATAATTCGCCGCCCCTCGATAATTTGTGCCATTGTCCGAACGTATTAAAGAGGGTACTCCTCTTCGCGCTACAAAGCGATCCAGCGCCGCGACAAAGGCCTCCGTAGACAGCGCAGAGACCAGCTCCAGGTGGACTGCTTTGGTGGCCAAACACACAAAGACGCACAGGTAGGCTTTAACGACCTTGGCGTTACGCAACGTCGATGACTTGACCGAGAAGGGCCCAGCGAAGTCCGTTCCGACCCCGTCGAACGGCCTCGAGGGAGAAATCCTATCCGGAGGAAGATCTCCCATCATGGGCTGCATGGTAGACGCCTTGAGCCTATAACAAGGGACACATCTAAACAGCACCTTTCGGACCGCCCTGCGAGCCGACAAGATCCAGAATTCACGCTGCAACACAGCGAGAAGCGCGCCACATCCAGCGTGCGCGTTACCGATATGCCGATCGGTGATCAGCAGGTCCACCAGAGGACCTCCTTTCGGTAGCAACAGGGGGTGCCTGCTGCCGTACGGCAGGTTGGCTTTCCGGAGCCGACCTCCTACGCGCAGAAGACCATCCTGATCTGTGAAAGGGTTCAACTTGGCGACCGCACCCTTCAAGCGAGCGCGTCCGCAGCGCAGCGCCTCAAGTTCCGTCGGAAACCTCTCACCCTGCACCAGCCGAATGAGGTGCAGCAAGGAACTCCGACGCTCCTCCACAGTGGCGATCTGGTCACTCCTCCTCTGACGAGGGTGACGACAGTTGTGGATGAAGCGTTTAATCCAGCTAGTTACCCCCAACAACTTATCCAGCTTGCTGTAACGACCCGTCAACCAGTCAGGGTCTGGGGGCACTTCCGCCACAATCGCATGCACGCGGACTCCGGGCAGCTCCGCTCGCTCCGAGTCCGCGCCGAGAGCTGGCCAGGAAGCTTCTGGCTCCCGCAGCCAGTCCGGACCCCACCATAAGGGGTGATCAACTAGCTCCGGCGCCGAACAGCCGCGCGAAGCACAGTCAGCGGGGTTCAACTCACCCGGGACATGTCTCCAAACCATGTCCAGTCCAATGTTTTGGATTTGGGAAACCCGATTTCCCACAAAAGTCTCCAAGGTGTGAGGGGCTGCTCGTAACCAGGCAAGTACGACCTGACTGTCTGACCACGCATAGACCTTCCGGATGTCTATCGAGGTGGACAGTTCCTGATATACGTGCTTAAGCAGCCGAGCAAGTAGTGTGGCTCCGCTCAATTCCAGTTTCGGAATAGTGAGTCGTGTCCTGATAGGAGCTACCTTGCTCTTCCCCAATAAGAGCGTGACATTGACGTGGCCTCCAGCGTCAACTGTACGCAAGTACACAGATGCGGCATAGCCCAGCTTGGACGCATCACAGAACCCGTGCAGGCTGATCCGGCTACAGCCTGGTGGCAGAATGCGACGGGGCAACGCCACTCGATTGACCGTTTCGAGGTCAGATATTAAACGAAGCCAAATGTTAAGCGAGTCTCCAACCATCAACGTCCATCGTCCATCAACGTCCCATGAGACCTTCAGAGTCCAAAGTCGCTGTAACAGACACTTGGCTGCGAACAGAACCGGACTGATCCAACCGTTTGGATCAAACATCCTGGCGATGGTGGACAAAACCGTCCGTTTCGTCCACGCGCGTGTGGCTTCCAGTGCCACCCGAAAGGTGAAGATGTCAGCAACCGGTTGATACTGCATGCCCAGAACCGCAATCCCGTGCGGATCGTCACCTTCCTCAAAGAGCCCCGGATCCTGCTGGTGATCGTCCGGGATACCAGCCAGGACGTTGGGGTCGTTAGAGAGCCATTTCCGAAGCTCATAGCCTCCAGATGCGAGAAGCTCTGTAAGCTCATCCCGGAGCAACAGAGCTTCCTCCACCGTCTGCGCACCAGTGCAAACGTCGTCCACGTACAGGTCGCGTTCCAGAACTGCGGCTGCACGTGGGTACCGAGCCCGTTCTTGCTCCGCCAACTCCAGCAGTGAGCGGATCGCAATGAAGGGGCTTGATCTCAACCCATAGGTGTTGGTGTTCAACTCATACACCATCATAGGGTCCTGAGGACTTTCCCGCCAGAGGATCAACTGGAACCTCCTGTCCTCGGGGTGTATGACCGTTTGTCGGAACATCATACGGATGTCCGCTCCCAACACCACCTGATGCCTACGGAAATTCAGGATGATGTCTACAATATCCCGATGTAACTTCGGTCCAGCGTGGAGGCACTGGTTCAGTGACACTCCTGTCGAAGTCGGAGCGGATCCATCGAACACCGTCCTGAGTTTGCCTGTCGACGCTTTCAAAACAGCGTGATGAGGCAAAAAGTAGTGGTCCATGGTCGACCAGTCGTCGCGAGCCGGAGACATGTGGCCCAGTGCCTCATACTCCCTCATGAACTCGATGTACTTTTCCCGAAGTACAGGATCTCGAGCCATGCGTCGCTCCATGGACCTGAGCCTTTTCTCGGCCAATGATCGAGACTGGCCCAGACGCGGGGGGTTATCCCGGAAAGGCAGCCTAGTCTCCAATCGCCCAGAAACCATTCTCCGAGTGTGAGCCTGATAAAAGTTCTCACACTCCACGTGCTCGGGATCCAGCCGAGACACGGTAGGCGGCTCTTCGATCTCCCAGAACCTCTGCATGATCTGAGCGAGGGCCGTTCCCGTAAAAGAAGCCTGATTCGACTGCTGCCACTCATCCACCATTCCCAAAATGGCGTTCCCGTAGATGGTGGGCAGCGCCATCAGCGAAGACTGATCCAGCAGTCTAGGCTTGCCGTTCATGATGTAACCCAGTACATCAGAACCCAACAAAAGATCTACCGGACCCGCCATCCCGAAGCGGGGATCCGCCAACCTGAGACCCTTAGTACAGGACAAAAGATCCGGATCTATGTCCGCCTGAGGAAGCCAACCGACAACCGAATCCATGACGGTGGCCCTGACCGCAATCCTTTCCGAATATTAATGTACGGACGAGAAGGAGAGGCGGGTCTGTCCAGCCAACCGCACCTCTATGTTCCCGACTCCTCGCAACGGAGTCGGTGACGGAAACCTAGCCAGGCCCAGGCGATGAGCAACCCGGGTTGTCAAAATACACCCCTGGGACCCTGTGTCCAAGAGCGCTCGTATCCGGACGTAGTCGCCTCTTGGACCCCAAACCCTTAACCAGAGGGTGGGCAGCAGGACCACCGGTTGATCCTGTGCCAAGGGAACGGAGGCTAGTCAATCCCTCCGAGGCCCGTCCGAACCCGTCGGACTACCGGGCCCAGCCCAGTATGGCTGCCGAGTCATAAGGGCCATCGGAGGGGGGGCATATCCAGCTGCCCTGCCATACTGAAAGTAGGGCGGGTGGTAGTCCAGCCTCGGATGCTCATGGAGGGGAGGCGTGTACGCCCTCCATTGCATTAATCGCGGATCCAGCGGCGGAGAAGGATAACGCTGGGGAGGTGGCCCCCGTGGTGACTCCGGTATCACCCCTCCACCTCTCCAGTTCGCCCGCGTCCGCGTGGGCTGTGAGGTCGGTGACGGAGCCACGTGTAGGACGCCCTTTGTTGGGCTGCCCGGTGCTGCCGGGAGTTGGGGTGGAGGGGGTGTGCTCCACGCTGTAGCCACTTCATTGTTGTACAATGCGTGGCTCTGCGTGGGAGCGCCCCCGCCCGTGGAGGGCCCCCTCCCTGAGGGCTGTCGACCAGCACCATCGCTCCTGACGCACAAGAGCTGATGGTGTGGTCCCCCACACCCAGGACACGGCCGTGCCGTGGGGCAGTCATTGTACAAATGACCCCCCAGGCACCCGTAGCACCGACGCAACCGCCGAACGATCCCTCGTCGTTCGGAAGTCGTCCGCGCAAGCAGGGCCGGACACTGCACCAGCGCGTGAAGCTGGCCACAGTTCGGGCACTCCTGCTCCGACGCAGTCGTCACCGTCGCCGTCGCCGTCCGCTTTACCCCACCCTGAGTGCGGGGATTGGTAGGTCGCGGTCCTGTTCCGGCAGGGCCACGAGCTGAAGCGGCGGGCTGCGCCTCCTGCGGCGTCGACTCGACCATCCTCGCCTCCCACTCCAGGACCCGAAGCAGCTCCTCAAACGTGGGGAAGACCTTCGGGTCGCCGTGAAGGCCCCTTTCCCGCTCGAACCGGGCGCGCAACTCCAGCGGCACCTTGCCCAGCAGAATGTGGACCAGCAGAAACGACCAGTGTTCTACTGGCAGTCCCAAGCTGCGCAAGGCGTTGTACGCCACCTTCACGGGCGTGAGGATTAGCGGCCTCAACTGAGACCTCTCAGTCACCTTCGGCAGCCCCAGTATTTGGAACACGTGAGCGTCGGCGAGGAGCCGAGGGTTTTGGAACCTCGTCTCCAGCAACTCCATCGCCGTGCCGAAGTTGTCGTCGTCCAGCTCCAGGTGCTGGATCAGGGAGAGTGCCTCACCCTCCAGTGACGTGCGGAGATAGGCCAGCTTCTCCGCCCTCGTCAAGTCCGTGCGTGAATCTACGAGAGAGGCGAACATACTCCGGAAGCCGCTCCACTCTCGCAGGTTACCTGTGAATCTGGGCAAGTCCAGGGTGGGAAGGCGTCCCACTACACCCGAACCCGCATTCCTGATGACGGGTCCCGAGTTCGCCCTTCCCTGACGAGACCTCTCCAGCTGGCGAACCCTTTCGGAGACCTCGTCGTACACATCCAGGATGCGCCGCATGTCCGCGTCAATCCTCTCCATCTGGTCCTCAGGTGGAGGCGGCCTTGCATCCCGCAGCAATCCTGTGCTCCTCTCAGCGACCTCCAGGCGCCTGTCGAGCTGTTCTGCCCTGTTTAGCAGCGCCTCCTCCCGGTCTCTCCGGCCGACCAATCCTTGTAAGGATTTGAACCATCGGAGCTGGTTGGCCAAATCCGAAGCCATTTTAAATTTAAATTTTAAATTAACCTAAAGTTCGGACAATGTCACAACAATTATATCCGCAACCTATCAAGCCGGATACCACCTAATACCAATTTCCCGACAGTTTGGGGAGAAATTATAAACTGGGAACCCCCAAATATCTGGCCTACCCGATATATTTTCCCAGAAAACTAAAAACAAAAACGGGGTATTTACGGTTAACCGCGCTCTGTCTACCAAAAAATGTTCAATATTTATGCCAGAAATACCGACTTGGGGCCCATAGCAAGTCTAGAACAAATTATTTACGTAGCTATACCGATTTTAATATTTACCCCCTAATTGCAAACAAAATATCGAAAAGAAATCACTTACGTAGGGTTCCCGGCGTCGTCCAAAGCCCAGTTTGGTCTGACAGGAAGAAGGAAGGAAGGGAATAATTAGACACCAAACCAGGGAGCTTCCAGAATTCCCGTTCCAGCAGTAGCAACGGTCCGGCGTTGTAGAAAAGGGCCAATCCAGGGGCCCACTTTCACACAAATAGTCCAGCACTACTCCAGTAGTAATTATTACCGTATTCCCGCACAATAATAAAGCTTTTATCCCGAAAAACACCAGATTATCAAAAAACAAGGAGTCGCTCGAACGTACCGGCGAAACGAGACCACGTACAAGTGACCGCCGGCTGTCAAACCATAGATCCGCTATATTTCGATGGCCGATATAATGTTGCCCGATTTTACGGAACAGAACGCCAGCACGTATCAGAAGAAGCCAAATCCAAGTAAAAATTTTATTTACAAAGTATTTAGAAAACCCCTTTATAAGAGAAAGAGACTATTTCCAGAAAATCGTAGTGGAGAATGTGTAGTGTATGTGTAATCGACGGAACAGGAGAAAGTCGGTAACAAAAATCCTATTTCACTCACCAACCTTTTTGCGGACAATGTTAGGAGCATCATAATAGGGGTGCACCGTGTGAATGCATACAAAGCTGGAGTAACTTTTAAAAAGCCGGCCCCGGCCAACAACTTTTTGAACATGGACACTTTTTTTACTAACCATAAATGTGTATACAATCTGGGTATACAAATAAGTACTGCCTGAGTAACCTTAGTACCTATTTATTTCGCGCGGACTAAGTCGCGGGTAACAGTTACTTTGTATATAAATAAAATTTCAATAAATATTTACTCTAATTTCTGGCTTGTTTTACTCGTTTATTCAACTAATACGATCCATAATATCTTATCTTAATATATATAAATCTCCTGTCACGATGTTTGTCTGCGATGGATTCCTAAACTACTTAACCGATTTTAAATTAAATTGGCACACCGTGAGCAGTCTGGTCCAACTTGAGAGATAGGATAGTTTTTTTTTCGATGAATAGTCCTTATATGACGAAATCCGAGCGCAGCCGGAACGGGGCGCTAGTTTTACCTAATACAAAAATCTGCTAATGAAATTTTCACTTCTGCCGTGTGGTCTTAAGCACACACCTTTTTTTTTGAAAGCCTGGTTCCTGCGGGTTGGTTTTTAGTTTTGTTTGGTTGACGTCGAATCAAGGTGGCTGCCTCCACAAGATAGCGGGAAAATTATTTTTTCACAACGCCCTCAATATGGATATTAAATGAAAGAGTTTGACAAAGTCAAAGTACTTAATTCATAAATGTACAATTTACACGTCAATATTTTATTTATTGACGTGTAAATTGACAAAAGAAAGAGCATACAAATTGTATACATTTTCAAAGTTTGAAATGACTACTTTACTGTATTATAATAATGAATACTAAACACTACATTAAATTTCTAACCCAAGATGGCCGCCATCATGTAATGGCGAATTACATTTTTGTTATGGATAACATCAGCCGCGTCCGACGGCCTTTTTTAAGGAGAGTGCACGCGCGTGATCTTTTCTCGTTGGGCCGAAACTTAGTCGGACTTGAGTGACTATAGAACACATGAATTATCCGTGTATTCATTTAAAATGTGTAATAACTATGTACGTTAGTTTTCATACTAAAATCAGGTATGCTCTATGTATGTGAGTAGGTATCGTTAGTAAGATTATTAGAGCCAATTGGAATGATGACGGGATAAAAAATATGCCATTCTAATAGGGTACAATCCTCAAAAAAACGAAGTAGCCCGTTAGTTAGATTTCCAAAAAATATTGTACACGAATT
Source organism: Ectropis crepuscularia (assembly GCA_963693475.1). Lineage (NCBI taxonomy): Eukaryota > Metazoa > Arthropoda > Insecta > Lepidoptera > Geometridae > Ectropis > Ectropis crepuscularia. The sequence goes on from OY856355.1 coordinate 1,878,371, forward strand.
TTTTCTTTAGTTTCACAAACAAAAAATGACGAAGATACAACGCTTCGAAGTGTGACGTCACTTGTGAGTACGATTTTTACTCACGAGTGACGTCGCGACCCCCCACTCTCGAAGTTTGATAGTCTATATCTATGACGATTTTTAATATTATGAAAAAACAAAAAATACGTGTCCAATATTTTTCCATGATCTAGCTGACGGACTAATTAGGATGGTGTATTTTTGACCCAGTCCGGTACCCTATTAAACCGTCAGGTGGAAAAATATGTAACACTAGCAGCGCCCCGCGGTGTTACCCGCGAAGTTCCCGTTCCCGTTGTTTTTCCGGGATAAAAACCGGAAAGTAGCCTATGTGTTCTTCCAGACTATAATCTATCTGTGTTCCAAATTTCAGCCCGATCCGTTCATACGTGATTGAGCAACAAACATCCATACATTCACATTTATAATATTAGTAGGATGTATGTTTTGTTTTATTAAATTATTAAAAATCGACCAAGATATAGACCATCAAACTTTTGGAGTGGGGGGTTGTAACGTCACGTCCTCACGTCTACATAAAAATCTTATATAGACGTGACGTATTTCAAAACTTCTAAGTACTATATCTTCGCCATTTTTATGTTTGTGAAACAAAAGAAAAAAATTATGTGGGCAATATTTTTTAATAATCTAACTAACTCTCTCTCAAAAGTAGAGAGAGTCTAGGCCATAATCCACTACGCTGGCTGAGTGTTAGAGTGGTATGTGCAGAATTGCCATAAGGTTAATTTAATTAGCTAAAAACTAGCCCTTTAAAAATCATATACACACGTTTTTTTTAGTGTTTGTTATTATTACCTATTGTTATTTAGACCCTATATCCTCCCAATGCTGGGCAAAACCTTCCATATCCTCCCTGTTCTTGCTTCTGTCTTGTGTTAATATATCCTAGTCTTTTAAATAGCTATCAATGTCGCCTCGTGCCAGCGCTTCTTTGGCCTGCCGCTAGCAGCGCCCTGCGATTATACCCGCGCAGTTCCCGTCATGTTCCCATGATAAAAAGTAGCCTGTTTTTATTCCAAACTCATCTATGTTCCAAATTTTAACCCGACCCGTTCAGACGTGATTGTGATATCCAAACTTTTGCATGACATTGGGAACACAGATTATAGTCTGAAATAGCAGATAGGCTGCTTTTTATCATGGGGAAATCACGGGAACAAATAACGCAGGTAAATCCATGGGGCGCTGCTAGTTTATACTATTTTTAGAGTATTTATTGATTAATAAGTAGTTTAAGACTTTTCTGAATGTATCACTGTAGCTTTGTATGCTAAATGTAGCCTCATGTAGTCCCATTTTCACAACAGATTCGTTTGGGTTCTAAGGTGAAACCAATAAAGCGAGCCTCGTCGGCCAGCGCCAAACCCACGCCGAAGAAGAAACGGAAGAGCTCCCTGTCTCGCTCCCTCACGGACACGAACGAAAAGTCCACGATGTTGAACCATTCCTTCTCCAAGAAGTCGAGCCTGCTGAATCGGCCCTCCAATATATTGAGACCGGTAAGTACAGCAAGTTACTGCATAAACGACCTTATGTTCCTCTCTGTGCGTAGACTTTTTAATAGTTTGAAGTGACGGGACGAATGCGACATGTGTCTGATAGCAAACAAACGGGCCTGATCATAACAGCATAGTGCCATGCCGCTATTTAAACTGGAAGCGTCAAAATCGCTACCTAGCACTGCATTGCGCTCGTCACCCTGACATATAAGGTGATATATCTCTTAGTCTTGTACTTTCACTGGAAACATTACCCTTCAAACCGGAACACAGTGGTATTGCTATTTGGGGTAGAATAACTGGCAAAGTGGCGTAGAACTCTTTTTCAGAGTCCTACAACAGCTTTGCCGATTATTCTAACTTATCACAATAGAGCTACTTCGTCATTCAACCAGTAGTTTTTGTCTTTTATGGACAGATTTGAAAGTTTTTTTTAATCATTTAGGCGTAGGCTCAGGAAGAATACGGGTGAATCCCGCTTCGGCTCATTCAAGCAAAGATTTGCCATTGCCATTCAACGTGGTAACGCATCGCCATAAGTACCTTTGCGCTAGTAGCTGTTTTCAAAGTGAAAATCGACATTATATTTTGATTGATTATTATTTGACGGACGACAATGGAGACAAGATGTAATAGCGTCAAATTTGAGCAATTGATTGACTTCATAAATAATTGTTACATTAAGTACATAATAATCTAGTAAGTATCATATTTAATTTAAGACATTTTCTGACAAAGCCCCTCTACAGCTGAAATACTTGACAAGGCATCTTTACAGCCGCTTTAATTAGATACTGTTGATTTTATTGCCTTTAATTACTTTGTATTAAGATTGTAATTACGTTATTGAATTTTGTATTATGTGACTCTACCAAGTGATAACCCTGTATCCTATGGTCTGACTAAATGAATTGAATTGAATTGATTGTCTATTTGCCCTGTAATTTTTCTTAACGTCCTTCCAATCGGGAAAAAGTAATGTTGGCACATTACTGCTTGACGGTAAAGCTGGCACGAGTGTAGTACTCCTTTAAGCGGACTCTGTAAAAAATGCTACCACTCATCAACATCATCATATCAGCCGAATGACGTTCACTACAGTACAAGTACTACAGTCCGCCCCCAAAGACCTCCACAAAGACCTGTCGCTACTACCAAGCAGAAATTTTGCAGAAACAATATTGGTGGACAGTTCACACAACACCATCTGACCCCAAACTAAGCAAAGCTTGTGCTATGGCGGCCAGATAGCTGATATAATACTTATTTAGTTTTTTTTATTATACATAGAAACACCCAGACACAGTAAAAACATGGTATTTGATGTAACCACCCCGCTCGTTGCAGGAGACGCCTCCTCTCGACCTGGAGAACGTCTCGGAGACGCTCCTCGAGAAGAACATCAAGGCGAGCGGCATGAAGTTCGGCTTCCTGGGGCTCGGCATCATGGGCGGCGGCATCGTGAAGAACCTGCTCAACTCGGGGCACAAGGTCGTCGTGTGGAATCGCACCGCTGCCAAGGTTAGTGACTAGTGTATATGGTGCTCAAAAATTGATGATATGTTTATGTGTGAATAATGTGGATTACCCACAATACTGAGTTCTTGGAAGATCTCTAAGGACCGCACCGCTGCCAAGGTAGGTCTAACTTAGTGTTCAAAAATAAATTATAGGTTTGTGTGCAAATTGAATGTACCCGCTATACTGAATTCTTGAAAGTATCTCTAAGGTATTGCTAGTTTGAGGGTAGATGTGAAAAATCTGTCTCTAACGTTGGGCTTGCACAGAAGGCGCAAAGACCTACTAATCTAATGTTACCGTACTTAACTATTACTACGTTGCGTACGACTAGTGGAAGATGCTCAGACGGTACGGCTTGGGCTGTCGCCGATGGGAAGGGAAGGACCGCACCGCTGCTAAGGTAGGTCTAACTTAGTGTTCAAAAATAAATGATAGGTTTGTGTGCAAATTAAATGTACCCGCAATACTGAGTTCTTGGAAGTATCACTAAGTTAGTGCCAGTTTGAGGGTAGCTGTGAAAAATCTGTCTCTACTACCGAACGTTGGGCAAGCGCAGTAGGCGCTAGGCCCTATTCATCTAATCTTACTGCACTCAAAGAGTAACTACATCGTGTTTACGATCGTTTTCACGATCGCAAGGGTACCTCGGAAGGTACGGCTTGGGCTATTGCTGATATGGAAAGTCAAGGAACTGCACCGCTGCCAAGGTAGGTTCTAACATAGTGCCAGTTTGAGGGTACCTGTGAAAAATCTCTCTCTATGACGTTATTAGTTCTTGCAAGAACGATGTGTGCTAAGAATTTTGGTAAGAAAGGACATTTCGCTAAGAATTTTCTAGCGCATCACATATTACAAATTATAGATGATAGGTTAGCGTGCAAATTAAATGTACCCGCAATACTGAGTTCTTGGAAGTATGCCTACGATACTACTGGTTAGAAGTGTGAAAAACCAGTGTCCATCATGTTAATAGAGGAGGAAGGGGCGCAATTTTGTTGCCAAGATTCGTAGCTAAGAGCTGGCTATTGTGTCCACGTACCGTGGGTACTTAGAATAAGCAAAAGGTCCTATGGTGGCATCTCTTGAACAGTTCTGTTCTTTTAAAATCTCTAGAACTAGTTAGCAATTTAGACACACATTGCTGATCATTCTGGAGCTTAGTCTTGCGCGAACGAGTGCGATCTGCATCTGGATAGTATTACCAATATAAAACAATTACAATACTAACAGGGTCTTGACTATACTATTTACGTATAAGAATACTGTGACCACATCGCGGCTTTGTATTATGTTGAAGATACTCTTCCACGTTACAGCATGTTTTTGCATCATGTTTTTATGTTCTGTCTTCCACTACACGGGCCACCGCGCCTAGCGTGGGACCAAAGGCTACAGAATTTGTATTCCTTTTTACATTGAAATTACAGGACATAGAAATATAACATCCAATATCTCTTGCCTGACGAGCGCAGTGTAGTCATGATTCAATAACTGCCTGTCACTGTATTGTTATGGGCAGGCTATATGTTGCTTACCATCCAGCACATGTCCTGCTCGCCTCGTCACTCTATTCTACAAAAAAAACATACAATTATGTTTTTCTGGAATCTCCTCCCAGTTGCTCTTTTTTTGACAATAAAAAGTGGTATTATTTTCTTTGGCGCCAATTTTACCAGGATCACAGTTTTATTAAAAAAGATTGGATGACAACAGCTCAGGACAGAATTATATGGAGGGAGGGTAGGGGAGGCCTTTGCCCTGCAGTGGGACAGTAATAGCTTATAATAATATAATCGTTTTCAGAATTACGTTTTGTTTTTGTTTTTTTGTTTTTAAAAAGTCTTTATTAATATTCATAAATATTTACAATAGTACAAATTACCAGTGTCTAATCCTAGTAGTACAATGCAACGAAGTATTTTGTTTAGTAGACACGCAGGTCCATTTAAAACTTTCAGCTGGAGATTGATCAAATTAATAGGTAAATGTATGTGTGATAGTTTGTAAAAAGTTACGGTTGTTTAGAAAAGTTTATGTAAGCTTTAGTGTATTAAGCATTACATTTAGTTCATTATGTGGTTAAATTATAGCTAAAAATAATAACGAACCCAAGTAGGTTGCGTATTTTTAGTAATGTGAGTAATTCGTTTGTGATAAATTTACTGAGGGTAATATTGGAACAATGTTTGGCGTCAGCAAGCGGTTAGGCGACAGGAGCTAGTGAGCCAGTTACTTACACGGTCGTCCGCGGCTGCAAGCTGTTTTCGTCCTTTTAATACTAGTAATAAGGGTGTATTTGCAACCGGACGCCCGGGCTGGGCCGATGTATGGTACGCTGTCTAGTCGTTGCACGCTAGGAATAGATGGTGAGGTAACTTGTATCGATAGTATCTATCGATAAATGTGAGATTTTTGTTACGGGTTCGGCATAAATTATAAATAAGTGGGTTTTTGCTTTCACGGTTTTTATGTAAGTAAAACTTTTCAGATAAATTGTACACATAGGCATCGATTTTTGGAAGACCTATTTTGCGGTGAAATTTATGAAGATTGGTGCAATATGCTGTGTTATAAGCATACTTTACAGCTTTGTTTTGAATAACTTGTATTTTTTTGAAATTTGATTTGCAAGTACTACTCCAAACAGGACATGCGTACGTGATACAAGGTCGGACCAGGGTGCAATACATTCGTAGTTTTGTTTGGTTGCTGAGGCATGATCGCTTGTTCATGAGAGGGCTTAACGCGTTTAATGCTGTGATGCCTTTAACGCAAAGGTTATTTGTGTTTGCTGTCCAGTTAAGTTTTGAGTCTAGTATTGTACCCAAGTATTTAACGGAACGACTCCAAGGTATTTTAAAATTCTCAATTTTAAGGGTTCGGGATGGGAGCGTGCGTTGTCTGGTAAACATTATTGCTTCAGTTTTAGCACTATTAATTTTGAGTTTCCATTTATTAAAGAAGATCAATAGTAAGTCAATGGCAAGTTGTAGGCGGCTTATAATTAAATCAATGTCAGGAGAAGAGGAAAAAGACGCTGTGTCATCTGCAAAACAGGCAATGTTGGTTCTTGGTTGGATAGGTATATCATTTAGGTACCCAAGGAAAAGTATAGGACCAACTATCGATCCTTGGGGGACTCCTGCAGGGACTAGTTTGGGTGAAGATGAGTGGTTATTTATGTGAACGCTAAAAGTACGATCAGAAAGGTAAGATTTTATCAGTTTAATTAGAGAGATTGGTAATCCAATTATAAACAGCTTGTGCAGTAAACCCTTATGCCAGACCGTGTCAAACGCCTTCTCGATGTCTAAAAGAACCATGCCAGTCGACTGGTGTAGGTTCAGATTATGAGACACGGTTTCGGCTACTCTGGTTAGTTGTTGAACCGTGGAATGTTCTTGTCTAAATCCAAACTGCTCGTTAATTAATCGACTACCAGCCGTCCGGACTATGCGCCTGTAGATAACTTTTTCAAAAAGTTTTCCTAAACACGGGAGAAGACTGATTGGCCGGTAGGATGTCGGATTTGAAGGATCCTTTTTAGGTTTGGAAATTGCAATGACCTTGGCAACTTTCCACAAAAGTGGAAAGTGACTCAAGGCTAGACAAGCGTTAAAGATTTTGGTAAGTAGTACTAAACATTTCTGAGGAAGATTTTTAATCAGGAGATTGGTGATGGCGTCTGGTCCAGGAGCTTTACGGGGCTTCAAAGATGTGATATATTTTTTTACTTCAAACGGACGGACCAATGTTGGTCGATTGTTCGTTTAATTGAGAAAGAGAGCGTTCTATGGCCGGAAGTTCGTCGCTGTGCCAATCGTCTGTTAGTAACATATTTTCGAGGAAAGTGTTTGCTAGTATGTTGCATTGGGTTTCTTGGCAGGAGGTAAGAGTGCCGTCATCCGTTCTTAAAGCTGAAATAGGAGTAGTGTTTTTACGTATGGATTTTACTAGTCGCCAAAGATCATTGCCAGGATTGTCGACTTTTTTGAGTTTGTTGGTCCAAATGCTATCGTTGTATTTTTGTATTGCGTGGTTGATTTCTAAAGTTAGTACTTTTATTTTTGAATTTAATATTTTATGAATAAGTTGATTAGATTCTTTTACAGCAGACCTGCGTAACCAGTTCTTTCGACTAATCATGCGTTTGATGTGTCGAGGTAATGAGGATAAACACCATGGTTTTAAAGTTGAAATAGGAACGCACTTGTCTCGGGTTTCAAGTAACAATTTTTGCAGGTCATTAATTGTCGAGTCGATTTGTTCAGGGGTTTTATAAGTTTTTGTCGATAATGTTATATTTTGGTTGAGCAAATTCCTGTATTTGTCCCAGTCTGCCTTAGCATAGTTGAATTTTAAAATTGGTTTACGGCTAGGTTGTGAATTAAAGTGAACAAAAACGGGAAAATGATTGGAAGATAACGCTGGTATGGTAGTAATGTTAGATGGGGGGTTAAAGTTTTTAATCAAAATGATGTCGGGGCTACAGGCCACTAAACCAGCACGATAATGCACTAAAGTAGGATCTTTGGGGGCATGAATAGTAAATTCGTTTTTGAGCATATGGTTATACACTTTATTGCCATGTGTGTTACTGGGACCTGGGGACCAGAGGGGATGTTTCGAGTTCAGATCACCCATAATAAGTACCTTGGAGCCAAGCGCCAATATTTTATCGAGGTCACTTGTCAGTAGTGGAAGATTGGGAGACTGATATACTGAAAATATCGATATGTGTTCCTTAGACAGTTTAAGAGTAATACCAATCGATTCTAGGTTATAAGTAAAAGGAGTCTGAATAAGGTTATGCTCAACATCAGAACGAACCAGCAATGCTACACCCTGGCCGAAGCCACGTACGTGTTTGTCCTGTCTATAGCACAGAAACCCGGGAATGTGAAGAGAAAGCCGATTGGTTAATCTTGTCTCACAAACTACTATAACGTCTACCTTCTATTCCGTTTTCATACCGTCTTCAGAATTACGTACAGATTACCTGCTGCAGTATAACACCGATGTTCTATTTATTACACTGCGCCATTCAACAGAACTTTGTACAAACCGTTTAAGAACTTATAATAGGAATGGGAAGGAGACTATATGAAGAGTGTTAAGTTGTTCACTGCGTTCTTCGTGTCGAGAGATCTACTCCACGTAATAATTATAAAATAAAATGTAGATATTTCAAACAATGTATAGATCGAAAAGCAAAAGACATGCTGCGATCATGTTTTGGAAGTCAATTTTGATGCCTTTCGACTTTTAGGCACGCCCTTTCGTAGGAAATAGTGAACCCCAATTCCACCAATGGCAGGTGAAACAGTACCTATACTATAAAGCTAATCACTGCGGCTAACTTAAAACGGTGAAGGAAAACATCGTGAGGAAACCGACATGTACCTAGAATCTTTCGAAGTCATGTGTCAGCCAACCAAAAACCAACCAGCACTGGGCCAGCGTGGTGGATTATGGCCTTAACTCTCTCCTTGCGAGAGAAGGCCCCGAGCCCCAGCAGTGGGAACATTTAGTTAAACAGTATCATCATCAGTCTGTGCTCGTCCACTGCTGGACATAGGCCTCTCCCATTTTACGCCACTCAGTCCGATCCTCGGTCTTACGTCTCTAACCGTCACTAGCTGCCTTTCGTATATCGTCACTCCATCTAGTCTGAAGTATAGGCATTAATATGGATTTTTTATACTGTAAGTGTGAGGAGCACTGACTCTCAGTCTAAAAAAAGACACAAGTGCTATTGTTAAGAGAGAGCCCATTTATCAGCTAAGCGTAGATACTATGACATAGACAAATAATGTATGTCAATAAAATGGTGACATGGTAGCTAGACTCAGTTTTAGTATGAGAAATAACGTGCTTATTAGACTCAGTTGTATTTTAATAGTATTTTTTGGTATTATGTTATTATGAATAAGTATCTGTTCACTACTTCGTCCGCGTAGTATTCAACCTGTTCATGGATTCGGGAAGAAGGCCTAGTTGAGCAAATGTATACACAATGAACAAGAATTTAGATTTAAATAAACAGGAACGCGGCGGTCCACCGGTGGGCCCATGCCGCCATGCCACGTAAGAGGTTAAAATAGAACTACTCCCTAGGGAAAAGCGTATTTTTTTGGAATTAACAGCTTGTGCTATTCCAGAGTAGAATTTATACGAGTTCCAAATTTCTGTCTCATTCGCTCAGTTTTTTAAATATGACTACTAGCTTAATGCTAGTCATATTTAAATATCATATTTAAGTTGCATTTTAAATTTCTGCTGCGTATTACGTCGTTCATAAACAATTGACCTTTTTATGTAAATACCAGTTGTAATGAAACTAGGTTTGCATCATTTTCCACAAATTTTACGTATTTTCTAGATATAAAAGACTAAAAAATGAAGGCTAACAAATAATATGCGCATAATAAGTCTGCACGGGTGACGAGCGCAATGCTTGTTTGATAACAAGGTAAAAACGACGATCGGTGGTCACGTGGTCAGTCTCGCTCTCTTTACCAACTTTGAAGAATTGAACACTAATATATGCCCACGACTTGGACCGCATGGAATTTATAAATGGCTAGCGGCCCGTTCCGTCTTTACTCCGATGTTTTCACATAAAAACCATCTTATATTCTTCTTAGTCGGACACTCTTGACAGAGTGGTCGTGGTTCATAAGATGGCGGTACGCGGAGGGTCTTGTCCGTCCTCAGTCTTCTCGGCGGCTAATTACCGATCTTACAATGCTTCTCCACGTTGATCGGTTCCTGGCATTACGAGAACACTGACATGGAAGACTGAAGGTGGAAGATGTGTGGCTGTTTTAATGAGGTCTGTCCATCGTGTGGGCGATCTGCCCTGACACCTTCTCCCTGCCATCTGGCCTTCGATCACCAGTCTTTCCATTGAGTCCTCATTTCTGGTCACATGTCCAAAGAAGCTAACTATTCGTGCTTGCACAATCGACGAAAGTCGCTCCAAAATAGTAATATAATAAACTAGCGGCCCATTCCGGCTTCGCTCGGATTTCGTCATATATAAGGACTATTAACCGAAAAAAAAACTACCCTATCTCTCAAGTTGGACCAGACTGCTCACGGTGTGCCAATTTAATTTAAAATCGGTTAAGTAGTTTAGGAATCCATCGCGGACAAACATCGTGACAGGAGATTTATATATATTAAGAAGATAATAAATGTATTAGTTCGGAAAGCCGTCCATGGGATCTTAAGAAGGCGCCTCCAACAGGCATCTTATATTCTAGTTGGAACTAAATTACACATAAATGCGACCTTTCGTGAATATCGGCTGACTTGATGAAGGGTTCTCTGGGAACAAACATGACGCTAGATAGCATATACAATATATCTTATCTTAATCTTAATATATATAAATCTCCTGTCACGATGTTTGTCCGCGATGGATTCCTAAACTACTTAACCGATTTTAAATTAAATTGGCACAATGTGAGCAGTCTGGTCCAACTTGAGAGATAGGATAGTTTTTATTTCGATTATTGTCATTTAAAGACTATTCTTTAAATGACAATATCCGAGCGCAGCCGGAATGGGCCGCTAGTTACTATATAAATAATGGTACCATGAGAGGTATCAATTATCTTATATCTTTGAGTGAAGATTGCAGTGCAGTGCTAGCAGTGATTTTAACTCTTCATATTCCAAAAATCGGGAGGCACGGCAGTGCCCCCGCCAATTACATATACTAACTAGCTGATCCGTGCGCGCGTTGCTACGCCATCTAACGAAAATTGGCCGCACCAATTCAAATTTTAGGTTCTAATGACGCATACTTTAAGTTAGACACAAGCTGTCACGCAACGAAAGCTCTTAAAAAACAATATTTTCCCCCGTTTTTGTTACATTTTTTATTCATGCTCCGCTCCTGTTGATAGTAGCGTAATGTTATAATAGCCTATAACCTTCCTCGATAAATGTACTATCCAACAGAGAAAGAATCTTTCAATTCGGACCAGTAGTTCCCGAGATCTTGGCGTTCAAACAAACAAACTCTTCAGCTTTATAATATTAGTATAGATAGGATAATACTTGACAAGACGAGCAACCCACGCGCCTGATGGTAATCAACACTCCTACCCCAAAAATATGAAATATTACTAATTTGATTGATGCGAAAGTTTTGATGTTTGTTGCTCAGTCGCGTCGGAACTTCTGAACGAATCGGGTTGAAATTTGGAACACATATTAAAGCCTGGAATCGCACATAAATATGCTACTTTTTATCTCGAAAAAAATAAAGGGACGGTTAACTACGCGGGTATTGCCGCTGGAACAAATATTAATTATGAGTCACAGTGAAATACTTTTACAGCATATTATTGCGTCCTCATGATTAATTCATATACCTACTATATTGATTTCTTACTTCATCGTTCAACAAAAATAGAAAACCCTTGTCCACGGTCGACCGGAGCTTTCTTGGAGGACTGTTATCTTTGTAAACATAGGCCGTTATGACGAGCCGATCCTACTAATATTATAAATGTCAATGTATGGATGTTTGTTGCTCAATCACGTCCTAACGTATGAACGGATCGGGCTGAAATTTGGAACACAGATAGATTAGTCTACTTTTTATCCCGGAAAACAACGGCGCTTCTACCACCTAATTAAATCGGCTATCGCTTTGCTAACGCTGTCTCTATCATTTCAAGCGAAAAGAAAAGAGAGATAAACATCAAAGCGATGACATTTTTCGTTCGGCGGTAGACCCCCGGGAACGGGAACTTCGCGGGTAAGGGGCGCTGCTAGTAGAAAATATATCTTTTAAACATTCGTGATTTCAACTCTTATTAAAACAATGTATAGGACTTAAATTAGATCGTGGTTAAGACTTCAATGTCTTCAACTTCGCCGTGAAGTTGTTAGCTTATCGGTGTTTTATCTGATACATTTCGGAGAGTGTACAGCTGATCTGCTAGGTCTAATACCACATAGAACTTTTTTGTATCGGAATTTTCGTGCTTCGAAAAAGCAACATCGTTTTATAGTTGACGTTCCTCAGCTTCGAACGAGGTTTGATTGGCCCCACGGTCGCTACCTTCAGATATTCAGGGGATTTACCGCCGAACTAAAACTGTCTTAGCTTTGATATTGCTATCTCTTTTATTTTCGCTTGAAATGATAGAGACAGCGATAGCAAAGCCATAGCCGATTTCGTTAAGCGGTAGAAGGGCCGGTCTTGAGTAAATCAATTTATTCTAGGTACCTAACCGGTTTCCAACGTAGACCGAATCATCCGCTTAATACCTAGAAAGATGGCGGCCTAGTGCAAACCTCTTATCGAAAAAATAAATCTAAAGTGAAACCAAAAACAAAATGGCAGTCATGGCGACTGCCTATGCAAGTGAAAACTTATAAAACAGAATTTGAAAGCTCACTTTGGAAAATACGCGGGTGAAACCGGAGGGCGCCGCTGGTCTGGAATAAATCTTCAAAGCATTGTCGTCTAGATAATTCTTCTATTGATAATATTCTAATATTCTATACGACAAATGGTCATCTAGATTAGTACCTATTATTATAAGCATGGCCATCTAAATTAGTCTTCTGAGCATGGACATCTAGAAATGCGTTAGAGGTCCCGAGTTCGCTTTTCAAACACATTTCTTTAATTTACGAGCGTGACGATAAGCTTCATTCCCAGCCCACGAAAAATCTGTGTGCAGTGCGCCAAAAGATGTTTTCTTCACTGTAAAAAAAAACTTTTGCGAAAAGGGGAATTTTCGGAGCGTCAATACCTAGAAAATTATTAGAAAAAAATTCAGGTTCTCTAGCTACTTCGAATTTCGCAAAGTTCCTTAAGTTGTAGAACGTTCTACCGATTAAGTGGGTACTCGAGAGTGAAAATGAACACCGAGGGGGATCCGATGCGGGTGGGACTTTATGTACGTATCAACTTACAATGTCGATACGGACTCGGCGACGCAATGCGCCTAACAGCCATCCAAGCTTTACTAAGTAGAACAGATGGCTGATATTAACTTACAATACACTAGATCTTCCCAGCGGCGTAACCCGTGTTTTAGAAAATTTTCACGACTTAATTTCCGCCAAGAAATATACACGCAAATTAATCATTTCATTCTACTAACATTATAAGTCAGAGTTTGGATGTTTGTTACTCAATCACGTCGTAATTTCTGAATGGATCCGGGTGAAATTTGGAACACAGTTACATTACAGTCTGGAATAACGCATAGGCTTTTTATCCCGGGAAAATAAAGAAAACGGGAGCTAGGCGGGTAAAACTGTTACTGTTTAAATTTAAATATTACAGAAGCTGTAAACAGTTTATAATTGTATGTTAGACAGATGAACTACATATTTTGCTTAGTTTAGGTAGGTTAGTTTGGACTTTATTCATATTGGTCTTAAAACCCGAGGGTTTTAATTTATTGCACTTTGGGGGTTTCTGGTAGGGGGTAGCAACTATCAAAAGTGTCCGGCAATGGATAACGACATATCAAAAGTAATCTAAAACAAAATACAAAATAAAAATACTTTATACCTTGACTAAACTAGGGCAGCACCATTTCGTACACCTTCACTATCCCATATCTGCTGAAGTAACCACTACCCAAATTCCATAGTCACTGGTCGTTCTTATCTCTATAAGAGACATGCTCAGACAAACTTTGAACTTTTATAAAATAACGAAGGTCTGGCAGTCATGGGCTCTTGCTCTATACTAAGATTCAGCACTATGCCGTCACTTGTAAGCTGTCCAACTGAGTACAGTCGAAGAGGGGGGGGGGGGGGTCGCAACCCTCCATTATTTCTCCTTGTCGCATGATTTTTGTACGGCGTTGCAGAATAATATATTAGAAGAGGTATTGAAACTATAAAAATGAAAAATTTTAAGTTTTTAATTATTAGTTTGTCGGAAAATTCGTGATTTTCCGACGATTTACAGATTAAATTTGGGCATTTATTGTATCATTATGTACGGCATTGGTTCCATATAGTTTCAATTCCTCTCCTAATCCATTATTTCGCAATGCCGTACAAAAATCATGCGACAAGGAGAAATGGTCGAGGGTTGCAACCCCCCTCTTCGACTGTACTCAGTTGGACAGCTTACAAGTGACGGCATAGTGCTGAATTTATTATTTTATACCCTTCTATCATCCTACATAGGTCTCCTGGTGGTTCATTTGACCTGTAAATTTTGTTCACGGGCCTGTAGTCTAATATAGATACTTTATATGTTTAATAGGTATCTATTTTCATTTATTTATAAATCTAACAAATTGAGCTAGTGATTATTTATATGCAAAAAAACAAACCATACAAATAATCAAGCAGAAGCTTGAAGTTAAGAATAACTTCAAAACTGACGAAACTTCCTCACAAACCTTCATTCATCCCTTTTTTAAACTTCCTACGCCGTTATTAGCATTAAATAGTAGCTTAAGTAATTTCTTAAATGATATACTATCTCTGTTCCAATTTTCATTTAAATCAGTTCAGTAGTGTCGGCGTGGAAGCGTAACAGGTAGACAAACGGTTATTTTCGCATTTATAATATGTGTAGCTATCGGAAGATGAAAAAATAATGATTAAAACTCGTAATCCCGAGTGTAAAACGTCTAAAAAATTTTTTTTTTCAATAATTATGTAAAAAAAATTGTAACTTTAAAAATTGTCTTTCAAATTTCTAACATAGCTCAATGCCAAAGTGCCAAAAGACTCTCCCTAAATTAAGCTTTTCCTACCATGGGTTGATGCTCGTCTAAGTATTGTTCCGCACGATTTTATACAATTTCTAATTGCAGAATATTAGTCTTTAACTTTCTGTAATCTACCTCTAGATACTTCAAGCAGGTAGATTGTGGTAGAAAGTAAACACGCTATAAATTCTATATTATGAAATACCAACGATTTTTTTTTAGAAAGTGAAACTATTATGTCATAGTATAAAGTTTCATATGTGTTTTACTTATTCCATCTTGAATAATAAAGGCATTTTCTAGTATTCCAAGTGTTTTATTTGTGTTGATATAGGATTACTTCAATGATATGGTTCAACACAATAATAGAATTAGTAGTCTCTAGTAAATTTATCAATTTTTAATGTTTAGAAAAATACACCACGTTACATGTTACTACTAGGCTGGGCATTAAAGAGATAGAACTTCTGTTATTTTATTTTAAGCTGAGCAGCATAGGATAGTTCGAAAATAATACAAAGCAGTACATTGAAAAATAATTTATTCTCCTTGATTAGCGGTTTACTCTTGTTTAAATATTTAGAAAACTTTCAACAATATTTGTATATTTTATAATTTTAAGAAACGTTATAAATAATCATTGCTGGATTGTATTATTTGGCATATCACTGCAAGACTCATTTCTTAAACATTATGTTCCAACAGTGTCAAAAATATATATCTGTATCTACCCACGACAGTTAAAAGTATTCGTCAGTTTATAGTAGAGGTGAATGCATCGGGAGAGACCCGGACGATCGCTCTCACCGCCGCACCCCAGTTCGAGGTCGAACGAATACAAAACGCCTAAGAGTACACCCTAAAAATACATCAAAATGGAAAATATGATTGAAACGAACGGACACTATTTACAAGTCTACGTTGCCACGATATAACTTAACCACCAAAGTACTTCGATTCACTACGCGAAACAGATCGTTTTTTTTCTTTCTTAAAACCTACGCTAGATAGATTAAATTTCACTAAGCGTCAAATTCGGAGCTAGTGTATCACAGCGCCGCCGTCGGTCACACGAACCGCGGCGGCGGGCGCAGGCGCAGGCGCGCGGCGCGGCCCGACGCGTCGTACACGTGCAGCACGCGCGTCGGCAGCCGGTACTACAGGCGCGCGCCGTCCGCGCACTCGCACGCCGGCCGCAGGTCCGCGGCCAGCAACACGCGAGCCCGCTCGTGCAGCGCCGCGCGCGCCAGCTCCGGCTCGCTGGCGCTGGTCGCCAGCAGCGGCTCGCTGGCCGGCGCGTAGCGAGCCGGGAACGGCTTCGACGGGCCCGCGGCCGACACCTCGTCCGGCGCCGCTTGAAACGGACGCACGGCCGCCAGCAAGCGCACGGGCGGCGGCGGGCCCCGCTCGATCATGTTAATGTGAATCCCCGGCGGCAGCGGCACGGGCGAGTTCCGACGCGAGTTGACCGACCGCTCAGTCGGCGTATAATACACCGACATCTTGCTCTCATCTCCGTCTCCATCCCCTTCATCATCCAGCGTCGGCAACGTCGCCAGCGCCTCGATCTTCGTCTTCAGATACATGTCGAGGACCTCGACGTCCGGGTCGAGCGCCGTCGAGTCGCTGCGCCCGCACGAGCCGCTCCGACAGTTGTCGAAGTACAGACTCGGCAGGTTCTCGAGCACCTTGTTCAGCGTCTGCTGCTGGTACTTGTACGACTCGCGCAGCCGCAGGATCTGGTGCGCGCTGAACTTGCGGATCTTGTTCCGCTGGAACACGTAGTTCTCGCGCACCCAGTTGAGCTGGCTCGTCGAGTACTCGCGCACCCGCTTCACCTGCATGTGGACGACAATCTGTTAGGAACGGTACCAACGGAGCGTTCGGCGAGGGGCGGGGGCTCGGGCCGGGAATGCGAAATACGAACCTGGTCGTAGTACTGGTCCTTCATCGCGGTCAGGTGGTTGGTGCCGATGTCTCGGATGTTGCGGAGGTGGCTCGCTTGCGACGAGTAGCTGTTCTGGATCCACTCCATTTGTTGCGAGCAGTTCTCTTTTATTCGGTGCACCTGCAATAAACCTTCGTATTAGCATAGAGTATTGATGTGTTGTGGAGTTTGATCGCTCTTAACCGGGTAACAAAAGTACTCCACACATCGATCATTTCCGCCCTGACGCTGTTGCCATGACATGGTTTGACTCACCTGAACTGCGTAGTTCTCTCTCAGTTTCTCGAGTTGTTGCCTCTTGTATGTCTCGATGTTGTCCAGCATTCCGATGATTTGCCTCGAGCGCGGCGCGTCGCGGTTCACACACGCGCAACAACTGCAACACGTTTCCAACAGGCGGAACCTGGAATGTACATCGATGTACATGTATTAAAACAAAATAATAGAACACGTTTAAAAGCAGAACTGATATAGGTAACAAGCATGGCTTACAACTACTACGATTTAATTAATTTGAAGACAAGAAAGATTGGTAGATACCTCTTTATTGTGACACAAAAAACAGAAAGATTACAGTAAAACACTTATGAACTACAGCCACACAAGAGTTTTTGTTATTGATTAGCCAGCTAGTTTTGTTTACCTTCTGTCTTAGAAACAAAATTGAGTAATAACCTGTAGAATATGAATCTCAAAGCCTGCACCAGCAAAGTGAGGCCGAGAAAGGCCGCAGCGCAGATCGCCCCGCACAGCAAACTATACATCTTGATCTCGAACATAGTCATGGGGTCGATATTGATCACTACTGAGACTGTCACGTTGGCTGAAGGGTTCGACGCGAAGCATAGGTAGGTCCCGCAGTCCTCTCGGTGGATGTCTCCGACGAACAGCGACCCGTCCTCTTGCACCCGCAGCCGAGACTTTGACAAGTCGATGTTTTTGTAAAACTGGTCATGAGCCAACCCATGCTTGTGGAAAATATCCGGCGTCTGAGAGTCCGGGTTCCAGTGGAACACTGCCCTCGTTGGCGTTATCCACGTTAGCGACGGCTTGGGGTTTCCGTCGAACTTGCATTCTAATAGCGCGTCGCTTCGGAGCCGGTACAGCGCCAACGGACTGCTCGAAATCAGATCCGGCGGTTTGCAATTCGTGTGGTTCAGAATCGTTATCATATCGCCCGGGTACGTAAAGCGACAGCTGAGATCTTCCGGCTGGATGTTTATGGTGCTCGCCCGCTTCTCCACCCAGCTCGCGAACCAGGCCATGCGGCAATCGCAAGCCCAAGGATTCTTCCTGATCTTTAACTCCCGTAGATTGTCCAACATTTTGAGCGACAGTGGCAGGAACGTTAATGCGTTCGCGCTTATGTCCAAATTGATCAACGAGGGAGTGTCTTGAAACACGAAAGGTTCGATCTCTCGTAATAAGTCATTATTCCTAATGTAAAGTCGCTGTAGGCTATCTAAGCCTTTAAAATTAGTGTTCTGTATGACGGATATTTCCGTCCTCTCGAGGTAGATAGTGTCGAGACGTTCGTTGTGCTGGAACAGCAAGGGCGGCAGCGCTCGCATCCTGTTCCCGCCGATATCGAGCTGCTCTAGGCTCTTTAGATTTTTGAACGCGTCGTGCGATATGTTCTGGTACGAGTTGTGGCTCAGATTCAACAACCTGAGGCGGTCGAAGGAATCGAATATCTGTTTCGGTATATAATCTAATTTGTTGCTCGACAAATCTAGAATCTCCAACTCCCTCAGGTTGACTAGAGCGTTAGGGGTTATCTTGACTAGGTTATTGTTATTCAGGAACAGCTTCTTGATAAGTCTATTGGGATGGAAATAGAAGTCGAGGAAGGTCGCTATCTGGTTGTGCGACATGTCCAAGTGTCGGAGATTGGTCATCGGGCCGAATATTTGGAATGGTATCGCTCGCAGCCTGTTGTGCGATATGTCGAGAACTTCGAGACTCTCGAGGTCCGCGAACGTGAAGCGCGGGATGTCATCGATGCGGTTGTTGGAGATGTTGAGGTACGTGAGGCTGGCGAGGCGGGCGAACTGGCCGTGCTCGGTGCGCTCGATGTCGTTGCGGCTGAGGTCGATGTACTCGAGGTGGACGAGCCCGGCGAACAGGTCGACGTCGAGCGCCGTGAGGCGCGCGTCGGTCCAGGAGAGCTCGCGCAGGGCGGCGCGGCCGGCCAGCTCGGAGCGCGCGAGCCGGCCGGCCGGCAGCGCCGCGCCGCACGTCAGCCGCGCGGGCTCGCACGCGCAGCCGCTGCGGCACGCCGGCTCGCCGCCGCCGCCGTCCGCGCACACCACGGCTGACCAGATTATTGCCAGCGACAGGGTTCTCAGCAGGCGCCGCATTATATTGCAACCCGCATAGTCTTACTTGCTGAAACAATAGAGAGAGATGTTGTTACTTCCACGGTTTCGACTTCCTATTTCTTAAACTGTTATCAGATAAGTAAGAAATCGCGTTGTCGCTTCTAACAAGACCCTATTTTCGTTTATTCATTATATTGCAACCCATAGTCTTATTTGCTGGAACAATAGAGAGGACTGTTGTTACTTCGACTGTTTCGATTTCTTAACTATTCGAATCGAAGCACTATATCGCGATGTCGCTTCTACCTATCAAGACCCTGATATCATTGATTGATTTCATCGACACGAATTTAGCTCCGCGTAGTAAAAATAAGTTTCAATTATATTTTCCGCTTTGATTGTTGGTCATTTTTATGAGTATTATTTAATTATAATAATAATCCACTGTGTTTATAGCAGTATATAACCATTGACGTAGATAAATATGCTGGATACTACGAATTGTGATATTGATTTTAATTAAAATGCCGATAGCACGAATGTAAATACGTGTGACAATTTGGTACGATATTAATTTAGCGCAGTATAGGATCTTTGTCAAAAGTTACTAATGCGTATATCGTAGGTGACGAAACTGTTTCACTGCTCATTTTTTTTTTAATCAGTTCTGCTTGTATCGTTAGCTAATACCTTTGATCGTGTACGGAACAATGTCGGTGAATTTCTTGACTTATTTACTTAGGACTAGGAGCATGCGATGTGGCAATTTCGCAGATGACTTTGCAAATCTATATAGTGATCATAAAAGTAACTATTTTATTACGATTGCGATGCTATTGCGACAATGATCGTGTAGACAGATGTCTGGACTCGTTTATTTTATGTGTATTTATAAAGTGAGCGAGAGTGGTCGTATCAGTAAATGGAGGGTGGGATGTCTTTTGACTAGATTAAAAGACATTTTGAACACATTGTGAAAGGTTAGCTCAATATAAATAACTTTCGCGATTTGAACTTATTGGAAACATTAATCTTTTTATATCACGATTATGTGTGTAAGAAGTCATATCAAGAAAACAATGTACCTAACTAATTGTTTTCAATATAAAGATTTGTTTTAGGTTACCAAACCATTCGTTTGAATGGTTTTGGTTTGGTAAGGCTCTAATGAAAATAATATATAATGTAAACGTATTGTTGAAGGATAGGAAGATGTGATCGGTAAAACTCTACTTAGGTTATAGATATTGTATTGAAAAAATACCAAGTCGCCGACGCGCTTGTGAAATTTATGAAACGGCGTTTATGAAAGTGGGATTAGTAATTTAGGAAATTCTTCTCATAGGTAGGTATTGTGTCAGCGAAAAGGCGTCATTGCATAAACAAGCCTACTATACATATACATGCAACAATAGTCATATTTCTCTATTAACAACTAGCTGTGCCTGCGGTTTCACGCGCGTTTTAAGGGGTTTTTGTTTATTTTCCCCAAGTAAGAGTCGCCTAAGTTATGCATTAGAACTTCAGCTATCTATTAGTGAAAGCCCCGCCATAATCGGTCCAGCTGTTTCGAAGATTAGCCGAAACTAACAGAAAGACAGACAAACAAAAATTGTAAAAAAACACGTTTTGGTTAATGTTATTTTAATATTTCAAACAGGCACTTCAATTTTATTTAATTGTATAGATAATATAGATGAATGCTGACTCCGCGATGCCGTATACTGCACGCGAGTGGCGCTTACCTAGACCTAGTTACCAAGGTTCTTCTTGTATCATAACTTGGATTTATTGCCTATTTTCATATGCTTGGTTTAATCTTGTATGAACAGCTGACGCTTACCATCGGGTAGCATACTTGTTTGTTACCCTGTTCAGTAGTCTAGATGGGATACTAAGGTTTTCGTAATGCAGTTTATTTTTATGAAAATAGCGGCGGAAAGCAGACGTTTCCCCAGATAGTAAGAGGTTGCCGTCGCTAACGAACACTTACAATATGCCACACATACAATGTCCTGGCGATGTTTTGCCAAACTAGAAGAGGTACTTCTAGGCAAAGAACATTGTATTTTTTTTTAAATATACGCTCAAATGGGTAACTCGTGATGTTGCAATGTTTGGTTTGATTATAGACGATGTTTCTAGAAGAAAATCTGTTGTTTAATACCTAACATACATTGGATGTCTTTTGTAGGTCAACTTGTTTTACTAATTTTCATGTGTGATATTATGTTACATTCATATTCACCTTCACAGAATCAAATGGCTACCACTACACATATTGTTGAATTTTTTTCGAGTACCGTATGGAATTTGTATTGATTAAAACATTACTTCAATACGACAACTTTATCCCGAAATATTTTCGAGAAAGTACACAGTAATTTGTTCATTTATGTAGATTCCAAATTAGTTTTTATGTTAATTCACTTTGTGGTAGTTTTCCGTTGATTGATAGAAAACTCCCGACTAGTTCGCGTTCATTAGTCGGTCTATCGGCACAGCCGGGTCATTATATTGCAATGTGAAGTGAGTCTACTGCACTCAATGTTTGCCTGCGAGGTATTCATCTCGCGCGAATTGCTCTGTTGCATGCCTTACACAGAAAGACAGATTCACTATTCTACTCCACACAATACTCAATGCACATAAACTACATCAAAAACATCCGTTTCACCTTCCATACCATACAGAGACGTGGAATTTACCTAACAATCGTCCACATTTTACTCCAACTTGCATAATCCACGTTATTTTCTGTTGACAAGGGACGCGACGGAGGCACGCATGCCTCGCCGCTTAATATCACACGTTCACCTTAATAACTCTCTCATTGCACTATCACATAACACAACACATGAAAACACGAGCGAGCGTATGATTTTGTAAAAGGATTTCACAATTAAAAACGATAAAGCTCCGCGGCGTGCGATAAAAGACACTGTCACGACGACAGGGGCCGAGCGACTAGATAGAAGTAAATGGCGGCCGGATGAGTTGCGCGGGGCGTCGCCTCGCTCGCGCGCGCGTCAACCGCGCAGTGCGTCTCGCTCCCGCGCCGGCCCAGTCAGCTGTGGGGCGCGGAGAGAGCCGAAGGCGCCCGATCGTAGGCGAAAGTGGTTTCCTAAACCCGCGGCGTATTCGAACCGCACACCGACGCATTCTTGTTTCTTTTGATCGGCGCGACGACTCCGAGGGGATCCCGTCTATTCATTAGGGCTCCGTCGCCGTTCTAGTGAAAAACGATCGCATGCGAACGGCCAGGGCTGCGAAGGCGCGTACGATTTGCTACATTTCAACCTTTTCAATCCGACCTTGTAATGCAAGCGCGGCGCGAGGGTCGGACACGTTATCCGCAATTTCCCTTGAAATGGGAAACTTCTACACTGGATCCGGGATCGCTCAAATGAAACTTAACGCTAAGGTGATCCGTTCACTTATTTATCTTTGGTTTATTTTCGGAACGTGATTTTTTTCCCGTGAGTCATTGAGCAGCGTGAAACACGCAGATGAAACCGACGAGTCTTCGTTCCATGAATATCAAAAAATATATAAAAAATAATTTCCTATCAAAACACTAGCAATTACGCTTACAGAGGAACAGCAACGGTTGATAAGATACACGGTTACGAAAGATCGTACTAGATATAATAATGATACATCATTTTGTAAATCTTATCAATATACAGCGAGAATGTTCCGTTATCACTGTTATGTATTCCGTATTGCCGGTTTCGAATATTGCGAGATGTCTCATTAATTCAGAGGCTGCGACTCGAATATAAACGATATCGACGGGCTGTTGATTAAAACATCCAGTTTTAGAACAAAACAAGCCAAGGGGAACTGGTCTTAAAACTAGAACGATATAAAGCTGAAACCTTTGATATTATAACCGTATCGTATCGCCATCACTTATGTTTCAGAGTTATTCATTCGTCTATGTCACAGTTTTATAGAACGTTCCAACGTTCATTTTACTTCATTGAACTCTTAAAACACTAAGAAGCGGCATGCGCTCATCTACGATCACAATGTAAAATCAGGTGACGTCTCCTGATTGAGTCTCAGTCGCAACAGGAGCCACAAGTTGAGTGGACGTTCGCTAATAATTCAAAAAAATCCGATATGAGCCGTAATAATGTCTTATTCTGCTTTTGCAAGGTGCACAAACAGTTCAAAGACCAAGAACAAGTTCCATGGTATCACTTTTCATGCGTAAGTACACAAAATCTTTAATTATTTCCATAACAGTTCAATGATTATTACATCTAAAATTATTTTTCTGTTGTAAACAATTTTACAATTGGCCATTTCTAAAAAGAGACAGATATACATACAGCGTAAGAGTGCAACACGACCGGCGATATGTTAGTTGCGGCTATTTTGTCTCTTTCACGCCAGTGCATTTGTATGTCTTTCTATTCTTGTCGAAAAAAATATCTAAACAAATGTGATGTATAGCTATCTCATTTCCACCTACTGCCTACTTGTCATGATGTCTTTGTCATTCATTCAAACGTCTCTCACGATGCAAGTGAAGCTGTGTGCACATTGCGTATACTTGTGTGAGATTTTCGTTACATTATGCTGTCTTTATAATAGAGCGTACCTTATCTTCGTTTACTTAGTTTCATCAAAGTTTTACTTACTTTGTTCTTTTCTATGGGTATGTTATGTTGCCTATTTTAACGCGATTTTTGAAGTGAAAACTTCTTTAGGCGTCGCGCCTGGACAGATTTTTCGTGGGCTGTGAATTGAATTCATTCGTCACGCTGGGGTATGATAAGAAAGCTTCGGGTTAACTCGGGACCATGGCTATTGGCCATCTAGAAATACGCCAGCCAATGGGAAATGCTTAAAGGGCGTAGACAGGCCATAATGTCATGGCCATCTAGAAACGCATGAGCCAATGGGAAATGCTGACGCATTTCTAGATGGCCATGCCAAGATGGCGAGGCCACGCCCTCCGGTTACACCCGTGTAGTTTTCAAGGTAAGCTATCAAATTCTGAGTTATAAGTTTTCACTTCTATCGGCAGTTCCTATGACTGACAATTTTTTTTGTTGTTAGACGTTTGCTCGTAGGAAGTAGAGGCCACCTGAGACCAATTTTGTAGTGGTAGGACTCTTTGCAGAGTACACCTGGGGCAGTGTCATACCATTGGGAGTAATTACACCGCCAAGCAGTAATGTGCTAATGTGACATCATCACTGTGTTTCGATTTTAAGGGCAACATTTCCAGAGAAATTCAGGGATAGAGATGAAGTATCTGGGTGACGAGCGCAGTACAGTGCTAGGTAATTTTGTAGTGGAAGGACTCCGCCTGGGGAAGGACCACACCTTTGACAGTTAGTCTACCGCCAAGCAGTAATGGGCAAATACTGTGTTCCGGTTTGAAGGGGAATGTTTCCAGAGAAATTACAGGGCTCAGAGATTTAACAACTTAGATCTCTGGGTGGCAAACGCAGTGCAGTGCTAGGTAATGATTTGGATTCTTCATGTCCCAATAGCTGCGTGTCACTGTGCTGTTATGTGGCAGGCATGTTGATTACCATCAGGCACATGTCCAGCTCGTCCCGTCACTCTGTATTAAAAGAAAAGGTAATGATTTGAACTATTTATGTTCCAATAGCTGCAAGACTCTGTGCTGGTTTGGGCAGACATGTTGCTTATCTTCAGGCACATGTCCTGCTCGTCTCGTCACTATAGCTCTAGACTGAAAAAAAATACAAAAGTCTTACCCAAAATTGAAATCATTTGTCTTAGAACTGTGATTCTTTGCATGCATCGGTGGTTATGTCATTGCGTTGCGTTGGTTGCGTATTTTGTGCTAGCACAATGTGGTTCAGTATAAGACCATCCAAGGCCAACTGTTAAAAGTAACTACCTATACATATAAATAATTTACTTAACGGAGTTTTTTTTTCAAACAGGTATCAAGTATACTTACAGGCACAATTGTACCCCGTTTACATTTTTCCAGTCCAGCGACGGAATCCAGCGCTGGATTGCATACTGGAATAATGGAAACCGGCACTGGAAAGCATCAATCCAGTGACAATGCATTCCATTGCCGGTTTACATTATTCCAGTAAGCAATCCAGCGCTGGGTTCGGTCGCTGGACTGGAATCATGTAAAAGCCGGGTCACACAGAGGCGATCCGATAGCGATAGCGATCCGATACCGAGTATGGGAAAACACCCGCTTGCTGTGTGTCAGGTTGCATACAAATTCGAACATTACAAAAAATCCCGTCTCGGATCGCTATCGCTATCGGATCGCCTCTGTGTGACCCGGCCTTAAACGGGGTATTATATTTACCTCCCCACCTATACCGCCCACCTATATTTTGTGGTGTGTACCACGTACCACGTGTACATAATGTGTGTATCACTTGTTTTCTACGAAGTGTTGTCAACGTTGACAAAATGACAAATAAAATATATTTGTAACGTAAAATAATGAAATGTCAAGGTCAAATTAGGACGTAGGCCTCTGAAGGGGAACGCTTGAAACTCATTAGGTAAATTGGGGCTGTTGTGAAATATCGTTAATCAAGTTTGTCCCAACACAGTTGTCCATTTGGACCGTTTTTGTGCTCCATATTGCCCTAATTTCCGTCGGACCCTTGGGGACTTTCATTCATCACGGCGTCGCTTTGCCAGATATTAAATAAAGCTGCGCCAAAAATATCTCCTTGCGAGGAATGATTTAGGTTTTTTTCATATATCTGTGGGTTTTTTGTGGTAATTCCTGAAATGTGTGCACGTTTTAACTGTGTGCAAGATAAGCATATTGGAATGTTATATCTGTTTCCTTTTCAGCTGTGAATGTGTAGGGCTTTGCCGTCATGTTGCTTGACGTTTTTTTAGTATAATTATCGAAATATGTATTGGGTTTGACAATGTTAAGTTCTAGAGGCATGGACGTATAAAAAAAGTCTGACGTAATCTAGCTAAAACAAAAACTGTGTCTATAGAGTCAGCCAATGCGCTGACGGACACATACACACATCAGTCGGTCAATACGCGCGCAAAATTGTGTGTATGTGTGCGTGTCACAGTGGCCTGGCCGACTCTATAGACAGTTTGTGTTTGAGCGAGACTAGTCCGATTTTTTTAAACGTATGTGGTTCTAGGTTAAGGGTATAAGAAACAAATTTATGTGTGCGTATACATTTATTCTTCATTTCATATAATCCTTTGTAAGGTTTGTTATTTGGTTTGATATGTTCCTTGGAGAATAGTCATGTCTCAAATACTATGCTGACAAAGTCGCCGGCAGATACTAGTTTATTATATGTAAAGGTCGCCCACCCCATAATCCAGGCACTGTTTGGTCTAGTTCCAACTTTTACGACTAAACTATACTTGTGCAATCTACCCACTATGTTATATGAGGGCGATACGACCAGCTCAGCTCTATTTTCGGCCCATTATTATGGTGTACTTATCTAGGTAAGGGTGGGTAGTTGGTAATGAAGGCTAGAGGTACCAGTAACTGTAGTTTATACTGTGGACGTGGTGATTGCGCCATTTTCCTTAACGGCTCCTCGTTAAAATCTTTGTTGGCTTGACTTACCTTTTACCGGAGACGTCACAAGTCGGTTCATTCACACTTATGTCGCTGAAAATAGTGTACATTTTCGAATTTAATTAATGGGTTACTCGCTTTTGATGTTTTCGGTCCAGCCCAACTTAAATTTCAGCCGAATATTACGCACTTAATATTATGATGATAGTTAACTGCCAGTGTTTCAATATAGACCAAATAACTTTTTCTTTTACAGGTAAATATATAATGTTTCATTCAATAATTTATTCCTTTCTTAGTTTTAGATTTTTACAATATTGAAATAAAAATACTTAACATATAACATTACAAAAACCTAAACTTTGATCGCCGCTGGCAGCGGAGCAAGGCCCAAGCTACCGGTGGTTAGGGCTGCAGTGAGGAACCTCCTGACGATGCGCGCTGTGTCGAGGATGACCGCCGCGTGCATCGGACCCGCCATCCAACGGTCTAGCGAAAGTTTCTTGAAAAAGACTGACGAAAGACTCTTGGGACTATATGATCGTCGAATCAACATCCCACATGGCGGTAACCTCATAAGCCAAGTCAAGGTGCTTGCTAAATGTTTTATTATTATTAACTTTTAATCCAAACTTTCATCCTCTATGATTAAAATATTTATGATTAAAAAGTATCCTTGCCCTTTCCCTGGCTCTAGACTATTTATGAACCACATTTAATTTACAGTGGCTCAGTAGCTCAGGTGTGAAAGCGTAGGAAACACACAGACAAACAGAGTTCCTAGCTCATTTATAATGTTAATAAGGATAGTGATTGAAATACTTTAAAAAATATTTTTTCTAGCTTCAGTCGCATATCTGACGAAAGTCACTGCTGCTAAGCCTGCAAAAAAAAAACACAATGACATTGTTGAACGTGTTGCAAAAACATGAATCTTTTCGAGGATCATTATTGTTCGGTTTACAATGTTAAGATAGGTAAGTACTGGAGAATTGGAAACTTCGCGATAGGTCACGTCGACTTTATCAAAGGAACAATACGATTGTGATATAAATACGAAGTTTGAGAACCTCCAGCTGATTGTTGCCAACTCGGATTTTTAATAAAGCTTAGACGAGGTTAGACTAATACGTTTAGAATTTGACAAAATTTTCTTATGTAGTGTTCGTAAATCTAAGGTACTCTCTTTTTTAAAGTAAAATAAAGAAATTAGGGTTTGGTAATATTTAATAAAAAACACTGTTTTTAAATGAAATTATCATGAAGCAAACATTTTTAGTTTAAGTTTTCATTAAAAAAAATGGTTTCCAACATTTAACATTCCACTACTACATATGATTTTTGTACAAACTAGACTAATAGATATCTAATAATAGATGAGTAGTAGAAGGACACGAATCTTACTAATTTTAACCTCAAACGTAATGGAAATGAAGGCTTTTCAGCGATTCGATTAGTGTTACGATAAGTTGCTAATATCATAATTTATAAGTATACGTAGATTTTGAGCCCGAGGTTTAAGAACGGTTTGCAAGAAAGGTCTAAAATAAGTAGATCTACGTCATAATACGTAGAGTTGGCAATGCTGCTCCGGCTCAATGTTTGAAACTTCCAGTTCAGGTGACGATTACGACTGAACAAAAGGTTTTATATTTAACACCGTTAAGTCATAATATAGCGAGAGAAGAATAGAAATACGTTTAACGGAACGGTCTCTGAAGTAAGCGGATTACTTGTAAAGGCCGATTTAAAATAAACGAACATAGAGTTGGAACAAGGGCATTCTTTCTCGATCTTTTAGTGTAAACGAAAGATCGTTCCTAGCGTTTTTCATATTAAATATTCCATAGAATCTTTGCGAAAGTATGCTCTACGTTTGTTTACACCAAATGAATTTGATACAGTGGGGATAGAATGAGCATTCGCTCGTCTGATGTAAATCGGAATCAACTTTATTAACATAGTACTGGTTCTATTTTTGGATTTTCAACCGACTTCAAAAAAGGAAGAAGAACGAAGCTCCTGCTTCGCAATTCGACTGTATTTCTTATTAAATCTTTGTTACCTCAGAACTTTTCACTTGCTGGGACGTTTAAGTATCACGTAATGTAGTTTTCAGGGATTTTATAAAATCTTGCATTTTGAGTATTACGTAATGTAGTTTTATGGATTTTATAAAACATGGCGTTTGATTTTATGAAACCCTAAATTGCGTTTCGTAATTGAACGCCCCTATGATGCAAAGCGACGATGTGGAGTGCGTCTACCAACCGAGCAACAAAACACATCAAAATATTTACGAATACTAATCACACTGGCTGCGCCAGTTTCGCGGCTCACAACTGGTCCGTTGGCACATCTATTTTATCATCACTTTACAAACAATACAATGCACGAAGGCATCGGAATCTCACTTGCAAAACATATAGAAACTTTGTAAACGAAGAAACACTTACTCGTATAGCGTGAAGGGCGTTGGGGCGACGGCGCCTATTTACACAGCAAATGCAGTTTACTGCGGCGTCTTCTTGTAGGGGATTATTTGGCTCTGTTAACTTGGTTTCTTATTAAATAACATAAATACTTATGTATCGATAAACATTTCACACACAACACCACCTAACCCCAAACTAAGCAAAGCCTGTTCTATGGAAGCTAGATATCTGGTATAATAATCATATTCTTGTATAGTTGTAGCTAGCTAGCGGTTCGCCCCGGTATCGCCTATAGAACTGCAACGGTGAAACAATTTTTGAAATAGCTCCAGTAGTTCCCGAGATTAGCGCGTTCAGACAAACAAGCTCTTCAGCTTTGTAATATACAACATCATAGTATTAGCTTGGTGTTTTTTTGCTACAGTTATCATGCATTGGCTATTCTTAAAATCCAAAATCTTCAAATTCAATTGCTCAAAAAATAAATAGATTTTCCTTTTACTTGTAGCAAGTAATCTTAATTCTTTTCACGGCCAATATTAGTACAGTAGTTACAAAGTAAATATTAGATTACTATTATGAAAAAATAATTTACATCTCATTCCAAAGGCTCATTTGTTTGTATTGTTTTCCAATATCAGTGGTTTTGTCATCGACTGCCGACTGCCCTTGTCTACCTCATCACACCACGATACAACACGAACACACTTCTCACAACAAAACCTTTGTTCTCTCCACGAGACATACCTACCGCTAGTTTGATCTAAAACAATGACCACACATCAGACGGCGGCCTGAAATCCGGTTGACCTAAACGAGCTAGTGGTCTGGCCCGGCTTCGTGGTACATTCTACTAATATTATAATAATATTATTATGTCAATATTTTGTTGTATCGAATCACGTCGTTACATCTGAATGGATCAGGCAGAATTTTTTTAATGTTAGTGGTAATTGTAGTGGTAGGACTCTTAGCAGTGTCCGCCTGGGGAAGTACCACACCTTTGCCAAATATTCTACCGCCAAGCAGTAATGTGCAAACAGTACTGTGTTCCGGTTTGAAGGGCAATGATTCCAGAGAAATTACAGGGCTTAGAGACATAATATCTTAGATCTCTGGGTGACGAGCGCAGTGCAGCGCTAGGTTATGATTTGGACTATCATGTTCCAATAGCTGCGTGTTACTGTGCTGTTATGTGGCAGGCATGTTGCTTACCATCAGGCACATGACCTGCTCGTCTCGTCCACTCTATGAAAAAAAAAATTGGGAACGTAGATCGATCATAATTTGAAAGAACACAGGCTACTTTTTATCCCGGAAAATAACAGGCAAAACCGCGGGGCGCTGGTAGTATAAATGATATAGTATAGATACAAAGTAGCATATAATATATGTTCTTTCACGCTATTATCTAATTGTTGAGTTTCAACCCGATCCGTTCATACATTACGACGTGATTGAGCAACAAACATACAAATATCTAAACATCCAGACGTTGACATTTAAAATATTAGTAGGATAGCACTCGGAGATCACGCACATATCCATCGGGGAAAGAATTTTGAAATCGTACCAGTAGCACAGATCAGAAAATAGTCCAGTAGCTCCTGAGGTACAAACAAATAGGTACCTAAACTCTTTAAAAATAATATTATAGTATAGAAACCAATAACCACACGTCAGACGGCGGCGGCGGCGGCCTAAAAGCCAGTTGACCTGTAGGTATATTAGCGAATTTCCCCACTCTTAGAAAATATTGAGAAAATTCTCGTCGATTGTTCTAGAACAAAAATAGCTATTTTGCAGCAATACTCAAGGTCTGAAAGTCTAGACTTTGATCCTTAGCTTAAAATATTTACGAGATCCGCATAATATTATGTTTTTTTTCTCACTATTCAACACGTTTTAAATTGCTTCCATAGGTCAAACATTTTATGTAAAAATATAACTGCGCCCCGCGGTTTTACCCACGTTGACCTGTTCACGTTATTTACACGCGATAAAAAGTAGCCTAAATTTGCTATTTTCAGATCATTTGTGTTCTAATTTTTAACCGCGATTCGTTCATCCGTTCCAAGGTGATTGAGGAAAAAAACATCCATCATCATGAACATCAGCCTGTCTTAGCGCACTGATGGACATAGACTGTTCCATGACTTGTTTTCCCTATCCTGAGCTTTACATCTCCACCCAATGTCTGTTGTCTTCCGTATCCGTTCTTGAAAAAAATATCAATACTTTTACATCTATACTAATATTATAAAGAAGTAAAGTTTGTGTGTTTGTTAAATTGTAAGGGGTAATCTCGGGATCTACTGAACCGATTTTAAAAATTCTTTCACCAATAGAAAGCCACATTATTGCTGAGTGTCATAGGCTATATAAAAAAAAAACTAAAAAAAAAAAGGCTTTTACGTGGTATTCCGTTTTCAAAGTGAATCGGAGAAAAAACGGTCGAATGAAAGCGTTTCTTACGAACGCTGCCTTAGAATAGAATAGAATAGAATATGCTTTATTGTATAAACTGTGTACAGGTATAAGATGTTACAATTTTAAATAGTTCCAACAGTTTTATCCGTTACGAATATACAATGATTTTGTACATTAAAAAAACACAATTATTATTACTAATTATAAAATTACACATTTTTAACATTGAATACAAAACACAATAATTATTACTATTTATAAAATTACAACTTTTTAACATTAAATACACAAATTGAAAATAGACTGGGACAAAGAGGGAAAGGATAGTTATTTAGTTATTATTTATACATTTCAATTATTAAAATACTCTTTGAGATTCTACCTTAACTATGAAAGATTTATTTTTTAGTTCTAAAGAAAAGATGTGGAGCTTGAAAATGCCTACAAAAAAGTCAACGACAGCATATGTCTAACATTTATATTTAAGTTACAAAAAGTAGTTTTTTTAATATTAGTACAGATAATTTAAGTTTTAATATTAATAAAATAATTTAAATCGTTAGGTATGCCCAACGAAGTGGGCACGGGTCAGCTAGTTTATTATATTCGGAAGAAAGGTTATTGAGTGGTGATAACGAACCGGAAGACGCGGTGTTGGACAGCGTCCCACTAGATGGACAGATGACCTCACATAGGTCGCTGGAAACCGCTGGTCGCAGGTAGCGCGGGACCGTTCGTTGTGGAATTCTTGGGGGGAGGCCTATGTTCAGCAGTGGACATCTTGCGGGTTATGATGATGATGATTTGTAGGGTCGCCTACACGAGTGAAACAACGCCGTGCTACTAGTATTATAATAAAACAAGCAAGCCCCGCGATTTCACTTGCTTTGTTTATGTTCCAGTAATTTATCCGTAATAAAGTAGCCAAGTGCGAGTTGGACTCGCCCATGAAGGGTTCCGTTCCAGCAAGTAACATAATATACATAGTACACATAGTTCTTGTAGTTCGTTGTAACTTTGATCGAAGTTTTAATAATAGTGTATTTATGACGTACTAAAAAAAACTACTCATCAGATCGAGTTCAAACTAATTTTCGTTGGTAGTTTTCATGGTAATGTACATCATATATTTTTTTTAGTTTTTTCATTCTCTTACTTTAGAAGTTAGAGGGGGGGGACACACATTTTACCACTTTGGAAGCGTCTCTCGCGCAAGTTATTCAGTGTAGACAAAAATTATATCAGAAACCTCAACATCATTTTTTAAGACCTATCGATAGACACCCCACACGTGTAGGTTTGATGAAAAAAAATTTTTTGAGCTTCAGTTCTCAGTATGGGAGGCACCCCTAATTTTTGTTTTTTTAAAAAACTTTTGTAAAAATCTTAATGCGGTTTACAGAATACATCTACTTACCAAGTTTCAACAGTGTAGTTCTCATAGTTTCGGCAAAAAGTGGCTGTGACATACGGACGGACAGACAGACAGACAGACATGACGAATCTATAAGGGTTCCGTTTTACCGAACCCTAATAAAAAATGGGCTATGTGCTTTTTAGACTATTATCGAAATATGTACTGAATTTCATCCAGTATTTTTTTTTTCACAGAGGAACAAATGTCCATACATTCATAATTATAAACTTTCGCATGCATAGTAGAATGTCGTTTAATGTTATATTACAACTTTAAATTTTACAATAAGTCTTAACGCTAATAAATTACATTAAAAACACAAAGAAGTTTGGAAATGAATGGGCAGCTGTGTTATTTGAAGCGAATTCTATTATATTAATTACAAATTATTATAAAGAAAACGCGAATTGTGCCAGTTGTATTTACACCTGTAAGTAGGTAACTTCGAAACCACTGCACCAATATCAATAAGCTGTTTTTTTTTAAGTATAGAGCTATAAAGTGACGAGTCGAGCAGGATATATCCCTGATGGTAAGCAACATGTTTGCCCATAACAGCACAATGTCAAGCAGCTATTGGATCATGAAGAGTCCAAATCATTACGTAACACTGCACTGCGCTCGTCAGCCAGAGATATAAGATGTTTCACCTCTATGCATGCTGTAATTTCACTGGAAACATTGTTTACTATTTGATGGGTAAAGTTCTCCAGCGTAGCGATTCTGAACCCAGTCGGATTGATCTCGATACGGAATCAAACCGCTCGGTCTTTGTCTTATCTGTTTAGAATGACAGAGACAAGGATTGTCATTCCGAATTTGAGTCGTTCGGATTGCGTTTAGAATCAGTACCCAGATGGCCAGACGCTAGGTATATGTTATAGTGTAAATGTTACTGTAAAACCCCGAATTACGGTAAATCTTAAGATTTAAGTGTAAGTCTTAAGATTTACCGGTACGAGTTGGTATATGTAAGTATTTCTGAAAATAGGACGATTTTTTCGGACTTTTACTATTTGGATTCAGTATATGATAAGTTTTACTGCTGTCAGCTGGTAGATGTTGGTTTCCCAGATCCGACTCGGAGTACCCCGACTCCACCTAGCCTTGTCGCACTACCCCTAGAGTGTATATAAAAAATGCGGGAGCTTCTGGCGGGAGCCCACCCAGAGTAAAATCTCAGTGATTGATCCTCATCGGATCGACATAATATAGCGTGCCTTTGATGTAAATCCAAAATTTACCAACTGAACGGTGGTAAAAGTACGAATTGCAAACCTTTTTGGACATTTACCATTAAGAATTGGTAAATCTTGGGTTTTACACGAAAATCTTAAGATTTACCGTAGTTCGGGGGTTTTACAGTAAGTTAAATACAAATTAGTGAATCGTTATGACCCGTACGAAGTCGGGACGGCCCGATGGTGATTAATAAAATGGTCATAAAGTGGAATAATAAAATTCCGAATTGTACTATTACTTTCGAATTAAACGTGGCTAATAATAGTAATAGCTATTACACGGAAAATTCTACGAGGTATCGTGTCAAACGTTATAACCGAAACTAATTCCAAGTAAAGACTTCGGAACGTTCTGGAAAAGTTTCTGCGGACTCATTTCCATTCGTTCCTTAGCATATTTCTATGTTCACAAGATACAATACGAGTCTATTGAAGTAATTTAGTCTATGTCACGACTGGGGAAGGTTGAAAATATGATGTTTCGATTGTCTAGTGTGTTTGCGAATTTGTAGGCTTTTTCATTAATCAAAATGAACGCCATCAGCATAATTTAGGGGGTAGCGTGTCTGGGCGATCATAAATTGTGGTCAATGGATCGTTCGACGCAATCATGGCGAGTGAAGCGGTTCTCTCGTGGCCTTGTTGACGACTGGCCTCGTGTGTCGTGGCCTTACACAACAGATTTGACAAAAAGAACGTCTACGGAATCCTTCGTCCGAGTGGGTTGGTCCCAATGGATACAGCAGATACAGATTCTTTAAAGTAAACATGATAGTGTAAGCGCTATCGTAGACCGCACCGTCGCGTCGCTTCGAATCAGATGGCGGTCTAGTGCAAACCTATTATTAAACCTACCTTTGAAGTCCTATAGTAGTTTGTGTATGGTGATCCTACTAATTTTATGATTGCGAGAGTTTGGATGTCTCTTGCGCAATCACGTCGGAACGTCTTAACGGGCCGGGTTGAAATTTGGAACACATTATAGTCTGAAAGGCTACATTCCCAGGAAATTCACAGGAACGGGATCTACGTGGGTAAAACTGTAGGGCGTTCCTAGTTTTAGAAATAAGAACGTCTTTGGAATACTTTGCGCCAGTGGGTTGCTCCCGATGGATACAGCCTTGGTGTCTTCAAGTCGAAAATGTTCGAAGTAAATAGAGTTAGAGTGATTGCCATCGTAGACCGCATCGTCACTTAACATCATACGAGATTGGACTAGTGCAAATTTATTACTAGATAGATATCGTTAAAACTCTAGAACTTGGCATTATCTCACAAGGAGAGAGAAAATATCATAAAAGTCTAATCACTATAAAAATGTTTGACGTTTCACACCAACACAAATAGATAAAGTTGAGTGTTGTGTATTCATTTTGTAGGTAAACACAGGCAATACGTTGCACACATTCGCCATAATGAAAATGGAAGCAGACAGTTTCTGTTAAGAGGCAGCCGTTCTATATAAAGAACATAGAGCGTTGGCGGAGCAACGTGCACATTCTATAAATGTGAATGTAACTATGCACGAGACGCCTGTACCGCTAAACACTTGAACAGTGTGCAATGTAACGCGGAACAGTGTGCAATGTAACATGTAACGCCCGCTCGGCGCACGCTCGGCGCTTCTACCGCCTTACTAAATCAGCTATCGCTTTGTTCATGCTGTCTCTATCATTTCAAGCTAAAAGAAAAGAGAGAGAAACATCAAAGCGATGACATTTTTCGTTCGGCGGTAGACCCCCCGGTCTACCGCCTAACCAAATCTGCTTTGGCTGGGCTATTGCTGTCTCTGTCACTTTAAAAGAAAGAAGAGAGAGAGAGAGAGAGCAATATCAAAGCTAAGACAGTTTTAGTTAGGCGGTAGACTCTCGGGTCACGCACTCATACATTGCTCACGGATAGAACATCTCGGAACAGTTGGGAACAGTGCGAGGGCTAGTGCCATCTGTTGAGATATGACTCTAGCCATGTTTTTGTCCAAAGATACAGCAACAAAAAGACTTACTTTTCTGTTTTCTGTGACAATTTTGGAATCTTTATTTATAAAGATACAATGTCAGGATGTTTGTTCCCAGTGAACTCTTCACCGAGTCTACCGATATTCACGAAAATTGGCATGTATGTGTAATTTGATTTGAATTTGATTTCGTAGTGGTAGGACTCTGGGCAGAGTCCGCCTGGGAAAGTACCACACCACCAAGCAGTAATGTGCAAACATTACTGTGTTCTGGTTTGAAGGGAAATGTTTCCAGAGAAATTACAGGGCTTACGGATATAACATCTTAGATCTCTGGGCGACGAGCGCAGTGTAGTTCTAGGTAATGGTTTGGACTCTTCATGTTCCCATAGCTACGTGCAGGCATGTCGCTTACCATCAGGCACATGTCCTGCTAGTCTCGTCACTCTTTATTTAAAAAAATAATTGATCTAATTTGAAAGATTTTATTTCATGAATGGTATTTATCCGAGCGAAGCTAGAACGGTCGCTAATAGGGAACAAAAATAATTAAAACTATAATAATTTTGTGTTTTTAGGGTTCCGTAAAACGTAAAAACGGAACCCTTATAGATTCGTCATGTCTGTCTGTCTGTCTGTCTGTCCGTCCGTATGTCACAGCCACTTTTTGCCGAAACTATGAGAACTACACTGTTGAAACTTGGTAAGTAGATGTATTCTGTGAACCGCATTAAGATTTTTACAAAAGTTTTTTAAAAAAACAAAAATTAGGGGTGCCCCCCATACTGAGAACTTAAGTTCAAAAAATTTTTTTTCATCTAACCTACTTGTGTGGGGTGTCTGTCTATCGATAGGTCTTAAAAAATGATGTTGAGGTTTCTAATATAATTTTTGTCTACACTGAATAACTTGCGCGAGAGACGCTTCCAAAGTGGTAAAATGTGTGTCCCCCCCCCCCTCTAACTTCTAAAGTAAGAAAATGAAAAAACTAAAAAAAATATATGATGTACATTACCATGAAAACTACCTACGAAAATTAGTTTGAACTCGATCTGATGAGTAGTTTTTTGTTAGTACGTCATAAATACACTATTATCAAAACTTCGATCAAAGTTACAACGAACTACAGGAACTATGTGTACTATGTATATTATGTTACTTGCTGGAACGGAACCCTTCATGGGCGAGTCCAACTCGCACTTGGCTACTTTATTTTGTATGTCGGTTCTTCTTGTTTTCCACATATCATACGATATTTTTTCGCATAAGCGAGAGTTTAACCTTCACACAAGCAAGAGTTGTCGGCTGTAGCGCGGCCGCCGAACGTAGCTAAGAAAAGTGAGGAACACACATGAGCTTGTCTACTGTACTCTTCATTATCTTGTGCCCGTTCTCTATCCTAAGTGCAATCACGCTCTCCTCGTCACCCCCGTATTGAATGAAAGGGACGGCGTGACTGCCCCTTCGTCATTCTAGTATTATGAAACGTAGTAATGCTCTTGGCCTTGCCACCTGAAGGGTTTCACCCTCGCCAAGGATCAAATTATTTTGCATAATTATTATGTAACGGAATGAGTGCTGTTATTGTACTATTTTTACCGTCTTCAATTTACGACCGGAGTTTCTCAATTCGGCTGTATGTTTTTTATATATCTACGAAACAAAAAAGAATCTACAAAATCTACTCCCAATTGGCGAGACTAACGTGTAACATACATACATACAGTCATGTTACACGTTAGTCTCGCAAATCGAGAGTAGATTTTGTAGATTCTTTTTTGTTTCGTAGATATATTTTTTTTCGGAGATAATTAAATGTGGTCTGAAGATAAATGTGTGTTTTTGTAGGTTTGCAACGTTAAAATGTGCTATTTCTCTCTCTTTCTGCGGTAATATTTCATAGAGTGACAATCAGCTGCATCAGTCCATTAGGACCAGGCCAGGTTCATCTGAATAACCTCTAACATTATACTAGTGCATCTAAAAACTAGAAATTAACTATAGTACTGGCAGCGCCCCGCGGTTTTACCCGGGCAGGTCCCGTTCCCGATATTTTAGACAGTTCTTTATTACAGATAGAGATAAAACATTTTATATCTCTGGGTGACGAGCGCAGTGCAGTGCTAAGTAATGATTTGGGCTCTTCGTGTTCCAATAGCTGCGGCGTGTCACTGTGCTGTTATGTGGAAAACATGTTGCTTACCATCAAGCACATGTCCTGCTCGTCTCGTCACTCTATTCGATAAAAAAAACAAACCTAACTACTTATGTTCTAAATTTCAATCTGATCCGGTCAGACGTCCCGACGCGATCGGGCAACAAACCAAATTTTCGCATATATAATATTAGTTGGATTATAATACCGCTACTCAGTATAATCTGTTCGAAGTCTTTTAAAGTTACAAGTACCAAGCACCGGTTGAACAATGGCGGAATGGCCGCGCCTGAGAACTTGGGAATCGTCACATTTGACTCTTGTTTAACTTTAATTGAATAGGTAGAGTTGGTGTTAAGTACAGGTTTTATTACACGACTGCCTAAGAGGAAAAAACAATGGTTGTTGTGAGTAATCTTCCAAATGTAGATACATGAGTTTGTGCCACAAATGGGATTAACGGAGAAGGGAATACAAACGTTCACTTTTATAATATGACTAGTACCGCCCTGCGGCATATCCTGCGTAGTTTCCGTTTCTGTTATTTTTTCGCGATGATAAATGCGTATGTGTTATTCCAGTAATCTATTCCAAAAATCAAACTGCAGGTCTACTACGAAAACAAACTCCGAATGATCGGATCCGACCGACAGCTGAATCGGATCTGTAGCCTACCACGAAAAACACTCGGATCGATACATCTCGGTCGGAAGTTATAGACTTAGGTCGGATGAGGGTCGGATCGAACGAAACGACCGATTCGATCAACTGACCGATTGTCTATCGAGGTAGGAAACGTCCATAAGTTCGGCCGATATTTCGTTTATCGGACTTCGTAGTAGACCGGCTGATCCATTCCAACCTGAGACGTTCCAACGTGAATGAACAACATACATCCAAACTTTCGTAATTATAATATTAGTAGGGTTGAGTGTGGTGTAGGTACCGACCATGTACGTGCTTCTAATAACAAAGTAATGGTAGGGCTATTGGCAGAGTCCGCCTGGAGAAGTACCACACCCTTTGCCAGTTATTCTACCGCCAAGCAGTAATGTGCTAACATTACTGTGTTCCGGTTTGAAGGGCAATGCTTCCAGAGAAATTACAGGGCTTAGAGATATAATATCGTAGATCTCAGGACGACGAACGCAGTGCAGTGCTAGGTAATAATGGTTTTGACTCTTCAAGCCAATAGCTGCGTGTTGCTGTGCTGTTATTTGGCAGACATGTATGTGGCCTACCATCAGACAAATGTCCTGTTTGTCTCGTCACACTGTACTATAAAAAAAGTTTTATAACAACGACGCCAGAGCAAAATATTGCCAAAGCCTTATTTATTCTCTCCTAAACGAATGTTCGGCGAACGTGACAAATTTACGTGACCACTGCGAAACGTGCACAAGAAACGGTCTAAAGTTTAGATGGAATATAGATGGTAATTACCGAGTTGTTTTACATAAAAGAAAATAATTCATTTTGAATCTACATTTATAAAATCTCGTTCCACGGTGTTTATGTTCGTACCTAGTCCGAAATGGGTCGACAAATTTACATGACGTTTTTCATAATATTATTATGGATTAGATTTAGATGGGTATTAGATACTCGTGGGTTTGCGATAGGTAGTATTTTTTCCTGCCCCTAAACTTGTTTTTTGAAGTGAAAACTTCTTTAGGCGCGCCTAGACAGATTTTTCGTGGGTTGTGAATTGAATTCATTCGTCACGCTCGGGTATGAAAAGAAAGCTTCGGGTAAACTCGGGACCATGGCTATTGGCCATCTAGAAATACGTCAGCCAATGGGAAATGCTGAAAGGGCGTGGACAGGCCATCATGTCATGGCCATCTAGAAACGCATCAGCCAATGGGAAATGCTGACGCATTTCTAGATGGCCATGCCAAGATGGCGAGGCCACGCCCTCCGGTTACACCCGTGTAGTTTCCAAGGTAAGCTATCAAATTTTCACTTCTATTGGCAGTTCCTATGACTGCCAATATTTTTTTTTGCGATCTTAATTTAATATTTGTTAAAGTTATTTACAAGTGTCGCTGCATTTTGTCATTGGTTTCGATTTCTTTGGTAATAGTTTATATGATAAAACGTTTGCGCGGGTTAGCGAGAATATTTTTTGTTTATGAAATTTCCTTACGGAACCCTATCTAGTCCAAACTAAGCAATGTTGTTATTACGAGTTTCATTTTCAAATGTAATTATTACCTTTTAAATATTGTTGACGTGAGTGGATAGTTCCGGATACGGAAATAGCAGCCCTCGTGTGGGAATCAAACAGCTGATATTGTCTTGTTAATATTATACCTCTACATATGTATTTGTGAAAGTTTAGGTGTCTGTTGGTAACAAAACAAAACGAATCGGTTTATTTGATACATAGTTAAAACGTAATAACACATATACTTTATATTTCGTATATCTTTAAATATGCTAGTTGTATTATACATATTTTACGTCATATATATTTATATTTATGTGTCAATAAAAGGAAAAGTCGATTGTAAACTCTAAAATTAGGATGCAGTTATATCATTCAAATAGTCAGTCAGTGCTACACTCCCAACTGTCACGTTTACCTGATTTATTGAACCTTATATGTTACTAGCAGCACCCCGCGGTGTCACCCGCGTGACACCCGTTATTTTGTCGCGATAAAAAGTAGCCTATATGTAAGTGCCTATATTATTGACTGTTGTCTGTGTACCAAATTTCACCCAGATCTGTTCGGATGTTCTGACGTGATTGACACCAACAAACAACCAAACATTGCCAACCAAATAATTAGTAGTCTTATGTATAAGTTTCCTTTAGAAACAGTCGTTGTTTGGAGTTACGCCAGAACCGGGCATGGTAGTTTCCTTGTACGCCGCCGTCACGTGGTAATTTAGTAATTTCGTGTGATGCCACGCCGGCTAGCCCTGTGGGTGATTGCCCTTCCCCTGACATTTGCAGACGGGAGTGGATCCGTCGAGCGAAGTCAAACATATCGCTTTTGGTATCAGTTACATTGTACCCCATTGTTCATTAATGTAATGAACT
This sequence comes from Ectropis crepuscularia, assembly GCA_963693475.1. Taxonomy (NCBI): domain Eukaryota; kingdom Metazoa; phylum Arthropoda; class Insecta; order Lepidoptera; family Geometridae; genus Ectropis; species Ectropis crepuscularia. The sequence goes on from OY856355.1 coordinate 1,919,642, forward strand.
TATTTTTAACAATGCATTACGATATCGCTTTGTTGTACCGCAAAAACAAGTCTTTGGAACGATAACGAGAAAACGATATCACATTTTCGAGCTAGTAGACAGGTAGTGTAAAGGTACAAGTTCGCGCGGAGACCGCGACACGAGACCGCGACAGGCACTTGACAATATGGAATTGTATGGACACCAGTTCGCGCCGCGACCGCGACAGGAGACCGAGACCGGTCGCGGTCGCGGAGCGAACTGGCGCCCATACAATTCCATAGTGTCAAGTGCCTGTCGCGGTCTCCGGTCGCGGTCTCCTGTCGCGGTCTCGTATCGCGGTCTCAGCGCGAACTTGTACCTTAAAGGACATCAAGATATTAGATGAGTTGGACAGTTTCCGGAAAGTATCCGAAAAAATACAACAAACTTGCAACATTGCGGGGATGTATGTTCAAGACTTTGAAGCCCTTTGACACGTCTCTCGATTGAATCTAAAGGCCACACTGGTACTTAGCCGACTCGTCCCACACAGAGTACATACAATATCAAATCATAATCAGAAATGCAATAATAAAGATGTGTGGACACTTCCACACAGCACAATCTAACCCCAAACTAAGCAAAGCTTTTACTATGGGAGCTATTTTTAATGGTACTTATAGAGTGACGAAACGAGGACATGTGCCTGATGGTAAGCAATATGCCTGCCCATAACAGCACAGTGACACGCAGCTATTGCTACATGGAGAGATATTGGAACATGTTACTTATATAGTTGTAAACACATACTTATTTTACATAGAAACACCACACAAACATTTGTAGTCATCACAGAAATAGTTGTATTGGGTGGGGATCGAACCCACGACCCACGGCTTCGCAGGTAGACTTACTACTAACTAAGTCACGAGACAGTCATTAGTGTACCCACTATGTACCTACGTGGTTTGAAACCAAACTATTATGTGACCGGAGGGTCTTCCGCCTAACCAAAAATGTCTTAGCTTTGACATTGCTTTCCCTTTCTTTTCGCTTGAAATGATAGAGACAGCATTAGCAAAGCGTTAGCCGATTTAGTTAGGCGGTAGAAGCGCGGCTTACTCATCTTGTTTTGAGTAACGATGTACTTAATCATGCATATAACCTGCTCAATACGAAACGCGTCTGTAATACATTCAATGAATAATAACTTTCACACAATAGTATTGAGTTTAACAAACCGAAGGATAATGTTATCGGCCACAATGCGTACAAGTGCACACCCACACACACACACAGAAACCACAGCCCACACACGGACAAGTGTCTCGTATAAACAATGGTTTGTATCGAGTGGGCGGGAATCCATAGAAAATACGAAATTAAACAAGGCCGTTTAATTTCGTGAACTCGTCGTTCGTAAACTGGGTTTTTCATGCAAACTTATTATGATAGTATTTACTTACGAATAACGCCGTCTAATTTTGTAATGCAAATAGTACAGTCGAGGTAGACATAAAACTAGCCTGAAATAGAAAAAATTCCGGGGAGCGATTTTTTTTTATGAAACGTCGGGGAAGGTTGTTGGAAGTATAAATCTCGATTTTCTAACTTATCCCGGTAGAGGGTTCGCCACCATCTTGTTTTAAAGTTTTTGTGAAATAACTCGTTCATTTTCAACTTTAGAGCAAAAATGATGGTCACCAAATTTGTTGGAAATTTAATTTCTCACAAGTTTGCTTCATATAGTTTTTACGCTAGTATCAATATTTGCAGAGTTATACTATTACCTAAGTTTATCAAAAAAATTGTAATGGGTGCAATTTTATTTTCATCAACTTTGGTTCTCGCACATTTTTTACTTATTTTATTTTTAGTATTTGTTGTTACAGCGGCAATAGAAATACATCATCTGTGAAAATTTCAACTGTCTAGCTATCACCGTTCTTGAGATACAGTCTGGTGACAGACGGACGGACGGACGGACGGATGGACAGCCAAGTAGGCTTCCGTTTTTACCCTTTGGGTACGGAACCCTAAAAAGTGCGAGAGCCGAAGTTGAAGAAAATATAATTCCACCCATTACGATTTTTTTGATAAACTTGATAGTATAACTCTGCAAATATTGATCCTAGCGTAAAACCTATATGAAGCAAACTTGTGAGAAATTAAATTTCCAACAATTTTAGTGACCATTATTTTTGCTCTAAAGTTGAAAATGAACAAGTTATTTCACAAAAACTTTAAAACAAGATGGCGGCGAACCCTCTACCGAGATTAGTTAGAAAATCGAGATTTATACTTCCAACAACCATCCCCGACGTTTCATAAAAAAAAATCGCTCCCCGGAATTTTTTCTATTTCAATGTCTGCCCCGACCGTGCTAAAATACATTTGGCAAAAATGAGCAATTGTTCGTTATACCAAAGCCTTTGGTAAAGTAGTTTTAGTCATTTACGCATGTTATTTATTTCTTCGGAACGCGCTTGGCCACGATTTCATGAGTAGTAGTCAGAGTGGCCAATGCTGATAGTCATAGATTCCTTTATTGCGCTTAAGATATCAATAGCAAACTTATGATAAAAATACAGTAGCTAAGGCGACCTTATGGATATCTCTTCCAACTAACGAAGAGGTGGGAACGATTTTATTTTTCCCACTTGTTGCCCTAAGATGAACTGGAAGAAATCTCTTTCAGCGATAAGACCGCCAGTTCTTTCATGGGTCTTACTGTTCTATAAATTGTATGTATCATTTAACGGTGTGAACAAAAAATAGTTTTCATTCATGCTCACTTAAAAAACATACAAAAATTCGCTTTTATTACATTAGTGTGATAAAAGGCAAAGAGCCCAGGGCTAAGTGTCCGATAGTAATAAAAAAACAAAATAATACCTAGATATAAATAAATATAAGTTAGTAGAAAAGTAATTAAAAGCATTGCATGTTGGACAAATAATCCGACGTCACAGACGAACTCGTAAAACTCGAAGTCTCGTAAATTATTCGTAAGGCGTTCGTGTTCTCTGAATACTAAATGTCTGCTCGTGTTTATTTCATGACATATCGTTTAATTAGTGAAAAATACTGGATAAGACTGACACACTCCACCTTATTATTATACCGGTATAATCGTTATCTACAGTTTGTATATTCGGCTTTTGGTTCCTCTTTTATGTTACTATCTACTTTGGTCCATTTTTCTTCCCTCTCGGTCCATTTTCCTTCCACCTCGGTCCATTTTCGTTCTACCTCGGTCCATTTGCCTTCCACCTCGGTCAAGTTTCCTTCCACCTCGGTCCATTTTCCTTCCACCTCGGTCCATTTTCCTTGTACCTCGGTCCATTTTCATTCTACCTCTGTCCATTTTCTTTCTACCTCGGTCCATTTTCTTTCTACCTCGGTCCATTTTGCTTCTATCTCGGTCCATTTTCCTTCTATCTCAGTCTATTTTACTTTCATTTCGGTCTATTTTCCTTCTGCCTAGGGTCCATTTTGCTTCTATATCAATCAATTGTTTTCCGCTTTGGTCCATTTGACTTCTACCTTATTATCCTTCCGTTATCGTTCCACCTCGGTCCATGGGGCGCTGCTAGTTTAGAATATTAATATAAAAAACATAAACATACAACTTCCTTCTTTTTTAAAGCCCGCTAAAAAGGTTTCATAAGGCCTGTAACAATATTTATTGTCTTGGTATTGTTCTTGCCCTTGGTTTGGCCTTGGCTTGGGTTGGCTTGGTTTGGCCTTGGTTTGTGATCTAGTATGGCAATAAATAAATTCTTATTCTTCTACCTACATATGTGTAACTAGTTGGTTGACGTGTTTGACTATTTCATTGTGTTTCATTGATTTACATAAATCATTAACATTGAAATTAACTATCGAGAAAATAACTGTATAATACATTATTAAAAAAATACTCACTCACTCTAACAAGAAAAAACCACTGGGGCAGGTCCTGCGTTACCGGTAGTGAGGTGAAGAACCTTCTGATACGCGTTGTGTCGAGGATAATCGCCTTTTGCCGAAGCCTCTTAAGGTCTTAAGGTTAAATTAACACTTTAATTATTAATTTTATTTAACTCACTTATACTCTGTCTAAATTATCCGTTACTATAGACGGTTGCAATTAGTAGATAGGCACAGAATATTCCAACGATGACAATAGTAGTATTACCAGTATTTGCCACAAATAGCTATGTTAGGATAACGATGTTTAATTTAATTTAATGAACTATTCTCTATTAGGCATCTCGGTTTTTATCGGTGCTCGACAATTGTACAACCTAATTCTCTAATGACATATTGCATCATTGAGCCGCGGCGTAACATTCGGATTCCATAACAATTAATGAAGGCCAGCGGGGGGTAGTAGGGCATCACCGCTTTACACATACAAACCTAGAACCCACGCTGTAAGGCTGTAACTCAAGCGGTGCTAATTCTGCGTTACATGCCGTGGTAGCACAGTATAAAGAAATACTACCAGTAGTTCATTGCCTTTGATCTTGGGAGAAACGCTGATAATGTATTGACACGGGTAGGGTTGTCGCAAACAAAATTTTGTTAGAATTTGTTTGTTCTTAAAACATAACGTGAGTGAGCCGCGCTCCTGCAATACTAACATTGTAATGTGGGCAATGCAGGAGCGTGCTTCCCGCTTCTCACCCCGCACGCCCCGCACGATTGCCCCATCTAGGCGGCTTCGTCGAACGACTGTATGATTTAATGGACTGTGGTGGTCAGTGGTTGGTTTCGTTGGTTGCTTGGTTGGTTTGGTTGGTGGTCGCAGGTTCCAATCAAAGGTTTTAAAATTGGCTATAACGACGAGGAAAATGTGAGGATACCAATAGGTATACTACAAGAAAGACGTTTTTGAGAGCATGCGTGATCCGTGATTCTGGTGAGAATAGGCCCAGAGTCCCAGCTGTGGGAATATAAAGTGAGATGCTTATGTTATAAGTTTGACATGTCTACCTGTGCTTGGGTTTAGTTGAATCTGGACAATCCCAGTATTGTCCAATTCTTTTTAGATATCAAATAGCTAAATATCTAAAAAAAAAAAAGTGGCCAAGTGCGAGTTGGACTCGCCCATGAAGGGTTCCGTTGCAGCAAGTAACATTATATACATAGTACACATAGTTCTTGTAGTTCGTTTTAACTTTGATCGAAGTTTCAATAATAGTGTATTTATGACGTACTAAAAAAAACTACTCATCAGATCGAGTTCAAACTAATTTTCGTTGGTAGTTTACATGGTAATGTACATCATATATTTTTTTAGATTTTTCATTCTCTTACTTTAGAAGTTAGACGGGACACACATTTTACCACTTTGGAAGTGTCTCTCGCGCAGATTATTCAGTGTAGACAAAAATTATATAAGAAACCTCAATATCATTTTTGAAGACCTATCGATAGACACCCCACAAGTGTAGGTTTGATGAAAAAAAATTTTTTGAGTTTCAGTTCTCAGTATGGGGGGCAACCCTAATTTTTCTGTTCAAATCTTAATGCGGTTTACAGAATACATCTACTTACCAAGTTTCAAAAGTGTAGTTCTCATAGTTTCGGCAAAAAGTGGCTGTGACATACGGACGGACAGACAGACAGACAGACAGACAGACAGACATACATGACGAAACTATAAGGGTTCCGTTTTTACGTTTTACGGAACCCTAAAAATTGGCAGTAAATAAGGACTGCCGATAGGACTGAAAACTTATAACTCAGAATTTGATAGCTCAATTTGGATTACGTGGGTGAAACTGGAGGGCGTCGCCCGGACCATGACCATCTAGAAATGCGCAGCATTTCTACACGAGTTTACCCGAGTCACGAGTTTACCCGAAGATCTCTTTCATTTACGAACGTGACGCTTGAGTTCAATTGACAGCCCACGGAAAATCTGTGTGTGGTGCGCCAACAGAAGTTCTCACTTCAAAAATTACTGACTATTATTTCTGACTTTAAATTAGGGGAAGTATTTTGACTACTCTAATCTTGATGATTAGATAATGATAATAATCAATCAATGATAATAATCTTGATGGCTGTTGTTAGTGGAGTCTGTTAAAAAGAAAGAAACATTAGGTAAACAAACCATTGGATCGTAAAAAAGAAAGTTATCCTACAAATGTCTAGCTTTTTTCTAAAAATAATCTCTTCCAGGAAACCGTGGGATGGGCATAAACGTTTATAGTTCTGGAGTGTAACACACGCAACATTATGTCAATTTACTTTTCTGAATATATGATAATTACGTTGTCGAGTATAAATCAAGGTTATAGAGAATGTCGTTGTGGATTAATTTATAATACGAAATTAATTGCCACTTACATAACACGTACAAGGTTCGAAGTTGTAGGTCATTGGGCTAGCTAATACTACAAGTGTTAAAGACTCCGGCTGGCAATGTTAGAGATATTTATTATAATAACATAAGCATGTCATTTTACGTTCCCACAGCTGGGACTCGGGGCTTCCTCTCACAGGGAGGAAGTCAAAGACAAAATCAACCATGCTGGCCCAGTGCGGGCTGGAGGATAACGCAATAACGCATGTATTTTTTTTATTTTAATATAAAGAGTGACGAGACGAGCAGGACATGTGTTTGATGGTCAGCAACATGCTTGCTACATAACAGCACAGTGACACGCAGCTATTGGAACATGTTCAAATCATTACCTAGCACTGCACTGCGCTCGTCACCCAGAGATCTAAGTTGTTAAATCTCTAAGCCCTGTAATTTCTCTGGAAACATTGCCCTTCAAACCGGAACACAGTAATGTTTGCGCATTACTGCTTGGCGGTAGAATAACTGGCAAAGGTGTGGTCCTTCCCCAGGCGGACTCTGACAAAAGTCCTACCACTACTATGTCTTCGAAAGATGTCTTTCTTGGTAGATGTTGGCTTCATTACCACGTTCTTCTTCACCGTTAAAGAAGTTCAAGTTGTTTGTTCTAGAGGTTTTGTTTGTTTAGAGCCTTTAGACTGTAGAGTATGGAACAGGACTTAAGCCGTTTTCGCTCTCCTCACCGAAGTCTTGAGTAACTAAATATTTTGAAAACGGCGTTAATTATTTCAGACTACTACCGAATTACTATTGACCACGGCAAAATGTAGCCTATCTTGTTTACTTTATACAATACAGCTTTCTAAAGGCTACATAATCATCAACATCAAACACTGTCAAAAGTTGTCGACTACCATAGTTATAGATTAGGTAACATCGTGCCGTGCCCTAATGAACTTTAGATTAACAATGTGGCACTTGGCAGCTGTCGGCGGGCGCCGGCATCGGGGTCGCTGGTTCCTCACTCACCGCTCGGAACCGTCTCGAATAACGTTCGATACGTTTTCAAATTATGCACTCGAAAGAACTGTGACGTTTTTTACGTAGGCTGTAACGATATATTTTTGTAGTGGTAGGACTGTTAGCAGAGTCCGCCTGGGGAAGTACCACACTTTTGCCAGTTATTCTACCGCCAAGCAGTAATGTGCAAACATTACTGTGTTTCGGTTTGAAGGGTAATGTTTCCAGAGAAATTACAGGGCTTAGAGATATAACAACTTAGATCTCTGGGTGACGAGCGCAGTGCGGTGCTAGGTAATGATTTGGGCTCTTCATGTTCCAGTAGCTGCGTGTCACTGTGCTGTTATGTGGCAGGCATGTTGCTTACCATCAGGCACATGTCCTGCTCGTCTCGTCACTCTTTATATAAAAAAAAAATTAACGTTAGTATAATGTTATCAATGTGAAATTAACTCCAATTCTACATTTAAATATTTTTTTCTAGATTACGTACTTCTCTTTATGTACCTAAATAAATCATAATAATAATAATATGAGTTGGCTGAATTTATATTGAAATTTGGTAGGTAAAGAGATATCTTAGAACCTGAGAAAGGATGTAGGTAGGCTTCTTTGTAACACGAAACCATTCGATGTTCTAACGGGTTGAAATAGGTGGTGAAAGTTTGTTATGGAAGTTTCGCCATTTTGAAGCTAGACGCCTGGAACTCATTTATTAGGCTTTTGATGCTAAAATTGGACAAATATGACTTTCAAAGTTTTCGAATGTTTTGCCCACAGATTACAGAAATAAAACACAGATGGAACCTTCGTGAACAGCACTGTGAAGCCCGTAATTAGTCATGTTGACTTAAAATTGTCAAATCAACGTTCCAAATTACTTATATAATGTTGTCAGTCAGTAAGAAAAAAGTCCCACTATTGTTGTCTTAGCTTGGGAAATCTTCACGTATAATAAACACATCAATTGATATTTTAAAATATTAATATTATTACACCGATTATGCAAGGATTTCTTGTTACTACTATTTCCATTCTATGAAGAAAATAATTTTGATTTTGCATACAACTAGAAATTAACTTGAATCGCAAATAATAAAATTAGTGTAATTTACTCGCTTAGATAGGTTAAACAAAAATTAAAACAACCATCTTTACCACCAAACTATTTTTGATAAAATCAAAAATAGTTTAGTGTAAATTGTTACTTTTTTAATATTATACGGTTGTGGACCTATAACATTACATACAGGTGTATGTTCCTTCAACAAATGTTCTATTTTATAAACCATCATTTTATAACCAATTATATTGCCACCGTTTCACTTAGATAATATATCGAATGACATTACAATACAATACAAAACACTTTATTGGCACCATAAACAAAGTTGACAAGAAGTAACACATATAATAACAAAACAAAATGGGCACAAATGGCGATCTTGTCGCTAAAAGCGATCTCTTCTATATAACCTTTTGATTCATGAGGAAACAAAATTTGTATTATTTTGTGCAGTGGTGCCACTAACGAAATAAATAAATACACAAACAAATTTTATGATGTATTAATGATTTTGTTTTTTGTACATTTTTATGTCATAAATTACTCATTTTACAAATTTAACATTTACTAAAATTAAATTTGAAATTATATTAAATTAAATAATACAATGCCCATCAATAATTTAGTCTACGAGTATCTAAAAAAATATAAAATCTATATTTTACCCTAAATTCAGGTAAAATAATTTCCATTTAGTATCGCTACACTAACCTAATTTCGTTGAGGTGTTGTGTTCCATTCATCACCAAAATGAAATCGCCTAAATTATATAAATAACAGTAAAAATATTCAAATTTTCCTATGAAATTATATTCCTCTTTCCTTTTTTTGTTTTTGGGAACATTGTTTGCAATGTTTGAAGACACAAGACGGCATATTTTAAAACAAAACTTAAAATCACACGGGACTCCCGTACAACACGGATGTCCGTTTCATACTGACTGGAGTTTGTATTGGCTTCGGCGTTTGTATTTGCTTTGTCTGCTTCAGTAGCTCTGTTCTGCGCGCTCCATCTGGTTTTATTTCTGTAATCTGTGGTTTTGCCCTTGAATCGTATTTGGCGAAAGTAATTTACCGAGTCAAACTGATAAGCAGCGGGTTAAACCGCAGCCCAGCTAGTAACATATAAAATCGACTTGAAACCTCCCATTACTACAATTTTGTAGTCTGTATGATATATCAGCTTATGTTGCATACATATCATTAATTGAACAATTACTTGTCTATTTGGCTCAATACACGTATTCACCAAAAATAAAGTCGCTAAAGACCGATTTAAACTGAACTAACATAGAGCTAGAGCTGGAACAAGAGCGTTCTTTCTCGATCTTTTAGTGTAAACGAAAGATCGTTCTCGTTTTCCATATTAGATATTCCATATAATCTTTGCGAACGGAAACAAAACAACGAAAGAATGTTCTACGTTTGTTTACACCAAATGAATTTGATACAGTGGGGATAGAATGAGCATTCGCTCGTCTGATGTAAATCGGCCTTTACACGATGGGTACGCTTCTAATCAGAAGTGGATTTGAATAGGTACTTTGTTGTATGACTGCATTACCTGTATCCCAGTAGGTAGATATCTGTCTACGAATCATTTAGTATTGATAATTGTAATACATTGTGATTTCGTTTCATAAATCGTATGTCGCATTAAACTCATTATCAATCTAGGCACAATAAGCTAGCGGATTTGTCGTTATCAGCGGCGATGTGACAACATTCCTCGTTGTTTGGTTTATAGCGATAACTAATGTCAACACGGTGCGCGTGCGCAACTTGGCAGTGACGCACAGACATCCACAGACACCGATGACAGATTGTTTTGTATAAACTTAAATGTCAACTTGAATCATTTGAAATAGTTTTCCATTTACCGTAATAGTTATATTAATAGGGGGCTACTTTCAGTTTTTCAGAGCTGTTTGTCTATATATGACATCGTTGTCGGACCGCTCGCTTTTTTTCATTATCCTTTGCACTACAATCGTCCAGCTGGTTTGGATCAGCCTCTATATCTTCGACCAGGGCCGGAAGATTGCAGATACTTCAAAAAGGTTCATGTCGTTTGCGCTTTGCCTTCATTTCGTTTTAAATTCTGTTAATCCAATCCGCAATCTGAATGCTATTGTTATCTAAATTTAAAATTAAGTCCAAGGCTTGGTTTGGGCATAGTCTGTCAATGAGTCAGCCGGGATTGAGTGTTTTGCAGGAACATCTTTAATTATACAATTTCACGTTTATTGTATACTAGCAGCGCCCCGCGGTTTTACCCGCGTTGTTCCCGTTCTTTTTTTCGGGATAAAAAGTAGCCTATGTCTTCTTCCAGACTATAATCTAACTGTGTACCAAATTTCAGCCCGATCCGTTCATACGTTAGGAGGTGATTGAGCAACAAATATCCAAACATGGACATTTATAATATTAGTAGACCACTGATGCAAAAAATGGCATGGCAACACCAGCCATGTAAACAACACTAAATTGAGCTCTGTATATTTTATATTCGAAAGTAATGTTAAATTCAGTGTATTCTTAAGAAAAAGGTTGCAAATAGTAAAGGACGTAACCTCCAAATATTCTATTCAACGCACGGACGCTGGTGAGATAAACAACTGCACTGATTTGATAATTTCGTTATCAAATCAGTGCAGTAACGGCTTTTCATTTTCATCGTCACTAAGCCTATATAAGTGTCTGACCGCTATTAATATTATCAGCATAACATCAACAATTAAAACCTCTCATTATTTTGAGAATAATAAGCTAAAGCAGATGAAAATTGGATATTCACTGTTTTGAACACCATTACGAAGCTCCAAACACTCATATTTTTCAAACGACAGTATATTGGACCGTACCTACATATTTATGTTCATGCACTTGTTTAAAATTACATGTACCTACATTTATTATTAAATTATTAATTACTTTATATTATGAGTTGATGAAATTTATTGACATGACGTCTTCAACAACTGATTGATTTGACAAGCATCACCAACCATTTTGACATTTGACATTGACATATTGCATTCTGAGAATAAAAAAGAAAATTTAAGGTCGTGTACACACGTTCCGATTTAAGATGGACACAGATAATATCACATTCCGACCTCTACAAAAGTCAAGTTCCATGAATGATATTTCGAGCTCGACATTGTTTGAAAGCACGATCTTAAGTCTGCCAGATAATACTTTAAATGAGAGCAACACATATTTAGAACTCAACAAACAATTAGAAAAATTAAATATTGAACTACTATCAGCCCATGGAGAAATAGATAACTTGTGTTCAGAAAATAGTCGCCTTCAAAGGGAAAATGAGGGTCTAAAAAAAATCGTAGATCGATATAAGAAAATTGGATATGTAGGTAGCCCGATTATAACAAGAAAACGACTCCAAAACACAAAAAAAAAAACAGCGATACGAGTGCTGTGACCCCAAAGAGGTCACGATTACCAAACTATAAACATTGTCAAGCTGACATACTCTCAGATACAGAAATTTTAAACGGTTCGCAATCAACACTACATGAAAATAAAAAATCTCAAGAGTCTCAAGCTTGTAAAAATCAACTAAATAATGTTGAAACAGATATACACTTAGACCTACAGAATTTATCAAATTTTCAGCTAACTAATTCTGACACATTTAAGGTAACACAAAATGATCCTATGACAACAACATGTTCTGTAAATAGCTTATCAAAAGGTAAAGACACAAACTCCAAAAATACAACATGTAAAGCAAATACACATAATAAAAATGAAGAAAAAAATGAACCATTTTCCCAATTACACCATGAGATGCAAAATTACACCAACACTTCTAACATGGACAAAAAGAGATTAGAACTAGAACACAGTATAAATGGAAGCAAAAAATTTGAAAATAGGGAAACGGTCAAAAAACTTTTGGTATTAGGAGATGATCAAAGTCAACACATACGCTGTACGCTTCAACAACTACTGGGAGACAGATATCAAGTAAAAAGTTTCTGGAAACCAGGTGCTCGACTTCATGACATAATAAGTACCTGTAAACAAGAAGTCGATAGCTATACAAAAGAGGACTGTGTAGTTCTATTAGCGGGAACAAATGAGCTTGTGCCATATGAATTTCAAGCTTGTCTACATTATTGGTTAAGATCAGTTGCACACACTAACATTTTAATACCCGAAATTTTTTATAATAAGTATCTTAGGGAGGAAAAACTCAACTATGAGCTGAGACTCATTTGTAAACAATACACGCATGTAACTTACATAAACATGTGTTATAGTAGTTTTCGGCCACGACGGTATGAATTTTGTACAAACATTTGTAGAAGTGTTTTAAAAGAGGTTTTGCATATTTCCTATAAAAATGACTATAATGCTTACCAAAATGAAATGCATGTACGTTGTAAATTACTTAACGCTCAATCGTTGCACATCGTACATGAGCGCTCGCAGGATTGCCAGGACCAGTTTACTAGTCCAACCGTTCACAAGAGTACCCAAACTTGTGACAGGGTGTCAGGTCTGAGTGGTGATGAAACATCCTCTCCAGCAAAATGTAATTTTTTTCGTCTCTAAAGAAATTCGGGTCTTGCATCAGAATATAGCTGGTTTAATTGGAAAAGCAGACTTGATAACATCGAATTTACAGTCTCTGGAGTGTAGTGAGGGCGTAGTGGATGTATTATGCATGACGGAGCATAACATGAAAAAGAGTGATTCCGGATTGTTAAAAGTGCAAAATTATTCTCTTGCTTCTGCCTACTGTAGGAAAAACAGACATGGTGGGGCTTGTATTCTGGTACGCAACACGCATAGATTTAGAGCCCTTTCAGATCTTCAAAAATTTTGCATAGAAGGTGTTATTGAATGCTCTGGTGTTGATCTGCTCGACCATAAAATTATAGTTTTATGTATATACAGGCCTCCAAAACAAAACACGTGCCACATGGAATCGTTTTTTGCGTCATTAAATTCTTTGCTCCAAGAGTTCAGTTTTGGTAAACGAAAACTCATACTTTGTGGTGATTTTAATATTAATTTAAAGAAAGCCACTAACAAAGTTACTCAATTCAAGGAGCTAATAAGCTCATTTAATTTAAAATTTGCTATAAATGAGCCAACCAGGAGCATAAGTGGGACGTGTTTGGACAACATTCTATACAATAAACGGGGTTGCAAGGGTAAAGTCATAGAACTTGCTGTGTCTGACCATTCGGCACAACTACTCACCTGTCCCATTAAACCTAGCTATGTATTAAAATACTGGTTCATAAAACGACGCGACTATTGTCAAGAAAACATGGACAAATTCAAAGAATGCTTAAATTCGCTTAATTTTTCGGACATTCTTGGACATACAGACCCTGACTGCGCATTTAATGACTTTTACGACCTATTCTTACTTTTTTATGATTTGTGTTTTCCTTGGTTAAAGATAAAAATGACTGCACAACAACGACCACGCTGGCTTACCAAAGGAATAAAAAATTGTTGTAAACGAAAACGTGTATTGCTATGGCAATATAGGAAACATCGTACAATAGAAAATAAACTGAAATTTAAGGAATTGGCAACAAGGTTAAAAAAGGTCATTACACTTACTCAGCGGTCTCAAAATGACAATTTTATAAGTAAATCCGCTAACAAGAGTAAGGCAATGTGGTCAATAATAAACGGTAGGCAGAATAATGTTCCGAAAGAAGAAATCCAACTTAGTGTTAACGGCAGTTTAGTTAATGACCCGCTTGAAGTTGCTAATACTTTTAACGATGTTTTTGTTGACCAATTGATATCCAATAAGATGACACAAAATGATGAAACAAACGCAAAGAAGCGTATTTCTAGCAATGCCAGGTCACTTTTTATGTCTCCAACAATACCAAAAGACATAAAAGATATTATTATGTCCCTTAAAAATACTGGTAGTACGGGTTATGATGGTATTTCAACAAAAATACTCAAATATGTATCACACTCTATATCACACGTATTAAGTCACATTTTCAATCTCTGTATTTCTAACGGAGTATTTCCTGAACGGTTGAAAAAAACAATTATAAAGCCCATTTTCAAAAAAAAACGATAAAGAAAATGTAAATTCCTACAGACCTATAGCGTTAATACCGGTCCTGTCCAAAGTGTTCGAGAAAGTAATTTATAACAGCGTGTCAAATTTTTTCGAACACAATAATCTTTTTTCTGAAGACCAGGTAGGTTTTCGTAGAGGAAAAGGAATAAATCAAGCCATCTATAAATTTTTGGATATAGTAACTAAAAGTCTAGACAAGAAAGTACCTGCATGTGCCCTTTATATGGACTTAACTAAGGCTTTTGATTATGTTGACCATAAGTTGTTAATGGCCAAGTTGGACAAGTATGGCGTCAGAGGTAACATCCATAAACTCATTAAATCCTATTTGTCTGACCGGTATCAGTGAACGCAGATAAATAGAATCTGTACAAAATTAAAGAAGGAAATAACTTATAGCTCTGAGTACAAACTAGTAAAGCTTGGTGTACCACAAGGAAGCGTGTTAGGTCCGCTCTTGTTTATAATATATATTAACGACCTTCCACTCGCTACAGACCAACCAACAATTCTTTTCGCAGACGATAGCACTATTCTGTTCACTGGCAGTAGCATTGTTGAAATAGAAAATAAAATTAAGTTAGCTCTAAACAAGACAATAAAATGGTTGACATCAAATAATCTACATATCAATTTGACCAAAACACATATTATGACATTTAGAAATAAAATTAATAAATTAGGGAAATTGGACATACATTACTTTGGACATAAAATTGAAAATATTGACATGACAAAGTTTTTAGGCCTTAACATTGACTGTCGACTAAAATGGAATGATCATGTGGATAATGTGGTGAACAGACTCAGTCAGCATTCGTACGGCCTTTACATGCTTTCAAGAACTGTTAATTCATCTACACTGCTAACAACTTATAATGGATATGTTTCATCAACACTCCGATATGGCATAATATTCTGGGGAAATAGCAAGAAAAAAGAAATCGTTTTTAAAGCGCCTATACGTTTTTTTTTTTTTTTTTTTTTTTTTTTTATCGGGGGGGAAATCCTTTGCAGATACCCAGCTGTATTGGGGTGCAGCCAGGTTATGTGAGAGCTTACTCACTAAAAACCCCTCGGTGGCCTACATCTGTGCCTAGGAAGAGGACGCCGGGATCTCCGTTGGAACGCACCGGCATCCTTTTGACATTTTGCCTTCGGCACCTTCCTTAGGTGATGGACTAAACGACATGGGCCGCACCATGCCGTGGTCTTTCCATTGATGGGTTCGTTGTTCATAGGACGTTAGGCCCCCAAGCCTATACGTCTACGAGCCCATGGGTACCCTTTTAATCGCCTCTTACGATAGGCAGGGTATACCGAAGCCGAATTCTTGTAACGACCCCGGCTCCAGAGTCAAGGGAGTTAAGACCCACCGCCTCTACCGCCTCTACGCCGCTGACGTCTCCGTGTAGGATCAGCCTTTTCGCGCTCTCGCTCGGCAGCTTCCTTCTGCGAAATTACCAGTTCGCAAAAGTCAACTACTGCCTTCCACGCAGTTGGATCCGCCAGCATGGCTGATATTACTTTTGGCAGACGCAGGTCCTGACCTATTTTAGCTGTTAAGGCTTGACGTTCCGAGATCCACGCCGCACACTCCTCGAGCGTATGTTGTGCAGAGTCTTCGGGCATCCCACAATGGTGACACTGCGCCGTCGGTTCCCGACCTATTCTATTAAGGTAAGTACCAAAACAGCCGTGCCCTGTCAAAACCTGTGTCATTCGAAAGGTAATACGATCCTTTCTTTGAACCCAATCTTTAAAACTGGGTAAAATTCCTTCGACTGCACGTTGACGGATGTTTTGCGGTTCGAGGAGTCGCTGGTGCCACTTTTCTAACGCAAAGTAGTGTTCCTGTTTCCTCAGCCCTGGATCATTCAATGGTGTATCACGATGCAAGCGACGGTAGATCCGTGCATCCATTTCAGCCAGAATGTCCAGCGGAGGAAATCGTGCAATCAAGGTTGCCGCCTCAAACGATATGGTACGATAGCCCCTCGCAATACGTATAGCCAATGTTCTTTGGAGACTATTGAACTTTGATTTATTGCGCTTTATGCCCGACAGCCTCTCAAACCACACAGGTGCTCCATAGAGTGCCATCGAGCGAATTACTCCCGCATACAGGAGACGAACCTCTTCCCTTGGTCCCCCGAGATTCGGTAGCAGTCTATGCAGAGCACCTACTACTCTGACGATACGAGGTACAGTGCGACTAAAGTGTTCGTCAAAACGCCAACGACCATCCAGGGTGAGCCCTAGGTATTTTAAAAATTTACCCACTTCTATTTGTGTATTGTCAACGCATATTGAAGAACGAGGTGGTTCTCTTCCTCTTGGTAGGTTGTGAAACCATAAAGCTTCAGTCTTATGGGGCGCAATACTAAGACCCAATTCTTGAATCTTGGATACGATTATCGCTATCCCTCGTTCTGCTAATTGGCTTGTTTCCTCAAACGTAGTTCCCTCTGATATGATAAGAGTGTCGTCCGCGTAACATACCACGTTTATGCCCGCAGGGTAATCTGAGGTCAAGACTGTATTGTACGCAAAGTTCCACAATATGGGACCCACAACAGAGCCCTGAGGAACCCCACAACACATATCTGTCGAGTGTAGTACACTATCTCCGCCAACATAATCCACGCCTCTGTTTTGAAAATACGATCGGATCATGCGCTGAAGGTACGTGGGCACATTGTGATTTAGCAGAGCGTTTCCGATAGCATTCCACGGTAATGAATTAAACGCGTTCACAATATCTAGGCTAACAGCCAAGGACATATTTCCACGTAAAGCGGCTTGTTCTGTCAGAGCACGGACACGAAGGATTGCGTCTACTGTAGACCGTGCTTGACTTGACCTAATGTGAAAATTGGTTGGATGGATATTGTATTGTGGACATTTTTATTTTTTATTATATAACTATAATTTTATAATTTTGACATAATTACAATATATTTTATGAAATTTGACATTGATAGTTGAAAATCACGTTAATATAAATTTGTGTAATGTTGTAATCATGTAACATTTTTTAAAGCTTTGTTTTCGTGTTATTGCATGCTGAAAAGCAGAATATGGAGCTCTGTTTTATATATATGTACATCTGTAAATACCCATATACGCAAATAAAGAATTGAATTGAATTGAATTGAATTGAACTGGATTTTATGTATGGATTGAAGTTTGTGAATGATGAACCTAGCAAGAAGGGTGTATACTGTATATGCCTGTATATGGAGCAGAGCGACACGCCTGCTCACTACAGTGGTAGGCTTTGCATTTGGCACTCTGCTTTTTTTTTTTAATAAAGAGTGACGAGACGATCAGGACATGTGCCTGATGGTAAGCAACACGCCTGCCACGTAACAGCACAGTGACACGCAGCTATTGGAACATGAAGAGCCCAAACCATTACCTAACACCGCACTGCGCTCGTCACCCAGATATGTAAGTTGTTATATCTCTAAGTCCTGTAATTTATCTGGTAACATTGCCCTTCAAACCGGAACACAGTAATGTTTGCACATTACTGGTTGGCGGTAGAATAACTGGGAAAGGTGTGGTACTTCTCTGGACGTATTACTTTGAAGGGCAATGTTACTCAGCAACCGGCATACCAGAGTAACCAGAGATAGAACCAGTAAAGGTGTGGTATTGCCCCAGGCGTTTTCTGCAAGATGTCCTACCACTACTGAAACGAATTCCTCAAATCTGTTAACCTTGCCAGACTTCTCTGCAAGAAGTCTATTCCTCAAATGTGTTCAACTTGCTGTATCTACGTCAAAAATGACATATCGTTGGATCGCAGTGACGCACGCCTCATCGCGGAACTATTTGACATTGCATCTCCCAAATCTGGCCCGGAGATAACGTGCGTCGTCACGTCGTTAATGTATTAACTGAGACCTGATAACGTTGCTCTACGCAGTTCCAGTCACGCAGGCAACACGATATTTCAGAATTTGAGAAATAATCTCTCTGTCATTACTTATTCAATAACTGTGAAAGTTTCATATCCATCTCACTAAATCGGATCTGGAATCTTAAAACAAAGATATTACATAAACCAGTCGTAATCGGAACCTTTGTACTCAGAATCTGATTGCGCTATTTGAAACACTCAAGGCTTACGCCACCCAAATAGAGAGAGATTTATGTATCAGAGTCTATTCCTGTTCTGAAATTAATTATAAATGATGAAAGTAATTCTTTATTATGTCACCATCATTCGTTACCCCTTATTTCAGCTTAATTTATGTGTAAAAGCATCTCCACCGCCAACTTACGCGAATTAGTACGCAAATTACTTAACGAAAGACTGGCAAAATCAGACAAATGATTCCTCTGTCAATTATTATATATGTAAAATAAATCAGTAAAATTAAAAGAGTTGGACTAATATAGAGCTGCTGATGATGTTGACTATGGTTTGCAAATACATGATGTCGCCCTGACGTGCCTCATTGTATCTTCTATAATGACTGATATGTCTTGGCTTATATTTATTTATGGTCGTAATTGGTGTAATTGTCTTAATGCCTTTTAGTGTTGTTTGTGTAATGTACATACTTGAATTATTTACTTTCGACTTCGACGAACGAAGTCGATGGCTTGATAAAAGAGAGGCGTACCTATTGCAGCATAATATACAACGGGATAAAGAAGGATATCCACCGAAATGTTTCACCTCCCACCAAAAATACTTATCAAAAATATATTTTTACTCTTAAAATAGAGCATATGTACATACACAGAACTTTACACTTTTCAAATGGAATAAAGTTTATTGACAGTGGTTCCGAAATACAGCATATAAACAGCCTTTTTCAAACGGACCTCGTGAAGTTGGGCTCTGATGGCCCCTGCCTATCGATCTTTGGGCTAGCGCTGAACGCGCAGGACCTGACTAACCAAACCTACTAATAAAATCATACATGAGGCATATATTTACTGTACAATTCACTTACCATACTGGACGAGTATTATAGTACTCGTCGCTCGGCGATACATCGATGATGTTTCCTATATTTATTACTGAAACAGGAACGTTTATCTCTTTATTGCATGAGTTTTTATGTAATGATGATGTATCTATAAATATATACCGGTTTTGGTTACAATTTCGTTGTACATATAGCCGGGTTTGTTAGATAAGAGCTGTGGCGCCAATGAATCAGTTCATTTAGTCCATTGGTCAACAAGCGACGGGCGCGATTGTTGGCGCTGTCGGCCGACGGTAAACGACGGCCGGCGATAGCGGTGATATGGACCGTGTATTCTAGAACGATTGCTAGTCTGGGGTACGGGTCCTCAAACTGTAGATCTACATTTTTATGCATGAAGAATATTTTACTTTATTGCGAAAATGTAAAATGTAAATGTCAGTCAGATACATTTGCACTTGTCCACCATCGTCCCTGATGAAAATCGAAGATGCGGTCTGACATGGAACGCACTTGCCTTTTAGACCGCCCCTTCTCGCTTCTCTCTGGTCTTGGAAAATAACCATATTATATCCATCAGGGAGTAATCATTTCGATAACGTATTCCACCTCTTTGTTCGAGTGTTTGCAACGCCGATTATGAGACGATGTCGCTTTTTCGAGCTACTCTACGAAAAACTTTACGAACTTTATACAGAAGGGGAACTAGATGATTTTCATTACTAAGTGATTACAAGATTACACATAACGGATGAACTACTCGTAGTAGATTTTAAAACTGGCTGCGGGTAGAAAAAGAAAGCATCAAAGATTTACTGGCGCTAATAATAAATGCATGAGTATCTGCTTGTGGCTTGTGGATTTCCACAATTCAACTAAATTCTGGCAACATTTTCGCATAATTTCTGTGCAAATTCAGATTTAGCGTCGACTTTAACTTGTTTTGCACCGATTTCCAAAAAGGAGCCTAGATATATTTATGATTCGGTGTAATTATTATTTTCTTTATGTATCTCCGTCGATAGATTTCTTTAAGGTACAAGTTCGCGCCGCGACCGCGACGCGAGACCGCGACCGGAGACCGCGACCGGAGACCAAGACAGGCACTTGACACTATGGAATTGTATGGGCGTCAGTTCGCGCCGAGACCGCGACCGCGACCTGTCTCGGTCTCCTGTCGCGGTCTCGGCGCGAACTGGCACCCATACAATTCCATAGTGTCAAGTGCTTGTCGCGGTCTCCGGTCGCGGTCTCGTGTCGCGGTCTCGGGTCGCGGTCTCAGCGCGAACTTGTACCTTTAGTGTGAACTTTACTGATTTGGATTTCTTTGATTGATGAGGTTCTACGCTACGTTCGCCCCATTTTAATTGGAATAACATTATTCATTCCCTAATGGGAGAAAATAAGGATTGTTTACGTAATTTGGTTGGGTCTGTTGGTTCCCTCCCCCGCCGTGTGTTGTTTACCAGGTTTGACTGAAAAATATAAGAGATTAAAAAAGTTTCGTCAACAAGTAAAGGTCGGCAGATGTTCATTTATTTTTGATATCAATATAATTAATTAAAGCGTGGTTTTGATATCAATATTTATATACATGCTTAAAATAAAAAAATAAATAGTTTGTCAAATTTTGTTATTACTATATTCGTATTAATTTTGTATGAAAACTGAGAATATTATGTGTAAGTAGTTTTCTTACACAGCACAAAATTTTAGTGACACTAAAAATGGTAAAATATTAAAATGTTGTACAAACATATTGAAACGGCTCCAAAATTTACAATCATAAATAATATCTATTATTACATCCGCTACCAGATAACCTATTTGAAGATGTTGCTAACCTCAATTCAGAGTGATTGTTAAAGTGTAGTTCAGCACTTACTTCAAATACATAAATGGATTATATCCATTTCGTTATAATGTATTGTTATATACTACGTTTTGCTGTTTTGTTATATTTTCAAACCAATTTGCGTTCAAAAATTATGTGTCTACGTTCTTATGTCAAATAACGAAATTTGCTTTTAATTAAATATGTTTTCGATTTTACTTTGAGGAACCCTGATCTAGAAAATTGATAGATTGGATTACAAAAGCATTAGTAAACCTACGACGTACATTTATTCCTATCGTATAGAACCTATCTATCATTTATTTGTATACGATTTATATGTTCGCAAATGTTGGCAAATCCAATACTCGGCTTCGCCTGTAAACAATGGACTAACTTATATTGCTAGTATTACTGCAGGTGGGTCTGTATTGCGCATTGCAGCTGTACTTATATGTACATTTACAGCTAGGCATTATCTCTCTTTTTCGAAGAACTCTAATCACTATCATCAGCAATCTATACTAAATCTACCGTTGGAAAAGTCTAAAATATTTTAAATTTTTTAGAATAACAATAACAACAGGCCCACCTAACTTTGAGATAGAGCGTAGATGGTGCGGGACCCTTTTGATTATTTGTTTTTATATAAAGGAACTTATGATATAGTTGCCTTTCAAATGCCTATCATACTTCGCACTCTTTTAGTTTAGGCGCTGTTCTTTAATAACATTAAAAATATCTTTTAAACTAGACATATTTGGCGATCATACGATTCATACTAAGCAGTCTATTTTGGAATAGGTGGACAAAATGTGTCCAGTAAAACAGTGTGAAACAGTCAGTATTTTTGTTGAAAGAAGCGTTTGTAAAAAAACTACTCAAAAGATTATTTGGTAATCTCTGACCTCGAATGTTTACCTCAACTGCTTTTTAACTGATAGCTGCAATTAACATAGCAAGATTGAAGTGTAATATTGTAACTTAAAACAGCGATGTTATTGTTTATGAAGTTTTACAATTTATACAAAACTGAACCTATCTCAGTTTTTCCAGTTTCTAGTCCGTAAATGATATCATTTTATGAACAGTCGTACAGGAAATCTCAGTAAACATGAGTAGCGTCGATTGAGCTAATGTTTCAGAGCGTTAGGTAAGGTTGTTGCGTAACGCCGCCAGAAGAGACCTAGAAACATCTATTACCTGTGTCTGTTGTAAACACAACTGCACCTGTGCCTGTGTGATACCTATTATTACTGAATGTTTAAATACAGTATTAACAGAACTTTCATAACTAATTTCATTGAGTTGCATTTTAAATAAACCGCGACACAGATAAACTAAAGTGCATTCCAATCAACTTTTAAACAAAATTACCATTGTTTTGAGCATGTACTGTCCTGATTTACAAAGTTTATAATTCTCGATTGTATAAAAGGTAAACATCGTGAGGAAACCGACATGTACCTAGAATCTATCGAGGTCATGTGTCCTTCCGATAGAAGGCCCCGAGTCCCAGCAGTGGGAAACATTTAGTCGGCTACTTAGGCTTAATTTATGCTTGCTATCTGAATCCTGGAACGCAGCGTTGTGAAATTACATAGGTTTATTCATTTAGTTAGTACGAACATACACATCAGACACGCCACGTCTTAAACCGCGGTTACGTCTGGTATTGCCCGTATTTACGTAGCCGTTTATGATTCGCTATTGACGTGCATATCAATGAGCACGATGATGATGATGGTAAGTTGTAGGTAGGCGGGTAACGCGACCTTTGCAACGATGAAAGTACGAAACTCATCAGAGTGTGAATTGGAGAAATGTCAAGGGCGATGTCATCTCTCACCTACGTTGGATCCATCAGGCGTGGGCGGCGGCGGTGCGGGATACTATCTGCTACTACTCCAAAAGTTTACCAAATTTTTGGAGAGAAATCTTTTTTTGCACCACACAAATATTTTTTCGTAGGCTGTGCTTTGTAATCAAATATACATTATATTTGATTTCTGTTTAACGCAAAAACGACAGGGTGTTGTAAATTTGACGTGTCTGCGTGTGGCATCATAGCTCTTAAACGATTTTGTTCGGTTTTGTTTGAAAAGTGAATTAGTCGAGAATGTTGTCGAGCTATGTTTGATGGAAATTGGTCCAAGATGGCTGCCACTACAAAATGGCGTACATATATCATATTTTTTATCTCTCTCTCTTCTTGGCCATATATCCCACATGGTTTCGTATCTATATTATATCATATTTTTTATAACTCATTAAATTTTAAGCAATAAGTTGCATACAATTTAGTCATACAACCGTAAACGCTAAAGGCTCTGGAACAGGAATCTGTTTATTTTTTCGGTTTGTGGTATAGCAAAATGGTTTTGTATTGTATTGAATAGGGACTGTAAAATTATTTTTTTATACAATTTTGGAAATTAATATTGTTGTGGTATCTAGACAAAAGACTGGGCTCAAGTAGAACAACCGTTCCGGTGCGCCTGGCGTCGAAGACCGGAGACGTGGCGCGCTATCACCAACTCAAACACACAATCTTCACGTTTACTTTACGTAGATTAACTATATTTCATTTGTCGACTGTTATTTACCTACTAAAACATCGTGTCTGCGGTTACTTTCACGACAATTTAGATTTAATAATTCGTTTCCTCAACCAGACATTGTAAACTTTACTGAGAAATACGTTAATATCAGTGTGATAAAAAAGCAATATTTCGAGTGTTACGTAATTTAATGAAACATTTTAGCGCCTTATCTTAGCCACCGAGATAATAAACTTACCTACTTGACTTATTTGAAGTAAACACTAACTTATTTAACTGCGTTGAGAACTTTTTGACTATGCTTATATGTGGAGCATACCTTAAAGCACACATGGAGCATAGAAGCGTACCTGAAGAAAGCATTAATTAAAACGCTCTCTAAAATAAATATCATCGGACAGTTCTCTCACAATATTGACTAGGATAAACTAAGCGAAGCTTGTATTATGAGATCTAGATAGCTGATATAATAAGTAAGACATTTGTTGAGGTCCTGTGTATTCCGCCTACCAACTTTTGGTCAGCGTGGTGGATTAGAACCTTGACTTTCTCCTTATGAGAGAATGCCCTGAGTCCCAGCTGTGGGAAGTGCGCAGTTTTTGCTTATGAGACTTGATATCGTCTCGCCTGACGACAAATAACGATGTTGTACGATGGACTAATTCATAGACCCTTATTAAAACAACAGTAAATTAGATTAGGATAAGAAGATGGCTTGACAAAAGAGAGCCCTATACCTAGATGTGGGATAAAGAAAGAAGGCGTGTGGGTGATGAATGTGATGATGATGAAATTTGATTTTGAAAACTGTACCAACACAAGTTTAACAAAATTTCTTACGCATGATACGTTAAAAACAAAACGTAATGTACCTATAGTGGTTTTAAATAGGTTTTGTTTTATTAGCGGCTAATCGTAAAACGTAATTTGCTCTAGTTAGCATTCGATATCATTAAATGTGTTCATGACATACTGTTACTTGTTACTCAGTGCGGCTGATTCGCGATCTGACCCGGTTTTTGCAAATTGCACATTTACTATAATGAGCGTTCAATTCGTGAAATTAAAAAGTTTTGACTCTTTGATTAAATACATGAAACATGAAATAGTGGCGCTGTTGTTTAGGTTAATATAAACTTGGTGGCACAGTTCAGGTGCACACTATTTATACCAGCACTAGTTAAGCGAGTGCGTTGCGGTTGTAATCTCGTGTTTATTTTTTGCTTGTTTTGCATCAATACGATCAATAAATAATACTTTTATGATAAGGACGTCTAGGCGGTGGAATGCCTGTCTGAGAGGGTTTTTTCCGATGGTTACAATTTCGGTGTCTTCAAATCGAGAGTGAATCGGGTTCTTCTAGGTAAGCACGCTCCATCGTAGACCGCATCTTCGCTTAACATCGGGCGAGATGGGGGTCAAGTGAAAACCTATAAAAAAGGAAAAAAACCGATAATCAACATCATAAATGTTTGAGCGCGCTAATCTTGCGAACAGAAAGTTGAATAAAAAAAACTTTTTTATCTGATTGTCTGAAAATATACAGAAACAGACCATATATTTCTAAAATATACCTCAAATCAAATATTTTTTAATAACCAATACAAAAAATATAACAAAACATTCATACAATAAAAAAATATAATTTAAAAACTCAAAAACCCGACTGCGTAAAAAGTGAACCAAACTACGTACTCGCATACTAAAAAAACTGAAAAGAATAAAACAAGCATTTAGATTTCTGGTGGTCTAGAATTCTATAATATGTTATTGTATTAATACTATTGAAATATATACAATATTTTCTAATAAAAGAACATTACAACTGAAGAGTCGGGATCCATTATTATTCGACATACAATGTAATTGTTCAATGGATCCCGACTGTTCAGTTGTAATGTTCTTTTATTAGAAAATATTGTATATATTTCAATAGTATTAATACAATAACATATTATAGAATTCTAGACCACCAGAAATCTAAATGCTTGTTTTATTCTTTTCAGTTTTTTTAGTATGCGAGTACGTAGTTTGGTTCACTTTTTACGCAGTCGGGTTTTTGAGTTTTTAAATTATATTTTTTTATTTTATACTTTTTAGTTATGAACAATGTTGTGAATGTTAATATGCTCAACATAATAATATGCATCTTTTGGTTGTTGACCAAATGTCTTCGTTTCTACTGATATAATATGTAGGATTTTCTACTGCATGTAATTCATATTTATAGTTTTGTGTTAGTATAGGTTTTCGATTGACGTTGAGTACCTACTAAATCGTTTGAATTTGGAGATGGGCGGCCGAGGCGGAGCAATCCGAGAGCGGTTCCGTGTTCCCACTATCAGCGGCAGAGTTGAAACCCCATGGAGGTTTATTAGTAGATATGGGCACCATATCCATACATGCTATAGAGTGCAACATAACCCGGCTGTGTTTCCCGGGCGGGGCAGTAGAGTATGCGTAAATACATTTCCTGCACGTACGAAAAAAAGGTAGCCCAATATACCTACTAGCATAGATCGTAGAACCCAAGACTGGCTCCACCCCAAACTTCACGGCGCACGCAATCATGTCAACGTTGGGAAGAGTGAGCTCGCTCTTTCCGTTCTAGTCGGTGGCAGGACGCGGTGGACGCCGGACGTTTTTACCTATCATTATTCGGTGTCAACAACCAAAATAAGTAGAACCACAGCAAATCTCGCCGCTAGCGATTATAGGGGTCAAGTAGATTGGTTGTTTGTAAACCACTTACGATACATACAGAGACGCAGTTTATTACCAATTTCAAGGTGCTCAGGGCACATCTATTGATTTATATCGATGCCTACTAGATACATTAGTATATAATGTCCATCCACATTCACACGTACAGTTAGTTATACGAAGTTTTCTGCTACCTAAAAACCTATAAATGTGAGAATGGTTGTTACTCAACTTTAAATCGATATACATCCTAAACGGTCAGTCAAATCGAAAAACGTTGAGAAAAAGCTAAACATTATTTTTAAATACCTATTCAACGATACCCCTCTTGACATATTTTGGTGATTTTCATTTTTTTAATTTGGACAATATGGCGTCCTGAATCCGCCATATTGGACTTACACTAATGTCATGTCTTTAGTGTCACTCGCCAGGTTAAGAGGAATCGATTGACGTGTGAATCATAAAATTCGGCCCAGGCGTTAGGTCTGTATAGTGCTTCAAAGGAACATACAAACGTACATACATACATACATACATAGACTGTTAAACACATTACCACTCCTTTGCGTCGCGCAGTCGGGTAAAAATACAACACAACGAATATGGATGTGCCCATTATCGAAAACAATCGTTTGTAGCACTACAGTAGTATTTCAACGAATAGGTATGTACCTCATAGATTATGTGCCTAATTAATTATTAAATACATTGTTTTTTATATGCTCCGCGGTTTTAGTTGCGATATTAATCTGTTAGTTGGAGGAGTACCTATCTAATACAAAATTAATTATTTTAAACACAATTAACATTGTAAAACATTTACTTATCCATCATTTGTGTTGTTCGTACGTTTTTCCTTGTATTAAATATTTATGTATAGAGGTGAACTCGGACTGTGGTAATATTTTTGACCTCTTTGGGACTTACAATCACCTTATATTTATTGAATACTAACTGTAAGTATTTTTTTTATGTAAGTGAAGTATAAAATCATGAGTAAATAAAATATTGTTGGAGTTTCTTCACACAATGCTAACTCCAAACTAAATAAAGCGTATTATGGGAGCCAGAAAGCTGATACAATATTTACATACATTTTATACGTAATTGTAAAAACACACTTTGTGATATTTATGCATGTCAATGACAATTATTTTACTTTGTTTTTCGTATCCAACGTGGTTTTTAATTATTAAAAATAATAATCATTTTACCAAATCTACCAAAGACTAGTATTTTTTAATTGTAATTGTTTTGATAAACTATGAGTGTAGACATATACAGACATGCATAAACAGCCCACTATATTTTTTCTCAATCACGTCGTAACGTATGAACGGATCAGGCTGCAATTTGGAATACAGTTATATTACAGTCTGGAAGAACACATAGAGTACTTTTTAACCCGAAAAAATGACGAGAACGGGAACTGCCCGAGTAAAATCGTTGGGCACTAGTATTTTTATAAAATTTATTATCAAATGTTTTTCGATTATAGAATTGTAAAGCATCCTTTCAGCATCATTTGATCATGAGTTTGTGATGATCTGTAGCAAAGTTGTTGGGCATGGGCGCCAAATAAAGTTTCTAGAGTTTGTAAGACCAATTTTCGACTGATGGCGTAGCAACACATGCCGGGTACAGCTAGTATCTTATAAAAATTACTGGTAAAATGCGCATAAGTTAAATCTGCATTTCTGATTGCAGTGCTATCCATTAACTTCTACAGCCGAAGGGAAAGCGTTGCCAGTTTTTCACTTGTTATAACAAGCTCGAGAGAAACGTCGAAAATAACTTTGGTGCAATTATTTAAATAGGTCGGTGAAAATGTGCTGAGAGCGATTCGTTTGTTTACTTACTTAGTTTTCCTGTTATTGGGTTAAGAAACTACTTCTAATTTATCCTGTACACGGTTATATCAAATTTGTAGTTTTTCCTTGTTCAGAAAATCAGTTGAAATGACTAAATATTATTATAATTATAAGTACGTGGGTTCTATAGTGCAAGCTTTGTTTGTTTTGGGGCTGATTTGTGCGGTGTGACGAAATAAAAATGCCAAACAATATGTTTCATTTTATTATGAAAAGTGACGTTGTTGTTATACTTTTTCAATCAATTTAAATGTTAAAAATAAAAAAAATAATTAATGCCATGCTATTTCAGTTTACGAAGTAGTCTAATAAACTTAAAATTCGTAACCGGCACAAAATAAGTAATGACAAATTTGTAAATCTTTGAGAAAGTATTCTAAAGATGCAGCTGGGATGTGGGATTCGCACCTACGTTGTCGCTATTGTGAAATTTGTCGTTGTAGACGCCAGGCCTTAATACCTTGACACGTCATTAATGATTACTGATTTCATTAAGTCATTAAGTAGCTAGTTTTATAACTGTGGCACATGGCGGAATTGTGAGACTAATCCACATAGAGCCATTAAAAAAAAAAAAACTGTGGCACATTAGACTCAGACATCTCGCGATGCCTTCACTTTCACTTGCCTATACATCTGTACATGTAAATAAATTTGTATTGTCTGTTTGTAATACCAAATTAACAGCTTTTTACTAAATGCGTATATAATATTGTTAGTAGTTACATTAAAAAATTGGCAGTCTTAGGAACTGCCGATAGAAGTGAAAACTTATAACTCAGAATTTGATAGCTTACCTTGGAAACTACACGAGTGTAACCGGAGTGCGTGGTCTCGCCATCTTGGCATGGCCATTAGAAATGCGTCAGCATTTCCCATTGGCTGATGCGTTTCTAGATGTCCATGCCATGATGGCCTGTCCACGCCCTTTCAGCATTTCCCATTGGCTGACGTATTTCTAGATGGCCAATAGCCATGGTCCCGAGTTTACCCGAAGTTTTCTTATCATACCCGAGCGTGACGAATGAATTCAATTCACAGCCCACGAAAAATCTGTCTAGACGCGTTTTAAAGAAGTTTTCACTTCAAAACATTTTTTTTTCGGTCTGTTTGTTCCGTCTAAAATCTGGATTGGCTGGTAACTTAGGTGACTTTTATTAAAATGTATGTTCTATAATTTAGGTAATCGTAGGTTACATCGCGGGGCGTAACTAGTTAATAAAACTCATTGAATGTATGCACCCAAAAGCGCTTCCCATGCGAACCATTCAGCATTAATCCCACGTGCACTGTTCGCTTTCCAACGTTCCAACAAACACGAAGGTACTTCGCAGTCTTCTGGAAGTTTTCATCTAATCTTAGCGTAGCTTGGTCTGCAGTCGCTTCGGATTCGTCTTATGTTTCCACGGTATATATTCGATCGTATTGCAGATAAGGCTGCAGTTTTCGGTGCTAGGTATAATTCATTGATGACTTTCATTGTAATTTTCTGGTGAGGTTAATGAAGTGTCGGTGTGTGTCGTTCCTTGCTTTCGATGGGTACTTTATCGCGTTCCATTTAAGGTGTCTATTACAATTTTTCTTGTCTTGTGTTAATTGGTCTCTGGCATCTACTGAACTTTGGGCTGTCGCTGAAGACGCAGCGTCTAACTAACTTAAGCTTACTAACTGTATGATGCACCTACCCTATGTGTATACGTTGTGTACTCGAGGCATACCTTAACCTTAAAGCATTCTGTAGACTTGCTTTGCTCAACGACTACAATATATCTATTTTGTACCTACGACGAGTAAAAAAAAGGAAGCTCATAAAATCTCGTGTCACGGCGTTTGTGCTCGTACTCCTTGGATAGACACATTTTAATGTTTTTCCCCTTCTTGGCCCCCGGCCTCTATTTCTATACCGTAGTAGTATTTTCGTATGCACATATTTTTGTATGAATAATGTCCAAATAATGGGACCGTCAGTTGGACTGACAAACATTGTGCCCATACGAATTATCAAAGAGATCGAAACGACAAAGTGTCGCGACAATTTATATAAATGGCTATTAAATAGATCGTCCTCCTTGGCGTGTGTCAATGGCGAACCTAGCTAACTTCGTATGCTCGCACAGTAGTAACTATTTTCTGAGCTGTGGCACAGTGGACGCTAATAAAAATGTTTTAAATCTGTATTGCACGACGCGCAGTGCAACACACCATGGACATTGTATATTGTATGTACATAATATGTAGGTATAGGAAGGCTTCCTTGCTTTTTTAAATAGGATAAACCCAAAAGTCTGATCCATTAAAAATTGACAACATTTACGAAACACCTGAACTTTAACGCTTGATCCGCCAAACGTTAAAATTTAGGTGTTCGTTCGTGGCTCAGTTGGCAGTGAGTCTGCCCACAAAACCGTAGGTCGTGGGTTCGATACTCTTCCAGGACAATAAATATTTTTCTGTTGAAAATGGATTTATTTCAGGGTCTGAGTGATCAGTTTTTGGATCACAAGGAATTATTTATGATGGTTTAAATATTATATCTATCGGCTGTGTGGTTCCCAAAATATAATCTTTATTTACTTTGGGGTAGTATTATGTTGTTTGAATCTCAGGTCATCAAATAACACATTTAGAATATATAGAATATCAAGTATAACACATTTTTGGTTTCTTAGTTTTTCTTAGTTGGTTCCGTGGCAAAATGTTTGAGTATAATGTGGCCTTTTCGGGCTTAATACGGTAGTTGCGTATAACCGTTTACAATATACTTGCCCGCGCTCGTAAAACCTACAATATTACATTAGCACCGGAGTGTTGGATATCGTGAAGGACGTCGCAGTAGCACTCGAACGTATTTGTTAATGTCGCGTTATTTCCGATTGCCCGAGCTGCGCCGGCGCCGGATGTTTGCCAAAAATCTTGGATTAATCCATTCTAGCACCAACCACTCTTGGGAACGCACCCGTACTATGCGACCAGTTTTTAACTTTTTTTGATACCTCCACTTTTCATAATTTATTTATACTTCGATCGTAGTATATTTATGTAAATTTCTTTTCTTAGTGCCGCAGTGTGGTATTTTTAAAACATCCTTTCCCAATCGGAACTATTTTACCGCCCAACTAAACCAGCTTAGGCTTTCCTATGTCTATAATTTCAAGCGAAAATAAAAGCGGGACCAATATCAAAGCTATAACAGTTTCAATTAGGTAACATACCCTCTGGTCTTATATGTATAGGTCAGTTTCCTTAATTATAACCAAGAGTGGATCGCCGTAGCTCATTACAGTGAGCTATAGTGCGTTCCAGTATGGTGTGTAGAAAACCAAAACAAACCAAAAAAAAGGTGATACCATAACATAAACATTGTTTAATCTTAGTATTTTTATGAAATTGCCTTAAAATATTTTTCACAAATAGAATTCGACTTTATTGCGATCTTAAATACCATATACTTAGATTTGTATTGATCAAATAATTCTATACTATCTTATTTTAAAAGTTATATAAAGTAATGGTAGGATGATAGAAATATGATTTTAAGTACTAGCAATTTGATCTGTGTTTCTCAAACTCTCAATGTTGCATTCAAGACATTTATACTTCTTTTCATCAAATTATTCTTATTAAGTACGCGCCTATTTTTCTAACATACCCATATTGCCCATCATGCCCATATTGTGAAAATGCCCATTTCCATTATATTCCAGTATGGATTAATTTTACTCTATTTATTTTTGTCATTAATTTAGAATTTTTAATTATAATGTAATTTGATTTTAATATAATGTATTATTTGATTTTTATTGTAATGGGATTTTAAATTGACGTCTACTTTTTTTTAAATTATTGACTTGTATTGGTAATATTTGAATACCTTGAATATGACATGCAACTACTCGTTATCAATAAAAGAGTAAGAGTATGCCTAAAGAACTCCGAGAAAAAGGTTTCTTGTGTCGTAACGAGTTGAGAGAAAATCGCAAACCTCTAAATACGTGTTCCACATTACGCTGTTTACTATCAAAAGCATGTATAGTTTTCACTCTAAAATGACATACATTTTGTGTTATTTTGATCGAAACTTTTGTATGTGTTTACAGAATATTACGTCATAGTGTAATGATCAGTTTTGGGTAGTACGAGGACAATTCGAACGAGATATTTTTTTTATAAATAAATACTGGTGGACAATTTACACACAATACCATCTGACCCCAAACTAAGCAAAGCTTGTGTGATGGCGGCCAGATAGCTGATATAATACTTATATAGTTTGAAATAAATTTTTATTATACATAGAAACACCCAGACACAGTGCAAACATTTGAA
The DNA here is from genome assembly GCA_963693475.1 of Ectropis crepuscularia. Lineage (NCBI taxonomy): Eukaryota > Metazoa > Arthropoda > Insecta > Lepidoptera > Geometridae > Ectropis > Ectropis crepuscularia. The sequence continues at coordinate 1,952,331 of OY856355.1, forward strand.
TTCATCACACAAATATTTGCACTGGGTGGGAATCGAACCCACGACCCTCGGCTTCGCAGGTAGAGCTACTACCAACTAAGCCACGAGGCCAGTCTTATTTAATTATTGTTAAAAATAAAAGGAACGTTTTCACATAAGGAAACATCTAAATTACTTTTCTTCTAGTGTTACATTCTTCTCCGAACTCAAATGCTTTGCCTTTCCTTTTTTTACGTGGGGGAAATAAATGTACGTATGCCCGCCATATTCTCATTATGAAATGAGAGGAAATCTCCATCTACCCTCATTTGGGCTTCAAAAATTGCACGGTGACTAACACTACACACAAGACTAACCATATCACCAGGTTTCTCCAAACTAAGTGCGCTATGCACACATTTATTTATTAGAGGATTTCGCGACGCCGATAACCGTAAACTGGTTAGTTTTCGGTTATTGACATCGTGGTCATCGCGTCGTAGTTGAAATATATACCTATGTTTTTTATTTTCCAATGCTTCCCGAACCATTCTTGCGTAGTAATGACATTCGGTAGATAGAACCTTCGGGTCGTGGATCTCGATCCAATGACCAGTTTTAGCATCAATCAAATGTTCAGCAATTGCAGATTCTTGTGCCTGACGATTTTTTACAGCGGCAATGTGTTGATTGTTCCAAGTCCCAGCAGCAGTGGGAACATTTATTTGGGTGTTTATGATATGCATACATATATATTTAGCCTTTTTATGCGGCGAAAATTTAAAAGGGCAAGCAATGAAAGGTACTACAAACTATCTTGTAAAACAATGGTTGAGAAATGCTGGTCTGTCATATTTTGAGTGACATCGATTTGTTTACCTTTTATTCACAGAGATTTGGAATGAGGTATAGTGATCGATCAGGGTTGTATTCATCGCTGGCATCAATCAGTTGGTATTTATATGGTTCGACGGCGATAAGAGATGAATGATCGGGTCCCGCTCATCTGCCGCTTAATATACTAATAAAACTATTTATGACGCAATAAAACGTATGGAGTATGAAGTTGCTAATATCCTTGCTATTGTTCGCTCTTAACTTTATAGCGATATTAAAGGCTACTAACGAAACTAATAAGAAAGAGACTGTATGTGAATTAAGTGAAAGCCAACGAATTGTAGCAAATAGCAGTAACTCCCACAGTCTCTTTAATTTGGATTGAAAAGGAAGACCAAAAAAAAAAGGTGTGGTCTCATGCGACTCCAGGTAGCAACGAAATTCCTTCATGTAATACTAGCAGCGCTCCGCGGTTTTACCCACGTAGTTCCCGTTCCCGTTATTTTCCCGGGATAAAAAGTCGCATATATGTTCTTCCAGACTATGATTAATCTATTTATGTTCCAAATTTCAGCCCGATCCGTTCAGACGTTGTGACGTGATTGACCAACAAACATAAACAAAACAAAGTTGGCAACACTGGTCAGGGGCTGTTTTAACGCGTCACTTCTGTTATATATTTTTCTTATGGTTTTAGTGTCTCATTTTTTTCAGTTCGGTCATGCACCAAAATCTCCTTCGATCCTGCCGTAAGGAACTTCGTTCCAGTACCAAAACCATAACCATTACAATAGTTCACAAAATCTTCTATAAATATAAAAGCGAAAGGTCACTCATCAAGGAATCTCAGAAACTACAAATGCTAGGAATCTGAAATTTTGCACAAAGCAAACAAATGTTTGTTCTATCAATTTCGTTATTTCGAACTGTACGGGGATGAAATTGGGATTGAAATGGGGGATGAATGTCAATATGAATCCCAACCGTTGAAGATAAAACCATGAAACTCTGTATTATATAGGCACTTGACACGAAGCAAACGAATGTTTGTTCTAGCAATTTTGTAATTTCGAACTGTATGGGGATGAAATTGGAGTTGAAATGGGGCCGAATCTCTCTTACGCTTTCAGATCTAAACAACTGAACCGATTTTGATGAAATTGTATACAATTGTTTTATTATACGCTGTTTTTAGTAACCGTAAATTTGTCTGGGTATACAAATAGGTACTGCCTGAGTTACCTTAGTATTTATTTCGCGCGGACAAAGTCGCGGGTGACAGCTAGTACAATATAATTCGAAGGCCCACTTTGACGTTTGAAAAATAACCTAGAAAGTAACTGACGAACTGACTAGGAACGACACTGAAACAAACAATACAATATGTAATCATTTATTACTTTAAAGTGTTTTTGAAAAATACGTACATTTCTGTCGCGTTAAATAATGTAACAGAATATATTACAAATTGTTCTCAATGTCAAAGGAGACTCCCTGTGGGCACAGTGAATTTTACATCAGTAACAGAAATCGCAGTTTTTGTTTCTGATTATTTTTTATGTTGAAGAAATAAATTTTCAGTGATGCGGTCAATCTATTCTGTCAACCTTTTAGCTACGACCTTTTATGGGTAAGGTTCTACTATCGATGAGGGGGCGATAAAAGGTCTAGTTAGTTGATCGGTTGCTAGCTACGCACCGGGGTTTCCAAACGCAAATATACTACAAAGTATTGTATATATGCGTTTTATAAAAATTATAATATACTTTATAATTTTCGTTTTCTAAGTTTATTTTGCAAAAGAGTGACGGGACTATCTAGACATGTCAGGCTAATATCATCCCGGGTGATGTCGTCGACTCATTGTAGCGACGCGGACGGCATTTACTCTACTTTTAATTTATTATTCAGTTTAGTTTATTAAACCGAATTTGAATGTGCTGATCGCTGTACTCCCCTCCCCCTCTTGACATGTCGACCTTTCTCCTCGCACGAGCACGACACGCTTACAAGAAACGCGAAATGTTCTCTAATTGTTTACCATTCAACTCTGTCTCGACTTCAGTAGTTAGTTTGTGTTTACGGCATCTAATTAGGTAGAATATGTATTTGCTGTTGTGGAGGTCGTCGTCAATTACAATTCAAGCGGTCGTACCACTGTTTCTATGTCTTGTAACAGTATTGTTATTTTATTTTATGTTTGTAGTGTGCAGACCAAACGAATTGAGACTGATTGTGTTAGTTACGAAATAGCTGTCCAAGATTGTTTTAAGCCATTACAGTTGTTCACTACACTAGTTGGCAAGTTTACAATGATTATGTGGTGGTGGATATTTCGTCGCAGTTTCATGTATAATGGACACGGGTAAACGGAAACCATTGGGTGTTTAACTGTCGCGTCGTAGGCTAAACTCACCCCCTGGGTAGCTCTACCATTTAATCTCGGCAAACACTCGTAATCAATAATCCTAGTGTTTTTTGCTATACTTAGTTTAGCAATAACAGTTGCAGACAGATATCTCTTATAATATTAATTTGCGGGCTTCATCATAATTTCATTGTAGGTATTTTGATGTTATGTATGTCGTGATGTTAGTTCAATCATAAGTAAACATAACTGGTGGACTTTTGAGGTTTGATGAGTCAAGTTGTTTCCTCAAACGGTAGAATGAAACGCCTCCAGCCGCGGCACCTGTCTCCGTACGAACAAATTACTCCATCCAAATGGACTTGCGCCAAATATCTCGATACTCGACTCGCCGTCCCAGACTGTGTCGTTTATGATTTCGGTGCGTCATTCATATTTTATTATTCCGTCCATTCTTCGTCACGTGACGCACTATCGTGTTTGGACGGCCGTCGAATGCCGTATTCATTAGTAAAATTGCTACGTCCATCGTCTCGCCCCAGTTTCGACCGCTGACTCTTGTAAAAAAGTAAATTAATATGTATTGTAACGCTGAAAAAGCAATCTGCGCGAAAAATCAAGTCGTTCCGACAGAACGCCGTCACCGTCCGAAATCGGCCGATGAGCCAGATTGATTGGTTTAGCCTGATAAGTACGGACACGTGAGCCGGTCACGTTTACCGCTTTTTTCGCCGTTCGTAGCTAAAGGCCGGCTAATATCGGGCGGACAGCGAACACTACAATCTCTGTTGTGGCCTTCGCGTAATGCCAACCAAATTGCAAACAAATTTAAACTCTGAAACGTGGGGGCTATAGCAGAATTTCTGCTGTCAATCCTCGAGTGCACGACTAATTAGTCATTTGTTTCATTTCTTTTAAATTTGTAAATAGGCTTCGAGTGTCGGCGAAAATGTCCATAAAGTGAGAAGGCCTTAAGCAGGTATAAAATTCGGGCTGACTCAGTTTTAAAACTAGCCGACATTGTAGTTCCACTAGAAGTTCGCGCGTCGAGTTTAGTCGATAAGGTCTGCGAGAGCATTTCGCACGTTATGTAAGTTGAACGGTGAACGGCGAGTCGTCCGTGGTCCGTGCAATCGCCGCGGCCCATTGTCTTTCGGCCTCGCACCGGTGAAATAACACATATGACCTATATTCGCGCACTCGAGTTTGTTTCCTGCATCGTGACTTCAAGTTTGTTCGCCCCGATATGGCTTCGCTTAGAACTGTATGCGCGATGCAATCAGAGGGTTTACAGAGACTGGTTTTCATCAAAACGGGCGCATTTGCTGAGTATGGTGAAAATACATGTATTTAATGTATCTTAAAATATGTTTGTTTCAAGAAACATGGAATTCAATCAATCAATAATTTATTTCGTAAGAATATCTAACTAGTAACACCAAGAACTTAAAACTAAACTAAGCTAAGTATAACCATTTCAGTTTACGAGGTGTTCACTGAAACCCACACTAGGTTGTCTTGTGTCGTGGGTTTTTTAATTGGGGACAATTATATCTCTACTTGTTAAAGTATTTTATAAACATAAGCAGCCCACTAAATGTATGCTGCTGGGACTCTGAATCTTATCTAACAAGGATAAAGTTTTGGCCATAATCCACCGAGCTGGACAAGATTGGATTGACGGAAATCACATGCCCTTGAAAGATATCGTTGAAAACGTTTAAGGTTTTGAAATCGAATGTTCTAGCCTCTAGCCCATGTGCCTCGGGAATTGGTTGGGTTTGTGCGTTTATCGGATTTTCACTTGTCTGCCGATAACGTTATGATTTTATTTGTGCGTTTTTTAATTGCACGTGCCGTGTTTTTTCATTAAAAGGATCCTAATCTAGTTACTTTCATTTCATATCATTTGAGTGATCGGTAACACGTGAACCGACTTATCGATACGTTAGTCATTTTCTATTCCATTCATCTGTTATCTTTATATTAAAATGATACCATTAGATTAGTTGTGATGTTTCATACTGGTAAAAATGTATTGGGCAAGGTTAAGGATCGCCTGAGTAGTAGTAAAAAAATGTTTGTCTGTAAAGTCGGTTTACTGACGATAGAACGTGACAACGTCTTAAGAAAATACTGATGGAATGGTAGCATTTTTCAAAAGAAAATTTTAATTTAATTTGTTTAATAGATTTGTATGTAAAAAGTAATCAGTAGAATTTAGTCATTTTCAATCAAAACAATGCAAAAAAGCTTTTAGATGCCGGGGATCGAACCCGGGGCATTTCACATGCAAAGCGAACGCTCTACCACTGAGCTACATCCCCGCTTGAACTACTGGCCGAAATAATGAATACAACTGTAACAAACGTGCGGCGAGGTAACGACCGACGGTAACGCGGTAACGGTACATGACGTCATGTTTTGTGGGCGTGCAGCCGGCTTCATCGAATTATAAGACGTTATCACGTCAAAATAGGTATGAAATAGTTACGTAATATAACTAAGGATAGCATAAGCAGTTCTTGTCACGTTCCCCTGCTGTGAGTCTAGGCTTTTCAACAAGGATAGAGTCAATCACATAATCCACTACGCTAGAGCGGTGTGGTATAGATGTTCTCGAAAGATCTCTTCCTTGGAGCAAGCCCGTTCCTTCGCGATGTCTACCTTCTCAATACAGTCGGTGATGATGAACAATTTGTGAAACTGATCAATCTGCGCTGAAACAGAATACTTATTCAAACATATTGTACTTTTATAACAACCGAGTTGGTACACAACCCGAAAAGTTACCACATACACATATCTGATCGTAGTGCTAGTGTCCTGACCATGGTCAAATTGATAACTGGACCAGACGAGCGGAAAACTACCGTCGCTGTAGTGAGTGCGAGGAAGTCGCGTGAACTTGTCGTGCGACATGGAAGCGTCGGTCACGAGGTCACGGTGACGACATGCCGCTAGCGGTGACGATGTGTTACACCTTCTGTCTTATATCTGTGGGTGACGAGCGCAGTGCAGTGCTCGGTAATGCGTTGGACTCTTCCTGTTCCAATAACTGCGTTTCACTGTGCTGTTATGGTCAGGCGTCATGTTGTTTACCATCAGACACATTATAAAAAAAACCTATGGTTTTTTGGAGTCAAAACGAAATTCGCGTTGGACATTTTATACGATGCCAATCAATAATATATGCGCTAGTGTATTGCTTAACATCAGGCTCTCGTACAGCTCGTCTCACTAAAACAACTTAAAATATAACAGTTTTATTAGCCGAGTCGGAGTTAGCCGGTCCCGAAATAAAAACGAAAAGTGTGTCGCAAGTTGTCTGATGGAAAGCGATGACGCGGTCTAAGATGTCGCATCCTTGCCCACGAGTTACGTAGTCGCTCAATTTCTATTAATACACCGCTAGGCGTTATTGTCGTAGATTATACGAGCACCGAGTAAGGATCGGAATTTACGAGGTGTGTTTGGACAGAATCGACGTCTCCGTTAATTAACACATCGTTTACGACTCGGGTACACCGATAAAACGGCGTGGCATGAGAATAACTAAGACACATACGCATAATGTACTAATTATGATCATTGACGTCATCTGAACATCAAATGAAAACTGCGTAAAACGTAGGAAGTGGTAAAATTGTTTGTAAACTAACTGGGTTTTTACAATTTCCGCTGAAGGTGAAAAAAATTGAAGAGGTAGCTTTAGAACATTACTAAGTACAGGTTATCCGTATCTTAAAGCCATAGTGGCTTAGTAGCCAGAAAGTCAGTTTTCACAATTATGATGTCAGTGGTTCAAACCGCGTCTATATCTCTTTGAATAAAACTCCAGTGCAGATTTACAAGTCTGTCGTTAAACTAATTTTAATGGTAAAGGAAGAAATCGTCATCGTCGAAGGAGGAAAACAGCAGGCACATAACCTGGACGTCTACTCTGTTTCTACGAAAACGAAATTTCGAAAAAACACTCGCGACTTTCCTACTCTCGTTCTACTTCGTTTCGTCCGATACAACATTGTTTGACGTTTAAATGTTCTAACCATACTCTAATTAGAGTAGGCTTAGAAGATTTAAACGGACAAAACGAAGCATCGAAGTAGAATCGGAGTTTGAAAATCGCGAGTTTATTTCGAAATTACGTTTTCGTTGAATTAGAGTAGACGTCCTGCTCGTCTCGTCCACTCTATACGTAAAAAAGCGCGTCTATAGGCAAAGAAGATGTCTTTCTGGGACATGCGTCCTTCGCTAACTCGCACTTGGCCATTGTGGTGGGTTGTGGCCGTGGCCGTTGTGTAGTGGTAGGACTCTTAGCAGAGTCCGCCTGGGGAAGTACCACACCTTTGCCAATTATTCTACCGCCAAGCAGTAATGTGCAAACATTACTGTGTTCCGGTTTGAAGGGTAATGTTTCCAGAGAAATTACAGGGCTTAGAGATATAACAACTTAGATCTCTGGGTGACGAGCGCAGTGCAGTGCTAAGTAATGATTTGGACTCTTCATGTTCCAATAGCTGCGTGTCACTGTGCTGTTATGTGGCAGGCATGTTGCTTACCATCAGGCACATGTCCTGTTCGTCTCGTAACTCTTTATTTAAAAAAAAAAAAAAAAAACTAGTCTTGTGAAAGAAGACCGAGGGTTCCAGCGGTGGGAACATGTAGTGCGCTGCTTATGCATATGACTATGAATACCTACTTTAATTTTGTCTACTACGTAAACTCTTGTATGCTCTGTAAAATTATTATTTCATTGTTAATGCGATCCTCTGCGGACTCGAGTAAGGATAACAAAGAACGGACATAACCAAAAAATTCATTACATGTTCTTAGGGAAAGGCCTGCGGAAGTTTGTGAATTCTTAACACCAACAGCAACCGTTTCAAATTTTCAATCTCTTCTTATTCCGGGTTACTCGAATTAAACTGTTTCTGAAATAACGAGCTGGTTAACATACGCTGGCCTTGGCCCGGAAACCGCAGTTCCTACGAAATCGAACCAATTCACACGAATGTTGATTGTGTGGTGTTCGTCAGGCCAGTTTCAGGCGTGAAAGCCATTATCAGAACTACACTAATATTTGCCTCCTGTGTATTTATCGCACTGGATAACGTCACCCCGTATTTCACACAACTTTCTACTCTATTATGTAAGCAGCAGGGTTTAAAATTGAGGGCTTTATTTATGCATGAATTCCAATATTGCAGAATGTCGATATAACAAAGTAGCGTTATACTGCTGAGCTGTAGGAAACTGAACCTTGTTTGTCGAATAAGTTTGCTCTAGATGGTCTCTACTGTTTACCTAAATTCAGGCTTAACTGACTTAAACTTACTATAATATGCAGTTACACACATAGATACATGTAATGTACGTTGTGTAATCATGGATAATACCTAAAAGCAGTACGACACTGCACCTTTGTTGAGCGTCTTCTTATGAATCAGACAGTGACTGTAGCGCACCTTTGAGATAGCACATTGTTGTAAGTAGCAGCACCGGTGTGCTGTATCGATTTTAGCTAAACTTTTTAGTACAGGTCTCTTTGCGACTGACGTTATTCTCAGTCGCTTTTGTGATTGCATTTTCTTTTTCAAAGGAAAGTGTTGGTATTTAGTAAGTAAATAAGTGCGCTGTTCGTAGACTGCATCACCGTTTAACATCACGCGAGATGGCGATCAAGCGCAAACCTATCATTGGTATAAAAATAGTAGCTAGATAGACTCATTACCGGTTTTTATTAATAGAGAGGATAAGAGAATAAGAAATGATGACCGTATCGCTGAAAAAGTTATCTTTTAGGCATTCAGTAGTGGTTCCCCAGGCGGACTCTGGCAAGAGTCGTACCACACCTTTGCCAGTTATTCTACCGCCAAGCAGTAATGTGCAAACATTACTGTGTTCCGATTTGAAGGGCAATGTTTCCAGAGAAATTACAGGACTTAGAGATATAAATAACATCGTAGATATCTAGGTGACGAGCGCAGTGCAGTGCTAGGCAATGATTTAGACTTTTCATGTTCCAATAGCTGCGTGTCACTGTGTGTGTTGTGTGACAGGCATGTTGCTTACCATCGGGCTCATGTCCGGCTCGTCTCGTCACTCTTTATTTAAAAAACCGTGGGATGTGATGGAAAAGGAATTACAACAGAAGAATGGGAGCATTCAAACAATGAACAAATAATATGGTGTGAAACATTTCACAGTAGGTACGTAGTACGTAGACCATACTTATTATATGCCCGACTTTCAGAAATCAAGTTAAATGTAAGGAACTATTAATGCGGCTTGACCCACCGCTCCCACAGTCAAAAGGTCGACTTATTTCCATTTGAATGGCGCCATGCCACAGCGATGTCCATTCACGTTACATATTCAGCCAGGTTTATGAAAGGTTCCGCCACTTTGCACTCAATTTGTTTACTTGCCTCGATAAATATCGCTTGCAGTGCGGATGTTAAATATCGAGTGTTTGCTAGTATTTTGGGCTGCTCGTGGGCGGTGGCTATTCTATCTTGTGAAGATTGCACATGTTATGAGTACAGTTAGTTTCATTACAATACCACAGCACCGACACTGTCTGATATATGTTCAAGTTATGTTTCTAAAGACGATATAGTTGCGATTTTTATGTGTTGTAAAGTATGCTGCCATCATTCTTGCTTACCGTTACCACACTTTGTGGGGTCGGTTCAATATGTGCTTACGTTTTCTCCATTCACTCGTATCACTACCTCAGCTCCCATCCCCTATGCGTTTATAGCCTCATTCACACAGTTCATCCATACCTTCTGTGGCGTTTCTCTACCCTCTATTATTTCTATGATACAAAATCACAGAGACTGTAATTTTGTTTTGGAAAATGATTATGACTTTAAAGTGCTAGAAATTCTCACGGCTTGTTTGAACTTCTATTTCTTTTCTATCTTCTATTTTAGTCCTTTTGACTGTTAAGTCAGTTAGATCAGGGGATTTAGATTTAGATTTGACTATCAGCGAGTTGGCCAGTCGCTTCGGATAACCTTTTGTAGCTAGGTATATACAAATTAAGAAATATCTTGATCATTATAATGTTTACTATCTCCGCATGGGGTATTTTGTATTCTCAAATAGTTTACTTCAAGAACGACGAACTTTGGTATATTCGTTGACCTTGTCTCCAAATATTGAAATCGTCTGAAACAGCGCAATTGTTTCCAACTTGTAACGAGTTCAAAACTTGTCCGTTGTTTCAATCGAAGTGTTAGTTTGTATGTTTAGGTTGTCAGTATTATGTGGTTTGTTCGGAATATCGGAGCCGTAAGTCATGACGGCATCTGTGCAAACACCGACAATGACCTTCGGCGCCCGACGATGTTTGTCGCGAATTTCTCAATACTGGTTTATTATCAACAGCGTTTGATGAGGTCGTAAACGGAGCCGGAAGGTTGCGTCGGTCTCGCCGTGCTCCAGCGCGTTTGATGTTCAAAGTATTCACTGGTAATGCCATTTCAGTAGACACTTGGACTAAACGTAATCAATAGCGAATACCAAGAAGCTAGGCCTACAAAATACTAATCCTACGCCTTATAAGGATTAACACAAAGGATTAACTGCAGAAGCCGTAATGATTGTGTTATTCGATGAACCAACTATACCTTTTTCCATTGTTCAAACAACGGTTCCACCAACTATGCGTCATGTTATACAATAGTTTAGACGAAATTTCAGACATCGTTATTGTTAATTGGAACATTGCTCTGAACCGAACCAAGTTCATGAACTTTGTGGCTCTCGTAAACAGAAGCGGGATCTCGGCGTTTCATTGAATCAACCATATCAAACGGCGAATGATGCCAACTTGTTGCCTCTAATGACGGAAATTTAACACTTCAATAATGAGCTGTAGGACGTTGAAATAAGACACGTATTGCGTTGCTGCGCGTCATGTGGAGATGTGGACCCACTGGTCGTTTAAAACTGAAACACTTCGTGTTCCATTATCTCTGACTGAATTTATTTTTACTTTTCTGGTTTGATGATAATGATGATTCTTTGATTAAATTGAATCGCAGTAAAGGCGCTCAGCGTTTCGGCCAAACATAAATATTGATGTTCCGGGCATTTAGCTGTGCCATTCTAAAAATGTGCTGAGGCAGGTGCGACCTTATTTAGATTGAGAGCATTGAACCGCGGGAGGCTGTCCCGATCCGAAATAGGATCGAAATAATGCTACATTTGTACAATTTGAAATTGAATAGGTAGGTACAATATCTCCAAGGGAGTGATGTGTAGCTTTTATAAGTTCTACTTATACACGTCCTCGGTGTAGATCTGTAGTCTGATAATAATTCATCGGTTTCCAATAATTCACGTCCTGCAAGGTTAGATCAATTATTACCAAGTACGGAAATATCTTCGCTAGCAATGTTCTAGTACAGACGATTCTCTAGAAACCAGTCAACACATTGTTCGGCTGCAGTGCATAGCGACTGACCAGGTGCATCCGTCGCATTCCTTTTACGACACAGTCTTTGTTACGTCGTGCAAAATGTGGAGGGTTTGAAGTCGCGTGCCGGCGCAGCGCAGCAGCGCACAGCGCACAGCGGTCGAGCGTTCTCCGAGATACGAGCCGTTATCAAAATGGCGGCGCGTGGCGCGCGGTCGTTGACGCGGGACGCGGCTGCCCCGCGCGCGGATCGATCGGCGGCGCCGCGGCCGCGGCTGGCGACGCGCGCCGCCATCTAGCGAACCACGGGGGAAACGACGTTTTAAACCTTACAACATAGATGGCGCTGTTATCAATTTATTGGACGAAAGAAAACCTGTAGCCCTGTAGGTTCTGATGTTGTAAATCAGTAATGTTTATAAAAATAAACTCTTTTTTAAAACACTATACAAGAAAACAAATTAGAAATATAAAGATAAAGATAAAGATATATTTATTTGTGTTCAACATGAGTGAGTATTGTACAAATGATGTGCACAAGTAGGTGTTATAATAATACATTGTGTTGCCATGTCATGTTGTGCCGGTTAGGCGTACAAATGTTAGGTAGGTGACAATCTGCTCATCCAAAAAATATTTACATTTAGTATTATTTATAAAATTAAAATAAAAAACAAAATGAGAGTCACAGCAACATTAAAATATAACTCAATATTACAAATAGACGCTAACAATAATAATCAAATCAACTCAGATGTCATAGCTCAATAAGAAAATTAAGAAATCGATAAAAATTCTAGAATTTGTCCTTTAAAAAATCATCAATTAAATTAATAAAACTATCCAGAAAGGCTTTTAGCTGCCGGTTTTATTGCGTAACGGAGTCTCTATAATATCTTTGGTTAAATTTAGCGAAATTTAGTTTTTAAACCGTTTAATAATCTGTAAAAAACAAATTATAGAAACGAGCACTGAAATTGATTTTAAGAACTCTAAGTAAATCAACTAGATTCACCTGTTAACTTAGTTTACAACAACTTAGCATTAGGTGGAGTATGTTTTTTTAATTAGGCTTGATTTCTCCCAATGTTGAGCGAAGACTCTACTCAAGAACAAAGCTTCTATAACTATGTATATTTCAATTTTGTAAGCTACTTACCCTAAGAAATATTTGAACTTCACCTTATTTGACGCCGGTCCAAATTGCTATTGGGAAACTAGCAGTTTTGATGCGTCTAAACGTGTTTTAAACAAATGAATTATCCATTGTCCACAGTGCAAAGACTTCGAGAAGGTGGGCGCGACCATCGCTGTGACCCCGTGCGACGTGGTCGAGGAGGCAGACATCACCTTCTCCTGCGTCGCCGACCCGCAGGCCGCGAAAGAGGTATACTTCTACAACTAATAAGATGCTTCTTCATTCCAGAATGTTCTTTTTGTCCTTTCAATTAATCTTCACGGACTCTGGGGACCCATTTTTTTACAGAATAGAGTGACAAGATGAGCAGGCCTGGTAGTAAACAACATCCCTGCCCGTAACAGCACAGTGACACACAGCTATTAGAACATCATTAACCTAGCACCGCACTGCGCTCAACATCCGGAGATATAAGGGGTTTTAACTCTTAGCCCAGTAATTTCTCTGGCAATATTGCCCTTCAAACCGATACACATTGATGTTTGCTCACTACTGCTTGGCGGCAGAATAACTGGCAAAGGTGTTGGCACTTCCCCAGGTGGACTCTGCAAAGAGCCCTACCACTACTAATTGTTAAGCTTTCATTAGTTTTGATAGCATTTGTCGTGCAGGAAGATTTAAATTTTACATCGGTTTACGACTGGTGCGCCTATGCCACCATGTTGTATAAGAAAATTTTGCAGATGACTTAATTTACTTGACCATTAGCAGTTGACCTTAGATGGCTTCTACTGCAGACGGTGCGTTGGGCTAGCGTATCAACTTACTAAAACTATTGTTACACACATACGAAGATCATGCCTGAAAGTATGCTTGAAGATGAATCGATCGAATCCTTCAATTCTAAACCGTGGTCAAATTCCGGTGAAATGTAATAAAATTATACATAAGTTACCATGAAGACCATAAGTGTATGCTCAATTTAAATAAAGCCATTATACTGCCAATGAACTCCATTATATAGTTAACCAACATAGCGGACTTTAAAGGCCAACTATGATTGTGCGAAAAGAGGTCACCTGTACAATAAGCGGAACCGCAATATCTCGCCCCACGGATAACTTTTATGTTGTTTATCTTTGTAATAGCGGGAATAAACCCACTCAGGGCGGCTTTCAACGTTTTATAGACGTACTAGATTATATCCATTAACCATTATATTATACAGTGACGTGAGATTAACGAAATGTTTCATTTAAATACGAATTTGACCACCGTGGTGTAACCGAAAATCATTTTGAATTAAAGTGGTCTACGATTCCACTGCTGGGATTCGGGGCCTTCTCTTGCAAGGAGAGTCAATGTAAAGAGATAACTTTGCTTTTTCATTTTTTTGGTTCTACGTTTTTGCACGTTCAAAGCGGAACTCAGTAATGTATGTGTCACCGTAAAAGTGGAATCATCATCAGTTTACAATATAACGCATGAGATTATAATCTCACCGTCGGTTAGCTTAGGTTCTAATCTGTATCAACGGTTCGAATAAATGGCACCAGGTGTGGCCTGACAGCGGTTATTTCATTATCATATTATCGTAAACGCGGTGCCTAGATCTGTGAAAAGAAAAAGTCGGAAATAATGTCGGACTCTTTGCATAGTCCGCCTAGGATAAGCGACACCTTAGCCAGTTATTTAACCGCCAATCTAGTTAGATTGTAATATAACTGTTTTTATAATTTTAGGGTGACATAAGCATACTATGGTTCCACTGCTTGGCGGTTAAATAACTGGCTAAGGTGTCGCTTATCCTAGGCGGACTATGCAAAGAGTCCGACATTATTTCCGACTTTTTCTTTTCACAGAACTAGGCACCGCGTTTACGATAATATGATAATGAAATAACCACTGTCAGGCCACACCTGGTGCCATTTATTCGAACCGTTGATACAGACAGACAGCCTGCATTAGTTTCCCTCGGTTGTAGGGCGGGTTATTTCCGTGGCACTATTGACGAAGGTCGCTAGATTGAAAGGTCAGCTAACATTACCGTTATTAGAAGTTAGACTATGATCTTTATTTTACTTAAGATGAGTAACTATAACGCGGCTTGGCATTACGGGCACTGAAAAGTGAATTGTTATCTAATTCAATAAAATGTACATATAGCTTAAAAAGTTAATTTCGGAGTGTGCCGGTGATCTGCATGATCTAAAACCACCTTGCCCATTTCACTATACTGCTCATAGCTCGGAAAAACGACGTCGGTATGCGACAGTGTTTACGATCCAAAGATCAAACGAAGAAGTTTGACTCCACTTTCGTAATAGAAGTTAGGCTGTGGAATGCGTTCTGAGTGGTTTTTTTTCCGATGGTTACAATCTTGGTGACTTCGTGGTGATGTCGCGAATGAATAGGTTTCTTCTAGGGGAGCCTATCTTAGATCGCATCGTCGCTTAACATCAGGCGAGATTGAGGTTAAGTGTATACTTATCCTTGTTAAAAAATGTGACTTTTTGACGAAAACTCTCCATATGAGCACACCCGTAGATTGTCTCTTGATACCAGGTCGATAAACACGACTTCGCTGTTTTAGGCTAAAATCCGGCGACGTCTGCTTCCAAATGTAGACGCGACGAATGAGCACATTAGCATAATGTGTCCGGACATTATGAGATATTCAGATCTGCGCTGATTATTCAGAATTTATGAAGAATTGGAGGTAGCCGTGACCCGTGCCCGACGCGGCGTGTTCAAACTATTCTTGTCGCAAACATGCACGGCGGGCTTGCACTTGACATTACACGACTTTAGTTTTGCTGTATTTATTATTTTACTGTGAAAATCCTCACAACCGACTTCAAATAAAAATAAAGTTACACACTTAAATAAGTTTATTGAAAACTAGCAGCGCCCCGCGGTGTCACCCGCGAAGTTCCCGTTCCCGTTGTTTTCCGGGATAAAAATGCCTATGTGTTTTTCCAGACTATAATCTATCTGTGTTCCAAATTTCAGCCTGATCCGTTCATACGTTAGGACGTGATTGAGCAACAAACATCCAAATATCCAAAGGATAGTAAGATTGTGAAACGAAGTAATTAATTGTCGTTCATGCTTCTTTTATGCAGCAAAACTATTTAGTTGTTACGAAGCCATAAAGAGGAGGCTGCCTCTTTTTTATGGCTTCGTCCGATCTTCAAGTAACAACTAAAACATTTTGCTTCATAAAACAAGCAATAATAACAATATTTTATTTACATCGCGAGTCTGCCTTGACGGGGTGAGGAAGGCATGACTGACTGAAGTCAAACCACAGTGTCTCTGTCCAGAATTTTCCGTAAAATTTGTCATAATTATTATTTACTATTTATTTAGCTTTCCGCGACTTCCTCCGCGAATTCGCAGAATGACTATTTGACACTCTAGCTCTAGAGTCATGACTAACAATGTAGGAGGTAGGTACGAGTACATTGTTTTCGGGATAAAAAGACCGATTAAAAAGAGCCTATTTGCTATTTCGGACTAATGTAAGTATCTGAGTTTCAAATAGCCACACGTTTGTCAATTATTCTACCGTCAAACAGTAATGGGCAAACATTGATTTGTTACATTCCGGGTTGAAGGGTATTGTTTCCAGAGAAATAAAAGGACAAAGAAATTAATAGATAAAGGATAAGAAATAATTATTTATATCTGACGAGCGCAATGCAGTGCTAGTTTTCGTGTTCAAGTAATTGCGTGACACTGTCTTGTAATGAACAGGTTGTGTTTCTTACTATCAGAGACATGTATTGCTTGTCACTCAATACTTTAAAAAAAAAAACTATCCTTTCTGAATTTGCGACAATCAAAATCCAAAGTAAAAAATGTATTACCAATAAGTAGAACAGGCTTGATAATAAAATATTCAGGCACTATTGAAACTTTGACATTGACCTACAAAAATATATTTTAGATAAGGCGATAACTGTAACTATGCCCATAGTTCGTTGGTTTGCTTAGTCTAGATCTCAGACAAATAAATACTCCTAGATACTAATATATTCCAGCTCGTTTACCTACTACCAACAAATCTTATATTTTTGACGTGATAACGTCTTATAATTCGATGAAGCCGGCTGCAAGCCCACAAAACATGACGTCATGTACCGTTACCGTCGGTCGTTACCTCGCCGCATGTTTGTTACAGTTGTATTAATTATTTCGACCAGTAGTTCAAGCGGGGATGTAGCTCAGTGGTAGAGCGTTCGCTTTGCATGTGAGATGCCCCGGGTTCGATCCCCGGCATCTAAAAGCTTTTTTGCATTGTTTTGATTGAAAATGACTAAATTCTACTGATTACTTTTTACATACAAATCTATTAAACAAATGAAATTAAAATTTTCTTTTGAAAAATGCTACCATTCCATCAGTATTTTCTTAAGACGTTGTCACGTTCTATCGTCAGTAAACCGACTTTACAGACAAACATTTTTTTTTGATAGCACTACGACAAGAGGAACAAGACGTTCGCCTGATGGTAAGCAATACGTTTGCCCATAAATGTATAGTACCACACAGTTATTTGATCATATCATGGGGGTGCATTTCAAATACTCTGTCCGCCATCTTTGACGTCCGCCATATTGAATATAAATCACGTGACTATTTTTTTCGTATTCCTGACAGCAAACCCTTTCATTTGATACCCATACCATGGGGGTGGATTTCAAACAGCCACTCCGCCATCTTATAGGCCGCCATATTGTATTGTAATGACGTTTATTTGCTAGTCATGTACTGTCATCAGAACTCACGAGCGTGTGTAAAATTTCATCCTAATCGAAGACCGGGAAGTGGGTCAAATTAAGATTCCAAGATTTTGTCATTTTTTATAGGCACGACTTGGAATATTCCGATCTGTCCCCCTGTTCTGTCCCCACGGGGTGACAGAACGAACAAAAAAGTTTGATCTGTCCCCTGTTCACGATAAGGGGGACAGTTCGAACTTTATTCACTTCCTTAATGTTCTATCTGTCCCCCTATCGTCATTAGGGGGACAGATCAAACATTTTAATTCCTGTTTGTCCCCAATATAATTAAATAAAGAAATATATTCTTTATAGTAATGCAAACCTAAATTGAAATAAAAGACAAAATGTTTTGATTTATAATCGCCTTTATTTACAAACATACATTATTATAAATATTTCATCTATTTCTCTAACAATTATCAGTCGCATAAATTACGAACTTACTAACATCGCGAATATCAATCAACATATCAAATAGATAATCAAAGTAGATATTTTACATGTTACAATCAGCCTTCTGATTTGACTTGCTAACCTAGTTCTACATATGACAACTTGACTATAAAACTATAAGTTGTAAATAAACTCAAAACTTAAACAAACGTAAAATTTGTAAAAAAATACTGTTAAATAAAATAGCTATCTTAATTTCTCCAATAAATGACCAACTGTGATTTCACCAGCTACAAAGTGCTTTTGACAATTATTTATATATTCGTCTTTCAGAATATTATTTTTTGTGCGATTATTTGAGATCGGAGACAATTGGTTTTGGATCCGTTGTGATATGACTCTATAAAAATCTGCGTCCTTTTGTAAAGTAACTAACAGCATATTTATGTTGGGGCTCTTTTTGCCGACTGCGTTATTTAATGCATGGTGAAAAAAAAATTGTAGTACGATGACGTTCATCGAAAACACACCATGATTTTCTGAACTCAGCATCACGCGGTTTGATCCATTGTTTAATCATATACATACGAAATTTCTCACATTGGTCATCATACGGACTTTCTGATGCGATATAAGCCCATCCATTTAAAATTTCATAATCAGGTATCAGTGGGAGTACGGCACTCAGTGCAACTTGCCTTTTTAAAAACTTTGATTTAGTTAGCCCAAGAGCGGCTCCTTTCTTCCAGACTGCTTGGTTGTAATGAAAGAAACAACCTTTAACTGAAACTTTTGGCAAAACCTTTTTTATTGCATTCATTGCTGCAATTTCATAATCAGATTTGTAAGTTTTAGGTTTCTAAACTGGAGTTTGTGACTTTATTAAGTTAAATAAAATTTACAACTTATAGTTTTATAGTCAAGTTGTCATATGTAGAACTAGGTTAGCAAATCAAATCAGAAGGCTGATTGTAACATGTAAAATATCTACTTTGATTATCTATTTGATATGTTGATTGATATTCGCGATGTTAGTAAGTTCGTAATTTATGAGACTGATAATTGTTAGAGAAATAGAAGAAATATTTATAATAATTTATGTTTGTAAATAAAGGCGATTATAAATCAAAACATTTTGTCTTTTATTTCAATTTAGGTTTGCATTACTATAAAGAATATATTTCTTTATTTAATTATATTGGGGACAAACAGGAATTAAAATGTTTGATCTGTCCCCCTAATGACGATAGGGGGACAGATAGAACATTAAGGAAGTGAATAAAGTTCGAGCTGTCCCCCTTATCGTAAACAGGGGACAGATCAAACTTTTTTGTTCGTTCTGTCACCCCGTGGGGACAGAACAGGGGGACAGATCGGAATATTCCCACGACTTTAGAACACAACTACATTGACTATAATGTATTTCGTCTTCACGGTAAAACCGCAAATATGGTTGTAATAAATTTCAGATGGTGTTCGGCAACTGCGGCGTGCTGCACTGCCCGTCGCTGGAGTCGAAGGGCTACGTGGAGATGACGTCGGTGGACGCAGACACGTCGCACGACATCGTGGAGGCCATCGGCGGCAAGGGAGGCCGCTACCTCGAGGCACAGGTCTGTACTCGTTTTTTATGTGGGGAAATGTAATGACGCATGACCGCCATGCAGGGATATGGCAGGGTATCTCGGGCTCGACACCATGGATGGACGTGGTGCCTCTACCGATTAAAGACCCCCGCAAGTTTCTCCGGCATGGCCACAGGTTAGAATCTTTGACCCACCCACGTGCCACCGCCCTTGCGCCACAGAATAAATATTAGTACAAGTACAGAAGCCTCACTTACCGAAAACCTTTATATAAATAGCGACTCTTGCTGGGACACAACAAAGTTCAATTCAGCTCGCAATACCTGTCGCGATTTTCAAATAAACATTTGCGCTCTTTCTAACGCGTAACTCTGTCCCTGTCTAGCGCGGAGGGTTGTCGACATATCTAATAACAATATGCGCGGGAAACGTGTTGCGCGAGCGCTCAGCCGTGCGTCCGACAACCGACTGGCACTTGTTCCCTGGGAGGAACGGTCTAGCTGTAGGCTAAAACCGCGCGACCTTGAGCGAGTGATGATGCACTGCTTGCGGGCCCGCCTCGCGGGGGGCGTCATACCCCGCATTTAGCTCTAGTGCCGCGCCAGAAATCAGCGGCACGTCACCTCCCCGAAGGCCTATCCCTAGGTAGGGAGCCGGACGACCCTAAATGCCCGGTGCCTTGCAGGCTTGCCCCCGTATTCACTTCCGTCTCTGTGGATGAGCGAAAGGCGTTTACTTTCGCTCCTCCGCCTCACTCGACCACTCACGGTCGTGCATCTTGGCTAAGATGGTCGGTGGCGAAAGGTCCACTCACCCGCAGGGATAGCCGCGGTTCCGCCTCTATGGCCACATCGCAGCCCTTGTCCTTCCACTGAACACTCTGCTAATCAGAGTGCTCGCGGAGGACCTTCATTTGGAAGACTTAGGAATTTTACCTGGCTGATTAGAGTATCAGACTTCCGACTTGACTTAGTCAGACACAGGGATTCGGGATCTTATCTCTTTAGGATAAAGTTGTGGCCATAATCCACCTGGCTGGATTGGATTGACGGAAGTCACATGTCCTTGAAAGATATCTTTGAACATACTTACGATTTTTTGATGTCGAACGCAAATTAAATAAAAAAAAAACACCAATAATTAATTATATTTTTAAAATGTTTTTCGTCTATTTCCAGATCCAAGGTTCCAAGACGCAGGCCGAGGAGGGCACGCTGATCATCCTGGCGGCGGGCGACCGCTCGCTGTTCGACGACTGCCAGTCCTGCTTCAAGGCGATGAGCAAGAACTCCTTCTACCTCGGTAGTAGTCATCTACTCCGGTTGGCGGCCCACGAAACTTGGACGTTGACGTCTCGCGTAGCGCGCGGTTAGGGGGCCGTTTGGCAGCGACCGAGTTGGGGAACTGGCTATTGGGTGACCTTGTTAGGATGATGATGATGATGAAAATATACTGTTCTGATTTGTCCGTCAGCTAGATTATGGAGAAATATGGGATACGTATTTTTTGTGTTAACTAATTATAAGAAATTGACAAAGATATAGATGATCATACGCCGGAATAGAGGGTTGTGACGTCACGTTCGAAAAATCGTACAATAAAGTGACGTGACGTCATTAAAAAACTTCTATCGTCGCCATTTTTTTGTTTGTGAATCAAAAGAAAAAAATAACTGTAATGCGGAAGTTTCGATGTTTGGATGTTTTTTGAAACGCCTAAATGCATTTTGTTGAAATTTGGATCACAGGATTATATGTAGTCTGGAATAATACAGACTACTTTTCATGAGAAACTGATGGGAATGGGAACTACGGGGGTAAAACCGCACGGCATTGCTAGTAGGTCCTAAGTCCCAGTAGTAAGAACAACTAGCAGAGGACTATTTTATATGCTTAAGATATGTATTATCGAGGTTTGAATCATGAGCCCAGATTTTTGCAAGGTCTTAGGCCTACTGTCCACGCACGCGTCTTTTGTCGAATGCATGCATCCTACGAACAAACGCAAGACGTGCGGATGTCGTGTCGTTGTCGTTTCGTGGACACAGACTTCATTATTTGTACGCAAGATGCAAGCATTCGTCTTGCATCCGACAATTGTCGAAATCGTGCGGATGTCGTGCAGCTACGTGGACAATTGGCCTTAGTCCCCTCGGAGACGCTGCCAAACGGTGAATATGTTGCATGGTGTGTTTTTAGCTTTATTCGCAACAAAGTTTATTTTATTTCTCATTTATTTGGCACTGCTTTTTATTTTTATTTTGAGACGTCAACGACCAAATCGGAAAGCCGATAGAATAAGGCATGTTTTTATTTATTTCTTTAACAATTTTCTAGGCACAGATTGATTTTCCCTATGAGTTATGTTTGAAATGTTCGCATCATGCGTTTTCTAAACTAGTTCCTTTAGTTTATGTTGATTTTAGTAGGACATGCATGTCTGCTTTGGATTTTTATTGTTAAGTCAATGCTTACTTCTTCTAGATAGAATGCTAATACAATATGCTGAGATATTTGCTCGGCTATGGAAAATGCTGCCAGAAGGGCTATAAATATTGTTTTAATATTTTACCTAAAAATAGGCATGAATTTCTTGTTGCAAGTGGTGGTATATGACTTTGTAGCTATGCAAGGCTTAATGGGGATGTCATTTGTCTATGATGAATAAAACGGACAAACATGGGCACCATGTTGCTTATCATCAGTCACATATCCTGCTCTTCTCTCTACTCTATATTATAAAAAAATGGCAGTCATAGGAACTGCCGACAGAAGTGAAAACTTATAACTCATAATTTGATAGCTGACTTTGGAAACTACACAGATATAACCGGAGGGTGTGGCCTGGCCGTCATGACATAGCCATCTAGAAATGCGTCAGCATTTCCCATAGGCTCACGCATTTCTAGATGGCCATGCCATGATGGGCAGGCCACACCCTTTCAGCATTTCCCATTGGCTGACGCCTTTCTAGATGGCCAATGGATATGGTCCCGAGTTTACCCGAAGATTTCTTATCATACCCGAGCGTGACGCTAGAATTCAATTCACAGCCCACGAAATTCGGTCTAGGCGCGCCAAAAGAAGTTTTCACTTCAAAAAAAAAAACATGAAACCATGACTTACATTCTGAAAGTGGTTTTGGCTCTTTACGGTAAAATAGATGTGTGGCACTATGCTTTTAGCAAGATGTTACTTACTTTTAGGTTTAGGCTTTCCGTCACGTAAGGAGATGGCATTAAACATGTTTTCATTTAAAGGAGTTATATTGAACGTGTATGGATGAGACGCTTCGCGGGCTAATGCAATTTTGCCCACGTCTGTGATATATTCTGAAAGATGGCACCAAATTTTGGCTATTTGAAGCAAGCTGAAAACTTACTTACTACTTACTTAAGTCACATGCCTCTCGTACCATACTCCCCCAACATAGATGCTGACCTGGCTGGTGAGTAGCGGGGCCAATTAATCCCTCTATTTAGATCACCTGACAGGTAGAAAGTCCCTCGAAAAAGGTCTGTCTATTTATCAAACCCTATTTTTTTTGCAAAACATATTTGCACTCATGTGGGAAGGTTAAACCCCGAACTAAATCGTCTGGTTTATTCGTTTTTTAATTCTTTAAAAGTTACTCTACAACATAATATGCTGTACTACTTACAACTAACCAGCCAGGTCTGTATCTCCATGTTGTAGGTATAATAAGAGAGATATGTGACATGTTTTCAGCCTTCCTCAAATATCTACCCAAAATTGCTAGTTCTCGGAATATATAATATATAATAATAATATATAAGATGTGGGCTCTAACATCATACCCTCATGTTGGGGCCCACGTCTTTTATAGTCCATGCGACACCTCTGGTTACGAGACGTATTGACTTGTATGAAGGCATGTTAGGACCCATGTGTTTAATAATAGACCATGCTTCACCACAGAATAAATATTAGTACAAGTACAGAAGCCTCACTTACCGAAAACAATTATAATAAATAGCGACTCTTGCTGGGACACAACAAAGTTCAATTCAGCTCGCATTAGCGCTCAATACCTGTCGCGATTTTCAACTTAACATTTGCGCTCTTTCTAACGCGTAACTCTGTCGCTGTCTCGCTCGGAGGTTTGTCGACATATCTAATAACAATATGCGCGGGAAACATGTTGCGCGAGCGCTCAGCCGTGCGTCCGACAACCGACTGGCACTTGTTCCCTGGGAGGAACGGTCTAGCTGTAGGCTAAAACCGCGCGACCTTGAGCGAGTGATGATGCACTGGCTTCACCGCTGGTTACACGAGAGGTGTTTACCTCGGACCAGGGTACCATAGATCACCGTACGCTCGAGGTGTCTAGTAGTACCAGGGTACCATAGATGAGCGTTACACGTCGCGGCTCGTTCGCAGGCGACATCGGGAACGCGTCGAAGATGAACTCCGTGCTGCAAGTGGTGGGCGGCGTCTCGCTCGCGGCGCTGGCCGAGGGGCTGGCGCTGGCCGACCGCGCCGGCCTCAGCCAGGCCGACCTGCTCGACGTGCTGGCGCTCACGCCGCTCGCCTCGCCGCACCTCATACTCAAGGGACGAGGTAAATATATCTATCTACTACTTTTTTTTTATAGTATAGAGTGACGAGGCGAACAGGACATGTACCTGATGGTAAGCAACATGCCTGCCACAAAACAGTACAGCGACACGCAGCTATTGGAACATCATCATCATCATCAACAGCCCACTAAACGTTCCCACTGCTGGGACTCGGGGTCTTCTCTCGCAAGGAGAGAGTTAAGGCCATAATCCACCACGCTGGCCCAGTGCGAGTTGGTGGATGACACATGACTTCGAAGGATTCTAGGTACATGTCGGTTTCTTCACGATGTTTTCCTTCAACGTTTTAAGTTAGCGGCATTACGCATATGACTTCGAAAAGACAGTGGTGCGTGTGGGGTTTGAACCCAGGGTCTCCGGATCGGCAGGCGCCGTTCTCCCGACTAGACCAGCCGTAACTTTGATTGGAACATGAAGAGTCCAAATCATTACTTAGCACTGCACTGCCCTCGCCACCCAGAGATAAGATGTTAAATCTCTAAGCCCTCTGGAAACACTGCCCTTCAAAAATGTTTGCACATTACTACTTGGCGGTAGGATAACTGACAAAGGTGTGGTACTTCGCCAGGCGTCTCCCCCAACTCTGCCAAGAGTTCTGCCACTACTCATTCTAATTAGTACATCATAGTAATTTATTGTACATCAAATTACGGCTGGTCTAGTCGGGAGAATGGCGCCTGCCGATCCGGAAGCCCCGGGTTCAAATCGAACGCGCACCGCTGTCTTTTCGAAGTCATGTGCGTAATGACTAACTTAAAACGGTGATGGAAAATATCGTGAGGAAACCGACATGTACCTAGAATCTTTCGAGATCATGTGTCATTTACCAACCCGCACTTGGTCAGCGTAGTGGGTTGTATTGATTTGAGCCGGTAATGCGCCGAGATCGATAAGATCCACTGTTGTGCCCCAATTGTTTTAATCTTAAGCTCTCAGGGTATGTACCTCTACATTATAATGCATTTTACACTTAGACAGTGTTTGTTTAAATATGCGTAGAAGATGTAATGATATGGCACTAATCTGACGTCCCAAGCGGCTAACCGTAGCCGCCTCGCCGCTTTCGACCTTATTTTGAGACTGTCACATCTCAAAATAAGGTCGAAAGTCAGCGGCTACTGTTGGCCGCTTAGGACGTCAGAGATATGTAACTGTTTGTTTTGTTTTGTTCTAAAATAAAGTGTAATTGTATCGTTTCGTCCGGCAGCCATGATCGAGTCGTCGTACTCCACGCACCAGCCGCTCAGCCACATGCAGAAGGACCTGAAGCTGGCTCTGGGACTGGGCGACGCGCTCGAGCAGTCGCTGCCGCTCACCGCCACCACCAACGAGATCTTCAAGCACGCCAAGCGGCTCGGGTACGCCAACCACGACGTAGCCGCTGTCTATATACGAGCGAGGTTCTAACGTACCGACCACGGCTTGGCCGCCAATACAACGGGTGCCGTTTCAACGGTGCGACCATGGTTTTTGGCTGCCGAGACGTTCGGGTGCGGTTGTAATGTCCCGACCACGACGTGGCCACTGTTCACAAACGGGCGCGGTTCTAACTGACCACGACTTGGCTGCCAAGACGACCGGGTGCGGTTTTATCGTTCCGACCACAGCTTGGCAGCCAAGACTTCCGCGCGCGGTTGTAACATCTCAACCACGATCTGGCTGCCGAGGCGTTCGGGCACGGTTGTAACCTCTCAACCACGGCTTGGCTGCCAAGACATTTGGGCGCGGTTGTAACCTCCCGACCATGACTTGGCTGCTAAGATGTTTCGGGCGCTGTTCTAACCGCCCGACCACGATGTGACCGCCAATCATCCGCGCGCAGTCTTAACGTCTCGACCACGGCTTGGCATTCTACATCCGGAGAAGGTCCAAACTTGTAATCCATGGTACCGTAAACTTTTATAACTATGATAGTTCGACTCAAATGATGTTCAACGATTTAGACCACGCGACTGTAAACCTTATCGCCCGGTGAGTTCGTCAAGTTCGCCGCAGAAGTCGATATTGAACGTCAAATGTTTCGTGTCGTCATCGATACACGAGCTTGCGGTACGGACCCAACTCTCAATTCACTCTAACAATATTTTTTAACGTACAATAAGTTATAACTCAGGGTATTCGAGGTGTTCTGGGTTTGAGTTTGGATTTTACGGAGTACTGCGAAGTGGTCTATGGCGCCTGACCGCCTTACTTAGATGAGTCATGTATTTGCCTTTGATCCCTTATTTTTCTTCGAACTAAAAAGAGATCAATTGCAAAGCCATAAAAACTATTTTGGTTTGGCGGTGGTGGTCACTGCAAATGGACGTATTGTTTTGGGGTTGATTTACCTTTTAAAAGGTATGATGAACTCTGAAAAATAATGCGTTCAAAATATCGCTGAAGCAATAAATGTACTAACTCTGATAGAGAGGCAAGCTATTTCTATTTAACGATATCAGTTTTTTATGTTAATTAGGGAAATCTCAGGTGATAATTGTTGACGCTCTCAAGTTCAGGGGAATAAGAAGGTTGCTTTAAGGTTATTGACGCTAATTTGATCTTTATGACGATTGGAGTAGCGGTTAACTTTGGTTGGTTCTTTTTGACAGATAATTCTTCATCACAGCCTTGTATATCATGGTAGTAGACTTAATTCGCTCTTAACCTTTTGACCGCCAGGACTAAATTGCATTTCCGTGCCCTGGACGCCAAGCGTACGAAATAAGTCAAAATTAAAAAAAAAATGTGCTGTCACCATTTGATATCCAACACACAATATTTTGGTATAGTCCGTTTTTTTGTCAACTATAGACTATAGATTAAATCGTTGGCGCACAGGGCTCACTTGCGCTTGTCCAGTATTGGTGACTCTGGCGGTCAAAAGGTAAATCTGCGTCTATCTGGGTGGTTTAATGGTGTGTATTCTATCTGATTCCACAATCGTGTAGTGGTAAGTTCGAATCTTGCTTGCACCTTATTGAGTATTCTTTCAAGGATATATTATGCAAATGTCATTCGCCAACCCGTGCTTAGCTAACCTTGACCTCTCCTTGTGAGGGAAGGCCCCGAGTCCCAGCAGTGGGAACGGAGAGTGGGCTATTTATGCTCACTTTGTCTCATCTACTTTCTGATCGTTCAAATATCGATATGGTTCTTGAAGCAGTCTTTTTATATCCCCAATTTCAATAGCAATACAATACATATTACTAACTAAACTAACAACAAACTACTCGGAAAAATCACGAATTACACAGAGATATAACCGATTTCCTAAAATGTTAACGTCTCGCTAATATATTTGTTAAGTCTTTCATACAAAGTCTAGTGTAAATCTCGATTTGACGTATCAAAGTTTATATCACCAAGTTGCCTTTCCAGGCATTTTGCATTGTATCAAGCTCTGTGTTCACGTGAGATCACTAGTATTATTAATCACAAGGTTTTTATTGTTGGATCTAATCTCCGATATTTCGATGCAGTTTCATCCCCCATTTTCATGGGTGGGTGGGTGTACTATCGCGTGTAACTAGTTCACTGTTCAGTTGCCTCGCACATCTTCGTGGACGCTCAGCTTTTTGAAACTTCCAATAATTTTAAGATTCCGTTGAATGACAATATGTTATTCCATCTCCGATCAAGAAATAACATTTTAAATTAATACACGGGTAACTCACTCCGGTTCGACTCAAGTTTCGATCGCGTCCGGCAATCTTTTTCAAGGAAAGTGCGCGTGCGTGTTCGCAGCACGTTTAGCATGCTTGTGTTTACCTGAGAACACGCGCGCGCAATCTTCTTGAAAAAGATCGCCGGACGCGATTGAAACTTGAGTCGTACTGGACTGACTATATCAAACGTAAGTTATCCGTGTATTAATTTGAAATGTGTAATAACCACGTTAGTTTTCATACTAAAAGAAATAACATTTAGTAAATTGTTGGGATTTATTTGGTTTTAACTTATCTTTGCTTTTATCATTATATAGAGGTATATGTGAATAAGAGAATAAGTAATCTATATCAAAATAGGCAAGTTATCTCAGAATACGAAAGCGAAATATTATAATTACCTCGATTTTAGAAAAATATTTTAGACTAATTATAGATATGTTTCAGAAGTAATTGAATAAATTAAACGTTACAGAATCAGAATCGTTTCCCTCTGTCATTGTGTTTGAAGTACATTATAGTTATATTGTTTTC
Source organism: Ectropis crepuscularia (assembly GCA_963693475.1). Classification (NCBI taxonomy): domain Eukaryota; kingdom Metazoa; phylum Arthropoda; class Insecta; order Lepidoptera; family Geometridae; genus Ectropis; species Ectropis crepuscularia. Next base: position 1,980,613 of record OY856355.1, read on the forward strand.
TCAATGTTTTAAATAGCGAGTTTCATATTTACGTTACATTTTTGAACGCAACAGATCTAAGGAAATTAATTAAGTAAATAAATCAATTAAAGTTTGATGACTCCCGCGACGGGATTATGAATAAGTAATGTTAAGCGCTACTACTCAAGAGTGAAGTATATTTTGACGTAATTTTAAGTTTAGAGAGACGATTGAAATCTGAGCATTTTGTAACTGTAGCCCTTAAGGTGTGTGAGCACTTATGTTGGTCGATTCTGTTCAGCTAAATCATTAAAATACAAAAAATATGTTTTGGGCAGACATTTTGCGATGAGGTAGCCAATTGATAAAGCAAAATCATATGTTAAGAGCGATATAACTTATGTTAAAAAGAGTAATATAATAAAGGTATGTGCATCGTCGTCTTCTATAAATGACAAAAAAGATTAATCCCGAAGAAATACTACATTAAATAAATAAATGTCACTTTACAACATACCATACCTCTAAATATAATGGAATCTATCAGGTGTGAAAGAAACACTTCTATTATTAACGTCATATTTCATAACATAAAAAAATATTTAAACATTTTGTCCTGATAAATAGGATATATATATTAATTAGTGCATTGTCATTTACAGAAACATCATAACCTATGGTTTCGTTGTTGAGTAATCACGATGACATAGTTTTGAAGGGCTAAAGTAAATTTAGGGTTGCAGTAAATACGTGTAAAAGTGCGTGACTATTTCATATTAATGATCTGATACTATCCTCTTGAATTACTAATATCATTGCATTATGGCGGTCTGAAATTGAAATCAAAAACGTTGCAGCAGAATCGACCTGAAGTTTGGTATCGGTTGAGGTGCACTCAATATAGTTAGTTGTTAAGTTTGAACGTATCCGAAGTTTGTTGGATTTCTCTGCCCTATTTCATTTGTAATCTAAATAAAATAAATCTTATAGTTAAGGTGGTTTTGTTTGATTCATTCTTACGAATAGAATGTGGATTGGTCTATTTTTTATCGTTTTAAATACTTTTATAACATGCTCTTTTTTATTTGTTGTTTCAACCATATCTGTTTTAACAATAATCAATTAAATAACAAACATAACGAGTAGTGTAATCTTGTGTTTCGTATAGTTACCGGCAAACATCTTGACTTCGGCGTTATTTTATAAATTGTTTTGTTTTAGAGGGTTTTAGTTGTAAGTAGGTGTATGTTGGACCGCCATCTTTGGTGACGTGAAGCAACGATGCGGCCCACAGTGGGGACCATTTATCGGAAAGAAACAAAATACGCTCTCCATTTGAAAACACTTACATTCATAGGTAGATAGACTCTTTATGGACACAACGAAAAACGACAAAAACATTAAAAATACATTGTACAGTAGTAGTGTGACCGTTTTCGGCCTTATCGCTGAAAACGATCTTATCTGGGACTTTTTCCATAGATTAAATTCATTAGGGAATCGAGTAATCACTCCACAATTAGCGTCCTATCTCCAAAATCCCTTAAAACTCGATTACATCGCATGGTCACGAAGTTTGCCGGCAATGTATACAATGCGCGCTCCACAATAAAGTTTTGTCATTTCATTTAACTTCTTGTTGCATTTTATTTAATTCTGTAATGTTCTTTGTACAGTTCTTTATATCAGAACTCTATTTTAACAATGTTAATTTTTACATCAAACAAACTGTTCGTTTCAAAGATAGTATAATTAGATAAGATTACAAAAAAGGATTAAAATGAGGTGTTTTCAAATTATCAGAATAAGAAAAAAACCTATCAAAAATCGTTCTCAAAACTGCCACAGGTGGCGTTATAATTTCGACTTGTTTGAGAAATTTTATATATTTTATAGATATACGTAAACGTTTATCATTTGACATTTTTCAGTCTTCTGTCATTCTTAAATGCCATCCTTATCTGTCATTTTGAAAACGCCTCATTGTACCTAGATGCGTGTCTTTGGAATAGAGAATTAGAATGTGAATAATTACTCGTTATCGAACGTTGCATTTGAAGCTTTGAAATCGAACTTGTACAATTGTCTTCGTACTGATCAAATATGTAATTATTAATAACATTAAGGATAAAGTATTTTTGTGTATGATAAGTGTTAAGATCAGTGTCGTGTCGGCAACTACTGGCCTCTTGTAAATCCGCTGCAAATGTCGCTACGTGTAAATGACTGACGTGTTCAGGGAATACATGGATATTGTAATTTATTATATCTTGTTTTATTGTTGTCCTAGTAACTTCATTGTTAGTTTTTGAAGTGAAAACTTCTTTTGGACCACAGACTTTTTGTGGGCTGTGAATTGACCTCATGCATCACGGAAATGAAAGAAATCTTCGGTTAAACTCGGGAACATGGCCATTGGCTAGAAATGCGTCAGCATTTCCCATTGGCCATCTAGATATTCTAGATGGCCATGGTCATGGCCACGCCATCCGGTTTCAACCGCGTAGTTTCCAAAGTGAGCTATCAAATTCTGAGTTATAAGTTTTCACTTCTATCGGCAGTTCCTATGACTGCCAATTTTTTTTAGTCGCAGGACTCTTTGTAGAGTTCGCCTGGGGAAGTACTACACCTTCGCCAGTTATTCTACCGCCAAGGAGTTATGAGAAAACATCACTGTGTTCCGGTTTGAAGTGCAAAGTTTCCAGTGAAATTACAGGGCATGAGAGCGTCACCTAGAGATATAACATGATTCATATCTTTGTCCTGTAATTTCTTTGAAAAAATTCTTCAAACCGGAACATTGGCTGTAGAATAACTGGAAAAGATGTGGTATTTTCCTAGGCCGATTTTGAAATGTGCATTACAGGTAATGAACCAAACAATATAGAAATGAGAGTCCTATCACTACATGTTTACCCAGACATCTTTTTCAAGGAGATGTTTGTCACATTTGAAGTTTCGATACTCACTTGTGCAAAGATGAATTAAATATTATGTAATAATTATTGTCCTAATGCACCTTTACTTGGAGCGATAGTTTTTTTTGTACCCGAGTCGGCTGCAGCCTAAGCTAGGGTCGTACCGTTTGTGGTGCCTTTGCACACAGATTACTGAAACAAAAGGTTCAGTAATCTGTGTCTTTGCACCAGTCGTGCGAGATAGTACACTCTGTTAGTACGGTAAGAATAGGTTACTAGGGCCCTGCGTCTTCTGCGTTTGCTCAAAGTTCGATAGGAAGTGGACCACCTGTCATAGGTCCCTGTAATAAATAAGGTATAAACAGTAACTTTATATTATATAACTTTAGTATAAACAGGTTCCGAAAGAGGGCGTTAGTGCCACTGCGGGTTTGACACGAATCTATTTTTCATCCCACCAGCTCGGAAAGAGTACTTTTGCTCCTCGATATTAGGGCGCAAAAGTTGTTTTTACCCTCTAGAGGTTAAAGTAAATTTGAATTTAGGACATCGTGTGTAGTGAGGTTTTGAATTCAAAACATAATTTAACCTAATTATTTCTACCTCCTTGGTGCCGAATTCATCATACATTTATTTTTAAATTGTTAAAAACTCATACTCGGAACCTCCTTGGTGTGTTTTTTTTTTAAATGCTTCGCGCGCAATTTTCTTTTCACGTATGGAGGATAGAGGTAAAGAATGTTATTTCAAATGACAGAACATTTTAAAATGCTATGAATGAATAAATTGTAATCGAATTGAAGTATGCTGAGTTGCCGAGTTAAATAATTAAATATTATTGACTACTAAAATAGTAACTAATAGATAATTTGTGCCGTACAAAATAATGTAGTAAATATAACATCAAATAAATAATTACTATTATGAGAAAACATGTAGGTACAATATATTTTGAAGTCAAAACTTCTTTTGGCACGCCAAAGACAGATTTTTCGTGGGCTGTCAATTAAATTCTAGCGTCACGCTCGGGAATGATAAGAAATCTTGAAGAAATCTTGGCTAAATAAACTTAAAGTTTAAAACTTAGGTTAAAAACAGTAAAATTGAATAAAAGTGAAAAACCGAAATACCATAATAATAAGTGATTCTAGCGACCAAGAAGTTTATTTAACGCCAACAGAATGACTGAAACTGAAAATGCGCAAAGCGTTTAGTAATTTCCTCGCTGAGGTGGGATGAAAAATTACGTGTTGCACTCGAGTGCAAAGATTTTTCACCTTGTGCCCTTTTGATTCCCTTGCTACGCTCAGGATTCTAATTTTTGAATCCCTCGCTACGCTCGTGATTCAACTTTAGAATCCTTCGCTTGCTCGGTCATCAAAATTGAGCACGCGGTTAAAAAGCCACTTTGCACTCTTGTACAACACTATTTTTTTATAGTAGGTATATTGTGACGAGACGAAAAGGACGTATGTCTGGTGGTAAGCAACATACCTGCCCATAACAGCACAGTGAAACACAGCTATTGGAACATGAAGAGGCCAAATCATTACCTAGCGCTGCACTGCGCTCGTCACCTAGATATAAAAGACATTATCTCTATGCCCTGTAATTTCACTGCAGAAATAGCTCTTCAAACTGAAACACAGTGACGTTTTCACACTACTGCAAGGGGCGCCGTAAGGCAGCGTGCAATGCGTGCGCCGCACGCGGGCGGCACGGGCGGGGGGCGGCAAATCGAGCGACTTACCACTTAATTCAAAAATAAAAGTTATCAAAAACTATTTAACACCTACATTGATCCAGCAAAAGCAACATTATTTAGCTACAGTTTAAACTTCCCACTACATCGTTCGCGTACACAGGTGTTGCGGGCGTATTAGTAGGACATAAAAGCATTTCGATGGGAGTCCACGTAGAAAAAACGAACATAGATATACTGTGTTTTGATATATTTTTTAAACTTTTAATTATTTTTTGTAGTCCTATTTTTTGTAGTAGTTTTGTAGTTTGTTTAAACAAAAGTGATCAAATAAGTAACAAAAATTCCAACAAAGCTAAATTTCCGTCCTAAACCAAAACAGCCAGCCAGCCTAGCCCGCGTACTAACAATCTAGTTGGCCCAGTGACCAGGCCAGTTTTAAAACTATCTTGACGCCCTAGGCGAGATTTCTAACGGCGCCTCTTTCCTTATGAACGCATGGGAGGAAGCCGCAAGCGCAGGCGCCCCTTTGTATCTGGCGCTCTGGGCGGTCGTCCTACGGCGCCCTACCCTAACGCCGTTGCTGATATCTGACATGTAATTACTTGCCTAGCCTGTTCATTTAATTTAGTTCCACTGTCTGCCATCTGGTGTCGAAACTCCCTAATCTGTCAAAATGGCGACGGCAAATAACAAATTTGATCGTTTTGAGAAATGTTTTTCACCTTTTGTGAAATTTGAACCTTTTTTGTACGTGGAGATGGGGGAGATGGTTGGTTGTCGGTTATTTCGGATTCCACACCATGGGTGGAAATGGTGCCTCTGCCGACTATAATCTCTACGGGGTTCCGTTTGCCGCTGACGGCGGGAACACGGGACTATTCTCGCATTCCACGAAATTTGCGGCTTGCCCGTCTCCGGGCCCTCCTATGGAGCACAACCCCATCGCTGACGCACATGAACCCAGGATACGCTGTGACCACCTCGGGGGTAAGTGGTTGCCAGATGACTCCGCTTTTGGACGCCTAAGGTCCCCTGCAGCTACACCGCGTTTGCCATGTAACGCTGTCGCCCCCTTCAAGGCCACGGTCGGGAGGGAGAGTGGCGCACCGTAAACCGTAATACCAACGGTGCTCTCCTGCTGCGGCATCCACCCCACAATAATTGCAGCCCACCTCAGTTGCGCCAGTGCCCATCCACCGTGCAACCTATAGCCGCATCGTATCTCTCAAACGGTTGTACCGATTTTGGGCGGATTCTGAAGTGAAAACTTCTTTTGGCGCGCCACAGACAGATTATTCGTGGGCTGTGAATTGAATTCTAGCGTTACGCTCGGAAATGATAAGATATCTTCAGGTAAACTCGGGACCACGGCCATTGAAATGCGTTAGCTTATTTATTGGATGGAGCATTCAGTTTTCCCATTGGATGGAGCATTCAGCGTTCAGCATTTCCCATTAAGCATGGCCGCGCCCTCCGGTTTCATCCGCGTAGTTTCCAAAGTAAGCTATCAAATTCTGAGCTATAAATTGTCACTTCCATCGGTAGTTCCTAAGACTGCCAATTTTTTTTCATATGAAAGCTACTTTACGTAATATACATATGAATACACCGTACAACTTACATGGTCATCGTCGTCGGCTTGGAGGCAAGGCCTAGACGAGCGGTGTCACCTCGAGATTTGTTTTAGCTTCACTGTGGTTGACCAAGCCACGGCTACTGAGCCTCCCCCCTCGGGATAATATTATGCAGGAAAACCCTTCGGGAGGGTTTCAAAATTAACTAACCTAATTTAAGGTGTCAGAGTCGCGGAGTCACGTCTTGCATTCGACCAACGATCCTGGTCTACCACCGGTGACCTTGCGGGCCTGTTTTGTTGGACGGAATCACCGCATTTATGCTCCGCAAACCAGCGGTGCGTCACAGGTCCATCACTGATGCACTTGAACCCAGGATACGCCGTGACCACCTCGAGGGCCTACCAATAAGTGAGTGCCAGACCCCCCACATCTAGACACCCCTGGCCCCCGCACCGGATCAGATCTGTGGCCGCCTACCACTTTTCGGTTGCATCGGAGGATAGGAACAGCGGTGCACCGCAATACTGACAGTCCTCTTCCTCTGCAGCCCCGCCGCGTTCGCCGTCTAACGGGGGTGACCCGGTCAAGGCCGTGAGAGCGGAGCATTGTAATACTGACTATCCTCTCCCGCCGCGGCCTCCACCCGACAGCCACGATGCCCACCCCTCATTGTGGCCTATCTCAGTTACACCGATGCCCATACACCGTGCAACCTATGGCCGCATCGTATCTCTCAAATGATTGCACTTGGGCGTTTTTTTTTTCGTTAGAAAGCCATTTTACTGTGGTGGTTTTACCCATGTTTGGTAAATATTGATTCAAGATCGCCGCTTCCACAAAAAGGTAAATAACGTTTTTGTTTCCCTCTATATGGGTATCAAATGAAGAATACTGTAAAAATTTCAAAAATAATTTTGTTCTTGTTGTTGACAAAACTAAGAGCCTTGAAGAAGAGGGCAGTGTACATAAAGAGGCTACTGATGGTACTGGAGCTTCGATGGCCGGGTGCGAGCGAAGATGCGACGTAACCTGCAGTGCGGAGTGCACCGCGCCCGCGGCCCCGGCGGGTTTATGGCCGTCTATAAATACAGCCCAGATTTATACGACGCGGTCACGACATCGCGCATAAAAATTGGATAGAAAACTGGGTAATAATAATCAATGGGGTTCACAACATTTTCTTCCATTTTGTGGAGAAATGATTTGTTGGAACGAGTTCCCGGTATTTAAATGCAGCTTCATGTAGGTACCTAGGTAGGTACTACATTTACGGGGGTATTTTACCGGATTAATATTTATTAGGAAGCAGTATATTAGTAAGCAGTAGTACCTAAAGGTGGAATCTCGTAAAGGGTGGTGGTAAAACTCTGTTAATTCGAGTGCTCGTGGAGGACCCTCATGTGGAAGACTTGGTTTTTTTAGAAAAACTACCATTAGTTCCTCTGAACTAATGGTAGTTAGGATATGATAAAAAAAATGTACGTATTATCAAAATTGTTAAGTAGGTATGAGCATCGTGTTAGCAGCTTGGGAGCGCGCTCGTTAGAGAGTAATAAGATCTACCCGTAATTTGAAACTTTCATGTCATGGTGGATTATGGTCTTAACTCTCTCCTTGCGAGAGAAGGGCCCGAACCCCAGCAGTGGGAGGAAACATTTGGCCTGCTTATGTGTATTATTATTGTGGTGTGTTTTTGAGTTGTAATTTGTTGCCTACAGCTGGGCACTGTTAACTTGTCCCCCGTATTATACCTCTAGAGGTCCTCCTTACCTCTACCCTGAATCTATGGACATCTGCGTCCACGTTATAAGTAGATGCTGACGAAGTTATGGTTACACGAAAGAATAAATTAGTAGACATGTAAGCAAAAGTGCATAGAGAGGTAGTGATCGTACACACTTGCATTAAATAAATAGAATATATTTCAAGAAAATCTACTTTTTGTTCCTCCCTTACAAAACACCAGTTGCATATTTATATGAAAAGACCTACGTAATATAAGAAGTGTTTAAAAGGTTAAAGTCACTATAATACCGTACCTATAGGTACCTGCTTACGTAGAATGAAATGTAATGGTAAAAGTTAGGTATTTTACCAAATTTAATACTAACAGACAAGATCAGTTTGAGTCATTTTATAATTATCTTTATCAGCCCGTTATCGGCAATTGCTGAGCTTAGGATTCTCTTCGTGTACCTACGCCATTTGTAAAAAATACTGTTGAAATATCGTCGTTGCGCTTGCCAAATTCCATTTGTGCATTTTTTTCATTTTCGTTTTTTCGTACTAATTTTATCTCTGATTTTTTTTCTATGTGTTGATAAAGTACTTTTTGTGATATTCCTACTAGAAACAATTTTAACAAATTCTTCAAGTGTTTTGACCGTTTGGAAAAAATCGTATGTGCAGAAATGCACATACGGGATTTGTGTTCCGTCTTCATTCGCGCGCCAACTGTGCTAGCAATGTGAGCGTTGTGGTGTGAACCACAACATAAAAACCCTTTTTGGTGGCAAAACGCAATAAAAGTGGTAAGTCTATAGTGAAATCACTCCGTAGTTGTTGATTCTAGTCTTTTTAATCATGATATCCTCAATTTATTGATAAATAAGTTATTAATTTAAACAAATACATACCTAATGTACCTATATTTTTTGTAACGTGTTTTTGCGTTAAACTACCTAAAATAACAATAATAACACTGTACCTACATAATTTGTTGATGTACTATATTGATATTATCATACTTAGTACACTATAATATCAAGTGCGATAAATGGGAAAGATTATTATTAGTGTGGACTGTGTGGGAATATTAATATGTTATTCCTTCACTTTACTTTTTAGCGTTACAAAGTCAACAGACCCAAGACAATGAACTGTTTTGTAGTTGATATGTGTCTGTACGTTTGTGTGTGAGGGTGTATGTGTGTGTGCAGTGGCGTAGCTACCCAGGGGCTAGGTGGGGCAGTGCCCCGGGGCCCTCAAGCTCAGGGGGCCCTCAAACCCTTACCAGAAACCAAATTTCAGTCTTTAAAACCGTTAATGCACCTTATTAATTTTTATTTTAAAAAATAAGCGAAATTTTATTATTTTAAAAAATAAGCGATAATAATTTGTTTGATCTGTAACACAACGTTTGTTTGACAGGTGTTATTGAATCATGTTTGATTTTTATAAAGAAGTTTTTGATTTGTTTTTCTTTAAGTGTACAAGTTTTTAATAACTATAGGTATTTTAAAATGTTATGTTATGTTGTGCTAAAGCACTACTATTGCAATCGTAATAATAATAATTTGTGATATTAAAATTATAGCTTAGGATAATTGTTTAAAAGGGCCATAATTGATCTCATTATGTTTGATAGGTTTTGTAATTGTTAAAAACGACTGATTTATGAGTTACTTTAGATTTACGAGATAGTTTTAGTAGTCCCTAATAACTTTATTCAAATTTGTTGTAAGAAATCTAAAGAACACATAATACTAAACCTAAAATAACAACATTGTAACATTGCCAAACTCGTCATGTGTAATACTGCACATACTTCATTATTTTGGACTATTCTAAACCAGTTATGTGCTGTTTTTTGCTTAAAAACATTCTTGTTTCTTAAATAATAAATAATACATGTTGCAAATTTTGTATTTTTTATATGTCTCAAATAAATGGCTATGATACTGCATTAATACTTTTTAAGTTTTTCTGATTGTTAATTAAATAACACGTTTTTTGTTGTTTCCCAAAACCTTATAAATTTCACATATGGAACTTGTCAGGCGCAGCGACGATATGTTAAAACTTTGAAATATGTTTATCCGACTCTGGAAGGCATTTCACACGTTTTATTTCAATATTTAAATACTAAAGTACTAAAACGAAAGGCAAATGTTCGTGTAAAAACACCATTTTTAACACTATTCAATCTTGTTTGTTATTTTTCACAAAATTTCGAAATAAACGTCTTGTGAAACTGTTAAGAAAGCTATTAAAACTGTAATTATATTTGATACAAATAATATGCCGTATTTCAAGTGTTGATATGTTTACGATCCGGGTTTATAGCGGAAAATGTTGACGACACCGTTAAAAGTATCGCATGACATGAAAAACCACAATAACTCGAGCGGTATTACCGAAGCAACTTAGAAAGAAGAATTATTTGCTTCAGTCGATTAGGGGCATAGGCTGCTTGGGTAGGAACGCATTACTTCGACGACACTGTAAAGGGGCTATCGAACGAGTTCGCGTCGAATTTTAAAAAGTTCCAAAGTGTTTTCAAAGCAGATAAAACTCTCCTACTCTGAAGGTAGGTACGGTTTTAAAATACATAGTAATTGTGATCTAGATTCCAGTATTTTTTTAGTTATTCTCGATAATACGTACATTGAATTTAAATGACTTTAACTAAGTTGATGATATTTCCATTGTAATATCATATTTATTTAACTCAGTTATTGACCGACGCGACGAATAATAATAATAATAAACTTTATTTGAGCCAAAAATAGTAGTTACAAAAATTTACGAAAGTTACGAATGATTTTTTAATTTAATAGGTGGTAACTCACATGCACTTACTATAATTAGTCCAGGAATTAAGTTAATTTAAAATGTAAAATAACGTTAGTTTTCATACTAAAAAAAATATGACTGAACATATGAAATAAATAAATCTTAAATATATAGCTGCCTGGTTTTGTGATGTTACGGGCAGGCGTGCGCTGTGAGGCGCATGTCCTACTCATCCCATATATTTTTGTATGATAATATATATTATAAAAAACCTAGTGAACCCGATTGCTGGGTGTTTGCATAGAAAAATAATTAATGAAATCGGAAGTTTTGTTTTGTTTTCAATGTTTCCATAGAAATTACAGGGCTTAGAGATACGAGTATAACATCTTAGATCCCTGGGTGACGAGCGCAGTGCAGTGCTAGGTAATGATTTGGGCTCTTCGTGTTATAATAGCTGCGTTTCACTGTGCTGTTATGTGGCAGGCATGTTGCTTACCATCAGGTGCATGTCCTATTCGTCTCGTCACTCATTAAAAAAAAAAAAATCGTATTATAAAAATGAAATAATTTAGGTCAGATATGTATTTAATTTTAGTTCACGCCTTCAGAGTGGGGATGGGATTACTGCTTCTATTATTATGAAACCGCAAAAATAAATACAACCAAATAATATAATATTTTTTTAACATTTCATACTTACGCAGCCCCGGATCTTCAATATTTTTTAGGCGGGGCAAAATCTAAAAATGGCGCCCCTTACCCACTTATCTTTGATTTTTCTTTCTTTTCTTTTGTTGGGGGGGGGGGTTTCAATCCATCTACTCATGACCACTATGCGGGGACATGTCGGGTTCGATACTACGAACGGACATGGTGCCCCTACCGGCTAAAACTCCCTAGATTTTGACCGCAATTCCCCGCATTTGGCTCTAATGACGCTCTGGTAATTATAATGTTGGTGGACACTTTACACACAACACCGTTAGTCGGTGTTGACCTCCAAACTAAGCAAAGCTTGAAAGCTTGTACCTACTATGGAAGCCAAACAACAGCTGATATCTCTCTCACGCACGCTGCTACTGATAGCCGCGGTTCCACCTCTGTCGTCTGGAAGATTTAGGAATTTTACTTGACCGATTAGAGTATCAGCTGAGTAACCTTCCCCAGTCTTCTAGCCCCTTTCCCTTCCCTTACTACTCACATTGCTCAAAAGAGACAGTAGCGCGTGTAGAAGACCTCTTTCCCGGTCAGCAACAAGATGCCACCATGGCAAAACAATATACTTTTTGAAAAAAGAAGAAAAGAAGTTCAAAAAGATTAATGGCTTCTTAGCATGATGAGAATGAATACCTGCAAGATGTTGGCTACGGTTGGTTAACGTTTTTTTTTGTACAGAGTGACAAAACAAACACGACACAAGTATGACTGACATGCCTGCCCAGAACAGCACAGTTGACACACAATTTCTATGGGAACACGAAAAGTCCTAATCATTACCTAGCACTACACTGCGCGCTCGTCACTCGGAGATATAAAGTAGTTTATTTCTTGGCCTAGTAATTTATCTGGAGACATTGCCCTTAAACCTGAAAACAGTAATGTTTGTTCACTTCTGCTTGACAGCAGAATAACTGGCTAAGGTGTAGTACTTCCCCAGACCGACTGCGAGTGCGACGAGTGCAGTACAACGTCAATAGTTGTAAGACGCATTCGACCTTCGGGCTCTGGCACCACCATTGAAAGGGAATAATTTGATCGCCCCCATAGAAGTCATCAGCGATAGGACGAGTCTGAGATGAAAAAGTCCACGACGGAATACCTAATGCTTTTAGTAAAAGGATGCCGATATAAAGCTTGGTGTGTCTGGCCCGGCTGTTTAATGCATTCTTCAATACCGGACGTTTTCCCTCAATATGGAACACTTGCAAGGTAAATAGCACTTAGTACCAAAACCTGGCAAATATCCTGGCTCTTTTTGCCGCTGAAAGCGCGTACATATATACTCACGCAACCCACAGATTGCAGCTAACAGAGCTTCTCGATTCACAGCCAGGATGGATCGACAGATGACACAGCTTTGTAAATGTTGTAGCGTTGTAGGAAAAACGAACTGCGAACGAAGTCAAGCGAGCAAGCGAAGGCGGGTCGAGTATTGCTGGGGCCAATCTTGGGCTCCAAGCTGCTGCTACGAATCAAACTGGGTATACCTATACTAGACCTACATTTGTACGCGTCTTACCTATAGTACGACCAGTAAAAAAATATACTTCAAGTAAAGTATAATATCACCCTGAGGATGATTCCAGAAGCCGGCCGGTACTTATGAAATGCTGTGATCGCCCAAGATTTGAACATTGAAACGGTGGAGGTGTGGTCAGTCTAGGCACGCGGTGCGCTTGACTACGCAGACTATGGGCCACATCCACATTGCGCCACACCATTCCCATCCTGAAGTACGTACCTAGCGTACTTTCCCTCGTGATCTTCTCCTGGCTGAACAGGAAGAAAAAAAAGAGGCGATGACTCCATAGAAGACCCAACATAGTGAAAATAGATTCCCCATGCCCTGACGCAGCCTACGAGAACGTTAAGGCACATATAAGAAAATAGTTTCGTTACGGGCGCAAAAGTGCTGATGCTCACCCATGCCGTGCTATGCAGAAGCTTGCACCACATTTTTCCTGGAGTGTCTCCAGGCGTCCAACCCCGGTAAAGAGTTCCGTCTCGAAACCGGTGCCTAGCCTCCCCAAAAATGAGTAAAGAAGAATTCATGATGATAATTTTGGATCGGATATTATGACGATGACTTGAAATACGTGATGATTCGCATTACCGGGGCGTGTGGCGTGACGCGCGTGTGCGGGGTTCTATACCGTCTTTCCAGCAACTTTGCCGCTGCAGTGTACGGTTTATGCAGGCGAGCGGGAGTGTATTTGTATGGCTACGCACCACGCACCTCGCGTGTGACGTGGTTCGTGGGCTGTACACTAGTACACCTGGGTATCATTCGAGTTGATATAATCACAGCAAAAAATCTGTGAAATTGATGTACTTGTGTCCAATGTTTATGAGTTGCACGTCTATTAAAGGTGAGTTTTGGCGCCCCCCTGGACTTGCCGCCCGGGGCACGGACCCCGGCTTGCCCCCCCCTAGATCCGGCTCTGTACTTACGAGTACTAAACCTTAATACCTTTTCCTTGATAAAAAAAAAACATATTTTGAAGTTGAATGTTTTGATAATTAATCATTTTAACATTGAATGTTTTGATAGAATATTAAAATGTTAATATTATTTTTCTGAACATATTTATTTATCGTTTTGTAGATTTTTGTAGAAAATTCTGCGTTGTGAATTATGTCTTTCTTAACGGAATATTTTGATGAGTTTCGGCAACACCCTATCCGGAAAACCAAAATGTAAGTGCCATTGTAATTATTGTAGCCTGCTGTGGAATGTGGTTTTACCATATTTTAAGTATTAAGAAATTGGTAGAGCCGTTCGTGACAATCGTAAGCCTCGGAATTGGTTTATTAAATGTCTGTACAGTTAAAGCACCTACAAACAGTCATTGCCGCGCTTTTTGCTGTAGCCTAAAGTTCGAAGTTTCTCCTGCGCATTTTGCTCTAACCCAAAGTTCGAGAGACAGCAGAGGCCATTTGATGATAACTGCTGTAGGCTGCAGGTTAAAAAAGTCCTGTGACCTCTTATCTAGCCCCGTATTCGGTGGGCAATAATAGGCTTCCTAAGGGCAACTGCTTGGGTCCCTTATAAAAGCTATAAAATTCAAGAAGATTTTATGTAAAATCAACTTTTTTTTATAGAGTAGAGTGACGAGACAAGCAGGACATATGCCTGATGGTGAGCAACATGCCTGCCACATAACAGCACAGTGACACGCAGCTGTTGGAACACGATGAGTCCAAATCATTACCTAGAACTGCACTGCGCTCATCACCCAGAGATCTAAGATATTATACCTCTAATTTATCTGGAAACATTGCCCTTCAAACCGGAACACACTTGCAGTTTGAAGGGCTTGTTAATGCGCTAAGCTATGTCAATTACCTTAGTTATCTGTTGGATCTTCATCTCATATTGGTCAGTATATTAATGACACGTAAGGTTTAAGAGTATACATTTACAACAATTAACGGTTTGTTCATCGATTCCGTAGATGTCGACCAGAAAACCGATGGGCGAGATTAGAAGGCAAATGGTTAGACCCAAAGAAAGGAACAGAAGATGTAAGTACTGCTCGCTGTTTAGGTACTTTGTTAAGTTAAATACTACTAGTAGGTACCTACCTAGTTGAAGTGAAAACTTCTTTAGGCGCGCTATAGACAGAATTTTCGTGGGCTGTGAAATGGATTCATCAATCGTCACGCTTGGATATGATAATGGATCGGATCGGATATGAAATCTTCGGGTAAACTCGGTAAAAACGGCCAGGTAGGTACCAGGGTAACAGAAACAGTAAAGAGTTTCGATTACCTACCTACCTACAACAGCCCAGCGTTTATCTCCAGATACCAGGACAACAGAAATATAAAAGAGTTGCGTTTGCCCCTAGGTACCAGTACCAGGGCAATAGCAAGTTTTCACTTCTATCGGCAGTTCCTATGACTGCCAATTTTTTTTTTACTTTTGATAGAGGAAAATCTTACATGTTCACGTATCTGACATGAAAAACGCAGCGGCGGAGCGACGAACCGGTACGTGCGTGTACGCTCATTGGATAGATAAAACCTTGTGATTTCGCGTCTCTGACATGCCTATCAGCAGGTTTTCTGTATCTATACAGATTATGTTATAGGGAAGATTAATGCTAATTAATATTACAATTTTAAGTTAGTTTAAGATTTCACTTACATCAGCTGCCATTTTTTAATACCGCAGAATGTACAAGCCTTTGCCTCAAGCCAAGCAAAGGTTATATGCATGGAAGCTAGGTAGTTGATACAGTACGTATATAATTTTAAATACACGCCTATGATACATTGAAACACCCAGACATATGTTGCCTTCATTGCATTATCATCATCCCACTGCTGGGTATAAGCCTCTATTTCATCATGCCAGCTTCCTCGGTCCTGTGTCAATAGTCTACATTCGATCCACGATAAAGACGATATAGTCGACCCATCTTGCAGCTGGACTTCCTACATTTCACTTACCTTGCCTCACTCACTACCCTACTCCACCTGTTATCACCGCGTCTAGCAACGTGTCCAACCCGACTCTACTTTAGCTGCATTAGCGTAGTTCCGACGTCCCGAACGTTCGTTCTACGTCGGATCTCGGGTTTTTGGATACAATTGTAGATTCGGATACCAAGCATAGACCTTGCCATGGCTCTCTGTGCTACTCTAATGTCGTGTCTCTCTGATATCCTCTTGTGTGAGATTACGTTGAGGTATCATAAACATAAATAGGTTAAATTTTCGATGTAATTCAATCCCCAGAAAGTATGGACAGAAGAAGAAATAGAGAGTTTCATAAAAAAGACAATGAAAAGTTTGCGTGGACAATCTACATACTACAACAACCACTGTGCGCATCTCTCACAAGGTATGTACTGATCTTGCTTGCTATTTTATTTATTTGTTAAGGATTGTTTGCAGCATAGGTACGAAGAATTGGGATGATGACTGGACACGTACTCGTTCGTATTTTTTGCTATATCAAATGGCTTCGCTCGTCGCTCGTGGTAAATATTTAGGTAGCTACCAGTACAAATCCAAGGGTGAAAGATTTTTTGAAATCGGTCCAGTAGATCCTGAGATTATAGCGTTCAAACAAATAAACTCTTCAGCTTTATAAGTATTGATTAATAAGTAATAATCGGCAATGGTTTAGATCATAAAACTTCCGGAGACTGCCGGTTGGGACGTCACGTTTGAACTCGTACGGTGAAAATCGTACGTCACTCGAAACTTCTAAGCACTGTATTTTCGTCATATTTTGTTAGTAAAACAAAAGAAAAAACGTGTACAATATTTTTTAATAATCTAACTGACGGACTAATTAGTTTAGTTTTAGTCATCATGCCTATTATTGTAGGCCTTGAATAAAATACCTTTAGTCTAACAACATACATTTGAAACCATCGCCAGAGTTCAAAACCCGTCCGTTCGTCCCGCGGCCGAAGAAGAAGCCGCCTTGCAAGCAGGAGGAGGCAGTGGAAGAAGAGGTGGAGCAGCCCGCCGCAGCGCCGAAGCTCGCCCTCAAAGACACAGAGGTCATGAAGATAGCCAAGGAGTTGTATGAGCAGGATCTGGACAAGCCGACGTTGGAACCGCTGCTGACGCACTTCAGGAGTTAGTTGCTCTTCGAAAGAAAATGTTATCTTATTTTTAGTTAGTGAACTTATTACTCACGTGTGATATTGTCTATCACATCCGACCGAAGTTTCAACCGCATTTAGCGGTCTTTTTGAAAACTCGTCTACTTTTCTCAACACCAAACATTTTAATTACCTAATAAGATGCAAATAGGTAAGTAAGTAGCTTAATATAAGGAGTCAGTTTTGACTCTACTTATAAGAAATAATACGTGATAAGATAGTTTAGGTTGTGGATTGAGATTGTGGATGGACGTTGCCTGAGTGGGGTTTTCATGGTTACAATCTTGGCGTCTTCAAATCGAGAGTGAATGGGTTTTTCTAGGTAAACAAATTCTATCTAAGATCGCATCGTCGCTTATCATCAGGCAAGATGACGATCAAGTGTAATCCTAGGTATCTAGTTAGAAGAAAGGATTACTCACGTGCGATATGCTCGATAACATCAGACTTAAGTTTCAATTGTATTCTGTGGCATTTTTCAAAAATAGCACGCAGAGTGTGAGCCCAAGAGCTTATTATGTGGGTCATAGCTTAAAAAGGGGGTATTAACACAAACGTATTTTTTAAAATAAATGATAGAGATAGAGTATTGATTGATCGCCGATGACGGGATTATTGCAAAGCTCTTAAAAGCTCTACACCAGGAGAAGTCCAGAGGCGTGGCACAGAAACGTAGTTGTCCTCTTTTTCATTGAAGGTAACACAATTATTTTGAAGAAATATCGACGAATTGTCTCTTCTGACCGTATCTATAAGTTATTCTCGAGAGTAGTGACGAATCGTCTCGCCAGAAGACCCGACGAGTTTTAACTTGCTGAACAGGCTGGGTTTCGAAGTGGGTACCTACAGCACATAGAACATAGACCACATTCACACGGTGCGACAGATTGTACAGAAGACAAAGGAGTCCAATCCGCCATTTTGCTTACCGTTTGGGGACTATGAAAAGGCGTTTGACTCCATCGAAACCTGGTCTGTTTGGAGTCCTTACAGCAATGCCGATGATATTTTCTTTTACTCCGAACCCTCGATGGCTCATTAGAACAGTCTGTATTGTTAAAGTTTTTAGAACAGTTTTAAGTTACGGCCTAGTCTAGTCAGTTGAACAGCGACTGCCGATCTGGAACCCCAGGTTCGGATCCCACGCGTACCACTGATTTTTGAGGTCATATGCGTAATGCCGCTAAATTAAAAACGGTGACGGAAAATATCCTGAGGAATCGGACATTTAACAATAATATTTCGTAGTTATGTGTCATCGAGCGTGAGTAACCTTTGGACTTGTGATGGTTGAGTCTCTCCTTGCGACAGAAAGCCCCGAGTCCCAGGAGTAGGAACATTATTTAGTGAGTTGCTTTTGCCTGAGGTTAATTTTGAACTGAAGTCGGTGATTGTTTTTTCTGTGGAAATTTAATTATAAATGTATTATAATTGTATAAATGTTACAAATTAACAAATGTTTGGATTTGTTTCGCATCGGCGGCCGGCAGTGACGCCTAGCGCAGTGAGTACCTATACCATATACCTATAAACACAGAACAATCAGAGGTCAGAAGTCAAGCTCATGCATGTACCTCATTTTTCATACGTAGGCCCGGCGGTTATGACAGTGTTAGGCAACGTTCTTATAATATGTGTACCTAATACCCGTTGAGAGAGATTGACGCAGCGTTTAGCGCTAATAAAAGTCACAACTCGGTAAACATAAAAACTTTATTTTTAATTTACTACGTCAAAACTAGATGAGTGTAATTTTTATATCCACCCCTCAGTAACCCCCCTTAGTTACCTGCGGTGAGGGGGAACCCGCAGCGCGGAGGGACATTACTCATTTTATACATTAACAAATTGTATAAAATGAGTAATGTAGTATGAGTATGTTCCCTTAACTGGCACAGGTAAATATACTATCCGTGGTACTCATATTTATATTGTTTGATTATATTTTTGTTGAGAGTAAAGCTGAAAGCACAGAAATAAAAAAAAAACAATCTATAGATATCTATAATAAAAAATTGAAGTATCTATTTGTACGTCCAAATTAAAAACTTTCACCCGTAATTATTTAAAAAATCAACTTTTCCTATCTGTCTGTTTGTTCCGCTATTCTCTGAAATGGTTGGACCAATTTTAACGGGACTTTCATTGCAGATAGTTGATCTTAGAAGGAGTACCTTATGCTACTTTTATTTTAGAAAAAAAATAGAGATCTGTCAAAAGACAACTTATGAGATTCAATAGTTTAGATAATCAGAACACCGTGGGGTGCAGCTAGTAGCGTATAACTAAATTCAAAATAAATTAAATAATTCATATTAAGCTAACATATTGTCACAGAAAAGTAGAATTGAAATATCTATCAACTTAACAGTTATAACAAATATTTTCTTTTTGTCCCATCTTTGCACAAAACCATATTAAAACGCATGTGTGAACTCACACACTCTCACACTGTTCGCAACCGTTCCGATATCGTACCCGTAAATGACGTCGATGTGTGCGTTGTTGAAGCGTCCGTTGTATGCAGTTTGACATCTGTCCCTTGCTTTTTCTGTGTTTTAACACCGCTATATTGTTTTGAATTACGTAAATCTAACGCGCCCGCACTAATCATAATATTATCCTTGGGGTTCGTACACGCTGATGCATGTATTTTGTTTCATTTGACAATCGTATTCTAGTATGAGTGTCAAGTACCTATGTATTTTATGTACCTACCTGTATCATGTATGTAGGTAAGTAATAGGGTACAATCCTAAAAAAAAACGAATTAGTCCGTTAGTTAGATTGCTAAAAAATATTGTACACGTATTTTTTATTTTGTTTCACAAACAAAAAATTACGAAGATACAGCGCTTAGAAGTTTCGCGTGATGTCACTCGTGCCTACGATTTTTTTACCCACTAGTGACGTCGCGACCCCACACACTCTCGAAGTTTGATGTTCTATATCTTTGTCGATTTTTTATATTTTGAAAAAACAAAAAATACTTGTCCCATATTTTTTCATGATCTTGCTGACGGACTAATTAGAATAGTGTATTTTTGACCCAGTCCTGTACCCTATTGACTGAACTAACTCAATGTGGAGAAAAATGCTTAGACTCAAACAGACCCTATGCTAATAGGACAATGCACAATGTACGGTCCGAAGGGGGAGAGGGGTCACAGGGGACATAACCTCCCCTAAAATCGTATACGTTACATTAAAATGGGGCACTACTAGTAGTCTTTTTTACTCGATTTATTGTATTTCTACTCGTGACCCCCCTCCCCCCCAAATCTGAGGCTCTGTACTGGTGACCCCCTCCAAAATTCGACGCTAAGACCGCGCCTGAATAGGACCAGGATCATGAAGAATTTTTTATTTGGATTGTGTGATACAAAACCGATAAAAAAACAAAAATCTACCTTATTCAAATCCTACTAAAATATTTTTTTTTCTAAAATTATTCACCAAGTCACCTTGGATCCTAATACATACTTATTACAATCTAGCCTAATCTATTAAGCATGGGCTAATGAGTAATTTATATCTAACTTAAATTGCTACATAGTTTATACATAAGAAGGTGCCCATCAGCACTTTTCTTATTGACTCTGTTAAGGGGAAGTCACTTCTTTCACTTGACTTAGCACATTTAATTGTTTTAACTGCGATTATTTTAACTAATATTAAACCGCGAAGTATATAACAATATATGGTTATATGTTTGTTGTTGTTATGAAATAAAAACCGTTTCCTATGGAATAGCAAACGAAATATGACACGTAACTACTAAAGACTACGAGTATGCAACACTAGAGCTAAATTTATATATTTATAACTCGAGTTGATTCCTCTGCCTGCTCGGTCTGATAGTTCCGAGCTTTACAATCTAACGAAGCAACGGAATCATTCTAAACACAATAACATACGGAAATCAATAACATAAACAATACAAAATCAACAATTAGTTACAATGAAGTTTATTTACTTTGTAGAAATTCGCTGGAATTAATTATTTTGAATCTGTAGATCCAGTGTTGAGATTATGAGCTTGTTTGTAAATCTTCTTAAACTTAGTTGGCTTTTTATCTTTAACGTGGTAATCTTTCATAAAAGTCGTGGGGACCTTGTAAATATAACATTTGATTTTTTGAAGTGATAACTTCTTTTGGCTCACCATGGACAGATTTTCGTGGGCTGTGAATTGAATTCTAGCCTCACGCTCGGGGATTATAAGAAATTTTCGGGTAAACTCGGGACCATGACCATGTTCATGGCCACGCCCTCCGGTTTTACCAGCGAAATTTGAAAAGTAAGCCCTCAAATTCTGAGCTATAAGTTTTCACATCTATCGGCAGTTCCTATGACTGCCAATTTTCTTAATTAGCTTCACAGAGTTTGCGGTCCATGCTTATTTTATTTTGGGACGTAGTTTCTTAAGGCAGGCTTGGAGGAGATGGGGATTTTGCTGCGCGACCGAAACGAAAAATATGTGACACTAAAACCGTTAAATTTTTTTTTAATGAAGAGTGACGAGACGAACAGAAAATGTACGTGATGGTAAGCAACATGCCTGCCACATAACAAAACAGTGACACGCAGCTATTGGAACATGAAGAGTCCAAATCATTACCTAGCACTGCACTGCGCTCGCCACCCAGAGATCTAAGTTGTTATATCTCTAAGCCCTGTAATTTCTCTGGAAACATTGCCTTTCGAACCGGAGCACAATAAAGTTTGCACATTACTGCTTGGCGGTAGGTAGGCAAAGGTGTGGTCCTTCCCCAGGCGGACTCTATCAAGAGTCCTACCACTACAAAAATCCTTAAGTTGTATCTCGCCTGCACTCTGAATATTTTTCGAAATGCAGATGTACCAGTTTGTCACCACTATACCTACTGGTTGTATTGTAACACATCGTTTATTTAATATCACGTTGTTGATTGATGGCATGAATGTCGCGAGCAGTCCACGTTTCGTCTCGTCATTGCTTTGCAAACCTTTACTTGTCTGTATTGTAACCTTTGCTATTTGCATGTTTTTTTTATTTTTGCATGCCCGCAAAGGGTAGAACTGTTATTTACCTTTGTTATTTGTTATAAACCTTATCTATAACATCATATTTGTACACAGATTTTGCAATAAATAATTATGTTTCTGATTATGTAGGTAATTTATACGCCCAAACGGTGCAGCATGTTATGCCAACACAATTTATACGTGGTATTACACCTATGTGCACATCTTTTATACAAAACTCACTCATGTTGTATTTTTATTGTATAGAATGACAAGACGAGCAGGAAATGTACGTGATGGTAAGCAACATGCCTGCCCATTACAGCACAGTGACACGCAGCTATTGGAACATGTAGATTCCCAATAATTACCTAGCACTGTACCTACTGATTTAAGATGTTTTATCTCTATGCTCTGTAATTTCTCTAGAAACATTTTCACATTACTGCTTGGCGGTAGAGTAGAAACTGGCAAAGATGTGGTACTTACCTAGACCCCTAGACGGACTCTCTAAAGAGTCCTGCAACTACAATAAATAATGATATCTTTACCGTCCCCAGTTTTGGGCTACGCCCGGCCCCGTCGGTTCAAGACTGGTATCTCGGACTACCAGGGCGGCATAGCCCGGCTGGCGTACGAGCTCATCCGCGACGACCGCCTGCCGCGGTTCCACGCGCACAACGGCTGCCGGCCGCGCTGGGGGCTCCCGCCGGAGGAGCCGAGACAGCCCATGCTCGACGGGATACCGCTCGACGGGGAGAGACTCTTCTAGACATGCAGCGAAGACGAAGCAACAATTTCCTGATAAAGTACGGATGAAGACAAAACAACAGTTTCCTGATAAAGTACGAACGAAGACAAGACAACAGTTTCCTGATAAAGTACGGGCGAAGACTAATAGAGTCTGAGAAGGACCTGTTAGACACAGGCATGATGATTAAAAAAACTAATTAGTCCGTCAGGTAGATTCTGGAAAAATATGGGACACGTATTTTTTTCTTTTGTTTTGACAAAAAATTACGTGCACTGTTAGAAGTTTCAAGTGACGTTACTTCATTGTACGATTTTTGCGAAGACGTGACGTCATAGCCCACACTAGAAGTTTGAGGATCTAGATCTTTGTCGATTTTTAATAATTTGATAGAACGAAAAATACGTGTCTAATATTTTCCCATAATTTTACCTGGCTGATTAATTAGAATGTTATATTTTTGACCCAGTCATCATCCCAATAAGTGCTATTTATTTGAAATAACAAATATCTTTGACGCATAGTGACATCATCATAAACAAAAGCATTTACAAACAAATGTACATACAAAATGAAAATGGCGTCGTGATTTTTAATGACTGCATCCGGATTGAAATTTATTTCTTTATATTTATTATATTTTATATTTCTTTACTCTCTCCTTGCGAGAGAAGGCCCCGAGTCCCAGCAGTGGGAACGTTTAGTGGGCTGTTGATGATGATTGATTATTGATAAAATTAGTTTCTTGAGCTTTTTGTGAAAAGGATACAAAGATTAAACTCCAAAAACATCTATAACTAGTTTGTTAAATATCATTAACTATTGGGTTTCCGAAGCTTACTACACAACGAGCAAGTAGGTACTGATGATACTCGGGACTATTTAAACTCAGCCCGCGATGTAACCGACTGACAGAAAGCAGATGATCAGTGATAGATGGATGAGACAGGTGCGTCGCCCACGCTATTGGTTCCCTACTCAATGCCACGTAACGGAAACTGTACCTACCTACGGCCAAGTACAAGTGTCTCCAAATACGCTAGAAAATGTACATATGTCATGTGTACGAAGAGTACGAATCTTTTACGTTTGTTAGGAATGTTCTTCTGTTTTTTTTAATTAGCTCGCTAGCGTTTACGCAAGTTTAACGTATCTATGTATACTGTATACATCACATGTCGTAATTTGAAAAAGTTTCCTTTGAGTAAACAGTCATCATAATTATCAATATCATGTTGACTCCCTCCCTGTTGGGTATTAGACTCTTCTCCTTGCGCCATGGATGTCTCAGGATGAGTTTAATGGGATCGTTCCACCCGGCCTTCTACCGCCTAACTAAATCGGCTTTGGCCTTGCTATTGCCACCTCTATCATTTCAAACGAAAAGAAAACAGAGAGAAACATCAAAGACAGTTTTCATTCGGCGGTAGACTCCCTGGCTGTAGGTTTGCCAACGGAAAGCTTGTTAGAGATTACTACCACTAGCCATTCATTTATTCGAACCATAAATTCATAAGAACACTTGGTAACGTCATTAAAAAAATGCAAAGAATCCGTGTACATACGATAAGATAAAATAACAATGTCAAAATAAATGAAGCGGCCGTAAAGGAGCCTCGTCAATCAAATGCATCTGTAAAAAGGCTTTGTCAAAGACAAAATAACAAATCATTAATACATACAGTATACAGATACTACATGAGTACAAACAATGTTCCATCAAAAGTTTTATAAATCTACTAGCGGCCCGTTCCGGCTTCGCTCGGATTTCGTCATATAAGGACTATTAATCGAAAATAAAACTATCCTATCTCTCAAGTTGGACCAGACTGCTCACGGTGTGCCAATTTAATTTAAAATCGGTTAAGTAGTTTAGGAATCCATCGCGGACAAACATCGTGACAGGAGATTTATATATATTAAGATTATTTTATCTTATTAGGTACAAGATTCTAGTTTCGACACATTTCTCTTCCATACGTTACTATCTTTAACAAAGTAATCTATATTATAATATGCCTTGCTCAATAGGTAGCTTTTTATTTCATTTTGACTTGTGCAGGGATTGCATTATAGAAGCGAATACATTTGAAAAAGTTATTTGTTTTCTGAAGTCTGCACTTAGGAAATACAAGTTTGTGCTTATGGTACTTTGCTTTGGATTCAGATCAGTTAGTTTCTTCAATCGACTTCGATTTTTTCTTACATACATTCATTAATATACAATGAAAGGACTATTAATATGTTAATAGTTTTGAAAATCTCCCGTACTGAATCTCTAGCCGATAAATTATACAGACCACGGATTGCTCTCTTTTGCAATATGAAAACTGAGTTTCTGTCCGCAGCTGTTGCATAATACAGTTACCGAGTTCCGTCACTTTAGTCCTTCGTCGATTTCCGCATTTGGAACTTATGCTTTTTGTAAATAGCTTTTTAAGTCGGCGTCCATGCTTCGAAACCATAAGTCATCGTATAAACGAAATACATACGATTTGTTTAAAGTGATTGTAAATTTTGTTCATCAGGAATTTATGTAAATTAACAAATCCATTAATTAAGTCTAATACATGTTCACTTCGAATAATAAATCATCAACTAATTCACTGGTGTTTTTCATTCTTACCATTACTTATTTCTAAGATACATTTACCACCGTATCGACTTGCTACGACTGCGTAGAACCCTTGTTCTTACCTACTACGAGTTCAACCTGCGCCAGCGCATGCTACGTTCATAATGTTCTGCGTCTCTTTCACTTAACTTAAAATTTGAAATAGAACAAAGTTATAAACACGGCTCAAAAACACATTGCACACGGATAGCTTCTCACACACCAAACCATGCGGTTGCCTCTCTTTAATTTTTGTCAAAATGAAAGAGATGGCGTAGCAAGAGCAAGTAGTCCATCTGAACTTAAAGAGGCTCTTGAAATATAGACAATATCGAAAAAGTATAACTAAATAATGTGAATACGTAAGCTCTACAACCAACATCGTATGCTGTATACAGTGTTAGATGGCTCACATAATACTTGTACAAATGTAATCATAAATACATATATACAAACGTGTGATACCTACATAGGTACGCTCAGACAAAGAACAAACATTTTCGAAATAAGCATAAATAAATCAATATTAGTGGACAATTCACACACAACACCATTTAACTCCAAACTAAGCAAAGCTTGTATCTGATTTAATACTTATATAGTTTTAAACACATACTTATTATACATAGAAACACCCAAACACAGTGCAAACATTTGAATTCATCACACAAATATTTGCACTGGGTGGGAATCGAACCCTCGGCTTCGCAGGCAGAGCTACTACCAACTAAGCCACGAGGCCAGTCATATAAATATTAAATCAACAAGAAATGTTTATCCCGAGTGGGAATTGACCTCAGGGCCTTCATAGGTCGTGGAGGCCGAGGATGCAACAAAAGGCCTCGTTTCAGAACTCCAGGGTCCCACAGGGTGTAGACCCCCTACTCATAATAATCCTATTTTCCATTAATATTCTAAATACGGAAGTTTGGATGTTTAGCTGTATGGATGTTTGTTGTTTAACCACGTTTAAGAACTGAATAGATCAGTCTGAAATTTGGTGCTTATTGTGTAATATTTGTATTTCTAAATTCTACGCGGGCATCGTCTCGGGCAGATGCTAGTATAGTGAGGAAATAAATATCGTCCAATAAGTATTATGATATTAAACTTAACGGAAGATATATCAGAAGCAGCGTCCCGCGGTTTTGCCCATCTTGTTCCCGGTTCCGTAACTTTCCGCTACTAAAAAGTAGTCTATGTACTACTCCACGCTATAATTATAATCTATGCTCTAAATTTCCACCCAATCTGTTCATCCAAACCTCCACATTTATAATATTAGTGAGAATACTCGAACTAGTATCTTATGTAGATTCTTGATCATTTAACGATTCTGATTGTGCTATATCTGTGTATAATGTGTGCCGCACACAGCGCCAGCGCCCAATTGGCAAATCCAATCTGTCCGAAATTCGAAAACAGCGTTTCTTTGATACCCGATTTACGCGGTCTATTTATACATCGCCGATATTAACCCGTGTGTATTTTGATAATGAACCGCGAGCGAATTGTTTTGTGAAAATGTGCGAAAAGTGTGCCGGATAAAGTTTAATTTTCTGTGGGAACGAGACAGCTAATAAAATGGCGGGCGACTAGTGATGCTAAACAACTGTTTATGTGGGGCTAAAAGCTAGTGGATTTAATTCCCACCAATTCCTTTTCATGGTTGATACTTTTCACGGTTGTCCCAAAGGAATTATCTGTACCTACCTAGATTACATTTACGCATGTCCACCGTGTGAATAAGTCACCATAAAATCGTTAGATTTCAATCTAGCGACGTTAGATTACAAACTAATCTGATCTACAGTAGGCTTATAACTTCACGCGTTATGCTGTAAACTGACGAATATAACAAATGGCGACCTTATCCTGGGCGAGCGAGATGCCGAGCAACCGAAGAAAGTTTTTTGCGGAATTCTCCTTTGTCAAGTTTTCACCTATCTATAAGTTCTAAAGCGGTCTCAAAATTGGCTGATCTGCATTTGTTTCTGGCGTACAATTGTCTGGAATAATGCAGCTGCGGCCGTGTTCTGCGTCACCGTACATTAAGTTGGCTATTTCTGTACAATTACAACCAGAATGGTTAATACGCGTTATATTACTGAGCATTCATGTAGGCAGCGAGCTAATCGGTGGGATTTGTAACGTTTCAACAGGGAATACGTGTACGGTACATACCTACGGTAAAGTCTTCGGGAATACAATCGTTGTGTATCAAATTTCTACAAGTTTGCTTCTTTCTACACATCGCAATGCGGGGATGGTGGAAGCTATTTAATTTAGCCAGGGGATTTAAAAAAAATATATACTTAATTAACTTTTGAGAACAAATGTTTTACTCACATAAGCCTTCCTGCATTCCAAAAAATGAAAATACTGTAAAGTTGTTAAAACAAAAAGGTATGGACCCAGAAGTCCGTCGAGACCAATAAATGAATTAGGTAAGTACTTAACAAATAAAAAAAACTTCTGCACAAGATTCACGCGAACAAAAAGGCTTTCAAAGTTTTACTATTTTAAGGTACTTACAAATACACACAGATTTTTGACATTTGTGTTGTAAAATCCACACAAAAGGTCAACAATCTGGCTAGACAACTTTTAGTTAAATAAAAAAAAAAGTGAAATTTTCAGAAAGCTAAGGTTTTTTTCAAAATTTCATGGCTTTGTCTGAAAGTTACTGTCACACCATAAATAGGTACCTACCCTCATTCATGGCTGCCACGGGCTCATAGGATGTGGAGAATGATTCCAAAAGGCTTTCAATTTGTCAAAGTGTAGGTGTATGTAAAGGTGTCAGTAGGTCATGACCTATGTTAGATGTGATGGTGAAGGAAACCTTGTTTTGTATTCGTTACATTCTGATACCGGTATGTTCTAAGAAAGATATCTATTTTAGGAAATGTCCGCCAACTTGTACTTGAACAACATGTTGTTTTATGGTGTTAGCTCTCCTTGAAAATCCCTGAATCACAGCAGTTGGAAACTAAACCCTGCTTAGTGCTTATGTGATTTAGTAGTGGTAGGACTCTCAGCAGAGTCCGCCTGGGGAAGTATCACACCTTTGCCAGTTATTCTACCGCCAAGCAGTAAAGTGTAAACATTACTGTATTCCGGTTTGAAGGGCAATGTTTCCAGTGAAATTACAGGGCGTAGAGATATAATATCTTAGATCTCTGGGTGATGGGCGCAGCTAGGTAATGATTTGGACTCTTCATGATCCAGTAGCTGCGTGTCACTGCGCTGTTATGTGGCAGGCATGTTGCTTACCACCAGGCACATGTCCTGGTCGTCTCTTCACTCTATACTATAAAAAAAAATATTGCAGTCATAGGAACTGCCGATAGAAGTGAAAACTTATAACTCAGAATTTGATACCTCACTTTGGAAACTACACGGTTGTAACCGGAGGGCGTGGCCTGGGGATCACGGCATGGCCATCTAGAAATGCGTCAGCATTTCCTATTGGCTGATGCATTTCTAGATGGCCTTGGTATAATGCCGAGGCCACGCCCTTTCAGCATTTCCCATTGGCTGACGCATTTTTAAATGGCCAATAGCCATGGTCCCGAGTTTACCCGAAGATTTCTTATCATACCCGAGCGTGACGCTAGAATCCAATTCACAGCCCACGAAATATCTGTCTAGGCGCGACTAAAGAAGTTTTCACTTCAAAAATGCAACGCCGCTGAAGCGCTAGTTCTTAGTTCCTAATGAATTATACAAATACTAGTAGCATCCCGCAGTTGCAGCAATCGCGGCTTCTGATATCGTTATTTTCCCGGGACAAAACATCTAATAAATAAAATTCTCGTGTCACGGTGTTAGTCGGGAAACTTCTCCAAAACGGACCGATTTTTATGAAATTTTATGTAATGTAATTTTTATAGATATGAGAATCGGTTTTAAGCTATTTTTATACCCATAAGTGGTAAGGGTGGGGCACCCCAAACATTTTGTTTTTTGCAAACTGCAAACTAGTGTTAGTAAGCTAGTCCTTCTAGCTTCGTGTAGACAAAACTAGAGTTGCGTAGCGTTGTCTACACGAAGCTAAAAGTACTACCTTTTTTTGAAGTGTAAACTTCTTTAGGCACGCCTAGACAGATTTTTTGTGGGCTGTGAATTAAATTCATGCGTCACGCTCGGGTATGATAAGAAAGCTTCGGGTAAACTCTATTATCAACCATGTATTCGGGTAAACCATGGCTATTGGCCATCTAGAAATACGTCATCCAATGGTAAATGCTGAAAAGGCGTGGACAGGCTATCATGGCATGGCCATCTAGAAACGCATCAGCCAATGGGAAATGCTGACGCATTTCTAGATGACCATGCCAAGATGGCGAGGCCACGCCCTCCGGTTACACCCATGTAGTTTCCAAAGTAAGCTATCAAATTCTGAGTTATAAGTTTTCACTTCTATCGGCAGTTCCTATGACTGCCTTTTTTATTTTTATAGGTTTACTTGACTGCCATCTCGCCCGATGTTAAGCGACGATGCGGTCTACGATGGAGCGTGTTTACCTAGAAGAAACCGATTCACTCTCGATTTGAAGACACAAGGGAAAACGCAAATGTGTTCGTGTCTTTGGAACATCAAACATGAAACGATGTCGCTTTTTCGAGCTACGAGCATTCTGATAGAAAAAAGGGCAAGGTGGTATTAGATAATTAGCTTGCTAACACTAGGTTGATGTGTTATGATAGGTTGTTGTATTAGAGATAACCCACAATAACCATTTGTTTATTCTTTACTTTTTACAGGATATAATGGAAATTTTGAGCAAAACAGCATTAATCCTTATGCAATGAAGCCTGTGTGAAGCTGGAACGTAGGTTCATCCGCCTAACAAAGACTTTCTTAATTTTGATATGCCTCTCTCTTTTCTTTTCGCTTGAAATTATACAGACAGGAATAGCAGAACTAAAGCCTATTTATTTAGACGGTAGAAGAAAGGTTACTAGAGAGTAACCTATTTTACTTCAGACTATTAATATAACAACCAATATCGATTGACGTCAACCGATGAGGTGAATTCCTGCAGGATCAGCGTTACTGAGACTAAACACTAAACAGTGTAATGACTAACGTAATAATAACAAACACGTTGTTTTTTTGATTTTTTTTACAAAGAATGACTTGACAAGCAGGACATGTGCCTGATGGCAAGCAACATGCCTGCCACACATGTACATACAGTTATTGGAACATCATAGTCCAAATCATTACCTAGCACTGCACTGCGCTCGTCACCCAGAGATCTAAAATGTTATGTCTCTAATTTCTCTGGCAACATTGCCCTTCAAACCGGAACACAGTAATGTTTGCTCTGGGAAACATTTCGTAATTCATCAAAAATATTTCAAAGAAAAAAAAACAAAGCAGCGAAATCAGCATTGTGGTTAATTTCACGCATTTACCGAGAACAAGCCTATCTGTCAGCGCGTCACGCGTCACGCGTCACGCGTCACGGCAGGCTCGGGAAGACGGCTCGTGCCGCGAGCGGCGACAGGGATACGAGGAAGCTGTTACTTCTTAGGGCAGCGTCTGACTGGCGATCATCATAAACACATCTGAAATAAAAAACGTACAAAAACGAAAAACTCCTTTTTTTTGTAGTATTACTGTGTTTGAAGGGCAATGTTTCTAGAGAAACTACAGAGCTTAGAGATATAACAACTTAGATCTCTGGGTGCAGTGCGCACTGCGCTCGTAGGTAATGATTTGGACTGTTCTAATACCTGCGTGTCACTGTGCTGTTATGTGGCAGGCATGTTGCTTACCATCAGGCATTTGTCTTGCTCGTCTCGTCACTCATTAATAAAAAAGAAAATGTATACAGTGACAAGACGAGCAAGATATGTGCCTGATGGTAACCAACATACCTGCCACATTACGGCACAGCTAGTGGCTCGCCGCTATTGGAGCATGAAGACTCCAAATCATTACCTAGCACTGCGCTCGTCACCCAGAGCTAATTTAAGATATTTTATCTCTACGCCCTGTAATTTTACTGGAAACATTGCCCTTCAAACCGAAACAGAGTAATGTTTGCACATTGCATTAACTTAGCCTATGTTAAGAAACGAAATATGCGCAGATACATAAATCTGATACCAACTGGTTTTGTGGATGGTAAGCGCAGATTTGTTGGTAAATAATTATTTGTTGCCGGTGTATCGTTCAATGTCTGTGGAGTTTGGTGAGTGGACAATTTTTCTTGTCCCTCAAGAAAAATTGTCCACTCACCAAACTGACTGACTGAATGTGACTACTCATTTAATTTCAAAACCTTTTGCCCAGCTGTCTTTGTTTGTTTTTATTATGCTTATTTCTTTTGTTAAGTACTTAATTTATTTTGCGTAAGATGTTTAAATTTTTGTTTTGGGAGAAGCCATTAAGTACCGAGATACAGTACTATGTACTAGTTAGGATCTGATGGGTTCAATAATTATGTGTTCATGTTCTTACGACAAATTAACAATTTGTATTTGTATTGGTACTTGGCGGTAGAATAACTGGCAAAGGTGTGGTACTTCCCCAGACGGACTCAGCAAAGAGTCTTACCACTACAAAATCTTTGTTTTGGTCCAAGTAAATTGTTCTACAAAAAAATAAAACGAGAAAAATATTTGGAGTACTGAGTTTCTGAGTCAAACTCATCGGTGGCGGGGAATCAATGAAACATTGAAACACGTGATACCACCTTGTAATTTTTTATACCGGACTGTTGGTAGGAAAAACCCACATCGCTTCATTGTTGACAGGGCCGGATTTAGAGGTGTGGAGGCCCCGGGGCAGAGCTTCGTTGGAGACGTTGAAATACACCCCCTCCTAGGTTAAGATTTCTCAAGCAAAACTCGGACTACAAATGGTTTAAAGTTAACGTAAAAGATGTTTAGTGGCGAAATTTGATTTTTTCCCCCGAAGTGTCCGTTGCGGAGGCTCCACATGGAGGCCCCGAGGGGTATGCCCCGTTTGCCCTCCCCTAAATCCGGCTAGGATTGTTGACGTTCCAAACTAATACCTTTGACTCCACTTTCGTAATAAAAACGTGGAATGGGTTGCTTGAGTGCGTTTTTCTCGATGTTTTTTCACCTTCCTCTCTTCAAGTCAAGAGTAAATCGGTAGGTAGGTAGAAAAATAATAGGTAGTAAACTATTCTAGTAAGCTCGCAACATAGATCGCATCGTCGCTTACCAGCCGAGCTGGCAATAAATGCCAATGTATTTATCGTTAAAATGCGTTTTTAAACCTTCATTGTGTTAAAGTCCTTACTGTATAGGATTCATACCTCCGAGGTTGAACAAGGAGCGCCAGAGGGCCACACACGGCCGAGCCCTGACAGCCGAACTGGCTCAACGCCAGACTTCAAACCACAATCAAACCACTTCATTTTCTGATCCTGTGCACAAAAGTAGAGCCAATGACGAAAATACGGAATATCACAGCGAATGCGACCGTAACGACATCATCCAGAGAGTCATTTACACTTTTGATGTACCATTGTCGCACGTTGACGGGTTAATTGTTCGCTGTCGGATCGTTCGGGCAACTTTGTAGCGTTTCGGATAAATCACTTAGTATGATGTGTTAAGGCAACGAACACCGATTTGGGGTCTTCAGTGTTGGCACGTTCTGTCTTCCTCTTATTGGTAGTTAGTTCTCGTATCTTCAGTTTATTGCTCTCAAGCTGAAGTGATTTTGTAAAATTTTATTCAGTACCTATATTTTTGGAGTGAAGTTCTTTATCACGCGATACGTGCAATTAGCGGATGGGAGCTGGACCAAAAAATGCAATAAATAGTACATTTTTTTTATACGCATGAAAATATATATACTTACTTGTAAAAATAAATATATACAAAGACCTAAACGTAATTAAACTCTAGTAACATGTAAGTAATTATTGTCTACGTCAAGCTAATTTAGTTATAACATAGTCTAAAGAAAAACTAAAACTGTAGTTATAACAAGCGATGTACCTTCATATGTCGCAGCCAGCTAGCTTAATCAGCTATCAAGCAGCTAGGCAAAGAATTGGCAAAAAACACATGGATCATTGACATTTAATTTTATTTGCCGAGCCTGCTCATTTTCTGGATATAATATATCTGTCGCAGCCGGATAGTATAATCCACCGTATTACATTACAGCTAGACGTTGTGAAAAGCAGGGCCGCTTTGTAAAACGGCGGTTTAACGATTAGCCGCATTGAATGCGGCGGATTTAAAACAGCCGGAATGTATTCGACGCCATATGTCATTCAAAACGGCTAGCCGTAATGTAATAAAGCGAGAGATTAGCCGCCTCTTTGACAATTTTTAGTTCCGATTCTTAACACACATGGCGCTGCCTCACATAACAACAACTATGGCGTTGAATACAGTAAGTGTGTTGCTAAATTGCTAAAGTGACTGCGAATTCTGGAGTTTGGAGGAATCGTACACAATATTATTGGGGTGGCTTACCACCGTTCACCTCTTGAGATGGCTCATGTGGGTGTTACTTGGAAACTATTTAGTTTCCACCGTCCACCTTGTTAAGACTAAATCAGACCGGGGCGCGGGGGGTCTACCGCCGAGCGAAAAATATCATAGCTTTGATGTTTCTCTCTTTTTTCTTTTCGCTTGAAATGATAGAGACAGCATTAGCAAAGCGATAGCCGATTTAGTTAGGCGGTAGAAGCGCGGGTAGGTTACATAGGATCCAGATCCGACTCGGAGCACCCCGACTCCACCTAGCCTTGTCGCTACTACCCCTAGAGTGTATTTAAAAAATGTGGGAGCCAGAAGCTTAAGGGAGGTCCTGCTCAGGGCTGACCGCAAAGCTTCTGGCGGGAGGCCACCCGGAGCCAAATCTTAATGATATACCCTTGTCTATATAAATGCACGATGTTTAGGTGTAGCGTCACCAATATCAAGTTTCATCAATATCAAGGCTATCAAGCTTTATCTGAGAGTTAAAATGTTGTAATAAAAATAGTAAGGAATATCGTAAGAGGTAGCATGTCAGCTTTTTCTGAAGAAATTAATTTTCATTGTATATTTTGTAAGTACCTATTGTCACCCTACAATTTAAGCAGTAATACAATGCGGCTTAACGTGGGCCGCCTTATTGAAGAACGTATCGCAATGACAATCCGGTTAATCGTTGAACCGCCGCATTACAAAACGGCCCTGCTTTTGAAAACAGTTAGCCATAATGTAATATGGCGAATTATACAATCCGGCTGCGACATATCCATTATGTCTGTCTGTCAGGCAAATAACGCACTATATCATAAAACTAATTTTTCACAGCCATCAAAATGTTTAAGAATCTTCCCACTGAAATAAAACTTCTGAATATCTACATTCAAAACAGAACAAAAAATGTCTCTTAATAAAGGCATTTTATGATTTAAAGGAGTTTTAACGACGGGAAAGATTGGTCATTTAAAATTATTTTAGTTTATAAACAACTAGAATAATGTTTGCTTACGAAAACATAATTACCTATAAGGATGTTAAATGTATAATACTTAATATTGCACGCCCGTTCAGGGTACACTGTTGTTACACGTTTTATATTTTAAGATCAATTTTTACACGGTGCAGCAATAAATAAATTCATCAAAACATTAAAATCGATTCATGATTCGCGAAATGATCGCTTAACACACATACAAAAACAAACATTCAGTAGATTTTTTCGTTTTCTATCATAAAACTCCAACTCATTGTTAATCTCCTTGAAGTGTCTCGTCAACCTGCCGTAGACTTGCCTTCCCACTCATGAGTCACGCCGCAGCTTACGTGTCACCCTGTGGAATTGCACGTTACTAATCAAAGTTCGGGGGTTGCGGTTGACGCACTGTACAAATATTCTTGGATAACCACTTCATTTAATGAGTAAGTGATGTTACGTTCTTTCTAACACTGAAAAATAGCTTGCCGGATGACGATTGCTTGATACGTCTTAGTTTAGTTATGTAGATTTTTCAAGTTTTCTACGGAAGCCGTTTCATCCTAGACCGAATCTTCGCTTACTATAAGGCCAGCTAGTGATCAAGCATTCACTTCTTACTGAAAAAAATATGATGTTTCACGGCAATAGATTTCCACTTGACCACCATCTTGCCTCATGTTAAGCTCGTGCTCTTTTATGGAGTTTACTTTCTTCGAGTTTTTAAGGTAAAAAAAGGTAATTTCTGAAAACTTTTTATTGTGTTGCAAACACATTTTTTTTTTCAAAATAAAACACTGATTAGCGCCTCAATTGTTAGCCATATTTCTGAGACTAAAATATTTCAATCAAAACTCTATAGCTTTAACGTTTCTTATTTTCAATGACAGAAGCTGCAGTCTAAAAAGTCGTAGGCGAAACAATGTTGTGTTACATGGTCGTATTCCATTGGAGCCGAAGGATTACGACGACATTCCAATATTTTGTGTTTACATTGTTTAATGCTAAAATGCAATACGATAGTTTGTGTAAGCATCTAAACTCACTTTAATAAAAAAAATACAATTGTATTTTCCCAAATCCCTGCCTGCAGTCCCCTATCCAATCAGCCCCGGATCTTCAAATTTTTTTAGGCGGGGAAAAATCTGAAAAATGCCGCCCCACCTATTTTTCTTTTATTTTTCTTTCTTTACTTTGGGGTCAATGCATCTACTCATGACTACTATGTAGGGACATATCGGGGTCGACACAATAAAATGATCACTACTAAACTGAAATGAGCCAAACATACGCACGGACTCGACTCAGCCAGTTCATTCCTTTCTGTTATTTTAGCTTGTGTTGTGTTCTATTGTGGATGTCGGTTAGATTGACCATTATCCAATATTTAAATTATCAACTGCCCATCAAAATGAAAAAAAATTGTTGATGAATGTTCTTATAGGCCCGCTGCTACCTGTTTTGTCGCCCGAGTGCAGTACAACTTCAATAGTTGTAAGACGCATTCGACCTTCGGGCTCTGGCATCACCATTGAAAGGAAATAATTTGATCGCCCCCTATAGAAGTCATCAGAGTTAGGACGAGTCTAAGATTATGAAGTCACCTGGCCACGATGGTATACCTAATGCTGCTAGTAAAAGGATGCCGATATAAAGCTTGGTGTGTCCGGCCGACTATTCTTCAAACCGGACATTTTCCCTCAACATGGAACACTTGCAAGGTAAATAGTACTACCAAAACCTGGCAAAGACCCTGGCTCTTTTTGCCGATGAAAGCGCGTACATACAGTCATACATACATACTCACGCAACCCACAGATTGCAGCTAACAGAGCTTCTCGAACACGGCAGCTTCTCGATTCACAGCCAGGATGGATCGACAGATGGCGCAGCGTTGTAAATGTTGTATCGTTGTAGGAAAAACGGCTGCACTACGAACAGGCATAAATATAATGCATCTTTACCACTACTACTGTAACTTCGAGAACAGGCCATCAGGTGGGAACGCACAGTCAAATGAGCGTCCACATCAACGCAGACTTGAGTATGCACTCTCAAACCCGTTACGAAGTCTAGCAAGCGAAGGCGAGTCGAGTATTGCTGGGGCTCCAAGCTGCTGCTAGGAATTAAACTGGGGATATACTAGACCTACATTCGTACGCGTGTTACCTATAGTGCGACCAGTAAAAAAAATAGACTTCAAGTAAAGTATAATATCTCCCTGAGGATGATTCCAGAAGCCAGCCGGTACTTATGAAATGCTGTGATCACCCAAGATTTAAACATCGAAACGGTTAGTCTGGCACGCGGTGTGCTTGACTACGCAGACTATGGGCCACATCCACACCGACAGAACATCCGCCACACCATTCATGCCATCCTGATGTACGTACCTAACGTGCTTTCCCTCGGGATTTCCTAGCCAAACAGGAAGAAAGAAAAGAGGAGATGACTCCGTAGGAAACTCAACCTAGTGAATATAGATCTCCCATGCATTGACGCAGCCTACGAGAACGTTACGGCACAAATACGAAAATAGTTTCGTTAAGAGCGCAAAAGTGCTGATACTCACTCGTGCCGTGCTATGTAGAAGCTTGCACCACATTATCCCCGGAGTGTATTCAGGAGTCTAGCTCCGGTAAAGAGGTTCGTCTCGAAACTGGTGCCTAGCCTCCCCCAAATTGAGACAAGAAGAATTCATGACGATAATTTTGGATCGGAAATTATGACGATGATTTGAAATAAGTACGTGATGAGTCGCTCAGTCGCTTTACCGGGGCGTGTGGCGTGACGCCCGTGTGCGTTGTACGCTTTGCACGGCGGGTTACGGTGGCCCTGCGGGTCTGCCGCATAACCAAATCTGCATTGACTTTGCTATTGCTATTTCTATAATTTCAAGCGAAAAGAAAAGAGAGAGCAAAGTCAAAGCTAAGACAGTTTCAGTTAGGCAGAAGGTTCAGTTCGGCTAGTCTACGGCTGGTCTAAGTTACGGCTGGTCTAGTCGGGAGAACGGCGGCTGCCGATCCGGAGACCCCGGGTTCAAACCCCACATGCACCACTGTATTTTCGAAGTCATGTGCGTATGCTAACTTAAAACGGTGAAGGAAAACATCGTAAGGAAACCGACATGTACCTAGAATCTTTCGATGTCATGTGTCATCCGCCAACTCGCACTGGGCCAGCGTGGTGGATTATGGCCTTAACTCTCTCCTTGCGAGAGAAAGCCCCGAGTCCCAGCAGTGGGAACGTTTAGTGGGCTGTTGATGATGATGAAGGTTCAGTTCAGTTCAGTTAGGTGGTCAGGTCAGTTAGGTGTAGTCAGTCAGCAATTTTTCCGCTGCAATGTACGGTTTCTGCAGGCGAGCGGGAGCGTATTTTGAACCATGCATGGCTACGCACCACGCGCCCCGCGTATAACGTGGTTCGTGTGCTGTACACTAGTAGACCTGGGTTCCATTCGAGTTGATATTATCACAGTAAAATTACAGTGAAAGTTATGTACTTGTGCCAGTATAATTTTTTCTGTGGTCAAATTTAAGTCAATGTTTTTGTTGTCATGTTTATAATCCAATTTTTTGTAACAACATAGGTACGAGATACAACTGCATGATGAAATGAAGCTATAGGCAATTACGGACGGATGAGATTCTAGACTAATCTGTGTTTAAAGTTTCACCCCGGTCCGTTCAGGCTTTCTGACGTGATTGTGACGTGATATCCAAAAAAGAATTAGTAAGATACGCTCGTCACCCTTGTCATCAGATGATTTATCTCTACATCCAGCATTTTTAATGGAAATATAGTCCTTACAACCAAGACACAGTACCTAATAGTATTTACACATTTTAATTTTTCGGCAGAATAACTGGTAAAGCTGTGGTACTTCCCAAGGCGGATTCATCAGGGAGTCCTACTACCACAAATAAAAGTTCCAAATTGTTCTTTCTGATTTTGTTTCCTCTGAAAAACTTTGCACACGAAGTCTTTCTAAATCAGGGTTCCCCGGTAAAATGTGAGTCCATTTCTTCGAACCCGCTCTGTTCCTGCTCACCTTGTTCCCGGAACACTCTACATCATTATTTGAACTTATTTCACGAAGATTTGTTGCATTGTTCCGTTGAAAAGCGACTGAGAAAGGATAAATCATTGCAAATTAGAGTCCGCCGTAATTTGGCACGGCAGGGCCGTTTCAAGTTCATTGACAATTTCAAGGAAGTTCAGTGTTCAGGGAAGGATGAGCTAATTTAGATTTTACATCTGAAATCTGACGAACATAGACGAGGAAAATGTTTTGGGATTCTTAGAATCGGTCATTTCATGACCAATGTATTACTTAAGATTATGGCATCGATGTCTGCATGCGGTATTTTACCTTAAAGTTGTCACCGTACATTTGTAAATCCCGTCAGTACCTATTTATTAATATAACGCACTAGATGTGCTCCGCGGTTTCACCCGCGTCTATTTGAGGAAAATCCATACTAAAATATCCATTGCTGGCCACTTTATTACGTTTTACGGAACCCTAAAAATACGTAAATAAGCAACAATGCATTGTTGTAGAACAAATTTGATTACTTCAAATGATACAAACTTCAAATGTAGACACGCGCCGTCACAGACTTCAACGACCAAAGAGAATTTAAATTCACGGAACTAAAGCTCTCGAAGAGAAATATTTTTCCCCGTTTTCTTTACATTCTTCACTCATACTCCGTACCTATTGATAGTAGCGTAATGTTAAATACCCTATAGCCTTCCTCGATAAATGGAGTATCCGACAAAAAAAAATCTTTCCTATCAGTCCAGTAGTTTCCGCGATCCTAGCGTTCAAACAAACAAACAAACTCTTCAGCTTTATAATATTAGTATAGATGAGGTACCTACGGTGGAGTGTTAGTTAAGGTTAGTTAATTAAAGGTAACAACCATTAATTGAGGATATTAAAAATACATAATGTATTAAATACAAAAAAATAAAAACCGACTTCAATTAAATTAAATTCAGACATAACATCTATCACTACATCGCGTCGTCTAGATAAATTAAAGTCAATTGTTTTGTTGATGTGTATAAAACTGCCACACTGACTTGATAAAATTTCAATGGGACCGCCTCTGAACTGTGATCTACCAAACAAAAAAATGATTCACAATAGGCGAAGCTATCATACATAGAAAAAATATAGTTAACATATGTACCAAAAAAACCACAACCAAATTGAAAACCTCCTCATTTTAAAGTCGGTTAAAGTACAGAGAGAAATAAGTACAGAAAGCTGAATCTCATTTCATGTTGAAGAAGAATACCTAGTGGTCGTTGTGTTTAATGGTGTATTTTTCACATTTAAAAAAAATTAAAACCACTAAATCATTCAAGTACCGAGTATATATTGTATTTAATACATTTCAATTGATCCGTGTCATTTTTTAGTTGCAAAATAATCCGTCGTTAACCTTTTGTACCTACATATCTTCTTCGGTGACAATCCGCTGTATTCTAAACATATTGACTCAGGCGTACGCGAGCCAAGAAACTGTGATTTTTTTTGATTCAAGTTAAATTGATGTTAAAATTTTGACGTTTGTAACATGAAACGAGTTGAAACGACCTCAAAGAAACAGGACATTGTTATACTATAGTTTTCCCTTAGAAGATATATGTATTAAAATGTCGGAAACGGCGACTGAGTAACAAACGCACATCGCCCCATTAAGCCGAAAAATTAAAAACTTTAACGACGTGTCGC
Organism: Ectropis crepuscularia; assembly: GCA_963693475.1. NCBI lineage: Eukaryota > Metazoa > Arthropoda > Insecta > Lepidoptera > Geometridae > Ectropis > Ectropis crepuscularia. Next base: position 2,021,211 of record OY856355.1, read on the forward strand.
GGAAAATTATGAATTATGCGTCCAAGAATGATATGAATTATCCGGGTCATCTTACAGTTCCCCGTAATCCTATTCTAGGCCCATGCGGCCCAACCTACCTGCCGCTTTGATGTACAAACGTTAAAAGTAGTTCAATAATAACAGCGAAAAATACAATAAAATGTTCCGTTTTGAAACCAGGATGTCTGACTCATAGGAATCAGGGCCGCGAATCTGAACACATAAAATTATGTCACTTCTTTTCATAGATGAGGAATCGCAGACGACAGGCGCGTCAGCCGAAATACCTACAACAGCGAGCGGTGGACGCAACGAGGAATTATATACGAATATTGGCTTCATTATAAACCACCAGAACTATATGAAACAAAATTAAATTGTTCGATGAAAATCCTAAATCAGTCTCGCGTTTTGACGCGTCATTTTGGTGCTGAATTAAATAGGTGATGATACATTTATTTCCGAATATAAGAACAATTTTAAATGAACTCTAGCCATCTGTTACATAGAAGAAAAATTATTTTGGCAGCGTTCAAGTTCATGGGATGTCTTAGATATACATACACTCAAACATAGGCACATGGATCTAATCCATCCGACAAAAAAGCAGCAGAGACGAAAAAATTCTCCAAAATTGGTTCACATACGGTGAAGAAATTAATGTACAACATATGGATTCATACTTATAGAAATACAAAGAAACTTTGGTGTGATTTTTTTTTCTTTTTCAGTTAAAGTGTCGTTTCGTCTGTCGGTTTAATGTCGTCTAAAAGTGAAGACAATTTTTTCTACATTAGGGTTTTTAATGAGCTTCTTTTAATTGGTTCATAGAAAAGAGACAGATATGTGAAGAATATTGTACAGGGCATACTAGTATTTGGATTGCCATCGAATCCATCTACAAAATAAAGTAATGGTTTACGTGTGGACGAAGCGAGCGGGCCGACGTGGTCGACCGTGTCGTCACGCGTCACGCCGCGGCGACAACGCGATAGGCTGTCCTGTAGCTGCAATGTAAACAAATGAGTGTATATCGAAATCGCTCGTCGGGAAGTGGTCGGACTTGGCGGGCGTCGAGTGACGTCACGGAGCCACCGCTGGCACGCACCCGCCAGTTTCAGTGGCAAGATCGCGAGCGCAGGACCGCCCTCCGCACCGGCCGCCCGACCGCAAGTGACACTTCAACGTTTGGAAACGCGCGCGCCGAATTTTGAATTTAGAATTCGATATTCAAATTGTACTTTGATATAAAAACTAAAAGTGCATTAAATAGTGTTGTGTCGGTGGTTTGAATCGATTGTGACTCGGATACTGGCCGTTTGTTTTGGTTAGTGTCCCCTTACTCGGAGACACGAGGAGGATTGCGACGGAGCCGTGGTAATGATAATGATGCTATAGTTTTTTTGTTGTCTCCCCTTACTCTGCATGTCCTATGGTACTCGATACTTTTAATACGAAAAACACGTTTTAGTAGAGACTGCATGGTCAACTGCCATAAAAAGCGAGATTACATGTAATGTTCAAATTGATACTAAAAATTTTCCTCATTGAGAAAATTACTTTTCAATTATGTTGTAGCGAAAGATCAACGATAATTTAGTCAACTCTCTATTTTTATGTATAAAAATGACCTCATTCTGATTCATAAGCTCGAATGGTGAATTATTGATTACTTTCATAAAAAACGGTGTAGAAGCAGTGGGTCGATACGGGTTAAAGTTTTTAAATATTTAATTTATAAGTTGCCCGAGTGGTGGTGGTAACCCGCGCAGGTGTGTTGCTGACTATCAGGCGCAAGTGTTGCTCGTCCCACCACTTTCTATTTAGATATGAATAAATAAATGAAATAGCATTGGTTTGTTTCACTAAAACTCGAGAATGGCTGTACGAATTTGACCAATTATGGTTAATTTTGGATTTTTGTAAAAGTACAAAGAAGGTCTCAAAAATTTCAAGAAAAGTAAATAAAATTAAAACAAAATTGTTCGCATTTGTCGAACAAGAAAATACTTTTGTTAGCGGTTCTAAATTCGCTGCGCCAGTTAGAGTTTTTTTTAATCTATCAGTAAACAATATTTACCAAAACTTAAGCGGACATAAATTAGGTTAGAAAACAAAAAAAAAACAGCTCAGGAACCTTTTATTCTAAGTCATTTAATACGTATATTTTACTATGTATGTAACAGGGACCTTGTGAAATCTTAGTAACAGCTAATTTTTGTTGCGTATAAATATTTTATTGGTTTTCCGGTCCGTCTTCATGACAGAGATATATCTGCGTCATGGACTCGTTGCACCGGTATTGTTTATCTCGAATTTGAATCTATATGCAATTCTAACTTTATGACAGACGGGAACATTGGCTAGCGTTACACTGCCGTACTCTCAAAACTCGCTCAAGGCTAACGCGAGCCAAAGACTGTCAAATTTTTGAGTGAGTTCAATGCTTTCTAGTCGTACTAATATCTTAAAAAAATATAATTTTGATGCTTGTTGCTCAGTCAAGTCGGAACGCTTGAATCGATTGGGTTGGTTTGGGAATAAAGACTAGTCAGGAACGCACGTAGACTACTTTTTATCTCAGAAAATTTAAGCGAGTGGGATCTACGGGGATAAAACTGCGGAGCACTGCTTTTAGTTCACATATTGGTGACGTTTATGACGTGAAATGAACGTGACGAATAAAACTGAGCTCACATTTTGTATTATGCCGCTTAGTATAATCCATAGTCAAAAGTAAAAAATACTTTTTCTTCATCATTTTTATCAAGATATCTACGGCAGTTGTCATCAGATTGCCTCTACTGCAGAACTACTAATTGATAAGTGAACTGCGAACTTTGGGGTTTCAAGTTACGGCTGGTCTAGTTGGGAGAACGGCGACAGCCGACCCGGAGCCCCCAGGTTCAAATCCCAGGCGTACCACTGTATTTTCAACATCATGTACTTACGTTATGCCGCTAACTTAAAACGGTGAAAGAAAACATCGTGAGCAAACCGACATGTACTTAGAATCTTTCGGGGTCATGTGTCATCCATCAACCCGCACTGGGATAGCGTGGTGGGTTATGGCCTTGACTATCTCTTTGTAAGAGAAGGCCCCGAGTCCCAGCAGTGGGAACCTTTAGTGGTCTGCGTAGGAACTTTGGGCTTAATATTTTCCATTCTAAGCTTTGGGCCATCGCAGAAGGCGCATGGTCCTACTAACCTAACCTAAACATACTAACGACTTGCGTAAATATGCAGAGAATATTTGAAAGCATTCCATGTATGTACTTTGCCATGCAGTCAAGTTTACCGATATAATGGGACTAATTCTGAAGGTATATTCTACACTTCAAACGAAGATTTCGGTGAAGCTTAGCGACTTTTGCAGCGTTAGCGTAAACAATTGTTTAGACGAAACAAATATATCATTAATCTATTCGTATAAAAAAATTATTCATATTATATCATAGGGACTGCCGATAGAAGTAATTCAGAATGTGATAGCTTAATTTGCAAACTACGCAGGTGAAACCGGAGAGCGTGGCCATGAGGATGGCCATCTAGAGATGCGTCAGCATCTATGCATATCTAGATGCCCAATGACCATGGTCCCGAGTTTACCCGAAGATTTCTTATCATACCCGAGCGTGACGGTAGAATTCAATTCACAGCCCACGAAAAATCAGTCTGTGGCGCGCTAAAAGAAGTTTTAACTTCAACAAAATACCATCAATCTACCGTGATGCAGATATAAATTAAAAAAGTTATACATATACTAGCAACATCCCGCGATTTCAACCGCATAGTTCCCAATCCCGTAATTTTCCCGGAATAAACATAGCATCTGTGTTATTCTAGACCCGTATCTATCTATGAACCACATTTCATCCAAATCAGTTCAGTAGTTTTGCGAAAGAATAGCAAACATACATCCATATATTCTTACAAACTTTCGCGTTTTTAATATAAGTCTAATAAATTAAATAAGAAATCTTTCAGCCCCGTTCCTATGATAAAAAGTAGCCTATGCGATATTCCAGACTGTAATATGTGTCTCAAATGTCGACCCGATTTGTTCCGACGTTGCGACGTGATTGAGCTACAAACATCTAAAAATTGACATTTACAATATTATTAGGATAAGTAATAAATGTATAGTTGTCGTGGAAGTATCTCGCGAGCGTCCGAGGCACCGTCAGCGCCCGTCCAAGGACGGCCACTGGGAAATGACAGTTTACGAAAATAGCTCTCGTACTATCGGTAGCAATTCGCTAGATTTTCACGGTTTGCTTGATTTCCTTTGAAATATTCAGAGACATCCGTAGCCATTTCAACAATTGTGCTGTAGCTGTGAACAGAGCTTTTTTGGTCTCTTCTTTTAGGTACGCTAATTAATTCTCCTTCTTTCTTAATTAATTAATTCGCAGAGGTTACAACAATTGTTTTATTTTTTTAAAGTTTTAGGGTTACTTTTCGACGTTTTTGACATACATAACCTTACCTAACCTTGTAGTTACTTGTCCCCACATAAAAAAATCTTGGCTGTAAACATTATCACGTCCATAAAGCCTCATGCAGCCATATGCAAATTCATATGGCTTTTGCCATAAAACGTTACGGTAAAAATATCGATTAATAATAATTTAATTTTCTCCGAATGAACAAAAATCGATGTGCATTTTTTTTTTTTTTTAAATAAAGAGTGACGAGACGAGCAGGACATGTGCCTGATGGTAAGCAACATGCCTGTCACATAACAGCACAGTGACACGCAGCTATTGTAACATGAAGAGCCAAAATCATTACCTAGCACCGCACTGCGCTCGTCACCCAGAGATCAAAGTTGTTATATCTCTAAGCCCTGTAATTTCTCTGGAAACATTGCCCTTCAAACCGGAACACAGTAATGTTTGCACATTACTGCTTGGCGGTAGAATAATTGACAAAGGTGTGGTACTTCCCCAGGCGGACTCTGCTAAGAGTCCTAACACTACAAATTTTAAATTTCATAAGGAGCTATGGCTATGACTACGTCGCGTCGTCCAGATAAATGAAAGCAAATTATAGTTATTTGTTGTTATTTCAAAAAGCAACGATTTCGATAAAAAATAAATTAAATTAAATTTAAATAACATTTATATGCGTGGTCCCATATAAATGTTATAGAATAATATTTGAAATATTTTCTACCAAACAAAAAAAACATCAAAATCGATTAACAATTACTTAGCGAACTTATTGCGTAACAGTATACGTACGAGAAAAAACTTACAACCGAATTGAGTAGGTACTTTCTCCTTTTTTGAAGCCACTTAAAAAGAAGACAGGTATGTTTCAGGTCAGAACTTATGAATGTGTAAAGTTCAATGTGTAATAACTCTATCTACCTACTCCTAATTTGTGCTGCCGTTTTCATATTGTTCCTAAATTCATATCTCCTTTTGCATTCTACGTTTGCCTGTAAGAGATCGCTCTTAGGGATAAGGTCACCAACTGCTACTTTGATTAAGGGGTTTACTGTTTTGTTAAACTTAAATAAAAAAGAGTTTTGTAACTTCCAACCTTTTTTATATAGTACTCGTAAATAGTGACGAGACGAGCAGATTCTGGTACCTGATGGTAAGCAACACGCCTGCTCATACATAATAGCACAGTGACACGCAGCTATTGGACCATGTAGAGTCCAAATCACTAACCCTATCACTGCGTCACCCAGATACATAATATATATAAGATGTTTTGTCTCTATGCTCTGTAATTTCACGGGTAAACTACATACAGTAAAGAATTTATTTGTAAAAAATACACAAAAAAAAACTGTGAAAATCAAACGTGAAAGATTGCAGCAGCCTCAGAAACACTAACATTAAACGGCACTATCTTGCAGCGAACGTCTTTTTCCGGCACCGCCAATTCGCCATTTGGTTTCACAAAAAAGAACACTTCGCCATGGAATAAACATACGCCGGGATCAAAGAAAAGCCGTTATAAAGTTGGTTTGTTTTAGATTTAATGGTCGTTGGCTGAAGACGCGCCGAGTGATTTAGTTTCGAGCGTTTACTATTGAAAATTAATCCCTTTCTGTGAAAAAATCGTCGCGGGTCTGACCACATTTTGTTAGTGCGGAATCGGTTCGGCCCTTGGCCCGCCTTACCAAAACGGTATGGCTTGCAATAGCTTTCTCTTTCATTTCAAACAAAAATAGACAGAGAGAGCAAGATTTAAGACCAAGGTCAAGGTCGGCAGTAAAAACCCCGATCGGAAAATTTTCTTATCCATGCAGTACTTTCGAAACCAATGTTATTTCAGCGAATGAACATTTCGCTGGTTTGGGAGAACAGTGACGGAACTAAAAGTTATAAAATATCTAATAACTAAAAATATGGTAAAGAATGGCATTTTATTTTTGATTTTAAATCAAGCAGATTTAAATTGAGGCGTGTAGAGCATTTTTTGAGATAGGAAAAAACAAATGATCTCAGGACACTGTTATTATTACTGACGCTTATGTACGTATGTATGTATGTACTTAAATTGTGTTTTAAATTTTGTCAACGCTCTCGGAGTGCCACTGTTTTTTGACTTACCAAGATTTAAAGAGATTCTTTCTCTTCCTCCCTTGCTGTTGTAAAACAGCACAGTTAGTTCAATTTAACAGAATTTGAATTATGTCAAAGTCAAAAAGTTACGGCTGGTTAGTTGGGAGAACGGTGACTGGCGATGTCCCACGGTTAAAATCCCGTGCGTACCACTGTCTTTTTGAAGTCATGAGCGTAATACAGCTAATTTAAAATAGATGAACTGACATAAAGGTCATTCGTTATCCTTCGAGGTCCCGCACTGGCCCAGCGTGGTGGATTCTGCCTTTAACTCTCTTTGCGATTTCTCCTTGCGAGATAAGATCCCGAGTCCCAGCCGTGGGAACATTTAGTGGGCTGCTTACCTGCTTATGCCATGAATTTTGTAAATATTCTGGAAAACCAGCGTTTTATGATTTAACGATTTAGAATAATACCACCGCACACTTTCTTTGTGCAGACATGATAAGGTTACGATTTTGCTCGAGTTGATTTCGTTTGTATAAGTGTGGTTTGTGTCTCCTCCGATAAGATCACAAGTATTACGGTCGCTCGGTAGGGGCTTATCTGAATGATCGATTTGCCTCGGAAACTACGCCTACTAGATTTAAATATTGAATGAAAAATGGGAACATGCCTTTGAACTGGCAAGTACAGCATATATAAAAATGTATGGTTGTTCTGACTGAGTTAATAATATGGTAAATAACCTTCCGACCTTTGTGTACGTCTGACATTCGAATTTGTAGCAAAGTCAAATTTATAATTCTTTTTTTTTACTGTTATAGGTTTACAGTTGACCGCTATCTCACCTGTTGTTAAGCAACGATACGGTTTACGTTGGATCGTGTTTACCTAAAATAAAGCGATTCACTTTCGATCTGAAGACACCAAGATTGTTACCATCGGGATAAACCCGCCCAGTCAACGCAGTCCACAGCCTAGATGTGTTATTATACTATAGAGTCAAACCTCTTCGTTCGTCATATTTTAGATCGACAATTCTTAGAAATAAATAATTCCTCAGTCTAATTTATAATTTAAATTATTAGACGCCTTTTCATTCCTCGTGACCTTCGAACCGGAAAATTGTAATGCTTGACGCTAGAATAAGATACAAATTTAAAACTACCTTTACACTCAAACTACCCTTTTTGAAGTCGGTTAAAACTGACATTTTCATAACGAATATTGTAAATCGTATCAATAAAAATTGTTTTCGAATATTTTTCTCCATTATTCGTCTACCGAAATGATCTGCCAAAACCTCGTGTAATCCTCAAATCACTCTATTTCAGCTCGTGCAGCTTGCGCCAATAAATATCAACAAACGGCTAATGGCCGGTATTATGAACGGCTCCGGATCGGGACGGACCTAGGATGACATTTACGGGGGCAATATGTTGTGATTATCATGAGCGTTTTCATTATTCATAATTATTTATGAGTCCGCAAAATATATATTACATGTAATACATAGCTCATAGATAAACAAACGTTCTCTAATTTTCACCTGGTAAGCCAAAAAAATAAAACATATTGGAGCGAATAAGTTCCTTTCGGCAGGTTTGGAGGAGGTAGGGATTTTCCACGTAACCGAACTGAAAAAAAAATGTGGGACTAAATCCGTAAGAAAATGACTAAATCCGGAAGTGACGCGTAAATTAAACTGCCCGTGACCAGTGTTGCTAACTTTATTTTTCAGATGAGCGTAAGATAAATTATAAAATTAAGCATTTTTTTAGCAAATTGGGATGACGACAGGGTAAAAATATACCGTTCTAATTAGTATGGAATATGGAATTAATTTTACTAAATTATAGATTTTGGAAAAACATGGGACACGTATTTCATAAAAAAATAATAAAGATACAGATCATCAAACTTCCGGAGAGGGGGGGTTGTGACGTAACACTATAGTAAATATCGTACCACATCGTGACGTGACTCGAAACTTCTAAGCACTGTGTATCTTCGTCGTTTATTTTGTTTGAGAAACATAAGAAAAAATACGTATACAATATTTTTTAAATACCTAACTGACGGACTAGTCCTTTTTTTGTCGTCTCGCCTTTTGTATTCTATATTATCCGAAGGAACTTCTACCTGGTGACCATCCCATGACACCACATATTTTTTAAATTAGTAGTTACAACCAACCCCCAAGGGGGTAACCGCCCAGAGCTATGTCACCTTAGTTGCGTCCACCCTGTGCATTGGTGTATTTTTCTTCATCTGTCATTGATTGGCTAAATATAGCCACTGGAGTGTCTACTAGTATTTCCAGAAATCAGCTTGCACATCTACTGTGAGAATTACGTAAGCTTACGTGCAATAAGATAACAATTTTAAGATGTTCACTTTAATGCCAAATGACTTTTTTTGTAGAATTTTAGGTTTGCGCTTGACCGCCATCTCACCTGATATTTTGCGACGACGCGGTCTTCGATGGAGCGTGCTTAGCTCGAAGAAACTGATTAACTCCCGACTTGAAACCACCAAGAGTCAGTCACTCAGGCAACGTATTCCACAGCCTAGACGTTCTTATCACAAAAATGGGGACAAACCTCCAAACATTCGGGTCCTTGGAACGTCTACTAACCGATGACACTTTTTTGAGCTATGAACAGTTCGATAGAAAAAATATCAAGGAATTAGATCAAATATTTAATTAGATAAACGGTTAATTCACGTGTGATATGGTCGGTTAGTCCGACTCGAGTACCCGCAGTGCCAAACGGGCAGCAATCACGCGCGCGCACTCTCCTTGAAAAAGGCCGCCGGACACAGCGTCCACTCGAGTCGGATTAACTGACCAAATCACACGTGAGTTACCCGTTTACCTAATTAAATATGTGTAACAACCACGTTTATTTTAATACTACAATCAGATCAAGTAGATCAGTTGCATACTCTCCGAAATGTATCCGAAAAAACTCGAAAATATAATATAGTTTATTATATATACTATAAGCTTTGCTTCGTTTTTTAGGTCTATATGGTGAGCTGAGAGGAATTTCCACTAATACTATAAATGACAATGTTTGGATGTTTGTTGCTCAATCACGTCGTAACGTTTGAACATTTGACTACGGTGGGCACGTCGTAACGTTTGAAAATTTGACTACGGTGGGCAAACTGTGTCGGGCATGGAGGCGGTAAATGCATTTGCTAGTCATTTTAGCGCAGCATTTTTGCCATGTGGTGCTTCTTTGTCCACGACTTCTAAACAATTGATATCCGATACACAGAGTTCCTCATTACGTGTAGCATTGGATTCTGTTGATCCGATCGATGTGTCCGTGGCTATTAGACGACTAAAAGTGCATTCCTCCGCTGGGCCTGATGGTATACCGCCGTTTTTATTGAGGGATTGCATTTCGTCTCTAATGGCACCACTACTCCACATATTTAATTTGTCAATTTCTAGTGCTACATATCCGACCGCATGGAAGACTTCGAGAGTCACACCAATACCCAAGGGGAACTCTGGACCTAAAGTGGAGAACTATCGACCTATAGCTGTTCTTTCGGCACCCGGCAAAGTATTTGAGTCGATACTGAATCGCCATATCACCCGGCAGGTCCAAACGCGGCTGAGTGAGTGTCAGCACGGTTTTAGGGCTGGCAAGTCTACTGCGACTAATCAAATTAACTTTGTAGACTATGCGGTCAGTGAGATGGATCACAGAAGGCAGGTGGACGCTGCATACTTTGATTTTAAAAAGGCCTTCGATCGAGTTGAGAATTGTATCCTCTTGCAGAAGTTTGCATCCATCGGATTCACTCCTAAACTTCTACAGCTGTTTCAGAGTTATTTTACGGAACGTGCGCAGTACGTTCAGATGCTTGGGTTCAGATCGACTCTGTACAAAACCAGTTCCGGCGTGAGTCAAGGCAGTACGCTGGGGCCCACTCAGTTTGTCATCATGATAAACGACTTGCCGGAGGTCGTGAGAACCGCTAAATGCCTTATGTTTGCAGACGATGTGAAGTTGTACTTGGGCGTAAGTAGTGCTGAGGACTGTGACGCGTTGCAAAGAGATATTAATAGTGTGGTGAAATGGGGAAAGGATAATTGCTTGGATTTAAATGAATCCAAGTGTAATGTTATCACCTTTTCTCGATCACGGAGCCCCATCCACTATGATTATCATATGAGTGGTGACAGCTTGCAGCGCGTCGTAGAAATACGTGACTTAGGCGTGACCCTGACGTGGAGCTGACCTTCAATCGGCATATCGAAAACATTTGTGCGAGAGCATTTAAATCTCTGGGCTTCGTCATGAGGCAGACTGCGAGATTTCATGATAGAAATGCTATCGTAACATTGTTCTTCTCATTCGTCCGTAGCCAACTGGAGTATAATGCCATAGTCTGGGATCCGCACGAAGTGAGTTACAGTCTGATGCTGGAGCGAGTACAACGGAAGTTTGCTCGTTACCTTTATAGGAAACTCTACGGATATTACCCTTTTTTGTACCCGTCTCTATTTGTCGCCTATATGGTGGGCATCGATACGCTAGAGCTTAGGCGGAAGTGTGCGTTAATGATGCACTACTACCGGCTATTGAATGGCCAGATTGACAACCCTGAAGCGCTGGCTTGCTGCTCGCTGGCGGTGCCGGCCCGCCTGCGCCCGACACGCGCCTGCGCGGTGCGCCCGCTGTTCCAGGCTGCGCGCGCGCACCGACACCGCCCTGTACGCGCCCACAGCCCGAGCACTCAATCTACTCAACGCTCTGCTTGCTCATAAGCCAGAACTGGATATATTTGCCGACAAATACCATTGTGCATTACGCATTTGTATTAGTTACTTTAGTGATCAATTATGAAATTAGTGTCCTGAGTAAAACTATGTATATTTGTGGAAAGTTATATGTGTGTGTTGTAAATAGTTTTATGTGTAGCGCTTTGAATTATTTAATAATATTATTTTTTGTAATGTATTATATTATTAGCATGAGTTTGTCAATTGATTGTTGTGTTTTGGCTGTATGTGCGTGTTGGCTATGCTGTAAGCACATCTCAGCAATTGAAATAAATAAATAAATAACAGATCGGGCTGAAATTTGGTGCATATATAGATTAAAATATGGAAGAACACATAGACTTTATTCCGGAAAAATAACGGGAACGACGGGAACGGGAACTATGCGGGTAACACCGCGGGGCGCTGCTAGTATAATATAAGTTACCTAATAGTAAAATGTGCTTATGTTATAAAATACGATAATATAATATAAAATACGATTTCGGTTAAAACCCTGCTGCGTCTGTAGGTTATTTTATAATAATTTTTAATATAATTATTTAATAATTAACGTGTGAAATCGAAGAATTACCAGTAATATATTTTAATATCGACAAGGGCTAGGTAGACGGTACGGTACTTACTTGCATTCATTATTGGAATATGCATTTTCTATTATTTACCTAATTAACTAGTTATCATGCGAGAGATATATAGGTCAACACATCACTAGGGTCATATACTTGATGGTACCGTTTAACTTTTAAAAACCCACGGTACCACCGGGGGTATGGCCAGGGGTACCGTGGGTCTGAAATGGTTATTATCGCAGCATGTCAAGCTGTGAAGCGCGCGAGTTCCGATCGGAGTGTGTAGCAACTCGACGCTCCTTTGATCTCACAACTGGAGTAACGACACACACTGCTGTATGCGGTACAGTTGGCAAAAAAAGAAGAAAGGCATCGCCACAATCGAAATTCTTTTCATAATTGCTACTATTGTCTTAATTGCCGCTAACTTAAAACGGTGAAGGAAAACATCGTGAGGAAACCGACATGTACCTAGAATCTTTCGAAGTCATGTGTTATCCACCAACCCGCACTGGGCGAGCGTGGTGGATTATGGCCTTAACTCTCTCCATGCGAGAGAAGGCCCCCGAGTCCCAGCAGTGGGAACGTTTAGTGGGCTGTTGATGATGACTATTATTGTCTTATAATACACACAATGTAATACGAAATACTCAAAGGTGCAGACGGAAATCGAACTTACAACCTCAAGAATGAGAAACGTTCCAGCCACTAAGCTACCACGGTTTTTTTTCACAATAAAATTGTTAATCTTGTTCAAAATTATGTGTAAAACGCGAACGAATACAACAAAAACATGTGACTAAAATAGATCAATAATTATTAGAAGGTATCTTGATATGAGTGTGTTTGGTCGAAAGGTTTCGTTTCTATGGTTATTGACTTACTACGCTGTGACGTCATCACGGATCTACGAACTACAAGATAACAGTTGTGACGTCATCATAAAGATTACTACCACATAAGATAACTATAGACTAGCCTAGTGGCTCAGGTAGTAATAAGTCTGCCTGCGAAGACGTAGGTCGTAGGTTCGATTCTGCATATTTCTGTGAAAAATACAAAATTAACATTTGTTTTGTGTCAGGGGGGTTCTATGTAGGTATAATATGTATGTGTTGACAATAGGGTACAATCCTAAAACAAAATAATAAGTCCGCCAATTAGATTGGTAAAAAATATAGTAAACGTATTTATTATTTTGTTTCACAACCAAAAAATGACAAAGATACAGTGCTTAGAAGTTTCGAGTGACGTCACTCGTGGGTACGATTTCCACCCACAACTGAAGTCGCGACCCCCACTCTCGATGATTCATGTAATCATAATGATAATTTTCCTCTTCTTCTGCTAATCCAAGAAATATGTAAAAAATATATAAGATTTGAAATGACAAAAGTCACGGACCCCGGAGTCTGTGGAGTGGCAAAGTTAAATAAAAAAAAAAAGCTCTCGATGATTGATGATCTATATCTTTGTCGATTTTTAATATTTTGAAAAATCAAAAAATACTTGTCCCATATTTTTCCATGATCTAGGCTGAACGACTAATTAGAATGGTGTATTTTTTACCCAGTCCGATACCCTGTTATAAAAGTGTTACATAATTTATCAGCTACCTGGCTTCTTAAACAAGCTTTGCTTTTTTTTTAAAAAAAAAGGGCAGAGCCTTTATTAACAAAACTAAAATACAATGAGAACTACACTACGCTACATACCTAACAACTACTTACACTAAGCACACCTGAATTATCCATAGACCAATGAAGGTCTACAGATAATCAAGATGTTCAAGCCCACTACCAATCGGAAGCGTACCCAGCATGCTGGCGGCATTACCACGCTGAATGGCAATGCTTATGCGTTGGGCCAAATAAACGCCAGCATTTTGGTCACGCGTCGCATCGACCAAGCGTTCGGAAAGGCTTTTGAAGATGAGGTGAGCTCCCGGCCCCCACGGACCCAATGTCTCAACCCCAAAGGGCTCAAATATGTAACCTCTTCCGAGGGTTGCATATTTGCGCCGTTTGAGTCGCTCAGCTTTGCTTAGTTTGAGGCTAGATGGTGATGTGTGTGAAATGCTCGCAAATATTTAATTTTTATTTATTTACATGTTATAAACCTAGATACCCTGGTGGTCTAGTGATAAGAACGTCTCACTCGCAAACATGAGGTCGTGTGTTCGAATTCCAGCTGCACCTTTTGTAACGTCAAAGAAACTCAAAGAGTTAGAACTTTAAGCTTTTAGGCGCTGCGACGTAGTCATTTTTAGTGTTCAGTTACCGACATAGAACACTTTTACACCCATAAAATATATTTTGCGTGATTTTTGAGTGATTTCATACTGGTATTATAACAAATTTTCATCAGTAGCTTGTATTCTTAGATAAAGAATAAGTAAATAGATCAGCGTTTTCCGCACGGTTCCTTTGTACCAATCGTAAGCAGATGAGGTGTATGCAAAGACAATATACCCAGGGTATTTAATCTGTGGGTGTATGCTACCTATGACGACATAGTGATGTGCCGCGACAAAAGTATGACACTTCCACAAGAGCGACATGACAAGAGCGATCAGACCCGCGCTTCTACCGCCTAACTGAATCGGCTATCGCTTTGCTAATGCTGTCTCTATCATTTCAAGCGAAAAGAAAAGAGAGAGAAACATCAAAGCGATGACATTTTTCGTTCGGCGGTAGAGCCCCGGTGCTTTCGGTGTAAAGCGTTTGTTCTAACTCTATATGTTAGTACCTATAAATATGTAAACTCTTTGCTTGTACACAAGTGTCTATGTTTGCGCTCTAATGCCCAACTTACACGAGGCTAGTTTTTCAAGCTGGGATAGCAAGCTAGTGTTAGCAAGCTAGCAAGCTAGTACTCCTAGCTTCGTGTAGACAAAGCTACGCAACGCTAGTTTTGTATACACGAAGCTAGAAGTATTAGCTTGCTGGCTTATTAGCTAGTGTAGCTCGGGCATAACTGTTTCGGTGATTTTAAACATTTTGTACCAGTAAGTACACACGGCTACTACAGTCTTCCATTCAGCCTCTCCGTATTCGAGTAAAGATTGTTTTTGCTCATTTCTGGCCATGTTTACGTTACTGCAGCAATAATTCCTGTTTGTTTAGCAGACTGTGTATAAAAGCGAGTTGTAAAGCTCTTTATACTATCAAACCAAGTTATCTTTGAATATGTGGATCAATGATGAAAGCTATTTGGTTCAGATTCCTACCAATTTTACTATGGAAATTCGATGTTGGCGCTGTTATACTGCTTTGTAGATTTGGTGGTCAGTAGTCTCGATGGGTAATGGGTTCAGTACACCATGGGTCTGATGAAACTGGGTTTGTTTGTGTGTTGAAATACGCAAATGTTCTATTTTTGTATGTTTTAGGGGCTATAGTGCATTATCGCATATTTTCTTTCCAAACTACTTATCTTATTAAGTTGTTTTAGTCTATCAGTGTTGTTTACTACACTAGCATTGAAGTAGATACTCAGCAGTGCGTTTAATCCAGGTGTAAGGGTCTTTTAAATATTAAAATACTCGTCTAAACAAAGCGCTTTACGAACGAAAAGTTGTGGACAAAAATAGTACTCAATTACGCCAAAGATGGCGGTAATGGCATTTTGTTAGCGACATTTCGAAAGAATGTATGTAACTTAAGGTCAGTAACTTTTTTTACACATTATTTCTCCTGTTTATCACTCCACTCATCATTGTGTCGACTATGCAAATGTTATTAGTTATGTATGCTAGGTGTTTCTATTTGTCACAAAATTTATGTATTTATGTGTCCATGGCAAAGTAGCTCCCGAACAGATGAACCCATTGTTTTTTTTTTTTATTGAATTAGTCGAGAGACTTCTTAATTATGTATCATCAAAATCGGTTCGGCTGCTTCATAGTTATCAACTCTTCTTTTGTTAGCTTCTGTAGCAATCTAAAAAGCATAATGCAAACATACGTGTAACCAAAAATTTTAAAAATTTAATTTTTTTTTTTATTGTTTTTTCTCGATTCGATCGTTCACCAAATTTCAAATTGAAATTACTGAGTTGCTGAAAATGGTGCCAGAGCTGAGGAGAATAACACAGAAACAAATGGTATGTTTGGTCAATTAGCACAGCAGTGTAACATCAACAAGCCATCAGCGGCCGCGGGCGGCGGGATCGACAATCGACAGGCAAACTGACATGGCGCCACCAGATGTTGTGTCGGGCCATCTTGGTAGTAGCTGTTATACACGACCTTACTTCCAATTCCAATTGATTGCAATCCTACTAAAATTATAAATGCGAATGTTTGGATGATTATGTGTTCAGGACGTCTACTATCTTTCTACGAAAAACGTAATTTAGAAATAAACACCCGACTACTCCGGTTCTACTTCGTTTCGTCCGATCGAACATTGTTTGACGTTTAAATGTTCTAAGCCTACTCTAATTAGCTAGAACATTTTTTTAAACGGACGAAACGACGGACCGAAGTAGAACTAGTATAGGAAAGTCGTGAGTTTATTTCGAAATCACGTTTTTTCGTAGAAAGAGAGTAGACGTCCTGATGTATGGATGTTTGTTGCTCAATCACATCGGAACATCTGGACTTTTAGGCTTGAAATTTAAATCACATAACATAACAACAACACATAGTCGATATTTTATCCCGGGAAAATGGATGTGTGGTAAAATTAGTGGCAATCACGTTAGTGGTTTTAATTTTCTTTATTTAATGTGTATTTTTATTAGTTTTGTGTTAACGGTATCCATATTATTTGACTTGAAGAGGTATAGCCCTACAAGAGGTGTCGCGTCATTTTGACATTTAATTCGATTGGGAATATATGTGGCTGAAAAACGTTTCAGGGGTCAGCTAATCGCAGATATTAAAGTAGATGTGTCATAAATGTGTTGTTTCAAATAATATGTTGTCCAAAATGTTCTACCCTAGCTGGCGTAGGTATAAATATTTACAATGAATTGTTATGTAATGTCTTTTAACGAGCCATTCTGGTATATAAAATGATTTTCATGAAATGTAGTATGCCTAGGTTACATTTTTAGAAAACGTCGTTTTCCCCGAGTTTTCAAGTAGGTAATGACAAACTGAGTAAAACTCGGTCATCCGGGTGCTGTAGATATCATTACTCGTATCTTGTCATTAATCAATGTTTTAAATATAATAAATAGATGTATAATAGTGGTAGGGTTCTTTGCATAGTCCGCCTGGGGTAGTACCACACCTTTGCCAGTTATTCTGCCGCCAAGCAGTAGTGTGCAAACATTACTGTGTTCCGGTTTGAAGGGCAATGTTTCCAGAGAAATTACTGGACTAAGAGATAAAACACATTATATCTCCGGGTGACGTGCGCAGAGCAGCGCTAGGTGATGATTTGGACTCTTCATACTCCAATAGCCGCGTGTCACTGTGCTGTTATGTGGCAGGCATATTGCTTACCATTAGGCACATGTCCTGCACGTCTTGTCACTTTATACTATAAAAAAAAAATCGTCAATCAAAAATACACTGCTTATAAGGTACTCTTTAGACCACAAAGATAAAAAAAATGCCTGTGGGAGAGCAATATCGTCAGAACTAGTTTAAATAATACATAGGTTGGTAGGTATTTCAAAACCAGCTCAGTAGCCACTGAGGAATCTCCAGTGGTATGTAAACGTGTAAGTCACGATATCCTTTTCACAGAGACTTGTTAGTTTTACCGTTGTGCAATAAATACGACCTAGTTACGGGATATGTTGCGGTCTTTAAGAACGGTGTCTTAATGTACCGCAATCTTATAAAAAAAAACTTCAGTTCAATTTTGACTGTTTGATTTTTTTTCAACGTCACCAAAAAACAAAAACCTTCAAACCGGAACACAGTAATGTTTGCACATTACTGCTTGGCGGTGGAATAACTGGCAAAGGTGTGGTACTTTCCCAGGCGGACTCTGCAAAGAGCCCTACTTTTACGAAAAGGGAAGCACTAGAAGGGACGAACCTACGACCTTCACGATTGTAAAATCGAAGGCTCTAGCTACTAGGCTACCATAACTTCGTTGTAATACGGCAACCACAGGTTAAGTGCGGCCGGTCAGTGAGTGGGGCAACCACCGACCGTCCCGTATTTACAAAACACGGCGCCGCGCCCGGCCAGTACTAACCACTGACATCGGGTGACCTGACACTTACACAGATACTCCGATATAGTTCAGTGTTTCTGATCCAAAATAGTTAACGTCAGGTAATCATATGAAACTTGATGAAATTTCAGAAAGTGTAGGTACAGCTGATCTGCATGGTCTAATATAAGCTTACACTTTTTTCGATAGGACTGCTGGTTGTTTAAAAATTCGGCATTGCTTCATAATTGATGTTTCAAATACTAAAACCAAGAGATTTGAGGCCAATTTTATAACAAGAACGTCACGGCTGTGGCGCCTGACTGGGTTTTTCCCGTTGGGTATAATATTGGTTTATTCCGGTTGAGAGTGAATCGGCTTATTCTTAGAAAACATGCTCCATCATAGACCGCATCGTTGCTTAAAGTCAGGCGAGACAAGGGTAAGGCGGCCCCTAGACCTACAATAGCTTTGTACATTTTTTTGTACAAAAAGATTGAAAGGAACTTTGCATCCAAACGATCAATTAGATATATTGCACAAAAACACGGACTCCTCAATGTTTTCGTGTTTAGTCGGAGGATGATGTTGATTCCGTGAGTATTGTAGTTTTATAGTGGTAGGACTCTTAGCAGAGTCCGCCTGGCGAAGTACCGCACCTTTGCCAATTATTTTACCGCCAAGCAATTTGCAAACAATACTGTGTTCCGTTTCCGTGAAGGGCAATGTTTCCAGTGAAATTACAAGACATAGATAAAATAGGTATATGTATAATAGGAATAAATAGGTGACGAGTGTAATGCAGTGCTAATGATTTGTACTCTTCATGTGCCAATGCTGCGTATCACTGTGCTGTTATGTGGCAGGCATTTTGCTTACTATTAAGCACACGTCCTGTTCGTCACGTCACTCTACACTACAAATAACACCTTTGAATACTTTTTAAAGCTTTTATTTAGTTTCCACCTACCGTTTCGTTTGTCATCAAATCTTGCAAATTTAATTTGATACATTTCTGGTTACCGACTGCGCTGAAATCTATATATATAAAAGCGAAAGGTCACTCATCAAGGAATCTCAGAAACTACAAATGCTAGGAATCTGAAATTTTGCATGCAGGTTCCTTTTAGCACGTAGGCGCTCGCTAAGACGGGGTTTTGCGAAATTCAACCCCTAAGAGGGTGAAAGAAGGGATGAACTGTTGTATGAAAATTCGTGATTTTCAAAGTTATCATATTTTGTATCTAGACACTTGACACGAACCAATTAAGAGTTTGTTCTATCAATTTTGTAATTTCGAACTGTACAGGGGTGAAATTGGGGTTGAAATGGGGAATTAATGTCAGTCAATATGGAAGTTCCCAACCGTTGAAGATAAAACCATGAAACTCTGTATATAAACACTTGGCATGAAGCAAACGAATGTTTGTTCTATCAATTTCGTAATTTCGAACTGTAGGGGGTGAAATTGGGGTTGAAATGGGGGAAGAATGTCAATATGAAAGTTCCCAACCGTTGAAGATAAAACCTTGAAACTCTGTATATAGACACTTGACACGAAGCAAACGAATCTTGGTTCTAGCAATTTTGTAATTTCGAACTGTAAGGGGATGAAATAAGGTTAGCATAATATTTACTTTGCGCGGACGAAGTCGCGGGTATAAGCTAGTTTTAATTAAAAATATCGCGCGACAATGCAATATTATGATGACATTGTGCTGACCTGATGATGAAGTTGGAACATCGCAATGAAACGACACAACCTCATCGACTTAGAACTCATTTAAATCGTCTTGACGAGTAATTTGTTGCTAGATGGGAACCAGGGGCTGATTATGGAGCTGGAAGATGAACAATAGCCTGTTCAGTTATTTAGTTTTAAAACGAGTTATAAAAGTGTGTTATTACAAGATTACGTTACCACTGGCTGAGCAATAGATCTTTTTTTTTTTTTTTAATAAAGAGTGACGAGACGAGCAGAACATGTGCCTGATGGTAAGCAACATGCCTGCCACATAACAGCACAGTGACACTCAGCTATTGGAACATGAAGAGTCCAAATCATTACCTAGCATTGCACTGCGCTCGTCCCCCAGAGATCTAAGTTGTTATATCTCTAAGCCCTGTAATTTCTCTGGAAACATTGCCCTTCAAACCGGAACACAGTAATGTTTGCACATTACTGCTTGGCGGTAGATCATGGTTAGAATTTCACTCCCTAGTCATCTATATCATAATCTAATGTACATAGGCCATCATAGATCATGGTTCTATTCCTACTCTGGAAATCGTCAACTCAGTCAATACGTTTGTATGGATAATGTTGCCAGATACTCGTAATAGGGTAGAGCGAGCAAAGTGCGGTTAGTCCACGTCACGTCACGCCGTCGCGTCGCGTCGTCGGAGTCGGAGCTAATTCAGCGCATTGTTTACAGAACCGGCGATGTACCCGATCCGGATAAATGGAGTCGCGGTTGTAGCTCAGGGCTGTCACATCGTCTCCGTGCTAATTGGGCATGATTTTAACTTGGTAGTACTTCCCCACGCGGACTCTGCTAAGAGTCATATCTTAGCAGATTCCGCCTGGGGAAGTACCACACCTTTGCCAGTTATTCTACCGCCAAGCAGTAATGTGCAAACATTACTGTGTTCCGGTTTGAAGGGCAATGTTTCTAGAGAAATTACAGGGCTTAGAGATATAACTACTTAGATCTCTGGGTGACGAGTGCAGTGCAGTGCTAGGTAATGATTTGGACTTTCATGTTCCAATAGCTGCGTGTCACTGTGCTGTTATGTGGTAGGCATGTTGCTTACCATCAGGCGCATGTCCTGCTCGTCGCGTCACTCTTTATTTAAAAAAAAAAAAAAAGTTGTGTGCTTAAGACCACACGGCAGAAGTGAAAACTTCATTAGCTGATTTTTGTATTAGATAGGTATGTCGTATTATAATAAAATATTATGGATCGTATTAGTTGAATAAACGAGTAAAACTAGCCAGAAATTAAAGTAAATATTTATTGAAATTTTATTTATATACAAAGTAGCTGTTACCCGCGACTTAGTCCGCGCGAAATAAATACTATGGTTACTCAGGCAGTACTTATTTGTATACCCAGATTGTATACACATTTATGGTTAGTAAAAAAAGTGTCCATGTTCAAAAAGTTGTTGGCCGGGGCCGGCTTTTTAAAAGTTACTCCAACTTTGTATGCATTCACACGGTGCACCCCTATGATGCCGCTAACATTGTCCGCTAAAAGGTTGGTGAGTGTAATAGGATTTTTGTTACCGACTTTCTCCTGTTCCGTCGACATACGTTCCACATACACTACACAGTGTCCACTACGATTTTCTGGGAATAGTCTCTTTCTTTTATAAAGGGGTTTTCTAAATAGTTTGTAAGAAACATTTTCACTTGGATTTGGCTTCAATAGTTTTCTTTTTCTGGTCTGTTCGACTGGGTCACCCCCGTCGCTAGCGACGCTCATATTTATTTATACTATTGACTATATACAAAACTAAATATTTACACGAAAGAAACGAAATATTTACACAGCAAAACTAATTAATTTGATTGTGAAAATTTTAAAGCACCCGTCGTGTTTTCCCGCCCAAAGAAAAGTCTTATGGAGTTGGTAGCCGTCAGTGTTGCCACTATGATTTTGAGCTTGTCGCCAAATAATTATGAAACAAAGTCGCCGGTTTTGATTGAATTATTAAGGGAATAACAGTCTGGAAGAATACATAAGCTATTTTTATCCCGGAAATATAGCTGCTAGTAAGAATATAAAATGGCACTGGTCTAAGTACCTACAATGTTAAGCAATTTAAATTAAAAGGGAAAAGGAATAACTTAAGGCAATAATTAACATTATTATCATGTAAGATTCAAACGAAAATACAGATGATTGAATAAAATGTTAATAATATAATTGGGAAAGTTCATGCTATAATGTGCGTATATTTATTTGTATGTATAGACATTGGAAGGTAGACTTCCATGTTGTTTATGTTTGAGAGAATGAGTTAATTTCCTTATAAATTAATATGATCTGACTCCCAATGACCTTGTGTTTTTCCTTCTCCAACCTTCTTCACTACACTAGAATATGCCCCTTTGTCGGTAACACGTCGTCTAAATCCGCTAAAAGGTTTTTAGGAATTCGCCAGTTTCAGCGACAAAGTCGCTAAAGTGTCAACACTGGTTGCCGGTAGCGAGCAGCGAGAGAGCGAGAGAGTATCTATTGTCCCATGTCCTCCTCTAACAATTTTCTTTCTCGGTCTGGCACGTTTGTTGACCACATTATCTTTCTCGCTCTAGCATCCCGAGTTAACCCGAAATTTCTTATCATATCCGAGCGTGATGATCACGTGATCATGAATCCATTTTACAGTCCACGAAAATTCTGTCCATAGCGCGCCTAAAGAAGTTTTCACTTCAAAAATGAAGTCAGTTTGGCAGCATTGGCTCTAAATTTAAAATTAAAACCCTTCTACTCATTGCGTCTGCAAGCGTAGTAAGTACTGCAGGAATATTTTTTTTGTTTCGGAAACCAATTGTAATTTCTTTCTTTCGTCAAGACCACAATAGATGTTCTTATCGAATAACAGTGATATCTTGTACGCGGTTACACTGTAAAAAGTGTAATGTCAGGTTTACATTATTCCAGTCCAGCGATCGAATCCAGCGCTGGAAAACATTGACACTGGATTGACGCTTTCCAGTGCCTGTTTACATTTTTCCAGTAAGCAATCTAGTGCTAGATTCGATCGCTGGGCTGGAATAATGTAAATCGGGCAAAACTATGAGTTACTTTTAAGAAACTTACACTTCATGTTAAAGTTGATTGAAAAAATGTGTGTGATTGGAAAAATACTGATGGGCAGTTATTTTTTTAACACAACCGATTTCCTTTGAGAAACAAACATCAAAACTTTTGCATTAATAATATTAGTAAGGTAGGATATCTGTTCCCTAAGAAACTATGCAATAAGAAGCTGATTTAGTATTCTAGCCTATAGAGGTAAACTAACTGTGTCTCAAATTGAAACATTTTTTTGCCGTTTGGACGTTATATTTTGCCAGGATGTTAAGTGGCTTAAGTGCTATTCGAGTATATATGTGTGTTAATTGTCCACCAATATTCATATAATATTAATTAATATATTTAACTGTGTTCTGACTTTTACCTCGCTCCGTTCAACCATTCCGACGTGGTTGAGCAACAAACATCTGTCTTCTTTCGCATTTCTAATATTAGTAGGATATAATATAGTTGTTTAAGTGTACAGTGAAATGCAGAACTATAGTTTCAATTGCTAGGCAGCCCTACGGTTGAATCCGTTGGAAACTAACCGCGCTGTAAATCCGCGTCAATGTTCGCAGCTTTGTTTAGTGTTAGCTTATTGGCTTTTATTGACGTCCCTACTGCCAGGACTGCGCTGTGTCCAGGGAAACGTCCTGAGTAAGCCTTTATTAAACAAATGATCGTAAATTAAGATGAAATTTACCATCTATAACTTTCTTTTCTTCTTTCTTCCCACTTCTCTGTCGCCGAAACAAAAAGGCCGCTTTCTCGCAAGGATAGAGTTAAGGCCATATCCCACCACGCTGGCCCATGGCTGGTGCGTGCGGGTCCTAGATTAATATTGTCTTTGATGATGATGGGTGGTCTAGAAGTTACGGCTGGTCTAGTTGGGAGAACGGCGACAGCCGATCTGTAGGTCCCATTACAAATAAAATAATTAAAAGTTAACTAAACTTCATTTGTAACAGGTGTATTAAAATTAGTAAATGTGCGTGGTGTGTTATACCTAAAATTCAAATTGCAATAAAAGTACACAAAAAGATAAGATAAGCCTTGTGATGTTTGAATATTTTCATTACACACTAGAGGTACTCGTGGTTTGAAACAACAATAGTTATTTGTTGTACAAGAGTGCAAAGTGGCTTTTTAACCGCGTGCTCAATTTTGATGACCGAGCAAGCGAAGGATTCTAAAGTTGAATCACGAGCGTAGCGAGGGATTCAAAAATTAGAATCCTGAGCGTAGCAAGGGAATCAAAAGGGCACAAGGTGAAAAATCTTTGCACTCGAGTGTAACACGTAATTTTTCATCCCCCCCTAGCGAGGAAATTACTAAACGCTTTGCGCATTTTCAGTTTCAGTCGATTCTGTTGGCGTTAAATAAACTTCTTGGTCGCTAGAATCACTTATTATTATGGTATTTCGGTTTTTCACTTGTATTCAATTTTATAAGTTTTAAGCCTTAGTTTATTTAGCCATGGTTTTAACAATAACAAAATGACGTGAAAATATGGAGAGTTGACCGATTGAGGTAAGGAGTTTCATGTGTACATGAAAAAGTGTCCGCCCAAATGCATTAAATTATAGTAGCGCTAAATTTGCATCAGGGTACATTTTAAAGGAAATTAATAAACGTACTATTCAGAATTCATGAAAGAAAAATATTGGCAGTCATAGGCACTGCCGATAGAAGTGGTAACTTATAACTCAGAATTTGATTTTTACTTTGGAAACTACGCGTGTGAAACCGTTACTATGAGCATGGCCATCTAGAAATGCTGACACATTTTTAAATGGCCAATGGGAAAGGCTGAGGCATTTCTAGATGGCCATTGGCTATGGTCCCGAGTTTACCCGAAGATTTCTTATCATTCCCGAGCGCGACGCTAGAATTAAATTGACAGCCCACGAAAAATCTGTCTTTGGCGCGCCAAAAGAAGTTTTGACTTCAAAATATATTGTACCTACATGTTTTCTCAAAATAGTAATTATTTATTTGATATTAAATTTACTACATTATTTTGTACTGCACAAGTAGTTGAAATTATCTATTAGTTACTATTTTAGTAGTCAATAATATTTAATTATTTAACTCGGCATACTTCAATTCGATTACAATTGATTCATTCATAGCATTTCAAAATGTTTTGCCATTTGAAATAACATTCTTTACTTCTATCCCCCATACGTGAAAAGAAAATTGCGCTCAAAGCATTTAAAAAAAAGTACACCAAAGAGGTTCCGAGTATGAGTTTTTAACAAATTACAAATAAATGTATGATGAATTCGGCACCAAGGAGGTAGAAATAAATAGGTTAAATTATGTTTTGAATTCAAAACCTCAGTACACACGATGTTCTAAATTCAAATTTACTTTAACCTCTAGAGGG
The DNA here is from genome assembly GCA_963693475.1 of Ectropis crepuscularia. NCBI lineage: Eukaryota > Metazoa > Arthropoda > Insecta > Lepidoptera > Geometridae > Ectropis > Ectropis crepuscularia. Next base: position 2,046,436 of record OY856355.1, read on the forward strand.
TAAAAACGACTTTTGCGCCCTGATATCGAGGAGCAAAATTACTCTTTCCGAGCTGGTGGGATGAAAAATAATTTGCAGTGTTACACCACTATTTGTAGAGTTTATTTGGGCAAGGACCATACCTTGATCAGTTATTTTAACGCCAAGCAGTAAATGTGCAAACATTGTTGTATACCAGTTAGAAAGACATTATTTCCATAGAAATATTAGTACAAACTGATAATGATCTCACATCACTGAGTACAGTCTAGTGCTAAGCAGTAATTCGGATTCTTCATGTTCGAACAACTGCGTGCCACTGTGTACTGTAATAGTCGAATGTGATTTTTACCATCATCATGTAAATTTTGTTCACGGGCCTGTAATATAAAGGCTCTGCTCAGTTTTGCAAACAAACTATGATCTTACAAGGAAACATGGGCAGACGATCGGTATTGTCTAAAATAGCCTTTCTCAAATATAGAGTTGGCAATTGGCATTACTCTTGAAAATACTCGAGTGCAACTGTGCATCGATTGCATTGATGACATAATCGAACAGTCGTGTTGTATGTTGTCATCAAACAACAACTTTGTATTCGTAAGCTTGTATCTTACAATGTAGTTGACAGTTACAAAATTGTGAGATTGTTTTGCAAGTTTTCAGAAAGTACTTAAACATTGTTCATGTAAAAAAAAAACTGCAAATTGTTTAATGTTCAGGCCATTACATGTAACATATCCAACAACTAAACGACCTCCGGGTCGACCAGACGAAGATGGCGTGACGAACTCGAATCGCACTATAAAGACTGGACCACCAAAGCCGTAAATCGGGCTATCTGGAAGGAGGGAAGCGAGGCCTTTGGCCAGCAGTGTTACAGTTTAGGCTAGTAAATAAATAAATAAACATGTAACATATATTATGTTAAGGAATATAATAAATGCATACAATACAGTTAATTAAACTGGCATCTTTATCGCTAAAAGTGATTTCTTCCAGATAAGTATAGCATGGCCAAAAATCTTGAAAAACTTCTGATTCGTAGACAACAAAGAACATATATACAAAACAGAAGAAATTTTGAACAGCGGTGCAAAGTTGCAAGCTGTTCGGTTTTTGATGGCATGCATTTCGGGGAGTGTGTGTCTAATCTGCATTATTAAATACCTCGCTCTTTTTCTATCGGACGTCTTGAAATAGAAATAAATTTTATTGCTTAAAACCGTGTACATTGATGGTGTACACCACATTGATATCAAAGTTTGGTATCAACAGTTTATCCTAGCGGACGTGCAACATATGGTAGTTTTTTACCTTATAATTAAGTAGGTAATAGATTAGTAGACAATAGTTAAGTGAGTACATAGGTACTTTCCTTATTACCTGTTAAACACATAACTACACGAAACAAATTATTAAATTCAGGCTTCGTTACGTTTTACAAAATAGGTATGACAATCAATTACAGTTATATTAGTTTTCTAAATACTTCTTTTTAATATGATTTGATTTCGAAACTGGCAAATATGAGGTTCTTCCCCAAACGGGCTCTACGCAAAGAGTCCTACCACTACAAAAATACTATATTAATGTAATATACATATTTATATATATAATACTATTCGCTCTTTTATGGAGTACTGTTCGCACTTTTGGCATGGATAGGCTAAGTAAGTACTATCTAGAGCTGCTAGAGGCTCTGGAATCGATCGAGAGACGTGCCAACATTCATAGGCAACGACACTCTAGTGCGAAAAAGGCTTCAAAATCTCGAACATTGAATATTCCGCAAAATTGCTAGCTTATCGGTTTTTTTTGGGATACACTTCGAAGAGTGTCCAACTGATCTGCTGCTGCTCGTTACTCGAAAAAGTGACATCGTTTACGGTTGATGTTCCAAGAGGTTTGTGTCTTTAAAGACACGAACGAAGAGGTTTGTCTCTACTTTCGTGATAAGAACGTCTTGGCTACGGAATGCATTGCCTGAGTAGGTTTTACCCGATGGTTACAATCTTGGTGTCTTCAAATTGAGATTAAATCGGTTTCTTCTTGGTAAACACGGTACATAGTTAGACTGCTTCGTCCCTTAACATCAAGTGTAAACCTATAAAAGTTAAAAATGATAATTAATACTTTAAAAACTACAAAACACGCTGTTTGGCTAAAATTTATTAAAATACGAGGTGATGAGTGACGTGAGTGACAGCCGTGGCGCTATGACGACGCACGCGACATGACGCGCGACATGCCGCGACACAGCACGGTGCGACACGTATCACTAATTATACCCAGCCTTGCGGAGCGGCCAACAGCTGCCGCGGGACAGAGTTCACGAGATGTTTGTTACTGTAGTGGTAGGACCTTTAGGATATAATAAATACCTTGGCTTACCTTACCTTATACATATAAAGACGCAACAGCACGGTTCCTTTGTATTAATCGTAAGCAGATGAGGTGTATGTTACCTATGGTAACAGTATGTGCTGCGACAAAAGTATGACACTTCCACAAGCCACAAGAGCAACAAGACAAGAGTAATCAGACCCGTGCTTTCGGTGTAAAGCGTTTGTTCTAATTCTATACGTAGTAGGTATATGAAAACTCATTGGGTAGGACTCTGTGCAGAGTTGGCCTGGGGGTGTGGTACTTTGCTAGTTATTCTGCCGCCAAGCAGTATGCGAACATTACTGTGTTCCGGTTTGAAGGGAAATGTTTCCAGAGAAATTACTAGGCTATGAGATAAAACACCTTTTACCTCCAAGTGATAAGCGCAGTGAGGTGCTGGGTGATGATTTGGATTCTTCATGTTCCAGTATCTGCTATTTGGCTTCCATAACTTCCATAGTAAATACTAGCTTTGCTTGGCTAGATGGTGTTGTGTGAGAAATGTACACCAATACTTATTTATTACCTACTAGCAGCGCCTCACGCTTTTACCCACGTAGTTCCAGTTATTTTTCCAAGATAAAAAGTAGCCTAGATATGTGTTCCTCCAGACTACAATAATCTAACAGTGTTCCAAATTTTAGCCCGATCCGTCCATACGTTACGACGTGATTGAGCAACAAACATCCAAATATCCATACATTGACATTTATAATATTAGTAGGATTTAGGTCTAATGTTTCTGTCTGTCTGTGTGTTTGTAGTTCATGCAAGGATCCTCCCTGTCCCGTGTACCCTGCCTCCCGCGCCCCTCTCGCGTGCGCTAGCGCATGATGCGTGCAATATTTCCATCTCGCTCGCTTCTCAGAACTAACCGAGTATTTATATCGGCGGCTTGCTGTCACAGCTCTATGCCAATGTTAGGACGATGATTGATTGATTTACATACATCACCAAGCAAAATTACACTCTAATTCGAATTATGAGGGCGCCAGCAGGATTTCAGGTTCTTTATTTATACACTGACTACTGTATATTTATTTATTCACTGTATATTTGACGTGTAACAGATGTTATTAATAAATGATTATAACATTGAACTTAGGTACATAAATTCATGTTTTGTAAAAAAAGTGATAAAAACTCTCAATTCTATTTTCGTTTGACATCATAAATATCGAACATTTCTATATATTATAATTTCCAGGTTTTTGATGTCTTTGTTAGCCCTTAAGTAAGTAAATAGTTTAGTAGTGGTAGGATTATTTGTAGAGTCCGCCTGGAGAAGTACCCCAACTTTGCCAGTTGTTCTACGGCTAGGCAGTAATGTGAAAATATTACTAACATGCCAAAACATAGAGATATGTTTCGGCTCTATGGGCTATGATACCCTGATAAAGGACTTTATTTGTATTTAGACGGTTTCATGTCTTTTAACACACACATAGAATCATTTAAACTTCACTGTTTTACGAACAAATTCATTTAGATAAATAACGTCGAATTACGCGAGCTCCACATGAATCCCAACGCAGATTCATGCGCGGATGATTCAAGTGCAAACCAAAAGGACAATCGCGGAGACGAGACGGATCAACTCCTGCGCACGATATAAATAACCGCCGCTGCATCTAACGGTAGGTACTGGCAAGGGAAAATTCATTTGCGAAGCATTTTTCTCTGCCTTTTTCAGCTTTGTTTGAAGTCTTCTTTAGGACTTCTGATAATTTAAACATTACTTTTTTAAATAAATACACGGGTAACTCACGTTTGATATAGTCAGTCCAGTCCGACTCAAGTTTCGATCGCCTCCGGCGATCTTTTTCAAGGAGAATGCGCGCACGTGTTCGCTGTTCGTTTAAAACGACCACACACGAACCCTTTTATCAGAGGAAGTTACATAGAAGTGGTAGATTCTTCATATAATTAATTATTGTACAACGACAAAAAAGTGTTTAATAATTTCAAGATAAATAAATAACTATGATTTAAAACACCCGACTGAAAAAAACAGCTTGAAAACATTATATAATACAATATATTATCTAAGGACACTTGAGTGATTGAGACAGATCTAACGATACCTTAATTGTCATCCAGCCGTTTGGAAGATACGTGGGAATTAAGAAATTTACAAACATATAAGATACGCGCAAAAACCATAACCCTTCTTTCAGTCGAGTAATTAAGATAATATTTTGTGTACGATTTCGATTAGTCGATCATATATCGTACCGTAGCCAAAAAGTCGTAGAAATACGATTTAAATCGTACGGTTGGCAATTATTCAGTCCAATTTTTTGGAGACAGGGAATTGAGGCAATTTATGAAACTTTGAGGGTCCAACCCACCACTTCTACGTAACTAGAAGTGGTGAAGCGAGCAAGAAAATGTTCCCTACTCTCCCCTATTTCCTTTTCTTCTCCAATCCAAGACTCATGTAACAAAAAGAAAACGATTGACAAAGGTCACGGACCCCGGAGTCTGTGGAGCTGTAAAATTTAAATAAAAAAAAAAAAACTTTTACGTAACTTCCTCTGATAAAAGGGTTCGTCTGTAGTGCCTTTTAGCAGTGATACACGAGACTGGACTAGACTGGAGTGACCATACCAAACGTGAGTTACCCGTGTATTTATTTAAAATGTGTAATACCTACGTTAGTTTTCATACATTACTTTTTATTTCACCAATCTTTATTTCACTTTCACCACCACCAATGGTCCACCACCAATATTTATTATTTTTGCCGTTTGAGACGCTCAGCAGAATTAGCCGCCCTTTTGTGTGTCTCTGAAATATGTGACAGTGCAAATGAATCTGATTTATTGACCTTAAAAAACACAGTAACAAGCTGCTTGCGTGGCTCGGCGGTATCATACTTGCATCCATCCATAAAACCGTCTATGATTTTGCAACTACAATTCATGTCAGTGACCGCAGCCGATAATCCTACTTCCTACTAATATTATAAATGCGAACACGCTTGGATGTTTTGATGTTTGGATCGGGTTGAAATTTCAAACACAGATTATGCTATTAGGCCACTTTTTACCACGGGTAATTCACGGGTAAAATCACAGACCGCTGCTTCTATGATATTATATCTATCTACGTTCCTTAATCCCGTATTGTTTGGTCGCGCTTTTCCCGAAAGACGTTCGTTTACTTGTCACTCTGAGCGTACTTGCAGGCGATGTTCAATTTGGCACGCTGGCGTCACGCCGCAGATTTACTCCCGGGACGCTGCACCGATGTGCTGTGATACTCACTGACACACTCTACACGGAAACAGGGGTATGCAGAAATGACAAGCCGAAGCTTTGTACTCACTGCTATAAACAAATTACAAAATGAAATGAATTTTGATTGTGTAATTAATGTAGATTCAAATTGTTTTTGTATCCAAGACCATCATATCTACCATTGTACCCTTACTACGCAAATAAATCTTTACTTTACTTTATTTTACTGAATGTAAATAAATAGTTAGCAATCGCGAGTTATCGGTGTATTCTAGATAAGTTCGCTCCACCTTAGATCGCATCGTGGCTTAACAAAAGACGACGTGACGATCATGTTGCTAATGAGATAAATGTTTGTTTTTGAGATGAAATTATAGTACCTACTTGAGTTTTCAATAACAAAAAGCGTCAAACAAAATGTTTATTTTCAATATTAGGAAAATTGTTGGAACTAAATGGTTAGATGCGTATCCGTAGGTACACCACGGATTATCTTACGGTATTATCTTCTATTTTCTTTCTTTCTTTCATCGTTACTTATCAAGAAGATACTCCAGATTTTTTTGATAAGAAACGAAAAAGGACAACGAAATATCAATCGTGAAGAAACACAAAAAATATAACCTACAATCAAGTAGTCTAGGTAAAAACAAAAAGTTGTCTAGGTGCGTGTTCACATTCTACCAAAATCTATGAGGTTAGAGCGTATATTATTACCAAATAGAAGCTACCTAGGTTTGGTCAATAACTGCACGGACACACAGTACTAGGGCAATATAGTCGAGTTCTTCTGTTTGAATATGCAATTTGGAAATTACCAGTTAAATATTTTTGTTCTCAACTAGCAGCGTGCCTCAGTTTTAACCGCGTCAGTTCTCGATATTTTCCCCTGATAAAAATATTACATGCTAATCCAGGCTATAGTTTAACTGTGTTTTAAATTTCAACCTGATCAGTTCAGACATTCCGACGCTATGATTTTTTTTTTAACTTCTATAGGTTTACACTTGATCGCCATCTCGCCTGATGTTAAGCGACGATGCGGTCTAGGATGGAGCGTGTTTACCTAGAAAAAAAACAGATTCACTCTCGATTTGAAGACACAAAGAGTGTAACCATCGGGGAAACCCCACTCAGGCAACGTATTCCACAGCCTAGACGTTCTTATCACAAAAGTAGAGTCAAATCTCTTTCGAGAGTAGAGTCGAAAGTAGAGTCAAAATTCGTGTCTTTGGAACATCAACCATGAAACGATGTTGCTTTTTCAGCAACAAACATTCAACATTGACATCTAATATATCAGTAGGGTTTTTACGGCGACCAAAAGTTGGTCATCCCTTTTGAGTTAGTTCACACTTTCTGGAACAAGCCTGTAAACTCTGCTACGTTGTCTTTCATCTCCGTATGTATCCTGACGTATTTGTGTACCCCCGTCACGTGGCCATGATCCTTGCTACTTGAATTACTTATGTCGTCACGTCGAACAGATGATGAAGTCAATGGCAAGTTCGTAAGCTTCGCTTTGCAGATTTCATTCCGGGTAACTACAAAATGCCGATTACTTTATTTCAAAGCTTCCTCACCACAGGTATCAAACAGCACAGTGACACGCATCTATTGGAACATGAAGAATCCAAATCATTACCTAGCACTGCACTGCGCTCGTCACTCAGAGATTTAAGATAATATATCTCTAAGCCCTGTAATTTCTCTGGAAACATTGCCCTTCAAACCGGAACATAGTAATGTTTGCACATGCCTGATTGGCGGTAGAATAACTGGCAAAGGTGTGGTACTTCCCCAGGCGGACTCTGCTAAGAGTCCTACCACTACGATAGGAATCGACTAGTATAAATAATAATGCACACTGTGTTGTTTGGAAATTAAATATAATAATAGCATTGCAGTCCGCCGCGGTTTTACCCGCGCGGTACCCGTTCCCGACATTTTCCCGTAATAAAAAGTGCTATTCTAGACCAAAATCTAACCGTGTTCCAAATTTCAGCACATCGACTCGTTCCGTTCAAACATGGTTGAGCAACAAACATCCAAACCTTCGCATATTTAATATTTATAGGATTAACTAACAAAACGAAAACTAAACAATTGACATTATGATGATGTTATATCGGTAATTAAAACATTTTCTTTTCACATTCATGCAACATTTGCCCGACAATGGTTCAATTTCGTTGACTGTTGCGTCTTATTACCTACTTATTAAGGGATGGGAACTGCGCGGGCAACACCGCGGGACGCTGCTAGTATTATTATATTTAATTCCCTTACAACATAGTTTACATTATGATACTAGTCGATTCCATCATTTGATACCCATAGCAAGGGACATTTGAAATAATCCATACTATTCACATTAATATCTATACTTAATGTTATAAAACTGCAGAGTTTGTTTGTTTGTTTGAACGCAAGGATCTCAGGAACAACTGGTCCGAATTTAAAGATTATTTCTCTGTTGGATAGTCCATTTATCGAGGAAGGCTATCAACAGGAGCGGAGCATGAATGAAAAATGTAACAAAAACGGGGAAAAATATTGCTTTTTGAGAGCTTTCGTTGCGTGACAGCATGTGTACATCTTTTAAAAGATTGCGTCATTAGAATCTAAGGTAACCAAATTTGTTTTCGATAGATGGCGTAGCAACGCGCGCACGGATCAGCTAGTCATTAATAAAAGTAAAGCGAAGAGGTTTTTTGTTTGAACACGCTAACCTAAATATGTTTTGATTTTGAATTATCGGTCCAGTAGTCCAGGAACTACTTTAGTTCGGGGTATGTAGGGGATTCCTAAGTGATATAAGCTATATTTGGATCGCGGGCGACGCCGGGGCGGAGCGCTAGTGGTTCAATAATTCGCGAAAATCGTAACCGCAGCACGGCCGCATCCCGTCACCGAACATCCGTCTTTTTGCAGAGTTTACACCAGAAATAACGCTGAGGTTTTTTCTCGTATCGCGTGCGTGTTGTGCGTGTGCGATTTCTTTCATTCACAACACACTACAGTCAATGTTACATTACCATCTCACGGAGTTAATCAAACAAAGAACTACCTAAATACATTTCATCGCGTTTTTGTTTCCTCGCTTTGGAAATCCGGCAGTGGCTCCATGAAATATGTGCGTAAGTAAGCCTTGCTCACGTGGGAGTCGTATGCTCTGTTATCAATCAGGAAATGTACTTGAAGTTATGTAACACGTGCGTATTTATAAAGAAAGGTGGTAAATAGATAGGAAACTTGTATTCTAGACTGTAGGTGAAATCTAATAAGGTTTAATTTGTAAGCGACATCGTTTCATGACTAAAGTTACAAACACTGGAACGAAAAGGTGAAAAGGATAAAGTGAAAATAGTGTATTTTTTTGTTATGTTAGAAATAATCATGCAATCAATCATGGTGACTAGCAGATGAGGTGACTGTTTCGTGTATTGTGAATAGTGTATTTAAAAACTTTTACATCCTACTTATCCTATTACAATAATTTTAATATGCTACTCATATTGTTAATGTCCAAGTTTGATGTTTGGATGTTTTTTGTTCAACCACGTCGGCACAGCTAAACGGATCGGATTGAAATTTGGAACACATATCTTCTTCTATATATATAAAAATCAATGCCACTTTTCGTTGTTATTGAACTCCTCCTAAACGGCTGGACCGATTTGAATGATTTTTTTTGTATACGTTTGGGTAGGGCCCTGGAAGGTTTAGATTCACAAATCAGCCCGGCAGATGGCGCTGCAGTTGATATCTAGGTTATTATTCGAACGAAGCCGGAGCGGGCCGCTAGTAGTTTATAGTTTGGGATATTAAGTACTTAGGCTAGTTTTTACTAGTACCATTAATCGAGGCTCTGTTGTTTAAAGCTATTTCTTCTAGGCAACTAGTTACAAATACCAATACTCTTTTTTTGCAATTCTATAGTATTGGAATTTCTGTTAGGGAACAGGCCTCTTCCAACTCGTTTTGGTAAACTCAATCTTATTCTTTTTCATATCTCTCCCTGCTGTAGCTAGTAAACTTGTTAATGTTGCACGCCCGTCAAGGGTAAGTAGGTACACTGTTATACATTTATTTTATCTTTAAGCCCTATTTTTACACAGTGCGAGCAATAAATACATTTTTATTCTAGATCGTCTCAGTAAATCTTACATTGTACACCAATCAATAACGTATACAAAGTTGCCGGAGTGCCGTCGGTAGTTCGAATGTACGCAGCAGTAATCGTTAAATCTGCTCAACGTTTATGTACTGCGGTGGGTTACTGATCAGTGATGACGTCAAAGGATGTGCCGGTCAAGTGGCGGTGGCTGGCGAGGAACGGGCTCTGTGCAAGCATCGCATTCGGGGCACCACTCGATGACTTCAAAGGAAAGACGTGGCTTACTGAACATTTTTTGGCATTTTACTCGCCAGCAAAAACTCATTCACGCCCGCGCACTGACCGCTGTGAGCTGTCGCAGCATGTCGCATGGACCTAAATATGCAATTTTAGGCCCAACGCGGTTGTGCCTTTTTGTCGCACCTTTGGCCAGGTCCTTACATATAAGTCTATGGGCACCACCACTCTGTATCTACTCTGTGGTGCCACTTGCGGACGTGGAGCTAAATGTACTGGTTTGTTTGGTGAAGATGATTGTAAAGAAAATGGTGGATTCCTCTTACCTGTTGCTTGTTCAGATGATATTAATTACTAGCAGGATGCCCCGGCTTCGCTTGTAGTACATGATATGTAGCCTATAGTACTCAGGGATCAAGTATACATACATCCAGCGGCGAAATATTTTTTTTAATTGGTCGAGTAGTTCCTGAGAATTGTATAGATTAAAGGTTTGACCGCCATATCACTTAACCTTGATGTTAAGCGACGATGCGGTCTACGATGAAGCGTCCTTACCTAGAAGATACCGATTCACTGTCAATTTGAAACCGCCAAGATTGGAACCATCGGGAAAACCAGGCCAAACCTATTCAGGCAACGCAATCCAAAGCCTAGACAATATTTTCACAAAAGTAGAGTCAAATCACTTCATTCGACGCTTTCGAAAATCAACCATGTAACGATGTCGCTTTTTCGAGCTACTTTAAATAGAATTTACAATAGAAAAATGGCCAAGGTGGTATTACATCACGGAAATCAGTTGCACACTCTCCGATTTCTCTCACTAACTGTATAAGGCCATTTGCATCGTAAACCTATTTGCAGTGTTGTCTGTCAGTCCTGCGCTGCACGCTGCGCCTGCGCAGCTCCCCGTGTTCTCTCTGTTTATCGTCTGTCGACTTCATTACCCCCATCCAGATCGCGCGCTTTATGGCCGCCTATTAGCTGGACGTTTGATTTGCTTTTAGATTGCAGATTAAACTGTAGTAAGTAGGAATAAATGCCAACTTGTGATTGTTTTATTGGGAGCTAGCCGATGTCTGTCTGATGGAACCCATTTGCAGTACAAGACTCGTCTGTCATACAGGCAATAAAATAATATTGGAATATTACACATGAATTTACGCGATCCAAATCATTATTTAAATACCTCGACGTGTCGGGTAGTGGTGGATGTCAGACGTCTGATTTCAGAAACCCATCTGCACCTTTGTTTTTTTCAAATGCAAGTGTTAGATGTACGAGACAACGAGTAGGTAGGTCCGAGAATCTCATATGACGACTAACGCGAGGTTACCTTAGATGACGATCATGGCTTGGGCACCGCTGGTAGGGAAACAATTTCGGGCTTGGATTAATCATAAAAGTATAAAATACTCATTCATGTGTAGAAGAAACTTTGTCGTAACAATTTGTTTCTTAGAATTTATCACAAACTTCAAAAATTCAATAAGAAACCGACTCCCATTCGATTTGAAGACCCCCAGATGAAATCCACCGGGACCTTGAGCAGATGTTTGGAACATAGAGGATAGTCGTTTAGAAACATTTTCATTTGTATATTAAATTCAATACAGTAGCTACAGTAGGTAATAACGATGATATTCAGGCGGCTGATCGTAAATCTGGGAGCGCTCGTGTTGTGACTTCAAATTGCCATAGTTTGTGCGATTGTGTATTTTTGTTCTGTCCACACAAATCTCGTCAATTATACATCTTCTTTTTAACATTATGAATAATCATTTAGACTATTTAAGGATAAATAAATATAGCTACAAGCAATGCCATAAACATGGCGAAGTCAACTGTGGTCAGGCGTTAGGCGCAAACCTCTGATGTAAGCCATACACGCTACGGTCTACCGAAGAGGTCTACCTGTGCAGTTATCCCTGCGCAGGCCAACCGAACAGAATTTATTTTCGGTCTTGCTCCGGTCGCCTGCGCAGGCTTCCCACACACACTCCGATCTACCTGCGCAGGCATGCCTGCACAGGTAGACCTCTCCGGTAGACCGTAGCGTGTATGGCTTACATGAGAGCGCAGATTTCATCAGATTATCTCAGCTTCAACTTCAACAATATTTTGCTTTTTTACTGCATTTTGGTTAGCATGTGGCATTTCTGCTGTCACTTTAATCGTCATTTAAGGTCGCTTTAAGGTCACAGTTTTAAGGTTCAGATTGTCGTTGGCCCGTATTTTTTGTGGTGGTGGACTCATGGCAGAATCCGCCTGGAGAAGTACTACTTCTTTGCCAGTTATTCTACCGCCAAGCAGTAATGTGTAAGCGTTACTGTGTCCAGGTTTGAAGGCCAATGTTTCCAGAGAAATCACTGGGCTTAGAGATATAACACCTTACATCTCTGGGTGACGAGCGCAGTGCAGTGCTAGGTAATGATTTGGACTCTTCGTGTTCCAAAATCTGTCACTGTGCTGTTGTGTGGCAGGCAAGTTGCTTACCATCAGGCACATGTCTTGCTCATCTCGTCACTCTTTAATTAAAAAATAAATAAATAAATGTTGGGTAAATTATTTTAAAGTGGTATTTTTGCACCGAGTTTTGGATCATGTATGTGGTATCTCTGTGTCATATCCTTAAATGGGGTTTCCTAATGGACAACATCTTGTTGTCTTCAGGTCAGAAGTAAATCATTTTCTTCCAGGTAAGCAAGCTCCATCGTAGACCGCATCGTCGCTTAACATCAGGCGAGATGGCGGTCAAGTGCAAGTCTATTATTGTAAAAAAATGTGTCAGATTGAACTGAAATTATTAATTGGAAGACCCAGTTTATAAACCAACACACGCCACGTTAACTGCGCGCAGTTCATAATTTTAGCTATTATTTAGACAATCTCTGATCCAAACAAACACACAAACGTTGAATCATAAATGTAGAGATGTAAATAGTAAGGAAACTGATAGACGATGTTTGTTTTGAATGCGAATTAACCCATGAGTACGAATTCGATGAAATGTGAATGTTCGTTTTTTTTTCTATAATATAGAGTGACGAAAGAGCAGGACATGTGCCTGATGGTAACATGTCTGCCCATAACTAAGCTCAAACCAAGCCCAAGCTCATTTTCACGCAGCTATTGAAACATGAAAAGCCTAAATCATAACTTAGCACTGCACTGCGCTCGTCACCTAGATAAAAAAAAATTGGCAGTCATAGGAACTGCCGATAGAAGTGAAAACTTATAACTCAGAATTTGATAGCTTACCTTGGAAACTACACGGGTGTAACCGGAGGGCGTGGCCTCGCCATCATGGCATGGCCATCTAGAAATGCGTCAGCATTTCCCATTGGCTCACGCATTTTTAGATGGCCATGCCATGATGGCGAGGCCACGCCCTTTCAGCATTTCCCATTGGCTGACGCATTTCTAGATGCCCAATCGCCAAGGTCCCGAGTTTACCCGAAGATTTCTTATCATACCCGAGCGTGACGGTAGAATTCAATTTAAGCCCCACAAAAAAATTGTCTAGGCGCCTAAAGAAGTTTTCACTTCAAACATCTGGAAATCTTGCCTTTTACATCGCAACACAGTAATGTTTACACATTACTTCTTGCCGGTAGGATAACTAGCAACTGTGTGCTACTTCCCCAGATGGACCCTGCAAAGAGTCCTACCACCACAAACTTTCGTTTCAGTAAAATTTTCTTATTAAAAATATTAAATAGAAATTAAATCATAGCATAGCATAGTAAAGTTACGGCCGGTCTAGTCGGTAGACCTGTGACGGCCGATCGGGGGGTTTACCGCCTAACGAAAAACGCTTTGACATTGCTGTCTCTTTTCTTCTCGCTTGAAATGAAAGAGACGGCAATGCCAAAGCGTCAAATCGTTTTTCGTTAGGCGGTAGAAGCGCCGGAGTTCCCGGTTCGAATGACACGCGCACCATTGTATTTTTGAAAGACCTTACATATATAATGCCACTAACTTAAAAACGGTGAAGAAAACATGTTCCTAGATTGTTTCTAGGTCATACAACATGGACCAATCCGCACTGTGCCAGCGTGGTGGGTTATAGCATTGACTCTCTCCCTGCGAGAGAATGCCCCGAGTCCCTTTTCCAGTTATTCTACCGCCAAGCAGTATCTCTGGGTGACGAGCGTAGTGCAGTGCTGCAGGTAATGATTTGGACTCTTCATGTTCCAATAGCTGCGAGTCACTGTGCTATTATGTGGCTGGCATGTTGCAAACCATCAGGCGGATGTCCTGCTCGTCTCGTTACTCTATGCCTACTATAAAAAAAAACATTGGGCTGCTTCTATGGGCTGAAATTCTTGTTAACGTTAAATAGCAATTATTGCCATCAGCAGACATTTCGTAAGTTCCGTCTTCCTTTCCTTCCATATTTAACGCCCTTTCCGTCTCTGAATATGGCCAAATTGTTAACATTGTTTAGTTTCGGGCTAGATGGTATTGTGTAATTAATATCCAATAATACTATTATTGCATTGCTATGCTATACATAGAATCCCCTCAATAATACGAAGACACGAATTACTCCAAAGATTACTCATAAATGCACTTACTCATATCAGGCCAGTTCAATTCCAACATTCGAAGGATGCTGTTATGGCAACAGATTCCTGTAGATACGCGATAAACCGCAGCAATGGTTATCTAATGGCATTTTAAAATTAAACGCGCGCTGGCATGTGTCCAGGGTATAGCTATTTCGTTATCTGAGCGTTTGCCGACTCGGGCCACGCGTCTGTGATGCCGAACGATGCTGCGAACTCACCGACATTTGGAGTTATTGTGAATACAAGGAGAAAATTCAAAAGGGTCAGGCTCGGTCACAGGTTTAAAGATTGGAGTGGCTCACCAATAATCCTACTATAATTTTATAAAATGTTTGGATGTTTGTTGCTCGATCCCGTAAGAACGCCTGAACAGATCGGGTTGAAATGTAGAACACTGAAGGATTACAATCTGGAATAACACATAGGCTGCTTTTCACCGCGAGAAAATAATAGAAACGTCTGAATATCCGGATCCGGACATTCATTTAAAATATTTCTAGAATTTTAGGAACAAGTTGAAACGTTTTATAACGTAGTTAAATTATAGTAAATAGGATACTTTTTATCGTGAGTAAATTAAAATACCGAGAACATCATGGGTAAAACCGGTGCTGTTAGTGATGAATATGTAGGGAAAGGTATAAATAAATATTGGTGGACAATTCACACACAACACCATCTGACCCCAAACTAAGCAAAGCTTGTATGATGGCGGCCAGATAGCTGATATAATACTTATGTAGTTTTTAAATACATACTTATTATAAATATAAACACCCAGACACAGTGCAAACATTTGAATTCATCACACAAATATTTGCACTGGGTGGGGATCGAACCCATGACCCTCGGCTTCGCAGGCAGAGTTACTACCAACTAAGCTACGAGGGCAGTCAAAGTATGCCGAATGCTAGGCATTAACTAACGCAAATCAACAGCAGAATATCTTCTAATTGAAACAAAATAACTGTTCGAATTTGAATTTCGGCAGGTATTTGTTTACTGTCGTCACTCCTCAATCCTCATGTTGATCAGACGAGCGAATTGGATTGCACGTTGCGTCATCGATACAGGATGTACGTAAGAAAAGTAGTACGGAACTGGATGAAATCTACACAAACATTTGAATCGAGCTCTGAACTCCATTCTAGCAATATAAGCAAAGGAAATGCGATTATTCATTGTTTTTTTTATAACAGCATAATATAAATGACAATAGAATAATGGCAGAGTCCTCGCCTTATCGCTATTTTTAGCGATATCAATTTAGATACATTTTACCATTAATTACTCTTTGGGTTATACTAAATCAAGGGTTTAAAATTAATAAATTATTTTGTTACTTCGAAATCGAGAAGGGACAGTAATAAAAAATTCAAGTCACGTAATTTTCTTTTTGATTCTTATATTCTATAACAACAAGTTACGGCTGGTCTAGTCGGGAGAACGGCGACTGCGGATCCGGAGACCCCGGGTTCAAACCCCACACGCACCACTGTCTTTTCGAAGTCATGTGCGTAATGCCGCTAACTTAAAACGGTGAAGGAAAACATCGCGAGGAAACCGACATGTACCTAGAATCTTTCGAAGTCATGTGTCATCCACCAACCCGCACTGGGCCAGCGTGGTGGATTATGGCCTTAATTCTCTCCTTGCGAGAGAAGGCCCCGAGTCCCAGCAGTGGGAACGTGTCCCACAAGTGCTCCCGCTTGTGCTTCTTGATTACTTCACGTGATCTGATGACGTACGCCAAAATGTGCCCGGTGGACAAGGTTTGGTGAAGGCCAGTCACTGAGGAGGTCGATCGATTCTGGGCAAGTTAAAAGTCTGTAGTTTAAGACAGGTTCCATAATCCTCCAGAATATAAACGTGACTGAGATGGACCTGTACTTAGCAGAGTTAATACGACTGCTTAATCGAATATTGGTTGTACGTACATAGGAGCAAGTTTCCGTGAATTCAGTGCTTGTCCAGTTTGGAGAGAGGGTCTGAAGAAGGGTCAGTATAAGAGACAACAGCAGGCGCTCAAACCTCCAACACTAGTAATTACTAATTACACAGTTATACCTTCTGATCCACTAGCTTTAGTTATATCTAGATAACGTAGGAACTACTTCGACGAATTAATAGCTAACTAAAAACTTCTGATTCTCACTTTACAATTAAGCAGATCGAGATTCTCAAGTTAATTATCTCTAGACCTTCCTAGGTCTATTATGGGTAACAAAAAAAAAATATTGCCAGTCATAGGAGCTGCCGATAGAAGTGAAAACTTATAACTCAGAATTTGATAGCTTACCTTGGAAACTACACGGGTGTAACCGGAGGGCGTGCCCTCGCCATCATGGCATGGCCATCTAGAAATGCGTCAGCATTTCCCATTGGCTCACGCATTTCTAGATGCCCAATCGCCAAGGTTCCGAGTTTACCCGAAGATTTCTTATCATACCCGAGCGTGACGGTAGAATTCAATTTACACCCCACGAAAAAATTGTGTAGGCGCGCCTAAAGAAGTTTTCACTTCAAAAATGTGCTTAGTGTAAGTAATTATTTTACAATTATACATTTAGTATAATTTTCGTTGCAGTTCAGTTTTGTTTGTCTACAGCGCACCCACCTGTGTTTATACTCGTACATTCATTCAAAATGAACAACAGAATACTCCGGACTTCCGTTTCGCGTACGCAAAATCATAAAAGAAAGCACTCAAAGATTTTATATCAACGTAATCGTCAATTTTAATGGCAAATCGGTGTCTTGGCCAAGGATCATCGCGAATAGATCGAGGAAGACTCTCTCTTCCTGGTCCCGAATTGTGAAATTTTACGAGGAAACCCTGAAATTGACACGGGCTTTCAAGCCACGGTGACGTAAGTGATGACGTCACGCCAGTTGCTGTTGAAACCGTTTTACGAGCAATAGGCTGGGTTTATGGTTGTATCGAAATGATGATACGTTTATTTTGTTGGCAGACATGGTCGCCGCTGCGGTGATTTATCTCACTGCAGTATTATGTATTTACTGTTGGATTTATTACCAGATTTAGTTTTATGCGCTAAAATATTATGTTTTTTTTTTTAATATGTTTTTTTGTTTTCATTTTTAATGTATCCTTGAAAAGTATTGCACATGTGCGCTACGAGAAAAAACCACATTATTTAAACATAAATTGCTTAAAATTTTCTTGTGTATCATCAAACTATAGCTTGTATTTATAAACTACTAGCGGCGCCGCTCAGCGCGGTTATACCCGTGTTGTATCCGTTCCTTTTATTTTCAAGGTAGAAAAAGTAGCCTATGAGTTTTTCCATACCATAATCTATCTATGTTCCGAATTTCAATCCGATCCATTCATACATCACGACTTGATTGAGCAAAAACATTCAAATATCCAAACATTGACATTTATAATATTAGTAGAGTTGTCCCCTACGACTGGAACTTATGAGATAGAGAACATATCTTTAACCACGTAATGACAACGCAACGTTTCTATCAAAAGCTTCGTATGTTAGATACAGAGAGCAGACAGACGCCCAGTATGTGCACGACACAAGGTCAAGTCGGCCCTTCGCGCCGAGACCGTCTCGCGTGCGGCCACGGAAACTGCGATTACGCGGATAGTTAGCACTGTGGGATACAGTCTGAAGTGTGGACAGGACTAGAGCACTTTGCAACCCTGTTTGCACTTTGATTAGTGCGAACGATTAATCGCGACTACAGTTACTACACACTCGCACCAATCAATCAGTATTAACACGTGTTTGCTACTAATCACTAAACACCTGCACTAATCACTCGCACTCGCACTAATCAAAATGCAAACAGGCCCGCACTGGACCAGCGATAATGGCCTTGATATTCTACTTGCGAGAGAAGGCCCAGCATTGGGAACATTTAGTGGGCTGCTGGTGGGCTGGTGTGTGGTTAGCAAACTGTAGTAGTAATGGGCGGTTATTTTTTAACTATTATAGTTAAAATTAGTTAATTATAGTTAATCATTTAACCGCCATCTCGCCTAACGATAAGCAACGATGCGGTCTACGACGGAGCGTGCATTCCTAGAAGAAACCGGTTTGTAACCATCGGGAAAAACACGCTCAGACAATTCATTCCATAGCATAGACGTTCTTGTCACAAACGTAAAGACAAACATTTTCGTTCGAGTTCCGATATGTTAGTTGCAGACCCTTATCTTTGGGGTACACGGGTTCTCAAGTGGAGACCGCGAATCGGTAAACATACTGTAGGACACCCTGAGAGAAATAAAAATAACATATTTTCAGATGGATTACCCAAAAGACTTTTACTACGTTATGCACTGCACGAATTATAAAACAAAGACATGCATTAGCATAAGCTCATGCTGGATACTGTGTGAAATATAGCCCGACATATAAGATGGAAATATTTAAAGATTCACCACAGATTAAAGCTGAGAAACGTTCCAAGTAAATTACTCACAATCTAGTCTCGTATCAATCTATGCACCGCCCACGCCCACGCGTGGCCTAAGGGCCGCTCGTCACCGTTGATTCATCGATCCACGAACTTCACGTCTGCCCGTGCGTAGCGGGCTTTATTTCTGTACTCATCTGCTACGGGGGAAGTGGCACAATTAACAATTAAAATGAGAGAAAAAGACGAACTTCTTAGCGTTCCATGGATTCACAGTGCGGGTGCCGGGTCCATCGTGTGGCAGAGAGAGAAATTCCGAATAGAAGTGGCCCCTTTCCGACGTACATCAACACACACGTTCACTACTTGTGTTTCTCTCCCTGCCCAGCCAAATCTGATATGAACCTACTAGAGCAGCTTTAGATACTCGTTCTAGTATAGAACTTACTGCACTTCTGGACAAGCCAAGTTCTCTCAGCAGATAGAGAGATTTTGCTGGTATACCTCTCGCTCCTAATTCTACAGCGTATAAATTCACTACATAGCCGTTTTTTGTTAATTCAAAGTAGTAACTACATAACGTAATAGAGTGGCTTAGTCGGTAGTAGGTCTACCTGCGGAGCCGTGGATCGTGGGTTTGTTCTCAGGGCAACTATTTGTGTGATGGTTACAAATATTTGTTCTGTGTCGAGTTGTTTCTATGTATAATGAGTATGTATTAACAAAAATATACCTAAGTATTGTATCAGCTGTCTGGTTCCCATAGTACAAGCTTTGGAGCTTTGGCTTTTTTCGCGTTAAAAGTAGTACAAATAGGTACTACTTTTCTCGCGAAAATAAATGAAAAGGGACCACGCAAGTAAAACCAAGGAGTGCCGCTAGTACCTAAGTCATAAATGTAAAAACACAAATTAACCCATATTCAAAGAAATAACTAATAACCTCAGGTGTATTTTTTAACATCTCCATCCATTTCCCGCCACTTTATCTGTCAGACAAACTTCCCAAAAGCCGTTCATAATATTATTTCCGAGGTGAAAAGATCCGCGCAGATTAAAAGATTAACCATAGACTAAATATCTGTTTAATAGTTATAAAGTATCTCTAAATTTCTCGCTTCATGTCCGCTGCGTCAGATCCGAGATCACTGTGGATGCTGAGGATTAGAGATCAAGGGTGACGGAGTTAGGGCTTTATAGTTGGGGGTCTTCGACCAATTATTCGAAGTTGGGGGCAAATAATAATGTCGTGCAGTGGTATGTTTTACCCATTATGCGAGTATTTACTGCAACTAATAAAAGGGGTGATAGCTTTAGAATGGATGTACCGATTTCAATACTTAACAAAACTTTCCACTAATTTAACTTTGAAACAAAAAAAAACATAACCACAATCACAAATAGATACTTATAATTAAACTCATAGCACGCCGTCAGTTTTGCATCGAATATTGGATTTAATTAGAGCGCAGCTCATCTCATTGGCTGTACAGCGGGAGAATTCGGCTAGTGTTCTTGAGACTTTTGGTCAAGGATCGGTGCGCGGGGCACTTTTTGAGTAAATTGTCTTTACCGTATCTTTGACGTTTTCTTTGGAGTGTATAAATTTAACGGTTAATTTTCTTTTCTTTTCGAACTTTTTTTTTTATAATGAGGTGTTCGCGTTAGTATATGTCGCAATAGCCCTGACAGAGCTATATGCTAAATGTAGGTCACACGCGCACCCTAAATAACGTAGTGCTGATCTAGCATAAGTTAGCTTTAGAATGTAATTCATTATAAGGTTTTATGAATAAACGGACCTAGACCGATCAACATGTGTTATTAATTCACCACCAACATCAAATATTACATGGTGACCCTGCCAGGATCGCCATGTATTCGTATACGAGCCTCAAATATTACAATAATTATAATTTTTAAGAATTTAAACCGTAAGTGGAATTAACTAATATTATTTTAATTTTAAGATGTTTAGTACCTGGTGATAATTGTTTGTTCTTGAGGACAAAACAGATGAAAGTGAAACCTTTATGTATCCACCTACCATTTAAACAGTAAACAGTTTATACAAGAAAGACATTTTTAAATTATTATTCTCTGATTTTTGGAGGAACCCCCGTTGGCCTTCTCCTGGCTACAGCCACGCTACGAATGCCAAGGATCTCTGGTGGACGGTGGACGCGCCGGAAGGCATGTAGCAACACGGAAACACTATATTCTCGACACGGGATATTTTCAGTATCAGTTCTTCATTCTAAACTAGCAACACTCCCCGGTTTTACCTGCGTAGTTCCCATTATTTTACCGAAGATAAAAAGGAGCCTATTTCTATTTGTTATTCCAGGCTGTATTCGAACTGTGTTCCGAATTACAACCCAATCTGGACGTCTACTCTATTTCTACGAAAACGGAATTTCGAAAAAAAACTCGTGACTCTCCTACGTCCTCCTACTCCTCGTTCTACTTCGTTTCGTCCGATACAACATTGTTTAACGTTTATGTTATGTTCTAATCATACTCTAATTAGAGTAGGCTTAGAACATACGAGGGTCAAACTGAAAGTTCTTAGAAAATCAAAAACTGATTACATTAGCCAGTTATTAGTTTTATTATATCTTTTCAAAATATTGTCCATTCACGTCAATACACCGCTGCATGCGATGGAACCACTGGGAAAAGCACTTTGCCCACTCGTCCTTAGGGGTCTCTTCAATGGCATCGCGATACGCAGCCACCGCTTCTTCAGCATTCATAAACCGCTTTCCTTTAAGTTTTTCTTTAATTTTTGAAAATAAATAAAAATGACAAGGTCGGGGCTATACGGCGGGTGACCCAGTAATTCAGTGTTTGATGTCGCCAAATAGTCGATCGTTCGCTTGGCGGTGTGCGATGAGGCGTTGACGTGGTGAAGGAGGATCCTACTGCGAGGTCGTTTCTCTCGAACTTTTTCCAAGACAAGTGGCAAACAATTGGTAGTGTACCATTCTGCAGAAACTGTTTTTTGATCCTCTAACACAATTGTTGCGAAATGACCTATCCTTCCAAAGAACGAGGCCACCATTTTTTCCCCGCACTTCGATCTCTCTTCACTTTAGTTGGCAACTCCTCGAAAGGAAACACCCACTGAGCAGATTGTCTTTTGGTTTCAGGATCATAACAGTAAATCCAGCTTTCGTCACCTGTTAGTATGTCGAACACAGCATTTGAGTCACCTCCGTTAAATCTTTCAATCATTTTACGGCACCAATCCACACGATGGAGTTTTTGAGCCTCAGTCAAATTATGAGGTATCCACCGGGCGCAAAGGTTCCTGACCGCTAAATGTTCGTGTAGGATTTTGTGCACTTGACCCATACCGATGCCTAAGCTTGTCCGAATCTGCTGATAGGTCACTCTTTTGTCAGTCTCTATCATACGCCGCACAACATAGATGTTATCTTCAGTCGTCGCCGTAGAAGGCCGTCCCTCACGTAAATCATCAGTGAGATTAGTGCGACCACGTTTAAACTCATTAAACCAGTTGTAAACAGTCGCACGAGATGGGGCTTTTTTTTTTTTTTTTTTTTTTTTTTTATTTAATTTAAACACTCCACAGACTCCGGGGTCCGTGACTTTTGTCATTACATTAATCTTTTTTTATTTACATAGTTCTTGGATTAGGAGAAGAAGAGGAAAATAAGGGGGGGAGTAGGGGGGTGGTGAACATTTTAAGCGTAATTCTAAAGCTAGTCAGTCCGATTTCGTCTGTTGAGCCGATCACTACCGGTTGGGATTCCGATAGTAATCGACTCGACATCGTCTTTTGCCTAAGCCGCCTCCTCCTGGCCCAGAGCCTCCACTACAGCCGCATTTCTGTCTCTAATGGCCATCTGCAGGTTGAAATCTTGAATGGTCTTTGGTGATGCAGCCAACGCTCGCCGCACGAACCGACCGATGGCGTCGTCGGTGTCGTCAGCGTAGTATGTGAAGGTCCCCGTGTGCCGTGAGATTGCAACAACCGCATGGGACACGCTCTCGTGCAGCTTCATGTTTGCCTTAGTTTTAATTACGATTACCGACTCGTATGTCAATCCCTGCGCTTCATGAATGGTAAGGATGCGTGACCCGGTGCCTGACCCGTAACCCTGGTTTGTCAGGGTCTCCTTTTCCTCTTGAGTATGCACTAAAAAGAGGGTGTTGGGTTGGGTGCCGGGTATTTGCGCTCCTTTATACCTTCTCTGCTCCAGGGACTTTATACGGGGTACTGAGGAGTACATACCTGAGTATATTTCCCTCAGTGCATATGCAACATCCATCGGGTTGCGATGTGTGCAGAGCAACTCCTGGCTGATCTTTGCTACGAGATGGGGCTTCATCGTGAAAGGCCAATCATAGTCTATCATAACTTTCTTGTTGACTTAAATGACATCGAAAGTCATAAAAAATCATTGCACGAAAATTTTCTCGTGTTAAATTCATGTTGACGTGACACAGACAATTTTCAATTTGCCGCCAAATCGTAAAACAAATGACAAATGAATGAAGTATATACTCAGTAATATTGGCAAAGAGTTCTATTTTCAAATTATAGAATTATTTTTTTATTATATTGTTTATAAGTGGCCAGTTCTAAGAACTTTCAGTTTGACCCAACTAATATCTAAAATTTCCCATTCATAATATTTGGTGAATAAAAAGTTGCATATTTATGCATTATTTCAGACGGAGAGTAGGATTAATAAATGTCAGATCCATTACTATTGTACGACTACAAGGATTTATAATATTAATTAGCAGGATTCTCATAATGTACCATATTAATAGTGCACAACTATTAATACGTAATATTAGTTAATAATTATTATTATTCACTCATTTATTGATCTTCTTAATTTTAAAGTTTTTTTACAATATATATATGTATAAAATAAACATTATAAAAAACTTAAAAACTAGGGTGCCGCCAGCAGCGGGGCAGGGCTCAAGCTACCGGTGGTTAGGGCTGCAGAGAGAGGAACCTCCTGACGATGCGTGCTGCGTCGAGGATGACTGCTTTCTGTATCTGACCCTTGATCGAACCGTCTAGCGAAAGCCTCTTGAGATGTTGGTCGAGTCGTTTTGCTATAAGGCCGTTTGCCGACACGACTATTGGGACTATGATCGTCGAATCAATATCCCACATGGCGGTAACCTCATGATTATTATTATTATTAATATTATGTTATTATATTAGTGCACAACTATTTAAATGATTTTTTATACAATTTCAATAAATGTTGGGTTGAAGGGACACTCTTCGGTGGAGCGTGATAAGATGAGATGAACCTCGTCTCCATGTAGCAAAGTGCATTTAGGTGTTCCGCGTACACAACGTACTCACGTTATACGTGTTTGAGTCATTAGCTTAAATTGATTCGTGGAATTATCTTGATTTGTTTGTAACATCTGATTTATGAGTTGTAATTTCCGGTGCATTAATGTTATTTGATAAACTGAATATATACTAAACTGTGAATGAAATAAAAGTAAACATCGACCTGAGATTCTACTAGGATTAGTATAAACCGAAAGCCATTAATGGAAGTCTTATAGATCATAGCGCTTTCATTCAGCCATTGATTAGGCTAGGTTAGACAGGCGAACATGGAATATTTTTTTAAGAAATGTTTCTTAAACAAAATTATTAATCATTTGTGTTCATCATATTGGGTTTGATGTAAGTAGGTGTTTTGGTATGCATAAATAAAGTGTTTTGTCTGGTTGTCTATCTATATTTTACGTTTTAGGTTTTAATGACAAAAACTATTCCTAAACACGTACTAAAACTGATTCCCTATTGATTTGAATACACTTAGATTTTATTTATTAGAAAGAACCCATTTGCTTGTCATCGCTTTTGCTTGACTCATCACTATGTATATCTGAATTATAAAAAAACCCTCTAAAATCTTAATATATGAATTGGTTTTTCGTGGCCCTATAATCTTTTTTTTTTTTTATTTTACTCACCCTGGACTGTTTTAAAATCACAAGAAATTCCAGAATTTGAGAATTGATGCTTCATTTAAGTTCAAGGGAGCACATTATTGTCTTACAAATTACTTATAAGTATGTGCTATATTTTGTTAAACGTGTGTGGCGGTCATTGTCGCGGAACAAAAGGTTCTTTGTTAATGCACATGTAGGGATGTAAACAGTTCAACAAAGATGTGTTTGTTTTGGACACCTCACGAGTGCCCCGCTGCCACATCGCTTGCTGAAACGTATTTATTGTAAGTAGGTATCGTGGCTTGAAAGTTGTCTTAAGTGAATGATGAATTTTCGCTGGAGTTGTCGTAGATGTTTGTATTTATTTTTAATTCAATTCGTTTTTTTTTATGTTACGCGATAGCTCCACCAATCGTGGAATCGAATCCATTTTGATAGTTCTTGTTTTTTTTTATAGGTTCACACTTGACCGCCATCTTGCCTGATGTAAAGCGACGATGCGGTCTACGATGGAGCGTGTTTACCTAGAAAAATACCGATTCACTCTCGATTTGAAGACACAAATTTTGGACATTTTGGTAGATTATAGGTTCATTTATTGAAATCAATAATTGAAAAAACAAAATTAACTTTCATATACCTCGATGACTTAGTGATTGCTTCTTATGAAATTTGGTCGAGTGTTTGAAATTAATTTAAAATTGAGGTCAAATAAGTAAGTAATTATAATAAATTAAAAAATAAGTTAAAGTTGAAACCGGAAAAAATAGGTTATTATTATGCCATACATTCGTTAATAAGTTAAGTTCTATCATATCATCAGTAACAGCCTTTTTTATGCCACTGCTGGGTACAGACCTCTCTTTTATCAAGTCATATTTCTGATCGATCGAAATCTATAAGATCGAAGGCTGTTATACGCTGTATAACATTACGCTACTATCAACAGATGCGGAGCGTGCAAGAAAAATGTAACTAAAACGGGAAAAAATATTGCTTTATGACAACTTTCCTTGCGTGCGCTGACGTGCACCGAAGTCCGTGACAGCATGTGTGTGTGTATGTCTATCTTTCAAGGTTGCGTCATTATATGTAAGCTAACAAAATTTGTTCTAAATCTGAGATGGTCCGACCAATTTTCGATAGGTGGCGTAGCAATGCGCCGGATTTAGCTAGGGCTTACCTCCCGCCACCTCTAATGAAAGCGTCGGTTTTCCCGACTGCAGCAGACAACGATCTCAATACAAAGAAGTGCCCTCACAAACTTCAGGGCGCACGGAATCAAGTTATCGTTGAGAAGAGTGAGCTCATCATCATCATCATGATGATGATGATGACACGCAGAGACGCAGTGTTTTACCAATTTCAAGGTGCTCAGAGCACATCTATTGGTTTATATCGATGGCAGCAGACGTCTGCGCTGTCAACGATGTTTTTCATGCGCGCAAGCGCACACCTTGCGCCGGTGTTATGCTTTGAGCAGATGTGATCCGGGAATTACAGTGCACAATATTTGAGAAACCCAAAGTATCAAACGACGTTACTTCTACCCGTTTTCCTCGTCTAATCGATACTCTTATTATAAAGGTGAAGAGTTTTTTTTTTGAACGCCATAATCTCAGGAACTATAGGACCGATTTCAAAAGTTCTTTCACCGTTGGATAAGTACGTGATCCCTGAGTACTATAGGTTGTATAATATGTTCTACGGGTGAAGCCGGGGCGGAGCACTAGTTACAAATACATATAATTCATGAAGACACAATTCTCAATCTTAGTAATATTATAAACGCAGAAGTTTGGAAGTTTGTTACGCTTTCATCCAAAAACTGCTAAAAGGATCTGGATGAAGTTTCGTACTTCTATAGACTGCATGGAACAAGTCATCAGCTTATTAGAAGTTATTTATGTACCTCTCAAACACAAACAACAAATTTCACAACACATTGAAAAAACAATGTAAGATAAACAAACATACGCGTCCCATCTAGACATATAAACCCACTACAGAGCTTGGCAGGTGAATAATTAATTTGCTCCAATAAATAATAGCCGCTGACGTCACGCATCTCGCTGAGTTTATTTTATTTCGATGCGGATTACTCAGAGCAGAAAAAAAGGCCGTGAGTCGGCAGAATGTGCGGAAGCGAGCGAGTGAGCTGGGATGGGAACGAGTGAGATGAGAAGCGAGCAAATGAACCGGTAAAGGTATAAGTTCGCGATGAGACCGTGACGCGAGACCGCGACAGGCACTTAACTATGGAATTATATGGGCGCCAGTTCGCTTCGAGACCGCGACACGTGTGTGTCTCGGTCTCCGATCGCGGTCTCCTGTCGTGGTCTCGTGTCGCGTTCTCTGCGCGACTTTGACTTTAACTCTCCGTTTGTATAGAAAACATCCACAGTCCAACATACTGAAAATTCATCCACGCGCGTTCACGCAGATCATGTAACTACATGCAGAGAAACACGCATCCCTCCGCGTGGGTGGGAGCGAGGCTCAAGTACATGACGACGTGAATCCGCAAAACGCAACAACGCGCGTGAGTGAAAAACCCGCACGATGACGTAGATCTGCACTCCCGCAAGTACGCGCGAATGCAAGTTGTTGTTGCAAATTGCATCGACATGCAACATGCAGCGTGGTGCGTTAGTGTGCGGATCGTCTAAAGGCTCGTTCGCATTAGGCTGGTAAATTAGTATAGTAGTGAGTACTTTAGTAGCTAAAATACTAGCTACTATTAAAAAATCGTTCGCACCTTTCTTTAGTACTTACAGTTTACAAGTGAGTAGCGTTTTGTAACATCCTACAACGCAATAAAATAAATGATTGATTAAGCTAATCGTAATGGATATTTTAGAAGAGGTGAGGAAATTTGTGAATTGAGAAAAAAATATCAATAAAAGAAGGTATTTATTCCACAGACATTCGTAATTGGAAATAAATTTTGTAGTTATTTTTTCTCTCCAGGCTAATTTGACAGGTTCGGACCTGTTTAGTCGGTGAGCCAATCATACATTGAGCGTGCCGCTCGCAATGAACACGTGGTGGGGAGTTTTACTAGCCCGTTGAAAATATAACAAAATGGATCGACTCGACTAAATCACTTACTAAACTACTCGACTACATTTTCAGTGTTCAGACACGTTTAGACACTAAATTGCTCGCTACTATTGTTATCAATTGAGTAAAAGTAAACCAATTGAATAAATGTAAGAATTTATATTGACCGCTGTTCGATCTTTCCCATATAAAATTTCACAAAGGATGCTCCTCAACGGCTTAACTCCACCTACTTATAGCGCCAACCCCTCTAAAACTCTTTTGAGAGTGCGGGGAGAAGGAATGGTATCCCACCAGCACCCTCTACACTAAATTTTATCAGTCATACCCATTTCTTTCAATAATCAGATACTTTTTCTTTTATGACACATATTTTGACTCAAATCCCAGTATTAAATACAATACTATAGTGAAATACACTACAAACAAATACAGGTGATAACACTATACTAATTTAC
Source organism: Ectropis crepuscularia (assembly GCA_963693475.1). Taxonomy (NCBI): domain Eukaryota; kingdom Metazoa; phylum Arthropoda; class Insecta; order Lepidoptera; family Geometridae; genus Ectropis; species Ectropis crepuscularia. The sequence goes on from OY856355.1 coordinate 2,074,867, forward strand.
TAATGCAAACAAGCCTTAAGGGAACGAATGAGCAGGGAAGCTAGCAAGTGAGGTAGCAACGAGATGGAAAACTTAACGAGTGAGCGAGCTGAGCGACTGAGAGACGAGCAAGCGAGCCGCGTATTCCTCAAGCGATCGAGTCGTGAAACGACTGATTCTTCAAGCGAGAAGAAAAGAGACAGCAATGTCAAAGCGTCAAAGCGTTTTTCGTTAGGCGGTAGAAGCGCCGGGCAGTGAGCGAATGAATCGGGAAGGGAACGAGTGCCTCTGGAAGCTAGCAAGTGAGCCAGGAAGTGAGCGAGTGAGCCGCGAAACAAGCGAGTGAGATGAAAAACGAAGTGAGCCGGAAAACAAAGCTAACGAGCTGGGATATGAGCGAGCGATCCGCGAAATGAGCTCACGAGTCGGGAAACGAGCGAACGAGTCGGGGAATAAGCTAGGGAAACGAGGATGGCGTTATAACAACTCTGCTGTAAGCACGGGGAAAATCACGTGCCTACATTTTGTGATCACCCGATTCCACAATAGTGAGGTCGAGATGTTCGAAGCCCACTGGCATCTGTGAGTAGGTATTGTTCTACGTGCAGATTTACAAGTTTGTGACCACTGGCGTTGAAGGACAACATCGTGAGGAAACTGGCGTGTTCCAAGAAAGACATATTTCAAGGATATGTGTTTTCCACCAATCCTCAATTGGCCAGCGTGGTGGATTTTGGCATCATAAACTACTAAGAGAAGGCCTCGAGTCCCAGCCGTGGGAACCTGAAGTGGGCTACTTTTACTATACAAGCTTACTTTCAATACTAGCAATTGAATTAAGTTCGGTGTGCCTGTGGGGCTCACTGTAAGCCACAACTGTTTGGTTACACGAGTACCTTGATTGATTTTCTAGACTGGCCTCGTGGCTTAGTTGGTAGTAGCTCTGCCTGCGAAGCCGAGGGTCGTGGGTTCGATTCCCACCCAGTGCAAATATTTGTGTGATGAATTCAAATGTTTGCACTGTGTCTGGGTGTTTCTATGTATAATAAGTATGTATTTAAAACTATATAAGTATTATATCAGCTATCTGGCCGCCATCGCACAAGCTTTGCTTAGTTTGGGGTCAAATGGTGTTGTGTGTGAATTGTCCACCAATATTTATTTATTTATTTACCTACGCTATACGCGGCGACCAAACCAGGGCAAAAAGATGAATCATCTCTGGGTGACTAGCGTAGCAAATAGCTAGAAAATTGACTCTTCATGTTCAAATAGCTTCATGGTATTTTGGTGTTATGGCCAGATGTATTGAGATGACCTCTTAATTTAATTTATCTAGTATCTGTATGACTTAGTGATATCTTTTAATTTGAGTCGGTTTTTTGTTTCGGAGAAAATACATTTGAACAATATTATATTCAAATAGGTTTATTCACGTGAAGTTAGCAACATGAAGGATGGTTCATGTTGACATTTTATTCTGCAGATAATAATTTATGTGGCAGAATACAGGTAGTGCAATCCACGAAGACGCGCCCCACTATTTCTCCGAACCGTTTATAGTATATGTGTGTAAGCTTCCGACAATGTGAGTAATATCGGTACACACTAATTACCTATGAATGCACACGCACACTACAATGACTGGTGAATGGTTCGCGACTGGCGCTCGGAGCAAACGCGATTGGTGGAGAAAAAAATTGGTGGGGCGCGTCTTCGTGGATTGCACTATCTATAACATTTGCAGGGAAAATTAACGATTTAATTTTATTTTGTCTAACTTTCTTTTTCTTTTTCTAACAAAATAAAATTAAATCGTTAAATTTCCTTGTCCAAGAAATACTTAGATATACGAGTATGATCATCCCGAAGTATAATTTCCTCAATTTCTAATATGAATATAAAGATGTTTTATAACTGTTATGTCATGTAAAAAACACGTCGTTATAAAAAAAATACTATAAATAATATTAATGTGTTATACTTGTCATTTTAAGAGGTCTACAACTCAGATTAGAAAATTATGTAGAGGTCGAACTCTGTAAAAACTAAACTGCGGATACAGACATAAATATTAAATCACGAGGTTAAAAATTCGAGTCACGCTGGGATTTTTTTTATTTACGAGTATTTTATACATCTTAGATTACTTGCTGTGATTTTATTGTAAAAAAGTACTACCAATATTATAAATATCAATGTATAGAGATGTGTGGATGTTTGTATCGCAATCACGTTGTACCGTATGAACGGATCGGGCTGAAATTCGGAACACTAGATACAGAGTCACATGGACTGGTATACAATAATGCGAGAAATACTCCGTGTATTACTATGAATGGCAAAGAGCTGGAGTGGGTGGACAATTTGAAATATCTAGGTCACATCGTGACCAATACGTAAAAGCAGAGTACAATGCTCTCAGGGTACAGTACAATAATGCATTGCTAATTATAATGAGACTGCCTAAATTCTGTAGTGTATCAACTATGTTTACTGAGAGAAGACTGCCTGGTTTCGCAGCACTGATGCGACAAAGATCGGCTAACACACAGGAGAGATTTTACCGGACCTCTAACTCTGTGCTCGGCGCTCTTATGGAAGTGCATGGACCTATCCTGGCAAGATGGAATGAACTGCATGCATAACACTGGTTGACGTAGTTAATAATTTTTTGTGTATCGTGATTCTATTAGTGTTGATTAATTTGATTAGAATAATTGTATATGGAATAATTAATTCTGGAATAAAAATATAGTAGTAGTAGTAAAAATATAGTAGCAGAACAGTAGATTATGATCTGGAAGAATACATAGTAAAACAGTAACGGAACACGGGTAAAACCGTGAGGCGCTGCTAGTTATTTAGTAAACACCATATTATTATTATTTTTTTTAAATTATGAGTGACGAGACGAGCAGGATATATGCCTGATGGTAAGCAACATGCCTGCCACATAACACCACAGTGACACGCAGCTATAGGAACATGAAGAGTCCAAATCATTACCTAGCACTGCTCTGCGCTCGTCACCCAGAGATCTAAGTTGTTATATCTCTTAGCCCTGTAATTTCTCTGGAAACATTGCCCTTCAAACCGGAATACAGTAATGTTTGCACATAACTGCTTGGCGACAGAATAACTGGCAAAGGTGTGGTACTTCCCCAGGCGGACTCTGCCAATAGTCCTACCAATATAATAATAATATAGATTTACTTTGTTAGCAGAAAAAGTTTTTATACATCAATGCATTTCGTAATATAAGATGCACACATCATATGAAAATGTGTCTATGTTAAAAGTTGATGTTTCATACGTTTCCTACTCAACACCAGATCACGAGCGTGGCTACGGTCGAGCGAGGATTAAAATCATATTCAAAATATATCACAATTTAACGTCACAAGAAAACGTCGAATGTATCTCTCCGTCTCTGTTATTTGTCTTGGCGGTCTCTCGTGCTCGCTTCGAATCAAGGACGTTTTAAAAACAATCTGAAGGGTATATGGGGTGGAAGGGTGTGTGGGTGGGTAAGGCTCAAAGTTTGGTTCAATAATAGGTAATGTTTTCGTCTCTTTCTCATATTCAGTGAGCACACAGTTGAGATATAAGCTTTAATTTTCGCAATTTGAAGTGGTATTCAAAATATTCCTCAGAACTTCTCTTCATTATTTTTATATTAAACTAGCTGAACCGTTCGCGCGTTACTACGCCATCTATCGAAAATTGGTTGTATCAATTCAAATTTTGAACAAATTCGGTTATTTAGGTTCTAATGACGCAACCATTAAAAGATAGACATATGCTGTCACGCAACGAAAGCTCTCAAAAAGCAATAGTATTCCCGTTTTGGTTACATTTTTTCATTGTTCCTCCTGTTGATAGTAACGTAATGTTAAATAGCCTATATTCTTCCTCGATAAATGGACTATCCAACAGAGAAATAATCTTTCAATTCGGACTAGTAGTTTCCGAGATCCTTGCGTTCAAACAAACAAACTTTTCTGCTTTATAATATTAGTATAGATCTAAATCTACTAGAGATATCTTGATCTCCAAATATTACTGGGTTGTAACCACGACATATAACACTAACCGTTTCTAGACAGTTGAGTCTTACCTATCTCTATTTTGATAACTGACTTTGACTTCTATTTTGATTGACTGGCCTCGTGGCTTAGTTGGTAGTAGCTCTGCCTGCGAAGCCGAGGGTCGTGGGTTTGATTCCCACCCAGTGCAAATATTTGTGTGATGAATTCAAATGCTTGCACTGTGTCTGGGTGTTTCTATGTATAATAAGTATGTATTTAAAACTATATAAGTATTATATCAGCTATTTGGCCGCCATCACACAAGCTTTGCTTAGTTTGGGGCCAGATGGTGTTGTGTGTGAATTGTCCACCAATATTTTATTATTTTTATTATTAACTTCGAGACAAGGATAAAGTCCCTTGGAATAGGGGCCGTTTATCCTTACGATGATTTTTATTATCTACAAATTTAAACTTTGCGGCTTTAAAAATACGCTTCAATGTAACAATTATTTATTATGTGTACGAATTCCAGGCTTAAAAATTCTTTGTTTCGGTAACGAATAAGTGAAAGTTCGGCAAGTGAAAATATGAATAATAAATTTGAATTATAATTTATTTGCTTTTTATTATATTACCATTCTTGAATGAAAGATATCAGAGTTTTATGCTGGCGAGTAAAAGCACTTACAGTTTATGGAGTGAAAAATAATGACGCGGCGTTTTTATTTAGATTTCTGTGTAAACGTTTAGTAAGAAATATGTTGACATAAAAATTGTCTGACAACTGGACTTCTTCAAAACAATTACTTATGTTCGTTCACTCAATTATTGTGTCACATAAATACAATTTTTTACATGATAATAACTACCAAATGGAAGAAGATCTACATCCCCTCTTCTACTTTTTAACAAAAAACTAATTTTCGAGGTATTCCATGTAATTTTTTTACGGATAAAGACTGCTAAAACTAAAATACGTAAAAGAAAAAAATATGTAGAATATTCTTAGTCTGTTATTACATGTATAAAATTAAGAGTAGCCTATAGATGCCGCCTAAGCAGTAATGTGCAAACTTTACTGTGTTCCGGTTTGAAGGGCAATGATTCCAGAGAAATTACAGGGCTTAGAGACATAATATCTTAGATCTCTGGGTGACGAGCGCAGTGCAGTGCTAGGTAATGATTTGGACTATCATGTTTCAATAGCTGCGTGTTACTGTGCTGTTATGTGGCAGGCATGTTGCTTACCATCAGGCACATGACCTGCTCGTCTCGTCACTCTATGCTATAAAAAAAAAAATATTGATTTGTCGTACTAGGTGTAGGTACATTTCCTATAGCATGTACTTTATTTTATTGTTTCTACATTAATTAATATTGGAGGACAATTCGCTCACAACCCATCTGACCCCAAACTAAGCTACCAAACTACAACGCTACTAAAATCTCCTATAATTTGGGTACAATGCATGCGCATAATGTTTATTTTATTATTATTTGATTTATGGTTATTATTTTATGTTTAATTTAATATGTCAACAAATAATATTGCAAATGGGTTGTCTAAAAAATGTCAGTCTAGACTATGATTAATTATCGATAAAAAAAATTGAACGTTTCACTTATAACGTAAGCATTGAGTGAAGCCTAAATAATAAATTATATAATCTAGTTTTTTCAAAAATTTTATCAATTTAAGTGAAATGTTTAAAAAAAAATTTAACATATTCTGAACTGAATTTTGTTAGACAATCCATTTGCAATATATTTGTTGACATATTAAGTTGAATGTAAAATACTTTTCATCCAATAAACAGCTCGGTAAAGGTCGCTCTGTATAGCGGGGCTGTAGACTACTACCTACGGCGTAGCTTCATCGTAGACGCACAATAATCCATCGTCTACGACTGTAGCATAGCTACGGATGTTCTTTTATTACTTGTGCAAAGTACTAAAAATATTGTTTTATACTTTTCAAAAAAATTAGAAAAAAATCGAAAAAGTTAACTGCGTTTAAGATCTCTTACTTCCTTTACTTGATTGTCCAATAAATTATAACCCATCGTCAACTTAAACAGTGCACATTAGAATAGTAATTAAAAAACAACTTCGTAAACAAGTTTATGCACATTTTGTATACGATAACATTTGTGTGCAATATATCTCCCAGTTAATGAGTTTAGTTACTCCAAATAACATTTAGACCCACCCAAAAAAAAGACAATTTCTTAACAATTTCTTAAAAAACACAGTGTAATTTAGTTTGTAAAAGTTCATTTACTCTAACGTAAAAAGGTAACTAGCAAAAACTCCGACTTGCTTCCTACGCAGCGGTAACAATTACCAATTAAATCTTACTAGAAGTGATTTACAGCGGCGGCTTCAAAGACGGCGGCGAGATGAAACGCGCGGACCGCCAATCGGAGAACTAGAACTACAGATAATTCTTCAAACTATTTTTTTTTCCTTGGAATTTTGAGCTTCGATGGGGTATAGGGTAGGGTATATAATGTATATATGCTCAAACATTGATTTTAATCTTTTATTTTTTTCCGAAAAAAAAAAACATAACAAGCCTTTAATTTTAAATTAAACCCAGACAATGAAGTGATGCAGACGAGTTTCATAAATGATGTGAAATCTTCAACTACGTCATCCAGATAATTGTAAAGAAATATTAGTTTTTTGCCTATATTTCAAAAACCGCCACACTGATTACGATAAAATTTACATGAGTGTTCCCATATTTTTTTTATGTCCCTTAACAAACAAATAAATTTCAAAATTCAACTAACTAACGATAAAATCTTAACTTAATTAGCGGAGCTTTCGGGTAACATACATTCAAACGAATTGAAAACCTCGTACTTTTTAAAAATCAGTTAAAAATAAAGAAATTAGACGTACAATCTTTGTGTTAAAGCCCCAGACTGCTTTCATATCTACTGCAAACGCAGCCTACATTATTTTTGATTGTACCTACAGTTATAGGTACACAGATAAAAAGAGTATCAATAAATATTATACTCAGAACACATAAAAAAAATATTCAAAACGTACAAAATGGATATCAATGTAATAGGGACACGTATCACAGAATTTAACACACTCAATTACACAGTTTAAAAAACTCACTCACAACAGATACAAGGAACATTGTGTCATAAAAGAGTCCTAATTATAACTACATACATTTGATTATTTTCCTAAGAACCCGGTAATATCGTTAATTCCGCGGCACATGTCAGACAAAACCAACAAAATATGATACGTTGACATAAATACGAGGCCCGCGACGCGATTTTATACGCGTGTAATATCTGGAGACAAAAAATAATTTCGTCAGTGGCTGCAAATTTATTTCTTCCGGCGACCAAAAAAAAAAACTAACGATGAATACGAAACTTCATTCATATACGACTGTAGCGACGCCTTGGAGTTAGTCAGTTAAGTTTGGCGCATATGACGTGGGGTCGTTCGTCTGCCAACTGTCAGGAACGGCGAGCGGTTTGACGGACTGTCAAAAATATGACAGCCCTTATTAGTTAAAGTTGTAGACTACGTTGGAAGGGAACCGAGGGTCAGGTTGAATTGCTTGTTATGGGACAGGCTGTTACAGTTGCACAGTGTACTGAAGTCGCCTAAAGCCTTTTTTTTAAGCTTAGTATAGAGTGACGGGACGATCAGGACATGTGCCTGATGGTAAGCAACAGGACAGTGTCATGCAGCTATTGAAACATGCAGAGTCCAAAAAATTACACAGTACTGCAATGCGCCGTCACCTACATATTTGAGATGGTCGACGAGCGCAATGTAGTTTTAGGTAGTGATTTGGACTCTTCATCTTCAATTAGCTGCGTGTCTCTGTATTGAAGGGGCAGACGTATTGCTTACATCCGGTTCATTCAACGTTTGTATTTTGTAAAAAAAGTGTTCAGTTTTTATCAAACACTTGATAAATACATTTTCGACTACATTTCATTAAGCCGCCGTTAATTCAAATATTTACCGTAAACCTGTTTTTTTTAATTATTATTTAAAAACGCCAAATAAATCTGTAACAGTAAAAATAAGAACAGATTTTTTTTAACTTGAATAGGTTTACACTTGACCGCCATCTCGCCTGATATTAAGCGACGATGCGGCCTACGATGAAGCGTGCTTACCTAGAAGAAACCGATTCACTCCGACTCTCGAGATATCTAAACGACCTTAAAAGTTATTTAATTATCTCTGAAAAAACAGGAACCGACTTCAATTTATAATTTAATTCAGAAACTAGACAAAATTTCATATTTTTTGTGAAATCAACTAAGAACAATGTTTCAATAAACAACAAGATAAATAAATAAATATTGGTGGACAATTTACACACAACACCATCTGACCCCAAACTAAGCAAAGCTTGTGTGATGGCGGCCAGATAGCTGATATAATACTTATACAATTTTAAATACATACTTATTATACATAGAAACACCCAGACACAGTGCAAACATTTGAATTCATCACACAATAAGAAGATAGTAAGAATACGTCGTCTAGGTAAGAAAAATAATAGATAGTTAATAGAAGATGAGGAAGAAGAAGACGTTAATCAGCTGACTATTATTTAATGATTTTTTTATTTTATTTAAAAATTAAGACTAACAAATTGTCTTGCCAGACATATTGCATGCCTCTCGCAGAGGCCAGTTTGTATGGGGCAACTTTTAAAATATTTTGTATTATCTTATCTTACCTACAAGCAGCAATAAAGATTTTTGTATTTGTATTTGTATTTAAAACTTTAAATTTTATCCAGGTACGTATTTCAAAAACCGGTACACCGATTTCGATAATATTTAAATGGGACCATCTCTGAAGTATGATCTAACACACAAAAAAATCATCATAATCACAATTGACGGAACTATCGCATAAAAACATACAACCTAATTGAGAATCTCCTCCGTTTTTTGAAGTCGGTTAAAACATATAAAATGCACCCTATCTAACAGACTGTCAGACTAACGAACCCACTACGCTAAATATTTTCTCTATGATTGTACCATCTGTAATATAACGCACTATGACGCCGCGCTGTTTCATGTCGTGACATCACACGTTGTAACTTCACCTATAAATACACCCAGTTCGTCGTAGGTATCATAAAATAGTCCGTCTAACATATAAATCAGTTTTAATTAGAATTTATATTTTTATAGGTGTATCAATTTTTTTTGCGATTTATTAGTTTTGCCAATTTTAAAACTACGTTTTTGGTATTTTTAAATATAACTAGGTATTTTAAATAAAGTATGAATTCGGGAGCTTAAACTTATTCCTATTTTATGCTTCAAATTCAGTTTTTTTGCATACTTACTATCCTTTTTTATTGTTGTTGAGATTTCATATTAGGTATGATATTTTTGTTTGAAACCAGCTGACCCGGCTAACTTCGTTCCGCCTTTTAAACCTTCCCTGGACTCCTACAAATAATTCAATACCAAAATCTGCCAAATCAGTCCAGCCGTTCTCGAGTTTTTGCGGGACTAACGAACGGCGACCCATTTTTATATATTACATCTAGCTTTTACCCGCGACTTCGTCCGCGCAAAATAAATATTAAGGTAACTGAGGCAGTGCTTACTTGTACACCCATACCATTTCACAAATAAACAGCTTATATTAAAACATTTTTATACAATTTCATCAAAATCAGTTCAGAATTAAAGCGTAACAGACAGACAGAGTCACTTTCAAACTTATAATATAAAACAGTATAGATTTCAAGTGTTAACTTTAAACGGTTTTATCTTCAACAGTGACGAACTTCCATGTAAACTCTGTTCCCTGTAAAACCTCATTTCCATCCCTTCAACTCTTTTTCTTTCATAAAAAGTCGTTCTTATCCTTTCCTGAGTTTAGTCTATCTGTGTAACAAATTGCATTAAAATTGGTACTGTGGTTTAGACGTTAAAGCGTAACAGATAAAGAGAGTTACTTTCATATCTATACTTATAATAAAACTGTAGCGGGTCGAATTCATACATTAATTCATACATACATTGAAGATATTTTGAAAAAAAAAATTTGGGGGTTCTCCATAGTCGATACTGATGGCGAAATTGCATTTTTTTTCTTTCATGTCTGTCTGTCTGTCTGTGTGTATAGGGAACTCACATCACGCCGAAACTACTGATTCAATTCAAATGAAACTTGACATGATTTAAGATCATACTAAGTAGATGGTAGCTGTCTACTTTTAATCCCCAAATTCTGCACGGTTTTCTTGCAGAAAGGGGTGAAAGTCAGAATGTGTATTTGGTTGTAACTCATGTTTGCGTTGTTCAATTTCGTTTATTCTTATTTTGTTAGAAAGAACACATTTATAGTATATTTCCATTAAAATTTTAACATTATTGGTCGTGTGGTTCGGAAATTACATAGAAATTAAATAATAACGGTAATAATAAGTTCGTTACATACTAACTTCTAAGTATACTGTGACACTGTAAACACTAGAGATGTAATGGAGGTCATTTTATCCGAACCGATTTCGGAGTCGGAGTTTTAAAATTTGATTTATCGGAGTCGGAACCGAAGTCGGTGACAGAGGCAGGATCAGAAGCGCAAAGCGTTTAGTAATTTCCTCGCTAGGGGGGATGAAAAATTACGTGTTGCACTCGAGTGCAAAGATTTTTCACCTTGTGCCCTTTTGATTCCCTTGCTACGCTCAGGATTCTAATTTTTGAATTCTTCGCTACGCTCGTGATTCAACTTTAGAATCCTTCGCTTGCTCGGTCATCAAAATTGAGCACGCGGTTAAAAAGCCACTTTGCACTCTTGTACAACAAATAACTATTTTCTTTGTTCGTCAAAATACCAAATTGACTAAAATTTTGATTAGTAAGTGAATAATAAGAGATCGCTTTTAGCGATAAGGCCGCTAACTTGTCGCACTAGTTTTTAAGGTTTATTGCAAATTGTGTACCGTATTCTTTTGGTGTGTCAATAAAGTGTTTATCTATCCATCTAATAAAATAGGCGGTGATGCCCGGTCTGGCTCGTTTCTGGTGCAAAGGATTTCTATTGCAATTCAACGGGGCAATGCTGCCAGCATTTTGGGCTCCTTAGCACCAGGAACAGTGCAGGGCGGGTTATGTGATAACTTGTGTTATTTATTATTCACGTATTTATTTCTTTTCTTAAATCTAAGTTTTTACAATATTTAAATAAAACAACATAAAAACATTATAAAAACTTAAATCTAGATAGCCGCCAGCAGCGGGGCAGGGCCCAAGCTACCGGTGGTTAGGGCTGCAGAGTGAGGAACCTCCTGACGATGCGCGCTGTGTCGAGGATGACCGCCTTCTGCATCTGACCCTTAATCCAACCGTCTAACGAAAGTCTCTTAAGGTGTTGGTCGAGACTTTTCGCTATAAGGCCGTTTGCCGACACGACTATTGGGACTATGATCGTCGAATCAACGTCCCACATGGTGGTAACCTCGTGCGCCAAGTCAAGGTTCTTGCTCAGCTTGTCCTTCTCGGCTTTCACGAGGTTCTCGTCATGTGGTATGGTGATATCGACGATCATAGCCCTGCGCTGAGACCGGTCTATCAGCACGATATCAGGCTTATTGGCGACAATAGTCCTGTCCGTGATGATAGAGCGGTCCCAGTAGAGCAACGCACGACCATTCTCGAGAACTGGCAGAGGTGCGTACTTATAGTACGGCACCTCGGACTCAACAAGGTCATATCGAAGAGCAAGTTGCTGGTGGATGATCCTGGCTACTAGGTTATGCCTGTGCAAGTACTCGCCGTTAGCAAGATGCGAACAACCGGAAATAACATGACGAAGAGATTCACCTGGACGGCGGCATGCCCGACAAATGTCGACCGTACCGTCCTTCATTATGTATTTCCGGTAGTTGTTCGTCTTGATAACTTCGTCTGCAATTGCACAGGCAAAGCCCTCGGTTTCTCCGAAGAGGTCCCCGAAGCGCAGCCAGTTCACCGACGCGAGCAGATTCACATCGGGTCCCGTCAGGGCCCGATAGAATCGCCCGTGCAGCTCCTTGCTCTTCCATACTTCCTTGCGATCATCAGTGCTGAGCACCGATGGTTTGCGCCAGTTCTCGTTTGCCATTGAAAGAGGCGTGAGGCTCCTGTCAACTGCCACAACATCGCGATGCATCCCGGACTCGCTGTTGCGGAAATAATCCCTGAGACTGCATACCTCGCGGTTGTGAAGGTTCTTGGCATTTAAAAAGCCTCGACCCCCCCATTTCCGTGGGATATACAGTCTCATAACAGACGAGCGCGGGTGTAGCATGCGGTATGTTGTGAGCAGTTGACGGACCTTTCTATCCAGGGCGTCGAGCTCAGTCTGAGTCCATCTCAGTATGCCAAAGGAGTATATCAGCAGAGGCATTACCCAACCGTTGAAGGCTCGCGCCTTGTTACCGCCTGACAAAAGACTTTTAAGTACTTTTGTCAGCCGGCAAAAGAAGCGCTCCTTCACCGATTTCTTAATGTCATCTGCTGATATACCCAACGACTGTGACATACCGAGATATTTGTAGGTCTCGTCTTCGGAGAGGGATCTGAGAGTTATAGTCTCGGAAAGTTGTAAATTCTCTGAATTTACTACTTTCCCTCGCTGTACATGCATGACCGCACACTTGTCGACACCGAACTCCATCTTGATGGCGTTACTAAAAACCTCTGTGGTTTTTAATAGCTCCAACAAGTCTTGGCGTTTCGGTGCAAAAAGTTTGAGGTCGTCCATGTACAGCAAATGAGATATAACCTCACCTCCTCTACGAAGACGATAGCCTAACTCTGAATCTTTCAGCAGAGTGCTGAGAGGATTCAGACTTAGGCACCACCATAGGGAACTCAGACTGTCTCCCTGAAATATTCCCCTTTCAATCTTTATCAAGTCCTCCGAAACAAACGAGCTGTCTACGCTACCTGGTTGACGAAGAACTGTGACCCACTGTCCCATGCATTTGCTTAGAAAAAATTTTAGAGTTGGATTTATTTTGTACAACTCTAAAACTCTTTCTAGCCATGAATGGGGCACCGCGTCATAGGCCTTCTTATAGTCAATCAAAGCAGCGGAGAGGGCTCCCTTGTTTCGTTTGACTTGTTGGCAAATGGTCGTGTCAATGAGGAGCAGCTCCTTAGTACCACGGGACCCAATCTTACATCCATTCTGAGAGGAGGCCAAAACGTTATTTGCGACTATATGCGCGTTGATTTTTGCTCTCAGAATGGATGTAAGCAGCTTATAGATGGTAGGCAAGCACGTGATGGGTCTGTAGTTCTTTGGTTCCGTGGTACTACCAGGCTTATGGAGCAGGAAGGTGACTCCGGTGGTCATGAAACTGGGAAGAGAACCCGTCTCGAGGGCTTCTTGGAATTGTGTTGCCAAACGCTCATGTGAGCATCGAAACCACTTAATCCAGAAGTTGTGCAATCCGTCCGGCCCAGGACTTTTCCAGTTCTGAGCCATCCGGATAGCACAACCAACGTCTTCGAAGTCTATTGAAATAGACTCCATGGTTTCGATAGACTCACACGCACGCTCGACAACACGCATCCAAGTTCCCTCTGTGTGCTCGACAGGCACCGACCAGATGCTGCGCCAGAAGTTTTTCGTAGCGCTGGCATCCGGTAGCTGCCCATCGCTCACACGTCGACTAGTTCCCTCCCAGTTTCTATACACCTTCCTTTGATCACTTTGGAAGTCGCGATTTTGCCGATATCGACTCACACGCTCTCTGTAGCGGCGAATACGGTTTGCCCACGCATAAACTTTCTGCTTCAGATAGTCAATGCGTTCCGTAACATTTGCTAGATAGTGCTGGGGACTGATACCAGTCCCAGCGAATGCCTGTGTCACGAAACGCATGACTCGGGGACGACTGTTCCCCTGACTGAAGCAGATTAGCTTTGCTATAAGAGTCCTGAATGTGCTGATACGCCGTTCTATTCGCATTTGCCATGCGGGTGCATCTCCGGCGGTTCGCGTTGTACGGTCAGTGTCTGGAAACTTGACACGTGCAACGCGACACGCCGCGATAGCACCACAGTAGAGAATAGAATGGGTATCAGTCAAATCTTTGCTAGTACCCAGGTAGGGCACTAGCAAAGTATTCAGGGCTCCCATCAAAGCTAAATTCCGTTTATGGGTGGGTAAACGTGGTAAGCGCGGCCTAGAGTTTGGTGTGAGTCGATATTGGAAGATCGCGTCTTCCAAAGCACTCCTCAGTTGCCCTCTTACCTGGTCAGATACATTACTACTCGCCGAGTCTTCCTCCTCGATGTCGGGGTCGGCCGGCGCCGCAAGTGTCGCCACTGACGCTGGCACTGAGGCTAGTGTCAGGGACGACGACGCGGCGGGCGGATTCCGAGACGAGGCAAAAGCTGGGCGAGTATGTTGTTCCTCCAGGCGTAGCCGATCAAGTACCGAGTCATCCAGCAGTTTGCACCGACGAATGGCTCGAACTTGATCTGAAAGTCGTTGTGCGGATACGGCGACGGTTGGTTCAAGGGCCTGAAACAGAAGTAACATCCTGGCACAGTACGCGGTCAGGTTAGTTCCTCCTTCTGTAGCCCCGTAATAGGCGCGCATGCAGTTCTCGTTGATTTCTCGAGTCCATCTCATGCGACGCACTACACCACCGGTAGCGGGGGCCGGGCGCGAGGCAGGTTGCCTCACAGGCCCCAAGCGTGCCGGCAGCGGCGGACGGCCACGACGCCCAGGTCTTCTTGGCGATGGGGTCCGCGCCGCGTCCTCGTCACTCGAACTAGCACTCGTGTCGCGGGGAGTCAGGAAGGCTTCATCCTCCGACGACAGGCTTGGCGGTGACGGGACACGGACTGGTGATGGTCGTGCGCTCCTTGTTTCCGCTTCTGTCCGTGTTTTTGATCGTGTAATCATAACGTTTTCATATTTTTCGTCCGTATTTTAGTTTGTTTACAAATTGTTGTTTTGATTGACATTCTATTGTCATAGTGCATTTTTTTGATTTTATAGTTTTAATTACGTTTTATCTAGTACCTCTAGTTATTTTCGGTGTGCGGTATATTTTCCTTTATGTTGTAAACAAATATTTGTCACTAAATGGTTGAAAATGAATAAAAAATTATGAAATTAAACACGATGTAAAAAAAAACACGTCCAATCGTGACAGCGGGTTTAATTATTATTATTATTATTATTTATTATTATTATTATTTTGGGTTTATGTTTAATCTTAAGTTTTTCTATACTGTAAATAATTGTAAATTATTTTATAACTTCTACTTTAATTTAAAAATAATAATTAGAAAATAGTATTAAGAAACATTGCTAATCTAGCCCTAAACTAAGCAAAGCTTGCATAATGGCAACTGATTAGCTGATACGATACTTGAACAATCTTAAGTACGTCACGATGAATCATAAGTCATGATAAATAGAAGTACCCAGATACAGAACAAATATTTATATTCATCACACAAATATTTATCCTGAATGGGAATCAAACCCACATAAGTAAAGTTTTAGGATACAGAGGTAACTCCAAAAAGGTTAGGATAGTGATTCTGTACGCAACCCTATTTTATTTAAATTCGGATAAACAATCCTTGTCTCTGTCATTCTAAACAGATAAGACAAAGACCGAGCGATGAGATTCCGTGGGTTCAGATTTGCTAGGCAGAATATCTTTGAAAATACCCAGGTGTTGCCACAACAAGTTACAGTTCATCTATTATTAGTTCACACAGGGCCGAGCCGCCCCTGTGTGCGAAGTGCGCGGCGCACACAGGCGCCAAGACAATAGGGGCGCCAGCGCCGTCACCGATTTTTTTACACTTACGCAATACCATGTTCTTTGTAGTTCAGTATCGTCGATTAGTAAGTAGGTAGGATAGGCGCAATATTTGCTTAGTTAAATATCAATTCATAAATTGCTAAGTTGCTAAACATAGTTTATTGTAAGAGTATCCCAAGATAATGTTTACGTTTTGGGTTTTGGTTTACATTAATTAAGGTTAAGGTATCGGCTTTAAAATCAAAAGAACCGTGAGTCTGTTTATTTAATTGAGATTATAAACGCAACTCGATACGATGTGTGCGATGTAAGTAGAGTAGTGTCACAACAGGGGTTCCCTGATTTTAATGAACGAAAGGAGCCAAAATAATTGAACAATTATTATTCGAAAGGGTGTGCAAGGTATTTATGGTAAAATATTTTCTGTTTCAAATTCCTACTAAATCCGCTTAGTTGTTAAGGTAAATATTTGTTCTCTAAAGAATTTTGGCACTTTTTTGGGTTAAAAAGTACTTACTGTTCAATTCCAGACTAAAATATATCTGTGTTACAAATTACAACCAAATCTATTAATAACCCATTCCGATGTTATAAGTAGTTAATTAAATTTTACACTTTTTTGTGATAATAAGTAGTTAAGCAATGTTAATCTGACGTGTTAGTATAGAATAATAATTATGTTATTCACACATATAACATGTCGGATTAACAGAACAAATTGATTTGATATTTGACACAGGTGTTTTATAGTGTAAAATATTATGTTCCCACTGCTGCTGTTATTCGGGTCAAGGCTCTCCTTGACTCTCTTAGCTCTCCTTAGCTCTCTAGCTAAGGTCATAATACACCACCTTGGGTCAGTGCGGGTTGGTGGATGACACATGATTTCGAAAGATTCCAAAATAATGACATGTTGGTTTCCTCGAAATGTTTTTCTTCACCATTTTTAATTTAGCGGCATTACGCACATGTTTTATACAGTGGTGCGCGTGGGATTTGAACCCGGGAAGTCCGGGAAGTCGCCGTTCTCCCGTCTAGAGCAGCTGTTGCTCATTATTAAAAGTTGAAATTTGAATAAAACAATCAATTTCTACACATACCACATCTCAGATTCTATACAGACAAATTCGCGGGTAACAGCTGGTTTATAATTGTTTCCTAAGAAACAATGCATTTTTATGATTAGTAAGTAGATTATATGCAACTACAGACTATAAACTATCTGTGTTTCAAATTTCGCCTTCGCCAAAAAATATTTTATCCGCCATTTTGTGGAGGTGGCTATCATGAATCGATATTAATCAAACATAGCCAAGAACTATCAAGGAAACTGCCCTTGGAAATGAACAAAACTGCATTGACATGGGCCTATCCGTTTGAGAGCTACGATGCCACAGACAAACACACATACACACACACATCGACACGACATACATTGACGTCGAACCTATAACACCCCTCTTTTTACGTTGGATGTTAAAAAGGGGCGCCATAAAGGTTTGGCACACAGGCGCTGGTGGGGGTCGGCTCGGCCCTGAGTTCACAATGAATCTGTTGACACCTGCTCAATTAGCGGCGTCACGGCGGCAGATGGCAATCCACTCTGTCGCCTGCTAATTGTTCTGAATCATTATCGTGGCTATTTCAATGATTTGCACGTATTGTAGTATAAACAAGTGCTAGTAGACCCGAATTTGAACGGGTCATTAGAACTGCAAATTCAAGAGTTGATGGTTATCTTATGTTAATTTGAGATATTCTTTTGGGATTCTCAGATCTCTCATAGATATAATTCTCATTCTCATAGAGATATAATTCTCAATCCGCCAACCCGCACTGGGCCTGCGTGGTGAATTATGGCTTTAACTCTCTCCTTGCGAGAGACGGCCCCGAGTCCCAGCAGTGAGAACTTAAAGTGGGATGCTTATGCCAAGGGTCTAAAGAGTTTTTTTTACTATTACAGGTTGGCACTTGACCACCATCTCGCCTGATGTTAAGCGATGATGCGATCTACGATGGAGCGTGCTTACCTAGAAGAAACCGATTCACTCTCGATTTGAAGACACCAAGATTGTAACTATCGGGGAAAACCCACTCAGGCAACGCATTCCACAACCTAGACGTTCCATTACAAACGTGGAGTCAAATCTCTTCGTTAATAAGATTAAACATAAATATCACTAGTATAAACATGGCGCCACACCAATGTGGAAACTATAATAATAATGTGAGACTTTCCCTAGACGGTTGCACGGTTGGAGAAAGGGTCAGATGCACGCGGTGGTCATCCTCGACACACCGCGCATCGTCAGGAGGTTCTTCACTCTGCAGTCCTAACCACCAGTAACTTGGGCCCTGCCCCGCTGCTGGCGGCACCCTAGTTTTTAACTTTTTGACGAGTATAATGTTGTAAAAGTCTGAGAGATTAAGAAAAGGATAAAACGAGTTTATAATAATAAATACTTTAAAAACAAATAATACGAATACTTTTCGTATGGTTTGTTTTGGATTTCTATTTGATAATTTATTGATATTGATTGTATGACATGTTTAAATATTCATTAGTAATAATAATGAAAAATAATAATGTATATTTTTTATTTTTAATATAGAGTGACGAGACGAGCAGGTCATGTGCCTGATGGTAAGCAGCATGCCTGCCACATAACAGCTTAGTGACACGCAGCTATGATATGCAGCTAGGAATATGAAGAGTCCAAATTATTACCTAGCACTGCACTCGCCACCCAGAGATCTAAGATGTTAAATCTCTAAGCCCTGTAAAATCTCTGGGATCATTGCCCTTCAAACCGGAACACAGTAATGTTTGCACATTGCTGCTTGGCGGTAGAATAACTGACAAAGGTGTGGTACTTCCCCAGGCGGACTCTGCCAAGAGTCCTACCACTACAAAAAGAAATTGAAATTGAAAGTAAATTACACGTATAAATTGAACGTTTTGTGGATCATAACAAACTCTAATTACGTTGTACCCTAGAAACTGCACTAGGCTAATGCCTGTGTTGCATAATCTAGTGACTAGTGTATTCTAGACTAGACTAGTGTGAATAGAAGCAATCACCGATCACCGTAGTTGATTAAGATGGCATAATCACCACAGATGTCAATAAAGTTCCACAATCACAGGCCTCTATATCGCGCATTCTACTTAGAAATGCATTTTATTTGCATTCCAGTGCATTGTTGACGTCACGCGCAATCTACGCCGATCTCGTAAACAAGTTGTTTACAGCGTGTCGCCTGCGCCCGCGCCGGTTGCCGGGAGCGATGCGTTCCTCCAACACTTACAATGAGTCAAACGGGCAATACACCTGGAATTTAGAACAGGGGAAAATCCCTGTTATTTTTTGTTATCTCCGTAAATAACAAAATAAAGTTAATTTGTAAGTGTATATTTAACTATAATAATAGGTTCGCACTTGACCACCATCTCGCCTGATGTTAAGCGACGATGCCATCTACGATGGAGCGTGCTTACCTAGAAGAAACCGATTCACTCTCGATTTGGAGACACCAAGATTGTAACTATAGGGGAAAACCCACTCAGGCAACGCATTCCACAACCTAGACGTTCTTATCACAAATCTCTTCGTTCGTGTTTTTTTGAATATCAACCATGAAACGATGTCGCTTTTCCGAGATAAGTACGAGAAGTCCGAAGTTTTTCATATCGCTTATAATTTCCATATATTTTGACAGATTACCGCTTAGTTGTGTTTTTCTGTTTCCATGACGACGCCATCCGGCGAGCCTGCGCGCTCAGGCAACGTCATCGCCTGACGTCTCGCTGTCTTGCGGCCGTCTTAGAGATACTAAGATAATTTTATTTATTTTTAGTTTTAGCTGTAGTATGGCATCTTGCACCCCGGTTGGACGCAATGCGTTGACTAATCTGGTGTCTCTGGAATCCAAGGTACAGTGTGAGCTATGTTCCCGTTATTTTAGAGGCCAAAAAGGGGTCAAAATTCACCGGGCTAAATCCCACAACAAATTACAAATTCCGCTTTCGGCTCCGATTACGGGTCAGTCGACCACAAGTGGCAGTTCCGTGAGCGCTGCTACGCCTTCCCAACCTTTTTGGGAAGTGTTGAGCTCACTCAAAAATTCATTTCCGGTCCTTAAGCGCATCCCGCGTGGTGCTCGTGTTTTGGTGGCTCAAAGTTTATCATTAGTTATCAAAAGTGTTCTTTCGCAAAATTCGAAAGATGCCTGGGAACATTTACTGAGTTTCCCATACAGTGTGCTTTATGTACCTTTAGAACCGTCGAACAAAAAGTCCCTTACCACTAGGGTAAAGGAGAACTGCGTAAAGTACACTGCTTCCGTGGAAAACCCTTTAGATTTGAGTAGTTTTATTCCGCCTAAGCAGCGGAATAACCAAAATTCTAAAAGTAGTGATGATTCGGCTATAATTAAGATTGTAGAGAACAAAATTAGCGATGGCGACATCAAAGGCGCTGCACGTATTTTGTTTTCCAGTGACACCATTGCGCCGAACACACCACACACCATTCAATCACTTCGTGACAAACATCCACCCGCAACAGCTAATCTCCACCTCCCTGTTCCACCACAATCAGATAACGTCACTATTGAGGCCACATCGCAAGAGGTTTCGGCTGCGATTACATCTTTCTTGAGTGGCTCAGCTGGAGGCCTAGATGGCCTGACACCTCAACATCTAAAAGGTCTTCTATCTTTTAGCTCTGGTGAGGTAGCAGAGTCCCTCTTGAGAGATCTAACCTCTTTAGTTAACCTCATGTTATCTGGTCAAGTCAGTAGTGACATTATCGAAGTTTTGTACGGCGCCAATTTGTGCGCACTTTCCAAAAAAGATGGTGGGATCAGACCAATTGCTGTCGGCACCACATATCGTCGCCTTGCTGCCAAGGTGGGTTGTAGGAAAAAGGTTGCTCTTTTGAGCTCCCTTTTCCAACCAATACAACTCGGTTTTGGTTCGCGGGGTGGATGTGAGGCTGCCGTTCATTCTGTCCGGACCTTCCTTTGCCAAAATTGGGGAGAGGTGCTGTTAAAGGTGGACGTCAAAAACGCCTTTAATTCGGTTGATCGAGGAGCCTTGTTGGCCCAAGTGAAGGATAAAATTCCTGACCTGTACAATTTTCTTTGGCAATGTTATGGCGAGCCCACAAAATTGACTTATCAAAACAATCATATGTTATCCTCCGTCGGCTGTCAACAAGGTGATCCCTTCGGCCCTGCGACCTTCGCCTTGGCCATTCACCCTATCATTCAACGTCTCCAGTCCAAACTAAACGTTTGGTACTTGGACGACGGAACTTTGGGGGGCGATGTGAATACTGTTCTAACTGATTTACAAAAACTCATATAGACGGTTTTCGTTTGATTGGTTTAGAACTAAATTTTTCAAAATGCGAACTTTTCGTTTGCGACACATGTCCAGATAAAGATTCGATAATACAGAAATTTAATGATCTGGCCCCCAACATCAAATCAGTTGACAAATGTTCCCTGCGCCTCCTGGGTTCACCGATTTTAGAAGAGTCGTTACCATCTTTTGTCGAAGAAAAAATTCAAAATTTCACGAGAGCCTCCGATAGGCTACTCAAAGTAAACGCCCATATGGCGTTTACAATTATTCGGCAATGTTTATTTGTTCCGAAATTTATGTACGCTTTACGGTGTAGTCCACTGTGGAAACATGGTGAGCTCCTTGGGAGCTTAGACAATGTCGTAAAGGAATCTCTAATATCGGTGTTGAATGTGGATCTGAGTGGGAGGGCCTGGTCACAAGCCTCACTACCCATACGGTTGGGAGGCCTAGGGGTCCGCCAAATTTCAAGTGTAGCTTTACCGGCATTCTTGTCCTCAGTTCATAGTACTCAAAATCTAATAGACAAAATTCTCGCACCCTCTTTAGGCCATTCAGAATATTCTGATGTAGTAGTAGCTAATTTGTGCGAGGCTAAGAATGCTTGGAGGCTGGCTTGTCCAAACAACGATTTCCCCAGATGTCTGTCATCTCAGAGACAGTGGGATCGACCGATCTGCGATCTAGCACGGAACTCTCTTCTCGATACGTGTCCTAGAATCGCGGATCGTGCTCGTATCCTTGCTGTGTCTGTGTGGGAATCGGGCCTTTGGTTACAAGCTTTGCCATCTTTCAATACCGGTAGCCTATTAGATCCAACTGCATTTCGTCTAGCTGTTAGCTTGCGCTTGGGTGCGAGGTGCTATGAAGCCCATCGCTGCCATTGTGGTACTGCCGTCGACCAACTCGGTCACCACGGTCTCTCTTGCTCGAAAAGCGCAGGTCGTATTGGCCGCCACGCCAGCCTGAACGACATCATACGCCGGGCTTTTTCCACCGCCAATGTCCCAGCCATACTCGAACCGAGTGGGCTTGCGCGTGACGATGGCAAAAGACCTGACGGCATGACTGTTGTGCCTTGGAAGTTGGGTCGGCCCCTAGTGTGGGACGCAACTTGCGTCGATACTCTGGCACCATCACATCTTCCAGAGACACATTGTAAGGCTGGTGCAGCGGCTAATTCAGCTGAGCGACTCAAACGGCGCAAATATGCAACCCTCGGAAGAGGTTACATATTTGAGCCCTTTGGGGTTGAGACATTGGGTCCGTGGGGGCCGGGAGCTCACCTCATCTTCAAAAGCCTTTCCGAACGCTTGGTCGATGCGACGCGTGACCAAAATGCTGGCGTTTATTTGGCCCAACGCATAAGCATTGCCATTCAGCGTGGTAATGCCGCCAGCATGCTGGGTACGCTTCCGATTGGTAGTGGGCTTGAACATCTTGATTATCTGTAGACCTTCATTGGTCTATGGATAATTCAGGTGTGCTTAGTGTAAGTAGTTGTTAGGTATGTAGCGTAGTGTAGTTCTCATTGTATTTTAGTTTTGTTAATAAAGGCTCTGCCCTATCTAAAAAAAAAAAAAAAAAAAAAAAAAAAAAATAAAAAAAAATGATAAATACAAGTTACATGTCAATTCAATAAACCATACAAATAAAATTTCAATTAAAATAAAATTCAAAATTACATGTCAATTAAATTATGTTATCATTAAAATCTAAAATTACATGTCAATTAAACTACATTACATTTAAAATCAAAATTAATGTCAACAGGGTACAATTATACTGTTATTACGTATGTCAGTGATGCCAATTCACAAGATCCAAAAAGTGTCTAACGTGCACGTATAATTAGTAAGTTAGTATTAGTAAGTAAGTTAGGTATAATAAAGTTAAATTTTAATTTGTTATAGGTATGAAGGTAAGCTTGAGTTACTTACATATTTAATTATTCTCACTTATACGAGTATTTTAACTAAGAACTTGACATAAATTATTACGTTGAGTACTATGTCAGTGTATGGCACATATTTGCATGTCCGTAATTGGGCACTGTTTGTACATTTAAGAGACTTTAAGATCTTTGTAAATACAGTATTGCAATAAATACATTCTTATTGTTCTTTGTCCTGCTCCGTTGCTCCACTACCGCTCGGACGCTTCGTCGCTACATTATCATGTCGTTGACCCATGATACTTCCCCTTATCAAAAAACACTTTATATTGCTAAAGAAGGTTTCACTTCTAAAAACATGTATGTAACATTTTGACCCCTACTCGTAAAAACTACAACAAGTTTGTTGAAAAGTTTAAATTTTTATTAAATTTCCCTACTCCTGATAGTTTATTGGCCGCTATTACGCAATTGCTGCTTTTGATATTAAATTCAAAATTCATCCTCGTAGTTTCAATTTATTGCATTTTCGTCACAATTTTGCCAACTATTTTTGTGACATAAAATGCGGTGCATAAAACTGTCATCGTTGAGGAGAATTTTAGTTAAATCATTTCCATTCGGCGTGGTAATTCCACCAACATGCTGGACAAGCTTTCCACTGGTAATAACATGTGCCTGTTGATAAACAACAACAGCACAGTATCACGCAACTGTTTGAACATTAAAGACTCCAAACTACTACCTGGCACTGTACTGCGCTCGTCACCCACAAATATAAAATTATGTATCTCTTAGCCCTGTAATTTATCTAAAAGCATTGCCCTTCAAATCGGAACACAGTAATATCATCACATTACTGCTTCGCGATAGAATAACTTCAGGTGATTGATTGGAGATAGCTTATAATGTCTACCAAACTTAAAGTTGGCGCATGAAGCTCGTTCCTTGATATTTCTCACTGTTTTCGGGATGATGTAGGTATCACAGTCACAGATCACAGTCTTGTCAAACAGTGATTGAAAATGATACGTATTGTATGGGTCTTGTTTTAAAAACATTATTTTTTATTCACACCTACTTTTTTCCCTTCATACTGTGGCATCTGCCTACCAGACAATGGATTAGGCACAGAAAGAGAGGACAGCACATAGACCGTGCTTTCCTGCCTTTCTATCTGTCCGACAAACTGCTTAATACTTAAAGCTAGTTATAACTTGTTCTTATGTACATATATGTTATTGTCTAATTTATGTAAAATGAGAAAATTGGATACATACATAAGAAAAACCTGAAAAACACGAAAATTATTGAATGTAAGCACATACTGAGACGTGTGCACTCTTTCAACGAATACAGAGCCCCAAACGCGACTCGACAAGTATCCCGTCTTCCTCCAAACATAAGCAGTGAAACTTAACTAACTTCTAATTGTTAATCGTTAACTAAGGAACGTATAAACCCTTTAATATAAATCGACAGATTCTGCAAAAGCATTCCAATAGAACAATAGTAAGTTGGCATAGTATAATAAATAAATCAAAACAATGCATTTAAAGAACTCGGATTTAAATAGCTATTTTAAAAGCTTGTCAAAAATCCTACGACTTGGAAAAAACAATCTCCCCGTGTTTACAATACCCACTATTCCGTGTGTTTGTGTGACCGTCTCGTCTAATGTCGCGAAAGCGTTTACAAACAGCGAAAATAAAGGAGTGTGTCCATTTTCAGGGCGCACGCAGTGATACGGCGACCGGCGGCGCGCGCGCATGTGGCATGCGCCTGAATGACATTCCGTGAGATCGGCGCAATCGCGGTCATAGTGAGCGGGAATACGGAGTTATGGGCATGCAGCTTGATTGGATTATAAACAGGTAACATTTAACACTTTATAGAGTTAGTTTAAATACTAAGATATCAGAATTAAATAATAAATGGAGAAAAGAAAATTAAAGTACATAGGTACCTACTATTTTCAGTTTAAGTTCTAGATTTAAACATTTATTGAAGTCTAGAACACAAGTCTTTGGTTATGTTGGTTTATTATTTATTGTTTGTTAAATTTATCTTACCTATTTCTGTTTTCGTATTTTATGTCTAACGTTTTTATTCACAAATCACGTGTCATACATAAATAAAGTTTATTTTCCAATGCAACTCAACAGATATTTACAAAGTATAGTTTTTTTTTCTTTTTTTCGCATCTATTTTGCAATGTCTTTTAAAAACAATGTAGGTATCGTTCTTAATTCATACAAATCATTCAATAATTTATACAACTATTGTTACAGATCAAAACCAGCGTGAAAATAAAGTGAAATGACTAGAACAAAAAGTGAAATTTAGTGAAACACTTAAACAAAAGTGATAGCAATGTGAATCAGTGATGAAGTGAAGTGCGAGCGCAGTTTGCGTTCAGTGAAGTGAATCAATTGTGTGCATGCAACGTTGCGTTGCATGACGTTGACGTTGCGTCGCTGCATGCCACGTGGGTGACGTCATAGATTGAACGCAGCGTTCATTGCATTGAACGTATTGCTGCCGTTCAAGGAGTGATGCGGTGAACTGAGAAAATGGGGATACAAGTGGAGAATACAGTGGATTACAATAGTAGTGCATGTAAGTAAGCATCTAAACATTTTTTTCATGTCACGTGGGTTCATAATACTCTATTGTAACGGTACCTACCATTGTCTTCAATCTCACAGACCACTCTATTGTAGAGGTGCCCACTATTGTACGTTATTGAAAGTCCAATAACCAATGGATACCACCTAACATCATCACCGATTGAATAAGTATTTTTTAATGAAAATGATGAAGTCAAATTATTTTCGTTTTGAATTTAGTTTCGAGTGTTGCTTTTGTAATTTTACTCAGTGATTGCATAAAATTTAACTGCGGGTATAAACCAGTAGAATATGAACCCAGGTCACCTTGAATGATAGCTGAGGGTCTATCAACATAATATTTGAAGAATAGGTGTTTTACTAGACAGGCTTCCACCTAACATTGAGCAGTTGCGCGTAGTTGTTCGTTTTTTAGTTGTAGGCCCTCGGCACTATGATTAAATAAAGTGCGTTTATGCAAATTTGGCACACAACTTTTTAAATACAACAATGAGTGATCTTAATATGATGATGATTTATTGATCTCAAAATAGCAACTATTATACATTCTTTTGCCGAGGTTGCAACAAATTTACACAGTGTCATTGGCATATCGAAATTACGATTGTCAAATGTTTGCCAGATTTGGTTAAATGGACTTTATTCCCGTTTCCTTGGGATGCCTACTCCGAGTCTAGTCTTTAGTCTATGGTTCATTTTAAACTTTCTTCTAGTCGTTCGATAAAGAAGTCGTTTATTTTTTTTTGTGTCATGAACTCAGTACGTATTTAAGAGTGTTGTCCCAGTTATTCTGAGATCTAATAAGAAACAGCTGATAGATGTGGGCTACATAAAAGACAGATGGTAATCTGTACTAAATTATTTCCAACACTTCATGGAAATGTAGAAAAGATAATAAAGAAAGTAAATAAATTGTAGATTTTTATTAAATTTGAAAATTAATGCTGTAGTGATATTATTAAATAAAGTTGTCAACAATAAGCTTCATAATCTAAATATAATATATGTATAGGTTTCATGAAAACTAATAAATTATTTTCAACGGTAATTGCGAAAGTTCTTTATCGTTATAGGTAAATTAAATTATTCATGGCTGGAAATTAAATTATTAGTAAAACGAACTATATTATAATTGCTATTAGGTATAGTAAGGCAAATTTCGAGGAGGCAAAATCTGCACAAAACTAATTCTAGTTCCATACTTAGTTGATTATTTCTTAATTGGAGAATCATTGACATAAAGTGTAATAAATAATTAATTAAAAACCAATGAATTAATTTGACACAAAATTCTACTTACAAAAATATATTTTTTAATAACTTTTGTTTAATACACAATGAAAAATATCAAATTCCCTTATTAATGCGAAATGTATGATAGTAATGAAGTGTAGTTGAACAAAAACTTATAAACTAAAGCTTTGTGTATTATTACCATTACTGGATGAAATTTTCTATTTTGAAACTAAAATATAACTCTTTATCGATACGACGAAGACTGGATAAGTAATCAAGTATTTAATGTTAAAAGACACAAGACGGAGTATTTTTTCCAAGACTTGGATTATATTCCGGTCTTTTCGATAACTATTTTGAAACAAACGTTGTATTTAAAATGTTAATACAAAGTGACTTGTACCTAAATACATCGAAAAGACCAGCATATGACCTATGTTTCTGCGAATGCTAACGCCTCCGTTAAAACCGCGTACACGAGAGTAAATGAATACAAAATACGGTTCCTTTAACGTCTACTAGAGGCACTCCACCTTTTTTGGCACACATTTTCAGCCCTTGTAGAGCATCCACAGACGCACGAATATTGTTCGTCATGAACCATATTTTTGAGTTTAGGACCACGAGTTTTTTAAATGAAATTAACGTTATGTAAGACACGTTAACGCGCTGTACGACTGGACAGTCTGATCGTGTGTCACTTAGTGCCGTACTGATCGATTCGTGGTTTGTCACGAACCACATTCGAGCGTCTATGGACAGGTACTACCTATTACACGACGTTAACGAAGGTGCTAGTATCCGTACATTGTTTACTATTTAGTCACATTACAATTGCTTCTTGACAGTCTGTATACTCAAACTATACACACATCACATATCTCAAAGATACGAAGACAATCACAAGTACAGTTTTAACGTGACTATGCCGTTTAAAATGTTAGCAAATTTTTGAGATGTCAATGATGGAGAGATGCCATTTGTATACATTTTATCACTTTCTATCTTTACACGGCAAAATATGGATTTAGTGATTTTTCTAATAAGTTTTTAGTTTTCATTATTGAGATAATCGGATTAATTGGTTGATTTAATGCAAATACATTTGTCTAAAGTATTGTGGTGGTAGGACTTTTTACAAAAAATAAATGCAAAAATAGTCGCATACATGTTAGGATTAACATACAACGGCTACTTGTTCATTTGGAATTTGGAAACACATAATTGCATCACAGATGCATAAATTTCAGCTTTTCATTTCAATTTCATAGCAAAGTCATTTCATAATAATATTTTACTGTAGTGTAATTATATTTTACTGAATTGATAAAACAATTATTTAAGTATTACTGTCGCCAATTGTCACTTTATTTATTTTTTAGTTTTTGTATATATTTTTTGTAATATTGTTAACTTACTTGTTAAGTGCAATAAAGAGTTAATCTATCTATCTCTCACCATCAATGCTCAATACTGAAAATCAACTAATAATTCTAGTAACAAATGATTGTAAAAAATTATCTCTAGTGTAGACTAGCATTATTTAGAATATCTCAAAACTTATTTACGCGTGTAAAGATCGAAAATGTGAGGAAATGACATCGTGCATCCTTGTCCTCTGCTGTTCTGTTTCAGCCGCAGTTTGAGTCTAATTTTATTTTAGTATAAGTTCAATGTCGCGAGTCTGGCCTAGAGAGCGAGTGCGATTGCGTCCACACGAATATACGCACCTGATTTACCGTATATTTGTAATAAAGTCCGTTTATATTTGCGAAAAAAGCGTCAATTATAACTGAAAGTTGTTTTACAGTTGTTGTATGTACTCTATGTTATAAAAAAAAATCTGTTCCATAATTTGGCACGCGCCAAAATTCAAAAATGGAATGCGCATTCCACAGATGATATACATATTTTTGCAATACATTGTTTTAAGTTATTACAGTTATTCACAACACTAGCAAGTATTATTAATTATGGAATATTTACCGGTTTGTTGGATTTTATTATATTTTTTTGAACTTTGTCTTAATATGTAATTGTATCATGTTGCTGTGTCCTAATTAAGTTACGTTAATCCGATGCCGACATGGAAGTGTAATTAATTAATTCTATCAAATTGATTAATCTCTATGATATGGTATTGAAAATTTGGCGGAACTAGAAAGCTTCTTTAAACGACGCGACGCGCCCTCTCCCGGATAGGTAATATTGTCAACTTGACTGTACAACATTGTTGCAAGACGACAACTGACGTCAACAGACACTTACCTTGATGTCTAGTATCTACCAACAACTAAATGTATTAACTATTGTGGCAACAAAAGATGCTTTAATGATGATGCAAGTTAATCCAGCGGATGCCACATGAAAAACAGCTTCAGCAAGACTTACTATGTACATATTTATTATTTCATACATAACGTCAAACCCCATTTGAAAAAGAGCAGCAATTAAGTAAAAGGACAATAATGGTAAATGTATAGCGCTCATTATTCATATGCGTTGCACGGACGAAACCACTGAAATTGGACTATCTTGCCATAAACGAAAACTAAAAACTTTCATCAAATGGAGACTCTGACTACAAAATGGCAAAATAAACGACAAAAAGACACACACAGTTGTAATAATTGTTACGATACAAAAGACAGAGATAACGCGTGAAACACATAACTATGGTAGATTTCAGTACAATATAGATTCGCACAAATCGAATTCGTTACGCAAGGAAAACACTCAGAAGTGGACTACCTTAAAATGTATGTAAGACTAACAAACTTCATGAAATTGAGGCTACAAGAAATGTTACAAAAGATACCTACCTACAAGAAATGATTATGATGCTGATGATATGAATACCAGTATAACATTACTATTGTTCTCACTATTCAATGGCAATTGAACGGCGGCTGCCGATCCGGAGACCCCGGGTTCAAACCCCACACGCACCACTGTCTTTTCGAAGTCATGTGCGTAATGCCGCTAACTTAAAACGGTGAAGGAAAACATCGTGAGGAAACCGACATGTACCTAGAATCTTTCGAAGTCATGTGTCATCCGCCAACCCGCACTGGGCCAGCGTGGTGGATTTATGGCCTTAACTCTCTCCTTGCGAGAGAAGGCCCCGAGTCCCAGCAGTGGGAACGTTTAGTGGGCTGTTGATGTTGTTACACCTATTTTACCCAAGAATAAGCAAAACCGAATATTTTTCAATAGTAGACAGCTGTGATTGGAAAGACAAACAAATTTCACCAAGAAAGACACAAAAAAAAAATTGGCAGTCATAGGAACTGCCGATAGAATACTTTTAGTACTTTTTGCTTTTGTCCACTCCATTGTAATATTTGTAATACCCATTTGTAAGAGAGTGAAAAGTATAAATATGGAAGAGAATGATAAGATAGAGAAAATTTAAGTCGCACGCCCGAAATTGGTAATCCGTTGGAACTTGACTAAGATTACTATCTTTTGTACGCAGTCAAGCAGTAAGCGATTCTGATTCATTTGATGATCCTAGTAGGTAATAAGCAATTATGTGAAGAGAAAACTTACAATTATATATGTTTGATGACTCAGTGACCGAGATTATCCTCAGAAATCAAAGAAATCGTGCCATATCACTCCTGTATTCTCCTAAATGTTGGAGACACAGACATATGTCTCCGTATCTCAAGCTCAGACGTGTTATGACGGCCATCTTGGAACACGCATGGTCTTTGAAAATTAGACAAGTATGACGTTCGTGTTATGAAATATGACGAATTATGTCAGATGAAAACACGAGGACAAATACCGAAACAGAAAATAGAAACTATCGATATAACTAGCTGCATCCCGCGGTGAAACCCGTTGGTAATTTCAAGCGTAATTTTTATAAACTTGGAATTTCATATTCGTTTACATCTAAACAAGAGTTCAAAAAGCTTCAAGCGTCATTTTTAAACTAGAAGTTTAAAAATGACGCAACTTCAATACAAATTTTCATGACCCATTTCAACCCCTAAACATTTTTTTTAAAAGTAGGCTCTCCTTTCTCCGGCTCTTTAATCTATATAATATTATTGATTTCTCAAATTACTCTCTTTATAGAATTTTCATTGAAATTACTTCAAAACACCTTAATAATTAACTGACGGTATAATTATTATAAATCATATTTTTAGCATATCATTACGTGAAATCATCGTGACGTAGTGGCTAGAACCTCGTGACTCGTGAGGACGTAGTTTTGTATCCTTACTGCACTTCTGAATCCCTCGATTGTACAATTTTGTCACTACTGCTTTTTTAAATGGGCAGAGTCTTTATTAACAAAACTAAAATACAATAAGAACTACACTATGCTACATACCTAACTACGAGTAATTACTCTAAGCACTAACTACTTACTCTCCTGAATTATCTATAGACCAATGAACGTCTACAGATAATCAAGATGTTCAAGCCAGTCGGAAGCGTGTCCAGCATGCTGGCGCCATTACCACGCTGAATGTCAATGCTTATGCGTTGGGCCAAATAAACGCCGGGATTTTGATCACGCGACGCGTCGATTAAACGCTCGGAAAGGCTTTATCAAACCAAACAACGAGAGCAAACCGGTTCAAATGTGCATCTGACTCTATGTCACAAAAACAAATCATTGACTCCTTCTCAAAAATTAACACTAAAAAATCAAAAATTATTCAAAAAAGGGCGAATTCGAAGGGCGTGGTTTGTGCATCATGGCATGGCCATCTAGAAATGCGTCAGCATTTCCTATTGGCTGATGCATTTCTAGATGACCAGGGCATGATGCCGAGGCCACGCCCTTTCAGCATTTGCCATTGGTTGACGCATTTCTAAATGGCCAATAGCCATGGCCCCGAGTTTACCCGAAGATTTCTTATCATACCCGAGCGTGACGCTAGAATTCAATTCACAGCCCACGAAATATCTGTCTAGGCGCGCCAAAAGAAGTTTTCACTTCAAAAATTGAAACCTTTGAGATAAATCCTTGACACAATACAAGGTAGGAAATTATGAACGGGACAGATAAGTAGGTAATTTGTTAAACATTCCTTCGCACAGAAGAGAGATAACTCATCCACAGTTCCGCATTCAATCCGACATCGGATGAAATCGTAATATTTTGAGCATTAAAATTGGGTTAAGTGGGAAAAGTTGTATCGTTATTTCAGCTGGACAATAATGATGAATGAAAAGAAATAAAAACGAATTAAAATGAGTTCAGACCTGAACGTAAACAAAGGCATGTTCGAGTGCCAAATATGTTTCAACGTCAGCTCACCTAGTTAGCTGAGAATGACGAAATCTAGTCTATTCGTCGTGGCTTGGTATATTATACAGTTTTTTTTTTATAATTTTGAAGTGAATTTTTTTTAAGTTGCGTTCGTTACTTTTTGTGTGGACAAAAAGAGTAAAACTCGCGTCATTGTCACCGCACGGTTCCCGTGAGCGATATTTTTGTTTTAATTAATTAATTAAGTAGGTACTTGCTTTAAATATTCGTATTTATATTGGTACTTCGCGATCCGTCTCGGCTTTGCCAGTGGCACATAATATATACATATAGAATTCACAGTGCCGGATCTAGGGGGGGGGGGGGGGGGGCAAGCCGGAATCCGTGCCCCGGGCGGCAAGTTCAGGTAGGCGCCAAAACTCTCCTCTAATAGACAAATGTGCAACTCAAAAACATTGACTTGAATTTGACCACAGAAAAAAATATACTGGCACAAGTACATAACTTTCACTGTGATTATATCAACTCGAATGGTACCCAGATGTACTAGTGTACAGCACACGAACCACGTTATACGCGGAGCGCGTGGTTTGTAGCCTAAACGGAACTCTATTACTGCGGCTTGGCCGTCCGTCCGTCCGTCCGTCCGTCTGTCACCAGGCTGTATCTCAAGAACGGTGATAGCCAGTTGAAATTTTCACAGTAGATGTATTTCTATTGCCGCTATAACAACAAATACTTAAAATAAAATAAACATAATATTTAAGGGGGGCTCCCATATAACAAACTTGATTTTTACAGTTTCTTGTTCGATTAGTCCGTCTCAAGAAAACTAAATAGCGTCACTAGTAAAAATAAAAAGCGATCTCGAATTCGTCGTCGGAATCATGAGGCAAAAATGAAAATTTTGATAAACTTTTGCCTGTCTGCGGAAATTGCGATGTCTACAGAATTCCGAATAAAGCCAAAGAGGTTTTCGCCGTTTATTTGCTAATGGTACGGAACCCTTCGTGCGGAAATCCCACTCGCACTTGACCGGTTTTATTTCCTCTTCTTCTCCAAATAAGTAGAAAAAATAAGATCAAATCAAATCAAATTATCTTTATTGCTGGAATATAGGTATTAGTTACAGATCTAAAATAATAAATTAAAATAAAGTATCACTATATCCGAACCCATAGGGCGTGCAACAATACACATAAATACAAATTGTCTCAATTATAAAACTCCAGTTATGCTCAAGTTTACAATAATAACTTAATTAATTTGTATATAATGTCAATATTCATAATGTCAATTTAAACGTCAATTTTATCATTCAAATATTCAATGATAGTATAATATGCTTTGTCAATTAAAAAATTCTGACTAATGACTTGTAAATGTTAGTCACGACGGACCCCTGGCTGAGTCCGTGCCATGTTTGGCTCATTTCAGTTTAGTAGTGGTAATATATTGCCCGATATGTCCCTACATAGTGGTCATGAGTAGATGCATTGTCCCCCCCGCCCAAGGTGGTGGCGGCATTTTTCAGATTTTGCCCCGTTTAAAAAATATTGAAGATCCGGGGCTGAGCATTCATGAATCACCTACAAATTTAACTAAGAAAGAATTTTTGAAATTGGTCACGTAATACCTGACTAGCGCGTTAAACAAAAAGCCTCTTAAGTTTTAGAATATTGGTACCTATAGATTTGAAAATGTTATAATATTTATTTTCTAATATTTATTAACCTCTGCAATGCGACACACAATGAATAAGTTATAAGTTGTTAAATTTTCATTGAACAACTAAAGTTAGATATCATGGAGTCATGGACCATACGAAACGTTGGGAAGCCAACTGTCATAGGTTCCATTATATTTTTTTTTAACTTTAATAGGTTTGCACTTGACCGCCATCTCGCCTGATGTTAAGCGACGATGCGCTCTACGACGGAGCGTGCTTACCTAGAAGAATACCGATTCACTCTCGATTTGAAGACACCAAGATTATAACTATCAGGAAAAATACACTCTGGCAACGTGGCAGGCAACACAGCAGGCAGCCTAGACGCTCTTATCACAAAACTAGAGTCAAACCTCTTCGTTCGTATGTTTGGAACATCGACCTTTTTTTCTCCAAGTGGAGACGGGGTGCGAGCCCGAGTGGCTCGTCCCCGTGTCCGCTTCCTTCTCCGCGGAGGAGCAAGAGGATCCATCTCCCTCTCTCGTTCCTCGGCCTCCCTCCGCGACATGACTGTCTCGCAGAAGGAGACCACTGCCTCCCACGACCTCTCATTGTCGAGCATCTTTGGTAAGATGGTCGGCAATGAGAGGTCCGCCCCCTTGGAACATCGACCTTGAAACGATAAAAAACAACTAGCTGCTCCCTGATTTAACCCACGGTTTATTCAAACTATTGGTAGGGATTTCACCTCCTTAAGCGTACATTTTTTATTCAACGTCTATCCCAATGGTTATCTATTCTGCTACAGAAGTAACAGGCTCATAGCCACTTCAGCTTGCTTATATACTGAGCTACGTCAGTGGTGACCCTAGTTCTCTTCTACCATAAAATCTGTAAAAAACCCACCTATTAGCATAGCTCTTTCCATTGCTCGCTGAGCGACTTACAGTTACCGTTTCTACTGTCAATTTTAGCACTGTTAGACACGACAGGTAGAGCGCATTGACTGTATATGGATGACGGAAACGGCTTCTTTTATGTAAACGCTCTCCTTATAAGACCGCATCGTCGCTTAACATCATTCAGGCGAGTTGGCGGTCAAATGACTGACAAACTGACATAAATAAAAGTTAATATTTTGGTTTTAAAGCAAAGCATCGATCTTCCCTATGCGATGGATACAGTCTTAGTGTTTTCAGGTCGGGAGTGAATCGGTTTCTTGTAGGTAAGCGCGCCCCATCAAAGACCGCATCGTCCCTTAACATCAGGCGAGATGGCGGTCAAGTGCAAAATAAATATCGATAAAAAAATAATTTGTTGGTTTTAAAGCACATTAATTAATTCCAATATTTTCCTCAAACGACCCAAAATTCTTGTAAAAGTCACGTGTTTATACGCGAATAGAAACAAGAAGTAAATAATGAATTTGAGCAGAAGACGAATGGCGCTGTCGCGATTATTTTAACGGAAGGCGAATTTATACATTCGCGCGGTAAATGTGCGGTTTGTCGACCCGGGGATTAATGAACTTGCCGAGACGATTTTTTGGGACTTCTTAATTTGATTAGCGAAATGGGATGTAGGTATCACCCATTTCACATAAATTGCGCGTCCGTTGGGACAAACTGTTGATACTATACTTTATTACACCTACTTTATGTACCTACACAATTGTTTGCAATTATTTCTATTTTACGCAAGTTACGGTTGGTCTAGTCGGGAGAATGCAACTGCCGATCCAGAGCACCTGGCTCGAATTCCATGGGCACCACTGTCTTTTCAAGGTCATGTGCGTAATGCCGCTAAGTTAAAAAATGGTGAAGGAAAATATCATGACGAAAACGATATTTATGTTCCTAGAATCTTTCGAGGTCATGAGCCATGCGACTAGTCGCACTTGGCCAGTGGGGTGGATTATGGCCTGACTTATGAATAAATGATGCCGAGAGTCCCAGCCGTGAAACCATTTAGTGGACTGGTTGAAATGGGTTTTCACGCAAAGTTGTGTCTATCTTGTGTCTATCCGTCTATTAAATAACACTCGCAACACCCCGTAAGGTAACCGGCACCTTAACAACCATTAACTTAAACGGGAAAAGAAGCCTATGTGTATTTCCAGACAAAATCAGCAAAACCGCGAGTAGAACCGCGAGTTACAGCTTGTACAAAATAAAAACTTCAATGTTATGACGTAAAAGTAGTCCCTATAAGCGTCTGTTGGCGAGGCACGCCATTGTCAGCCACAACAATACGTTTCAATGTCTATAAAGGCACGCAAAAATTAGAACGCGTTACAATGCGTACGCGCATGCCAAATATTTCAACCGATTGTTGCTATAATTCTATTTGCATTTGACATAAATCTATCATTAGCCAAACCTAGTAATGAGGATGGCGGCGTGAGGGTGACGGTACCTACGCATCTTTCGAGCAATTATTATAGGTAGAGTTTACTATTTACCAATTTAATTTTTAGTATTTTCGGGTGTGTTTGTCATAATATATTATCTTTTTTGGGCACGCCAATTCTCATGTTAGAGTATTAAGTGTACAATTTTAGTTTCTCGTACAGGTTTTTTTTTTTTTTCAAATTATTTTACACATTTTAGAGTATTTTTTGATATTTCTGAAATTTCCTTTTAGCCCCATAAAAAAGCTCTGGGGTTTTTAGCGCAATGATAAGAATGGAAATAATGGTATACCATGGTGTGTCTGGTCAAAGGTGATGGACGCTGACTTTTAAAAGTGTCTTTAATTCAATAGACACGTAGATATGAAGGAAAAATCCCTGTATTGTGCGATTAACAATGTGAAACATCAATTTAACTTAAGCTTTGATTGATACCAAAGTTATTATGTAAGTACCCTCAAAAACCTCTAAAGTGACCTTGCAACTGTAGCTGTACAGTATGCACAAAATGTGTTTCCTTTAGTATTTACAGTCATCTCGAATTATTATTATTTAATATTTATTTTCATCAAACTATACATAAATAAATACATTGAGAAACACACCTCTTTCAAAGTAAGTAACAGTTGGAAAATATATAGTTTTTGGACTACCTATTGCGATTTGGACTCATAAATTGGATTAAAAACATTACAGAGGAGTTAATAGGTCTTCTCGGCGAGCTAATTAAATAATAATTTATATCGTGATCAAGTTCTGAGAAATATTCACAATATAGTCGTAACCCTCACTTTAATAATATTCATCTTAGTCATGATTACTTTATTTAATATATCGTTTAGGCTTACAGTGTCACAGACAAATGCTCAGACATGCAGTCTCATACTCTATAATGAAATCAATGACTTCATAGAAGCATTTCTATGCTTTCAATGTTGATTTTAAATGTGTGGGTAATCTATTTGGGACGAGGCCCGGTCTACAGGATTTTGCATCAATTTTGTAGATTCAATTAGTGCAATACACATTTACTCCGTTTATTAATACGTAACGTACCTAAAATAAAACGAACCTTGGATGCGAAAATAACAACTGCAAATAATAAACATGTATTATTAAACACAATTACCCTTATCATTGCCAATACGTCGAGCAACGCCATCTATTGGAGATTTCTCGAACTTGCACAGCTGCATGCAAGCGGAAATCTCGGGTTTGAGAACGAGTACCAAGGTGTGGATCTTGGCACGCTGTCAATGGCATAAGTTTACGCGGGGCAAACTAGATGGCGTCACGTGTATGTTAGATGCGGCGTGCCCGAATTATTTTGTTTATGTTATGTCGTGAGAGTTGTGAGTTTATTTTTAAAACTGAGCGTTTTATAAGTGGGCTAGGAAGTTACCGCGGGCCAGCAAGCCCTCGCCGGACGGACGTGCAATCTCGACTTTTCCACGCTACAAACACTCTTACGCTAAAAACTTTATTGATTTCATTGCGGCAATAAAATCGTTTTTCACATTGTTTTGATATTTGCTTTGGGAAAGTTCCTCTTTCACTAGTTATTGAGAATGCTAGCAGCTGTCGGATCGTAATGGCGGCCGGATTTAGCTCGCCGGCGACTTTGTGTCTGATATTGATCCAATTTTTAAACTAACTGCAAGCTGGCCGCGCCGAGGAAACCACTGAATCATAGCGGAAACATAAAAAAGCTTTTGTGTAAATTGCTACACGAGATGATAAGAGTAATGTTTGGTCTAAATTTTTAACAAATTTCATTGAGCTTCTAGTTTTTTCCATCAGGATAAATAAACAACTATAAAACCATAAATAGTGCATTTTATTCTCCCAATGTTTGGATTCAGGGTGGCCAAGTGTTCGTTGGTAGATGACAAATGTTCTTGAAAGATGTCTGTCTCGGTACATGCCGTATTCCACACGATACATTGGTTCATCGTTAAAGTCTGCTATGACGACAAACTTATAAGTACATATATCTGCTCTTGTAAAACTAGTCAAAAGTGCAGGCGAACCTTAAATTATAAATAAATAAATTATAAAAACGAATATTAAATTAATAACCACACTTTTATGTCGTTATTCGCGAACATCTCCACACAACTTAAACATTTGAGATCAAATTTCATAGAAATATTAAACTAAGCCCTTTTACAACTATTTCAAATGGTATATGTAGTAATAAACAAACAAACATAATCAGCCTAAACACTACAAAAGTACAAACCATAAAACAATGTTCATAGATCTTCGATAATTCGTACCTATACGTTTTAAGTTACCATAAAGTTGACTAATTACGTTTAAAATATAACTGACTTTTGTTATATTAGTGAGAACTTTAGATAGTAAAAGAATTCCCTCTTATTCATAATGACAAGTTTCTAGTGCTGAGTACCAAAATTACAAGGGTTATTGCGTTTAACATTATGACGACACCATCTAGCACCAATTACACATGAGCGATGTATTATGTGATGCCTACATTTAGAGCTTTAAAAGGCGACACTGTTTCATGATCGACATTTTCAAGATCTGATTGACAAGATCTGATGCCAAATTAATTAAAAAATAGTGAGACATAGAATGCGTTGCCTGAGTAGGTTGTTCCTGATAGGAAGATTCAATTCTGGTGTCTACGGAAGTTAAATTGTTTTCTTTTTAGTAAACGGACTCTGTCATAAACTACATGGTCCCATTGCATCGACGAGATAGCGTTCCAATATAACCCTGTAATGATTCAAATTATAACTATTACTTAACAACGTAATTAGATAGATCTAGAATTGGTTATATCATCATGCAATCCTTATTTTCTTGGCTTGGCTTGGTCACCGTAGATCATTGAGATTGAGTGAGTGAGAATGAATTGAGGCAGAATGTATCGTCTATCCTGATATCACTATGACTGCAAAAGCAGTCCACTGAATGTTCCTACTGCTGGGAATCAGGGCCTTCTCTCACAAGAAGAATGCAATGGCATAGGCCACTACGCTGGCCCAATGCGGATTGGCGAATTACACATGACCTTGAATGATTCTAGGAAATATGATGTTTTTTCATTTTTATACCAGTGGTGATGACAAACTTGAATATCTGCAATTGTATAAGGTTGAGAAAACCCAAATTATACATAGACATCTCAATCACTGTTAAGTTGATGTCTCTTACACATTTTTGCTGATCGACTGATCAGACTGGAATCCATTCAAAGTATAAAATATATTTGACTTGATACTCGTTTACACTTACTTAAATACTTACACACTTCGTTTTCTCCCTCTTTTGATGATTCCATCATATATAATAACTCAAACACAAAATACAACAAAAACCACTTCTTCTTGGAATCCCTAAAAAACTGCTAAACCAAAGTTGCTAAAATATGCGTAAAATGTTCTTAATTTTTTTTCGGTTTTGCTATACATACGACATACGACCTAGAATTACGTAGGAATTAATTTGAAAAACATGAGTTATTTATATCGCAGACTTTTTACTCCAAGGAAACTACTGGGTAAAGATATTAATGATCAAATATTTCTGGGTGATAAACGCGGTGCAGTTCTAGACAGCGATTTGGGCTCTTCATTTTCAAATAACTGCGCAGTACTGTGCTGTTATGGTGTCTTGCGTATCCATATCACTATGTCGTAAACAAAACAGTTATATTAATGCAACCATTTTAAATGTATTTGTCTATATATGTAGAATGACTAACGTATTCCTTGACACTGACCGACCAGAACACGTCTGACGCTGAGCCAATTCAGTTTCTTTTGTAGGAAAAGAAAGATCTGATTTTGGTAACAGAGAAAAATATGTTACAGGAGAGTTGGGTGGGATGTATCGAACAATCCCGACCTTCACGGCCCCGTTCTACACCGCACGCCCAGCCTACGTGCTCTCTGTTACAACATGCGCCCAGCAACTGAGCGCCAATCTGATTATATGGAGTATGGTGCTTCTGACACGCTTACCGATGTTGTTTATGCCCATACTTACTTTCTCAGTGTATAATATACTCGTAACTTTAAAGCATGGTCATGATAAATTGGCTAAACGTACGACAACTAAGCTAAATTTAACTCGGCAATACATTTGAATTTATAACTCAGCAGCAACAAAAACAAATGAAGAGTACCTATTGGTACTCGGAGATTCGAGTGGCACGAGAACTTTGCTTGCAGTTTTGTCCACATATACAAACTATGATACACATGAACGATGATGAACAATACGAATGAGGAACAAGGAGACATGGAACATTTGGTTCAACGACATCTAGAAGAATATCTTCAATCAGAAGCAGCAAAAATGTTAGGTTTTTGAAATTCCAACACATAATATTTGTCAAATGGAGAATACACATACAGGAGTGGTGGCAAGGGGTGGGATTTGCGCAACTGAAGGTCAAAATGACAATTGATTGGATTTTGAAATTAATTTGAATCGGCAAGCTAGGTGGTGGTGCGAGTGCATCAAGCGATGCGGCCGGCGAGCCTGCGGGCCGGGTCCGGGCCGGGCCGGGCCGGCTGGCGGCGCGCGCTGCGCAGGCGCAGCGGGGCGGGCGCGGCAGCATGTGGGCGGGCGGTTTGTTTACGGGCGCGCGCAGTGTGCGGCGACTCGCCGAGCGCCCGCACGCCGCCGCGATCCAGTTCACGGCCGCTCTATTACCGGCCACGGCTATTTCGGCCGGCGGGAACCGGCGACCGCGGCCCGCTGGGCCGGCATGTAGCGCCGGCGGCCGCCATGGAGCGCCGCCGCTCGCGCCGAGACCTCGCCGCGGACCCGATGACGAAGGTCCCGCGCCGCCGGGAAGCCAAGCGCGAGCGATGGCTCCTCACGCGCAAGACGTGGAAGTACATGTCGGACGCCGGCCGGCGCCTCGTGCCGGACGGCGCGCTCGACCGGCCCGAGGACGTGCCGCGCATCGAGGCCTGCTTCCAGGAGGTGTGCGCGCGCGAGCCGCGCTTCCTGCTGTGGCGCAAGGCGTCCTTCCCGGGCGCACTGCCCCGGCCGCGGCGCCGCAAGCGCGCGCGCGGCGGGTCCGTGCGCGCGCGCGAGCCCGCCGAGCCCGCGCCCGCGCCGCGCCCCGCCGACCTCTGTCTGACGCACACCTCCGGCGGACGGTTCGACATCGCCAAGCTCCGGCGCGACTTCTTCGCGGTGCCGGCGCCGGCCGCGCCCGCCGGGCCCGCCGGCGCCGGCGCGCCCGACGACGAGAGCGACCTGGTCGACCTGCTGCGTCGGCACCTGCAGCTGACCGACGCTCCGGACGGGCCGGGCGCGGCGCCGGCGCCGGCCCCGGCCGCGGGCGCGGAGCTGGCGCGGTCGCTGCACGCGTACCTGGCCCGGCACGGCGCGCGCGCGCCGGCGGACGCGGGCGCGGACCCGGCGCGGCGCGCGCTCGCCGACCACCTGGCGCGGTTTTCCCGCTCGCCGCGCGACCGCGACCGCTCGCTGCACGAATTGTTGACCGACAGGGACGCTTTAAAGAGACTGTACCACGACCTCCGAAAACCGAAGCCCTACCGCGGAGCCCGCAGCGGGGGCAGTGGCGGGAGCGGGAGCGGGAGCGGGGGCGGTGGCGGTGGCGGCCCCGGGGGGTTCGGGACTAGTGGTTTCGTTCTCTCGAACTTTGGTGTGAGCAACCGGAGCGCGGCGCGCAGCCGGCCGGGCGGGCCGGGCGGGCCGGCGGACGGCGCGCGGTCCCCGCCGACGTCGCCGCCGCCTCTGATCGAGGTGCGGCACGAGTCGCTGGAGGAGCGCGCGGCGGACGCGGGCACGCAGACGGTGCCGATCACCGAGGAGACGCTGGTCGCGCTCGAACGCGCCTACCGAGACAAGCTAGAAGCGAGTCCGGTGCCGACATCGCCCACGTCGCCGCCGCCGGAGCGCAAGCCGGCTCGCCGCCGCTCCAGCGTGGACCATGACGACGTCAGCCAGTCGGTCAGCGACACCATCAAGCGCTACCTCCGCATGGCACGCAAGAAGAGCGTGGACGCAGACAAGGCGGACCGCTTCAAGCGGATCAACTACGACAAGAACCTGCGGAACATCAAGCCGCGGATGCCGGGGGAGGTGGACGACGACGGGCCGCACAAGGGCTGCCAGACGGAGGAGCAGTGGATCCTGTCGTACCGGGAGCTGTCGTTCGCTGCGGAGTCGGCGCCCGCGTCGCCGACGACGCCGACGCAATCGCACTCGCTTCTCTCGTCGCTGCTGGCCCGCGCGGGGTCCGGCGGGGTCTCTGGCGGGGGTTGTAGCGCCGTGCTGCCCGCAGGTGGCATGCAGAAGTCCCGCTCGTCCAGCAGCGTGGTGCAGAGCGTCAGCAAGCGGCTGTGGCGCACTCGGAGCCGCTCCTCCAGCCGCGCCGCCGCCGCCTGGACGCCTCAGGTCTGGCACTGTTGATTACTTACGTTGCTTGCACGAGTGTGTATCTGTTTGTGTGTTTCTCCATGCATGGTGTCGGCTTCAAACTAAAACTTAACTTATGTTTCATTAAGTAAATGGGTTACTCACGTGTAATGTGGTCGGTCAAGTTGAGTGGGATTGGACCGACCATTAAATATGTGTGATAACCATGTTAATTTTCATACTAAAACTAACCTAACACTCCTCGCTCCTTTTTTATTTCGTTTCTAAGCTCGCGCAAAATTTCGTTCTTAGCTGTGGAGGTATAAATTGAATCTAGATCGATTGCTTTGTAGGTAGATTTTACGTTTAACCATTGGTAGAATGGGATAGAATTTAAATGGGCGTTATGATATACGGGTGTCCAGTTCTCCTCAAGAAGTCGTATCCCACTTGGCAGTCGGAACCTCAAATGAGTATGTTTTATAAGTAACACAAATGTATGTTAGCATTCACGAGTAAGTATTCATGTAACCTTTCTGGCACCCATTGTCTAATTCTGTAACAATTGTTTATTTATTATTGTGTGCCTGTTTTGTCCCAAAGAGGCAAAAGCCTCTCGACCGTCCTTCTACTCTTTCTTACCTACGGCTAATTCAAGCCAATCTTTCGAGGACATTTTACCTTTTTTGATCTGCTAAATCGTGGAGACAATTTGGCTTTTACTGTGTGGTAATTTTGGCCCAACGAACATACGACATCCACCAAACCTGTCCAGTCCGATCCCAATTCAAATTGACTGCGTTTTAAATCACATATTCCGTTCCGTTATTTTCCGGTTTTGAATTCTGTAACGACTTTATTACCATTATTCAATAAGTTGTTCATGTACAAGTGTAATGGAGTTTTGCCGTGCTGGTGGGTATTTTGTGTAGCCGTCGCTCATTTGTTTCCAACGTTCCACATGTTAATCCAGCATTCCTGCCTCCAACCTTCACTTGTCCATTCATAACAATATTGCTACAAATAATACGTGCGCAAGCGGCATACCACATTAGTTTTCCTTCAAATTGGCGAATAACTCGTTAACGTACATAAATCGCACCGTTAATTGTTTCTCTGAGTGAAAACTGTCGATGACTGCTTTTGCAAGCTCAAAAGACAATAACTTCACTCTCAAATGCGCTCTAAACCTTCAGGGTTAAGGAGGGGAATGGCTTGAATGATGTACGTTTTCCAGTTGAGTGGTCCAGTCACACCTATCGGCCGAATAAATACTCGAAGACGCAGACTGGTGTGTAGACACGCTGTTGTGAAGTTCGGGCTTCTTTTGATGTTATTTCCGTCGCCGAGACTGCTTTCTGAAATATTTTGATTTGCGAATTAATGTATTGCAAATTGTTTACAAATATAGCCATCATCTGCTAGGAAGATATGTGATTAGTGGGGGAAGATGTTTGGTTTTTACGTTCCATTTTCTTTTATGATAGCGTCACTTTGCTCGTAAAAATTTAAAGAAATGTTCATGATGTGATCTGTACTATAACCGAAAATAAGAGATGTAATCATTTGCATCATCATTTTTAGCCTGTTATCGCTCACTGCTGAGCATAGACCTCTCTTCGTCTATGAACCATAATTTTTAAAATATTTAAAATTTTGCCAGTGTATACGCCAGGTGTGCTCTTTTAGGGTTCTTAAGCCCTTTGGCAGAATTTACATATTCTTTGCTTTCATCGCCGCCGCAATTGTTAATTTGATAGAGTTCCAAATAATTTTGGATGACTTCGCACCCACGTCGCTCAAAACGGGTAATGGCTTCCGCCCTCATCATCAGCTTGAAAGTATCGGCGTGTCGTGAATAAACCTAGACCTATCCAATAATACGCCACTCAGTCGGAACTCGGAACCCCAGCTTTATGTTTCTAGCCACCACTATCTGCCTTTCGTAAATCGTCACTCCATCTTGTCTCAGAGCGTCCTGCACTATGTTTACCGGTTTGCGCCTACCCCAACGGTTATCGGTAAACATACATTGTTTAATCAACTAATCTTAGTTTTTTTTACCCATAATGTTTTATACATTTTTATAAAACGTAGGTATACAACATAATATATAGATTTCCAGCTAGCATTATAATACAATATCTAGTTTGTGTTCCAAAACGCAAGCCATTCCGTTCACTGTTCCGACGTGAAATATTAAAAACATCCAAACTTTAATATTTGTAATGAATGAATGAATGAAAATTCTTTATTGTTTATCCTATTTGTATGTAAATAAGCTTATGCTTGTTGCATGGAATAACTATTTATTTCA
This sequence comes from Ectropis crepuscularia, assembly GCA_963693475.1. Classification (NCBI taxonomy): domain Eukaryota; kingdom Metazoa; phylum Arthropoda; class Insecta; order Lepidoptera; family Geometridae; genus Ectropis; species Ectropis crepuscularia. The sequence goes on from OY856355.1 coordinate 2,119,836, forward strand.
CAAAATCAGTGTTAGACTCATACTAAAGTTTGTTTGTACATAAATATGAGTAGATTGGGAACTTGTAGGGATAAATAAATATTAGTGGATATTTCTCACACAACACTATCTATGTAAACCCAAACCATTACCACGGCTTATAGTATGGTGTGAGTACCTACTTGCTTGTGATAATTATAATGATATAATAACACTTATTTTATCATAAATAAAGTCGCAGGCGTGTCTGTTGTCGTATGAAAACTAACGTGGTTATTACACATTTTAAAACAAATACACGGGTAACTCACGTATAAAATAGTCAGAACAGTCCGACTCGAGTTTCGATCGCGTCCGGCGATCTTCTTCAAGGCGAGTGCGCGCATGTTCGCAGCTCGATTAGCACAGCGGGCAGCCGCACGGCGCGCACGCAAGCTTAACGGTTGTTGTCGCGGGGGTGCAGGTGAGGGGCTGAGGGGGTGCGTGTCTGTTGTCCGCCAAAAGGAGTCCATTCCAACAGAATCCTACTTTTCGAGGTGTATCCGTGCGCGTTTCTGTCCATCTCGAGGTTTTGGGCGTTACTTTAACATCTACGCTCAACTTTGGTTCGTATATCGAGTGCAAGGCTAAATTAGATGCCAAATAACTAGATGTCTTCTCAAAGGTGCGAAGGTACTTCAAGTCTGAACAGTTGCTCACGTTATATCAAGCACAGATTTGCTCTTGAATGGAGTACTGCTCGCGCCTTTGGGATAGATCGGCTAAGTATCGGATGGAGACTCTGGAATCGATGGAGAGACGTGCCAAAAGCCTCATAGGCAACGACACTCTTGTGCGAGAAAGACTTCAAAGCTTGAATAATGCCGAAAACTTGCGAGCTTATCGGTTTTTTATCGGATACACTTCGGAGGGCGTGAAACTAATCTGCATGATTTAATACCATCTTGCTGTTTTTCCTATTGGGATGCTCGTAGCTCGAAAAAGCGACATCGTTTCATGGTTGATGTTCCAAAGCCACACATCCTACAAAGGTTGAAAACGAAAGTTTCAATGCGTTTTACTAGTCATGAGCTACGGTGCCGAAACGTAGACACTGTCAGTTACGACTGTGTACAACTTCAGGGTCGCACATTGTGCTATGGAACGGACTAGGCTCGGAGTTTTCCTGAGGGGTCGTATCCGAAACGAAGTTGCAGTGAAAGTGCAGTGCTAGGTAATGGTTTGGACTCTTCGTGTTATAATAGCTGCGTGTCACTGTGCTGTTATGTAGCAGGCATGTTGCTTACCATCAGGCACATGTCCTGTTCGTGTCGTCTCTCTTTATTTAAAAAAAAATAATAAAAAAAAGTCACCCGTCAGACGACCAAAGTTTATCGACATAAGGAATTAGCAAGCTGAAGTGGCAGTGGGCTGGTCAAATCTATCTATTGTAGGACTGATAACCGTTGGGGTAGACATGGGGGCGCCGCCAGAATTATTTTCAGGGAGATGCATTTGCAGTGAATGCTTGTGAATACTGTTACACAATATAGCATGGAAAATTATACAAGTGTAGTATGGTGATCAACTTATTCTCATATTCAAATCACGCGAGTATTCAATTATATTTATCGAATTCATAATTAAGTTGCGTTCCACTTATTGTCATACATACATAAAAAAATGTTTATATTTGTATGCACCTACCTTCTTTCCTGACAAGGGCACTCCTGTTCTTTTACGTGTCCTACTTCTCACTAAAATAATAAATGTGCATTTTGGATGTTTAGACGTCTGTTGCTCAATCACGCCACAATCTCTGAACGGATCGGATTGAAACTTAGAACACAATTAGGTAATAGTACGGAATAGCACATAGTCTACATTTTTATCACGGAAAATTAACTGAAACGGGGACTGCGAGTTTAAAACTTCAGAGCGTTGTTAGTTTACAACATTACTACATAGGTAGGATAGAGAGCATGTATCGGTCGATTTGTCTACACATCTCTTGTTAGCTTCCCACACCGCTAACAGCTACCAAAGCTCTCCCGTGGGCGTCTATCAGACAAAATATATATTTTATAATATTTTTTAATCAACTGATTCACGGCTCGGCCGGCGTTGTCTCAGTGTTGATACGTTCTCAAGGTCGATTCGTCTGCCACATTAAATATCAAGTTAGTGGGTTCCTCGGCGTTTATATCTGTTTGTGAATGCTTCTTAACTAACTCCTAATTGGCATTTACGTGTGGTGGCTGGGAAATTATGGTTACTGGGTGTCGCTTCTGTTTGGTAAAAACGTGCTACTCTAATCTTATCTCATGCTAATCTAATATTTTTGTCTGCTTTTATTTATACATACTAGACACCTGGCTGGATGTTTTTTTTTGGTATATCTAGCTCTTGACTTTAATTAGTCTTCGCAAGCTTGATGCCTTAATTGTGTGTGTCTTAGTAATCCTAATATTGATGACATTATACAGAGCTTAATAGTAGTGATCGTAATTATTTATATGTCATCGCAACATCAGTCTGTAGACTACAGGCCCGTGAACAAAATTTACGTAGTAAATGAACCACCAGGAGACCTGTGTAGGATGATAGAAGGGTATAAAGTAATAAGATTCAACACTATGCCGTCACTTGTAAGCTGCCCAACTGGGTACAGTCGAAGAGGGGGGGTTCCAACCCTCGATCATTTCTCCTGGTCGCATGATTTATGTACGGCATTGCGAAATAATGGATTAGGAGAGGTATTGAAACTGTATGGAACCAAATGCCGTACATAATCAAATGCCCAAATTTAATCTGTAAATCTTCGGAAAATCACGAATTTTTTCGACAAACTAATTATTAAAAACTTAAAATCTATAATTTTTATTGTTTTGATACCTCTTCTGATCTATTATTCTGCAACGCCGTACAAAAATCATGCGACAAGAAGAAATGATCGAGGGTTGGAACCCCCCTCTTCGACTGTACTCAGTTGGACAGCTTACAAGTGACGGCATTGTGCTGAATCTTATTACTTTATACCCTTCTATCATCCTACATAGGTCTCCTGGTGGTTAATTTACTACGTAATTTTTGTTCACGGGCCTGTAGTCTACTGGGGGTACTTAAAAATCATAATATTTTAGATCGCCATTAAGTCCTGTTAAATGTCTCCAATATGAGTTCAAATTGCGAATGTTTAAAAGTTAATTGTGTTGTTAATATATTTTAGGTATATGCTTCCTTATTATTCTTGAACATATTCATATCAAAACTTAATTGCGATGAAAACTACACTGCACATTTGCAATGTCCATAGACCGATAAAGGTCTGAAGATAATGAATATGCTCTGGCCCACTACCACTGGAATACATACCCATACCCAGCATGCTGGCGGTATTACTACGCTGAATGGCTATATGCTTGCTCGTGGTGAAAGGTGTTTGACAATGAGATAAGGCCCCGACCCCCACAGGTCCAACGTCTGAATACCAAACAACTCAAATAAGTAACAGCTTCTGAGGTACATATTGTCGCCATTTGAGATGTTCAGCAGCATTAGCCGCTGCACCATAGCTTATATGTGTCTTAGATATTAGTGACGAGTTTCTGGTCACCACTGGCTTTGACGGTGAAGGAAAATATCATGAGGAAATCAGAATGTTCCAAGAATTTTCATCAATGTCATGCGTTATCGGCTAAGCCGCATTTGCCTCGTTATGGATTATAGCCTTTACTGTCATGACGTTGCGCGTTAAGTGCAGGGCAGCTGTTTGTGGGCAGATTGGGGTGCCGTCTGTCTGTCTGCCTGTCCGTCTGCCCGTCTGCTTGCCGGCCCGGCGCGGCGGGGCGTGCGAGCGGGTGTGGTGACGTCACGCGTTATGTGCAGAGCAACTGTCTGTATGCAAACGGGGCGGGTGAGGTGACGTCACGCGTTATGTGCAGAGCAACTGTCTGTATGCAAACGGGGCGGGTGTGGTGACGTCACGCGTTATGTGCAGAGCAACTGTCTGTATGCAAACGGGGCGGGTGTGGTGACGTCACGCGTTATGTGCAGAGCAACTGTCTGTATGCAAACGGGGTGGGTGTGGTGACGTCACGCGTTATGTGCAGAGCAACTGTCTGTATGCAAACGGGGTGGGTGTGGTGACGTCACGCGTTATGTGCAGAGCAACTGGCTGTATGCAAACGGGGCGGGTGTGGTGACGTCACGCGTTATGTGCAGAGCAACTGTCTGTATGCAAACGGGGTGGGTGTGGTGACGTCACGCGTTATGTGCAGAGCAACTGTCTGTATGCAAACGGGGTGGGTGTGGTGACGTCACGCGTTATGTGCAGAGCAACTGGCTGTATGCAAACGGGGTGGGTGTGGTGACGTCACGCGTTATGTGCAGAGCAACTGGCTGTATGCAAACGGGGCGGGTGTGGTGACGTCACGCGTTATGTGCAGAGCAACTGTCTGTATGCAAACGGGGTGGGTGTGGTGACGTCACGCGTTATGTGCAGAGCAACTGGCTGTATGCAAACGGGGCGGGTGTGGTGACGTCACGCGTTATGTGCAGGGCAGCTGTGTGTGGGCAGACGGCGCGGGCCGGTGCGTGCGGCTGGGGCGGGTGTGGTGACGTCACGCGTTATGTGCAGGGCAGCTGTGTGTGGGCAGACGGCGCGGGCCGGTGCGTGCGGCTGGGGCGGGTGTGGTGACGTCACGCGTTATGTGCAGGGCAGCTGTGTGTGGGCAGACGGCGCGGGCCGGTGCGTGCGGCTGGTGGACACGGCGGTGCCGGCGCTGAGCGAGGTGGAGCGGCGCGCACTTCAGCAGGCGGCGCTCACCCGTCTGCAGCAGATACTCGGCATCACCGTCAAGATACCTGAGGGTGAGTACTCTGATACTGCTGTCTTTGTTGTACCTACCTTGTTATTTTTCCTCTGAGGACTAAAACGATATTTGACAATGTTGAAAATGTAGCTTAAATTATGATCATCGTATCAGATAAGAAATGAAACAAACATAATTCACTCTATTTCGTTATAAGCTGTGTGTATTTTTTTTTATAAATTACGCGAAAGAAAATTGTAATAAAAAATGTTTTAAATACGGTATTTGACTAAATTTGTAAAACCGTTTCAATGATTTTTGATTACACAATATACAATACTACATGAATATTTCCGCAAGATTCACTGTTTTACCATTAAAAATAAATGTTTAAAGTAAAAAGTTCAAAAACCCCGCCAAAAACGCTGTTTCTGGTCACGTGATGCGCGTGACGCCACACGCCAGTAAACAAATCAGTGTTCTTAAAGAAACCGTTTGCTGTAGATTGAATATTTACTGGCATGTGACGTCACGCGCATCACGTGACTAGAAACAGCGTTTACGTCGTAGATTATAATTCAGTATTTGTAAAATTTTCATTGGCGTATTATACAAAAAATACACACTATATATTCCAAAATAGAGTGAAATATGTTTATTTAATATGTTATCTGATAGGATGATCATAAATTATGCTATATTTTAAACATTGTCAAATACCGTATTCGACGTAAACGCTTTTATGAATGCCAACGCTAGTGTTACACGTTAAGACCAATGATTTGTTTACTGGCGTGTGACGTCACGCGCGTTATTTGACCAGAAACAGCGTTTTTGGCGGGCTTAAAAGAAAAAGAAATGTTTTAACTTTAAAGTCAGATACCTATAATTATACCTGAATTATACCACTTCGTCAGCTATTCTACCGTAGTAGCACCGTACCAAAAAATAAAGTGGAAAGATTTTATTGCATTGCGTTTGCCTACTGGTTAGGTTAGTTATTATTTTCATCTGGAATAAATAAATATTGGTGGACAATTCACACACAACACCATCTGACCCCAAACTAAGCAAAGCTTGTGTGATGGCGGCCAGATAGCTGATATAATACTTATATAGTTTTAAATACATACTTATTATACATAGAAACACCCAGACACAATGCAAACATTTGAATTCATCACACAAATATTTGCACTGGGTGGGAATCGAACCCACGACCCTCGGCTTCGCAGGCAGAGCTACTGTTACACAGAGTACCTATTACAGTTAAAAAAAAATAAAAAAAAAAAAAAAAATACTACCAACTAAGCCACGAGACCAGTCCGGCAAGAGTTGATATTGTTAAACTGTTCACAAAAGTATATCTTCACGTGAAGATGGTGTCGAAGAAAGTATAGATAGGCCTTAAGCCGTACTTTAACGACATTTTAAGTAATTGGCGCGATTTTCGGTTTACGTAATTTTCACGTTAATATTGTACTGACATGTGCTTGATTCACGCTTGAGTTTTAAATTGATCTATGAGTTTTATTAGTTGTTTATTCTCACGTTACACCTGTGTAGTTTCCAAGGTAAGCTATCAAATTCTGAGTTATAAGTTTTCACTTCTATCGGCAGTTCCTGTGACTGCCAATTTTTTTTAGGACGGTGTATGCTCATTGCGCACTTCATAAAAATGTATTCTAATATTTTTTCCGACCGGGATTTTTAAATATTTGTTTGCCAATAAATCAGATAATAGTATCCTAATAATATTTTATTAAATACTATTAGGATGCTATTATTTGGAGATTTTGGAAGTAGGGATGTCTGAAGTCTGATTATAATGACGTCGTAAAAGCTGAACGAATCGGGTTAAAATTTTGAACACAGGTTATAGTCTGGAATAGAACATAGACACATGCATATTGACGTTTTTTTTGAGATGTGAAAAAGCAAATAAATTCGTGACATTATTACCTTTTTCATTACTTTTTTGGATAAGTATTTACAATTAATAATTAACTTTGTACAGGCAAGTGCAAGATAATGTGCTTTCGCTTCCATCGGAACTCCTGGTGTGCCACAGTTTTTTTTAAATCTCTTATTTACCTACATGTTTTGTTTGCCAATAGTGGAATATCGTCTGTAGAGTTCGTAAAACTATAGTGTTATGGAGTAAATCTTTTGCCAAGTGGCCATGGGAAACACCTATCTCATTAAACAAGTCCCTTGACAGGCCCGCGTTGTACAAAATTATGAAAACAATTTTTTTCAACAGTTTTTTACGTAGTTTGTCATGTTGTCAATAGTGACACTGTTTGGCTTTTGTTATGGTGTTCTTATTCTGTGACATAGTTGTAAAACTAACCTAATTTACTGTTATCATTTATTATTAATTACGGAAAATTTTCAAGGATAACACTGAAATCGCTTTTTCGTTTTTAAAAAAGGCTACTTTGGTCTATGGTTAAATGTATAGATAAACATTTGATCTGCATGATTTACCACCAGCTTGCCTTAATTTCTTTGGAACTGCTCGTACCTCGTGTCATGGTTGACGTGACAAACACTTTGACGGGGACCTCTAATTGCACTTTTGTGTTACAAACTATCTAGGCTCTGAAAGTCGTTGCCTGTGTGGGTCGTTCCCGCTGGTTACAATCTTGGTGTCTTCGAATCGAGAGAGAATTGGTTTCGTCTAGGTTAGCACGCTGCCTTATAGACCGCATCGTTGCTTAACATCAAGCTGGATAACGATCAAGTGTAAACCTACAATCATTTAAAAAATACAAACTCGCAATTAGTTCAACACAAAGTTTGTCTGTTCAGCGTTTTTGTGGGGTAACTTTATTTCACCTCGCGGACTTACCACAGAGGATGTTGGGTGGACCCTGTGGTCGGTTATGGCAAGAGAAACACCTTCTGCCTCATTAGATATGTCCCTTTACAGCTCTCGTGCTGTGCGAAGTAATGTTGGTCGAGGCTCAAGGGGTTGTTTAAGTTTGCCAAGAACTGTAAGCCGTGGGTTCGACACAGAGTACACACAGTATTTGCAACAAACAGTATTTGCGCGATGAATATTGATGATAAAATATATTTACAGAGTAATTTAATGGTGAAGGAAAATTTCGTGAGGTCACCGGCGTGTTCCATAGTGGATGTTTGACCTCGAAAGGGAAAGGAAAAAACGGGCCAGCGTGGTGGATCGTAACCTTCACTATCTTCTTGTGATAGAAGGTCCCGAGTCCCAGCGTAATACTAGTGCAGTACGATGGAAATAATCTTGCCTGAAAATGGACCAATTATTTTATGGAATCATTTCCGTTTTCATGTAATAGTATACAACAGTAGGTAGGTATACTGGGAAGGGTATTGATTTTACCCAGCTATTACATTTGTCTGTGACTAGCAGCGTCCCGCGTTGTTACCCGCGCAGTTCCCGTTCCCGTAATTTTCTGTGATGTATCAATTATGTAGTATGTGAAATATCACATACTACATTATACATAATAGAATCTGGAATACCAGACCACAAACTATCTATCTATGTTCCAAATTTCGACTCAATTCCTTGAGCCATTGCGACATGATTGAGCAAGCATCTACACATCCAAACCTTCGCATTTATATATTTTTTTGTAGTATAGAGTGACGAGACGACCAGGGCATGTGTCTAATGGTAAGCAACATACCTGCCCAATGCCCATAACAGCATACGCAGTGATTTTAGTAAGATTCGAACGGGATCTGCCTCAGAGAATCTGCAGAACAAACCAGTAAGCCTCACCTTCCCGTGTCCCGTGTCGCCATTACTCCTTCGTTCGCCACCTGCACCAATAAACAGCTAAACGACGGGACGTAAAGCACTCGGAATAAATATAATAGTTGTAACACTCAATGGAATATGAGTGGTGTATTAACTCATCCGCGTTCGTTACGAAACTTGGTGGCGCGCCAACCTGGTGGTGTCTGGCGCGCCACTGATGTGGATAGACGATATCATTTGACGGATTCTTTGTACGAAATTCCGTAGGACGCCCTCTAATTGGACATTCCGTGAAATACCGCTTGTGTTATAGTGAACTAGATGCGACCCGCGATTTAGCACGTGACGTAGTCAATAGGCTGTAGAATGCGTTGCTTGATTGGGTTTTTCCCGATGCGATGGTTACAATATTGGTGTCTTCAAATCGAGAGTGAATCGGTGGTCATCCAACACACTTTGGTTTACTGCAAGTTGGTGGATGACGTCCTCAGAAATGTTAGGGACATCTCGGTTTTCTCGCGATGTTTTCCTTTATTGTTTTTGTTTTTACGCACACGACTTCGGAAATACAATGGTGTTCATAGGACTCGAACTGGGGTCTCCGGATCGGCAGTTACCGTTCTCCCGACTAGCCGTAACTTTAAATTCCGTAGAAACCCCTCAAATCGGACAATCCGTGAAACACCAGACGTGTTAAGGTGCTCTAATTGCGCCCCGCGATGTTGCCGGCAGCCATATAGCCATATAGCCACTAACTTTATCAATCCAGGTAATATACTGATCCTATTAATACTATAAATGCGAAAGATTAGGTGTTTGTTATTCAATTACGTCAGAACTTGTGAACGGATCGGATTTAAAGACAGTTTGATTATAATCTGGAAATAGGCTACTTTTTATCGCAACTAAATTATCCGTTTTCGTTCCACGAATGTTTCCCCTAGGTGAGAATCTAACCCACGGCCAATAGCTCAGGGAGCATACTCACTGCCGATCCAGCCACGAGGTCAATAACTCTTCGATTTGCCGAACTGCCTCCATAAGTTAGTTTTATGATCAACCCGTTATTAAGTCAGTGCGGCTATATGTGTTGCTTATTTTGATAACTAGCAGGGCCCCGTGGCTTTATCCGCTTATTTCACATTCCCATGATCACAATAAAAAGTTGCCCATGCACTATTCTAGACTATTATCTGACTGTAACAAATTTGAACTCTATCTGTTCAGGCGATTCGACATGATTAAGCGCTAAACATCCCCACTTTAACATTAATAATACTAGTAAACCCGTGTAGTTCTCGTTATTTTTCCGGGTATAAAAAGTAGCCTGTGACCTTCCAGACTATATAATCTGTGTTCCGAATTTTAGCGATCCGTTTATACATTGATGATACGACGTGATTGAGCAATAAACATTGCCATTTATAATATAATAGGACTAATAGGATTTGTTTTGCTACGTGATACATACATATATACTCCCCGATGTATCACACAAGCCACCTGTAACTAACTGTTCCTGTAGATTTGCCGTTCGTTTGGCTCTAAATATTTACGGAGATCCGGGATCTCCTTGTCTAACTCCACACTCCCAACAACTAAACAATACACTATTGAGAACTATTAGTTAATGAACGACCTTTCGGTAGCAAACCGACGTTATCTAACATGTCTAAATCTGCGTTTAACCCATTAAAATAGCAGGAATTGTTGAAGATATGAGCGGATTTATGCGACCAATTCACGCACGTAATTTATAGCAAAATAGTAGAGTCCTTTGGTGTTCGCCGCGCTCGCACGTGACTAGGCAGCTTTATATAACTATCAAAATAAAAATAAATACGACTGTTGCTAACTAATTAATTGACTCGCTGAATGACATCATTATTAAGAGACTCATTTAAATATGAATAATAGTTTTTTTTCTTGCTCAATAGTCTTTTTTTTTATAAATGCACCGGACATCATTTGTTTTGTTTTCCGATTAGATTTGTTCTGAGGATTTTATTATCCTACTAATATTTTTGATGCGAAAGTTTAGATGTTTGAATGTTTGTTGCTCAATCACGTCGGAACGTCTCAACAGATGAAAAATAAAAAATTGGGTTTAAATTTAGAAAACACTTGGATTATTTTTATTAGTCTGGAATGACAGATAGGAAAAACATTTTTCATTACGTGAAAATAATGGGAATGGGAACTCCGCAGGTAAACCAGCGCTGCGCTGCTAGTGCTTTATGTAAAAATAGTAGTAACCTCTTGCGGTTTTACCTGTGTACTTCCGTTTCCTGTAATTTTTTTCACCAAAAATAAGACACCAAGATTGTAACCATCGAAAAGAACCCACTCAGGCAACTCATTTCTCAGTCTAAACGTTCTTATTGATTATACACTACTAATTTAAACTAATCTAACTTACTGTATGTTTGTAATCTCACTCGTTTCATTATAAACTGACAGTCATTTGAATTTTACGATGATATTTAGATTTATAGATGTATAGGTATAGATTACGAATGTTTAAGTTATTGCCCACTGAACAGTAAAATCATTTGAAGAAAATCTATGATGCATAGTAATTAGTGTTGAGAGTCATTCCGTAGATCATAACGAGAGCTCCTAAACGGTTAATGGCGCACGAACTCTGTTTTATGAAGTGTGAGTGTTTGCGAGTACCCTTTTGTTTTACAATAATAATAATTATTCAGTTATTTACTAATAATTCTTCGGTTAAAGTTTTTATAATTTTTATTATTATCCAGTTCATCATCAACAGCCCACTAAATGCTCCCACTGCTGGGACTCGGGGCCTTCTCTCGCAAGGAGAGTGTTAAGCCCATAATCCACCACGCTGGCCCAGTGCGGGTTGGCGGATGACACATGACTTCGAAAGATTCTAGGTACATGTCGGTATCCTCACGATGTTTTCCTTCACCGTTTTAAGTTAGCGGCAACACGCACATGACTTCGAAAAGACAGTGGTGCGTGTCCAGCATTATCCAGTTATTTACTAATAATTCTTTGGTTAAGGTTTTTATATTTTTTATTATTATTATTAAACTAGTCGCGTCTCACGGTTTCACTGACGTAGTTCCTGGTTGTGTTTTCAAGACAAAAAGTAGACTGTGTCACACAGACAGTTATTTCACACTAGTGTCTGTGTACCAAATGTGATCCAGATCTCTTCACTGGTTTTTGCTTGAAAAAGTAACAAACATGCATAAATATAGACTTTCGCATTTTTAATATGAGGTACGAGGTACGCTACTTACTGTACATACAAATAGATAGATATACTTTATTGTTCATCATCATCAGCCTGCATTCGTCCACTGCTGGACATAGGCCTCTCCCATAATACGCCACTCAGCCTAATAACTTTATTATTCACACAAAAAAACAGATGTAGGTATCGACGAAGAGAATCAATAAAACACTAGTGCCACAACAGGCGGCCTTATCGCTGAAAGCAATGATTTTCGAGCGACCTTTCGATGAAACAATTCCTATTATTTTTTTAAAGAATCATGCATACTTAAATATCAATTAAATAATACATAGCATGTATAATTAATAATGTATTTTTCAAAAATTTCGCGTCGTATTGTCTCAGAGGGGAGTTAACCCTCCATCAACAAAAGCGTGACGAACCAGCCCGTCCCACTGCGCTCTGTCTAAACAAAACCACGCTTACTCCCACCTGTGCCCAAAAACCAAACTAACGTATTTACGAAATGCCAATAGCGTAATGCAATAGTAGTGACACTTGTAAACGGTCCAGATAAGTCGGTACTAGCGTACAGGTGACGGGCTATTTATACCGTGACACATATGATATGACATGCGATTCTATTTTCAAAATGGCCACTTATGCAGGGCTGCACCAAGCTCTACATCTGTTATTTTAAATTTACATTTTGTTAATGGAATGGAAACTTTTTAGTTCTAGGCAATTTACGATTAATGCAATCAATTGTAGACATTATGTTACTTTGGATGGTATGATATAGTTTGATTAAAAATTAAAAATGATGCGAAATTTTTATGTACTAATACCATGAATACGAAAGTTTGGATGTTTGTTGTTCAAGCACGTCGGAACGTCTGGGACGGATCGAGTTGAAATTTGGAAGGTTATAGTTTGTAATAACACAAGTTACTTTTCATAGGGGGAAATAATTTTAACGGGGCCTACGCGAGTGATTCTGTAGGGCCCTGCTAGTATAAAGTGAAATAATAACATCAATTTTGTCGATATTATTTTCTTATACTAACATTTTATTTAAAAAAAAAAACAGGTCAATTCAACAGCTTACTTTACAGTGAGCAAGAAAGCATTACATCTATCTCATATAGGCTATCTCAAATTGTAATAAGTACAACAATAGGGCTGAAGTGGCAGCCCTAACCAGACTCGCAGTTCTATTTTCAAAATGGTCGATGGGCACTCGGGATACGTGGCTAGCATTACGCAAACTGTGACGTCACTGTGACGTCATGACTGACATCGTATGCTCTAAGCATGATTTAGGAATTATACAATTCTATTTGATCGTTCTTTTTCGATCGATTTTTTGTTCCAAATATATATTTATCTTTTACTCACTGTTAGAGTATAGAATTATGCATTTATTTCTTAATAATATACCTCCACATGAACATATTTATTTGGTATTATTATTAATAAGAGTCACTCTCCCGCCGAACATTGTGTGTATAGGCATTGCTTTTGATCTAGTTGGCTGAAAGAAAGAGATTGCTCTCAGCCGTAAAATTACCATTTGTGGCGTTGGCGTAAAAGTGTTTTACTGTAATGATTTTTTAGCCTGCGTCTCAATAAATAGTTTTCTATCTCAGTTAATATTTTAACTTAGCAAATGCAATGGTAATAACAATAATTCTATTACACTCCCTATAGTTGCACCTAATAGCGAAAAAACTCGACGAACATCTTAAGCGGCTTTCTCTAGATATTTTTTTAGTAGTGGTAGGACTCTTAGCAGAAACCGCCTGGGGAAGTACCACACCTTTGCCAGTTATTCTACCGCCAAGCAGTAATGTGCAAAAATTACTGTGTTCCGGTTTGAAGGGCAATGTTTCCAGAGAAATTACAAGGCTTAGAGATATAACGTCTTAGATATCTGGGTGACGAGCGCAGTGCTTGGTAATGATTTCGACTATTCATGTTCCAATAGCTGGGTGTCACTGTGCTGTTATGTGGCAGGCATGTTGCTTACCATCAGGCACATGTAATTCTCGTCTCGTAACTCTTTATAAAAAAAAATCAAGACTCAGTTTCAAAAAGCAGTCATCCTAGACTCATCAAAATCGATACACAATTGGCGGGCTATCGCGTAACATACATGTAAAAAAGCAGACAACTATATTGAGAACCTCTTTTTCTGAAGTTTAAAAAAAAGCAAATATATCAGAGTATAGACGATGATTGCCGACAGAAGTTTTCCGGTGGCCACTAAACAACGCACCTTTATACCCCGTCTTATCACATGATATTCCGTATGTTTATTTCTGCCCACCAATGCGTGCGTGGGCGCACAGCCTTTTGTCTCGCGTTATGTCACATAACTATATATTTATAACCAAAAACAATGCTTTATAGATCGTTACACATCAAGATTAATGTAATTTATAGTTGTATTAATCCCGTAGTACTGAGGCAAAGGTTACGCAGATGCTACGATTACTTGCTAAGGCGGAAGGATCGTTGCCATCCTACTCGTATTATTAATATTATAGATGTCAAAGTCTGGATGTTTGGATGTGTCTTGCTTAGTCATGTATCATGAGAATATAACGGACCGGGAACTATGCGAGTAAAACCGGGGGCACTGCAAGTATCTAAACATATAATTATGCAAAAAAGGGGAAGGATCGTTTTCTGCCATCCTACTCGTACTAATATTATAAATGTCTAAGTCTGAATGTTTGTATGTGTTTTGCTTAGTCGTGTATCATGATAATATAACGGACCGGGAGCTATGCGAGTAAAACCGGGGGCACTGCAAGTATCTAAACAAATAATTATGAAAAAAATTACTGTCAAAAAATTTAAAGCGAGCGCTGTGCAGTGCTAGGCTATGATTTGGACATTCATGTTCCGGTAGCTTCGTGATACTGGGCTGTTATGGGTAGGCGTGTTGCTTACCATCAGGCACACGTCCTACTCGTCCTGCTGATCTATAAAAAAAAACATTTTTTAATATTGTCAGTCCAAAGTTGATGATATTAAGTTAAGATTCACAATTTTTGTTTTGGGTATGTAAGATAAGCTATTTAATTTAGCTTTTAAGCTCTTGTGATTTGAATTCTAATTTGCTCATTAACCGGGAGGATGATTTTTGGTTATCGTTGTCGTAGAATCCTGGCATTAATAAAAGTTTACAACTACGAGCCCCCGGTGGTTTAGCCCGTCTAGTTCCCGTTCCCGTTATTTTCCCGCGATATATTAATCGCGACTAGGCTATTGCCTAGTCCTACTGCGCACTGTAATCTGTGTCCCAAATTTAAACCCGGTCCGTTCAGAACTTCCGACGAGATTGAGCAACACATATACAAATATTTTGTAAAATTAGTTGGATTCATTCACAAAGTGCTAAGCAAGCAGCGGTCACACGTGTGCACTGCCATTGAAAAAGGCCGCCGGATGCGGTTGAAACTTAGTCGAACTAAACCCGTTTAACTAATTCGTGAGTTACGTAAATTGACTACAAAAAGCACGTTTTGCAAGTACATGCATATATGTGTGAAAAATATAAATATTTATTCTGGGTCTCGGTGTTTCTATGTATGTACCTACATATAATAAGTATGTTTTGGCGACTCCATAAGTGTTTTATCAGCTACCTGGCTCCCATAGTGCAAGCTTCGCTTAGTTTGGAATTAGATTGTCTAGTATGAGAAAAGTCCCTGAGTATTTACTTGTTTTATTTACAACTAGCTGTACTTATCTTTACGTATCTTTGCCACATGCACAAAAACTTCACTTAAGATTATCTCATAATCAAATGCATAGTTTACGACATAAAGACAAACATTCATTTATATATGTGTATGTATAGATTTTTATTGCCATCATACAAAACCACTTAAAGTTTCCCTAAACGGTGTCAGGATTGAGCAAGTACAGAACACCACATTTTTGGGATTCGAGATTGATCGCAGCATGACGTGGGAACACCACATCGACAAGATGTGTGCTAAAGTCAGCAGTGCGTGCTTTGCGCTAAGACGAGTATCCCGAGTGGTCTCTGCGGATGTGTCGCGTGCGTGTTACTTCGCCACAGTGCATTCTCGATTACAATACGGCGCCGAGCTAAACGCGCGCGCTGCCGACTGGGAGCGTGCGTTCCGCGCCCAAAAACGTGCCGTACGTGCCATCGTTGGCGTATCGCAATGCACATCCGTTAGACCATATTTCGAAGAGCTTGGCATACTTACGTTACTTGCTATGTTGATCTACCAGGTGGCTGTCAGAAATAATCTAGAATCATACAATACGCGAGAAGAAAGACATTCTCGCAACATACGTAACGCGGATAAGCTAGATGTTATACCACACTCTCTCACGAGGTCACGGAAGTTAACTCACATTATGGGACTTGAAGTTTATAACACGCTTCCCAAAATAATTATATCTGCCCCAAGTTTCGGCAGCTTCAAAACAGATTAAAGTGCTGGCTTATCGATTAAACTTTTTATAGTTGATTTTCTTCTTACTTTATATAGAGTGATGGCAAAATCGTATAAAATGTATACAAACATTTGACATGGAACATACTGTACTTGTATAATGCTTGACAGTTTTCTGTACAATAATTATTGACGTGATAACGTCTTATAATTCGATGAAGCCGGCTGCACGCCCGCAAAACATGACGTCATGTGCCGTTACCGCCGTTACCTCGCCGCATGACGTCGCCGCGTTCGGCAGCGTTCGACATCTATTAAACAAATGAAATTTAAATTTTCTTTTGAAAAATGCTACCATTCCATCAGTATTTTCTTAAGACGTTGTCACGTTCAAATATCGTCAGTAAACCGACTTTACAGACAACCATTTTTATAATACAGTAAAGTAGTCATTTTAAACTTAGAAAATGTATACAATTTGTATGCTCTTTCTTTTGTTTTTATGTTTTTATTAATTGACGTGTAAATTGTACATTTCTGAATAAAGTACTTTGACTTTGTTCAAAATGCTGACTTACCCCAGGATTTCTGCGGACCCTGGTGAGTTTATTTCCACCTCTGCCAGAATACACGGTAGCTTTACTACCAGAGTAATTCGAGCGCTGGTTTCACCTTTACTAAATTTTATTTAGGGTTGTAAAATTAGTTCAGCGTGTAGTTAAATTCATACGTAATTTATGGATTTACCAGCGTTTTAATTTATCTGCTCGTGTGATTCTCAATGAGGTGTAATAATATTTTGATGCGTCCTTTGCTGTTCGTATTTTATAGCTAAAATAAAAATATTTATAAAATTCTGCAAGCGAGAGACTATTACTTGCTTATTACTTCAGAGATTGCTTTTAGCGATAATATCGCTATTTTATTTCTTTAGGATGTATATCTTTTTCGTGAAATTTGAATTATTATTCAATATTATAGAGTAACAAGACGATCGAAATCTCTACCTTATGGTTAGCAATACACCTACCTGCCCATAAAAGCACTATCTAGTGTTGCACTGCGCTCGGCACCTAATAATAAGATGTTTAATCTCTTTACTCTGTAATAGCAATTATAATTAATAATTGGTAGCCGGAAACCCACTTTATACCTTACTACACTTTATACTTTGTACCCTCATCTGAGACTTGGGGCCATCTCTCATAAGAAAATAATGAAGATCACAATAAAAGTTTACCCTAAATGCCTTAAAGAGATTTCTTTTAGCGATAAGGTCGCCGGTTTTAATACTCATTTCTATTGTTTTTTAATTCCGTATAAAAGTATTCTATGTATATAAATAGTAAAAGCTCTACTTGATTTCGGATTGGATGGTGTTGTGTGAGGATGTCCACCAATATTTATTTAATTAAGTTCTTAGTACTTCTTCAGGGGAAAATTATGATAGCGCATTTGTACAATCCGCGCGCACTCAATCACGAACAACCGACACCTTGAACTTAGCTAATTAACATTTAAAAAAACATTATAACAAACTTCAAGTTACTAAAATACTTCTTTCGTTTAAAATATTATCCATTATATGTTTGAAGCTAGACTTCCACGAGGAGTAAAGAGATGATGTATTAATTCGCGTGCGTACATAACTACACTCACACTTTTATTATTTACTAGCAGCGCCCCGCGGTGTTACCCGCGTAGTTCCCCGTTCCCGTTGTTCCCGTTGTTTTTCCGGGATAAAAAGTAGCCTATGTGTTCTTCCAGACTGTAATATATGTGTGTTCCAAATTTCAGCCCGATCCGTTCATACGTTAGGACGTGATTGAGCAACAAACATCCATACATTGACATTTATAATATTAGTAGGATCTTAAAATCTATAACGATTTTTTGTAAATTTCTAAGTGTTCGTTGTAAAAGAGATTTTCCAGCAAAGTAGAGTTTACGGTGAAGCATTTACATTTACATTGTATTTTCTATAAATACCGGTCGGTATGCGCGCGGCTTGTCACCTACTCGTGGGTTCGTGCGTTTGTACACCGACCTGTCTCACGAAATTTATGTCGGACAACAAACAAAATGTACAGAACACTTGTGAACTAGCGCTACACAAGTGGCAGTCTTTTTACTGAGAGCAATGTCTTTCAGGCAACCAGCAAAAAGGAGAATCGCTCACATAGAAGCATAGGTGGGCGATGAGACGTTTTAATAATAATGTTAATTAAATAATCTCTTATCTTCTTGTATGTACATACATTTTGCGTCACGTTGTTTGTCCGTGATGGACTCCTAAGCCATGTACCGATTTTAATCTTTGCATACTGTGTGCAGTTTGATCCAACTTGAAAGTTAAGAATATTTTTTATAGAACTCATAACATATTTATAATCAAAAGCGTATGAATAAGTTTCAAGCTTCAACCTTCAAAAATGGTGAAAACAATGTGCAAACATTAATAGGCCCTTTTTACATTAAAAGTAGCCTATTTCCTTTCTCAGACTCTAGATCTAGACTATCTCTTTTACATCTGCACACACTCAAACACACCCTCAAATACCTCACACACACGCACACACACACATCGACACACCCTCTCTCTCTCTCACACACACACACACACACACACACACTCACACACACACACACACACACACACTATATTTACTTACATTTTGTGCTCTCTCTTACATCTAATAATAATTAACATCTACATGTTCATATATTAAGAAAGTACTTACCTATCCATTGTCACCACTAATGTTGGAGAGTCTGGTGATCTGTCATACAGGTTTTCCTAGTACAGACACCAGTCTCTCACATAGATAATCTACCTCTAATAAATGTACTTGATTTATATCTCTATAATGTAAAACTTCTATGTGAGAGAAAACAATAAACAATTTTATTTTTATTTATTTATCTCTGTATCAAATATTTTCAGTAGGTTAGGCGTGAAACCGTAACAGATAGACAGAGTTACTATCACATTAATACAGAAAAGAAAACTAGGAATACTTTGAATCGGTAACATTTACCCTTTGGTGAAGAAAATTTGTAACCAAGGACAAATTCGCTCTTGTATGGAATACTTACTATTTGCACCTTGGGGAGTACCAGCGAACGTCTGAACGGATTAGGTTAAAATTTCATAATAGTTAGATGTTTTTTTTGGGCGGAATCTTTATGAACAAGACTACATTATAGTTAAATTATAGCCGGAAATAGCAAATATACTACATTTTATCGCGGAAAATGACGGGAACAAACTACGCGAATTTTACTATGGGGTGTTTCTATTTTAAAAATGATCTAAAAGTGTATCGTCCTAAAGTTGCTTATCTTTATTTGCGTATTGCCGTACAAGAAATTCCGAAGTTGTTCTATAAATACGGTAGAATACCCGGTATGAGTGAATTCTTCGAGTGGCTATTGTCATGTTCATGTGACGAGTGCAATTAGGAGTTCGTGTTTTGGAGTAATTAGCCTAAAAGTTGTCTCCCACTCTTTTTGTGTTTCAACTTTGTCTCGCCTGTGTTTGATCCTATATTCATGATTCATGTATTAGCGAACAAGCATTTTACCAGCATAGTTGCAGTTAAAGTGTGTGTAGTGTGCTATTCCAAACTATTTTGTAACTGAGTTTCAATTTCCGACCCAATCAGTTTCAGCCGTTCCAACGCGGCGGGATGCAACTGTCATCCAAACTTTCTCATTTATATTATTAGTAGCATGTATTAGCTGAACCGCCATAGTATTCTTTTTTTAGTTTATAAATTTTCTCATTGCAGAGCAAATGCCTCTCTACCCTCCTCCCCTCCACTTTCCCCAATCCAGAGCAACAGACTTTCAATCTTCCCTAAAAGTATCGAGTTCGATCCGCTATCTGTTCCTGGGTCGTCTGACAGGTCTACATGTTGTGGAACCCAATTAGTTGGTTGCTCGGACCAGTGTTGTTCTACCGTTCGGCATATATGACCCCCCCAGTCCCATTTGAGCACATTTTTTGAGTGACATCCATAATTTTAGTTTTTAATGGTAATGTGCCTACGTGGTCGGTGAGTTTAACCCCAAGTATACTGCGCTCTGCGCTCCATGCCGCGTTGACAAGTTATTGCCTTAAGACTCTTTAACTTAAAACAGTAGTGACACTGTAAAGCTATTGATAACCACTTTATTCAGCCGCAGATATGCCTATCATCATCGGACTCTCGAAATACCACCACGATTATAGCGAATCAAGATTACGTAGGTTTTGCGTATATGCAGATTTTATGCGTATATCTGGTGTTTACTAATGCGAGCCGAGGAAATGTTACATATCGAGAAACGCTGGAGGTGTGGCCGCTTGTTGGACGTATATATGCAAGGGTACTAGTAAAGGATATGCTGGCTCGAACGGAGTATCATTGAATTAATTCGAAATGGAGTTCTTGTTCCTACCATCAACGGCCGAATTGAAATACTGAGAAGTTTTATTGCACTGGGGTTAAAAAAATGAATAATAGTACAATTTGAATATAAATAGTGTTAGAGAAAGATTAAACTAAAGTGTAATATCAAAGTTATGGGAATTCATTGTAAAACTTCCGAGATATTGTACTTTCTTGTAGGAGCTTTTTGAAGAGCACCAAATTAGGCTTGTACTGTCTTTTACTTAACCGTGAAATTTCATTTTTATATATATTTTTTAACATATAAATTGAATTGTTCCAAAATAAAGATAAGTATTAATTTAAACTGCCTTTAACAGAACCGGGCGTACCTAAAGGTATTTAGTAGACAGAGGGCATCGCCCTATGTCAATGCACATTGGATCTCCAATACATGCATAAGCACATAAGCAGTCTACCAAAATGTTCCCACAGCTGGGACTCGCAAGGACACAGAGGCTAGTCCATAATCCACCACGCTCTGTGCTGGTTGGTGGATGACACATGACCTCGAAACATTGTAGGAACATGTCGGATTCCTTACATTGTTTTCCTTCACCGCTTTATGTTCGCAGCATATGCACATAACTAATAGACATGATTTGTGCGTAGGATTTGAACCTGGGGCTCCGGATTGGCAGTCGCCGTTCTCCCGACTAGACCAGCCGTTACTTACTAGACTAGCCGTAACTTCTAGACCAGCCATAACTTCTAGACTAACCGTAACTTACTAGTAGACCATAGATAGGATTTCAAATACAATATTCATAACATTTCCAAATATCCCAGCAAATGTAATCCGTAGGTGTGTCGGATGTATTTCGAGATTCATATAAATCGGTTATTCGTCAATCGGACAGATATAACAAGCGGAATTCGGAACTTGAGGTTGTGTATTTTCGTCCGTTCACTTCGAGAATATCTCCCGGAGATTATTGTTGTCTTATGTGTATTATTTTAAACTATCGCGATTTCAACTGATATTGAAAACACTTTGGACTGCGTTTAAATCCTGTGTAATGTGTTCAATGTTGAGGATGTCTTCTTATGAATGTAATTAACGTATTATAAAACATTAATGACATTCATTAGAAGACTAGACTAGCACTTAAATCGGCTTTATTCCACTTTCCCAATGAGAACATAGAACAGAAACTTCTAAAACATCTTCTTTTTGCATCATCTTGTATTTCCTGCAAACAGGAATAAACAAACATTTTTGTAAATTGTACTTCTTTTTGTTGTACAACTTCTACTGAGTGCCAAGTACACTGAACTGGTAATATTATAGTTTAACTAGCGACACGCCCCGGCTTCGCACGGGTGCAATTCTGATACTAAATAATATACTAATAAAAATGGTTATTGTGAGTTATCCCTAAGAGATAGACATATATACCATAATTAGCTTTTTTGTTGACCTTTAAAGGTGTACAATACTGCGGTACATTATTTTGATCTATATCGTAGGGTTCAGCCAGCGTTTGCAATATAAGCGCAAAAATTGTGTTTATTTATGAGATTGCTTTAGAAATCTTTAAAATTATCAGTGTCTCTCTACTGTACTATGCATGTATTCTACATAAAAACATTCCTCTTGAATCTCTCAATCTATTAAAAAACCCACATCAAAATCTGTTTGGTAGTTTTAAAGATCTAAGCATACATAGGGGCAGAGAAAGAGACTTAGTTTAATACTATGTAGTAATGAAATAGTATTGTACATGAAGTTTCATAACAGAATAAAAGAATGCGGTTTTGTAACTGAACACTCTAAAATTGATAATAGAATAGAATAGAATAGAATAATATTTATTGTAAAAACTGTGTACATAACATAGGTGATACAATTGAGGTAGTTTCAACAGTTCTGTCCATCACGAACATACATTACGCATAAACATAACATAACATAAACGCATTCTCATTGAATCATTCAATGTTCTAAAAGTTTCAAACACATTAAATTATTGTTTTATCCCCACAAACTGTTTTAAACAGAATTTAACGCCTCTTTAATGTTAACACTTGACGGTGGCAGTAGACGAATGAGACGCGAGACTTCACAAATATAATTTATACTTCATAATCTTCATAGCCACGACAGATAACCTAGTTTCCGACGCAAGTCTGAAAAAAATATGTGATTTTGTTGAGGAGATGAGTTTTTTTATTATTTTCATGAGTCATGTGCTCGTGAGAGTTATTAATTCTGAAGTTTATTAGCGGTTAAAGGTTTCGGGGATTTTATGATGGGAAATACGACGCGAGCGTCAGGGAATATCTACATCAAAAGTCAGTGGCTGGAAAAACTGGGTCTATTAATACGTAATTTCGTGATATTAGATAGATAGGAACTCATAAATGTACACAATACGAAAATAAATAAACAAAAGGACGCATGAAGCGAAAGTCGACCTTATCGCAAGCAATCTCTTCGAGATAATCGAAACATCCTAGTAAATATTATTAATGTAAAAAATTTGATATTTGTTGCAAAATCATTTGGAACGGTAGAACTGATCACGTTATTTGAAACCGAAAGCTCACTCATCACCGTATCTCAGAAACTACAAATGCTAGGAGTTTCAGATTTTGCATGAAGGTGCCCTTTAGCACGTAGGCGCTCGCTAAGACGGAGTTTTGCGAAGTTCAACCCCTAAGAGGGTGAAACAAGGTGTATGGACGGTTGTATGACACACCGTCATTTTCAAAGTTATAAGCATTCAATCCTCTGAATCGATTTTAATGAAATTCGGTACACAGATAGAATAGATGACATCCCAAAAAATCTTACTTTTATCACATAGAAAGGGTTGTAATGGGCAATGCAAGTTTATTTAGCAGTTTAAGTGTATGTGTAATGTTGTACGCCCTATGAAGTTCATATATGTATAGTGATACCTTGCTTAAATTTATTATTTTAGACCTGTAACTAGTGTAGGACACCCTGAGACTAGATGGAGTGATGATATACAAAAGGCAGCTAGTGGCTGTTGGAGATCTAAGACGGAGGATCGGGCTGAGTGGCGTATTATAGGCGAGGCCTATGTCCAGCTATGGACGAACACAGGCTGATGATGATGAACTAATACCGATATTCCAGCAATAAAGATGATTTGATTTCGCCACTAAGTCACCGCAGCTTCCGAGCTTAGCAACAATTACAAATGCAGTGATTTCGAGAGTGGGAATCAAAGTCTGGGTTTATATCTGTGCCCGCCCACAGCGTGTCGCCGCGAATAATTGCATCCTCGGGTTATCGCGATCACACAGCTCGCGTAAATGACGCACTAGTATTGCCGCGCGGTTTTACACGAAGTGCACGTTCTCGGCATTTTACTAATATAAAAAATGTGGCGTCTTTGGACTCCAAGTAGGAACGAAATCCCTTCGAATAATATAGATGTAGAAGCAAGACAATTTGCAAAAAAAAATTGCTCTATTTTATTATTCACGAGCAGCACCCCGCGGTTTTACCCGCGTAGTTCCCGTTCCCGTTGTTTTTTTGGGATAAAAAGTTACCTATGTGATCTTCCAAACTATAATCTAACTGTGTTCCAAATTTCAGCCCGATCCGTTCATACGTTACGAGGTGATTGAGCAACAAACATCCAGTCATTGAGATTTACGAGTTTAATATTAGTTGTATGGTACGATCACCTGAAAGATAAAGATGACGACACTGGTCACGGAAAGTTTTTACGCTTCGCTCCGTTATGTATTTTTCTTACGGTCTCATTTTATTATATCATATTTTTTTTTCTACATTCATTTTTTTTTTTTTTAACTTTTATAGGTTTACACTTGACCGCCATCTCACCTGATGTTAAGCGACGATGCGGTCTACGATGGAGCGTGTTTACCTAGAAAAAACCGATTCACTCTCGATTTGAAGACACAAAGATTATAATTAACGGGAAATACCCACTCAGGCAACGTATTCCACAGTCTTGACGTTCTTATCACAAAAGTTGAGTCAAATCTCTTCGTTCGTGTTTTTGGAACGTCAACCATGAAACGATGTCGCTTTTTCGAGCTGCGAGCATTCCGATAGAAAAAAGGGCAAGGTGGTATCAGATCGTGCAAATCAGTCGCACACTCTCCGAAGTGTATCCGATAAAAAACCGATAAGCTAGCAATTTTTCGGCGATGTTCAAGACTTTGCAGTCTTTTTCGCACGAGGGTGTCATTGCCTATGAGCCTTTTGGCACGTCTCTCGATCGATTCCAGAGCTTCCAGCTGATACTTAGCCGAACCATCCCAAAGGTGCGAACAGTACTCCATACAGGAGCGAATCTGTGCTTGATATAATGTAAGCAACTGTTCAGACTTGAAGTACCTTCGCACCTTTGAAAGGACACCCAGTTTTTTGGCAGCTAGTTTAGCCTTGGACTCGATATACGACCCAAAGTTGAGCGTAGACGACAAAGTAACGCCCAAAAGCTCGAGATGGTCGGATACCGGCACGGATACACCGCGAAAAGTAGGAGTCAGTTGGAATGGACTCTTTTTTGCGGAAAACAGACACGCCTGCGTCTTTCCTTCATTAAACCTGACCAAATTGGCATCACCCCATTTAGAGACTGCCTTAAGGGTCAAGCTTAAACGCTCGATGAAACTCTCTCTCAGTGCCTGAGTTTGCTGACTATTGGCCCTCGCGCTAGATATGTAGCTCTCTACAACAGTGCTATCATCTGCGTACCCAAAGATACCGGGCTTCAACAGATCGTTGATATGTAGCAGGAAGAGTGTCGCAGAGAGCACCGACCCTTGAGGGACTCCGGCATTGATAGCCATTTGATCCGACGAGCAACCATCAATGACCACTCGTATGGATCGATCCCCCAAAAAGTCCGATATCCACGCTATAAAGCCTGGAGACAAACCATAAGCTGAAAGCTTGCATAAAAGACCATCATGCCAAACCCTGTCGAAAGCCTTCGAGATATCCAGGGAGACTGCAAGTGCTTCCCCGTGCCTCTCGATAGCTTCACTCCAGATGTGAGTGACGTACGCTAGAATATCCCCGGTGGACCGGTTTCGGCGAAAGCCGTATTGTTGGTCACTGAGGAGGTCGTTCGATTCTAGGTACGTCAGGAGCCTGTGGTTTAAGACACGTTCCATAGTCTTGCAGAGTATGGACGTACCCGAGATTGGCCTGTAGTTGGCAGGGTCAGCACGACTACCCTTCTTGGGTACTGGTTGCACGTTGGCAAGCTTCCAAGACTTCGGTACTTGTCCAGTTTCGAGAGAAAGTTTATACAGGCGCGTCAGTATTGGAGACAACTCAGGCGCACAAGCCTTCAACACTACGGCAGGAATACCATCTGGGCCACTAGCTTTATTCACGTCCAGATTGCGTAGCACTTTGCGAACCTCTATTTGGCGAATATGTATGTTTGACATAGAAGTCGGACAACCAGGTGAAGTAGGAGGCGTCGCGCTACCAGCATCTAGACGCGAAGATTCCGCAAACTGAGATGCAAACAAGTTTGCCTTCTCCATTGCGGTGTGAGCCAGTGTCCCATCAGGTTTCAGCATTGGAGGTAGTGAGGGGCGGCAGAAGTTCGATTCGACCGATTTAGCTAGGGACCAAAACGCTTTGCTGCCCGCAGGGTACGAAGCTAGTTTGTTCCCTATTCGACTAATGTGGTCAAAACGAGCCCTCTGAAGAACCTTTTTGCATGCCTTAGCAGCCTTGTTGAACGCTTTCTTCTTCTGGTGTATGTCCCTTGCCTTACGCTGTCGAGCATCAACCCAGGCTAGGTAGGCCTCATGTTTAAATGCTTCAGCACTTTTACATTGAGGACCAAACCAAGGGCGAGCTTTGCTGGATAATGCCACGTCGGAGTATGGAATGAAATATTCCATAGCCGTTAGAATTGCATTAGTCACAGCATCCGCGCAGGTTGAAGGATCACCAGAAGTGAAGCACAATGACTGCCATGGGTAAGATGCAAAAAATGAGCGCATCTCGTCCCAATCTGCTGACTTGTATCGCCACAACCGCCGGTTGCCTCTAGGGCTGGGATCAGGCGGATGGTAGACGGATACAGATTTCACCAGACAGTGGTCGGAGCTGCCTAACGGCGAAGATACCACCACGGAATAACGGTCTGGATCTGTTGTCAGCATAAGGTCTAAACAATAAGGTGTATGCGACTCAACGTCGGGTACCCTTGTGGCCTCTTGGACCAGCTGGGTTAGGTCTAACGATAAAGCTAGCTTTCTCGTTTCCTGCCCAGCGTGGTCAGTGTCCCGGTATGGGTACAGCCACTCCTTATGATGGCCGTTAAAATCCCCCAGTAATCATATTCATATCTCATCGGATTTGTAGTCGGTCGAGTTCGTAGGACTCTTTCCAGAGTCCTTCTGGGGAAGTACTATAGCTTTTCCAGTTATTTTACCGCCAATCAGGAACATTGAAACGTTAACGTGTTCCGGTTCGAAAGGCAATGTATCCAAAGAAATTATAGGGCAAAAAGATAAATCCTATAAAATCTTTATTTTGGTTAACAGTGCAGCTTTGTAACGTAGAGTGATGTTAAGTCATTTCGACGTGATTGAGTAATAAACATCCAGACTTTTGCATTTTTTATGTAAATAGGATTGGAGATATCAAAAACTAGCAGCGTTCCACGGTTTTACAATAACAATAAATGCAATAAGGTGATTTAAATACAACGAAGAAAATCTACTTCGCCAAGCTTATAAGATCTATCACCGTACTCAGAGCTTTATTCTCGTACGTTCGAGATTGTAAGATGTGTCCCTCTAATCATATGCCACTAGTCACTATCACTACTAGTGGTCCGTCCCGGCTACGCCCGTGTCACATAATATATAGCCTACTAGCAGCGCACCGCGGTTTTAACCGCGTACTTCCCGTTCTCATAATTTCTCCTAAATAATGAACCTCTTCAGCTTTGTAATGGTACTATTGATATTAGAAGGTGGAAATTGGTGATAATGAAGTGATTTAAAAAAAAATGGCAGTCATTGGAACCGCCGGCCGATAGAAGTGAAAACTTATAACTCAGAATTTGATAGAACCCTGGAAACTACACGGGTGTAACCGGAGGGCGTGGCCTGGCCATCATGGAATGGCCATCTAGAAATACGTCAGCATTTCCCATTGGCTGACGCATTTCTAGATGGCCATAGTCCCGAGTTTACCCAAAGATTTTTTATCATACCCGAGCGTGACGCTAGAATTCAATTCAGAGCCCACAGAAAATCTACCAAGGCGCGTGCCTTTACGTGCGAGCTTTGGTCCTGCGGGCACACTTACCATCGAAGCCATTTTAGATAAATCACTACATAGTATAAAACAAAGTCACTTCCCAATGTTTGTCTATCCCACGGATAACCATGTGGTCTATCCCTATCTATGCTTATATCTTTATAACTACCCATTGGATTTTAATGCGCTTTTTTCATCATTTAAGGTTTATATATACGAGTATAATACGTGTATAAAATAATAGACAAACACTAATAATTTAAAGATGTCTGATGTTATGTCATAGTAATGGGACTGTACAATAGTGTAATGATGTATATTAAGATCTAGCTGAGGCTATTCTTGTGCCTGAATCAATAGTGTACTTGATGTACTAACAGCTTTAATTGACGCTACCTTACAGCGATAAATATCAGAGTGATGTGTAATAAATGAGTGAGCTGATGTATTCAATTCCATTTGACGTTAATTAATAACACGAGTAATATATGAATTCAATTGTTGTACCATTCCTATCACTTTTTAATTTACTAATTTATTTTTAATTATAATAACTAACAAACTGTATCGAATTTAATTTTTTCCATTTATTTATTTTGTTTGAATTAAGCTAAAATGATGATTACTATAAGTACCACTCTACATTGTGAGTGCTAACTCTGCAATCTGAGTTCAGTGCAATTCTAAATTTTGTTACGGGTGCCCAAAATACAGGCGCAGCCTAGTTTGGGACCCACCGGACAAATTTGCTGATCTACAGGATTAAATTAGTAATGTAATTTGTTTATAACTAATAATGTAATACGTTGTGTTTTGGAAAATAAATGATTATTTATTATTATTCAGTCATTTAATCCTTGTTCTTAAATTTAGGTTTTTACAATATCAGTAAATGCATCAAAAAACAACATAAAAACATTATAAAAACCTAAACCTAGATAGCCGCCAGCAGCGGGGCAGGGCCCAAGCTACCGGTGGTTAGGGCTGCAGAGTGAGGAACCTCCTGACGATGCGCGCTGTGTCAAGGATGACCGCCTTCTGCATGCTGCCTTTATTATTATTATTATTAAACGAAAAATTAGCCAATAAAAAAAAATAAAAAAAAAAACCATTTTTTTTTGGACTTACATTGCATGCTGGCTGAACCCTACGAGACAGATAAAAAATATGTACTATAGTACAGTGCCCCTTAAAAAGGTCTACAAAGAACTCCCGATGATGAAAGCACATCTCATAGGGATAACCCATAATAAACATTTTTATTAGTATGTTTAATATCAGCGTTGCACCCGTGCGAAGCCGGGCATTATAAAGCGACAACTGTATGATGCACATAATTAAATAGTTGTTAACATCGTCCCGCCGTCGTTTCTATCTTGTCAACGTCATTGTTTGCAGTCGAGCTTCCACTGAGATGTTTTTGGCCCGATAATCACCCGCCATATGTCAGATTGTAGTAGGTATCCGAAACGAGTGAAGCGCGCCAGAATAGCGCTCACTCGTGATAGCGTGGGAGCGAAATCTGTCTCGACTCAAACATGGATCATAAATACCACTGGGTTATATGGAAAAGGTATAACTGTAATTAAATAATATCCCGGTACCTACTTAGACAGTGCTTGGACCCGGCAACGGCTGGAACCTACTCATAACTGGGAATCTGGAAATCGGTACTTAATAAGTGCTAAATTCTAGATCCTACAATAATAAAAAAAACTAATTAGTCAGTCAACGTTTCTAAACTCAGTATTTGTATAAATAAACGTTTTTTCATTAAAAAAAAAACAAAAAAATTGGCAGTCATAGGAACTGCCGATAGAAGCGAAAACTTCTAACTCAGAATTTGATAGCTTACCTTGGAAACTACACGGGTGTAACCGGAGGGCGTGGCCTCGCCATCTTGGCATGGCCATCTAGAAATGCGTCAGCATTTCCCATTGGCTGATGCGTTTCTAGATGGCCATGCCATGATGGCCTGTCGACGCCCTTTCAGCATTTCCCATTGGCTGACGTATTTCTAGATGGCCAATAGCCATGGTCCCGAGTTTACCCGAAGCTTTCTTACCATACCCGAGCGTGACGAATGAATTCAATCCACAGCCCACGAAAAATCTGTCTAGACGCGCCTAAAGAAGTTTTCACTTCAAAAATAGTAATGTAATTTGTCAGTCAACGTTTGCAAACTCCGTATTTGTCTAAATAAACGTTTTTTCATTAAAAAAAAAACGGTTTCAGCATTATCGAGTCTTCAAATCGAGAGTGAATCGGTTTCTTCTAGGTAAACACCCTTCGTCGTAGACCGCATAGTTGCTTACCTAATATTAGGCGAGACGGCAGTCAAGTGTAAACCTATAAAAGTTTAAAAAAAAACAAACAATGTGAGCAAACTTGTACTTTATCCTTGGGAGTTAACATTTTTTACATTTCACGCCTAAGTTTGTTACCAATATTTAAAGATGCTCAGGGCACATCCAGTGATTTACATCGATGTATATATAGGTGTATATTTGTATGTGGGTAATAATTACCTCACGGTTTTTTTGCCACTACATATTGACATTACATATTGACTAAATTTTGACATAAAATCGTAGTAGTATGTATTTAGAAGAGAAACCAGATAGGAAGTGCATTCTGCTCCCAAAGTTCATAAGGCAGTTGAGGCCATCTGAGAACAAATGAGAGGGTCTACTTAGTAAATATTGTTGTATAACACCTAGTCCTATTAGGCCTCCTAATTAAAATATGAAAATAAAACATCTTTTCATATGCCGTAACATAATTGTAAAGCTCAGCTCATAAAATAGGCTCAGTAAATATTCCGGATTGAATGATAACATCCAGACTGATGTTTCGTACTTGTCATAACAGATAAACAATCATGGCGGCACAGCACCAATCACAACACGTTCTGTGAGTGACGTCACCTTGAAAGATAATGTTCAACGATTTTGTAAATTGACATTTTGACATAAAACATTCAGCATCGGTCGATCTCTCATCATCATCATCAGTATCGGCCATACTTATCATTGTTTCTTATGTTGTAGGTGGTAGAAACGATTTTAATTATACTTAGTAGAGATATAGTCTAGAGCCTTTTAAAGGAAATAGGCGCAGAAAACCTTCTTAGGGGCCTTAATAGGGAAATAAAGTTTCGTATTTTTTATGCTAGAGTCTTGAAATTTAGTTTTAGACTCTCAGACTGATTAGATATAAATAACTATGAGATTGAAAATTTGCAAAAATGTTACCCTGGGGGGGGGGGGGTAACGCTACTAATTTAAAGTTTACATAGTTTAAAGTTTAAATAAGCCACGGGTAAAAACTAAGGCAAACACGAAGCTGCACGATAGCGTGCCTCATGCGGTCGTCGCAATCTCACGGCACACGGGGACCTTCACATATTACGCTGACGACACCGACGATGCCATCGGTCGGTTCGTGCGGCGAGCGTTGTCTGCAACACCGAAGACCATCCGAGAGTTCAATTTGCAGATGGCCATCAAGGATAGAAATGCAGTCGTGGTGGAGGCGCTGAGCCGGGAGGAGGCGACTTAGCAAATAAAATAGTCCTAGAATTAGCAAGAAAATGTTCCCTACTCTCCCCTATTTCCTTTTCTTCTCCAATCCAAGATTCATGTAATAAAAAGAAAACGATTGACAAAGGTCACGGACCCCGGAGTCTGTGGAGTTGTAAAATTAAAAAAATAAGCCACGGGTTACTCTGCGGGGCGCAGCTATCCTATGTTGTAAGTTGTAAATGTCAAAGTTTGGATGTTTTTTGCTCGATCACGTCGTAAAAGTTGAACGGATCGAGCTGCAACTTGAAACACAGTTAGATTACATTCTGGCATAGCAACTTTACTATCATGTGAATGTTACGAAAATGGCGTAAAACCGCTGCTAGGAATTTATATGACAGAATAATGTCTGTTGCAATAATAATAAATGAGTATACGCAGCCAACTAAATGTTCGGACTCGGGGCCTTCTCTCGGAAGGAAAGAGTCAAGGCAATGATATACCACGCTGGCCCAGTGCGGGCTGGATGACACGTGACCTCGAAACATTCTAGGGATATATCGGGTTCCTCATGTCACCTTCACCGTTTTAAGCTAGTGTCATTACGTACATGACTTCGAAAAGACAGTGGTGCGTGTGGGATTTGAACCCGGGGCCTCGGATCGGCAGTCGCCGTTCTCGACTAGACATAATAATGGTTGTTGGGTCAAATAGTATTTAAGTAAAAGAAACTAGCCAATCTAGCCCAAAAGCGACGCCGCCGGTGTCGCGACGACACACTAAAAATCATTACTCAAAAATGAAACTAAACTTTGTGTGTCTGTAAACGACAATGTACTAATTAATATTATCGCCTATCTCTTAGGCATCAAAATAAACAAATTATCGAGTATGTATATCATGTAAAAATAAGGTTTAAAGTCCAAAAACCAGTTTTGCCCAAATTTGGCCGCTTGGGGCTCAAGTGGAGGGCGATTTAGAGCTATGGATGTGCCCTGAGTATCCTCAAATAGATAACAAACTGCGTCTGTGTATGTAGCGGAGTGGAGTGACTTACACACCACCAATCTAATTGACCCCTAGAATCGCTAACGGCGAGGTATGCCGTGGTCCTACTTATTTTGATTGTTGACGGCGAACAGTGATGGGTGGAAGCGTCCGGCGTTCACCGCTTCCTGCAACCGTCTGGAGCGGAAAGAGTGAGCTCACTCTTCCCAACGATGTTCCGTGCGCCTAGAAGTTAGGGAAGGCATATCTGTAGTCTAAATCTATGTTTGTTTGTGAGCCATTGAACCCGAGCCGCCTGCGACCCGAGCTCCATTGGCACGGAGGAGTAATCCGACCGCCGCCATTTTACATCCAAACAGGTGTCAGGTTCGACTCTGTTTGTTTTCGATATTATTTGTGGAAAATTTACACATTTTTATAACATTCCGTGGAAGTCTATTTTAATGGTTGATGGGAATAGTTATTCTTTGAATAGAATTAACGTTGTTTTGCTGAGTGTGTAAGCAACATATTTTATGTTCGCACTGCTGGGAGTTGAGGCTTCACGTATAAGGAGAGAGTTTTGGTAGTGGTAGGACTCTTGGCAGAGTCCGCCTGGGGAAGGACCACACCTTTGCCAGTTATTCTACCGCCAAGCAGTAATGTGCAAACATTACAGTATTCCGGTTTGAAGGGCAATGTCTCCAGAGAAATTACAGGGCTCAGAGAAAAAAAAAGAGTCAAAAACGGATATTTTTCCTAAACATAACATACAATACATAGAGACTCCATAATAGCTTATACGATACAAAAAATGCAACTTAAAATCATTCTACTTATACTAAACAGTTGCTTATCTATGAACCCCAAATCAGACAAAACCTGTATCTAGGAGCTTAAGTGCGACTTGACTAGTTGAGATACAAAAAAAAATACTACTTACAGATAATTACAAAGTACCGCTACAATACGCTTCTCTAGATAATCCATGATAGTTAATAGACTACAGGCCCGTGAACAAAATGTATGGGTCAAATGAAACAACAGGAGACCTATGTAGGATAAGAGAAGGTTATAGAGTAATATGATCCAGCACTATGCCGTCACTTGTAAGCTGTCCAACTGAGTGCAGGTGAAGAGAGGAGGTTGCAACCCTCGATATTTTGAAGTGAAAACTTCTTTAGGCACGCTATAGACAGAATTTTCGTGGGCTGTGAAATGGATTGATGATCACGTGATCATCACGCTCGGATATGATAAGAAATTTCGGGTAAACTCGGGATGCTAGAGCGAGAAAGATAATGTGGTCAACAAACGTGCCAGACCGAGAAAGATAATTGTTAGAGGAGGACATGGGACAATACATACTCTTACTCCCTCTCGCTGCTCACTACCAGAGTTGACACTTTAGCGACTTTCTCGCTGAAACTGGCGAATTTTTAAACTTTTTTATCACGACATTAACTTCTAGGTACTTACCACATCAATTGAACCTGTCACGAAATGTTAAATTTGCATTTCACGTCCATTGCAAAAAAGTTATGGTTGTAATATTTTATCACAGCACTTACACTACGTAAACACACAAAATGATACCCATTTTCATAAGAAGGTGCTTACACAAATACACTATAACACAACATATTTATGCATTTTTAGCGAAATACATAAATATGACATAACTAAATAGCAAACACTAAAAACTTGCGAGTTATTAAACGGCATTTTCGACCCGCGTATTTTTTTTTTAAATTTATTCTTGGCCATGGATACTAATCATTCAGCCGTAAAAGTTTTAAATTAAAATTATTTAGTAGTCATTATATAGTTAAGTATTTCTTATTTTAGTTTTCACTTCTGCCGTGCGGTTTTAAGCGCACACATTTTTTTTCCTTGTCGCATGGTTTTTCTACGGCATTGCGAAATAATGGATTAGAAGAGGTATTGAAACTGTGTGGAACCAATGCCGTACATAATCAAATGACCAAATTTACTTTGAAAATTGTGGGAAAATCATGAATGTTTCCGACAAACTAAAAATTAAAATTTATATTTTTTATAGTTTCAATACCTCTTCTAATCTATTATTCTGCAACGCCGTACAAAACTAATGCAATGTGAAAATGTATTTGTCGGGTGGGAACGGAATCATATAAGTGGACTACGACCATTCAGACACACCACACAGAGTAGCGGGCGAATACGTGTTCTCTTGCTTGGCTCCATTTGTATAGAAGCCACGCGTAGTCCAACAAACAGAAAACGTATCCACGCGCGTTTATTGTATGCCTTTTCTATTTGTTGGACCGTCATACACATAAATTACTTTTATCGCGAGAAAACCACGGCAACGGGGAGTTACTAGTACAGAATAACAAAAAGTAATAAGTGTAATTTTTGCACAGAGAACGCGACGGTGACGTCAGCGAAGCCCAAGCGACGCGCTTACCTTCTGAAGAGGAAGGCGCTCACCACCGGCTTCTTCGACCAGAGCCGGACCAAGGATGGAGACAAGGAGAAAGGTAAATACAAATTAATATTAATAAGTAAGAATGTCCAAGTTGCTAGAAAAAACTTTGCTGCACAGAATGTTGCACGCATTAAATGAAGAGTCGATTATACCAGACCACCAATTTGGATTCAGGAAAGAACATGCTACCATAGAACAGGTTCATAGAGTGTGCAAGACAATAAGAAAATCTTTCGAAAAAAAAGAATACTGCTCAGCTGTGTTCCTAGATATACAACAAGCCTTCGACAAAGTTTGGCACAAGGGCTTGCTGTACAAAATAAAGTCTAAACTACCCCACACATTCTATAGTGTCTTAAAGTCATACATATCCGACAGAGTATTCCAAGTGAGAGAAGGTGATTGTACATCAGCATTTTTTGAAATCTCTGCAGGAGTGCCACAGGGCTCTGTACTTGGACCAATCCTGTACATACTCTTCACATATGACCTACCGCAGAGCCCGGAAGTTACAGTTGCTACATTCGCAGACGACACGGCTATTCTCGCCTCAGACAAATGTGCAATGCAAGCTTCCCTGATACTACAAAAAATTCTGAAAGAAATCGAAGAATGGTTAGTGAAATGGAGAATTGCTGCTAGTGTAAGCAAGTCAGTGCACGCAACATTCACGCTCCGGAAGGAAGATTGTGCTCCAGTAACCCTAAATGGCACTCAACTACCCCACCAAAATGTCGTGAAGTATTTGGGCATGCACCTAGACCGTCGCCTTACTTGGAAGAAACACATCGAAACAAAAAGAGATGAAGTAAACCTAAGATACAAAAGCCTTTATTGGCTGCTGGGAAAGCACTCCAAACTGCCTCTCGAAAGCAAGATACATGTGTACAGTACAGTGCTAAAACCAATTTGGACATATGGCATTCAACTGTGGGGAACGGCTAGCGCCTCAAACGTATTGAAAATCCAAAGGGCACAAAACAGCATTCTAAGGCAAACGACGAACGCGCCTTGGTTTCTTAGAACAACAGAGGTCCATGAAGTATTAAATGTGCCTATGGTTAAACAAGAGATAGAACGCCATAGTGCTAACTATAACCTGCGACTGCAAAAGCACCCGAATAAACTTGCGGGTCGACTTACTGTCCCTGAAACCATTCGTCGACTCAAAAAGCGACGGGACATGTATGATTGTTAATACAATAGAGTAAAAGAAAGGGCAAACTCCACTGGGAGTGGGACCCTCAACGCCACGAAACAATCACCTCATCTGTTTATAGTCACATGACTGATTGCATGATTATGTCTCGCAAAAAAAAAAAAAAAAAAAAAAAAAAAAATAAAAAAAAAAAAAAAAAAAAAAAAAATAAGTAAGAATACCATAATATTTAGTTAGTAGTATTAGGAAAAATGTCACCTCGCTTCGCCTGACCATGACCATGTAAGCGAATTTCCTTTAAGGAAGAGATTGCTCTAAGCAATAAGGGCGCCATTTATGGTGCTAGTTCGTAAGTGTTTTACTGTAATATTTTTGTTTTTGTATCACAATAAAGAGTTATCCATCTATCTAATAACAAAACTTAGAAAAGAGATGTGGTGTCATGGAACACCGGGTAGAAACGAAGTTCTTTCGGATAATGTAGAAGCAACACAATTTGGAAAAAAAATGGTGCAAACATCTGAAAAATAAAATTGGTAGCACTGGTCACGGACAGTTCTACGCGTCACAATCGTTATATATGTTTCTTACGGTTTTAGTCTAACATTTTTTTTCAGTTCCGTTGTACAGCAAATCTATATCTCCTCCAAACCTGCCGTAAGGAACTTTGTTATAATAATATTTCGCATATTGAATACGAGAGAATTTAATATTGAGATAAGTACTTCTATTGTCTATGCTGTAGACAATGTAGTAGCATATAAATATTCGTAAGAATTATTTTGTTACGTTGACTTCGTAGTGCTTCTACACGATTTCGTAGAGGTCACAGCCTTAAAACGACTTAGGTACGTTGCCTACCTTGTATAGTCTACGAGTGTAGAGCGTATCGTAGCGTTACTGGGCGATCTATACTTCAAATCTCTAGTGGATAGTAATATGTATGTGTGTTTGGGGATCGTATATAAATAAAAAAATTGGCAGTCATAGGAACTGTACCGACTACTGGAACCGAACTGGAACCGATAGAAGTGAAAACTTAAAACTCAGAATATGATAGCTTACCTTGGAAACAACACGGGCGTAGCCTCGCCATCTTGCCATGGCCATCTAGAAATGCGTCAGCATTTCCCATTGGCTGATGTTTTTCTAGATGGCCATGCCATGATGGCCTATCCAGGCCCTTTCAGCATTTCCCATTGGCTGACATATTTCTAGATGGCCAATAACCATGGTTCCGAGTTCACCCGAAGCTTCCTTATAATACCCGAGCGTAACGAATGAATTAAATTTACACACCCCACGAAAAATCTGGCTAGGCACGCCTAAAAAAGTTTTCACTTCAAAAAACTTTGTTTGAGCGTAAACAATATGGTAAATTCAATAATAATTTATTATGCAAATTACATATGTTGCACAAATTACACATAATCTCTGTATGAGATTATTTGTGATACAGATAGGTGCTCGTAAAACTAACGTCCATATATCAGTTTTATCGTATTTACTTGAATTCTAAAACAACAATCAATCATCATCAATAAAAACAGGAAACTACGTCGAAACAGTTAATTGAAACCAAGACACCAGTTATCGATACTTCATTAATTTTATGAATCCGCCCGTCAAATAAAATAACAATTACGGATCAAATTCGTCGAACGTAAATTCTTTGATCGCGACATCAAACGTAGGATACACGTAAGACATTAATTGAGCCCATCGAATAAACTTAATAAATCCGATCATCGCGTCATGAGGGCGTATCGATACATATGAAGATTATTGGAGTGTCCGTTTGTAAAGCAAGGGTAATATTAGTATCGTTGACCCACTGCTTACTGAACTTAGGGCGTGGGTTCGGTTCCCATCTAGAAAGACTATTTGTGTGATGAATACCGATTGTGTTCTGTGGCATCCTGCCACAGAATATGTATCATACAGGCCCGTGAACAAAATTTACGTAGTAAATGAACCACCAGGAGACCTATGTAGGATGATAGAAGGGTGTAAAATATTAAGATTATGCCGTCAGCCGCCAGCACTACGCCGTCACTTGTAAGCTGTCCAACTGAGTACAGTCGAAGAGGGGGGGTTGCAACCCTCGATCATCTCTCCTTGTCGCATGATTTTTGTACGGCATTGCGAAATAATGGATTAGGAGAGGTATTGAAACTAAATGGAACCAATGCCGTACCTACATAATCAATTGCCCAAATTTAATCTGTAAATTGTCGGAAAATAACGAATTTTTCCGACAAACTTATAATTAAAAACTTAAAATGTATAATTTTTATAATTTCAATACCTCTTCTATTCTATTATTCTACAATACTTTTGGTCCCAAAAAATATATTACTGCTGTGAAATGGCGGACGAAACCAAGAATGGGAATACCAACTGGAACTGAGCGTAGCGGCACAGATCAGAAAATAGTTACTTGTAGGTCTCCAATGCCCTCTTACAAGTTAAGCGAACGAAATATGTTTCGAGCAAAAGTAAAAAAAGCTAAAAGTGTTGGAAGCTTTACACTCTACAATTGTAATGATGAACAAGCGGACCGACAGACGTTTTCCTATACAAACGTAAGACGTTGTAAGACGACTACATTTTATTTGTATTTTAAATCATTCTCAAATCCTCACAAAAAACATCGAAATCGATCCATCCGTCTAGGAAAAATTTGAGCACAAATAGACGCACAAAAGATTTAAAAAAAGAGGAAAAATTTAATGAAAGCTATAGAAATCAAGATTATTTCAGTTTCTTGGCAAAATAGATTGATCATTTGCACATATGTATTAACGTCCAATTATAAATATAATATATAATTTTGTATGGAATAAATTTCATTTTCATTTACCTTTAAAGATTGTTTCCTCCGAAATCTTAAGACGCGGATCAGAGGTTTTATGAGACTTTTTATGCATCATAGTCGTATACTCTGTGGAACCATAAATGGACCAACATAAATATACGTCCGCAATAGTCTTCTAGTAAATCCTGAAAATAAGTACAGTTCCACAGGGCTTTTGTAATGGTAGAACTCTTTCTTAAGGTAGAGTCTGTCTGGAAAAGCATTTAGTACAAACATTTCTGTATTCCGTTTTTAAAAAAAGAAATTACAAAACAAAGAGAAACGTCATCTTATATTTTTGGGTAACAGTGCTAGGCAGTAATTTGGATTCTTTATGTTTAAAAAGCTGCCTATAATTATTGACATGTGTATTTGTAACCATCAGGTGTAAAGCTTGCGCGCCTCATTCTATAAAACAGAGATTAACATCAACGTATCTACATTCACACATTCTAGCCGAGGTCGCGGGCAACAACTAGTCTCGATATAAACGAACATAATATTTGATAATAAATCTTGGTACAAGACAGTTTCACGAATGTAGCAATCTGACGAATAAACGTGAGCTAATGAATATATCACAGTGATTTACTTGTGTTTAGGAAAGCTGATTTTTAGATGCAGCGGTTCTAGGTTGCTTCGGGTATCTTGGCTATGTTGGCATTGAAAATCATCATCAGCGATAGTACATTTCTTTATTTATTTATTTTCTATATGAATTGCTAGCATGCGCTCACAGCAAGGCCAAAAGGCACATGCAGCCAACTTAAAAAAATAACAGAACACAATATAAGTTTTACAAACTTAATGCAAAATATTTACGAGCACGTTAATCACTACGAAAATCAATACATACGTAATACATTATTAAATTTATCGTAGAATATACACAAAATAGTAAACATTAATCATTTTGGTTGGTTTTGGTTGGCAATACACACACAACACCAACCGACCCCAAACTAAGCACAGCTTGTACTATGGCGGCCAGATAGCTGATATAATACTTACATAGTTATAAATATCTACTTATTCTACATAGAAACACCCAGACACAGTACAAATATTTGAATTCATCACATAAATATTTGCACTGGGTGGGAATCGAACCCACGACCCTCGGCTTCGTAGGCAGAATTACTACCCACACACGAGGCCAGTACTTATTTTCCTTATTCCGCTTAGCTCCGCGCTAACACACCTGATGGTAAGAGACAGCGAATTTAAAGAAAACACACGATGACCTAGAAGTCTACCTACGCACTCTCGATAATTGTTTGCACATGACTGGTATCTGACTTAATATTAAGCAATAAAAGTGGTCAGAAATTGCCAATTATGTCTCGGTTTGAAGACTTCTACTTAATCGATATTAGACAAGGAATACACACAGGCAACGTAATCTATAATTGTAGTGGTAGGACTCTTAGCAGAGTCCGCCTGGGGAAGTACCACACCTTTGTCAGTTATTCTACCGCCAAGCAGTAAAGTGCAAACATTACTGCTTGGCGGTTTGAAGGGCAATGTTTCCAGAGAAATTACAGGGCTTAGAGATAAAACATCTTAGATCTCTGGGTGACGAGCGCAGTCCTGTGCTAAGTAATGATTTGGACTCGTCGTATTCTAATAGCTGCGTGTCACTGTGCTGTTATGTGGTAGGCATGTTACTTACCATCAGTCACATGTCTTGCTCGTCTCGTCAATTTTTTTATATAAAAATATATATATATATATGAGGTAGTTTAGGTAGTTTCGATGTGTTGCTTAAGAAAGTGGATTCAAACCTCTTCGTCCTAGTCTTTGGAACGCATCAACGATGAAACGATGACGATTTTTCGAGCGGAAAACAATATGATAAAAAAATAGAGAAGCTCAAATATTAGCTCAGCTGAAACTGATACTGAAACTCTCCGTAATATATCCGGAATTTTTTTTTAAACACAAAGTTAGAGCGGTTATATTTAAGACGTTGTAGACTTTTACGAACAAGGCAGTCATTATCTATGTAAGAGTAGAAATTTCAAAATACATGTTGTCACAGATGCACATACCGGGAACACCTACACTACAAAACCATATATTTATTTCTAACAATTCTATAAAAAAAATGCCAGTCATAGGAACTGCAGATAGAAGTGAAAACTTATAACTCAGAATTTGATAGCTTACATGGCTTAAATGGCCAATAGCCTTGGTCCCGAGTTTACCCGAAGATTTCTTATCATACCCGAGCTTGACTCTAGAATTCAATTCACAGCCGACGAAAAAATCTGTCTAGGCGCGCCTAAAGAAGTTTTCACTTCAAAATATGGTAGTCGAATTGATACCCTCCTCCTTTTTGGAAGTTGGTTAAAAAGAAGTATTCTACTGGGCTCGAAGGACCACATCACCTCTACAAATCTTGTCACAACCTTCGAGTGAGGTCATTATATTATTATTTCTTAATTCCCGCAACACTAATACATCATGTGACAACCGCACTCTTGTAATATACCGTTATTACTAATGTAGTACAAGCAATCTTAATTCTAAATGTTGAATGAATCGTAATAAAAGTTGAATTCGTGTCTAACAAGACCGAGTCGCGTATTTCTATCGCTTCACACTCTTTTATGAGTGTTTCCCGTATTTCTGATGTCGACATGAAGTGACGTGTTCAATGAAAATATTGTACTAATATTATAAATAATGTGAAAGTTTGTATGTTTTTTTCTCAACCACATCGTAAGAGAATTGTACTCTAAAATTTGGAATACAAACAAATTGTAGTCTTGAATAACATATAGGCTACTTTATATCACAAAAAAAGAACAGAGTTTCTTAAGTAATATTTATATTCAAAATTCATGCGAACAAAGCCGCGAGCAGGCACTTATAGTTTATATCGATATTCTACTGGTATCTGACACCAACTCTAGCTGCATAAAAAGTTTTGGTCTAGAAAAACTGAACAGGTCAGTGTGAAATTTGGAACACAGGTAGGTGTTTTTAATATTCTGGAATTAGCACATAACCTACTTTCTATAACGCATAATACAAAGTTCCATTGTCGTAACTTCTATTGGACTATAAACATCCTTTCGTAGTTTTTTTTAAAATAAAGAGTGACAAGACGAACAGGCCATGTGCCTTATGGTAAGCAACATGCCTGCCACATAACAGCACAGTGACACGCAGCTATTGGAACATGAAGAGTCCAAATCATTACCTAGCACTGCACTGCGCGAATCACCCAGAGATCTAAGATGTTATATCTCTAAGCCCAGTAATTTCTCTGGAAACATTGCCCTTCAAACCGGAACCCAATAATGTTTGCACATTACTGCTTGGCAGTAGAATAACTGGCAAAAGTGTGGTACTTCCCCAGGGGGACTCTGCTAAGAGTCCTACCGCTACAACATTTTATAGGTAGATACTAGGCATTTTTAGTAGATGATTTTTGCATGCGATGCCAGAGTGGATTTTGCCACTAGTATAATCTAAGAGTACTATAAATATATATTATTTTTTTCGGGTATCCATTATCCATCCATTTTTTATTGCATCGTCGCTTATCAACATTAGATGACGGTCAAACATACAACCCATTTTTATTACTTTTAAAGTCTTCTAAAATAGTATATGTGCCTAGAATCTTCGCAACAGGAAAATTTCCAAGATAATTACACATTCTACAACACATTTCCATTTTCTGGAATCAATTCCGACAACCGAATGAAAATACAAATTTTCTTGAAAACCGTCCTACCCATTTTTTCATAGCTCCTGTAATATATTACAGCTGGATGTCATAATGGAAGTTTCTCGGGAAACACGCACTTGTCATGTAAATATTTTGGATAACAAACGAGTGCTCTCAAAGTAACTAAAGTAGGTCAAAACGTAGGATTGATAACAGTTTTTGGTAAGCAAAGATAGTGTTCATACATTAAGTATTAATGCATCTATTCATACCTACTATAGTTTAGACATTGTCGAAGATGCAGCACATAGTTTAGAACTTATTTATTAGTTCTGATCTTGAAAATAACTAGGACTTGAAAGGCAAAAGCTACCCGACAATTTATTCCGTTAAATTTTATTACATTTAGTAACACAATTAGTTTCGTTTAATCCCAAAGAGATAATAGATACCTTTATTTTTTAATTTAATTTAAACAGCCTGGCACCCATACTAGTTATGAAAGACTATGCCATAATTACCAATGTAGTACACTTCGGAGAGTGTGCAACTGATCTACATGATAGATAAATAGATAGATGATCTTATACCACCAAGCCCTTTTTTCTATCGGACTTCTCGTAGCTCGAAGAAGCGGCATCGTTTCATGGTTGATGTTCCAAAGACACGAACGAAGAGGTTTGACTCTACTTTTGTGATAAGAACGTCTAGACTGTGGAATGAGTTGCCTGAGTGGGTTTTTCCCGATGGCTATAATCTTCGTGTCTTCAAATCGAGAGTGAATCGGTTTTTTCTAGGTAAGCACGCTCCATCTTAGACCGCATCGTCGCTTAACATCAGGCGAGATGGCGGTCAAGTGTAAACCTATTAACGTTAAAAAAAAGCCTACGAGATTACATTCAATCTTACTGATAATAATTTTACGTAATAGTTTACAATAGCCATCCAGCCATCCATCGCCGCGCCAGAAAGTTTCAGCAAAGCTTTGTAGCACTCTTTGCGCAGTACGCCTTGAGAACTACCTCACCTTTGCCAGTTATTCCACCGTCAAGCAGTAATGTGCAAAAATCACTGTGCTCAGGGCAATGTTTCTAGAGAAATTACAGGGCGTAGAGATAAATTCGGCGTATATCTCTGGGGGAGTAACAGTGCAGTGCTAGGTAATGATTTGTACTCTTCATGTTCCAATAGCTGCGTGACACTGTGCCGTTATGGGCAGGCGTATTACTTGCCATCAGGCATATGTCCTACTCGTCTCGTAACTCTATAATCTTTTTTTTCAGCCCGTTATCTTCCACTGCTGAGCATAGGCCTCTCTTTGTATACGCCACTTGTTTCGATCCTGTGCTAGTCTCATCCATGACCTGTGGTCATTCGAATGCCATCGACCCATCTGGTCTAACTTGAGAGATAGGATAGTTTTTTTTTTCGATTAATCCTACTAATATTGTAAATGTGAATGTATGGATGTTTGGATGTTTGTTGCTCAATCATGTCCTAACGTATGAACGGATCGGGCTGAAATTTGGAACACATTTAGATTATAGTCTGGAAGAACACATAGGCTAACACCGCGGGGGGCTTCTAGTAGTCCTTATATGACGAAATCCGAGCGAAGCCGGAACGGACCGCTAGTATACTATAAAAAATACTATTCGCCAATCTTTTATCAACAACGTTGGCAACAGCAATGTCATACGCTAT
This sequence comes from Ectropis crepuscularia, assembly GCA_963693475.1. Lineage (NCBI taxonomy): Eukaryota > Metazoa > Arthropoda > Insecta > Lepidoptera > Geometridae > Ectropis > Ectropis crepuscularia. Next base: position 2,164,071 of record OY856355.1, read on the forward strand.
TTTAATTGAATCCCATGCGCACCACTGTCTCTTTGTAAAGTCATGCCACTAACTTAAAAAACTGTGTAGTATAATATTGTCAGGAATTTGACATGGATCTAGAATCTTTCGAGATCAGGAGTCAGCCATCAACCGGCAATGGTTCAGCATGGTAACATTGACTCTCTCCATGCGGGAGAAGGCCCCGTGTCCCAGCGGTGGGAACATTTAGTACGCTGCTTATAACTAAGCAATTTTATAAACCGGTAACCTTGCAGCAAGCGTCACTGTCGCGTCACGGCGAGCCCAGTCCGTGCTAAAACCCAGTGTTTGGCACTTATTCAACTTCCACACTCACTTTAATCACTAAAATAATATTAAATTATGAATATTCGAAATTAGTTAGCGCCGTACAAGCGTCGTGTACACAAACGAGTAAAAATAGTGTTCAGACTTCGATGTACGTGAAAAGTATCCGTCATCACCGTCCGATATATTGTTCCACGGGATAAACACGCCAGCGCTGACCTTATCTATTTTCGACCTTACTGTTCGGAGATAGAGTTCGGTGTCGGTTTGATGGGATGAGATGAAAGTTTCTGCGGTAGGAGGGGCAGTTTATTGCCATATTTTTTTTTTTATATTTCTGTGTCTTTGTGGAACAAATGGGCTAGTGAGTCAGGACTGAGCTGAGTATCTGGGACTGTTACACGTGATCAGTTGGGGCAAGTCAGCGGCGAGAAACGGTACTATATTGTTTTGAAGTGAACTTTTTTAAAACGTTACGTTCTTTAAGTTACGGCTGGTTTAGTCGGGAGAACGGCGAATGCCGATCCGAAGCTCACGGGTTCAAACCCCACGCGCACCGCCGTCTTATCAAAGTCATGTGGTTAATGCCGCTAACTTAAAACGGTAAAGGAAAACATCGGGACCGACATGTAGCTAGAATCTTTCGAGGTCATGTGTCATTCACCAACCCCCACTGGGCCAGCGTGATGGGTTATGTATGATCTTGACTCTCTTCTTGCGAGAGAAGGCCTCAAGTCCCAGCGTGAGAACATTTAGTGGGGTGTTTTTACGGGTTAAAACATTTTTAACAGTGATGAACACTTTTTGGTTTGAGATAATCTTTCAGATCCGCATCAGCGGCATGGTAATGTTATCTGTATATTTATTAGTATACCAGCTGACCCGGTGAATTCGTATCGCTTTCATTATGAAGGTGAACATTTCTGAATGTGCGTTTGTAAATTGCTTCAAGGTGCGGCTAAGTTTTTAAAGAAATTTGGTACGAAGATGGATATCCCTTTTTTTGTGGGGGCGTAATGTTTTCCGCATCATAGGCTGTAAAGAGACATGGCAGCTGTGTCGGGCTTGACACCACTAATAGTGGTGCCTGATTGTACCGAGCAGGACAAGTGCCTCATAATACGCAACACGCCTGCACATACCAGCACACTATCACGCAGCTATTTGAACATTATTAGTCCAAATCAAATACCTAACTCCGCACTGCGCTCGTCACCCAGCGAAATAGGAAGTTTTATCTCTATTATCGGGAAATAATGGGATTATTTATATCTGAATCTACGCGAGTAAAACTGCGGGATGCTACCAGTTTAAGTAGTCCAGAGAAATTACTGGGCTGAGAGATAAGACACCATATATATCTGGGCGACGAGCGCAGTGTGGTGCTAATTATTTGGACCCCTCATATTCCAATAGCTGCGTGTCACCGTGCTGTTATGGGGAAGTGTGTTGTTTACCATCGAGCACATGTCTGGTCACTCTATATTATAAAAAAAAGTTTGAGTATACTTTTTCTAGTCTGAGGTAACTTGAGGAAACAAGTTTGAAATGTGTACTTACATAAACATATTCTTTACAGCAGTAGATATAATTGTTGGTTATTTTATTTCATTTAACTTTACTCTTGTATAGAGCTCACTTTGAATTGTAATTTTGTGATAAACCATCACATTTGGTACATCAAACAAATTGAAAGTCGAATTAAAGCAAAAATCACTAACAGGGTGTTGGTAGTTGTGTGCATTTTTCTCGCCCATACCATAACTATCTAGTATTATCCCTAGTGCAAGTTTGGTCATATAGACCACAATTACCTAGTACTACCTCCACACCCAAAATTATGTGTTGTGGTAGGTGGTAAGTCCTTTGTGATGGTAGTTCATTTTAAAAGAAAACTACCTAACCTGGAAACGCTGTTTTATAATTGAAATCAAATTGTGTTAGTTGCCAAATATAAATTGTATAAAATGTAAATAATCGGACCTTGAGTCATTGTTTACACTCTCGTTACGCGCGACCTGAACTTGCTCCAATTCAAAGTTTCCACACAAAAGCACGACCACTTGGTTTTCCTTATCGCGGGTTTATGGGGCATGTTTATTTCTTCTTATAATTTCGTACAAGTATCTAATTGTGCAAAAATTGTGGTGAAGGAAAACATCGTGAGGAAACCGACATGTATCTAGAATCTTTCGAAGTCATGTGTCATCCACCAACCTGTCTCTCTCCTTGAGATAAGAAGGCCCCGAGTCCCAGCAGTGCGAACATTTAGTGGGCTGTTGATGATGGTGATGATCTAATTGTAGTATCCAATACAATAGTAAATAACATCGCGTGACTTCGACATACACTTTGAAAAATACTACGTAATTCATGATTGAATGAAAATTGAATATAGTGGTAGGATTCTTGGCAGAGTCCACCTGGGGAAGTACCACACCTTCGCCAGTTATTCTACCACCAAGCAGGAATTTCCAAAGATTACTGAGTTCCGGTTTGAAGGGAAATGTTTCCAGAGAAATTATAGGGCTTAGAGATTTAACACCTTAGATCTCTGGGTGATGAGCGCAGTGCAGTGATAGGTAATGATTTGGGCTCTTTTATGTGGCAAGCATGTTGCTTACTATTAGGCACATATCCTGCTCGTCTCGTCACTCTTTATTTAATAACAATATTTGTAATAATTAATATTTGTTGTTCACACCATTAAAAATTGTACATACATTTAGGAAAACAGCAAGACTAATGAAATAACTGGTGGCCTTATAACTATGCTAGTCGTACGGCTGGCTGAGTCTGCCTGGGGAAGTACGTACCACACTTTTGCCAGATATTCTGCCGTCAAGCAGTAGTTTACAAACATTAGTTGGTTCCGGTTTCAAAGGTAATGTTTCCAGATAAATTACTGGGGTAGGAGATGAAACACCTGATATCTAGGTAATAATTAATAAACCTAGGTAATGATTTGGACTCTTCATGTTCCAATAGCTGACTTCCACTGCGCTGTTGTGGGCAGGCATGTTGCTTACCATCAGGCACATGTCCTGCTCGTCTTGTCACTCTATAATCTATAGCTCTATATTAAAAAAAAAAGCTGAAAGCGATTTCTAACAAGGCCAAGCAGGTTCATATTTTGTGGATTAAATAAATATTTATCGATATTTTTTCACAGATGTTGCCCTAGGGGCTAAAACGTCCGATTTATTATTTATTTTAATTTATTCGTCGTGCTACTACGTACGTACTCACCCGGAGTCAAAAAGTGCACCATATTTCTCAGGTGTACCGTCTGCTTTTCTCAATGTGTGCCTTTAAACATTATGCGAAGTTATCTTTATGCTATATATGGTTATACTAGTAAAAATTATGCGTTTAGCTGTTATGGTAAGTTGTCATTAGTTCTAAAAACGTTATGCCTACTTAAATTAGTACAAATATTGTTTTGTTACCACATATAGACCCTTTTATTTATATCAATATCAATTTTATAGATTAATAAAATGGTAGGATTGATTGCATTCAACATTTATTTTCTTCGTTTTAGAGCATTTAAATAAAAGCTTTTTTTTTTAATTAATATTTAATTACATGTTAAGATTGATCATAATATTGCTAACTAGAAGCGCCCCGCGGTGTTACCCGCGAAGTTCCCGTTCCCGTTGTTCCCGTTGTTTTTCCGGGATAAAAAGTAGCATATGTGTTCTTCCAGACTATAATCTATATGTGTTCCAAATTTCAGCCCGATCCGTTCATACGTTAGGACGTGATTGAGCAACAAACATCCAAACATCCATACATTCACATTTATAATATTAGTAGGAGTAGGATTTCCGGAAAAAAAATCGTCTCTATACATGAAACTGAAGTGTTTGCAAGTGGTTTTTAGCAATTAGAAATAAACACATTGCTTAGAAAGCCAATAAGGTGCCATCTTAAAAGAAGAGCAGTTTATTCTCTGTATATCAGAGCTCTGTATAGCGGCTACAAGTTGACAGGTAGTATCCTCCCCGCCTGGGTCGTAAGGGGGCGCCCTACGGCCTTTCTGGGTCTTTCTGGAAAGCCTGGTCTTTTCTTGATTCTCCACCGACGGTAGCTAAATAGACTACAGGCCCGTGAACAAAATTTACGTAGTAAATAAACCACCAGGAGACCTATGTAGGATGATAGATGGGTATGTACAACTGAGTACAGTCCAAGAGGGGGGGTTGCAAACCTCGATCATTTCTCCTTGTCGCATGATTTTCGTACGGCATTGCGAAATAATGGATAAGAAGAAGTGTTGAAACTGTATGGAACCAATGCCGTACTTAATTAAATGCCCAAATTTAATCTGTACCTAAATCATCTGATAATCACAAATTTGTCCGACAAACTAATAATTAAAAACTTAAAATTTATAATTTTTATTAGTTTTAATATCTCGTCTAATCTATTTATTTTCTATGAATTATTCTGCAACGCCGTACAAAAATCATGCGACAAGGAGAAATTATCGAGGGTTGCAACCCATCTCTTCGACTGTACTCAGTTGGACTGCTTACAAGTGACGGCGTAGTGCTGAATCTTATTACTTTATACCCATCTATCATCCTACATAGGTCTCCTGGTGGTTCATTTACTACGTAAATTTTGTTCACGGGTCTGTAGTCTAAAAGTAAAGGCCGTTTAATTTGAGGTGTCTTTGTGCTAGTCGTGGGAGATGTTACACGCCTTGGGTACGGTAGATGAGTATGTTCTATTTATGGTAAGGTTTAAAGTTTGTTCTACGTATGTGCGTAGATATCATCATCAACAGCCCACTAAATGTTGCCACTGCTGGGACTCAGGGCCTTCTCTTGCAAGGAGAGAGTTAAGGCATAATCCACCACGCTGGCCCAGTGCGGGTTGGTGGATGACACATGACTTCGAAAGATTCTAGGTACATGTCGGTTTCCTCACGATGTTTTCCTTCACCGTTTTAATGACTTCGAAAAGACGGTGGTGCGTGTAGGGTTTGAATCCGGGGTCTCCGGATCGGCAGGCGCCGTTCTCGCAGGCGCCAACTAGACCAGCCGTAACTTGTGCGTAAATATAGTTAGTAAGATTAGATTAGTAGGACCCTGTGCCTTCTGCGCTAACGCAAAGTTCGTAAGGCAGTACTTGAGACAAATATGGTAAATATATAGAAAGTATACTACTACTAAGTACGTACTATTACTGAGCTAGCCCAAAGTTCGGTAAGCCTTAGAGACCATTTCAGGTGAACTACATACGATAGATTATTTTATTTAAAAAAAACCTGTGCCTTCTACGTTAATCCAAAGTTAAGCGGATAAAATAGAAGGTATATAACATTGGTCTTTTTTATAAAAAAACAAGTTTGATTGTATTTAAGTTGGTGTTCCTGCTGTTTCGTCATGTCGTCCATATTACTATGATGATAAAGAGTTATTGTTATGTAGGCACATATTTCAAAATATTCGTTATTTATCTAAATGTCGTTTTATTTGCAAAATTACAGAAGTAGCCACCACTTCTTATTTCAATTTCTTCCATTTTTCCATATTCGTAGGTAATTTGTAAGTACAGATTAAAAATAAGAGATTGCTTTAAACGATTACTAACTGCTAATTTATTTTTAGGTTTTACACTTTTTTTTTTTAATTAATCTCAACTCTAGTCTATTTATCTATTTCTCCAACCCGCTAATCGCTCGCCTCATGGCCCGAATCTTTAAAATACACTGAAATTAGTCATATATAACAGTGGCGAGGTTGTAACAAAAAAATTCATGCGAATAGTATTGGATGCCCGTGACTCATTACTGCGGAATGGCTTTGTCGCAGAGGTTAGACACATCTTCGGTTTAATTCCGCTTTGTTTACACTCATACTTGCCAAAACATACGAAAAACATTGAAAAGTAACAGATTTTTGCTACAAAAAATATTCTAAAACTATTATAATGTGAAAGTTGAAATGTTTGTTGCTCAATCACGTCGGCAGGCCTGAACAGATCGGCTTGGAATTTGAAACATGGATATTGGATATATTACAGTTTGGAATGACAATGGCTAACTTTTATCCCGGGAAAATAAAGGGTACGGAAAAGAATTTGTCGATAGATACACAACACTATTAAATAGTGTTGTATTTATAGTGGCAGGTATCTGAACGAATTTTATTTAACACTAGTAAAAACTCCCCGCAGTTTCAACCCGCGTCCGACAAATTCTTTTAATTTCCCGTTTTGGTCTACGTTTGTGCCACTTACAAAGTGTTTTTAAAGTGAAAACTGATTTTGGCGCGCCTCAGACAGATTTTTCGTGGGCTGTGAATTGAATTCTAGCGTCACGGTCGGGAATGATAAAAGATCTTCGGGTAAACTCGGGCCATGGCAAATAGGTATCGAGAAACGCGTCAGCATTTCCCATTGGCCATCTAGTAATGCGTGAGCATTTCCCATTGACCAAAGAAATGCTAACACATTTCTAAATGGCCACGCCCTCCGGTTCTTATGACTGCCAATTTTTTTAACGATTAGAACTTACAGCAAGCTTTGGAAGAGATTGGGATTTTGCTTCGCGATCGAACTGAAAAATATCCATGGCCATCTAGAACTGCGTCAGCATATCTAGATGGCCATGCTGTGGGAAATGCTGACGGTTTTCTAGATGGCCAATGGCCATGGTCCCGAGTTTACTCGAAGATTTCTTATCATTCCCGAGCATGATGCTAGAGTTCAATTTACAGCCCACGAAAAATATGTCTGTGGCGCGCCATTAGAAGTTTTCGGTTCAAAAATGTAGCGAGAATACGTAAAGATTGTCAGTAGTCCTTTGCTCATGTTAAACGGCCTCGTTGTGCCACAACTATTTATTCGCTGAATAATGTTAGGGCGAGACAATTAAATCATGTTAATAGAATTAAAATAGCGTATAATCGCATTATTATGTCGTTAAATTGATTTACAGCAAAATCTAGGAAATGCCATACGTTACGGCTTTCAAAGTCACTTCTTTTTAATATTTATCAGCTCACTCGCGTGATAAAAAATCTTTTATAGCCCCTTGGCGTCACCGGCACCGGCAGGCCGCCTCTGTTGTAAAACACGGGTATGTATAGTTGTACAGGCCTGGATATGAGGGGAGTATGAAACCAGTTCACGATACTAGTACAGATAACTAGTACGTAAGTACTCGTATTAGTATAATTGAGGTAATATTACGTATGATTTTTTTGATACAAAGTTACGGGATGAGCGAGACATGTGCCCGATGGTAAGCAACACGCCTACTCATAACAGCATAATGCCACTCAGTCATTTTAACACAAATATTCTAAATCACCACTGATTATGATTTACTCGGATCTCATAAGGTACACGAACGAAACATTCCCCTTCAAAATAGAACACAGTAACATTAGCACATTACTATTTCGCTGAAGAATAACTGGCAAAGGTGTAGTAGTCTCCAGGCGGACTCTGCAAATAGACATCCTGGATCACCACTACATTACAAAAAAATAATTGGCAGTCAAAGGAACTGCCGATAGAAGTGAAAACTTTTAACTCAGAATTTGATAGCTTACTTTGGAAACTACAGTACGTGTAGTAGTACCGGAGGGCGTGGCCTGGGCATCATGGCATGGCCATCTAGAAATGCGTCAGCATTTCCTATTGGCTGATGCATTTCTAGATGGTCATGGCACGATGCCGAGGCCACGCCCTTTCAGCATTTGCCATTGGCTGACGTATTTCTAAATGGCCAATAGCCATGGTCCCGAGTTTACCCGAAGATTTCTTATCATACCCGACCGTGACGCTAGAATCCAATTTTACGAAACGTCTGTCTAGGCGCGCCTAAAGAAGTTTCACTTCAACAAAACAGAGTGCATCCGATATGTTCTTGCTCGTAATTATGCAACCGTTAACACGGTCTTATTCTTGGTCGTCAATGAGTTAGTCGGGGCTAGTTATTTAATTATTCACATCGACTTCTGACAGGGCGATGGGTCCTGCACTGACGTTCCGCTTGGGGTGTTTGTTCAAAGTTGCCTATATGCTATTCCAGACTATAATCTATTTGAGTTCCAAAGTTTACGATTGATCTCTTTTGTTTTTACGATGTATTTGAGCAACAAACATTTAGAAACTTTCCGATTTATAATATTAGTAGGATTTAAATCAACACGAGGTAAACATAAACACCGTTCACTAAGGTAACATTTTGTCTAAAGAATTTAAAATAAGTATGCACATGCACTGTTCGCCCTATACACACGTTCTCTCACATTCACACTCACACGCAGCAACACTCACACTCCCACGTACACCCTCACATCCACCACACAACGTTACACGTATTGATAAATGCACACGGTACTCATATGTTTTGCTGTTTATGTGTGGATTGTTTTCATTCATATTCTCATATTTTCGTTAAAATCTTTTGTACGACAACTACTCAGTAATCTTGTAATTATATTCGCATAATGTAAATCCGTTATTGGCCGTAAGATAGCTTGTAAGTTAATTAATATCTGTTATTTAAGGGATGTGGATTTTGTACTAATAAATAAATAAATAAATAAGTACCTATCCTATACGAACAATAAATTCGAAACTATAAGGAAAATCTGTGACATATATTACTTTCAAATCTCTTCATTACGTGTATTCGTTAAGATTATCGATATAATTATCCGGATATATCGACACTTTTCCAACACTAAACATAATTTTACGAGACAAACCCGTGACGCGTGGCGTCTAAATAAATCGCAAGGAACACCTATTGTGAGGTTAACTATAGGCCGCCGCGAATAGCACGGCCGGAATAGAATGGCCTTTGGAGACAGCTAGCGAGCGCGCCCGGACGCGCCTGCTAGCGACGCTGGACCGGGCAGGACAGGATGTTTGGATCTTTGTTGCTCAATCACGTCGGAACACGAAATTTGGAACATAGTTACATTTTAGTCCGGAGTACCAAATAGACTTGTCATCACGGTGAAATAACGGGAACTAGAACTGCGGGGGTAAAACCATGGGGCTCTGCTAGTATTTCATATAACTTAGAATGACGGGACGAGCAGGACAATTTTATTATTTGATTGTAAGCAATCCGTCTAACTATAACAACATAGTGCCACGATATTTGAATATGAAGAGTTCAGATCACTGCCTTGAACTGTACTGTGGTCGTTATCCAGAGATTTAATCTTGGCCGTATAATTGCTCTGTAAATATTTCCATTCAAACCGGAAAACAATAATGGTTACGTATTACTGCTAGATAGTTAAAAAACTGGGAAATATGTGGTAGGTACTTTCTCGCTTCCTCAGACGGACTATATTGTCGACTATATGCTACCACTATTGACAGTAGTAGCAAAAAACTATATTTTTTTTTAGGTTTTGATATATATGTGAATATGTATACGTATATCGAAATTAAGCTCGAATTGAAAAAAAACTGTACTTGGAAATGTGTCCGTCTAAATGAATTAATTTAGGATGGCGCCACATTAGAATCATGGTAGGTTAATTTTAAAGGAAATCAATAAACGTCCCTACTATTCACACATCACGAAATTAAATCACTCTATCTACACGTTTCTCATAATAATTATTTAAGGTTATAATATAGGTACTACGTCATTTTATACTACGTAAGTAGTTGACATTTTCTATAAGTAACTATTTTAGTCGACAATAATTTTTTTTTAAACTCAGCATACTTAAATTTGTTTACAATGCTATATTGATACCATACCCTTTGTCTACACCAGCGCCATTGTGGAAGATTTTTGAACTGTTATAGTGTATGTATTATACAGCTAGTCACTTTTTCAAATTTTCAACCCTATGAGATGATACTCCTTGCTCTACCTTCCATACTTTCACCTAACAGCGTGACAGATCAGCTTCACTTACAGCCAACGGAAGAATTTGTGTGCGGTGCGCCGAGAGCAGTTTCACTTCAAAATGTATAATCTAAATGTTGCGTTGTTCGCAGAGTCGAGCACGAGTGGTAGCGTGTTCGGCGTGCCGCTCGCGCAGTGCGTGGAGACGGAGCGAGCGCTGCGGCGAGCGCAACACGGCGGCTCCCGCGCGTCGCTCGCGTCGCTCAGCGCAGGAGAGAAGGGAGACGATGTGAGTTTAATTACATTTTATGTACCGTTCGTGAGTGTGTAAGAGCTTAGCGAGAAAGCTGTAAATCTCGCTCGTTTCGCTCAATTCGCTTTTTCGCTCGTTTCGCTCATTTTGCTCACTGTGCTCACCGCGTTCGTTAAAGGTGACGATGTAAGTTCATATTGTTCACATTACATGTGTCGTTCGTGTCGTAGTATAGGTACATAAGCAAATTAGTGCGTCTCGGTCGCTTCGCTGATTCCGTTCGAGAAGTGAGACTATGCGAGTTAATATACTACTTACCACATTCCACGTGCCGCTCGTCAGTGCGTGGAGACCGAGCGAGCGCTGCGGCGAGCGCAACACGGCGTGAGTTTATATACTGTTTCATTCTGTGTATTTTTTGTAAGTTAGCTTAGCGACCAAATCGGTTCGTTTCGCTCGTTTCGCTCACTTCGCTCTTTTCACTCACTTCGCTTACTGCGTTCGAAAAAGGTAACGAAGTAAGTTAATATACTTAATATCACATTTCGGGTACAGTTTGTCAGGGTGTGGAAGCTTAGTGAGCAAAGCGCAGCGTCTTGCTCGTTTCGCTCAATGCGTTCGAAAAGGGTAACGATGTAATTTCATATACTACTACATTATGTGTACCGTTCGTGCTGTGTTTAGCGAGTTAAGTGGTGATCTCGTTCATTTTGCTCTGGATATCATATCTTCATAAAGAAACTGAATTACTGATATTACTGAACTTACTACCTATCCTGTTCAGTGTTCATTTGACTAAGCAAGTACTGCGGAAAATCTCGCTTGAAAATAAATTTCCACTCTCGAGAAAAGGTAAACGAAGCCAGTTGACATATTTTATGTAACCGTCTGTAGACCAATATGAACAAAGACTTGTAGTTTTTTTGGTCTCTTGAACTCCTGTAAAAATGTCAGGAAACAGTACAATTTGCAGCATTCGTTTATTGAACGAATCGTTTCGTTTGTCCAAATATCTAAACTTCCAAACCTCCTAGAGTCCAAAATATCCAAGCATTTAAAATTTGACATATTACATATTAGGATTCGTGCGATCAAAAGACGAAATACACACACAACTTTGTGTTCTCTTGTCTTATGGCTAAGCACATTAGCGCATTATGCTAATTCCTAGAGGTGTTGAGCCAAATGTTTTACGTATTTACAAGTAGAATGCGAAGTACCGACACGTTTCTGCATTTGCCACAAACTGCTTGGCTGCAAATAAATCATTGCAGTTGGAAATCCGTTCTGAAATTTGCCGGCACATCAATCGCAGCAAATGACCCGGCGAGAGATCTTATCTTCACGTGATGCCAATTTGCCATCCCCTCCCCCCTCTCTGTAAGATGGATTGCTTGGACTAGTATTACAAGTAATCATCATCGATATAAATCAGAAAATGTGCCCTGAGCACCCTGAAATTGTTAACAAATTGCGTCTCTGTGTAGCGTGTGTGTGTGTGTGTGTGTAGCTTGAGTTGTTTACAACTAGCAATCTACTTGACCCCCAGAATCGATAGCGGCGAGGTATGTTGCGGTTCTACTTATATTGGTTGTTGACAACGAATAGCGCTAGGTATAAATAAACGTCCGGCGTTCACGGCATCCTACAATCGACTAAAACGGTAAGAGCGAGCTTACTCTTCCCAACGATAACATAATTCCGTGCGCCTGAAGCTTGGGAGGGCATCTATTGATTTATATCGATGGTAATCATATTTGCCCCCTACAAAGATAAGCTTTCCGAGCACTTGATCGACGCTACGCATGACCAAAATGCTGGTGTTTACAGTCCAACATCATCATTAGAGAAACTTTGGCTAATATTGTTTTTGAATAAAAAGTTGGATTTCGCGAATACAAAATAAATAAAAAATAACATTCAATCATCTAGATAAGCTGAATGATACACCGCAGGTCGGAGCAAGTAATAAATAAAAAAAACACTGAACCCGTGAACATTGAAGCGTCGATTTACCAACTAGCATTTATATCACAAATCACGGGGACTATAAAAATAGACAATAAACTCTATCAATAGACGCCTGTCGAACTGGAAAAACTCAGCCGAAGATCGCGCAAACAACTAAACTAAATGAATTTCAATGAAAATAAGTATAGTCTAATATAAACATTGTTGTTTGAAGTTATACTCATTTTAACTGGCCTGTGGCTTAGTTGGTTGTAGCTCTGCCTGCGAAGCCGAGGGTCGTGGGTTCGATTCCCACCCAGTGCAAATATTTGTGTGATGAATTCAAATGTTTGCACTGTGTCTGGGTGTTTCTATGTATAATAAGTATGTATTTAATACTATATAAGTATTATATCAGCTATCTGGCCGCCATCACACAAGCTTTGCTTAGTTTGGGGTCAGATGGTGTTGTGTGTGAATTGTCCACCAATATTTATATTTATTTATTTATTATTTAATTAACATAAATACTTATAAACCCACAAATTTTATTTGTAGTGGTAGGACTCTTGGCAGAGTCCGGCTGGGGAAGTACCACACCTTAGCAGTTATTCTAACGCCAAGCTGTAATGTGCAAACATTACTGTGTTCCGGTTTGAAGGGTAATGTTCCCAGAGAAATTACAGGGCTTAGAGATATAACATCTTAGAACTCTGGGTGACGAGCGCAGTGCAGTGCTAGGTAATGGTTTGGACTCTTCATGTTCCAATAGCTGCGTGTCACTGTGCTGCTATGTGGCCGGCATGTTGCTTACCATCAGGGACATGACCTGCTCGTCTCGTCACTCTTTAATTAAAAAAACTTTCGCCTTTAAAGGCCGATTTACATCAGACGAGCGAATGCTCATTCTATCCCCACTGTATCAAATTCATTTGGTGTAAACAAACGTAGAACATTCTTTCGTTGTTTTGTTTGCGTTCGCAAAGATTCTATGGAATAAATAAAATGGAAAATGCTAAGAACGATCTTTCGTTTACACTAAAAGGTCGAGAAAGAATGCTCTTGTTCCAGCTCTAGTTCTATGTTCGTTCAGTTTAAATCGGCCTTTATACGAGCGTTATTCCACAATATCTAATATACTACTACTTAGTAGCCGGGGCGGACCGCTAGTATTTACTAGCGGTCCGCCCCGGCTTCGCCCGTGGTTCATATACACAAATACAAATATACATATGTATATAGGGGATAGTACTAAGAGATTACGTACATATACAATGGTGAAACAATTTTTGAAATCGGTTCAGTAGTTCCTGAGATTATTGCGTTGAAACAAACAAACTCTTCAGCCTTATATTTGGTATATATATAAAAAAATAATGTAAAAACACTAGCACCTCTTGAACATCGCCGAAAAATTACTAGCTGGTTTTTATCGGATACACTTCGGAGAGTTTGCAACTGACCTGTATGATCTAAAACCACCCTGCTCGTTTTTCTATCGGAATTCTCGTAGCTCGAAAAAGCGACATCGTTTCATGGTTGATGTTCTAAAGACGCGAACGAAGAGGTTTGACTCTACTTTTGTAATAAGAACGTCTAGGCTGTGGAATACGTTGCCTGAGTGGGTCTTCCCCGATGGTTACAATCATTGTGTGTTCATATAGAGAGTGAATCAGTTTTTTTCTAGGTAAACACGCTCCATCATAGACCGCATCGTCGCTTAACATCAGGCGAGATGGAGGTGAAGTGTAAACCTATAAAACATATTTAAAAAAACTACTACATACGAGTATATTATTAATTACGGAGTATTTACCTCTTACATTTTTATGTTATATTTACGGAAACTTTTTTCTTGTCTGTAATCTTGTTTTGTTCGCCATTCTTCAGATAAACCGTGAAATGCACTTAAATACCTACCTTACTCTACCTAATAATTTTAACAGTAAGTACTACTGCAGTGAACAGCCGTCATAGCTTAAAAGAAATCCTACTTATTAGTAGGTAGTGACAAGAAAAAAGCTTTTATGATATTTCATAAAAGCAAAAAATTTAAAGTTTGTTGCTGAATCACGTTGCAGCGGCTGAACGGATCTGGTTGAAATTTTGAACACAGTTTGATTATAGTCGGGAATAACACGTAGGCTACTTTTTATTTCGGAAATAATCCGGAAACAGTAATTACGCGGGTAAAACCGCAGCGTGCTGGTAGTATTAATATATTTTATATCATCCTAATCGCGTCATCGTAAAGTTGTGATTTGTGAGTGCATACACGATGCGACATTTGAATGTTCAAAAATAGTCGCTGCGCCTGCGCATAGACGTCGCACCTGGGGCTGTCTCGCACGCGCTCACAACGCGAACCTTCTTTTTTTTAGTGTAGTATAGTGATGAGACGAGCAGGTCATGTCCCTGATGGTAGCAACATATCTGCCCGTAACAGCACAGTGTCGGGGCCAATCTGTATCTGGTCCGCATGCGATGGCCATTAAATCTTATTAATACTATAAACGTGACAGTTTGTTAGTATGTATGTTTGTTACGCTTTCACGTAATCACTACTGAAGGGATTTAGATGAAATTTGGTAAATGGATAGATAATAGTCAGGCATAACACATAGGGTACTTTTTATCCCGGAAAAATATCGGGATCGGGAACTACGCGGGTGAAACCGCGGGGTGAAACTAGTCTACAAAAAACTTTTTCTTAAAATTAAAAAATACGTTTTCTCTTAAGAAATAAAAACCAGCTTCAATATAAGTAAAGTAAAGTAAATTTATTTATTACCAATAACCACATACAAGAATCTTATAAAATAAACACATGAAACAAAATTAGAGTACATTTAAATACATATTACAAAGATTCTCCCAGTCTTGACCATTGGCCCCACCTAGGCACTGTGGACCGTGTTGTGGTATAAAATTAAGCTTAGACACTTGCCTGAATTCCATATTTTTTGTGAAATCAACTAATGTCCCTGTTACAATGAAACTGTAAGGTAGTACGAATCTACGAATGCGTCGTCTATGTAAGCCAATTTTAGAGTTTTGGTTTCCAGACAGCAAACCCTTTCATTTGATACCCATATCGTGGGGGTGGATTCCAAACAGCCAGCCCGTCATCTTCGGGAGGCCGCCATATTGGATTTGTAATGACGTTTCTTAGCTAGTCATCTATTGTAATCAGAACTCAGAGCGTGTGGAAAATTCCATCCTAATCGAAGACCGGGAAGTGGGTCAAATTAAGATTCCAAGATTTTCTTACATACATCTATACTAATATTATAAAGCTGAAAAGTATGTTTGTTTGTTTGTTTGAACGCAAGGATCTCTGGAACTACTGGTCCGAATTGAAAGATTATTTCTTTGTAGGATAGTCCATTTATCGAGGAAGGCTATAGGGTATTTAACATTACGCTACTATCAACAGGAGCCGAGCAGGAATGAAAAATGTAACAAAAACGGGGAAAAAATATTGCTTTTAGAGAGCTTTCGTTGCATGACAGCATTTGTCATAATATGTTAAAGGTTGCGTCATTAGAACCTAAAGTAACTGAATTTGACATTGAAGTCTTAAAACACTAAGAAGCGGCACGCGCTCATCTACGATCACAATGTAAAATCAGGTGACGTCTCCTGATTGAGTCTCAGTCGCAACAGGAGCCACAAGTTGAGTGGACGTTCGCTAACAATTCAAAAAAATCCGATATGAGCCGTAATAATGTCTTATTCTGCTTTTGCAAGGTGCACAAACAGTTCAAAGACCAAGAACAAGTTCCATGGTATCACTTTTCATGCGTAAGTACACAAAATCTTTAATTATTTCCAAAACAGTTCAATGGTTATTACATCTAAAATTATTTTTCTGTTGTAAACAATTTTACAATTGGCCATTTCTAAAAAGAGACAGATATACATACAGCGTAAGAGTGCAACACGACCGGCGATATCGCCGGTCGTGTTAGTTGCGGCTATTTTGTCTCTTTCACACCAGTGCATTTGTAGGTCTTTCTATTCTTGTCGAAAAAAATATCTAAACAAATGTGATGTATAGCTATCTCATTTGCACCTACTGCCTACTTGTCATGATGTCTTTGTCATTCATTCAAACGTCTCTCACGATGCAAGTGAAGCTGTGTGCACATTGCGTATACTTGTGTGATATTTTCGTTACATTATGCTGTCTTTATATTAGAGCGTACCTTATCTTCGTTTACTTAGTTTCATCTAAGGAATTTGAACAAAATTTGAATTGGTATGACCAATTTTCGATAGATGGCGTAGCAACGCGCGCGCGTTCAGCTAGTAGTTAGCTACAAGTGAAGCTAATAAAAGCGTGTTAATAAAAATCTATGCCGAGCTATGCTCGGAGTCTCTTTGCGCGACAGAATCCGTAATGAGGATATTCGCAAAAGAACGAAAGTAGCCGACGTAGCTCGAAGAGTAGCTAAGCTGAAGTGGCAATGGGCAGGCCACATCGCTCGCAGAACTGACAACCGATGGGGAAGAAAGGTTCTCGAGTGGCGACCACGAACCGGAAGACGCAGTGTTGGACGGCCTCCCACTAGATGGACAGATGACCTCACGAAGGTCGCTGGAAACCTCTGGTTGCAGGTTGCGCAGGACCGTTCGTTGTGGAAATCTAGGGGGGAGGCCTATGTCCAGCAGTGGACGTCTTACGGCTGCTGATGATGATGATGATGAATAAAAATCTACTTATTCAAAATGTGCGGAGTTATCACGTAAGGTACACACAAAAAACACTCAAAACAAACCGATAGTAAATCGGTGTATTCGTCATCCGCATCGTCGCTTAACCTGTTTCGCAGCGCGGATCCGCCCGTGGGCTTACGACTTACAGTAGATTTTAAACAGATACTCTAATAGATTGAGTCTAAGTATATTTATTGTGTTACTTTTTGCAAGTTTAATTATTTTAAGTTAACATTAGGCGAGATGGCGGTCAAGTTTAAACCTATAAAGTTGTTATTTGATAATATAAATAATAATTTGCAAAACATTGAACTTACTGGGAATAAATAATTGAACTGGCGTACCGATGTTACCAACAAATGCGAAAGCTTGGCACAAGAATAAGTTTATTGTAATTTTTTCACACAAAAAAGCCAGTCAGTACTTTCCCTGTAATTCTCTAATTTTCGCAAGTTTTCGTATCTCTGTGTAACAAATTTATGATAACATGTATTTTTACTCGACATGTTTCCATAAAAAACGCAAATTTTCACTATTTTTTGCAAGTTTACGTAAGTTTTTTTCTACTTTCACCTCGAAAATCTTTAATTTTCGTTATTTTCTTACAAGTTTATGATACGACGTATATTTCTGCGTTTATTTTCCTGATACATCTTTAGTTTTAGCTATTTGGCAGCTACTTTGTTATTTTAATTCTTTATTTCAATCACTTAACTTTTTTTCTAACAGTTGGGAGGTATCGTCATAATATCGATAGGCTTGTCGTGTGTCACTTACCAACAAGCGTGTTGCTTACTCGTCTCATTACATTCACAAAAAAAACAATATGGAATAGTCATCAAAATTTGCCCACACTCTTCCACAGCTGGACATATGCCTCTCTAATTACCTAATAAAATAAAAATTAGCAGTCATAGGAACTGCCGATAGAAGTGAAAACTTATGTACCTATAACTTGATGACCATCAAAAAATGCGTAAGCATTTCCCATTGGCTCACGCATTTCAAGATGGCCATCCCATGATGGCCAGGCCACGCCCTTTCAGCATTTACCATTGGCTGACGCATTTCTAGGTGGCCAACGGCCAAGGTCCCGAGTTTACCCGAAGATTTCTTATCATACCTGAGCGTGACGCTAGAATTCAATTCACACCCCACGAAAAATCTGTCTAGGCGCGCCAAAAGAATTTTTCACTTCAATAATATGTCAGCTGAATCCTCGACTTTACGCTAGTTTAGTTTAGGTTTAGTATGTAATAATGAGTTAGTGTTTCACGCCGGAATACCTAGCTTCAGCGCTGACGTTACATTTCCTAGAACCCGACTAGAAACAATGTTTGAGCTAAAATAAATTACCCACATTGTTATTGGCGGCACTCTCGAAATAGCTTTATTTACCTACAACTATTAACACTTATAGCCCGAGCGTAATTAATAATTAGTTTTCTAGTTTCTTTTAAAATATGTATCTTCATACATTTTAAATGAATATGGACCTTTGTCCACGAACAAGTCAATGTGCCTGATTGTAAGCAATATACCTGTCCATTGCAGCACAGTGCAACGCAGCTTTTTGAACATGAAGAACCTAGTTGACTGTCTATCAACGCACAGTGCTCCTCACCCAGAAACATAAGATGATTTATCTCTTGATAATTTCTTTGGGAATATTGCCCTTTAGTTTAAAGGGCAATACAAACATTACTGTGTTCTAGTTTAGAACACAGTAATGTTTGCTGTGGACTTTTCCTGACTGGGTTTTTACCGATAATGACAAGTTTGATGTATAACTACAGACATACCTATTACTAGGGTTGTCATCCATCCGGGTTTCCCCGGATAGTCCTAGGTTACACGGCGTCCGGGGAGCGTCCGGGCCGGACTTTATTAATGCGTCCTGGACGTCTACTCTCTTGCTACGAAAAACGTAATTTCGAAATAAACTCGCGACTTTCCTACTCCGGTTCTACTTTGTTTCGTCTGACCGTACAATGTCAAAGCCTACTATGATTAGAATAGAACATTTAAACGGACGAAAAGACGGATCGAAGTGAAACCGGAGCAAAAAATCGCGAGTTTATTTCGAAATTACGTTTTTCGTCGAAAGAGAGTAGACGTCCGGGTTGCCAAACTTTAGGGATGGAAACAAGTTCGACTCTACGTTATATAGCCCAGTCATTATAGTAAGTTCACCTTGGAATTCGAGATACCCAGCTGTATGTCTGTAAATACTTGTATATTGACACCCTAAAAGTTTTTTTTTTTTAATGGGGCAGAGCCTTTATTAACAAAACTAAAATACAATGAGAACTACACTACGCTACATACCTAACAACTACTTACACTAAGCACACCTGAATTATCCATAAACCAATGAAGGTCTACAGATAATCAAGATGTTCAAGCCCACTACCACGCCCACTACGGGTTTCGCCGAAACCGGTCCACCGGGGATATTCTAGCGTACGTCACTCACATCTGGAGTGAAGCTATCGAGAAACACGGGGAAGCACTTGCAGTCTCCCTGGATATTTCGAAGGCTTTTGACAGGGTTTGGCATGATGGCCTTATAAGCAAGCTTTCTGGTTATGGTTTGCGTCCTGGGTTTATTGCGTGGATATCGGACTTTTTGAGGGATCGATCCATACGAGTCGTCATTGATGGCTGCTCGTCGGATCAAATGGCTATCAATGCCGGAGTCCCTCAAGGGTCGGTACTCTCTGCGACGCTTTTCCTGCTACATATCAACGATCTGTTGAAGCCCGGTATCTTTGGGTACGCAGATGATAGCACCGTTGTAGAGAGTTACATATCTAGTGCGAGAGCCAGTGGGCAGCAAACTCAGGTACTAAGAGAGAGTCTGATCGAGCGTTTGAGCTTGACCCTTGAGGCGGTGTCTACATGGGGCGATGCCAATCTGGTCAAGTTCAACGAGAGTAAGACGCAGGCGTGTCTGTTCTCCGCAAAAAGGAGTCTTTTTCAACTGACTCCAACCTTTAGAGGTGTATCCGTTCCGATATCTGACCGTCTTGAGCTTTTGGGCGTTACATTGACATCTACGCTGAACTTTGGTTCGTATATCGAGTCCAAGGCCAAATTAGCTGCCAAAAAGCTAGGTGTCCTCTCAAAGGTGCGAAGGTACTTCAAGTCTGAGCAGTTGCTCACGTTATATAAGGCTCAAATTCGTTCTTGTATGGAGTACTGTTCGCATCTTTGGGATGGTTCGGCTAAGTATCAGCTGGAGGCCTTGGAATCGATCGAGAGACGTGCCAAAAGGCTCATAGGCAACGACACTCTTGTGCGAAAAAGACTACAAAGTCTTGAACATCGCCGAAAAGTCGCTAGCCTTTCGGTTTTTTATCGAATACACTTCGGAGAGTGTGCGACTGATTTACATGATCTAATACCACCTTGCCCTTTTTTCTATCGGAATGCTCGTAGCTCGAAAAAACGACATCGTTTCATGGTTGATGTTCCAAAGACGCGAACGAAGAGATTTGACTCTACTTTTGTGATAAGAACGTCTAGGCTGTGGAATGCGTTGCCTGAGTGGGTTTTCCCTGTTGACTATAATCTTTGTGTCTTCAAATCGAGAGTGAATCGGTTTCTTCTAGGTAAACACGCACCATCGTAGACCGCATCGTCGCTTCACATCAGGTGAGATGGCGGTCAAGTGTAAGCCTATAAAAGTTAAAAAAAAAAAAAAAAAAAAAAGCCCACTACCAATCGGAAGCGTACCCAGCATGCTGGCGGCATTACCACGCTGAATGGCAATGCTTATGCGTTGGGCCAAATAAACGCCAGCATTTTGGTCACGCGTCGCATCGACCAAGCGTTCGGAAAGGCTTTTGAAGATGAGGTGAGCTCCCGGCCCCCACGGACCCAATGTCTCAACCCCAAAGGGCTCAAATATGTAACCTCTTCCGAGGGTTGCATATTTGCGCCGTTTGAGTCGCTCAGCTGAATTAGCCGCTGCACCAGCCTTACAATGCGTCTCTGGAAGATGTGATGGTGCCAGAGTATCGACGCAAGTTGCGTCCCACACTAGGGGCCGACCCAACTTCCAAGGCACAACAGTCATGCCGTCAGGTCTTTTGCCATCGTCACGCGCAAGCCCACTCGGTTCGAGTATGGCTGGGACATTGGCGGTGGAAAAAGCCCGGCGTATGATGTCGTTCAGGCTGGCGTGGCGGCCAATACGACCTGCGCTTTTCGAGCAAGAGAGACCGTGGTGACCGAGTTGGTCGACGGCAGTACCACAATGGCAGCGATGGGCTTCATAGCACCTCGCACCCAAGCGCAAGCTAACAGCTAGACGAAATGCAGTTGGATCTAATAGGCTACCGGTATTGAAAGATGGCAAAGCTTGTAACCAAAGGCCCGATTCCCACACAGACACAGCAAGGATACGAGCACGATCCGCGATACTAGGACACGTATCGAGAAGAGAGTTCGGTGCTAGATCGCAGATCGGTCGATCTCACTGTCTCTGAGATGACAGACATCTGGGGAAATCGTTGTTTGGACAAGCCAGCCTCCAAGCATTCTTAGCCTCGCACAAATTAGCTACTACTACATCAGAATATTCCGAATGGCCTAAAGAGGGTGCGAGAATTTTGTCTATTAGATTTTGAGTACTATGAACTGAGGACAAGAATGCCGGTAAAGCTACACTTGAAATTTGGCGGACCCCTAAGCCTCCCAACCGTATGGGTAGTGAGGCTTGTGACCAGGCCCTCCCACTCAGATCCACATTCAACACCGATATTAGAGATTCCTTTACGACATTGTCTAAGCTCCCAAGGAGCTCACCATGTTTCCACAGTGGACTACACCGTAAAGCGTACATAAATTTCGGAAGAAATAAACATTGCCGAATAATTGTAAACGCCATATGGGCGTTTACTTTGAGTAGCCTATCGGAGGCTCTCGTGAAATTTTGAATTTTTTCTTCGACAAAAGATGGTAACGACTCTTCTAAAATCGGTGAACCCAGGAGGCGCAGGGAACATTTGTCAACTGATTTGATGTTGGGGGCCAGATCATAAAATTTTTGTATTATCGAATCTTTATCTGGACATGTGTCGCAAACGAAAAGTTCGCATTTTGAAAAATTTAGTTCTAAACCAATCAGACGAAAACCGTCTATGAGTTTTTGTAAATCAGTTAGAACAGTATTCACATCGCCCCCCAAAGTTCCGTCGTCCAAGTACCAAACGTTTAGTTTGGACTGGAGACGTTGAATGATAGGGTGAATGGCCAAGGCGAAGGTCGCAGGGCCGAAGGGATCACCTTGTTGACAGCCGACGGAGGATAACATATGATTGTTTTGATAAGTCAATTTTGTGGGCTCGCCATAACATTGCCAAAGAAAATTGTACAGGTCAGGAATTTTATCCTTCACTTGGGCCAACAAGGCTCCTCGATCAACCGAATTAAAGGCGTTTTTGACGTCCACCTTTAACAGCACCTCTCCCCAATTTTGGTAAAGGAAGGTCCGGACAGAATGAACGGCAGCCTCACATCCACCCCGCGAACCAAAACCGAGTTGTATTGGTTGGAAAAGGGAGCTCAAAAGAGCAACCTTTTTCCTACAACCCACCTTGGCAGCAAGGCGACGATATGTGGTGCCGACAGCAATTGGTCTGATCCCACCATCTTTTTTGGAAAGTGCGCACAAATTGGCGCCGTACAAAACTTCGACAATGTCACTACTGACTCGACCAGATAACATGAGGTTAACTAAAGAGGTTAGATCTCTCAAGAGGGACTCTGCTACCTCACCAGAGCTAAAAGATAGAAGATCTTTTAGATGTTGAGGTGTCAGGCCATCTAGGCCTCCAGCTGAGCCACTCAAGAAAGATGTAATCGCAGCCGAAACCTCTTGCGATGTGGCCTCAATAGTGACGTTATCTGATTGTGGTGGAACAGGGAGGTGGAGATTAGCTGTTGCGGGTGGATGTTTGTCACGAAGTGACTGAATGGTGTGCGGTGTGTTCGGCGCAATGGTGTCACTGGAAAACAAAATACGTGCAGCGCCTTTGATGTCGCCATCGCTAATTTTGTTCTCTACAAGCTTAATTATAGCCGAATCATCACTACTTTTAGAATTTTGGTTATTCCGCTGCTTAGGCGGAATAAAACTACTCAAATCTAAAGGGTTTTCCACGGAAGCAGTGTACTTTACGCAGTTCTCCTTTACCCTAGTGGTAAGGGACTTTTTGTTCGACGGTTCTAAAGGTACATAAAGCACACTGTATGGGAAACTCAGTAAATGTTCCCAGGCATCTTTCGAATTTTGCGAAAGAACACTTTTGATAACTAATGATAAACTTTGAGCCACCAAAACACGAGCACCACGCGGGATGCGCTTAAGGACCGGAAATGAATTTTTGAGTGAGCTCAACACTTCCCAAAAAGGTTGGGAAGGCGTAGCAGCGCTCACGGAACTGCCACTTGTGGTCGACTGACCCGTAATCGGAGCCGAAAGCGGAATTTGTAATTTGTTGTGGGATTTAGCCCGGTGAATTTTGACCCCTTTTTGGCCTCTAAAATAACGGGAACATAGCTCACACTGTACCTTGGATTCCAGAGACACCAGATTAGTCAACGCATTGCGTCCAACCGGGGTGCAAGATGCCATACTATAGCTAAAACTAAAAATAAATAAAATTATCTTAGTGTCTCTAAAAGACGGCCGCAAGACAGCGAGACGTCAGGCGATGACGTTGCCTGAGCGCGCAGGCTCGCCGGATGGCGTCGTCATGGAAACAGAAAAACACAACTAAGCGGTAATCTGTCAAAATATATGGAAATTATAAGCGCTATGAAAAACTAATATCTGGTCTATCCCCAGCTCTACAAACAATACCTTGCAAAAATCCCTTAGTATACTTGCGGCTGGTACAAAGAAACCAGCTCAAAAACGAAGAATAGCTGAAAAAAATATTTGCCGAAAATTTGCCAACTTTCGTTGACAAGTTCGTTTTTTTTTTTTTTTTTTTGGCACATGACGTCATGTTTTGCGGGCGTGCAGCCGGCTTCATCGAATTATAAGACGTTATCACGTCAAAAACCCATAGGAAATGAAATACAATTTACAACAAAAGCGCAAAAAAACTATTTTTGTGACTTTTGACTATGAAATGTAATAGTTACACCCTACCAAATGTAGGTTTTGAGACAACTTTTAGGGTGTCAATATACAAGTATTTACAGACTTACAGCTTGGTATCTCGAATTCCGAGATTCTTAGCTAATTTAAGCTTAAATGACTGGACTAATACGTTATAGTATAACGTAGAGTCCAACTTGCAACATTTCACCAATAGAAAATGCGTCTTGCGTACGTCCCGCTATTTTGTTCCGACACAACTTTTTTTTTTTTTAACTTTTATAGGTTTACACTTGACCGCCATCTCACCTGATGTTAAGCGACGATGCGGTCTACGATGGAGCGTGTTTACCTAGAAAAAACCGATTCACTCTCGATTTGAAGACACAAAGATTATAACTAACTACACAATATTAAGAGGTCGGTGACGGCAACTCAAAAGATTTTCATCAAAGTGCTTTTAACTACAGAAGCTTTCACAGTTTCCACATGAATAACTAGTTTTACGGAACCCACAAACCGCGAATGCGATTTATTTTTGACAGTTTTTTTTTCGGAATTCCACGAAGATCAAACAAAGCGAAGATAGAGCATTCCTGAAGGCACCCTCAGGTGTACGCACCAGACAGCACGTAGACTCTGTCCGTGGGCGGTGATATGACAGCCGCTATATGAACAGTTCTCTAATCACAAACCGTCTGATCAAGACGTCTGTCTGTCGGGTAAACAAACCGAATGCTCGATTGATTACACTGTTCTCGAGACTATGTAATCGATCAAATCCGTAGTAGCCACGTTTCGATGGATTTATTCAATCGTAGATATGTTTTTTGATGATTAAGTATGGCACTAACAGAAACATTATACAATTAAAAAAAAACAATGCAATTTTTTCAAATCTTAGATCACACGAATGTTTGCAAGTAAAACCATCTATTACTATATATATCTAAGACTCATATCGCAGCTGACATAATCCATACACACATAAATGAATGTGTGTTTGTATGTCCTTTATAGAATCCTAAACTATGCATTTGATTATGTTATGATCTTTGGAAAAGTTGTTGTGCATGAGCCAGAGAAGGTTTCTGAGTCGGTACGACCAGGTTTCGACAGATGCGTAGTAACGCGCGCAGGGTACAGGTAGTAACTTATAACATTAAAACTAATTCAACTTTTAAACAAAAAAAAAAACAAAAAAAAACAAAATCGGGAACTACGATACCACAGATACACACAGAGAGAGAGAGAGACAAGTCAAATTTATAACACTCCGTTGCTTTTGCTTTGGTGGTTGAAAATATTTGTATATCGGAAAACTTGCTAAAAATCAAGGCTGAGATCAATTCTCACCCCGGATTAGGTAAGTATGTGTACAAAATGATTTCTGCAGAAAGCTTTGCTATGTTTAAAGCATAATATAATAGCTAATAGCTAGCGTGTGTACCTACTGTGCCCGCGGCTTCATCCGCGTGGAAAAGTGATTTTGGGCAGCATATTTTTTTATACATGTTGAGTTTATAAACACTGTAGAAATTGGCATAACAAATACTTACTATATAAATGTTAAGTGAAGCTTACTACAATCAAAATCGGATAAGCCGTTACTGAGACTAGGGTGCACAAACACACAGACAAACAAACAGACACAAATCCAACAATCATTGGTTTGGGTGCAAATGCGTTGTTAAAGTTCTTCTATAATATTTTTTCTCAAATATCTTCAATGTACAGACAGTGATCCATTACGTTTTTGTTATATATTTAACTAGCTGAACGCGCGTGCGTTGCTACGCCATCTATCGAAAATTAGTCGTACCAATTCAAATTTTGAACAAATTCGGTTACTTTAGGTTCTAATGACGCAACTTTTAACATATGACATATGCTGTCACGCAACGAAAGCTCTCAGAAAGCAATATTTTTTCCCGTTTTTGTTACATTTTCCAGTTATGCTCCGCTCCTGTTGATAGTAGCGTAATGTTAAATAGCCTATAGCATTCCTCGATAAATGGACTATCCTACAAAGATATAATCTTTCAATTCGGACCAGTAGTTCCAGAGATCCTTGCGTTCAAACAAACAAACAAACTCTTCAGCTTTATAATATTAGTATAGAAGATTGAATGAAATAAGCAGCCCACTTTCTATTCCCACTGATGGTACTTGAGGCTTTCTCTCACAAGGTAAGTCAAATCCATAAATAATCCTTCACTCCTGTCAAGTGTTTCAGTAGTAGCAGGACCAAAGAGTTTACATATATTACGTTTAGAGTTAAAACGACCACACACGTACCCTATATCAGAAGGAAGTGAGGTAGAAGCGGTAGGGAATAGAAATCAGCATTACTCTACACACGTACAAATCGGTCAGTACGATTCCGACCGTGCAACGGAGCGGTCGTTGATCAGAGCAAAGAGAATATAATTACTACGTAGAAGTCGGCACTCAGTACAAACTTACAAGAGCAGTTAACATGTCTGT
The DNA here is from genome assembly GCA_963693475.1 of Ectropis crepuscularia. Taxonomy (NCBI): domain Eukaryota; kingdom Metazoa; phylum Arthropoda; class Insecta; order Lepidoptera; family Geometridae; genus Ectropis; species Ectropis crepuscularia. The sequence continues at coordinate 2,190,726 of OY856355.1, forward strand.
TCAATACCAACCATATGGCAACGACTTTGTGGAAACGGTTATCTTCGTGAAAACAAGACGAGTACCAACCTAACAGATTATTGAAAGAGATAGAAGACATGGACCTGGTAAATTTCATACATTTATTTAAGTACTGGTAAGTTTCAGTTTCAATAGACTAAAAACTTTCAAAACTAGGGCATGTATTCCGGAATTCCGAAATCTTGGAGAAACTTTTTCGAAATCTCAATTTCGAAATTGAAACACTTTAATATCGTTACTCCAATGTCGTTATTTTGACCACTAACTTTTTTTTAAACACAGCCATGATATACAGATATACATACACACAATAAGTTATTAAAGATTCAATAAATAAATCAATCAGTGGAGTAATTCATTTGGCTTGAAAGTGACGAGCGCAGTGCAGTGGTAATGATTTGCCGCCCACTGTTGTAGAACTTTAGAATGTTTTATTAATTTTAAAAATAAAAAGTATATATGTATATAAATAGATAAGTACCTGGGTCACCGAGCTTTGCTCGGTATAAATACTAAAAATACTTAGATACTCTAAGATTTTCTTAAAAAAAGAATACTTTAAAAAAAAGAGAAGCCGTCTGGATTCGTACCCGCAGCTATTAATTCGAGACCGCCACGAACGCCCGACTTCCCGTCTGAGCCAATTATGCTGTCGCGTCACGCGGCGAAATTTACCTTCGCATTCTAATGTCTAATGTGACGGTGTTTCATTGTCTAAAAACGCGCATAATATGCGTTTTTTTAAATGAAACCTAGTTAGATCGATTTATCGTCCCCGAAACCCCCTGCATACATAATTTCATGAAAATCGTTCGAGCCGTTTCCGAGATTCAGATTCTATATATATAAATTCTTGTATATATATATACAAGAATTGCTCGTTTAATGGTATAAGATAACCAAATTTACTTTTCTGTACTATCCAAATATTTTTCCAGTTTCGGAGCTGTTCCGGAATTCCGATATTGGATATTTAGAATCGTGACTCAGTTCCGGAATTGATAATCTTCCGATATTACATACCCTAGTTACGCCCTACTCAGAACAAAAAACATAGGTGTTGCCATGGGACTTACTTCTGAGAAAAGGTTGAACACATAATTAATTAATTTACATACGAAATCATTTGAGATGTTTTTTGAAGTGAAAACTTCTTATAGCGCACGTGCACAGCATTTTCATGGGCTGTGAATGTAAATGAAATGAAGGAAATATAAAGATGAACTAAGTACCGTCTGGATCAGGGATGATCGATATTCATCGATGGTGATGGATCTCGAATTTATATTGCAGATAAAAGTAGTACTGGGTAGTGATTTAAACGCAATCCGAACGGCGCATAATCCTTGCCTTTGTCATTCTAAACAGATAAAACAAAGAACGAGATGTGAGATTCCGTGTCGGAGAGTTTAGAATCGGTACGCTCTGGTTTGATTTAATTTCTACAATAAAATAGACCTAACTTAAATAAATTTCAACGATTAAAAATAAAACATACCTACGCCTTTATTACAGAATTGGGTTACAATAAGAAAAAGACATGTAAGCACATGACTGCCACATAATAACACAGTGACACACAGCTATTGGTACCTACATGAAGAGTCAAAATCCAAAAAAACCTAGGCACTGCGCTCGTCACCCAGAGATATGAGATGTTTTATCTCTATGCCCGGTAATTTTACTGGAAACATTGCCCTACAAACCGCAACATAGTAATGTTTGCACATTACTGCTTAGCGTAGAATAACCGACGAAGGTACTTCCCCAAAAAGCCTTACCACTGTCTTCTTAACACAAAAAGATACCTCCTGCCGTGCTACCTACCATACTCCTTAATGAAACCCACATGGAACAAAACACACCAACACGTATTTACAATAAAATTATACTCATTCAGGTCTTCTCCATGTTGTTAATTATTGTTTAATGACAAAAAAGTGTTTATTTTCTTTTGTGTATATTTGTATAGTGTATATTTGACAAATCTAACGATACCTTAATTGTCATCCAGCCGTTTGGAAGATAGGTGGGGGTAAAGAAATTTACAAACATAATATAAGAAACCATAACCCTTCATTCAGTCGGGTAAGTAAAATAATATTTTGTGTACAATTTCGATTACTCGATCGTATATCGTACCATAGCCAAAAAATCGTAGAAATACGATTTAAATCATACTGTTGGCAATTATTCGGTCTCATTTTTTGGAGACAGGGAATTGAGTAAAAGTGGGTGGGACCTGATAAATTTATCAGGTTCCACCCACTTTTTTATCAGGTCCCGCCCACTTTTACGTCATTTCTTCGCAACTTCCTCTGATAAAAGGATTCGTCTGTAGAGCCTTTAAAAGGCTCTACAGACGAATCCTTTTATCTAATTTAATTTTTATTTAATTTTTTAAAACAAACGCTTACACCGGGCGCACGGGTCTGATCGCTCTTGTCTTGTCGCTCTTGTGGACGTACTTTTGTCGCGGCTCATCGCTACGTTGCCATAGCTAGCATACACCTCATCTGGTACAAAGAAACCGTGCGGAAAACCCTGATCTATTTACTAATACTTTATCTAAGGGTAGAACTGCTTTTGAACTCCGCCTGGGGAAGTACCACACCTTTGCCAGTTATTCTACCGCAATGCAACTATGTGAAACATTACTGTGTTGCGGATAGAAGGATAAGGTTTTCAGTGAAATTACAGGGCAAACAGATAAATCATCTTATATCTCTGAGCGACCAGCGCGGTGCAGTGCTAGGTAATGAAATCTTAGTGCCAGGTAGGCTCTGTATGTTCCAATAGCTGCATATCACCCTGCTGTTATAGGCAGGCAAGTTGCTTACCTTCAGGCACATGGTCGTCTCGTCACTCAATTCTATTAATAAAAAGTTTACCTGTGAACATGGTTCATGCATAAACAGCCCACTAAATGTGCCCGCTGGGACTCGGGGCCTTCTCTCGCAAGGATAGCACCCATAATCCACCACGCTGGCCCTGTGCGGGTTGGTGGATGACACAAGGTACATTTCGGTTTCCTCGCGATGTTTTCCTTCACCGTTTTAAGTTAGCGGCATTGCATGGTGCACATGAAATTGCATCAAAATATTGGAGAGCCGCTCTACTATGTACCAAGTCTACAAATTACACAAAAACTATTAAATTCTATCAAGATTATAAATACGCAGGTTTTGATGTTTATTTCTCAATGACGTTGCAAAGGCTGAACGGATCGGGTTCAAATTTAGAACATAGATAGTTTGTGGTCTGTAATCTTCTTTTTTATGGTAAATTGTGAAACCGGGAACTAGGCGGGTAAAACCGTTAGGTACTGCTAGTACTAGTCGTAGTAATATAACATCAGCTAAATTAGTCGTTACCTTTTTTTTACTTTGAAAATGAAAGTACCAAAGTGGACTTATTTTCCCGAAATTTCCCAAAGCAGTGTGAACTACAAGTGGTACTTTGCATACAATCCAACAAACAAACCGGCCTCACCTTCACCCACTAACTATCACGTATTCTATGCTTCAGGGCCTGAAGCGACGTCACGATGACGTCACCAGTGTCGGGTTACCTGCGGCCTTCCTTTCATTAGATAATTTTATCGTATGACGCTACCGGCCGTGTATTCTACAGAAATAGAATATCATAGATCGATCTAAATCGGATACCTTATGGTGCTTTTATTCCGAAGTAGTTAAGCTCAAAATCGCATGGCAAGCTCAGAAACTAGCAGCGAGGTACAGGGAAATTAAAGGGGAAGAGAAGTGACGGATTCACGGAGACTGTAAAGTTGAGATTTTATTGCTACGGGATTGTGGTCAGATTCGTTTGGCAAATGTTGTGAAGTGGAGACGTCAGAAAGCGGAAATGACGATGATTGGGGTGTATGTGTGTGTGTGTGTGACGTATGGAAGCATAATCTAGATGCGCTGAATCACACATGTCAACAAAAAATGTGTTTTTTTAGTGATAGGATTATTTCTAGAGTCCGCCAAAGGAATTATCTATACTAATATTATAAAGGTGAAGGGTTTTTTGTTTGTACGCGCTAATCTTTGGAACTACAACCGATTTCAAAAAAGATGTACGAGATCCTCGAGTGCTATAGGCTATATATTATTTACCACAAGCAAAGCCGGGACGGACCGCTAGTCATTACTAAAAGTACTTAAAGTGTGTCCCCAGCAAAACGAGTTTTTTGACCAGTTTTCAGAGCTATCTACTCATTAGCCAAAACTAATATCAACTGGTAAAAAACATTAAATTTCTAAATTTTTTTGGCTTCAAAATGGTAGTTTTTGAAGTGAAAACTTCTTTAGGCGCGCTATAGACAGAATTTTCGTGGGCTGTGAAATGGATTCATCAATCGTCACGCTTGGATATGATAATGGATCGGATCGGATCGGATCGGATATGAAATCTTCGGGTAAACTCGGTAAAAACGGCCAGGTAGGTACCAGGGCAACAGAAACAGTAAAGAGTTTCGATTACTTACCTCCAACAGCCCAGCGTTTATCTCCAGATACCAGGACAACAGAAATATAAAAGAGTTGCGTTTGCCCCTAGGTACCAGTACCAGGGCAACAGCAAGTTTTCACTTCTATCGGCAGTTCCTATGACTGCCAAATAATTTTTTTTAACGAATTTTTTGTTTAAAATTATTTAAACAAAAAATTCGTCAAAAAAAAAACTCCTCACAATGAAACCACAAAAAATAGAAATAATTGTAATTATCACGCATCTACTCGAAAAGCCGCCATTATTTAGATTTTGTACTTACACCAATAGGATAGGATAGGATTTGGATAGGCAATTCTATTACGAACATTTTGGTAGAAATATTTGTTTCAAAAGACCAAAATCTGATTTTACAAAGACATTATTCTTAAATTTGAGCGTAAAACAGCGACAAATAACGAAATAAATAAAAAACTGTTTCTCTCTTGCTCATCCTCGCGGTGTGCGATGAGGTAAGAGATACTCAAGGTCATTTGCTCGGGGTACCGCCTTAAATTTTAAGTACTTGTCCCAATTATTCTAATTATCATTGTTACCAATTATTATACCGTCAAGTAGTAATGCGCGAACATTATTCGGTTTCATTAGCAATGTTTCCTGAGACACCACACACCAAAGAGATAAATAATTAATGTTATATCTACAGGTGGGTAGCGTGTAATACTAGGTCAAGATTTTGACTGTGCATGCTTTTTTTTTTAAATAAAGAGTGACGAGACGAGCATGACATGTGCCTGATGGTAAGCAACATGACTGCCACATAACAATACAGTGACACGCAGCTAATGGAACATGAAGAGACCAAATCATTACCTAGCACTGCGCTCGTCACCCAGAGATCTAAGTTGTTATATCTCTAAGAGACGATTCATACGGCGCGGCTGCCAACCGCGCCCGCGCGCGGGCGCGGCAGATTTCCATATAAAATTGAATTCAATTCACACGACGCGGTTTACGGCCGCGGCGGCTGCGGCAGCCGCGCGGCGCCCGCGTGGCTGCGTGCGATTCTTGCGCAGTAGCTTTCCGGAGCAGAAACCGCGAAAACCTGCGGTCTCGTGAGTATTGAAACAAAACCGACGCGCGGCGCGGCGCCGTGCCCGCGCGCGGGCGCGGTTGGCAGCCGCGTCGTGTGAACCGGGCCTAAGCCCTGTAATTTCTCTGGAAACATTACCCTTCAAACCGGAGCACAGTAATGTTTGCCCATTACTGCTTGGCGGTAGAATAACTGGCAAAGGTATGGTACTTCCCCAGGTGGACTCTGCTAAGACTCCTACCACTACTACCTTACCTGCTTACCTGTCCATAACATCCCATTGGTAGTTCTAATATGGCTGACATTAGCAGGTGTGTTGTTTACCATCACGCACATGTCTAGTTCATCCCCATCATACCATCCTACGAATATTATAAATATAAATGTTTAGATATTTGTAGTTCAAACCCGGTTCTGACGATGTGAATCGTCAGAACCGGGGGTCTACCGCATAACGAAAACGCTTTGACGCTTTGACATCGCCGTCTCTTTCATTTCAAGCGAGAAGAAAAAAGACAGCAATGTCAAAGCGTCAAAGCGTTTTTCGTTAGGCGGTAGACCCCCCGAACTCGAACTGAATCGAGCTGAAATTGGGAACTCACCCAAACTTCACCTCTCCACTCAACTCTTCAACCTCATTTTGGTTACTGTTCATCTCAAAAAAAATTAAGAGTACCTTAAAGAAGAGCCATTTCCTAAAATATTCGCGAACGAAATCGTGGACAGGTGCAAGCATTACATTATTGTTTTGTTTGTGTTGTTATATCGAGTGCTAGTTAAACATCTGGCTTCAGAAACCACCTGGAGCTATCAGCGATTTGTCGATATACGGGTGATACGAAGAGTATGGAAATAATTTCTGAAATATTAAGTCCTCAAATGGCCTATACCTGTAAAGGTGGTGTAAACCGTGGTGGTCCAGTGAGGAAATCGTCTAATTTACAAGCATAAGATTCCAAATGTCACAGTACATTGAAATTATTAGGTTGTTAGGTACACAGTAGGTACTTGGTCGCTAATATCTACGAGTAAATGTTTTTCAATCTTATCCTTAAACACCTCTCCGGGATGGAATAACGTCGTCAGCATCCCCCTTACTTAGTCAGACTGTATGCTTCTTCCAACTAACCTAAAAAAAATACCTCTAAGTTTCGGTTGATGTGATGTTTGCGATAAGAATTCAAATTGAGAAAGTTATATCATTGAGTAAATACTTTTAAATTGTTGTACAATATGACTTTGAATTATTCTACCTTTTCTTTGAATACCTACAAACTATATGCATTCCAAATTTCAATCCGATCCCTTCAGCCATTACCTAAGCAGTAAGCAACAAAGATCCTAACTTTCTCATCTTACTATCCTACTTGTTACTGATAATATAAATGTGAAAGTTTGGATGTTTGTGGCTCAATAACGTCAGAACGCCAAAACGGATCGTTGAAATTTAGAAAACAGACAGATTATAATCTGGAATAACACATAGGCTACTTTTTAAGCCACTAAAATAACGAGAACGAAAACTATGCGGGTGAAACCGGCGGGCGCGGAGTTTATAATATTAGTAGGAAGTAGTATGAATAGGTATGAGTAGGTAAATAGTACTGGTACGAGTATCGTCCCCTCAGTGAGTCAGTGGTCGCGGCTTGACTTACTGTTGCTAGATCCAGCTCGCGTAGACGGCCGCCCGCAGGTGGCGCCGCGCGGAATGACACACGGTGTCATGTTTTGGGGAAATTCAGTATTACGCATAACGGGGATACTAGGGCCTGCTGTTCGCTATTCATAATTTTCATCTTACCCAGTTATTCTACTACTGAGAATTAATGTGCAAACATCACTGTGTTCCAGTTTGAAGGTCAATGTTTTCAGAGAAATTACAGGGTAAACAGATTGTATCTGAGTGACGAGCGTAGGACAGTGCTAGGTAATACTAATACGGGTATAGTACGTAAGTAGAAAATTACTGAGCTATGAGGAAGTGAAATGAAATCACTTTAAGAACTTGAACTGAAAAGTAACTGAAGAATTTAACGGTCTAAATAAGCCACTGGTTGCCAAGGTAAAACATCGACAAATGGTAGTGTATCCTTGGTTCATTATATACTCTTTCGCGGCTCTCAAAAAATATAATTATTAAAATGATAAAACTTCATTCGCTCATTTTTACATTTTGGTAAATAAATTGCCCAGGCCTCTTCAGACCTCTTCATCAGATCAAAGTCCAACCGTAGAAGTAATATTACAAAAATAAACATAGCAATGTTTATACAATATAAGCCAACCGATTAAATTCTCCTAGCACCGGATTCCACCAACTGAACTGCCCACATCTTATGCAAAAGCCATCGATGACAGCCCCTCGCTTCAGGCACAACGCTACAAAACTTGTGAATTCAAAGAAAAAACTGGCGAATAAAAACGTAACATTTATTTAGGAAGCCGCGAGGTGATGGTTTTTCAAGCTGTGGCGTAAACAACAGTTACTCTGTACTCTTGTTTCGCATCCACTTCCAAAGTTTATATGTGCGCCTTCCGAGAAGCGGTAGATCATACGAACGGTGTTGCTAGATTGTGGAGTTTAAATTTGTAGTTAGGAATGCGGCTAGCAAAGTTTCGAGAAAGGAATTGACAGATACTTACATCATTTCATGGTTGATATTTTAGACTCAAACGACGAGGTTTGGGACCACTTTCGTAAAAAGAACATCTATGTTTTGCGATGCGTTGTCTATGTGGGTTTTACCTGATGGATGTAGTCTGAGTGTCTAGTAGAGTAGACCGCATCGTCGCTTAACATCAGGCTAGATAGCAGCCAAGTATAAACCTATAATCTTAAAAAAAATAGAAATCCCTTGGGTACTTAGTGATTAAAAACATAAAAAAGATTAGAAATGTTAGGGAACCTAAAACTTTATCCAAGTACTTTCTAATTGAACACTCAAATCATGACAAAAATGCTGATGTGTTAATATGTAATCAAAATATAAGTATGTATTACCTTTCAGTAATATAATGCCAGCAGCATGTTGGACACGCTTGTATCAGGACGTCTACTCTCTTTCTACGAAAACGTAATTTCGAAATAAACTCGCGACTTTCCAACTCCGATTCTACTTCGATCCGTCGTTTTGTCCGTTTAAATGTTCTAAGCCGTCCTAACTCTAATTAGAGTATGCTTAGAACTATTAAACGTCAAACAATATTGTATCGGACGCAAAGAAGTAGAACAAGAGCAGGAGTGTCGCGAGTTTTTTTCGAAATTACGTTTTCGTAGAAATAGAGTAGACGTCCAGGTCTTACTTCCTGATAACGTCTTAGGGCCTTATAATTCTGGACGGCGTGTCGTTAAATCGATATTTTTCTTCTTTAACTTTTAAATTAATCCCAACACAAAAATATATATGGATGATGGATGATCACAATAAGCACAATGTGATCTCTACGTAGAAGAGGCACAAGGCCATCTTTCGCCTTTATAATATTAGTGTAATTCCGTCGAAAATTGTCTTAAACGGTAGCTACATCACTTACAACATCTGGCAACCTTTCTAGCCTTTCATACCAAAGATATATTGATAGTAGTTATGTAAGACCAGAGAGGTGGGTTATGAAAGAATGTACATGTTTTGATGCATGAATCACTACAGGCCGCTATCAATGGGCGGATCGCTGAATTTACATTTTTACTCTACACAACTATAAGTGGATATTTTTTTGATCATGATTGAGTATCGGCTGAAGACATTGGATTCAATCGAGATACGAGTCAAAAGGCTCTTAGGCAATGAATCCCTTGTTCGCAAAAGACTTCAAATACTTGAACGTCGCCCCAAAATTCCAAGTGTATTGCTTAACGGATATATTTCAGAGAGAGTGCTGCCAGGGCCGAGCCGACCTCCACCAGCGCCTGTGTGCAAAACCTTTATGGCGCCCCTTTTTAACCCCCGACCAAAAAAGGGGTGTTATAAGTTAGACGTCGGTGTCTTTCTGTGTGCGTCTGCGTGTGTCTGTCTCTGGCACCGTAGAGCTCAAACAGATGAACCGATTCCAATGCGGTTTTTTTATTTGAAGGTTTATTCCGTGCGGTAGTTCTTAGCTATGTTTGGTTAATATCGATTCAAGATGGCCGTCTCCACAATGGCGGACAAAATATTTCTTCACAACTTACTTCAATATAGGTATCAAAAGAAAGGGCTTGACTAGTAGAATACTTTAAACTATTTTAAACCTTGGATCGCCGTTGCCACACGGTGAATTGAAACACAGATAGTTTATAGCCTGAATTTGTACATAAGCTACTAATAATTTCGAAAAAGTGCTTGGTGCCTTGGGAAAAAATATTATAAACCAGCTGTTACTCGCGACTTTGTCCGCATAGAATTTGAGATGTGGCATAGAATATGTGGTCTGTATAGAATTTGACTGTTTTAAGTAAGTAACGGCTGCTCTAGTCGGGAGAACAGCGACTTCCCGGACCCCGGGTTCAAAACCCACGCGCATCACTGTCTTTTTGAAGCCAAGTGTGCCGCCAACCTGCACTAGCATAGCGTGGTGGATTATGGCCTTGACCCTCTCCTTACGAAAGAAAGGCCCGAGTCCCAGCTGTGGGAACAATTAGCGGGCTACTTATCTTGCTAAATTTCAACAAAATCCGCCGAACTGTTTCAGTATGCTAAATAATATGAGTTTCTTATGAAACTAAACATTTTTTCGGGATAATAAGTACCTACCTATTCCATCTGATGTTTCACATTATAAAACACATGCCTTTCAAATATCAAACCAATTCGTTGTGTTATTCTGACGTGATAGTTTAAAATAACACATTAACTACTTTTTATTACAAAAAAAGTGCATAGTTCCTTAAGGAACAAATATTATTTATGTCATCGGAATGGGTTATCAATAAATTTGGTTGACATTTGAAACATAGTAGAATTGAACATGAACTACTTTTTAGCCCAAAAAAATTGCAAAATTCTTTAAGGGATAAATATTTACCGTAACAGCGGAACAACTAGGTAAGTGGTTTCAGTAGGAATTTGAAACACAAATATTTTTAAACGAACTTGCACCTTGCACACACACTTTTGAATAATGATTGGTCCATTATTTTGGCACACTCGTTCATTAAAATCAGGAAACCCCTGTGACACCACTCGCGTATTTGCATCGCACACATCGTATCGAGTTGCGTTTATAATCTCAATTAAATAAACAAACTCACGGCGCGGCGGTTCTTTTGATTTTAAATCTGAGACCGTAATGAACGTAAAACAAAACCCAAACCGTCAAATTAAACCAGAAACGTAAACATTATCTTGGGAGACTCTTACAGTAAACTATAGCAACTTAGCAATTTATGAATTGTTATTAAACTAGGCAGATGTTGCACCTATCCTACCTACTTACTAATCAACGATACTCTACTACAAAGAACATGGTGTAGCGTTAGTGCAAAAAAAATCGGTGGCGGCGCTGGCGCCCCTATGGCCTTGGCGCCTGTGTGCGCCGCACACTTCGCACACAGGGGCGGCTCGGCCCTGAGTGCTGCTAATCTGCATGGTCTAATACCACCTTGCTCTTTTTTATATCCGACTGTCCGTAACGCCAAACAGTGACATCGTTTCATGATTCCAAAGACACGAAGGAAGAGGTTTAACTCTACTATTGTAATAATGGGACATCCATAAATAGTCATTTTGACTATTTTTCGATTCCCCTCCCGTCTTGGTAAGATTTTGTGAAATTTTAAGCGATCCCTCAAACTCACGTAAGAAAATTTTAGAAACATGTTTTGAATGGAGGGACACTTTTTCTTGCAAGAAACATGACCTTACATTTGCCTTGGCCACCCACTTCCCCACATGAGATTGGGTAAGACTTGACTCGAACCCTTTGAACAGGAATTAATGAACACCCCATAATAATATCTATTTTGGGGAATACGTTTCCCGAGTATTTCCTGATAGATGTAATCTGGGTCTGGGTGTCTTCGACTTTTCAAGTCAAAAGTTGTCTTGTTTATTTATTATTACGTATTTCTGTAATTGGTTTCCAGTTACTGTTCCTGACAATAAAGATTTGTATTTGTAAATAGGTGTTTTGTTGATTCCAGAGCGAGTCGTGCGATTCAGGAGAATGGGGCTGGGCGGGGCTCGAGGAGGCGGGGGTGGGCGGCCCGCGCGTGCCGGCGCTGGTGACGGCGTGCCTGGCGCACCTGCGGCGGCACGGCATGCACACCCTGGGGCTGTTCCGCGTCTCCGCGTCCAAGAAGAGAGTCCGACAGGTAACAATACCCGCAGTTAACAAGGCCAGTGCATTCGGCGAGCGTTGGTTGCGCGCCCTGGGCCTCTTCTACGTCTCCACTTCCAAGGGGAGGGAAAGTTAACTCTAGCAACAGCTAGCAACATCAGTTTGTAGTGCGAGCGTTGGTTGCACACCCTGGGCCTCTTCCGGGATCTACCTCTAATGAGAGATTCAGGTAGATAACACTAGCTGTAGATAGCAAGATCGGTTCGTATGGCGAGCGATGGCTGCATACCCTGGGTCTCTTTGGGGATCCACCTCTCCAAGAAGAGTTAGACAGTAACACTAGCCGCAGCTAGCAAGATCGGTTCGTATGGCGAACGTTGGCTGCACACCTTGGGTCATTTTTGGGATCCACCTCCAAGAAAACAGTCAGAGGGGTGCATAAAAGTTACGTTCCAAGGGAGGGTTTCAATTTTTCAAAATTACATTACGTAATAATTGAATACCCGTCCAAATGGAGGAGGTGGGGGGAAACGTGGAGGAAATGCATTTACACATACCCTTACCATACGCATACCATTATTGCGTGGTCGGTTGAGTTATGTCGAACTCTATCACATTATTCCAACCTTGCGTCAGAAAAAGACCCCATTCACAAAGTTTACCAGCCAGAGGAAAGTTTACCCAGCACTATCATCTATCATTTTCGAACGCATCAGCTCAATAAGCTGCCGTAAAGTATTGTAACACGTTACCCGATATCTGGAAAATACGAAACAATCGACAGATTTAGATGTTTTCCTATCGGTGCGATATGGGGCGTGGTTCCACTATACCACACGGCTAGTTAATTGTAGCAAACAGCCGGTAGCTATTTGCCCAGCTTTCATAAAGCCCTTCAAAGAAACGTAAGCAAATTGCACGTTCTAAAATCGGCGTGAATCCACAAAGAGAAATTTCGAAGGCATAAGAGAAATTTAGAAAGAAATACTGCATTCGTCAAACTGTCTCAAGTTTTGCGCTAATAGTAAATATTTTTTAATAATATACTAGCGGCCGCCCCAACTTATCTCGAGTCAATAAAATGTTGTCTATGTTGCTCAAAAATGATATAGCGTTTGATAATAAAACTTTTGAAATCAGTGTAGTAGTTTTTAGTTTATTCGTAACAAACACATAAACTTTATAATAGATATTACTGGTAGCGCATCGCGGTTTCACTCGCATAGTTTCCGAGCCCGTTATTGCTCCGAAATAAGTATTGGAAATGAAATAAATGTGTTATTCCAGACTATTATAATAATTAATTAATAATTGCTGTACTGGGACCGCTCTATCATTACGGACAGGACTATTGTGGCCAATACGCCTGATATCGTGCTGGTAGACCGGTCTCAGCGCCGGGCTGTGATCGTCGATATCACCGTACTACATGACGAAAACCTCGTGAAAGCTGAGAAGGACAAGCTTAGCAAGTACCTTGACTTGGCTCACGAGGTTACCGCAATGTGGTTGATTCCACATCATAGTCCCAAGGGTCGTGTCAGCAAACCCCCTAATAGCGAAAAGTCTCAACCAACATCTCAAGATACTTGCGCTAGACGGTTGGATTAAGGGTCAGATGCAGAAGGCAGTCATCCTCGACACAGAGCGCATCGTCAGGAGGTTCCTCACTCAACCCTAACCAATGGTAGCCCTGCTCCGCTGCTGGCGGCACTCTAGTTTTTAAGTTTTTTATAATGTTTGTATTTATATAAATATTGTTAAAATCTAAACAATTAAGATAAGAAATAAATTAAGTGAATAATTAAATAATAGCATAATAGTAATATAATAGTTCTAGCAAAAATGAAGCGTGTGGCAACTGTGCAAGCAAGTCTAAGTGCATATCATGGATATGTGTCTTCTTTGTTGCGTTATGGTTTAATTATATGGGGAAACTCGATAGATCTGGAGAGAGCATTTAAAGTTCAGAAAAAGTGTGTAAGAGCTTTATGCGGCACACATTTTCTTGCCCCATGTCGACCACTTTTTAAAAAATGTAACATTTTGCCCTTGCCGTCTCTCTATATTTATGAGATGTGTCTGTTTGTGCGACGACATCTAAGTATTTTCCCATTAAATGGTGACGTTGCTGGTAGAGATAGAGGAAATCGACGGAAACAGCAACTGCTTATTCCGAATCAGAGGGTCTGTGTCTATAGTAATAACGTTTACTGCATGGCTATTACTATCTACAACAAATTACCAAATTATTACAAAGAGTTGAATTATAATGTAATGAAAAGAAAATTATTTAAGCTTTTAATTGAAAAATGTTATTATGACAAAAATGAATTTTTAAATGAAAAATTTAGGAATATTGACTAATTTTCTGAGTATTTTATTTTCTAACTGAGTAGATGATGATACAATAACAATAAACTGTAAATATTTGTGCACCATCTTGAGTAGAATATTTGAGACAACGTTTTATTTGTAACAACACATATGTGACAATATTCTGACAAATAAACTGATTTTGATTTTGAATAATAACTAAAAGTCTGTGTTTAGCTTGAAGCTGTATTATGTATCTACATTCCAAATGCCATGCATACAGAATACAGAGCCCTTCAGTAGATTTTGCATGAAAGAGTAACAAATGTCCATTACAAACGATCTAAGTTTTACTATTACATAATAATATAGATAGATTTACATTAGACATCAAAGCTAAAAATACTGAATAACAGTAAGTTCATTTATGTTTAAAGTATGTATGTTATTTTTATCGCAAAACTATCTGAAGTTAAACAGATACTTTTCACTGGAATACAAGCGACAACGTCACGCCGTCATGCATTTTATTTTCGGCCGTATCGCGCCGTACAATGGAAAACCGCCCATTGTGACCCAGTTTTGGATTCATTACAAACTTTGCTTTGCCCGGTGCTAAGTATAAATGAAGTTGCTGGAACATTGTTGTATTGTAGACGAAGATAGAATGTGACGCGGGAGTTTAACGGGCCGCTAGGTGAAGCGATATTGTTTTCGCGGGGAAGTAGTGCGGAAGGTAATTTTAAGTATAGAGCTTTATTTTAATTTATTACTACATCTGTGTGTCTGGAATGATTGTGGGCTAAAATTATATACGAGCATAGAGTAAAACAGCAGCTTAAATACACCATATGTATAACTAACACACTGAATGTTCTTACTGATGGGGATCGAAGGAGACCTCTCACAAGGAGAGAATCAAGGTCATAATCCACCGCACTGCGCTAATGTAGGATGCAGGATGACGTCTGAATTTGAGATTTTCTAGAGACATGCCGGTTTCCTTATGTTTTCCTTCACTGATAAAGCTGGTTATAAATTTATTTTAGTTTTCTCTTACCTTCGTCTAGGAGTGAAAGTAAAATCAGGAAATGGCGCATCTTTCTCCTCTTGACTTGTTTTCTTTTTCTCATCTGCTTCGTTGCCTCTTCTACAGTACAGTACTTCAACCAGGAGACGGCGTTCTCTTTGTCCTTCATCACCTATTTTACTCCATAGATTTATTTCGAGTTTCTTCTTTCCTTGCACCTATTACTATTTAATACTCATCTTCGTTCGTTCGTCTTACTGTTCTCCGAATGTCATCCAGTAGCTCGAGGAGTAGCAATGAATCCAGGAAATACCAGTCCTTTCATCCTTTCATCCTTTGGTTTGGTTTCCTTTTGCTTTTTCATCAGTGTCGTTGCCTCTCACGGTGTAACTTCCTGTTTTTAGTTGCGCCAGGAGTGGAAGCTTTGCCTGGAGGCGACATATGTCATACATACGTCATAGTACTCGACCTCTTTCCTTATTTTATCTATTTTGTTGGATTTCGTCTACATTAGTAGTCGAAATCCTCAATTCCAGTTTACTCATTCCTTGTCTCAATTACTACTTAATGCTTTGATAAATTTCACCTCTCTCTCTCCATGTTAAGTTACACGTTCCATTTTCTTCTGCTCGTCTGTCATCGTCTCACTTATTTTAACCTCCTAGTGTCATCTAGTGTGCTCGAGGAGTGGAAATGAAACCAGCATACCATACCGAAACCAGCAAATACCATTCCTTTCTCCCCTTGGTTAGCTTTTCTCTTGCTCTGGTTTGTTTTGCATCTGTTTCGTTGTCTCTCACGTGGTGTCTCCTGATTCCAGCTACGCGAGGAGTGGGAGCGCAGCCAGGAGTCAGCGCTGGACGCGGCGGTGTGTCCGCACGACGTGGCCACGCTGCTGAAGGAGTTCCTCCGGGACCTGCCCGACCCGCTGCTCTGCCGAGACTTGTATCTCGCGTTTTTACAGACACAAAGTAAGTGCAAAATCCTTTTCTTCAAGGCTCGTGTGATTTTTCACATCCCCTCAAGATTGATAAAAATTTCAGTCATTTTTACAAACTCAAAAATCTTTATTGCTGTTTGTAGGTAAGATGAGATGATATTTAAAACTTTTCGAAAATTGATTCATACTGATACGAGAGGCATACAACATTTCTGACTAAACAATTTAAGTCTTAAATTACACAATGAAAAAAAATTGTCAGCTGATAAAAGTCTTCTTCTTCTTCATCTTTGTTTCATTTCTGGCTTCTGATATGTGTGAGTACTGTGTGGGTTATAACGGTGTGGGTGTTTGTGTTCCAGAGCTGCACAACCGGCAGCTGCAGTGGGAAGCCCTGCGGTTGATCGTGCAGCTGCTACCGGCCGCGCACCGCGACACGCTGAGCGCGCTGCTCTCCTTCCTCTCGCAGCTGGCCACACACGCCGACGATGGCCGCCAGCCCGAGCCCGGACACAAGATGGACGCGGCCAATCTGGCCACTGTCTTCGCGCCCAATATCCTGCACAGAAACAAGCCTAATGAGGCTGCCACGTAAGTTCAATGAAACAATCTTTGGTAAAATGGCGCCCAGTCATAGTCTAGAAACAAGAGAACAAGATATGTACGCAGCAAACCTTGTCACTGTCTTCGCGCCAAACACCGTTCACAAAAACAAACCCAGCCACGTACATTGGACCCCTCTCTCCCAGCTGACTGCTTGCGAGGAAGCTGGTTCCCAAATGGCGTTTAGAAACAAGTTGGACATAGCAAAACTAGCTGCTGTCTTTGGGCTCAAGATTTTTTACAAGAATAATCCCATTGAGACTGCCACGTGAATTGAACTGCTTGCGAGGAAGATGCCCTTCAGCCGGAGTCAAGTAACAAGATGGGTGCAGCACACCTTTATACCAGGCTACTGTCTTTGCGCCCAACATCCTGCACAGAAACCAACCCAATGACGCTGCCACGTAAATCCAACGAACCTCTCTTTCTCTCCAGTTTGACGTCTTGCGAGGAAGATGGCTCCCGGTCGGAGACAATGAACTTATCAAATTAAATATTATATTTGAAGTCTCTGACAACGATTTAAATCTGGCAATAACTAAGAAAATAAGGTTGTGGTGCACTTTCCAGCGCGGAGCAGCTGTCGGAGCGCGCCGACGTGATCAACGTGGTCCGGCAGCTGGTGGAGCGCGGCGGCGGCGGCGAGCTGTGGGCGGTGCCGGCCGAGCTGCTGCACGAGGCCTACATCCAGCTCGCGCACTCCGCGCCCGCGCACCTGGACCCGCTGCTGCTGCGACGCGCCGAGTCAGTACACCGCCACCCTTACCCTCATAATAAGAATAGGCAACGCAGCTGGGACTCGGGGCCTTCTCTCGCAAGGAGAGAGTCAGGGCCATAATCCACCACGCTGGCCCATTGTGGATTGGTGGACGTCACATGACTACGAAAGATTCTAAGTACATGTCGGTTTCCTCACGATGTTTTCCTTCTCCATTCTAAGTTGATGACAGAGTTACATGACTTCGAAAACACAGTGGTGCGTGTGGGGTTTGAACGTGGGGTCTCCGGATCGGCAGGCGTCGTTCTCCCGACTAGACCAGCCGTAACTTCACCCTCAAATTAAAATAAAACTTAGTCGCCACTGAATTCAGAGAACTGTAATTCACTAACCTAGCATACTACATTAAGAAGCAAAGATGGTTTCTAGTTTCTAGCTGACTAAATTCAGTCAATTAATTTTGTAAAGTGTAATAAGCCTCATAAGGGGATGGACGAACGGGTATCTTTAAAATGAGGCGTGTCCTAGATGCAAATTGACTTGTCAAAGATAGTTTAAAAAAAAAAGCCAAGTGTGGCACCACTGTTTGTTTTTCTGAAAAATAAAATAAAACACTGCCGCCACTTATGGTGAAATTGGGAACTGTTTTTGGCAGTTCTTTTTGCATCTTAAAAGCGCCACATTGTGAATGGAAAAGTGGGTAGTGGACAAAGATTATTTTACCTCGTGGATTTGATTTGAGTGAATGAATAAGTGGGCATTAAAACGTCTGAAATATTTGAACATGATTGGACAACAAGCATACAAAGCTTTTATAATATTAGTAGAAAGTACGATGTGATCTTAGATAAAGAATAAGTAAAACAGATCAGGTTTTTCCGCACGGTTCCATTGTACCAATCGTAAGCAGATGAGATGTATGTTAGCTATGCCAACAAACTGATGTGCAGCGGCAAAAGTATGACACTTCCACAAGAGCTACAAGACAAGAGCGATCAGACCCGAGCTTTCGGTGTAAAGTGTTTGTTCTAACTCTGTACGTAGTAGGTATATGTAAACTCTTTGGATGTGATGCTTATGAGAAGCCCGCGTGTCCCCAGATGTGCAGCAGAGCAAGCCAGCGCCGAGAACAGCGATCACGCCATCCGGCGCGTGTGGTCCCGGGAGACCTTCCTCCACGGCGCGGCGGCCACCGGCGGGCCCGGACACGTGCAGCCTCCCAGGTACGATACTCCTCACCGTACTACCCTCATACGGTCCACATCGATATAAATCAATGGCCGTGCGCTCCCAAACTTCAGGGGCACGGAATTGTCTCAGGGTACATCAAATGATTTATATCGATGGTTTTAGCACTACCAGATATAGAGAGAGGTCGAGATTTATATTATCTTTGACTTGACCGCTCAATCTATACTAGTGGAGAGAACGGCTACTGCTGATCCAAAATCCCTATTTCAAATCGCGCCACTGTCTTTTCGAAGTCATGTGCGTAATGCCGCTAACTAAAAAAAGGAAAACATCGTGAGGAAACCGACATGTACCTAGGATCTTTAGAGTCATGTGTCCATCTAACAATTTTGGCAGCGTGGTGGATTATGGCATTAACTCTCTCCTTGCGAGAGAAGGTCACGCAACAGTGGGAATATTTGGTGGGCTGTTTTTGCTGACCGCTCAATGAGTGAGGCCTAGTTACAAACTGGACACAAAGGGACACCTGCGCTTTCGAGGTGGTGCCCCTTTGTGTTCACCCTGGCCGGTCGCCCTACCACGTCTTACCCTTACGCTGGTACTGCCTCGTCACCCTCACCTGCTTACTTCAGGGTACTGATCCACAACACAATCCGAATAAATACAACTGCCATAAGTCCCTTTAGAAAACCATCAGGGTCTTGAAGATGATCAATAACTACTCATGAATTCACAAGCAACTTGACCCCGAGATCTCTCTCACAGTCATTCGACGTCATCAAGCACCTGATTGTATTTTAAAGGGGTCTTTGGTAATTACCAAATAATCAGGGCTCAAATCTTCCAGAAAGGCTCATCTAAACGATAATTGACCTTGATTAGCAGAAACCTCCATTGTTGTCAGATAAAGTTTATAATTTGACTCCAGTTTGGTCTATATCAATTAAAACCTTTGACCACAAGTTTCTATCCATTAGATTGAGTTGTTAAAATTTATTGTGTTGCTACAGAAAACTCCGTTATAGGTTTTTTTCTATACAGAATTAATTTCAACTGAACATTTTGTTTATGTATAAAAAATAAAATATATATATATATTTTTTTATTATTATGTTTAATTAAGTTAATTATTCTTTCATTGAATCTTACTTATTTAGTAAACTTTAAACTTTTCACTGAACGAAAATGTATATAAGCACAGTTTCATTCTTTTCTTTGTCATAACTCACCATTCTGAACACTGTAAAAAACATTCAGCTTTATCATGGACCTATCGTCTAACTACACTCACGAATTGGGGGATTTAGGTATTAGTAATTTAATAATAGACTACAGGCCCGTGAACAAAATGTATGGTATTTTTGTACGGCTTTGCGGAAAATGGATTAGAAGAGGTATTGAAACTGTAAAAATAGTACATTTAAATGTTTTAATTATTATTTTAATGGGTTTTTTTATTTTTTTTATTTCGATTTTCCGACGTTTTTCAGGGTAAATTCGATTATTTGATTATGTACGACAAAAATTATGCAACAAGAAGGAAAGAGCGAGGGTTGCAACCCCCTCTCTTCAACTTGCACTCAGCTGGAGAGCTTACAAATGCCGGTATAGTGATGAATTTTAATATTTCATACCCTTCTATCATCCTACATAGGTCTTCTTGTGGTTCATATGACCCATCAATTTTGTTCACGGGCCTGTAGTATAGTATAATAACCATGTCGCCCATAGTGTTAAAAATCTGTGATTTTTCCTGAGGTTATTTAACACGGAAGGGAGACACCGCGGGGTATAGCCAATTGTCAGTATGTGAGTGTAAAGTTTGCGCGTTCTGCCGGCAGACGCAGCGACAAGAGCTACTCCCGAAGCCGGCGAGCTCGCGACGCAGCCTCGGACACCTCGTCCAGCTCGCTGTCATCCGCCATGACCGTCGTCACTAGGTACCACTCGCACTGCTCATGCTTCAAAGCGCGCAAAACTTTATGAGCCCTGGAACTAGGGTATCAGTACAAAATGGCGCACCACCAAGCAACGCCCGAAACTTATTGTGATAGTGTGTGTGCGAAAATTAAGCTTAACTAACACTCTTCTGGTCCTCTGAACTTCTTTGGTCTGGAACGACGTTTTCAGCTGTTTTGATGTTGCTGAAGCGACGTACGACGAGTGTATTCATATTGCCGTTTTTGCTATAAAGACACACACATTACGGAAACAAAATACTCGAGCGAGGGTATGGTAAAACGCACAAGTGCAATAGTATCATCTATTTAATTTTGCGTCCTTGAACCACCTTACTGCGGAACCTTAATTCCAATAGCTCATAAAGTTTTGCGAGCATCATCGCACCGCTTTCTTGTTTTATTCACCTCCTGTTTTTACTGTTGTCATCTCAACTAGTTAACTGATTCTTATTAAGGCATTCCTTCACACTTTTACTACATTTGCATGTAGATTTTGCGAGCAGCGACGCACCGCTTTCTTGTTTTATTCACCTCCTGTTTTTACTGTTGTCATCTCAACTAGTTAACTGATTCTTATTAAGGCATTCCTTCACACTTTTACTACATTTGCATGTTTATTTTTCTAACATATTCCGTTTTCCAAAATGGTCGACGAAATTTTATCATTGCCATAGCTTGAGGTTCCCCATACAGCAAACAAATTCTAAGCTAAGTTAACAAAGTAGCTATTGTTACTAAAAAACACTATTGTGTTTATTTTCCGTTTTTACGTGTCAGGGTCTCAGACGCCGCCACCCTCCCACATATCACCTTTTGAATAGAAAATGTATTCTTTTCTTTTCATAGTATTTGTTTGTCAGGGTCTTACACCCCGTCACTCTGTTGCACACCGGCTTCTGTCACAGTAAAATATTTATTTCTCCTTTTGGAATGAGAGTCGTATGTGTCGGTGTGCGGATCCTACGGCCCTGCAGTTCAGCATCTCCTTTCATAGTATAATAAACATTTCCTCCCATGTAATAAAAGCTGTATTCCATTTATCGTGGTCTTGCATCCTGCCATTCTGTTGCACACCACCTCCTTCTACACTAAAATCACCATTTCTCTTCAATAACCATTCATTATGTGATAAGAGTAGTATCTGCCTGTCTGTGCTCAGATCCATTTCACCATTTCTCCCTTAAAAGCTGTATTCGTTTGTCAGGGTCTTAGACGCTGCCATTTTGCAACACACCCGCTCTTGCCACCGTAAACCGTAACCTTTTCTCCTGCCACAAAGATACGATTCGTATTACGACGTAATAAGAGTTGTTTCTCCAGATCCTACGGCCTGCAGCTTAGCGTCTCCCTTCATAGTAATTTGCCCATTTCTCATCATGTAACAAGTGTTATATAAGTTATTCTTGCGTGGCAGGGTCCGAAGCAGTGACGAGTGCGGCAGCAGCGGAGTGGCTTGCAGTTCCTCGCCCGCACTCCGCACGGACTCCACGCCAGACTCCATCGACTCCGCCAGTGATTACAATGAGGTACACATTTATTCTAACTTTAAGAAGTACAAGGTTAGATCAAAAGGGGGGGTCATGACACCCCCTGGGCTGGGTCCAGAACCTAGGTGGAATACTAACAAAAATGCACACACACACACTCTTGTTCCAATGTATTGTGACTTGACCACAACTATGTGATCCCGCCCACTAGCACTAAAACTGGATCCGCCCATGAAGAAGTATGCAACTGATATGCACGATCTAACACCACCTTACCCATTTTTCTATCGTAGCATGTAGCATGGAAAAGCGACATCCTTTCATGGTTGACGTTCAAAGACTCGAACGAAGAGATTTGACTCTACTTTTGTGATAAGAACGAGACGCAAGCCCAAAAGATTCCCCCAACCAAAAAGTGACCTGGCTTAAATTTTCAGGGTTAATATATTTTTGATGTGTTCGCTTAACTAACATTGATCTGTGTTGCAGACACTGGGCGGATCGGACGACGACTGCGTGATCACGGCGTCGTTGCACATCCCCGCCGCCTTCTCCCCGCCCTCGCCCCGCGCGCCCGCCGCGCCTCCGCGGAGACGGTCCACCTCCGGGTCTGACTCCTCACTTAAACAAGGTAAGCCGTTAGTTAGTTAGTTACGGGGCCTTTTCCGCACTTAGCCTCTCAATTGGGCCATTGCGCGTGGCTGATACTTCCCTTCTACTCCAACCTAGGAGCTAGATAAGCTTGAGAATATCCACCAATTTTAATTTTTAATTATATAACACAAATAAATGAATTAGGTTATCTAAATCGACATAGGTACTCAAGATTATTGTTAATACCATTTTTTAAATCGTCGTTCCAGCTATATCGCGCGACTCAGCCGTAGGCTCCCGCGACTCAGCCGTGGGCTCCCGCGACTCAGCCGTGTCCAGCTCCGCCGCGTCCAACACGTCCTCCCCCCCCTCCAGTCCGCCGCCCGCCCCGCTGCGGGTCACGGTCACTGCGGGCGAGGTCAAGCGGCCCACGGACATCGACAGGATCATGGCGCTTAGCAGGTCAGACACTTGGATACCACTTTTACTGACTTTTATACTACTTTGACTGACTCGTATACCACTTTGACTGACTTGCATACCACTTTGGCTGACTTGCATACCACTTTGGCTGACTAGTGTATCATTTTGGCTGAGTACTACTTTGTATACCACTTTGACTTGTATACCACTTTTACTGACTTGTATACCACTTTGACTGTCTTGTATACCACTTTGACTGACTTGCATACCACTTTGGCTGACTTGTGTATCATTTTGGCTGAGTACTACTTTGTATACCATTTTGGCTGAGTACTACTTTGTATACCACTTTGACTGACTTGTACATCATTTTGGATGAGTATGATTATTGCACTTTGTACTTTGACTGACTTGTATACACTTTGATTGGGAACCACTTTGTATACCACGTCGACTGACTTGTATACCACTTTTACTGAGTACCACACCTTATATCACTTTGACTGATTAGACCATTCATGTGAAAACTAAGTATTTCATTTAAGCATTTAAAAACATAATGCCGCTAACTTCAAAACGGTGAAGGAAAACATCGTGAAAAACCGACATGTACCTAGAACCTTTCGAGGTCATGCGTCATCTGGTAATCCGCACTAGACCTAGCGGATGATAGAGTTTTAACCCTCACCTTGCGAGAGAAGGCCCCAAGTTCTAGCAGTGGGAACATTTAGTGGATTGCTTAAACCACAAGGGCTTTTTGAAGTCACGGTTTCTTTCAAGCATAAGACGTCTCTCCGTTTGGTAACTTTCGTCAAAAAAAAATTGTATGTTTTGTTAAAATGTGAAATGTTTTGTTAAAATGTGAAAAGTTTTGTTAAAAAATGTATCGTCTGTTAAAAATGCGTTCTTTTGTTAAAATTTGTATCGTTTGTTAAAACATGTATTGTTTTGTTAAAGAACGTATTGTTTTCCAGAGAGCGCAACACATCCGACGCGCGCGCAGTCATACTACGGCAGCACGACGACACTAGCGCCGCCACCGCGGTCCGCTCCCGCCGGGAACACACCGTCCGACGAGAAGAGACGTCCAGGAGAGAAGAGACGTCCAGGAGAGAAGAGACGTCCAGGAGAGAAGATACGTCCAGGAGAGAAGAGAAGAAGGAAGAGAGGAGAGAAACCACCCTGTACAAGAGAGACGAGCTCATATCCAGCGCTCGCTCGCACCACACATGACAGATTGTAATACGTGTTTTTATACATAAACGTCTATTTATCAACTTTGAGTTTTCTTTGGTAAATGTTTTTCATTGTGAATATATCGATGAGAGCTTTGGTAGGACTCTTGGCAGAGTCCGCCTGGGGAAGTACCACACCTTTGCCAATTATTCTAACGCCAAGCAGTATTGTGCAAATATTACTGGGTTCCGGAAGGGCAATGTTTCCAGATAAATTATAGGGCTTTGATATCTTAGGTCTCTGGGGGTGACGAGTGCAGTGCAGTGGTAGGTATTTATATTTGGACTCGTTCATGTTCCAATAGCTGCGTGTCACTGTGCTGTTACGTGGCAGGCTTGTTTCTTACCATCAGGCAAATGACCTGCTCGTCTCGTTATTCTATGAATCTTAATATTTATAATTTAACTAGCAGCGCCCTGCGGTTTCACCCGCGGAGTTCCCGTTATTTTCGTGATTTTGATTTTACGACGTTATTGAACAACAAGCATCCAACATTGATTTATATAATATTAATAGGATTTTCTCCGAAACCCCGATTTTGGAAAAAAATATGTACGAAAAGTAAATCTACCTTACAAAACCATTAAAGTATTATCTACCATACAAAAAAAAGAGTCATCAAAATCGATTGACAATTGGCGGAGCTATTGCGTGACACACATACAAAAAAAACATGTAACCGAATTGAGAACCTCCTCCTTTTATTTAAATCGGTTAAAATGAAAGATACCTACTTTTTACTGTAACGTTTACTATACATCTCACATCATTTCGTATTTTTCACCTTCCATGATTTACAATGTAACTTTTACAATATTTGTCGATCGACGTCGCCGCCTAAGTTTCAACTTCACGTTTTGCACATTTTCTTAATCCTTGCTTTGTTTCTTCACTTCCGATGTAATTTGTCTCGCATGATGATAGCCCCGAGCTTGGAGACTCCGTCCTGGTATTCTGTCTTGCCCAGAGGCGGGACGGCTGAGGTCGTCTCTGAAAAGGACAACAAATAATAATTAACACTAGTTGTCTAGCGGTTGAAATTCGACCAAAAACTAATTTAAATCTATTTTCCATTTGAGCAGACTTTAACCGACCCCGTTTACATTATTCCAGTCCAGCGACCGAATCCAGCGCTAGATTCCTTACTGGAATAATACCCCGTTTACATGATTCCAGTCCAGCGACCAAATCCAGCGCTGGATTGCTTACTGGAATAATGTAAACCGGCACTGGAATGCATTGGCACTGGATTGATGCTTTCCAGTGCCGGTTTCCATTATTCCAGTAAGGAATCCAGCGCTGGATTCGGTCACTGGACTGGAATATTGTAAACGGGGTATTAAACAAAACAGTATTTTTGCGTATGTGTCAAAATACATGCATTCCGAGAGCTAGCATCAATTTTGGGTCGGTATTTGAGTCAGGCTGAAAACTTGTCACATGCCTCTCCGATTATACCCTTGACACGGACGCAGACCTGGCTGGTGAGTAGTGGGGCAAAATGACTCAAATACCCAACATTTTGTGCCAGCTCTGGGTATAATGGTAGTGTGTGTAATGTTTTGTTTATTGATTTAATGTTTAAAAAAAAATAGCATTCTGCACTCCTTCTCTACATAAACTACAAGTGTGCGAGATTTCAGGATAACAAGATGGTATACTCTGCGCATTTATGTGAACTACATTAAAATTTCCAGGCACGTTGTAGAAATTGCACTCAAGGATCTCAGAAAGTGGTAGAACACTTGTGAAACTGTCATCATTACCACTCGACTCCGCGAGAGATGCCGAATGATATTCGTCATCACTGTTACTATTGTCATCATTTGCAAAAATGTTGAACATAAATTAATATATATATAATAAAATCTATATACAACAAAACAATATATAAACAAAAATAAATATACAGTCTAAAAGTAAAACCAAATAACCAATAATAATCCACCTGCCGGTTGTGCTGGGAAGTGTAACACATACTAATAATCAGCAACACACAAAAAAAACTGATTAAACTAAACGAGAAAAAGAAAACAACGTTTAACAATAAAAAATAAAAATAACTAAAACATAGCCTAACAACACTTCAGTCCAAATTAAATAACCAAATCTTGCAATAGTATAGTGCAAGTTTGGCAAAATGATACATGGGTATGCGATACAGAGTATATATATATATATATAAATAGTGACTCCGCATGCGCTATTAACCTAGTGCATAACTATTAGCATCAGATACATATTTCAACTAGACCAAGGCAAAACATTAAAATTAAATGCGAACTGAAAAAGCTTGAGAGTCCCTGATTTTAACACATCTACCGGGGCCGCGTCCTCACTATTACCCTAGGAGGTAGGAGGGTCAGTACTCTTGATCACTCACTGAATACATATTACGTAGCTTTAAGGCGACAATTTGAATAAATTTGCACTGGTGTTCATTATTCTATGGCTTGATCTAGCTGGATCATGGAATCCAACTTTGTTGGATTGCAATCCCTAGTTGCCTTAGGCCCGACGCGGCATGGGTCTCGTTAAGATTATTTACCGCATTTGGCCCGTGGGTCGGCCCCCGCGCTCGGGCCACCCTTGGAGATGGTGCGAGGCACGGTGTGGCGCGGCTTGGGCCCGACGCGGCACGGGTCGCCCGGCAGACGCATGGGCTGGGAGCACGGGCCTGTGCCAGACTCATCCGCCGCGCGCTGGAGACTTTCGAACTTGGCACCAGGACCTGGAATCACAAGGGTTTCTGGTTAACTAAAACCGCAAATTTAAAAGAAAATAAAAAAGGGCAAGCAAGGTCTTCCATCTTACTAGATCATGGAGAAGTGTATCTGACAAAAGAATTCAACAACATAAAATAATTTTATTTTAAACCAATATTATTAACACGTTTGCTGCAGGGCCATTTTTCGTAGACCTTCAACTATGCGTATGAGGTCGAGGCAAAATTGACCAACCTTGCAGTGCGCATGAGACCTTTTGTGCCTCACAAAATTGCTTCTAAAAATACCCTAAATGTTATGTTCATTGTTCATTTGTACTAATAATTGCTTGAAAATTTACCAATATTCATTTAAAAAGTTGTTAAAGTTGAATCCAGCTTCGCCCACAGTTATGACATAGGTATTGAGTAAATGAAAATTATGTAAATGACATCTGTTCTGCCTCACATTGCATTGAAATAAAGTTCTATTAGTGTCTCGACTAGTGTTGTGAATAGAGAAAGATGCAGTTGCGATATTAAAATAATATATGTAATAAGATTGATCATTAATATATTTTTCAGTAAACCCGGCCAAGTAGAAAGATTTTTTACAAATTGGATACGAAATACACCAACAATATTTACTTTTTAAAGTAGCTAGGTAGCACAAAAACAAACAATTGTGTAAACACAAGTCTTAATTTATCGTAGCAACCTACACAGCTCTCTCATTGACCATGCGTCAATTTCGTTGAAATTGACAGGAAGAACAATACGACTCTTTAATTAGTCTCAAAACTGTATTTTTGCTATGCTCTTGCTCTAGATCAGAGTTTCTCATTCCCCGGGTCATGAAAACAAAATACCGGGTCGCAAAATTCCAATCAATTTATTTTATAGTGACGAATATATATGTGACGAGACTAGCAGGACATGTGCCTGATGGTAAGCAACAAGCTTGGCACATAGCACATAATACCTACGTACTATTGATTGTAAGTCAGTTAGCATTATCGAATAGCATAGTAAATCGTATGATTCTGGATATAGCAAAAGACATTAACAAAACGGCTGAAATCATGTCATTATTTTTTCCTCACAAACCGATGAAAGTACAGTCATATAATGACAGTCTTATTTGTTTTGTTCGATCGATATGATTACGAGAATAGATACTATTAAATAAATATAGACACCGACTTGAAGTAGAACCGGACCTTCGCATAAAACTTTCGTCATTTTCCACGAACTTAGATTCATTAGTTAAAAATAAGCAGCATCTCCATACTTCGCAATAAAATTTAAAGACTAACAAATTAATAATAAATATGCACCTAGTTCCTAAAGAGTTTAATTAATAATAATGTATTATTTTACAAAATGTCCAACCCGATGGGTCACGAAGTGGCAGTGTGAAATTTACCGGGCCATAGCAGAACAATGTTTGAGAAACACTGCTCTAGATAATAGCTAAATATATATGTGATTTATTTTTTATGTATTGGCGCAATTTGAGTCGTCCGCGCCACGATATCATAGATTTATCAATGACTAGCTTTAACCCGCGGCTTCGCCCGCGTTCGATAAGTTTTTTATTGTAGATATTGGATAGCATGAGCGTCGAATGATAATTTAAATAAAGATTGGCTATTATATACCTAAGCGTAGGCTTATGCGTTAATATGTAACTTCAATTCCCTATTTTACCATCTCTATGTTTGAATTTTGGAAAACTCACGTTGTAATACGTAACTCATTCTTTTTTCCATGGTCAATTAATTGAATATTCATGCAAATAAGTAGGTGTCTTAAGTGGTTATAGGTTTGCACTTGACCGCAAAGGCCCCTGAAGTTAAGTGATGATGCGGTCTATCGTAGAGCTTGCTATCCTAGAAAAAAACGGATTCAGTCTCAATTTGAAGACACCAACATTGTAACCGACATGAAAAACCCAATCAGGCAATGCCTTCCATAGCCTAGGCGTTCGTATCACAAAAGGAGCCCGTCAGAGCACTTTTTTATAGTATTAAGAACATGTTTAAAGCAGAAAAATTCGTACAAAATTGTATCCTTTACATCATTGGGGTATGAATTTGAAAAAAAACCTTCCAGCTAGCCTGCTTCATATAATAGAAAACATGTGAGGAAATTTAGATGTCTCCAACGAATGAAAAGTTTCTATGTAAACTTTCATCCCTTATTTCACCCCTTTGGAGACTGAAATTTGAAAAACGCTTTCATACGTCCTTCATGATTTTACTTGAACTTATTGTGTACGAAATTTCATGCAAATATCTCCAAGGAATAAAAAGTTTCATACAATCGTTCATCCCCTATTTAACCCTCTTGGGGGTCGAATTTATCAAAATCCTTTCTTAGCGGGTGCCTACGTCATAACATCTACCTGCATGCCAAATTTCAGCTCGATCCCTCTAGTGGTTTGAGCTGTGCGTTGATAGATCACTAAGTCAGTCACCTTTGAGTTTTATATATATATATAAGATAAGATTATAATTTTTCTAGGACGAAACACTTGTTGTTTGAGAATACAACATATATTTGGCGAATTTTATATAACTTATCCCGAGTATCAATTTATAAGTCGCAGAAACGCCAAATTAATAAATGTAATAAAAAATTTGTCCCTGGAAATTGCTGAGCATATGTACCAATTTCTATACAATATTGACTTGTTAGACCAATAGTCGTTAACATGTAGCACTGTGTATTAGCGAATGCATCAACAGTATCGATACGAAAGCATACTGCAAATGCTTTCATATCGATACTTTTTATCAACCCACTAAGTTAGGATACGCGGGCACCTCGCCGCCCGCAACTCACTCGTAGCGGCTGTGAGGCCTACAATTTTGAGGCAGATTAAACCTCACTTCGCACTGTACGAAACTAATTAAAACTCAGTGCGTTTGAGGCCTTTTAAACCTCATTTAGTTTTAACTTCGCTCTTAGGCTAGGCTTTGCAAGAGAAGCAATTTCATATATTTGTCTCTGTTATACTCAAAGAAATGTTAATATAGTCACCCCCCAGGCACAGAGTGAAAGAACACGATTTTGAGTACCGCACCTGCGAGAAGCTACGCAGTACGCATGTGGCGTTTTCGATCTCATAATGCAGCAAACGTGTTTAAACTAAAAGTTGAAAAAATTCCCGACATTTTGTGGTATCAACTTAGAAAAGTTTGTTTGAATGTTTATAGTAAATATTCTACTAGTCGATATCCATATTTGATATCCATAATGAGGAAGTTATGTAAAATATGTAATCATAAAATAAGAGATATGTTTAGTAGTATGCTCACCAGATTCGCAGTAGTCTACCTGGTACGAGGTCTTGTTTCTGTCGCGGTCTATCCTCTGCTTGAGCTCTGGAGACGCCTCGTTCTGTAGGACGCTGTACAGCATCGGGTACTTCGATTGCAACTGGAAATGAGATAGGAGTGATAAGGCTTTTTAAAGGATTAGAACAAAAAAAAATGTTTTTAATTGTAAAATTTTGTAATGACCAAATTAATTACTCTCTTGTTAGAGTGCTGCGTTTGTTGTTACAATAGATGGCTTTAAAACGCTGTTTTGTTTTGAATATAAAGTATTTTGTTACTTTATTTGCACTCATTTGTTAAACTTTATTAACGAATGGTATTATAGCGAATGGTCGCTAGATACAAACAAACGAATATATACTAATCTATTCTACTAACACACGCGTCTCATTTTTTGGAGAGTTGGACTTGGATGTACAGACTACAACTCTGTGACTTAAAAAATGGCAATAAACCTATAAGGGGGTTTAAATTAGCCGCATCACGCGTCCCTCCCGCGTGACGGTTCAGGCCTGTGGCCCCTCTACCTACCGCTTCTCGACCTACCGTTAAGAAAAGCGTTTATACGCTTTAATTTTTTAACTTTTCGGCAACAGAGAGAGACAGACAAAGCAGCGCAACATAATACTGGCAGTCCTCTCCCGCTATGGCCTCTACCGACAATGCTTACTGGGCTGTAATGATTAATATTAGTGAAAATTTGTGTAGTTTACCTTGTCAAGGAAAGCATTAGGTTGATCGTATCGCGAAGTGTCGGTTTCTGGGCTGGCGCCAACTTTCACTGGATACAGCTTCGGATCCAGCAATGGCCCCATAATCTAAAACAAGTTATTAAAGAAATAAAACATTTATAACTATTTTCATTTTTTTGCAGAAATTGATGTCTTTTTCTTTCAACTGCCTGTCTTTTTTTATATAGCAACTCCACAGACTCGTGGCTTGTGACCTTTGTCATTTTGTTTTTTTTTACACATATCTTGGATTAGGAGAAGAAAAGGAAAATAGGAGGGAGTAGGGCTCCAGTGAACTCCACTGGATGTTACGATAACTCCTGATAGTCACTGTTTAGTTCACTTATTGAACTCCTAAGTTCATCGATTAAGCCAAGCATGTTACGCCCTGAGTCGATTAGCTAGGGCTGCTCCAAGACACGCAGTACGAAGCTGCTATTTTGCAACGGTGCATTCTTTGTTAATGTACGGAACAGAGTTGTGGGGAGATGCGGCTGAGTTCGAGAGAGTGCTTATTTTGCAAAAACGTGCCGTTTGTGCAATGGCACGAGTTCCGTGGGGGGTATCCGCTAAACCATACTTTACGGAACTAGGCACAGTAACATCCATATTAATATATCAGGTGAGCGTGTTTACCCATATAAATCAGCACAATTTCCAAGTTCTAGGTTGCGATCGAGGAAGACCTGTCAGAAGCAGGAATCAAAACAAATTCAGTGTTGCTGCTCATAAACTTGATAAAGCGAGTAAATCGATTTACGTGAGAGGTCCCGTTATGTATAATCATCTGCCTGATGACGTAAGAAGCGCGGCGTCCGTCGGACTGTTTTAAAATGGTTTAAAGACTAATTTGATAGGAAACGCCTATTATTCGTTGAAAGAGTTTTTTGGTGACAATTACTACAAAAAATTGTACTAAACAACGGTCTAACGTAAAGTGTTGTTTTTTTTCTTTGTAAAAATGTTTTGTGATAATATTTTTTTTTTAGTATTAAGTACCTATTCAATAACTATTAAATTGTGTTTGTGAATTTAAAATTGTGACTTGTAAATTATGTTTACCAATAAATGATCTGTATTTGTATCTGCATCTACTAGGCAGCTGCGGCTTAGTTCGCTTACTGGATAACTCAATTCACCTAATGAATGGCTTAGTTCACTTATTGTACTGCTTAGTTCACCTAATTGGCGGCTTAGCACACTTATTTGACTGCTTAGTTCTCTATCTATCCTAATTATATTAAACTGAAGAGTTTACTTATTTGTTTGAAGATGCTTATCTCAGGAAATACTGGACCGATTTCAAAAATTCTTTCACCTATATACCGTGATTCCAAAGCCATAGACGGGCGAAGGCAGAGTTTACTGCTAGTCTACACAAGGTGCTGCAGAAAGGTGCAACAATATTTATGGTAGTTCATCGATATTAATTTTTGAACCATAAATGTTAAAATTAAACATGAAAGCTCAACATTTTTTTCCAAACAAAGGGTTGAAAATTTTACGTCAAACTTTGACTTGTGATCTTCCGCGCTGACGGGAAATAGACCTTGGGTGCTGAAGTCTATATCAATGTTAGAGACTGTTATAATGTTGTTGGGGGGTAAATCCACCACGTTGTATATAATATCTCCAGGCTGTGAGAGTGACCTCGTTCCGACTCCAGCCCTGCTCCTTCCCCGGCGGCAGCTGCGGCGCGGCGCGGCCGGAGTGCTGCGGGCAGCGGCAGTCGGGCGGGCGCGCGCGGCTCACGCAGGCCTGGTAGAACGCCAGCTCCTCGCCGGACAGGACCTTGGACCTGCAACGCAGAACAACGCTAGACAATGCTTCTTTTGAAGAAAAAACTACTTTAAGCGTTTAGAGCACTTTTCGCAAGGGACAAATCGTAGGGGTTCGCGTGGCCGGTAGCGGCGGCGATACAACGTAGCGTTGGAGCAAGGACGGCTACACCCCCTCACTTATTGTTCTCCCTAACTCCCTGAGGGGCGGCCAGGGGCCGGCTCCGAGGCAAACCTCTCTGCCGGGGTTGGGCTCTTAAGACTCTCTCGTCTAAGGGATGTTAAGGGCCTTCGTTTGCGCATCAGCCAAGTCAATCCAGTCAAGTGTTGTGCGACGCAAGTGAGACGCGCGCCTGCGGTCGATAATGAGCCATTGGCGAACAGATGTACCTAGTGAATAAAGCGGCATCGTTTTATGGTTGACGGCCAAATAATCTAACGTAGCGGTCTAAATTTAGTTTTGGTGTAAGATATTCTAGGCTGTGGAATGCGTTGCCTAACCGGGGTTTTCCCGATGGTTACAATTTTGGTCTCTTCAAATCGAGAGTGAATCGGTTTCTTTTAGATGACGTTCACGCTCCATCGTAAACCGCATCGTCGCTTCACATCAGGCGAGATGTCGGCCAGTTAACCCTACTGGCCGACAGCGCAACTGGCTGGCAACGCATTCCACAGCCTAGAATATCTTACACCAAAACTAAATTTAGACCGCTTCGTTAGATTATTTGGCCATATTAGTTTTAAAAAAATGTGTTGTGAGGCAAGCTGAAAACTTGACACACAGTCAGGTCTCTTGTTATACCCCAATACGGAGGTGCAGACCTGGCTGCTGAGTAGCGAGCCAAAATGAATCCACCATACATTTGTTTGACATGTTTGAGGTAATTTGCAATTTTTAAATGTTATATTCTAATGAATAAAAAATAACACGAAGTCAGACGATTTATTCGGGGTTTCAACATTACCACACCAGCATGCAAAAAATATATGAAATATATTTGAGACTATTCAAAATTTTTGTAGGATTATGTTTAAAAAATAGTGATTTTCAAAAAGACAGATCATTTTGATGGTACTTTCTACCTGCTAGGTGTACTAAATTGAGGGATTAATTTTGCCCCGCTACTCACACACACACGTCAGGTCTGCAGCTCTGTGTTAAGTTATAATAGAAGTATGTTACAAGTTTCTAGCTTGCCTCAAATACTGACCCAAAATATATTGGTGGACAATTCACACACAACACCATCTGACCCAAACTAAGCAAAGCTTGTACTATGGCGGTCAGATAGCTGATATAATACTTATATAGTTGTAAATACATACTTATTATATATAGAAACACCCAAAAAATTGTGGATATTGGTGGTGAACATAATAGAGTAAGATCCCAGAGCTCCCAGACGTCACCTATTTTCTGTTGAATGAAATGTGGACCCCCTTAGATTGGTCTATTTTATTGTAAAAAGCAACAAAATAGTTGTCTGACGAACATATTTACAAATGGAGCATGAGAATTTAAGTGAAGTTAAATTATTATTTTGGAGTTGTTAAGCAAAACGGCGGAACGACGGAAAGTGTCTGGGAGTATTGGAACCTTGTTTTTAAGGATGTTGCCTACAACATACGTGAAAATCACTTATTAGATAATACGTGAAGTAAGTAATGTTTGTATGTACCTTCATTACCCCATATCTCAAAATTGGCCGTCTAAGCAAGTTAGCGAGTAAGCATGTGTTCTTAGTACTTACTAACTCTACTCAATCGTCCACATTTCATTCATCAGAAAATAGGTGACGTCTGGGAGCTCTGGGATCTCGGACTATAAGTATTATGTATTATTGCACTCACTCTTGCCCACCGCCCCCTCCCCCGCCCGCCTCCCCTCCATGGCCCGTGTGAGAGGCAGTTCCCGCCTTGGGCAAGTTCGGCCACAAGTAGTCCTTCCGATACGTCGTCAAGTAATGGTCCATCTTCCTGCCTCGCTGTGGTTTGCTTGGGAATACGTTACATTACTGGGAAATTTTGAGAATATTCGTCTAATGTTTTATTTTATTTTTTTGGGTTTTTATTTATTTTGGTTTGATGACATTTGTGACATGTTTATGACGGTGGACAAACTCGATGACTGACATCAAAAATATTCAATAAAACTATGTTTTAAGAGGTTCCACACGTTATATCACTATAGATTGTGAAGGCTAGAAAGCCTAAAAAGGAAATGATGAGCTCAAGTAATATGTGAGCTGCACACGTAAAGATTGTAATAAACTTGATTACTGGATAACGGGCAGAAGCTTAATTAACTTAATTTAATTTGGAAAAGAAACAAAATTAAATCAATTTCATTTTGTTTCTTTTCAAGTACAGTTGTACTATACCTAACTACTTCTACTAGGTACATCTGAATTATTAATAGACCATTGAAGATCTAAAGATTCACCTAGATATGCTTGCCGCTTGTCGGATGATCTTTAGGCCAAAACTATCACATAAACCCTAGACCAATTCTCATGAATTATAAATGCACCCAACTACAACAAAATAACTGTTTTACACGTACTGTAAGAAGTTATAAGTTTTCACTTCTGTCGGCACTTGAAAACTTCATTAAATCATTCATTTGCGAGAATCGTATTTTTTTTTTTTTTTTTTTTAACATTTATAGGTTTACACTTGACCACCATCTCGCCTGATGTTAAGCGACGATGCGGTCTAAGATGGAGCGTGCTTACCTAGAAGAAACCGATTCACTCTCGATTTGAAGACACCAAGATTATAACCATCGGGAAAAACCCACTCAGGCAACTCATTCCACAGTCGAGACGTTCTTATCACAAAAGTAGAGTCAAACCTCTTTGTTCGTGTCTTTGGAACATCAACCATGAAACGATGCCGCTTCTTCGAGTTACGAGAAGTCCGATAGAAAAAAGGCCTAGGTGGTATTAGATCATGCAGATCAGATGCACACTCTCCGAAGTGTATCCGATAATAAACCGATAAGCTAGCAATTTTTCGCCGATGTTCAAGAGTTTGCAGTCTTTTTCGCACAAGAGAATTATTGCCTATGAGCCTTTTAGCACGCCTCTCGATCGATTCCAGAGCCTCAAGCTGATACTTAGCCGATCCATCCCAAAGGTGCGAACAGTACTCCATACAAGAGCGAATCTGTGCTTTATATAATAAAAGCAATTGTTCAGACTTGAAGTACTTTCGCACCTTTGAGAGGACACCTAGTTTTTTGGCAGCTAATTTAGCCTTGGACTCGATATATGAGCCAAAGTTGAGTGTAGATGTCAGGGTAACACCCAAAAGCTCAAGATGATCAGTAACCGGCACGGATACACCTCGAAAAGTAGGAGTCTGTAGAAATTGACTCCTTTTTGCGGAGAACAGACACGCCTGCGTCTTTCCTTCATTAAACTTGGCCAGATCGGTTTCGCCCCATTCAGAGACTGCCTCAAGGGCCAAGTTTAAACGCTCGACCATACTCTCTCTCAATACCTTAGTTTGTTGACCGCTGGCTCTCGCGCTAGATATGTAACTCTCTACAACGGTGCTATCATCTGCGTACCCAAAGATACCGGGCTTCAGCAGATCGTTGATATGTAGCAGAAAAAGCGTCGCAGAGAGTACCGACCCTTGAGGGACTCCGGCATTGATACCCATTTGGTCTGACGAGCAGCCATCAATGACAACTCGTATGGACCGATCTCTCAAGAAGTCCGATATCCACGCAATAAAACCTGGAGACAAACCATAACTAGAAAGCTTGCTAATAAGGCCATCATGCCAAACCCTGTCAAAAGCCTTCGAGATATCCAGGGAGACTGCAAGTGCTTCCCCGTGTTTCTCGATAGCTTCACTCCAGATGTGAGTGACATACGCCAGAATATCCCCAGTCGACCGGTTTCGGCGAAACCCGTATTGCCGGTCACTGAGGAGGTCGTTAGATTCTAGGTATGCCAGGAGCCTGCGGTTTAAGACACGTTCCATAGTCTTGCAGAGTATGGACGTGACCGAGATGGGCCTGTAGTTGGCAGGGTCAGCACGACTACCTTTTTTGGGCACAGGTTGCACGTTAGCAAGCTTCCACGATTTCGGTACTTGCCCAGTTTGGAGAGAGAGTCTATACAGGCGCGTTAGTACAGGAGACAACTCAGGTGCACAAGCCTTCAACACTAGGGCAGGAATTCCGTCCGGGCCACTGGCTTTATTCACGTCCAGATTACGTAGCACTTTACGAACCTCCATTTGGCGAATATGCATTTCCGGCATCAAAGTCGGACTGCCAGGTGGAGTAGGAGGTATCGCACTACCAGCATCTAGACGCGAAGATTCCGCAAACTGAGATGCAAACAAGTTTGCCTTCTCCATTGCGGTGTGAGCCAGCGCCCCATCAGGTTTCAGCATTGGAGGCAGTGAAGAGCGGCAGAAGTTCGATTCGACCGATTTAGCTAGGGACCAAAACGCCTTGCTACCCGCAGGATACGAAGCTAGTTTGTTCCCTATTCGACTAATGTGGTCAAATCGAGCCCTCTGAAGAACCCTTTTGCATGCCTTAGCAGCCCTGTTAAACGCTTTCTTTTTGCGGTGTGTATCCCTTGCCTTACGCTGTCGAGCATCAACCCAGGCTAGGTAGGCCTCATGTTTAGATGCTAAAGCACTTTTACATTGAGAACCGAACCATGGGCGAGCTTTGCTGGATAATGAAACGTCAGAGTATGGAATGAAATATTTCATAGCCGTACGTATTACATCAGTCACAGCATCCGCGCAGGCTGACGGGTCACCAGAAGAGAAGCACAGTGGCTGCCATTGGTAAGATGCAAAGAAAGAACGCATTTCGTCCCAATCTGCTGACTTGTGTTTCCATAGCCGCCGGTTGCCTCTGGGGCTGAGATCGGGCGGATGGTAAACGGATACTGATTTCACCAGACAGTGGTCGGAGCTGCCTAACGGCGAATATACCGCCACGGAGTATCGGTCTGGATCAGTTATCAGCAGAAGGTCTAAGCAATAGGGAGTATGCGACTCAACGTCT
This sequence comes from Ectropis crepuscularia, assembly GCA_963693475.1. NCBI lineage: Eukaryota > Metazoa > Arthropoda > Insecta > Lepidoptera > Geometridae > Ectropis > Ectropis crepuscularia. Next base: position 2,228,656 of record OY856355.1, read on the forward strand.
GGTACCCGTGTCGCCTCTTGGACCAGCTGGGTTAGGTCTAACGACAAAGCAAGCTTTCTCGTTTCCAGCCCAGCATGGTCAGTGTCCCGGTATGGGTACAGCCAATCCTTATGGTGGCCGTTGAAATCCCCCAGTAACACTAATTGGGCTGATGGGTACTTCTGCTGAGCCGCGTCCGCTGCCTCACTCAAATAATCGGTGAGCCGAGTTGTCTCCTGATCTCCACTGTGCGACCGATAGACACAGGCATAGACAATTTTGTCGATGCCTGTGTCTATCAGCGCCCATAAAACAGAGAACCTGGTGTCCTCAAGATTACGGAGACGCCGACAGCAGATATCGTCACGGGCGTACAGGCACACTCCAGCACGCGGCTTGAAGTTGTGCTCCAAGGTATACCCTGGATAGGTTAGGTACGCCACGTCCGACGGACATCCTATCTGCGTCTCCGTAAGAAACAAGAGTGACGGCTGCTCAGTCTCGAGGTGATGGTGGACTGGGGTGATATTAGTGCGTGCAGACCTCGAATATTAGTGAGGTGCACTTTGAGACACTCGTATTTGGCGATACAAAGATTATTGTGAATAACTATCAAGTACCTACCAACACAGATTACAGAAATAATTCTGTATATCGGTGATATCGGTGCTTACCAACAGATTTTTTTTTATCTATCCCTAATTTGTCTTAAATAAATAAATAAATAAGTCTGGCGATTAAGTTACTGTTATACTGTTATTAAGTTACTCTCGTTATTCATTGATCTTCAAAAAAATCATGATCAATTCTTCAAAAAAGAACGTAGGTATTTATTATAATAAATACCTACGTTCTTAAAAATAGAGCATGGGCGGGTATGAAAAGACAGTTTTCTTTTGAAATAATGACACTTTAATGGAAAGAAAAATATGTATTATACAGAACATACTCATCAAGTGAAAACAATAACAACATAATCACAAATTCATAATTAGGACACCAAGAGCTGGGATGAAATTACAAAAACCGCCTACATATGTATATATTTATTTAGTGTCAATTTTACTACAAGACACGTTAAAAATCGGAGTACTTACGTATTCCTAAGTCGCCAAGTAGTCGATAAAATAGGTACCTAACTCATGAGGTGTACTAAACCGCTCAGTAGATAAACTAATTAGCTTAGTAGATGAACAAGGCAACTCAGTAGATGAACTAGTCGACTAATCCACCCAGTACGTAAAGTAAGCCCAGTAGGTGGACCAAGTCGCTCTGTAGGTAAACTAAGCAGCTCAGTAAATGAACAGGCAGCTCAATAGGTGAACTACTATATGGTCCTCCTCATCGTTTTCGATGAAGGCGACCCCTACTGTTTCCGAGCGTGTGCCCTAATGTGGCTCGCAAAACCAAATTTAGTTCTAAATATTCTGCTGCAAATATAGGCAGTAGGTAAAATAGTCAGCTCAGTAGATAAACACGGCAACTCAGTAGATGAATTAAGCCGTCAAGTAGGTGGATCAATCAACTCAGTAGATGAACCAGCCAATCAGTAGATAAATTAAGCAGCTCAGTACATATACTAAGCAGCCCAGTTGACATATTAAGCAGCTCAGTAGGTAAACTAAGCAGCTCAGTCAGTAAACTAAGCAGCTCTGTATAGGTGGACTAAGTCACTTAGTAACTGAACTAAGCCGGCCAGTTGATGGTCTAACCCATCCAGTGTGTGTACTGGAAGGGGGTTCTCCAGCGGCCGTATCGCGGCTCTTCGCGCGGGGGTCCGAAGGGGTTCTTGTCGAGCACCACCTGCGCCAGCAGCCCGTGCCCGGCGCCGTACGTCGTCTCCCCGGTGCGCACGCGCAGGATGCGGCGCAGCTCCTCTGCAGCAACAGACGGAGGAGAGCGACATTTTGTTGATAATGAAAGACAGAGTTGTTCGAAAATGATGAATGATCATATATATGTTATCGGGTTTAAGACAATTTATTTCTCATAAAAAAAATACATTTTCACTTATATGAGAAATAGCTAAATATTTACAAAAGTGTTAACAGAAAACGAGATGTAGGGACCGCGGTGGTGGGGCAAATCCTTTTATAAACGAGCGCGCGCTCAGTTCGGCCTCTTTTCTGCCACCGGTCCCCCTCTTAAGCGGTAGCTCTGATCGTTTGACCAGCCAAAGTTTAAATTGTAATCTTTATCTGTCGAGTTCATTTGAAGTATCAGTTTTTAGAGGTTTTAGTTTAAATTGTTTGATTTTGTTTGTATTATTGTTAAGTTTCGTGTATAAATGTAATTGTGTAAAACTAATTGTGATTTTTTGGTTCTTTTCCCACCTCTGGTCTCTAAGAAAAGTATATTTTACATCGTACGTGCGAATTGTATCTACTATCTTATGAATGTGGAAAAAGTTTTTCTTTTCAATACTGAATAGTTTTTTTTTTATTGTAAACATAAAGGATTTACAGTACCCGGCGATAAGTATTGCACATCGGCCTTTGGAGGGAGACAGTCGGCTGATTTCGGCTTCGTAGAGCATTATCTCCGTCACACACTACCTATGTGACGTTTTGTCAGTCGTTGTTCAAGTGCGATAGAGTGCGGTCGCGTCCAGTTAAAAAAATATATATAGAGTTGTTAACACCCCCAAATTTAAATAATTTAAAGTTGTACTATGGCATCTTTAGGAAAAAAAGGGAAACCTTTACGAGGTCAGTCACGCCAAATTATCTACAATGTTTATAAATATTTTCTAACCTTTTCAATATTTTTAAGCTGACAGATTTAAAAAAAATGAAGATAAAACTGTAAGTTGTTATTTTAAGAAGGTTCAAGCGCGAGTTGCAAATGCCACTGGAATTTCAAGAAGAACTTTGAACAATATATTAAACGAAGTCAGTACTGAAACACATTCTACTGAAATTAAGTTTAGCACTCCAAAAAAAGGGAGACCAAAAAAGCAATTTCGTTTGGATATGGACGATTTTGATTATGATGTTGTTCAAAGAATGGTGTATGATTTTCACTTACGATTTAATGAACTGCCAACAATAAAGTCATTAAAAGCTTAATTATGTGAAGCTATTAATTACAATGGGTCTGAAAAGACGTTGAGAAAAATACTTCACGAGATGGGATTTCGGTTCACTAAAATGGAAGACAATCGAAAAGTTTTAATGGAAAAGCACGATGTAAGCCTCAAACGAATGGAATATCTCGATAAAATGCGCAAATTTCGCGAAAGAGGAAAAAATATCGTCTACATGGATGAGTCTTACATACATACATCCCACACTAAAGGGAAATAGACTACAGGCCCGTGAACAAAATTTACGGGTCAAATGAACCAGCAGGAGACCTATGTGGGATGATAGACGGGTACAAAATAATAAGATTCAGCACTATGCCGTCACTTGTAAGCTGTCCAACTGAGTGCAGGTGAGAATTCAAAAGTGCAAGTAGAGTGGGTACATTTTGATCAATTGTTTCTGCACGGCATTCTTACCATCCCATAGATCCGTGAAAAATAATGAGAAAACGCGTAGTGCCGTACAAAAATAGTGATCCACAAAGTCGGAAACATTATTGATAATCCGGAATTTTTTAGGGAAAATTTGGTCATTTGATACTGTACGGCATCGGTTCCATACAGTTGCAATACGTCTTCTAACCCATTATTCCGCAACGCCGTACAAAAATAACGGTCCAAGAGAAAATGATCGGGGGTTCAACTTCCTCTTTTCAGTGATCCGGAGAGGTGATTTGACACAACGTAAAATTAATTTATTCCGAAAGTATTTTGTCCATACATACAAATTTTATACGTGCCGGACATTTTTGTTAGTCCAAAAGTCAGTAAATGGCAAAAAACCTCCAGAACATTGCATATGACGAAATGTACTTTAGGGTGATAGTTGGTACGATTTTTTAACGACATTCTGATAATTTATTTGAATTTAATGTATGACTAAGAAAAGTTAACGCCGTACAAATCTGAAAGTTCATATTAAAGGCCAGTAAAAATATAATTTAACTTACAAATTTTCGTTCCCAATTTATTTATTATAAGGTGTATGATCACTTACTGAGCATAAAATAACAAAATGTTGACAGATTCAGGTGGATCTTTAAGCGTCATTTTGAAAAAAACGTTTTCTCGGAAACTATGTACTTTAGGGCAAATATTATTGGAGTCATTATTGTAGAAAGTATAATTTTACACCTTTTGTTGCCCAAAACTTTTTGTTAAACGTACCGTTTACGGCCCATTTAATGAACCGAGTTTTTTATCGCTGCTGATAGCTCTTGAGATATTTATATAAATAAGACGCATCAATCCATGTTTAAAGACCGGTTTATTCTCTACAACTTTTGCCAAAATTGTTTTTTTTTTTAAGTCTGTAATATTTTGAGTTTGAAGAAGTTTAATGTTGGACGCATCACTATATTGCCATAGCTAACATACACCTCATGTGCGTGAAAAACCTGATCTATATTTATTTACTTATTTTTTATCAGAATTTTCATGGTCTAATAACCGACCACAAACAAAACTATTGTTTATTTTAATACAATTCATTGATTTATAATATTTTTGGCGGAATAAGAGATTTTAAACGTCTTATAAATCAAAAAGTATGGACATTACAAAAAAAGCTTTTCACAAAAGTTGTAGAAAATAAACTGATCTTTAAGAATAGTTCAATTCGTTTTATTGATTAATCTAATATTTCAAGAGATATCGGCCGTGATAGAAAAACCGGTATTTAAATGGGCCATAAATCGCAAACGGTACGTTTCACAAAAAAGTTTTCTTGGAACAAAAAGTGTAAAATTTTATTTTCTACAATAAAAATCTCAATAGTTTTTGCCCTTAAGTACATGCTTTCCGAGTTTCCGAGTTTCTAACTAAGTGGTACATATTTTGTTTGATTAAGGGTTAAAATGTACGGCATTATTTTTTTCCAATTTATTTACTTGAATACTATTTAAAACAATGATAATATGTTGAAGATTCTTATAGTTAATTAATCTATCGTTATTCAAATAATTGAAAACTTGCATGTTTTGTATTCCTCTGTTACTTTTTTTAGAACACTTTCTTTTGTACGGCATTATTAAACAACAATAGTTTTTAGCAATGTCATGTAGAAAAATAAGACGCCGTACAGGATCAAATGACCTACCACCTTTATAAATGAAGTATACGATGAAATTAATGTAATTATCGGTGAACATTCAATTGAACAGTAATTTTTAAACGGCATTATTTTTAATTGTCCGTTTGAGTGCTAGATAATCATTTGGAACCGATGCCGTACTTTTTCAAATCACCTCTCCGGATCACTGAAAAGAGGAAGTTGAACCCCCGATCATTTCCACTTGGACCATTATTTTTATACGGCGTTTCGGAATAATGGGTTAGAAGAGGTATTGCAACTGTATGGAACCGATGCCGTACAGTATCAAATGACAAAATTTTCCCTCAAAATTTCCGGATTATCAATAATGTTTCCGACTTCGTGGATCGTGGATCACTATTTTTGTACGGCACTACGCGATTTCTCATTATTTTTCATGGATCTATTGGATGGTAAGAATGCCGTACAGAAACAAATGACCAAAATGTACCCACTCTACTTGCACTTTTGAATTCTCACCTGCACTCAGTTGGACAGCTTACAAGTGACGGCATTGTGCTGCATCTTATTATTTTGTACCCGTCTATCATCCTACATAGGTCTCCTGCTGGTTCATTTGACCCGTAAATTTTGTTCACGGGCCTGTAGTCTAAAATCTTGGAGTGATGATAAGAAAAAAGGAGTAAAAAAGCCAATTTCAAAAGGGCAACGTTTGATAATAGTTCATGCAGGAAATGAAAAATGCTTTGTACCCGGTCCCTTTTTAACGTATAAATCCACGGATACTACAGGTGACTATCACAATGAAATGAATAACGATAACTACGAGAAATGGCTGGTTAATCAATTATTCCCAAATATACCCAGTGATTCCGTTCTAGTTATCGACAACGCACCCTATCACAACAATAAATATGTTGAAAGACCCCCCCAACTCAAACATCATTAAACAGGAAATGATCAACTGGTTAAACAGACATGAAATTCCAGTTGATCCAAAATTAACAAATACCCAGATTTATGCTATTATAATTATGTCAGCACAAGGAGAGGTACATAGAGTTTTCCGTGGACAAAGTACTTGCCGAACATGGGCACACTGTGTTGCGATTGCCACCGTATCATCCGGATTTTAATCCAATTGAAAATATAAATATGGTCTCAACTAAAAAGCTGTGTAGCCTCTAGAAATGTGGGTATCAATTTAACTAAAGTAAAAACGTTATTGACTGAAAAAGTTAACATGATCGGGACTGAAGAGTGGAAAAAGGTTTGCGATCACACAATCAAATGTGAGAATGAATATAGAAGCATTAAACACGGTTTAGACTTTTACACTGATAGACTAGTGATAAATACGGCTATGACATGATTATATGTCCGTATGTCATTATCATTAAACAGGAAATGATCAACTGGTTAAACAGACACGAAATTCCAGTTGATCCAAAATTAACAAAAACCCAGATTTATGCCATTATAATTATGTCAGCACAAGGAGAGGTATACAGAGTTTTCCGTGGACAAAGTACTTCCCGGACATGGGCACACTGTGTTGCGATTGCTACCGTATCATCCGGATTTTAGTCCAATTGAAAATATATGGTCTCAACTAAAAGGCTATGTAGCCTGTAGAAATGTGGGTATGAATTTAACTAAAGTAAAAACGTTATTGACTGAAAAAGTAAACATGATCGGGACTGAAGAGTGGAAAAAGATTTGCGATCACACAATCAAATGTGAGAATGAATATAAAAGCATTAAACACGGTTTAGACAATTACACTGATAGACTAGTGATAAATACGGCTGATAGTGACAGTGATATTGACCTCTTTGAGAGCACAGATAGTGAAATAGAAGTAATTGAGAATAAGAATTATTATTATTTTTATTACAATGTCTCACTTTAACAATAGGTACAATGGTGTTTATTATGTACACTACAGCTGTAATTTTCCAAAATAATTAAATACGTAAACATAATGTGAACATATTTTTAGGGTTCCGTAAAACGTAAAAACGGAACCCTTATAGATTCGTCGTGTCTGTCTGTCTGTCCGTATGTCACAGCCACTTTTTGCCGAAACTATGAGAACTATACTGTTGAAACTTTGTAAGTAGATGTATTCTGTGAACCGCATTACGATTTAAAAAAAAAAAAAGAAAAAAAAGTAAAATTACTATTGCCCCTCATACTGAGAACTGAAACTCAATTTTTTTTCCATAAAACCTACACGTGTGGGTGTCTATCGATAGGTCTTCAAAAATGATGTTGCGGTTTCTAATATAATTTTTGTCTACACTGAATAATTTGCGCGAGAGACATTTCCAAAGTGGTAAATTGTGTGTCCCTCCCCCCCCCTTCTAACTTCTAAAGTAAGAGAATGAAAAAACTAAAATATATAATGTACATTACCATGCAAACTACCAACGAAAATTGGTTTGAACTCGATCTGATGAGTAGTTTTTTTTAGTACGTCATAAATACACTATTATTAAAACTTCAATCAAAGTTACAACGAACTACAAGAACTATGTGTACTATGTATATTATGTTACTTGCTGCAACGGAACCCTTCATGGGCGAGTCCAACTCGCACTTGGCTACTTTTTTATTTTATTTTACTCGAACCTAAAGCCATCACTTATAGAACACTTATTGGTGTATTTTATACAAAGAATAAAAAGAATTATTAAAAGAAGCAAATTAAAATTGTTTTAACAGCTCCTAATAGATACCGCACTGTTTGTATTTCGTGCTACAGAGATGACGCTCTACGAAGCCGAAGTTGGCCGATTGTCTCTTTCCAGGTGTCGATGTGCAATATTTATCGCCGGGTACTGTAGCTATGATCTAGTTTTTGGAGTGCAGTTCCTTATGACAGACTTGGAGGAGTTAGGTATTTATTTGTATTTCTCCGGTCTGGGCTTCATGAAAACCCCAGGTAGCTTGTGTCCGGAATGTATAGGTTCTTCCATTTATTCTCGGTAAGCAGGCTCCATCGGTTGATCATGGCGTCGCTTAAAGTCAAAGTCAAAGTTCTTTATTGATAAATGTACAATTTACACGTCAATTAATTAAACAGTTAAACAAAAGAAATGACATACAAATTTTATCCATTTTCAAAGTTGAAATTATCACTTCAGTGTATTATAATTAACAATTATTAATTATCGTACAGAAAACTGTCAAGCATTATACAACGTGGTGGATTTACCCCCAACAATATTTTAACAGTCCATTCTAACACTGATGTAGACTTCATCACCCAAGGTCGCTTTCCCCTCAGCACGGTAGATCACGAGATAATTGGAGTCAAAGTTTGACGTAAAATTTCCACCAAATCACCAGCTTCAACCCTAAAGCATGTACAGCAGACAAACGACCTTGCCGCCGATGCCGTGACATCGTACAAAAATCCGTGCGGAGATCTGGCCATTAGGGGTATGTCAAATGAAATAACAACCGAAAAAAATATTTTCTTTTTGGAAAAAAATTTTTGACCTTTCATGCCTAATTTTCACATACATGATTCAAAACTTAATGTAGATGAACTACCATAAATATTGTTGCACCTTTCTGCAACACCTTGTATAAGTATAATAAATATGTTTCAAATACAATTCTACTGATAAATGTCAATTTTTTCACATTTTTATAGGAACTTTATCATCACTCTCTAAAAATTCGCTGTAACTATAAAAAGTTTGATCGATAAGCCAGCACTTTAATCTGTTTTTGAAGCTGCTGAAACTTGGGGCCGACATAACTATTTTGGGAAGAGTGTTATAAACTTCCGGTACCAAAATGTGAGTTAACTTCCGTGACCTCGTGAGATAGTGTGGTACAACATCCAGCTTCTCCGCGTTGCGTATGTTACGAGAATGTCTCTCTCCTCGCGTATTGTATGATTCTAGATTATTTCTGACATATACAGCCACTTGGTAGATCAGGATAGCAGGTAACGTAAGTATGCCAAGTTCTTTGAAAAACGGTCTGACGGATGATTAACATCAAGAGAGATAGTGACCTATCATCGTCTAAAACGAAGTCAAAGTCTCTGTACATTTCCACATGGAATCGAACTAAGTACGCTTGGGAATAAAACATTTTCCCCCCATAAGCTACCGAGCCTTCAATAGAGTGGTCTCATCATCCCAACTTACTTTGCAAGGAGTTATCGTATTTAGGTCTCATGGAGAGCGCAGACGGTGGGTCCTTGTATTTCTCCGGTCTGGGCTTCCTGTAGGACCCCAGGTAACTGGTATCAGGGATGTAAACGTCATCGGGAAGGTGCATGGTCTGCAACGCGCGTGCGCGACGCGTCAGGTTCACCGACATGAAGGGCAGCTCTGGAAGGAAGACAGCAACAGAAGATGGTAATATCATCCACTTTTGGTCATAGGCTGCTTTAAAAGAAACCATATCTAGTTTACTTAAGTTAAGCTGTACACTAAGGGTGTTTTCCACCAGATATGTTCTATGCAGCTATGCTGCGAAGATGTGAAATCTACGCTACGAAAATATGTGACCGTTTCCACCAATACTACGCTAGGTAGCTGTGCGAGGAAGATGCGCTACGAAGATGCGCCGCCGCAAAGTAGCGTGCGAGAAAGATGCGCATCTCGAGCTATGCTATGTATCGATAGTAGGGAAACGGCGGGAGCCGCCCATAGCACATATCCATAGCACGCATCCATAGCACGCATCCATAGCACGCATCCATAGTACACATCCATAGCACGCATCCTTCCATACAAAAAACATATCTTAGTTGAATCCGTTTCCACCAGTGCTATGCTATGTGCACCAATGAATATGATTGGTGGATATCTAAAGCATCCATAGCATCGTAGCATAGCACATCTCTGGTGGAAAAGCACCCTAAATGTTCCCACTTTTTAATACACTTCAAAAAGGCGAAAGTTCTAAGCAAAACGCTATAGCTTCGCCAATTGTGTATGATGTGTGTGATGATTTATTTTTTATTTGGTAGATCATACTTCAGCGAAGGTCCAATATAAATTTTATCGAAATTGGTATAGCGGTTTTAAATGTCAACAAAAATACAATACAATAACCCATAACATAACATAAATATACAAAATGCCACCCCGACTATATGCCCAGTCCGACGCTGTGTAAGCCAGCTATTTTGTATACTACGAATATTACCTCTAGAACAATACTTGGTCAAATATTCAGTCCGCTTCCGATCTTGTATCTCATGATCAATGGGCGTGGGATCGATTTCTTTCGACATGTACTTTTTTGACAGCGTTGGGTAGTCGTCTGCAAACTGGAATAAAAGCACTTTGTGAATGAGAGACACTGAATTAGAGATAAACATTATTTGATTCTCGAAAGGTGCAAGTTCGCACCGCGATCGCGACACGAGACCGAGACCGGAGACCGAGACCGGAGACCGAGATCGGAGACCGCGACTGGAGACCGCGACAGGCACTGGACATTATAGAATTGTATGGGCGTCAGTTCGCACCGAGACCGCGATAGGAGACCGAGACACTTGTCGTGGTCGCGTCGCAAACTGGATATAGTACAATATAAATAGTCCAGAAGAACAGATAGGCTTTTATACCGGAAAAATGATTATATCCGGAACTACGCGGGTGATACCGTTGTTCTAATCCCAGCGCACTACTATTTTTTCGAAGTCATGTGCGTAATGCCGCTAACTTAAAAGCAGTCAAGGAAAACATGAGGAAATCGACATGTACCGAAAAAATTTCGAGAGTATTATGTGTCATCCTTGACTGGCCTTGTGGCTTAGTGGGTAGTAGCTCTGCCTGCGAAGCCGAGGGTCGTGGGTTCGATCCCCACCCAGTGCAAATATTTGTGTGATGAATTCAAATGTTTGCACTGTGTCTGGGTGTTTATATGTATAATAAGTATGTATTTAAAAATATATAAGTATTATATCAGCTATCTGGCCGCCATCACACAAGCTTTGCTTAGTTTGGGGTCAGATGGTGTTGTGTGAATTGTCCACCAATATTTATTTATTTATTTATTATTTATTTATTTATCCACCAACCCGCACTGGGCCAGCTGGCCTTAACTCTCTCGTTGCGAGAGCAGGAGTCATTTTAGTGTTACGATTCTGGGCAGAGTCCGCCTGGGGAAGTATTTTTTATTTATTTCTTTGCCAGTTATTCTACCGCCAAGCAGTAATGTGCAAACAGCATAAAGCATTTCGTAGATGTGTGCATGTTTTGTTTAGGTGTGTAGCATTTGTTTATACCTAACTGTAATTTTTGTTTGCACCTACATTTATTTTTTTATTTTTTATTCAGATTCTGTATTGTATTTTTATTTAGATTGTACCTACGTATTGTAATTTTTATAAATCAAACGGAGGAATACCAAAATACCGGCCTAGCCGAGTTTGGGTTCCATTTTCCACTGAGCAAATTGTAAAAATGTGAACTTGTGAACTGAATAAATTTATCTTATCTTATTTGTTTAAGTACAGACAAAGATTTGTTGCTCTTGTGTGAGTTCAAGATTGCAAATGTGTGAAATATAAGTTCCCCCCGCGCCTCGCAAAAAAAAGGGAAAAGTTTGTTAGCAAGCTAAATATCTTGCGTCCTCCTATGGTAAATCCCCTAAGTATGTCATCGGTTGGTACTTACCCGTTTGACGGCATTCTTGTAGTGCTCCGGAGCGAGCGGGCACAGCACGTCTGGTATCCGCAGCGGAGGCTCCCTGGCCCTCAGCGCGTCGCGGCTGACCCCCACGATCAGGCAGTCGTCGTCCACCACCTTCCGACGGGGACTCTTGCTGGTGACAAATACATTCAATACTAGCATAATATAACAACATCTTGGTAGCGATTCTAAATCCATTCGGTTGCATCCGACACGGAATCATCTCTCTGTCTGTCTTATCTGTTTAGCATGACAGAGACAGGGATTGTCATTCCGATTCCGAACCATTCGGAATCGCATTTAGAATTGCTACTCTTGTCTTGATATAACAATATCTTGTCTTGGGATAAGGGTAGGCAAATGATGATGGGTCCTGCGCTTCCGCGCTAATCCAAGTCCGTTAGGTAGGGACACTCACCGGTAGCTACTAGGTATAGGTCAGTTAGCAAAAAAAATGTCTTCGCATGGTTATTTAAATCTTACATTATCACAATTACCACAAAGAACAGATCAACCTGCTGAGATTATTATGTTAAAGATAAAATAAAGACAGGTGCTGGTTGAAAACCTGCAGTATCGAGTATAAGGCACAGTATCTCATAGGGGATATAAGCTTAGGGGGTCTAGTCGAGAGAACGGCGACTGCAGATCCGGAGCACCCGGGTTCAAATCCCACGCGTACCACTGTCTTTCCGAAGTCATGTGCGTAATACCGCTAACTTAATAACGGTGAAGGAAAACATCGTGAGGAAACTGCCATGTACCTAGAACCTTTCGGGGTCATGTGTTATCCATCAACCCGTAGGTACTGGACCAGTGCGGAAGATTATGGCCTAATTGAGCGCTAATGCGAGCTGAATTGAACTTTGTTGTGTCCCAGCAAGAGTCGCTATTTATATAATTGTTTTTGGTAAGTGAAGCTTCTGTACTTATGTTTATTCTGTGCCCGAGGCCCATGGGAACATTTACCGGGCTCTTTGGAAGCCCAGTAGTGAAATTAGGACACGCTAAATCCTACTTATCCACTAGTTTTAAAATAATAGATATTGAACCATAAGCAGTTCACTTACGGTTTAATTTTCTTAGCGTAGTCCACCATGTAGACAGACTGGTATTCTATCTCTCCGTCGAACACAGACATCGCGAAATTTTATTTTCAATTTACTGTGATTTTTGGGTAAATTAAAAATAAACTTTTCTTGATAAAATAAATATACCTATTATCGATTCGTTGCGATAAGAAAATCAATTGACATCACATTTTTAGATCGAAAATGTCAAAGTATAATATGAAAGGAAACATCAATTTTAAAAAAGTTCGCAGAAAGTTTTTTTTTTAAATAACGAGTGACGAGACGAGCAAGACATGTGCCTGATGGTAAGCAACATGCATGCCACATAACAGCACAGTGACACGCAGCTATTAGAACATGAAGAGTCCAAATCATTACCTATCTGCTGCTACTGCTCTGCGCTCGTCTCTGCTCTGCTTCGTTTCTGGGTAGATCTGAGATGTTATAATTATCTTTAAGCCCTGTAATATCTCTGGAAACATTGCCCTTCAAACCGGAGCACGGTAATGTTAGCACATTACTGCTTGGCGGTAGAATAACTGGCAAAGATGTGGTACTTACTTCCCCAGGCGGACTCTGCCAAGAGTCCTACCAATTTCATGTCCTACGTTGTTTAAGCAAAAGAGGTACCTATCTGAAAATGGCTGTAGTAGTACGACGGGCAAAAATGTATAACCCGTACTACTGGACCTGTTGGTAGTAACACGGGCAAAAATAATTGCCAATGTTACTACTGGTACCTAGTAAGAAGGGTAGTAACACGGGCAATAAACGACCACTACAAATAAAGTAGTGCCTTTTATGAAAATTGGTGGAACAACACCCTCTATAATTATAGCCTTAGAGCTTAAGTTATCTGAGAATCTCAGATAATTTCTTTTACTGTCTATTTATGTTATTATCTATCTCAGTCTGAGATAGATAATAGCCCCAAAACGAAGCAATTCAAAATTAAAGACATATTTTAGACATCAGCAATTACCTTCCATTGAGAAAATGTATGAATAAACTTGATAAAACTTCTCATATATGCAGACAGACAGAAGTATTCTGTGCACACCATCAAAAATCACAAACAGACAAACAATGACTAACATTTAGTCCCACCAGTAACGCCCTCATTGCTAAAAAGGGATTTTTCCAAGCGACCATTATACCAGAAAACATCAGTAAAAGAAAAGTTAAGATAGAGTGTGAAAGTAGCAACTAGAAAACAATAATAATGCCACACCTTTGTCAGTTATTCTGCCGCCAAGCAGTAGTATGCAAACATTACTGTATTCCGGTTTGGTGGTCAATGTTCCAGAGAAATTACTGGGCTAAGAGATAGAACACCACTATCTCCGGGTGACGAGCGCAGTGCGGTGCTAGCTAATGATTTGTATTCCAATAGCTGCGTGTCACTGTCCTGTTATGGGCAGGTTTGTGGCTTGCCATCAGACACTTGTTCTGGTCGTCTTGTCACTCTACGCTATAAAAAATCCGTAAAATCCAATGGTAATGACAAACTTGTTCATGTTCATTAGCAAAAAATACTCAACGATTCCGTCGGGAATCAAATCTATGTCCTCGCCACAGTAACCCTGCAATATCCTTCTAATATTATAAACGCGAAAGTTTGCAAGAATGTGTGGATAGATCTCAGAAATCCTCTAAGGGATGGATGGAAGCTTGTTATAATCCAGTAACTTTGTCGCCTGAATGTATGGAGTAGGATGCGTTAAATCCGGTAGATCTGATTTTTTGCAGACTTGTTTATGATGTTGGCCTAATGATTGTCCCAAGTTTGTGACCTCGAGCAACGAACGCGACTTTGTCAAAAATCTAAAAAACCGCGAAAAAATCGTTTATTTTTCAAATTTTGGCGATTATAACCCTAAACGACTCCTACTTGACCACTTTATGGCACAGTTACTGCGGTTTTTAACCCCCGACCAAAAAAAGAGGTGTTATAAATTTGACGTCGAAGACTGTCGGTCTATTAGACAGACACACATACAGGTCTGTCTCTTTGTGTGTCTGTCTGCCTGTGTGTGTATCTGTATATGGCACCGTAGAGCTCAAACGGATGGTCCGATTTCGATGCGATTTTTTTTAATTTGAAGATAAATTTTTGTTTTAATATTTTGAGCTATTTTTGGTTAATATCGATTCAAGATGGCCGCCTCCACCAAATGGCGGAACAAATATTTCATCACACTCTACCTCAATATGGGTATCAAATGAAAGGGCTTGACTAGTAGAGTACTTGACTAGTACAAGACTTATTCTCAGAAACTATTGGGTGTACAGAGACAATTCTAGTATCATATATCATGTAGCAAATTTAGTCTACTTTATAAACGCCATAAGAAAGTTTTTACAAAAACTAGTAGTTTAGGGTTATAATCGCCAAAATTTGAAAAATAAACGATTTTTTCGCGGTTTTTTCGATTTTTGACAAAGTTGCGTTCGTCGCTCGATATCACAAACTTGGGACAATTATTAGGCCAATATCATAAACAAGTCTGCAAAAAATCAGATCTACCGGATTTAACGCATACTGGTAATGTATAAAGTTACTGGACTATTACTCTTTTACGTAAAAATTCTGAAAGGATTTGGATGACATTTGTTATGTAGATAGATAATGATCTGGAATAACACATAGGTAGGCTATTTTTATCCCGGGAAAATAACGGGACCGGGAACTACTCGGGAGAGCTAGTAATAGTACTTAGCAGTAATAGAGATAATATTATCTGGGAGCACCGACAATACTACACAAAAACAAAGAAAACAAATGAATTGTTCCCAGTAGGACTACTGGGGACTACTGGGAGGGCTAGAGGAGACCCTCTAGCCCTGTCCCCTGGGGTGACAGCTGGGAATTTTCTTCCCAGTTGTCACCGGGGTGACAATTCGTGCCGACTGTTCCCTTTAAAAACTGACTAGAGGGGACAAATGGGAAGTCTGTTTATAAGTTGTCGCCGGGAGGGGGGTGACAATTGCTACGATTCCTGCCCAAAAAAAGAAACGTGCAGTTACCTTAAATTACAGCTTTTAGATGTTTTGTGTTAAATGGAATCAAATAAAAAAAAACAACATTAGGTACGTTCCCTTACTTATATGTACACTCACTGATTATTAACCTTAATTAATACAAAAAAAAATTATAATCACTAATTAAAAAACACTGAGAATTTTGTACCTACACAGACATAAACTTAATGTCTAACTGTTTCCAAAAAATGTACAACAGACATATCCCCTCGCAGAAATTCCATCTGCATTTCATGTATGAATGCGTCCTTAAGGACATATTTCTTCTGCCTTTCTTTAAACATTTTTAATTTATTTTTTACCATCGTGTGTCGGACTATGAACAATGATGCGTTTCTTTGCTTTTTGTATGTTTTCGTGTGATATATGACCAATCGTTTATAACTTCGGATGGTGGTAGTAAAGGGAGCACAGCGCTCAATGGCACTTCCCGGATTTTTATAGGATTTGTTGATTTAAATAAATATTTGTTGGATGCTGTTTGTATCTATAAGTAAGCGTAATGTTGATTATTTAAATATATTCTATATAACTTTTTTGGTTGCGATCCGTTTGGACTGAATGTTATATTGTACTAAACCCGTAATGAACAAATCTCAAAATGACCTTTTCCCATAATGACTGAATTTCAAAATGTCTTTGATCTATAATGTCCGATAACCATAATGTCTGACGGGACATGTACAATCAGGCGCAACATCAGTAGTAATTTGTGCTGGATTATGATGTAATCTTTAGTGGATAGACCAGAAAACTATCATTATTTTATCAAAGTACCATCACCAAAAATGTCCTGCTCTTGTTCTCAACATATTGTCTGTCAAATATTGTCGTAGCATCTTCTCATTCGCCATATTTCTCATCTTAGATATCTGGGTGACGAGTACAGTGCCGTGCTAGTTAATGATTTTGACTCTTAATGTTCCAATAGATGCGTGTCACTGTGCTGTTATGTGGTTTACAATCAGGCACATGTCCTGCTGTCTCGTCAGTCTGTACCAGGGGTTCCCAAACTTATTTTGTCTGCTGCCCACTTTGAGAATTAAATAATTTTTTGACGTCCCCATTTTTTCATATGCTTAATAACCACTATAATTTTAAATTCAAATATCAATTATTGTGAGGTATATTAGTGGACGTTCAACATTCATACTTATTAATTCATAATACTATTTGTATTTGCATTAGATTTAATTATTATCATTAAATTTTCATCAGCTTTCATCCAGCTCATCATGCTTAAAATATTAAACTTAAGAATAGAAATAGTTTTTTTGCTAAAAAAATATAATATTATTTCATTTTAAGCTTTTAAAATAAAATTTTACTAACTGTACTTCAATTTGACAGTTTTATTTCTGGTATTCTAGAATAAGTACATTTTGAAATTCAGTCATTATGGGAAAAGGTCATTTTGAGACTTGTTCATTACGGTTTTAGTACAATATAACATTCAGTCCAAACGGACCGCAACCACTTTTTTGACGTTTTTATTTTATAAAAGACAACAATTCTAAAAGCTGAATTTGAAGGTAACTGCATGTTTCTTTTTCTGGGCAGGAATCGTAGCAATTGTCACCCCCCTCCCGGTGACAACTTAGAAACAGACTTCCCATTTGTCCCCTCTAGTCAGTTTTCAAAGGGAACAGTCGGCACGAATTGTCACCCCGGTGACAACTGGGAAGACAATTCCCAGCTGTCACCCCAGGGGACTACTGGGAACAATTCGAACAAACGACTCTTGATAAAAAAAAATAGTAACACACATCAATTTCAATATATTTAAATTTTATTATTCTAAGCAATATAAACATTTAGGCACAGCCCTTAACAATAATAAAAAATGATATATACTTATCTTAGTTCGTTCATCCTGATCTGGTTTAAAACGCAATCAAACATGGCGTCAAATTACCAATCACATGTTATATTGATATGGCAATACTTGAAGCACGAGTGATCTACCGCCTAAGAAAAGCATAGCTTTGATTTGCTCTCTCTTTCCTTATCGCTTTAAATGAAAGAAATAGCAATAACAAAGCCTAAGCAGATTTAAAGGGTTATTAGGTACACTTGACTAAATTTAGAATTGAATTCTGCTGAATTCAGAAGCAAGTCTAGAAGCTAGTTAGAAGCAAGCAATCCTCGCTTCTGAATTTAGTGTGCTAGTGAATCCTATTACACTTCGCTGAATCCAGTAACAACTAAATTTAGCCTACTTTAGTTGGGCGGTAGAAGGGCGGGTCGTGATTGGTCAACGGTCCGCCATTTTGTTCACATTTTAGTCCAGACAACGATGAATAAATTTCACACAACTTACTGCACATAATGAATACAACTGGCCGTTATACTCGTTTTTTTTTTTTTAGTTTTACAGGGTTATGTATCAAAATCACACGAAAATAAAGTTCTATTTTGATTAAATGATTCTATGACAATAATTCCAATGCTACCGAGACCAAACTAACATAATCAGTCCAATGTATCTTCCCACGATTGGGACTCAGGCATTCTCCCGTAAGGAAATAGTGAAGGCCATCCACGATGGTCAAACGCGGATTCATCTATCTAACATTACAAGAGAACAACTTTTTTGGTTAAAAGAGACACATTGTCGCATTGAATAGCCCATTATTTGTGGAAAATTTTACTTAAAACTTACTCTTGACCTCTATCTTGTCGTATGATAAACCATGCATGTCTGAAGATTCGGACTACGATGAAGCGCGTTTACCTAGAAGGAACACAAAGTAAGTTTATGTCGAAACATAAGGTAAGCTGTTATCGAAATATAGCAACACATATCTCTGCCTAGAAGTTCCGTGGCGTGTTGTTTGCAAAATTCTTATTTTTTTTTCTATATGCAATATATTTTATCTTAATTAAAATACAAAAGACAGGGTCACACAAAAAACATATGATTTAACCCTAAAGACACGTATTCTACTTATTGCTACGAACAACTTTTTCTATGACACCAAGAAATTTCGAAAAAAAAAACCAGTTGTCCCATACAGATAGTCAATATGATTTTTGGGAGATTTTTAATGTTGTTTTCTGGCTTTTGTCACCGAACAGTAGGTTCCGTATACTTTGTCAAAATTAACATTCTTGTTTGTAACTTTAATATTTGTATTGTATTGTATTGTAATAGCTATGTCAACTCCCACAAGTAGCGCTCGTTCACGAGTATGATACATATCTATGTCAGGTATCGCTCATATTTTAGTGAAGAAAGCCACAACACTGTTAATGTTTGATCTGTTAGTATTGATTGTTCATTGATGAAACTCACGTAGTGTTAGGCTTAGTACAGACGATTTGTGTAACCCTGTAGTTAAAATTAGTAAACCATAATAATACTGCTAATAGACGCTCGAATATTGTGCACCATAAATACGGTTCGTCACCAACCAGATCCCATTATGTGTACGGCAGTGCGATGAACATTTTTATTATTGTATTAGCTGGTTTGTTGTGGCAACTCATTGAATATTGCGAACGTACTTCGGCTCATGGACAAGCATCCAAGCCATGTATATAATAAATTAAAAAAAAAAAAAAATTAAAAAAATTGCGAACGTACTCGATTCGATCATCTCACTCAGTAATCATTCAGTCGTCGCGCGTATCGTGTTGTCATCACAGAGATTACTAAATTAAAATCCCCAACTTTAAAAATGTTAAGACCGAGAAAGAGACAAAGTTATGTTAGGGAAAATGATATAGCAACGATGATTGCTAAAATAAGTAAGGCATAAAACATTAAGTAATTTTGTCGAGATTTGATGAGAGATAGGCGGCAAAACGTGTTGACGTGCTGAGAGCACGAACACGACTGAACAATTAACAGTAAATTAACAGTTTTAATTAATTAATGGTGTGTAGCGAAGCGCCACACCGACCGGTACGAGGTGCGATGCGCACCATATTCGAGCGTCTATCAATGCTTTAACAAATCGTTAGTAAACTGAGTACAGAATATATATTTTATTTACAATACAACTAGCTACATTCAGTCTGCCGCGATATTCTACGGTTCTAAAACCCGCTACACGTGTAGAGAACCACAGACTATTCTATGCCGATACACTACATGTGTAGACGCTTTAGATTTTAGCTGTAGATTAAGCTATATGGGCTTGTAAGGATGCTTCAAGTAACATAAACAGTCTCCGTGGCCGAAATCAACTCTGAATACATATCGTCATTTAATATTTCTTTTCATTGTAAACAAATTACTAATAATTTTTAAACCAATTTATTTCTCACAGGATCATATAGTAGGTATACATCCATTCTCGATGCTTAAAACGCCCATACAGCTTAACCTTTAGCTGTCGCTCTTCAAAAACTTCCAAATACAACAAGGCCTTTGTTTTCCCTCAAAATCGAATCAGTTATTCCAATATCACCAAAATTGCCTCAAAGCTGCATTGTATGACTTACATTCAATAAATCGCCTATCGGATTTGTCGCGTACTATTAACAGTCTCGAATATGGTTTGCGCGACTCGAACTTTCGAAATGAGGTGAACACTTTGGATATCGGATAGTAAACAAATACAAAAAAAAATACAATTTATTTATTTTGCAGTATAAAAAGTTAACAACATTTGGTATCAACCCATAACCTCCGCTATTCGTAACTGTTCAAGTCGAAATGGTATAATTATTTGTTTATAACAACACTTTGCTTTAATTAATTAACGGATTAATCAAGTATGGTGCATGCCAAACGGGATATTTACTCCTCAAAAAAGGCCGCCGAATGCGGTCGAAACTTCGAACTTCAAAAGCCGGTCTGAACCGTGAATAAATCGTTAAATTAAAATTGGGTTACAACTGCGTTAGTTTTCAAAGTAACACTGCGGAATTGGTTCGATGATAACACTAAAAAACAAACATAATAATTAGGGATCCACCGCCTATCTAAAATGATCGCCTTGATATTGATATCTCTATAATTACGCTTGAAACTGAAAGAGATAGCAATAACGAAACCATAACTGTTTTAGTAAGGCGGTCTAGGCCCGAACACCAAACAAACACGAAAAACTGGCCGCCAGTGAATATTATACCCTATTACACAAACATAAAGTCCAAATCGCAACATAGACGCTTGGTTTCCTAACAAATCGGAGTCAAGTCAAATATTCAAGTTTACGAATAAGATAAACTTAAAATTGACAAACACAAAGAATTAATCACTTTAATACATAACAATAGAAATAGTGTAAGAAAAAACATTAAGCATATTAAAATTAAATGGGTTTTATATGAACTGTGTGGATCCGTCACTGTAAAATTGTAAACATAAATACAAATAAATACAAATACAAAAATCTTTATTGCTGTTTGTAGGTAAGATAAGATAATACAAAACATTTTAAAAGTTGCCCCATACAAAACATAATTTTATAATCTAACGTCATTAGATTACAGACCAACCTAATCTATAACATCACGCGTAAGATTATAATATCACGCGTTTTACTATGACATATCCATAAATCTGCTTTGAGCTTGTAAAACATATATAACGTAGGTACAAATATGTAGCAAGAAAGCATTCGTCACATGCCACTAGCATGCATTACATACGTACTTGTGCCATTTGATTTTAATCATTGTATACAAACAACTTCATGATAGGTCTATGAAAATCGCAATTCTATATTAGTAGATGAACAATGTTTACACACGACTGCTTGGTGGTAG
This sequence comes from Ectropis crepuscularia, assembly GCA_963693475.1. Taxonomy (NCBI): domain Eukaryota; kingdom Metazoa; phylum Arthropoda; class Insecta; order Lepidoptera; family Geometridae; genus Ectropis; species Ectropis crepuscularia. The sequence goes on from OY856355.1 coordinate 2,250,280, forward strand.
AATAACTGGCAAAGGTGTGGTACTTCCTGAGGCAGACTGCAAAGAGTCATACACGAGAGTATTTTCCAGGAATTCATGTTATTTTGCTGCCCTTAGAATATGTAAAATAACACTCCGGCCCTTGGAACGCCTAATAAAAACTGTTTTTATTTTGCTATTATTTTCTCTATAATTTCAAGCTAAAATAACGAGAGAGCAATTGAAGCGAAAAAAAAATTAAGTAAAGAATTTCACTGTACGATCATTTAAAGTGAAATTTTCATTCTAACACTTTAAAAACGTATACTATTTCTTACCTATGGTTTTTACTAATTAAATTGTACATTTATGAATAAAGAAAGACCTTTGACTTTAAAGCCAAAACTTTTTTAGTTCGGCGGTAGACTACCAGAATTGCAACTCCATGAAAGACATAATATTATGCGGTTAGTTTGTGTAGACTACTTTCTGTTTGATAAATAATTAGTATCTTAGTTAAATATATTGCTATTCGTATCAGATAAACTGTAACAGTGAAACATCAATATTAAAATGTGTTTTTACATTTCGTACATAAATATAAAAAAAAACTAAATTTAGTTTACATGAATGGAGCATCATACCTTAAGAAAAACAAGTGTAAGGCATATTTCACACGCAACTAATATTAACTAAAATCAATGTAGGAAGAATAATACAATACTATCTTTCAAAAGACTTGAAAAAAGACGACACATCAAATAGTGCCTTAGTAGAACCTAAGGTAGGTGTATGTTTTACTGAAACTTGAAAATATAACATTATGTGAAATAGTTTAAAAAGAAAGTCGACTGTCAGATTAATAAAGAATAAAGGAAGGTCAAGGGGAAAGATGAGACATTTGACATTTTACTTGTTTGCTTCATTTACACAGTAGAATAACGTTTGCAGGGACATCTAGTAATTTGTAATTAATTTAAATACGAAATAAGCAACATAATTAACTAAAATTCTAACTTCAAAGCAAGTATGTATTCTGTCACATATAACAATAAAATAGGAATATTGCGCTAACTATTACATATAATAAACTGTAATACATAAAATACTGTTAAATAAGATACCTATATCTTACAACTACGTGGGGTGGTAACAAAATAGCCTTGCCCTTAATTAATCATTTCTTTTCAACAATTGCTCTTGGCTTTCAATAAATATTTTTATGTCTAACAAAATAGTATGAAGCCTTGAATATACAGGATATTTTAACCGACTTCAAATAATATGAGGAGGTTCTCAATATGACCGTTTTTTTATGTCTGTTACCTCAGAACTTTTGACACGAGTGAACTGATTTTTGATGGAACTTTTTTATTTAAAAGCTGGTGTTTTCCGTGCAGTCCCAATATGATTTTTATCGAAATTGGTTTGGCGGTTTTCGAAAATACAAAAATACAAAAGTTGTATACACTCGGTGTAAAGCAACGGATGCGGTAGGCGGCCTTATGGCTTCCATTTGGTTATATCACCGTAATTTTGCCATTGCCTAGCCATACTCTTCTGACGTTTACAAGATAGACCTTTGACATTAAAAACTGTGACTTTTTTAGCTGTCAATGTCAAAAACGCATTTTAAACCACGCATACATTTAAAAGGGTATGATTGGATTTGACTTTACATAATTTGTAATCCAATGATTTACAATTTCCAATCAGTACACAATTTTATACAGCATGCAAAAATATTGCTGTCTTTCTTACACCAATGGTATTAAAACGAGACAGCGACTTAATATTAGAAAATAAAATTGAGTTTACTATTGTATAGACAAAGTAAGTATTTTCTTATGATTACAAAAACAATAAACACTTTTCAAATTAACCTTTGAATGAATAATAAGTATTAATGTTTCAAACAAAAACTTGACTTAACATTTGTTATTTCGTAGTAAAAAAATATGTTGAAGAGTCCGCGCCAACTTAAAACCATTTGACGAAATAGTTGAACTAGATTGCTGCTATACAATGACTGTAATTTATCAGTGTAGCTTACGACAGTAGCTCCAATTTGGATGATGACCGGGTGTAAAATATACCAATCTAATTAATTCGCCAGGTAAATTATAGAAAAATATAGGGATGTTATAATTTTTTTTTTAAATAGACACGATTTCCAAAATGGCGGTTGTGACGTCACGTCTACATAAAAAAATACAATGACGTGACGTCACTCGAAACTTCTAAGTACTGTATCTTCGTCATTTTTTGTCTGTGAGACAAAAGAAAAAATATGTGTGCAATATTTTTTAATAATTTAACTGACGTACTAATTAGTTTTTTTTTTATCATTTTTCAATATCATGATACAAAGTGCAGCACGGAGTCTCCAACGCGACATTACCGGTATAATGCACTGGCACCAACCCTGTATTTCGTATAGATCTGGCTCAATGTATTTGGAATCACTCTATATACACGTGTAAATGTTCGCCGATTCGATCACCACATGACTAGGCCGCTGTGCGAGGCGTTCAGGGCACGTTCACGACCGTAGCATTACACTGGAAACAGAAAATATAAAATTAGCAATTGATATTAGCTAAACACCTATTCGCTAATTATTGTCTAATTATCTTATACTTTTAAACAAGCAATTCCACCATAAAAGTGTCAACACCGTCCGTGAATGATAAGAAATCTGTGGGTAAACTCGGGACCATGCTCATGGCCACGCCCTACAGTTTCACCCGCGTAGTTTCCAAATTAAGCTATCCAATTTTGAGTTATAAGTTTTCAGCAGTTCTTATTTCACTTTTTTTTCATTTAGTTTAGCTGTTTATGCAGAGGCCTAGTTCTACTACGAGGGTCAAACTGAAAGTTCTTAGAAAATCAAAAACTGATTACATTATGATGTCGCCAAATAGTCGATCGTTCGCTTGGCGGTGTGCGATGAGGCGTTGTCGTGGTGAAGGAGGATCCTACTGCGAGGTCGTTTCTCTCGAACTTTTTCCAAGACAAGTGGCAAACAATTGGTAGTGTACCATTCTGCAGAAACTGTCTTTTGATCCTCTAACACAATTGTTGCGAAATGACCTATCCTTCCAAAGAACGAGGCCACCATTTTTTTCCCCGCACTTCGATCTCTCTTCACTTTAGTTGGCAACTCCTCGAAAGGAAACACCCACTGAGCAGATTGTCTTTTGGTTTCAGGATCATAACAGTAAATCCAGCTTTCGTCACCTGTTAGTATGTCGAACACAGCATTTGAGTCACCTCCGTTAAATCTTTCAATCATTTTACGGCACCAATCCACACGATGGAGTTTTTGAGCCTCAGTCAAATTATGAGGTATCCACCGGGCGCAAAGCTTCCTGACCGCTAAATGTTCGTGTAGGATTTTGTGCACTTGACTCATACCGATGCCTAAGCTTGTCCGAATCTGCTGATAGGTCACTCTTTTGTCAGTCTCTATCATACGCCGCACAACACAGATGTTATCTTCAGTCGTCGCCGTAGAAGGCCGTCCCTCACGTAAATCATCAGTGAGATTAGTGCGACCACGTTTAAACTCATTAAACCAGTTGTAAACAGTCGCACGAGATGGGGCTTCATCGTGAAAGGCCAATCGTAGTCTATCATAACTTTCTTGTTGACTTAAATGACATCGAAAGTCATAAAAAATCATTGCACGAAAATTTTCTCGTGTTAAAGTCATGTTGACGTGACACAGACAATTTTCAATTTGCCGCCAAATCGTAAAACAAATGACAAATGAATGAAGTATATACTCAGTAATATTGGCAAAGAGTTCTATTTTCAAATTATAGAATTATTTTTTTATTATATTGTTTATAAGTCGCCAGTTCTAAGAACTTTCAGTTTGACCCTCGTAGTAGTTATCTATTAGAGGTCCTACTAGTAGTTTTCTTTGTATAGTTAATTGTTATGTAGAAGTACGTACGCGAGTCGGCCGGGCCGGCGCGTTAGGAGTGAGGTACGTACGCGAGTCGGCCGGGGCGGCGCGCTAGGAGTGAGGTACGTACGCGAGTCGGCCGGGGCGGCGCGCTAGGAGTGAGGTACGTACGCGAGTCGGCCGGGGCGGCGCGCTAGGAGTGAGGTACGTACGCGAGTCGGCCGGGGCGGGGCGCTAGGAGTGAGGTACGTACGCGAGTCGGCCGGGGCGGGGCGCTAGGAGTGAGGTACGTACGCGAGTCGGCCGGGGCGGCGCGCTAGGAGTGAGGTACGTACGCGAGTCGGCCGGGGCGGCGCGCTAGGAGTGAGGTACGTACGCGAGTCGGCCGGGGCGGCGCGCTAGGAGTGAGGTACGTACGCGAGTCGGCCGGGGCGGCGCGCTAGGAGTGAGGTACGTACGCGAGTCGGCCGGGGCGGCGCGCTAGGAGTGAGGTACGTACGCGAGTCGGCCGGGGCGGCGCGCTAGGACACCCGGAAGGGCACCACCAGCTCCTCGTGGTGCTCCACTCGCAGCTCGGAGATGGCGGCCGCCGCGCGCTTGATGGACCACGTCAACTGAAACAATATTCAACAAATAGAGTAAATTGGTTGATATTTCACAACACCATCTAGCTACAAACTAAGGAAAGCTTGTAGTGCAGAAGCCAGATAGCCCATACAATAGTTATATAGTTGTAAATACATACTTATTATACATAGAATGGCGTTTACTTTGACATAGCTGGGTGAACTCACAACATCCCTACCCTATATCCTGCCGTCTAATAGCATGTACTTAAGAATACAGTGAAGGAGGGATATCCATAGATAGATGGACTCACAAAGTTCCTATGCTCTTAGCGACTAATGGCGTTTACCTAAAAATACAGTGAAGGAGGGATTTAGCTGGGTGGACTCACAACGCTCAATTAGTTGGCAGGTACGTTGGTACCTTGTTGGTGAGGTTGTACTCACAGAATATCTATGCTCCTACGGTAGCCCACTGCCATTCCCAACGTTGCACTGAAATGACTATCATAGAAGATTCAAAGATATCATTTAGTTGTAGGTACTCACAAAGTCTCTATGCTCCTATGGCAGCACACTGCTACTCCCAACGTTCGATTGAAATGACCGTCACACAAGATTCAGATATATCATTTAGCTGTACTCCCAAACTGTCTATGCTCCTGCGGTAGCGCACTGCCATTCTCAACTTTGCATTGAAATGACTATCACACAAGATTCAGAGACATCATTTAGCTGTACTCACAAACTCCCTATTTTCCTGGGGCAAGGCAAAGACATTCTTAACGTTGCATTGAATTGACTACCTTAGAAGGTTAAAACTTAATATTTATCTGTACTCGCAAACTCCCTATTCTCTGCGGCAGCGGCGGCGCGCTCGGTATGATGGCACCATCGCCGGCGGACACGTCGCGCAACAAACGCGCACGCGCTCGCTGTACACAGCCGCTTCGAGCGCGTACGGGTACGAACCCAGTGCGCCCACGTTGATCACGTATTAGTTGTACCAGTGCACCCTCACTCGCTCAAGGTCGCGCGGTGTTAGCCTACCGCTAGACCGTTCCTTCCAGGAAACAAGTGACAGTCGGTTATCGGACGCACGGCTGAGCGCTCGCGCAAAACGTTTCCCGCGCACATTGTTATTAGATATGTCGTAAACCCTCCGCGCTAGACAGGGACAGAGTTACGCGTTAGAAGAGAAAGTTGAAAATCGCGACAGATATTGAGCTCTAATGCGAGCTGAATTGAACTCTGTTGTGTCCCAGCAAGAGTCGCTATTTATATAATTGTTTTTGGTAAGTGAGGCCTCTGTACTAATATTTATTCTGTGGTTGTACTCACAAACTCTCTATTCTCCTGTGGCAGCGACTGCCATTCCAACGTTGCGTTGCATTGAAATGACACAAAAGATTTAGAGTTATCAGTCAGCTGTACTCACAAACTCCCTATGTTCGTGCGGCAGCGGCGGCGCGCTCAGTATGGCGGCGCAGTCCCCGGCGCCCACGTCTCGCAGCAGACGCGCGCGCGCGCGCGGCGCGGCCGGCGCGCCCGCCACGCGCGCCGTGTACGCGCGCACGCGCTCGCTGTAGACGGCCGCCTCGAGCGCGTACGGCCCGAGCGCGCCCACATCGATCACGTTACTGGAAACATAGAATGGTCTTTGGATTGTGGAAAAATGGCTATGTAGTTAATTTATACGCTGTAGAAGTAGGAGCGAGAGGTATACCACCAAAATCTCTCTATAACCTGCTTAAAGACCTTGGCTTGTCCAGAAGTGCAGTAAGTTCTATAGTAGAACGAGTATCTAAAGCTGCACTAGTAGGATCATATCGGATTTGGCTGGGCAGGGAGAGAAATACGAGTAGTGAAGGTGAGTGTTGACGTACGTCACCAAAAGGGCCCTTTTTAAACCTACGCCCGAGTCACAAGTCTTGGGGTCTATTCGAGATTTCTCTCTCTGCCACACGATGGACCCGGCACCCGCACGGTGAATCCATGGAATGCTAAGAAGTACGTCTCTAAGTCAATCACGACGTAAAACGTCGCGACGTTTATCAACACACTTGTGAAGAAAATAATAATGATCAAAAAACATTTTTATAATTAGATATTTTTTTCTCAAACCTTTTTTTAAGAACAAAGCAACTCAACTAATGAAAAAAAAAATTGTATGCCAATTTTTTTAATCAAGTTAATCCGGGGCGGGTCACTAGTATACTTATAATAACAATTAATAACGAGTAACGATTAACGAGTAATATTATGCACATTGAAGATATCTTTTTTTTTTCGAGGGTGCTCTTTAATCCAAACCTACTTTTTTGTTTCATGTCTATCTATCTGTCTGTTTGGGGAACACGTCTCACGCCGAATATACTGATTCAATTCAGATTAAACTTGGCATGACTTGAGTTTGTACTCAAATGATCGTAACTGGATACTTTTGATCCCCAAATGCCGAACGGGTTTTTTGTGAGAGAGGTTTAAGTTCAAAAGTGTGTATTGGTTGTAGCTCGTAGCTCATTATTGCGTAGTTGAAACGGTGTCACTTTTTCGTGCTAGGAGTAGCACTAAAGCAAAATAGATATCAGATTTGATAGTGGTAGGAAGGACTCTTTGCAGAGTTCACCTGGGCCTCTACCGCCTAACGAAAAACGCTTTGACGCTTTGACGTTGCTGTCTCTTTTCTTCTCACTTGAAATGAAAGAGACGGCAATGCCAAAGCTTCATAGCATCAAAGCGTCAAAGCGTTTTTCGTTAGGCAGTAGACCCCCTGGAAATCACACACCACTAACCACTACGAATTATTCTACCGCCCACACCACACACAAATTTTTCGTGGGCTGTGAATTGAGTCACATAAACTCACATTCGTAAATGAAACAAATCTTCGTGTGAACTCGGGATCATGGATAGATGGCCAAGGTTAGAAGACTTATTTAGACGACGCACATAGGAGTATTTACATGATCTAGCCGGCCAAAATTACATTTCTCAGAATTACGCTCAGGTAAAAAAAAATGCATTCCTAGAAGAGCCAGGTAGTTGGGCGACCCAACCCTATTGTTGTTTTTTTTACCCACCCCAAATTTAACAAGATATAGTCAGTTGAAATTGAGACATTGCTCGAAGCGGTTGTTTATTTTCAATATTCGTGCTTTAAAACTCAATTTTAACTATTTTTTATTTTATGTTGTGTTGTGAATAATCCAAAATTGGCTATGGATTCTGAAACTGCTAGTAAGTGACTTATTTTACATATTTAAAATATTTAATTTTGTGACGGGATTATATTATTTTTCGTCATTTGAAAAAATACCTGTTTAATTCCCTAATATTTTCAAGAAAATTTAGTTTTACGAGGCTTTTTGTTTTAGTGCCCGGCATTACCCGGCTATAATTTTTATATATTCGTAATATATAGACTTTCTACTTTTAAAAAAAGAAAAAATTGGTTCCTACTAATTCCTACTCCGTCATCTGGAGCGATTTTAGATATCGTACTTAAAAATGTAAAAAAAAATATGAAATTTTGATTTAATTTAGTTTTTATTATTTCAGGACCATCTGGAAGTACTTTAATGACTCGCAAGGAGATATTTGGTCTAATGAGATCACAAAATGATCTCAATTTTAACGACCAATTAGAATATGTTGAAAATTATTTGATTTCACATAAGTCGTAATTTTGCACGCATGAAATCAGAAATGAAGCATCGATGGGTAGCAGCAAAATATAAAAGTGATCTATTTGAAAATTATACACTTGTATTTAAGGTTTTATGAGATACTGAACCATTTCTAATTGATTAAGAGCGATAAATAATTTTGGCCAGCTAGATGTCTCAAATACCCCTCTGTGCGACGATGCTTTGAAGATTTATTCCAGACAAGCAGCGTATATAATACACTATCACATTCTGAATTATAAGTTTTCACTTCTATGACTGCCAATTTTTTTCTTGAATCACTCTATGTAGTAAAGAAGTCGTATCAAAACATGTTTGGTAGTTAAAGATCTAAGCATACACAGGGACAGACAGACAGCATCAGGAAGTGACTTTGATTTACACTGTGTAGTTATATGTAAATGATAAACAGAGTGTATGTACTGACGTGAAACCACACCCCGGACACTCGGCCTAAAATCTATACAGACGGTGCAGTTGACATACCTACACTCACACATCTCGCATATGTCGTTCGAACGCATTTACGCATGTGTGCGTGTCATCTATGTCGTGTCGCTGAGTGCTTCTCGCGTTCTTGCGGGGTAGGAAGCTTGAAACTGGCGGGGGGTGGGGAGTGTCCGTTCTATCTGTATTATCTATTCTATGGTGAAACGTTGAAACTACAAAATGGAAAGGCCCCATAGGAAAGAGAAAAGTTGGCAGATCAAAAATGAGATGGGAAGATGATATCAAATAAATAGCGGGGAAAAAGTGGATTGAAATTGCAAAAGATAAGAAAAGGTGGAAAGAGTTGGAGGAGGCCTTTACCCGAAAAGGGACTATACAATAAAAAAATATAATTTAAAAAATTCAAAAACCCGACTGCGTAAAAAGTGAACCAAACTACGTACTTGCATACTAAAAAAACTGAAAAGAATAAAACAAGCATTTAGATTTCTGGTGGTCTAGAATTCTATAATATGTTATTGTATTAATACTATTGAAATATATACCTACAATATTTTGTAATAAAAGAACATTACAACTGAAGAGTCGGGATCCATTATTATTCGACATACAATCTAATTGTTCAATAGATTCGATATTATTATTGGACATACAATGTAATTGTTCAATGGATCCCGACTGTTCAGTTGTAATGTTCTTTTATTACAAAATATTGTAGGTATATATTTCAATAGTATTAATACAATAACATATTATAGAATTCTAGACCACCAGAAATCTAAATGCTTGTTTTATTCTTTTCAGTTTTTTTAGTATGCAAGTACGTAGTTTGGTTCACTTTTTACGCAGTCGGGTTTTTGAATTTTTTAAATTATATTTTTTTATTTTATACTTTTTAGTTATGAACAATGTTGTACTGCATGTAATTCATATTTATAGTTTTGTGTTAGTATAGGTTTTCGATTGACGTTGAGTACCTACTAAATCGTTTGAAGTTGGAGATGGGCGACCGAGGCCGAGCAATCCGAGAGCGGTTCCGTGTTCCCACTATCAGCGGCAGAGTTGAAACCCCATGGAGGTTTATTAGTAGATAGGGGCACCATATCCATACATGATATAGAGTGCAACATAACCCGGCTGTCTCCCAGGCGGGGCAGTAGGGTATGCGTAAATACATTTCCTGCACGTACGAAAAAAAGGTAGTCCAATATACCTACTAGTATAGATTGTAGAACCCCATCTGGATGAACCCCAGATGGGCCCCATCCCAAACTTCACGGCGAACGCAATCATGTCAACGTTGGGAAGAGTGAGCTCACTCTTTCCGTTCTAGTCGTTTGCAGGACGCGGTGGACGCCGGACGTTTTTACCTATCATTATTCGGTGTCAACAACCAAAATAAGTAGAACCACAGCAAATCTCGCCGCTAGCGATTATAGAGGTCAAGTAGATTGGTTGTTTGTAAACCACTTACGATACATACAGAGACGCAGTTTATTACCAATTTCAAGGTGCTCAGGGCACATCTATTGATTTATATCGATGCCTACTAGATACATTAGTATATAATGTCCATCCACATTCACACGTACACTTAGTTATACGAAGTTTTCTGCTACCTAAAAACCTATAAATGTGAGAATGGTTGTTACTCAACTTTAAATCGATATACATCCTAAACGATCAGTCAAATCGAAAAATATTGAGAGCAAGCTAAACATTATTTTTAAATACCTATTCAACGATACCCCTCGTGACATATTTTGGTGATTTTCATTTTTTTTATTTGGACAATATGGCGTCCTGAATCCGCCATATTGGACTTACACTAATGACATGTCTTTAGTGTCACTCGCCAGATTAAGGGGAATCGATTGACGTGTGAATCATCAAAATCGGCCCAGGCGTTTGGTCTGTATAGTGCCTCAAAGGAACATACAAACATACATACATAGACTGTTAAACACATTACCACTCCTTTGCGTCGCGCAGTCGGGTAAAAAAAGAAGAAACTAATACAACTAACTTTTAAATAAGGATAGATACTAATAAAACTAACAAATAAGTTTATAAGATATGAAAGAAGATGTATAGGTTTTAAGGCTTAAATAAATAAATAAATGTACTGACGTGGCGGTCTCGGACAGTATCCTGCTAAGCGCGCTCTGTTCGTCGGGCTTCCTCGGCGGCGCGGCGGCCGGCGCCGGCGCGGGCGCCTCTCGTGTCTCCTCCACGACTTGGAGTAACCGCGTCCGCTCATTCACTGTGCTCTCCTGGAACACAACGACCATCGTTTAGTAACAGAAACTCGGTAAACTTAGTCGAGCCTTCTCGTCACCTATCCCACAAAGTCTCAAAACAAAAGTATGCTACTGGTAAACTTCGTCGAGTCTTCTCGTGTCACCCATCCCACAAAGTCTCAAAACAAAAGTATGCTACTGGTAAACTTCGTCAAGTCTTTTCGTCACCCATCCTACAAAGTCTCAAAACAAAAGTATGTTACTGATAAACTTCGTCGAGTCTTCTCGTGTCACCCATCCCACAAAGTCTCAAAACAAAAATATGCTACTGATAAACTTCGTCGAGTCTTCTCGTGTCACCCATCCCACAAAGTCTCAAAACAAAAGTATGTTACTGATAAACTTCGTCGAGTCTTCTCGTGTCACCCATCCCACAAAGTCTCAAAACAAAAGTATGCTACTGATAAACTTCGTCGAGTCTTCTCGTGTCACCCATCCCACAAAGTCTCAAAACAAAAGTATGCTACTGATAAACTTCGTCGAGTCTTCTCGTGTCACCCATCCCACAAATTCTCAAAACAAAAGTATGCAACTGGTAAACTTCGTCGAGTCTTCTCGTGTCACCCATCCCACAAAGTCTCAAAACAAAAGTATGCTACTGATAAACTTCGTCGAGTCTTCTCGTGTCACCCATCCCACAAATTCTCAAAACAAAAGTATGCAACTGGTAAACTTCGTCGAGTCTTCTCGTCACCCATCCCACTAAGTCTCAAAACATAAGTATACAACCCGCGCGTCCTACTTGTTATGACATACGGTGCTGAAACTTGGACACTGACAGTCAAAATGGTCCGAAAGCTCAAATTCTTATTAAGTGAAATCTTATTAATACACCCTATTAATCTATAAATCTTATTATTAGGGTGAAATCTTATGAGATGCGTATTCCTACACTAATATTATAAATGTTTGTTGCTCAATAACATCCTAACGTATGAACGGATCGAAATATGGAACACAGGTTGATTAAACATAGTCTGGAAGAACACATAGGCTACTAAATATTTGCATGCCGTAAGGTTGATTATGGAGTTCTCAATGTGAAGATCTTAATGTAATTACACATTTTCGCATATAAAGATTTTTTTTATCACAGTGTAATAACAGTAACGGGAACTACGTGGGCAACACCACAGGGCGCTGCTAGTAACAATGTGCTATTTAAAACTTTTTCCACTTCTAACTTACATTATAATTATTTTTTTAAAACAGTACAATATTTACATTTTACCTGCATCTTCAATAGCGTAAAGTAACAATGTGGTTTATGATAAAAAGCCCTTACCTACAAGAAGCTTATACACTCTTCCATTGACAACACTAAAATTGTATTCATCACGAAAACCCCACTCTAGCAAAGCTCTCCACAGCTTAAATATTCTTATTACAGAAGTGAAGCAAACCTCTGTCAGTGCATCCTCACTCGCTCAAGGTCGCGCGGTTTTAGCCTACCGCTAGACCATTCCTTCCAGGAAACAAGTGACAGTCGGTTATCGGACGCACGGCTGAGCGCTCGCGCAAAACGTTTCCCGCGCATTTTGTTACCAGATATGTCGTAAACCCTCCGCGCTAGACAGGGACAGAGTTACGCGTTAGAAGAGAGAGTTGAAAATCACAACAGATATTGAGTGCTAATACGAACAGATATTGAGTGCTGAATTGAACTTTGTTGTGTCCCAGCAAGAGTCGCTATTTATATAATTGTTTTGGTAAGTGAGGCTTCTGTACTAATATTTATTCTGTGCCTATGTAGTTAAAGTCTTTGAAGTGAGCCATGAAACCACATCACTTTTTCGAGCTACATGCAATATGAAGAGAAAAGGGCAAAGTAACAGTCAAAAAAGGCAAAATCAGACTTTTATACTCAGAACTTAAATAAATCTTGCATCATATAATATATAATACATGCATGTGTTGTTGTTACATATTTGTGGTCATTACATATGGCCCAGTAAGGCCATGGCAAAGGTAGCAATGGAATGTTCCATTTCTAAGGCATCAAAATGACAAAATATATAAGTGCATTCCAATAAGCTGTGTAGAAAACCAAAACAAACCAAAACAAAGGTGATACCATAACATAAACATCGTTTAATCTTAGTATTTTTATGAAATAGCCTTAAAATATTTTTCACAAATAGAATTCGACTTTATTGCGATCTTAAATACCATATACTTAGATTTGTATTGATCAAATAATTCTATACTATCTTATTTTAAAAGTTATATAAAGTAATGGTAGGATGATAGAAATATGATTTTAAGTACTAGCAATTTGATCTGTGTTTCTCAAACTCTCAATGTTGCATTCAAGACATTTACCTATACTTCTTTTCATCAAATTATTCTTATTAAGTACGCGCCTATTTTTCTAATATACCCATATTGCCCATCATGCCCATATTGTGAAAATGCCCATTTCCATTATATTCCAGTATGGATTAATTTTACTCTATTTATTTTTGTCATTAATTTAGAATTTTTAATTATAATGTAATTTGATTTTAATATAATGTATTATTTGATTTTTATTGTAATGGGATTTTAAATTGACGTCTACTTTTTTTTAAATTATTGACTTGTATTGGTAATATTTGAATACCTTGAATATGACATGCAACTACTCGTTATCAATAAAAGAGTAAGAGTATGACTAAAGAACTCCGAGAAAAAGGTTTCTTGTGTCGTAACGAGTTGAGAGAAAATCGCAAACCTCTAAATACGTGTTCCACATTACGCTGTTTACTATCAAAAGCATGTATAGTTTTCACTCTAAAATGACATACATTTTGTGTTATTTTGATCGAAACTTTTGTATGTGTTTATAGAATATTACGTCATAGTGTAATGATCAGTTTTGGGTAGTACGAGGACAATTCGAACGAGATATTTTTTTATAAATAAATACTGGTGGACAATTTACACACAATACCATCTGACCCCAAACTAAGCAAAGCTTGTGTGATGGCGGCCAGATAGCTGATATAATACTTATTTAGTTTGAAATAAATTTTTATTATACATAGAAACACCCAGACACAGTGCAAACATTTGAATTCATCACACAAATATTTGCACTGGGTGGGAATCTAACCCACGACCCTCGGCTTCGCAGGTAGAGCTACTACCAACTAAGCCACGAGGCCAGTCTTATTTAATTATTGTTAAAAATAAAAGGAACGTTTTCACATAAGGAAACATCTAAATTACTTTTCTTCTAGTGTTACATTCTTCTCCGAACTCAAATGCTTTGCCTTTCCTTTTTTTACGTGGGGGAAATAAATGTATGTATGCCCGCCATATTCTCATTATGAAATGAGAGGAAATCTCCATCTACCCTCATTTGGGCTTCAAAAATTGCACGGTGACTAACACTACACACAAGACTAACCATATCACCAGGTTTCTCCAAACTAAGTGCGCTATGCACACATTTATTTATTAGAGGATTTCGCGACGCCGATAACCGTAAACTGGTTAGTTTTCGGTTATTGACATCGTGGTCATCGCGTCGTAGTTGAAATATATACCTATGTTTTTTATTTTCCAATGCTTCCCGAACCATTCTTGCGTAGTAATGACATTCGGTAGATAGAACCTTCGGGTCGTGGATCTCGATCCAATGACCAGTTTTAGCATCAATCAAATGTTCAGCAATTGCAGATTCTTGTGCCTGACGATTTTTTACAGCGGCAATGTGTTGATTGTTCCAAGTCCCAGCAGCAGTGGGAACATTTATTTGGGTGTTTATGATATGCATACATATATATTTAGCCTTTTTATGCGGCGAAAATTTAAAAGGGCAAGCAATGAAAGGTACTACAAACTATCTTGTAAAACAATGGTTGAGAAATGCTGGTCTGTCATATTTTGAGTGACATCGATTTGTTTACCTTTTATTCACAGAGATTTGGAATGAGGTATAGGTATCTTTTTACACTTTCTGTGATATTGCAGTGGCAAGTAATCTGATCTCCTAGCAAGGTGTTGGAAGTATGAATATATTGTACCTAGTGATATTATTTACAGCCATGTTAGATGCCAATCCTGGAATTTGCATGACTGATACAAATATTCAGGGGCAACGTTGTCAAAAAAAAATGACATTAGGAAGCACACTAACACCCAGACATTCGCAGGCACTTGATAATGCGTATGGATGAATGCATGGGTAGTTTGAGTGTCAAGCAGTCGCAGTCATGTGCGCAGAATACAGCCAAAACTTAATAGGATTAGACTGACTACAGGACATGTGAGTTACCTATGCATTCATTTAATATGTGTAGTAGCCATGTTAGTTTTCAAACTTAAAATGCACGTAAATGTAAATCATAGGCCCTTACATTTGTGTTGAAAAATAACATGAGTTAAGATGCCTGATTCATAATACAAGACGTAAACAATGGATTTACATGCATAAATAAATGCTATAAACAGAAATGTGAACTACATTGTGGGCGGATATATTATTTATCATCATGTTTTAATAACAAAACAAAACGATATGAACCCAGGAACTAGTAATAATAACACCAATGACTCTAGTGACGATTAAAATACCTATGAAATAAGTGATAATGACTCCCAAACACAGATAACAATAAACAGCTTCCCAATGTGTCCTATGAAACAGATTTCATAGTAGGAAGTAGCAAATAGAAAAATATTAATCACACGTACGGTTTTTTCACACATTTTCTTTGTTGTACATGCATTGCAACGGAGAAATTCCGTGCAAGTAAATTAAAAACGTCATAATTAGCAAAAACAATGCAATAGTATACCAGTGGATCAGTTTCCTTGTGGCATAAACTGTAGCAGCAACCCATGACTGCGGTCTTGAGTGAGTCGAAGCATGAATGCAGCGACGTATCTTCCTCGTCAGACTGCATATGTTTGTATTATTATCTCCTAATGACGATAAAAATAGAAAATTCCGTGTTGCACGGCAGAGAAACGAACAAAATCAGATTCACAAAATGACATAAAACAAAAACGAGTGACAGCCTGACAGCTAATAAATGTCAATTACATCAAAGTCGTGACGCGAGCATGTATCACTGTCAACCTTTTTTTTTCAGAGTCTTGGAATCTCTTCTTGCGAGAGAAGACCCCGAGTCCCAGCTGTGGGAACGTTTAGTGGGCTGTTGATGAATCTTGGACTCATTTATACTACACAAAAAAAGAAATGATTTTCATAACTTGTAGATTGATACTTCGTTCCATAAAAAAAAATGATTTTTATTACCAAGCTTCTAGTGCACAGAACATTCCAGTGTCATAATAATGAAGATTTGCCCATTGCCCAGTAAAGTTCAAAAAACACGTATGCCTCAGTCAAACATGTCCTACAGTCAAATAAGTCAACGTCAATCTCACAGTGTTGCCGTTTTAGTGTTTTCCAAACTATTCCTAGCACTTTCCAAGGGGTAATTTAGAATTTTTATTTGTTTATCACAACAAGACACTAAAAGTACATAGGCTTCTAGTAAAATAAATCCATAAATAGAACAACAATTGATTCGGATACATGATACCTTATGTCATAGAAAATGTTCGGTAAAGAATGACGTCACAATATGGTACATTAACTAACTTGTAGAAAAAGGTAATGAAAATTTTAAAGCCGAGGTGAGTCCACTTTTGCAGAGTACCCGCGTTCCGTTTCAATTCGGTATTTGTAACGACCGCTCGAGACGGGAGCGTGCATTGTCATTGTAAATTCAGTCGGGCACGGTGCTAGCGCACAGCAGTGAGGAAACACGCGTGTGTCGATACCCTTTCTTTTGTTCCAACGAGAAAGGAACGTGTCCGCGGTCGGGCTTAGTTTTTTGGAAGTGATCTTTCGTCATCGCGGTCGAGACGATTGATCTACGCCGGGCGTTGTTTACATAAGTGTTTGTACGCGAAGATCGCGTGTTTATTCTGTGGTGAAATTCTCAGCGCGGTCGCGAGAACGAACCTTAACATTGGTAGTTAAAGACGCCGGGCGTCAACTCTGAACTTTGGTTTACTGGACTGCTGTGCTCAAATGTTCGGAAGGAGGCCGACTCTGACGAGAACCTGACAAGTATCGTAATTTATATGTATTTATTATAAACTTAACTACCTGCGGCAGGGGTAGATTAGGGAATTAGGTTTTATACACCCTGTCCAGAGGAACTGCTTAATCAAGTTACCGTGTCCTAGTTATATATTTTTTAGTGTTAAATAACGTTCACAATCGTTTCAAAAATTGTGTGGTAGCAGAGTTTTAGTTTTAAATAAATCATCTTTATCAAGTTTATTTTTAATTTTTTTCAACAGTGTCCATAAATTCTAAAAAAGTTTCAATTTCATGGTTATTTCGATAGACATCAATTAATAAAATATTTTGATTTGGTATTTCTACAGCACTGCTGTGCTGTGTGTAGAGTGCTCTCTACTACATGTTCGACTGATAGGTCTTCTATGTCCGGTCTTTTTTTGAATTCGATATTATTTCGAAGGAGGATTGCTACCCCACCACCTCTGTATTTTTCTATAGTATCCGCCAGCAAATACAAAGTTTTTTACTTTCAATACATCTTTGCTTTCTCTTCTGATCCATGTTTCAGATAGACACACTGCTTGGATCGTATTGTGTTCTTCTAGTACGCTTTGTACTAAGTGTATTTTGGTATTGACACTTTGAGCATTTTGGAATATAGGAACGAAATGTATTTTTTGAGGTTTTACTGGTTTTAATTTGACGGTTTTATTGTACTCTTTGGCTGGCTGGGTTTTGATTCCTCTAGATATTGTTGAAAATTGTCAGTGATGGAATTTATAGTCTCTTGTGGCTCAGTAAGGTTTTTTGTTTTGTTTGTATTTTCCTTACTTTCGGCATTTATGTAATTATTGCTATTGTTATTTGTTGTTACATTATAATCTCTATAACATCTGTAGATTTCGGATCGCTGCTCGTCGTTTTCCGTAGTTAAATAATGCGTTCTGTATGAAGTTATGCCGATCCAGATCCAAACTGGACATCTGTCTCTTATGCTTATTAGCGTGCCCATGTAGCTTCATTTGATGTTAGTCATCAAACTAAATTTATGTATTCCACTGATGTAACATTGTACATTAGACTATTTTGTGGCAGCATTTTATTTGAAATAATATGTGTTTTTAAAGAATATAATGTACTAAACTGGACATCGCCAAATTTACTGTTTGAATTTTGAAGTGAAAACTTCTTTAGGCGCGCCTAGACAGATATTTCGTGGGCTTTGAATTGGATTCTAGCGTCACGCTCGGATATGATAAGAAATCTTAGGCTAAACTCGGGACATTGCTATTGGCCATTTAGAAATGCGTCAGCCAATGGAAAATGCTGAAAGGGCGTGGCCTCGGCATCATACCATGGTCATCTAGAAATGCATCAGCCAATAGGAAATGCTGACGCATTTCGATATGGCCATGCCATGATGACCAGGCCACGCCCTCCGGTTACACACGTGTAGTTTCCAAAGTAAGCTATCAAATTCTGATTTATAAGTTTTCACTTCTATCGGCAGTTCCTATGACTGCTAATTTTTTTCATATAATGTTTAATTACACTTTAAATCAATCACTAACAGCCTATTTAATATTAACAGACTCTTACATTTGCAACACGTGTTCGAGTCTTGTGGGTAGCGATTCTGAAACCATTCGGTTGCATCCGACACGGAATCTCATCTCTCGGTCTTTGTCATGCTAAACAGATAAGACAAAGACCGAGAGATGAGATTCCGTGTCGGATGCAACCGAATGGTTTCAGAATCGCTACCGTGGGTCTATTAATAATATTTTGAGCCTATTTTTAGTATCATCGTTTTGTTTCATTATGTATTTTTGACTTTTTGGTTTTTGGGCAACATTTGTTTTTCTCCGAAGGGGCAACACAGCGACCCTGTTTGAAAACTAGATAAACTAGATTATTTATTCTTATCTGTTAGTTTTTAATTATAATTGGTGTTTTATCATTAGTACTGAATAAAAATGTTGAGATATCGTGGTAAAAAGAAAGTGTTGGACAAAGTCAAAGAGCTGGACGCGTTCCCCAAAGTTCCGGAAGAATACGTAGACAGTACACCGGTCGGAGGAACATTCTCTATCATAGCCTTTATAATAATTTTGTACCTCATCTATAGCGAAGTTACCTACTACTTGGATAGCAACTTAGTGTTTAAGTTTATGCCCGATACTGATATGGATGAAAAACTGCGGATAAACATTGATCTCACAGTGGCTATGCCGTGCTCTAACATCGGAGCGGATATTTTGGATTCCACATCACAGAGTGTGTTCGGCTTCGGAGAACTACAAGAAGAAGACACTTGGTTCGAGCTAACAACTGAACAGCAAGATGCTTTCGAGGCCGTCAAATACCTTAACTCATACTTACGAGAGGAATACCATTCTGTGTGGCAGTTGCTCTGGAAAAAGGGTCACGGATCGGTTAGAGCCACTGTGCCGCCCCGGAAAACGAAACCCAACCGCCGCCCTGACGCGTGTCGCCTCCACGGAGTCCTGACATTGAATAAAGTTGCTGGAAACTTCCATATCACTGCAGGGAAAAGCTTGCATTTACCAAGAGGTCATATCCACCTGAATATGCTATTTGATGACACACCACAAAACTTCAGCCATAGGATTCATCGCCTGAGCTTCGGTAGTCCTGCTAATGGAATTATATACCCCCTAGAAGGTGATGAAAAAACAACAAAAGACGAGAATATGTTATACCAATATTTTGTTGAAGTAGTTCCAACAGATATTGATACAACATTTGACTCTATCAAAACATTCCAATACTCAGTCAAGGAGTTGGAGAGACCCATTAGTCATGCGAAAGGATCTCACGGGGTGCCAGGCATATTCTTCAAATATGACATGGCTGCTTTAAAAGTGAAAGTTTACCAGGAAAGAGAAAATATACTACAATTTACTCTAAGACTTTTCTCTATAATAGGTGGAATTTATTTTATAATAGGTTTTCTTAACAATATTGTGTTGACAATAAAAACTATTTTAGTTCCTAAGAAAGCTCCGTATGTTCCAATGAAAGCAGGTCCAAGTAAAGGTCACACAATGCATCAAAATCCTTTATTGGTTTCTCCGGATTTAACTGTTCCGGATTTAATAAAACAATGATAAATAATTACTATAGTGTTAAGTAAAGATATATTTTGTATATAAATCAATATTTCCACTAATATAACTGTACTTGAATTATATTAAGATGCCTTTTGATACATTTAACAATAGATGAGAATGATTAGAAATGAAAAGGATTTTGACAGTGGCCTCTGATTTTGTATATTTTGGAAGAGGAGTTGGGTTTTTGGATAACTTTACCAATATTGAGCAATTTTTGGTAGGAATAAACTTATGGATATGGACTAACATGCTAATGTAACAACAGAAGGGGATGTGTGTCAAACATTCTTTGGATGGCTGAAATCTTGTAAGTTTGCATCACTGACATGCATAAAACCAGTATTCTGTAGTGGTAGGACTCTTTGCAGAGTCCGTCTGGGGAAGTACCACACCTTTGCCAGTTATTCTACCGCCAAGCAGTAATGTATGTGCAAACATTACTGTGTTCCGGTTTGAAGGGCAATGTTTCCAGAGAAATTACAGGGCTGAGAGATATAACAACTTAGATCTCTGGGTGACGAGCGCAGTGCAGTGCAAGGTAATGATTTGGACTCTTCATGTTCCAATAGCTGCGTGCCACTGTGCTGTTTTGTGGCAAGCATGTTGCTTGCCATCGGGCACATGTCCTGCTCGTCTCGTCACTCTAAACTACAAAAAAAATACAGGTGGCTTATAGTGACACATAAGTGGTGTTTAATACAAAAATTCTAAAGTTTTCACTTCTATCAGCAGTCCCTGTAACTACCATTTTTTCTACTCTATTCTAAATCTAAATCCACTAGTAATACATGTTTTATTTCTATGGCACTCTACTGAACAGTTCAAAGAGCAAGTATATTATTTTTAAAACCATATTTCAAAGTAATTTTTGGGGAAATGACCCGTTATCAATTGATACAAAAATAATATAATATGTGGAACCTACCTGACATTCTAACATGATTTGAACATATTTTGTCAAAATCTACGATTCTATCAAAGACATAATAAATATGTATACATATGTCAATTTGTCAAAAAATATGTCTAATGATAAATTACATTAACTAAAATGAGTGAATAGATGGTTCCAATTAAGTACCAAAAACAACTAGTGCTGTCTCGTACTTAGTTCTGAAATATTTATATGTTTTGTACTGAAAACGATTCATTGGAAAAATAAAGCTTCTCATAGGCCCCTTTAGTTTTTAACAGCTTCAAAGAAGGAGGTCCTATTTATTATTTTATTGTATGTAATGTTTGTCTATTATGCTAGAGAAGATAGTCGAGACATTTGATATTGTATGGTCTTACAACCAAATGAAATGAAAAAGAAGTTGAAAAAGTCATTTGATATTGCATTTTATAATATATAAATAACATCACACCATGACTGGTAAATATAATTGTCACGTCAATAATAAATAATTATGTAAATATTATAATGATGGATGTATATAGTGATAATAATGTTACTGAATAATGCTGTAATCTCATATTTTTGTACTGCATGCATTTTTATTACAAGTGTATTTGTGTTTTAATTGTTTTTTTAAGTAAATGAAATAGTATAATTTTTAGTATGATTGAATGATGTTTTATAAAGAAGCAAATTGGCCTGTCAAATATAGTTCTCAATTTCGCCATAGGTGGCGCTAAAATTACATTTTATTTATTTGTTACCTACCTAAAATAATTAAACTTGCAAAAAATTCAACAAATATAGACTGATTACTGAATCTATTAGAATTTCGGTTTAAAGTCAACTGGAAGAGGCGGGCCCGCCGGCCCGCGCCGCTAACCGGGTTAAAGAAATGTAACAAATTGAAACAGCACCACAGATGATAAAATTGAGAATTTACTAGCTTTGAGAAGTCTCTTTGCATCTTGAAAATATCTAATTTTTAAGAGAAACACAAAGAGAGTGCTGATTGAACAATGGACATTAGGGTAGCGATTTTAAATCCATCCATTTGCATCCGACACGGAATCTCATCTCTCGGTCTTTGTCTTATCTGTTTAGCATGACAGAGACAGGGATTGTCATTCCGATTTTGAACCATTCGGATTGCATTTAGAATCGCTACCTAGATATCTTTGAATGATTTATAAATAATTATATGGGTTTAGGTATTTTTTAAATATTATAAATATGAAATGTAAGAATGGTTATTTAAAGTCATTAAACTTGCCTCGCAGAGATCTGTTCCCGATGTAACCATAATTATTTATTTTGCACAAGTTGACAATGTTATTTCTTTACACTATTGCTTAAAACTTATGTATTACATGTTACAAATATTGCACTGATTT
Source organism: Ectropis crepuscularia (assembly GCA_963693475.1). NCBI lineage: Eukaryota > Metazoa > Arthropoda > Insecta > Lepidoptera > Geometridae > Ectropis > Ectropis crepuscularia. Next base: position 2,272,613 of record OY856355.1, read on the forward strand.
ATTTATTATTTTTAAAATAAAAATCATTATGTGACATGTCTGCTATTTTATTATAAATATTATACCAATATATTTTAGTATCCCATGTAGGTGATATTAGCCTATGTATTTTTTTAAACTCTATGTTCCAAATTCCATTTGGTTTAGACATTACGACGTGATTGAGCAACAAATATCCAAACATTAACAGTTATAATATTAGTAGGATTGGTATTTCTCATCTGCAGTTTATTAAAATGTTATTAATTTAAATTAAAAAGATGAAATAGACTTTCAAGCGTTTTAGAACGGAACAGGTGTGATATTTCCATGGCAACAGATTAGAAATTATCTAAATCAATTAGATACGTAAAAAACCAATTCTCTGACGAAATTACGTGCCCAATCGATTTTGGAGCGTCAAAAACCATGAATTCATGTCAAATTTCAATTTGCCTACCAGCCTATCACTATGGCTACTGTCCGTGGATTCTAAAAAGCAAAGATGACCTAAGTTTTATTGGGTTGTGAGTTGTGAATGAAGCTCATCGTCACGCTCGTAAATAAAAGAAATGTTCGGGTGAACACGGGACCTAACGCATTCCTAGATAACCATGCTTAGAAGACTCTATCTAGATGGCCATGCTTATAATATAGATATCTAGATGGCCATTCTTGGAAGACTTATGGAGACGATCACGCTTTGAAGATTTATTCCAGACTAGCAACGCCCTCCGGTTTCACCCGCGTAGTTTCCAAAGTGAGCTATCAAACTCTGATTTAAAATAAGTTGTCTCTCGGCAGTCGCTATGACTGCCAATTTTTTAAAGCTTAAGTAGACCAATTTATTTTCCCACTGCTAGGACTCGTGGCCTCACAAGGAGGGAGTAAAGGCCCACTTTGGTCAAATGCGAGTTGGTGGATGACATAAGTTTTCTCGATAGTTCTTTTTCTCGCGACATGCCGATTTCCTCCCGGTGGTTTTCTTCACCGTTAAAGGTGGGGAACTATTATTTAAGGAAATACTGAGAGTTGCAGGTGTGATACGAAACTACGACCTCGCGATTGTGATATGATATCAGGGTAGCGATTCTGAAACCATTCGGTTGCATCCGACACGGAATCTCACCTCTCGGTCTTTGTCATGCTAAACAGATAAGACAAAGACCGAGAGATGAGATTCCGTGTCGGATGCAACCGAATGGTTTCAGAATCGCTACCCAGAAGATCTCGCCCCTAGGATAGCACGGCCTCCACTAAGCCACTACGGCAACGAAACTACGTCAATGCACTAGGTACGGTCTCAAATTGATTTCATAAACATTAGGTACTTACACATTACACCTGACTTAATCACCATCTAAATTATTAGGTATATTGACTGTCCAGCCGATCAATCCATACATGTAAATAAAATTGGAGTGTAAAAAATGTACTATTTAATATCAAAATAGGTAGGTAGTTAATTTCCTAAGTTCAAATTAAAGTACTTAGGCACTACTTATACGGTACTTAACTAGGTATAATAATATAAAAAAACTATACATTTTTTGTCTGTTTATTTTTTTCGTCTAACCTCCGAACCGGCTGGACCGATTATGACAGGACTTTCACTATAAGATAGCTGATTTGAAAAAAAAAATTAAGGTTCCGTAAAAATAACCATAATACGCGGGCTTTGATGAAACTAAGTAAACGTGTAACGTTAAAGTGTTTTAGAGTTCAATGTACGCGGGTGATAAAATAATTGAACGATAAATAACTATAAAATCAATTTAAGATGGTAAATTTTTATAATATTGGCGGCGAAACGGCGAATAAAGCCGCTGAAAAAATAACGAATTAACAACATTTAATTAATTTTAATAACAAAAACAGGTGTCTTCCCCTTACGAGGTGAGCAAATGATATTGCTCTCTCTTTCATTCTCGTCTCTAGCTTCTCCAATTTGTTCTCCGTCCCGCACTAGATACCGGTATGTTGCCGTGCTACAGAATTTATCGCTAATTGTAGGTATATATTTATGTGTTTGGAGGCTTTTTTCATTTAAGTTGTTATGTTTATGATAAACAAATATTAACATCGAATTTTGAGTTAGTAGTAGATTAGGTAGCTTTTCCCATGAAATGGGACATCAAAGGCCTTAATATTTTTAGATTTGGATAAAGAGAAAATATCCATCAAGTTTTTAATGCTGTTTATTTATAAAAAAAACTGAATTATGTAATATAATCAAATTGGTTTTGAGCATTATAATCTAGAGTGTATGGTTTGGAGTTTAAGATTGAGAAGTCTGCCAGAATTAAGTTACCGAAACGTTAATCTAACCATTCCATGAGGAATTTAAAACAATTCAACATTTTTTAGTTTTATTTTATTGGAATACTCGTGTTTCATTCCCTTCCCGTTTCCCCGTGCAGCTATCAAAGATCACATTATCTTTCAACCACTAACATAATTAAAGTTGTGCGCAGTGCACAGAATGTATTTCATGGTAGGCTTGTAGCTATGTTATGCCAATATGAGGCAGTATGTGAGTTTCAAAATATAGAGGTCTGAAAAAAATATGTTATGTGCCGTTTTTGAGGGGAAAAAAATCTATCTACGTAATAGAGTGTGGTATGTACTTAGTAGTTTTTTTATGAGTAAACTAGCGGACCGTTCCGGCTTCGCTCGGATCATAACCTAGACACTGTCTGCAGCGCCATCTGCCGGGCTTATTTATAAATCTAAACCATCCTCGAATCCACTTGTACACACACAAAAAAATCATTCATGTCATCATGTCGGTCCCGCCGTTTAGGAGGAGTTCACTGTCAAATAATGAAATTACTAAAGTGGCTATTAAAAAATAGGGGTTGGTGATAAAAGGGTAAAAAATTAGGGTTGTATGTATTTTTAATGCCACATTATAAAAAATAAAAACAAAAACATTTGTTCACAAATTAAAAAAAAAAATAATTAGATCGAACGTCCCTTATCACTTAGTTGTATGAAAAATAGATAGTAGCCGATTATCAGACCTACTGAATATGCATATAAAATTTGGTAAAAATCAGTAAAGCCGTTTCGGAGGAGTAACTCAATGATAAGGTAAATAACATTGTGACACGAGAATTTTATATATAAGATGACAACCGTCAACTATTTTTATTTATTTCGTTTTTTTTTTTTTAAATATTGGTGGACAATTCACACACAACGCCATCTGACCCCAAACTAAGCAAAGCTTGTATGATGGCGGCCAGATAGCTGATATAATACTTGTATAGTTTTAAATACATACTTATTATACATAGAAATACCCAGACACAGTGCAAACATTTGAATTCATCACACAAATATTTGCACTGGGTGGGAATCGAACCCACGACCCTCGGCTTCGCAGGCAGAGCTACTACCAACTAAGCCACGAGGCCAGTCGATTTATTTCGTTTTAGGAAACATACATACAGTTCACGATAACAATATATTGTTCCATGACTTTGCCGTGTATATCTTTAGTGATTCTTGAAAGTATGTATTTTCCACTTGACAAATAAAATTTGACAAAATATAAATGTAATGAACATCGGTTAATTACTCAACCCAACTGACATTGATAAAACCACAGATTACAGAAATAAAACCAGATGGAGCGCGCAGAACAGAGCTACTGAAGCAGACAAAGGAAATACAAACGCCGAACCAAATACAAACTCCAGTCAGTATGAAACGGACTTCCGTGTTGTACGGGAGTCCCGTGTGATTTTAAGTTTTGTTTTAAAATATGCCGTTTTGTGTCTTCAAACAATTTCCCAAAAACAAAAAAAGGAAAGAGGAATATAATTTCATAGGAAAATTTGAATATTTTTACTGTTATTTATATAATTTAGGCGATTATATTTTGGTGATGAATGGAACACAACACCTCAACGAAAATAGTTTAGAGTGGCGATACTAAATGGAAATTATTTTCCCTGAATTTAGGGTAAAATATAGATTATATATTTTTTAGATACTCGTAGACCAAATTATTGATGGGCATTGTATTATTCAATTTAATTTAATTTCAAATTTAATTTAAGTAAATGTTAAATTTGTGAAATGAGTAATTTATGACATAAAAATGTACAAAAAACAAAATCATTAATACATCCTAAAATTTGTATTTATTTATTTCGTTAGTTCCACCACTGCCCAAAATATTACAAATGTTGTTTCCTCATGAATCAAAAGGTTATACGGAAGAGATCGCTTTTAGCGACAAGATCGCCTTTTGTGCCCATTTTGTTTTGTTATTATATGTGTTACTTCTTGTCAACTTTGTTTATGGTGCCAATAAAGTGTTTTGTATTATATTGTAATGTCATTCGATATATTATCTATGTGAAACGGCTATATATTTGGTTATAAAATGATGGTTTATAAAATAAAACATTTGTTGAAGGAAGATATTTTTGAAGTTAATATTATGCATAACGTTGTTTGTAAAATGAAATATTTTTAAATTCTAAAGTTTTTTAATATTAAAGTCAAAATACTTTATTCATAAATGTACAATTTACACGTCAATAAATAAAAAATAAAAACAAAAGAAAGAGTATACAAATTGTATACCTACATTTTCAAAGTTTGAAATGACTACTTTACTGTATTATAATAATTATTATTGCACAGAAAACTGTCAAGCATTTTATGAGTATAACAATTGTACTGACCCATGTCAAATTTTTGTACACATTTTTATAGGACTTTGCCATCACTCTCTAAAAATTCGGTGTAACTATAAAAAGTTTGATCGATAAGCCAGCACTTTAATTTGTTTTTGAAGCTGCCGAAACTTGGGGTAGATATAACTATTTTGGGAAGAGTGTTATAAACTTCAGGTTTTGTGAGTTAGCTTCCGTGACCTTGTAACTTGTGAGAGAGTGTGATATTACATCCAGCTTGTCCGCGTTACGTATGTTTCGAGAATGTCATTATACGGTTACTTGATTTTAAAGTCTTGTTTTGTCAAAAAAAAAGGTGAATACCTAATAAGTGAACTGTTAAAATGATTATTTTGTCAGTTTTTTTTTGTTTGTTGTTTGGACCTATGCATTTTATCAAAAATAGTTTGGTGGTAAAGATGGTTGTTTTAATTTTTGTTTAACCTATCTAAGCGAGTAAATTACACTAATTTTATTATTTGCGATTCAAGTTAATTTCTAGTTGCATGCAAAATCAAAATTCTTTTCTTCATAGAATGGAAATAGTAGTAACAAAAAATCCTTGCATAATCGGTGTAATCATATTAATATTTTAAAATATCAATTGATGTGTTTATTACTCGTGAAGATTTCCCAAGCTAAGACAACAATAGTGGGACTTTTTTCTTAAGACTGACAACATTATACAAGTAATTTGGAACGTTGATTTGACAATTTTACGTCAACTTGACTAATTACGGGCCTCACAGTGTTGTTCACGAAGGTTCCATCTGTGTTTATTTCTGTAATCTGTGGATAAAACCTTAAGTTTTGAAAAAATATGTGAAAACTTAAGACAGGCGCCATCTGTTATGATATGGTTCATCAATTGTATAATCATAATCATTTATTCAATTACAACATGTACAATATTGTACATGACATTGACTTAAAACTTAAATCTAGTAGGTACATGACTTTGTTAGGTCTCATTTAATAAACGGCTCATTTCTGTTGGCCAAGATAGTTATACATTTTACTAAGTGTGGCACCCAAAGAGTTTACATGTACTACGCATAGAGTTAGCACAGATGGCACGAGTATTGTGGAAGTGCCATATTTTTGTCGCGACATATCACTTTGTTGCCATAGCTAACATACACCTTATCTGCTTACGATTGGTACAAAGGAACCGTGCGGAAAAATCTGATCAATTGACTTATTCTTTATCTAAGTGAAATGTATCTAATAAAATAAAACATTGACGCCACCTATGGTGAAATTGGGAACTTTATTTGACAGGTCTTTTTGCATCTTGAAAATGCCCCATACTCCTCATAAATATCTATAAACCTCTTAAAAATTTCACATTAACATAAGTACCTAGTTTTTTCAGATCCGTGTAAATGAACTTTCCATGTAGCTGTTTGCCATCTAGCGACTTTAATTTTTCTGATACGGCAACCGTGCCGCTCTGCCTTGCCGCCGGTCCGGTCGTCCGGTAGTTTCGTTCTTCGTTCACTCCGTCGCCATTCGCGCGGCGGCTTCGCCTCCCGACGAACGTCCGTACGTTCGATAACGACGAAACATTCGAAAAGTTTCCCAACTTTTACACAACGGGCCCCGATTCAACACTTTTTGTCGATCCGAGACGACAGTGCGGTGTTCTAAGTGCAGTTGTGTTTGTGAAGTGCGTTGCGTTTTTTGCGATATCCGTTTACCGTTCCGTTTGAACGTTACTGTTTTCGATAAAAAGCGCGTGCAGTCGCGATCTTCGCGAGGGCCGTAAATGGTAAAGTTGGATGTTGGGGCTGACGTCGCGTCGCCCGTCGGTGAAAGTAGACCTTTGTAAGTTCATAAGGACACGGGCGGCTGCAACTGGCTCGGAACGACTCGTTTCGCTTGCAGTTTGCGAGAAGGTGAGCGGCATGAATTACCTACTTATTTACTCTTCACGTTTTACTGTTAAGCTTTTTGCGAGCGTTTTTTCGCATAACAAATAGATTTCTCACATAAGTAGACGTTCGACTTCAGTGATCCTAGTAGATATCACTGTTGGATCATAAAATTGTTAGTTCAAATTTATAAATTTATTGCTGTGTACAGAAATGTATATTAGGTAAGTATCGTATTTTTGATATTTACAGAACAGAATTTCGGAAAAGATATAAATCTACTATTATAGCATCTGTGCACATACCTACTTAAATTGTAAACTATTTTGAATTCTTATTTTTTATTAACCTATATCTTCATTATTAGCTATTAAGTGTAGATAGGTACATATTTCTTAAAATAATAGGTAGTGTAGCTGTAATAGAATGTAGTAGTAGTAATAAGTAATAACCGACCTAACTTACAACTTAGTCGCTCTTTATCACACATATACAAATAGGTATAGTATACTATGTACATTAATTCCATACGTTAATCAAAAATAACGCTTTCATCGATAATTTTACGTTGTGTCGCGTTACTTACCTATTTCGAATCGAACCCGTTAGAGGTCCGATATTCAAAATTAGAAAAAAAAACTGGGTTTGGAAACTTGACAGCTTTTTTGTACTGATTGTATCATCAAATCGAAAAGTACTTCGTTAAAATATTTCCTAGATCCGTACCTATCTGTTTAATAATTAGTTAAACTGATTCGCTGCGTACCATTTTTGTTTACATACCAATCTAGTTGTTGCATTACATAAAGTGATACCGATAAACATGCTTTATTGCATTGACCTTGATAGTCTAGAATTGCGTTGCATCGTGTATCTTTGCTTGCCTTGTGTTGACAGCAGGATGTTGTAAGTCACCTTCAAAGGATCAAAAATAATAGGTATTTTACCGTGAAACCTCTTCGTCCAGGACTTCTTTAACTTTTAATCAAATGCAATCCTGGAAGCCACTTAACGTAGTGAAAAAATGTCTAAAAGGTTTACAAAAGTACCTAGGTAGGTACCTAGTTAGCAATTTTTGTAATTGCTAACAAAGTAGGTACCTATTTAGGTACCTATACATAGGTATGTAAAGACGCTACGTAAGTAGAATACGTAGTAGGTAGGTACCTAGTAATATAAGGACCAAACCAAAAGTTGATAAAAAAATGTACTTAGTTGTGAACACGTGAACACAGCTCCTACAAAAAAATGCCTTGTTTGTTATTGTTTACGAATGTCTATGAAAGTAGATACCTACCTACTTACATATCTACGGAATGTGCTCTAGTCACTTAAAAAAAATGAAGTACCTACCTAGGTACTTAAGTACGTAACAGATTTATTTTTTAAACTGTTATAGGTTTGCACTTGACCACCATCTCGCCTGATGTTAAGCGATGATGCGATCTACGACGGAGCGTGCTTACCTAGAAGAAACCGATTCACTCACGATTTGAAGACACCAAGATTGTAACTATCGGGGAAAACCCACTCGGGCAAAGCATTCCACAATCTAGACTTTCTTATAACTTATAACAAACGTGGAGTCAAATCTCTTCGTTCGTGTTTTTGGAACATCAACTACCTAGGTATGAAACGATGAGATCAAGTAGGTAAGTAGTGTTATTCCAAAATCATTGGTAGTTTTCTCAATTGTGGACATAAACATAGAATAGATAACAATGCCAATAAGGTTTAAAAAAAGTTTTTTTAAGGACGTTTTTTTTTCGTCCATGGGTTATACCTACCTATTTTTGCATGTTCGCGATGGGTAAACTACAATAATATAGACAACCACAGTAATAATATGATTTAATAGATAACTCTGTTCAGGCAATAAAGATATTTTGATTCTTTATTTGGAAGCAAAGCCTTTGTGTGCTGTTGGCCTTTATTTGACGTAGCGTAGGTAGAAATAGGTAGAAATAGGCAAATAGGTAGGTACCTATACGAAACACGATAGACATGGATCAGGTACTTGCTGTGTAGAAATTTGTTTTTGTTTATAAAACCTAGGCAGGCTTTTTTGTAGATATTTTTTTTTTGGGGCACGCTAATTTTCGAAAATTGTAATTAGGTATTTGTTGGATAATTAAAATTATAATAGAGTTAAATCTATCTTCTTCTAACCAGGGTCATAACGTGACGGTAACGTTGTATACCTATAAAATTAAACCGCCATAATATCCTTTAACCATATAATATCATTTACATTGTACACGTAGGTATCACGTTTTGTTTTAATAGTTGAATTGGTTCGCTAACTTTCTCTCGAATTTAGACATCGCCTGTTGAGTAGAATCTGATTTCTATTTTACGTCTCTCATTCATTAGTTTGATCATTAGTGGATGTAATCATTACAATTTTATCGAATCCGTCATCGGAAACTATATTAACTTATATAATATAACCCTTTTTTATATAACCGAAATCAGTTTCTTCTAGGTTAGCGCACTCCATCATAGACCGCATCGTCGCTTAACATCACGGAAGATGACTGTGATATGCAAAACTATTTGTATTAGGTACCTAGGTATAATATTGATTAAAAAAACTACGACATCGATCTGGATTAAATTTGGGACTGTAGATGTAGAACAGTCTAAAGAATATGATTTAATAGACTGTGATGATAGTCTGGGATAACACGTGGCTACTTTTTATCCCGCGAAAATCACGGGGTGATACTGCAAGTTTTGTTGTGGAACTTCTCGTCTTGTGAAAATGAATAAACCCTGTACCTTCTGTAATTAAAACAAGAAAAATTGGCAGTCATAGGAACTGCCGATAGAAGTGAAAACTTAGAACTCAGAATTTGATAGCTCACTTTGGAAACCACACGTGTGTAACCAGAGGGCGTGGCATGGCCATCTAGAAATGCGTCAGCATTTCCTATTGGCTGATGCATTTCTAGATGGCCATGGCATGATGCCGAGGCCACGCCCATTCAGCATTTCCCATTGGCTGACGCATTTCTAAATGGCCAATAGCCGTGGTCCCGAGTTTACCCGAAGATTCTTATCATACCCGAGCGTGATGCTAGAATCCAATTCACAGCCCACGAAATATCTGTCTAGGCGCGCCTAAAGAAGTTTTCACTTCAAACATTGAAACACTGGAATTGTGTTCACTGTTCCGGTTTCAGTAGAAATTCAGTAGCTATGTAGGTAGGTGCCTCGTACATGGAGAGCCGACACGTGTATAAAATCGATTATTTCACCCACGGATGGATGTGTTTATAGTCCACTAAGTTCTGGGTATTGATTTATAAAGCAAATCTCACGATTCAAATTCAGAATGATGATCCTTGTCTCTGTCACTCCAAAGTAGGGGTCGCCAACGTTTCGGGACTCGTGGGCCAAATGGTGGAAAGAGTAGATAAAAGCGGGCCGCACTTCTAATTTCATTTGCAAACCCCTGCATTTACGCTGCTAGCTATTAAAAATGTGCTCTCACTGTTATCTTTGAAAACAGTAACAAATGTAGCGAATTCATATTAGCTGTATAAATAGTTTAGCAATTGGTTTAAAACGCCATCGCGCGGGCTTCAAAGAGGTAAGTTTTAGTAGTGGTAGGACTTTTAGCAGAGTCCGCCTGGGGAAGTACCACACCTTTGCCAAATATTCTACCGCCAAGCTTTAATGTGCAAACATTACTGTGTTCCGGTTTGAAGGGCAATGATTCCAGAGAAATTACAGGGCTTAGAGACATAATATCTTGGATCTCTGGGTGACGAGCGCAGTGCAGTGCTAGGTAATGATTTGGACTATCATGTTCCAATAGCTGCGTGTTACTGTGCTGTTATGTGGCAGGCATGTTGCTTACCATCAGGCACATGACCTGCTCGTCTCGTCACTCAATGCTACCAAAAAAAAAAAGTCGAGTGCCGCACGTTGCCGACCCCTGCCACCTGCTCTAGACGGATAAGACAAAGACCGAGAGGGTTGATTCCGTGTCGAGACTCGATGTAAATCCGATTGTGTTGTGAATCAGGGAACTGGGCATATTATAGACTACAGGCCCGTGTACAAAATTGATGGGTCATTTGAAGCAACTGAGAAAGTTAGAAGATTATGAAATACTAGAAGCGCCTCGCGGTGTTACCCGCAAAGTTCCCGTTCCCGTTGTTTTTCCGGGATAAATAGCCTATGTCTTCTTCCAGACTATAATCTATATGTGTTCCAAATTTCAGCCCGATCCGTTCATACCTTAGGACGTGATTGAGCAACAATCACACTAAATAATATTAGTAGGACTAACATTCAACAGTATGCCGTCACTTGTAAGTTGTAAGCTGTCCAACTGAATACAGGTGAAGATAGGGGGTAGCAACCCGCGATCTTTTCTCCTTCTCTCATGATTTTTGTACGACATTGCAGAATAATGGATTAGAAGAGGTATAGAAACAGCAAAAAAATTTATTTTTTTGTCAATTTTACTGTCTGAAAAATGTTTTGATTTTCCGGCGAATTTCATAGTAAATTTTGTCATTTGATTATGTACGGTACTGGTTCCATACAGTTTCATCATGCGATAAGGAGAAAATATTGCGGGTTGCAAACCCCTATCTTCACCTGAACTCAGTTGGGCAGCTTACAAGTGACGGCATAGTGCTGAATCTTATTATTTCATACTCTTCTAACTTTCTCAGCATGAAATGACCCATCAATTTTATACTCGGGCCTGTAGTCTAATACCCCTTTATCCAGATATGGGGCTTGCCCTTTAGCCAGATAACTAGGAGCGGCCAGCGGTTTTACCCCCTTTCCCGTTCTTTTCCCGCGATGAAAAATACCTATGTCTAAGAAAAAGAATGTTTGTGTTATTTGAGACTATCAGCTGTGCTCCAAATTTCAAACCAATTCTTTCAGCTGCGATGTAATTGAACTATAAACTTTCACATTTACCATATTAGTAGGATTACAATTTCGCGATCATATCAGCAAAAATAAACGGCATCAAAATTGGTTCACCCGTGTAGAAGCTACAATGCCAAAGTTACACGTCAAACTAATACTCTCTTTTTTACGGAGGGAACTAAAAACCGATGTTATTTCGTGCCAATTGAGAATTCAGCGTTATTACGTGTGCAATTAAAACGAAATTACAATAAACAACATTCCGCCAGCTGAAGCACTAAAGCTGGTGCCATTCATGCACCGTCGCCTGTAGGTCACTGCCCTGCACCGTACCCTAGACTTGCCACTTGTACGCGGCGCCACTGTCTGATGTACCAACCTAAGCTGTAGCACTGACAGGCTTAGTTCTATATATTCGTCGGCAATGAGCGGTGGCGCGCACTCTACCTGTTGATTGCGGACCCGCCAAGCCGGTTCTTCCACTGAAAAAATAGGTTCTTGCCGACATTGACTATTCAACTATGCTTACCTTCAAGAACTTTTTAGTAAAAACTTTATTTTTATGCTTTTTAATCTTTATGATTCTACCAAAAAAAACAAATACTAAAAAAAATTAAGAAAAAATATTTTTTTACCTCGGTTCGGCCACGGACATCGGTTTAGGCTTCTTGCTTATTGCGGTTGCCATCGTCAAATTACATTGATAATATTCATATAATTAAATAACAATTGTATTTTTACTATAAGTATACTATCATGTAGTGGTCCGAAGTCCGAAGAGAGGTTTTTTAAGCATTTATAAATTATGTTTAAATTTGTAAAATTTTTGGTATACTGTCTATTCTGTACCTAAGCATGATAAACTGGTTTTAAACTGGTTTTAAGGTTTCTCAAGCGAGCGCTCTAAATAATTAAAAAAATAATTTTCATTTGTTTTGTGTTTTTATATTTTGTATATTGTAGAGGTAACTACATAATAAAAATAATTTAATTAATTTAAAAAACATGCCTAGCACATCGAACGTTTTAACCTTTGTTTTACGAATGTATTTTTTATTTGGAACGAATTTTGAATTTGACATTGACAACCGAACCAACGCCGTATTTTTTTCATATTTTTTTTTGCTTTCATTAATCAGTAGTGTACCGCGTTCCGCTTTGCCACCAACGGCGCCGAATCTGACGGCCAGATGCTATTTCTCGCAGTCATTGCTTCTATAATGGGAGTATTATTCACGCATAGTAATAACTAGTCATCATTCCACTAAATTGACCATCGATCTCTAATTAAAACACGGAAATTAGCTATAAATTTATACATACGAACATAAAATCACGAATAATTTCCCGTAGGGTTGGCGGAACACCCAGGCTGATATAATATTACCTCTAGTCAATGATAAGTACTGATTTATCAATTTTTGAGGTATTTTTATGCATGTATTTTTTAATATTATAGGTTTATACTTGACCATTATCTCGATGATGTAAAGAGACAAAACGGCCTACTCTTAGAGCGTGCCAAAGAACCTAGAAGAAACCAAATTGCTCTCGATTTGAAGACTACTATTGGAACGACTTGGAAAAACCCAGTCAGGCAACCCATTCTAATAGACGTTCTTGTCACAAAAGTAGAGTCGAACATCGCTCGAATCTTTAGGACGTCAACTATGAAACGATGTCGCTTCACTCATGTGTTTACTAGTAGCGCCTCGCGGTATTACTCGCATAGTTTCACTTCCCGTAATTTTCTCGCTAATAAAATATGATTCCAGATTCTACATTTATGTCTGTACCAAATTCGTCTAGATATATTCAGTAGTTTTCGTGTGAAGGACTTACAGGCAGACAATCAACAATCCATAGACACAAACTAAGACAATTGAAATATTGTTAATAAGATTCAGACTTATGTAAGTTACATATTATAATGATGCAACTACACTAACCCTCGATTTAAATAAAGTGGCCAAGTGCGAGTTGGACTCGCCCATGAAGGGTTCCGTAGCAGCAAGTAACATAATATACATAGTACACATAGTTCTTGTAACTTTGATCGAAGTTTTAATAATAGTGTATTTATGACGTACTAAAAAAAACTACTCCTCAGATCGAGTTCAAACCAATTTTCATTGGTAGTTTGCATGGTAATGTACATCAATATATTTTTATTAGTTTTTTTAACCGACTTTTCATTCTCTTACTTTAGAAGTTAGAGGGGGGGGGGGGGACACACATTCTCTCGCGCAAATTATTCAGTGTAGACAAAAATTGTATTAGAATCCTCAACATCATTTTTGAAGACCTATCGATAGACACCCCACACGTGTAGGTTTGATGAAAAAAACATGTTTGAGTTTCAGTTCTCAGTATGGGGGGCAACCCTAATTTTTCTTATTTTTTATTTTTTTTGTAAAAATCTTAATGCGGTTCACAGAATACATCTACTTACGTTTCAACAGTGTAGTTCTCATAGTTTCGGCAAAAAGTGGCTGTGACATACGGACGGACAGACAGATAGACAGACAGACAGACGTGACGAATCTATAAGGGTTCCGTTTTTACGTCTTACGATACCCTAAAAATCGGTTTATGTACTACGTGTCTTGAGCGTTGTTTATCGTGTTCGAAGTTCGAAACTCGAGAACCAACAAAAAAGGGGTTTTGTTGACACTGGCCGCTTGTGGGGAGCTAAGTGTTGCCCGACCCCTTCAACACGTGTGTTTCTATCTAACTCGTTCATGAAACCTTCGAGACTCTTCGCCTGAGAAAAAATAAAAAAAAGGTTTCTACAAAGTATGTATTATTTTGTTTCTTTACCTTGTAACATATTTTTGAAGTGAAAACTTTATTAGTAATTTAGTAACTTTTTGGTTAGGGAAATTTTTATTGATTCGCATCACCAACCCGCTTGGTCAATAGGCGGATTAAGGCCTTGGCTCTCTCTTTGTGAGAGGATCAAAGCTGAGGGAACGAAAAAGTGAGCTGCTCATACTATGGTTCTGTTCAAATAGCTACTACTGCTTCACATAGTACTGACACATGGGTAGTAGGTACGTCTTGTTCTTAAACTCTGTCGCTCTTGTCTTACAAAAAAGTGGCACTCCAGAAATGCTTGAAAACTTGAACATTAATTGCATACATACATATTATAAATACTTAATGTACTAACTTATATCCTGATATGGGTATATGTAAGTAAGTAATTAAGTATACAGCCGTGTCGGTAATCGCTAACGGTTACAGTGTCGCGAGTTCAATTGTTTTTTCGCATCGTAAAAAATGGCCGAAGCGCTTAAAAGCCAAACACTACAAAAATTACACTTAAAAATATATTTTGATTGAATTGCTAGTCCTAATAAATCTAATTTCTCTAGTACTCTGCCCAATTACTATACTACCTATATATTAAACATTCTAACCTCTATCTCTAGAAATTACGGAAAGCGAGCACAATACATTTACATTCAGAGTCGTTTCCTCAGTTTGCACAATACGGAATATTTTGAAGAAACGATTACGCAATACACCTACATCGTCGACCGTACCTATGTGTTTACTGTTTAACAACATGTGGCTGTTGTGTGGTGTTGAATAGGTTTAATTCAAGACATACGAAAACTTTTCTGCCATGATTTGTTATAACATACGCGAAATTTCAGGCTTGATTCATTACAATAACATACATACGCAGTTTCAAACTTCATTTGCTAAAATAACTTAAATTTAAAAAACCCGACTGTAAAAAATGGAGAGTAAAAGACATTGTATACTAAGGACATTTGGGTGATTGAAACGATTCTAACGATACCTTAATTATCAATATCCATGCAGCCGTTTGGAAGATACGTGGGAATAAAGACATTTACAAACATACGATACGCGCGAAAGATATTATAACCCTTCTTTCAGTTGGGTACTAACACACGCACGCTCTTTCATACTCACTCACCCTGACTCATACACGCATCCAATTAATATGTTTTGGCAAAACACATTTCTAAGTTGTGATCAGCGTAGCATTCTGAACCCAGTCGGATTGATCTCGACACAAAATTAAATCTCTTTGTCTTATCTGCTTAAGCTGCCTATACACACTGGGCCAGTGGAGGCCAACGTTAGTGTCGACAAAACGGCACGAGACAAAACGTAGCATCCACACACTGGGCCAGCGCAGGCAAAAGCGAGGTAAACCAATAGGAGAATAGGACGCTACTCGCCGAGCGCCTTTGTTTTGTGCACAAAAACGGACACCGGTGACGAGAGACGAGTCGAGGCAAAATAGCCCTATACACACTGGTCACTTGCCGTCACTCGGCCAGCGAGGCGAGCGACGCGAGTCATCACAAAACGACCCTCCACGTGCCTCCACACACTGGTGTTGGCCTCCACTCGGCCAGTATGTGTAGGCGGCTTTAGAACAGACTTTCTCAAAGTGGGCGATAACGCCCCCTTGTCCGTGCTGCTTGCACTTGCATTGGATTGCTTGTACTACGATACTGAAAATTGGGATAATAACTAATATACCATTCTAATTAGCCAGTCAGTTATATTATGGGAAAATATGGAACACGTATTTTGTATTTTTATTTGATCAAATTATAAAAAATGACAGATATTAAATCATCCTGAGTGGGGGAGTTGTGATCTCGTCTTCATAAAAATCGTACTTACATAGAAGTGACGTCACCGGAAACTTAAAGCACTATATCTTCGTAATTGTTTGTTTATGAAACAAAAGAAAAAAACATGTTTAATATTTTTTTAGTCACCAATTAATTTCTGGCTGGTAAAGTTACTTCGCCTACAAGTCATGTTACTCCACGCCTCGCTAATTGTTGATAACGGCGAGCGATGTGGAATTAATTGGCTTGGTTCAATGTTATCGGATGTTCAGGGTCAGCTATTTTAAAGCCTATATTATCTTGTACGTAGATGGTAGGATTATCAAACTATGCTGGGTTGTAGAGAGTTTAGTAGTGGTAGGAATCTTTGCAGAGGCTGTTTGGGGTTTGGGCAGTGCATCATCACTCGCTCAAGGTCGCGCGGTTTTAGCCTACAGCTAGACCGTGCCTCCCAGGGGACAAGTGCCAGTCGGTTGTCGGACGCACGGCTGAGCGCTCGCGCAACACGTTTACCGCGCATATTGTTATTAGATATGTCGACAACCCTCCGCGCTAGACAGGGACAGAGTTACGCGTTAGAAAGAGCGCAAATGTTTATTTGAAAATCGCGACAGGTATTGCGACCTGAATTTAATTTTATTGTGTCCCAGCAAGAGTCGCTATTTATATAATTGTTTTCGGTAAGTGAGGCTTCTGTACTAATATTTATTCTGTGGTTTGGGGCAGTAAGTAATTACATTTGCCAGTTATTCCACCGCCAAGCAGTAATGTGCAAACATGACTGTGTTCTGATCTTTTGATGGGAAGCGAATGTTTCCAGAGAAATTATAGGGCATAGAGAAAATAATCTAA
This sequence comes from Ectropis crepuscularia, assembly GCA_963693475.1. Lineage (NCBI taxonomy): Eukaryota > Metazoa > Arthropoda > Insecta > Lepidoptera > Geometridae > Ectropis > Ectropis crepuscularia. The sequence goes on from OY856355.1 coordinate 2,289,533, forward strand.
TATGAGCTAGTCTGTATTCATTCACTTTTTTATTTCTGTGTACAGTTTACATTTTTGAGGTCCATAAAATTGTACTTTCATTTTAAGAAATTTCAGGTCGACTTAAGTTTGTAGTGGTAGGACTCATAGCAGAGTCCGCCTGGGGAAGTACCACACCTTTGCCAGTTATTCTACCGCCAAGCAGTAATGCGCAAACATTACTATGTTCCGGTTTGAAGGGCAATGTTTCCAGTGAAATTAAAAGGCTTAGAGATATAACATCTTAGATCTCTGGGTGACGAGCGCAGTGCAGTGCTAGGTAATGATTTGGACTCTTCATGTTCCAATAGCTGCGTGTCACTGGGCTGTTATGTGGCAGGCATGTTGCTTACCATCAGGCAAATGTCCTGTTCGTCTCGTCAAACTCTTTATTTAAAAAAAAAAGTTTCAACTGAAACCGTCTTCCCTTTTCAAGGTTGAAACTTAAGCCTGACTGGACCGTATCACACTTGAGTTCCCCGTGTATTGATAAGAGTTTCATTGTTTAAAGAATAATAGATCTATGTACGTCTGGTCATATTACAAATTCTCAAGCCATATTGTAGTTTATTTTTGAAAACAGGATGCGGGAAGTAATTGTTTTTGAAATATGATACGGTGTGTAAGAGCTATGATGACACCATTGTTGATGATCGGTTTTCAGAGGGAAAATAAAATTTCAAAACTACATAATAGAGTACTGGCCTTTCGTATTACATACACATTTTCGCACTACATCGACAAAACCACTACATTTATAACATTACATTTTATAAAAAGCACAGGTTATTATTTTTTTCTTAAAATCCAAATCTTCAATACAAAAATAAAACTCACAAAGTTCACTATTTATTACAGAATTCTACTAATATTAGGTCGTAATATTAGGTCGGCATATCTTATTAGCCATTATATTATCCTAGTTTTATTCCTTTACTTGTTTAGTTTGTGTTTTTAAGCTATATTATATGCATATATATATTATATTAACTATATTCAGAAGAGAAAGCACTAAGCCTCACAACACAGGCTCCCCCTAGTGTGAGACTTAGGGCTCATAATTACATGAGATTAATATACAATTTGGTCGCCACTTGCTTAAATAGTATATAAGTTATAATTTGCACACTAGTTTCTTTAAGTATATTAATTTAGAATAAGGCCAAATTGTTAAAAGGAAATAAATTATTGTTATTAATTATTATGTAAAAATCGTCTACTTCGGCCATATATACCTAAATGTACAATACAAAATAAATGTAAAAAATAACGTAAATGACAAAGGTCACGGACCCAGGAGACTCTGGAGTTGATAAATTAAATAAAAATAAATAATAATCCACTTCTATTCTAGGGCAATTAATTTTAATCGCCTTGATGAGTCAATGTGGTATTTCAGTTGCTACCAAGATTTACGTGTCCAACATTAAATCGTTCCGATTTACGAGTGATTTAGTTGAGTGTAGCGAGCGATGAACCACTTTCTCCCAAACACAGATAACCATTTTACGTAGAACTCTCCGAGGTTGGTTTTGGAACTGTTGCGCATTGACATTATGGTCATTATGTACTACGTTTGGGCCAACGTAGACCGGAGGGTCTGCCGCCTATCTAGAACTGTCTTAGCTCTGATATTGCTCCTCTTTTCTTTCCACTTGAAATGATAGAGACCGCAATAGCAAAGCCAGCAGATTTAGTTAGGCGGTAGAAGGACGGGATGCCAAATGATTTAAAATTTTACCATGGATTTTTTTTTATAGTATAGACTATAGCGTGGCGAGACGATCGGGACATGTACCTGATGGTAAACAACATGCCTGCCACTTAACAGCACAGTGACACGCAGCTATTGGAACATGAAGAGTCCAAATCAAATCATTACCCAGTATTGTACTGCGCTCGACACCCAGAGATCTAGGATATTATATCTCTAAGCCCTGTAATTTCTCTGGAAATATTGCCCTTCAAACCCGAACACAGTAATGTTTGGACTTTACTGCTTGGTGGTAGAATAACTGGCAAATGTGTGGTACTTCCTTTGCTGACTCTGCTAAGAGTCAGACCACTACTAAAACGTGTCCTTAAAATATAAATTCAATATAAATTATGGCGTGGCATCGAAAGGAATTTCAATAAAATTTATAACCAGTATATAAAAGTATACAAATTCGAAACTACCTTAGTAACAAACACAAAATAACTCCTAAAAAAACAAGTTTCAGTTAAACTTTAGACGCTCGGCTAAATAGGGTACCGGACTGGGTCAAAAATACACCATCCTAATTAGTCCGTCAGCTAGATCATGGAAAAATATTGGACACGTATTTTTTGTTTTTTCATAATATTAAAAATCGTCAAAGATATAGATCATCAAACTTCGAGAGTGGGGGGTCGCGACGTCACTTGTGAGCAAAAACGTACTCACAAGTGACGTCACACGAAACTTCTGTTATCACCTCTATTTTGTTTACCGTGTATTTCACTATAGTATTATATTTAATACTGGGATTTGAGTTTAAATATGTGTCATTTAGTGTAGAGGGCGCCGGTGGGATACCATTCACTTCTACCCGCCATCTCAAAAGAGTTTTAGAGGGGTTGGTGCTATAAGTAGATGGAGCTAAGCCGTTGAAGAGTATTCCTTTGTGAAATTTTGTATGGGAAAGATCGAACAGTTGTCAATATAAATTCTTACATTTATTCAATTGGTTTACTTTTACTCAATTGATAATATCAGAAGTGCTATGAACACCACGCCTGGAAATCACAACGGTGATGAGAAATAATCGGAAAAGCAAGCGTCGCCCGCAGATAGTTAAAAATGTTATTCTTGGATCAGTGGTTTCAGTAAGTGCGTAATGTACACGTGAGTAAGCAACAGTTTTATATTACGATTTACTTTGAAGAAACGATTTTAAAAATTGTTTTAACTTTGTTTTTGCATTTCAAATGAAATTTTTGCATATCACCGACAAGTTAAAACTGAAACGTAGAATGAAACGCCTTCGGTTTTTTTAAAGTTTGTGGATACTGTTTTATTAAACTTTATGAGAAGTAGCTTATTTTGTGGAAGAGTTGTTGCGAGGCACAGCAACCATAGATAAAAAGTGTAAATCAGTTGGATATTGGTTTAAATATATTTCAGGGAAACTGTTTGAAAAAGGTCATGCATTTTAAAACATAATACAGTAATAGAAAGTGTTACATCTTTGATTTGAATTTGGTTACCGTAGTTGGGTTACAAAGTGGTTATAGTCAGTGCAGTTATAAGATACCCTTATGGTTGAAATTAGAAAGATTTTAGCCAGATGATGCCGAGCTATGTACGTTACCAATGAATTGTTTTGGTATTGTTTAAAAAAATCGCTATAAATATCACTTGGGAGCGTTTAAAAAAACTACATAGAAGGCCATAAATATGTGAGAAAAATATGAAACCTTGAATAGTTACGATTAGTAGACTTTGAGATATATGTAATTGAAAGTCAAGCCCAATCGAGCAGAGCAATGGCTTTAGGATGTTGTCAGGTATTATGATTGATTGCTGATGAGTTAACGTTTGAATAACGTAGTGAAGTGCAATGGCTTCGATCCATTGACAAAGTAAGCGTTTGTGTGAAACCGTAATACCTTAGACATAAACTGACGTACCTAGTGTCTGTCTAAAAGTGTAACTGATAGAGAAAGCATTAAGAGTGAACATAATGAACTTTGACTTTGACTATGACTTTAATGCCGCGTATCTAGAGTTACCAGGCGGCAGCTAGGGAAAGGTGTATGTTTGAGATTTATGGAGAATGTGGGTAATGTAGTGACGTACCTCGAGTTGCGACAATGAGACAGCGCAACTGCTTGGGAAAGCTATTCATTACTCATCTTAAGTGGATTTATGGAGAATGTGGTAATGTAATGACGTACCTTGAGTTGCGACAATGTGACAGCGCAACTGCTTGGGAAAGTTACTCATCTTAAGTGGATAATACTGGAAGAGTAAAATTAACTTTGATAAAATGAATAAGTTGTGTATTTTGTTCACAGCAACTACACCAGACAGTGACACTGCCAAGGTTGGCAGCGTGCGCAGGAGGGCCGTGTTATCACCTCTATTTTGTTTACCGTGTATTTCACTATAGTATTATATTTAATACTGGGATTTGAGTTTAAATATGTGTCATTTAGTGTAGAGGGCGCCGGTGGGATACCATTCACTTCTACCCGCCATCTCAAAAGAGTTTTAGAGGGGTTGGTGCTATAAGTAGATGGAGCTAAGCCGTTGAAGAGTATTCCTTTGTGAAATTTTGTATGGGAAAGATCGAACAGTTGTCAATATAAATTCTTACATTTATTCAATTGGTTTACTTTTACTCAATTGATAATACTTCGAAGCGCTGTATCTTCGTCATTTTTGGTTTGTGAAACAAAAGAAAAAATACGTGTACAATATTTTTTGGCAATCTAACTAAAGGTACAAGTTCGCGCGGAGACCGCGACACGAGACCGCGACAGGCACTTGTCACTATGGAATTGTATGGACACCAGTTCGCGCCGCGACCGCGACAGGAGACCGAGACCGGTCGCGGTCGCGGCGCGAACTGGCGCCCATACAATTCCATAGTGTCAAGTGCCTGTCGCGGTCTCGCGTCGCGGTCGCGGCGCGAACTTGTACCTTAACGGGCTACTTAGTTTTTTTGAGGATTGTAGCCTATTTCATAAATTTTGTGAAACCTTACACATATTTTTAAATTGAAGTCAGTCGGTGTTTTTATTTATTCATAACTAGTGGTCCACCCCGGCGTCGACCGTGTTACATATAATAGTAATCACGTACAACGGCGAAAGAATTTTTGAAATCGGTACATTAGTTCCTGAGATTAACACGTTCAAACAAATAACATGTTCAGCATTATAATATGGCTAGTTGCCTGGAAGAGATTGCTCTCTGCAATAAGGCCTCGCATTTGTAGCTCTAGTTCATAAGTGTTTTCTCTATAATATTTCTGTTTTTTTTTTGTGTCACAATAAAGAGTTATCTACATTAGTATAGATTAAATTATTTTAAGTCTGTTGAGAATCATCTACTGGGCATCTGCGCGTAGACGAAGGAAAGTTCTATCGTACGTGGGCGGTTGCAAATGTTGCAATAGACACTAGTCTCCATTGTTGTTGAAACGATTATGCTTTATCTTAAGTGCTGTGTGTTGTGTTTGGTAGATAGTTAAATTGGCCTCGGTATCTCGGTGGGCAGTGATTCTGCTCCCTGACTCGTAGGTCTCTCTGTCTGTAATTGTCTATCAAAGTGATATTATATTGTCTTTTGCTATCCATGTGTCCAGTTTGAAATAGCTTAACGACTTTGCTGAAATAACATCCTCAGGCAACCTGTTCCAGTTGTAAACCACTCTGTTGCTGAGGATGTGAAGTGCAGTGTTTGTCAGTGATGGTGTGTGGGACAACTGGGACTTATGACGCCGACTGTCTCTCTTACGCTCCTTTAATCTGTACAGGTTCCTTATGTGAAGGTCGTAAAATCCATGCCAGGTAGTCAGCAACCTTCTCTCTTCCAATGTAGCGAGACTATATTGGGAGAGAGCGAATTTGTATAGACAGACTACTGGTATTATTTTATATTATGCGAATGCGTTTTACCCGCGTAGTTGTTATTTACCATCAGGCGCATGTATTGCTCGTCTTGTCACTCTAAATTTAAAATAATTTATATTATATTTAAAAAAAAAACTTCAATTTAAAATTAAATTCAGACACTACCAAATTTCAAAAACCGACCCACTGATTGCTATAAAATTGGTATGGGGACCACCTCTAAACTATGATCTACCAAATAAAAAAAGAACCATCAAAATTGGTTCACAATTGGTGGAGCTATCGCGTAACATGTATGTACATACAAAAAATAGACAAGAAATGTTTGTTTGCGAGTACTTTGACCTTGTAGTAATTAAAAGCTAATAAATAATAAAGTAAATTTTAGTTTTTTGTTCATATCTTACGTACTTAAGTTCGATAAACTGTATATGGGACGAACCACCTCACATATCTCTACGAATCAAAGAACCATCAAAATCGATTCACAATTTAGGCGGAATATGAAATTTGGTCTAGTGTTGACATTTTGTAGATGAAACTCAGACATAATTTAATTTTAAATTGAAATCGTTTTTGTTTTACAGAGTAAATAAATAGTTGGATTCATCAACACGAAACAGTTGAAAGACAGACAGACAACATTAGAAATGTTTGTTTACGGGTACCTTGAACTTCTGCTAATTAAACAATAACTCAAGAAGCTAACCACGGTGCGTGCTCGGATTCAGTAATGCCCGATACATGTCATTACAGAGTTCGGTGTTACAAACACGTAGATGACACGCACTTGGTCGCCACGCGACGTTTTGCGTTGCATTTTAATGGTAGCGATCGTAAATTAGACTATGATCGCAGTTTGCGGTGTGGCTTTCATTTATACTTTCATTAGCGGTCCGTCCCGGCTGACGCCGTGGTACATACATAAATAGCCTATAGTATCGATATAAGCCAACCAATGTGCCCTCCCAAACTTCAGGCGTACGGATTGTCATCGTTGGGAAGAGTGAGCTCACTTTTTCCGTTCTAGTCGGTTGCAAGAAACTGTGAACGTTTTTACCTATCACTATTGTTGTCAACAACCAAAATAACTAGAACCACAGCATACCTCGCCGCTAGCGATTCTAGGGGTCAAGTAGATAAGTGGTAACTAAACCACTTACGCTACACACACAGACCCAGGTTATTACCAATTTCAAGGTGCTCATGGCACATCCACTGGTTTATATCGATGTAAATTAAACTGATCGCACCTCGTCGTGTGGCTTTCATTTATACTTTGACTAGACTGTTCCCGTCTTCGTCCCAGGCGAAAAGCGTTGTATAATCCGAGAGTTGGTACCATTTGTTGGCTAGTTATTTGAGGCAAGACAAAAATTGTATCCTATTATACCCCAAGACAAAGCTCATTTTGCCCCGGTACTGACCAGGCTGGTAAGTAGCGGGGCAAAATGAATCCCTTTATTGGACCTTTCTACCTGGGGAATATTCTAAAGCTTGAACTAGTTTAACAGTACTCGTATTTTGGTTTGTTTGTGTCAAGATAAATATATTTTTTAAATGTACATTTGATTAAAATCCCGATCGGATTCAGCTAAGTTGTAGGTAGTTTCGTCGACTACCCACGTTTTACGCAATACCTATAACACTTAGATCGTAATTGGACCAACTCCAAAGTTTCCATTGTAAACCACCATTTAGACTCGTTCTGCCGCTTCAATTACGTGTTTACTGGCAATCATGGCCGAATACGGCAATATTGGTAGCCATTACTGTATCGCTTGCGCATCGTTGCGAAGAGGACGTCGGGGCTAAATTGTTTTTGTTGAAGTGAAAACTTCTTTTGGCGCGCCTAGACAGATTTTTCGTGGGGTGTGAATTGAATTCTAACGTCACGCTCGGGTATGATAAGAAATCTTCGGGTAAACTCGGGACCATGGCAATTGGCTATCTAGAAATGCGTCAGCCAATGGGAAATGCTGAAAGAGAGTGCCCGGCCATCATGGCATGGCCATTTAGAAATGCGTGAGCCAATGGGAAATGCTGACGCATTTCTAGATGGCCATGCCATGATGACCAGGCCACGCCCTCCGGTTACACCCGTGTAGTTTCCAAAGTAAGCTATCAAATTCTGAGTGATAAGTTTTCACTTCTATCGGCAGTTCCTATGACTGCCAATTTTTTTCTGATAGGAACATTATCCTACCAATATGATAAATGTCAAAGTTTGTATATTTGTTACTCAAATCAGGTTGAAACGACTTTTTTCCACGATTAGGTTGCCAAACAATTAGGTTTAGGGTGGTGTGCCAAACGGGCAGCCATCGCGCGCGTACACTCTCCTTGAAAAAGGCCGCCGGACGCGGCCGAAACTCGAGTCGGATTGACCGACCATATTACACTTAGAGTTTACCCAATTAATAAGATTAGGTGCAAATACAAAAATCTTTATGGCTGTTTGCAGGTAAGATAAGATGATACAAAACATTTTAAAAGTTGACCCATACAAACTGGACTCTTCGAGAGCCATGCAATGTCTGGCGAAACAATTTTTTTGTTTTAGTGTTAATTTATACAATGAAAAATATAAAATAATAGTCAGCTCTCAGAAGAAGAGTCAGCTGAATTAAAGTCTTCTTTTTATTTCTGGTTTTTATTATTTTGTGTTATATAATATGTATACTAGCGGCCCGTTCCAGCTTCGCTCGGACATAACCTAGACACTGTCTGCAGCGCCATCTGCCGGGCTTATTTGTGAATTTAAACCATCTTCGAATACACACACAAAAAAAAACATTCAAATCGGTCCCGTCGTTTAGGAGTTCACTGTAAAATGATTAAATTACTAAAATGGCTATAAAAAAACAGGGGTTGGTGATAAAAGGATAAAAATTTAGGGTTGTATGTATTTTTTAACGCCACATTATATAAAAATAAAAACAAAAAAATTTGACCAAAAATTTAAAAAAAAATGTTTGGTGTGAACAACCCCTAACACTTAGGGGTATGAAAAATAGCTAGTAGCCGATTCTCAGACCTACTGAATAAGCATATAAAATTTGGTAAAAATCAGTCCAGCCGTTTCGGAGGAGTAAGGAAACAAACACTGTGACACGAGAATTTTATGTATAAGATATCATTAGATAGGTACGTTGAAGTAGAAGAAACAAAGATTGTAACTACCGAGAAAATCCCACCCAGGCAACGCATTCCTTAGCCTTGACGTTTACAAAAGTTGAGTTAAATCTTTTCATTCGAGTTTATAGAAAAATACTGAAAAGTGACTGTGACGAAGGAATGTTCACTTCATAAATCATAGATTTGGTTTTTTTTGATACGTAAAATCCGATATCTTTGTCATAAACGCACATTGAGTGTTACCCCGGCTTCCTCTACCACGTCTGTCTGTTGGTCTCCCACGCTGCCCATTGATGTGAAGGCAGCAGACAATGGCTTTCGATTACACTATCATTTCTGATTAGCATAGAAACTGACCTGGATCGCATTACGGTCTCGTCATAGATATACTCGTAGGAATCGCTGTTATAATACGTAAGAAGCTAAGCAGCTTATATTATGTTCCCACTGCTGGGACTCTTGCTTATAAAAAAAGTCGAGACCATAAAGATCGTGGGTTTGAATCCCGTATGCACCTCTTCTTTTTTGTAGTGTAAACTTCTTTAGACAGACAGATTTTTCGTGGGGTGTAAATTGGATTCTACCGTCACGCTCGGGTATAATAAGAAATCTTCAATGATGGGAAATGCTCAAAGGGCGTGGCCTCACCATCATGTCATGGCCATCTAGAAATGCGTGAGCCAATGGGAAATGCTGACGCATTTCTAGATGGCCATGCTATGATGGCGAGGTCACGCCCTCCGGTTACACCCGTTTAGTTTCCAAGGTAAGCTATCAAATTCTGAGTTATAAGTTTTCATTTCTACCGGCAGTTCCTATGACTGCCACTTTTTTTGTTTGGTTGATTCTATATTGTTCGGAGGTGGTCCTATTATACATTTTATCAAAATCGGTGAGGCTCGTTTGTTTTTTTAAATATGAACAATAAACTAAAATTTACTTTCATTTAAATATACGACAGCGAAATTTTCTTATGAAATTTGACCGAGTGTCTGAATTTGATTATAAATTGAAGTCCGTTTTTTTTTTGGCCAAAATAAATTATTGCCAAAAAACTGAAAGATTCTTGGCAAAGCCCGCCTGGGGAAAGACCACACCTTTGCCAGTTATTCTACCGCCAAGCAGTAATGTACAAACATTGCTGTTTTCCGGTTTGAAGGGCAAGGTTTCCAGAGAAATTACAGGGCTTACAGATATTACAACTTAGATATCTGGTTGAAGAGCGCAGTGCAGTGCTAGGTAATGATTTGGACTCTTCATGTTCCAATAGCTACGCGTCACTGCGCTGTTATGTGCCAGGCGTGTTGTTTACCATCAGGCACATGTCCTGTTCGTCTCGTCACACATTATTTAAAAAAAAACCTTCATGAATATATCGCAAAATAAAACCTGTGTAGTCTCGATCTCGAGTAGTATCGTTAATGTTAAAGTTCAGAGTTCACAGAAGGTCCGATTGCGAGCAAATAGCTCCCTACCCTACTGCCGGACCCGTGTCAGGTTGGGCCTGTCTATATCTGTGGTGTCATTATTTTTAGGTTTTAAGTGAGGTTTTAGCTTACAAAGGTGGACCTACTTTACATGCGGTATTGCTGTTATCTACCTAACAGTACCTTTTTGGTATATAAAAGGTTCTTATGATGGTAATTCGATCTATCAACGTGGAAACTTATTTTCACGGCCTTTTGGTTGCTTTTTTTGGCAAATTACTAACTGTCTATAATAATAGTCCAGGTGCTGGTAATGTTATATATTTATATATATATATCTATATTATCTATACTAATATTATAAAGCTGAAGAGTTTGTTTGTTTGTTTGAACGCTAGGATCTCGGAAACTACTGGACCGATAGGAAAGATTCTTTTTTTGTTGGATACTCCATTTATCGAGGAAGGCTATAGGGTATATAACATTACGCTACTATCAATAGGTACGGAGTATGAGTGAAGAATGTAAAGAAAACGGGGAAAAATATTTCTCTTCGAGAGCTTTAGTTCCATGAATTTAAATTCTCTTTGGTCGTTGAAGTCTGTGACGGCGCGTGTCTACATTTGAAGTTTGTGTCATTTGAAGTAATCAAATTTGTTCTACAACAATGACAACAATGCATTGTTGCTTATTTACGTATTTTTAGGGTTCCGTAAAACGTAATAAAGTGGCCAGCAATGGATATTTTAGTATGGATTTTCCTCAAATAGACGCGGGTGAAACCGCGGGGCACAGCTAGTATATATATATGTATGCGAAAGTTTGTATGTGTATGTTTGTTACACTTTCATGTAAAAACTATTGATTGGATTTAGATGAAATTTGATACTGAGAATACATAGGGTACTTTTTATGACGGGATTATTATGAAAACGGGATCTACATGGTAAAACCGCAGGTGCTGCTCGTTTACAAAATAACCCATCAGAATGATTACTTCAAGTTCCTCATACATAACTGAAGACTATAATAAAATACAAAATCAAGTTTTAACTGTAACTTCGACAGCCATAAACCAACTTTCTTCCAATCTGATCTCATCTAAATTCATGATTGCGTCACTCCGCTATTAATATCGAAACGTTCCCGACTAACCTACTGTTATATTCTGTGAGCCATCAAAATGCAAATGTTATCCTATCGGATAATTTATCGATACATCGACAATGGCTCGTAAAACGGTGGCGCAACACTACTCTCTCCGTGTAATTTAAATGTCTGGCTAGAATTACTATTTGAATGCGTCAAGCAATGTTTCCATATAAATAAATAAATAATAATAAATATTGGTGGACAATTCACACACAACACCATCTGACCCCAAACTAAGCAAAGCTTGTGTGATGGCGGCCGGATAGCTCATATAATTCTAAAGAATTCTCGTTTATCCCTAAAATTTTCTAGATTTGTCCCTAAAGTTCCCTATGTACATAGATGATCTTAAAATATCACATTTTTAGGAAGTTTACTTTTGTCTAATTTTATAAATAAATTATCCCTAGTCTTGCACAATTCAGTTAGTTTTCCCTAAAATGAATAGGAATCCCTAAAAGTGGAAACACTGGCATCAAGCTGTATTGTGGTGTAGTGGCGACCGAAAGTAAGTCTGCTTTTAAAATCGTTAAGTCATAGATTCGATTCCCGGTTTACACTTGACCGCCATCTCGCCTGATGTAAAGCGACGGTGCGGTCTACGATGGAGCGTGCTTACCTAGAAGAAACCGATTCACCCTCTATTTGAAGACACGCAAAATTGTAACCATCGAGAAAAAACCCCAACTCAGGCAATGCATTCCACAGTCTAGACGATCTTATCACAAAAGTAGAGTCAAACCTCTCCGTTCGTGTCTTTGGAACATCGACCATGAAACGATGTCGCTTTCTCAAGCTACGAGCAGTCCGATAGAAAACCGAACAAGGTGGTATTAGATAAAATACAGTGTTACCGGTAATCAGCCTGCATCCTTTTAAGGGGATGTTAGGTACATTCAATACGTCAACTTTTGTCCTACAGTTTTTAAAAATTTGTGTTTTTTTTTCTTTTACAAAATAAATAAAAAGTGCATTTGCACGGTCTAAAAGTATCGAACTCATCGACACTCAAAAAGTAACAATTCGTAACAAGAGCGCGTACGCTCTTTAACGCGCAAAAAATGATGTACCGAAGTGAATAAACCACTAAAAAGTCGCTAAACAGTACAAAAAAGGTCAACAAATACAATTTTTTTTGGGTTATCTATTAAGTTTTAACGAAAGTTGTAGAACAAAAGTTGTTTGTTTACATATACAGAACATGCTCTTAAACGGATGCAGGCTGATTACCAGTATATTATTACTAATCTTAATTCTTCAATGAGTCCAATCTATTGCAGTCCAGTGCCCTGTAGAGATTCAATGCAACACTGCAGAACTTGCGACAGAGCTTACATAACCCATTGTTACTGAATCTGCCGATGTGAAGCAACCATTGTTAGCTCATATGTGATGAAAAGGTATTGCGAATTTGAGACCTGAAAATATCCTCACAATAAACAATTAGATGCAGATCTGAGCTATTGAAATACTCGTACAGCTCAACTGTGACAAAAGGGAAACACGCAATGAATTGTGTCAGTTAACGTTTTAAAGTTGTGAGCTAACATAATTTAGGTAACATTTTAGGGGGCGTCCATAAATTACGTGAGGTGTTTAAGGGGGGGAGGGGGTAGAGTCAAATCTCATCTAATCTTACGTTGGAGGGAGGGGGGGAGTCTCGGCAAATATCACGCAATTTATTTTCCTTAAAACAAAAAAAAAACTATTTTGGTCCATTAATATTTTGGTCTATTTGTTTCAAATGTGCAAACTTTAAAAACCATTTTGTGGGTCGAGAAACAAAAAAATAAATGAATACTCAAATATAACACAAAGAACAAAACAATCTAACGTGTTTACGTAAGGAACCCACATCTTGAAAAATCTCACGTGAGATTGGGGGATGGGGGAGGGGGTTGAATAAAATCTCACGACATCTCACCAGAGGGGGAGGGAGGGACAGAAAATTTAAAAAAAGACCTCACGTAATTTATGGACGCCCCCTATAACTATGTTTTTTTGCCATTCAGCGTAGTAACTGGCTTGAACATCCTGATTATCTTTATTTTTGAAGTGAAAACTTCTTTAGGCGCGGCTAGACAGATTTTTTTTTATAGTATAGAGTGACGAGACGAGCAGGACATGTGCCTGATGGTAAGCAACATGCCTGCCACATGACAGCACAGTGACACGCAGCTATTGGAACACGATGGGTCCAAATCATTACCTAGCATTGCACTACGCTCGTCACCCTTAGATCTAAGATAATATATCTCTAAGCCCTGTAATTTCCCTGGAAATATTGCCCTTCAAACCGGACCACAGTAATGTTTGCACATTACTGCTTGGCGGTAGAATAACTGACAAAGGTGTGGTACTTCCCCAGGCGAACTCTGCCATGAGTCCTACCACTATATCTGTAGACCTTCATGGGTATATGGACAATTCAGATGTGCTTAGTAGTAGTTAGGTGTGTAGCGTAGTGTAGCTCTCATTGTATTTTAGTTTTGTTTATAAAAGCTGTCCAGTATAAAACATAATATTATGTGTGGTATTGGTTGTGGAAGTCGACACTGGTATTTTATGGTGACCAACTCATATACTGGAGACCCAACTGCTACTTACTTCTCAGAAGCTTTCTTATAGTCTAGTCAACAAGTTCAAAATTGTGTTAAATAGAAATAAAGGTCTTAGAAACAAACATGTGCTCATTCGATTCGGAATGACGTGTAGAAAAATATTTTAAGGGTTTTTTAGCACATAAAAAATTGCGATCTAGTTATTAACAAAATAAGATAACAAAAATAAGATATTTAGTTATTCCTTAATAATTTATTATTTAATGATACTTAAGAAGTTTTGAAAGAAGATCCTGAAAGAGTAGACAATTTCCAATATATAGTTTTAACTCTATCTTTATTATTTTACACTTTTTTTTAACGCTGAAATTAGAGCTCCGCGAGGTCGCTACGGCATAAACGCGGCGTCTAAAAAACCGGCTATCATCTAAAATATTGATTTTACAGTATTAAATTAACAATTAAAAAAAAAAAAATGTAGTCTAGATACTTAAACGTACAAAACCTCGGTAAAAAAAAATGTATTTTTTTCGTAAAGTTATACCAATGTTAATCAACGAATCTTTTTCCGGTATCTGTTTTCATAAATAACGGTATAAAAGTTGAAATAGTTGGTCTATATATTTTTCGCTTCGTGGAGCTCTTCTCATTTAAATACTTCATAAAACAATGCATTTTTATTAAATTAAACGGTTTTTAAATTAAACGGTTTTACTTAGCTCACCCCGTTTGTTTTATTTATTACTAGCGGCCCGTCCCGGCTTCGCACGGGGTCAATATTTTTTGTTAAGTAGGTATGCTAAATGAAACGTACATGACCAAATTTTTCCAAATGATCAAAATTAGAAACCAAAACTTGAAAGTGTAAAAACATTAAACTGGCTGGCCTGGTGGCTTAGTTGGTTGAGGGCCGTTTTGTAAAGCGGCGGTTTAACGATCAGCCGGATTGAATACGGCTGATTAAAAACCGCCGGAATGTATTCGACGCCATACGTCATTCAACACGGCTAGCCGTAAAGTAATAAAGCGAGAGATTAGCCGCCTCTTTCACAATTTTTAGTTCCGATTCTTAACACTCATGGCACTGCCTGACATAACAACAACTATGGCATTGAATAGGTACTGTAAGTGTGTTGCTAAATTGCTAAAGTGACAGTGGATTCTGGAGTTCGGAGGGATTGTACACAATATTATTGGAGTGTCACTTGTCACCCTGGGTGTTACTTGGAAACTATTTCGTTTCCACCGTCCACCTTGTTAAGACTAAATCGGACCGGGTTGGTTACATGAGACCCAGATCCGACTCGGAGCATACCGACTCCATATTTATAGTCTTGGCGCTACTACCTCTGGAGTGTATTAAAAAAAATGCGGGAGCCAGAAGCTCAAGGGAGGTCCTGTGTGGAGCAAGCCATGCAAGTAGCCGAAGTGTATCGCAGGCCGAGTATGGAGAAGCGACACTCAGGGCTGACCACAGAGCTTCTGGCGGGAGCCCACCCGGAGTCAAATCTCGATGATAGACCCTTGTCTATGGAAGTGCACCATGTTTCTTAGGTGTACCGTCACCGATATCAATTTATGGGCTTTCAAACTTTATGTGAGAGGTAAAATGTTGTAAAAAAATTATTAAGGAATACCGTAAGTAATCGGTCAGTTTTTTCGGATGAATGAAATTAATTTTGATTTTGTTTATTTAAATTATGTTTTTTTAAATTTGGTCACCCTATACCTAATATAAGCAGTAATACAATACGGCTGAACGTGGGCCGCCTTATTGAAGAACGTATCGCAATGACAATGCGGCTAATCGTTGAACCGCCGCATTACAAAAAGGCACTGTTTTTCAAAACGGCTAGCTGTAATGTAATACGGCGGAAACAAAATAATAATATTACCATAAATCGTAGAACCTAAGATAGGCCCTACCAAACTTCAGGGCGCACACAATCATGTCAACGTTGGGAAGAGTGAGCTCACTCTTTCCGTTCTAGTCGGTTGCAGGACGCGGTGGACGCCGGACGTTTTTACCTATCATTATTCGGTGTCAACAACCAAAATAAGTAGAACCACAGCAAATCTCGCCGCTAGCGATTGTACGGGTCAAGTAGATTGGTTTTATGTAAACCAGATACGATACACACAGAGACGCAGTTTATTACCGATGTCAAGGTGCTCTGGGCACATCTATTGAATTATATCGATGAATATTACCACAAACAACTCTCATCCTCAACGGACACCGGGATGCTTGAAGCTTCTCTCAAAGGGATTTCCCATTGGCTATAATTTTGTGACAAACCCCCGTCTCGGCATGCGGCTTGGTAAGTTTCTTTTACACGATTTTAAAGTCTTGGAACCATGTACCAACGTGGTACATGATAAAAAAGTATTCTGAGATAAAAACACTCTGACTGGGAAGGATGAACGCTGTACACTCTTCCTAATTCTGCATCTACCATAGATCGTAGAACCCAAGATTGGCCTTCCCAAACTTCAGAGCGCACGTAATCATGTCAAAGTTGGGAAGAGTGAGCTCACTCTTACCGTTCTAGTCGGTTGCAGGACGCGGAGGACGCTGGACGTTTTTACCTATCATTATTCGTTGTCAACAACCAAAATAAGTAGAACCACAGCAAATCTCGCCGCTAGCGATTATAGGGGTCAAGTAGATTGGTTGTTTGTAAACCACTTACGATACACACAGAGACGCAATTTATTACCAATTTCAAGGTTCTCAGGGCACATCCATTGATTTGTATCGATGGCATGTACCGCCACGTTGCGCCGCGCCGCGCTACAGTCGGCGCGCCGCGCCGGCCCGTCGCGTCGTTTATTATTATTTCGACAGGATGGAATTTTTTAACTTCGTAATATCTTTTGAATGCAATGTCCGATTTTAATAATTCAAAAAGGAATCAGTAGGTATTAAAGCAATCTTGAATACGAAATAGTTTATTTGGATAAGAATTAATACAAATGTATGGATAACATGGTCTGAATTTGATCGGCATTTTTATCTTCTTTTAAAATGTAAAAAAGCAGTTGTAGCGACGTAATTACAGTAGTTAAACATATGGTCTCGCGAGGTTTTTTGTAGATTTTAATACGTTTTATAATATTGTAGAACATTGTTTTGTTCTATCATTGGTACTTTCCGCAGCGTATGCGATGAAAGCCATTTTATGGCTGTTTTTTTTATACCTTGCGTTGGTTTTAGTAAAGAAATCAAAGTAATTCTAATTTTTTCTCGTAATAAAAGTAGCCTATGTTACTCAGTGATAATGTAGCTCTCTTTTGGTAAAAGAATTTTTGAAATCGGTTCAGTAGTTTTTGAGTTTATTACATACATACAAAAATACAAAAATACAAAAATACAAAAATACAAAAATACAAATCTTTCCTCTTTATAATATTAGTATAGAAGTATAGATTTATTCTTGGGTCAAATTTAGTAATTCAAATTTCACCCTCTTCCTGTCAACCGATTAATCTGAAATTTTGTATACACTTTGGATTTTGGTGACAATACAATTATGTTTATTCATTATCATTATAAATTCAAGATGGCCGCCGCTACAAAATGGCGGATAATTTATGTTTTATTAATCCCATCAATATGGGTATCAAATGAAAGGGCTCAACAAGCAGAATACAATATACTATACAAAATTGAAATCCAAGATGGCGGCCGCTACAAAATGGCGGATAACGTAGGTTTTATCAATCCCATCAACATGGGTATCAAATGAAAGGGCTCAACAAGCAGAATACAATATACTATAAAAAATTAAATCCAAGATGGCGGCCGCTACAAAATGGCGGATAACGTAGGTTTTATCAATCCCATCAATATGGGTATCAAATGAAAGTGCTCAACCAGTAGAATACAATGTACTATATAAAATTAAAATCCAAGATGGCGGCCTCTACAAAATGGCGGATAACTTAGGTTTTATCAATCCTATCAACATGGGTATCAAATAAAAGGGCTTGACAAGAAGAATACAGTGCACTATACAACCTCAATATTTAAGATGGGTGCAGCCACTAAATGGCGTATAACCAAGCCTACGTGGCTCTTAGTAGAGTAAGATCTTTGCAGGGACTACGTATAGAGGAGTTGGACTGCAATAAACTAACGGGCAAGAAACCTTGCAATAATGAAGCACTAAATGAATTAAACAGAATGCGAAATAAAAACTAAAAACTAGAAAATAAAAATAGGTAAAAACACTTTTTAAGTTAAACGGTTTTATGTTAAACATACATTGCAATGTTTAAGATAAATGTACTAAAAACAAAAAAATAATAAAATAGATACAGTCGTGGGAATTATAAACATATGCATAGACTAGACTAAAATAAAACCGTGGGGCACGTCAATTGTCTACAAATTATCGACTTAGGTAATGTGCGATGGAAGAATCGTTTAATTCGTCGTTAGGCAGTTGGCCCGCAGACGGTGAAGAAATTACTTACTATTTTCTTGCTCATGGAAATTCCAATAGTTATACACTCCATGTAAATAAAAGAGATGTTTCAACTCGTTTATCGTTGGACATTCACACTGCTGGCTGGCGAGGAATCGTTTCACTGCTCGTAGTTTGTCTTTAATCGACAAAATATATGATAAAAGTACTACTCGCTCACCACTATGAAACCCTAAAACTCGCTTATAATCGAGCTTGCTAGCTTGTTTCCATATTCTAGCCCTACTTATCACACGTCCATCGTTGTCGGTTGAACAACTGCCTAATTATAGTGTAACATTACAAAACAAACATGTTAATCAACTATTGTAGACAATTGACGTGCCCCACGGTTTTATTTTAGTCTAGTCTATGCATATGTTTATAATTCCCACGACTGTATCTATTTTATTATTTTTTTGTTTTTAGTACATTTATCTTAAACATTGCAATATATGTTTAACATAAAACCGTTTAACTTAAAAAGTGTTTTTACCTATTTTTATTTTTAATTAAAGTTCATTATTTTGGTAGTTATGGTTCGTTTTATTACAACAAAATATGAAATTTATAAAAATTTGTATCATACATTATTTTTTAGGAATCTTACTATTGCTGTTTTTGCATCTAATATAGGTATTAATTACCATTAGACGAAAAAAATACGTCATTTGTTATGAAATTGTTTATGGAAAAATCTATAATATATAAACTATACAAAAAGTTTAAACACGATTTAAATAATAATACGAACAAATAATAAAAACACAAAACATTGCAGTGTCGCGAGTTCATTTGTTTTTCTACATCTAAAAAAGGCCCATCACGCCTAAAACAGTTTCCTCTTCCGTAAAAAATATCATATTTCAATATTAATAATATCTTATTGGCAAGCTGTTAATAAGATTTAACTTAGTGTAAGTATGTATGTATGACATGACGCAAATACAACGACATTTATTCAAATGCGTGTCCATCGGTTATGGTGCAATGTCGGACATGTGAGTCAGTCAGTCACACAGGACAAAGGCTTTTATGGATATGGATGCAATGACAATGGGACATACAATGCTTCCACAGTTACGTAGTTAGTTGTTTTTTTTTTAAAGAAGCTAACATTGTCTAAGTTTTATGTTGGTAAGTATATGTACCTTCTATACATTCATATGTATATGTATGTAGTAAATTTACAAATAGACACTTAAATTTTATTTATTTGTAACATAGAGTATAGATTTTATCCTTTTTATCCTAAAAGTAGTTTATTGCACACTCATTCTCGAGATACAGATTTTCTCTATACCAAATTGCATTTAAATAAGCCCAGTAATTTTAACGTGACGGCAGGTAGACAAGAGTTACATGCCCAGCTACTATATTAGTAAGAATCATCATATCAGCCGAAGGACGTCCACTGCTGGACGAAGGCCTCCCCCAAGGATCTCCACAAAGACCGGTCTTGCGCCGTCCGCATCCAACGATTTCCGGCGACCTTCACCAGATCGTCGGTCCATCTTGTGGGAGGCCTGCCAACGCTGCGTTTTCCGGTACGTGGTCGCCACTCAAGAACCTTTCCGCCCCAACGGCCGTCAGTTCTGCGAGCTATGTGCCCCGCCCATATTCATGTGTCCTATGTGTTTACTCATGTGTCCATGAGTCCCTTGTGAACAGTGTAACACAGATCGAGAGTGTGTCGACGAGGGTAGCGTACCTGATACTCAGAATTACTAAACGGTATTCGTTGAAGGTCATCCAGGTATACGCACCGACGTCTACACATTCCGATGTCGAGGTGGAAGCTATGTATGAGGATATTTCTAAAGCCATGCATACTTCTAAGACTCATTACACTGTTGTTATGGGGGACTTTAACGCGAAACTGGGCAAGCGAAGCGGCAATGAGAGTAGGATGGGAAATTACGGAATCGGGCATCGGAATCCACGGGGCCAGATGCTGGCCGACTTTTTGGAGAAGGAGGGACTCTATATGATGAACTCCTTCTATAAGAAACCTGTGCATCGCAAATGGACCTGGATTAGCCCCGATGATGTAACAAAAAACGAGATAGACTTCATCATGTCCAGCAGGAGAGATATATTCAATGATGTCTCCGTGATCAATTTTCAATTTCAATTTCAATTTATTTCTTCGAACCATTATTTTACAAGAAAAACTTGGTAACGTCAATGACAAAAATGCTCTGAAAACCGGGAGTGATCACCGAATGGTAAGAGGCACATTGAATCTAAATGTGAAACTCGAACGATGGCGATTGATGAAGTCTACGCTCCGACCAGCACCTATCCAGATCCAAAATTCAGAGATCTTCCAGCTTGAACTCCAGAACCGCTTCGAATGCCTAGGTGAGTGTGTAGACGTGGACGATTATAACGACAGAATCGTGGAAGCTGTCCACACGATTGGATCCAAACACTACAATATCCGTCGTGCAAAAAGAACCAACAAGATCTCAGACTCTACCCTAAAGCTAATGGAGGAAAGACGCGCGATAGTCTTGCAATCCGCAGGTGACGCTTCTCAGTATCGAGCAATCAATAGGCAGATCTCAAGATCATTAACTCGCGACATACGCCGATTCAACACCAAGTGTGTCGAAAAGGCTATCGAGAAAAACAAAGGCTCGAAAGTGTTCGCGAGGGATCTGTCTATTGGTCAAAGTCAACTGATGAAGCTGAAGACCGAGGATGGGAGGATCGTATCGTCCAAATCCGAGCTGATGGGAGAGGTGGAGAAGTTCTACGGACAGTTATACACTACAACACAGCAACCTGTCATAAGTCTGGCCCATGACCCAAGAGCCAAATTGACCCGACATTACACCGAAGATATCCCGGACGTTAGCCTGTACGAGATTCGAATGGCCCTGAAACAGCTCAAAAATAACAAGGCGCCGGGAGATGACGGAATTACAGCTGAGCTCCTTAAAGCAGCAGGTTTACCTATGCTAAGGACTCTGCAAAAGCTTTTCAATTCCGTCATACTCGAAGGCAAAACGCCAAAGGCATGGCACAGAGGTATGGTTATACTCTTTTTTAAGAAGGGCGACAAGACCTTGCTAAAGAACTACAGGCCCATCACGCTTCTGTGTCATGTTTATAAGCTGTTTTCGAGGGTTATTTCAAACCGTCTCGCTCGCAGGTTTGACGACTTTCAACCGCCCGAACAAGCCGTATTTCGTAAAGGCTTCAGCACCATAGACCACATACATACGCTGCGGCAAGTTATACAGAAAACCGAAGAGTATAACCAGCCCCTATGCTTGGCGTTTGTGGACTATGAAAAAGCCTTTGATTCGATCGAGACCTGGGCTATGCTACAGTCGCTCCAGCGGTGCCAAATTGACCATCGGTACGTCGAAGTGTTAAGGTGTCTGTATGAAAACGCCACCATGTCAGTCCGTCTCCAGGACCAGAACTCGAAACCCATCCAACTGCAGCGAGGTGTGAGACAGGGGGATGTCATATCCCCGAAACTGTTCACCGCTGCACTGGAAGACGTTTTCAAACTCATGGACTGGAACGGACTCGGCATCAACATCAACGGCGAGTACATCACCAACCTCCGATTTGCCGATGACATTGTAGTCATGGCTGAAACCCTGGACGACTTAAGCAGGATGCTGAATGACCTCAGTAGAGCCTCTGAAAAAGTAGGTCTAAAAATGAACATGGACAAGACGAAAATCATGTTGAACAACCATGTTATACCCACTCTTTTAAAAGTAGGAGACTCTACGCTCGAAGTTGTTGACGAATACGTCTACCTAGGACAAACGGTCCAGTTGGGTAGATCCAACTTTGAGAAAGAGGTCACTCGTCGGATCCAACTTGGTTGGGCAGCGTTCGGGAAGTTACGTTATATCTTCTCATCCAAACTACCGCAGAGTCTCAAGACGAAAGTCTTTGACCAGTGCGTGTTGCCAGTGATGACATATGGAACAGAGACGTGGTCGCTTACTATGGGTCTCGTAAGAAAGCTCAAAGTTACCCAAAGGGCAATGGAAAGAGCCATGCTCGGAGTTTCCCTGCGTGATAGAATCAGAAATGAGGAAATCCGCAGGAGAACCAAAGTAACCGACATAGCCCACCGAGTTGCCAAACTTAAGTGGCAATGGGTGGTGATGGCCCATATTAGTAAGAATGGCAGTACAAAATCAGGATCCGGACCCGATAGTAATTTAAATTTGTAACATTACTAAAACAAAGGCATTAAATACAAGTAAAACCTACCAATACGAGTACAATGGCGTTTGTGACTGTTCCTGGTCCGTGTGTCCATAATCACTTATGTCACATAGCAATTGTGATCGGAATGTACATTTACTGGGTCGGAGAAAACGTAGGTTGCATATATACGCGGTACGCGACAGGGAAATCGATCGCTATCTATGACTTAGCTAATCACGTACTGAATCGAAATTTAAGAGCCTTAATTCTGAAACTACTCGACACACATAACAATTAGAGCACAGATGTCAAACTACATATAATACATGGTCAAGCGACGCACACATAGACTTCGTTCACGGACACGATATATCCATTTACTCGTTGATTTCGGTAATTATGATGAATAGTATCAATAATCATTCAAACATAGATGATATGATTGTCATTATCACGATAGTTTATCTTTTTAGGGTTCCGTAAAACGTAAAAACGGAACCCTTATAGATTTGTCAAGTCTGTCTGTCTCTCCGTCTGTCTGTCTGTCCGTCCGTATGTCACAGCCACTTTTTGCTGAAACTATGAGAACTACACTGTTGAAACTTGGTAAGTAGATGTATTCTGTGAACCGCATTAAGATTTTTACAAAAGTTTTTAAAAAAAACAAAAATTAGGGTTGCCCTCCATACTGAGAACTGAAGCTCAAAAAATTTTTTTTCATCAAACCTACACGTGTGGGGTGTCTATCGATAGGTCTTAAAAAATGATGTTGAGGTTTCTAATATAATTTTTGTCTACACTGAATAACTTGCGCGAGAGACGCTTCCAAAGTGGTAAAATGTGTGTCCCCCCCCCTCTAACTTCTAAAGTAAGAGAATGAAAAAACTAAAAAAAAATATATGATGTACATTACCATGAAAACTACCAACGAAAATTAGTTTGAACTCGATCTGATGAGTAGTTTTTTTTTAGTACGTCATAAAGACACTATTATTAAAACTTCGATCAAAGTTACAACGAACTACAAGAACTATGTGTACTATGTATATTATGTTACTTGCTGGAACGGATCCCTTCATGGGCGAGTCCAACTCGCACTTGGCTACTTTATTTTGAATAATCTAGGACTGATAATCCTGCTATAAAATTAAAAGTGAAATAAATACATGAGGTTGACTTCTGTTCACTGGTTTATTATGTGCATGACGTGAAGTTAGGGTTGCCATTTCTAAAATTTGGCAAACAAGAAAAAAACTCGTGCAAACCCCGGATTTTAGAGATCCCAGACATTTTTTACACATAATAATCAAAAGGCTTTCAGAGGTCCAAATTTCAACCTTCAATTTGGTATTAAACCCGGGGCTACACATGAAATCCGGCCCGGACGCTCCCCGGACACCCTCTAAACTAGGACAAATCCGGGTAAAACCTTGGATGGATGCCAACCCTACGTGAAGTTTGTAATTTGTAAAAAAATGAAGTGTATGTTAGTTGTGTTTCCTAGCTTACCTCAAACACATACAAAATGAACGCTCTCTCCTTGTATTATTAAGTTAAACACTCGCTCGACTGTTAAGTCATAAAATAGTCGAGTGATTTCAAAAATGAATCTTAGCAGTGATTTATGGATATCTGTTGGATCATTAATTGCATTAAAATGCTAAGTATTTATTCATTCTTCGATTTTCTCCAAGTCTGGTTTTTGTCTATTATTGAAGGTGTGGACAGAGAACCAGTTTTCTCCTCGCCACTACAGCTTACATGAACAGCCTGCTTTTGTGTTCCCAATCCCGAGATCTTCTCTTGCAAGAAGAGTCAAGATTATAATCGACCGATCTGGTCAAGCGCGGGTTGGCGAATGACTCATAATCCTACTAATATTATAAATGTCAATGTATGGATGTTTGGATATTTGGATGTTTGTTGCTCTATCACGTCCTAACTTATGAACGGATCGGGTTGAAATTTGGAACACAGGTAGATTATAGTAAACAACTGGAAGAACACATAGGCTACTTTTTATCCCGGGAAAATAAAGGGAACGGGAACTACGCGGGTAAAACCGCGGGGCACTGCTAGTGATTCATAATATCGAAATATAACTTTTTTGAAATATGCCGGTTACGTTTATTTTTACTACACCACTAGTCCAAATCATTGTCTAACGCTACACTGCGCTCATCACCAAGAAATATTGTATGAATATAATTTATCTCTATGCCTTCTAAGTTATTTGGAAAAAATGCCTCTAAAGCGGAATACGAAAGCTATATTTTTAGGGTTCCGTAAAACGTAAAAACGGAACCCTTATAGATTCGTCATGTCTGTCTGTCTGTCTGTCCGTCCGTATGTCACAGCCACTTTTTGCCGAAACTATGAGAACTACACTGTTGAAACTTGGTAAGTAGATGTATTCTGTGAACCGCATTAAGATTTAAACAAAAAAAAAATTAAAAAAAGAAAAATTAGGGTTGTCCCCCATACTGAGAACTGAAACTCAAAAAATTTTTTTTCATCAGACCTACACGTGTGGGGTGTCTATCGATAGGTATTCAAAAATGATGTTGAGGTTTCTACAATCATTTTCGTCTACACTGAATAATTTGCGCGAGAGACACTTCCAAAGTGGTAAAATGTGTGTCCCCCCCCTCTAATTTCTAAAGTAAGAGAATGAAAAATCTAAAAAAAATATATGATGTACAATACCATGTAAACTACCAACGAAAATTAGTTTGAACTCGATCTAATGAGTAGTTTTTTTTTTTAGTACGTCATAAATACACTATTATTGAAACTTCGATCAAAGTTACAACGAACTACAAGAACTATGTGTACTATGTATATTATGTTACTTGCTGCAACGGAACCCTTCATGGGCGAGTCCAACTCGCACTTGACCACTTTATTTAATAATCAAACTAACTGATTAATTAATATTTTAATCTTGTCTATTACCCTGGCAAAACGGGGCGCTACTGATCAACTTTCATATGCAGAATATAGTGAATAATTTGTAACGCCAATAAAGTATTTAAACGACAAAATAAGACAATAAAATAGTACTGACGTGTACCTATTACCTATCCTACTAATTATAAATGCCAATGTTCGGATGCTTGTTGATCAATCACGTCGACACGTCTGAATCGAAAGGAACGACCCCCGTTCCTTTCCGAACATCCGAACTTTCAACCTTCAACATACCGCCGAACGAAAAATGTCATCGCTTTGATGTTACTTTCTCTTTTCTTTTCGCTAGAAATGATAGAGACAGCGTTAGCAAAGCGATAGCCGATTTAGTTAGGCGGTAGAAGCGCGGATCGAGTTGAAAGAAAATACACTTAGATAATAGTCTTAAACACCTAACACATAGGCTCTTATTTTTATCACGGGAAAATAAAAGGAACGCGAACTGAGCGTGTAAAATCACGACTATTTTGTTGTATCTGTAACTCACTAATTGTAAAACTGTTACAATCTTGTTTATTCTGCACTGCAGTCGTTGCTAGGCGATAGAATGGCTACTACAAAGCTGATACTATACCAATACACTATGTATAACTTGTCGCTAAACCCCTGGTGATGTTATGTGTTATATACGATTGCATTAGGCGCGAGTTATTAATCATCATCAGCAGCCTACCTTAGTTCACTGCAAGACCTGAGTCTTTCCCATTGCTCGTCATTCAGCCCTATATCTTCAGCTTACGTCTAAATCCACTGCCTGCTCCAATCCAATCCACTGTCTTCCCTATAAATACATAGCTACAAACTGTGTAGGAGCAGTATTCCGTAGTAGAGCGCAGGTCGAGTATAGAGAATTCGACTGGCCTTGTGGTTTAGTGGTTAGTAGCTCTGCCTGCGAAGCCGAGGGTCGTGGGTTCGAATCCCACCCAGTGCAAATATTTGTGTGATGAATTCAAATGTTTGCACTGTGTCTGGATGTATCTATGTCTAATAATAATAAGTATGCATTTAAAACTATATGAGTAATATATCAACTATCTGGCCACCATCGTACAAGCTTTGCTTAGTTTGGGGTCAGATGGTGTTGTGTGAAAAAAAAAAAAAGAGAAGCGACACTCAGGGCTGACCGCAGAGCTTCTGGCTCGGGAGCCCACCCGGAGTCAAAAGTGTCAAAAGTCGGTGCACCATATTTCTTAGGTGTGTACGCGTGCTTTTCTCAATGTGTGCGTTTAAACATTATGCTAAGTTATCTTAATGCTAAATGGGTATGTGTACATCATGGTAAGTGATCTTTATGCTATAAGTATATAGTTATTATAAATAGCCGTGTCATGTCACACCTGTACACAGAATAGGTAATCCGCCATCAATTAGCCGCTGAACAGTGATCAACTTCATTAGAATGACAGCCTGATCCGACGAGACATGTCGCTAGGACGTGACTGCGTTCGGAATCTTTTGAATAACTGATGAATGAACCAACTATTCATATATTGTGGTTATATTTACCGTTCTGTAGAGGGAAGTTATTCTTACACGTCGTCTACGATGTAATATGCCCTGTATTTCGTTTAAAATCTATTTTCAAATCTATACTAATATTATAAAGCTAAGGAGTTTTTGTTTGTTTGAACGCAAGGATCTCGGGAACTGCTGGTACGAATTAAAAGGTTATTTTTCTGTTGGATAGTCCATTTATCGAGGAAGGGTATATAGGCTATTTTAACATTATGCTACTATCAACAGGAGCGGAGTATGAATGAAAAATGTAACAAACACGGGAAAAAATATTGCTTTTTGAGAGCTTTCGTTACATGACAGCATGTGTCTATCTTTTAAAAGGTTGCGTCATTAGAATCTAAGATAACCAAATTAGTTCTAGATTTAAATTGGTACGAACAATTTTCGATAGATGGCGTAGCAACGCGCGCACGATTTAGCTAGTATTAGAATAAGAAAGAGTAATGTATTTCGTCTAGCACTAGCACATGGTTAAACAGTTTAACGGGATTAAAAAGCAGGCTTGACAAAACACTACATTTGTGAGCTCCAAACTAAGTGCAAGACTTGTATATTGGAGCTCGAGTAGGTATATTGCAACGTTAAGTTACGACTGGTCTAGTCGGGAAACGGCGACTGCCGATCCGGAGCCCCGCGTTCAAATCCCACCACTGTGTTTTCGAAGTCATGACTGTGTGTAATGTCGCCAACTTAAAAACAGAGATGGAAAACATTGTGAGGAAACCGACATGTGCCTAGAATCTTTCGAGGTCATGTGCTATCTCTCCTTGTGAGAGAAAGCCCAGCAGTTGGAACATTTACTGGGCTGCATATGCAAATATTTCACAAAATTTTAGTGCTGACTACATTAATCCTGCAATTTTTTGTAAATTTAAATATTTTTTTAACTATAATAGGGTCGCACTTGACCGCCATGTCTACGATGGAGCGTGCTTACCTAAAAGGAATCGATTCACAATATCCAAAATATTTCAACTAGGTACATAATAACTTAGTATTTTTACCGTTCTATCAACCTAAGTAATTCTTTTCCCAACACATCGTTAATATAATAAACATCTACTATTTTGTAGTAAGTTAAAAAAAACAAAAAAAAGTGGCTGATGCTAACCAGTACTTAAAAGAACAAATGAAAGACGACTCACTAAAAAGGTAGATTAACCTTCGAAGTACAGGAAGGAATTCGTTAAACTGTTTTCTCTGACAAAGAAGTCGAGATAACACTCTGCTTCCCTTTGTACGCTTATCACGTGCTCTCTTTTGTAAATTGCGTGTTAATTACTGTTTATTGCTTGAACCGATTACATTGGTTTTTGTAACAGAATGACGGGGGCGAGAAAGACATGTGTCTGATGGTGAGCAACACGTCTTTCCTTACCTTTATAGGCTTACACTTGACCGCTATCTCGCCTTATGTTAAGCGACGATGCGGTCTATGATGCAGCATGTTTACCTAGAAGAAAGCGATTCACTCTCAATTTGAAGACACCAAGACTGTTACCATCGGGAAAAACCCACGCAAGCAACGCATTCCATTGCTTAGACGTTCCTATCTCAAAATAAACAATAATCATGAATCGCACTTTCGAGTTACGAGAAGTCCGATAGAAAAAAAGGCAAGGTGGTATTAGATCATGCAGATCAGTTGCACACTTTCCGAAGTGTATCCGATAAATTAGCAATTTTGTGTCAATTCAAGACTTTGAAGTCTTCGCACAAAAGTGCCGTTGCCTATGAGCCTTGTGGCACGTCTCTCAATTGATTTCAGAGTCTCCAGCTGATACTTAGCCGATCCTTCCCAAAGGTACTCCATACAAGAGCGAATCTGTGCTATATATAACGTCATCTCATAGAAGCACAGTAGCATAATGTACACACACACTCTTTAATTATTACCTTTACATTTCGAACTTTTCATTATGCCCGTACATTGTAAAACAAGTCTGCTCTATATTACACTACTGTAGTTGATCAACAGTGCATCAATAAACCTTTCATCAGAGCTCGTCAGATCTACCGCCCGATTCTGGAAAAGAAATCTCGACAGCGGGTTAGGTGATGAGCTCACTTCTGTTATAACTTCACTCAAATGTCTTTTACGCCTAAGTAAAATGATTCATCATCATCAGCCTATTTTGGTCCACTGCTTGTTATCAATTGAGTAAAAGTAAACCAATTAAATAAATGTAAGAATTTATATTGACAACTGTTCGATCTTTCCCATATAAAATTTCACAAAGGAATGCTCTTCAACGGCTTAGCTCCATCTACTTATAGCGCCAACCCCTCTAAAACTCTTTTGAGATGGCGGGTAGAAGTTAATGGTATCCCACCGGCGCCCTCTACACTAAATTTTATCAGTCATACCCATTTCTTTCAATAATCAGATACTTGTTCTTTTATGACACATATTTAGACTCAAATCCCAGTATTAAATACAATACTATAGTGCAAAATACACTACAAACAAATACAGGTGATAACAGGACATAAACCACTCTCCTCTGAATCGTCACTCGGCTTTCCGTTTACATCCCACTACCTGGTGCCTTACGTGTAAGTTTGCGCTTGATGTTCACACTGCTACGACTCAGGGTCTTTTCCCACAACGAGAAAGTCACATAATCCACCACCCTGGCCTAGTGCTTATTGGAGATTGACGCATGTCCTCAATTTTTATTTTGTAGTACAGAGTTCTTGTCTAGATGTCATGTCCTGATGGTAAGCAACATGCCTGCCCGCAATAGCACAGTGACACGCAGCTATTGGAACATGAAGAGCCCAAATTATTACCATTAGCACAGCACTACGGTCATCACCGAGATATTTCAATTGTTTTATCTCTATGCCCTGTAATTTCTCTGGAAACATTGCCCTTCAAACCGGAACACAGTGATGTTTTCACATTAATGTTTGGCGGTAGAATAACTGGCAAAGGTGTTGCATTTCCCCAGGCGGACTCTGCCAACAGTCCTACCACAACAAAATTTGTAGGACTATGTTGGTTTCCTCTTAATTCCTTTACCATAGGTATAAAATAAATAAAATATTGGTGGACAATTCACACACAACACCATCTGACCCCAAACTAAGCAAAGCTTGTGTGATGGCGGCCAGATAGCTGATATAATACTTATATAGTTTTAAATACATACTTATTATACATAGAAACACCCAGACACAGTGCAAACATTTGAATTCATCACACAAATATTTGCACTGGGTGGGGATCGAACCCACGGCCTTCGGCTTCGCAGGCAGAGCTACTAACCACTTAGCCACAAGGCCAGTCAATAATGACAAAGTTTTTTTTTTATGTGGGGGAAATACTTTTACGTATGCCCACCATGCAGGGACATGGGGTATGTCGTGCTCGACACCATGGGATACGACATGGTGCCCCTACCGACTAAAACCCCCACAGATTTCACCTGCATGGTCAGGGGTCAGGGCCGCGGGGTCACTTTTCGCACTCCTACAACGACCCCAACCCACATAATGTAATACATCTAAAAAATGGTACAATTTACATTCTTAATATTAGGCGATTTGCGATTGTCTCGACAAACTTAAAAAAAATAAGGTATATATTTTTGATTATTGCAAACAACGAAAGGCCAAAATAATTTGACCTCAGGTTATCAATGAATGCTTAATGAATCAGAGACCAAGTAAAACAGAGGCGAGTTCATCGTCGAGTCATCGTTTTCAGAATCCAAACTCATACTCGTATCTGTGTCGTGTAAACAAACCGTCGGCCTTGCCGGTTCAGCGGTAACTGATACACTTATTTATTTACTATCTGCGCATACGCAGCTCTCAGTTCACCTTTGTGTTCGACTGTTGATAATACAAACATAAATATAATGGTTTATAAACCTTAATGACTTCCTAAATTGAGGTGATGACAGAGTCAAAAATATACCATTCTAATTATTATGGAAAAATATGGGATACGTTTTTTTTGTTCTATCAAATTATTACTAATCGACAGAGATATGGATCATCAAACTTCCGGAGTGGAGGTGACGTCACGTCTTCGTACAAATTCGTACAATGTTGTACAATGTTGTGACGTTACTCAATCAATCATTTATTGCATAATAATACAAAGCTGACAAAATAAGCTGAGCATTTACCCTGTTAGGGCTTAGCAATATTAAAATTGTACAGTTACAATCTTACCATAAGTAGATACCTACTTGTAATATTACGTAATATGTATATAAGGATTCTAAACTATGTACATTGTTTTTAATACTAATGCCGTGAGAGTGGGATATATTTATAGTCATCTAGGTATTCGTTAATGCTATACTTAGTAACTTTTTTGTATAAGCAGCGTTTTTAACTTTTTATAAAATCTATTTTGGTCGGGTTCATTTCTAATCTCGTTAGGCAAGGTGTTATATATTTTTGTTATCATACTCGAAACTTCTAAGCACTTTTTGTTTGAGAAACAAAAGAAAAAAAAATACTTGATAATATTTTTCAGTAATCCTTTATTAACCTTTGTGTAACGTTGTTTATGGTAAATGAAAGTCTTTTCTATTTTATTTACTATCGGCGCACGCGCAGCTCTCAGATCACCTTTGTGTATTGTTCGATTGTTGGAGGTACGAGTATAGCGGTATATGGAACATAATTACTTCCTGAATTTATGATATGACCTTTGTAGATGCGTGATGTTTTAGTATTTTTTTTGGGTTGCATCATTATCATATATTTGCCCCATCCATTAAGCGTGGTCGGCACAGCACGTTTTTCTCTTCCATATATTCCGTCATCTCGTCACTCAATTCTTTTGCACGCATTTTAATAACTTTAATAATTACTCTTGACGGGCTACTCGCCTGAAGTTAAGCGACGACGTTGTCTACGATGGAGCGTTCTTAGCGAAAAGAAACCGATTCACTCTAGATTTGCAGACACCAAGATTTCCCGATGTAAGCATCGGAAAAACTCACTTAGGCAACGCATTCCCCTGCCTAGACGTTCTTATCACAAAGTAGACTCAAACCACATCGTTCGGGTCCTTGGGACGTCAACGATAAAACAATGTCGCTTCTTCGAGCAGTGAACAGTCCGATAAAAAAAAATGGCTGTCATAGGAGCTGCCGATAGGAGTGAACACTTCTAACTCAGAATTTGATAGCTTACTTAGGAAACTACGCGGGTGAAACCAGAGGGCGTGGCCATGAACATAGCATTGGCATCTAGAAATTTTTAGATGGCCAATGGTCCCGAGTTTATCCGAAGATTTCTTATCATTCCTGAGCATTACACTAGAATTCAATTCACAGCCCACGAAAAATCTGTCTCTGGCGCGCCAAAATAAGTTTTCACTTCAAAAATCTCTGTTGTTCTCTATGCCTATACATACTAAGGTATTTGGACTAAATTACGTGATTAATTCCATCTAGAACTCTTGGCAGCATTGTGTCGTAAATAATATGAACAACCCGAATGGTCAGTCCGATTTGTATAAGTATTTGAGACAGGGATCGTCTCGTCCAATTCAATCAATTGAAGCGAGGTTGCGGTATTGAATCCTGTGTCATTCGTCCGTCTGGGTTGGGCTGTTGGAAATTAAACGGTGATTAGTTAATTCTGTTTCTATACGTTATTACCAAATTAGAATATTAAGCTTATTATAATATCAGAAAATGTACTCTTTAAGTCCAGGGTCTAACATAAACAGCCCACTAAATGTTCCCACTGCTGGTATTCGGGGCCTTCTCTCGCAAGA
The DNA here is from genome assembly GCA_963693475.1 of Ectropis crepuscularia. NCBI lineage: Eukaryota > Metazoa > Arthropoda > Insecta > Lepidoptera > Geometridae > Ectropis > Ectropis crepuscularia. The sequence goes on from OY856355.1 coordinate 2,322,324, forward strand.
AGAGAGTCAAGGGATTCACCAAGCTGGCCAAGTGCGGGTTGTTGGTTGAGACATGACCTCGAAAGATTTTAAGTACATGTCGGTTTCCTCACGATGGTTTCCTCCACCGTTTTAGCGCCATTACGCACATGACTTCGAAAAAACAGTGGTTCACGTGGGATTCGAACCGGGTTCCGGATCGGCTGCCGCCATTCTCCCGACTAGACCAGGGTCAACCTTTAGGGTATAATTAAAATAATCTTGAGTAAGAATAGTACATATCTGGTTTTAAAAGATGTATCTGAGTCGGATGACTGATTGTTATTTTTACCATGCAAGTGTCGACTGACAAATTATTATTGGTAAGAGGATATCTCTGTTCTCAACATCAACGACTTAACTTTGTTTAAGTACTTGCTGGTTCTTGACTAGTATTGTACTGCCGTGGCTAATGTATTTTTTTCATTTTTACAGGTAAGCAACGAACTAGGAAATATCTACAATTGGATTTCGCTCGCTCGGCCTCTAGAAAAAGTAAGTCATATCTTTAAAATAGAAAAAAATCGCGAAAAACATTTATGACTGTATCAATTATAATTTACCATTTTAATTAGTTCGTCAGGTAGATTATGGAAAAGTATGGGACACAAATTTGTTCTCCTACCAAATTATTTCAAATCGACAAAGATATAAATTTCAACAAACTTCCAGAGTGGGAGGTTGTGAGAGGAGGACGTTTTAACAAAAATCGTATATAAGATGTGACGTCACTCAGAATTTCTAAGTGCTAATTGGCGCTAATCTTCGTATTTTTTTTGTTTGTGAAACAAAAGAAAAAATACCTTACAATACTTTTTAATGGATCTAACTGACGGATTAATTAGTTATTTTGAGTCATGCCTATTGCATCGACTTCGTAATATACACTACTTCGTAACTTCGTAATAAACAATAAAACGTAAAAATAACTACTTTTTTGTATTTCATTTCTTTTTGTATTTCCTTAACTTATCTATTCATTTTTAAACAAATAGAGTTCGTTCTATACAAATTGAAAAAAAAATTGACTGTTTGATATAAACTCATTTGTTTATTGTTTTGTTTTTAAGCGAATTACATTTTAAACTTGCATGTCAAAATATTTTTTTTTAAAAGGCAAGTTGACGCACTACTGATACTCGCTGAAATATAGACATAGGCACTCATAGACACGTCATCTCAGCAACTCCATACCATTCTCTCAAACCAAACACGCTTGAATCAGGCCGTAATTAGCTATATTAGGCCATATGTACACCGACATAATGCCAAGGTTGGATCTCCCGAAAATAGCCAACGGAACTTTACGCTCCGCTGGATATATAGCTCAAGCGGCAATGATATTATGTTTATTATAAATGAAAGGTTAACGGTAGTTTAATTCAAGTAACTGGGGCCTTAGAAGCTAAATGCTCGGTAAATCTTATACCTTTAAACGAGAAATTCTTCTACATACTTGTAATATAATCTGAATCTCGGAAACACAGATTACAGAAATAAAACCAGATGGAGCGCGCAGAACAGAGCTACTGAAGCAGACAAAGGAAATACAAACGCCGAAGCAAATACAAACTCCAGTCAGTATGAAACGGACTTCCGTGTTGTACGGGAGTCCCGTGTGATTTTAAGTTTTGTTTTAAAATATGCCGTCTTGTGTCTTCAAACATTGCAAATAATGTTCCCAAAAACAAAAAAAGGAAAGAGGAATATAGTTTCATAGGAAAATTTGAATATTTTTCCTGTTATTTATTTAATTTAGGCGATTTCATTTTGGTGATGAATGGAACACAACACCTCAACGAAAATAGGTTAGTGTGGCGATACAAAATGTAAATTATTTTCCCTGAATTTAGGGTAAAATATAGATTATATATTTTTTTAGATACTCGTAGACCAAATTATTGATAGGCATTGTATTATTCAATTTAATTGAATATCAAATTAAATTTATAAAATGAGTAATTTATGACATAAAAATTTACAAAAAACAAAATCATTAATACATCATACAATTTGTTTCTGTATTTATTTATTTCCTTAGTTGCACCACTGCCCAAAATATTACAAATTTTGTTTCCTCATGTATCAAAAGGTTATATGGAAGAGATCGCTTTTAGCGACAAGATCGCCTTTTGTGCCCATTTTGTTTTGTTATTATGTGTGTTTCTTCTTGTCAACTTTGTTTATGGTGCCAATAAAGTGTTTTGTCTTGTCTTGTATTGTAATGTCATTCGATATATTATTTAAGTGAAACGGTGGCTAAATATAATTGGTTATAAAATGATGGTTTATAAAATAAAACATTTGTTGAAGGAAGATATTTTTGAAGTTAATATTATGCATAACGTTGTTTGTAAAATGAAATATGTTTAAATTGTAAAGTTTTTTATATTATACGGTTACTTGATTTTAAAGTCTTGTTTTGTCAAAAAAAAGGTGAATAATAAGTGAACTGTTCATCATCATCATCATCATCAGCCGTAAGACGTCCACTGCTGGACATAGGCCTCCCCCCTAGATTTCCACAACGAACGGTCCTGCGCAACCTGCAACCAGCGGTTTCCAGCGACCTTCGTGAGGTCATCTGTCCATCTAGTGGGAGGCCGTCCAACACTGCGTCTTCCGGTTCGTGGTCGCCACTCGAGAACCTTTCTTCCCCATCGGTTGTCAGTTCTGCGAGCGATGTGGCCTGCCCATTGCCACTTCAGCTTAGCTACTCTTCGAGCTACGTCGGCTACTTTCGTTCTTTTGCGAATATCCTCATTACGGATTCTGTCGCGCAAAGAGACTCCGAGCATAGCTCGCTCCATAGCTCGCTGTGTGACTTTGAGCTTTGTTATGAGGCCCACAGTTAAGGACCACGTCTCAGTTCCATAAGTCATCACTGGCAACACGCACTGATTGAAGACTTTCGTCTTCAAGCATTGGGGTATTTTGGACTCCAAGATGTGCCGTAGTTTCCCGAACGCTGCCCATCCGAGTTGGATCCTTCGCTGGACCTCTTTGTCGAAGTTGGATCTACCCAATCGGATCTTTTGACCCAGGTAGACGTATTCGTCAACAACTTCGAGTGTGGTATTCCCAACAATAACCGGTACAGGTGAGACATGAACATTTGACATGACCTTCGTCTTGTCCATATTCATCCTCAAACCTACCTGTTGGGATACTCTACTGAGGTCCCTGAGCATGGCACCGAGGTCCTCCATCGACTCCGCCACAATGACTATATCGTCGGCAAACCGAAGGTGAGTGATGCATTCGCCGTTGATATTGATGCCATGTCCGTTCCAGTCCAGTAGCTTGAAAACATCTTCCAGCGCGGCAGTGAACAGTTTCGGAGATATGACATCTCCCTGTCTCACGCCTTTCTGTAGCCGGATATGTTTTGTGCACTGGTCCTGTAATCGGACAGACATTGTGGCTTTGCTGTAAATGCACCTCAACACTTCGATATAGCGATAGTCCATGCGGCATCGCTGGAGAGACTGAAGCACTGCCCAGGTCTCGATGGAATCAAAGGCTTTCTCATAGTCCACATACGCTATACATAGTGGCCGATTATACTCCTCGGTTTTCTGTATAATCTAAAGTGAACTGTTAAAATGATTATTTTGTTAGTTTTTTTTTGTTTGTTGTTTTGACCTATAACATACAGGTAGCCTATATGCATTTTATCACAAATAGTTTGGTGGTAAAGATTTTTGATTGATTTTAGAGGTTGTTTTAATTTTTGTTTAACCTATCTAAGCGAGTAAATTCCACTAATTTTATTATTTGCGATTTAAGTTAATTTCTAGTTGCATGCAAAATCATAATTCTTTTCTTCATAGAATAGAAATAGTAGTAGCAAGAAATCCTTGCATAATCGGTGTAATAATATTAATATTTTAAAATATCAATTGATGTGTTTATTATACGTGAAGATTTCCCATGCTAAGACAACAATAGTGGTACTTTTTTCTTTAGACTGACAACATTATACAAGTAATTTGGAACGTTGATTTGACAATTTTACGTCAACATGACTAATCACGGGCCTCACAGTGTTGTTTACGAAGGTTCCATCTGTGTTTTATTTCTATAATCTGTGCTCGGAAACGGCTCGAACGGTTTTCATGACATTTAGTATGCGGGTTGTTTCGGGGGCGATAAATCGATCTAGCTAGGTTTCATTTGTAGAAAACGCCGTATTATGCGCGTTTTTAGACAATAAAAAACTGTTACATTAGAATGCGAAGGTAAATTTCTCTAAATTGCGCGTCAGTATAATAACTCAGGCGGGAAATTGGGCGGTCACGAAATGATAGATCCGGGTTCGAATCCAGACGACTCCTCCCCTTTTTTTTTTGAGGAAATGTGTTACTGGGAGCCCTTTATCTGTATCCAAGTATACTCGGTGTTTAAACCGAGCTAAGCTCGTTCACCCAGGCACTGTTTATTATTAAATGAAAGGTTAACGGTAGTTTAATTCAAGTAACTGGGGCTTTAGAGCTAAATGAAGTTTATGGGTGATAGTTTGCAAGTTAGTAGCGAGGTAGCCAGTTCGTTAGACGTTGCTTGTTCACTTTGCTTTGGTATCCAGGAAGTAACTGTACATTTATTAAATCTATTAGCTCCCCGCGGTTTTACTCGCGTAATTCTCGTTCACGTTATTTTCTCGAGATATAAAACCTATGTGCTATTCCAGGCTATAATCTAACAAATGTCAACCCAATCCGTTCAGAAGTTTCGATTTCGACCATCGAGCAACAAACATCCATCGCCATTTATAATATTAGTAGGGTTAGTTGCGGACTCTTTTTGAAGTACAAACTTTTTTAGCCGCGTTGAGCACTTTTTGGTAAAAGAAAATCGTATGGTCTCGCGTTACCAATATACTCAATGGTGTCGGGCGGTGGCGGCGTAACAACGTTGTGTCAGAACTCCGACAGAGATGCTTTACGGATGGGTGAAATACTGTTACTTCGAGTCACCGACATATGCAATAGCAGTACATATATCTGTTATTTATACATGGCTCGTTGATATCACATACTTTCATCATTTGTTTTTGAAGTGAATAGGTAGTACTTCTTTTGACCCGCCACAGCCAAATTTTTCGTGCCAAAGCCAAATTGAATTCTAGCGGCACGCTCGGGAATGATAAGAAATTTTCGGTTGAACTCGGGACCATGGCCTTTGGTCATCTTGAAATGTGTCACATTTCCCATTGGCAATCTAGAAATGTGTCAGCATTTCCCATTGGCTATCTACGGGATGATGATCTGATGCTGACGCATTTCTAGATGGCCATGGTTATGGCTACGCCCTCCGGTTTCTCCTGCTTAGTTTTCAAAGTGAGCTATCAAATTCTGAGTTAAATAAGTTTTCACTTCTATCGGTAGTTCTTATGACTGGCAATTTTTTTTTAACTTTAATAGGCTTACACTTGAACAAAGTTTCATATGTCGTAAGACCGTAAGTTCTAGGTCTGCGCCCAACCTGCGCCCAGCCCATGAGCGCTGAACCGCGAGAGCGTTCCAATTGCTCACTCCACTGCACACGACTAACCCACTTGCAATCACAATGCTCACACTACATTGTCACCCATCCTATATTAAAAACTAGCTGAACCGTGCCCGCGCTATCTATCGAAATTTGGTCGTACCAATTTTGAACAAATTCGGTTACCTTACGTTCTACTGACGCAACCTTTAAAAGATAGACACGTACAGTCACGCAACGAACGCTCTCAAAAAGCAATATTTTTTCCCGTTTTTGTTTCATATTTCATCCATGCTCCGCTCCTGTTGATAGTAGCATAATGTTAAATAGCCTATAGCCTTCCTCAATATATGGACAAACCAATAGAACAAAAATCTTACAATTCGGACCAGTAGTTCCCGAGATCCTAGCGTTCAAACAAACAAACTCTTCAGCTTTAATACGAAACTAGCTGAAAGCGCGCGCGTTGCTACGCTATCTATCGAAAATTGGTCGTACTAATTCAAATTTTGAACAAATTCGGTTACTTTATGTTCGGTTCTAATGACGCAACCTTTAACATTTATGACAAATGCTGTCACGCAACGAAAGCTCTAAAAGCAATATCTATCTATATCAATCTATCAATATCTAATCCCGTTTTTGTCACATTTTTCGTTCATGCTCGGTTCCTGTTGATAGTAGCGTAATGTTAAATAGCCTATAGCCTTCCTCGATAAATGGACTATCCTAAAAAGAAAGAATCTTTCAATTCGGACCAGTAGTTCCAGAGATCCTTGCGTTCAAACATACAAACAAACTCTTCAGCTTTATAATATTAGTATAGATAGATACGAAAGTTTGGCTGAACAAATCGGACTGAAATTAGGAACATGCATAGTTTATAGTCTAGAAGACCATATAGGCTACTTTTTATCCCGAAAAAATAACGGGACCTATGCGGGTAAACCGCTGGTTGCTGCTAGTACAGTTCGCATTGTACCATTATAAATGCGAAAGTTTGGATATTTATGTTTGTTGCTCAACCACTTCGTAACGTCTGAATGGATCGGGCTGAAATTAGGAACATAGATAACAGTCTGGAAGAAGACATGGCTACTTTTCATCCCGGAAAAATACCGGGAACGGGAACTACGTGGGTACAACTGCGGAGCACTGCTACTAATAATATTATAAATACACAAGATTGGATATATATAGTTATGTTTGTTGCTCAATCACGTAGGAACACTGAAACGGTTCGAATTGAAATTTGGAACACAGATTATAGTCTGAAATAACACATATTCTACTTTTAATCGCGAAAATTACGGCCAACGGAAACTACACAGCCAACTGAGTTAATTTTAAAAGTCATTTCTTTCTGAAACTGATTTAAAAAGCACTCAATACAAGTAGGTTCAATTCAATTCAATTTATTTATTCGAACCATTAATTCAAGAGAACACTTGGTAACGTCACTTACAATAAAATTATACATAAATAATCTGTGTACATGATAAAATCTGTGTTAAAGGTAACGAGGAGTCCAGTGTATTTTCCCCTGAGTTGGATGTCTTGCGAAACTAAACTCCGGTGTATTGGGTCCGCTTGTGAAACAACGGGTCCAGTTCTATTTGTAGATCGACTGCGCTCGCTGCGAAACCGTTCCGAGTCTTGAGATGTGTTTGTTCTATTAACTGAAAACTGTATATTTTAGTGACATTTGTAAACTATGTTTAATGTATAATTATGCATGTAATTTTTGTTTAATGAAAGCTTATGGCGCTCCACAGACAGATTTTTCGTGGGCTTTGAATTGAATTCCAGCGTCACGATCGGGAATGATAATATCTTCACGTAAATGCGAGACCATGGCCATTGGCCACCTAGAAATGTGTCAGCATTTCCCATTGGCGATCTAGAAAATGCTAACGCATTTCTAGAAGGCCACGCCCTCCGGTTTCACCCGCGTAGTTTCTAAAGTAAGCTATCAAATTCTGAATTATAAGTTTTCACTTCTATCGGCAGTTCCTACGACTGGTATTTTTTTTTTCTTTGTTAAGCCATATTTAAATTTATTTCACGATGTTTAGCCTAGACCTAACCACTCACGAGTCCCTAGGTACAAGTTTAGTTTTTAGGCTGATCGGCAAGGCTTTTGTACTTTTGCGTAATTATTGTGTCTTTTGAAGTGAATACTTCTTTAGGCGCGTCTAGACAGATTTTTTATGGGCTATGAATTGAATTCATTCGTCACGCTCGGGTATGATAAGAAAGCTTCGGGTAAACTCGGGACCATGGCTATTGGCCATCTAGAAATACGTCAGCCAATGGGAAATGCTGAAAGGGCGTGGACAGGCCAGGACAGGAGTTTGTGTCTATCGATAGGTCTTCAAAAATTATGTTGAGGTTTCTAGAATCATTTTCGTCTACACTGAATAATTTGCGCAAGAGACACTTCCAAAGTGGTAAAATGTGTCCGTCCGTCCCCCCCCCCCTCTAACTTCTAAAGTAAGAGAATGAAAAATCTAAAAAAATATATGATGTACATTACCATGTAAACTACCAACGAAAATTAGTTTGAACTCGATCTGATCAGTAGTTTTTTTTTAGTACGTCATAAATACTCTATTATTGAAACTTCGACCAAAGTTACAACGAACTACAAGAACTATGTGTACTATGTATATTATGTTACTTGCTGCAACGGAACCCTTCATGGGCGAGTCCAACTCGCACTTGGCCACTTTATTTTTGTTATGATTTCATGTTAACACCGTGTAGGTACTATTTCTTTTGTTTTGGTAAATCAAATATGTACCTATTTGTAGTATTTCTTGAGAACAAATGTTCAAAAATGAAGAAAATTCGGCTTTCTTAATTTTTTAACATGCGAAAGGCTGACCCATTTCTAGATGGCCGATGTGAAATGCTGACGCATTTCTAGTCCCGAGTTTACCCGAAGATTTCTTATCATTCTCGAGCGTGATACCTAGACTTCAATAATTCGCAGTCCACGAAAAATCGGTCTATGGCGCGCCAAAAGAAGGTTTCAGTTCAAAAACACCATCCTCCTCATAAATCTCCTCTTTCGAAATCGGTTAAAACTACTTAGTAAAACATCCTTTGAAACATACACTTCGCTCTGTTGGTTCTATTTGTGCCTTCCTCCGCCGTCCTATTCCGGCCACTGCAAAAACAATACTTGGAATTCCAAGAGTAACGGAATTGAGCTATTCCCGTCGCCCCAGAGCCACTCCAGTTCAGCCATAGCTTAAACAGGAGTTACTACACGATCCTTTTACACCGCGCGTCTCAATATCAATCCCATTTTAAAACAAATACACGGGTAACTCACGGGTTATACGTGAGTTACCCGTGTATTTGTTTTAAAGTGTGTAATAACCTAATAACCACATTAGTTTTCATACTAAAATATCAATCCCCACAATATTCCAAATACACGAAATTTAACTCTACTTTTGTGATAAGAACCTGTAGGCTGTGGAATCCTTATACAGCTGGCGTCTCAATATCAATCCACACAATGATGTTCCAAAGATACGAACGAAGAGATTTGAGTCTACTTTTGTGATAAGAACGTCTAGGCTGTGGAATACGTAGCCGAAATGAGTTTTCCCCGATGGTTACAATCTTTGTGTCTTCAAATCGAGAGTGAATTAATTTTTTTAGGTAAACACGCTCCATCGTAGAGCATATCGTCGCTTAACATCAGGCGAGATATCGGTCAAGTGTAAACCTATAAAAGTTAAAAAAAAACTTAGGATGATGACTGGATCAAAAATTTACCATTCCAATTAGACCATTTGGTATGAAAAAATATGGCACATGTAACTATTTTTTGTTTTATCCAATTATTTGTAATCAACATAGATATATAGATCATCAAACTTCCGGAATGGGGGGTTGTGACGTCACCTATTCGTAAAAATCATACAATGAAGTGACGTCACTTGCAACTTCTAAGCACTGTATCTTCGATACATTTTGATTGTGAAACAAAAGAAAAAATACGTTTACAAATTCTTTAAATAATTTAACTGACGGACAAATTTGTTTTTTTTTTAAACTACACATCAAAATTTAATTTTCTCTGAAAAACATGTCAACATCTGAAATATGTATTAAAAAAAAATCTAAACCTAGCTTACCTGGACGATGTATTCGTAATTCCTAGTACCTTGCTGTTTCATAAGAACAATTTATGAAATTAAGTAGTGTCTGATTTTTAAATTTAATACGGTTTTTGTTTTTTGGAGAGAATTAAATTATTGAATCCAGTTCAGAATTAGTTTTATAACTAAAAATATACTAACTAGATGAAATAGCAGTAAGTCTCTAGATATGTGACGAATATAACCCGGGGTCGTTCACCCCGTCGTCGGGGGGATGTGAGATGTGATTAGCGTTTGACTCTGTACCACGTCTCAACGCTTCTGGCGAAAACTTTAAACTACGCGTATTGTAGTTGTGGGTAAGATCGATGGTAAAAGGCGACGGGGCCGCTCACCTATCCGTTGGGCAGACCAAATAAAAGACGTGACGGGACTCACTTTACCGACGGCCATGAGACAAGCCGAAGATAGAGCAGGATGGAAAGACCATATCACCGTCTCGGTAAAGGCATATCAAGAAAGGCACGACCTTCAGTAATGAAGAACACGATGATGAAGAAGAAGATTGTAGTTGTAGAACTCTTAGCAGAGTCCGCCTGGGGAAGGACCACACCTTTGCCAGTTATTATACCGCCAAGCAGTAATATGCAAAAATTACTGTGTTCCGGTATGAAGGGCAATGTTTCCAGTGAAATTACAGGGCTTAGAGATATAAAATCTTATATCTCTGGGTGACGAGCGCAGTGCAGTGCTAGGTGATGATTTGGACTCTTCATGTTCCAATAGCTGCGTGTCACTGTGCTCTTGTGTGGCAGGCATGTTGCTAACCATCAGGCAAATTACCTGCTCGTCTCGTCACTCTATATTTAAAAAAAAACTATGAATAACTTCCTCGTTATATATAGAAATCCGATAGTAACGCCGCAAGGAGGGAGTAAATGTGGTGATAGTTCCTGGTTTTGATGATTTAGTGTTTGTATGTTTTATTCTGTCCGTCATCGATATAGGAAGATAATCCGTGTTGATCGACTAAATTTAAATCTAAAAATGTGGTTGGTTCTATATTTGTAGACCGGAGTTGATGGTATTTTATAATTAACTAGTAGCATCCCGCGGTGTCACTCGTTTTGATTCTAATCCCGTTATTTTTCTGGGATAAAAGGTAGTCTATATGCATCCCAGTTAGTTAATTCCGGACCGAATTCCAGCCTTTTAGTAGTTTTGCTTGAAAGAGCAACAAACATCCGTAAATACATACAAACTTTCGCATCTATACTAATATTATAAAGCTGAAGAGGTTTTTTGTTTGTTTGAACGCGCTAATCTCAGGACCTACCGGACCGATTTAAAAAAATCTTTTATCGTTGGATATGTACGTGATCCCTGAGTTCTATAGGCTATATGCAAGAAAAACAAACGTAATCAAGTAGCCATAAAAGTATATGTCAGTGAATTGAATTACTTTGTGTTAATGACGAAAAAGTGTAATAATGATCCTAATTCTTAAAGGGCGTAAGTTACGATTGGTCTAGATGTCTAGAAGTTACGGCTGGTCTAGTCGGGAGAACGGCGCCTGCGATCCGGAGCTCCCAGGTTCAAATCCCACGCGCACCACTGCATTTTCGAAGTCATGTGCGTAATGCCGCTAACTTAAATCGGCGAAGGAAAACATTATGAGGAAACCGACATGTACCTAGAATCTTTCGAGGGCATGTGTCATCCACCAACCCGCACTGGGCCAGCGTGGTGGATTATGGCCTTGACTCTCCTCGCGAGAGAAGGCCCCGAATCCCAGCTGTGGGAACAAATAGTAGGCTGCTTATATTTTTTCAGATGATTGTACATCTGAAAAATAAAGTTGGCAACACTGGTCGCGGGCTGTTATTCCGCGTCATATATTCCGTTATATATTTTACTTATGGTCTCACATAATTTTCAGTTCGGTTGCGCATCAAAATCTCAATCTCCTCCAAGCCTAGCGCAAGAAACTTCGTTCCAATAAATATAACTTACCGTACTCAATGCTACTTACTACCTTTGATTATACACTTGTCTAGATAGACCGCTCGAACAAAGACACACCAAAAAAATAAAACAGCCAACTGTTGGCTGATTAGCTTGTACCTTGTACTGTCAGTTTAGTAGCGACATTGACGTTGTGCGGTAAACACGTGTTTTGTGACTTTTGATGACGATTTGCACTTTATAAGTCTGCAGTAATCACAAAGGTCGATTGAAAATAATTAAAAGTTTTAGCTATCATCAGTGAGTAACCTTTCATTGACCATTTAGTTACAAAAACAATTGATTTAAGAAAAATAATAATCTCTTAGGACAGCGTCATTTGACGCCATGTTTTAAAACATGTCACACACACAAGTGTTTCAAACCTGGCCTGTTACTTTTGTCGCAAATACAGCTTATTTAACGCTTCATCTAGACAAGTATATAATCAAGAGTTACTACTTCAGCTGGTTGTAACAATAGTATTATTGGATTATATCAGTCATAACACATCCTTATTATATTAATAGATGTAGCAATCTTGCGAATACGTAGTTACGACAGAAGCCCTAGAAATTCCTTACACGGAATTATAGTGCCGTTGTCATCGATATTCGGAATGTAGGTACTAAAGATTCGATTTACATGTTCCTTGAAGTGAAAATGAGGTCTGTACATAAATGTACGGTTCAATACATAAAGGTACGAGCACTTGTGTTACCCGCGTAGTTTTCGTTCCCGTTATTTCCCCGTGATAAAAAATAGGCTATTATCATACTATTTCCCGAATTTCAACCCGATTCGTTCAGGCGTTCCGACACGATTGAGCTACAAACATCCATACTTTCGCATTTATGATATTAATGGGATAAAAACTTAATATTCAACTATGTACTCCAGGGGCTCCCAAACTTATTTTGTCTGCTGCCCACTTTGAGAATAAATTATTCCTAAGCACCCCCCTTTTTTCACATTTTTAAAAAACACTTTAGACTTAAAATTAAATGAATCAATTATTGTGAGCTATGTATATTAGCGGAGACTAAACATTAATTCTAAACAATACTTTTACTATAACCCGCAAGAGTTAACTTGATACCTAAGGCCTAAGGGACCTTTATACCCTTTGACTTGTAACTCGCCGTTATAAATAAATGATTTGTGTTTGTAAGGTAGTACACAATGCCTCTACACAACGGCCCCATTTTTTTTACGGGGTTACTTTTTACCCCCTTTGGACCTGCAGCGCCCACAAGGGGCGTTATCGCCCACTTTGGGAAACGCTGATGTACTCCAATACAGATTCGGCCGTGTATAGAGTACTGTTCGCACCCTTAGGGTGGCTCGGCTAAATATACTAGCTGGAAGCTCGGGAAAACATCGAGAAACGTGCCAAAAGAACGACACCGTTGTTCAAAAAGACATTAAAGTCTTGTACATCGCCGCACAATGGCTAGTTCATCAGGTTTTTATCGGATACATTTCAGAAAGTGCTACTGATCTGCATGATATCATCTTGCTCTTTCTTCTATCCAACTGCTCGCAGAATGGAAAAGCGACCTCGTTTCACGGTTGACGTTCCACAGACTGGAACGAAGCGACTTGACTCTACTTGTGTTTGCACTGGAGATACCATGCCACGAAACACACACACGTCAAATTTATAACCCTTTTGCATCGATGCTTAAAAACACATTCAAATCGTGATGAACTCGTGTATAATGTTTTAAAATGAGTTTGTAGATCTTCTTACAACCGAGAAACGTGTTCTATCTCGGGATCTCATCGAAGGCAAGCTAATAAAATATGAACATGAAAATAGAGACCTGGGAATAACAGAAGCCTGTGAGGTTCGCGGCTCAGTTCAGAGAGAAAATATTATAATATGAATAGAAAAGATGACATACAGCTTATTTTTATTAATTCTATTTCTACATTCGTATTTCAGAGCTAGAACAGCAGGTCTACTACGAAAACAACCTCCGAATAATCGGATCCGACCGATAGCTGTTGGAATAATCGGTAAGGTAATTAAATGCTTTCGGAGTAAGGTTTACGACACAAAAACTGTCAAATCTATGTCGGTCGGAATTCGAAATGAACAAAACGTCCGAACTGATCAACCGACTGATTGTGTTTTGTGGTAAGATATGTCCATAAGTTCGGTCGATATATCGTTTATCGGACTTCGTAGTAGACCTGTTAATGTTATGTTATTGAATCTGTTTGTTTTCCTTTTTTTTTTTTTTTTAATAAAGAGTTACGAGACGACCCGGACATGTGCCTGATGGTAAGCAACAGGCCTGCCACATAACAGCACTGTGACACGCAGCTATTGAAACATGAAGAGTCCAAATCATTAATTACCTAGCACTGCACTGCGCTCGCCACCCAGATATCTAAGTTGTTATATCTCTAAGCCCTGTAATTTCTCTGGAAACATTGCCTTTCAAACCGGAACACAGTAATGATTGCACATTACTGCTCGGCGCACTATGGATCCAACGGATGATTTTTTTTTTACAGTTTAAATTATCTTAGGTATCTTATTAGCCAAATCTATTACTAGAAATACTGAAATATAACTTTCGTCAAAATCCTTTTAGAGACGGCAAAGTCACTTTGGCCCCATAGTTCGGCGGTAGAATAACTGGCAAAGGTGTGGTCCTTCCCCAGGCGGACTCTGCCAAGAGTCCTACCACTACAACAAGCAACAGGACTGATAGTAGTGGTAGGACTCTTAGCAGAGTCCGCCTGGGGAAGTACCACACCTTTGCCAAATATTCTACCGCCAAGCAGTAATGTACAGACATTACTGTGTTTCGGTTTGAAGGGCAATGATTCCAGAGAAATTACAGGGCTTAGAGACATAATATCTTAGATCTCTGGGTGACGAGCGCAGTGCAGTGCTAGGTAATGATTTGGACTATCATATTCCAATAGCTGCGTATTACTGTGCTGTTATGTGGCAGGCATGTTGCTTACCATCAGGCACATGACCTGCTCGTCTCGTCACTCTATGCTATAAAAAAAAATTAAAAAAAACATAGGTGATTGGTGATGATGAACAATGATTTGGTGCAAGATCCGTGCGGTTCTCGGAACTGGGTGTTTGGCCTTGGTGAGGCCAAGTGGCCTTAAAAACGTCCGCGGTTCAACGCTCGAGTGGTCGGTCGTCGGTGTGCTGGTTTTTATGTAAGAGAAAGTATTTACCTGAACTTGAGCCGATCGAGCGATGGACGTCTGGCGATTTGGTACACGCGAACCTATCAACTTACTAATTTACTGTTGTTAATTATCTTCATTTAAATCTTTAAAGCCGTGGTGGCATAGAGACGGAGCGATTTCACTCTCGTGGGTTCGAATCCCACTTGCACCTCTGTGTCTTTTTACAATTTTTAAACAACTTAAAAAAATATTTAAAAAAAAACAACCAAATTGTAAAGCTTTAGCTTTACAATTTGGTTGTTTTTTTTTTTAATTTATATTTCTCGATTGCTCCGCTAATTGAGAATCGATTTTGATGATTCTTTTTTTGTGTGGTAGAAAATACTTTAGAGGTGGTTCCATATTGTCAATTTTGTCGAAATAAGAAGTAAGATATACTATACTAAAAAAATAAGAATCATCAAAATCGATCCACAATTAATAACAAAAAAAAAAAAACGAACTGATTGCCTAATTAGTTTTTTAGTCACCATGGATATTCAGAACTTCCTCACATTTTGATGTCGGTTAAAAATAATGTAAAAGTGTAGATAGTTCAACATCGTATCATTTTTAGTAGTGGTAGGACTCTTAGCAGAGTCCGCCTGGGGAAGTACCACACCTTTGCCAAATATTCTACCGCCAAACAGTAATGTGCAAACATTACTGTGTTCCGGTTTGAAGGGCAATGATTCCAGAGAAATTACAGGGCTTAGAGACATAATATCTTAGATCTCTGGGCGACGAGCGCAGTGCAGTGCTAGGTAATGATTTGGACTATCATGTTCCAATAGCTGCGTGTTACTGTGCTGTTATGTGGCAGGCATGTTGCTTACCATCAGGCACATGACCTGCTCGTCTCGTCACTCTATGATATAAAAAAAAAAAAAAAAAAAAAAACATCAACTCTTGATTAAAGGCTGAGTAAAGGCTGAGTGAATAGTTAAAATCCAACTAAATCAGTTAGTGTTTATTGACTGAAAAAGAACATCAAAAATGTATTTTGATATTCTTTCTTCGGAACTCACGTCATTTGACTTTCATTAAAGAGAGAGCGTAGCCAAATAACCAGCTATAAATCTCATCCAAGCGACTAATAAACTAAACCAAATTCGTTCTCGGATAATCCGTCCTGTCCTCAATAAAGCTTGTAATGAAGAACCTACCCCGAACGTGCACACCTAGTTAACTAGCCGCCATATTGTGAAACTAGACTGAGGATTTATTTAACACTAACAGTGCCCCGTGGTTTTAGCCACGTAGTTCCTTCACCTATTACTTTCCATGTATGAAAAGTAGCCTATATACTCTTCTAGTTATTTAATTCAGCGGTAGAATGACTGGACTTATTGTGGAAACAACGATGATTTATTTATTTATTTATATATAAATTGCAGTTACATACATTTGTTTGTATCTAAAAACTAGAGAACAAAAATGTAGTAGACCCTGCATTAAGGGCGCTGTTATCTCTTTATTCTGTCATTCCACTGGGAACAATAGGTTACAATCCTCAAAAAACTAAGTAGCCCGTTAGTTAGATTGCCAAAAATATTGTACACGTATTTTTTCTTTTGTTTCACAAACAAAAAATGACGAAGATACAGCGCTTCGAAGTTTCGTGTGACGTCACTTGTGAGTACGATTTTTACTCACGAGTGACGTCGCGACCCCCCACTCTCGATGTTTGATGGTCTATCTTTGACGATTTTTAATATTATGAAAAAACAAAAAATACGTGTCCAATATTTTTCCATGATCTAGCTGACGGACTAATTAGGATGGTGTATTTTTGACCTAGTCCGGTACCCTATTCCCTTCAACCCTAACTGTTATATGTTTGGTACTTTTCCTTGACGGACTTGTAAAGAGTTCTATCTCTACTTACCTCTATTTATCAATCTCGTGTCCAAAGGAAATAAATCTGAGATATAAATAAGAACAATAGATAAATCCGATTGTCTCCATCCCGTAAACAATCTCAAGGATTGTTACACTTACGAAGGTCTGCGACAGATGAAGTGCGAAGAAAACGAGCTTTTACAACATCCGACATTTTCTTACTCGACAAACATTCAAATTGATGTCGTATTTAGTTATTTGCAACAATAAATAGTTCATTCATATCATATTATAGCAACAGCAGCCAACAGTTTTAATTTTTTACACGTATAGGGATGAAACGATACGAGTAAATACAAGTAACTACTCGATACTTTTCTTTCGATACCAAGTACTTTTGGCATCGATACTTTAGAACTGAGTACCAAGTAGTATCGTAAAGTAAGTATTTGTATCGGTACTCGGTGATCATGGTCACCGGTCACTCTTCACTCAACAGTTTGTCTCTGTCTCTCCTACTTTGAACGGTATTATACTGTTTCGCTCAGGCTTGATCACGTGATTATCGTGTCAGGCAGGCCCTTGGTGAACATAGTGTTCGTTCAAGTCATTCACTAATAAATCTGTGCTGTGCGTGCGTGTGCTTGTTTGTATGTTTTTGTTGCGATTGATTGAATTGAATTTGTAAAAAGTTAAAACAACATAAATTCAGTGATAATGGGACCACCAAGGTCTGAGGCGTGGCGATATTTTAATAAGAGAAATGAGAAAGTAGCCCAATGAAAAAAGTGTTTTAAAGACGTACAATATTGTGGTAATACTTCCAATTTGCAAAAACACCTGAAGACCCACCCTGACTATATTCCAACTACTAATGTAAAGATTTCAAAGTAATTATTTTAAACCTTGTGAATTGTGTATTTGTTGAAATATCTAACATACGTAATACATACCGTAGTGCGTTTCAAAATGTAATTAAAGTATTTTTTTTAAATAAATACTCATGACCATACCGCATACTCCTGGACGTCTAGCCGCATACTCCTGGACGTCTAGTCTCTTTCTACGAAAACGTAATTTCGAAAAAAAACTCGCGACTTTCTTACTGTCGTCCTACTTGGTTTCGTCCGATAGAACATTGTTTGACGTTTAAATGTTCTAAGCCTACTCTAATATTCTAGATTTTTAGAAGATTTAAACGGACAAAACGACGGATCGAAGTGGAATCGGAGTTCGAAAATCGCGAGTTTATTGCGAAATTACGTTTTCGTAGAAAGAGAGTAGACGTCCTGTTCTTATTTTCTTCTATAATTTCGACGAAAATACTGAAAATATGCTCCGATACAAGTAGGTATCGATACTTTTCATGCGATACCGAGTAGGAATCGATACCTCATGACCGATACGGTATCGAGTAAAAGTATCGATACCCAGGTGGTATCGTTTCATCCCTAATTGTGAAGAAAACCTAAATAATAAAAAAAAAATTGGCAGTCATAGGAACTGCCGATAGAAGTGAAAACTTGTGACTGAAATGACTCAAATCAATTTATTTATCACCTTGTCAGATGACAGATTATTTGTTAAACCATCGTAGGTCTATGTACATTCGCATAATTTCAACACCGCCAGCTAAATCGATGGTTGCGCCATCTAGTTTTATATCAACGTAATTATACAGAATATTTCAACTCTTTACTGTTTCTATTAGCCCTGGTACCTACCTGGCCGTTTTTACCGAGTTTACCCGAAGATTTCATATCCGAACCGATCCGATCCGATCCATTATCATATCCAAGCGTGACGATTGATGAATCCATTTCACAGCCCACGAAAATTATGTCTATAGCGCGCCTAAAGAAGTTTTCACTTCAAAAAATTGGCTGTCATAACTCAGAATTTGATAGCTTACTTTGGAAACTACGCGGGTGGAACCGGAGGGCGTAGCCATGAGCATAGCCAATGGGAAATGCTGACGCATTTTTTACACCTGAGCGTGACGCTAGAATTCAACTCACAGCCCACGAAAAATGTGTCTGAGGCGCGTCAAAATAATTTTTCACTTCAAAAACATTTTCATTTCTTTCATACCATATAATCATCGTAGGCCGCATTGTCGCTTAATATCAAGTGAGATGGCGATCAAGTAAACCTATAATAGTTAAAAAAAGTCCTTCACAGCTATTATCGTACAATAAAATGTTAAATTTAAACTTTAAAAATGTATACTCGTTGTATGCTGTTTTTTTTAAATTGACTTGTAAATTGTACATTTATGAATAAAGAATGACAGTCGTGTCGTAACAACTAAAGCGGACTCCGATCTCCAACGAACTCATAAACTCGGAATAAAAGTTATTCTGATGTAAATGAAGGTTTCGGGACACCCATTGAAAGGAATCGCAAGACGGGACGCATTTGTGGGACGGGGGACTTCCGAGTTTTAACAGCTTTCACGACGTTTCGACGAGTTTGGGTTCAAAGTGAAAAAGTTATTACATAACCACGGTTTATAAAAATATTTAGCAGTTACACTAGAAGAGATTTTACGGCTTTTCGGGTAATTTACTGCTGTTCCAGTAACTTACGCCTGGTCTAGTAAGTTACGGCCGGTCTTGTAAGTTACGGCTGGTCTAGTAAGTTACGGCTAGTCTAGTCGGCAAAACGGCGACTGCCAATCCGGAGACCCAGGTTCAAATCCCACGCGCACCACTGCCTTTTCGAAGTCACGTGCGTAATACCGCTAATTTAAAACGGTGAAGGAAAACATCGTGACTTGTAGCTAGAATCTTTCGAGGTCATGTCATCCACCAACTTGAACTGGGCCAGCGTGGTAGATTGTGGCCTTGACAATTTAACACTTTAATTTTTTTGAACATATAGTAAAATAAAATATGTTTTTGACTTTCAGTTCTAAGTTTGGGGGCATCCTTAATATTTTTTTTTTTTTTTAATCTTAATGCGTTTCTTAGAATACATCTACTTCCCACGTTTCAACAGTGTAGTTCTCATAGTTTCGGCAAAAAGTGGCTGTGACATACGGACGGACAGACAGACAGACAGACATGACGAATCTATAAGGGTTCCGTGTTTACGTTTTACAGAACCCTAAAAACAGCTTCAAATCTCCGAACTAAGCTTGAAACTTGTGCTTCAGAGATCTGTGCTCTCCCTAACTACTAAGCTATGTTAGATCCTTCATTCTTAGTATGCTGAACCTTCTATTTGTTGGATATTTACATTACATAGCTTTACTTTTACTTTAGTGGGGTGCTTATGCGTTTCTTCGTGATATTTTTAAGCAAGTCTGTTTGTTTTTAACCTTTTGACCGCCAGAGTCACCTATGCTTGACAAGCGCGAGTGAGCCCTTTGCGCCAACGACGTCTATAGTTGACAAAAAACGAACTATACCAAAACATTGTGTGTTAGAAATCAAATGGTGACAGAACAATTTTTTTTTTTAATTTCGACTTATTTCGTACGCTTGGCGTCCAGGGCACGGAAATGCAATTTAGTCCTGGCGGTCAAAAGGTTTTCATTTCATTCATTCATCAGCCGCAAGACGTCCACTGTTGGACATAGGCCTCCCCCCTAGATTTCCACAACGAACGGTCCTGCGCAACCTGCAACCAGCGGTTTCCAGCGACCTTTGTGAGGTCATCTGTCCATCTAGCGGGAGGCCGTCCAACACTGCGTCTTCCGGTTCGTGGTCGCCACTCGAGAACCTTTCTTCCCCATCGGTTGTCAGTTCTGCGAGCGATGTGGCCTGCCCATTGCCACTTCAGCTTAGCTACTCTTCGAGCTATGTCGGCTACTTTCGTTCTTTTGCGAATATCCTCATTCCGGATTCTGTCGCGCAAAGAGACTCCGAGCATCGCTCTCTCCATAGCTCGCTGTGTGACTTTGAGCTTTGTTATGAGGCCCACAGTTAAGGACCACGTCTCAGTTCCGTAAGTCATCACTGGCAACACGCACTGATTGAAGACTTTCGTCTTCAAGCATTGGGGTATTTTGGACTCCAAGATGTGCCGTAGTTTCCCGAACGCTGCCCATCCGAGTTGGATCCTTCGCTGGACCTCTTTGTCGAAGTTGGATCTACTTAATTGCATCTTTTGACCCAGGTAGACGTATTCGTCAACAACTTCGAGTGTGGTATTCCCAACAATAACCGGTACAGGTGAGACATGAACATTTGACATGACCTTCGTCTTGTCCATATTCATCCTCAAACCTACCTGTTGGGATACTCTACTGAGGTCTCTGAGCATAGCACCGAGGTCCTCCAGCGACTCCGCCACAATGACTATGTCGTCGGCAAACCGAAGGTGAGTGATACATTCGCCGTTGATATTGATGCCGTGTCCGTTCCAGTCCAGTAACTTGAAAACATCTTCCAGCGCGGCAGTGAACAGTTTCGGAGATATAACATCTCCCTGCCTCACGCCTTTCTGTAGCTGGATATGTTTTGTGCACTGGTCCTGTAATCGAACAGACATTGTGGCTTTGCTGTAAATACACTTCAACACTTCGATATAGCGATAGTCCATGCGGCATCGCTGGAGAGACTGAAGCACTGCCCAGGTCTCGATGGAATCGAAGGCTTTCTCATAGTCCACATACGCTATACATAGTGGCCGATTATACTCCTCGGTTTTCTGTATAATCTGCCGAAGCGTATGGATGTGGTCTATGGTACTATAGCCTTTTCGGAAACCGGCTTGTTCGGGTGGCTGGAAGTCGTCAAACCTGCGTGCGAGACGATTCGTGATTACCCTCGAAAACAACTTATAAACGTGGCTCAGAAGTGAGATGGGTCTGTAATTCTTCAACAAGGTGTTGTCACCTTTTTTGAAGAAGAGCACCACCACACTTCTGCTCCACGCTTCTGGCGTATTACCGTCAAGTATGACGGAGTCGAACAGCTTCTGGAGGACTTTAAGTACCGGTTTTCCACCCGCTCTCAGAAGCTCAGTCGTAATTCCGTCGTCGCCAGGTGCCTTGTTGTTTTTAAGTTGCTTGAGGGCCATCCTAATCTCGTACAGGCTGACTTCCGGGATATCTTCGGTAAAGTGTCGGGTCAGCTTGGCTCTGGGGTCTTTAGCCATATTAACGACAGGTTGTGCTTGCGCAGAGGTGTATAACTGTTCATAGAACTTCTCGATCTCCTCTAAAATCTCGGGCTTCGACGAGGTGACGTTGCCATCATCGGTTTTCAATTTGGTCAATTGACTTTGCCCAAGAGACAGATTTCTTGCGAACACTTTCGAGCCTTTGTTCCGCTTAATCGCTTCTTCAATACTCATAGTATTGTAGCAGCGTATGTCGCGTCGCACACAAGTAGAAATCTGTCTATTGAGCCGTCTGTAGACCGTCATGTCTACCGAAGACTGCAACCGCATACCTCGCCTAACCGCCATGAGATTCAGAGTATGATCGGAGAGTTTTTGTGTTCTATTTTGGCGTCGGCTCTTGTAGAATTTTCTGCCAACCGCGTGAACAGTTTCCACTAGCCTGTCATTAATTTCATCCGCCGTTACGCACTCATTTAGGGACTCGAAGCGGTTTTGAAGTTCGAGTTGAAAGTTATCGGGATTCTCAATTTGAGCAGAACTTGGTCGGAGCGTGGACTTCATTAGACGTGACCTTTCGAACTTAATGTTTAGATTCAGCGTGCCTCTTACCATACGGTGATCGCTGCCGGTTTTGACCTTACTGATCACAGAGACATCGCTGAATATTTGCCGTTTAGTCGTCATAATGAAGTCGATCTCATTTTTTGTGGAACCATCTGGGCTAATCCATGTCCATTTTCGTTGTGGCTGTTTCTTGAAAAAGGAGTTCATCATAAAGAGGCTCTCCCTTTCCAAGAAATCAGCTAGACGTTGCCCTCTTGGGTTCCGCTGCCCATATCCGAATTGCCCTACTCTCAACTCATCACCGCTACGTTTCCCCAGTTTCGCGTTCAAGTCTCCCATCACAACTGTGAAATGTCAAAAGGTTAACACGTTTGTATTAATTTGGTACGAGTATGCATGCAAGGGAATGTATGAACTTGATTTTCAACTACTTACCTATATCAAAACGACTGATCGTTTCGAAACTCACCTACACCTCTTGTCTGAGTATTTTTCCAAACGTACAATTCGTCATTACCACTGGCTTTGACGGTGAAGCAAAACATTGTGAGAAAAAATGGCATGTTTCTAGAATCTTTCTAGGTCATCCGCCAACGCTCACTGAGACAGCATCGGTTATGACCTTGATTCTCCTAGATAAGGTTCCGAGTCCCATTGGGGACTCGGAGATGTCTGTGGAAATATTCAATGGGCTGCTAATACCACGCTCAAAACCTATATAGTATAATAACTTTCGGTCAAATTGATGTAAAAAACTGCCATGTAACGTCACAAAGAAACAAACATGAGTTGAAGTCCGGTTTTGTAATACGGCGTTAAAATAACTGAAAACAGGTTTTGATGAACCGGCATGACGTACTGTTTTCTTTACCCATTTCCCTAATTTCACCAACAAAAGTCCATCTCGGATTCGCGGCGAAATGATTTTAATTGTGCGTGTGTTATGGCAACCCTAATGGCTACGACAAAGGCACTCATTAGGCTGAGTGTTGTTGTGAAATCTGAATAGGGCTGTCTCGTATCTGATTAAATGATTTTATGTGGTTTCGATTCCCACCCAATGCAAATATTTGTACTGTGTCGGGGTGTTTCTATGTACCTATAGTAAGTTAGTAAGTATGTATTTACAACTATATAAGTATTGCATCAGCTATCTGGCCGCCATAGTACAAGCTTTGCTTAGTTTGGGGTCAGATAGTAATGCCCACCAATATTTATTTATTTTTGAAGTGAAAACTTCTTTAGGCGCGCCTAGACAGATTTTTCGTGGGCTGTGATTTGGATTAATTCGTTACGCTCGCGTATGATAAGAAAGCTTCGGGTAAACTCGGGACCATGGCTATTGGCCATCTAGAAATACGTCAGCCAATGGGAAATGCTGAAAGGGCGTGGACAGGCCATCATGGCACGGCCATCTAGAAACGTATCAGCCAATGGGAAATGCTGACGCATTTCTAGATGTCCATGCCAAGATGGCGGAGCCACGCCCTCCAGTTACAACCGTGTAGTTTCCAAGGTAAGCTATCAAATTCTGAGTTATAAATTTTCACTGCTATCGGCAGTTCCTATGACTGCCAATTTTTTTTGTTTTTCTGTGGACGACGTTCGAGATTGATATTAGAAATTGTATCCTTGTTACATTTGTAGTCAAGAGACAGCGGCTGGATAGGTCTTAATTTTGAACCGTGTGTTCAGAGTCCAACAATAGTTCTAATTATTAGGTTCATAAGAACAACACTTCATACTACAATCCCATTGTTAGAATGTGTCGCCACTACAATGAAATTGCCAATAGGAATGCAGATTCCATTGATATTTTTGATCGCAAACTATCTAAATTTAAGGCAGATATCAGAAAAAAATTATTTACATCTCATCCACCTATAAATTATATACGGAAATCTCTTTGGCTATAGCTTGTTATAATTCTTGTGATTTGCTTGTTTCTAATTATCTATCTCTTCTTATTAATCAACATTTTTTTTTATTGTTAAACTCGGAACAAATACTATTACATATAATCATGCTGTATACGTATCCGTTAGGAATACTGTCTAGATCTAAACTTAAGTTCTAATCTAACCATTACTGTATCGGCTGTATTCTGTTGTACGTATTAAATAAATTAAATTAAGTTAACTTTTTATCACAATAAAAATGATTTAGATTTGTGATTGATTTGAATATAATGTAGTGCTTAAGCTGTAGAAATGTTGCATGTAATTGGTAATTGTGAGACAGCCCTACCTCTGATAATGATCGTGTAAGTGTAGAGGAGGCACGACCTGGTTTCCTTCACGTGTTTCGACAACACATCAAACTTGGCATTCACACTCGCACACATCTTGTAATGTTCAAAGGAAGTGGCTAAAAGTTTTTTGACCAGAATAATCTCGATGTCATAAAACATGTTGGTTATATACACAGAAATCTAAATAATAAGGTATTATTTAGATTTCTGTGGTTTTATAGTAGTTTAGGTAGTAGTCAATAAAGAATTCCCACTATTAAGGGGGCGCCTAGTGCCAGAAAACGAAAAAAGGACATTTTCGACGCCGCTTACTGATGTTAAGATACTAAAAACTATAACAAAAAAATATTGACGTGTGGGTACAATCAAGAAAAAGCACAATAACCGAATAGAATTTAAAAAATAGATCAGATTTTTTTACATCAAAAAAATAAAAATGACACCGAAAAAACCCATTTTAATTCGAGTACTCGAAATTATCAGCGATGACCCCACATTATTTTTCACTAATAAAATTCCTAATTTTACGCTCTATTAAAGTAACCGAACACTTTTTTAAATTTATGTTTAATTATTGAGCAATTAAATAAAACTTGGTCAAAAATTGACTTCCGATTTAATATTGATTTCCCCTCCAAACTGTGTCATGCTATTCTCGACTTTATGCATATCGTATTAAGAAGGGCCTCGCGCGGGCGAAATCAGATTTTTTTCCTAGCACTAGGCGCACTCTTAAAGTATTATAAACTAGCATCGCCCCGCTGTTTTACCCGCAAAATTCCAGTTTCTTTGTTCTCTTAGCTTTGATGTCGAGGATGAGTCAGTGATCAGTATCAGTGGTAAAAAGTATGTGATATTCCAGAGTATAAAATTTGTCTTCCAAGTTTCAACCTGATAAGTTCAAATGTTCCGACGTGATTGAGCAAAAAACATCCAAACATTGACACTTCAAATTGTTAGTACGTCGGAACGTCTGAACTAATCGGGTAGAAATTTGGAACACAGTTAAATTATAGTGGTAGGACTCTTGGCAGAGTCCGCCTGGGAAAGGACCACACCTTTGCCAGTGATTCTACCGCCAAGCAGTAATGGGCAAACATTACTGTGTTCCGGTTTGAAGGGCAATGTTTCCAGAGAAATTACAGGGCTTAGAGATATAACATCTTAGATCTCTGGGTGACGAGCGCAGTGTAGTGCTAGGTAATGATTTGGATTCTTCATGCTCCAATAGCGTGTAATACGTGTCACTGTGCTGTTATGTGGCAGGCGTGTTGCTTACCATCAGGCACATGTCCTGGTCGTCTCGTCACTCTTAATTAAAAAAATATGTATGTACAGTTGTATAGTCCATAGGCTACTACTTTTTAATCATTTATATCTATTTTTATTACTGATACTGATCACTGCCTCATATCCGACATCAGAGCTAGTTAATTATATGCTATGACACATTAATTTATGCGCAAATAATTTATTTTTGCGAAAATGTTGATAACGCTGCAGTTTTCCGGGAAATCGTGGAACATCTAAGATGATATCTGTAACCGCATTATCTATGTTTAATCATTTGCAAATATTTTTGGCGTTTTTCGGCGCGACTGATGTATTTAGATGACGAATGATATACGATAGCAAAGTTCATTGTGTAGTTTGATGTACGAATTTAACAACGTCAGTATTTATTTATCTTTAAATTACTATTCAGCGAGCTATGGAGAGAGCTATGCTTGGAATCTCTGCACGATAAAATCTGAAATTAAGAAATTCGTAAAAGTACGAAAGTAGCCGACATAGCTCAAAGAATAAGCAAGCTGAAGTGACAATGAGCAGGCCAAATCGCTCGCCGAATTGACAACCGATGGGGAAGAAAGGTTCTCGAGTGGCGACCACGAACCGGAAGACGCAGTGTTGGACGGCCTCCCACAAGATGGACAGATGACATCACAAAGGTCGCTGGAAACCGCTGGTTGCAGGTTGCGCAGGATCGTTCGTTGTGGAAATCTGGGGGGGGGGTCTAAGTTCAGCAGTGCACGTCTTGCAGCTGATGATGAAATGACTGTTTACTCCCAAGCTACTTAATTTTTTTGCAATAGTGTATTCAGCCTAGCATCACATAGGCGTGGTCTTTTAGAATACTTTTACGTGAATAAAAAAAAACAGGCAGTCATAGTGAACTAGCGGCCCGCTCCGGCTTCGCTCGAATAATAACCTAGATATCATCTGCAACGCCATCTGCCGGGCTGATTTGTGAATCTAAACCTTCCAGGGCCCTACCCAAACGTATACAAAAAAAATCCATACATTCAGATCGGTCCAGCCGTTTAGGAGGAGTTCAATAACAACGAAAAGTGGTATTGATTTTTATATATATAGATTAATAAAACTTCTATTTTAGTATCGTTTGATACTATCTATTGTATTAATAATTAATACTGCACAATACATCACTTGTAAAGCTATAGATATAATGCTATTACATATATTATGTCAGTACGCTAACTCACAAGATTTCACCCATACAAAAAGCGTTTCACGCGCACGTCCCGTTTCCTCGCGACATTTTCCTTCACCATGAACTCGAGTGGTAATGATAAACATAGTAAAAGACTCTCGACGTGATTTCGGCGCGAAGTTGAACAAACTACAACTGAGTCCCGTTACTCCGACACTCAGTTGACCCCTGACTCTCCACCAATTGTCGAGATGGTATTAACCCATGACACTGACGTCCCGTCGGTCGACTTTAATTCCCTGAAAACATGTATAAAAAGACGTTTTAAAAATGAAACGCAGATCATTTTATCTGCTCCGAAACCAGTGCATCATAAATCGCTCAAGGTCGCGCGGTTTTAGCCTACAGCTAGACCGTTCCTCCCAGGGAACAAGTGCCAGTCGGTTGTCGGACGCACGGCTGAGCGCTCGCGCAACACGTTTCGCGCGCATATTGTTGTTAGATATGTCGACAACCCTCCGCGCTAGACAGGGACAGAATTACGCGTTAGAAAGAGCGCAAATGTTTATTTGAAAATCGTGAAAGGTATTGCGAGCTGAATTGAACTTTGCTGTGTCCCAGCAAGAGTCGCTATTTATATAATGGTTTTCGGTAAGTGAGGCTTCTGTACTTGTACTAATATTTATTCTGTGCCGAAACCCCCTGCATACTAAATTTCATGAAAATCGACGTCGTCGAATCGAGTCATTTCCGGGATACAGATTATATACAGGGTTGTTGGTAATCAGCCTGAATCCTTTAAGGGGATGTTCAGTACATTAAATACGTGAACCTTTGCCCTACAGTTTTTAATAATTCGTATATTTTTTTCCCATACAAAATTTATAAAAGTGTATTTTCCTATTTTCCCAGTCCAAAAGCATCGAACTCTTCGTAACAAGAGAGCGCCCGCTCTTTTAACGCTCGATAACTGATGTGCCGAAGTGAATGAACACTAAACAGCCGCTTAACAGTGCTAGAAATGACAACAAACACTTTTTTCTTCTGGGATATGTATTGAGTTTGAAAAAACGTTGTAGAACAAAAGTTGTTTGTTTAATACACAGATCAACCTAAAACGGATGCGGGCTGGTTACCAGTAACCCTGTATAAGTCAAATTAGTTTTTTTTATCCACATTAATTTTTCTCCCCACATTGATAACACATAGTATTATTATATTGATATAGATAGTAATGCATCGTGCCGTATGACGTCACCGCAGGCTGCATCGTGCGCCGGTTAGATCACCGGCCGTGCGCGCGCGCACCCTGTACACTTCTCAGGTTATGGTTTTGTTCCGTGGTATTGAACTCTTGCGCACAGCTGTACTTTTCAAACTTTGCATGCTTCTGTGATATACCCATTAAAATACTTAAGACGCTGACAACAGCCAAATGGCACTTTTTTCAATACCAATTTAGCAAAATGTGTATGGTTTGAGATAATGAGTAAAATATATGTTATTCTTGAACATATTTATGAGTGACCCGAGGTCATAAATACAAGATTTGGTAAAAAAATCACGATAGAAAAAATTCGTAAACAAACCTCTAAAAATTAGTTTTAGACTTAGATATCAGTGTAATTAGGAGACGGACACTAGTAATTTTTTAAATTATGACGTATCATATTTTGACAAAGGACATTGCTGGTTTATATTTTGGTTTAATTAAAAAACTCACACTTATTTAATTGTTTTTAAAAAGTCGAAACGTATCGCATCTTCCTTCTCTTTCACTCTTATAAGATCTGACAGTGTCGGAAGAGACGTCTTGCTACACGGACGCACGTCGCTCTTTGCTCCGTTCGCCGTTCAATATTCAATAAATAAAAATGATCAATTCTTACAAACGTTAATTGAGTTCATATGGTCTAAAAATTTGACACCATAGTAATCAGGAAGTTTGGCTCAACGGTTAGTGAGCAACGTACGTCAGCGGTGGACGGATGTAACACTGAGATCGAACCTCACCACTGTGAAATCTTTTTGCATGTTTTTTTTCATAACATTGTTGTTAGATTCTTTCTCCGATGTTTTCAAGCTTTTATACTATATTAAAATTTAGTTTCACCTGTCCCGAAGCCACAGATTAGAAAATAGTTACTACGAAA
The DNA here is from genome assembly GCA_963693475.1 of Ectropis crepuscularia. Classification (NCBI taxonomy): domain Eukaryota; kingdom Metazoa; phylum Arthropoda; class Insecta; order Lepidoptera; family Geometridae; genus Ectropis; species Ectropis crepuscularia. The sequence goes on from OY856355.1 coordinate 2,351,493, forward strand.
CCGGATGCTTATTATCAAATCTTGCAAAAAGTTGAAATCTCGCATTATAGGTACGTGTGTAAATTTTATTGCAAACAATGGTATGAAAATTTTATGATGCTGATCTGATGATGGAGCCGGAAAGTTGCCATAGGAACTCAGGAATTAAAAGACATAGCCCCACCGAGTTTAGACTTATTTTCTTTGTCTTGACGAGTACTTTGGTGATAGATGGTAACCAGGGTCTGATGATGGAGCAGGAAGGTGGTCATAGGAACTCAGTAATTAAACGACATAGCTCCACCGAGTTTGGACTCGTTTTTTGTCTTGACGAGTACTTTAGTGCTAGATGGTAACCAAGGTCTGATGATGGAGCTGGGAGGTGGTCATAGGAACTCAACAATTAAACGACATAGCTCCACCGAGTTTGGATTCGTTTTCTTTATCTTGACGAGTACTTTAGTGCTAAATGGTAACTAAGGTCTGATGATGGAGCTGGAAGGTGGTCATAGGAACTCAACAATTAAACGACATAGCTCCACCGAGTTTGGACTCGTTTTCTTTGTCATGACGAGTACTTTAGTGCTAGATGGTAACCAAGGTCTGATGATGGAGCTGCAAGGTGGTCATAGGAACTCAGTAATTAAACGACATATCCCCACCGAGTTTGGGCTCTTTTGATTTGTCTTGAGAAGTACTTTGGTGCTAGACGGCAACCAGGGTCTGATGATGGAACTGGAAGGTGGTCATAGGAACCCAGCAATTAAACGACGTAACCCCAATAACCCCATCGAGCTTGGGATCATTTGATTTGTCTTGACGAGTACTTTGGTGCTAGATGGTAACCAGGGTCTGATGAAGGTGCTGGAAGGTGGTTAAGGGATGACAGTAATTAAACGAGTACATTGGTGTTAAATTCTAAGACGCTGTTAAAGTCTACGTTATGGCTCATCTATTCGGGAGAACGGTGACTGCCGATTCGGACCCCCACGCGCACCACTCGATGTCAGCGTGTAATGCCGCTAACTTATAAACGATGAAGGAAAACATCGTGAGGAAACCGACATGTAAGTACCCAGAGTGTAGGTACACCTCATGTGACATTTACCAACCCATACTTGGTTAGCGTGGTGGATTTATAACCTAGCCCCAGCCTAGATCTCTCCTTGCGAGTGAAGGCCCAGAGTCCCAGCAGTGAGAATAAATAGTGGGTTGCTTACGCAGATTGTAACCAGGTCTGATGATTAAGCGGAAAGATGGCCCTACGTAGTTTAATTTTGCAAGATACGTCATTTCTTTAATACTACATTTTTAGATTTGGCGATGTATTGAAAATAAATCGCTGCTTTGAGACAAAAGAGCCACAACTCAAAATTCAGTTATTTTATTTTTCAACTTTCCTACTTCTGACGATTTTCTACCATTCTCTATGTATTTTAATTGGCTATTACTTGATTATTTCTACATTGTGTTAAAATTAATAATCATAAGAATAAAATTAATATAAATGTGTGGAAGCGGGGTTTGTATAAAATAGACATGATTTTTACCGTTTTCATAGATATTGGTACGGGATACTTCATTCGTTCATTCGACTTGCACTTGGCTTATTTTATATACATTTGATATATCTTATGTATCATGTAAAAATACCGTGTAATTAGTCTCTTAGCCCTCTAAAACCCAGTAACCTTACCCAGATTCGTCGGATCGACGATGCGAATGTGAAAAAAAAATATCTAAATTTTAAGTGCGCTGTCGCACCCATTGCTGCTTCCGTATAGTCTTACTTGGGCCGTTGCCCTCATAACACACGGTAATATTTCTTATATGGGAGGCCTGTGAGAGCCAGACCAGCAACCATGACTCGTCGAATCGACTACTGTTGTATCAATAAAAAATTAAATATTTTGAGCGACTGGTTCGACGCCAACAACTTAGCTTTAAATCCGGGAAAAACAAAACGCATACGTTTTTCACTGTCAAATTTACAAAACTTTAACGTGAAAATAGCTATAAAAGGTCAAATAATTGAACAAATCCAATCCACGTTATTTTTAGGAATAATCATTGACTCCAAACTCCAATGGAGTCCTCATATAAATAAATTGGCGGACAAACTTAGTTCAGCTGCACATGCTGTTCGCCAAATAAGAGGAATATCAGATGTGGCAACTGCCAGGCTTGTTTACCATGGATACTTCCACAGCATAATGTCTTACGGTATATTATTGTGGGGTTCGGCGGCAGAAATACAATATTTGTGCTACAAAAGAGAGCAATACGCGCTATCTATAAGTTAGGCCCGAGACAATCTTTGAGAGATTTATTTAATACAATTGGAATCCTCACAGTGCCATCGCTTTACATATATGGGTGCATCATGTATGCTAGAAAAAATAGATGTCACTATGCTAATAAGTCCGATGCATCGCATTATAAAAATAGACATGTGTATCCGCGTTGTAGATTACACGAGACGGACATTTCTTTCATAAGAAACAGTGTTCGTTATTATAACATTGTTCCAGAAAAGGTAACAAGCCTAAATGAGACAAAGTTTAAAAATGAAGTCAAAAAATATCTGGTATGCAGGGCTTACTATGAAGACAAACAATTTTTAAAGGACAAAAATAATTGGACAAAATCATTTTTTACACGTACATTGACATACATTTTGTAATATCTCTTTTATATGGATATATTTTTTTTAAATTCAAGTTTTAATATAATTCTGTCGTTTTCATACATTCTGACAACGCCTCTCTATCGCTGCATTGAACTGACTAGGCCCAACTGAATAGCCGCTATTTATTTTCAAATTATTTTCTTTTATATACTTCTTTATAACTTGAATATAATTTAAATTTGTATACCTAGTATAATTTAAATTTGTTGAATTTTTTAAACTATTCTTTGTATTTTGTAAATGACGCTACCAAGTGTATATCTGTTATACCTAAGGTCTGAAATAATGAATCTGAATCTGAAGTTTATATTAATAAAATTGACGTAAAGTTTAGACTATGACCTAATCCCCATTAGTGCGCGGACAGTCTAATAAAATTTACCAATAGTCGACAGGCAAAAGTTTTGGTGTTTTAAACTAGGTAATAATCCGTGGTAATCAAGTGCATATATAAGAAGTGTCAATCAAACTTTCAACATAAGTTAATCATTATTTACCTACCTATTTTCTCTACCATTCTATTTTTTTTTTTTTTTGTTTTTAAATTAACGGCATTACACACATGACTCCGTAAAGACAGTGGTGCGCACGCGTTGGATTCGAACGAGAGGCTCCGAATCAGTAGTTGCCGTTATCCCAACTAGCCGTAACACTCCCATGTAACACACTAAATTTTCCCACAGTTGGGACTCGGGGCCTTATCTCGCAAGGATAATGCAGGCTTTAATCCACCACACTTAATCTTTCCTCACGATGTTTTCCTTCATCACTTTTTTAAAGTTCAAAACTACAGTGGTGCGTGTGGCGTGTGAGACCAGCCCTAATTTATTCTAGATACATTTGTACAATTTATTGTACATTTTTTTTCTTCAAATATAAACATAATCAGTGAAATTGGACAACAACAAAGGCGTTTCGGTTTTCGGTACGTTTGTATGGACTAGTGGCGTTGTTTTTTTTTTTAGCGGCCAAAGATCTGTTATCCCTTTATTATATCAGTGAATAACCTTGACGCTATATATAATGTGCAATCAGATTTGCTCTAGGTAATATCGGAGCTGAATTATGGGCTATCAAAGTTATTTATTTTTTGTATTTTTGTATGAGCTTAGAGGCTTCGTTTTTTTTAGCGGCTAAAGATGTGTTAGAGCTTTTTTGAAATATTACTTTACATCAAGGGTATTCGTGCAATTAGATTTGCTGTAAGTTATGTCGGAGCGGAATTATTGCCTTTCAAAGTTTTTTTTGGGTAATTAAAAAAAAACATTATAGTGACAACGGATCTTTGGCCGCTTTAGAATATGGCGATACCAGTCCATGTAAAAAAACTTTGAAAGACCATTACTCAGCTCCAATTTGACGTACATTAAATCTGATTGAACCAATACCCCTGAGGTATGGTAATGTTTTAAAAAAGTGACAACAGATCTTTGGCCGCTGAAGGAAATGGCACCACTAATCCGTATAAAAATACACAGAAAAACAAAAGCCAAAACTCAGTTCCGATATGACTTACAGCAAATCTGATTGCAAAAAAAACGACGCCAACTTTACCCAAACCTCTTGATATAAAACGAATTTATACTCATGTAGGATATGTATGTATACTGAATGTAATTATTATTTTTTGTTACTTTGACTTTCACAAAGCCTTTTTACAAATGTTGTTGTAATTGACGAGACTCCTTTACAGCTGAAATTTTAATATCTACATTGTTATTTGACATTTTAAAACCATTTAAAACAAAGACATTTGCATGATATAAATAGGCTTGTTTCCACTAAGAATTAATTGGATGGATTAGAGGTTCTTACTATTGATTAAGATATAGAGATTTAAAAAAATAAAACAGTTTATCAAAATAACTAAAGATTATTAATATTTTTAGTAAAGAAAATCTGAAAAAATAGGCATTGAGTCACGTGACAGTTAACACCAATCAGAAAATGTGACGTCACACCATACTAAACATCACTAGACATTACTAATGTTGTTGACATTTTTATAGTACTAATATTATTATTTTTTATTTTTATTTATTCTTCGCCATGGATACTAGTTCTTCAGCCGCTTAACTGAACTAGTTTGTTATTGTTTTACCACTATTCTTGAGGAAAAGTGACAGTTTTTTTAACATTTACATTACTAAGATTATATATACTGTGTCAAATGCTTTCATCAAAATGATCTTCACAAAAATACTTTCTTGATTTAGTGGCCATCATTCCTCCTCGCAAGCGTTTGCCACTTTTTTCGCATTTGTGGATCGTTTGGAACATAGATGAATAATTTGTTTGGCGTATTTATACTTGTGCTTGTAAACTGGGGCACTATGCAGTTCTTGTAATACGAGGGATTCATTTTAAATTAAAAACGTTGACTAAGTCCTTACACAAACACATATGTTTGCCCCGGCGTGACATCATTCAAGGCGCCATAACAGTCTGGAGCGTTTTTGTGCAGAAATTTGTTTGCTTTTTTGAAATGCAAAACACATATTATTGTAAATGTAAGTTTTTTTCAAAAATATAGATGTTTCGGAATACTATCAACATTAAGCTATATTATTAACCAATTTTTTAAATTTAGTACAAAAGCCTATTCCAAAACCTCTTCCATTACAGTTTATAAATGTTTCATTTTACAAACGTTTCGCATGTTTTACATTTTTAAAACATAATAATAACTTTTGAAATAAAAATAATTTTGTAAAATTTTGTTTGTGGACCTTTCGTTACAAAGCAGCAAAATGGTATTGTTGTAAAATCTTGTTTTTCGTGTTGTAATGAGCAATAGTTGTGGATTATTAACTCGCGGGCTCCTCTATTGATGATGATGATAACTATTATGGTTGTATTTAAATATACGTATTTAATGATTGACAACGTTCATAGCGCGTTGAAAACACTAGCTTTCGTCGATCACCGAAGTTAAGCAACGGCCGGCGTAGTCAGTACTTAGATGGGTGACCGCCTGGGAATGGGAACACTATGTAATGTTGGCTTTTTGCTGTAGCTACTTTTATGCAATTAATGTTCGTGTCGAATAAATCTATTTGACTTCAAATAGATGAGTGAGTAGCGCTTATAATAATTAAATTAATTTATTTTTCGAGTGCCTATTGGTGATTTCGAAGTCGGTTTAATTTTGTGTATAAAATAAATTAATTAGTAATTGTGTATTATTGTAATTGTATACCGTACATTCACTAAAATCATTAGACAAAAATTAGACAATCTGGCGAAAAGAAATCTCATTATGTCTGTAAGCGGTGGAAAGTTAGTTATTATTTATAGGCTTTACTCATAAAATTTCGATAATGTTCTTCACAATCTGAAAAAGTGCAAAAAGATATTGAATGAAATTACAAAATATTTTAAAAAGCGCCATCTATGATCTTCGCGCGGTAGCTTTTTGTTTCCATCAATACTAACTAATAATGTCGTCGGCTGAACGCGGTTTGCATGTGGGGGCGCTGTCTTATCGAAGTTTTAAAGAGGCGTGGCTTAAATTTGAATTTGTGAATTTCATTTATGTGTTGTCAGCACCTTAAGATATTTTTAAAGTGAAAACTCCATTCGCCGCGTCACCAACATGCTATTGTCATGACATGCACGTGACTTCGAAAAGGCAGTGGTACGTGTGGGATTTGAACCCGGAGCTCCGGATCGGCAGTCGCCGTTCTCCCGACTAGACCAGCCGTAACTTTAACTTTCACTAAGGTCATATGAATTATCTCTAATTAAATATTTAGATTTAATCAATAAGGCAGTTCTCTGTAGTGTACCTAGTATGTTTATTGGCGACATTGCCAACCGGAATGGCAAACCTTAAAGGTTGAGTCATTTTTAAAGTGCAACTAACATCGGTCTTTCATCTAAGAATTTTACGCTTTACCACATCTCTACTCAACCGACACAACGTAACGTAAGAGAGAAAAAAAGCTACAGGCTGCCTGAACAACTCTTGACCATGTTCATTACTCATTACACACCTGCCACTGAAAATTCGACTTAAAAACCTGTTGCATAAGACCTTTAACTTTAACCTGCCATCCCGAATAAATTTTTCAACGAAATTCAAATTTTCCGGTCTATATTTTAAAGTTCACTGTCGCGTACAGTGTTTCACGGAAACGCAGAAATGTACTCCGAATTAAATGGTCTCAAACATTTTCATTAAACTCCTGCTATCCTGCCATTGAAAAATCAAACCTAAGCTCACGCAATAAGATCTAATAACTTGGACCTGTCATCCCGATTAAACTTTTCAAGGAAATTCCTATTTTCCACCCCAGAAATTAAAGTTCGTAGTCGCTTACAAAGTTTTATGGAAAAGCAGAAATAAACTGAATCAAATGTGCGGAAATGGCAGGAATTTTATGCACTAGATTTGCATCTTGTAATGTCAGTGACGTCCACAGCACATGTTGCGAAAGGGTAAAGGGCAATGTCCTCTCAGGAATGAGTTAATCTACACATATTATTATTAATAGAGAACGCCGATTTTGACTATTATGTTTAGTTGCCAGTTATTCTACAGTTTAACAGTGACGTGCATATTTACAGGCTTCTGGTTTGAAGGGAAATGTTATTAGTGAAGTTACGTGGTAAAGACAAATCATCTTTTATCAACGGGAGAGGAGCGCAGAGAAATGATTGACAGACTAGACAAGGTTTTGAACTACAAATGTAATCTAATTCTAATTCAGGGTGGGGGTGATCGACTTGCACTGACGTCCCACTAGGGGTGTATTGTGCACTTCCCCCCGGCCAGCCTACCCAAACCAGCCCAGCTCTTTAAAATATCGGAGCACGGCCTTGGGGCGCTGGCAAACTAGTTCCACTCCCATTTCGTCAGATGTTGTTTCTCTACATGGAGTTCCTTCAAAGAGTCCCGATTCTAGTCTTATAGTTTTCGTGGCCTCACAGCTATAATGTAGGAATATTTGCGTGTTACTACGCCGTTAAGGGCCGGTGGGTTGCAAACCATCAATCAACATCATACTAGACCCGTCACTCTATCCATAAACAGTCCATTAAACGTTCCCACTGCTGGGACTCGGGGCATTCTTTCGCAAGGAGAGAGTCAATGCCATAATCCACCACGCTGGCCCAGTGCGGGCTGTGGGCGGTGGACACATGACCTTGAAAGATTCTAGCTACATGTCGGTCCCGATTTTCCTTTGCATTACGCACATGACTTCAAAAAAACAGCGGTGCGGGTGAGATTTGAACCCGGGTTTCCGGATCGGCAGTCGCCGTTCTCGCGACTAGACCAGCCCTAACTCAATTCTGCTAATATTATAAATGTCAATGTTTGGATGTTTATTGCTCAGTCACGTTGGGAAGTCTAAACGGGTCGGATTGAAATTTGGAACACATATTATAGTGTGCAATATACGTATATACCACATAGGCTACTTTTTATCACGAGAAAATTATGGCAACGGGAAGTACGCGGGTAACACTGCGGGGATTCGCTAGTCTTACATAAATATAAATACACCTTGTGGGATAAATTGTTGTCGCTACATTTGTACTTGGTACTTGTGCTATGGCACAATCCTACTAATATTATAAATGTCAATGTATGGATGTTTGGATGTTTGTTGCTCAATCACGTCCTAACGTATGAACGGATCGGGCTGAAATTTGGAACACATATAGATTATAGTCTGGAAGAACACATAGGCAGGCTACTTTTTATCCCGAAAAAACAACGGGAACGGGAACTTCGCGGGTAACACCGCGGGGCGCTGCTAGTGTACCTATATCCCAAAAGAGGGTACCATAAACTTCTTAACCACACGCCCAAGAAAAAGGACAAAACAAAACTCAACACACGGCCGCTAATCATAACATCTTGCGAGGCCCTTAAAGGCGTGACGTGGCCTTATTATGCATTGGGGGCCTTATTATGCAGGCAGCGTGCTAAGAGCTCCTCAAATTAACATGTCGCCAAATGTGGCCATTAGCGGGAGAGAAGAACTGGGCCAGAAGGGAGGAAACTTGCAAACGAGCGAGATGGGACGGGAGAAAAATGAAAATAGTACTAAAATTATGGATAATTCTACTGTAATATTGTAACCTGTAATACTGTAATATTGATTCGTGCCCGCGTTGCTACGACATCCATCGAATATCGGTCGTACCAAATCAAATTTTAAACAAATTCGGTTACCTTAGGTTCTATTGACGCAACCTTTAAAAGATAGACACGTGCTGTCACGCAACGAAAGCTCCCAAAAATCAATTATTTTTCCCGTTTGTGTTACATTTTTCATTCATGCTCCGCTCTTCTTGATAGTAGCGTAATGTTAAATAGCCTATAGCCTTCGTCGGTAAATGGACTATCCAACAGAGAGAGAATCCTTCAATTCGGACCAGTAGTTTTCGAGATCCTTGCGTACAAACAAACTCTTCAGCTCTATAACATTAGATAGTAATATTATTTATTCGTCACATAATGAGCCTATTTTTATAAACTAACGAAACAAATTAAACGTCATATTATTCTTTACAAAAACTCTACTTATCCTACTAATATGATAAATGTCAGAGTGTGGATGTGTGTTGCTCAACCACGTCGGAACGGCTGAACGAATTGGGTTGAAATTTGGAACACCAATTTATAGTATGAAATAGCAGATATTATCCCGAAAAATAGAAATTTCTGTAGAGGATAATCATTATCGAAACTCTACTTAGACGAAGACACAAGATAGACATAAATTGGTTGCAAATAATGGACTTTTTATACGTTAGTTATTGTGAGTAGGTATTTCATGTGGCGTCAAAACTTTACTTACCACATCTAGGTTCTTTGTGAACTGCCTAAAGTTGAGACTTCTTACGCGAACGGTAACATAAACTATTAAATAAACGCCCACTTCTAACACTAGGTCTTGAGAAATCGCTTACTTATTCAACTTAGAAATACTTAACAATTTATTAAAATACAGTGGATGAATGTGTGAACTAATATTTTAATCTGTGTCTGTACAGTTTTGTATACACATTATGTATGTTTTTAGGTTTGCTCTACACTACTATACTAGCTGAACCGTGCTCGCGTTGCTACGCCATTTATAGAAAATTGGTCGAGCAATTAACATTTTGAACAGATTCGGTTACCTTAGGTTCTAATGACGCAACCTTTAAAAGATAGACACATGCTATCAGCTATCACGCAAGGCAAGCTCTCAAAAAGCAATATTTTTTCCCGTTTTTGTTACATTTTTCATTCATGCTCCTCTCCTGTTGATAGTAGCATAATGTTAAATTGCCTATAGCCTTCATCGATAAATTGACTATCTAACAGAGAAAGAGTCTTTCAATTCGGACCAGTAGTTCCCGAGATCCTTGCGTTCAAACAAACAAATTCTTCAGCTTTGTAATATTAATTTAGATAAGTATTTAAAGTACACAAAACCTAAAGAAAATAAAGTAGCAATTGGCGACCTTATCACTAAGAGCGTATTCATCTTTATTGTGGCGTTTAATAAAGAGTTTTCTTATCTTATCTTATCATCTCATACAATACTCTCATACATCACACGCATACTAATTTAATAATTTAAATACTTATTGATTGTGGGTTTCATTCAGTTGGACCTAAACCCATGTTTGGTCTATAGGCCTTGCGCCTATAGACCAAAGTCCCATAGACAATAGCGACTAGCGACCACATTACGAAGATAATTTTAGAAAAAAAAAAATATAGACATTAGATTGTGGCGCCTCCAGTTACGAATACGCTGGTTGTGTTATGAAATATTAAGCAAAATGAAGGTCTCAGATGTAGTTGACAGCTAAAACATGCTGTTATTTTAGTTCGCAACTTTCAACTCGCTAAAGTTTCTAAAATTCGTCCATTAAATATTTATTTAGGTAAAGTTTACAATATCAAAGGATTTTTAAAACCCGCATAGGATAGGTGTAATTTTAAGTCTGATGCGTTTTGTCGTAGTTCGTGGATTCAGTTCTCAACATGACCAATTTTTTTAAAATAATATAGTGACGGGCCGAACAGGACATGTGCCTGATGGTAAGAAACACACCTGTCCCGTAACAGCACAGTGAGACGCAGCTATTGGAATAAGTATAGTCCACATCATTACCTATCACCAACGATCTCAATACAAAGATGTGCCCTCCCAAACTTCAGGGCGCACGGAATCATGTTATCGTTGGTAAGAGAGAGTTAACTCTTTCCGTTCTAGTCGGTTGCAGGAAGCGTTGGACGCCGGACGTTTTTACCTTTACGCTGTCAACAACCAAAATAAGTAGGACCACAGCAAATCTCGCCCCTAGCGATTCTAGGGGTCAAGTAGATTGGATGTTTGTAAACTACATCTATTGGTTTATATCAATGCCTAGCACTAATAAAAGACAGTTACAGAGGTATAATATGTAGCCTGTAATTTCTCTAGAAACATGGTCTCGCAGCTATTTCTACAAGACGACTCCATATCACTGCCTGGCACAGCTCTGCATTTGTTGTGGGTCAGGGTCGTCGTAGGAGTGCGAAAAGTGACCTCGCGGCCCTGACCCCTGGCCATGCAGGAGAAATCTGTGGGGGCTTTAGTCGGTAGAGGCACCATGTCGTATCCCATGGTGTCGAGCACGACATACCCCACCATGTCCCGGGATGGTGGGCATACTTAAAAGTATACATTAAAAAAAAACTCTGCATTTGCCACTTGGTTATAAAAAATAATTTATCTCATTTCCCTGTAAATTCTTTGGCAGCATTGCCCTTCTGGATACAGTAATATTCGCAATATACTGTTTAGCAGCAGACTTTCTGGCAAAAGAGGAAGGTGGTACTTACCCAGACGGAATCTGCTAAGAGGAACCTCTATAAAATTATGTAATAGATACGTGTCTATGTTAAGGGCGTACCCCGAGCAAATGACCTTGAGTATTTCTTACCTTATCGCACACCGCAAGAAAGAGCAAGAGAGAAACAGTAGGATTTGTCGCTGTTTTACGCTCAAATTTTAGAATAAACTCTTTATAAAATCAGATTTTGGTCTTTAAAAAAAATTAAAACTACCAAAATGTTCGTAATGGAATTGTCTATCCGTTGGTGTAAGCACAAAATCAAAATAATGGAGGGTTTTCGAGGAGATGCGTGATAACTACAATTATTTAATTTTTTCATGGTTTCGTTGTGAGGCGATTATTTAAACAATAAGTTCATTAACAAAAGAATAAAACTACCATTTTGAAGCCAAGAAGTTGTAAAAATGTAATGTATTTTTTACCAGTTGATATTTGTTTTAGCTAATGAGTAGATAGCTCTTAAAACTGGACAAAAAACTCGTTTTCTTGGGGGATGCACCTTAAGTTCCACATTATTAATTATATACTAGTAAATCCCGCGTATTTCCGCGCGTAGCTTCCGACGCATCGTTTTCCAGGGGAGACCATCTTCTTTGAGAGATAGAATGTGTTGTTCCACTGTTATCAATGTAGGTATTCAATTTCATCCAAATTCCTTCAGTAGGTTAGCAATATAAGTAGATACTTTTCTTTAAAGGCCGAGTCACACAGAGCCGATCCGGTAGCGATAGCGATCCGATAGCGAGAGCGATCCGATACCGAGTATGGGATCGCGCCCGCTTGCTGTGTGTCAGGTTGCATACAAATTCGAACATTACAAAAAATATCGTCTCGCTGTCGGATCGCTATCGCTTTCGGATCGCCTCTGTGTGAACACTACATAAAATAGGAATAACATCCATACCTCTGTAGACACAAAAAGTTTCGTATTTAGTAGGACTAACAATGCCTCGCGGTTTTTGATGTTGTGTAAAAATTTGTCATTAATCACGTTTTTTTTTTGTTGTTACAGGTATGTTTACAACAACGAAAGTCAACAGAAGTCTACAAGACCACAAAATGGTTGCAAAGTACGAGTAAAAGCATTTTATTTCCAATTACGCAAGATGAAGAAGGACATTGTTTTAAGGTTTTAAGCCGTTAAGGTAAGAGTGCGCGGTGAGACCGCGACACGAGACCGCGACAGGAGACCGCGACCGGAGACCGCGACAAGCACTTGACACTATGGAATTGTATGTGCGCCAGTTCGCGCCGAGACCGCGACAGGAGACCGAGAGACAATGATTTCAAAAACAAATTTATTTATAAAAAACAATTTGTAAAATTTTCTAAATAAAAATCAATCAAAATACCAACTAACGCACTATTCAATACGGAGTTACATATTAGTCTTTATAATTGAAAAAAATAGGCACCCTTTTTTAATAAAAATTGGCAGTCATAGGAACTGCCGATAGAAGTGAAAACTTAAAACTTAGAATTTGATAGCTTACCTTGGAAACTACACGGGTGTAACCGGAAGGCGTGGGCTCGGCATCTTGGCATGGCCATCTAGAAATGCGTCAGCATTTCCCATTGGCTGATGTCTTTTAAGATGGCCATGCCATGATGACCTGTCCACAACCTTTCAGCATTTCCCATTGGCTGACGTATTTCTAGATGGCCAATAGTCATGGTCCCGAGTTTACCCGAAGCTTTCTTATCATACCCGAGCGTGACGAATTAATTCAATTCACAGCCCACGAAAAATCTGTCTAGGTGCGCCTAAAGAAGTTTTCACTTTAAAAATCTACTTCAGGTAACTAGTGTTCATGAATTTCGGGACAGTAAAGTGTAATTACTGGACACATTCATTGAAATTCCGGGACTTTCCCGGAATTCCCGGTCATCTGGCAACCCTAACTGGCGCTCATACAATTCCAATGTTATTTGCCTGTCGCGGTCTCAGCGCGAACTTGTAACTTTACGGTTGTTCACTTCAATAGTCATAGTCCTTTTTTCGTAACGGTGTTGTTACAAGTCATACAATTATAACTATCTTGTGAATATATATATGTAATCATCAAAAAATATGAAAAACTATGTGATGGATAAGTGTGTCCGTAAATATTTTTTTTTTAACGTACATACATTTATACGATTTTCATGCTAATTTAATTAAGAAGCCTTTTTCAAAACGATTTTGTTTTATAAAAGCAAATAAAAACAGAATGGCCGCTCAAATTCACTCGCTTTTGAAATCGAGTTGAAAGTCGAGTCGAGAGATCACTCGATTCTATCGGTTGAGTATCTTTTGAAGCAATTAAAGTGAGATCAAGCAAGTGTCAAGCCGGCTTGAAGGTGCGGGCTACGAAATTACAGAGTAAAAATATCACGCTTGTTGAAATCCCGTGGCAATTTTACCGCATCACATTATTGTATGGTATTGTAGTGGTTGGACTCATGGTAGAGTCCGCCTGGGGAAGTACCACACCTTTGCTAGTTATTCTACCGCCAAGCAGTAATGTGCACACATTACTGTGTTCCGGGTTGAAGGGCAATGTTTCCAGAGAAATTACAGGGCTTAGAGATATAACAACTTAGATCTCTGAGTGATTAGCGCAATGCAGTGCTAGGTAATGTAATGTTCCACTAGCTGCGTGTCACTGTGCTGTTATGTGGCAAGGATATTGCTTACCATCAGGCACAGGTCCTACTCGTCTCGTCACTCTTTATTAAAAAAAAACATTATATTTTTACAATGGCTTTCGTATTTCATCGTAGAATACGATAGTGTGTATATAATCCGGCCCACTACTGACGTCTTTTGTCAAAATACACGAACTATGTTATAGTAATTATAATAATTCATTTATTCCTTAAATATATTAATAATTTCATAATAATATTACGAAAAGTGAAACCACGAAAAGATATTTTTGGCATATTTACTTTAAGCTCTAAAAAGCTGAGCCTATGTCGTCCACCTTTCGCATTTCCGTAACTCGAAGCTTAGTAGTAATATTAGTTCAATTACATTAAACTATGACACTCCTACTAATATTATAAATGTGAAAATTTTGACAGTTTGTTGCTCAATTTTATGTCAGAAAGGATGAGGTTGTTTGGAACACTGAGATTATACCCTGGATTAAATAAAATGGGTGGATATACAGAATGTTGATAGATGTCTTCATCTACTCTAAACTCCGTAAACGCTGAAATAACTCGCTAGTTCTATATCCCCAGATAATATTGAAGAAAGAGGTTTAACCCTCGACAGTTCCAATCCCGGCTCACTCTAGCTCCGGCTGCGAAGGCATAGGGTTAACTCTGCTGGTTTTTATATTTACTCTGTTTTGATACCGGTTAGATTGGGGTTGGGAGGGTGTCAGCTAGATTACAATTTACAATTTTTTGTTGTATGTTAGTTTTGCGACGAATCTCGTTTCAGCTAATTTGGTACTAACGCTAGATGATGGGACAAACCATTTAAATCGCAATAAAATGTGAAGGGTAGGGTCCAGAGGAAGGTGAAAAATATTTTATAAACCGACTTACATTTTGTACTGTCCGATCGAAACAGGTTTTTAGCACGTTTATTTGTTTGGTATTGTATACATAGAGACAGCTAAGAAGTGTTGAATAAAATAATAAGACAGCCCATGTATACAATTTTTAGATTTTTATAAATTTCAAATTGCTTACAAACCTTCTTCGAATATACCTTCTTCTTTATTTACCGATAAACATACGAACCAAAGAGAAACATCAGCGATATAAGATGGTTTATCTCTTTGCCCTGTAATTTCTTTGTAAACATCACCCTTTAAACCTGAACATAGTAATGGTCCAAATCACTGCAAGGCGGTAGAATAACCGGAAAATGTTGGTACACAGATGTGCCCTGAGCACCTTGAAATTGGTAATAAGCTGCGTCTCTGTGTGTATCGTAAGTGGTTTACACACAACTAATCTCCTTGACCCCTAGAATCGCTAGCGGCGAGATTTGATGTGGTTCTACTTATTTTGGTTGTTGACAACGAGTAATGATAAGATAGGTAAAAACGTCCGGCGTCCACCGCTTCCTGCAACCTACTAGAACGGAAAGAGTGAGCTCACACTTCCCAACGATGACATGATTCCGTGCGTCCTGAAGTTTGGGAGGATACAATATCAATACACATCTGTGTATTGATATCGTTGCATCCCCTGGCGTACTCGACAAAAAGTCCTCCTACCGCTACAAAAATCCAACGAATAGAGAATCCCTCTTTTTGAAGTCAGTTAAAATCATTAGTTAAACAGGTCCAGCTGTTGACAGCATCATCAGGTTGGTAACACCAGTGAACCTAATAACCTATTGACCTTTCCGCGACACTGATCCTAAAATAGATGCGGCATTTTAAGGGTTCCGTAAAACGTAAAAACGGAACCCTTATAGATTCGTCATGTCTGTCTGTCTGTCTGTCAGTCTGTCCGTCCGTATGTCACAGCCACTTTTTGCCGAAACTATGAGAACTACACTGTTGAAACTTGGTAAGTAGATGTATTCTGTGAACCGCATTAAGATTTCAACAGAAATTTTTTTAAAAAAAATGTGTGCGCTTAAAACCGCACGGCAGAAGTGAAAACTAAAATAAGAAATAGGTACTTAACTATATAAAGACTACTAAATAATTTTAATTTAAAACTTTTACGGCTGAATGATTAGTATCCATGGCCAAGAATAAATTTAAAAAAAATAATTACGCGGGTCGAAAATGCCGTTTGACTCACAAGTTTTTAGTGTTTGTCATATTTATGTATTTCGCTAAAAATGCATAAATATGTTGTGTTATAGTGTATTTGTGTAAGCACTTTCTTATGAAAATGGGTATCATTTTGTGTGTTTACGTAGTGTAAGTGCTGTGATAAAATATTACAACCATAACTTTTTTGCAATGGACGTGAAATGCAAATTTAACATTTCGTGACAGGTTCAATTGATGTGGTAAGTACCTAGAAGTTAATGTCGTGATAAAAAAGTTTAAAAATTCGCCAGTTTCAGCGAGAAAGTCGCTAAGGTGTCAGTCAACACTGGTAGTGAGCAGCGAGAGAGAGAGTAAGTGTATGTATTGTCCCATGTCCTCCTCTAACAATTATCTTTCTCGGTCTGGCACGTTTGTTGACCACATTATCTTTCTCGCTCTAGCATCCCGAGTTTACCCGAAATTTCTTATCATATCCGAGCGTGATGATCACGTGATCATTAATCCATTTCACAGCCCACGAAAATTCTGTCTATAACGCGCCTAAAGAAGTTTTCACTTCAAAAAGAAAAATTAGGGTTGCCCCCCATACTGAGAACTGAAACTCAAAAATTTTTTTTTCATCAAGCCTACACGTGTGGGTTGTCTATCGATAGGTCTTCAAAAATGATGTTGAGGTTTCTAAAATCATTTTCGTCTACACTGAATAATTTGCGCGAGAGACACTTCCAAAGTGGTAAAATGTGTGTCCCCCCCCCCTCTAACTTCTAAAGTAAGAGAATGAAAAATCTAAAAAAAATATATGATTTACATTACTATATACACTATTATTGAAACTTCGATCAAAGGTACAACGAACTACAAGAACTATGTGTACTATGTATATAATGTTACTTGCTGCAACGGAACCCTTCATGGGCGAGTCCAACTCGCACTTGGCCACTTTATTCATTAAACTATAAAATAATCAACCATAACAGCTGCTATGATCCTTGACCAACTTTAGAAAAATGTGCCCGAAAACAGTAACTAAAAAGACGTGTGGCACTCGGGGACTGCCGCGGTAAAGCTATTGCATGCATTTTTTATCAACTTATGCAATTACATTTTTTTAAATTTGATTTCTACAGTATTTTTGGGATAATGTTGAGTCTGAGTCACATTTGTTTTTATCATAATCAATCTATTCTATGTCATAATGCTGGAAAGGTTGAGTACAAAATAATATAAACTCATTAAGGTAAAATTTCTACAAAAGATTTAATACAAAATGCTACTTAATTACATTAAGGTTAAAGTTATACAAAGAGATTAAGTACAAAATATCACTTATTTACAGCAATTATTCAAAACAATCTCAAAATCAAATGAGTCAAACAAACTCTCTTACATCATCATACTGTCATATACTTCTCTTAAAATTAATCACACTAACTAAATAAATATTGGTGGACTATTCACACACATGAAAATCTGACCCCAAACTAAGCAAAGCTTGTACTATGGCGGCCAGATAGCTGATATAATATAGTAGTGGTAGGACTCTTAGCAGAGTCCGCCTGGGGAAGTACCACACCTTTGCCAAATATTCTACCGCCAAGCAGTAATGTGCAAACTTTACTGTGTTCCGGTTTGAAGGGCAATGATTCCAGAGAAATTACAGGGCTTAGAGACATAATATCTTAGATCTCTGGGTGACGAGCGCAGTGCAGTGCTAGGTAATGATTTGGACTATCATGTTTCAATAGCTGCGTGTTACTGTGCTGTTATGTGGCAGGCATGTTGCTTACCATCAGGCACATGACCTGCTCGTCTCGTCACTCTATGCTATAAAAAAAAAAAAATAATAATAATACTTATACAGTTTTAAATACATACTTGCTACTAGCTTTACCCGCAACTTCGTCTGTGCAAAATAAATATTAAGGTAATAATACAATTTCATCAAAATCGGTTCTGTTGTTTAGATGTGAAAGCGTAAGATACATTCGTCCCCCATTTCAACTCCAATTTCATCACCATACAGGTCGAAATTACAAAATTGCTAGAACAAACATTTATTTGCTTTGTGTCAAGTGTCTATATATTATACAGAGTTTCATGGTTTTATCTTCAACGGTTGGGAATTTTCACATTGACATTCATCCCCTATTTCAACCCCAATTTCCCCCCATATACAGTTCGAAATCACAAAATTGATAAAACAAACATTTAAGTGCTTCGTATCAGGTATCTAGAGACAAAATTTGATAACTTTGAAAATCACGATTTTCATATAACAGTTCATCCTTGTTTCACTCTCTTAGGGGTTGAATTTCGCAAAACCCTGTCTTAGTGAGCGCCTACGTGCTAAAAGGGACCTCCATACAAAATTTCAGATTCCTAGCATTTGTAGTTTCTGAGATTCCTTGATGAGTGACCTTTCGCTTTTGTATATTTATAGAAGACTAGCGGCCCGCTCCGGCTTCGCTCGAATAATAACCTAGATATCAACTGCAGCGCCATCTGCCGAGCTGATTTGTGAATCTAAACCTTCCAGGGTCCTACCCAAATACATATAATTATACAAAAAAAACATTCAAATCGGTCCAGCCATTTAGGAGGAGTTTACTAACAATGAAAAGTGGCATTGATTTATATTTATATAGATAGATAAAATATGAAGAAACACCCAGCCACAGTGCAAGCATATTTTTTTTATAATGTGACTCATCACTCTATATTATAAACGAGCAGGACATGTGCCTGATGGTAAGCAACATGCCTGCTACATAACAGCACAGTGACACGCTGCTTTTGGAACATGAAGAGTCCAAATTATTACCTGCAGCACTGCACTGCGCTCGTCACCCAGAGATATAAGATGTATTATCTGTATGCCCTGTAATTTCACTGGAAACATTGCCCTTCAAACCGGAACACAGTAATGTTTGCACATTACTGCATTGGGTGGGAATCGAACCCACAACCCTCAGCTTCGCAGGCAGAGCTACTATACCCACTAAGCTCATGGCTTCTAATTCGCTCGCCAGTCTAATTCACTAACATAAGATTATTTTTATTAGTTTATTATTACTTCATTATACAACTGTTAATGTTTAATTTTTTTATTTTCCTGTTCAATTCAATTCATTTATTCGAACCATAAATCCATAAGAACATGTGGTAACGTCATTCACAAAAAATCAAAGAATCTGTGTACATAATAAGATAAAATAACTAAGGTAAAAATTAATATAAGCAGCTGTAAAGGAGCCTCAGCAATTTAAAGCAGTGAATTGTGTGTGAATTGTCCACCAATATTTATACAGTATACTAAGTACATGATTGAGTACAAACAATGTTACACCAAAAGTTTTATAAATCTACTATTTTACCTTACTACAAGATTCCAATTTCAACACATTTCTCTCCATATGTTATCTTTAACTTTGACTAACACTTGACTTTGTTGCCTTGCTCAATAGGTTTTTATTTCATTTTTAGACTTGATTTCATTGAGAGCTTGTGCAGGGATTGCAAAAATATAGAAGCGTAGGAAATACAATTTTGTGTTTATGGTGTGCTTTAGGATTCAGATTTAATTTCTGCCATTGACTTTGATTTTTTCTTACATACATTATACATTGATAAATATATGTACAATGATCCCTTCATTGCTATCATACTAAAGTTGTTATGTGGTGAAAATCTCCCGTACTGATTCTCTAGCTGATAAATTATATAAACCATGGATTGCTTTCTTTTGCAATATGAAAACATAGTTCCTGTCCGCAGCCTTTGGCTGTAGCTTCTTCCACAGATTTATCATAGGCACAGATATTTTCAGATGAAGCTGCTCCTTATCCCATATCCAAGGCTGTTTCATATTTTATTGTGTTCAGGACATACGCGACACTTGACAGTACACACATTTAGATCTCTTTTTATTTGGACATATCGAACATCATCGCATAAGATAATCTTGAAGATCTGAAACAAGCAAACAAACGCTTATTATATTTTACGCACATAACCTAACTTTGTAAACAGTGTTAAAGATGAAGTTCTAAGCCGAAAGTCATCTATTACATATTTATGTACTAGGCTGCTTTATGTATTATACATAGGTAAATAGTATTAAACGTAAAACTGTACTTACAAAGATGTTTTCACGTTCATGAATTATTCTGAACTACAAAAGTCTTTGTTTCTTGATTGCAAAAAAGTTTGCCTTCTTTGGTAAATTGGAACTACCTATTGCCTTTAGTAAATCAAGATTCCATATTGTTAAGCCAAAACATCTCAATTATAGCACGCTTCTTGGAACATGAAGATTTTCGGCTTTTTCACTATATTTTGCTTTTATGGCACTTTGTTTTTTGTTTATTCATATTATTTAGTGACATTGACATTCATGTACATCCAAAAATTTTAAAAGTCGCGAAATCAGTATTCCATCTACTCAAAATATTTATCCCTAAACTTAAATTAAATTAAAAATCCCTAAAATTTATTAAATAGTGAGCTAGCTAGCTTTTACGCTGACATTATTGCTTCATTGATATACCTATTCCAAAATATGCTATGATAATAGCCGTTAGAAAGTTATTTTTCCGTTCTCTACGTACTCAAATCCACTACGTATCACGGGAAATCCGTTAAGTTGGCAACACTGCTAAGAGCATTTAGTCTGTAAATATAAAACCATAAGATTGAAAGTCGAATGACCGAGTGGGGAGGACGGCGTGACAGTCTTCCCTCCCTCTTTTTTTGTGAACATAAGAAAGAGATGCACCATTAGTAACAATCGGTCTCCAGGCCCGCGATAAAAGCTATGCAATAGCTTAAAAACTACGTCAGGTCTGACTATTAAACTTTGTTTGTGAATTCGAATTGTGACGCCATCATTTGTAACATTGTTCCCCACTGCAGTGGCCTTGACTGTCAATTTAGAGTGACACTAACAGACGTCACACCAGTAGTGTCATGCGTCACAGAGCATTTGTATAGCTTGTTAGAGTTGTTAACCAATCTAGAATTTCTATTCGATATAAATGATATCGGTTTCGTATGAGAAATGGCTTACTCCAGGTTATGGTACCCTGGTAGGTTTCGATAGTACAGTCTGGGTGTCTTCAAATATTTTAAAATAAATTAAAGGTAATGAAATGAAAATGTAATATGTGAGATGGCGGTCAAGTGTAAATCTATAAGAGTTTAAAAACAAACTGTTTAGTAGATCTGTACTATACCCCAGAATATGGTATATTGAATGAATGAGTTACGGGTGGTCTAGTCGGAGAACGCCAACTGCCGATCCGAAGCATGTGGTTCGAATCCACGCGTACCACTGTCTTTTTGAAGTCATGTGTGTAATGCCGCTGACTAAAAAAACGATGTAGGAAAACATCGTGAGGAAACTCACGTGTTGCTAGAATCTATCGAGGTCATGTGTCGTCTACCAACCCACAATAGGCTAGCGTGGTTATTTTTTTAAATCAAAATTTAAAAAATACCTAAGTTCCAAGCTTCTAGCTTCAAATTTGACGAAACCTCCAAGCATGCAAACCTATTTCATCCCCTACATCCATTAAAACATTTTTTCGCATAGAATTAACCTATGTCCTTCCTCAGGCTCTAGGGCTCTACCAGTGCATCCTCACTCGCTCAAGGTCGCGCGGTTTTAGCCTACCGCTAGACCGTTCCTTCCAGGAAACAAGTGACAGTCGGTTGTCGGACGCACGGCTGAGCGCTGGCGCAAAACGTTTGCCGCGCATATTGTTGTTAGATATGTCGTAAACCCTCCGCGCTAGACAGGGACAGAGTTACGCGTTATAAGAGAGAGTTGAAAATCGCGACAGATATTGAGCGCTAATGCGAGCTGAATTGAACTTTGTTGTGTCCCAACAAGAGTCGCTATTTATATAATTGTTTTTGGTAAGTGAGGCTTCTCTACTAATATTTATTCTGTGGCTCTACACTATATCTGCTTACTATTTATGACCTTGACCCTCTCCTTGCGAGAGAAGGCTCCGACTCCCAGCAGTGGGAACATTTAGTGGACTGCTTATGCTTGTGTTGAATAAATAAAACTACGCAATAGCCCAAGGTAATTAAATTTAAGTAAATCTGGTTAGCCGAATATGGTATCAGGTTTAAGTTGCTCAGCATTCAATGTCGCTCGCCTCGTAATGAGATCAGGGGATTACCATCATGTGCTCGACTGAAGACAAAACTCGGATTAGAAACCTGAGGTTCTTGAGTTACTGATGTGGGTATACGCATGAACAAAAGGAACACATTTAAACTGTGTAGTTGGACAGCAATCTACACAATTATTAAAGAGCTGAAGAGTTTGTTTGAACGCGTTAATCTCAGGAACTACTGGACCGATGTCAAAGATTCTTTCACAGTTGGATATGTGCCGTTTTAAGGGATATAGACGATGGAAGTTTGCATGGAAGTTTCGAAAAATCTTGCCTCTTTTAAAAAAAAAATGATATTGGAAGTTTGGATTGTATCAGGATAAACTGCTACCTATGCCCCGTATGTGTTATTCTTGACTATCTATCCATGTACCAAATTTGACCCAGATCCCTTCGGTAGTTTTTGCATGAAATTTTAATTTTTAAATATGAAAGTTAGTCTCATCCAAACTTTCGCATTTATAAATATTAGTAGGATTAATCCTACTAATATTTCAACAATCATTAAAGTAAATGGTACAAACAAACTAGTCGTTTAAAGACCCTACATCCGGACACAATCGATACTTCCAGCATTGTAAATACGTTGATCTATACTGGGATATACAGAAAAGATATACTGCGCTGATGACAAATAATTTATTGGTCTAATACTTACACAAATAATATACGATACATGTTACAAAAGTACAACGAATAATATTTATATTATGCCATACATTGTACATACAGAGATAGATAGCTATGGATAACAACTATGAGCTCAAACAAATATTGTTTACCCTAAGCTTGAAGACTTCAAGCGACGGGGCACGTTTTATTTCTTTAAATTTATTGAAGAAAATATTGGTGTTGACAAAGCCGTGGTGGCCTAGTGACTATATATAACATGCGATTAACAGTCGTGAATTCGTAGTTTTGAATCCCGTCTGCACTATTGATTATTTTGCCAAGTACAGATGTACAAGTCTATCACCACTGTCTTTAGTAGTGAAAGTTAACATAGTGGTGGATATATGACATTATAAACTACACCGTGGCCTATCTTCTAAAACCCTAGAGTGATCCTTCCACCTGCAGAAGCCGGACCTGCAGAAGCCGGAATGTAAGTGAACTTGCCCTGGCTTGGCAGTTCTCAAGAACAGACCGGATACCCTCGACGGTTCAGCAACCAGATTTAAGATGAGCTAGCCGTCACTTCCACTCCACTGGCACAACGTAACTACTGCCCTAACCTATCCGCAAATAATCTGAGGTGATCCCTCCAATCTCCAGACAGCTTACCTTCGAGCTTCGAGCTCATTTTTCGCGGAATCAGGCAGCCAACGATTTGCTCGTCTTTCCACGTATCAATTGAGTGTACTATTTCTGCTGACTCCGGTGGTACCTACAGCGAAGTGAAGTGACATACGATCAATATTGAACTTGCTCGGTGCAAGTTCAACGAGTGATGACTCACCCCACTTGTAAGGCTGCCTGTTCCAGACGCGACACGTGCTGCCATGTGTTCATTATTTAGTTGTGCCAAACAACTATGAGGACCTAGTAGTAAAAAATAATTACTTAGATCTTAATTTCTTAATACTCATACTCTTTTATTTTAAACTCTCTGTACATTTCAATAAAATAACTTTAGACATAATAATTTAAATTATAATTAGACAAAAAAATGTCAAACAATGTCAGATAAAATGATTAAAAATTAAATTTGTCAAATTAGTATAAATAACGTTTTGTGCTACATAAAGCTATGTTCTATCATAAAATTTATTTTAACGCCATAATACCGTTTTCTACCTTTTATCAAGGAGGACTCAACAAAATAAACTCTGCGAAAAAAGTATTATTCATACTATTAATAGCAACGGCCCGCAGTTTTACCCGCATTGCGTTCCCGTTATTTTCCTGGGATAAAAGTAGCCATGTGTTATTCCAGACTAGGTACCGTCTTCCAAATGTCAATTCGATCCGTTCAGACGTCCCGACATGATTGAGCAACACACATCTTAGCATTATAAGTAAACTTTCGCATTTATAATTTTAATAGGAAAAAAGTTTTTTTATCTTCATAAGTATGTACCTTATCGTACTTTCTTTCTCGTTCTAAGCTCATCAACAAAACAAAAGAAATAAATTCCTCAGATTAAACATATTTCCTGGTTAATTAGGCTGTAAAAATGTTATCTGAGTTACGAGTGAGCAGTAAAGTCGCCCCGTGCATGGCAAGCTTTATTCAACGCGATAAGTAAAACAATTAGATCGTTCTAGGAAAATAGTTTGTCGTTGTAGAACTGATGATTCAGAGTCAGATTATTTTAGGGATTATGAATGTCATCAGCCAAGAAGCGTAACAATTATGTGCCTAATTTTTTTTATATTAGGTATAGAGTGAGCGAGCAGGAAGGACACTACAGTGTCAGGTAATGATTTGGACTCTTCATGTTCCAATAGCTGCTGGTCACTGTACTGTAATGGACAGGATGGTAAGCAACATGCTAACCAGCCGTAAATACATACGATAATGGTCTTGTTTGATGTACTACATGTCTTTGTATAGACTACTCTTTGTCAGATAAAATTCCGTACGTACGTAACATTATTCGTAATCACGTTTTCTTTGTGATCTTGGAACTGCCGTGGTTATAGTAGGTATCCATTACTACAGTGCTTATTATAACATGGAACACTTTGTTGATCACAACTTAGACATTTCTGAAACTAACAGTGACCATATCGCTAAGAGCGATCTCTTCCAGGCAACCGGAGGATGAACAGTTTAAATAGAAAAAGACGGTAACCGGTGTGACAAATAAAAAGCCTTAATTTGTTTTTTTTTTTAAAGTACTTATATGAACTCGTTTATGGTGGTCTAATTGATAACCTCCTCCTTTTCGAAAGTCGTTTAAAAATAGTAGGACTGCCTGGACTGCATAGTAGGACTGCCTGGAACGCGGAAGATTTTCCGTAAAAAGTTTCAGAACATGCATTCGAACGATAAATTGTAGTTCGATCTTAAAGGACGCATTATAATGGGAAGTGTTTTTTACTTTTCATTCGTAACATGTACTTTTGAACATAATTTCCTTTTGTAACTTTTAAAGGTTTTACAATTGACCGCCATTTCGCCTGATGTTAAGCGACGATGCGGTCCACGATAGAGCGTGCTTAGGTACCCAGAAGAAATTGATTTGTTCTCGATTTGAAGACACCAAGACTTGGGACAACCATTGGGGAAAACGCACTCAGGCAATCCATTGCACAACATAATATGTGCTCTTATCACTGGATCGATTTAAAAAATTCTTTCACTTTTAGATATGTACGTGATCCTTGAGAGATATAAACTATTTATATACCACAGGCGAAGACGGGGCGAACCGCTAGTGTAAAATATGTGATGTACAATTCAATTGACTCTTACTCGTCACATAGTAACGAAGATTTCCAATACTGTCTGTCCGTTGCACAGCTATGTTCGGCGGGCGCAGTCAGGCGTGGCGGCTAACCAACCGTGGTCAAGCCGTTCGTCCCTAACCGAACCATTTTATACGATCTTAGATTAAACTGGCATTTATCATCATAGAAAACTTTTTTAGAAGTGATAACGTCTGTAGTCGTGTAACCAAAGACAATATACCCATTTGACTGATCGCACGACTGGTCCTCCATAGCGTTTTATAAGCATAATTGCACTATACCTGTCGCGAGTTCGGTCAGTTAGGCTTTTGATTACGACCGAAAGAGTGTTGGCAAAAAGACCGTTAAAAAATATAAAACATGGGTCTCTGCTCAGTGAAATGGTGCGGAAAGAATAGCAGGACATCCAGCTTTACAAAGAACGGTATATTAATTCACAAGGAAGTAATTTAATACAATAATTAGAAAAACTATACATCATCAATTTACAAAATTATAAGGAACATAAAAAAAAAACTAAAAGGGAACCCGTTGATGTCTTTCTTTGCATCCTGCTCTGTCCTTAGAAGTTTGCATAACTCTATCTCGTTTTGTCCGATCATTGGTGGAAAGTTGTGCACGTCACACGGATATTCGGTTTATCATAGCGCGGCTTTTTACCTCGTCCTGGTGTCCACCCCGCCTGGTGACTTGTGTATGTAAGCAAGATTCGTTTGATTGTCGATCAACAGGATATTTAATCTGTCCGTGTAACGCTACTGCCTGACGTTGGGATGTCAATGTCGCGACCCATAAAATGTTCCACTTCAAAAAAGTTCTCAACGCGGCTACAGAAGTTTCCGCTTCAAAAAACATTAGCCAAAGTTGGAGACTTCGAAAAAATACTTTGATTTTCACGGTCAGTCCACGCTTGACGGTCACCGTATCTATCAAACTCTTCAATAATCTGTCTAAAATCAATAGAAACTCAGCGATGGAGTGAATGAAACGCATGTTAATGAGGTGCGTTAAATGGAAACATGACAAATCAACCGCTTTCCCTCACGGACGGGCGCGCGTCGCGGATGGACGGGCGCGGGACCCAAGGTTGCTGGTTGCTGAGTGCTGACAGAACGGTAACTGTCACATTTCAAATTTAGAAGAGTTTCATCTTCGCCATTTAAAGAAAATCAAATCTATACTAATATTATAAAGCTGAAGAGTTTGTTTGTTTGAACGCAAGGATCTCGGGAACTACTGGACCGAATTGAAAGATTCTTTCTCTGTTGGATAGTCCATTTATCCAGGAAGGCTATAGGCTATTTAACATTACGCTATTATCAACGGGAGCGGAGCATGAATGAAAAATGTAACAAAAACGGGAAAAATATTGCTTTTTTAGAGGTTTCGTTGCGTGACAGCATGTGTCTATCATTTAAAGGTTGCGTCATTAGAACCTTTTTTTTTTTTTTTTTTTTGTGTAGGGGAATGCAGTTACGCACGCTGTGCTGGACTCGGTGCCAGAAGGGCACCCCTACCAACTAAACCCCCTTCACAAAGGTTTCGCCTACCATGGTGCAGTGTCAGAGTTGCGGAACCGCTTTCGCATTCGCCCGCGCAACTCTGACACCACCATTCACCCTTTCGGGCCCGCCTCGCGGGGGGTCGGAACCCCCGCATTGTGGCTCCTGGGACGCGCTGTAAACCTTATAACAGCGCGTCCCCCACCTCGGGAGGAGAATGGGCCGTCAGGCAGTGCCCGATGGCCCAGGCCCTCCGAGCGGAGACGGGGTGCGAGCCCTAGTGGCTCGCCCGCGTGTCCGCTTCCTCCTGCAAGGAGGAGCGAGAGGGTCAAGCTCCCTCTCTCGCTCCTCCGTCTCCCTCCGTGAGACAATAGTCTCACAGAAGGAGACGAAAGCTTCCCATGATCTCTCATTGTCGAGCATCTTGGGCAAGATGGTCGGCAATGAGAGATCTGCCCCCAGGACCGCGACCAGGGAACGTCGCGTGTCCTCCTCCCCCGGGCATGCCTCCAGTGCGTGTTGCGCGGTGTCTTCCGCGCAACCGCACCGGTGGCACACCGGGGTCTCTTCCCTTCCGGCAACCCTACACAGATACCTCCCGAAACAACCGTATCCCGAGAGCATCTGTGTAGTCCGGAAGGTGAGTACCCCATGTTTTCTCTGGACCCACTCAGCGAGAAGGGGCCGTATCGCCTCGAGGAGCCGTCGAGCGCCGGCCCCCCGCTGAGTGGATCCAGAGAGAATCCGCTCCCTCCACCTCTCCAGAGCGATGGCCCTGGCATCGCTGCGCCACCGCACCACCTCCTGTGGGGCAGGGCGCAGCTCGTCCTCTTGGGCTCGCACCCGGTGCCAGTAGACCGAGGATAAGACCTCGGCTTCCAGGCACCAGGGCAGCGATCCCGCAAGGACGCATGCCACTTCGTGTGAGAGTGTGCGGTAGCCCCGACACACTCTCACGGCCATCACCCTCTGGGCACTGTGGAGGAGAGCCTCCTCCCCGCGGCCCAACCTTCTTGCCCATATGGGAGCACCGTACATCGCCATGGAGCGCACCACCGCCATGTAAAGGTGGCGGCAGTGCCCTCCACAGCCTCCCACATTGGGCAGAAGCCGGCCCAACGCCGCCGCAGTCTGCGTCAACTTGGGGGTTAGTTGACGCAGATGCGGCCCCCAGTTCCATCTGCTGTCAAGCACGACACCGAGATATTTCAGTGTCGGCTTGACAGGGATGGAAACCCCACCCACCACGATGTTGGCGCCTGCAGGTGGCGCTCGTCTGGGGCCATCATGAAAACAGATGGCCTCGGACTTGTGGAGCGCCACCTCCAGGCCCAAACTCCTAATCCTGGCCACCACGGCCGCTACACCCGCAGTGGCCAGAATCGCCGCCTGGCGGAAGGTTCCCCCCCTTGCGGTAACCAGCGTGTCATCAGCGTAACAGATTAAGCTGATGCCAGGCAGGTTACCGCACCTCAGCACCCAGTCGTAGCCGAGGTTCCACAGGGGTGGCCCGAGAGCAGACCCCTGTGGAACCCCTCGTGACATGGGGCTGGAACCTTCCCCATCCCTTCTTGGGTAGACTATCTCTCTGTCGGAGAGATAGTCCCCAAGGAGGCGCCGCAGGTACCGGGGCACTCTATGGTACCCCAGCGCCTCTTTTATGGTGATCCAGGGCAGGGAGTTGAAGGCGTTCGCTATGTCTAGCGACACCGCCAACAACACCCCGTCCCCGGATACACCCTCGTAGAGGTCGTTGACAAGACGAATAGCGTCAATTGTCGAACGACCCCTACGAAACCCGAACTGCCTTTCGGACAAGTTCGGGCCCACCCTGTCGAGGTGCTTGGCGAGGCGGGCAGCGATAATACGCTCCAAGAGCTTGCCCGCCTCGTCAAGCAGCACGATCGGACGATACCCCGAGGGTTCGTCCGCGGGCCGCCCCTCCTTCCGGAGGAGGACGAGCTTCCCCCTCTTCCATCGCCTCGGGAATCTCCCTTCGCGCATGCAGCGACTCAGGAGATCCCGGAGGCGAGGGCCGAGGGCGTCCTGAGCGAGAGCCCAAGCACGGCCGGGTATGCCATCAGGCCCCGGCGCCGTGTCCTTGGCCCTCATTCTCAGGACGGCGGCTCCCAACTCTCCCTCGGAGACGTCGAGAAGCTCGTCCTCCTCCCCCTCCTCCTCCTCGGCGGAGTCTTCGATCCGCGCCACCATCGCCGTGGGAGGGACAAAGTCGGTTCCCGGGCTAGCCGGGAACAGTCCCTCGACCACCCGTTGCAGGAATCGTGGCTCCAGCATGCTGGTGACTGGAGGCGTCCATGGGCGAAGCTTTCGCCTCGCCAATAAATAGGGACGCCCCCACGGATCTCGGTCCAGTGTCTCCAGCAGCTGGTTCCACGATGCCGACTTGGCCTCGGCGATGGCAGTGCGGAGAGCCCGCGACGCCGCCCTGTAGGCGGCATAGCGGGCGTCCAACTCCGCCGGCTCCTGGAGCCTCCTCCGCCGGTAGTGCTGGTAGTGGCGCCTTCTCACTACGCAGCACCGCCGGAGCTCCGCAATCTCCTCCGACCACCAGTAGACCTGACGCTTCATTGGGAGGGCCTTTACGCGGGGCATGGCGGCATCGCAAACGTGCGACATCGCCATGCACAGCGCATCGGCCTCCGCGTCTAGGTCTACCGGTGGGGATGGAGCAGGGTTCCACGCCTGGACAATGGCTGCCTCCTGCAGCTTCTCCAAGTCCAAGCGCTTCAACCCCCATCGCGGGCCCGTCACCAGCAGGGAGGCTCTCTGTCCTCCGTCCGCTGTCGATGGGGAGACACTAAACGATATGTAGCGGTGATCGGATAGTGTCTCCTCATCGACCAGCACCCTCCAGTTGTGGACACGGCGTGCGAGCTCCGGGGTGGCGAAGGTCACATCGACCACCGACCCTCCCCATTGCCGCACGCACGTGTGCTCTGTGCCTCTATTGAGGACACAGAGCCCCGCTTCCGCGAGCCACTCCCCCAGCTCCCTCCCCTTTGCATCTGTCGTCGATGACCCCCACGCCACAGATTTGGCGTTGAGGTCACCGAGGACGATGACTGGGCGGGGGCGACTCCGTCCCACCAGGGTCCCTACCTCGCCGAGAAATCTCTCGAACTCGGCAAGGACCCTGTTGGGAGAAAAGTACACCCCCACCAACACGGTGCCTCCCACCTCAGTCGCGACAAAGCCACTTCCCCTAGTGACTTTGTCGAGAGTGGGCGAGAGGGCCGGCGACTGTGTGGTGATTGCCACCAGACCATCCAGGTCCCCGACCCAGTCCGACCTGGGGGGGACCCGGTATGGTTCGGCCACCACACACACCGTAATCAATCGCTCCGCCATGCACTGGAGCAAAAGGTCCTGTGCACGGGCGGAGTGATTGATATTGGCCTGGAGGAAAGTTAGTATGGGCGCCATACTAACTTTCCTCCATGCTGCCTCGCTGCTCCACCGTGGAGCCGGTCAGCTGCGACCCGGAGATGGTCGCAGCAGACTGCCTCCTGGGAGCACCTGTCTTTGATGAGGGCTCAGCACAGGCGCTGGTCCCCGACAGGTGCCCCGCAGGCCTTCCCGCTACTGCACAGAGGGTACAGTGCGGGGCGGCCGAGCAGCCCTTGGCCTTGTGGCCAAGTTGACCGCAGCGATAGCATTCTTCGCTGCGGTCAACCGCTGACTTGCACTGGGCCTGAACGTGGCCCAGTGCAAGGCAGCGGAAGCAGCGGCGTGGTCTCGCTTCCAAGAGCTTGACCGACGCCGCCACCCAACCCACCAACAGGCGCCCGCCGTTTGCCACCAATTTCTTGGCGGCAACGACGGGACACCTGACAAAGGCGGTGCCCATGCCACCTGGGCCCCGCCTTATGTCCCCCAGCTTGATTTCTGGCGCTGGGCATCCCCCTGCCCGCGCCAGAACTCTTGTCAACTCGTCGGAGTCGACGGAGTCGTCCAAACCACTCACACGCAAGTCTGCGGTGAGGGTCGGGCGCGACACCGTCAACTCCTGGGAGTTGCCGAACACCTCTTTTAACTTGGAGGCCAGGCAGTCAGCCTTGGCCTCCCGTTCTTCTCCCGGCACCTCGAGAATGCGCGCCCCCGTCATGGTAGTGCGCATTCTCAAGGGCGGGAGATTGAGGGCCGCGAGGTCAATGCGACCCCTGGCCTCCCCCAACACCCTGGCGTAGGAGAGACCCCTCTCCTCCGCTCCCGGCTGCAGCGTGATGACCACCGCTGCAGTACGGGGGGGGCGGAGTTTAGGGGCCTTCGCCTTCGCCGGGGTTGACCGCGGCCCTTACGCCGCCTTCTTCTTCTTCTTTTTGTTCTTCTTCTTTCTGGAACCGCGTCCGACAACTTCCGACCAGGTCTCCAACGAGGGAGCCGGTCGCGAAGTCGCAGCCACGGTTTCAGAAAGAAGATTCTCCACCAGTGGTGGGGGCTGTGGCCTGCCAGCTTGGCGCCTGCGCCGCTTTGGCGCACCCACAGTGCTAGGTACAGCCCTCGAGGTGCTCGGCACCGGCGGCGGCTCCTCCCTGCGCCTATCTGCCGCAAGAGGCGGCCTGAGGCACTGTGGAGGGAGCAGCCGCTCCTCCAGCCCCGCGAAGCGGGCGGAGATCATGGTGCCCACCTGCACCATGACCGCCCGCATCACGTCCTCCAGAGGAGGCGACTGTCCAGAGGGAGGGGGCGGAACTGCAGCTGCCGGGACCGGAGTCTCCCGTGCAGCCTTCAGCTCCGCAAGCTCACGTCGGATCTCAGCGAGTTCCGACATGAGCTTTTTATTGGCCTCCCTCAGGAGAGCCACCTCCTCCGTGGCCGTACGCTCGTTGAGCTCCTTGAAGGAGGCATCAACCGCAGTTGCTGCCTCCTTCAAGGCGCGCACGAACGTGCCCTTGAGGTTTCCGGACCTGGTGGCCACCGATGTTATGGTGGCCACCGAGTCCTTCACCACCCTGGCGAGTTCGACGGAGTCAACTCCGCCGAACTCGGGGGCCTCCCGCCGCTTTGCAAAGAGGCACCTCGCCCTCTCGCTCCTCGCCTGCTGCTCGTCGGAGAGCTCCTCCTCGAGCAGCAGGCGCTGCTCTTCCGCCCTCGCGAGGCTGAGCTCGGCCCGCGATTTGGCCAAACCGACGAATTCGCCGGTAGTGGGCGGCCTGCCCCTGCCTCTCCCTCTCCCTCTTCGGGCAGTGGGTACCTTGGTGGCCGTGGGGCCCTCCAAGGTATCACTGGACCCGGAGCAGGAGTGGGAGCGGCAGCTGTCGTAGCCCTCCCTCTCCAGGCTTCTCTTGCGAGAGCGTCCTTTGGAGGGAGCGGGCAACGACAGCTCCAGCCTCCCACTACCGGCGGAGTCGTCGTCGCTGTTGCTCGCCGCCGTCGCCGTCGCCGTCTCGACACGCGTGAGCAACACGCGTGGCTCTCTCAATACTCCCGCCTCAGCGCCCGTCCTCGTGCAATCGGTGTCATTATGTGTACGCAAGCCGTGTTCGTTGTTTTGATCATTACTGTGGTTTTTGCCCCCCCCCAGAGTACGTGGGGCAGCACGCCGAAGCGTGGAGGGATTCCCCCTCTCGGGGACCCTCCTGGGTAGAACCTTTAAAACCACCTTAATACATTATTTTAAATACTACATTTGAGGGTATAGCTCCCCTGGGTGGGGGTCTAGCGGCCGGCCTCCCGCCGACCATGCCTGGATCGCGAGCCCGAGACCGCGCCTTGTAAGCAGCGCGATCTCGGACTCACGTGCCAGACACTCCCCTCGGCGACCCCCGAACCTTGAGATTTGGCTACTGTGCGTCGCGACATCCAGCGAAAAACGCCAGATGTCGCCACGCACAGCATCTCAACGATCTCCCCTTTTTGGTCCACCTGGGAGCTCTCTGCTTAGCAGACAGTTCCCAGGGGACCCCGCACCATCTAGGCTTCTACGCGCGGCCCTATCGGGTCACGTGTAGAAGCCCTTTCCTTCTCGTCCGAGATTAGCCATCACACAACAAGATGCCGCCGGGGCAAGTTGTTGTGTGATGCTAGGGGTGCACCACGTGGAGGTTCCCGAACCCCGCACCCCGCGTCATTAGAACCTAAGGTAACCGAATTTGTTCAAAACTTGATGTGGCTCTACCAATTTTCGATAGATGACGTAGCAACGCGCGCACGGTTCAGCTAGTCGTACATAAATAAAATCGGTTAAGATACCGATTTTTAAATCTAGAAGACTTTAATGTTGACTTCTTTTGTAATTTAGAGGAGTTAAAACTGTACTTTTCAAATTTAGACGAGTTTGATCTGTACTTTATTCCCTTTTTAAAACATAGATTATTAATTTTTAAACGTTTTTTAATGTAGAAGAGTTTAAACTATACTTTTTTAAGCTTTTTCTAAAATTTTGTAGGGTTTCATCTTCGCTTTTTAATCTTTGTTAAATTTATAACAGTTAAATAGGTATTTCTTTTTTTAGCCTTTTTAAAATTTAGTAGGGTTTAATTTTTAATGTAACTTTTTTTTAATTTAGAAGAGTTTAACCTGTACTTTTTTAACGCAAAAGGTACGGGCGGTTGGAAATTTGATTTGTTTTTATGCGTGTGTGGTTACCCACTCGTGAGTGCGTGTATTTGTACGCACGTTGGCGTGTGCGTGTGTGTATTTCTCTCTGTGTGTGTGTATGTCTTCGCCATCGTATCCAAATTAACTGATGATCTCATTTTAATTCTCTTTCGAGGTGAATTAATTGTGAATGCTCTTTTCTATGTTTCATCAAAATCGGTTCAGCCGTTTCAAACTTATCATCTCTTTTATTAGTTGCGATTGCAATCTTAGAGTATTAGACGCATAATGGGTGTTAGGGAAAATAATGGGAGCGGATGAAGCCACGACGCTGCTGGTTTAAAAAAGAACAAAAATTTATAATAGTAGCAGCCAACCTTTTCGCTAACAGCGATTGCTTTCAGGCAACCGTGAGATGAAATGTACATCACAATCATCGAATAAGACGTCAAATAATTTTCCCGAAACCCTGGGAGTGGAGATGTGTGTCGGTGTGCGAAATTTGAGTTCACGCGCCGTGTACCGTGAAGATTGCTTCCAGACCTCGTCGGGCCTTCAGACTAACAGAATCTCGATCTCAGACAGCCTAATATATATTGTATATAGTACTTAGCTACCACTAAAACTAGCACTTAGCATTAGACTACAAAACGCCGTTCTACCGTGAGCGCGTAAATATAACATTTGTATGTAGTAATATATTTTGAAAACATTTTTTGGGGTAATTCCATAGTCGATACTGAAGCCAAAACTGCAATTTTTCCTTTCATGCCTTTCTGTCTGTCTGTCCTACTGTATGTGGTTACACCGAAACTACTGATTCGATTCAGATGAAACTTGGCATGATTTGAGATCATGCTAAGGGTATAGTAGCTGGCTACTTTAAATTCCCAAATTCTGCACGGTTTTCTTGCGGGAAGGGGTGAAAGTCAGAATGTGTATTTGGTTGTAACTCAAATTTGCGTTGTTCAATTTGGTCAATTATTTTTTTGTTGGAAAGAACCAATGGAGTTTATTAACCAATACCTATATTTAGTAATTTGTATTCCCCATACAAAAGGCATGTTTACGCGCTCACGGTAGTACGCGTTTTGATGTCGACAAAACTCGCACTCAGCATGCAGTTCACAGGACTGAAGTTACGGCTGGTCTAGTCGGGAGAACGGCGACTGCCGATCCGGAGTCTCTGGCTAGAATTCCAGACGCACCACTGTGCATAGTAGACTAAGATATCCATCAACTTTCCGAAGTGGGGAGTTGTGACATCACTTCAACATAAAAATCGTAAATAGACGTGACGTCACTCGAAAATTATAAGCATTTTTTATTTGTGTAACAAATTGTGAAAAGCTTATTTATTTTTTGTTTCACAAACAAAAAATAAATAAGCGAAAAAAAAATTATTGGCAGTCATAGGAACTGCCGATAGAAGTGAAAACTTATAACTCAGAATTTGATAGCTTACATTAGAAACTACACGGTTGTAACCGGAGGGCGTGGCCTCGCCATCATGGCATGGCCATCTAGAAATGCGTCAGCATTTCCCATTGGCTGATGCGTTTCTAGATGGCCATGCCATGATGGCCTGTCCACGCCCTTTCAGCATTTTCCATTGGCTGACGTATTTCTAGACGGCCAATAGCCATGGTCCCGAGTTTACCCGAAGCTTTCTTATCATACCCGAATGTGACGAATGAATCCAATTCACAGCCCACGAAAAATCTGTCTAGGCGCGCCTAAAGAAGTTTTCACTTCAAAAATACGTTTAAGCACAATATTTTTTAATAATCTAACTGATGGACTAATTAGGTTTTTTATATGATGGTATAACCATGGGACGATTTAGTTTATAATATTAGAGGTAGAATAATTAACAGGATGTAATAAAAATCCATTAAGTACCTTCTAAGAACGTTATTAGAAGCTTTGTTTAAGATTTTAGTTTGAGATATAATCCGTAGAAAATCCAGAATTTACAGGATAAAGGAAGAAATAGGTCCGCAATACATAACGCGACCAGGAATTCCCATTATGAAGGAAATTCCTGGGTCCGCGGGGAATTCTACTTTTTGCTTTTTCTAATTCCAAGTGGTTTTGTCTTTTAGTGATCTTTCTAAAGTTCTGTAATGGATAGAAATAAAACGGATGTTTAGAAATCTTGTTTTTGAAGTTATAGTTGTTTTAGCCATCGATATAAATCAAAAGATGTACCCTGAGCACCTCGAAAATGTTAAAAAATTGCGTCTCTGTTTGTAGCGTGAGTGGCTTACAACTACCAATCTACTTGACCCCTAGAATCGTTAGCGGCGAGGTAGGTTGCGGTTCTACTTATTATGGTTGTTGACAACGAATAGCGAAAGGTATAAACGTCTGGCGTTCACCGCTTCCTACAATCGACTAAAGCGGAAAGAGTGAGCTCACTTTTCGCAACGATAACATAATTCTGTGTGCCTGAAGTTTGGGACATTGGAACATCCAATGATTTATGTCGATTGTTTTGTAGAGTGAATTTTTACGATGCGCGCTCACACACTTGTTTTTTCATGACGGTCTGCGCGCGCATCATACAAATTTACACTCATAATTTTTGCGCTCCAAAAGTAGTATTAGCTTCTAAAATAACAAACAAAATTGGCAGTCATAGGAACTGCCGATAGAAGTGAAAACGTATAACTCAGAATTTGATAGCTTACCTTGGAAACTACACGGGTGTAACCGGAGGGCGTGGTCTCGCCATCTTGGCATGGCCATCTAGAAATGCGTCAGCATTTCCCATTGGCTGATGCGTTTCTAGATGGCCATGCCATGATGGCCTGTCCACGCCCTTTCAGCGTTTCCCATTGGCTGACGTATTTCTAGACGGCCAATAGCCATGGTCCCGAGTTTACCCGAAGCTTTCTTATCATACCCAAGCTTGACGAATGAATCCAATTCACAGCCCACGAAAAATCTGTCTAGGCGCGCCTAAAGAAGTTTTCACTTCAAAAACTTTCGCAATAACTGAATCTCGAAACGCAATCTCATAATGATAAATGATACTAAACCGAAACAGCTATAAGTATCATGGCGCTTAGATTCCTGTTGCTTTTAATGCGATTTTCGGTTGCTGAAGTAAATAGATTTTCCGTAAATACGATTCGAATTCTCAGCGACCGGTTGCTTCGGAAATGCTCAGACTTTAATAACGCGAAATGGTTAAACGGTTTGCAAATGGCGGCTGAAAACAATATGGAGTTTGTAGGAACGCTTATTAGATTTTGGGTGAATGCTTTTATGGAATTTTAGGAAAATAGCTTATTACTTTCGATCTAGACAGACAGAAATACTTAAATGTGCATACCAGAAAAGAAAATGTTAATTAAAATGTGGATCAATTAACTTAATTAGCGTGTCGGTTTTTCGTGGTGGTGTGTGCACGTGTCGTAAAAAATTTACTATAATTTTTCTGTAATGCGGCAAAAGAAGTATAACTTCTGAAATACAAACTATACTCTATTATAGCTCTATACAAAGTGCCATAAATGGCGACCTTATCGTTTTTTTTAAACTGAAAACTTCTTTAGACGCGTCTAGACAAATTTTTCGTGGGGGGTAAATTGGATTCTACCGTCACGCTCGGGTATGATAAGAAATCTTCGGGTAAACTCGGGACCTTGGTGATTGGACATCTAGAAATGCGTTAGCCAATGAGGAATGCTGAAAGGGCGTGGCCTCGCCATCATGGCATGGCCATATCTAGAAATGCGTGAGCCAATGGGAAATGCTCACGCATTTCTAGATGGCCATGCCATGATGGCGAGGCCACGCCCTCCGGTTACACCCGTGTAGTTTCCAAGGTTTCCAAATTCTGAGTTATAAGTTTTCACTTCTATCGGCAGTTCGTATGACTGCCTATTTTTTTCGTTAGCAGTTTTTTTTCAGCCAACCATTAATAACACGAAATTCGAGTATAATTATAATATACTGAGGATAATAATGCGAATGTAAGAAGAAAAAGTAATGTGTCGTCACTATAAACTATAAGTAGCCTAGATTGTCCCACTGCTGGGCACGGAACTGGGAGTCGTTTAGAGCAAGTTTAGATGTAGGTCCCCAATCTGTGATGACTTTTACTCAGCGGTTGTCTGAGATGCGGCAAATGCGGAGATGAGCAAAATAAATGAAGTACTTATTTTTCAAATTTAGAATGAGAATACACTCTTTCGATATCGAAGCTGACTCTTTAGGCCCAATTTTCACGGCGCGGTTTCAAACCGCGCCCGGGCGCGGGCGCGGCACCGCGCCGTGCGACGGTTTTGTTTCAATACTCACGAGACCGCAGGTTTTCGCGGTTTCTACTGCGGAAAGCAACTGCGCAAGAACCGCGCGCAGCCACGCGTCGTAAGTTTTGAATTCAATTTTACATACAAATCTGCCGCAACTGCTGGCAACTGCTCCATGAAAACCGGCTCTAGTTAGTTAGGGTGTAGGTATAGCTATAGTCGATCCAATCAGTGCGGCCAAAGCGTGGTCTGAAGTCAATGAACACTCGTCTGAGTGTTCTGAAGTCAATGAACACTCGTCTCAGAAGTGTTCCTCCGGCCTGCGAACACCGGCATGCCCTTGTCTTGTCTACTCCGGGATAAGGGTAAAGTGGTGAACATATTAGTTTTGTGCTTATTTGTCTAGTAGATCTCCTTCAACTAATATAGAGGTATACTAGCGGCCCGTTCCGGATTCGCTCGGATAATAACCTACCAACCAACCAAAGATACCAACTGCAGCGCCATCTGTCTTGTGAATCTAAACCATCCATGGCAACCCTAAACTTTAATAATAAAAATAAATGTTTATTTTTACAAAACAATTTTAGATTTGCCATAAGCTCCGGGAAATTTTAATCGAAATAGAGTGAAAATCATTTACAAAAAAGACGATAATTGAATAGTTATCGAGCGGGATAAAAATGATTAAATTACTAAAATGGCTATTAAAAAATTGGGTTGGTGATAAAAGAGTCAAAATTTAGGGTTGTGTGTATTTTTTAATGCCACATTATAAAAAAATAAAACAACCCTTATGGGTATGAAAAATAGATAGTAGCCGATTCTCAGACCTACTGAATATGCATATAAAATTTGGTAAAAATCAGTAAAGCCGTTTCGGAGG
This sequence comes from Ectropis crepuscularia, assembly GCA_963693475.1. Lineage (NCBI taxonomy): Eukaryota > Metazoa > Arthropoda > Insecta > Lepidoptera > Geometridae > Ectropis > Ectropis crepuscularia. The sequence goes on from OY856355.1 coordinate 2,390,557, forward strand.
AGTAAGGTAAGTAACTAACATTGTGACACGAAAATTTTATATAAAAGAAGTTGTCACCGTAAAATTGCAATCACCGTCAGTTTACAAACAATATAACGCGTGAAATTATAATCTCACAATATAAATAAATAAATATTGGTGGACAATTCACACAACACCATCTAACCCCAAACCAAGCAAAGCTTGTACTATGGTGGCCAGAGAGCTGATATAATACTTATATAGTCTTAAATACATACTTATTGAACAAAATGTTAGGTTAGTTTATAATTTAACGTCGCGTCGTTAGATTATATTCTGACGGTTTTTGAAGTGAAAACTTCTTTAGGCGCGCCTAGACAGATTTTTCGTGGGCTGTGAAATGAATTCATTCGTCACGCTCGGGTATGATAAGAAAGCTTCGGGTAAACTCGCGACCATGGCTATTGGCCATCTAGAAATACGTCAGACAATGGGAAATGCTGAAAGGGTGTGGAGAGCCCATCATGGCATGGCCATCTAGAAACGCATCAGCCAATGGGAAATGCTGACGCATTTCTAGATGGCCATGCCAAGATGGCGAGACCACGCCCTCCGGTTACACTCGTGTAGTTTCCAAGGTAAGCTATCAAATACTGAGTTATAAGTTTTCACTTCTATCGGGAGTTCCTATGACTGCCAATTTTTTTTTAATATTTTACGCTGACATATACATTATACATACATAGATATTTTGAGCATACCTTAAAGTTTAAGGTACAGTAAGTAGATAGATAGATAGATAGATAGATAGATTAACTCTTTATTGCACTTAACAAAGTAAACAAAGTTACAAAAACTTAATAAAATAAAGTAACAATTGGCGACCTTATCGCTAAAAGCGATCTCTTCCAGGCAACCGCTGGATGGAAAAGGAGAAATGAAGAATAATAAGACGGGGAAGTACAAACAATGAGTGAAAGATTATAAGTCTATAAATATGAAAATTAACTTTGAAATATTCTAATATAAATACACTACAATACTATTAAACATAAACCTACATATTAATAACAATACATCCTAATACATAAATACGAATATAATATAAACTAATAAATAAATATCATGATTTACTAAAGGATATATACAATAATATATGAAATTGACAAATTTACAACTTAAATAAGAGTAACGACTTCAACTAAATTATCACGTAGATAGATATACCTGATTTACCAGTTGTTTGAAAACTGCGACTGATGGAGCTTGTCTAATAGTTACAGGCAAAGCATTCCACAGCTCAACGGCCCGAAAAGCGAACGACTTGCCGTAGAAATTTTCGCTGCGTGCCAAAGGCGATTGGAGTGACAAGTTGTTCTTAGACCGGAGAGGCAGAGAGTGCGCATCGCTCCAGAATGTAAAAACATCTTTCAAATAACGCGGTGATGAGGGTTGAAATAAAACATTGTAGAGTAGAGATAAAATATGAGCATTCCGACGAAGGCGAATGGGAAGCCACTTGAGCTGCATACGGAACTGAGATACATGATCATATTTGTAGGTAGGTAAGTAGAAGGTAGGATACAGTGATTTAGTTTAAGGCTTAAACTAAATCACTGTATCCTACTACACGGGTCAAACCGCGGGGTGCTGCTAGTAATATTATAAAGGCGAAACTTTGTGTGTATGAATGTTTGTTACACTTTAAATCAGTAACTACTGAAGATATCTGTATGAAATTTGGTACCTAGATAGATAGTCTGGAAAACACAGAGGCTTAGTTTTATCGCGGAAAATAACGGGATCTGGTTAGTACAAGCTTTAGTTAGTTGGTTTAGTGAATACACAAATATTATTGTACCTATAGCATAGAATAGATAATACAGATAGAACGGACACTCCCCACCCCCCGCCAATTTCAAGCTTCCTCCCCCTCGCGGACGCGAGGCGGATTCAACGAAGGGTTATATCGGACGATAATTTTCTATGAGAATACGACCATGATGCTGTATTATTTAACAAAATGGTACCAAATTTTTCGTCTATTATACGAAACAAGAATAAGAGATTTTTCATTTCATAAGAATTTCTACAAAGATTGAATCATTTTTATAAACTGTGTTAAGCTATTCTGGTTAGAAGTACGCGCCAACACTGAAGTCCTGTGACGAAATTATTAAACTCGTTGTTTTTAAACTGCGGCTTTCGTTAATCGTTGTGAAATACGTCAGTGGCGCCAATAACGTATGGTAACGAGTGATTGCGCGGAATTTACGAAGTCACTAGTGTTGCCAATTTAGTGGATTTTTTTACTAAGATTGCTACTATTCAGATTTATTGGTAAGTGATTATTTCTTAGCATTCAACCGACTCAAATAAAAGAAAGAGGTTCTATATTAGACTATCTGTACTTTTATGTGCGTCCATGTAAATATTATGTCGGTTAGTAGTGAACAATGAATATAGGATTTCATCTAGTAGTATGCTTATTTAAGATTTCGCAACAACCGTTCATTAAAAGCAGTAAGAGGATACGAGTACATTGACTATTGGAATGGATAGTTCCAAAAAAAAATTAACGATATTTTTAAACTAAAACTTATTCAGTAATTAACGGCTTTGACATTGACTTATAAACTTTACCGGTTCTAGTTCTACCGGTACTACTACGATTTAGTTTCATTTTTAACCAACTTCAAAAAAGGAGACGGATCTCAATTCGTTTATATGTTTGTTACGTGATAGCTCCATTTATTGTGAAACAAAGGACATAAGCCCAAATCACATTGAAAAAACCCAGGTGCCACACCTGGGTTTTTTGATGTACCTCGGATTTTAAGTTATTAGTAATAATATTCTAAACTATCATCATCATCCGTTTGAGTGGCTAACCTGCGTTTTTTTGCCTGTAGAAGTTTTGTAGAAGTTCGTGTCAAAAGCTCGTTTTATGGAACAAAATATATTGTATAATTTGGTGTTAATGATATAAAAATAATATATACCGGCTGAGTCATAAAGATATATATCAAACAATGCACGAATATGCTTAGGTTCTTTTCGCGATGGGTGGCCTTGGAATTGAATTCAAATTTAACGAGTGTAAGTAAAATAATTCATGATAATACGCTTATTTTTGGTAATGTACTTTGGACTTTGTATTCAATTATCAGTATGCTTACATCGCGGGTCAAATCTGGACAAGTACTAGCACAAGCACAGCACTAGCATAGGCCTGGGATATGAGGCGTACTTGAAAAGAGGTATATGCTAAGATGTTATGATGATGATGATTACATCGGATTGCAAACAGTATTGGTGAACTTTAAAAAAAAACGCCTACAAAACTACACTGATAAAAAACATGTTAGCCACTAATTTGGGTTATGGGAGTGGTGTAATTTTTTTTCCTAAAATATATTTGCATACAATTATTAGATTTTTTTGAGATTAGATACAATTATTTTGTGCCGAGGTCAGGGTACGATTTGGGCCATGTCTTCTATGATGTTTTTTTTTTTTTTGGTAGATCATAGTTTTGAAATATGAAAACAAAACTAAAAATTACTTTCGTTTATTTTTGTTCAAGTTTTTTATGATCGTCGTTGAAATTTGGTCAAGTAAGTTTCTGAATTTAATTTAAAATTGAAACCGATTTTTGTTTATTCGGCGCAAATTCACAATATTTAAAGTTTTATGCGATCCTTACTATAATGCGAATAAATAAATCACTATTTATCAACATACAAAACTAATATTCTTTTAAGCATTAGTAATAAATTAAATCCGGAACTAGCAACATTATCGGCCATAGTTGATAACAATTCGTAATGTTTGTTTACAACATTTAATTTGGAGTTTTGAGTTGAAAAATCATGTGCTTTCTCTTTACTGGTCGCTGACATGATGTGTTAATAATTAACAAGTAGTTTATGCAGTGTATAATACTCAGGGCCGCCGTAAGCACGCGTGCAAGGCGTGCATAGCACGCGGGCGGCACGCTCAGGGGGGCGGCAAATCGAGGGATTAATCACGCAATTCAAAATTAAAAGTTCTCAAATTATGATTTACAATGCTACGATCTACCATGTTCAAGCAAAGGCTAACTTATTTAGCTATAGTTTTAACTACCTACTACTTCGTTGACCCGCTACTTCATTCGCGTACACAGGTGTTGTGGACGTTTTAGTAGGATATAAAAGCATTTTTAACAGCCTAGCCCGTTTATTAAATCAGCAATTTCGTCAAACAGCTAGGCAAATAACTTGGATCGTTGACAAGGCCAGTTTTAGTACTACTTAGAGATTTTTAACGGCGCCCCCTTTCTTTATAAACGCGTAGGAGGAAGGGGCGCCGCGCCGCAAGTGAACTTTGTGTACAGCGCTCTGGGCGGTCGTCCTACCTTAGCTTTACCCTAACGCCGTTACTGATATTTGATATGTAATTACTTGCCTAGCCTATTCATTTCATTTAGATTCACTGTCTGCCACCTAATGCCGAAACTCCCTAATCTGTCAAAATGGCGACGGCGAACAACAAATTCGAAATGTATTTTTTCTATCTTACCCCTTTTCTGTGGTGTATTTTGTGGGGTGTGATTACACCACCTGGTAGAGACAGCCGGGTTATGTCGGACTCGATATCATGGGTGGCCATGGTGTCTCTACTGACTAGAACCTCATTTTTGCCGCTGACGACGGGAACGCTGGGCTGCTATCGCATTCTTCCGCGAAACCGCGGCTTGCCCGTCTCTGGGCTCTCCTACGGGGTACAACCCCGTCACTGACGCACATGAACCCAGGATACGACGCGACCACCTCGGGAACCAACTAGTAATGGGTGCCAGGCGCCCCCGCGACTTTTGATCCCCTGCAGCCCCACCGCGTTTGCCACCTAACGTTGTCGCCCCCCGGCAAGGCTATGGCGCGCTGGGGGAGCGGCTTACCCTAATACTAACTGTGCTCTCCTGCTGCAGAACCCACAACCACAACACCCACCCTCCAACATTGTAGCCCACCTCAGTTGCGCTGGTCCGCATACACCGTACAACTTACATGGCCGCATCCGCGCCAGCTTGGAGGCAAGGCCTACACGAGCGGCCCCCCTCGAGATTTCTCTTAGCTTCACTGTGGAAGACCAAGCCACGACTACTGAGCCCTCCACTTCGTCAATGCGACTCAAACTCAAACTCTTCGGGAGGGTTTCGAAACTAACCTAACCTAATTTACGGGGTCCGAGTCACTTCTCGTCACTTCTCGCATTCGACCAATCTTGGCCTACCTTGCTGGGCTGGCCTGGCCTCACTGGGGGACGGAATCCGCGCATTTAGCTCCAGTGATGCGCCGGAAACCAGCGGCGCGTCACTGTCTCGTCACCGATGAACCTGAACCCAGGATACGCCAGAGACCTACCAGTAAGTGAGTGTTAGACGCCCCCTCATCTGGACACCCCTGGTCCTCCGATGAGTCAGGTCTGTGGTTCCGGCGCTTACCGCTTTTCGGTTGCAGTGGATAGGAACAGCGGTGCACCGCAATAATGACAGTCCAGGACAGTCCTCTTTCCCTGCAGCCCCAGCATTCGCCATCTAACGGTTCTGACACTGTCAAGGCCGTGGCAGGCAGAGCGAACAGCGCAGTGTAATCCATCCTCAACCATCCTCTCCCGCCGTGGCCTCCACCTCACAGCCGCGATGCCCACCCCTGACCGTGCACCGCGTAACCCAAGACCGCGTTGAACCGATTTTGATGTTTTTTTTTCATTTAAAGTTTCCTTGCAGTAGTTTTTAGCTATGTTTGGTTAATATCGATTCAAAATAGCCGCCACAAAATAGCAGATTTCATTTTTTTCACTACTCCCCTCATTCCCTCCATATGGGTATCAAATGAAAGGGACTAGTAGAAGACTAGTAGAATACTGTACAAATTTCAAATCCAAGGTGATTTACATGATCTAGTACCACCTTGTCCTTTTTTCTATCGGAATGCTCGTAGCTCGAAAAAGTGACATCGTTTCATGGTTGATGTTCCAAAGACACGAACGAAGAGATTTGACTCTACTTTTGTGATAAGAACGTCTAGGCTGTGGAATACGTTGCCTGAGTGGGTTTTCCCCGATGTTTTTTTTTTTTTCAATTACATTACAATTTAAGTGTCTTCAAATCGAGAGTGAATCGGTTTTTTTCTAGGTAAACACGCTCCATCGTAGACCGCATCGTCGCTTAAAATCAGGCGAGATGGCGGTTAAGTGTAAACATATAAAAGTTAAAAAAAAAGGTAGTTAGGAGATAATCGAAATTTTTCATATTTTTTTTGTTATTGACAAAACTTAGAATAAGTAGTCTTGGGGCGGCATAATCGGTATTGCACGCGGGCGACGAAACAGCTAGCGGCGCCCCTGATAATACTCTGATATAGTAAACTGTGATAACGCCTTTTAATGCATCTTATGAACGTAGTTATAGCTAATCTAATGTTCTGTGACTAGTCTATAATGAAATACGCGAAATATGTGGAGTGATTAATTAATATATTGTCAGAATAAAGTTTTCTCTTTGGGTAAGTGTACTTAACTTACTAAAATAATTTAGTAACCCTAGATGACACGCACACATGCGTAAATGTGTTCGAACGACATATGCGTAGTTGTGTGAGTGTAGGTATGTCAACTGCACCGTCTGTATAGATTTTAGACCGAGTGTCCGGGGTGTGCCTATAGGCATCTTAACACAAGCATATCTTGACTCAGGCGAGGTAGCAGTCAAGTGGAAACCTATCTATAAAATCTATATGTGTAAAAAATAATGTTGGTCTTTATAGAATTTTATACCACAGTCTATTAAATCATACAGTCGTTCGACGAAGCCGTCTAAACGGGGAAACCGTGCGGGGTGAGACGCGGGAAGCGCGCTCCTGCATTGCCTACATTCCATATGTTAGTATTGCGCAAGGTTGACGTATGTTTTAAGAACAAACATATTTTAACGAAATTTTGTTTGCGACAACCCTACCCGTGTCTAGACATTATCGGCGTTTCTCCCTAGATCAAAGGCGATGAAGTATTGGTAGTATTTCTTTATACTGTGCTTATACTATTTATTTGATTATGTCATAATCTTTAGCAAAGTTGTTGTGCATGAACCAAACAAGGTTTCTGAGTTGGTACGACTCAATTTCGACAGGTGGCGTAGCAACGCGCGCAGGGTACATGCTAGATATCGATAAAAAATCTCAGGCTCAATGATTTCACAGGCTGACTGGTTGAACACTTTAATATTGATATAGCGTGTTCAGTAATCGATTCTCTTTCTATTTACGTAAAAAAAATAGGTGCTTACAAATATTAAGACTAATGTTGACTAATTTAACTTTAACTATCCGTCAATACAAATAAGTAGGGTCACCAGCTCAGCGTACGAAAATTAAACAGCTGCGCCAAAAGTACCGTCTTGTCTTGACGTACCTACGGTCGTTAACCCCGTTCGCTGATACTAGCTATTACTTATTCTGTGCTAGAGCGCTCGGCCGGCGGCGGCGCCGGGGATTCACTCGTGTTACAGAATACTGCATAGTAATGGGACAGCTGAGCTGGCGACCGATAGGCACTGTGTTGTCCATAATTTCCGTGTCTTCGCACATTAATGTAATGAAGGTTTTCTTTGTAATTTATTTGTATTTTTATAATCATATAATTTTGAGCCCTTCATGTGACTATGATTCATCATATCCTTGAATATCTAAAGTGTTCTAACAGTCAGCCTGTATAAGTCAATGTTCAGGATATCGTTCAATCAAAAGCCGAAGCTTTTATTTTGCGGGTACCCTCAACGAGTTGGGGATGTGTGGGTACTTGTTTGACGAGGAGTACGAGTTAAGTGATATTGATATTGACTTGGCTCTTTATCTAGCACAGAGCCGATGTCTTGAACAAACTACCCTAGGGCTCGGATGAGTAAACATTAAACAAACAGGGCCCTAAGAAGGCCCTCGAAGGAGACAACAAAGTGCTTGACAATCTACCCGTTGGCACATGTTGGCTGTTTATATGGGTCAGATGGATTAAGTTACGTGATGTTAGTTTCACATATAGTAGACTAGCAGCGCCCCGCGATGTTACCCGCGTAGTTCCCGTTCCCGTTGTTCCCATTGTTTTTTCTGGGATAAAAAGTAGCCTATGTGTTCTTCTAGACTAATAATCTATGTGTGTTCCAAATTTCAGCCCGATCCGTTCATACGTTAGGACGTGATTGAGCAACAAACATCCAAATATCCAAACATCCATACATTGACATTTATAATATTAGTAGGATTAGTAGGATACTAGCAGCGTTACGGTTTTACCTGCGTAGTTTCCGATCCCATTAATTTACGGGTATAAAAGTAGTGCATAAAATAGTACAAGCTTTGCTTAGTTTGGGATCAGATGGTGTTATGTTATGTGTGAATTGTGCATCAATATTTATTTATTTATAAACTATTCCAGATTGTAATTGTTGGCGATCGACAAATGTACATATAGGCCAGTTTTAGTATGTTTTATTAGTTGAGCGGTAAAATTGTAATAATTATAAAATTATGGATAACTGTTAGGTAAATTCGGTTTATTTAGGTAGAAATAGGTAGGGCACACCTAATAAACATTGATTTGGTCAGTTTTATTCGGATAATTAGGTAGGGTGTCCATTTATTTACCTAGCTTTAAGCAAAACTTGGAAAATATGGCAGTTTTTGGTAAATAAAACTATTGTAAGTTAAGGTACCCCCTAGGAAGTTATGTTCGTTTATAGACCTGGTCGTGGGCTACATTTCGAGTGGTCATTTGTTAGCCTACGACCAGGAATAGAAAAGTTATGGTTTAAAAAGTGTATATTCCATAGTGAAAATGAACCGAAAAGAGGGCTCAGAATACGGGGCTCTCTTTGAGGTAAAGGTAAGGGGGTACCTTAGCGATCCAGATTTTGTTCGGAGCATGCTCTTCTCAGCGGCTCCAGTACAAGAAGGAAAACGAAGAAAAATATAAGGAAGACTCAAGCAACCAGCGTTTCACTACCCCGCTCCCTACTCCCCTTCAAGGTCCGCCCAAGAGGATCTCGTCGAGCGAACGTCGGGATCACGTCGAGTTATCGTCGGGCCCACGTCGTGTCAGCGCCGAATTGTCGCCAAGGGCACGTCGGGTGTCACTTCGGTGGTCACGCCGGGGGTCAAGTCAAGTCAAGTTCACATCCAGGACGAGTTCGAGGATTGTCCCACAGCGGTCGCAAAGTGAACCCAGGGACGAGTCTACCAGCGCCTGTCGGAACGAGAGGGCACGTACTCAAGAGACCTACTTACAATAGGTCTCTCCCCCTCTCGCTGCCCGCAGACCAGGCTCGTCAACGCATAGCGGTCGGTCACATACGGCCGGTCCGCGACAGCTGGTCCTTCGAGCCGGATTCACGCCATAGCGACCACCGTGGGACTTCGTCGAGGGAAGTGAAGACATCTGCGCTTCAACAACGGACGAGGTGATCATCGATTAAGAAACGAAGATCAAGATGCCCGTTACAAGAAGCCAGAAGGGAGGTGATTGGCTGGAACGTACGCCGACTGAGAGAGCATCACGTGGCACCCCAATGGAGTCCGGTACCACATCCGGTACCAGAACAGAAGGTACCTTCCCGTCTGGGACGTCGTTCGAGACTACGATTAGGGCCACAACCGAGGAAGTCATAACACTGGTGGGAAGCCCAAGTTCGAAGATCTCCGAGAGACTACAGAACACAAAGGCACCGTCTGTAGCGTCAACAGCCAGAAGGAAGAAAGAGATGGAAGCACGTGTAGAGTTAGCTCGACGGAAGCTAGACCAGGCACGAGCTGCGGCTGAATTGGCAAAGGCAGAACTGGAAATGGTTCAACTGGAAGAAGGCGATGACGACTCTGTGATCAGCGTGTCAGTAAACCGGGAAGAGATGGTGCAGAATTGGATCAGCGATTCGACGGAAAGGCTGCCAGGGAAAGTGTCAGAACCTGAGAAGCTCGGCAAAGCACAGGCAGCCACGAAAATCACTGAAGCTTCTGCTGACATCAAGGACATCGCTGAAGCGCTACGGGACGTCGTCAAGTTGTCAACGAGGAATGTAGCAGCCCCTAGTTACATGTTCGATCTCCCACAGTTTGACGGGAACGCTAGCGAGTGGCTAGCCTTCAAGAGGGCATATGAAGATACGGCTGAGAACTTCTCTCCAATCCAGAATCTGATAAGGCTGAGGAAGTCCATCAGAGGTGCAGCGCAAGAGTCAGTCAAATGTCTATTGTATTCGGATAATACACCTGAAGACATCATGGAAGCTCTGCGTCGGCAATATGGAAGACCAGATGGGCTAGTGCTGGCAGAGATGGAGAAACTGAAGAGGCTACCAAAGATGACGGAGAGCGCTCAAGACGTGTGCGATTTTGCATGTCGAGTGAGCAACATCGTGGCAACAGTGAAGAGTTTGAAAAAGCCTCAGTATCTCCAGTCGCCAGAAATGTTGAAGTTGATAGTGGACAAAATGCCTGCGGTCATACGGTTCCGGTGGTTTGACTTTACGGCTGACACGGAAGATCCTGACTTGCTACAGCTGAGCAAGTTCTTGAACAGGGAGGCAGACCGGTGCAGTCAATATGCACTACAAGAAGCTGTAACCAAAAGCCAAGGCTGGAAGAGAGAAGTCACACATGCCGCCGTGGAACAAAGGGAAGATAAGGAAAACTGTCCACACTGTCAGGGAAACCATCGCCTGCACCAATGTAAGAAGTTTACGGAAGCCTCGATCAAGGAACGCTGGAAAATCGCCACTAGTAGCAAGCTATGCTTCAAGTGCTTGCAAGGTCGACATCGAAAGCAAGACTGCCAGAAGCCAGGGTGCAGAGTATGCAGAAGATGGCACCATGAGCTTCTACATGAAGATCGGCAACCTGAAGGATTGAAGAGGGAACCGGATGGCAAGGAAGTAACCAACAACGTGCTCCAGGTCAACACGGCGAAAATTAAGAAGGCGTACTTGAAAATGGTACCGGTGGAAATTTACGGGCCAAAAGGAAGCGCCAAGGTTTTGGCTCTGTTAGATGAAGGGTCAACGGTGACACTGGTGGACTCATCCGTAGCCGAACAACTGGGGCTACAGGGACCTCGAGAGCAACTCACCATAGAAACAGTTGGAGGAAAGTTACTGTCGAACAAGAGATCCATGAAGTTCAATATGAAAGTTCGAGGAGTTCATCAGACACGGAAAAGGACTGTCACCGGGGCAAGAACCATGGACGAACTTCACCTGACACCTCAAGCAGTAGACAAAGAGAAGGTCAAGCTGTACCGTCACTTGCAAAAGATGGCGGATCAACTTTGCTACGAGGAAGAGCGGCCGAAGGTTCTCATCGGGCAAGACAACTGGGAGTTGATTGTCTCCAGGGGAACGCGGAAAGGGAAGAGAAACCAGCCCGTCGCATCCCTCACATACTTAGGGTGGGTGCTACACGGATGCGACTCGGGGGCAAAGAAACCTGACGACATTGTTACCTGCGGGCATGTCTTCGCCCGAGAAGAACAAACGCCAGACTTCAAATCGGTGGTGAATCAAATCAAAGGCATCCGAAAGAAGAAGAAGTCTCACTCGATGAAAGAATCAGTAGAGAAGGTACTTCGAACTAAAGGCCAGAAAGAGTGCTACAGGGAAGACATCACTGCGCTCACGAAGGGGAGGCCCCCTGAGACATCTAAGATGAAAGAGATCGACGTGAAAACAGCAAGGTGCATCCCAGATGAGGGACATCGCTTCGGACAACCGCCTTCACCGAGTGCGGTCGTCGACTACCTTGGCCCCACTGTTGTCAAGGTAAGTCGACGGCGTAAGAAGCGAAGGCGAGTCTTATTTCGGCGAGAAGACTGCCTGCCGCACCTACACTGTGGCGATGCAGTCCTCGCTGTAAGTTCCACGTTGCGTAGTGAGACGTCACCTAAAGGGGAAGTGGTCCGCACCAACCACGCACCAGATGGCGGAACGCAAGACTTCGAGGTCCGCACGAATGGCGGAATTCTGCGGCGGCCAACCTCTAAGGCCGTGCTGTTGGTGCCTCCATGGGGCGACGACGGCGGCGGTCCCAGAAGTCGACCCATCGAGCGACGGCGACGCCGAGACGACGAGCAACGGGCCTCCGACCGGTGAGATCGCCGAGCCAGAGGATGGTGCTGGCGCACGAAAGGGAGGATGTTGGCGATCGACAAATGTACATATAGGCTAGTTTAAGTATGTTTTATTAGTTGAGCGGTAAAATTGTAATAATTATAAAATTATGGATAACTGTTAGGTAAATTCGGTTTATTTAGGTAGAAATAGGTAGGGCACACCTAATAAACATTGATTTGGTCAGTTTTATTCGGATAATTAGGTAGGATGTCCATTTATTTACCTAGCTTTAAGCAAAACTTGGAAAATATGGCAGTTTTTGGTAAATAAAACTATTGTAAGTTAAGGTACCCCCTAGGAAGTTATGTTCGTTTATAGACCTGGTCGTGGGCTACATTTCGAGTGGTCATTTCCCAACTAACATTAGGCGCTAATATAAGAGTTAGAACAGATATATGAAAGCGCTAAACAGAACCTAAGGTGATGAATGAGTTCTATCACATAAGAGTTATAGCTTGCTATAACTCTGCTATACCCCCGGATTGGGCACAAATTCTTATAGCCTTAGGTTCCACTATGGCGATATAGTGGTTGCAGAATGATTTTAAGAGTTATAGTAGAGCAATTATGGAGGTACAGCAGCGCTAGCTGAGAGAGGGAGCGCTGTAAGGGTGGTATTAAAGTGACTAGTGACTCCTCAAGAGTTATTGTAGAGCTATATGCTGCTAACTAACACTTTGAGTGCTATAAAGGTAGCATATGTGTGATTATAAAATCCGTAAGGGGTATTGAAGATCTATGACGAATCTTACTAACTGCTTGAGCTTTTAGAGGGTGGTAATAAGGTAAATTGTAACATCTTGAGTTCCAGTATAGATCTACAATAGGAAATTATAGCGCCTAGGATATACTTTTTTTACCTTTCTTCTTAGAGCCAGCTGCGTGCGGTGGGTTTTTTCATTACGTTGTTAAACGAATTATATATGAATGACATTAAAAGAACCATACATTTTGTGTTTACGAAAATAAATGGCGGACTTATTGTGTGCTAAAATGTTTTATTGTTAGTGGAAGCTGAAGGTGAATTTTCATTGCGAAGGTAAGTTTACTGTGAATATGTGGATATATTATTGGCAAATAATTGAAGGGCCCACTCTTTGTTGAGTATTTATCTCAAAAAAATGTTCTAATTTACATGGAATAAGACATTTTTTTACTAAATATGTAATAAAAAAAATCCTATTGACTTGAAATTGCCGTGGGTCTGGTATTAGAAGCGCTAGAAAAATAAATACCTTTTTTCGTATTAAGTTTTTGTTTAGTACGCTATACTGTTTTTGAGGAACTTAATAATCTAAAGATGGTGGTCGCATGAATTTTGGGTTCCCTGAGTCATTTCCCAAAACCACTACACACAGATTTCCATCCAATCCAATTGTTTTTTTATTGGAGTTTTTAAATTTAATTCTGTTAACTAAACAATTTTATTTCTATTTCAGAACGACATGACAAATAGTAAGAACATTAGAAAAAAGAAAATATACCCACTGGATTGTTCCTTCTGCATGTGAATTTAATAACATTGTGAAATAGCCTAAAAGAAACATTTCAAACTTTGTTAAATTTGATGATTACTTGACCAGTATTAGTGACAAATAAAGTGCCAAAATGAAACGAAACAATATATAAACAACTTATGAGGACGCTGAACGGGAATTGGATGAAGCAGTCATTGAATTAATCTTCAAATAAATTACAAAGTCCAACCATCAAGCTTTAATATACTTGTGGAACGTCAGATAACCAAATTCTAAGTATACCTGCAAATACCTACAGTGTCTCTGCTGAAAACTAAATAGTCAATATTCAAGAAAATATAAATTTATGAAGAATATTCGATATTTGTGTGTTTGTTTGTTAAGTCATATTGATTACTCTATTAGTTACCAAGACAAACTAAAATATAGTTGTTAACTAGAAGATATTTCTTGCTGTAACCCTAGATATTAAGGTGTTGCACTTAATATATGTATATGTAAACAAACTGTGATATATAATAGAAAATCATATTTTTTTATATTAGGCATTTTGAAACGTCAACACTATCAAATAGCAACTATTCTTATTTTCTATTCAAAGATGTATGTATTGTTAACGAGCATAGATAAAAATGCTAAACATCAAACTTTAAATAATAGCTAACTTACATAATATACTTATTTATAGCAGATAGGTGTATCAATTTTTGGTAAAAAAATAATGTTTTACTTGTTTTGAAAAAAAATATCAAAAAATGTTATTTTATGTATTATATTCTTAAAATATATTTCAAAGGTTCAGAAGTTCCGTCATGCCAATTTTCGATATCGTCATCTAGTTTTTTATTAATATGTTTTTGGATGTTTGTAAAAGAACTCGAGGATATTTTTGTAGAATGTTGCCAAAACTGTCAATTATGACTAAAAGTTGAGACCAAAAGCAAAATTAATCTTTTATAGCTGTTTGTGCAATATTTTTTCATACGCGCATGCCCTCAATTCAAAATATTAAAATAAAGATTCTTTGTAAATTAATTTGGGTTTTCATCATTATCACTACTCAATGAAAAGTAACATTAGTTCTCTTTGGAAGTATGAAAACTCACAGTTACGTTATCACTTTTATTACATACGGAACCCTAATCTTTAACCAGGACTCCCACTTTACCGACGGTTTTTAGAGGAGTTATGTTGCGACGCCATTTTTAATGCTAATTTGACTGCACACGTGACCAATTAGGGGTACTAAAGTGATAACGATCTCCATAATTCAACCTTAAAGAACATGGAGGCTATACTAGACACTACAAGTTCTATTAATAGGGAAAAATATCCCTATTATTCAGCCCTAAGTTATACAAAGGAGTTTTGTATCACTTTAAGAGTTTGGTGTTGTAATAGATTTAATGAACACCATTGTAGAGCTGATAGCATTAATTGCACCTTTTGTGCAACTATCGGCGCTCCAAAAGAGTTGGTGGCAGCTTGCTTAGAACTTTAGGAGCCAATTTGGATGTTAACTTCTCATATAGATCTTATGGTAGCAAAATTAGCTCAAAGCTATATCACAGAAGCTTTAGTCTGTATTATAGGGATAACGATCGCTGCTCTATGCGTCTAACCTCCATTGATTGCTCTTATAAACTCGTTAAATCACTATAAGCGTAACATTTTCTTACTAACACTTATTTATCTCCAAAAACTATAATTGCAACTACTACTCTACCTTCATAACACTTTAGGTTCTAGAGTAAGCTATATTTGCAGCCAAAATGTTTGTTGGGTTGTTAGCCTACGACCAGGGGGTCTACCGCCGAACGAAAAATGTCATCGCTTTGATGTTTCTCTCTCTTTTCTTTTCGCTTGAAATGATAGAGACAGCATTAGCAAAGCGATAGCCGATTTAGTTAGGCGGTAGAAGCGCGGGAATAGAAAAGTTATGGTTTAAAAAGTGTATATTCCATAGTGAAAATGAACCGAAAAGAGGGCTCAGAATACGGGGCTCTCTTTGAGGTAAAGGTAAGGGGGTACCTTAGCGATCCAGATTTTGTTCGGAGCATGCTCTTCTCAGCGGCTCCAGTACAAGAAGGAAAACGAAGAAAAATATAAGGAAGACTCAAGCAACCAGCGTTTCACTACCCCGCTCCCTACTCCCCTTCAAGGTCCGCCCAAGAGGATCTCGTCGAGCGAACGTCGGGATCACGTCGAGTTATCGTCGGGCCCACGTCGTGTCAGCGCCGAATCTTCGCCAAGGGCACGTCGGATGTCACTTCGGTGGTCACGCCGGGGGTCAAGTCAAGTCAAGTTCACATCCAGGACGAGTTCGAGGATTGTCCCACAGCGGTCGCAAAGTGAACCCAGGGACGAGTCTACCAGCGCCTGTCGGAACGAGAGGGCACGTACTCAAGAGACCTACTTACAATAGGTCTCTCCCCCTCTCGCTGCCCGCAGACCAGGCTCGTCAACGCATAGCGGTCGGTCACATACGGCCGGTCCGCGACAGTAATCTACACAAATTTTGAGGCAATCCGTTCAGTTGTTGCAACACGATTGAGCAACCAACATCCAAACTTCCACATTTATAATGTTAGTCACACGAATATAATAAGATCATAAGGTGTCCTCAAGATGTTTTCACATCGTTAAAGACAGCGGTGACGACAAATCTGTACATACGTATTGAAAGAATACTTTGAATTGCAGTGGGATTCGAACCTGTGACCTCATGATTGTAAATCGCAAGTTCTAGCTTCTACGATTTCAGATTAGGTAGAAGTGTAAGTGTAAATGCATTTCCTAGGAACATGTCATGTCATAGGAACTGCCGATAGAAATGAAAACTTATACCTAACTCAGAATTTGATAGCTTACTTTGGAAACTACGCGGGTGAAACGGGAGGGTAAGATATTTATCTCTAAGCCCTGTTGTTTCTCTGGAAACATTGCCCTTCAAACTGGAACACAGTAATATTTGAACATTGCTGCTTGGCGGTACAATAACTCTGCCTAGAGTCCTACCACTATTATCTACCTACTACCACATCTGTGCCTAGGAGAAGGACGTCGGGATCTCCGTTGGAACGCACCGGCGTCCTTTTGACACTTTGACTGAAGCACCTTCCTTAGGTGATTGACTAAACGATACGGCCGCACCATGCCGTAACCTTTCCTTTGATAGGTTCGCTGTTCATAAGACTTTAGACCCCCAAGCCATCCGCGAGCGTCTACGACACCTTCACTTACAGCCTTCTTAAAAAAACAAACAAAAGGGACAAGTTCGCGCTGAGACCGCGACAGGGTACCGGACTGGGTCAAAAATACACTATCCTAATAAGTCCGTCAGCTAGATCATGGAAAAATATTGGCCACGTATTTTTTGTTTTTTTCATAATTTTAAAAATCGTCAAAGATATAGACCATCTAACTTCGAGAGAGGGGGGTCGCGACGTCACTCGTGAGTAAAAATCGTACTCACAAGTGACGTCACACGAAACTTCGAAGCGCTGTATCTTCGTCATTTTTTGTTTGTGAAACAAAAGAAAAAATACGTGTACAATATTTTTTGGCAATCTAACTAACGGGCTTCTTAGTTTTTTTGAGGATTGTACCCTATTGTATGGGCGCCAGTTCGCGTCGAGACCGCGACAGGATACCGAGACACGTGTCGCGGTCTCGGCACGAACTGGCGCCCATACAATTCCATAATGTTATGTGCCTGTCGCGGTCTCCGGTCGAGGTCTCCTGACGCGGTCTCGCGTCGCGGTATCAGCGCGAATTTGTAACAAAAAAAATGTTGGTTCACTCACAGCCTACGAAAAAAAAACAGTGGGCGATGCGCCAAAAGAAGTTTCCACAGCTATTTCGTGAAACGTTTTAAATAACAGCACATGCAATCATAGAGCCCTACAGAATTCCTGTTTGATTTGATTCTGCCGCTGTCCCAATTCCAGTACGTCCTATACAGCCTATACCTAGTTGTGTGGCGGGAATCCGACACGATGTCTCGTGTAGGAAATTGATTCGTAACCGATACCATTCCCGCCTATCGACTGGTTTGATTGAATAACTGCTTGTACAGACAGACGGACAATGCTTTTACAATTAGAAGTTTTAGCACAGACTAAGTAGAGAGATATTTTTAGATACAGTTTTCATTGACAAGCTATAAAGATTAATTTCAATACAATTTTTCTGTCGAAGATTTTTTTTCTTTCGTTGGCAAAAGAAGATAAAAAACGACCAAGCCTTGCAGTAGTCGCATATGACGAGTAGCCGCTGACATGATATTTTTTTAAGTGCACAGTTAAAGCGTTATCTTTCTCCATAATATATATATCTTTCTAGTAACACACAAGCACACACTATGTTGACCGTTAAGACGTGGTACCAACCTCACGCAAAAAAGGGTATCACCGTGTCTCAACCTTTACACCATCGCAAGTACTCATTGGTCAACCGCCAACACGCGCTCTCATTGGTCAAATTAAATAACGCATGCTTCCTTGGTTTCCTGTAACCTGTAATGTATTTCCGTCCCATTTCATTAAATCACTCAAACAAAATACCCATCGACCGAGAGAAAAAATGTTTCAAAAACTCACTTAGCATATAACTTCAAACTCATCTTATAAATCTTATACATATGTAAACAAATTTTAGTTATTTGTTGATATTTCAAAATCCTACACAGCGATTTCGTTAAAATTAATATCGAATCGCATCGAAATCGGTTCACCCGTTTGAGAGCTTCGCTGCCACAGACACACATAATTATAGACATCGACGTCAAACTTATAGCACCCCTCCTTTTGTTCGGTGGTTAAAAAGCATCCCACTCAGTGACATGTATCGGTAAATTTTGATGCAATTTAAAACTCATTACAAAACATACTTACTCACAATAGCTCACATTAATTCGCATCTGACTTCGTTACTTTCGTAATGTAAGTTATAATTGAAGCCCCCTTTCTTCCCCGACCGTACGTCTCGTGACGGCCGTACGTGATAGAATTCGCGCTAGGTATTTGCATGTAGCGTTAGGTACATGTAGTATATCTGTTCGAGGTACTGTAATCAGCTATTTATTGCAGTAATTGAACAACGATTATCTTTTTGTAACTTTAATTATACGCACATGAGGCCACATCTTTTTTTTTATAATAAGACTTTTTTTCTGCACATACTGACGAGCAAAACCAATTAGGTATTATTTATAGTTTGGCCTGTAATTTTTCAGGAAAAACTTGTAGTTTGCCCTTTAAACCAGATCACGACTGCCAGATTACTTTATCAGTGAAATGAAATTGTTAAAATTTTCACAGTAGCTAAAAATAGAAAAGAAAATAGATAAGGAAGGATATATTAATTTCATATTTTCGGGTTATAACAGAGGCTCATGTACTCGAAAGTTGCCTTTTTTGGAACACGACGGTTTTCTCGCGATATTCTCCATCTCCGTAGAAGCCAGTTGTGTAAAACTTGTAAATCGACACTTAAAAAAATAACGAAAGGTCCTACCGGGAAGGTAGGACCGGCGTACCTACTTCCTTACGATTTCAAAATCGGCCGTTCCATCCCTTAGGCCACCACGGCTTAAGTTAATCAAATCACACATCTCAGTGGTATCAAACTTCAATCCTACCAACGTTGCTCTACCTTGGCCCAATTCTCACAAAAACTAATTATACTCGTATTTCTCTAAGTAAAGTGTCGCACACGGCATTGTGAAGCATTTTAACTGTAATCACATAATTATGGCACGGAGTTTCTTTCACATTCAGTCACGACATTCGAAACACTATATTTAATATTTAACCTTCGACGTAAAAAGTTAACATTTAACTAATACTAACTTAAAACAGCGGAGGAAAACATAGTAAGGAAACCTACATGTACTTAGAATTTTTCGAGGTATGTGTCATCCACCAACCCGCACTGGGCCAGCGTGGTGGATTATGGCCTGGACTCTCTCCTTGCGAGAGAAGGCCCCGAGTCCCAGCAGTGGAAACATTTAGTGGGCTGTTTATGACGTAAAAAGACTTGTTTAAAGTTTGACTTGTCTCGTCTGAGTTATATTTTTGATAATCTGATCATATAAAAAAGTTAAAATCCGAACCGGACATTACCGGACCGGACAGAATGGGCCGCTAGTAGGTATATTATAAAAAAAATACTTACAACCGAATCCGTTTTTTAAGTCTGTGAAAAAAAAAAGTCACCTAATAACTATGTTTTTTGTTACAGGTGTGTTGACTACAATGAAAAACAACAAATTAAATGTTTACAACCATAGAACGAAGTATAGTAAGTGGTAAGCCAGTAAGACTTTTTACAGAGTCCGCCTGGGGGTACCCCACTAAACACTAATTGTTGCCTGGAAGAAAGCGGTATTAGCGATAACGTTGCAATTTATGCCACTTGCTAAGAAAATCTGGTGTTATACACACCAGACTTTTTTAACAAGTTTTACTGTCTATTTGACGAAGTACCACGCCTTTGCCAGTTATTCTATCGCCAAGTAGTACCTATTGTGCAAACATTATTGTGTTTGAAGTGCAATGTTTCCAGAGATCTCATCTTGGTCGTGACCTACACCAAGCACTGTAAAAAAACATTTTTTTTGTAGGGATTGTCTTCTCTACTCGATCTTTCAAAATCTTTAGTAATATTATAAACACCAAATAATGTAGTGTAGTGTTGTTGTGTGACGTTTGTTACCCTTTCGCGTAAAAACGACTGAAGCGATCTGGATGAAATTTGGTAGGTATGGAGAGATAATAAATAGTCAAGAACAACACATAGACCAATTTTTGTCTAGAACAACGGGGGCGAAACCGCTGGACACTACTAGTGATCTACGAATTGAGGTCAATAATGAGCACTTATCTAAATGCTCACATTATTTCCAACATTATTATTTTGACCCCAACACACACAAATTGCTGTAATCGACAGTCAACCGCTAATTGGGGTCTACAAAGATTGCAAGACATTAAAATTAACTGTTATTGATCAAATTATACTAATACCATTTAATGCGAAATTATGTGTGAACTTTTCTGAAGTGATAATTTAATTTTTTCTTGCATCTCTGTTGAACGCTTTTTGGTATCAGAAAATCTTATGGACTTGGTATGCACAGTAATAACGGCGTAGTAGTAAAAACCAAAGGCAATTGTTACAAATTTTAGTCTAAGATTCCTACCGAAGCTAACAAAAGAGCTGATTACTTTGAAACGGCTAAACATATTTTGACGAAACGTAGCTATGAAACTAAGAATACTCCCCACTAAATCAAAATCGGTTCATCCATACAGATACACATAGACAAACACGCTCTCTCTCTCTCTCACACACACACACACACACACACACACACACACACAAAAACACTAACATAGACACACACACACGCGCGCACACAATCACTCACTCACCCAACAGACAGGTGAAATTTACAACAGCCCATCGTTTTTGTTCCGCGGATTAAAAATAAAATCCGGTTACAATATAATATTTAGTGCCTTATGTATATTTACAGTTTATAGGGTCTTATAAGTGGCAGCCGTCACCCAGATATTGTGCTAAAAGCATTTATAATAGGTTTCCTACATCACCGACGGCGACGCTGCAACAGGCGTTAGAAAAATTGAATGTTTAAGACGCGATGAAATTTTAAAATTGCTCTCATATATTTTGCTGGCTTTAAATATTAATAATACAGGGTTCCGTGGATATAATGTGGCTGAAAGACATGATGTGTTTCACTCAGTATACTTACCAAACTCTTTACTTAGTCACGATATTAACGAAACTTCGCATTCATCTGCCATTTGGTCCAATTTGAGAAATAGGATAGTTTATATTTCGAGTAATGGTTTTATACTTCAATATCCGAACGAAGCCGGAACGGGCCGCTAGTGTTAAAATTTCAAATCTTAGAATTTAGTCTCAATAACTTCCATTTACCGGATTCCCGCGAAACTAAACCAGAACAAATCATTTCTACGAATCCCATCAACGGACAATATTATCGATATCGACAAAAAAACCTCGATACAGAACCTTGAACTTATTGAAGGTAAGACAACATTATTATCCGAGGCAAACATAAAGCCTGACTATTGTCACGGGAAAATAGTTCCTAAAGGCATTGTGTTAGAGTTGGTTGAGAACGTATGATAGTGTTGTCTAGTAGTTCAATGGCTTCAGCAAAAACGGGTATGGTGTGAAACTTGCCGTCACGCAATCACATTGTTATTAGATTATAGTTTTTATAGAAATGTTTGTTCTGTTTGTTCTTCTAGATGTGTTGTTTGATAATGACCGTGCGGTATTGGAAATGTTGTAATTGTGATTTTTTCTTCGTTTTTCTACGGACTACCCGTAAAACCTGTAACGTTTTAGTGTAGGGCGTCTTGCAACGCTCACAGTTGTTCACGAATGCGATGTCTCAGAACGATTGGGAACAGTGCGAGTACAAAACTTTTTATTATCAGGTTTAAGATCACTTACTGAGCATAATATCACAAAATAGTGAGAGATCCAGGTGGAGCTTCAAGCGCCATCTTGAAAAAACGGTTTTGGCCGATATCTGGGAAACTATGCACTTTAGGGCAACAATCATGGAGATCAACATTATTGTAGACTGTAGAGGTGTAGAGAATTCAATGTTGCATATTTTGCTTCCAATAACACTTTTTTATAAAACTTACCGTTTACGATTAATGACCCATTTGATGATGAGGAAGATGGTGGATGGATGGATGGAGATGATGCGGTCTACGACGGAGTTTACTTATCTAATAGAAAGAAATTCACTCTCGACTTTAACTTCGACAAGGTTGTAACCATCGCAAACTCTATGCTAGTAGTAACAGAATTCGTAATATGTTATGATGAATTCTACATTGCTACCAGTAAATGGGCCATAAATCGTAAACGGTACGTTTTACAAAAAACATTGCTGAAAACAAAAGATGCGAAATTTTCTACAATAATGATCTCTATGATTGGTGCCCTAAGGTGCATAGTTTGCGAAATATCGACTGAAAACGTTTTTTCAAGATGGCGCATGAAGCTCCACCTGGATCCTGGATCTGTCAGAATTTTGTGATTTTATACTCAGTAAGTCCTCAATTATGTCAGATTTTTCGTAGGCTGTGAATGAAGCTCATCGTCACGCTCGGAATTGAAAGAAATGTTCTGGTAAATTCGGGACCTACTCGGGACGCATTTCTAGATGACCATGCTTAGAAGACTAATCTAGATGGTTATGCTTGAAAAACTAATATAGACGATCACGCTTTGAAGATTGATTACAGACTAGCAGCGCCCTTCGGTTTCACCCGCGTAGTTTCCAAAGTGAACTGTCAAATTCTGGATTATTTACTTTTTTTCATCGTCATTTTCACTTCTATCGGCAGGCTGTCAATTATTTTGTTAGTTAATATTCCTCAATCCCTTCACAGATAGACTGTGCGCTCCCTTTCAAAATAGTGTACATTGTTCTGCTAGTCAAGTCGTTTCATTTGATTTTCATATTGAAGTCGTTGTGAAATAATATGTACTTCGGCATTTTTTGGTGGCGGCCATCTTGGACCAACCAGCCAAGAAAACTCCCTACTAATTTCACCTTCATCTTCACCAAACATCAAAATCGGTGCATCCAATCAGAAGCTATGATGTCACATACAAACACACAGACACGTCAAAATTATAACATCCAGTTATTTTTACGTCGAGGGTTAAAAAGATATGAATTAATATCAATTTGAATCGTCGATCCGTAACCGTTGCGAATGGTGTTGCCAGTCAAAATACAATTTGCTTTATGATTTCGCTTCGAGTTCCCACGGTAACAAAAATAGATTTCATCATTTCTGAAATGGAGGAGATTTATTAAGAGAAATCCATCTGAAGTTGGACTTCGGATACAGAGTAATTAGAGTAGATTGGTAATTAGAGGCTGCGCCGCCACTTCAGTGTTGGCGAAAATGTAGAACTACATGTTTTTATATTAAAGAGTGACGAGACGAACAGGACATGTGCCTGATGGTAAGCAACATGCCTGCCACATAACAGCACAGTGACACACAGCTATTGAAACTTGTCTCTAATGGAATCTCTAAGCTCTGTAATTTCTCTGAAAACATTGCCCTTCAAACGGGAACACAGTAATGTTTACACATTACTGTTTGTTTTGGTTTGGTTTGCTTATTTATAACCGCTGAACTATCTACCAAACAAAAAAGTACCATCAAAATCGATTCACACTTGGCGGATCTATCGCGTAACATACATCCAAAAAAAAACAATATAACCGAATTGAGAACCTCATTATTTTTTGAAGTCGGTTAAAAAAGGTATATGTTTGCAGTGGACTCATTTTAATACATATTCAGATTTATATGTTATCGTTTGAAGTTTTCCACTTAGGCTACCGCAGTACCGGATTCCGTGGAAGATGAGCCGCCGCGCCGCCGAGCTTGGCATTCAAGTGTTTATCCATTTCCTCTGTTTGTCTCGTAAATGGAAGATTTATTACTAGCATTGTAACGCAGTTTTGCCTGCGTAGTATTTTTCCGCGATAAAAAGTATCAGGCTCCTAGTCTCAGCGGTAGGAACATTTTGAATCCACTTTTCTCGTACGTACAGCTTTAGAATGGAATAAGTTGCCTCCTTGTTCCCTGAGAGATACAATCTAGAACTGTTCAAGGTTAGAGTGAATAGGTACTTTCTAGGTCAACGTGCGTCATCTTCGACCACACCGTCACTTACCATCAGGTGAGTTGGTGGTCAAACGCGGACCTATAGGCGATAAAAAAAATAAAAAAATTATGGGTTGCTTACATAGATCGTAGAACCCAAGATGGGCCCTCCCAAACTTCAGGGCGCACGCAATCATTTCAACGTTGGGAAGAGTGAGGTCACTCTTTCCGTTCTAGTCGGTTGCAGGACGCGGTGGACGCCGGACGTTTTTACCTATCATTATTCGTTGTCAACAACCAACATAAGTAGAACCACAGCAAATCTCGCCGCTAGCGATTCTAGGGGTCAAGTACCGCCAAGCAGTAATGTGCAAACATTACTGTGTTCCGGTCTGAAAGGCAATGTTTCCAGAGAAATTACAGGGCTTAGAGATTAGAGATATAACAACTTAGATCTCTGGGTGACGACCGCAGTGCGGTGCTAGGTAATGATTTGGGCTCTTCATGTTCCAATAGCTGCGTGTCACTGTGCTGTTATGTGGCAGGCATGTTGCTTACCATCAGGCATATGTCCTGCTCGTCTCGTCACTCATAATAAAAAAAAAAAAGTTAATTGGTTGTTTGTAAACCACTGACGATACACACAGAGACGCAGTTTATTACCAATTTCAAGGTGTTCAGGGCACATCTATTGATTTATATCGGTGGTTGCTTATGTTAAAAAGTCTTGTTGGTCCGACCATCGTCCGATCACGTCAGTAATCCGTTTATGTATATGAAAAACTAGCAGCTTTCCATGGTTTTACCCGCAATATTCCTATTTCTCTTGAAAGGAATCGGCTATTCTAGATACTAATCTGTGTGCCAAATTTCATTCAGATCCCTTCAGTATTTCCGACGTTATTTTTGTAGTGATAGAGTACTATTTGTAGAGTTTGGATCACACCTTTGCCAATAATTCTACCGCCAAGCAGTAATGTGCAAACATCACTGTGTTCCGGTTTGAAGGGCAAAGTTTCCAAATAATATACAGGGCATAGAAATCTTAAATCTCAGCGTAACGAGCGCAGTACTAGGTAATGATTTGGGCTGCTAACGCCCGCCCAAAACATCACAGTGTCACGCAGCTATTAGAACATGAAGAGACCAATTCATTAACAACAAACATACAAACATCCAAACATTCGCATTTATAATATTAGTGGGATAGTGACTGGCCTTGTGGCTTAGTTGGTAGTAACTCTGCCTGCGAAGCCGAGGGTCGTGGGTTCGATTCCCACCCAGTGCAAATATTTGTGTGATGAATTCAAATGTTTGCACTGTGTCTGGGTGTTTCTATGTATAGTAAGTATGTATTTAAAACTATATCAGTATTATATCAGCTATCTGGCCGCCATCATACAAGCTTTGCTTAGTTTGGGGTCAGATGGTGTTGTGTGTGAATTGTCCACCAATATTTATTTTATTTATTTATTTATAGTGTAGTGTGAGGTAAGTAGCATATTGTATCATTTTGTACAATAGATTATTTACTTGAATCTAGACATCGGCATATTGTGATGTCTATTCTCAAATAAAATGGCCGTTGGTAACTAAATCTTTTATCTAAGCTCATCAAAGGAAGGAGATCCCATCCCTTCCCAATAATCCCTTTATCGATAGATTCCCCGTAATACCTATTTACCATAATTCCCTTTCGTGACATAATTCAAATATATTGGTTCTCTCGTTCTAGATAAATTTTCCTAGTTGAGATTACTAAAATAAATTTTGCTTCACCTTCGACCATAACGTCGCTTACCATCAGGCGAGTGGTCAAACGCGGACCTAAGTGCACAAAAAGATATCTGAAAATTTTAAAATTAGATTAGCTAATTTTCGTAAAATTGTGATACTAAATTATATTGGTATGCCAATTATAGGCACTGTTCCAATTTGACCACGAAGTTTAGGAATAGGTAGGAAAATAATAACATAACCAAAAATATGTTCTGTATAGATCGATCACTGATGAAAGTATGTTCTGTATAGATCGATCACTGATGAAAGTATGTTCTGTATAGATCGATCACTGATGAAAGTATGTTCTGTATAGATCGATCACTGATGAAAGTATGTTCTGTATAGATCGATCACTGATGAAAATATGTTCTGTATAGATCGATCACTGATGAAAATATGTTCTGTATAGATCGATCACTGATGAAAATATGTTCTGTATAGATCGATCGCTGATGAAAGTATGTTCTGTATAGATCGATCACTGATGAAAGTATGTTCTGTATAGATCGATCACTGATTAAAGTATGTTCTGTATAGATCGATCACTGATGAAAATATGTTCTGTATAGATCGATCACTGATGAAAATATGTTCTGTATAGATCGATCACTGATGAAAATATGTTCTGTATAGATCGATCACTGATGAAAATATGTTCTGTATAGATCGATCACTGATGAAAATATGTTCTGTATAGATCGATCACTGATGAAAGTATGTTCTATATAGATCGATCACTGATGAAAATATGTTCTGTATAGATCGATCACTGATGAAAATATGTTCTGTATAGATCGATCACTGATGAAAATATGTTAGTTGCGTGGCAAAATATATGCATGTCGTTATTTTGTTTTTGTCTAGCGAGTTTCCCCGTGTGAACACCACACGGGGAAAGAAAGATAATTAATTTAGAATATTTATTCTTATTCAAATAGCTTGGCTGCCGCTGTGCTGTTATGAGTAGCCGTGTGGTTTAACATACATTTGATTACATACACATTTAATTACAAGTAAGTAGTTACATTGAAGGGATTACGCTGAAACTGACTGACTGGCCTTGTGGATTAGTGGTTAGTAGCTCTGCCTGCGGAGCCGAGGGTCGTGGGTTCGATCCCCACCCAGTGCAAATATTTGTGTGATGAATTCAAATGTTTGCACTGTGTCTGGGTGTTTCTATGTATAATAAGTATGTATTTAAAACTATATAAGTATTATATCAGCTATCTGGCCGCCATCACACAAGCTTTGCTTAGTTTGGGGTCAGATGGTTTTGAGTGTGAATTGTCCACCAATATATTAAAAAAAAAAAAAAAAACTTGGAACTCAAATAGATTGTAATCTAGAATATTACGATCTTGGGAAATAACTGTTTGCTAAATTCTACCTAAACCACACAAATGTTAGTACATTATAAACAATACTTCAGAGAATAATCTAGAATAAATCAGAATAAAAGCCATTATGAATACGCCTCAAATTTATTCAAAACAAGAAAGTGTAGGCCGAAGCACCCTCCAATTACTCCAGCGATAGGTCAAGTAGCTCTCCAACAAATAATAGGAATATAAGAAGAAAATAATGGTCGCAATAAATTATGATTAAATAAAGAGATAATATGTATAGAAGCATAAGCAGTTAATTTTCTGTTCCCACTTCCCACTGTTGGGACTCGGGGCTTTCTCTCACAAGGATGCTGTCAAGGTAATAATCCACCATCCTGGACAAGTTAAAATTAGCGGAAATGTATCTTATAACTTAAGATGTTAATTTATTGACTTATTAACACGTACACTTTAAGCCTCGATGCGGTAGAATCGTAGAACGCAATGACGAAAGTATTGGATTTCAAATATATCTTAAAAATTACGTAGTCACGTAATTAGACCACCAGAATCCGAAATTAGTTACTTAATTAACATATCTGTAAACAATAAAATAGAAATACTTAGTGGTAAAGGCGTGATTCAAACCTACGATTTTATAATTCTGAGATCAGATTTTCTCGCCACTGAGCCACTACGGCTTAAAACAGAATACACACTTACAAAGACAAACATTCTCCATTATAATATTACCGTGATTCACAAGCTTACAGTAGAGAAATTACTAAATTCAACAACACGTTGTTCAACGCTCAAAACATTAAACTTTGGACTCAATACAAATATGTTTTGATTCTCACAAAGGCTTCAGTTAATAGTCCTGTGAAGTTCGAGGCCGGGTGTCACAAACCTGTTGATAAATTTATCTGTCCTGCTATGAAAACTATCGTAGTTGTTACTCTAATATTGGAAACGTGAAAGTTTGGATATTTTTGCGCGGGAACGATTTCGATACTTATGAAAATAAGATTAATGAAATCCTACGATGTAATATAAATATAAATATTGGTGGACAATCACACAACACCATCTGACCCCAAACTAAGCAAAGCTTGTATGATGGCGGCCAGATAGCTGATATAATACTTATATAATTTTAAATACATACTTATTATGAATGTGAAAGTTCGGCTGATTTGGTGTTTGTTGTCCAATCATATCAGAAAGGCTGAACGGATCGGAGTGAAATTTAGAACAGTTATATAATGGTCTGGATTAGCACATGCTTTTTATCGTGGGGATATTACGGAAACGCGAACTACGCAGGTATAACTGCGGGGCTCTGCTGGCTTTTCAAATAAATTTATATAAACGGATTATGAAATATGTATACAGCAACAAATCATAACACAACACAAACATACTGCGAAATTACCGAAAATTTTGTGCTCAATTAAAAAAGTGGTTAGCAAAGGAATGTTTTTATAAGTTGGCTGATTTCTTGAACAAAATGTCATTTCGTTTGCATTTGTATGATAAGGCGTGCCATTAATGCTAACCACATCTCTTTTTGTTGTTGGGTATATTTGCAGTATATTTTGCACTTAAATAATTATTATATATTCCTGATGTAAATTTTGCATGCCGTCATGGCCGTTAATGGAAGAACCTTATATGAATTGTAATTAAGTACCTAAACCTACCTGTTAACTGGCAAATAAATATTTTGACTTTGACTTTGACTCGACTTTGACTTTGCGTTCCTGGGGGTCTACCTCCTAACTAAAACTGTCTTAGCTTTGATGTTGCTCTCTTTTCTTTTCGCTTGAAATGATAGAGACAGCAAAAGCAAAGCCATAGCCGATTTAGTTAGGCGGTAGAAGACCAGGACTCAAATAGTCAAACCCAAAACCGCTAATCTGGAATGGTACTGGGTTGGACAAATCGGCCGCATGTCGCTTGATCATTGGGCCAAAATCACAACTAAGTGGAAGCATCGGAAGCAGTGGAAGTGAACCATCGTATACAACGATGTGGCAGGCCAGGGAAAAGCTGGCGGAACGAACTTGACAGCTATTTAAAGGACTAGGCGACATTAAGAGTGCGCCTAATGCCAGGGAAAAATCAGTATTCACCCGCGCGACGCGTTTCTTAATGCGATATACATAAAGTCGAGAATAGCATGACACAGTTTGGAGGAAAAATCAATATTAAATCAGGAGTCCATTTTTGACCAAGTTTTATTAAATTACTCAATAATTAAACATAAATTTAAATAAGTGTTCGGTTACTTTACTAGAACGTACAATTAGGAATTTTATTACCAAAAAATAATGTGGGGTCATCGCTGATAATTTCGAGTACTTGAATTAAAACGGGTTTTTTCGGTGTCATTTTTATTTTTTTATTGTAAAAAACTCTGATCTATTTTTAAAATTCTATTCGGTTATTGTGCTTCTTCTTGATTGTACCCACACGTCAATATTTTTTTTGTCATAGTTTTTAGTTTCTTTACTTCAGTGAGCGGCGTCGAAAATGTCCTTTTTTCGTTTTCTGGCACTAGGCGCCCCCTTAACACAAGATGGAAGCAAATAGAGAGTGCCAGGTATGCCTCTGATCAGCACTTGGACAGAATAGGCCTCAAATAATAACAATAAACGAATCATGTATCTCATCGTCGCAAAAGAACAGGCGAGAGAGCAGTTATTTAAAAAAAATAGAACTATTCAAAAATTAAAAAAACATCTCTCCGAGTTGGCCAAGTAAGATGCTTGTAATGCAATATTGCAGATGTTTGATGTTGATTTTTACCATTTACCATCCGGTGAATTGCCTGCCACATCGTATGTAATGTGTATGTGACTCGCTTTCTTCTATAATTTCTATAAAATATAGATATACATTCATGTTTGTCTGTGTGTCCTTTATAGAATCATAAACTGCATTTGATAATGTGATGATCTTTAGCAAAGTTGTTGTGAATGAGTCAAAGAAGATTCCTGAGGTCTTTGTATGATAATATCCGAGTGAAGCCGGAATGAGTTGATAGTTTTTTTTTTCAAATAAATCTAATATTAATTACGGTTGAAATTACTCACACTGGTTCTCACTTTTTTGACGTATCTGTTAATTAAATATTAACAGCAACCCGATGAACCTTACCTCGAAGGCACTGTTGTAACACCGATATTGTTGATTCCAGGTCGTGTTGGGGCCGCCGGTTACCATGGCAACCGGGAGTGAAACAAACCCCTAAGACAAGCGGTGAGTACACATCATCATCATCAGCCCTGTCCGTGCCATCAGCATGATGGGTTCATGGGTATACTTCCAACTGATAGTGGATTTGAGCATCTCGATAATGGATTGACCACTATCGATCTAGGGATAATTCAGATTTGCTTAGTGTTAGTAGTAAAGTGTGTAGCTCTGCTTAATTTTCATTGTAATTTAATTTAGTTTTGTTAATTAAGGCACAGAACAACATAAAAAATACCGTTTTTTATAGTATGGAAATAGAGTGACGAGACGACCAAGAGATGCACCTGATGGTAAGCAACATGCCTGCCACATAACATCACAGTGACACGCAGCTATTGGAACATGAAGAGTTCAAATCATTACCTAGCAGTGCAGTGCGCTCGTCACCCAGAGATATAAGATGTTTTATCGCTATGCCCAGTAATTTCACTGGAAACATTGACCTTCAAACCGGAACACAGCAATGTTTGTTTTTAACAGTTTTTATCAAATAGCGTCGGAAAAAGGCTTCTTTCTATACCTCAGCAGATCAGGATCACAAGACTCTTAGCGTCGGCCTCAAACATGTACCGGGCAAATAGTGAAGTACTCTATTACAAAGGTGACAATCTAGAGAAGCTGATGGTAACTGGTAAAAGTAAAAGAGTCCGTCCGATGCGTTGGCTAGATCAGATTTGTACCATTGTTACACATATCACTCTTCGACGCCCTGCAATACGCCGGTGATAGAGGTAGATGGGGTATTTTCATGGTCCAAAGTTCGGTAGTAAAGGCTACTTGAGGCCAACTGCCCAACGGCTTTAAAAAAATGGCAGTCATAAGACCTGCCGATAGAAGTGAAAACGTATAACTCAGGATTTGCCTTACCTTGGAAACTACGCAGGTGTGGAGGGCGTGGCCTCGCCATCTTGGCATGACTATCTAGAAATGCGTCAAGATCTCCCATTGGCTGATGCGTTTCTAGATGACCATGCCATGATGGCCTGTCCACGCCCTTTCAGCATTTCCCATTGGCTGACGTATTTCTAGATGGCCAATAGCCATGGTCCCGAGTTTACCCGAAGCTTTCTTATCATACCCGAGCGTCACGAATGAATTCAATTCACAGTCCACGAAAAATCTGTCTAGGCGCGCCTAAAGAAGTTTTCACTTCAAAAAGGTAGGTTCATCCAGGAGAACTAATCGGAAGGTGGTAGTCACGACCATATATCATGAGTTAATACTCTATATTCACTTGGTGTGTAACACCTAAAATCTTATTTATTGGGTAAAACGGGTAACTCAAATGTCATCTGGTCGGTCAATCCGACCGACGATATTACCAGATATTACACGTGAGTTACCCGTTTTACCCAATAAATATGGGTAACAACCACGTTAATTTGAATACCTCAAATCTTATTATAATTTAACTAGCTGTTACCCGCGACTGCGTCCGCGCGAAATAAATACTAATGTAACTCAGGCAGTACCTATTTGTATACCCCGACATATTTACGGTTACTAAAACAGCTTATAATAAAACAATTGTATACAATTTCATCAAAATCGGTTCAGTTGTTTATATCTGAAAGCGTAAGATACATTCGGCCCCCATTTCAACTCCAATTGCATCCCCATACAGTTCGACATTACAAAATTGCAAGAACAAACATTCGTTTGCTTCGTGTCAAGTGTCTATATACAGAGTTTTATGGTTTTATCTTCAACGATTGAGAACTACCATATTGACAATTATCCCCCATTTCAACTCCAATTTCGTCCCCGTACAGTTCGAAATTACAAAATTGCTAGAACAAACATTCGTTTGCTTCGTGTCAAGTGCTTATATAATACAGAGTTTCATGGTTTTATCTTCAACGGTTGGGAACTTCCATATTGACATTCATCCCCCATTTCAACCCTAATTTCACTCCCGTACAGTTTGAAATTACAAAATTGCTAGAACAAATATTCGTTTGCTTTTCGTGTCAAGTGTCTATACACAGAGTTTCATGGTTATATCTTCAACGGTTGGAAACTTTCATATTGACATTCATCCTCCATTTCAACCCCAATTTCACCCCCGTACAGTTCGTAATTACAAAATTGATAGAACAAACATTCGTTTGCTTCGTGTCAAGTGTCTATACACAGAGTTTCATGGTTTTATCTTCAACGGTTGGGGACTTCCATATTGACATTCATCCCCCATTTCAACCCTAATTTTACCCCCGTACAGTTTGAAATTACAAAATCGATAGAACAAACATTTAATTGCTTTTGTGTAAAGTGTCTAGATACAAAATTTGATAACTTTGAAAATGACGAATTTTCATACAACCGTTCATCCCTTGTTTCGCCCCCTTAAGGGTAGAATTTCGCAAAACCCCGTCTTAGCGAGCGCCTACGTGCTAAAAGGGACCTCCATGCAAAATTTCAGATTCCTAGCATTTGTAGTTTCTGAGATTCCTTGATGAGTGACCTTTCGCTTTTATATATATAGATTTTGTTTTAATACAAAGGTCTACGTTTGACCACCAACTTGCCTAGCAAGCGACGCGACGGTGTGGTCAAAGATGGCGCACATCAGGTAGAAACCTATTTACTCTTACTTTAAAAATTTCTAGATTGTATCTCTCAGGGAACAATGAAGTCGGGTATGGAAATTATTTTACTTACCTTTAAAAATCTTGCCTTTCAATTTTAAATTTAATCGCAAAAATATAAATTTTAATCTCGCTATCTCCCAAATCAAATGAATATTATTTCGTTTGCAACATTCGAATCCAACAGTTGCCAGCTCTTGACCTAGCGACGTAGTAACCCACATACAAAGGGCACAGGTCAAGGTACGTCCCCGCAGTGTTGCCAACCGTACTGAACTAAAATAATAGCAACTTACCTTTCAACAAACAATGAAATCTTTTCAATAAACAATCAAACGTTTTCAAATCAATTTTAACGAAATCGGTGTGGTGGTTTTTGAAATATGAACAAAAAACTTAAATTTGCTTTCATGTTTTTAGACGACGCGATGCAGTGAATCTTAAAACTTTTGCGACTTATGAAATTTGATCGAGTGTGTGAATTAAATTTGAAATTGAAGACGGTTTTTGATTTTTCGGAGAAAATAAATTATCGTCATATGCGTGGCTGCATAATTAATAGTAATATATTGTTGTTGTTATCAAAAACACCTTCAACAACATTATTTTATTATTTATTATATATGTCATCCTCCAGCCCGCAAATTACGTAGGCTGTAGCCGGAGGATCCAAAAAAATGCAAAGTTTAAAATAAAACTAATTTATTAAAATAAAAGTTACAATTAATTTCTATGTACTAAGGGTATGTATTGATCGATGAATGATCGGAATACAAAGAGGCCGATGCCTCGTGTCCGCCGTCGCAGGTAACCTCGGCTTGACGTCAGTCGAAGCAGCGTTCTGCTGAGCTTGCGCCTCGTGTCGCTGGAGCCGTGTGCAGTGTATTGCGGGCGATGCTGATGCGGCAATACGCTAGGGTTGGCTATGTGTAACTTCTCCCCCCGTAGAACGGTGACTATTGCAGAACTTGTTCGAGATAGTCGCTGGTAGGCATATGTGATCAACCCTTATTTGGCTAGGGTTGATGTTGCAGGATTCCGAGACTGCGTTTGTTGCTTCTGGAGCGCCGCTGAGTGTCTCCGCGGATGCTCTGTCTTCGTTGCTTACACGTAGTCGGCGGTACAGTAGCGAGGCAATGAATGTGCCAGTGCCCAATGATAGTATCATGTAGATAGGTATGGTGGTGTGATATATGGCTGGATCAGTGATGTCTTCTAAGTTGATTGAAGATTGGGCTGTTAATTCGCTATTTAGTGTGTGAAGTTTTTCTAAGTTCGGTGAGTTGAGGGTGAGTTTCGGGTGGTCCTTGGAGCTTGGCTCGTAGTGTAATGGCATTTCCATTATTCTAATGACATGTCCTTTGATGTGGTCGTTTGAGTTGGAGATTGTGAATCCTGGTGTTTTCAAGTTACATTTTAGTGGAATAGTAACCAAATAACTGCCTTGTAGTGTCCGATATTCTTCTTGTCCGCAGGATATCTTCACTTTGGTTGGTACAGGAAAGCTTAAGGTGTAATGCTTGTCATCCAGTGATTCCAGGGCTTCGTTTGACAGGGTCACAGATGTCATCTTGCAGGTTGGCTGGAGTTCTTGGCGAGTTATGAGGTGCTGGATGCAATCCGCGTTGTCCTGGGTATTAAGGCTGGGCTTTGCTTCGCAGAGATATAATGCATTAATCTTCGGACATTCTGTCTCTATGTACCTAGTGTCTTTGCTAGAGAGTGCTATGAAAGGTGAGGGTGGTACAAGGATTTGATGGTCTATATTGGGAACGAGGGATAACTTATAAAACTCATAAGTCAAGGGAACTACGATAGGAACCTTGATAACTACTACTATTTGCTTACCTAAATAAAAGTACCCTAATTTGATTATTTCATAAAAGTTTCTAAAATCTATGTTAAGGATTTCATCATTGGAATATAATGTCCTTAACTTCTCAAACATCTCTTTAACGTTGCCTATGCTAACTAAAGAATAAGGAGTGCTCGATGCACGAATAAAAGCTAATGTATTTTCTAAGTTCTGTAACTCCTCGCACAAATCTTCTATATTATCTCCCAGAATTAATAAGTGTTGTGCCAGATGGGCGTATTTAACCAGATCTGCGTCTCTAGTTGCATCGCTTTGATATATAGCGTTCAATGCTTTATTCATTTTCTCTTGATTTGTGACTATATTACTAATTATTTGAGAACTCTGGGAAATAAAATGTTTACTCAAACTAATATGATTATTAAATTCCGATTCTAATTTCTGTTCGTTATTGCGCAACGTGTTAATAGCATGCTCATATTTTAGTGCGTCGGTATAATCTAGGTTACCGGAAATGCTTTTTATAACAGAGCCTAGACCGTCAATGAGGCCTCGTTTATTACGAACTGATTCAAAAATATTAAGTTTTTCTGTAATTAATTTGACTTTATTGTTAAGATGTTCTAGGTGGGGATCAAATATAGATAAAGTTTTATTGTTCAACAAGGGTCTTAACTCTGTCGTCTGGGACTTAACTGATTCTATCTGAAGACGAATGTTTTCTAAGTCAATGTAACTTAGGAAAGAGTGATAGTGGGAGACCATTTTTGCAGCTCCTAGTTTAAATGGAAGAAGTCCTGGTCCATGGTCAAGCGAGTCAATCATCATTTCCTGTCCTTGAGTCTGGTAGATCATTGTCAGCCATAGTAGTGTCCTGTAACAATTTGGTGTGTTTAGGGCTTCGCTTAAGGCGAGATTTGGCTACAGGGCCGCGTTTCTTCTTCGTATAAATGTGTATTGGAAGATCGGCGAGCACAGTGTCTTGTGTGTAGCGTGGGGCTAACTTTTGTCGGGACGCTACCGGATTTCGTACAAAGACTTGTTGGTCAGGAGAATAGTCTTTCTCGGGTTCTCTATTTTTATTACGAGCTTCGGTCAATTGGGTCCTATTATGCAAAGAAGTCTGATTAATGAGGTCATATACTTGGTTCATTCGTTTCCTGTGGTCCTGGGAGTACTGTTGGAATAAATGTTCTGATATGTCAATATCTATAGGGTCACGTGGGTCAAAATGTCCGGTTATTAAGTCTAAAGGTCTGCACTTGGTAAAACTATGGATTGAACTATTGTACGCTAAGATGGCATAAGGCATGAGGTTTACTGCTGGTTCGTTGCGTTTCTCGATTTTCAGTATCCTAAGATGTTCCAAAATAGTGGAGTGAAACCTTTCTACTATGCCATTGTCATTTGGGCAATGCGCTAGTATTTTGTGATGTTGTATCTTGTGAATTCGGGTGAATTCCAAGAACAATTGGTTGGTGAACTCGGGGCCTCCATCCGTAACAACAGTTAAGGGGATGCCATGATGAGTACAGAATACTAGAAGCGCTTGTACAACGCTCAGAGCAGTACTGTCTCTCAAATAGTAAGCTTGTGCGTACTTTGAGAAGGCATCTACTATTGTAAGGAACTTTTCATTTTGGGCGGTAAAGAGATCGAGATGAACTGTTTGGAATGGCTTAGAAGGCGGTGGAACTATTGAGAATCTTTGTTTAATTGGATTTCGGTCGTACTTGGCCTGGCCACAAATGCTGCATTCGTTTATATATTTTGCAATGCATTCCTTCATTTTGGGCCAGTAATATTTGGAAGACAAAGCTAGATAGCATTCAGCTATGCCTCTATGATTTGTCTTGCCTTCGTGGTACTTTTTAATGATCTCTTGTTGGCGTAAGTAGGGGAGAAGGGGGGAATTGGAGCCTACTAAGGAAAATGGTCAATATAAGCCAAATTTATGAATACTTAGAGAAATTAGTATCAGAAATGAAATTCTTACTCATTTGACTATTATTTAATCACAGCGATAACGTTACAATATCAGGCATTTGGCTACAGATAAACTTTTTACAAAAAAACAGAATCGCTCTCATTACCCCTCTATGCGGGAAATGAGAGCCTATAAATTTCCATATGTGTAATGGGAGCTACTTTATAATAAATCAGCCACAAAACTTTCCATATCAGACTGTAATCTCACTTATTAATATAAATTTTAATATAAACGTAACCATATAACAATTAACTTTAAGGATCCAAGCAAAAAACGCAAATATTTTCAATCGGGCTATCAGACCCAGAACATTCTTTATGTGCCCATTTACCATAGCTTTTACAACGGTACCACATTTCGTTATTTTTTTCCTGTGTCACAACAAATAGAACACAACGTCTCTTCATCCGAATATTCTGACTCATCGTCACAAATATTCTAAACGTCTTCTTCTTCAGACATGTCAGTTTCATCCTCAAAAAGTTTCTTTTGCAACTCTTCTTACTTTTTCTTTTTTGTTAGTTGCCGTGTTTCGTTTTTTTCTTTTTCCTGCTGTACATTTTTTTTCTTTGTTGCTGGTGTCTTCTTTCTTCTTTGCATTGATTTTAGTTTTACATTTTTTCTCTAAACGTTTCTTCTCCTTCTCTTCAAATACTTTTTTCATTGGCGCGCTAGATAAAATAACTGAATGTTGTTTTTGTCACGAAACCTTTTTTCTATTAGATATGTTAGGCAGCAGGCTCACAACTGATAGAACTTTCGCAAAATCATTTGACTTAGTTGGGTCTGGAAAAAGTGACTGTTCTTGAACATCGTTTGTTATGGACGAGGTCGTGGAAGGATTGACAGTAGTTGGCTCCGGGACTGTCTTATCTTTCACCATAAACAGGACATTAGTAGGGTTTATGTTTGGCGACAAGTCTGCCTCCTCTTGTAGCTCACTTAATAAAGAAGGACTTACAGCATAGTTAATATCAAGTAACTGCTCTTGTTCAACATTTGGCGTGTATTGGATTAGGACAGAGTTATCCATTTCCAGGTCCTGTCGGATACCACGAGATGTAGATGGAAGTGATTGAAAGTTATCAGTGCCACGAGATGTAGGCGGAAGTGGTTCAAAGTTGCCAATATCATGAGATGTAGATGGAACTGGTTCAAAGTTGCTGATATTATGAGATGTAGAAGGAAGTGGGTCAGAGTTGCTAATAGCTAGCCATTGAAAATCGGGTCTCTGAGACTGAGCAACAGCAGCTGACATTACTGGCTCATTAACTTGGCTCTGATCTTCATCCACAGCAGCAAAATCTTCTTCTGAAAATACAGCAGGATTCATGGGAAAAATTCCCGTGGCTTTGAAGCCAGAGATCCCTTTGTCTAAGCTTGCTCCTCTAGTAAAAGCTTTGTCGAACAATCCTGCAATATCATAGGGTGTTATTTTAACCATATTTCTGGATTTCATATACATGTCGCATTCTTTGTTGTAGGCTCTCTTGAACGGCCCAAAAAAGTCACATCCAGAGGCTGTAACCGATGTGATTAATGTGGTGGGATGGAAAGCATTACGACATGGCTAGCTTTAGCTACTTCCCAGGCTTCCAAAGTACAATGGCTATTATGGTTGTCCATAATCAGTAAAACAGGTTGTTCAGCAGTGGGTTAGATACATTTTACAGTTTATAAAATAACAATTAACTTAATATTTATATAATTATTGATGGTTGTATGTGGAGATATATTCTAAAAAGCATATGGGGTAATTGGAGCTACAAAGGGTAATCAGAGCGTAGGCTCCAATTACCCGAAGCTATTAGGCTCGGATTACCCGACTACCACCATTTTGAAATAAAATAAAATGATACACTGTATCTAGCTTGTAACCAAATTGTACGCACTGATATTCAAAATGTATAGCATTAGCTATAAAATAATACAGGTTTGGTTGTAATAAACGTATAACTTCATACATACCTGGCCGATAGAATTTGGTAAATTTTATAAGCGCGGAGCACAAAATCGACACGCGCCCGCGGTCACACAACGCTTGGCACTGGTGACTCAAGCGCCACGAGGATACACAATCGCAGTGTGTCGAAGCCGCCCTAGTGGCAACTGAGTGAATACGAGCTATAGTTTTGTCTCTAGTTGCACCGCTCCCATTACCCTCTGGCTCTCATTACCCTCTGTTCCCCTACTCTTTGACGTTTTCTAGTTCGACCGTAGTTAGTACAAGGTTCATAGAAGAGCTTCTGAAACTTTTCTGTAACACAGGGATGATTTTATACATTGCGAGACGGGGATGAATAATTATGCCTGTTCTGACCTTAGGATTAACAAATTCTTTTACTGCACTGATGACGTCAGTTTCTAGGTTTGATTCCGATAGTTGTATGGTCGTTCGAGTATGTGCCTCAAATGGTTTGGTCACAGTTGGTCTTTTCTTAATATCTCCTACTAATACGAAACAAATCTGTCTATGAAATTTGTTTAGGGGATCATCGGAAATGGGAATTTCTAAGATGGGATCCTCGGCACTAGTATGAGCAGTGAGAGTTTCGGATCCATCTGGTGAGTTTGGTCTATTTATTTCAGAGGCGTTTACAACAAGTGAACTGGCTGTAAGTGTAGAAGAGCCTGCCACTGAAGGTGGTACTCGAGGGTTGGTCTTAGTCAAATTTGTGTTCTCATTATTTAGTTCGATACGAGAAAGTGCATCGGCATTGGTATTAAGTTTGCCTTGTTTATATATGGGCGTGAAGTTGTATTCGCTCAATTTAAGCCTCCAGCGTGTGAGTCTGGAGCCGGGCTCTTTTATACTCATTACCCATTGTAAGGGTCTGTGGTCTGTAATTACCTTAAACTTTCTTCCAAACAAGTATGGTCGAAAGTATTTAGTAGCCCAAACAATGGCTAATAACTCCTTTTCAATCGTACTATAATTAGTTTCGCTCGAGTTTAGTGTCCTAGACGCATAAGCTATAGGTTTGTCGCTACCTATTGATCCTTGAGAAAGGACAGCACCTATTGCAAAGTTAGAAGCGTCAGTTGTCAAAATGAAGTCTTTCGTGAAGTCGGGGTATTGTAAAATAGGGTCGTTTGTTAAGAGTACTTTACATTTCTCAAAACTTTCAATATACTTAATAATAATAATAATAATAATAATAATAGTCATTTATTGCAGAAAACATAGTTCCATATTACAAATAAAAATAAAAATGAAATTAAAAATAAATAAAAATGAAATAAAATTTGTCATTATAATAAGTTGCTAAAACATTTGTCACACTAAACAAAAACAAGTTAAGTGGCGATAGCCACCCAACGTTCATATGTTGCAGTTAAATGCAGTCGGTCCGCGAGACTTTTGACAATCGTATTTTTACACGCGTCAACTCTGGTCATAAATATCGCTATTCTTTTCCGTTGAATGGCGTTAAAAGAATCTACTCGCCATTCCGTGAACATCGAAGAGGCGCTGCAATACCGTTTCAGGCCCATCAGGTGCCTGAAGATGTTATTGTAGGCCACACGTAACGCGCTATGTGCCTTCTGGGTGTACCTGGTCCAGAGTTGACACGTGTAGAACGACTGGCAAAAAGACTTAAACAATGTAAGTTTCACGTCAGGTGCCGCCCTAAAAAATTTCCTGGCTACCATGTTACCAACCACACAGAGAGATCTTCTCTGCCTTTCCAGGTCTTCGTCATCTGATAGATTGGGTGTCACGATGTGGCCAAGGTACTTGAAACGGTCAACTATAGCCACTGGCTGGCCGTTAAGTCTCACTGACGGTACATTCTGTGGTCCCCTGCCCGACCTGAATATCATATTAATTACGACCTTAAGATCGTCGTAAGTAACTTTTGAACCTTTCTTCAGACACTGTGTCATTGGTTTTGTAATACGCGCAAAGTCTGGAATAAATTTCCTATAATATCCTAGCAAACCAAGAAAGCGTTTGATCTCGGTGGCAGTCTTAGGGATTGGGAATCTTTGAATGGCGGAAATTTTGTCAGGGTTTGGCTTGATGCCATCCTTACTTATAACGTGACCTAGGTATGCGGTCTCTAGCTTCAAAAATTCGGACTTATCCATCTGAATCTTAAAGTTCGATTCCCTAAGTCTTTTAAAGACTTTTCCCAAATTCACCATGTGTTCCTGTAGTGAAACACTAAACACGATTATGTCATCAAGATACACTAAGCAGATGACGTTTTGGAGGTCTCCAAGGACATTATCCATCACTCGTTGGAAGGTGGATGGAGAATTTTTAAGTCCCATGGGCATTCGTAAAAATTCGAAGTGTCCATGTTCTACATTAAATGCCGTTTTGTGGATATCGTCAGAATTCATTTCCACCTGGTAAAACCCACTTGCGAGATCTAACGTGGTGAAGTAATGACAGTTACCAAGTTTGTCTAACACGTCATTGATGTTCGGAATAGGGTACTTGTCGTCGATGGTCTTCTCATTGACTTTTCGGAAGTCGACGACAATGCGCCATTTGGGTTTACCGGACGCGTCCGCTTTCTTTGGAACTACCCATATGGGGGAGCTCCAGGCAGATTGTGAAGGGCGGATTATACCCTGATCGAGCATTTTTGAAATTTGTTCCTGAACTTCCTGTCTGTGAATGAATGGGTATCTATAGGTCTTGGTATAGACGGGTAGTTCATCGGTGGTGTTGATATGGTGTTTAATTTTTATTGGTGAAAGTTAGAGGTTCACCTTCTAAATAAAATACGTCAGCGTATTGAGCACAAAGGGACTCTAAGTTGGCTCGTTCTTCCGGATTCAGATGGTCAGTACGTAATCGCGAAATCACTTCTGTGGCTCGGTTACATATTTTCTGAGTACGCGTGCATTCAGCGTTAAATAGTTCCGCGCTAACTGGTTGGTCCATCGAAAATACTACGTCGTGTTTGGTCGGGTTAGTGATCTCTATTATACCACGGTTATTCTTAACAATAGTGACGCAATCAGGTATAGTACTGTTAGATATTGTCTGTTCTGTAACTAATACGTCACCGTCGTGAAAGTTAATTGGAACTCGTATCAATTTAGATGTATTTGCTGGTATAATGTCTTCGTATAAATTGCAATTTCGTGAGTCGTACATGCACAAAGGGTTAGTGGATTTGCGAGTGACAAGGACTTTATCCTTTAGGTCAATATTAGACTCTAATTTTTCCAGTAAATCTAAGCCAATTAATCCATCGAAATAATCGTGGAATTTGTATACGAATAGCGTAATGTCGCAATCTTCATTGAACTCGTCAAAGCACGGTAAAGTTATGGAATAATTGTTACGAGTGGTCGCGTGTATGTTGGTCACTTCAAACGGTTCATAATTACACTGGATGTCTGAGTAATATCTTTCTACCGCATCGGGACTAATGAATGATTGGTTCGCGCCTGTGTCAATTAATAGTTTCAGGGGTGGATTTCCAATTTGTACAAAGGGAAGTTGTCTTTGCGTTTGAAGATTAATTTCTATTTTAGTTTGTCTGATTTCGTGACCTTCATAAAATCCTGCTGATCACCATGATGGTCTTCGTCTGGTGTCTCTTCCACGTACGCGGGAACATAGTCATGCGTCTGTTCATACGGTGTGACGTCATACGTTGTGTCGTAGTAGGGTGTGTCATAGTACGTCGGATCATAGTCAGTATATACATTTTCAGGGTCATAGTAATTGTCAGATTGCTCACAGTATTGTCCGTCGTTGAAATTTAATTCTCTCGTCTTGAAATAATTTGTAGGGGGTGGATTTCCGTGTTTAGACCAGTCATGTAACATCCTGGTAGGTTGAGCAGGTTTTGTCACATAGTGGCTAACGCCACTCATCGGCTTAGGGCCCATGCCTGAAGGGCTTGGCTGTTGGTAATTTGGTCTGTTCTGGGGCAATTTAAATATATTGCTCTGCATTCTGTAGTTAGGTGGGGGAGCAGCGAACATCTGTTGTGTTCTGGTAGGACCACGGTTTATTGGCATTTGGGGTCTCCAAATTTGCATTGGCCTAGGTGGTAGAAAGCTCATGGGCTTTGAGGGTCCTGGTGTGTTATTATACGGAGGGAAGAAAGTCAATGGTCGCTGTGGAACATTACACAATTTATTGGCATTCGTTGAAAAGTCAAATGAAGACGAGGACGTTGACTGCAACCTTCGCTCTGGTAATTGGTCGTTGCGCTGTTGTAAATACAAGGTATTGATTTCCTCGTGAACAAATTCCAGAGCTTTCTCTATCGTGTCAGGTCTCATACAACGAATTCGCGAGCCTAAAGGTTCTTTAAGGCCGCGAACAAACGCTTGCAGTGTCAGCTTTCTATAAAGGGAGCGTTTTGCCTCAATAGTTGTTGGTATTGCCTCGTGTAATGTGACGTAAGTCATTAAAGTGCTAAAAAGACTTTGGCACTTTTCATAAAATTCCT
Organism: Ectropis crepuscularia; assembly: GCA_963693475.1. Lineage (NCBI taxonomy): Eukaryota > Metazoa > Arthropoda > Insecta > Lepidoptera > Geometridae > Ectropis > Ectropis crepuscularia. The sequence goes on from OY856355.1 coordinate 2,434,091, forward strand.
GAGGGGATAAATGCCTCTGGTTTAAGAGGGCCAAGTCGTTATACAACGCGGTCTCATCTCGTTGGTCTGAGAAGTTATTGATTAATGTGTTTCTTATACCCTGCCAATTTTCGGGTATGCCATTTGAGTTAATAGTTCGGGCGGCATGTCCGGTAACTTTATTAAGAATTCCATTTAAAAGTGCTAGGTTACTTAATTCGAACCCGGGCTCCGCTCTAACAAATTGCGCAACTAACTGGTCGCATAGATGTATAAACCGCGTCAATACATTTGAATTCCCGTCAAATTCTGGTAATAGGCGTAAAGCCTTGTAGACTTGGTCGACTAGGTCTACACTCATGATTGTGGTTAAATTATTCTCAAAAGTATTTCTTAATGTAACACTATCTTCTAAAATAATTTCTAAATTTCTATTTGCATCAATTTGCGCGATTCTACTTCTAATCCTAGCTCTATCAGTACGCGATTTACGAGGGTGAAAAATTTTCGAAACTTTCTAAAACGAAAGAAAAAAAAACACAAAGAAAGTCACCACCGTTAAATCGTATATAAAAAAAATTAAATTGAAAAAAAAATGAAAAAGGAAATATTAAAAGGAAACTATAAGTAGGAAAGGCGAGCAACTCTAGTAAGATCTAGGTACTTACCAAACTTGCATTTCTCTGTCGTATCTATGTCTGGATACACCTCTTGGCTGCAGCTCTCACGTAGGTTCAGAATACCCGGGCCGGTGATCGATTCACTGACTTTACTTTACAGGTATCCTACCGACTGCGCCAATTACGTAGGCTGTAGCCGGAGGATCCAAAAAAATGCAAAGTTTAAAATAAAACTAATTTATTAAAATAAAAGTTACAATTAATTTCTATGTACTACGGGTATGTATTGATCGATGAATGATCGGAATACAAAGAGGCCGATGCCTCGTGTCCGCCGTCGCAGGTAACCTCGGCTTGACGTCAGTCGAAGCAGCGTTCTGCTGAGCTTGCGCCTCGTGTCGCTGGAGCCGTGTGCAGTGTATTGCGGGCGATGCTGATGCGGCAATACGCTAGGGTTGGCTATGTGTAACACGCACTCTGTAAGCTTGGTATATTATGATGCCCTTGGCTTGTTGGTGATGACCCCGAGTACCAGCATAAATTCGGAACACAAAGTGGGCTGCTTATGTTGTTAAATTTGCCAGTCATTCTACCGCTAAGTGGCAATGTGGATCACTGTATTCCTGTTTAAAGGGCTATGTTTCCAGCGAAATTGCAGGGCATAGATACAATAAAACATTGAAGACAGGGATAACACATTTTACATCTCTGGGTGATTAGCATAGGTAATGATTTGGACTCTTCATATTCCAATTCTTCCATTCGCGTCACTTTGCTGTTATGGGGCAGACATGTTGCTTACCATCAGGCACATATCCCGCTCGTCTCGTTTCAACTCTATGTTATGTAGAAAAAAACATTATTTAGTGTAAGAGATAATGCGCATTAAAATTAGACAATAGTCAAAATCAAAATAGGAACATTAGTATAAAAACAGTAGATCTACAGTTAAAACAGTAGATCTGGTAACGGTGATCCCGGGATGCAGTGCGTTCGATCGGGGGATGAATGACGTCACGAGGGCTAAATCATATGGGAAATGTTGGTTTATCGAGGGTCGGGGGTTAAGAGCTTGAGAGATATTATTTAGTGGGGTTTATACGATTATTTTATAACAGAGAACACGAACAGTTGGTCGTCGATGCGAAATGTATACAATAGACGTATTTTTTTTTAAATAAAGAGTGCCGAGACGACTACGACATGTGCCTGATGGTAAGCAACATGCCTGCCACATAACAGCACAGTGACACGCAGTTATTGGAACATGAAGATTCCAAATCATTACTTAGCACTGCACTGCGCTCGTCACCCAGAGATCTAAGATGTTATATCTCTAAGCACTGTAATTTCTCTGGAAACATTGCCCTTCAAACCGGAACATAGTATTGTTTGCAGATTTGACGTGTCTGAATGTTTTTATGCAGGGAGCTGTGGTAGGTGCCCTCTCTACTGCTTACCACTCTAGCTTTGGGCTCCCTCAGAAGTCGCTGGATCCTACTAACCTAAACCTACTACATAATTACTTTTACGATGAACATGCATAGATACATTTATTAGTATACCGTAAAACATTCCGAATACTTCCCATAGTCACTTGTTGACGAGACGAGCAGGACATGTGCCGGATGGTAAGCAACATGCCTGCCACATAACAACACAGTGACACGCAGCTATTGGAACATGAAGAGTCCAAATCATTACCTAGCACTGCACTGCGCTCGTCACCCAGAGATCTAAGTTGTTATATCTCTAAGCCCTGTAATTTCTCTGGAAACATTGCCCTTCAAACCGGAATACAGTATTGTTTGCACATTACTGCTTGGCGGTAGAATAACCGGCAAAGGTGTGGCAAACCTCCTTCCTTTGTGAAGTTTGTTAAAATAGTCGACCATTCGAAATTAATCTGTGGAAAAAAATTAAGTGAAATAGATGCACCAGTAACGGTGAAACATTGATGTAATGAACAAAAACTTAGAGAAAACTTACGTGATAAATATACCGAAGCATCGCCTTTTTGTCTAAGATAATTAAAATGTAACTCGAGCGAGAGAAATCAGAATATATTCATCGTTGATTTAAAATTTAAATGCGCTCTTTGTGAGCGGACGGCCGGAATTTTGAAGTAATGACTAAACAAATATGGCGCCATTCTGAAACTGTTTTTACAGGTTTTTACTATTAAAAACAAGATGAATTAAACATATTTTGTAGACATTTGATATACAGTACTAACTAGCCCCAAATCGAATCAAAATATTTTGTTTCGTAGAACTGTGTACACTAGATGTTAAATTATTAAAAAGTTTGACAGATTACCCGTTGTATCGAACGTGCAATATTATTTTACAAACAAAAAAAAAAGTCTAGTAGTGTTGCAATACATTTATATAAATTCAAGAATTATATTTTTAACATACCTCCATATAACACAAATGCAATATCTCAATAATATTATGTACTATGAGATCAAAAAAGTTATTCACACTTATTTTCTTAGCAATATTCCAAATACCGTTTTTTTTTAATAATTGTTGGAGGATTCATAATATTCCGTAATACTGTAGAACGATTTATCAATTAGCCATGTTTTCAATGTATTTTTGATGTATATGTATTTATAACACATGCAATATATTTATAACACATTCCTTCTAAGGATTTAATGTCGAAGTCAAAGCTCACCAAGATGAACCCACATAGGTGATTTAATATATAGTACTATAAACAACTAAGAAAGTTCAATATCAATTTGTCAATCAATTTCCCCTTAAACTAAACCCCGAATAATCCACCCCGATCAGCTCCCGGCGCAAAGGTGCCCATGACTCTCGCTGCGTTCCCACGTTGAATAGCAATGGCGTTGAATAGATACTTATAAATATACAAGATACATAAAAGTCCGGTGATGCATTTGGCTAGCGTGGTGGTTTACGCCCTTCTCTTTGTTAAAGAAAGCCCGATTCACAGCTATGGAATCATAAAATGTGCTGGTAATGATACATAGACCCATAACATTTCGCTTTGTTTAGGGCCCGTATTCGAAACTACCCGATACTTGTGAAATGGATACGTTTATAAATATATTCATTTCAGATATCCGATAAATAGATAGATACCTAATCTCTTTATTGCACTTAATAAGAACACAAAAAATTACAAAAATATACAAAACTTTAAAAAAAAGATAGTTTCGGTTACGGAGCTCCATAACCCATAATAGTTTTGGCGGAGTCCGCCTGGGGAAGGACCACACCTTTGCCAGTTATTCTACCGCCAAGCAGTAATGGGCAAACATTACTGTGTTCCGGTTTGAAGGGCAATGTTTCTAGAGAAATTACTTATTATTATTATTAGGGCTTAGAGTGTTATCACCTCTATTTTGTTTACCGTGTATTTCACTATAGTATTATATTTAATACTGGGATTTGAGTCTAAATATGTGTCATTTAGTGTAGAGGGCGCCGGTGGGATACCATTCACTTCTACCCGCCATCTCAAAAGAGTTTTAGAGGGGTTGGCGCTATAAGTAGATGGAGCTAAGCCGTTGAAGAGCATTCCTTTATGAAATTTTATATGGGAAAGATCGAGCAGTTGTCAATATAAATTCTTACATTTATTCAATTGGTTTACTTTTACTCAATTGATAACATCAGAAGTGCTATGAACACCACGCCTGGAAATCACAACGGTGATGAGAAATAATCGGAAAAGCAAGCGTCGCCCGCAGTTAGTTAAAAATGTTATTCTTGGATCAGTGGTTTCAGTAGTGCGTAATGTACACGTGAGTAGGCAACAGTTTAATATTACGATTTACTTTGAAGAAACGATGTATAAAATTATTTTAACCTTGTTATCTTCAATGACATTGCATTTCAAATGAAACTTTTGCGAATCACCGACAAGTTAAATCTATTAATTATTATCTCGTAAAGGGGGTACTATAAAATAACCTTCAATTCCGGGAACTGCAATCAGAACATTTCGTAGAATGAAACATCTTCGGTTATTTTTAAAGTTTGTGGATACTGTTTTACGAAACTTTATGAGAATAGCTTATTTTGTGGAAGAGTTGTTGCGAGGCACAGCAACCATAGATAAAAAGTGTAAATCAGTTGGATATTGGTTTAAATATCTCTCAGGGAAACTGTTTGAAAAAGGTCATGCATTTTAAAACATAATACATTAATAGAAAGTGTTACATCTTTGATTTGAATTTGGTTACCGTAGTTGGGTTACAAAGTGGTTATATTCAGTGCAGTTATAAGATACCCTTATGGTTGAAATTAGAAAGATTTTAGTCAGATGATGCCGAGCTATGTACGTTACCAATGAATTGTTTTGGTATTGTTTAAAAAAATGAGACCCTTTAATTCGCTATAAATATCACTTGGGAGCGTTTATAAAAAACTACATAGAAGGCCATAAACATGTGAGAAAAATATGAAACCTTGAATAGGTACGATTAGTAGACTTGGAGATATATGTAATTGAAAGTCAAACCCAATCGAGCAGTGCAATGGCTTTAGGATGTTGTCAGGTATTATGATTGATTGCTGATGAGTTAACGTTTGAATAACGTAGTGAAGTGCAATGGCTTCGATCCATTGACAAAGTAAGCGTTAGTGTGAAACCGTAATACCTTGGACATAAACTGACGTACCTAGTGTCTGCCTAAGAGTGTAACTGCTAGAGAAAGCATTAAGAGTGAACATAATGAACTTTGACTTTGACTTTGACTATGACTTTAATGCCGCGTATTCCATTATATTAGTTACCAGGCGGCAGCTAGGGAAAGGTGTATGTTTGAGATTTATGGAGAATGTGGGTAATGTAGTGACGTACCTCGAGTTGCGACAATGAGACAGCGCAACTGCTTGGGAAAGCTATTCATTACTCATCTTAAGTGGATTTATGGAGAATGTGGTAATGTAATGACGTACCTTGAGTTGCGACAATGTGACAGCGCAACTGCTTGGGAAAGTTACTCATCTTAAGTGGATAATACTGGAAGAGTAAAATTAACTTTGATAAAATGAATAAATTGTGTATTTTGTTCACAGCAACTACACCAGACTGTGACACTGCCAAGGTTGGCAGCGTGCGCAGGAGGGCCGTGTTATCACCTCTATTTTGTTTACCGTGTATTTCACTATAGTATTATATTTAATACTGGGATTTGAGTCTAAATATGTGTCATTTAGTGTAGAGGGCGCCGGTGGGATACCATTCACTTCTACCCGCCATCTCAAAAGAGTTTTAGAGGGGTTGGCGCTATAAGTAGATGGAGCTAAGCCGTTGAAGAGCATTCCTTTGTGAAATTTTATATGGGAAAGATCGAGCAGTTGTCAATATAAATTCTTACATTTATTCAATTGGTTTACTTTTACTCAATTGATAACAAGAGATATAACAACTTAGATCTCTGGGTGACGAGCGCAATGCAGTGCTAGGTAATAATTTGGACTCTTCATTTTCCAATAGCTGCGTGTCACTGTGCTGTTATGTGGCAAGCATGTTGCTTACCATCAGGCACATGGCCTGCTCGTCTCGTCACTCTTTATTAAAAATAAAAAAATAGGCCTGGTTTTGTGTATATCTTTGTACTTTCAGACTTACTACCAACTAAGCCACGAGCCCATTCAATATGGTAGTATCACATTTATCGATATTACGTAAAAATGTAATTGTTTAATTCTAGACTTGTAGAGTGTATCCACCGCCACGTGGTCACGTGGCCACACGTTCAGCTTCCGATCGAGGTCGCAGCCCGGCCTAGCAATGCCGCGCGCACACCTGCCCAAATACCCACCTACGTAACTCCTTACCTACATTCGAAAACACCGAATTCTTACCTTTACTTCTGTCTAAGAACGTAAGAACATATTTATTATGTATACTCGTCAAATAACCCATTCGCTTTAATATGAGTAGTTTTTTTTTGTTTGCCCAGGGAAAAATCTTTAGGAATTCCACCGGCTCCGGGGATAGTACGGTGGATATGTGGGACTCTCCGCCATATAACGGCTTACCCACTAAAAACCCTGGGGTGTTTCGTCCCTGCACCCTCATGCCGGGACTGCGGGATCACTTTCGCACTCCACCGCGGCTCCGGCGGCGCTGCTCCCTTAGTACCCGTTCTCGTCTAGGAGTGGAGGTCATCCACTCCTCTTTCCTTAAGCAGCGCGCGGAAACACCACGCGCACCACCTAGCCCAACTTCACGATAACTTAAGCTCTCGTCACACAGAGGCGGGAAGTGCGGGAAAGCGATCGCGATCCGGGACGGGATTTCTTTGTAATATTCCAATTTGTATGCAACCGGCACACCGGCGCGGCCGGATTGCGACCGCTTGTTATGTGTCAGGCTGCATTACATACAAATTCGAATATTACAAAGAAATCTCGTCCCGGATCGCGATCGCTTTACCGCACTTCCCGTCTCTGTGGGACGAGTGCTTTAAAGTGCGTACGGCGTTAATTTGTCTACGTTAGCCCAAAGTTCGACAGGGCACTTGAGACAAGAGTTGGACGCCTGATTTTAAATATCGATGCAGTCTATAAAGGAGCAAAAGATAGAAGAAACCGACTCATCCCCAATTTGAAGACTCCAAGATTGTAAGCATCGAAAACACCCGTTCAGGCAACACATCTCAGCCTAAACGTTCTTATCACAAAAGTAGAGTCAAACCTCTTCGTTAAAGTCTTTGGTACGTTAACCATGTAACAACGAGCTACGAGCAATCCGATAGAAAAAAGGCCAGGTTGTATTAGATATTGCAGATCAGGGGCATAATTTTCGAAATGTATCCGATGAAAAACTTATAAGCTAACAATTTTACGGCGATGTTCAAGTTTTTTAAAGATTTTTCGAACAAGGGTGGTGTTGCCTATAAATGGGCCTTTTGGCACCTTTTTGCTGTCTAAGAACACGGTAGGTACTCGTCAAATAACTCGTTCACTTAAATACTCATATTTAAATTAGGTCTAGCCATCTTCTCGATAGTGTATGGTGGATTATGACCTTGACTCTCTCCTTATAAGGGAAGGCCTCGGATCCCAGCACTGAGAACATCTAGTGGACCCCTTAATATGCTTTTTTTTGATAAAGGGAAGTGATAATTTACGATGGGTTAAAATGATGTACAAAATGGCGTAGGTAGAAAATAACGTTCCGTATAATTCAAACATTTCAAATGCACTACAAACTCTCATCGCACTCCTCACCTGGAAATCCCATGACCTAAAAACTAAAACTGCGCACTAAGCAGCGAAGTGAAGAGCAAAAAATGGAAAAAAATCTCCTCTTTGACTCAAACGCTCCCTCTATTTCAACCTTACCGCTCTGCGAATAAGGACGAGTTTCGCTTCTTTGTAGAAGTGCTAAGGTGAACAAAAATGTAATCTGTCTAATTTATGAGCCGTTGAAAAGCAATTACAGGACTTATTAGGCCCTTAAGTGTGTCTTTTAAGGCTGAAGTACACTGGTGACAAGCGGGTATTGAGAGGGGAGAACTGTTCTGTCAGGTATAGTTACTAACCTTTAGATACGTACTTACAAGTATTTGCCTACTTACATCTCGTACCACTAGCTTTTTGACTTGATTGGCAGATTGGCACAGCCTTATTAATTGATGAAAATAATTTATCTAATTTTGTTTCGATCATTTTATGAGTAAACTGTAATAGTTAGTTTTATTACTGTCAAATTAATTTAGGTACTTATTTATGATCGTACGTATTCGAAACATTCGGTTGAAGTTTATAGTCAAGTGTGACTTGATTATGAGCCTACATAACCGAAGGGGGGGGGGTCACAGGGGACATGACCCCCCCAAAATCGTATACGTTACATCAAAATGAAGCGCTACTAGTAGTACTTTTTACTCGATTTATTGTATTTCTACTCGTGACCCCCCCAAAATCTGAGGCTGTGTAGTGGTGACCCCCTCCAACAGTCGACGCTGAGACCGCGCCTGACTGCACTGTAAGACTCATAAATGCGATTGAAACTTATTTTTAACTTAAATTGTAACCGCATCATACATGAGTAACTCATTTCCTAGTTAAAATATACATAAATTGGTTTAAAAAGTCTCAATAATTCAACCAGAGCCACTGTACTTGTGATCAAGCCCTAATGCTCGTAAAAGGCTTTTAAGGACGTCTCATAAATTAAACCTTTGTCCTAATAGACAGTCTGACAGCCTTAAATGTCAGGATTTAGAGGCAGCTGCGCTTTTGAATTTATATTGGCAGGTAATTTTACTACAAAGCTGGACCTGTATTCTTTAATTGTTTAACGCAAAACACAAAACTGTCCAGAAGCAGGAGACGTAGGGTCAGCCTTCGAAAACACAAACCGAGCTGACAAATGTGGCATTAATATTTTTCTATATTTATAGATGCCCTCCCTATCCTGACCTACGGAGCGCAAACTTTGTCTTTGACTAAAAGTCAGATGTCCGATCTTGCGATCTGTCAGAAGGCTTTGGAAAGCAGTATTCTAAACGAAATGCTAACTGACCGCATAAAAAACACCATATTGCGTTCCAGAACTCAAATAGCTGATGTAACCCAAAAGGCAGTTTGAAATGGAATTGGGCTGGACACGTCTGCCGCATGCCGGATGATGTTTGGGCCAAAATCACCACACAGTGGAAGCCAGATAGCAAACGACGTTGCGGTCGGTTTGGTGCCGAATTCATCGTACATTTTTTTTAATTCGTTAAAAACTCAGACTCAAAACCTCCTTGGTGTACTTTTTTCCGTCCGCGCGTTGCTACGCCAACAATCGAAAATTGGTCGTACCAATTCAAATTTTGAACAAATTCATTAGGTTTTAGGTTCCTTAGGTTCTAATGACGCAACCTTTAAAAGATAGACACATGCTGTTACGCAACGAAAGCTCTAAAAAAAGCAGTATTTTTTTCTCGATTTTGTTACATTTTTCATTCATGCTCCGCTCCTGTTGATAGTAGTAATATTAAATAGCCTTCTTCGATAAATGGACTATCCAACATAGAAATAATCTTTCAATTCGGACCAGTAGTTCCCGAGATCCCTGCGTTCAAACGAACAAACAAACACACTCTTCAGGTTTATAATATTAGTATAGATTAAGGTGTAAAATCTACATTTATGAATAAAGAACTTTGACTTTGACGGTCGAGGTATTGGAATTTCAAAGTTATCATCATAATCAGGTGTCCACTGTCCACCGTTGGACGTAGGCCTCTCCAATAGGGCTGTCATCCCGATCCTCGGCTTTACGTTTCCAACCGCCAGCTGCCTTTTGTAAATCGTCACTCTATCTAGTGTTCCGAGTTATAAATGTTGCTATTGAAGAATCAGGGTCTCCAGGTATGATGGGTGTCCCCGCTGGGAGCTACCGGGAGCCCGAAGTGGATCGATGGAATATTTCCATTCAAACGAATACTGGAACGCTTTATCTAGTCTTTGTGCTAATATTATGAAAAGGAATAGTTTTATTGTCATAAGATAAAGACTGAAATTATGTAGGCTGTTTTATTGTTAACATATGAAATTAAGTTTATTGTATTAAATTTTGATTGATTGTTTTTAGACAAGCGTGCTAACCACAGGGGTCGAATTAAAAAAGTTACGATTTTGAAGTGAAAACTTCTTTAGCGCGTCTAGACAGATTTTTCGTGGGGTGTAAATTGAATTCTAGCGTCACGCTCGGGTATGATAAGAAATCTTCGGGTAAACGCGGGACCTTGGCGATTGGGCATCTAGAAATGCGTCAGCCAATGGGAAATGCTGAAAGGGCGTGGCCTCGCCATCATGGCATGGCCATCTAGAAATGCGTGAGCCAAGAAATTGTCTTGAGCCAAGAAATTGGCTCACGCATTTCTAGATGGCCAGGCCATGATGGCGAGGCCACGCCCTTTCAGCATTTCCCATTGGCTGACGCATTTCTAGATGGCCATGCCAAGATGGCGAGGCCACGCCCTCCTGTTACGCCCGTGTAGTTTCCAAGGTAAGCTATCAAATTCTGAGTTATAAGTTTTCACTTCTATCGGCAGTTCCTATGACTGCCAAATTTTTTTTATATAGAGTAGTAATTTTTGTTATTTTCCAGGTAATCTAAAGCACTTTCAATAACAATTGAACAGCTAGTTTTTCCCGTCAGGTAGATTATGGAAAAATATGAGACATGTTTTTTTTTTAATTTTGTCAAATGATAAAAAATCGACAAAGAGATAGATCGTCAAATTTCCAAAGTGGGGTTGTGAATTGTGACGTCACGTCTACATAAACATCGTATATAAACGTGAAGTCATTCGAAACTTCTAAGCACTACACCTTCTTTTGGCGCGCCACAAACAGATTTTTCGTGGGCTGTGAATTGAGCATCACGCTCGGGAATGATATAGAAATCTTCGGGTAAATTCGGGACCATGGTCATTGACATTGACTATCTAGAAATGCGTCAGCATTTCCAGATAGTCAATGACCATGCTTATGCCCATGGCCACGCCCTCTGGTTTCACCCGCTTAGTTCCAAAGTATGTTATAAATGTTCACTTCCATCGGCAATTCCTACGACTGCCAGTTTTTTTGTTTCTAATTAGTTCTGTTTAGTCACCTTGCCTATTATACAAGTATTATTTCACCTGTCCAGTGTCCACAGTAACGGCTTTGTTTAATTTCGAGCTAGATAATTTCGTGTGAAAGATGTCAGCTAATATGAATGCATGTTACGATGGTGTTACAGTAAGTTCACGAACCGCAGGTACAACGGTCATGCTCTCATTAGTCCATTGTCGAAGAACAGAACATTACAAATGTGACCCGCGAACATAATGGCGGTAAGATGATGACCGCAAACCGCATAGCCTAATTCCCAGGCTAAGACGTTGTGGCATACAGGAGGCTCAAATCTTGGAGGGGGTCACTAATAATAATACAATATGTAGCATATAGTTGTGGGTCAACTTTTAAAATGTTTTGTAACATCTTATCTTAGCAATAAAGATTTCGGTATTTGAATAATTTATTTTGAAAAAACAAAAACTGATGTCAATTTAAAATTCAATTCGGACACTCGACCAAATCTCATAAGACTCTTTCATTAAGTTTTTTTTTGGAACGAAGTTCCTTATCGCGCGTTATGAAAGGGAGCTAGACGGAAAAAATTCTCACGAAAACGTTGTAACGTTTTGTGCCTTGTGGCGTGATAGAATTAGAATACGATAACTAATTTCACCAAAGTGAACAACGACCGATTGGCGCAAATTGTAAGCAAGGGGTCACCTATGAAGTTAGATACCCCCGGTTCGAATCCTGGTAGTAACCACTATACTCTTTTTGTTCTTTGTTTCTCTCAACACTCTTTTTGTTCTTTTTTTTCCTGAGAATAATAGTTTTTATAAAGGATCCCTCTTATCAACGCATTTAATTTAAATCTAAGTATTTTCTAACAAACAATAACGAAAAACAAATTCTATTGGCGATTTATCTGCACAAACTGACTGTAACTGTTGTGCTTATCAATAGATGGCGTTGCACAACTAAGCCTATGAGTATTTGGTTAGAGGCTATACACTAATTTACGACCACTGCCCGAATCGACTTGCACATCAAAGTTCCTATAATTACCAATAGGTGGCGCAGAACTCAAAATTAAATTCAGCTGTGGATTGTATCCTACTCTAGTGTCATAGAAAATCTGGAGAGGTCACTACCGGTACGATAATTTTGTTTTTTTTTTCCTGAGAATTTATGTCAAGTAATTATTCAGAACCGCAAAATAAGCCCGAAATACAGTTATTTGACGATTTTCTTTCACTTGCTGTCACGTTATGTACTATCGTATATTATATATCGTAATGTTCATGTAATATCGATTGGTGTGATTGACGCATATTTCGACAAATTTCATTCGTAAAACTAAAATTTGTAGGTAACATTGGAAATAATAAATATGAGTACTGTTTCTAAATGCAATCCGAATGGCTAACATTCGGAATGATAATAATTTAATAATGAATCATTGTTATAATGTTTATATAACACGTCAATGCTACTCCTTAAGTTTATGTTAAGTACATTATATTTGTTAATAAGTAATAAAAAAATATTATTATAACTTAAAATTTTGATTACAATTCCTTCACTAATTAATCGACAAGAACTTCGTTCCATCCGGGTGTCCCTTGACACCTCTCAACTTTTTTTTTTAATTTCTTGTTCATTCGACAGCCACATCGATTTCGATATAATGTATATGGGAGACTACCTCTGAATTAATGTTAATGAATGAAAGATTAAATGTTTGCCGACATTTTTACACAAAAAAATAAATATTCATGATTGTGGAAACACATGACTTTAGAATGTATAAAATACTAGCACTACCCCGCGGTTTTACCCGCGTAGATACCGTTCGAGTTATTTTCGCGTAATAAAAAATCCAGATTATAACCTGTGTTTCAAATTTCAGCCCAATCCGTTCATATGTTACGACGTGATTGAGCAACAAACACCCAAACATTGACATTTATAATATTAATAGGATAAAACATTTACTTGAAATACTACGGTGAGGATATTTAATATTTTCAAAATAAATATCAACATATTTTAATTTTCAGCCCCTATATAGCAAGGCTACGAAGGCTTATTTTTCAGGTTCTTCCTTCATTTGACGGTTCGTTAGGTTCATTCAATTCCCTGCTGTCGCACTGAGCGGATACGTAGCCTACACAACTCGACGTCACTTCCTGTTTTCCTACGGAATTACGTCATCAATCACGAACGTCACACTTTCCCTGAAGACCCGGGGATATAAAAGTTTTAGACTTTTAGAATTATAAGGCGAAAGTCACTTTATAGGTCACGTAGATTTAGTATTAAAAGTTTGGGCAGCAGTCTTCTGTACCAAGTAAAAAGGTGCCAGTGGTATAATACTTTGGAATCCTTTGCCTGAGTGGATATTTCCTGGAAGATATAATTTGAGTGTCTTCAAACCTAGAGTGAATCGATTTTTTCTAGGATGTGAAGGAGAAGCGATTCACTACATAATATGTAGTATAAAACAAAGTCACTTCGCACTATCTGTCTGTCCCTATGTATGTTTAAATCTTTAAAACTACCTAACAGATTTTGAAGCGGTTTCTTAAAATAGATACAGGGAATCAAGCGGAAGGTTTAATATGCATAATACGTGCATAAAATAGTAGAAAAACACTGATAAATATTTTAAAAGTTTCTAATGTGATGCCATAAATTAACATATTTTTGTGCTTAGATTGCAAACGATGGCTGACCCCTACGAGTACATCAAAATAATGTACCTACTGCAGTGTGATTGTACCCCTTAAGAGGGCGCCTAGTGCCAGAAAACGAAAAAAGGACATTTTCGACGCCGCTCACTGAAGTAAAGAAACTAAGAACTATGACAAATAAAATATAGACGTGTGGGTACAATCAAGAAGAAGCACAATAACCGAATAGAAATTTAAAAATAGATCAGAGTTTTTTACAATATAAAAATAAAAATGACACCGAAAAAACCCGTTTTAATTCGAGTACTCGAAATTATCAGTGATGACCCCACATTATTTTTTGGTAATAAAATTCCTAATTGTACGTTCTAGTAAAGTAACCGAACACTTTTTTAAATTTATGTTTAATTATTGAGTAATTCAATAAAACTTGGTCAAAAATTGACTCCTGATTTAATATTGATTTTTCCTCCAAACTGTGTCATGCTATTCTCGACTTTATGTATATTGCATTAAGAAACGCGTCGCGCGGGTGAAAACTGATTTTTCCCTGGCATTAGGCGCACTCTTAAAAAGGTCTACAAAAAGTTGCCGTTGGTAATGTTGGTATGTCTATCTCTAATGCCTGAGCTACACGAAGCTAGTTTTTCAAGCTAGGATAGCAAGCTAGTACTTCTAGCTTCTAGACAACGCAACGCCACGCTAGTTTTGTATAAGTTACAGCCAAAGTAATAAATCTGGATATTATATATACTGTCTAGCCATTATATATAATATCTACTCAATTTAGATAAAATGATAATTGACACAAAATTAATCACATTAACTAGCTATTTTATATAATATCTTCGAAGACTTGGATAATGTAATAAAACAAGTAGATATTCGTTTAAGAATAAATTTGTATTTCAATCGAAGCTAGAAGTACTAGCCGGCTAGCTTACTAACACTAGCTTGAAAAACTAGCCTCGTGTAGCTCGGGCATTAGGGATAACAAACAATAACCATTTTTATTTTTACTAAATTTAGTATCAGCATTGCATTGGGCGGGTCGCTAGTAAATAAAAAATAAATTGGCAGTCATAGGAACTGCCGATAGAAGTGAAAACTTGCTGTTGCCCTGGTACTGGTACCTAGGCGCAAACGCAACTCTTTTATATTTCTGTTGTCCTGGTATCTGGAATAAACGCTGGGCTGTTGGAGGTAGGTAATCGAAACTCTTTACTGTTTCTGTTGCCCTGGTACCTACCTGGCCGTTTTTACCGAGTTTGCCCGAAGATTTCATATCCGATCCGATCCATTATCATATCCAAGCGTGACGATTGATGAATCCATTTCACAGCCCACGAAAATTCTGTCTATAGCGCGCCTAAAGAAGTTTTCACTTCAAAAATAAATGTTCCAAGTTTTCAGCTCGTGTCTGTGGTAAATATACGGTCTACGAGTAAATCAATGTAACTCACTTACCTCTCCTTATAGGATCTCTTCACGGAATCATAGTAACAAAAAGGAAATAAAAGGCAGTTTATTGGATATCGCTACGAAGGTCCTTTGTGTTTCCATTTTACTATTGTAGCCGGTTCTAATGCTTATTGCCTTGTCTGTTCTCTGCTATTTTGTTCAGAGTTTAGTGTTACTTGCAATTAAATGTATTGAATTGAAAGTATATTGCATTTATACTTGAAGTAGAATGTGATTACACTCTAGTTACTTGTTAAGTTGTAGTGACTGGCCTCGTGGCTTAGTAGCTCTGGCTGCGAAGCCGAAGGTTGTGGGTTCGATTCTCATCCAGTGCAAATATTTGTGTGATGAATTCAAATGTTAGCAAATGTATAATAAGTATGTATTTAAAACTATATAAGTATTATATCAGCTATCTGGCCGCCATAGCACAAGCTTTGCTTAGTTTGGGGTCAGATGGTGTTGTGTGTGAATTGTCCACCAATATTTATTTATTTATAATTATTACTTAAAGTATAGTTGTCTGGAAGAGATCGCTTTTAGTGAGCACAAGGTCGCAGACTGCTAACTCGTTGTTTTGTTTGAAGTAACTTTTATTTAACATTTTGTTTATTTTTTAATTTAGCGCAATAAAGAGTTGATCCATCTATCTAACGTATTTAATTAGAGTGGTCACACCGTACTAAATTAACGGAGGTGAAACCACAGGCGCAGTTAGTTCAACTAGAGCCGTAATACATCCTGAGATCATCCTTTGTTCATTAAGATAGTAGTTGGCGATTATTTCTGTTAACTACGCATACATTGCCGGTTCACCTTGGGGACAGCTTAACAGCCCGGAAACATCTGCCGAATGCTACATAAAACTAAACGTCTCGTTAGACTAATCATTACTTTAACTCTTATTATGTGGTAATACAAAGGAACTGAAACTAATAATCATTAACAGCTCACTAAATGTTCCCACTGCTGGGACTTGTAGTGGTGTAGTCCGCCTGGGGAAGTACCACATATTTGCCAGTTATTTTACCGCCAAGCAGTTATGTGTATCACTGTGTTCCGGTTTGAAGGGCAATGTTTCCAGAGAAATTACAGGGCGTAGATATAAAACATCTTACCTATATCTCTGGGTGACGAGCCCACAGTGATAGGTTATGATTTGGCTTCTTCATGTTCCAATAGCTGCGTGAAACTGTTGTTATGTGCTTGTGTTGTTACCATCAGGTGTATGTCCTGCTCGTCTCCGTCACTATTTACTATAAAGAAAAACTTAACTCACAAAGTGAGAGTCAAGGTCAATCCACGCTGGCCCAGTGCGGGTTAGCAGATCACGCATGGTATCAAAAGATTCTGGGAGCATGCCAGGTTTCTCATGATGTTTTCCTTCACAGTTAAAGCCAGTCGTGACGACAAATTCATACACTTGCCCTTGAAAAATACAGGCGAGATTCGTACCCACGACCACACGATTGAATCCCACATTCTACCCACTAAGCCACCTAACAAAACCTACCTAACAAAATGCAGTGACTCATACCTAAAGCTAAGACCTTAAATACAAGGACTATCTCCACATCATCTGTCCCTTTCTTTTAATACAACTAAATATCCTCCCGTCCTAGTCACTCTCCATAGTGCGTGGTACAGATATAGCTGTCCCTTTTGTTCGTGTAGGTAGTTGTGTCTTGCTGTCCTCGTTGCCAGCATCCGTATCGATCTCCTGGTTTGCCCTTGACCCTGGGCGGGAAGCGACCTTGCCAACGTTGCATTGGAAGTTTCCCGGTTAGGGACGATGTAGACGGGATATTGGGGAGGTTTCAAGGTTGGATTACTGCAGCGTAACTGTCTAAAAGTCTGCTGTGAAAAACCAAAACGACATCGTTTCATGGTTGATGTTCCAAAGACTCGATTGAAGAGGTTTGACTCTACTTTTGTGATATGAACTAGGATTTAGAATGCTTTGCCTTAATGGATCTTTCCAAGTGATTACAATCTTAGTCTTCATATTGAGTGTGAATCGCTTTCTTCTAGGTAAACATTCCATCGTAGATCGCATGTCAAGTCAGATGGCGGTCAAGTGTAAACAAACATATGAAAATAAAATAGAAACCCTGGATACCACATTATGAAGCCCTGACTGCGCGCCATACACTACGCTCAGGGCAAATAAAACTCTAATGTCAAAGTTCTTTGTTTGTTCATAAATGTACAATTTACACGTCAATTCATGTGACGCATGTGGAGTGGAAGAGGATGTACACCACCTATTAGTGGAGTGCGTCCGCTTCCAACGCGAGAGAGGGTTACTTGAGATGAGCTACCAGCTGAGTAGCCTCGACGTAAATAATAAATAAATAAATATTGGTGGACAATTCACACACAACACCATCTGACCCCAAACTAAGCAAAGCTTGTGTGATGGCGGCCAGATAGCTGATATAATACTTATATAGTTTTAAATACATACTTATTATACATAGAAACACCCAGACACAGTGCAAACATTTGAATTCATCACACAAATTTTTGCACTGGGTGGGGATCGAACCCACGACCCTCGGCTTCGCAGGCAGAGCTACTACCCACTAAGCCACGAGGCCAGTCATTGTCGACGTGGGAAGATTTCACCAAGTGCTGGCTGAGCCTGCGTCAGACGCGGCCATAGACCTGTTCGGGTATGTGGCTCACCTCAACTGACCCTCCTACATGCTGAAATAGCCCTTTACGCCTTAACGCCTTAGTACCTAGCTACAATTGTTATAAATAATGGGACTGTCATGTGACTAGTCATAAAAGTCTCATAAAAAAAAACTGTTAAAAAAAACGTCAATTCATAAAATAAAAACAACAGAAAGATCATACAAATTGTGCACATTTTCAAAGTTTGAAATGAAAATTTCTCTGTATTATTATAATTATCGTACATGACATAAGAGTGACTGTAGACACTTAGACTGAAGACACACACACCTTTGCCAAATATTCTACCGCCAAGCAGTAATGTGCAAACATTACTGTGTTCCGGTTTGAAGGGCAATGATTCCAGAGAAAATAACAACTTAGATCTCTGGGTGACGAGCGCATTGCAGTGCTAGGTAATGATTTGGACTATCATGTTCCAATAGCTGCGTGTTACTGTGCTGTTATGTGGCAGGCATGTTGCTTACCATCAGGCACATGACCTGCTCGTCTCGTCACTCTATGCTATAAAAAAAAAAAGACAACAAGTTATCTAGTGACATGTTTGGTGCTGCAAGCCTGCGCCTCAGCTGCGCCTCTACCGCCTAACTAAATCAGCTATCGCTTTGCTAATGCTGTCTCTATCATTTCAAGCGAAAAGAAAAGAGAGAGAAACATCAAAGCGATGACATTTTTCGTTCGGCGGTAGACCCCCCGGTCTACTTCAAGTCTCACCTGAGGCGCTGGCTTGTTGATCAGACATTCCGTACCTTCGAGGAGTTCCTTGTCTTTTGACTCCTGTTGTTCCTGCCTGTTTCCTTGATGACGTAACAAAGTTGTTCTTGTTAACATAACAAACTTGTCCTTGTTGATATTATAATAAGCTTGTCCTTGTAGACATAAAAAACTTGACCTTGTGCAGATAACAAACTTGTCTTTGTTAAGATAACAAACTTGTCTTTGTTGACATAACAAACTTGACCTTGTTGATATAACAAACTTGTATTTGTTAACATACCAAACTTGTCTTTGTTGAACAGCAAACTTGTCTTTGTTGACATAGCAAACTTGACCTTGTTCATAAATATAACATACTTGTCTTTGTTGGTGTATTAAATATATCCTTGTTGTCGTAGCGATTTCTTCATTATTATGTTTTTTCAAACGTGCTAATAATGAATTTTACCTCATTGCATCCAAATACATCGCTCTTCAAAGCTAACAGAACTAACTTTATTTTCGAATTGGTTCTCGAACCCCACAGGCAAACCATTACACAGTCTAGGCACGATCGGAGTCCTAGTACGTGTCCCATAGTAATTCCTGTGGCTAAATAACACTTTTCCTCTTGACCTAGTCGCTTGCGTATAGTATTTGTTTATACTGTCATACGCGAATACCATTATAATATTAGTTTGTTTAGTTCTGTGATTGATTTTGAAATAGTTCCAATTATATGAAATATTGTAATTTAGTAGAGACTGGCAATCCTACTATTTAATATTACTAGCGGCCCATTCTGGCTGCGCTCGGATATTGTCATTTAAAGACTATTAATCAAAATAAAAACTATCCTATCTCTCAAGTTGGACCAGACTGCTCGCGGTGTGCCAATTTAATTTAAAATCGGTTAAGTAGTTTAGGAATCCATCGCGGACAAACATCGTGACAGGAGATTTATATATATTAAGAAGATAAGATAAATGTCAATGTATGGATGTTTGGATATTTGGATGTTTGTTGTTCAATCACGTCCTAACGTATGAACGGATCGGGCTGAAATTTGGAACACAGATAGATTATAGTCTGGAAGAACACACATAGGCTTTTTATCCCGGAAAAACAACGGGAACGTGAACTTCGCGGGTAACACCGCGGGGCGTTGCTAGTATGTAACATATTTTAAGAGGGCGCCTAGTGCCAGAAAACGAAAAAAGGACATTTTCGACGCCGCTCACTGAAGTAAAGAAACTAAAACCTACGACAAAAAAAATATTGATGTGTGGGTACAATCAAGAAGAAGCACAATAACCGAATAGAATTTTTAAAATTGATCAGAGTTTTTTTACAATAAAAAAATAAAAATGACACCAAAAAAACCCGTTTTAATTCGAGTACTCGAAATGATCAGCGATGACCCCACATTATTTTTTGGTAATAAAATTCCTAATTGTACGTTCTAGTAAAGTAACCGAACACTTTTTTAAATTTATGTTTAGTTATTGAGTAATTTAATAAAACTTGGTCAAAAATGGACTCCTGATTTAATATTGATTTTTCCTCCAAACTGTGTCATGCTATTCTCGACTTTATGTATATCGCATTAAGAAACTCGTCGCGCGGGTGAAAACTGATTTTTCCCTGGCATTAGGCGCACTCTTAACTGCTTATGCTGTGAAAATACCCACTAAATGTAGGTACGGGATCTGCTCAGACTCGGCCATCTCTCGCGAGGAGAGAGCCAAGGCCCATACTCTTCCGGCCCAGTACGGGATGGTCGACGTATGACCTTGAAAGATTCTTAGAACATGCCGGTTTCCTTACGATGTCTTCCTTCACCGTTTTTAAGTTTACAAATCAAGTGCGGCATTACGCCCATTTTTTTTTATAATATAGAGTATACGAGACGAGCAGAACATGTGCCTGATGGTAAGCAACATAGCATGCCTGCCACATAACACGCAGCTATTGGAACATGTAGAGTCCAAATCATTACCTAGAACTGCACTGCGCTCGTCACCCAGAGATAGATAGATAGATAGATAGAAGCTCTTTATTGTCCACAATATAAAACTTACAAAACAAAGAGACTTAGCCTAGAACAAGTGAAACAAGTGGCGACCTTATCGCTAAAAGCGATCTCTTCCAGGCAACCGAAGGATGGAGAGAAACATGAAAAGGAAATAGACGGGGTTAGGGTACAGAGATCTAAGATATTATGCTTCTTAGCCCAGTAATTTAACTAAAAACATTGCCCTTCAAACCGAAACACAGTAATGTTTGCCCATTACTGCTTGGCGCTAGAATAACTGGCAAAGCACATGACTTCGAAAAGATGGTGGTGCGCGTGGGATTCGAACCTGGGGCTCCGGATCGGTAATCGGCATTCTCCCGACTAGATCAGCCGTAATTTACTACATAGTTTTAAAATTCTGATTTGTTGATTTTGTACTAACTATAGGTATAACTATATTTGAAACGTGAGCCCGTAGCGACCTAGCAACTAAGCCCATAAATAATAATCGAATCAACCAGTGTATTATTAAATTAAATATACTCAACCATGACTTTTTATATATATACTCGTTAAACCCCCATTCGTGTGCTTCTTACTTCTAATCGTAAACATAGTTCGTCATGTGCGCTGCCCTTTAGGTAATTATGATGGGAATGTGATGTATTAGCGACAGTGTTGCCAGCGGGGTGTTGAGAAAATTAACTTCAAGGGATAAAAAGGAACTTTTTTTATAACATAGTGATGAGGCGGGCAAGACGTGCGCCTGATAGTAAGCAACACGCTCGCCCGTTACAGCTTCGTAATACAGCTATTATATTTTAATATGAAATACTCAATACACTGACTAGCATTAACTGTCGTCGTCAACACATATAAAATTATCTATTTCTTAGTCCTGTTATAATATCTGGAAAAATTACCCTTCAAACTAGAACGTATTACTATTTTGCGGCATGGTATTGAACTAGCAAATACGAATTACGGGCCCAATATTAAAATTCGACGAAATTATAAACGAAGCAGTTACGAACATAGTCAACATAAGCAAAAAAAGGTTACATAAGGAACCTCACACATCCAACGAACCTTTTGTAGACAAAATACGATCAAAGGGCTAAAAAAATAAAACTCGAAGTAATATTACGTAGACAAAACACGTTAAAAATGGTTACAAACCTAATTTCAAAATACGTAGTCAAAATACGACAAAAGGGTTACAAAACTAACCTCAAATCTCGAAGAAACCTTGCCTACGTAGTCTAAATACGCCGGAAGTGTTACAAAATATACCTCGAACCTCGAAGTAACTTAACTTAATAAATACTTCAAAAAATTACAAAACAAACCTTGAACCTAGAAGCAACATTACTTAGGAAAAATACGCCAAAAAGATTTTGTTAGTCGCTAAAGAGTTAGTTAGACGCTATGAATTTAGAAATGCAAAGTGAGTGGTTAACCATAGGTGAGTTTTGTATCCCATTAGCTCTAAAGTGGCGCACCTTGCTATATGACTGGTCTCCTGCCTTATTAAAATTTTATCTAAATGCTTTTCAAATGACCCTTCCTGACCAGAGTAACTTGGTAAGGTGGGGAAAAGCCTCTGAAAAATGTTGCTATACTTGTGGTGAGGCGATATGTACAGCAAGGCACATATTGGTGGGATGCAAGGTGCTCCTTAATAGGGGTCATTACTCACAGCGCCATGACAGAGTACTTGAAATCATACGTGAAGCCGTAAGCCTTTCGGTAGCTAGAGCCCAAAAGGGATTGACGACAAACAAAAGACAAATTAACTTTGTAAAAGAGGGTTCAATTTCAAACTCCAAGAGCAAGCCTTACTCAATCCTGGGTTTAGCACCTGATTGGACTATTTTAATGGATACGTATGAAAAGCACTATAAAATTCCAGAGGATGTGGGTGTTTCGTCATCCAGACCGGACATTTTCCTTTTTTCTAGGGCTACGAAACGCATAGTCCTGGTAGAACTTACCGTACCGTGGGAAACTAATATGCCTAAAGACCACGCGATGAAACAAAATAAGTATTACGACCTTCAAAATGAATTAACAAAAAATGGCTATGTAGTTAATTTATATGCTGTAGAAGTAGGAGCGAGAGGTATACCAGCAAAATCTCTCTATAACCTGCTTAAAGACCTTGGATTGTCCAGAAGTGCAGTAAGTTCTATACTAGAACGAGTATCTAAAGCTGCACTAGTAGGATCATATCGGATTTGGCTGGGCAGGGAGAGAAATACGAGTAGTGAAGGTGAGTGTTGACGTACGTCAATATAAGGGGCCCCTTTTAAACCTACAGCCCGAGTCACAAGTCTTGGGGTCTATTCGAGATTTCTCTCTCTGCCACACGATGGACCCGGCACCCGCACGGTGAATCCATGGAATGCTAAGAAGTTCGTCTCTTATGGTTGGTTTTGTGACAAACCTCGAAGCAACATTACTAGGTAAAGATACGCCAAAAAGGTTAAAAAAGCGACCCTCTGGCAACCCTCAGTGATGTAGTTAGTAATTAGACACAGTATGGTTGCTACACCGTGTTAATTAGTTTCACTGGCTCGGATGAGCGAGGTTTGTGTAATCAACGCAATTGTAACACTATTAATACATAATATTACCTATTAATCTGTGAAGCAAAACCTTACTACATTTTTTTCCGAAAATTGTGTGGAGTGTGAAATTTCACACACAGTTTATATGTATACGAGTAGAGGAGTGCGGAATGCTAATACTTTTAAAATGCATAAAAATACGTTAATAAAAAAAAACATTACACTTTTCTATGTATTTGACACATACACATATACCAATAGCAAATCGCAATCTTGTAGATAAAATTGATCTCTTCCAAGCTTCCGTGGAATGAATGATGGATGGGGTGGATTTGTCGTGCCATATTTTAGGATTTTTTTTAGGAAACCCGGTACTTACTCTAGAAACCTTGTGAATTCTCTGGAAACCCAGTAAGTTCTCAGGAAACCCGGTACTTTAACAGGAAACCATGGAAATTCTTAGGAAATCCAGTAAGTTCTCAGGAAACCCAGTAAGTTCTCAGGAAACCCAGTAAGTTCTCAGGAAACCCGGTAATTTAACAGGAAACCCTGGAAATTGTTAGGAAACCCAGTAAGTTCTCAGGAAACCCGGTACTTTAACAGGAAACCCTGGAAATTCTTAGAAAATCCAGTAAGTTCTCAGGAAACCCTGTAATTTCTCAGGAAACCCTGTAATTTGTTAGGAATCCCTGTACTTTCTCAGGAAACCCAGTAATACACTCGTATCACAAAATCCTATACTTTTTCAGGAAACCCTGAAATTTCTGAGGAAACCCTATAGGTAGAAATCCTGTAATTTTTCAGGAAAGCCTATACTTTCTCAGAAAACCGAGTAATTTTCAGGAAATCCTGTAATTTCTCAGGAAATCCTGTAAATTCTCTAGTAATCACAAACATTTAGCTCGAAGCTCAGCTCATAGCCGTTGGCAAGACAGCAAATGCAAACTTTAATGAATCTCATACTTCGTAACAGCTGTTGAAGCCCCGAAGCTAGGCAACTTACACACAGCGTAATAAACATTCAAATCGTTCTAAAACCAAAAAAATAACGGTTTTTTTATAGCAATTTTATCGACACTTTCAACGATATTCGTAACGTATCGTATAGATTACGCATATAATATCGGTTATGGATATCGACGGATATAAACTGTGTAGTTTTATGGGGTATATTTATTTGCGTCATTTACTCTGTATGGATGTAGGTGAGTGGAATCTCCGATTTTGTAACATCTAACGGTTGCATAATATTATGGTTATCTTTAATGGATGACACGGATGGTTAAAATTGGAGTCAGTTCGGATTTGAGCTACTTTCGCTTGGAGTCGTAATAAGCGTAGACTTCTACAGTTTTCTATTTAATTAACTGTTTAAGAAGAAAAAACTGTCAGTATCTTGATGATATTTCGTACATAATTAGATTAGTCTGAATACATAGGATAACTAGGCTAGCTTAATAGCGGTGTCTCTACGAGAACGGGAACTGTGAGGGTAAAACCGGGTTTCCTACTAATATTATAAATTAGAATGTATGGATGGTTGGATGTTTGGTGGTCATTCACGTCGCAACGGCTGAACAGATCAGGTTTATATATACAACACAGATGGTTTATAATCTAGAATAACGCGTAAGCTACTTTTTATCATGGGAAAATTTCGAGAACGGGAAATATGCGGCAAAAAATTCGAGACGCTACTAGTAGCTCATAGTATTTGCAATATAAATTCAAAATATAAAAATAGAGACCATTAATCGAAATTAATACTATCCTATCTCTAAGTTGCATCAAACTACACACGGCGTGTAAATTCGATTAAAGTCGGTTTAGTAGATTCAGTCCATCGCGTCCCGTAATTTAGGTCACCGTGTCCCGTAATTTAGGTCACCGTCAAACTGTAAAAATTCCGTAAAATTATAATCTCACGGTACGTTAGGTTAGTTTGTAATCTGACGGTTTACATAAACATACATTTCGAAGATCCAAAACAAATTTAATAATATGAAAAGTATTCGTCATTAAGATGAACCCACCCCGAATAGCACCCGGTGCAAAAGCGCCCATTACACATTACATTATTTCGAAGATACATTTTTATAGATTACTAGCTTTAACCCGCGGCTGCACTCGCGTTTTGTAAGTCCTTGACGTAAGGCCTAACTGTTTCTATGAAATTTTCATCCCCTATATGTACAACGAATAAAAAGTTTCATACAAAATTTTATCACTTATTTCAACCCCTTGGGAGAAGAATATTCATAAATCCTTCCTTAGTAGATCCTTACATCATAGAAAGAATACATTTGAGAATTGTTTAGTTTTTGGCCCTAAGGGTTTGCCCTGAGCATTTATGTAAAATTTTCATCCCCTATTTTACCCTCATAAGGGTTGAATTTTGCAAAACCCCGTCTTAGCGAGCGCCTAACCATGCAACATGCTAAAAGGGGCCTCTGTGCAAAATTTCAGACTCCTAGCATTTGTTTTGTAGTGGTAGGACTCTTAGCAGAGTCCGCCTGGGGAAGTACCACACCTTTGTCAATTATTCTACCGCCAAGCAATAATATGCAAACATTACTGTGTTCCGGTTTGAAGGGCAATGTTTCCAGAGAAATTACAGGGCTTAGAGATATAACAACTTAGATCTCTGGGTGACGAGCGCAGTGCGGTGCTAGGTAATGATTTGGCTCTTCATGTTCCAATAGCTGCGTGTCACTGTGCTGTTATGTGGCAGGCATGTAGCTTACCATCAGGCACATGTCCTGCTCGTCTCGTCACTCTTTATTAAAAAAATAAAAAATTGTAGTTTCTGAGATTTCGTGATGAGTGACCTTTCGCTTTTATATGTACATATAGATAGAAAGATAATGAAAACGCGAACTTTTCAGCTTAGTACGACTTCCTCGTAACCCTTTGCAAGAGATATTATTTTCTCAGCAATTGATGTTCCTGGATACATAATAAAGTTTCGCTCGAGTGGCATTTCATTAGAACTAAATCGT
Source organism: Ectropis crepuscularia (assembly GCA_963693475.1). NCBI lineage: Eukaryota > Metazoa > Arthropoda > Insecta > Lepidoptera > Geometridae > Ectropis > Ectropis crepuscularia. Next base: position 2,460,385 of record OY856355.1, read on the forward strand.
GTGTCGTTTCATATTGCCTACGATCCGTCATGTGAAGAACATGGTACACAAAGTTTTTTGTTACAATCTCAGATAGTAATGTAATATATTTATAGCAATTTTGTTGTTCAACAATTAACATTTTTCGCGACGACCGACGCGACGAGAGCAGTGCTGTGCTTTTTTGATAGTATACATACGAGTAAGTACATATGCCTAATGGTAAACAACACGTCTGCCTATAACAGCACAGTGATACACAGCTATTGGAACATGAAGAGTCCAAATAGCACTGCGCTACGCTCGTGTCCCAGATATTTAAGATGATTTATCGCTATGCCCTGTAATTTCACTGGCAACATTGCCCTTCAAACCGAAACACAGTGAAATTTTCACATTACTACTTAGCTGTAGAAGAACTGGTAAAGATATAGTACTTACCCAGGCGAACTCTGCAAAAAATCCTACCAGGCTACCACCATAAGGTAGGTAACGATTTGGATTTTTATTTTTTATAATCTGCGTGGTAACGTGCTATGTGCAGGCATGTTGCTTACCATCAGACACATGTACTGTTCGTCCCGTGACTCTATACTATAAAAATGTATTAAAAGCCATTTTACTACCACCACAATTGAAGAACAATAGAAAACAGCGCAATAAATAAGGATTCCGAGTGAAGGTTCCCTCAGGTTACATTCCAGTAATGAATTTACGAACTTGTCCTGGATTACGGATTGAGACTTGAGTTATATGGGGTGCGGAAATGTAGGTATATATTGATTATCTATAGTTCTATAGTAAACTAAACAGTCCCACTGCTAGGGAAACGTTTCTTCGATTGTTTATTTATTTAGATACTAGCGACCCGTCCCGACTTCGCACTGGTGCAATGGTGATACTAAATATACTAATAATAAAGTGGCCAAGTGCGAGTTGGTCTCGCCCATGAAGGGTTCCGTTGCAGCAAGTAACATAATATACATAGCACACATAGTTTTTTTAGTTCGTTGTAACTTTGATCGAAGTTTTAATAATAATGTATTTATGACGTACTAAAAAAAAACTACTCATCAGATCGAGTTCAAACCAATTTTCGTTGGTAGTTTGCATGGTAATGTACATCATATATTTTTTTTAGTTTTTTCATTCTCTTATTTTAGAAGTTAGAGGGGGGGGACACACATTTTACCACTTTGGAAGTTTCTCTCGCGCAAATTATTATGTGTAGACAAAAACTATTTTAGAAACCGCAACATCATTTTTAAAGACCTATGAATAGACATCCCACACGTGTAGGTTTGATGAAAAAAAATTTTTGAGTTTCAGTTCTAAGTATGGGGGGCAACCCTAATTTTTCTTTTTTTTTTGTAAAAATCTTAATGCGGTTCACAGAATACATCTACTTACCAAGTTTCAATAGTGTAGTTCTCTCATAGTTTGGCCAAAAAGTGGCTGTGACATACGGACGGACAGACAGACAGACAGACATGACGATCTATAAGTGTTCCGTTTTTACGTTTTACGGAACCCTAAAAATGGTTATTGTGGGCTAGTCCTAAGAGATATACATATATTATTCCACACTTTTTTGTAGACCTTTTGAAGGGGTACAATACTGCTGTACATTATTTTTATCTAGCTCATAGGGTTCAACCAGCGTTTGCAGTGTAAGTGCCAAAAATGTGTTTACTTATGACCTTTAGAAACCTTTTAGATCGAAAATCGAGGATCAACGCACAGCCCAAACCGTAGGAGCTAGAAACTTAAAATTTCGCACACATATTTTTCTTACAACGTGGGTGCCTACTAAGGAAGATTTTTTCGAAATTCAACCCCCATGGTGCTGAAATAGATATATAAACGATTGTATGAAACTTTTTATTCCTTGAACATATTTGTTTGAAATTTCGTACGAATTGAGTACGGATAAAATAATGAGTTCCGTATTACAGCATCTAGGGTCTAGGGGGTGTCATTTTGGAAAATGCAGTAATACGGAACTCATTATTTTAGCCGTACTCAATCGTACAAAATTTCATGCAAATATGTCCATGGAATAAAAAGGTTCATACAATCGTTTATCCTCTATTTCAGCACCATGGGGGTGGAATTTCGAAAAATCCTTTCTTAGTGGTGCCTACGTTATAAGAAAAATACGTGTGCGAAGTTTAAGTTTCTAGCTCCTACGGTTTGGGCTGTGCGTTGATCATCGATTTTCGATGTTTGACCTCGAATAAAAATTTTGCAGCCACCGGAATGATTCGGAACTTTCAGAGGCTACTTTTAAACATGTTTTAAACAAGTACACGCACTTACAGCTTGCTGTTAATTTATGTACCTTCGAATGTCTAAATTGACCGGACTTAAATCAGATGTTCGAGTTCTTTATGACAACGAATCACAGTAATCCCCATAAAATACAGCTATTTTATAAGAGAAAGACAAAAGCCATCCGTGGAAAGGGCCCGAGGCTCGATGGCTCAGGGCTCATAAATTGTGCAATTCTATTATCCCACCTGTTAGGGAGTTAAGTGCCTTTATGCCTCGGAGGCTGTATGGCCGACTTTTACCGTGTGGCGTATTGTTTACCTTCCAGTCTCTGTGTTATCATAGTATAATAAATCATACAGTCGTTCGAAGACGTCTAGACGGGGGAATTGTGTGGGGTGAGACGCGGGAAGCGTGCTCCCGAGCTGCGAACACGGCCGTGTTAGCAGTTAGGGAGCGTGGGTCAGGGCTGACCTTTGAGGCGTGTTTTGATTTTATTTTAGTCATATTGTTGATAATTAAGAACATTTTATAGTAATAAATACATTTCTAATAATATTGCTGCTTCTTAACAATGTTGATAAAAAATTAAGAAGTAAATAAATAAATATTAATACTTATATGATCAATGATCATATGTAATTTATCACAACCCTACACGCTACATGCGTTACTGCGTTGTCGGCATTTATTGCAAGTTCAAAATTGCCGTCCTACTGGTAGTTTTTCTGTGGTTTTACGCTCATGTGAAACATTTTGAGAGTCGTATAGTAAGGTTTGGTTGCAACTATGTCTTTATTTTCATCCCTTAACGTAAACAGGGTGTTGTTATTACTTCAACATGTCGCTCTGTATGTCTTTTGGGTCAATATAAGTCTTAGATTTGAACTGTTCATGTTCCAATTGCTGCGTGTCTCTGTGCTGTTACTGCCTGGCATATTGCTTACCATCAGCACCTGCCTGTTCCATCCTGCCCAAAGAGTTTACATATACTACGTATAGAGTTAGAACAAACGCTGTACACCGACAGCACGGGTCTGATCGCTCTTGTAGAAGTGTCATACTTTTGTCGCGGGACATCTCTATGTCGCCATAGCTATACACCTTATCTGCTTACAATTGGTACAAAGGAACCGTCAGTATCATCATCAGCCTGTATTCATCCACTGCTGGACCTATGCCTATATCCTGGCCTCGCCTATGATACGCCACTCAACCCAATCCTCGGTCTTACTTTTCCAATCGCCACCATCTATTTGCTTATTCTTTATCTAAGGTCCTGCCCATCTCGTCACTTTGTGCTATAAGAGAAGAACAAGTGATGGTAAACCCTGGTGTGTTGTTGTTGCAGGCGGGTCGGATGTCCGCGGGCGGCGGCGCGGGCCTCATGTCGTGCGTGCGAGAGGGGTCCCTGGAGCCGCCCTACAGGCCGCCCCACGCCGCCCCTCACCACAATGGTCAGTATACTGCAGTCAGTATGTTACAGCATCAGCAGCAGCTGCTAGGATTCGGGGCTTTCTCTCGCAAGGAGAGAGTCCAGGCCACAATTCACCTCGCTGCAGTACACCTCTCACTGCGTTACATGTAGTGTGACCTGGAGTCTGTGGCCCAACGCCGATCCTCACCACAATGGTCAGTATACTACAGCATAACCTAGGCGTCTTCAAATCGAGAGTGTATCGGTTTCTTCTAGGTAAACACGCTCCATCGTAGACCGCATCGTCGCTTAACATCAGGTGAGATGGCGGTCAAGTGTAAACCTATAAAAGTTAAAAAAAAAAAGCATAAGCAGCCCAATAAATGTTCCCACTGCTAGGACTCAGGGCAAGGAGAGAGTGCAGGCTACAATTCACCTCGCTGCCGTACACCGCTCACTATATTACATGTGGTGCGGCCTGGAGCCGCCCTACAGGCTGCCCAACGCCGTCACTCACCACAATGGTCAGTATATTACAGTCAGTATGTTACAGCATCTGCAGCCCACTAAATCTTCCCCCTGCTAAGAATCGGGGCCGTCTCTAGCCAGGAGAGAAGGCCCCGAGAGAGTCCAGGCCACAATTCACCTCGCTGCAGTACACCTCTCACTACATTAGATGTGGTGCGTGAGAGAGGGGTCTCTGGAGCCGTACACGCTGCCCCTCACCACAATGGTCAGTATACTGCTGCATAAGCAGCCCACTAAATGTTCCCACTGCTAGAACTCTGGCCATTCTCTTGCAAGAAGAGAGTCTAGACCCCAATTAACCTCGCTGCAGTACACCTTTCACTACATTACATGTGGTGTGGCCTGGAGCCGCCCTACAGGCCGCCCCATGCACCCCCTCACCACAATGGTCAGTATACTACAGTCGGCATGCTACTGCATTAGCAGCTCACTAAATGTTCCCACTGCTAGAAATCGGGGCCTCTCGCAACGAGCGAATCAAGGACACAAGTGACTATGTTGGCCCAGTTCGGGATGGATGGCATATGACTTCGAAAGATGCCAGCAGAAGACATGCAGGTTTCATCACAATGTGTTCCTTCACCGTTTTTAAGTTAGCGGCATTACGCACAGCACGCATGACTTGCGGCAGCGGTGCGAGTGGGATTCGAACCAGGGATCCAGATCTCAGAAAAAAAACACACCTTTAAAAAAGAGTTAAATTCGTTTATATAGGATTGGGGCATCTCTATGGAATTTCGGATGATCTTTGTGCTAAAACCACCACTCTGTGGAATCCAAATCTCTCGTTCCCTCGTCGCGGCACTCTGCAGCCCTAACCACCAGTAGCCCTCGCCGCTGGCGGCATCCTTGTTTTTAAGTAATTTGAAGTGAAAACTTCTTTTGGCGCACCACACACGTTTCTCGTAGGCTGCGAGTTGAGCTCAAGCGTCACGCTCGTAAATAAAATAAATCTTCTGATGAACTCGGGTCCATTCACCGGGACCGGAAAAACCATCACCATTTCCAGAAGCCCGTACTTAGAAGACGACGATGCTTTGAAAATCTATTCCAGACTAGCAGCGACCTCCGGTTTCACCTGCGTAGTTTCCAAAGTGAGCTATCAAATTTTGAGTTATAAGTTTTCTCTTCTATCGGCAGTTCAGGCAGTTTTTTTTTGTTGTGGCCTTTTATGTTATGTTAACGTGGCACATGTAATGTTTCCAGGCTCGGGCCGCACGGGCCGCTTCCTGCGCGGGCTGCGCCGCATGTTCCGGCGGCGCGGGAGCGGTGCGCGCGCAGACGAGCCCGACCACAAGAGCAGCTCCACCAGCGAGCTGCTGGACGCCGACAGGCACGCCAGGAGGAAGTCAGTACCATTCTATTTTTTATAACACAATACATTTGCTCGTAAAGTGTCTCCTATTTCACCAATTTCTGTATCATAATGTATCTCATTACGTACTTGTACGGTAATGTGATGTAAAACGCACGGCTCATCAAAATGTTCCGACTAAAACGAACGGTACCGTTTTAAATCATAGTAAGTAAAGAGTTTCTATGTTTGAAAAGTTGTACACGGAGGTACAAATGAAAGAAGTGGTCAACTGTAGTACTCTTTATTTGGGTACTGAACCGAAGACAAACTATGAACCAAGCCTCAACAGGCTTATCTAAAATCACAAAGATTTCGTTAGCGTGTTTTAAAGACGTACAACGCCATCTAGTTTTACTTTAAGGAACTACAGTTCCCTCATACAAAATTACTTATACATACCGCCCACCAAGGACGAATTTAATTTGTCCTTAACATAAGACAAAAATGAACTTAAATTTTAACAAACTGGCAACCGCCCACCGTGAAATTATACAATATTACTAAATCCTACACCTATTTTTATTATATAATCAATCGGCCAGTGGCAATACGCACAATTTGGAAATTGGCCGTTTGATCTCACAATTTTTTTTGTGCGCAGCGATACAACCCGAGTGAAATTATCTATCCCCTTATGTTTAGCAACCGCTCAGCCAAAAAGCCTTCTACATGAAACTTGTATTAGAAACCTTAACAAATGTATGATCCGGGGTGGTGATCAGAGGTTCACCAACCAGAAAATGTCCTGGTGTTAGAGCATATATACTGTATCCGATTCAGTATACAGCTGCGCCAAAGGTCTCGAGTTTAAACAAGCCTCGATTTCCACTAAAACTGTAGACAACTCCTCGTATATTAAGATTGTGTCCCCGATGATTCTTTGCGAATGACATTTTGTCGATTTGACTCACTAGCCGTTATTGAGAAATCGACGGCGATAAACTACAACTCTCATTAACCTCGTAAACGATGAGTACCGATTACAAAAATGGATCTCTGCCACTGCAAGGTGAGTTTTTATCTCTTCCAATTGAGTCTCAATGTTTACAGGTTTGTTGTAATGAACTTTGCTTTGTAAGAAGCCTGGACCGCTGAACCACGTTGTATTGCTAAGTAGCTCCTTTGGAGTTATGCCTCTGGAGGCGCTATCAGCCAGATTCAAACTGTGACCACTGTTGAATCCGTCCATTCCCGATGTGACCTTTCTATTTTCAGAATATCTGCTACTTCCACTGGCAGTCTAGAGGCTAGGACTGTTCCACACAACTCCAGCCGAGACTTGTTTAATAGGTGCTACCTTGGTCTTGGCCGTACCTAAAGAAACATGAAAGTTGCCTACTCTGTCGATTCTTCTGAAATATACCGACGCTGCATACGCTACCTTCAAGGCCTTGCAAAATCCATGTAGTTCCGGATCCATGTAGATAACGGAATCGTCACTGTTTGTGCTAAGCCATCGACATAATATATTATGTGTATTTGTGACAAAACGGATAATTCTTCCCGGTAAGTATTCCATTCATCTAATACCTTTCCTGTAACCTCGCAATCCCAATCTATACCAGATATTCACCGCTTTTGAATTATTATCTTTGCTACTATATCGCATGGCGCCGCCCACCCTGACGGGTCACATAACCGTGCAATATGAAATATTACCTTTCTTTTAGTTACAGGTCCTGGTTCCGGCGGCTGTATCACCGAGAATCGGAATTCATCGGTTCTTCGATTCCAGGTAGGTCCTAGAAGTTTTACTTCTTCGTCCGTTTTTAGATTCAATTCCTCGTGAATATCTCTCTTGCTCTCTGTTTTCTCCTTAATTGCTTGCAATAACCCAATAAAGTAATAGCAAACTATTACTCATCCATTTTTGAAGCTCAAGTCCTCCCTTTTTTAGTAAACCGTTCATTTCTTGATTTATAGTAATTCTTTCTTTCACAGAATTGTATCCGGTAAGTATTATTAACCTTTTAGATGCAGCACGGTACTTGATGCCTTCGTCGTGTGCTGTCTGTTGCAGGCTCTTCACGGCCAAGTACGGAGCTGCAGCCATCCCGAAAGTCACTCTCAGCGATCGATAGTCTTCAGCCTTTGCATCCGTATCATTCTTCCACAACATCTGATAATCCGTATCACTTTCAGCGACTTTAACCTGGCAGAACATTGTAATCGCATCAGCCGCTATGGACATAGGATGTTGTTTCCAACGCTTCAGAAGGTGTCTAAGCTCTGTTTGTAGTGTGGATCCTAACATTAATGTGTCATTTATGGAGATTCCATTTGGAAATTTACGTGATGCATCGTATACAAGCCTGACCCTTGTGGTATCTTTGTCGTTCCCGACAACCGCGTGATGAGGTAAATGGACCGCCACAGAGTCATTCCGTTTTGTTTCAGGAATCTTCTCCATGAATCTCAAGTGTAAGTATTCTTCTATTACCTTTTTAAATTTGTCCTTTAAGCGCACCTTTGTCTTAAAGCGCACTCTTAATCCGTTCAGTCTTTTTTCAGCTACCGTTCTAGAATCACCTTCAATACATCCAGGTCTCTCGGTCTTGAATGGGTGTCTGACTATGTACCTTACCTCCGAGTCTCGCTGGATTGTTTCGACATACAATTCTTCGCAACGAGTTCCTTTTCCATACAATAATTTTTTGATTGACTCTGGCTCAGCTTCAATTTCCCGAAACTTGTTTAACATCTCGTCATCTTTAACACACAGATGCATCGCCACTACCTTCGCTGATGTAGCCTGAAAATCTTCGCATGTTCCAGATAAAATCCATCCTAGAGATGTCGCTTGAGCCAAAGGATATCCTTGCGGACCTTTCCTTATTCCCTCTTGAATGACTTGGCCGTATATGTCCGCTCCTAATAAAATATCAATTTTGTTGGGTATGTGGTATTGTGGATCCGCCAGACACATATCCTGGTCTATCCAGTCTAGTTTATCTACCTTACAGTTAGGAAGCGATGTAGTGATCGTTTTCAGTACATAAGCTTGCACCTTTATAAGGACATTGCTGTCGATCCTAGACTGAATTCTTAGTTCTACCATGTACTTGGATACAGTAGTTTTATTGCCTTCCAATCCTGATATTATTCCCCTGACTGGATAGTTTTTAATTCCCAAACGTTGAACCGTCGCTTCCGAAACAAAAGAGGCCTGTGAGCCTTGATCCAATAATGCTCGTATATAATACCTTTGTCCTCTTTGTGATTCTGCACAAACGACGGCCGTTGCCAAAAGTATCTGCTTCTTTACTGATACCTGACCAAAACACGAGACCACTGGCGCAGTTGTAACCAATCCCGAGGGATCCGCTGATGTACCAGCGGATGAACCTTCTAAACCTACCCCGGGTGTTGAGGCACCAGTGTGTGCATAATATAACCTACCATCACCGAAACCGCTGGGATGGAGTACAGAATGATGCTTGCCCTTGCATACCCTACAAGTCGTTTTAGTCGGACAGAACCTAGCCGTGTGGTTGCTGCCCAAACAGTTAAAACATAATCGTTTGTTGATGACAAACTCGCGTCGCTTATCGACGTCTTCTTTTGTGAATTTTTTACATGAATAAATCTTATGGTCTTCTGTACAGAATTCACATGAGATATTTGCTACATGTAAGACCTTATGCCGTTGTGGCTTATTAAAAGTGAAAGTTGAAGGTCGGGACTTGATGTCTGGTTCGATAGATTCGAGCGCCTTAAATCTGCTCTCCAGAAAATCTCGAAATTTAGCAAATTTAGGAAACTCATTCGCGTTCCCGTCTGCTACCTTCAACTCCCACTGCTTCCGAGTTTCTACATCTAGTTTGTTTGACACAATGTATATGACTATTATGTCCCATGAATCGATATCAATTCCAACATTTTTAAGTGCGTGCAAACAATCTGAAGTAGTATCAACCAAATCTTTTAATAAAACTGAGGACTCTTTAGTGGCACCTTTCTGGTTAATCAAACGTTTTAAAATGCAATTTGCCAAATAGTTTTTATTATTATACCTGGCCTCTAATTGACTCCAGCATTCCTGATAGTTGTCTGCTGTGATAGGCAGTTGCCGTACCAGTTGTTCGGCCTCACCGGTCAGTTGCCCTTTGAGGTAGTGTAGGCGCTGCACATTGTCTAATGAAGTGTTAGAGTGGACCAGTGAAACAAACATGTCTCGAAATGTAATCCACTCTTCATACTTTCCCGAAAAGGTTGGTATAGTTATTTTTGGTAGGTTTACGGGTGTGCCTGCACTACCTTTCCCGGTGCCCTGGCCCATAGACAACGAAGTCGACCTCGGTATATACCGCAACATCTCTGATTTACAAATAACGTAAGACTCCTCAGTTTTTTCGTACATATCGGATCTGGCATACGTGCTTGTTTCAAATTCTGACCAATCATCTACGCTGTCGATTAAGTCTTGATGTGTCCTTTGAAACCTATTCCATAGCTTCTCTAACAGGTCTAATCTAGTTTGAACATAATGATCTGCGGCTAAACGATCTTTAGAAGATTTTTTGAAATTAACGAGCGCTTTTTCTATTTTATTTTGAGCATCTATTTGTAAATTTATATATTTCTGCATGATTCTAACAAGGTTCCAAACCAAATAATGCTAAATTTACTAAGTTGAAACTATCCGTGAATATTTTACAAGTGTTTGGGACAATTTGCTCTAACAAAAAATCGGGCATGGATTCCCCGTCCTAACCAATTTAGCCAAATTATTCTAAGTCCCAAATTTATATAATACTAAATACCAAATTTATAGATGTTCACTTATAGAAAATAAAGTACTCACTCACTGCCAACCCACTCACTCTCGGGTGTTTACGGGCTCTCCCCGCGCCGTTACCGTCCGGCTCCTGTTGCCGACGTCTGCGGGGCTCCCCTCCCGCGCCGCGATGCCGACGTCTGCGGTGCTCTCCTCCCGCGCTGCGATGCCGACGTCTGCGGGGCTCCTCCCCTGCGCTGCGGTGTCTGCGGGGCTCCTCCCCCGCGCTGCGGACGTCTGCGGGGCTCCTCCCCCGCGCTGCGGACGTCTGCGGGGCTCCTCCCCCGCGCTGCGGACGTCTGCGGGGCTCCTCCCCCGCGCTGCGGTGTCTGCGGGCTCCTCCCCCGCGCTGCGGACGTCTGCGGGGCTCCTCCCCCGCGCTGCGGTGTCTGCGGGCTCCTCCCCCGCGCTGCGGACGTCTGCGGGGCTCCTCCCCCGCGCTGCGGTGTCTGCGGGGCTCCTCCCTCACGCTGCGGACGTCTGCGGGGCTCCTCCCCCGCGCTGCGGTGTCGACGTCCGGTGCTGAAGTCTCCTCCTGGACTCCTAGCCGGCTCCCTGCACCGTCTGCAGAGCTCCCTCCTCCTGGACTCCTAGCTGGCTCCCTGCACCGTCTGCAGAGCTCCTTCCTCCTGGACTCCTAGCTGGCTCCCTGCGCCGTCTGCAGAGCTTCCGCCTCCTGGACTCCTGGCTGCCTGCGCCGTCCTTGCTGGCAGCCCTCCACAGATCGCTGACCTTCCCTCTTCGGCTCCGATGGTCGAAGCGTAGCCCGTAGCCGTGGACTACTGCGTCAGCTGATCCGGCTCGAAGGACCAATTTGTACACGGAGGTACAAATGAAAGAAGTGGTCAACTGTAGTACTCTTTATTTGGGTACTGAACCGAAGACAAACTATGAACCAAGCCTCAACAGGCTTATCTAAAATCACAAAGATTTCGTTAGCGTGTTTTAAAGACGTACAACGCCATCTAGTTTTACTTTAAGGAACTACAGTTCCCTCATACAAAATTACTTATACATAAGTGGTCAACATTTTAGGAATATGATTTACTTTGGGAGATGAAATATAATAAAGAAATATTTGATTAGTTAATTTAATTAATTTTGGCCATGAATTACCAAAATATGTCTGTAACAAAATACACACAAAAGAACAAACACACAGAAGAGTCAAATGTATAGCTGTCCTTTGTGTATGGCCTTTGTCGACTAAGAAAAGACATTCGGATGAGGCAGTGTGTATTCCCGTCTCATCTTAGGTTTGCAGATGACCTTGTAGTGTTTGCTGAATGGTCCATCAACTTTCGGAAGTTTCTTTAACAGTAGGCTTAAAGATGAATATGGCCAAGACCAAAGTGATGTCGAACGTTTCTGGAAACTCAAACACAATCAAGGTTGGGAATGAGAGCCTAGAAATGGTCGATAATTACGTATAGCTTAGTCATACCTTGTCTTTTGGCGTAGAACATCAAAAAAAGGAGATTTCTAGACATATACAACTTGGATGGGCGGCGTTTCGAAAACTGGCTGATATCCTTACAGCCCGACATATATCACAGTATCTGGAAACACGCCTTTTTAATCAGTGAATCCTGCCCACCATGACATATGGTCCTGAGACGTGGACGCTCACTCACGAGGCTATCTATAAGGTCAGGGTAGCACAGAGACCCATGAAAAGGTCCATGCTCAGCATCAAACTACAAGATCGAGTTCGTAACACTGAGATCCGACGAAGAACCAAAGTTCAGCACGTCGGAACAGCAGTGACAAAGTTAAAATGGAGTTGGGCAGGACACATTGTTAGGCGGTGTGACGAAAGGTGGACCTAAATTGTAACAGAATGGTGGCAGAGGCAAGGAAAACGGAGTGTTGAACGTCCACCAGCAATATGGGTCGACGGTTGTTAAATATAGCGGGTCGAACCTAGACGCGATTGGGACAGGACCGAGGCAAATGGCAAAGTAAGAGTCTAATGTCACATAAATTGCAATGCCCGGTTGGGGTACGTTGTGTTACGCTTAACTTTGTCCTAAATCTGATTCCTTGTAATTACTTTTATCTGTAACATAATGACGCAATAAATAATTGAGTATTGAGTATTGAGAGAGGCCTATACCCAGCAGTGGGATAGAGAAGCCTGTGGATGACGATGATGAGATCGCCAAAGTTTAAAAAACTAATTTTACACGATGGGAAGTCGTAATTTTTTTACTTTTTTTAAATTTGTGTGTTGTTTGTGTTGCCAGAGAGGGTGCCTACGGCAGCGGGCTGTCGGTGTCCCACGACTCGGTGTTCACCGGGGAGCGGTCCGGGGACGAGTCCAGCGACGAGCGGGGCACCCCCGCCCGGGCGCTCGGCCGCGGCGACCACCACCGGGTACGTCACTACTCCCTCTCACTCTCACTACCCTCGTCACTACATCCGAGAATCTACTAGAACTAGAATCGATCCGATTCCAAATGTGTTTGGTTATTAAAGATGTTTTTGAAGTGAAACCTCTTTAGGCGCGCCTAAACAGATTTTTCGTAGGGTGTGAATTGAATTCTAGCGTCACGCTCGGGTATGATAAGAAATCTTCGGGTAAACTCGGGACCACGGCTATTGGTCATTTAGAAATGCGTCAGCCAATGGGAAATGCTGAAAGGGCGTGGCCTCGGCATCATGCCATGGTCATCTAGAAATGCATCAGCCAATAGGAAATGCTGACGCATTTCTAGATGGCCTTGCCATGATGCCCAGGCCACGCCCTCTGGTTACACACGTGTAGTTTCCAAAGTGAGCTATCAAATTCTGAGTTATAAGTTTTCACTTCTATCGGCAGTTCCTATGACTGCCAATTTTTTTTTAATAAAGAGGACGAGACGAGCAGCAGGACATGTGCCTGGTTGTAAGCAACATGCCTGCCACATAACAGCACAGTGGCACGTAGCTATTGGAACATGAAGAGTCCAAATCATTACCTAGCACTGCACTGCGCTCGTCACCCAGATATCTAAGTTGTTGTTATATCTCTAAGCCCTGTAATTTCTCTCGAAACATTGCTTTTCAAACCGGATAGAGATTTTTTCGTTTACCGGAGTTTACAGATAATCAAGATGGTCATACAATGCTTAAAGAATATTCGATAATATATGAAGTATATCAAAATATTATCAAACATTGAAAACCCGACACACACGTTCATATCCCGAAGGATCTATCGCTCGCTCGTCTATAAAACTAAGTTTACAATCAATCCCATCCCGCTAACCTTATACACCTCACATCTCCGTAAACGAATATCTCGGCATCGGAAACTGATGCGAGGCGGGTAGTTGCTAGGTCGCCCAATCTAATAGCCGGATAGACCAGCCGCGCTTCTACCGCCTAACTAAATCGGCTATCGCTTTGCTAATGCTGTCTCTATCATTTCAAGCGAAAAGAAAAGAGAGAGAAACATCAAAGCTATGACATTTTTCGTTCGGCGGTAGACCCCCCGGTTTGGCTGGAAATGTGGGTAAAAAGACATAACGCCCTATACGTACCATATCTTATACCTTTAAACGAGCAATTCTTGTACCTATATAAATATGTATATATATATAGAATCTGAATCTCGGAAACGGCGCGAACGATTTTGATGAAATTATGTATGCAGGGGGTTTCGGGGACGATAAATCTATCTAACTAGGTTTAATTAAAAAAAAACGCATATTATGCGCGTTTTCAGACAATGAAAATCTGTCACATTAGACATTAGAATGCGAAGGTAAATTTCGCCGCGTGACGTGACAGCATAATTGGCTTAGACGGGAAGTCGGGCGTTCGTGGCGGTCACGAATTAAGAGCTGCGGGTTCGAATCCAGACGGGTTCTCTTTTTTTTCAAGTATTCTTTTTTTTTAAGAAAATCTAAGAGGATCTAAGTATTTGTAGTACTTATTTAAACCGAGCAAAGCTCGGTGACCCAGGTACTAACTTACATAATATAATAGCAGTGCTGCGTGGTTTTACCCGCCCAATTAATTGCCTTTTGTAGAAGTATTTTCTCGCGATAAAAATAAGCAACCGCAGATACTTGGTTTTCATTCCTTTTTAGGGTTCCGTAAAACGTAAAAACGGAACCCTTATAGATTCGTCATGTTTTGTAGTGGTAGGACTCTTAGCAGAGTCCGCCCGGGGAAGTACCACACCTTTGTCAATTATTCTACCGCCAAGCAGTAATGTTTGCACATTACTGTGTTCCGGTTTGAAGGGCAATGTTTCCAGAGAAATTACAGGGCTTAGAGATATCACAACTTAGATCTCTGGGTGACGAGCGCAGTGCGGTGCTAGGTAATGATTTTGGCTCTTCATGTTCCAATAGCTGCGTGTCACTGTGCTGTTATGTGGCAGGCATGTTGCTTACCATCAGGAACATGTCATGCTCGTCTCGTCACTCTTTATTAAAAAAAAAAAAAACTGTCTGTCTGTCTGTCCGTCCTTATGTCACAGCCACTTTTTGCCGTAACTATGAGAACTACACTATTGAAACTTGGTAAGTTTCAAAAAAAAGAAAAATTAGAACTGAAACTCAAAAATTTTTTTTTCATCAAACCTACACGTGTGGATGGGATGTCTATATTATATTACTTGTTGCAACGGAACCCTTCATGAGCGAGTCCAACTCGCACTTGGCCACTTTATTTTGTCGTCGTGTTGTATGTATTAACTAGCTGTACCCGCAACTTCGTCTGCGCAAAATAAATATTAAGGTAATAATCTAATAATACAATTTCATCAAAATCGGTTCTGTTGTTTAGGTGTGAAAGCGTAAGCTACATTCGTCCCCCATTTCAACTCCAATTTCATCCCCATACAGGTCGAAATTACAAAATTGCTAGAACAAACATTTATTTGTTTCGTGTCAAGTGTCTATATACAAAGTTTCATGGTTTTATCTTCAACGGTTGGGAACTTTCATATTGACATTCATCCCTCATTTCAACCCCAATTTCACCCCATACAGTTCGAAATCACAAAATTGATAAAACAAACATTTAACTGCTTCGTATCAAGTATCTAGAGACAAAATTTGATAACTTTCAAAATCACGAATTTTCATATAACCGTTCATCCCTTGTTTTACTCTCTTAGGGGTTGAATTTCGCAAAACCCCGTCTTAGTGAGCGCCTACGTGCTAAAAGGGACCTCCATACAAAATTTCAGATTCCTAGCATTTGTAGTTTCTGAGATTCCTTGATGAGTGACCTTTCGCATTTATATATATAGATTTATATTCGTCAGTAATGTAGGGTGTATCCAAAGAGTTTACATATACTTATCTTCTTCCAGACTATAATCTAACTGTGTCCCAAATTTCAACCCGATTCGTTCATACGTTACGACGTGATTGAGCAACAAACATCTAATTTAAGTCTAAATCCTGTTGATTCAATCTAAATTTGCTCAACGGGGCTTGTCCCGAAGCGACAAACGCGTAAAAAGGATATTATAGCTACGTGTGTGACGGGCTTAAGTATGTGTCCAGTTTTATCCGGACACCAGCAGGCCTACTACGAAGTCCGATAAACGATATATCGGCCGAACTTATGGACTTTTCCTACCTCGAAAGGCAATCTGTCGGTTGATAGGATCGGCCGTTTCGTTCGATTCGACCCTCATCCGACCTAAGTCTATAACTTCCGACCGAGATGTATCGATCTGACTGTTTTTCGTGGTAGGCTACAATCCGATTCAGCTGTTAGTCGAATCCGATCATTCGGAGTTTGTTTTCGTAGTAGACCTGCTGACAACGTTATCCGTAAAGGTATATTAGGTATAGATCTCCGTCGTAAACCGATGAGGCGCGGGTAACGATTGGTAAGCTCGTTAGCTGTAAGGCGATTTGCGAAGTCGTTTTGCGATGCGGTGTTATGAAACTAAGCAGTTGTGGCTTCCGTGTACGTTTTAATTTGTTTTACAACTTTAAAACAATACTTATCTGCTTGTGAGAAATATCTCTATCAAAAATCGATCTTCATGCCGATAGTAAATCAGTTATTTGTATTAGAACCGTAGACCACTGGAGCCGTAGACTGGACTGATATCGAAATCATTACTCAGGAGTTAAATTAATATTTAATTATCTTCCGACGTTTCGATCGTGTCAGTAACTTAGACCGTAATGTTTTAAAATAGTAGAAATAAATACATATTCACATTGTTGCACATTCCTGACATAATATTGAAGTAGCGATAAGATCGCCTTTTGTGCCCAGAATGTTTATGTCTTATCTTTGTTTTTTGTAATGTTTTGTGGTATAATAAAGTGTTTTTGTATTGTATTGTAGCTCTAAATTTTAAGCAAAGCTGGAAACCAGATTGCTGATATAATGCTGATATGATTTTAAATAAATATGTAAGTACTTAAGGTACACGGAAAGATGGAAACACCTAGAAAACACAGAAAAAGTATTTCGATTCATCGGTTAAAATTGCGTTGAAGTTTTTTTTTTAAATGGAACTAAGGTTCTGCTAAATCAGAATAATAAAATCTTTTGCCTTTTTATGATGTGTGCAGTTTGGTGGACAGTAGGCTACTTACAGCCTCTAGCTACAGCAGAGCTACTCGAATTACTTTGAAAGTGCCCAGTAAAGGCCGATTTACATCAGACGCGAATGCTCATTCTATACCCACTGGATCAAATTCATTTGGTGTAAACAAACGTAGAACATTCTTTCGTTGTTTTGTTTGCGTTCGCAAAGATTCTATGGAATATCTAATATGGAAAACGCTAAGAACGATCTTTCGTTTACACTAAAAGATCGAGAAAGAATGCTCTTGTTCCAGCTCTAGCTCTATGTTCGTTCAGTTTAAATCGGCCTTAATATAATAGTTGACAACAGAGATGTGAGCAAGCTATGTTGCTATAAAAACAACGAAGGCGTTAGGAAAACAAAATAAACTAATAATGATGCTCTGATACTTATCTAGTTTCTGTTATTCCGTTCCCGTAATTTTGTAATAAAATGTTCTAATTATTATAATTAGATTATAATCTAACGGTTTTCAATAGTAGTCCTGCTACGTTGTCTTTTTTTTATGAAAGGATTCTATGACTGTTGGCCTCTACTGACCACAAAACTTTGGTCTTGGTTCAAAACCTTAAGGTGCGTCCCCCAGCAAAACGAGTTTTTTGTCCAGTTATCAGAGCAATCTACTCATTAGCCAAAACAAATATCAACTGGTAAAAAATACATTAAATTTTAACAACTTCTTGGCTTAAAAATGGTAGATTTATTTTTTTGATAATGGACTTATTGTTTAAATAATCGCCTCACAACGAAACCATGAAAAAATTAAATAATTGTAGTTATCATGCATCTCCTCGGAAAACCTCCATTATTTTGATTTTTTACTTACACCAACGGATAGACAATTCCATTACGAACATTTTGGTAGAAATATTTTTTTCAAAAGACCAATATCTGATTTTATAAAGAGTGTATTCTAAAAATTGAGCGTAAAACAGCGGCAAATCCTACTGTTCTTATTCTTGCTCTTTCTTGCAGTGTGCGATAAGGTAAGAAATACTCAAGGTAGAGATGCGCCGAGTAACACTTTTGCCGAGTAACGAGTACCGAGTATTACTTGGTTCCATTTTTTTTCAACCGAGTACTCGACCGAGTAACTCGGTTCAATCAAATTCCCATTTCGCCCGAGTGAACAAGTACAAACAGGTTACTATTACTACTCATTCAATAGCATAATTTTGATTTTATTGATTGAGATTATCAAAGCTTTCCTAAATTAGTAAAAAAAACTTTTTGATTAACTGTTGGCTTAATTATATCTACCTAAATGGGATACTGCCTTTTCGCCGAAAAGTGATTGGCCGATTATCACTGGCCAACCAACGGTTCGTCTATGTTTCACTTTGACAACTAACGATTGTGTATGGCAACGTTTCATTTGGCAGAATTATTGTTAAACAGATTTTAACAATATGTTCAAGGGACTTAGGTATCATTTGTCAAATCTTTCACTACGCCAAACAACTTTTAGTCAAATAACATTTCGTCTGTGTATCAGTTCCCTTTTGTACATTTATATTATATTAGAAAATAAATTATTGACGTGATAACGTCTTATAATTCGATGAAGCCGGCTGCACGCCCACAAAACATGACGTCATGTAGCGTTACCGTCGGTCGTTACCGTCGGTCGTTACCTCGCCGCATGTTTGTTACAGTTGTATTAATTATTTCGACCAGTAGTTCAAGCGGCGATGTAGCTCAGTGGTAGAGCGTTCGCTTTGCATGTGAAATGCCCCGCGTTCAATCCCCGGCATCTAAAAGCTTTTTTGCATTGTTTTGATTGAAAATGACTAAATTTTACAGATTACTTTTTACATACAAATCTATTATAACAAATGAAATTAAAATTTTCTTTTGAAAAATGCTACCATCCCATCAGTATTTTCTTAAGACGTTGTCACGTTCTATCGTCAGTAAACCGACTTTACAGACAAACATTTTTTTTACAAATTATTTTTACATGTTATATTATAACCTCAGAAATCTCCAACATTACAAAATTACACATTTGCAAAATTTCGAAGTTCGGAATGAAGTTAAGGTGAAATAGAAAGGAATCGGTTAGGTTAGAACTGTGACCAACAAGGCACAAGCCAAGCGAGCGAAGCGAGCATTCCGCGGCAGCGGCCGGCGAAGTGCCAGAACCAAATCGCTTTTGTTTCAGTACACAGAGTTGTGCTCTGTGTGCACATGAGAAAAATAATTATGAAAAAAATATTCCAATAATACCATCAACCTGTATAATATTTGTTCCAAATGAAAATGGCATCCCTGTAAATAAATTTCGGCAAAAAGGCAGAGAACCCTACCTAAATATATTGCTTTTCTTAAACCGAGTATACTCGGCATTCAAACCGAGTACCGAGGCCGAGTACGAGTATCAAAAAACCCGCCGAGTATGCCGAGTACCGAGTATCAACCGAGTACTCGGCCCATCTCTAACTCAAGGTCATTAGCTCGGGGTACGCCCTTAATAGACCTCTACGTTATCATTATCATACTCGTATTAAGTAGTAGCTGTGTTTCGCGTAGTTCCCGTTCCCGTTATTTTTTCGCGATAAAAGTATTCTATGTGCTATTCTAGACTCTAGACTATAATTTTCTAAATTTCATCCTGATCATTTTAGTATTAAAATTAACGTGGTTGTTACACATTGATTAGGTAAACGGATAACTCACGTGTAATGAGGTCGGTCAATTCGACTCGAGTTTCGGCCGCGTCCGGCGGCCTTTTTCAAGGAGAGTGTACGCGCCCGATGGCTTCCCGTTTGGTAGTGAAAAAGGCCGTTCAAATTCCACAGATGTTTTAACACAAGTGCAACATCACCATGACTGTCTGTTACAAATGGCAATCTCTCAAAACACTACTTAGTAGAAAGCCGCTCTAAACTATGTCTTCTCATCTTTATTGTGTAAACTCTTGCGCAATTCGTGACATCTCCAATGATATGCTTTATTTGGGAGAGATTTGTGGGCTTAAAGAGAAACGAGCCGACGCGACGGTCTGTATGTGTACGCCCTATAAAAGGAAAGGATGATGTTTAAAAAGATTAAATTTCTCCGACTAAAAGTTTTCTTCGTGATATTTTCTTTTTCCGTTACGGTATCGTAGTAACATTATAAAGTCAAAGTCAACACACAAAGTATGTCAAAGTTTGGATGTACCTATACCTATGTATGTATGTTGCTTAACATAAGTAGCCCACTACTAAATGTTCCCACTGCTGCGAATCGGGGCCAACCGCGTTCTCCCGACTAGACCAGCAATAACATACCTAACTAACATTCAAACATTGACATTTATATTACCTATTTAATAGGATTTTTTGAGGATACTAATAGTAGACGCGGATGCGGTGGTCAAATAGAGCACCACACACATCACTGACCCCTGCCTATTAGAAAGAGTAGCTCTTAAAGGAGAGAGTTAAGACCATAATACCCTCTTTAGTTATACTCATTAATGAAATGATTTGTATACTCCACAAAGGAAGCTCTGTAGACTGGCTTGAGTCAGCACTGACTCACCAAGGATACGGCGTTACAGACATAAAACATCACGTTTCCATAACTCTAATTGAATAGTCTATTTCTGGATGAAATTGCAGATACGCCTGTCTGGCGCTCGGATGAAGTGGAAATTGAGATTTGAATATTGCATGCTTGTGATAGATCTATTATAAGTTGGGATTTTGTCGTATTTTTATTTTACTACTAGCTTATTTCATCCGATCCCGTTATTTTCAAGGGCTAAAAAGTAGCCTATGCCACTCCTAAAACCTCCAAGAGTATGTGGACAAAGTTGCGTGATGATCGGTTTAGCAGTTTTCGCGTGAAAGCTGAACTAACAAACTTACTTAAATATTAGTAGGATAGTAGGATTACAAACACAAATATATGTACACTCTCAAGACCACAACGTTCGTAGAAACATACTAACGTATTCTTTCTATAAGAAAGCCTGCAGAAAATACCAAATATTAATACCTAACTCCTGACCCTGGAAAAAAGGTCGTCAATACATTATTTATGATTTTTTTTTTTTATATGTAACGAACAAAATCGGAGACCGTTTTTTAAATAATTTCCTACTGATATTTTAAATGTTGCTATAATTTTAATGTTTTGCATGTTTGTTTGCTCAATAAAGTCGTAAGTACTGAAGTTATCAGTCTGAAATTTCAAACTCGGGTAGATTACTCTGAAATAGCGTAACGCAGCCTACTACTACAGCAAAAAATACAGATATCTTTAGGAAATACCCCTTTTTCTAAATTGCAGCTATTGGAACATGAAGAGTCCAAATCATTACCTAGCACTGCACTGCGCTCGTCACCCAGATATCTAAGTTGTTATATCTCTAAGCCTTGTAATTTCTCTGGAAACATTGCCCTTCAAACCGGAACACAGTAATGTTTGCACATTACTGCTTGGTGGTAGAATAACTGCCAAAGGTGTGGTCCTTCCCCAGGCGGACTCTGCCAAGAGTCCTACCACTACAGATTCACACTTGATCATAGAGCAATTTTAAAAAAGTAAATACAGGTTAAAAATCACAAAAAATCTACTTCTACAATAAACCTCAAAATACAATGTTTCAACTATTATTCGTTACGTTGTAATAAAATTTGCTATTTTACGTTATTTTATTTTGTTTTTTATAAATAACAATGAACAAATCAAAGCTTAAATAAACTATTATTTGCCTAAATGGATAAGTCGTATAGATAAAATATTTGAAATCTTAATCTACTTACTCATTAAGTAGTTCAATTTTAATGCGAATTTTATCCTTCACAATTCTAGATTTGAATAAATGAATTCAGAATGCATTCATTCGATCTACATAATCGATGCAATCTTATTCGATTTGTGTCGACCGTGCATGTTATTCGATCAAGGATGCATGGCCATTGCCGAGTGTAATTGTGTTCATCCGCATATTCATGTTTGTAATTCAATAAGCTAAAATGAACTTATAAGCAAAAGCAGCCTACTTTAGTTCACGCTGTTGGGACTCTATGAAGAGCCTTTTTTTTAACTTTTCCATCTCGCCTCATGTAAAGCGACGATGCGGTCTACGATGGAGCGTGTTTACTTAGAAGAAATCGATTCACTCTCGATTTGAAGACACCAAGATTATAACCATCAGGAAAAACCCACACAGACAACTCATTGCAAAGCCTAGACGTTCTTTCTTTTAGCGAACCCTCAACAACACAAGCTCAAAGCATACGTGGTCGTTTTCACAAAAATGTAAATTCCTTTTCTCTTTTTGATAATTCCGTAGCATTCCAACAAATGTGTCTGGATTAGCCAAAGACTCACATATACTACGTATAGAGTTAGAACGAACGCTTTACACCGAAAGCACATGTCTGATCGCTCTTGTCTTGTGGATGTGTCATACTTTTGTCGCGGCACATCACTATCGCCACAGTTAACATACACCTCATCTGCTTACGATTGATACAAAGGAACAGTGCGGAGCACCTGATCTATTTACTTATTATTTATCTAAGGGATTAGCATATATATAGACTGTTTATCACGGGATTATAAGGGAAACGAAAACTGCGTGCGTAAAACCGTAGTTTCAAATATCGGTAATTACACAAATATTTCGAAATTCAATTGCTCACAGTTCAGCGGAATCGCTACAAACCCGTGAACAACAAGTGAATGCGTGCGGTATTCATTACAGAACATTCTTATATTACCGCTTCGGTTGCCGTCTCGCTTGCCGCGCGAAATTCGATCGTCTTGTAGGATGCCGGCAACGCGGGTTTTAAACGAAAAACAATGTTTTCTAGATGTTGGAATTCTTAAAGACACATACAAACTTCAGCATTACGATGGTAGTTTAAAGTAAAAATTATGGAAGTAAGGGATACTTCCTTCGTCACAAACGCTAGAGTAATAGCATAAGTAGCCCCCTAAATATTGCCCCTGCTGGGACTCGGGGTATTCTCTCAGAAGGAGAGAGCCCGGGCCATTATCCACCAATCTGTCTCAGTGCGGGTTGGTGGATGACCTCGAAAGATTGTAGGTGCATGTCGCGATGTTTACCTGCACCGTTTCTAAGTTAGCGGCATTACGCACATGACATCGAAAAGACAGTGGCGCGCTTGGGATTTGAACCCGGGGCACAGAATAAATATTAGTACAGAAGCCACACTTACCAAAAACAATTATATAAATAAAGTGGCCAAGTGCGAGTTGGACTGGGACATGGGTGCATGAAGGGTTCCGTTGCAGCAAGTAACATAATATACATAGTACACATAGTTCTTGTAGTTCGTTGTAACTTTGATCGAAGTTTCAATAATAGTGTATTTAAGACGTACTAAAAAAAAACTACTCATCAGATCGAGTTCAAACTAATTTTCGTTGGTAGTTTACATGTAATGTTTACATGTACATCATATATTTTTTTTAGATTTTTCATTCTCTTACTTTAGAAGTTAGAGGGGGGGACACACACATTTTACCACTTTGGAAGTGTCTCTCGCGCAAATTATTCAGTGTAGACGAAAATGATTTTAGAAACCTCAACATCATTTAAGAAGACCTATCGATAGACACCCCACACGTGTAGGTTTGATAAAAAAAAATTTTTTGAGTTTCAGTTCTCAGTATGGGGGGCAACCCTAGTTTTTCTTTTTTTAAATTTTTTCTGTTGAAATTTTAATGCGGTTCACATCAATAATAGCGGAATACATACGGAATACAGCGGAATACATCTACTGACCAAGTTTCAACAGTATAGTTCTTATAGTTTCGGCAAAAAGTGGCTGTGACATACGGACGGACAGACAGACAGACAGACAGACAGACATGACGAATCTATAAGGGTTCCGTTTTTACGTTTTACGGAACCCTAATAAATAGCGACTCTTGCAGGGACACAACAAAGTTCAATTCAGCTCGCAATACCTGTCGCGATTTTCAAATAAACATTTGCGCTCTTTCTAACGCGTAACTCTGTCCCTGTCTAGCGCGGAGGGTTTACGACATATCTAATAACAATATGCGCGGGAAACGTTTTGCGCTAGCGCTCAGCCGTGCGTCCGACAACCGACTGTCACTTGTTTCCTGGAAGGAACGGTCTAGCGGTAGGCTAAAACCGCGCGAACTTGAGCGAGTGAGGGTGCACTGCCCGGGGTCTCCGGATCGGCAGTCGTCGTTCTTCCGATTAGACCGTCGGCGTCGTCTGGAACTTAGAAATGTACGAGTAGCTTTAAGCTATCACGATTTTTCACTGCATTAGTATTATTAAGTATGAGATAACTTACACTGGTTATCTGATGGAGTAAGGAGCAGGTCCCTGATAATTTAATGTACCTAATATTATGCACTACATTGATATAAACCAAAAGATGTGTCCTGAACACCTTGAAATTGGTAATTAACTGCGTCTCTGTGTGTATCGTAGGTGGTGTATAAACAACCAATCTACTTGACCCCTAGAATCGCTAGCGGCGAGATTTGCTGTGTCTGTGTTTTCTACTTATTTTGGTTGTTGAGAACGAATAGTGATAGTTAAAAACGTCCGGCGTCCACCGCTTCTTGCAACCGACTAGAACGGAAAGAGTGAGCTCACTCTTTCCATCTATGACATGATTCCATGATGCTCTAAATTCATTTATCACCGATAAACTGACGAACATAAAATCGTAGAAATCCCTGCTCAACTCGATTAATAATTACAACCAATTTAATACTCAGTTATAATGTAGAACTGTATTTTAATTATTAGTGTTTTTTAATCTGTTCAGTAGTTTTTAGATTTTATTAATTACAAAAAAAAAATCTCTCATACAAAATAAATATACATACATAATGTAAGTACTAAAATATTTAATTTATCATTGGTAATTTCTATAAACTAAAATGCCTACTATGTCTTGCTATATTTATTGTCGAATTAAAAAAAAACCATGCCATGGCATTTACAGAGATATGAATTACTTCTATAGTGTTGTGATTCTAGTAACAGTATTCGAATAAAAACTCATGTTATTTAGTCATTATTTTCTCGAAACTATTTTTCAAAATTTGGTCGTAACTTTGTGAAAGCTGCACTCAATCTAAAATTATTAGCCTCTCATGAATAAATCAGTTGATGTTATCGTCTCAAAGGGCAAGAAATGTAATTAATTCACGAAGAATTATTCATTTTTATAGTTTCTCATTTTCATTCTATCGCAATTTAACTTTACATAGAGCAACAAAGTTAAATAACTCAAGTTGAACGTAGGATGACTAACCAAAAGAGTGCTCTGTAAATAACTTAATATAAACGTATGCATATGTAACCGGCTATATCACGAAAGCTCGGCAAAAGTGCACGTTCGGAGCCAACCAGTATGAAATGATTGCGTCACTATCTTGCCCAGACTGGTCCATCCTTAGTGCGAACCGTTTCGCGACCGCGTACGCCAGTGCGGATCACTCATTTTACTTATTTCATTTTTTATTTTCCGATGATTCATCCCAGTTCGTGGCAACACTAGTCGCGCGCGTGTATAACTTCATGGTGCATAATTAAAAAAAGAAATGACAGTGATGTGATGTAGTTGTTCTTTGTGGCCAGTGTCAAGTTTTGGCGCGAAAGTTTTGAGTGTTTTTTTTTAATTTCAAGGTTGGATTGGAATGTTTTCGATAAGTTGGATGTTGGTGTTATGTTGGCACTTCTTCAAATAAGGCAATAAGGCTGTAGGTTTGGGTCTGACTCATCTGATCAATAACTGGTTGTATGTTTGACATTGGCTTGTCTGGTTCAGATCGGTAACATAGTTTTGAATTTAAACGTCGCGTTTTAAAACATGTCTGTATTATATTAACAATTTAAAACATTAAATATTTAGTGTTGTGTGAGGAATGTCCAACACTTATTAATAATATAATACAAATGTTTTATAATGATTTTACAATGTGTAAATATTGTAAAACTGAAAAAAGAAACTTAAGAAAGAAAATAAACACCTGAATATATTTTTTATTAATACGTATTCATTGATACCTATTTCTTCTGCACATCATAAAAATAATAATTATAATTATTAAAAATGTTAAAATTATTAAAATAAAACACAATTTACAAGACTATAATACAACATTTAGAATCCGATATCTGATGTAAATACATTTTATCAACGTTAACCTAATATCGAAGATGGAACTGGCGATCAAGTGCAAACCCTTAAAGTTGCCCATAAAGTTTGTTGCTAATGTTTTATACCACGTAATGGTTAATATCATTTTTAAAGATACTTCTTTGTCCGGTCAGATGGACGTGAAAACTTACATTACTTATTACTGTAATGAAAACACATACAGGTTTACTCTGTTTAATTAAGTCGGTAAATACGTGTTATATTTAATTTACATCAAGTCAATTGAGATTACGACTCGAAATATAACATTCTAACTAATCCGCCAGCTAGATTATGGAAAAATAAATAGGACACGTAATTATTGTTTAACAAATTATTAAAATTAATTAAAGGCGACATGAAACTTTCGGAGTGTGGGTTGTGACGTCACTTCATCGTCAATATCGTACCATACTAATTTTTTTGATAATCTTACTGACGGACTAATTATAGTTCTTTTTTAGTCTTCTCTCCTATTATCTTCACCAAAATGTATCGTTTTACGTCTTATGGTAGAATTCTTTGTTTTCATAACTACTATTATAACTGTATCTTTAGTGCTGTAGGCGTTACGTGGGCAGATCAGTCTTGCCTTAATACCACAGACTCGTTTTACATATTTTACAACGAAATTAAAACCAATGTTAATTTGACATTTGAAGGAAACCAGCAGATGTTAAATAGCATTTGAATAATCCAAATTTAATTTATAGTCACCTGAATAGCATCAGAGGAATGTATTATAATTGTCAAAGGTTTTCCTGTATGTTGTTTTGCTATTTGTAAAGTTGATTATGTTGCTTATAGTTATAATGATTCAGTGCAATAATTTCCTGTTGCATCAAGTTAATTTGTATGGTAATTTTCTAATTCATTATAATCCTCGGCCTTGTTTTAACCCCTATCGGGTATCTATAGGTCTCTATATAGTGACTAGACAAGTAGGACAATGCCTAAATTTGAACATGAAGAGTCTGAATCACTACCTAGCACTGCACTGCGCTCGTCACCCATATATGTAAGATGATCCTTGTAATTTCTCTGGAAACATTGCCATTCAAACCGGAACCCAATGACGTTTGCACATTACTGATTGGCGTCGGAATAACTGGGAAAGGCATGGTACTTCTCCAGGAGTACTCTGCAACGAATCCTACCACTACTTCTCTATCTCTTACCATTTTGAAGATATACTTCTTTCTAAAATTACTATTACAGTTAATTCTTAACGATGCGAGCACTCACCGACAATCAAAACAAGACATCATGAAAATGGCTGATATCTTTTGTCTGTAGGTATGTAATGTATTTTTTTTCTAAATCACCTCCATCTAGGCCCTTGTCCTGTAATGGAACAATCTAGGCTAGTAATAAATATAATATACTTAATAATAAATATATCTCTATCATGCAAATACGTCATAAATTGTTAAATAGTAAACCACAATTTACCTTTTATTCAATCAACCCAAATATACCTAAAAATAAAACATTTCCATCATTTAGGTACCTAATTATAATGTTAAAACTATCAGTAACGTAATTTAAAAAATTACACTATTAAAAAAGCATCAAAGTTACAACGAAATAAGAACTTTTAGATTATGTTACTTGGTGCTACGTGCTACGGAACCCTTCATGGGCGAGTCCGACTCGCTCTTGGCCAGTTATTTAAAAGAGACCTGTAGCCGTTCGCCTCAATTGGCATTTACTGTCTAGGCAAGGTAAACTTAGCGTAATCAATACTTAAAAAAAAAAAAATTGGCATTCATAGGAACTGCCGATAGAAGTGAAAACTTTAAATTTGAAAGCTCACTTTGGAAACTACGCGGGTAGAACCGGAGGACGTGGCCATGTCCATGGCCATCTAGAAATGCGTCAGCATTTCAGACATGGCAGTCCCGAGGTTACCCGAAGATTTCTTTTATTCCCGAGCGTGATGCTTGAGGTCAATTTACACCACCCACGAAATATCAGTCTGTGGTGCGTCAAGAGAAGTTTTCACTTAAGAAATAGATTTTCTAGTGTGTGTACATAATATAATATACAAAAAATAAGCACACACTCACTCTAATTGATAATAGGTTTGTGCTTGACCGCCATGTCTCCTGATGTTAAGCGATGGTGCTGTCCATGGTAGAGCGCGGTAATATAGAAGAAGTGAAACCTTGGTTTATTGTAACAAACTAATCTTAATATATATAAAACTCCTGTCACGATGTTTTCCGCGATGGATAAACTACTTAACCGATTTTAAATTAAATTTGCATACCGTGAGCAGTCTTGTCCAACTTGAGAGATAGGATAGGTTTTATTTCGTTTAATAGTCTTTAAATGACAAAATCCGAGCGCAGCCGGAATGGGCCGCTAGTTAATTATAAATATTTGACGTGTAAATTTAAGGCGCTGAATAGAGCCAAATGGCAGTTTTTAAACACATTTTTAGCAAAATGTATAGGGTTTGAGATGTTGAATAAAATATATGTTATTCTTGAACATATTTATAAGGGAACCATTGCTTTCAAAACACGATTTGGAAAAGATATCTTGACAAGAAAAAATCGTAAACTAACCTCTAAAATGAGTTTTAAACGTAAATATCTGTGTTATTAATGAACATACATTATTCAAATTTTAAAGATTAACGTATTATTTCTTAATAAAGGGCAAGGATGTTTTATATTTTAGATTAAGTTGTTTAATTCGCATTAATTAATTGTTTTTTAATACGCTAACTCGACCGAACCGGCCTGAGTCTTGCTTCTCGCTCACTACTATGAAGTCCGGCAGAAAGCGCTGATGCGCCGTGCAGGAAGGACGCTACGTCGCGTCGCTTCGCTGCGCGGCACTCGCTATTCAAAAAAATAAAAATTCTCACAAATGGAATGCAGAAACGTCAAGAGAGGTCATATGATTTGAAAATTTGACGCGTTGGTTATTAGTAGGTTTAGCTCGATGGTTTAGCATGACCGTGGTGGACGTTTATGACCCTGTGTCCAAATCTTTGAACCGTGATTTTCTATTTGCATATTTTTTTTCATATTGTTGTTGTATGTTTTCTCTGTAGTTTTCAAGCTTTTATTTTTTAGTTTCACCTGCCCTGAGGCACAGATGAGAATATAGTTATTATGAAACCCATGAATATCCGTGATGTAACCCGAAGCTTATCATGAAATCTTGCAAATTAAATCTACTTCCCGATTTACAGATTGCGTGAAAATTTGCATAATACTTGTGTAAATTGCAAGACAATAAATAAATTGCAATATGATAATTATGATGCTGATCTGATGATGGAGCTGGAAGGTTGCCATGCCATAACATTGATGTTTAATTCAGATCAATCAATTGTTTTTAAAAAGCTAACTCGACTGAACGGCCCTTCTACCAGCTAATTAAATCGGCAAAAAAATAAAAATGATAAATTCTCACAAACGAAATGCGGAAACGTCAAGAGAGGTCATATGATTTGAAAATTTGACACGTTGGATATTAGTCGGGTTAGCTCGATGGTTTAGCATGACCGTGGTACGCGTTCATGACCCTGTGTTCAAATCTCAGAACCGTGAACTTCTTTTTGCATGTTTTTTTTCATATTGAGCCGGAAGGTGGTCATAGAAACTCGGTAATTAAACGACATAGCACAACCGAGCTTGGACTCGTTTTCTTTGTCTTAACGAGTACTTTGGTGCTAGATTATTACCAGGGTCTGATGATGGAGCCGGAAGGGGGTCATAGGAACTCAACAATTAAATGACATAACTCCATCGAGTTTGGGCTCATTTCATTTGTCTTAATGAGTACTTTGGTGCTAAATGGTAACAAGGGTCTGATGAAGGTGCTGGAAGATGGTTAAGGGTTGCCAGTAATTAAACGAGTACATTGGTGTTAAAGTCCAAGTCGCTGTTAAAGTCTACGTTATGGCTCATCTATTCGGGAGAACGGTGACTGCCGATTCGGAGCCCCACGCGCACCACTCGATGTTAGCATGTAATGCCGCTAACTTAAAAACGATGAAGGAAAACATTGTGAGGAAACCGAAATGTACCTAGTAAGTACATGTAGGTACCTAGTGTTTTCACCTCATGTGACATTTACCAACCCACACTTGGCCAGCGTGGTGGATTATAACCTAGTCCCAGCCTAGATCTCTCCTTGCGAATGAATGCCTCGAGTCCCAGCAATGAGAACATAATATAGTGGGTTGTTTACGCAGATTGTAACCGGTTCTGATGATTAAGCTGGAAGATGGCCCTACGTAGTTTAATTTCACAAGATACGTTATTTCTTTAATACTACATTTTTAGATTTGGCGATGAATTGAAAATAAATCGCTGCTTTGAGACTAAAAAGCCACAACTCAAAATTCAGTTATTTTACTTTTCTACTTCTGACGATTTTCTATCATTCTCTATGTATTTTAATGGGATATTACTTTATTATTTCTACGTTGTGTTAAAATTAATAATCATAAGAATAAAATTAATATAAATATGTGGAAGTAGGGTTCCTATAAAATAGACCTGATTTTTTGCCGTTTTCATAGATATTGGTACGGAATCCTTCATTCGTTCATTCGACTTGCACTTGGCTTATTTTAAACACATTTGACATTATCTAATGTTTTATGTAAAAATGCCGTATTAGTCTCTTACCCCTCGAAAGCCCATTAACTACATTAACTACTAAGCTTCGTCGAATCGACGATGCGAATGTGAAAAAAATGATGTAATTTTTAAGTGCGCTGTTGCACCCATTGCTGCTTCTGATTATATGGATTAGTGGCACCATTTCCTTTTTTTTATAAATTAAAATTTACCAATCCACATACTCCGGGGTCCGTAGCTTTCATAATTTCAAATCTAATTTAATTTTACATATTTCTTGTATAATCTGAAGAGAAAAATATGGGGGGAGCTGGGAACATTTTGAACCTAATACTAGTGCTCGTCTGTTGTGCCGATCACTATTGGTTGGGATTCCGCAAGTAATCGGCTCGACATCGATTTTTTGTCTTATTACCATTTGCCTAAGCCGCCTCCTCCCGGCCCAGAGCCTCCACTACGGCTGCATTTCTGTCCCTGATGGCCATCTGTAGGTTGAACTCTCGGATGGTCTTCGGTGATGCAGCCAACGCTCGCCGCACGAACCGACCAATGGTGTCATCGGTGTCGTTAGCGTAGTACGTGAAGGTCCCCGTGTGCCGTGAGATTGCAACAACCGCATAGGGCAGGCTCTCGTGCAGCTTCATGTTTGCCTTGGTTTTTATTGCGATTACCGACTCATATGTCAGTCCCTGAGCTTCATGAATGGTAAGGATACGTGACTCTGTGCCTGACCCATAACCCTGGTTTGTCAGGGCCTCCTTCTCCTCTTGAGTGTGAACTAAAAAGAGGGTGTTTGGTAGGGTGTTGGGTATTTGCGCTCCCTTGTACCTTTTCTGTTCTAGGGACTTTATACGGGGTGCTGAGGAGTACATACCTGAGTATATTTCCCTCAACGCATATGCTACATCCATCGGATTGCGATGTGTGCAACTCCTGGCTGATTTTTGTTACCAGGTTCGGGCGGTGATACCTCATTTCGAAGAGATTTTCCCTGGCGGAGTTAAGACCAATCAAAGTTATATATTATTTTGGATTTTTGTACGGGCTTAGTGACATCGTGTTTTTTTAGCGGCTAAAGATTTATTATCGCTTTTTCGAAATATTACTTAACTTCTAGGGTAATTGTGCTATCAGATTTGCTGTAAGCTGTAAGTCATATCGAAGCTGAGTTATGGCTTTACAAAGTTTTTTTTTTGGTATTTTTGTATGGATTAGTGGCGTCATTTCCTTTAGCAGCCAAAGATCTGCTGTCACTTTTTGAAAGGGTATTTGTGTAATCAGACACACACGAAAAAGACATGTAAAAAAACACGATGTCACTAAGCCCGTACAAAAATCCAAAAAATAAATAACTTTGATTGGTCATAACTCCGCTCCGATATTACTTGGAGCAAATATTCATTGATACAAGAAAGTGATAACAGATTTTTGGTCGCTAAAAAATACGACGCCACTAGTCCATACAAAAGTACCCAAACGCCTTTGTTGTTGTCCAATTTCACTGATTATATTTTAATTTGAAAAAAAAATATGAAAGGGCATTGTTCAAAATAGGCTATCCGTGGCCAAAATGTTCTTGATAATTAGATTTTGTAAAAAAAAATATGTATAACCGCTTGATACACCGGTGTGTAATATGGTACCCAAAACTTGGTTGATGACGAAAATATACAAACTTAACTCTGCGGTCGGGTTTTTGGCGGGAAAAAAAAAATTTTCGTGTTTTTATTTGGGAAGGTATACCGATAAATTTGTGTTTAATGGCGTCTACTTGAACTGGTCTTTATTTTGATATAATCCACATTAAAATTAGAGTTCATTTACATAGAAAAATCGTAAAATTAAAAAAATACAAAAATTAAATTTTTTGGCGGGAAAATGGTCCCAAAGTATTGGAAAAAATTTAAAAAATATATTTGTGCTATCGAATGCAGTTTTTTTTGGTTTTTCGAGTTTGTTATTTCGTATACAACACATTTAAGCCATAAAACCACTGTCTCCTTTATAAATTATTAATGTAATAGCTGATCGACTACTTGAGAAATCGCAAAAAAAAATCTCAAGTGTCAAAAATGATAGTTTACATTTTAAGTACATAATTATAAACAAACGATACCGCTAGAAGCGTCTTGAAACGCTCTTGAGAATGAATGGGCTCAAACGGATACAAGTACGGCGGCACTTCATATGCCGAAGCACAAACACCGCACTTATGTAACCTGACACCCATTTTCCCGCCAAAATTGTAAACGCGAAGAGCAGGCGGTGTAGCAAGCGGGTATAATTAGGGCATTATTTTAGTACCCAGATAAATAAACTAAAAGTTCATTATACTAGTACATTATGATATAAGTGCGCTAAGTTGATAATTACAGCCGAAGCAATGTTGCTACATATAATTAGCAGAGGCTGTAATTATCAAAGCGCACGTATGTCATACGACGTTTTAAAACATATTTGCGAGGAAATTAATCAAAATTCAGATGACATTTTCAAATAAAAAAATTGGGAGTCATAGGAACTGCCGATAGAAGGGAAAACTTATTACTCGGAATTTGATCCATCATGGCATGGCCATCTAGAAATGCGTCAGCATTTCCCGTTGGCTCACGCATTTCTAGATGGCTATGCCATGATATTCAGGCTACGCCCTTTCGGCATTTCCCATTGGCTGACGTATTTCACAGATTAACAATGCACGCGCATCAGCGCTTTTTTTTAAAGCAAGGGCACAAATCCAGCCAGTATGACATTACGACATTAGTAATAAAGTAAATGAATGTTTTTGTGTTATTAAGTTTTGGTCAAAATTAATTAAATTAACAAATTAAATAACTTTCACTGTATTTTATCTTTCATAGTTAATTTTATTCATAAAATGTTTACAACTTTTCTGACATAAAAACTCTTTACTAAGATTTAGTAGTGGTAGGACTCTTAGCAGAGTCCGCCTGGGGAAGTACCACACCTTTGCCAAATATTCTACCGCCAAGCAGTAATGTGCAAACTTTACTGTGTTCCGGTTTGAAGGGCAATGATTCCAGAGAAGGGAGATTAAAAAGTAGGTACCGTTCGTTTTAGACGGAGCATTTTGAAACCGTGCGTTTTACGTTACATTACCGCACAAGTACGTAATAAGCCACATTACGATACAGAAATTTATATTATATATTATAATATTAATACACTATTATTAAAACTTCGATCAAAGTTACAACGAACTACAAAAACTATGTATACTATGTCTATTATATTACTTGCTGCAACGGAACCCTTCATGGGCGAGTCCAACTTGCACTTGGCCACTTTATTTGTGTAATGGTTTTTCATCGCACCCGCTTTCACTTCACAACGCCACGAAAAACAAAATCATCTACTTGGGCAGTAAAGTTGTCCCACTGCCGGCGAGAAAACGAGTAACTATCACTATTTTCTCGCTCAAGAAACGTACAATAGATATTATACATTCCGTGTACCTAAATAAAAGAGATGCATATATTCAGATACAGACAGTAGTTGATCGCTGACTGTTCATACTCCCGGTGAGTACTCGCTTCACTAGTTTGTCGCTGAGCGACAAGAGCTATGAAAGATAATACTCGCTCAGCAATACTCGCTAAGCGATTAGAACAATCCAAGAGAGCAACCAGCGGTTCATTTCTCTACAGTGCGGATCTGAAAGTACAGGTTTTTTTACGCCGCGAGCGAGTGATGCGAGTATTTATTTTAAACATAATAGAATAGCATCGATTTTATCCAGACGGTCACTATCGATCTTTAGATCGATATTAAAAAAATTACAAAATGTTGTAGTTTTGTTTAAAAGTAACCACGTCAACGTTCGCATTACGAGTAAATAGTCTTTTTGCTACTACCAAAAGATAATATTCTGATATCAAGTGCTAGAAGCCATCATGTTTAATTTATGGTATCAGTGACAGTCAACGTCCACGTTTAGCCCCATGTCCCTTATAAATGAACAATGTCCTTTCTCAGTAAAGTGACTTTTAGATGACATTTGGTTACATTGTATGCAATCATTTCATCTATGATTTGTTATGATGGTGTCATATTTAACTATTATCTGTAAACCGACTTAACCGATTCGTTGCGGAAAACACGGCATCCGTGTCATTCAAGTTTTTATTTTAAGGCGTATGACACGGGAAGCGTGTCATTTTTTATAACCATCGTAACTCGCACAAAATCAACTTTAAAATGTTGCTAAACAGTGTATTTATTATTTTTTAAGTAGATTATGGTTGTAGCCTTCGTTTCTGGATATTGATTAATTTGGATAGTTTCAAGGATTAGCTATCTTTTTCAACTGCATTAATATTTATATAAACGATTATGCAAAATTGACATTATGGCACTATATATTATGCTACATTCATAATGACAAAGTAAATTACAGAAAAAAATTATGCGTTTTCAAGCAAAGTTAATATTAAAATAAAAAATATTAACTTAGGCATTTGTGACTCATATCCAGTTTGTGTTATTTTTTGTACTTGTTGAAACTGTTTTTTGTCGTGTTTCGTTTTGCTGACCGGTATATGATACGAACTTCTCTTTTTTTCTGCGATATAGTGAGCTGCAGCTTTATTCTCTCAATCTCAAGAATTATCTGTTTATTTCTGAGTGGTTGTTTCATTTTTGTATTTTTTTTATTTTATTGCATAGGTACTCAACACTAGTAAGTATAGGTGAAATTTATATTTTCAAATCATATGTCCGCTATGTCTCATATAATATGGCGCCACTAGTCCATATAAAAACCCAAAAAAAAAACTTTATCCATTTGACATTTTAAAACCAACTTTTTGCATGATATAAATTCCAAAACTTTTTCCATTGCAATTTATAAATGTTTCATTTTATAAACGTTGGTTTAAAAAAAAAACCGCATGGTTTAAATAAAAAAAAAATCTTTTGAATTTAAAATATTTTTGTAAAATTTTGTTTGTGGACCTTTCGTTACAAAGCAGCGAAATGGGGTTGTTTCAAAAACTTGTTTTTCGTGTTGTAATGAGCAATAGTTGTGGATTATTTACTTGCGAGCTCGTCTATTGATGATGATGATGATAACTATTATGTTTGTATTAATACACGTATTTAATATAATTGACGACGTGCATAGCGCATGAAAACACTAGTTCTCGTCCGATCACCGAAGTTAAGCAACACCAGGCGTGGTCAGTACTTGGATGGGTGACCGCCTGGGAACACCACGTAATGTTGGCTTTTTGCTGTAGCTACTTTAATGCAATTAATGTTTATGTCGAATGAATCTATTTGACTTCAAATAGATGAGTGAGTAGCGCTTACAATAATTAAATGAACTTTTTTTCGCTTTCGAGTGCCTATTTGTGATTTTAAAGTTGGTTTAATTTTCTGTATAAAAAGAGTTTATTGTAATTGTAGACCGTACATTATTATTTATAAGCTTTACTAATAGAATTTCGATAATGTTCTTCACAATCTGCAAAAGTGCAAAAAGATATCGAAGGAAACAAAAAGTTATGTTAAATTAATTACAAAATATTTTAAAAGCGCCATCTATGAGCTTGGAGCGGTAACTTTTTGTTTCCACGTTTTGTTCAATACTAATAATGTCGCCGGCTGGACGCGGTTTAGTTTGGTGGCGCTGTCTTATCGAAGTAGTAAATAGGCGTGGCTTAATTTCGAATTCGTGAATTTCAGTTAGCTGTTGTCAGGACCTTAACATGTCTGAACTTAAAGTTGACTTGTAAAACTCGAATTTACAATAATAGAACTGGCTATAAATAATTTGAGATAAAATCCTTAGTTTACATTAGTATTTATTGTAGGTATATTGTATGTATTTATTGTACATACATTACATACTTAGTTTACTTTTTTTTTTTTTCTTTGCTTCGTAGTAATGCATAATCAGCTCCATAGTCCATTAGTGTTTCTACTGCTGGGAAGTACTCACTTGTCGTTTACGGTTCTACTCTAAGCCTTCTCGTTATGAAATCGTCAAGGCCATAATCCACCACGCTGGCCCAGAGTTGACGGAAGACGCATGATCTCGAAACGTTCTTGGAACATGTCGGTTTCTTCACGATGTTTTCCTTCACTGTTAGAAACTGTGGTAATATAATGACAAAACTGGATATCTATTCTTGTAAAAATATTCAGAAGATGCATGCGGGATTATAACCTACGACCTCAGGGCATAGAGATAAAACATCTCTGGGTGACGAACGCAGTATAGTGCTCGGTAATGATTCGCACGCTTCTTGTTCTAATAGCGTGACACTGACCTGTTATGGGCAGGCGTGTTGCTTATCATCAGGCATATATGTTCTGCTCGTCTCGTCACTTTATACTATAAAAAAACGATTTAGCCGCTACGCCACCACGGCTTAGTTTCTTTTTGTTGCATTAAGGCAATAAAACTTTTCTTGTCATACAACTATAAATCTTCTAAATCAAGCGCGTCTTGATTGCTTACAGAATACGCAAAAAATGTAATATATCCGGCAATTTGTTATTTTTTCTGTCTGTACGTTACATTCGTCTGCCGACCGTCGCGCTCATTGCGTCCACTTTCCAAAATTCTCGTCTGTTAAACTATACGGTAACAATTAACTGTTACCATACCTACAGTATTTTTGTGCTCTCTAGTCTTGAAGCACGTGTTTTAAGTTACGTTATCTTTAAGGTGTCCCATCCCTATCTTACTTTTTCTATTTGTCAACCGCGGGTCAATTTGAGCGGGAAAAGTCAGCAGCTTTAAACCGTCACTTTTTTTTTATAAATTGGCTTAGTACATGACTGTACTAAGCCAGCCTTCTACATTTCGCCTGTAAAAGTTCACATACGATTATTGTTTTTTGTCAGTTCAAAGTGCGGTTATTCTGTTTCGAATTGGACAACAATGCAACGAAAAACTAAGCGATCTTTGCGTGATACGTTCCGAAATATCTGGACTTTAGCATGGGTCGTCGCTACTAAAGTGTTTTTGGTAAATATTTAGATTAGTTTCTTGTATTGGCCTGTATATATGCTACCCTTACCAGTTGTACAGTGTTTTTTTAATAAACTTTTGTTGTTCCTTACAAAGCTATCTTAATCCAGTCCTGAGCTTCCATCGTCCAATCTTATTTACACGCTCCAAGCTCGCCTTTCGATGGCGTCCACTCTGTAGAAACAGTATTTTTAAACCAATTTTTATTTTTTTAAACTATGGTAACAAAATTATTCAGTTTTTTAAAACATATTAAAAAACTTACTAGTTACTATAACTATTTAAAACGGACACATCAGACAAAGGCCTGTTTTAATATTCTGTATTATTGTCCCAGCTGTTTTTTTCTAAACGAAATAACTGGTGGACAGTTCACACACAACATTATCTGACCCCAAACTGAGCAAAGCTTGTACTATGGCGGCCAGATAGCTGATATAATACTTATATTTATAATACATATGTAATTAATTCATATTTCCTTTAATACCTTTCTACATACATACCTAGGTGTGTAAAAACATGAACGAAGTTGGGAAAGTTTTTCAGAAGTTTATGACGTGACTAAGGTAAATTGGGATTTGTTTTAATAAATTAACATTGTTAGCTAAAATAATACAAAGTTTACTTAATAATGTGATGCGTCGTGTGTTTTATTGCGTTTCGTAATGATCTTGTGAAAGTGGAATTGGATTAAAACTATTAGGAGGAACGGCGAAGTGTACGTACGTAGGACACGAGAGTTTCTTGATTCGAGGATTTTGAATCATATTTGTTTAAATTAACTAAAATCTTTTATTTTCATTTATAAACGTAGTTGTTAGCTTCAGAATGCCTCTAGTGCCTACCGATCTTTGGATGAAAATATAAGATCCAGGGCTCTACAGACTGAAACCACAGTACTAAACGCGAAACTGAGTGTGTATGGATGTTTCATATCTACCAAAAAAAAAAAAAAAAAAAATGTTAGCCGCGGTTTACTAATTCAAAAAAATGGCACGATTATCAAAACAGTTAATATTTAAGGTAGTGCGGTTGCTGTGTTAGAATGTTGTCATTCATTCGCCTAAGTCCCACTTTAGGTGGGTTCGGTACAACATGTACGTTTCCTCCATTATTTAAAAACTATATAAGTATTATATCAGCTATCTGGCCGCCATCATACAAGCTTTGCTTAGTTTGGGGTCAGATGGTGTTGTCTGTGAATTTGTCCACAAATATTTATTATTTATTTATTTATTCATCTCTGTCATTCGTCAGATCTAACCTCACTTCTTTCCTACTCATTTCGTCTTTCACACAATCCATTCACGCTTTTAGTCGACCTCTCCCATGGCATCCATCTACTTATATTCATATTCAAAACTCTTTTGGTTATGTGGTCTTCATCCCTACGCATAACATGCCCAAACCACGATAACGTGTTAGAATATTGTACTCTTTTTAATATTTGTTCTCAAACCGCCGTCCTCTCCTCACTTGTCCAGCGGCTGAGGACATGATACAATCACGGAGTGAGCTTAGCTGCTCGCATTTCTATCTTTATTGTTTAGCTTGTTACGTTCAGTCGTACAGATTAACTCAGAGCTTCGTGCATTATCGGATTGAATACATGAAAATTCTTTATTTAATTGTTCACACGATAAAAAAATACCTACGTATAATTTAGAAAAACAGTAAGACTAGTAAAACCACTGACAATTTTTTATCGGATATATCTCGGTGTATTTGCTCAGGACTTGCTAATTTCGCTCTCGCTCATTTAAAAAAACATGTCGAACCGTAACAAGAACTTTGACATTTATTCTACAACTAAAAAGTCATTTACAAGTTATAGATACTGTCTCGGTTTGAAGTGCAATGTTTCTACAAATTACAGTGCAAAGAGATAGTCGTCTCCGGGTGACGACTGCAGTGCTAGGTTATTTGGTGGTTCTTCATGATCCAATAACTGCGTGACTCTGTTCTGTTATGTCAGGCGCGTTAATGAGCCTTAAATAAACGTTGCAAATTACTTGCTGATAAGTACAGTTCGGTGTGAACCAAACTGTACATAATTATCGAAACATGTCTTCATTTGTATATTATAATATTTATTAATTAACTAATGTAGTATTAGAACGTATATTAGTTATCTTTAAATGTGTTATATTTTGTTTAATTGTAATCTTGAGACTAAGTTTGGTAATATAATATCTGACGCACACTAACGGCGAAATTATCGGGAGTGAGAAGATTACGAACTAATTCATGGAAACGATATTGGGTCCCGACTATTCTGGCTTGATAACGATTGTTTTATTTGTCATTTCTAATGTAATACATACATATTACACATAATTACATATTAGTGAGTATTATTTTTAATGATACTTTATTCGTCTGTGAAACTAGGATTAACAAAATTGTGTTGAAATAAAACTAAAAAAAAAACTTTCTCGATATGAACATATTTATAGTGTAAACATTAAATGAACGTGATTAAATCCTGTATACAGGGTTATTGGTCAGCCTGGATCATTTTATGGGGATGTTAGGTAGGTACATTAAATACGTCAACTTTTGTTGTAGAGTTTATAAAAATTCGTTTACATTTTTTGCCATACAAATTAATAAAGAAGTGTATTTACCCGTCTAAAATCATCGAACTCTTCGTAACAATTCGTAATAAGAGAGCGCGTGCTCATCAACGCACGATAAATGATTTGCCGAAGTGAATAAACACTAAACATCTGCTAAACAGTGCTAGAAAGGACAACAAACTCTGTTTTTTGGGATATGTAGGTACTGAATTTTAACAAAAGTTGTAGAACAAAAGTTGTTTCTTTAAATATACAGAACGTGCGCTTAAACCTTAAACGGAGGCTCATTACCTGTAACCCTGTATAGTGTTTACATTATATTTTAGTGAGTGTAATGACAGTGGCGTATTTTTGTAGAGGTAGGACTGATTATAGTTCATAGTTTTTTTATTAATACCAAAACATAGATACAAGTCAAAAGTATATAAAAGAAAAAAAAATGTCTTAATGTAATTAAAATTAGATCATTGCAAATGTCAAATTAAGTAATAATATTGATGAGAATAAGTAATATTTAATTACGTTTTGATCTGTGCCGTTTTAATATGGCATTATGCTTTTAAGTTCTTCTGATACGTGAGCGTAGAACTCTTTCTAGAATCCGCCTGGAGAAGTACCACATCTTTGCAAGTTATGCTACCAGTAATGTGCTAACATTACTGTATTCTAATATGAAGGGCAATGCTTCCAGAAAAAATACAGGGCTGATAGATAAAACATCGTATATCTCTGTATTGATTTTCGAAATCGATTCTCTCTAACGATTTCTGCATTTTTTTTCGGGATATAAGGTAGTCTAAACGCTCCGGGGTATAATCGGTTTACGTTCTAAAATTCCACCGGATCAGTTTAGATCTAATGTGATTGAGCAACAAACATCTATAAATCGAAACTTGTATTGATGTGTTAGTAGGAAGTTCGGAGGATGGCTTTTTGTTATAGGCGATTTAAATGTATTTACAGAGTGACTAAGTCGATATAGAGCGCGAGAATAGACCGTATTTAGCCATATTTTCCTGTCTTACTCACTCATTTACGGAATTATTTGTTATTTCTGATTGCTGATTCAGACAGTCGCAACCAAACCCAATCACGAAAGGACGTACTTGCGGAAAATATTTTGTACAAAACATTTTAGCTAATTGTTGAAATCGGACAAAAACAAGTGAGAAATTCTTTACCAAAAAAATATTGGAATTGAAAAATAAAGTGCTATCGAAAAAGGTTTTAACTTTGTACATACCTAAAGTAGACGGAATTTAATTTATTTGTTTGAAACATAAATATTTGGTGTTATTTGTTGTGGATTAAATTCACATTTTAACGGTATTTTGAGTTAGGAACAGTATTTTGTGAGTTTAAATGAACAGTGTTTAAGTGGAAAATTTCCGGATTAAAGACAAAATTCGTCATAACTTGTGTATTATAAGTTAGGTATTTCTTCCATCTTAATGTGTTAATTTCGCCAATGTCAAATATGCACCATTGATAAAGTTACTGACCTCTGTATCCCAAAAGACTACTTTGCACTTTGTTTCTTTGAGGTTGAAGAAGTTTGATTTCGCTTGTGTAAAAAAAAACACTAAAAATCTTTTGTGGCCACTTTTAAGGTACGAAGTGAAAGTGTAAAATTAGTGAATTTAAAGTGAAAGTAAGTGTTTTAAAGTGATGAAGTGACACGTGCAGTGAGAAAAGGGACCATGGGCCGAGGGTGGAAAAAGTTCGGTGGCTGGGTCACCGATGGGAGGATCTCGAGGCTATGGGTTGGTGTCTATATTGTACCTAACTAGCCGTACTCTACGGTTTTACCTGCGTAGTTCCCATATCCGATATTTTTCCAGGATATAAAGTAAAAAAAAGAAAGAGGCTATCTGTTCTATCAGACGAAAACCTGTGTTCCAAATTTCAACCCGCTCCGTTCAAACGTTGCGGCGTGATTGAGCAACAAACATCCAAACATTGACATTCTACTTCCTACTATTATTATAAATGTCAATGTTAGGATGTGTTATGTTAAATCGGAACGGCTGAACGGATCAGGACGTCTACTCTAATTCTACGAAAACGTAATTTCGAAAAAAAAAATCTCGCGACTTGCTCTTTTTCTACTTCGTTTCGTCCGATACAACATTGAATGACGTTTAAATGTTCTAAGCAGTTAGTGTAGGCTTAGAACATTTAAACGGACCAAACGACGGATCGCAGTAGAATTGGAGTTGGAAAGACGCAAGTTTATTTCGAAATTACGTTTTCGTAGAAAGAGAGTGGACGTCCTGGTTATAATTTATAACACAATTAGAATATAGGCTGGAATAACACATAAAGCCGTGGTTTCAATCTCATAGCTGTTGTGGCTTTAATTTTACCTCAATAAGAGTAACCTACAGACAAGTGTTGTTCCGGACTATAAATAATCTATCTCTGTACCAAATTTCGTACAAACTCATTAAGGTACAAGTTCGCGCGGAGACCGCGACACGAGACCGCGACAGGAGACCGCGACCGGAGACCGCGACAGGCACTTGACACTATGGAATTGTATGGACACCAGTTCGCGCCGCGACCGTGACAGGAGACCGAGACCGGTCGCGGGGCGAACTGGCGCCCATACAATTCCATAGTGTCAAGTGCCTGTCGCGGTCTCCGGTCTCGGTCTCCTGTCGCGGTCTCGTGTCGCGGTCTCCGCGCGAACTTGTACCTTTATGTACATAGATAGTTACCAAACATTCACGAATGCATAGTTTCGCAATCATAATATTAGAAAGATAATATATAAGTAATAAATGTATGACTAGCGGCGCCCCGTGATCTTACCTGCGTATTTCTGTAATTTTCCTACGATAAAAATAGCCTAAGTTCAGACTAATTTTAACCCAATCCGTTCAGCAGTTCCGACGGGATTGAGCGACAAACATCCATGCTTTCGAATTTATAATATTAGTAGCATTTATGTCACTTACTTGGTATAAATCCAAATGACAATAAAATACCAGTGTAATTATGCAAAATAAATAACTATTGCCCTATTGACAAAGGGAAAAAGTTACTTGGGCTAAGCCATGTATTCGTTACCTTGTTAGTTTATACTAAATTACTTATGTACATCTTCTATATATCGTATATACATTATATATCTATATCTATATATAAAAGCGAAAGGTCACTCATCAAGGAATCTCAGAAACTATAAGTGCTAGGAATCTAAAATTTTGCATGGAGGTCCCTTTTAGCACGTAGGCGCTCGCTAAGACGGGGTTTTGCGAAATTCAACCCCTAAGAGGGTGAGATAGGGGATGAAAGTTTTGCGTAAACGCATAGGGCCAACCCTTAGGGCTGGAAACTTAATATTTCACATACGTATTCCTCTTATGATGTATTGACCTACTAAGGAAGAATTTATGAAAAATTCCATCCGCAAGGGGGTTAAATAAGGGACAAAACATTCACAGAAACGCTTAGGCTTTAAGCCAACGACTTACAAAACGCGAGCGAAGTCACGGGCAAAAGCTAGTAAAATATATTTTTATTTTAAACACACTTCGGTGTGCGTTGGACTGGTTGGACCACAAATTCACTTTATGGTACGACAGAGTTGTTGAGGTTTCAATTAAAAGGGGAATTCTTTTTATTTGTAACTAGCGACCCGCCCCGGCTTCGCACGGGTGCCTGACGGGTACTAACTACTAAAATAAAATAACCTTACTACTAACAATCAAATCATACCCAAGCGTGACGCTAGAATTCAATTCACAGCCCACGAAAATCTGTCTAGGCGCGTCAAAAGAAGTTTTCACTCCAAAAATGTATATGCTCTTTGTATTATACTCTTTGATTAAATCTATGAAGGTAATACATACTGTTTGATTAAAACTCTCGAAAAGAAAAAAAAATGTTTCATTGGTAACGTCAAATGTTTGACTGGAAATTATGTAGAACAGTTTGTATGTGAAAATGAAATTGTTTTGTTTTTACTATCTTCTTGGCGAGGTTTCAATATTTTCTCACCGTTTAAACCTTCCGTTAGCTACGACAAACAATTCAAAACCAAAATCAGCCAAATCGGGCCAGCGGTTGTCGA
This sequence comes from Ectropis crepuscularia, assembly GCA_963693475.1. Lineage (NCBI taxonomy): Eukaryota > Metazoa > Arthropoda > Insecta > Lepidoptera > Geometridae > Ectropis > Ectropis crepuscularia. The sequence continues at coordinate 2,504,695 of OY856355.1, forward strand.
GTTTTAGGAGACCCACAGCAATTCATTTTTATACATATGTATAGTATAGACTAGCGATCCGCCCCGTCTTCGCGCGCGGTGCATAGGTAATATCTATACATATATAAGCCTATACACTTATATCACTCAGAGATCACGTAAATATCCAATGGTGAAGGAATTTTTGAAATCGCTCCAGTAGTTCCTGAGATTAGCGCGATCAAACAAAAAAACCTCTTCAGATTTATAACATTAGTAAAGATAATATACTTATTGAGTTAATATACGAGTATAGTCTATAAAACTGTGTTATTGAAAACAACAGTGTGTCAGTTATGTACCTACTATCTAAATTCTAGTAATTGTAAATTAGTAATATAAACAAGACGACGTCAGAAACTAAATTTATTGTTATATTCGTCCTAATCGTTCGGATTCAGTCAACATTGAAAAGACTAATCACCGTTTATATAAATATGCTTTGCCTATATTGCTATTTGCATGATAGTCAAATACTCAAACTTGTAGGGGTAGGACTCTATGCTTTTCCGCCTGGGGAAGTACCACACCTTTGCCAGTTATTCTATCGCCAAGTTGTGTGCAAACATTACTGTGTTCCTGTTTGAAGGGCAATGTTCCCAGAGAAAATTACTGGGCTGTGAGATAAAACACCCATTATCTCTGGGTGACGAGCGCAGTGCGGTGCTAGGTAATGATTTGGACTCTTCTTGTTCCAATAGCTGCGTGTCACTGTATTGTTATGGGTAGGCATGTTGCTTACCATCAGGCACATGTCCTGCTTGTCTTGTCACTAATTATTAGTAAAAAAACACATTGAAAATATTATACAGGACTTATTCGCGATCTAAATATTTTTTTACTCGGACCGCCGCGCGGTTTCACCCGTGGTGTTTTTTCCTGTTATTTTTTCGGGATAAAAAATAGCCAGACCATTATTATCTATCTTTGTACCAAAAAGCTTCTATAGAGCACGTCTCGTGGCTCTGCTCTGCCGCTCAGACGCTTCGCCACTTTTCCATTACATTAACATGTCGATCACCCGAACCTATCAGATTTTCCATATCTACCAAAAAGTGTTCAAAGTGGCTATTTAAGTTTTCACTTCAAATAATAGGCTATCGTGAATGAAACGGCTGCAAGCTGAGTCAGACTCGGGTGGAACTCTGCGTTGTAAAGTTTACGAATTAGGCGCAGATCACACCAAAGGAACAGCGACGCCTAACGAAGCGACGAGCAGTTTCATTGTAATGCGATTTAAAACCTTATCATCATTGTTATAAAAAAAATATTTCATCATTGATATAAAAAAGGCACATGTCCTGCTCGTCTTGTCACTCTATACTTAAAAAAAACACCAAAGAATATTCAGAGTATCTTGGTATACGTTTGAGGTGATCTGTGATTGAGGATCAGCTCATCAAACGCTTGAGCCGTGAGTTGAACTGCCGCTCAAGTATTGCTAGTTAGTTACTTATAGCTACTAAGCCGGAGGCGGCGTAGAATGTCGAGTCGATTACTAGTATAGCAGAATCCCAACCGGTAGTGATCGGGTCAACAGACGAAATCGGACTAGCACTAGAATTAGGTTTAAAATGTTCCCATCTCCCCCTTATTTTCGTCTTCCACTCCTAATCCAAGAAATATGTTAATAAAAAGTACCCGAATGACAAAGGTCACGGACCCCGAAGTCTGTGGAGTGGCTAAATTAAATTAAAAAAGAACATATACGATTGAGCCACAGATCGCAGAATAGTCAGAGTATCTTTGCATACTTTGAACTGATCTACGAGTATGAGCCGGTTCACGGATCCTCAAGCGCCTGAGCGGCGCTTCTACCGCCTAACTAAATCGGCTATCGCTTTGCTAATGCTGTCTCTGTCATTTCAACCGAAAAGAAAAGAGAGAGAAACATCAAAGCGATGACATTTTTCGTTCGGCGGTAGACCCCCCGTAAGCTCAACCGCCGCTCAATTATTGCTATTGAGTTACGCAGGTGTGTGAATAGAACCTAACATAAGTGTAGGTATAGCAGTAGGTAGTACGTGCCAAAGGAAGCGCACGCGCAGCTGTTGGTTCGTTATCTCGCGTCCGCTCGCGCCCGGCCACTCTCTGTCTTCCTCGTGTTATCAAACAACACACATATAAATGTGTTGTTTGAAAAAAAAAACACCAATTCTGATAAATTAATATGAAATGAAAACCAAGATTCTTAGAATAAATGAATGAATGAATGAAAATCCTTTATTGTTCACGCCATTAAAATTATACACAGTTTAGTAAACCATTTACTGAAAGAACTGGTGGTCTTATCACCGAAAACGATTTCTTCCAGGCTATCTCGGGATGGTCAAGGTCAAATACCAAACTTTTTTTTTTCATCATCAGTCTAGCGTAAAATCCCGGTTAGATCCCAAGCTTTCGCTTCGGAGCCCGGGGTCCGCTTTCTCCGGGGTCCGGTTCATACGTTAGGACGTGATTGAGCAACAAACATCCAAATATCTAAACATCCATACATTGACATTTATAATATTAGAAGGATTAGCAGTGCCCCGCAGTTTTATTATACACGTAGTACGCTTTGTCATCCCACACTAAGTGATTGAGCAACAAACGTTTATTGGGTAAACGGGTAACTCACGAGTAATATTATGGTCGGTCAATCCGACTCGAGTTTCGGCCGCGCATGGCCAACCCTATAAATACCAAGTTTACGAAGTTTACCCAATAAATATGTGGAACAACCACGTTAACTTTAATACTAATAAGGATGTACAGTATTGTAACGTGTTGTGTTTGTCGGCAGGCGGAGTTGGTGGCGGCGGTGCGGCGGCGCGGGCGCGGCGACGGCAGCGACGACGACGCGGCAGACGAGGGCCTGCCGCAGAGCCCGCCCGCCTCCCCGCCCACCGACAAGGCTGCTGTGAGTACCCTACATACACACCACCAGTGCATCATCACTCGCTCAAGGTCGCGCGGTTTTAGCCTACAGCTAGGCCGTGCCTCCCAGGGCACAAGTGCCAGTCGGTTGTCGGACGCACGGCTGAGCGCTCGCGCAACACGTTTCCCGCGCATATTGTTATTAGATTTGTCGACAACCGTCCGCGCGAGACAGCGACAGAGTTACGCGTTAGAAAGAGAGAGATGTTTATTTGAAAATCGCGACAGGTATTGAGCTGAATGGAACTTTGTTGTGTCCCAGCAAGAGTCGCTATTTATATAATTGTTTTCGGTAAGTGAGGCTTCTGTACTTGTACTAATATTTATGCTGTGACATCACCCTTATGCTGTTAAAACCCATATAAATGGGGTCAGCGGCCGCTATGACTCAACATAATATGATAAAAAAAACTAAATCTACGGTACTTGTACCATACAAGCTTTGCTTAGTTTGGCGTCAGATGGTGTTGTGTGTGAATTATTGTCCACCAATTTATTATTTAAGGGCGTACCCCGAGCAAATGACCTTGAGTATTTCTTACCTTATCGCACACCGCAAGAAAGAGCAAGAGAGAAACAGTAGGATTTGCCACTGTTTTACGCTCAATTTTTAGAATACACTCTTTATAAAATTAGATTTTGATCTTTTGAAAAAAATATTTCTACCAAAATGTTCGTAATGGAATTGTCTATCCGTTGGTGTAAGTACAAAATCAAAAAGGAGATGCATGATAACTACAATTATTTAATTTTTTCATGGTTTCGTTGTGAGGAGATTATTTAAACAATAAGTCCATTAACAAAAAAATAAAACTACCATTTTGAAGCCAAGAAGTTGTAGAAATTTAATGTATTTTTTACCAGCTGATATTTGTTTTGGCTAATAAGTAGATAGCTCTGAAAACTGGACAAAAAACTCGTTTTGCTGGGGGACGTACCTTAATAGGTACGTTTATTGTGTAATTGCACATATACAACATATTCAAAATATTTGTACATACCCTGCATTAAGGTTGTTGCAAACAGTAGTTTCGCTTAAATCTAAGTAATTTAATTACAGTTATAAAAGAAAATTAAAAATTAAGGTGTTTAAATATTTGGTTTGCATTCATTATTATATTACAAGAATTTAAATTAAGTATCCGACTCATTTACAACATAGGTTCTTAGTATTAACAATATAAAATCTATTAAATTAGGTAAGTACTTAGGTATAACATAACAAAAACAAAGTAAAGTCTAAATATCATCGTGTGAAAGAAACGAGATAGTATTCGCTGCGTGACTGATTCTGCTCGAAATCGTGATCGTGAAGACGATATGGACTTTTTGTCATACGATTTAGATTTTTTCCCTAAATCTATGCATTTTACATGCTTTTAGCTAATTTTAAAATGTCACCTCTCTATGCGACATCTATTAGCAGCGGAGAGAAACTGCTATCACCTGTTGCTTTGTTTTGAAAGCTTCATAGCAACAGTTTGAACCGATAATTTTAGTTATGATAATTGAAATACAGTAAATGTATACAATTATTAGAGTGATAGTACTTAATTTAAACATTATCAAAATGTTTCATTGTAATAAATGTTTTTAAACACTAACTTAAATTAAACTATGCAGAGAAAAATATTTCTATGGCATAGCTAGCGACATCTAGGTAAAGAACGCTAAATCATTTTGTTTGAACCTTAATTCTTTGATATCAATGCACCCTGCGCTATGCGAACGTACAAATATAAATGATTTCGCTTGTGCGTCATAGATGGCGCAGGAATTAAATCATTCATTGTTGTAAAAATATTCAAATACATGAATCCCGAATCACAAATTCTTCTGATGAATACAACATCGATAAATAGCCATCAAATAAATAATTATGCGTTCAGGGTATACACTTGCTTTTACTAGTTGACACAATTAAATTGTAATGAAATTAAAATAATATCGCTTCAATACAAATTAATAATATAACATACCAATGTCATTAACTAACATGTTTATTTGTTTATGTATCATCACTTACTAAGAACTTATTTCCTTTAGTAGAATGTATTTCCTTATTGAAAATAATGAATTGTGTAGGTCAATGGTGTAGGTAAATTTTATTTTTGAAGTGAAAACTTATTTTGGGCGCGCCGCAGGCCACATATAGATTTTTCGTGGGCTATGAATTGAATTCTAGCGTCACGCTCGGGAATGATAAGAAGTCTTCGGGTAAACTCGGGACTGTGGCCATCGGCCATCTAGAGATACGTCAGCATTTCTAAATGGCCATGCTCATGGCCACGCCTTCCGGTTTTACCCGCGTAGTTTCCATAGTGAGCTATCAAATTCTGAGTTGTAAGTTTTCACTTCTATCGGTAGTTCCATTCATGAAGGACATTTTTTTTTAAATAAAGAGTGACGAGACGAGCAGGACGTGTGCCTGATGATAAGCAACATGCCTGCCACATAACAGCACAGTGACACGCAGCTATTGGAACATGAAGAGACCAAATCATTTACCTAGCACTGCACTGCGCTCTCCAACCAGAGATCTAATTTGTTATATCTCTAAGCCCTGTAATTTCTCTGGAAACATTGCAACATTGCCCTGCAAACCGGAACACAGTAATGTTCGCACATTACTGCTTGGCGGCAGAATAACTGGCAAAGGTCTTCCCTAGGCGGACTCTACCAAGAGTACTACCACTACAAAAAAAAATCGTTAGCATAATTTCACCGCGATAAAAAATTGTTCTATAGTAAAAATAGTTTATAATCGAAATCCATTCGTAGTTTTTACCTGAAATATTAAAAAGACTCGCAATAATAATATTAGTAGAATCTGTTGGGTAGACAGAATAACAAAGAAATCTGAATATTTTAAATACTAGGTATATAAACTACCTAGACATACAATACCGGTGGTACCAGTCCAATCTAATTAGGCAGTACTTTACATATTTTGTAAGTACCGGATCATTTGGGTGGTTATCCAACTTCAAGGTCTTTTTGGGAAATGTTGTTAGTATAATCTTATTAGCGGACAGTTCGGTATTATTTTTATGTCTAGCTATTTTAACAAAGACTTTTTTGGTCCAGTTGGCCTTAGGTAGGGTTTCCCCGGATTTGTCCTAGTTCATTCAGAGGGCGTCTGGGGAGCGCCCTGCCGGACTTTATTTGTCCGGTTTTTTTAAAACTTTTATATTATCTCATCTGATGTTAAGCGACGATGCGGTCTACGACGGAGCGTGTTTACCTAGAAGAAACCGATTCACTCTCGATTTGAAGACAACACGATTATAACTGTCAGGGAAAACCCACTCAGGCAACTCATTCTACAGCCTGGACGTTCTTATCACAAAAGTAGAGTCAAACCTCTTCGTCCGTGTCTTTGGAACATCAACCATGAAACGGTGCCGCTTCTTCGAGCTACACGAAGTTCGATGGAAAGGGCAAAAAGGTTTAAAAGTTTGAAGTCTTGGGTCACCCGCAACTCATGCAATGGGCATACACGCCACGATCAACCCGACGCCGACGGACCGACTCACAATTTTTTTACTGAAATGATGATAATACCGATTAATGTGTTAAAAAACCCTGTTGACTGACATGTCCAGGTTGTAGGCTCTAAAATCCGGAGCTTTCACGAGTATTGTCCTTCCTGGTTGACAAACTTTAGAGTTGGCCGGGTTGGAGTAAGGCCGGGTCACACAGGCGATTCGATAGCGATACGAGACGGGATTTTTTGTAATGTTCGAATTTGTATGCAACCTGACACACAGCAAGCGGGTGCGATCCCATACTCGGTATCGGATTTTTAGGTGGCCTCTGCTGCCCACCAAACTTTGAAGGAAAGGAATTCCATAATACCTCTATCACATTTTTTTTGCCTGTTAATTTTTGTTTGGTACAAAATACATCAGTATTGTATTTTATCCAAAAAAAAAAAAATTTGTTTGGAAGGTCATACTTTAGAGGTGGCCCCATATACTCGTACATTATATCGAAATCATACAATATTAGCGTACAGATACATAGATAAAGAATCAATGATAATATTTATTCACATTGGTGGAGCTATCGCGTAACATACATAAAAAAAACATACAGCCGAATTAAAAACCTCCTTTTTTAAAATCCATTAAAAATGTAAGAACGCCCACTCAGGCAGCAACCACATCGGTCTATTTAATTTCATTATCATACAATTTATTTGTGTGTGAAATATTGTGAAAGGCTAATGTGTAATATCACACAGCGACCTCGGAGTGGTGCAAGTACCCACTTTCACCGATACAAATGCGCATACGTCTCACACACACACTGCGCACTCTTTATTAAAAAAATAATTGTCTAGTAGTTCTAGTTCTAATTAGTTTAAAATTCTAATTAGTCCGTCAGCTAGATCATGGAAAAATATAGGACACTTAGTTTTTGTGTTTTCAAAATATTAAAAATCGACAAAGATATACAACATTAAACTTCGAGAGACCCCCCATCGTGACGTCATTCGTGGGTAGAAATCGTACCCACGAGTGACGTCACGCGAATCTTCTAAGCACTGTATCTTCGTAATTTTTTGATTGTGAAACATAAGAAAAAATACGTGTACAATATTTTTTAGCAATCTATCCGACGGACTAATTAGTAGTAGTAGTAGGTAGTTGATTGTGTCCTATTGCGGGTAGTGCCAAATACAGTGTAGCGATTTGGTAGTAGTACTCTTTGCAGATTCAGCCTAGGGAAGGAACCTTTGCCAGTTATTCTACCACCAAGCAGCAATAACTGTGTTCCGGTTTGAAGGGCAATGTTTCCAGAAAAGTTATAGGGTATAGAGATAAAGCTCTGGGTGACGAGCGCAGTGCAGCGCTAGGTAGTGATTTGGACTCTTCATGTTCCAATAGCTGCGTGTCACTGTGCTGTTACGGGCAGGCGTGTTACTTACCGTCAGGGAAATGTTTTGCTCGGCCTGTCAGTGCAATATAAAAAAAAATTGGTAAGTAAACGCTGTGGAAATCTAGGGGGAGGCCTACTATGTTCAGTAGTGGACGTCTTGCGGCTGATGATGATGATGCCTATTGGTATTATTTTGTGCCAACTTTTTATACCTATGCTCGACGGTCAAGTTAGGGTTTTCGATTTTGATACGAACAAAACCCGATTGAATTGATAACCTCGTCCTGTTTGTACTCGATTGAAAATAATCGTTTCGCATTTATGTGTTTTATTAATTGTTGAGAATATAACAGGAAGAATGAAAATAAAAGCCAAATTAACTAAAATTCTTCAATCTTAATCATATAGGTAACCACATTGAAATAACACACACATGTAATATGTGAATGATTAAATAAAACGAAGTGATTATTTTTGTTTGGAAACACTTCAATCTAAAAAGCAAACTCGCCCACTTAATTTTAATACACTAAAAATAAACTAAAACATCCCCGACGTATACATTTTTTAGTTTTTATTGATATTACAAAAACCACTCCTCCGATTTCGATAAAATGAATATGGAACTACCTATTTGGGAAGGCTACTCTTTCGAGCAAAAAAAAAAAAGAATTATCAAAATCGGTTCACCCAGGCTAAAGTTCCGAGTTATACATATTTGACCATCTCAAAAAATGTCAAACGCGCTTTAACATTATTGTAAAATTAAATGTAATATGTATGTAATTACCTCCGTCTTCCATTACTCATAATATCTACTTTACCATCCTACGGTTGCATGGAAGAAATGCTCTTAGCGATAAGGTCGTCTACTAATACTTTGTGTCAAGGTTTTTCTGTATGTTGTTTTAGTAATTCAGTACAATAAAGCGTTTATCTATCTATCTTGAAGCAATTTCCATTTCTGTATTGGTAGCAGTGTCGCGGGTCCAAATTGCCTCAAATTAAGCAAATATTGCCATAGTCAAAATCAAAGTTCTTTATTGATAAATGTTCAATTTACGCGTCACTAATAAAAAATAAAAACAAAAGAAAGAGCCATACAAAATTTATACATTTTTAAAGCTTGAAATTATCACTTCACTGTATAATAATTATAATTATCGAACAGAAAACTGTCAAGCATTTGTACTGTGAATAAATAAATACATACTAATTATATTACACATAGAAAAACCCAGACACACAAGAAATACTTGTTTTCATCACACAAATATTTGGACTAGGTGGGAATCGAACCCACGAACCACGATATCGCAGGCAGACTTACTACGAACTTAGTCAATCGATACTTGTATTTACTAGCCGAGTCTTTTTTTTTTACTAAAATAGCTTCGCACTTGACCACCATCTCGCCTGATGTTGAGCGACAATGCGATCTACGATGGAGCGTGCTTACCTAGAAGAAACCGATTCACTCACGATTTGAAGACACCAAGATTGTAACTATCGGGAAACACCCACTCAGGCAACGCATTCCACAACCTAGACGTTCTTATCACAAACGTGGAGTCAAATCTCTTAGTTCGTATTTTTGGAACATCAACCATGAAACGATGTCGCTTTTTTGAGATACGAGAATTCAGATAGAATAAAGTTTTTTACTTAGTTTGGGGGCTAGTTAGTGTTGCGTGATAAATGTCCGACATTTATTTATTTAAACATGCTATGTGATGTCGTTAATATCTAGTAATGCCCATACAGACTAAGCCAGTTAATATTTAATACGGTCGGCCTCGGCCTCATGACGTCATCTGGTAATGGTACATAACAGTATCGATTCGACACAAAAGAATACATTCTAGTACGTAACTAAGCCAATTTAAAAAGTAATAAGTAGTCCTGTTCTTGCCGAGTACCTTTTTTGTGGCGGTAATGCTTTTACCCATCGTGTAAAGGGACATGGCTGGTATGCCAGGGTCGACACCCTGATGGACCCCTAAAATCCATCCATCCATACAATCCCTGGATCCCTCGAAGAATGGCCCTGAGCGACTAAAACCTCCACAGGTTTCTCCCATCGTCCGCCGTGAAGGGACATGGCTGGTATGCCAGGGTCGACACCCTGATGGACCCCTAAAATCCATCTATACAATCCCTGGATCCCTCGAAGAATGGCCCTGAGCGACTAAAACACAGGTTTCTCCAGCATGTCTTGGGAGATCACTCTCGCATTTAGCCACAACCCTGCTTCTGCCACCGCCCTTCGGTCACCGCCATCGCATCGCGGGGGACAGAACTCTTTCATTTGGCTCCAGTGATGCGCTGGAAACCGGCTTTTTATTATTTGGCTATTTGGGAGGGCCTATCCCTAGGTAGAATGACGGACGGCCCTAAACGTTTGACACCCCAGACTCTCCAAGTGCAGTCCTCAACCCCTGCTACTTTTAAGTAGTGGTAGGACTCTTAGCAGAGTCCGCCTGGGGAAGTACCATACCTTTGCCAAATATTCTACCGCCAAGCAGTAATGTGCAAACATTACTGTGTTCCGGTTTGAAGGGCAATGATTCCAGAGAAATTACAGGGCTTAGAGACATAATATCTTAGATCTCTGGGTGACGAGCGCAGTGCAGTGCTAGGTAATGATTTGGACTTTCATGTTCCAATAGCTGCGTGTTACTGTGCTGTTATGTGGCAGGCATGTTGCTTACCATCAGGCACATGACCTGCTCGTCTCGTCACTCTATGCTATAAAAAAAAAAAAAAAAATTTCTGGTAACATATTTAAACGCAGTTAACACAAGTAATGCTACTAAATAAATGTAAATAAATTAATATTGGTCAACACCCAAAACTATCTAGCCCGAAACAATGCAAAGCTAGTACTGTAAGATAACCGCTATCGTAGGTTAATTTTATAAAGAAAAATTTAGGAAGTTTATTGCTAAATCACTTCGTAAGAACTGAAGGGATCAAGTTAAAATTTGAAACTCAAGTATAAAATAGTATGGAAGATTACATATCTGCGACTATCATCCGGAAAAAATGTAGAGTTTTGTAGGAAATAGCTATTTTATAAATTCTACGCTAACGAAGTAGCAGGCAGATGCTAGTAAGGTATTTATTATAATTTTTACTACATACTTATGATTTAAACAAAAGCAAACACAGAACAAACATCACTATTAATCACACCAATGTTAGTTCTGGGTGGTTCTGGTCAGGAATCGAATCCACTCTATCACCCACTACGCAGACTCACTACTGCCTGAACCACAAAGTCAAATACCTGTGTCATCGTCTCAGTATGATTCAAATCTAGCATTTACGTTCACAATACTCTCTCAATAAGTCCCTGAGCAACCGAACAATGTCAAGATTACCTTTAATTCCCATCGCCGTCTCTACACGGCTAGACGAAGCCGCTGTGATAAAAAACTGCGTCATACATAACCATTTAAGGCTTCACACACGCTCCACCACAGAATAGCAATGAATTGTTAGAGTACTACTTGCCAGTATCAGCGCAACCTTAGCGAGATACGCGCGCGTTGAATTAAAAAAAAAAACAATTAAAAACATAAACGTTAAAAGTACCGCGCCAAATTGTTAGTTTTTTTAGTGATGTGTTTTAGGCCAGTGATTTATTAAATAGTTTTTTTAGTAATAAATAGTGTGATAATTAAGTTTATTATAAAAGTTTAGTCTAGTGATGTGGATATTTATATTTGTGTGTGAAGCGATAAAAATATAGGTACCTATACAACGACGAAAGAAAAGGATTATTTTAAGTATTTAAATATTTTGATTGTTTTTAAATAGAAAACAATCAAACTTATTTTGATTAAAAAAATGGACACGCTATTGTCGATCTGAAATGAAAGTATTTATCATAAGAAATTATTTATTTCAAGCGTTTTTACTAGCGTCGTTTCCGTTCCCTGTATTTTCCCAGGATAAAAAGTAACCTATGCTTTATTCCAACTTATATTCTGTGTTCCCAATTTCAATTCGATCTGTTCCACTATTCCGACGTGATTGATCAACAAACATCCAACTTTGACATTTATATTTATTAGTAGGATTTATTGCAACGCCTAAAGTCTGCAAATACAATGTTTCAACAATAAAATTTAGCAAAAAGTTGAAAAAAGAACGCGTTTCGAAACGTCGTGGTTATCGACAGTAACAAGCCACACAATGTGGTAAAACGCGAAATCGGTATAAAAACACAGTAGAAAGTATCAATACTCGATTGCCATTTCCCCGTCTTTTGTTCGAATTAAAATAGTCAAATATTCACAGATTTATAACTCGGATTTATTGGCGCTGTCAATAATCGAATACAATATTAACGGCTATTTAAAACGTAACGATTATTCAGTTTTAGCGATGTGACAATAACACCCGTGTTAAATAATAGCGTTGGGATCACGCAACGTTAATACGCTATTGTAATATCGATTTTTAAATTAACGATTGAATGTGAAATGAGAAAGAAATATCAAATTAATCTTTCATAATGTCAGTTTAGTTGTTAACTTAATGTTTTAATTTTAATGAAGATGGACGTGTGAGGACTGTTTGAAATGAGACTATAATTTCTAATCCAATTATATTTAATTATGTTTGTCGTAAATATGTATGTAAGGTAATGATTTAAACGGTAAGCTATCTCTATAAAATATCTACAAACCGTTTTATGAGCCGAAACTAATGGATGTACAATATTAGACTACAAAAAATTAAACAAATACCTAGGCGTCCAACTTTATGCATTCATATAACAAATAACACATTTATTTTTCATTTGGTAAAAAGTATACAATACAATACAATACAATACAATACAATACAAAACACTTTATTGGCACCATAAACAAAGTTGACAACAAGTAACACATATAACAAAACAAAATGGGCACAAAAGGCGATCTTATCGCTAAAAGCGATCTCTTCCAGATAACCTTTTGATTTATGAGGAAACTAAATTTGTAATATTTTGGGCAGTGGTGCAACTAACGAAATAATTAAAATACATACACATACATAGAATAGATAATATAGACACATACTAATTTTATGATATAATAAATGATTTAGACTACATATAATGAATATAAAAATAAATAAGTATACATTGATATGTATAATATATACATAGAAATATAGAAATATTTATTTTACCAAAAAACATTTGTACATATACAGAGAAGCCTTAGATAATATTCATATAATACTTAGGTTTAAAACGAGAATACAATTTGTAGATACTTAAGATTAAAACTATGCTTAAAATAGGTATAATTTAAATTTCTCTGTACAGAAAGCTATTTCTCTATGAACCCCAAACTAGGCAAAGCCTGTATCTTGGGGCTCATGTGCAAGTTTGCTAAATTAGTTGTTTGATATGGTATCCCAATTCACATAATTAATGATTACCTACACATAATTTACACAAAATAATACCTATAACCGTACCTGTTAAGAACAAGCATTACGCCACCCCAAACCGTAAATTCCTTGTTACTTTTCATACACATTGTGGATGAGGTCTTCAGTCTCATCGTATGATAATCCCAAAAGACAGTCTCTGAGTTTAAACTTAAACACATGTTTTGGAAGGTCTTCGCAGTCTCTGAGTCGCCTGTGGTACACATTATTGTATGTACAAGGAAGAGAGTATCCCGGGGCGCGCTTGGCCAGCAGAGACCAGGCGCGAGGGAGTGGTAGTAAGTTGGGTCTTGCTGCGCGCTTCGATGTCAAAGAAAGATAGTCGGAACGTGATTTTTTGGAATAATGGATTTTTAAGACTGCGTTGTAGATAAATAATTGCCTAACTCTTAGAACTCCAAAATCGGCGTATAATGTGGCCGTAGGAAAGCGAAAAGGCTTCCTTAACATGACCTTGAGGAGAGCTCGTTGTGCTCTCTCTACGTTCATGAAGATGCTTTTACCGGCGCTGCCCCAGATTGAGATGCAGTACTGAAGTACAGACTGGCAAAGTGCTAGGTAGATTTGCTTTAAGAGGGGTAAGGGAGCGCAGTCTCTTAGGTTCTTCATAACGTAAATTAATTTACGGGTGCGGGAAGATACATCATCTATTTGTTGTCTAAAAGACATGTGTTCATCAATTGTTATGCCAAGATATTTGATACTGCGTGTGCTATCGATAGTGCTACATGCGCAAAGTAGACGAGGGGAGTGAGAAGAATGGTCACAGTAGTGAATTTTGAGATGCAGATCGGCGGCTGGCCGAGAGGCACTAGTTTTAGTAAATGCTATGTACTTGGTCTTTTTCGTGTTTAGTGTTAGTAAACTTTCATCAAGAGCGCGAGCAAGAACAGCTAAACCGTTTTCTGCTAATTTGAGTACATGAGACCAACTATTTCCATGAAAAATAATGGCAGTATCGTCGGCGTAGGTGATAATTTCTGCATCTGGAAGTTTAATGTTTACAATTTCGTTGATGTACAGGACAAACAGAGTTGGCCCGAACATAATGACATTCATATAAATATAATACGAAACACAAAATGCTGAGAAGATAAATCAATGAACGTTTGTCAGAAAATGCTGTCGAATCTGAGTCCTGAACGAAACGACGCTCTGCGCACGTCTAATAGCCGCAGGAAGAGCATTCCATAAGGCAACAGCCTGCACGCAGAACGACGAACCGTAAAAGGAGCTTAAATGAGCTGGAGTAGACAATAGGAGATTTGTAGACGACCTAATATTGACCGAATGAGTGTCGCAAAGAAACGTGAAACGGGAGCTTAAATACGGAGGGGAAGAAGGAGTGAAAAGTGTGGTGTATAAAAGTGATAGGATGTGAGTATCCCGACGTAAACGGATAGGGAGCCACTCGAGTTTAGATCTAGTATATCAGAATAACAGACAGCCTGTCCGATGCTAAACAGTTACACTGGAGGTGTAGTCGATAGTAATATTTAATGACATTATTATTGATGCCCACATAAGCAGCCTACTATATGCTCCCACTGCTGGTACTCAGACTCTTCTCCCTGAAGGATAAAATCATGGCTATAATCCACCACATCGGTCTTGTGCGGGTTGACCCATGACTCGTATCTTCGATGTATTACTAGAATCATACTCGCCTTCTCAGTATGTTTTCTTTCATCGTTAAAGCCCGTAGTCATAATAAATTCGCACTAGGAAAAATATTCGAGAGATGCCAGTGGGAATTATTGAACCTACGAACTCACAATTGTGAAATCGTTCTCGCCTCTATGTCACCTCGGCTTAGGCCGAGCCAGCTGTAAAATTATACCAATTGTACCCAAGTGTGCCCCTGATCCGCATGATCTAATACCACCTTGCCCTTTTTTTAGCCAACTGCTCCAAAGAGCAACATCGTTTCATGGTTGGCGTTCCAAGACTCAACCGAAGATGTTTGATGTTTGACTCTACTGTGATAAGAACGTCTAGTCTGTGGAACACATTGTCTGAGTGTTTTTTCCCGATGGTTACCATTTTGGTGTCTTCAAATCAATGGTAAATTGTTTTTTTTTTCTAGGTAAGCACGATCCATCATAGACCGCATCGTCGCCTAACATCAGGCAAGATCACGGTCAAGTTTACACTTTACACATATAAAAGTTTAAAAAAATATTCTCGCTTTAAAAACAATCCTAGCGCTTTTTATCCGTACAAAATCCATATGCAATTACTACGTGTATAATGAGTAGTAAAACAAGTCTGTTTGTAGGATCGAACTGATGTCTAGTTTTTCGTTCAAATTCTTGACATAGCGAGACTTCCAAAGGCGCTTTGGTTTTATTTTTACTTAAGAACAGTGGCTGTCAAACTGTTCTCAACTTCGGTGACTTATATTATTATCTATTCTAATTATTGTCAAGGTTGAGATAATTTTGTAAAAGCGTTCTGTCATGAATTGACCAATGAAGATTCACCCTTACTTAAACGATAAGGGTTATGGCTTAAAACTTCAATCATCACGTTTCACACAGACATATCGGTTTTTAGAGCTCCTGTAGCAATAATTAGACACAATACTTAGGTAATAAGTGGTACACTTTCGCACTCAATTTTCTACGCAACTATAAACCCTTATATTTAAATGTCTCTAAATGTTTATAAATATAAATTTTTAAAATGTTGTTCGTATTAAAAACAAAATATGCTAGCAGATGTATTACAAACTTTTTGGAGAAGCATATTTGTATTACATCGCCCATAAGTTCTAAACAATCTCTACCGTATGACATCACCAATGTTGTTCCTTTCAAGCTCCGAGTGAATAGGTGTCTTCTGTATCTGCCACATCTTCGACTTTATTGCCGTTTATAAGTTGCTGGTTAAACACTGTCTTATTCGAGATTAATAAAAACTTTCGTTTTTCTATTTATTTTGTATTCACGAAAAGTTGTAAGCCGTTCACTTCAGTAGTATTATTAAACACGGATATTTATCTTGGTTACATGGGGACTCGCTCCATCATATAATCGATGAAGTGGAGTGGGAGTGTGACGTCACTTTTTAGTAAAAAATCGTACCTGATAGTGACGTGTCTCGAAACTAAGCACTGTATCTTGCTCATTTTTTGTTTGTGAAGCAAAGAAAAAATGTGTGTACAATATATCTAAATAATCTCACTTTACGAACGGGCTAGTTAGTTTTTTTAGTCGTCTCGACTATTAATAAAATAGTAGTAAACTGGTTGAACCTAATATTGCGCATAACTTGTGGTGCGACACCAGATATAATATCGGTAGCATCTTTGTTGCCGCCAACGGATAAGTAGCTTGTGATGCACTAAATAGATTGTATCGGGTATAATAAAACGTTGATAAATAAGTTTTTCGATAAGATTTCATTGTTTGACAGCAAATCATGTCATACTTCTATTTTGGCACAACGTACGAACCAAAACAGTTTTGAAAGACATATAGACCGCGCGAGTTTCAATGCATTTATTAGCCGCATCCCGCGGCTTAATAACCACTGGTTTTAACGGGATAAAAAGAGTAGGCAATTTGTTAATCTTCTAACTACGTATTTAATTTCATTCAATTTCGTTCAGATGTTACAAAGTACGAACACAATAAGTATATTCACACTTACAAATTTATACACTTACACTTGCAAAAACACCAACTTTCGCCTCCACAACATAATAAATATGTGAATTTTTATAATATATCAGGACAAGACATAATTATTTAGATCTATGTCGGGATCCAATTTAGTAAGTGGTTTAGTTTTTAATAGAGAACAAAATTGACAATTATTAACGTCCCGAATTGAAGTTTGAGAACCATCGCATCGGTTAAATATGGTCGCATCGATAGCAGGTTCAAGTTAACTATAAAATAACCCGTTAAACTCTACGAGCTCACTAACGGGCCGTCGTTCCTGCAAAAAACGTGTAACCGCAAACAACACTAGTATGGATACTAGTATTAGTATCTATGTGTTAGTATAGAGTATATACTCGTGTGAATACTCGACACTTGTTAGGTTTTTGTGACCGAAGCTATCTATAGAGCTGTCTGAGATGGCATTGTTATTTTTGTGTTCGGTTTTTAATTGATTTAAATTAAACGTAGCTTGGAATAAACTATTTATTTTGCGGTAGTGTCTCTGCCGCCTTATGACCGGAATGTCTTCAAACGAAGAGTGGATCCTCTGGGGAAGAAATATCTCCCAATTTCATTGTATCGATAAAGTCACCAAAGACTTCTAAAAAGGAAGAAGTAAACAATTTTTGGAAAGTAGCCTAGAACTATTCAGCACTATTATACTCAATGTTCCAAATTTCAACCCGACGCTTCGGGATGACCATGAAAAGATACAAGCTTTATATCATCATTATCATCAGCATCAAGTAGCTTTATACGTTATCTTGATTTACGTTTTCACGTTTTTTTTTCGTTAACTTAATTAACGAAAAAAGTTAAGGACATACTGTAAGAAACCTATTCTGCCGTAGGGTCATAATTTCATTCGTTTTATTTTAAACTGACGGTGTTAGCAATTTAGCGGCGACATATACATTTCTGAAATCAAACATCCAAACTATTACTTTTATGAAGTTTGTAGGATTGCTTAGTATTTTTAAATCAATTACTACAGATTTGATTTAAAACTTCCTATTGTGCAAGGTTGTGCAGCAATCTGACTGGTAGCACGGTAGCAGGTGTGAAAAATTACCCCAATTATGGGCAGGCCTTGATTCGACTCAGAGAAACTCTGTGGTTGCTCAGATTTCGGCGATTCGTTCTGTGTTTTTATTTTCCCCTTAATTAATTAACTCTGATGGTGATCTGTTGTAATTTGCTGCTTGACCTCGAGGTTCTATTGGTACTAAGTTTGCTCTGTAGTGCAATAGGTCGTGGATTCGATTTCCAGGACATGAGCGAGTGACGAGCGCAGTGCAGTACTAGGTAATGATTTGAACACTGCATGTTTCAATAGCTGCGTGTCACTGTGCTATTATGTGGCAGACATGTTGCTTACCATCAGGCACATGTCTTGCTCGTCTCGTCACTCTTTATTAAAAAAAAAACTTTGTTGCTCAAACCGTAACACAATGATGTTTGCACACTACTGTTTGGCGGGAGAATAACTGGTATGGTACTTCCCCAGGCAGACTCAAATAGCCTACCAGTACCAATTACATTTACGTGTCCTGCTTGTCCTGTCACTCTATGTACAATTATATCAGCTAACTTTAATTGAAATAAACGGTTCCCATACTATATCTTTCTTAGTTTGAGGCTTTGTGTTGTATGAGGAATGTCCACTAATGTATTTCTTATTTAGGTAGGTAATTGTATTCAATAACGTGTCTTTAAAGGACTTTACAGATAACTTTCGTGGGGTTATTTTTACTACCTGTCGTCTTTTATTCCCATCGATTAAAAATTATTTCGATTATATTTTTCTTCGATTTACGAGTCGATTAATTATCGATTCGATTGAGTCTGCTCTGGTTTTTGGTAAAATTCAGCTATTACAATTTTACCCTCTTCCTTTTGACATATTTGTTCCAAGGCATTTGCGAGAATACGAAGACATTTTCGACCTTATTGAAATACTTTATTTATTTTATAAGACGTTATTATTGCCTCTCGCTTGCACAATACAGAGAGTAAGCGAGAGACAATATCCCATGTGATGATTTTCACGCATGAAATCTTTAGCTAGTTTTTCAGCTTGTTCAATAACAAACTAAAAAAGGCATTGCAGAATGCAATTGTAATCTTTCTGATAAAATTTGAATTGTTGGCAACAGATAAATAAATCTTTCGTTACTGTCGACATGACAGCCAGAGTAAGACAGAATATTCCGACTTGTCGTTAACCAAAAAACAGGCTTATCTGTGGAAAACCCGGTTCTAAAACTATTGAAATAAGACCGGGCTTATTCGTTTCGTGCCAACACACCAGTTTTTTGTCGATAATCTTGAACTATCCTTTTTATAAACAAAAGGTATCGGTTATAGGATAAATTCGATAGTGACGCCACGCGGTAGATAAAAGTTATGGTGGGCTTTAACAGTGTCATTATCGAACCTAATCCATCAGATAAACGGTTAAGTAGGTACGTACAATATTACAATGAAGCTCTTGAAGTGTAATTGTAATAGAAATTGGTTCAGTAGGGCAGTGACATTCACGTCCCTTTTGTTAGGTTTACATAAATAACATGTCCTCTTATTTTGTAATTTGATTAAATTCTGGGTATCCTATTTATATCGTCATCATCATTAGCCTATACCACTGTTGGACATATGCCTTTCTCAGACATTTCTTCAGCCACTGCTGTGTCATTCCATCCAGTTTCATACCACTAGCATTGATGTAAACCGATAGATGTGCCCTTAGCACCTTGAAATTGGTAATGAACTGCGTCTCTATGTGTATCGTAGATTGTAAGTAGTTTACATTTACACACAACCAATCTACTTGACCCCTAGAATCGCTAGCGGCGCGATATGCTGTGGTTCTATTTATTTTGGTTGTTGACAACGAATCGTGATAGGTAAAAACGTTCGGCGTTCACCGCTTCCTGCAACCGACTAGAACGGAAAAAGTGAACTCACTCTTCCCAACGATGACATGATTCCGTGCGCCCTGATGTTTGGGAGGGCGCTTCTATGTATTGGGATCGTTAACTACTAGTATCAATGTGAACATGGTTTTCGCTCAATCTTATTGGTAGGTGTTACAGCCCGGAATAACATTAGGGAATCTTTTATTAGGAAAATTACGCTAATAAGACCGTGGGTAAGATGCGCTACTAGTTCTACTAATCTACAAATTTAAATGTCAAAGTTGGATGTTTAAATCACGTTGGAACGGCTAAAAATCGCTAAGGCTTTTCTATTGCTGTCTCTTTAATTTCAAGCAAAAAAAAAGAGAGCACAATATATAATAAAACAAATATCGGTGGACAATTCACACACAACACCATCTGACCCCAAACTAAGCAAAGCTTGTATGATGGAATAAGCTAAGACAGTTTTAGTTATGCGGTAGACCCTGAGGTTGAAATTTAGAACACTGGTTGTAACTTGTAAGCCTGGAATAAAACATAGGCTACTTTTCATTGCAGGAAAAATACGGTAAAAGTAGAACTACGTGGGGAAAACCGCGGGGTGCTGCTAGTAGTGTAATATAAATTTAGTTTACGCCATTTTGGCTTGGTTGTATATAAATACGAGTCCCTGTCAGACCTCTGTTTCAACAGAACATTACAATAATTGCCGAAACACTCATTGTTGTGTGGCCGACATGGAAAATACTATAATAGCGTTACACAATACCAACCTTGTTTTATATCAATGTTCTACTGCTATAAATGTTTTTATACCACGGTTTCTGGTGTAGTGTTGTTAAAAAATATAATAATTTGTGTACCAAATCCAAATATGTACACGTGTATTAGTAACAAATTTCATAAAAAATTAACGAGAAACTGAAAAAGTCGTAGTGGTTGAAAGACAAACGAATGTTCGTCTCACAATTGTGTGTTTGTAGGTTCGACTTCTGCCTATACCTCTGAGAATTTAAGTACATACATACAGATGTACAAGTTTGTCGTCACCGGCTTTAACGGTGAAGAAAAATATCGCGAAGATACCGGCGTGTTCCAAGAAAGATATCTTTAGAGGGCAAGTATCGTCCACCAACTCAAAATTCGCCAGCGTGGTGGATTATGAGCTTTACTCTCTCCTTGTGAGAAAAGGGCCAAGTCCCAGCAGTGGGAACATTAAGTGGGCTGCTTAAGCATACTTAGGTATGTGTTGTGAAAATAAGACGAATTGTCGAGCCAATTCGGAGGAGTTCGTACGTACACAAACATTGTAGCACGAAATTTTTGTATTATTTCACCGTAAATTGTAAACAAAAGTCAGTTTTTAATATCCCTGATGCTAGTAGTGCTATTCCGGATTATTATATGGGTTTCTGGATTTCCCGTTCCTGTCAGCTATTCCGACATGATTGAGCAACAAACATCAAAACTTTGATATAATTATAGTGGAATACTAAGAGTGTAATAACAAACATAGTAACTAATAACATACTCGTAGAATGGAAAAATCTTAACAAAATTGGCAAACTTGCAACAATATTTCTATTAAACTTGGTTTATAAAATTATTGTGACAATTGAAATCCAATAAAATACAATTTTGCAGTGCATACGAACTGGTGAGGCATTTCTGAGGGCATCTAAGCCTCAAGGATAAGTTAGCCACCATTTGTAATTCCTCAACAGAAACTATTTAAAATCTAATGTTAAATACCGGAATATCCAATTAACGCATTTTACTGGTTTAGTTAATGTTGCTTCCTGTTTTTAAAATTGAAAATATTTATATAGCTTTCCCTGATGTCTATATTGTTTTCCGCTGAATTGGTTTGTTTAACGCATGCAATTATTATTTATCAAAACACGTGATCGTTGTTTAACGTTATGTTTGATAACGTTAAAAAATAGCTGCTGAGTTATTATTAGGGCATCCCTATTCGGAAGTATATCCGGTTAGCAATGCCGATTACGCAAGCGCGGCAACATTGTCTATTGTTTCCATTTTTGAATAAGATACGTATTTGAAAATCGAATGCTATGGCCTTCTATGAAAAAATCTAATATTAAAATAAACTAACTCACGCAAAGTAATGTATTGTATGTAGGAATGTAGACTTTTGGCCTTATGCTAATGGGTAATCGTTATGAATAAGGCCGAAAGACCTTTTTGGCCAAAAAAAAAAAACAAATATCCAGAAAATTCAGATCACTATCTGGCACTTGTCATCCGATCTAAGATGATTTATCTTTATACTCCGTCATTCTTTCCGTATTTTTTCTGGAAACATTGTCTTTCAAACCCGGTTGTGGTTTGATTATTTTATTGTGAAATATCCACATACTGGTTCTTTGGCCGCCTTGCAAAAGGCGCCACAGAAATATAAATATTATTATTTAGATTTCTGTGGGTGTGGGTTTTCTGTTTTCTTTTGTTTCTTTGACATGTCTCGGTGCATCTTGAAACCCCTAATTTCAAAGCCAAGATCATTAATGGCGATAGACCCCCTGAACTTGGTGGATTTTGAACTAGGTGGATATTGTATTTACTCTGTCCTTGCCATAGAAGGCCCCGAGTCCCAGCAGTGGGAACATAAAGTAGGCTATGCTTAATGAACCTCTTGGGGAACATATTATGTATATACGAGTATAGTAAGTAGGCTATGTACGCTATATGAACCTCTTGAACCGTGACATTAGTAACTGTTAGAAAACGTTCCGATTATTTGAAATAACCGAGTATGGGGCACGGAGCAGAACATTGCCCGGTTTTTGTGAACCGTATTACGACGTAGGTAATGATGTCTGTTACTTCAGCCAGCGCCGGCGTCGGCGGTAATACCTGCGCAAGCGCAACTACGGAAATCGACGCCGAAAATGTGTGATGCTGAATTAAATCAAGGAAGTTAGTGACGAGACGAGCAGGACATGTCCTTGATGGTATGCAACACGTCTGTCCGTACCAGCAAAGTATCACAGTTATTGGAAAATGATAGAGATGAGCCGTTGAAAGACATTAAAGTTATGAATACAGAGGACTTATGGGTATTATCTGTTAAAGTACTTGAGGGGATTATTAAAACATTTTCCCGTATTTAGCAGAATTATTTAACGAATGTATCAAAAATGACACATTTCCTGACATGATGAAGTATAGTAAAGTGATACCTCTGTTTAAATCTGGAGACAAAAACGAACTTGGAAACTACAGACCCATCTCGGTTTTGCCTTGTATCAGCAAAATATTCGAGAAACTTGTTCTCAGGCAATTTTTAAATCTTACTTTAAAATTAATAATCTATTACATAGTAAACAATTTGGTAGAGAGAAGTATAAGGCGTGTGGGTTACCATCAGGCACATGTTTTGCTCATCCTGTCACTATAGAATAGAACATTTTTTATTAACATACTAGCGGCCCATTCCAGCTTCGTTCGGATAATAACCTAGATACCAACTGCAGCTCCATCTGCCGGGCTGATTTGTGAATCTAAACCATCCAGGGCACTACCCAAACGTATGCAAAAAAAATCATTCAAATCGGTCAAGCCATTTAGGAGGAGTTCACTTACAACGAAAAGTGGCATTGATTTTTATTTATACATATAGATAGATTTAAGCATTCTATTAACAATATATCGCTCTTATCTTACCTCTAATCTAATTATTAAAAAATAATACTTTCCACTACAGTCATTATATTAAACTGTCGTTTAAAACCCCCAGTTCTTGACAATACGATGTTGTAGATAACCCTGTTCTAACAATAATCATTAAACAGCATCGTGTAATGATTAATCCATATTAAAAAAAAAACACATTTAGAAAACCAAACCGTTGCCCATAATAATGGATCTGTCAACACGAACAATTGATTCCCATTTCGGTACAAATGACGGGTCTTGTTAATCTGGTCGTCGGTTTCAACTCTTGCGCACGCTTTCTATGCACTTTCCACGGTTCAATTGTTTTCACAGTTAACTGCGAGTTATGGAGGTGTTTAAACGGAGAATTTATTTTTTAATGTTTTTGTAATTGTGGGAAAAGCGAGAAATGTATCCCTATGTTTTCTGTGTTTTGTAAGTTGTTAGTAAGTTTATTTTTCACTGAAAACTGAAACATCTGACTTCAAATTAAAATCAAACCAGTTTAAAAGTATTTACCAGTAAAAGCAGTAATATGCAAACAGAACATATATACATACATATAGCCTATTAAATATTCCCAGTGCTGGGATTCGGAGCCTTCTCTCTCAAGGAGAGAGTCGAGACCTTAATCGATATATCGGTCGATATCATAGTCGGTGACGGGAACTCACAAGATTTTACTCATCCAAAAAGTGTTTTACTCTTCAATTAATAAATAGATACATAGAAAACTCTTTATTCCGACACAAAAACAGAAATACTATATTTTATAATTATAATACTAGCTATATACAAGGTTATTGGTAATCAGCCTGCATTATTTTAAGGGGATGTTAGGTACATTAAATACGTCAACTTTTGTTCTACATTTTGTAAAAAATTGCATATTTTTTCCCAAAAAAAGTTTGTTCGCCCGGTCTAAAAGGATCGAACTCTATGTAACAATTCGTAATAAAAGCGCGATTCTCTTTAACGCTCATTTAATGATGTGCCAAAGTGATTAAACACTAAAAACAGCCGCTAAACAGTGCTAGAAAGGACAACAACCCATATTTTTTTCGGCATATGTATTGAGTTTTAGCAAATGTTGTTTGTTAAATATGCAGAACATGCCTTTAAACGGATGCAGCCTGATTACTAGTTACCCTGTATGGTAAAACACTTATGTACTGGCACTAAAAATGGCGGCCTTATTTCTGAGAGCAATCGCTTCCAGCCTTAAATGCAATTCGCCTACACACCAGGACGTCTACTCTGTTTCTACGAAAACGAAATTTCGAAAAAAAAACTCGCGACTTTCCTGCTCTCGTTCTACTTCGTTTCGTCCGATACAACATTGTTTGACGTTTAAATGTTCTAAGCATACTCTAATTAGAGTAGGCTTAGAACATTTAAACGGATAAAACGACGGATCGAAGTAGAATCGGAGTTGGAAAATCGCGAGTTTATTTCGAAATTACGTTTTCGTTGAATTAGAGTAGACGTCCAGGTTATTAGTTTATTTTTGTCTCGTTCATAAAAGTAGCATCAAGTAGACAAAAACCTCATTATAATCGATAACAGACTTCAAAAGAATGTAATCGATTTATACTGCACTCATATTACGCGTCGATAAAACATTGGCAAGTGCTGCATTTTATTATATCGATAATCTTGTAATCCTCCAATTGTTGTTGTAATCTTTATCGATTATAAATATAAAGATAGTGGACTGACGTGTGATGATAAATTGATAATTATCAATTATAATTAGGTACATATGTTGTCTTTTACCTACCTACTTTATTAACCTATAGTTCTAATTCGGAGTTGTGGCGATCAACGCGCAATTTGGCCTCGATATCGATCGATCAACGAAGGACACACAACACTTTTAAACTTCACATATGAATTAACAACCGACATTAACTTACTAACTAGAGCTCACGGGAGTCAAAAAGTTTTTAAATTGCTGAGTTAAATCAAAATTGTTGGACGTTACTTTTTTAATACTAAATGAATTTCTCCCATATTCCCAGCATGACCGCCATGCAGGAGTACTTATATGGCGGGAGTATGTTGCGGTCGACGCCCATAATTATTAACATTATAATACTACATTTTAAGTATTATTTTTAAATTAATTATTACTATAACTTATTGATATGTACAGAGAGTATACAATAAATGAGTATGACACCTTGAACGGACATGGTGCCCCTACGGACTAAAACCCAGGTTCTGGCATGGCTCTGGGTCACAATCGCGGGGGAGTCGAAGATTTATATTGTTTATCTACAGTCTATACTAATATTATAAAGCTGAAGAGGTTATTTGAACGCACTAATCAGGTTACTACCCAAATATATTGGAACGTGAAGAGTCCGAATCATTACCTAGCACTGCACTGCGCTCTGAGATATAAGATGATTTGTCTCAATGTCCTGTAATTTCTCTGGAATCATTGCCCTTTAAACCGGAACACAGGAATGTTTGCGGTATGTTGATGGTAGAATAACTAGCAAAGATGTGGTACTTCCCCAGGCCAAGGACCTTGCAATGAGTTCTACTAGTACAAATATATTGTGTATTATGTAGTCTACATATATATATATGTACTACGTAATATACATATATTTAATATGTTTAAGGTTGTATTTTTAATAATTACTTAATATGATTTTGATCGGTAGACATCTTGGAGTCACGTTATCCATATCAAACAATTGTTTAGATAACAGCTTCCTCTTTGAAGCTGATAACTGATGGAAAATTTGAAAAACAATGAAAATAGGCTATTTAATTATATCTTTTTTATGATAACAACTTTTTGTTTGCAATTCGCCATCTCGCTTAATGTGGATATTATCTGTGTTTTTTGTTGTGTGGATATTATGTGTAGTTTTTATCGGATACAATTCGGAGAGTGTGCAACTGATCTGCATGATCTAATTCCACCTTTTTTCTATCGGACTTCTCGTAGCTCGAAGAGGCGGCACCGGTTCATGGTTGATGTTCCAAAGACACGAACGAAGAGATTTGACTCTACTTTTGTGATAAGAACTGGAAGGCTGTGGAATGAGTTGCCTGAGTGGGTTTTTCCTGATAGTTATGATCTTGGTGTCTTCAAATCGAGAGTGAATCGGTTTCTTCTAGGTAAACACGCTCCATCGTAGATTGCATCGTCGCTTTACAACAGGCGAGACAGCGGTCAAGTGTAAACCAATAAAAGATTTAAAAAAACTAGACTAAGATCATAAAGCTGAACTGGGTTTTTGTTTGAACGCGCTAATCTCAGGAACTACTGAACCGATTTCAGAAAATCTTTCACCGTTGGATTTATAAATTTATACGTGATCCCTGAGTAACTGTATTATGTATCACGGGCGAAGCCGGGACGGATCGCTAGTAGGATTATAGGCGTGAAAGCGTAACCTGTCGTATTTATAACATTACTAGTTATTGTAAATACATAACTTATGGTAAAAAATTATTGTGAGGTTTTATGAAACCACGGTAAAAGTGAAACTTTGTTTCGCATTGTAGACATGTAACTTAAACAATTTTGGAAAAATATTCGATTTTAATAATTTAAGTAACTTAACGCTTGGCCTGGGCTGCTCTGTCGAGCGCCTTACACTTTACCCCTACTCCGCGGCCGACCGTCACGCGACATGCAATAGATGGACGAAAAAGTTTTTTTTAAATAAATAGTGACGAGACGAGGAGGCCTGATGGTAAGCAACATGCCTGCCACATAACAGCACAGTGACACGCAGCTATTGGAACATGAAGAGTCCAAATCATTACCTAGCGCTGCACTGCGCTCGTCACCCAGAGATCTAAGTTGTTATACCTCTAAGCCCTGTAATTTATCTGGAAACATTGCCCTTCAAACCGGACCACAGTAATGTTTGCACATTACTGCTTGGCGGTAGAATAACTGGCAAAGGTGTGGTCCTTCCCCAGGCCGACTCTGCCAAGTAATAAAAGTTTCACTTTAAAAAACAAAACAAGCATTCTAATTCACGACACAAATATCTGTCTTAAGAGTGCGCCTAATGCCAGGGAAAAATCAGTTTTCACCCGCGCGACGCGTTTCTTAATGCGATATACATTAAGTCGAGAATAGCATGACACAGTTTGGAGGAAAAATCAATATTAAATCAGGAGTCCATTTTTGACCAAGTTTTATTAAATTACTCAATAATTAAACATAAATTTAAAAAAGTGTTCGGTTACTTTACTAGAACGTACATTTAGGATTTTTATTACCAAAAAATAATGTGGGGTCATCGCTGATAATTTGGAGTACTCGAATTAAAACGGGTTTTTTCGGTGTCATTTTTATTTTTTTATTGTAAAAAACTCTGATCTATTTTTTAAATTCTATTCGGTTATTGTGCTTGTTCTTGATTGTACCCACACGTCAATATTTTTTTGTCATAGTTTTTAGTTTCTTAACTTCAGTGAGCGGCGTCGAAAATGTCCTTTTTTCGTTTTCTGGCACTAGGCGCCCTCTTAACCGGGCATCGAATCTACGAGTCTGTGGGTAACGTAATGCGGCACAACCTCATTTCGCAAAGCGTCCTATCATCGGATACGTCTCGGGCAAGTGAACGCGGAAGAGGGGTATAATAGTATAATACCTAATAGTGCTCTCTCACTGGGGTCGGGTTGCACTCCGGACGCGATCTATAACGACTAATTCGTTGCGTACCGATTGGTAGGAAGTAATATGCGGTTGCATAGTCGAATAGTCGCACTTCATTCACAGACAGACAGAAATCGCTAAAATGCCCGAGGCTAGTTAGGGTTCCGTAAAACGTAAAAACGGAACCCTTATAGATTCGTCATGTCTGTCTGTCTGTCTGTCCGTCCGTATGTCACAGCCACTTTTTGCCGAAACTATGAGAACTACACTATTGAAACTTGGTAAGTAGATGTATTCTGTGAACTGCATTAAGATTTTTACAAAAAAAAAGAAAAATTAGGGTTGCTTCCCATACTTAGAACTGAAAGTCAACAATTTTTTTTCATCAAACCTATACGTGTGGGATGTTTATCGATAGGTCTTCATAAATGATGTTGAGGTTTCTAAAATAGTTTTTGTCTACACTGAATAATTTGCGCGAGAGACACTTCCAAAGTGATAAAATGTGTCCCCTCCCCTCTAACTTCTAAAATAAGAGATAGAAAAAACTAAAAATATATATATGATGTACATTACCATGCAAACTACCAACGAAAATTGGTTTGAACTCGATCTGATGAGTAGTTTTTTTTTAGTACGTCATAAATACACTATTATTAAAACTTCGATCAAAATTATAACGAACTAAAAAAACTATGTGTACTATGTATATTATGTTATTTGGTGCAACGGAACCCTTCATGGGCGAGTCCAACTCGCACTTGGCCACTTTATTTTTGAAGCTAGAATAGCAAGCTAGTACTCCTGGCTTCGTGCTGACAACGCTACGCAACGCTAGTTTTGCCTACACGAAGCTAGAAGTACTAGCTTGCTAGCTTACTTACACTGGTTTGCTACCCTACCTTGAATAAACTAGCCTCGTATAGCTCGGGCAATAGCGGTAAGCGGTAAGGTCGCAAATTGCTACTTTGTTCTAAAGTTTTTGCGTATATTGTTTTTTTTAAGTGCAATAAAGAGTTCATCTTTACATTAACGCATACCAGAAAATGTAAAGAAGTTAGTGCTACTAATGTTGGTCTTATCGCTAGTACTGACTTCTTCCAAGCAACCTTTTGTGGCACGAAACAAAAAGAGAAAAAAAAAATTGTTGTCTGTAAAGTCGGCTTACTGACGATAGTTGAACGTGACAACTTCAACTACGCCTTAGAGCGAGGTAACGCCGCCGGGAGGTAACGGCGGTTAACGGCACATGACGTCATGTTTTGCGGGCGTGCAGCCGGCTTCATCGAATTATAAGACGTTGTCACGTCAAAAAGTGACAATAGGTAACTTAGTAACAATATAGTATACATGTAACAATTAAAATTAAATTACGGCTGGTCTTGTCGGGTGAACGCCAAGCTGGCAACTGCTGATCTGGTTCGAATCCCACGCGCACCATTCTTTTCAACGTTCTGTGCGCAATGCTGCTAAATGATAAAACGGCGAAGAAAGACATCGTGAAATAAACTGACATTTTCCTCGAATCTTCCAAGGGCATGCCTTAACCGCCAAGCCGCACTGGGCCGGCGTGGTGGGTTATGGCCTTGATTTTCTCCTTGCGAGGCTCGGAGTCCCAGCAGTGGGAACATTTAGTGGACTAAGGTAGCGGTTCGCGCCGCGACCGCGACGCGAGACCGCGACCGGAGACCGCGACCCGAGACCAAGACAGGCACTTGATATTATGGAATTGTATGGGCACCAGTTCGCGCCGAGACCGCGACAGGGGACCGAGGCAGGTCGCGGTCGCGGTCTCGGCGCGAACTGACGCCCATACATTTCCATAGAGTCAAGTGCCTGTCGCGGTCTCCGGTCGCGGTCTCCTGTCGCGGTCTCGCGTCGCGGTCTCAGCGCGAACTTGTTCCTTTATGCTTGCCAAGCAAGAAGTAATTACTTTTTATATGGTGTTTTAGTACATTTTTTATGTACAGTAATTGTTAGGAAAGGACCATGACAATAACCTCCAATTCTTTCGTGGATAAGGCTGAAGTGACGTAATCGCACTAAAATCGTAAAATTATAATTTGTCATGAAAGCTTTGTAGTGAAATGTAATTACACAGGCGTTAAAAGGCGTGGCCAGCTAGTCAGGCCAGTTGACTGTTAGTATCTAGGTAAATGTAACTTCTATTTTATAATATCCTACTAACAGGTACGAATTTGTACCTGTTGCCGTGGAGACCTTGGGTTGTTGGGGCGCAGAGGCTAAAGGGTTCCTCTCAGAATTGGGGCGCAGGCTCAGGGAGATGGGAGAATACGGGTGAATCCCGCTCTGGTGCGTTCCTGGAGCAAAGGTTGGCCATTGCCATTCAGCGTGGGAACGCGGCGAGCATGATGGGCACTTTTGCGCCGGGAGCAGTTAGGGGTGGGTTATTCGGAGATTAGTTTTTTTCAAAATTTATTTTTAAAATTATATTACTAAAGTTTTTCGCTTATGGGAGCCAGATTTGAGGTTTTGTATGCTATCCTACTTATTACATAAATGTGAACATTTTGGATGTTTGTTGCTCACTCACGTCGGAACGGCTAAATGGAACGGGATGAAATTTGGAACACATTAAGATTATGGTCTGGAAGAAAACATTGGGTACTTTTTATCGCGAAAAAACAAGGGAAACAGAAAATACGCTATAGTCTTTATTCAATAAGACTAGAAGCACCCGCAGCTTTTCCCGCGTTATTCACATTCTCGTAATTTTCCTATGTTGAAAAGTAGCATAAAATACATTTTATGCCAAACTATAATCTAATTGTGTTCAAAATTGCAACCCGGTTTATAACGGCGATCCGACGTGATTGAGAATCAAACATTCCAACTTTCACGATTAAAATATTAGTAGAATAAAACGTAGCTAAACGTAGCTAGACGGGTGACCCGTAAACATGTCGCATGAAACCTCATTGAAATATCGGGAATTCGCTCCACCATAGAAACACAGTGAAAAATAATACTAGTAGGTATAGTATTAGATCATGTTGATCAGATGCACATTCTCCGAAATGTATCCGATTGTGAAGTAACTTGCAAGCATGATCTAATACCATCTTGCCATTTTTTTCTATCGGACTTCTTCTCGAAGAAGCGGCACCGTTTCATGGTTGATATTCCAAAGACACGGACGAAGAGGTTTGACTCTACTTTTTGTGATAACAACGTCTAGGCTGTGGAATGAGTTGCCGGTGTGGGTTTTTCCTGATAGTTATAATCTTGGTGTCTTCAAATCGAGAGTGAATCGGTTTCTTCTAGGTAAACACGCTCCATAATAGACCACATCGTCGCTTAATATCAGGCGAGATGGTGGTCAAGTGTGAACCTACATATAATAGTAAAAAAAAAAACTAGTCGACGGTATTCGAAACTTTGCAGTTCTTTACAGTTACAATCTCAAGTTCATTGAAAAGTGGCGTTACATAATGCGGTGAGAGAGAAGTGATCAGCGGGTGATAAAAGATACGGGTTATATACTGAGGTGTTATAGCATCGGTTGATAGCGAGATAAGATGTAGGTACATAACGTTATCTGATATTCAATCTTTTGCTCTGAAATTTAAGTTGTCTTGCATTTGCAATTTTTTTTTGTATAATAAAGGAATAACTATCAGCTTCCCGCGGTGCTAAAAAATTGGTGGACACTTCACACACCACCACCTTTTGACCCCAAAATAAGCAAAAACAAAAATGGCTGATATAATACTTATAGTTTTAAAAACATACGTATTATACATAGAAACACCCAGATGCATAACAAATACTTGTATTCATTACACAAATATTTGCACTGGGTGGGAATCGAACCCACCACCCTAGGCTTCGCAGGCACAGTTACTACCAACTAAGCCACGAAGCCAGTCCTTATACCCGCATAGTTCCAGTTTCCGTTATTTTCCCGGGATTAAAAGTAGCCTATGTGGTCTATGTGGTCCAGACTATAAAATCTAATTGTGGTCAAGTTTTCTGCTCGATCCGTTTCATACGTTACAACGTGATTGAGCAACAAACATACAAACATTGACATTTATAATATTAGTAGGATACCATGATCTACATAACTAAAATATCGTTTTGGCTCAACAGGACGCATAAAAGGTCAGTACTCACATACGGTATTACTCGATCGAGCTAAACTGTCGAGTAAAACCCGTGACATGGGCTTTCGTCCACACATTGAGCATTGATCTATCGAGTGAGGCGCGCCGTTCAATATTCACCGAACCGTTCGAGCCAAAGGATGTCTGTGCAACAAACTAGACGGTGGCTGTATTTAGCAAGTCTCACAGTGCTTTATAAGAAAATCAAAGAAAATGAAAAGAAAAAACGTAAAAGAGGTACTGGGTTAAACTCGCAAATCCATTTCTCTTAAAACACGTGTTTCAATCACGATAAACAATACCAGACTGACGCTCGCCTCGCGCCACTCGCAGTCACGTACACACGTACGAGTCAAGATTGACGGCTCGCTTCGAGTAGGTTCGAAGGAAATTACTTTCATTTAATTCCATCGAGCCGGTTCGGTGCGAGCCTTCGAGCTGTGAGTTTTGCGGTCCACACGTTGATTTTTACTCGACTTCGAGTAAAACTATCGAGTAATACCGTATGTGAGTACTGACCTTAAGACAGAAGCTATATTTTTTCAAAATCAAATTGGATTTAGTATTGGAGTCATAGTTAAGGCAATATAATAATAATTTCTTACAGTCAGCTTCTTTCACTTGGTAAATCCTTTGTGTACATACCAATAGAGACGAACGGCAAACGAAAGTATGCAATCTGATAAATCTATAAATACTTACAAGTAATCTGCGTCATTGATCCATATTTTATAAAAAAAATACCTTTATCTATTTGTTTTTATCGCTTCCCTCATTAAATATTAATTACTTATAGATTAGGATTACTTTAGAAAAGATTAATTGTGATATTGGATTAAAACACCTGTAATAACCAAAACTAGTGATGTGTTTTATCGATGAACCCCAACTGACAAAGACATTGTGATGTTTGACTGGACCTAGTGATGGGAAAAGTCGATAAGTGAATAGTAATAGTGTAGTTAAATGTGGTAAAAATGATGCTGTATATGACGAATGTGACGGAAGATACTGTGAAGAGACCGCCTCGGAGGAGGCACATCAGTGCTAACATCAAGGTTGGTAAGAAGTTTGACTTTTATGTGGGCTCAGTGTTCAGTAATAACGTGAAACTCGTCACCAAGTGCCATCAGGGATTACAACTTCAAGATGGCCATCAGGGATTACAACTTCAAGATGGCCATCAGGGATTACAACTTCAAGATGGCCAACAGGGATTACAACTTCAAGATGGCCATCAGGGATTACAACTTCAAGATGGCCATCAGGGATTACAACTTCAAGATGGCCATCAGGGATTACAACTTCAAGATGGCCATCAGGGGTTACAACTTCAAGATGGTCATCAGGAATTACAACTTCAAGATAGCCGTCAAATATCGCAAGGCGGCGGTGATGGGAACTCTGAACCAGAGGAACGATTAGTGAAAAAAATAAACATAATTATGTACGTAAAGGTAGGGCAGATGATGTGTTTGTCTTCCTGCATGCTAAATGCAACAAACAAATTAAGCTGAATATAAAAAAAGCCATGGGCCCAAGAGCCCGTGGAAGAAACAAATGGCAGTCATAGAGACTGCTGATAGAAGTGAAAACTTATAACTTAGAAATGTTGTATTAAGGGCGTACCCCGAGCAAATTACCTTGAGTATTTCTTACCTCATCACACACCGCAAGAAAGAGCAAGAGACAAACAGGATTTGTCGCTGTTTTACGCTCAAATTTAGAATCAGCTCTTTATTACATCAGATTTTGGTCTTTTGAAAAAAAAACTACCAAAATGTTCGTAATGGAATTGCCTATCCGTTGGTGGAAGTATTAAATCCAAATAATGGCGGGTTTTCGAGTAGATGAATGATAATTACAATTATTTCTATTTTTTATGGTTTCGTTATGTGGAGATTATTTAAACAATAAATTCATTAACAAAAAAAGAAAACTACCATTTTGAAGCCAAAAAACTGTAGAAATTTAATGTATTTTTTACCAGTTGATATTTGTTTTGGCTAATGAGTAGATAGCTTTGAAAACTGGACAAAAAATTCGTTTTGCTGGGGGACGCACCTTAAACACCACAATACGTCACCTGTATAGCGACAGATATTACGCATCGGTGATACGAGCTCACAAGATTTCCATTCAAAAAGCGTTAAAAGCTCACATCCCGCTCCCCTGCCGCCGCTGCATGCATGTATAGTTGTATAGCATGACGCCAAACCATAACATTTCCCTCTAAGAAAAATCCTTTATGCGAAGGGTTATCACTCCAACAAAATAATAAATTGGTGGTACATATAATAAAATATGTAACGAGGTTATTTAAAGGTAATCTCGAAGGGCGTTCAACCACAAATAGACCGAACCAAACACCGAGTGATTCATCGTTGAAGCTGAACCTTGATAGTTGCTGAATGAAACAAGGATTTACACGACATACAATACTTGTAAAGTTCCTTGGTAAAATTGGCTAAACAGTTCAATTTCAGTTTCAATACAGCTCTGTCTAATGCATTATTCCGTAACGCCGTACAAAAATCATGCGACAAGGAGAAATTATCGAGGGTTGCAACCTCCTATCTTCACCTGCACTCAGTTGTTGGACAGCTTACAAGTGACGGCATAGTGCTGAAACTAGATCTAACATATTATATTTCTAAGCCCTGTAATTTGTCTGGAAACATTGTCCTTCTAACCGGAACACAGTATTGTTTGCACATTACTGCTTGGCGGTAGAATAACTGGCAAAGGTGTGTTACTTCCCCAGGTGGATTCTGCCGAGTGTCCTACCACTACAAATATTGCACATATCCACCTGTATTGCTACTGAACTACAGATATACATAATGCGATTACGTAAGACACAAAAATCATTACATGTCATCCATCCAAAAATCGCACGCACACACGTCTGACGCTACACCTATACATTAGTGACGCCAACCCAGAAGATTTACTCCCTCACCCAAAAGTACTCAACCTTAGATAAAGAATAAGTAAATAGATCAGGTTTTTCCGCACGGTTCCTTTATATTTGTACCAATAAGCAGGTGAAGTGCATGTTAGCTATGGTGGCATAGTGATGTGGCGCGACATAAGTATAACACTTCCACAAGAGCGACAAGACAAAAGCGATCACACCGGGCGAACGAAAAATGTCATAGCTTTGATGTTTCTCTCTCTTTTCTTTTTGCTTGAAATGATAGAGACAGCATTAGCAAAGCGATAGCCGATTTAGTTAGGCGGTAGTAGCGCCGTGCTTTCGGTGTAAAGCGTTTGTTCTAACTCTATACGTAAATGTATATGTAAGTAAACTCTTTGTGCTCAAAGCATGAAGAAGTTTAAAAAAAAAAATAGTAGGAATTTTAGATATATCAACAAAATGGCGGACTTCCCAAACAGGCGTTGCGGTAGAATACCCCGAGCCTACGCGAGGCTCATTACTGGGCGCTGTATCCGGCAGACACGATGTTATCAACTTACGTATTTATAAGTGGGTTAGTGGTAGCTACCAGTTGTAGTTGAAATGTGATGGAAATGCTGAACAAAGCTGAACTTGTATACCTGATGACCTCTTGTGGTTTTGATGATTCAATCATTTATTTGCTCCGAAAGAAGTATTTTTTTTTAAATAAAAAGTGACGAGACGAGCAGGACATGTGCCTGATGGTAAGCAACATGTCTGCCACCATGCGCGGTGGCACGGGGGGGGGGGGAGGGTCACAGGCGACATGACCCCCCCAAATCGTATACGTTACATTAAAATGGGGCGCTACTAGTAGTCTTTTTTACTCGATTTATTGTATTTCTACTCGTAACCCCCCCCAAAATCTGATGCTCTGTACTGGTGACCCCCTCCAAAATTCGACGCTGGGACCACGCCTGCCTGCCACATAACAGCACAGTGACACGCAGCTATTGGAACATGAAGAGTCCAAATCATTACCTAGCACTGCACTGCGCTCGTCACCCAGAGATCTAAGATGTTATATCTCTAAGCCCTGTAATTTCTCTGGAAACATTGCCCTTCTAACCGGAACATAGTCACGTTTGCACATTACTGCTTGGCGGTAGAATAACTGGCAAAGGTGTGGTACTTCCCCAGGCGGACTCTGACAAGAGTCCTACTACTACTAAGTATAAATAGCAAACACCTCACTAAATGTTCCCTCTGCTGGGACACGGGACCTTCTCTTACAAAGAGAGAGTCAAGGCCATAATCCGCCACTCTGGCCAAATGCGAGTTGGTGGATGACAAAAAAAGACTTGAATATAAAATTAAATTTTACACCCGGCAAAATTTTATAAGCCATGATTTAGTCGTCCAGATTTAAATAAAATAAAATTTAAGATTTTTTCTGTATTGATATTTTTCAAAAACTGTGACACTGATCGGTCCAACTACTACTTGTGACTACCTCTGAACTAACACATCTAACCTTTTTACAAAATTAGTATGGATTTAAATTTAAATATCAATTGATATGGAATGGATACTTTGAGTTAAGTGTTTACGTACATTTAAATAAGCTATAGTGGCTCCACCAGTCATTGGTAGTAATGTTTTGTGTCAGTAATGCGCATACATTAATTTAGTGACACAATCAGTGCAACCATCAGATGGGGGAACTATTCAACTATAATACAAACGGAAGTGGCGGCCGGATTGGAGGGAAATTACCGAATACAGATTTTAGATGTAAAAAAGTAAGTACTGTAATTGCAATGGGCATAGAAATTTTCGCGAAGCAGTAATGTCGAAATATTACCGTGTTCCGGTTTGATAGGCAATGTTTCCGGTAGAGTAACATAATATCTTTTTTTTTTTTTTTTTTATAGCATAGAGTGACGAGACGAGCAGGTCATGTGCCTGATGGTAAGCAACATGCCTGCCACATAACAGCACAGTAACACGCAGCTATTGAAACATGATAGTCCAAATCATTACCTAGCACTGCACTGCGCTCGTCACCCAGAGATCTGAGATATTATGTCTCTAAGCCCTGTAATTTCTCTGGAATCATTGCCCTTCAAACCGGAACACAGTAATGTTTGCACATTACTGCTTGGCGGTAGAATAACAGCAAAATAATATCTGAGTGATCTGAGTCACAATGTAGAAGCCTGAAAAGACAAAGATATAAGTTTTTTCATGATCACGGCGGTTATAACGCTGCCGAAACGCAGAGGTAATGAAATAATGATTTAGATAGGTAATAGAAGTCCGGTATAATGTTGACTAAAGAAGTCTCAATGGGAGATAAGGAGATCTCCATCTACCCTCATTTGGTCTTCATGAATCGTAGGATTGTCCACTACACACAAAACCTCATTTCCTCAAAAAGTTATTTTTTCCTTGTAGTAGCGGCACTCTGTTACATTTATAATACTACATTGGACTATAACCTCTGTTACATGGGACTATAACCTCTATTTAAAAAAAAAATAGTGTATTTACGGCGGCTGCCGATCCGGAGACCCCGGGTTCAAACCCCACACGCACCACTGTCTTTTCGAAGTCATGTGCGTAATGCCGCTAACTTAAAACGGTGAAGGAAAACATCGTGAGGAAACCGACATGTACCTAGAATTTTTCGAAGTCATGTGTCATCCGCCAACCCGCACTGGGCCAGCGTGGTGGATTATGGCCTTAACTCTCTCCTTGCGAGAGAAGGCCCCGAGTCCCAGCAGTGGGAACGTTTAGTGGGCTGTTGATGATGATGATGATGATTTAATACGGGCAGAGCCTTTATTAACAAAACTAAAATACTATGAGAACTACACTACGCTACATACCTAACTGTATAATGCTGTATAATATTTTTTTGACAATTCACACACAACACCATCTGACCCCAAACTAAGCAAAGCTTGTATGATTAAAGCTTGTGTGCTACTTACACTAAGCACATCTGAATTATCCATGGATCAATAAAGGTCTACAGATAATCAAGATGTTCAAGCCCACTACCAATCGGAAGCGTACCCAGGATGCTGGGTGCATTACCACGCTGAATGACAATGCTTATGCGTTGGGCCAAATAAACGCCAGCATTTTGGTCACGCGTCGCGTCGACCAAGCGCTCTTGTTATATCTTGTTACATCAGCACTGTGCTACATTCACACACGCAATTATGATCCTTATTTACAAAAAATAAAGTGTTTATTTAATATCCTCTTGTAGCGGCAATTTGCTAAATTTTATACGCGCGACTATAGTCTCTATTTCCAAAGTAATAAAGTGTTTAATATGTTGTTACAGCGGCACCATGCGGGCATATCGGCGTCTTCGTGCAGCGATGGCTCGCTGCTCAGCGTGGGATCCTCCGAGATGGAAGAC
This sequence comes from Ectropis crepuscularia, assembly GCA_963693475.1. Taxonomy (NCBI): domain Eukaryota; kingdom Metazoa; phylum Arthropoda; class Insecta; order Lepidoptera; family Geometridae; genus Ectropis; species Ectropis crepuscularia. The sequence continues at coordinate 2,543,341 of OY856355.1, forward strand.
GACTCCAGCAGCGGCCACCACGACTCGAGGACGGAACACGTTGACAATTACAGTTTGTTGAATATTTTAATAGCCTAATAATAGTTTCTGTCTGATCCTGATCTCACATAAATCACATAATATGTTTCGTTTTTCCTTTACGCTGGTGGCTTTACGCTCTCAGCAACATGACACTGGTTCAATTTATAATTTATTTGTCTCACAATAAATAGTTTTCTGTCTATCTATCCTTATGGGAAATGGTCAGTTGACAGCTATACACGGTCAGTTGATAGCCAGTTTAATAGTCATTTGCAGTCAATTTGTGACAGACCGCCACAATCGCCACATATGATCAGTTGACAGCATCATACGGTCAGCTGAAATCCATGTAAAGTCAGTTTGCAACGATTTACAGTTATTTGTCAGCAACATTTATATCCAGGTGATAGACACATAAAGCCAGTTGATAGACACGTACAGACGGTTCACAGACGCATACGATCAATTGACTGACACATCCAGTCAGTGGACAGACAAAAACAAGCAATTGAATGACACAAAACACCCAACTGACAGACACATTCAGCCGTTGGACAGGCGCAAACATCCAGTTCACTGACTCATACAGCCAGTTGACATACACCTAGAGCCAGTTGGTAGACATGTACAGCCATTTCACAAATACAAAAAATAATGTATTAGCAGTCATGGGGATTACCGAAAGAAGTGAAAACTCATAACTCAGAATTTGATAGCTCACTTTGGAAACTACGCGGATGAAACCGAAGGACACCGACCCGATCCGTAACCGATCTAGATTAATCTTCTAACCGCGTCCCGAGTTCACCTGAAGATTTATATCATTTACGAGCGTGACGCTTAATTCACGGCCCACGAAAAATCTGTGCGGAGAACGAAAAACAAAAAAAAAATTGGCAGTCATAGGAACTGCCGATAGAAGTGAAAACTTATAACTCGGAATTTTATTGCTTACCTTGGAAACTACACGGGTGTAACCGGAGGGCGTGGCCTCGCCATCTTGGCATGGCCTTCTAGAAATGCGTCAGCATTTCCTATTGGCTGATGCATTTCTAGATGGCCATGGCATGATGCCGAGGCCACGCCCTTTCAGCATTTCCCATTGGTTGATGCATTTCTAAATGGCCAATAGCCATGGTTCCGAGTTTACCCGAAGATTTCTTATCTTATCCGAGCGTGACGCTAGAGTCCAATTCACAAGCCCACGAAATATCTGTCTAGGCGCGCCTAAAGAAGTTTTCACTTCAAAAAGGCAAAAGAAGTTTTCAATTCAACAAAAAATTGACTCACACACATTTGGTCTTTGGCTAGCAAATATAGTTTTGAAACTTTCGCGATTTGAACTCATATTAAATAATAATAATGTTTAGTATGCCGTAACAATTCATCGCATGCAATACAATAAGAGTTATGTTTTGTTCTGATGTTATTAGAACATTTATTAGTTTTGCTGTGAGCGCATTTCAGTAACTGAAAAGCCACCATGTTAACTTTTGCGATTTAACGAGTATATTCCCGTGTTTCCAGACACGTCGGAGCCCCCGTCGGGCGTGGCGCCACTGTCGCACTCCGCCGCCAAGCACAAGATGGCGGTCCGACCGAGGCGCACGCACGGCGCGCCTCGCCGGAGGAAAAACAACCCTGTACGTATCTACTATCAACACTACATGGTCTTACTAACATAGCTAAGTACTGGAGGAAGGCAAAGGTACCATGAGTCATGACCCCCCATCAGTGCACCCTCACTCGCTCAAGGTTGCGCGGTTTTAGCCTACCGCTAGACCGTTCCTTCCTGGAAACAAGTGACAGCCGGTTGTCGGACGCACGGCTGAGCGCTCGCGCAAAACGTTTCCCGCGCATATTGTTATTAGATATGTCGTAAACCCTCCGCGCTAGACAGGGACAGAGTTACGCGTTAGAAAGAGCGCAAATGTTTATTTGAAAATCGCGACAGGTATTGCGAGCTGAATTGAACTTTGTTGTGTCCCAGCAAGAGTCGCTATTTATATAATTGTTTTTGTAAAGTGTGGCTTCTGTACTAATATTTATTCTGTGCCCCCATGGGCTGGGTCCTGAACAAACGTGGATTGCTGATTGAAACGCACGCACGGCCTTGTGTGTCTTGACCACGAGACCACGACTATGTGAACCCCTCCCCCCTGGCGCCAAAGCTGTATCGGCTGGTCTATCGCCTAACTACATCTGCTTTGGCTTTGCTACTCCTGTCTCTGTCTTATTAATAGAAAAGAAAAGAGAGGGCAATATCAAAGCTAAGACTGTTTTAGTTAGGCGGCAGACCCTCCGCCCTTGCTTACCAATTCCTTGGATACAAATTTACAAAATAAACAAGCATGGTCAGCAATGTCAGCATGGGTGGTTAAGGTTAAAGCTATCATTTATTCCGTGTCCATTTCACCACCTGGGTCATGGATTACCCCCCCTAACAAAGTAGGTTAAGGGCAGAGAAATACTCAGAGATACAGGCGGGGTTCAAACCCACGACCCTACGATTGTGAAACCTACTAATCCTACTCATATTATAAATGTCAATGTTTGGATGTTTGTTGTTCAATCACGTCCTAACGTATGAACGGATCGAGCTGAAATTTGGAACACAGATAGATTATAGTCTGGAAGAACACATAGGGTACTTTTTATCCCGAAAAACAACGGGAACAACGGGAACGGGAACTTCGCGGGTAACACCGCGGGGCGCTGCTAGTCTTTTATAGATTTCCCTTGACCGCCATCTCGTCTGATGTTAAGCGACGTGCGGTCTACGATGGAGCGTGTTTATCTAGAAGAAACTGATACACTCTCGATTTGAATTGAACATTGTAACTAACGGAACACCACTCAGGCCACTGAGGCCACGCATTCACAGACTAGACGTTCTTATCACAAAAGAAGAGTTAAACCTCTTCGTTCATGTCTTTGAAACATCAACTATGGCGCTTTTTCGAGCTACGAGCAGTCCGATAGAGAAAGGGCAAGGTGGTATTAGATCATGCAGATCAGTTGCACACTTTCCGAAGTGTATCCGAAAATAAAACCCGATAAGCTAGCGATTTCACGGCGATGTTAAAGACTTGAAGTCTTTTTGGAAGGTGTTGTTGGCTATGAACCTTTTGGCTCACTTAGCTGGTACTTCGCCACCCATCCCAAAAGTGTTAACAATATTCCATAATTACAGGAGCGAATCTTTGCTTCGTATAACGTGAGCAACTGTAGCTTCTGCTACTGCAACTTCTAGCCACTCTAGACCGCCACGGCTTCTAATTTTAATCATCATAATCAGCCTCTTCTTGTCCACTGCTGGACATAGGCCTCTCCCATGATATGCCACCACTCAGCTCCATCTTTTGGATTTTCTTCTTGATCCACTGCTGCCTTACGTATATCGTCACTCCATCGCGTTTCAAGGCATCCTTTATATTTGCCGATTTTATTGAAAATTCTAATACATAATTGTAATAATTCCAGATCGTCGCCTCAGCCTTGCCCATAACGCCTGAACTCAACGAAGAAATGATACGAAGCACTACTCCCGACACACACAAACACGGAGAACTTGTTACTGGTAAGTTATTGCATCATCATCATCCACAGCCTTCTTTATCCCATAGCTGGATACAGGCCTGTCTTTTATCATTCCATTTTCCTCGGCTTGATTAAGTTGTCACACGGATGTTAAGTCTGTTTTGTTTTTATGTTGTCAGTTGAAGTTGAATGTAATTAAAATACCTGGATTAGCACAGGCTACTTTTCATCTTGTTAAAGCTAAAGCTAGTGGTTGTTAAAGCAGCTACTGTATTAGACGGCTGTTTATTATAACTTATAACTTTTCACAAGCTCTTTTCAATAATTTCGACAAACAAACCAACATATGCATCGATGTAAAGAAGTAGGGAAACCACAATGGCTATTGACTTAGGACTTATATCTCACACAACTAGATATGAACAATAATATTAATAGTTTCCGAAGTAATCTACAATCCGACTAATATTATAAATGCGAAAGTGTCAAAGGTGTGGATGTTTGTTGCTCAATCAAGTCAGAACGTCTGAACGGATCAGTTAGATTACAGTCTGGAAGAACACATATGCTTTTTATCACGGGAAAATCGGAAAATAACGGGAGAGGAAACTGCGCAGTACCGCGAGGCATTGCTAGTATATCGTGTATAATATTTTCAATCATAAAAATAAACAGTATTTACAAACGTAAATTTTTTAAATGAAAAAGCGACATCGACTCATTGTTATTAACGTTCCAAAGATTCGAACGAGGAACAATATTAAAGCTATAATAAACCTTATATTCTCTCTTTCATTACAAATAAACTAAAGAAGAGAGCTTTTGCAAAGTCATGACTATTTTATTAGAAAGGCGGTGTTTATGCGTAGTGAACCCTAGTCAAGCTAAAATGTCTTAATTTCCGAGTTAAAGTTAAGCAAAATAATCCTAATATTTTTTTTTATCATTCCAGAATCATTCTCTTCATCGACCACTACGAAGCACCAAGTCACAGTCAGAGAACAACAAGTCCACATAAACAGAGAACTTCAAAGAGTCCTGGAGACCCCAAGCGACACGAGACTCAAGTCGTCTTCCCTACCCCCAGGACTGGCTCTCAATCAGCTCGTGGGGCAGTCTCCAGCTAAGCTTAGCATCGCAGAATCCAATACCCCCCGATCATCCATAAAAAGAAGTCAGTCCAGCTCGCAAGGACCTCTCAGAGACTCCCCGAAAATGCAATCCACCTACCACTCAGACGACAGGATGATCAAATACCGTACGGAGAAAAAACACGCCGAAGAATCTTGCCTCGAAAAGAAAACTAAATCAGAAAAGAAGACAGAGAACGAAGTCATAAGGTCGTCCAAGAAAGAAGAGTCGTTCTTCAGTCGATTGTTGCTCAGGAAAAGTGGAAAGAAATCAAAGAAAGACCAAACAGATGGCGATGGACAACAGGAAGTTAAAAAGAGTAAAACGGAGAAGAATGCAGCCCAATATAAATCTGTCGACGCTGATTTTTTTGAGGGACAAGGGCACAAGCCAGTTCCAGCCGAAAGAACACAGAAGTCTGCCGGACAGAAAGCGTTCGCTAACCAAATGCATAAACGTGTAGACAATAAAGGCGGTTACACGCAAGACAAACCGGAAAGTGCTTACAAAGATATTTACAGCGCCGTCAAAGTACCCGGAGTCGAATATAATAATATTGCTGATCTCAAAGTGGCGGATGAAACAGACAAGCTCCTGAACCAAGAAATGAGGAACCGATTCAGTCGACGAGAAGAATTCATTGAAAAAATGGAAAGAACGAAACGATCCACTTCTAAAGAAACGGTTGAAGAGAAACGTGAACCTTTCATCTTGCATGAAAAACCGAAAAGACCGACTTCAGTCCAAAGAGCTATTGATCCGTTCTCGTCCAAAGCATTTATAAATAATGAAATAGCGAATAGAGCACAAGAGGAGGTGCTGTCTCCATCCCTGGTGGTCTCAGACGAAGAACCGCCGATCCGGGCGATGCGGATCAAGCCAGTACCAAGTGACTACATGTTCGCGAGCGGCAGTATGCCGAAAAACTTACCATACTTCAGTCCAGGTTTCCTGTCGTCTTCTCCTCCGAAGCTGAAGCATCAGAGTTCAGAAAACATAAAAAATAGATCTTCAGAAATGGTTCCAGAGTTTGTTGAAAAGGTTGAACGTAAGCGGGAGACCGTCCATTACGCTTCTAAGACAGAAGAATCTTACGTGACTTCCGGTATGAGATCACTTGGGGATGAATTCATGGAGTGTAGAAGCAGCATCGGCAAGTCACACAGTTTCCGCTACGCTTCGGAAACAACCTCCATCGGGTCCCAAGACAATCAGATGCCCAGTCTTCCCGCAATCGTTGGAATTTCTGAACCCTTACTCGAAAGCTGGGAAGTCAATTACAGAAGAAATCTTAGCGAAAAACATGATTTCACTAAGAGAATTTCTGCACGAAACTATAACATACTTCACGGTACCGCAGAAGCGACGTACGATAGCTTGCCAAGTACAGATAGTAGCTATCTCGACAGCCTCAAAACAGACGCCAACGATGACAGGAAATTGTTCACGAGTAGCATTCACGTCACTATGGATAACAAGAGAGATAGCGACATATCTCAGATTGAGGCTAAGATTGATGATATTATTAGTTCCCCTAAGCCTATTATTTCTCCAATACTCAAATCTAGTTCTTTAGATAGCGTAAAAAGTAGCCCAGAGAAACTTGCTGACGATAGACGGAAGACCATTTCTGTCGAGAGCGCATTGAGTGCTAAAAATAAGGAACCAGAAAACTTCATTTCAGTCACTCATATAAATAAAGAACCTATTAAACCCATAGAAACTCAGAAATTGAACAAAAGCGATGAGAAAGTACAGAAATCTGCTAGTAAGCCCGGGGTACCCGAGTTTATGAATATTCAATTAAACAAAGTAGATGCTAAACCAGCTACAAACATCGTTTTGACCGCTAACGTCACACCAAAGAAAATCGACAGTCCACAGATAGTCGACAAAGAACCGGAGTACGAATGTGTTGCTGTGGATCCTATTCAGACGACAGTAAAACATGAAGCAGTCAGCAAAGCTATTGAGAATGTGATCGAAAATCTAGTTGAAAATTCTCCCGTAGTAGCTCGAAAATCAGTTATGCCCGTTGTTCCACCGAGTCCCTCAACCCCTAAGGCTTTCTTTAAACGTAAAGCGTCCAGCGTTGATTATCCTGACAAGGTGGAAAAGTCTAGAACAAATTCTATAAGCACAGATGGAAGCACCGAGAAAATTTTCGATACAATATCAATGGATCAAAAATCACATTCTAGTTTCGGTAGTAAAAGCTCGATTCAAAGTACTGACAGCAATGATATTAAACCCCCGGATCGCAACGAAGAAGCCGTTGTCCTTCGCAGAAAACCTATAATGCTGAGTAGAGAGTTGCGAGGCGAGAAAAAAGATGATGAACCTGAACTGATGAAGGTCTTCGCTCGAAGATCGCTCAAAATCAAAGACACTGAAGCTGATGCGATTGCTCAAGATATAGCCGCTACTAAAGAAGCCAAAGAGGAAGATACGTCAGCTGCCAAAAGCAAAATGATAAAAAACGAATTTAACGCTTCAATCAAATCTCGAGACAGTGATAAAGAGAATGAAGAGTCGAAAGAAGAAGAACGATTAGTAGACATCGCTGCCCGGGTCAGTCAATTCGGGGCGCAATACCAGAGAAGCGTTAGCATAAACAGCGTCAACCCTAAAAGAGAAAGCGCTCCTAGCTACAGAAGCGAAGTCAACAAATACAAGAAAGAAGTATCAGATTCAACTCCAGAGAAACGTCTCAGAAACAGAACTTTCCCTGACCCGTCAAACGACAGAGAAGACATCAAGAACATAGCTAAAAGCGAGGCTTATAAAGCTGACACCTTGACAAAACGACCCTGGATGAGAAACGAGAACAGATTGTCGATGGAAAAGCGAGAGAGTGCTGTGATAGAAAAGGATGCAGATAATAATAATAAGGAGAATGATGAAGGTGCGAATGAGAAGGATGGTGCTGGCGGGGAGGCGGACGCTTCCCCGCAGTTTAAGGGTATACTGCAGATGAGGGCGGAGTGGGAGAGACGAGCCAAACAGGGCATGACCAAATAACAGTGCTAGGTGCGAGGTACGTACTGACACTTGACTTCCTACTCATCTATACTTATATTATAAAGCTGAAGAGTTTGTTTGTTTGAACGCAAGGATCTTGGGAACTACTGATCCAATTTAAAGATTCTTTCAAAGTCAAAGTCAAAGTTTTTTATTCATAAATGTACAATTTACACGTCAATTTTAAAAAACAAACAAAAAGAGCATACAAACAGTATACATTTTTAAAGTTTAAATTTAACATTTTGTTAATAAGTAAGTGTCAACCATTAAAATATAATGTATTTATTACAATTGTAATGAACAATGTCATTTTTTTACAATTGTATTGTGAGTTTACCATCACTCTTTAAAAAATCGCTGTAACTATAAAAAGTTTGATCGATAAGCCATATTTTTTATCGGTTCTTGAAACTGGCCAAATTCTCTGTTGGGTAGTCCATTTATCGATTAAGGTTATAGGCTATTTATTTATTTAACATTACGCTACTATCAACAGGAGCGGAGCATGAATTTGATTTTGAGAGCTTGCGTTGCGTGACAGCTTGTGTCTATCTTTTAAAGGTTGCGTCATTAGAACATAAGGTAACCGAATTTGTTCAAAATTTGAATTGGTACTACCAATTTTCGATAGATGGCGTAGCAACGCGCGCACGGTTCAGCTAGTTTTACTAATAATTAATTTTAAAGCCTTAATTTTTGACAATAGATGTTCATGTCGGTTACTGTTTCCTTAAAACTATTAAACAAGCAGACTCTAGAAAAAATCCAACCACTATAAAACTGAAGGTGTCTTGTCAATTTGAGTGTTAAGAGTGCGCCTAATGCCAGGGAAAAATCAGTTTTCACCCGCGCGAAGCGATTCTTAATGTAATATACATAAAGTCGAGAATAGCATGACACAGTTTGGAGGAAAAATCAATTTTAAATCAGGAGTCCATTTTTGACCAAGTTTTATTAAATTACTCAATAATTAAACATAAATTTAAAAAAGTGTTCGGTTACTTTACTAGAACGTACAATTAGGAATTTTGTTACCATAAAATAATGTGGGGTCATCGCTTATAATTTCGAGTACTCGAATTAAAACGGGTTTTTTCGGTGTAATTTTTATTTTTTTATTGTAAAAATCTCGGATCCATTTTTAAAATTCTATTCGGTTATTGTGCTTCTTCTTGATTGTACCCACACCATAGAATAGATAATACAGATAGAACGGACACTCCCCACCCCCCGCCAGTTTCAAGCTTCCTACCCCGCAAGAACGCGAGAAGCACTCAGCGACACGACATAGATGACACGCACACATGCGTAAATGCGTTCGAACGACATATGCGAGATGTGTGAGTGTAGGTATGTCAACTGCACCGTCTGTATAGATTTTAGGCCGAGTGTCCGGGGTGTGCCCACACGTCAATATTTTTTTTGTCATAGTTTTTTGTTTCTTTACTTCAGTGAGCGTCGAAAATGTCCTTTTTTCGTTTCCTGGCACTAGGCGCCCCCTTAATTTAAATTGAAACTTTTATGAGAATGTTATCTAACTCTTTTTTTTATTTCGCAGGTCATTCAGAAGTACCACGCTGTACACCCTTTACATATAAGTAATTATTAAAACGTATGTTAAATTAATATTAGAGTACTCTAGACGTAGCACGTTACAGGATACGCGTTGTTTATCTGACGTTAACATAACATTGTATTTGAGTGTTATAATTATGGAATAGCGTATTATAGTTATATTTTATTAAAAATAAATATCATTATGTATTGATTGTGAAATACAAATTTTATTCCCATAGTTTTTGAGTTGTTTTATTTCTGTAAGTACTAGATTTAAATCCGGGGAAACCTGGGCGAATGGCAACCCTAATTCTATCGTATGAAAATTACGGGAACTGCCAGTAAATAACTATCATAATTATGCTGTGATCACAGAAATCTAAATATTTAGATTTCTGACTGTAATATTGCAACATGCAACGTTGCAACCATATACATAGTGGAATGGAACTGAGCAAAACCCGAAAAAATTACCATTCTCTAGAATGAGACTACTATTGGCCACACCACAGATCAGATATCCTGTTGATCGGCGTTGATACGAATTTCGCCTACTATCACAATTCACCAGCGGTGGCTTGGACGAGGTATAATACGGCGCTTGTGATTAGCGAAAATCCGTTGACGTGCATGTGTGAATCCACGAATGATCGGACAAAACGAGATAGAGTTATACAAACTTCAAAGGACAGAGCAGGATGCAAAGAAAGACAAGAACGGGGTCCTATTTTGTTTTTTTTTATGTTTGTTTTTAATGTTGTTGATTGATGATATTATTTTTTTACTAATTACTGTCTGAAATTACTTGTGAAATGATACGCCGTCTTTTGTAAAACTGGATGTCCAGGCTATCATTGCCGCACCATTGCATTGATCAAAACCTATATTTTATTTTTTTACGATTTCTTTTGCCAACACTCTCTCGTTGAAATCGCCAGCCTAACTGACCGAACTTGTAGTAGTGGCTGTGCAATCGTGCTCCTAAAACGCGTCGGAGGAGAAGTCATACGATCAGTCAAGTGGGTTATTGTCTTTGGGCCGCACATTCGCTTTATCTCTCTCATATTCTCTTGTCTGTATTTACTTTAAAACCAACTGAATGAAAGAACACTCAGTCCATTTTCTATAATTCTTGCAATGCATGACATCTAAGCCAGATGGCGATGAGTGGCGCCATCTCTGAGAATAAAGCAGTATTAGGATGTTGAGGACTGCATTCACACTCCAATGGGGCGTTTTTAAGATGTAAAAAGACAGTTCCCAAGTTCAACATAGGTGGCACCATATTTTTCTTTCTCTAAAAATATCAAACACTAGTGCCACATATACAATTTTTGTAGTGATAGGACTCTTGGCAGAGTCCGCCTGGGGAAGGACCACACCTTTGCCAGTTATTCTACCGCCAAGCAGTAATGGGCAAACATTACTGTGTTCCCGTTTGAAGGGCAATGTTTCCAGAGAAATCACAGGGCTTAGATAACAACTTAGATCTCTGGGTGACGAGCGCAGTGTATTGCTAGGTAATGATTTGGACTCTTCATGTTCCAATAGCTGCGTGTCAATGTGCTGTTATGTCGCAGGCGTGTTGCTTACCATCAGGCACATGTCATGATCGTATCCTCACTCTTCATTTTAAAAAAAAAATGGCAGACACAGGAACTGCCGATATAAATAACTCAGAATTGGATAGCTTACTATGGAAACTACGCGGGTGAAACCGGAGAGCGTGGGCATGGCCATTCTAGGAATGCGTTAACATTAAGATGGTCAGTGGGAAATGCAGACGCATTTCTAAATGGCCAATGGCCATGCTCCCGAGTTTACACGAAGATTTCTTATCATTCCCGAGCGTGACGCTAGAATTAAATTGACAGTAGGTACACGAAAAATCTGTCTGTAGCGAGCCAAAAGAAGTTTTCACTTAATAAAAAATGTAAATAGGTAACTCACGCGTGATATGGTCCAATCCAAGGTATTTGATTCAATTACTCCAATCCGACTCAAGTTTCGGCCGCTTTTTCAACTAGAGTGCGCGCGCGTGACGGCTGCCCGTTTGGCACTTGAACGAAGTTGGCCGAAATTTGAGTCGGATTGGACCGATTATCATTATTCCACGTGAGTTATAATAACTCGTGAGTTAAAATATTCGTTTACTTAGTTAAATATGTGTAGAAACCATGTTAACGTTCAATACTTACAATGTAGCGCCACACTTGGCAAAATTGAGAACTAGTTGAGTACTAGAACTTTAACAAGTCCATTGACATCTTGGCATATGTTTGGCATCATCGATATAAACCAACAGATGTGCCCTGAGCACCTTGAAATTGGTAATAAACTGCGTCTCTTTGTGTATCGTAATTGGACAAACAACCAATCTACTTGATCCCTAGAATCGCTAGCGGCGAGATTTCAATAGCAATCTAGACTAGATAATATGTGTAATGGTAGCTATAGCTATGGTAACACGCCATGGCCATGCGGAAATGCTTCCGCATTTTTACATGGCCATGGTCCCGAGTTCAACCGAAGATTTCTTTGATTCCCGAGCGTGACGCTTGAGCTCACATCCCACGAAAAATCTGTCTGTGTGGGCCAAGAAAAGATATCACTTCAAAAAAATACAGATCGTTCTATAAGGAACATATTTTTAGCTTTCGATTTGAAGATTTACCTATGGACCTAGATTACCTAATTTTGTTTTATCTTCAATACATGGTCTACTTCAGGGCTGTCCAAACTGCATTCCTTGGCGGGCTACCTAATTAAATTTACTACAACAGCTGGAGAGAAAGTTTTTTACGTAGAAAAAATATTTTCAGTTTCATTGTAATTCCATAGTATATTTTTACTTTAAATTTCAACACGATCCGTTGAGAAGTTCCGATGTGATGGAGCATCAACCATCAAATATAAATCTCGACAAACTTGGAGATTTATAATATGAGTGGTATTTGAGAAAATGTTTTCTGTTTGAACACACATTATTATGTTTAAAACTGACGGTCTACGAGTCAGTTAACTCTCCCCTAATTCTGAACGCATCGCTCACTGAGCAGGGTAGCTCGCGCATGCGCACACCACCCCATCTCACCCCAACCCTCACAAGCCACCATTTTATTTTCATATCCAAGATTTTCATACAAAAAACCATCGAAATAAAAACAGTTTGGACTAAAAAAGTGTTAAGATAAAGCATCTGTGGTGTCTCGGAGCTGTGAAGTGATACACATAAACATTGAATTTGAGACATTTTTAGAAATACGTTTGTCTTACGTAATTTTCTTAGTCAGCGTTTAAGATTGGGACACAAGAAAAAGGTAAGAAATCCTACAAACTACAACTTAATAAAACCTGCTAATATCTAATTAATATACTTGTATTCTACCTAATTAGTTTCACCTACTACATAACTAAACTTTATCACTACAAAATATCATAACTCATGTGATCAAAAGTGGTGTATTTTTACCTAAAATTCTCCAATAAAACCTTAAGTTATACCTAAATTGGAACGAACATTGCTTTGCATTGTGTCGAACCATAGTTATATAGCTGTGACGTGATGGATTGGTTGGGACATTGATTTTTAATTAGGTATTGGCTATACGCAGTAGACAAACATTTGAAGGTACGAGTAGGTATCAGCTATGTACGTACCTCAGTAGGTAAGCGTTAGGTAACAGTGTCAGACAGGGTTCGAGGGGTTTGTAGGGATGTTTTTGCGTCTATTTTTTTACCTGTCTCATCTTTGACAAGTGGACGAGGTTTAAATCGTGTGTTTTTAGGGTTCCGTAAAACGTAAAAACGGAACCCTTATAGATTCGTCATGTCTGTCTGTCTGTCTGTCTGTCTGTCTGTCTGTCTGTCTGTCTGTCCGTCCGTATGTCACAGCCACTTTTTGCCGAAACTATGAGAACTACACTGTTGAAACTTGGTAAGTAGATGTATTCTGTGAACCGCATTAAGATTTTTACAAAAGTTTTTTAAAAAAACAAAAATTAGGGGTGCCCCCCATACTGAGAACTGAAGCTCAAAAATTTTTTTTTCATCAAACCTACACGTGTGGGGTGTCTATCGATAGGTCTTAAAAAACGATGTTGAGGTTTCTAATATAATTTTTGTCTACACTGAATAACTTGCGCGAGAGACGCTTCCAAAGTGGTAAAATGTGTGTCCCCCCCCCTCTAACTTCTAAAGTAAGAGAATGAAAAAACTAAAAAAAATATATGATGTACATTACCATGAAAACTACCAACGAAAATTAGTTTGAACTCGATCTGATGAGTAGTTTTTTTTTAGTACGTCATAAATACACTATTTTTAAAACTTCGATCAAAGTTACAACGAACTATGTGTACTATGTATATTATGTTACTTGCTGGAACGGAACCCTTCATGGGCGAGTCCAACTCGCACTTGGCTACTTTATTTCAATTTTACTCGACTGCCCAATATAGGATAGAGGAAAACCTTATGCAGGCTCTATCTTTTATTTGGTTATATACTTAAATATTATATCAAAGAGTTATTATTACCTATATTGTAGTGAGTGATTTAAAAAAAACATACATATTTGGCCAACACTCTGTTTTCCAAAACCTGTTAGGTAGGTATCACATTTGTTTTTGATATTAGTTCAGTGGTTCCTAAGATTACTTCACACAACAACCAAAATTTGCCTTCTTTTAATAATCATACTAATATTATAAATGATTATATTTTTGAAGTTTGTTGCTCAATCACGTCGGAACGGCTGAACGGATTGGATTGAAGTTGTTGGAATATGGGCCGGAAAACCACATAGGCTACTTTTTATCCCGAGAAAGTAAAGTGAATGAGAATTACGCGGGTAAAACAGTGGTACGCTGCTAGTATTGTGATTTGTACAAGTTAGCTTAGCTTCTGTACCGATGGTTATGTCACCCATGTCGAAGTAGCAAGCCTGGTAGTTGAGTAAAAACCACATATCAACAGCCAATAGAAGAATTCATTATTCTCCTCACCTATTCCTCAGTGTCTTAGAGGAAGAGTGAGCAATCAGTTCGCCCTGATGATGATGATGATGACATACGGTGCTGAAACGGGGACACTGACAGTAAAAGCGATTCGTATGTTCAAAGTCGCTCAGCGGGCTATGGAAGATATAGCTTGGAGTTTCTCTGAGGTATTGCATTCGCAATGAGATACGAGTAGGCATTCCGTCGGAGTACTATAGAAGTAACTTGCTGAGCTATTATGTTGCATCGGCCAGTTGAAGTGAAGTATTTGATCTGCCAACTGCTGGGTCAGACGGGTTCTCAAGTGGAGACCGCGAATCGGTAAACGTAGTGTAGGACGGAATGATGGAGTGACGATTTACGAAAGGCAGTTCGTGGCAGAAATCGTGAAGCCGAGGATTAGGCTGAGTGGTGTATTTCTGAAAAGGTTTCTATCCAGCAGTGGATGAGTGTAGGCTGATTACGATGCATAGGAACATTCAACTGGTATTGGTAGATCAGCGTAGCGATTCTGCCCAGTCGGATTGATCTCGACTCGGAATCAAACCTCTCGGTCTTTGTCTTATCCGTTTCGAATGACAGAGATAAGGATTGTTATTAAGGACAGCGGCGATACAAGATCGGAACCGTTGACTACGTCGATGGGTGTCGCCCAGGGATCTTCGGTCTCGAATATTCTCTTTTCCCTACTGTTGAATGACTTGCCAGGCTTCATCGCTTCCGGCGAAGTGTTCATGTACGCTGATGACGTGGCCGTAATCGTCGCTGCAAGCACGTTCGACGAGCTGCAGGCGCGTCTGCTCGATGCCGCGAGGGGACTGGTGGAGTGGTTCAAGATGAACGGTCTTGTCCTGAACCTCAAAAAGACACACTTCATCCAGTTCTCGGTGTCCATGCGTCCGGAAGGCGAGCTGAGACTGACGATTGACGGAGTGCCGATAAGCCAGCTAAATTCGACCACTTTTCTTGGCTTCGAACTCGACCGTGGACTGACGTGGGCCTCGCACATTGACAAGATATGCTCAAGGCTGGGTGGTGCGTGCTACGCCCTGAGTCGACTGTCCAAGGTGGTTTCCGCTGACGTCGTACGTACGTGCTATTTTGCGACTGTTCACTCGGTTCTGCAATACGGGGCTGAGCTCTGGGGGCTCGCCGCCGACAGGCTGCGAGCGTTCAGAATGCAGAAGCGAGCAATAAGAGCGATCGCTCGAGTGTCGCGCCGAACGTCAGCGAAACCCTATTTTAAGTCACTCGGGATTATGACGCTGCCATCCATAGTGATACTGCAGGTGGCTCTCTACGTGAGACATAACCTACACTCATTTGAAAGGCGAGGCGCTAGCCACTCGTTTAAATACAACCTCCGCAATGTAAATAATCTCGCGCCCGTTCACACGCGGCTGGTTCGGTCTGGGAAGTTGACAGGCGTTGTAGGTGTCGAGGTTTATAACCGATTGCCGGCAGATATTACGGATGCTTGTAGTAATCACGCATTCAAAATAAAATTAAGAAACTGGCTCGTTCAAAAAACGTTTTACTCCATGAATGAGTTTTTATATAGCAAAAACTAAAACCGGATCATATTTGCTCTATGAGCCCAATGTTTAAGCTGACATTTTATTTTATTTGTTTTATGTACTTATTGATTAATTATTAGATTCTATTTGACATGTAAATTTTGTATTTACAAATAAACTAGCGGCCCGTTCCGGCTTTGCTCGGACATAACCTAGACACTGTCTGCAGCGCAGATGTGCCGGGCTTATTTGTGAATTTAAACCATCTTCGAATACACACAAAAAAAAACATTCAATTCGGTCCCGTCGTTTAGGAGTTCACTGTCAAATGATTAAATTACTAAAATGGCTATAAATAAACTGGCCAAGTGCGAGTTGGACTCGCCCATGAAGGGTTCCGTTGCAGCAAGTAACATTATATACATAGTACACATAGTTCTTGTAGTTCGTTGTAATTGAAACTTTGATCGAAGTTTCAAAAATAGTGTATTTATGACGTACTAAAAAAAACTACTCATCAGATCGAGTTCAAACTAATTTTCGTTGGTAGTTTACATAGTAATGTATATCATATATTTTTTTTCGATTTTTCATTCTCTTAGTTTAGAAGTTAGAGGGGGGGGGGACGGGGACACACATTTTACCACTTTGGAAGTGTCTCTCGCGCAAAGTATTCAGTGTAGACGAAAATGATTTTAGAAACCGTACCATCATTTTTGAAGACCTATCGATAGACACCCCACACGTGTAGGTTTGATGAAAAAAAATATTTTGAGTTTCAGTTCTCAGTATGGGGGGCAGCCCTAATTTTTATTTTTTTTATTTTTTTCTGTTCAAATCTTAATGCGGTTCACAGAATACATCTATTTACCAAGTTTCAACAGTGTAGTTCTCATAGTTTCGGCAAAAAGTGGCTGTGACATACGGACGGACAGACAGACAGACAGACATGACGAATCTATAAGGGTTCCGTTTTTACGTTTTACGGAACCCTAAAACACAGGGGTTGGTGATAAAAGGGTAAACATTTAGAGTTGTATGTATTTTTTAACGTCACATTATAAAAAAATAAGAACAAAAAAATGTTTGGGGTGAACAACTCCTAACACTTAGGGGTATGAAAAATAGCTATTAGCCGATTCTCAGGCCTACTGAATATGCATATAAAATTTGGTCAAAATCAGTAAAGCCGTTTCGGAGGAGTAAGGAAACAAACACTGTGACACGAGAATTTTATATATAAGATAACTTTGAACTTTGAACTTTATTCCGAATTTGAGTCGTTCGAATTGCGTTCAGAATCAGTAGGTACCCGAAATAGATTAGACAAAAAATTATTGAATTTAAATGAAAAATAAATTAGATAAGACAAATGTCCGAATTCGCAAAGTTATAGGTACCTACCATGACTGGCTACTATCCCCTAAATAAGTACCTATGTACCGTAGATATGCATTATGACAGACATCCCTCTGGCTGTCTGTCATATCATAGAGATGCAGGGGATGCATGGAGGAGAAAGCAACGCATGTTCTTACAGAACATGACCGATCGACGGGCACAATTCCTCCAAACTCCAGCATAGGAGGATATACAATCTGAATACGAGTAGGTATAGTTTGCAATAACACATAGTACACGTTTTATCCTGGGAAAATAACGGGAACGGGAAATACGCAGGTAAAACCACGGAGATCTCCTAGTGTGTGATAAGTAAGGTGACACCAACAAATCACACACTTTCCATGTCTAAAACAAATAAATCAATAGGAAAGACATTAGTTCGACGGTTGTTGGGTGACGTAAAGCGCTGTCATGTTTGTTTGGAATTAGTAGCGCCTCACGGTTTTACCCCCGTAGTTCCCGTTCCCGTTATTTTTCCGGGATAAAAAGTAGCCTATGTGTTCTTCCAGACTGTAATCTATCTGTGTTCCAAATTTCAGCCCCATCCGTTCATACGTTAGGACGTGATTGAGCAACAAACATCCAAATATCCAAACATCCATACATTGACATTTATAATATTATTAGTAGGATAGTAGGATTATAAACTAGCGTTCCGCGTCGGCTTTGCCCGTGGTACATTATATAGCATATAGCACTCAGGGATCAAGTACATATCTAGTATAAACACCTCACTAAATGTTCCCACTGCTGGGACTTCTCTCTCAAGGAGAGAGATAATGCCATAATCCACCACGCTGGCCCAGTGCGGGTTAGTAGGACGCACTGAATGTACATTTTTGTCTTGAGACTGTGGGATGGGTGACGAGAAGATACTATAAATTGGTTAATAATTTGGTCGAGACCAACTTATCAACCAATTTATTAGTAGGTACCTAAATATACAAATCTCCAACTAGGCTTTTGATTTATCGGCTAGCGAGATGACAGTCGGGCGTTACTTTATTTCGGATAAAAACTTCATAAAAAATCCGTAGCATAATGAGTTCCATCAATAACAATTTGGGCCTTTATTTAAATTTATATTAGACGTCGAGTGAACTTATAAAAATTCAGGTGCGCACCCATCGAAATATTGATGAGGATTCCTTTAGGACAGAATATATTTCTAGTATAGAGAGAGAACTTGGAAATTTTACTTTCTACTTTAAGTCATCGATATAAACGAATGGGTATGCCCTGAGCACCTTGAAATTTGTAATAAACTCCGTCTCTGTGTGTATCGTTAGTGGCTTACAAACAACCAATCTACTTGACCCCTAGAATCGCTTGCGGCGAGATATGCTTATTTTTTTTATGTTGTTGACAACGAATAGTGATAGGTAAAAACGTCCGGCGTCCACCGCTTCCTACAACCGACTAGAACGGAAAGAGTGAGCTCACTCTTCCCAACGATGGCATGATTCCGTGCGCGTGAGCGTGAAGTTTGGGAGGGCAAATCTTTGTGTTGAGAGCGTTGCTTTAAGTCCCTAATACTGCTCCCAGAGTCTACTACCAAATCAATGCCTTTTATGCTGGCCAACTGAAGTCAAGTGATTTAGACAACCAAGGCCTTTGGCCTTGTATGTTAGCTAAAAGGAATCAAGTAACTACGACAGTCAAGGCCTTTTATACTGTAGTGGTAGGACTCTTAGCAGAGTCCGCCTGGGGAAGTATCACACCTTTGCCAGTTATTCTACCGCCAAGCAGTAATGTGCAAACATTACTGTGTTCCGGTTGGAAGGGTAATGTTTCCAGAGAAATTACAGGGCTTAGAGATATAACATCTTAGATCTCTGGGTGACGAGCGCAGTGCAGTGCTAGGTGATGATTTGGACTCTTCATGTTCCTATAGCTGCTTGTCACTGTGCTGTTATGTGGCAGGTATGTTGCTTACCATCAGGCACATGTCCTGCTCGTCTTGTCACTCTTTATTTAAATAAAAAAAATACTGGGCAAACTTAGTAAAGTGTAACAGACAGTCAATGACATTATTACTGGCTAAAAGAAGTTCAGTGAGATACAGTTAACTCCTTTTATGCTGGAAAAGAGCTGTCAAGAGAGACAGACTTGAAGTGGTTATTTTAAACTTTGGAAATGTTATACAATTTGCATGCTCTTTCTTTTGATTTTATTTTTTATTAATTGACGTGTAAATTGTACATTAATCAAATACTTCGACTTGGACAGTTATGACAACGCCTTTTATGCAGAATAAGAGCAGTTCAGTGAGACAGACAGAGTTAACTCCTTTTGTGCTGGATAAAAACAGTCAAGTGAGACAGATATTTAAAGCATTTATGTTGTTTAGGTGTGTTATTATTTAATAATACATAGGCACTTTCATCCTGGGAAAATAACGGACACGGGAATAAAGCGGGTGAAACAGCGGAATTTTGCTAGTATAATATGGTTGATGTTCCAAAAACACGAGTGGGGTTTTCCCGATAGTTACAATCTTGGTGTCTTCAAATCGAGAGTGAATCGGTTTCTTCTAGGTATGCACGTTCCATCGTCGCTTTACATCAGGCGAGATGGTGGTCAAGTGCAAACCTATTATAGTTAAAAAAAAAATATAGACGAGATGATTAAAAAACGATATTGAACATATATTTTTTCCTTTATTTCACAAACAAAAATGATCAAGGTGCAGTGCTAAGAAGAATCGAGTGACGTCACTTTATTGGTAATTTTTTTACGAAAAAGTGACGTTTAAAAGTGACGTCACAACCCCACTCTAAAAGTTTCATAATTTATACCTATCATATTATATCTATACTTATAATAAAACTGTAGCGAGTCGAATTCTGTACATTGAAGATATTGTGAAAAAAAAATTTTGGGGGCACTCCATAGTCGATACTGATGGCGAAACTGCATTTTTTTTCTTTCATGTCTGTCTGTCTGTCTGTCTGTCTGTGTGTATAGGGAACTCACATCACGCCGAAACTACTGATTCAATTCAAATGAAACTTGACATGATTTAAGATCATACTAAGTAGATGGTAGCTGTCTACTTTTAATCCCCAAATTCTGCACGGTTTTCTTGCAGAAAGGGGTTAAAGTCAGAATGTGTTTTTGGTTGTAACTCATGTTTGCGTTGTTCAATTTCGTTAATTCTTATTTTGTTAGAAAGAACACACTTCTATTATAGTTTCATCAAAATTTTAGCATTATTGGTCGTGTGGTTCGGAAATAACATAGAAATTAAATAATAACGGAATTAATAAGTTCGGTACATACCAACTTCTAAGTATTCTGTGACAATGTAAACAACAGGGATGTAACGGAGGTCATTTTATCGGATTCGAAGGCGGAGTCGGAGTTTTAAAATTTGATTTATCGGAGTCGGAACCGAAGTCGGAGGCATAGGCAGAGGATTAGAAGTGGTGGCAGGAGATAAAATTTTATTGGGTTTTTTTTTGCCAATCACGTGGGCACGATAAACATTGACGAGCAATTGATTTAGGAAGTTGGGTTTTTATATTTTAATTTACTATCCACCACAATAAAGGATTATCTGCAATATTAATACACCTTACCTCCGATTATAACCTCCGCTTTAAAAGTTTCGGAGCCGAAGTCGGAAACGAAGGTCTAATAGTAATCGGAGGTTCCGACTTATCGGTGTCGGATTCGAAGCAGCTCTTCCCTGGTAGGCACACAGTAGTCAAATCCGTCATCCGTCATCTATCGTCAGGTAATAATATGACAGTACCTGTCTTATGTTTTTCCACAAAATGGCAGCTCATGGTACGAAACACAATCTGATATTTATTAGAAAATGTGTAATGTAGTATTTGTTGTTGTAGCGACAATAGTCAGGTCTTTTGCCATCGTCACGCGTAAGACCACTCCGGTTTGAGTAGGGCTGGGACATTGGCGGTGGAAAAAAATGTTTTGTGTGTGAATTGTTCACCAGTATCTATTTATCTGGACGACGTAGTCATAGCTTCTTAAATTAGTCAAGTGAACTTTTTACTTGCCTAGAAATTAGTAAGTTGACGTGAAATGATAATAATTGAACTCGGTTTTTGTTTTTTCGGATATTATTTAAATGCAAATACTGTACTAAATTTAGTGTTCAACAAGCTTCGGTGCAGAAGCAGAACCAAAGCAGACCGTTGTTTTTCTAAAATTGAATAAAATGTTATCTTACTAAGTATTATTATGTATATATTATGTAAAGGTTTGATTTGGTTGAAATTTGAAACACAGATAGTTTATATAGTCTCATATACTACCTATCATCTCGGAAAAGCATGGGCCCTAACGAAACAAATATTAACGACAGAATGACATTACCAATTAGATTGACATTTAAAACACACATGGTTTAGAGTCTTAAATATTACATCGGCTAATAAGTCTATCACCTACTACTAAGGATATCATCCTGTAAAAATGTACAAGTGGGTAAGTATCAGATCACGCACATCAGCTACAGACTCTTCGTAATGTATCCTATAAAATCCTACAAACTTAACACTGCGGCTATGTTCGATACTCCACAACCTTACTACGAGTGTGTTTGATGTTCCTTAAAATATAAAATAAGAAGTTGCTAAACTTGAATAAATATATTTTTGTGTGGAAAAATAAATCACTCTGTTTGTGTAATGACCACCCATCCAAACATTCGTAAGTACTACGAATGCACTAATAAGGTCGCAAGATCAACGTACGCGAACGAAGTAGCGGGTTCAGCTAGTAATATCTATAATTGTCGATTTTTAATTAGGTACTTGATAAAAACAAAAATCAAGTAACATGTATTTTCATAATCTTGCTGACAGACTAATATCTATCTTCTATTTATATATATACTAGCGGCCAGTTCCGGCTTCGCTCGGACATAACCTAGACCACAGATTAATAAAGTTATGCCTAGACACTGTCTGCAGCGCCATCTGCCGGGCTTATTTGTGAATTTAAACCATCTTCGAATACACACACAAAAAAAAACATTCAAATTGGTCCCGTCGTTTAGGAGTTCACTGTCAAATGATTAAATTACTAAAATGGCTATAAAAAAACAGGGGTTGGTGATAAAAGGGTAAAAATTTAGAGTTGTATGTATTTTTAACGCCACATTATAAAAAGTAAAATCATTTTTTTACCAAAAATTTAAAAAAAAATGTTTGGGGTGAACAACCCCTAACACTTAGGGGTATGAAAAATAGCTAGTAGCCGATTCTCAGACCTACTGAATATGCATATAAAATTTGGTAAAAATCAGTAAAGCCGTTTCGGAGGAGTAAGGAAACAAACACTGTGACACGACAATTTTATATATAAGACGAGAATTTTATATATAAGATTATATATATACAAATACATATAAAGGTCACTCATCAAGGAATCTCAGAAACTACAAATGCTAGGAATCTGAAATTTTGCATGGAGGTGTCTTTTAGTCGCTCGCTAAAACAGGGTTTGGCGAAATTCAACCCCAAAGAGGGTGAAACAAGGGATGAACGGTTGTATGAAAATTCGTGATTTTCAAAGTTATAAAATTTTGTATCTAGACACTTGACACGAAGCAAACGAATGTGTGTTCTATCAATTTCGTATTGTCGAACTGTACGGGGTTCAGATTGGGGTTGAAATGGGGGATGAACGCGCCGCCAAGGAAACGCGGGAAACGCGCTCAGCTGGTAACTACAGTGTCATCCACCGACAGCGTGACGCCGACAACTGTAGGATCGAAAACGACACAACAATCTTTGGTCCGAGATAAATCGTGGCAGACTGTAAAGGGGCGCAAAGACCGCTACTCTTTTACGAGAAAAGTCGTACTCGGAACTGGAACTACCGACGAGGAGTTAGAAGCCGTTGAACGAGTAAAAAAATTACACGTCTGCTTCTTGAAACCGACAACGACTCCGGACACATTAAAAACATACATGCTCAAGAAAAATCCAGGTGCTGAGTATCACGTCGACAAAATTGTTTTGAAGCATACACATTATGCATCCTTTGCCGTAACCGTGCCAACAAGCAAATACGAGTATTTCATGAGCGCGGATAATTGGCCAAGTAGAATAGAAGTTACTCCTTGGTTTCGACGCGGCGACCGGCGGGCGGCGCGCCCGCCCTCCAACGCTTCCGACGCTGCGGGAAATAGAAGCAATACCGGACCGACCGCACCCGCGGGCGCGGTGCAGCAGACGCGACACCGCTTCCGCCGCTCCGCCGGCGGCTCCCTCGCGGCGACAGCTGGAGACCGTATTGCAAAACTCGGTGCTTAGTTTGAACGCGCAATGCCCGCCTCCTAGACAGTTGATAATGTGCCACCAAAACATTAACTCGCTTAATGATAAAACTCAACGACTAGAAGTTCTATTAGAAACTGATCTTAAATGCGATGTTCTTGCATTAACAGAACACTGGCTTACCGCCCCGAATCTACAATGTATACATTTAAAAGGCTATAAATTAGTGTCTAGTTTTTGTAGAAATAATGTAATTCACGGCGGATCATGTATCTTTGTAAATGAAGCACTACGGTGTGTCGAAAACGTTGAGTTATCAGCATTATCAGAAGAAAGATTTTGCGAAATCTCCGCGATTGACGTTATAGATTTTGACATTACCATCATTTGTATTTATCGCACGGGCTTAGCTCATGTCAGAGGTTTCTTAGGTAACTTGGAACGTTTGCTCGATAAGCTCAGCGAAACCGAAAGAACATTTATGATTCTCGGTGATATAAACATAAATGTCTTAGACAATACAAGCGCTGACTTTAAAAATCTGTTTGACTTGCTGAACTCCCATAATGTGAGCTCAATTGTGGACTTCCCAACTCGTATAACAGACAATTCACAAACTGCGATAGACCTTATTTTTACAAATGTAGCGCGAGAACTTACTTCAGCTATTTCCATAAATACGCTTCTGTCAGATCACTTAGCCGTACGCGGAGTAGTGACATTTGCTCACTCAACGCCAGTACAGCTCACTCGCCTGACGCGTGATTTCTCACAAAATAACCGCGCAAACTTTGTTATGTCTATTGACAGTATAGATTGGTGTGAAGTGGGTCAGAGAAATAAGACCGCCCAGGGATTTGTGTGGGCTTTGATAAATATTTTAGCAAATAAGCATGATACTTGTTTCCCGATTAAACGAAAACCAAATAATAAACGTGACGCGTCGTGGATTACACCTGATATACTGAGTCTGAAGTCGTTATTATTTGACATTTCAAAGTTTGTTAACAAATTTCCTGAAGAAGAGGACTTAATAGCTGTGTTTGACGATTTCAACAAGAAGTACAATTCAACTTTGAAGATGTCTAAAACCAACTATTATAGTAGTATAATACACGGAAGTACGAATCCGTCTAAAGCTATGTGGGGCATCGTGAACACAGAGAGAGGGAAAAATAATACTCCAAGGTTGAATTTCACCGATATCGTCAAAGATTGTAACGGCATAAAGTTTAATTCACCAAAAGATGCAGTAAATGCTATGAACGTTCGTTTCTTAAATGCAGCTGCCACCTGTGGAGCTCCTAAAGCCGATGCTGCTACCGTCAGTAAAATTTTAGCATCAGCACGTCAGCCAACTGACCGTTCTCTCAGATTGACCAGATTCTCGGCTGATGAAGTATTCCGCATAGTCTCCTGTAGAATACCCCCAAAAAAGTCAAAAGACATATACGGTGTGTCGATGGAGCTAATAAAACTAGCAATTTTGCCCCTAGCTCCAGTTCTCGCCACACTGTTTAATAAGTGTCTTAGGGAAGGCTCGTACCCGTCACCTCTGAAAATATCAAAAGTGTCCCCGATATTTAAAGGCAAAGGTAAAAGGGACGACATTGATGGATATAGACCGGTATCGATTATACCAGCAATAGCCAAAGTGTTCGAAAATGGCTTGAGTTCACGACTAGTGGCCTACCTATCGGAAACTGAGGCGTTGTGTGAACAACAATACGCATACCGCAAAGGAAGGTCTACGACTTCTCTAACGCGTGAAGTGGTTCGTGGTGTGTTGGCTGCTCGTGAACGCAAACAGCAAGTGGCTGTCTTGTGCTGTGATTTATCGAAGGCCTTCGACGTCGCGGACCATGAGACCTTAGCGTTAAAATTGAAACACTATGGGATAGCTGGGGAATCATACGCTGTGTTGACTGACATGTTACGAGGCCGCTCGCAGGTGGTGGATGCTGGCGATGGCGAAAATAAATCAGACCCATTGTTTTCATCTATGGGAGTACCGCAGGGTTCGTCAGTTTCAAACATCATGTTTTCTCTCCTATTGAATGATCTCCCTGACGCCGTAAAGGGGGCAGACATATTCATGTATGCGGATGATGTGGCTGCCATAGTAACCGCCCTTTCAATAGAGGAATTGGAAGATAAATTAAATACTATAATTAATGAATTAAACACGTGGTTTTGTGCCAACGGTTTTATGGTAAACTCAAAAAAGACTCATTTTATTCACTTTTGTCTGTCGGGCCACTATACAAAACCGCTAAAAGTCTTGCTTGACGGCGTCCGGATTGAGCAGGTACAAAATACAACATTTCTGGGGTTCGAGATTGACCGCTGCATGACTTGGGAACACCACATCGACAAGATGTGTGCTGAAGTAAGCAGTGCGTGCTTTGCACTAAGACGGGTGTCCCGAGTGGTGTCTGCGGATGTGTCTCGTTCGTGTTACTTCGCCACGGTGCATTCTCGGTTACAGTACGGTGCCGAACTATACGCGCGCGCTGCCGACTGGGAACGTGCGTTCCGCGCCCAAAAACGTGCCGTACGTGCCATCGTGGGTGTGTCGCAATGCACATCCGTTAGACCATATTTCAAAGAGCTTGGCATACTTACGTTGCCTGCAATCTTGATCTACCAAGTGGCTGTGTATGTCAGAAATAACTTAGACTCATACAACACACGAGGAGAGAGACATTCTTGCAATATACGCAACGCTGACAAGCTGGATAGTATACCACACTCCCTCACAAGATCGGAAAAGCTGACTCACATTATGGGACCGGAAGTTTATAACACTCTTCCTAAAATAGTTAAATCAGCCCCAAGTTTGGGCAGCTTCAAGAACCGATTAAAAAGCTGGCTTATCGATCAAACTTTTTATAGTTACAGCGATTTTTTAAAGAGTGATGGTAAACTTACAATAAAATTGTAAAAATAATGACATTATTCATTACAATTGTAATAAATACATATTATATTTTAATGGTTGACACTTATTTGTACGATACTCATTATCGTACAATAAAATGTTAAATTTAAACTTTAAAAATGTATACTCTTTGTATGCTCTTTTTTGTTTTTAAAATTGACGTGTAAATTGTACATTTATGAATAAAGAACTTTGACTTTGACTTTGAATGTCAATATGAAAGTTCACAACCGTTGAAGATAAAACCATGAAACTCTGTAGGTATATAGGCACTTGACGCGAAGCAAACGAATGTTTGTTCTAGCAAATTTTGAAATTTCAAACTATACGGGGGTGAAATTAGGGTTGAAATGGGGGATGAATATCAATATGGAAGTTCTCAACCGTTGGAGATAAAACCATGAAACTCTGTATATATAGGCCCTTGACACGAAGCAAACGAATGTTTGTTGTAGCAATTTTGTAATTTCAAACTGTACGGGGGTGAAATTGGAGTTAAAATAGGGGATGAATGTCAATATGGAAGTTCCCAACCGTTGAAGTTAAAACGATGAATCTCGGTATATAGGCACTTGACACGAAGTAAACGAATGTTTGCTCTTGCAATTTTGTAATTTCAAATTGTATGGGGATGAAATTGGAGTTGAAATGGGGGCCGAATGTCTCTTACGCTTTTAGATCTAAACAGCTGAACCGATTTTGATGAAATTGTATACAATTGTTTTATTATAAGCTATTTTTAGTAACCGTAAATGTGTCTGGGGGTATACAAATAGGTACTGGTAACAGTCACCTTATTATTTATTTCGCGCGGACGAAGTCGCGGGTAATGGTATATTTTTTACCAAGTCGTCATTTTTGTTCATTTCATAACTAATTGAATGAATGAATTTTACTTTTCACAATGCACGGCTGTCGTCACCAGTAAATCGTAAGTAATGAAGTTGTCCGCTGCTAGTTATAGCGCTGTGTTTCATGTCACATTGTTGTTATGTGGGTAGATATTAATTAGTCATCATTTTTGTATTCGGGGTTATGGGTCTTCAATTAGTAGTTACACTTAAGTTGTACTTAACTATGTTGTAGAGTTACTATTGCTATTGTTAAATTATAGTTACTTACCTTTGGATGTTTATGTATATTATGTATTAATTTGTTTTATATAGTATTTAATTAGTAGTATTGGGAGAAATGTCACCTTGCTTCGCCTAACCATATACGTAGGCGAATTTCCTTTAAGCTGGTTGCCTGGAAGAGATTGCTCTAAGCAATAAGGCCGCCATTTGTGGTACTAGTTCGTAAGTGTATTACTGTAATATTTCTGTTTTTGTGTCACAATAAAGTTTTATCTATCTATCTATCTATCTAAGTAGTAAACAGTTAGGTATTATATTTTCGGTTTAGTAGGGAGATAGGTATTTTGTTTTGGCGGTCAGAAGCTCTGCTACCTACGCGATTCCCTCCTGCGGCGATAGAGAGCTCTCATGGGGCGGTAATTACTGCCAATTGGACAGGGAGTGAAGTGCTAGTCAGTGATTTCAGAGAGGGAGGGATTTTGTTTTTTCAGACCTAAACTGATTTGAGATTGTTAATACGTTTATTTCTACAAAATAATTGTTTTTTAGCGAAAAAACAAAAACCGACTTCAATTGAAAATTAAATTCAGTTACTCGACCGAATACTAAGTCATACAGATAAACTAGAGTATTATTTAGCGTTTTTGTTTATTTTTTCATATTTCAAAAACTGCCGCACGGATTTCGTTGAAATTTGTATGGGGCCACCTTTGCCACCAACAAACAAAAAAATAACCATCAAAATCGATACATAATTGCCGGAGCTATCGCATATCTCATAAAAAAAAATTACTACCGAATTGAGAACCTCCACCTTTTTGAAGTCGGTTAAAACGAAAGCCGACTTCAATTGGTAGGACTCTTGGCAGAGTCCGCCTGGGGAAGTAATAATAATAATAATAATAATAAATATTGGTGGACAATTCACACACAACACCATCTGACCCCAAACTAAGCAAAGCTTGTGTGATGGCGGCCAAATGAAGTAGTCCGCCTTTGCCAGTTATTATGTCGCCAAGCAGTAATGCGCAAACATTGCTGTGTTCCGGTTTGAAGGTCAATGTTTCCAGATAAATCACAGGGCTTAGAGATATAACAACTTAGATCTCTGGGTGACGAGCGCAGTGCAGTGCTAGGTAATGATTTCGACTCTTCATGTTTCAATAACTGCGTGTCACTGTGCTGTTATGTGGCAGGCGTGTTGCATACCATCAGGCACATGTCCTGCTCGTCTCGTCACTCTATATATTAATACTCTATCTCGACTAAATTTCCTATTGTTTGTGATGTCTACGAATACAAACGTCGTCTAGGTAAGCAAATTTAATTTTCTGTCGATATTTCAAAGCCCGACACACCGATTTCGACACATTTTAAATGGTTTATGGTTGAAATTGCGAGTTGAATTTTAATTTCCCCATGCAAATAATACACGAATGTATTATCCTATAGATAATAATCGCAATAATAACCTGTCCAGTAAAGTAGTCATTTCAAACTTTTAAAATGTATACAAAATGCGGTTTCTTTCGTTTTTATTTTTTATTAATTGACGTCTAAATTGTACATTTATGATTAAAGTACTTTGACTTTGTCCCAGGCTGTGAAATACTTGTCATCAGTCAGAGGTTTCTGTTGGACTGTTAAAACCACTCTATGAAAAACAAGAACGTAATTAAAGATTTATTAATTGACATATATTTTTTTATTTTATTAATAGACATATTTTATTAATTGACGTGTAAATTGTACATTTATGAATAAAGTACTTTGACTTTGTCCCAGGCTGTGAAATACTTTTCATCAGTCAGAGGTTTCTGTTGGACTGTTAAAACCACTCTATGAAAAACAAGAACGTAATTATAGATTTTAAGTTCCCCTCAGACCAACTATACTTAGGAGCTCTCCCGACCATGAACTTTGTAATAGTGGTATAGTATTCTGCTAGTCAAGCCCTTTTATTTAGTACCCATATTGACGCAGTGGTAAAAATTTCATGTAATATACATTTTGTAGTGACGGCTATCTGGATTCCTTTCATTTGATACCCAACCCACATAAAGAGAGTTGTGAAAAAAATTGTGGTCCACCATTTTGTAGCAGAATAACATTCCCGATTCACGAAATTTGAATATTTTTACATGGTATCGGTTGGCAATTAGAATGTGATACAATAATTACACGATATTCGATGTGACGTGAACTCTATGTCCTACATTTGGTCGATCCTGAGTAATGGAGACAGCTAATAGGTCTGCTAGTAAAATATTATGTTCTTTTGACAGAACAAAGGCTTTCGATGTGGATAATAGAATACTTTTAAATCAAAATGTTTCAAAAGTACTATGCATTGAGGATTACATAAGTAGCTACTATTTCAGCGAACTGATTCTCAAAATAGGTAATGTGAGAAATGACAATCAATATTTATTTATTGAAATGAAAAAAATTAGATACGCATTGAATACTTTTTGATAGAGGACAATCTCATGGGTTCGCATCACTGACACACGTATTAACAGTATATCTGTAGCTATGCAGGTGACATATTGTGAAACATTAATCTTGTTTAGTATTAAAATTCTAAGTGCTAAGTTTTGTCTGCTATCAGCAGTCCCGTCCCTATTATTGCCCCATATAATTGGCATGCTGATAAAAAAACTAATTAATCCGTCAATTAGGTTATTAAAAAATATTGTAGGTACACGTGTATTTTCGAATAACATCACTTCATTGTACGATTTTTACGAGACGTGACGTCACAACCCGTCACTCCGGAATTCGGTGATCTACATCTTTGTAGATTTTTAGTAAGTTGATAAAACAAGGAATAGGTACTACTTGTCTTATATTTTTCCATAATCTATACCTGACGCACTAATTAGATTGGTACATTTTTGATACATCATTCCAATTCTTTAAATAATTACACAAAAGATATTATGTTCTGCATTAGTAGCTACCAAAACTAGATATTCGTGAATAATTCACGTACCATTTCATTCTCCAGCCCCCGCTGACCCAATGATCGCGAGCCAAATCCTAGTTATCAATAAAGCAACGCCATCTATAATTCAGGCCGCCGTACCTTCTCCAGATTTAACATTCCCCTCGTGTTGCACCTCAATATTTTACTATGGGGGAGTTTCACCTTTATCGTGCTTTGTGTTTTGTTTCGTCGCAGCCTCTAGGGTCACTTGATGGAGTAGGAAGGGTAGATTACTCTCTTAACACATTCGGCCATCCAACACTACAGAACGCCCTCCGGTAACCCCGTTGAAACAAAAAAAATGCCGCACGGCAGAAGTGAAAACTTCAGTGGCAATAATATATTATGTTGTACTAAATATTATGAACCGTGTTAGTAGGACAAATAGAGTTATAATATTTTTAATTCTATTCATAATTAAAACAGTAAACATAGCGACACAGTAGTAAAGGCTAGGCTGTTGATGGGATGGCTGATTAAGCTAGTTGCCTGTGATAAAATAAATTTAAAATAGAATTGTTATTGTCTGTCTGGGCTCGAGAATGGTTGGACCGATTTGGCTATTTTTGATATTTAAATGTTTGTGGAAGTTCAGAGAAGGTGCACGGAAACATAAATAACAAATAACGAAAAATCCTTACAAGCAACTATAAAATTTCTTTGATATTACAAAACCAGCTCTACCGATTTCGATAAAATTTACATCTCCACGCGGACTCCACGAAGAGTCCTACCACAACTACTTTCACAGCACTCTAGCTACGAACAACCACATACATATAATTTTGTAACTCCATTCATAAAGGGCAAACGGTGACAAGTAAAGGACAATTTAGAACATGTTTATCGTGTAACCATACGTGTAATTTTATGTTTAAAGGTCACATGTAAACCCCTTGTTGAGTAGATGTAACTGTGGTTGGATCGCAGACCCGCCTACACGCCTGTTGCGACGCCCACGAGTTTACAACTGACGTGGTGTCTACTAGCTGTCTCCAGTTTAGTGAATCACAGACAAATGAATGAATGGAATTTCCTAATTGTTCGTACCATTTCAATGATAATATCAATGTACTTGTCGCAGCCAACTAGCATAATCTGACGCTCAGTTAACAACCTAGTTCGTTTACTAAACAGCGCCGGTTAACTAACGGCCTGAATGATGTTCAAAAATATCGAATACCTTGGTAAATACCCCAAGATATTAGTTGACATTTAACTATTTGCTCAGCCAGTTCATTTCAATTATTTAGTTCCACTTTATACTTTTTACCATCTAGTGCTGAAACTCCCTAAACTGTCCGCCGCTTGCACTAGTTTTTGACAGGCCCGTGAACAAAATTTATGGGTCAAATTAACCACCAGGAGACCAATGTAGGATGATAGAAGGGTATAAAGTAATAAGATTCAGCACTATGCCGTCACTTGTAATTGTAAGCTGTCCAACTGAGTACAGTTGAAGAGGTATAGTGCTGAATCTCATTACTTTATACCCTTTTATCATCCTACACAGGTCTCCTGGTGTTTCATTTGACCTATAAATTTTGTTCATGGGCCTATTTTTACTCTTAATTTATACTTTTTGTATATACGTATTTGGCGTGTACAAAACAGAGTATCTATTATAATATAGACCAGGGATGTTACGGAGCTTCGACTCCGACTCCGTTATGTCGGAAGTTCCGATTAGTTTTACACCTCCGGTTCCGACTCCGGTTCCGAAACTTTTGAATCGGAGGTTAATCGGATGTCGAAGCATAACTTAGCGGCGGCGCCCTGCGCCGACAGTAACGAACAGTTTCGCAGGAACATGTCGCGCAGGGAATCTCCCGCGCACGAGTGTAATGAAAAGTATACTAAATGAGCACAACATAGAAAAACGCAAAATTCCAGCACCTTATATTAAATTTCCGCCAATATTATCGTGTCCACCAGGCTCGGTAGCGAGCGAATACCTTTTTGGTGGCGTCGATTTAATGTACATGGGGGCGCCTAGTGCCAGAAAACGAAAAAAGGACATTTTCGACGCCGCTCACTGATGTTAAGAAACTAAAAACTATAACAAAAAAACATTGACGTGTGGCTACAATCAAGAAAAAGCACAATAACCGAATAGAATTTTAATAATAATAGATCAGATTTTTTTACAGAAAAAAATTAAAATGGCACTTGAAAAAACTATTTTAATTCATGTCCTCGAAATTATCAGCGATGACCCCACATTATTTTTTGATAATAAAATTTCTAATTTTACGTTCTATTAAAGTAACCGAACCAAAGAATAAATATTAGACCGAACACTTTTTAAATTTATGTTTAATTATTGAGTACCTAATTAAATAAAACTTGGTCAAAAGTTGACTCCTGATTTAATATTGATTTCCCCTCCAAACTGTGTCATGCTATTCTCGACTTTATGTACATCATATTAAGAAGGGCCTCGCGCGGGTGAAATCAGATTTTTTCCTGGCATTAGGCGCACTCGTAAATATCTTAGACTGAGACAGCTTCAAAGCTTATGTTCACGAAGTACATATACACACTTTTGGTGTCATTGTATTTAATTTAATTTGTTTGAAAGCTTTTGTTCATTTAACATACTTTATATTTGGGATTCAATTAATTCCATTTTCCAAGAAGCCTGGATTCCACAACACAGGTTGCCCTAGTGTGGGTCCAGTGCATACTAACACAATTATGTACTCATTCATGGTATTTCTCATCACTTGTACCTTTTCTTGTGTTTTTGTTCGTGTCCTTCGTTTTTGCCACAATAAACGTTTTTTCATTTTCAATTGATTTTTTTGTTTATTTTTGAATATTAAATTTTTTGTGATATTTCATGAAACAAAACAATGAAAAGTTTGAATGAATGTTTTATTTGTCCTAAAATAAAAATCTCTCTCCTACCACTACTTCTGACCCTACCTCCGACTCCGGTTCCGACTCCGACTCCGACTCCGATAAATCAAATTTAAAAACTCCGACTCCGACTTCGGTTCCGATAAGATCACCTCCGTTACATCCCTGATATAGACTATACTTCGTTTCAAATAACGTTGAATTAAATGGAAACAAACCGATGTCACTCTCAATACGACAGCTCATAATTTCTCAATTATCTCTTCTCCTTTTTATTTTATAAGATAGTTTGGAGTACGCTTCATTGCCTGCCCTTTTAATTTGTTTTATTAGCTTACCTTACAGCCAACTAAATGTTCCCACTGCTGGGACTCGAAAAATCGCTAAATCGCGAAAAAGAATCATATATGTCGATTTTTCTGTTGTGGTATCATAATATAACCTTTGTTTTGGTCTTCTACACCTCTCCGTGAAACAATGTTGTTAAATATCAGCATTCTGCATCCTACGACATAATCCGCGTTTCCCGCGTCCCAAACGTTTAAAATTTATAAAAAAATAGAAATCGATTCACTCTTGATTGGTTTGTTTCAGGTGTGGTGCCGTAGTCGTGATTCGCGATCCGAGAACATTAGTACGTGATCCGTAATCTGTGGACAGTAATCCGTGCGTTTGGCCCGTGATCCGTGGTTCTCGGGCTGTAATCCGTGGTTCTCGGCCCGTGATCCGTGGTTATTAGCCCGCGATTCGTGGTTCTCGCCCCGTGATCCGTGGTTCTCGACCCCGCGGTCGCGGTCGTGGCATGGTCGCTCGATGCTCTGCGGCGCCATCCTGAGCGCCGCGCCGGTCTCGCTGCGCGGCCTCGCCCCGGGCCTGCCCGCCGCGCGCCCCGCGCTCCTCGCTGCGCTCGTCATGCACGCGCTACACTCCAACGACGGCGACAGCTTCATTGGTGAGTCTCTATCTATGTACTAGCTCTAAGGCCAAATCTCGAGTTCGTGGCTCGTTTAGCGCGAACTATGTTCGACCGCGCGGATACCGGACCACACCCCCACCTGAACAACATTGCACCACTCTACACGCGTCCCCCCAACGTACGTAACTGGCGTGCCCTTCCGAGAGATCTTCTGCAAGCTGGACCGGCAAGCGACGAAGACGAAGATGAGGCCATACGACAACGACGATGTAGATTGTACCACGAAGCCAAGACGCGGCCACCGTGTCTGGGCTGAACCGGGTCCAAATTATGGATCTCAACACACTCCCAGGTCCTTAAACTTGGGAGGGGTAGGGACCCCGGGAGAGAGGTGCGCCTCGGAGCCGGCTCCCTACCTTCCCCCATGGGGATAAGGAAGATCAACAATAAATAAGGTCAAATCTATCTTTATATTTATAATTCTACCGTACGTGTGTATGACACTGAACTCATCCTTTTTGTATGCGATTTTTTGGTATTAGGCTTGTCCACAGGGCTAGTCAAATTTGCAAGAATTAAAAATCAAAAGAATTTGTGTTTGAGTTCGAGACGGCAGGATACGTAACTAGTGATGTCTCTGAAGGCAGTAGGTATCGAGTGCGGCGCGCACGAGACGTCTGTCGCGCTATCGATCCGGCGGGCGCCGAGCTCGCGACTCTGACGTCAAGACCTAAATCTTACGCTACTGTGGCACGGAGCCTTATTTACCGAGACTCTCGTACTGATATGAAACTAACAGCGCCTCGCAACTTTACTAGATCCAGTTTTGATTGTAGATAATAAATAAATAAATAAATAAATATTGGTGGACAATTCACACACAACAGATATTAGTATTGTTGTTACCCACGAATCTATAAAGGACATACAGACAAATATTCATTCTAATATGTATAGATAGAGTGAGACCACAAGCAGGACATGTGCCTGATGGTAAGCAACACGCTTGCCCATAACAGTAGAGTGACACGCAGCTATTTAAACATGAAGAGTCCAAATCATTACCTACCACTGCACTGCGCTCTTTACCTATATAATACCTCTTTATCTTAGATAATCGATATTTATGCCCTGTAATTTCTCTCGAAACATTGCCCTTCAACAATGATATTTGCACGTTACTGCTTGACGTTAGAATAACTCTACCAAAAGTGTGATACTTCCACAGGCGGACTCTGCCTCTGCCTCTGCCAGAGTCCTACCACTAAAAAACTATAATTCAGCTGTGTTCCAACCCCATCCGTTCAGGTATTCCGACGTGATATTACAGATAAGCTGCTATTACGCATGTTGGTGACGGTCGTGACACCGCCCCGCTGCTCTATGCCAGTGGCGCGAACTCATAAGATTTCCCCAACAAACTGTCGATAGAAGTGAAAACTTATAACTCAGAATTTGATAGCTCACTTTGGGAAATGTGCCGGTGAAACCCTGATGGCGTGGCAATGAGCATCTAGAAATGCTGACGCATGGCCAATGGCCATGGTTCCGAGTTTACCCAAAAATTTCTTATCATTCCCGAGCGTGACGCTAGAGCTCAATTCACGGCCTACGAAACATCTGTGTAGCGCGCCAAAAGAAGTTTTCATTTCAGAAATGCCCAACGAGCCTAAAACTTGTAAAACTTTGCAATGACAAGTTCATTATGACATGTTCTGTGAATGATACAATTGTAGAACTTCAGTTCATAAGTAGCTCCTAAAAACGCTTCAAATGAGAGTTCCCTCAATAACCCTCAAGCCGCACGCAACTTGCGAACACGCCTTCGGTTTAACCCTCGACTTGCCGCTTCACCGCTCCCACATGGAAATGTGTTTAGTAATGTCAACACATAATAAAATAAATAAAATAAAAAAAAAGCCTTTAATTTTCCAAGATGACAGCATGTACATATTTGTAAAAAACATAAACAATTTAATTTTAATTAAGGATGGTTCGCTATCAACTGGACCCCTCTTCGGGTGAAGGTCTCCTCCAGGGCTTGCCATTTTTCACGGTTTTTTGCCAGGCTGGCCCAATTGCATGATCCAATGGTCTCTATCTCGTCTCTCCACCTAGCTTTTGGCCGACCTCTACATCTATAACCATGTCAACACATTACTAAACACATTTCCATGGCTGAAATATGTGTCTTATTTTGATGTCTTAAGTGTTTGACGTTACGGCTGGTCTAGTCGGGAGAACGGCGACTGCCGATCCGGAGACCCCGGATTCAATACCGCACCACTGTCTTGTCGAAGTCATGTGCGTAACCTGTGTGCGTAACGCATAACTTTAAACGGTGGAGGAAAACAAATTACTCAGAATTTGATAGCTTTCTTTGGAAACTACGCGGGTGAAACCGGAGGGCATGGCCGTGATCATGGCCATCTAGAAATGCGTCAGTATTTATGGATGGCTAATGGGAAATGCTGACGTATTTCTAGATGGCCAATGGCCATGGTCCAGAGTTCATCCGAAAATTTCTTATCATTCCCGAATTCCTAGAATTCAATTCACAGCCCACGCAAAATCTGTCAGTAGCGCCAAAAGAATTTTTCACTTCAAAAACATATGACCCAATTGAGAACTCCCTCCTTTTATGAAGTCGCTTGGAAAAAAGCTCATTGATCGTACAGTTAGTAATGTAATACGAACGAGTCGCTCACCCTCAACCATAACAGAAATTAGCAATAACATAAAATTTAAATTGATAAGTTCGCGAGGGTGGTCCCGAGTCACGCGATACGACGATACTTCGCTCTGGACGTCTACTCTCTTTCTACGAAAACGTAATTTCGAAAAAAAAACTCGCGACTCTCCTACTCCCGTTCTACTTTGTTTCGTCCGATAGAATATTGTTTGACGTTTCAAATGTCCTAAGCCTACTGTAATTAGAGTAGGGTTAACGAACAAAACGACGGATCGAAGTAGAATCGGAGTAGGAAAGTCGCGAGTTTATTTCGAAATTACGTTTTCGTAGAAAGAGAGTAGCCGTCCTGGTGCGGTTATAGTCGATCCAACACAACTCAGCCTCACCAAAAGGAATAACTAGTGATAGATAGATGGATACTCTTTATTGACACACCAAAAAAGAATACATAGTAAAATTAACAAAACTTAGTAAATGACTTTAATTAAAAAAACCCGACTGCAAAAAATCAACACGTAAAAAAACATTTTACACTATCTAAGGACATTTTGGTGGTTGAGACTAATCTAAAGATATCTTAAATATCAAAATCCGTCCAGCCGTTTGGAAGATACGTGGACATGAAGAAATTTACAAACATACAAGATATGGGCGAAAAACATAACCTTTCTTTCAGTCGGGTAATTAGTGCGAGAGTGGGGCGGCCTTATCGCCTTCTTAAGTGACCTTCTTAATCACCCTACTATCCTGTTAATATTATAAATGTCAATTTTTTTATGTTCGGATCTTTGTTGCTCAATTACGTAGGATTTTAATACACAGATAGGATTGAAATTTGGTATACAGTTTATAATGTGACTGCTTTTTGTCACGAGAAAATAATAGGAACGAAAACTATGCGCGTGGCACTGCTAGTATTCACATATATTTGGACTCTTCATGTTCCAATAGCTGCGTGTCACTGTGCTGTCATGTGGCAGGCATGTTGCTTACCATCAGGCGCATGTCCAACTCGTCTTGTCACTCCAAATTAAAAAAAAAAATGCACGAGCCCTATGCAGCCTAATGCACACGTGCTTATTACTAATCACTAAATACCTGCACTAATCACTCGCACTAATCAAAATGCAAACAGGCCTTTAATGGTCTGAATTATCATCGTCACGAGTATTTGTCACCTTTCACACATTGCTTGAATAGTCTGCCGTAGAAATCTAAGAGGATGTACAACAAAATTTCAATGTTAAAGCAATACTTTTCACAAAAGATCTTCATAATATGTATCGTGACATAAAAACCTTCACATGTGACAAACTAAGCTCTACTAAATGTGTATCATATGCTAGACAGAGCTTAAATTAGACATCATCCAGACAAGACTATCATCTGGGCAACGAACTCTGAACAAATTCCATCTTTTAGAAGGACAAGTTATCCAGAAAGTGCAAACGCTAGAGAATCGCTATATTATACAGCGCTAGTAAGCTTCTGTATGTTGTTTTCCAACAGAAACATATTTTTGTAGTGAAAACTTCTTTATGTTGAACCATAGACAGTTTTTTTCGTAGACTGCGAATGAAGCTCACCGTCGCGCGTCGTCACTCTAGTAGACTACAGGCCCGTGAACAAAATTTACGGGTCAAATGAACCACCAGGAGACCTATGTAGGATGATAGAAGGGTATAAAGTAATACGATTCATCACTATGCCGTCACTTGTAAGCTGTCCAACTGAGTACAGTTGAAGAGGGGGGGAGGTTCTAATCCTCGATAATTTCTCCTTGTCGCATGATTTTTGTATGGCGTTGCGAAATAATGGATTAGAAGAGGTATTTAAACTGTATGGAACCAATGCCATAATCAAATGACCAAATTTACTCTGTGAATCGTCGGCACATCATAATTTTTATAGTTTCCATACCTCTTCTAATCTATTATTCCGCAACGCCGTACAAAAATCACGCGATAAGGAGAAATGATCGAGGATTGGAAACCCCCCTCTTCAACTGTACTCAGTTGGACAGCTTACAAGTGACGGCATAGTGCTGAATCTTATTACTTTATACCCTTCTATCATCCTACATAGGTCTCTTGGTGGTTCATTTGACCCGTAAATTTTGTTCACGGGCCAGTAGTCTATAGTAATTGAAAGAATGTATTATAAGCACGATTATAAGTATGTATTTAAGACTATGTAAGTATTATATCAGCTATCTGGCCGCCATACTACAAGCTTTGCTTAGTTTGGGGTTTAAATGGTGTTGTGTGTGAATTGTCCACCAATATAATTATATTGTCCACCAATTTTTCCGGGGATCTCGGGACTGCCGAGTGTGCCAGAGCAAAGCCAGCTGCTCAGCTGCTATCTGGCTGCTGTCTCTTTTTTTAAAAAAAATATGCATAGGTACCCATGGATAGTCTTTCAGCCGAATCTGTCACTGTTTTGTCGCTGTCTTTAGTATGTTAAAATTTGTAATAACCTTTAATTATTTAAATAATTACAAATGTTTTAATAGTTATTACTCATTTTAGTTTTCACTTCTGCCATGCGGTCTTAACAACCCTTTTTTTAACTATTATTGGTGTACATTTGACCGCCATTTTGCCTGATGTTAAGCGACGATGCGGTCTACGAAGGAAAGAAACCGATTCACTATTTATTTGGAGACATCAAGATTGTAACCATCGGGGAAAACCCACTCAGAATCCGAACGAATACATTAAATATGATATTTATGCCTTATGCTCATGTAAATAAGGTATAATTTCACTGACCCGCCCTCATTCCAGATGACTCCGCGTATTCTCCTAACCAAAAAGCACTGCCCTAAAAACAAACGAAGTACATATTTATTAAAATCCTTCAAAAAGGTCGCTACCATCGCATTTAGCTACTGGTTATCATTGGTAACAATAGATTCTCTTTTTTTCGGGTGTGGGGTTGTAGCGTTGTTCGAAGTCACGCCACGCCATAGTATAATTAGTAGTTAGTACCGTCTGAGTACTCAGGGCATTTGACGTGAACCTCGAACTATTTTATTCAGAACTAGCGGCCCGCTCCGGCTTCGCTCGAATAATAACCTAGATATCAACTGCAGCGCCATCTGCCGTAGCCTATGTTACTCGGGAATAATGTAGCTTTCCAAAGGTGAAAGAATTTTTGAAATCGGTCCAGTAGTTTCGGAGCCTATTCATTACAAACAAACAAACAAATCTTTCCTCTTTATAATATTAGTATAGATATGTATTTGAGTATAATAAGAAAAATGTATAGTTTTTTAAATATAGAGTGACGAGACGAACAGGCCATGTGCCTGATGGTAGGTAAGCAACATCTCTGCCACATAACAGCACAGCGACACGCAGCTATTGGAACATGAAGAGTCCAAATCATTACCTAGCACTGCACTGCGCTCGTCTTCCAGAGATCTAAGATGTTATATCTCTAAACCCTGTAATTTCTCTGGAAATATTACCCTTCAAACCGGAACAGAGCTAATGTTTGCACATTACGGCTTGACTGGCAAAAGTGTAGTTCTTCCCAAGATGGACTCTGCTAAGAGTCCTACCACTACAAAAAAGCATGAGTATACATAAATATGTCATGTATCATAGAAACATTGATAGTGGCGCCGCATGACGGAGGCGGGGCGTGCCGACACGAATTCTATACAACCGGTGCCTTATCACAGACATCTAGGCGTCTGACGCATCGACCTTTGGTTTCGTCATAGGTTTAGTGCTTTAGTGGAAAGGAAATATGTAACAGAAATGTATGACTGTAGCGACGCTATTTTCATTTTATACTAGCAGAACCACGCGGGATTGCCCGCGTAGTTGCCGTTCCCGACATTTTCCGTCTATGAAAAGTAGTGTGTGTTCTTCCAGACCATAAACTAGCTGTTTTGTAAATGTCAACCCTACAAGTTCAACCGTTGCGACAACCGTTCAACCGTTGATTGAGCAACAAACATGCAAACATCTAAATATCCAAGCTTCCGCATTTATAATACTAGTAGGAAGTAGGATTACGATTTTGCAGTAAAAAGAAGAATGAGGTTCAAAAATGGGTGTTTCTATGTATAATAAGTATGTATTTAAAACTATATAAGTATTATCAGCTATCTGGCCGCCATCATACAAGCTTTGCTTAGTTTGGGTCTATATTATCTATTCTATGGTTTGGGGCCAGAAAGATGGTATTGTGTGTGAATTGTCTACTAATATTAAAAAAATATAAAAAAATGTTTGTCTGTAAAGTCGGTTTACTGACTATAGAACGTGACAACGTCTTAAGAAAATACTGATGGAATGGTAGCATTTTTCAAAAGAAAATTTTAATTTCATTTGTTTAATAGATTTGTATGTAAAAAGTAATCAGTAGAATTTAGTCATTTTCAATCAAAACAATGCAAAAAACCTTTTAGATGCCGGGGATCGAACCCGGGGTATTTCACATGCAAAGCGAACGCTCTACCACTGAGCTACATCCCCGCTTGAACTACTGGTCGAAATAATTAATACAACTGTAACAAACATGCGGCCAGGTAACGACCGACGGTAACGCGGTAACGGTACATGACGTCATGTTTTGTGGGCGTGCAGCCGGCTTCATCGAATTATAAGACGTTATCACGTCAAAAAATCCAGTGTATATCTTTTTATTTACAAGGTTAATCAAAACAGACCACAGAACAGAACGAACGAACGGCCAGACGAAACAGTAACGCCAGGTAGTTATGAGCACAACTACATTAGGTACTGTCTTCCGGTTTGAAGGCCAATGTTACAGATTACAGATATACTCGTATTACAGGGAAAAGAGATAAATCATGGAATATCTCCGTGTGACGAGCGCTATGTAGTGCTAAGTGTTAAACAGTGATTTAGACTCTTCGTGTTCAAAACACCACGTGGCATTGTGCTGTTATGAACAGGCGTATAGCTTACCATCACGCTCGTATATTACTGATGTACTAGCCTTTGCCCGCGCCTTCCTCCATTGAGACGTTACTACAAACTGTCTGTTTCCTAAGTAACACTAAATTTTTGGGACGAAAAGTGGCTTGTGTGTTATTCCAGACTATAATCTATTCGAGTTCTAAATTCCATCTTGATACTTTCAGTTTCGTCTTTCAACGTGTTTGAGCAACAATCATACAAAAAAGGTTAAAATAACAGTATTTGCGCGGGTAAACCGCAAGGCGTAGCTAGTATCTATATAGGTCAAGCGCGAATCCAGGGGGGGTCATGGGGGTCATGAACCCCCCCCCTGGACTGGCTCCAATACCTAGGTCTTGGTGGATAGCTGATTAAAAAGCATGCATGTACTTATCGCACAGTTTTGTGAGTATTTTGTTTTTTTTTTTTTAAACATTTATAGGTTTACACTTGACCACCATCTCGCCTGATGTTAAGCGACGATGCGGTCTAAGATGGAGCGTTTACCACGACTACGTGACCCCCCTCCCCCTCTGGACCCATGTGACCATGTGACCCCCTAGAGCCCTAGCCCTTGATATAGGTACACGCATAAATAAAGCAGTCGCCATGGCCGATATCGGCTTGGAAGCATCATCATCATTTCCTTCGCCACGCCGGATCAAACAATTAAAGCAGTCAAGGCCTTTTCATTAGATGCTGATAATGGCGGTCCATTGTGTATTAGATCTATGATATAAGTACATAGACGGATATAATCTGACTTACTTTGCTTAGGGCCTGTATTCCGTAATTGCTAAGCTCAAAACATAGTACTGAGGTATAGCTGGACGAAATCACTCTTAGCAAAAGGGATGCCAATTGCTACTTTATTTTTAAGGATTTGTTACAATTCGTTGTTTCGTTTTTTGAAGTTAAGTGTGTTAAGTTAATCTTGTTTTAGTGTGATGAATACATTAGTATTTATGGGTATTTAGATGTATAATAAATCTGTATGTATTTAAAACTATAAGTTTTGTTCTGTTTTCCTCTTCTTCTCCTAATCCAAGATTTATGTTAAAAAAAAGAATTGTAATGACAAAGATCACGGACCCCGGAGTCTGTGAAGTGGCTAATTTAAATAAAAATAAAAAACTATATAAGTATTATT
This sequence comes from Ectropis crepuscularia, assembly GCA_963693475.1. Classification (NCBI taxonomy): domain Eukaryota; kingdom Metazoa; phylum Arthropoda; class Insecta; order Lepidoptera; family Geometridae; genus Ectropis; species Ectropis crepuscularia. Next base: position 2,586,355 of record OY856355.1, read on the forward strand.
ATATTTATCAGCTATCTGGCTTCCATAGACTGTAGTCTGAAAAAAAAAAATAAAAAAAAAAAAGTGAAAGGCACGCGTCCCTCTCACTCGCTCTCATTGTGAGCGCATAACGTGAGCGGAGCGTAACGCAGTTTCTTGAAGTGTCACCCGGCAAACCAATTTATAAGACGTTGTCACGTCAAAAATAGTACAAGCTTTGTTTAGTTTGGTGCCAGATGGTGTTGAATGTCAAGTGTTCACCAATATTTGTTTATTTAATCTATCTATTTTGTTTTTGAACCTAAATAAACAGATTCTGCCTTGTCCCTTCTGCTAACAGGCAGAACTCTAGAATGTAGAATAAAATGTATGTTTGCATTTTTTATTCATTCGGATTGATTCATAGCCATCTATCGAAAAAAAATGACAAGTTTTTGTCTATCGAAAAAGTTTGGCAAGAGTCAATTTTTTTTTGTAAAATCGTTCTTTAGAAGAATAGAATATAGCCCCCGTCCGATATAAGCGGATATAATCGCAGCTACCCTGCGTTACTCAGGAGGTAGGATTGCGTACGGAATGTTGAGGTTGCTCGTAGGATTATAGCCTTTGTGACCTGAATGTTACAATTCCTTTGAGCCTAAGCCTGACCTTTAACCCTTGAGTCGGCTTTGAGTCTTTCGGCATACAGCAGACCTTCGTCATTTAACCAGATTGCCATGTTACAAAATTGACTTAAGCTTAATTTTATTACTTTTATGAATAGCTAAGACCACCCCGCGGTTTTACTCGCCAATTTTTTTCATTCAATTCATTCGTCACGCTCGGTATGATAAGAAAGCTTCGGGTAAACTCGGGACCATGGCTATTGGCCATCTAGAAATACGTCAGCCAATGGAATATGCTGCAAGGGCGTGGACAGGCCATCTAGGCATGGCCATCTAGAAACGCATCAGCCAATGGGAAATGCTGACGCATTTCCAGATGGCCATGCCAAGATGGCGAGGCCACGCCCTCCTGTTACACCCGTGTAGTTTTCAAGTTAAGCTATCAAATTCTGAGTTATACGTTTTCACTTCTATCGGCAGTTCCTATGACTGACAATTTTTTATCACCAACCTCTATTTTATAATAGCCATTTTAGTAATTTAATCATTTTTCATCCCGCTCGATATCTGCTGCTCGACTGATCAACTATCGTCTAAATGGTAATGTTTTTCACTCTATTTCGCTTAAAATTTACCGGAGCTTATGGCAAATCCAAAATTGTTTAATGAAAATAAACATTTATTTTTATTATTAAAGTTTAGGGTTGCCATGGATGGTTTAGATTCACAAACCAGCCCGGCAGATGGCCCTGCAGTTGGTATCTAGATTATTATCCAAGCGAAGCCGGAACGGGCCGCTTGTATATTTATATGTGATAATTTCAAACTTTGAAAATGTTTTTCTTAAATTTCTTTTGTTTTATTTTTTTGTTCATTGACGTTTTGTACATTTATCAATAAAGAACTTTGACTTTGATATGTTCTGAGAATGTATGACAAAGAATGACGAAGGTATTCGATAAAATAAAATCGATTCTCTGAGTCACAGCTCCCAGCTAATCGATTCATTTCTGACATTGAAACGCTTCAGAAGGTCGAGAGCCGCGGAGGTTATGAACTTTCAATACAAAGCTCACTTCGCTTACTAAGTTTAATTTACATTTTACAATGACTTGCTGGACAAAATTCACTGTTGTATTTCAAATATCTATGTAATATGTAAGTATTTACATTTTAGAAATTTAAAAAGACTGCAGAGTCTTGAACATCGCCGGAAAATTGCTAGCCTATCGGTTTTTTATCGGATACACTTCGAAGAGTGTGCGACTGATTTGCATGATCTAATACCATCTTGTTTTTTTTCTATCGGATTGCTCGTAGCTCGAAAAAGCGACATCGTTTCATGGTTGATGTTCCTAAGACACGAACAAAGAGATTTGACTTTACTGTTGTGATAAGAACGTCTAGGCTGTGGAATACGTTGCCTGAGTGGGGTTTCCCCGATGGTTACAATCTTGGTGTCTTCAAATCGAGAGTGAATCGGTTTCTTCGAGGTAAACACGCTCCATCGTAGACCGCATCGTCGCTTGACATCAGGCGAGATGGCGGTCAAGTGTAAACCTATTATAGTTAAAAAAAAAAATTAATATATTTATGGCGTACGCGAAACAGATACCTATCTGTCAAAATTCAGAGTTCGATGTTTGCGTCATACAACAGCAAAGAGTCAAGCCATTTTAAATAACTAACAATCCGCCCCGGCTTTGCCCGTGGCTAAATACAAACCAATTTAGAAAAAAACGTAAGTCTCTTTAAGAATTTGAATCTCTTAATTTTTATTATATAACTGTTATGACATTTGATTAATTTTGACTATTATTCTAAGCATCTATTTTTAATTTTGGGGAATAGTTTGATGTAATTGTGGCTTGTTTCTTCTAATTAAATTTAAATCATTTTTGTGTGACCACACTGCTACCTACCTGACATTTGTACTCCTAGCACAGCATGATATGGCAACACAATTTATCATAACATCTATGATCTATGTAGGTACACATATTTTGTCCAAAACTCACTCATGTTGTATGCAAATAAACACACCATTATCTTTACATATTTATCTTATATATAAAATTCTCGTGTCACAGTGTTTGTTTCCTTACTCCTTCGAAACGGCTTTACTGATTGTAACCAAAATTTATATGCATATTCAGTAGGTCTGAGAATCGGCTACTAGCTATTTTTCATACCTTTATTTATATGGCAAAACAACGTTTGCGGGGTCAGCTAGTATAGTATATATCACTCAGGGATCACGTAAACAACCTACGGGGAAAGAGTTTTTGAATTCGATCCAGTAGTTCCTGAGATTTACGCGTTCAAAAAACAAGCTATTCAGATTTATACCACCGACTAGTAAGTAGTAGCGCCCGTGGTCTTACCCGCGTAGCTTCCGTTCCTGTAGTTTTTATGAAAACAAAGTTTCGTGAAAAACTTTTTAGCCACAAAGCGCAGCTAATCTTGCTATTATTATCTACCGCCAAGCAGTAATGTGCAAACATTACCGTGTTCCGGTTTGAAGGGCAATGTTGCCAGAGAAATTACAGGGCTTAGAGATATAACATCTTAGATCTCTGGGTGACGAGCGCAGTGCAGTGCTAGGTAATGATTTGGACTTGTCACTGTGCTGTTATGTGGCAGGCATGTTGCTTACCATCAGGCACACGTCCTGCTCGTCTCGTCACTCTTTATTAAAAAAAAAACCTTGCTATCATTTTATAGGTAATAATTTGGATGTTTCGATGTCTGTTGCTCAATGACGTCACAATCACATTTACAGGACTATAGTTTGGAATAACACTATGGGTTACATTCTGATAAAATATAGTGATCCACAGAATAGTTACTTCTTATATAAGTAAATTTTAGAAACTAAATTTTTATTTTCGATAGGCTTCTAGTGGTGGATTGAAACCTATAGTCTAGAATCGGGCTGAGTGGCGTTTTTTTGGAGAGGCCTATATCCAGCAGTGGACGAATGTGACTGATTATAATGATGACATATAGTTAGTTGTAAACCTGAAATGGTAGTAATTTTATTCAATTTCATTAATCAAATACATTTTCCAGCGACCTCATACAGTCAGACCACGCTAACTGGAAGCCTCGAAGCTCTATTAGCTGTAATTCATTCCAGCACTGGCGCCAGTAGACTCCGCCCAATCCAGTGACTCAGCGGACTTTCCAGTCTGAAACAAACATGACTCACGCAGATTTAAACCGTATAGCTTCGTACCCAAAGCTTACAGTTTTCTTGTATTCCGTCGAAACTTTTAAGGTCGATATTTCTCTATGGGTTCTGTAACCTCGCATGCATTCTGTACCCATTCATGTGATTTCTTCGTGCGACTTCGACGTTACCACTTTATAGTTTTTTTTTTAATAGAATGACCTTGCAATGTGCAGGTTTGTTTTTTTAATGGGACTGTTTGGTTACGTCGTGAAGCCGTTAAAGAGTAAGTTGCATTTCTTTGTAAACGCTTTGTCTGCTGTAATTAGCTTTGTATATATGTATATACTAGCAGGCCGTCCCGGGTTCCCCGTGGTACATAATATACAGCCTATAGCGATCAGGGATCTCGTACATATCCAACGAAGAAATATTTTTTGAAATTGATCCAGTATTCCTGTGATTAGCGAGTTCAAACAAAACGTGTTTTCAGCTTTATAATATTTGTATAGAGCTATATTTAAATGGGAGAATTAAGTTACGGCTGGTCTAGTCGGGAGAACGGCGCACCCCACACGCATCACTGTCTTTTCGAAGTCATGTGCGTAATGGCGCTAACTTAAAACGGTGAAGGAAAACATCGTGAGGAAACCGACATGTACCTAGAATCTATCGAAGTCATGTGTAATCCACCAACCGGCACTGGTCCAGCGTGGTGGATAACTTAACTCTCTCCTTGCGAGAGAAGGCCCCGAGTCCCAGCAGTGGGAACATTTAGTGGGCTGTTGATGATGATATTTAATTGAGTGTTCTAAGCAAAAACAACCCGTACCACGATGCTGCTCCGATTGCCCAATACATTAGCATAGGTATCCATAAGTTTTCCTCCACCAACAATTACAAAGTAAAACCAAAGCATACGTATGTGTGCACTTCATTTACTTGATGTTTGAGGGCCACCCCTTTCAAAAATGGACCAGTAAACCTCCTGGCAACATCCAGAATCATAATCTGCATGATTTTTTGAGTCCAAAACCTTACACCGAGTTGGGTCATCATATTCTGCACACTCATCACCACTCCGCCCCTGTCCTGTATAGAAAATGCGCAAATTTCTAACCTATTCCACTTTTCCCGAGTTGATCAGTCAAATTGAGTGATTTTGGCTCAAACATTTCTATGCTATATCTTGATATATTATATATTCATATATCTTGACTTTTCTCTAGTTGACAATTCAACAGTCAATTTTACATTTTCAAAAACTATCTTTGAAAATGTGTCAACAACTCAGACCAACTATTCTAAAGGGACGAACTGAGAGGACGAACCACAGATTTCAATTTTTTTTGCTACGCAAATGACGTCTTTGGGACGAACCTAGTTCTGACATATCCTTTTCGTGCCCATATGAATGTCAAATGAACTTTATTGTCAGAAATGATCAACCGCGTTTCGTAGATGTGTGCATGTTTTGTTTAGGTGTGTAGCATTTAGGTACAAACCACAGAAATCTAAATAATAAGGTACTAGAAGTCGCATGACCGCGTAACATTGTCGCCGCACAGGTGACTGGTGGCCTACAACCAGTGCTCCAGTTGTAGTTTAGTCTTCTTCGAACCGGCTGGCGTGAATCATCTTTTAAAACTTGTGTTATGCAGCATAAACAACTGTGGAAGTTCTTCCAGAACTTGCAATTATACCAATAATGAGATTATATTTCACTGATAGGTATTTTATTTTATTTTAATTGTATTTTTTACTAAAATAAACGGAGCCCAATGATTCACTATGATAGTTATTCATTTTTGGTGTTATCGTCGTTTTGCATACCATTGCTGCGTACATTAATTAACATCTAGAGTGGTACAAGCATAAACAGCAATGTAATGTAAAATTAAAGAAATCGTCATAGCCTCTCATCTTCCATGGTACAACCGCAGGTAGCGGTTGTGAGCTAGTGCTGTGACGGGTCAATTTTACTTGGCCAAAAATAAACGATGAAAATTGTATTTTAAATTTTACCTTTTTTATCGATAAATTAACATAAAATATCGATAAAAAAATTGTACACAGTTAACACCCATACCTAAAATCTTTTAATTCGCGGTAAACATTACTTCATAATTCATAAATTATTAACAAAAGTATATACATACTAGCTATAACGCGCGATTGTTCATCCGTGCAAAATAAATATTAAGGTAACAGAGGCAGTATTTAGCTATTGTAAGCATTTATTTTTAAGACTTTATTAGTTTTCATACAAAATCAGCGAACAACACGGAAGGGATTAGGCATACACAGCGTCAACCTCTGTCAAAGTGCAAGTCCGCTGAGTTTGATAATATACCGTGGCGTGGACTACACTGAGGGCGGGGCTAGATTTGTGAATGGTGCTTTATTTTTTATGTGTTAGTGATTTGGCTGCGTGAGTATGGTCGGCAATGGATCGGTACAGGTATGTTTTGTATGTAATATTGCGGCTTTGCGCTAGTGTGCAACTTTCCCCTCCCGCAAGAAATGACAAAGATTTGCACAATATTTTTTAGCTAAGGCTACTTCCCTTCCGTGCTTGCGCAGAAGATCGAGTAGCTCGATGTACAAAATATACAACAACCTTTGTTCTTCAACTATACCTAAGCCCATATGGTGTCAGAATTACATAGTTCAGTTTTCGAAACAATAGTATACCCCGTGTGACTCACTAATTTTATAAGCATATTGACTGTTGTAGTGTAATACACCTAATTAATGAAATCAATAATAACCTTTATCGAATGTTAAAATTGGACCGTACTTTGAAATATCGATATGTTTTAATTTTTGTCAAGCACTAGCGTAAATGTGAAAAAATGTTTATTTTTCAATGTATTAGTAGGTTCACTGATAAGCGTTTATGGATGTGTGTGGTGCAATCACAGACCTAGTTTGTTAATGTGCAGCTGTTCGTGTGTGAGTGAATTTGTATTGGAACAGTACGCGCATGTAGTAGTGACCGCGGGGGTAGGGGAAATGTGGCGACAAGCGTTTTGCAAGTAATTTGAGAGTTATGCCATTTCTATTACCTTATTATTTAGATTTCTGTGGTACAAACAGAGGTTTGTTGCTCTTATGTGAGTTCAAGTATACAAATGTGTGAAATATACGTTCTCCTCGCGCCCCGCAAAAAATGTGTTAAAGTTTGTTAGCAAGCCAAATGTCTTGCGTCCTTCTATGGTAAATACTCAAAGATAAACAATGACGATTTTCCTCTTCTTAAGCTGATAGTTGATCAGTCATTTTGATGGTTTTTGTCTTTCATAAGCGTTTAACAAATTCTTGGAATACAGAATAAGACGGCTGACCTATTTCTAATGCAACTCTAGTTAAAAGTGAGGTCAAAGTTAAACAATAAGCTAAGAAATTCTGACCAGCTGACCTACATCGCTCTATGAGGCTTGAGAGTTGTCGAGCAATTACTGCCAAACTTTATAACCGCTCCAATAAACTTACCCGTGGCTTTTAATTGGCGGGCGTTCTTGATAATGTGTTACTAGCGGGCGTTATAGTGCAAAACTTTTCTTTTATTTCCTACTAACATTACATATTTATATCAAAGTTTGCACGTTTGTTGGTTAATCACGTAGCAATATGAAAGTACCTATAAGTAAAGTGATCATAGATCTTCGATATCCGTGAAAAATAGGATTACACATCATGGTGCGGCTCGCCAGGTTACTTGAATGAACTTGGCTGGCCACACTGCCGTGTGTCTAAATGAGCGGTTTAAATATTTAAAAAAACTTAGTACTTTAATTCACATGTGTATCTGCTTTATTACGAGTAATTGTGTTTAGTTTTTTATCGATTTAATTGTCACTTTTTTAAAGTAACATCTTGAGAACTCTATGTTCTAGACAAACCTTGTTAAGGTATTAAGGGTGAATATACATATTATCTTTATTCATATTAATATATTTGTTTTCAAAATTTAAAAAAACAGTCTCAAAGTTTGGCGTGTCTTGTTCATCATACATTCCTCAGTGTAAAACTACGCACTGTTCTGAATCACGACATGACCTCGGAAAGCTCGTTAATTAAATCAGATTTACAATCAGTTTGCTTATAATTAGACATTAGACTAATCGTAGCCCGTGGCTGTACGCGAAATATTAGAGGTATTCATTAATTTGAATAGCAGTAGATACTTCATGCAGAGTCCGCCTGGGGAAGTACCAATCTTAATCTTATTAAAATAAGGTACCAACAGTTATTCTACTGCCAAGTAGTAATGTGCAAACACTACTTGACCCGAAAGCAATGTTTCCAAAAAACACAGTGCAAAAATATATGTTTTCTTATATATTCGGGTGACGAGCGCAGCGCAGTGCTAGGCAGTGATTGGAAATTTCCAATGGTCAATTAGCAACGAAAACAACACTCAAAACAAAATTTAGCACCAAATTTCATTTTGTTTACATTTTAATTTTAAAATCGTAATGTTACAAAGTGAGAGATTGTCAATTAGGCAATTTGTATAAGTCTTATTAAAACGTCCTAAATTTTATGTACATTTTACAAATATGTTATAGGCGAGAATTTTGATGTTTAGATGTTTGATGCTCAATGATGTCGGAACAGCTGAACGGATCGGGTTGAAATTTGGAATTAGTTACATTATAGTCTGGAATAGCATAAAGCCTTTTTATCACGGCAAGAACGAGAAGACGAGAAAGGTAACTGCTCAGGTAAAACCGAAGTCGTTGCTAGTTTTCAAAAAGCTAACAAACCTTCAAACACTCATACCACATCTAAATATACACCACGTAACTATGAAATAGAACTAACAAAAAAACTATTTTCATAACCCGTACTTGGTAATTAGTAATTATTTAGTCTAAATAGTACAAGAAAAAAAACCTACGCCAATTCATGCCTTATCCAAATCACTATATTACCAGAAATCTGTTGCTCCATTTTAGCTTCTATTGGCATGACAATAAGGGCTAATTTGAAATTGTAAATGCAATGATGCAACCCATTGTGGTACGCTTGAGTAACGTGTGATGGTCTACTGGATATCAAGTGCCTGGTGCCTTATTCATAGCCTGTGACTCCGTGACCTTTGTATGGAATAACGTACTATATGCTACAGTTCAATTTAAAGGACATATTCGTAATTGTTATAGCTTTTAATTGCGCTATCACATAATATATTTATTAAAATGGTAGCATAGCTCCGCAGTTTTACACGCCAGACTCGCTAGTTCCCAGACTATTATAGATAGATAGAAAGCTATTTTATTGTGGTACAACAAATCAAAAAATTACAGTGAAAAACTTATGAACTATGTTATTATAAATATTATAATTATTATTTGTTTAATTTTTTTGGTGATACGTCTTAACGCACCGTCCACCATGAAGGACCACGGCAGGTGTGTCGGGATCGAGACCGTGGACGGACATAGTGCATCGTGCCCTATCGACTAAAATCACCCCATAGGTTTCTCCGGCATGGTATGAGGTCAGAGATATGGGGTTAGTTTTCGCACTCTCACCAACAACCCTAACCCAACGCTGCCACCCTTACGGGCCAACCTCGCGGGAGGCGTCCAAATCCCTGCATTTGGCTACAAAGACACCGACTCCTAAACATCCCAGGCCCTCCAGTGGGGACGGGAAACGAGGTAGAGTGGCAGCTCTCCAAGCTCGCCCCCGTATCCACTTACGCCTCAGAGGCAGAGCTAGAGGTTTCCAACTCTCACTCTTCCATCTCGAGCATCTTGACCAAAACTATCGGCAGCGAGAGGTCCACCCTCACGACCACGGCTAGGGATATCCGTGTCCACCACCTCTGTGGCCACATCCTAGATTTTTTCTTTCCACTGAGCACTCTGCTAATCAGAGTGCTCGCTCGGAAATTTTACTTATTCGATATGAGTATCAGCCGAGTCATCTCCTCAAGTCTTCCAGTCTCTTTTCCCAAATTTCCACGCCCTGCTGCCCGGTGAGAGAAGTTCCTATGCTTCTTTTGATTGAGCCAAACTTGTGCCAAACGAGCGGTGGTCGCACGCGTACACTCTCCTTGAAAAAGGCCGCCGGACGTGGCCGAGACTTTTTCAAGTCCTTGTTATACTCCCAGTGATGCTAATATTATCTAGAATAGGATATAGACTACTTTTTATTGCGGGAATATTACGGGATCGGGAATTACACCGGTAAAACTGCGGGGCTTTGCTAGTATACAACATAGTATTTCAAAATTTCGAAATCCTTATTCCGTCCCGAATGAACTACTCATGCGGGTACGGTTCAGCCGTCACATGCTCACATACTTGCATCGCATGCCTGCAACTGCATGCAATGGCGACGTGTGAAATAACTTCACGGGCGCTGAGTAGCCGTATCATAGCTAATACCACAGTAATGGTACAAATAAATAAGCCTGTTTATAAATCACCACACATCAGTCGTAAATATTACTGGTACATCAGATTTACTGTGGTATAGGATTTATTGCATGCAGAGTATCGTTTGTAGGTCCATCGTGGACCGCATTAGCGTTGCTGTCAAAACATCCAGTCAAAACTTTTACAAAAAAAAAGTTTAATATGTTACAGCTGACATAATAAATCATTAGGTACGAAGGTTGCCTGAAAAACAGATCTCTTTAATCGATAAAGTCGCTTTTTGAAACGAAGTTCCCTACGGCCAGCTTGGAGGAGATAGGGATTTTGCTGAACGACCGAATTGAAAAAAACGTGAGACTAAAACTATAAGAAAAATATACCTACAACAGAAGTGACGCTTAAAAACTGTCCGTGACTAGTGTTGCCAATTTTATTTTTTGGATGATCGTACCAAAAATAACAAAATTAAGCATTTTTTTGTATAATATCCATTCATACCTGGTGTCCCACATGACACCACATCTATTTTGGTCTGTAAATCATTGGAATCATAAACTGTTTTGATTAGTGTTAAGATGCTTTGCAAAATCGCAGAAGTAACAAAGACAAGCGCAGTGCAGTGCTGCAGCTAATGATTTGTACTCTTCATGTTCCAATAGCTGCGTGTCACTGTGCTGTTATGTGGCAGGCATGTTGCTTACCATCAGGCACATGTCCTGGTCGTCTCGTCAGTATATACTACAAAAAAATATATACATATTTATATTTCTATTTAAATCTCACTTTAACAGTGAATAGAACTCGGAACCCCCTAATACTTATCCAAACAGTAAACGTCACTTTAAATTTTAAAATATAAATATATTATGTAGTATCAATCGCCTTTGTTTACCTTTCGGATTCTCCGCCGTATGTAGTGCGTGACCGATTGTTGCTCGTAATGCAGAATAACTACACCAAATACGTACTATACAGTGGAACCATTACGAGGTTAATTCTGGATGAGACTTGAAATAATAATAAAACTAAATGGTGTTGGACATTTCTCCCATTTCATCTGCAGCCTGCAGACGTCCACTGCTGGACATGGGCCTCCACCAATGATTTCCACAATGACCGGTCTTGTGCCGCCTCCATCCACCGACTTCCCGCGACCGAGACAATATCACCGGTCCATCGTGTCGGGGGCCGTCCTACACTGTGTCTGCTGGTTCGTGGTCGCCATTCGAAAACCTTTACTCCCCAGCGGTTACCGGTTCTGCGAGCTATATGGTCTGCCCATTGCTACTACAACTTCCTAATTTTAAGAGCTATGTCAGAGGCCTTAGTTCTTTTACGGATTGCCTCGTTTCGGATTTTGTCACGCATTGAAATTCCGAGCATAGCTCTCTCCATTGCCCGTCGTGCAACTTTGAGCTTGTACAGGGCTACTGGTAATCAGCCTGCATCCTTTTAAGGGGATGTTAGGTAAATTCAATACGTCAACTTTTGTTCTAAAGTTTAAAAAAAAAAAAATTACAAAATAAATAAAAAATGTATTTGCACGGTCTAAAAGCATCGAACTCTCCGTAACGATTCGTAACAAGATTGCGCTCTTTAACGCCCAAAAAATTATGTGCCGAAGTGAATAAACACTAAAAAGTCACTAAACAGTACAAAAAGGGCAACAAACACTATTTTTTTTGGTTATCTATTGAGTTTTAACGAAAGTTGTAGAACAAAAGTTGTTTGTTTAAATATACAGAACATGCCCTTAAACGGATGCAGGCTGATTACCAATAACCCTGTATATCATGCCAATAGTGAGCGACCACGTCTCCTAACTATCTAGCCCAAACTACGCAAAACTTGTATTTAAGGAGCTAGATAGCTGACGTACTACCTACTTATAAATTGTTTATAAATACTGGTAAAATTCCATGGTTACACTCGCGTAATTACCGTTATTTTACCGGGATAGAGAGGAACATAATATGTGTTAGTCCAGACTATTAGCTATCTATAAATATGTACCTACCAAATTTCCCCAGAGCTCTTCGGTAGTTTTTGTATGAGTGAGTAGCGCATAAATAGTAATTATATTAACTTATTTTTCGCTTTTGAGTGTCTATTTGTGGTTTTGAACTCGGTTTCATTTTTGAATAAAAAGAGTTTCTTTGTCTGATCTCTAGAACTACCAATCATCTTCCAGGAGCATCATTTTCAGAATCCTCAAACTTTGAAAATGAGTTCGAGGTTTCCAGACAAATTACAGGGTATAGTAGATTAATCATTTAAAATATCTCTAGGTGACGCGTGCAGTACACTAGCCATCTCGCCAGTGATATGTTGTTCAAACAGGACTGTGCTGCTAAGGGCCACTTTACCATCAGTCGAGATGCACGAGAAATAAAAAAAGTTCTAAACTAATAAAAAAGTTGCAGAATTTTAAACTTAGTTATCCAGATCCCACTGTAATAAGCCAATAATTAGGTGAGTAGGTATACAAGTGCGTGCTCAGTTATTTATTCACTTTTGTGTAAAATGGTGCGTAATTCGTTAACGGCCTGTTACATTTTTTCTGGGCGCCTACTTTTGTATCAATACGTAATTTTAAGTACCGATTATTACTGGTCATTAATGTCCAAATAATTGACAGGTGAAATTTCCTTATCTAGTTACAAACACTAACTTAATTTACCGCATTCATAATTAACATAACAGAGCTCGGGCCCAAATTTAATCACAGTAAAGTTACACAATAAATTTAAAGAAAACAAACCTAACAAAACCTTCATCAACACTTTTTTATAATATAATAGAGTGATGAGACGAGCAGGACATATACCTGATGGTAAGCAACATGCTTGCATAACAGCACAGTGCCACGCAGCTATTTGAACACGAAGAGACTAAATAGAGTATAAGATATTTTATCTCTATGCCCTGTAATTTCACTGGAAACTTTGCCTTTCAAACCAGGACATAGTAATATTTGCACGTTACTACTTGGCGGTAGAATGACTGGCAAAGGTGTGGTACTTTTCCAGGCGGACTCTGCAAAGAGTTCTACCACAACAAAATTAATTTATCTACGTTAAGGAATACTCGTACATAGCTTGTTTACGCTTTTTAAGCCGACAAAGAAAGGTCGAGTGGCGACCACGAACCGTAAGACGCAGTGTCGGACGGCCTCCCACTAGATGGACAGATGACCTCACAAAGGTTGCTGGAAACCGCTGGTTGCAGGTTGCGCAGGACCGTTCGTTGTGGAAATCTACGGTCAGAGGCCTATGTTCAGCAGTGGACGTCTTGCGGCTGATGATGATGATAATGATAAGCTTTTTATACAATACCTACCTTAAGATATACCTACTATATACATATATATTATACTATATATATATACTTGAGATATTGTTATATACCTACCCTACGTACAAATCAATTATGGAATGAGTCGCTTCGCTCCGCATGACGTCTTTGTATTTTCCCTAATAATTGATTGGGTAATCCGAGTCATTATCCAATCAGTGTCAATGTAGAAAACTATTAAATGTATATTTTTTACTTTTACAGATTTAAGCTAGACCGCCATCTCGGCTGTTGGTGGTATCAGATTATGTAGATCAGTTGCACACTCTCTAAACTGTATCCGATGGAAAATCGATAAGCTAGCAATCTTGCGATGTTCAAGACTAAAGTCTTGTATAGATAAGAGGAATAAAATTATTGAGTAGTGAAATGCAGAGCAAAAGCTTCTCTACCATTCTTTCATTTTACCATATTCTGAGGTATTGTCATCCCGCCTCTTCGGTGAGTGTTGGTTTCATAGTGTCTACAATCCCAGAGCCTCTAGGGAGTCAAGTGTTCGCTGGAGTCCAAAGAAATGTGATCTTTGCTCAGAACAGGTTCGGTCTTGCAGACAGACAGACAGACATGCCCGCGCTATGTCTGAGTAATCTGTGTTACGGCCTTGATTTTATCCTAGAATTGTAGCGAAAGCAACAAATTACAACGACGACAAAATACAGCGGCAAAAAAAATACAATATAAATGTTTGTCCACCCTGATGCCATTTTGCCATATATATCTTCTCTAATAAAGAAGTGAAAATCTGAAAATCTTACGGCATACTCCTACATCCAATTTTAATACTCCTTGACTAAAGTGAAAACTGAGTCCTATCACGTTAACTTTCATGGCTGCTGTTATGAAACGCAATAATTTTATAATTTGTAAACAAGTTCTTAGCGTCATAATTCGTTACTAAATTAAAATTCCCAGCCATTTTGTAGTCCTTCGTGCTATCACGCACGTTTTTCTACAGTAAGAAATGAAAAAACAAGAAATGATTAAAAATAGTAATTTATTTCATTGATGTGTTGATTAATTAAAACTTTATTTAATGTTTAACTGTAAAAACTATTAGGATTGTTTTAATAAAATAATTCATACATGTGTACCTACTGTTTTGCAGAAATGTAGAAACAGCAAAAAAACCCCCACAGGTAGAAGGTATTTCTAAAAACATTCCCAGACTCTATTACGTAAGTGACGTTCAGAATATAATTTCAGTAAAGAATTTCTCAAATATAAAAGTGAGCTGAATACAAAAAAAAACGAATATACATTTGGATTCCAACAACGCGCCTATCCGTACTTTATTGACTGGCTGTACTAGTATGTCGGTGTAGGTACCCTAGGCATTATACGTGCAGCCTAAACACTAGGGCGGGCGTTACTCTACCCCTCCCCTACGTCTGTCCGACATTCAGTCTTCAGTCCGCACACCGCCGCTGTCGAGGCAAAACGCGACGCGCGATACAACAAAAAAAAATAAAAAAATCAATCAGTAACTCGTAATCATTCTGTGTTGTTTGTGACTGTGATTTTCGTGTATTGATTTTGAATTTGGGACTAATTGAATTGAAATTGGATTGTTTTTTCAGTCAGTGCTGAAATAGATTTTTACAGCGCGCTAACAAACAGTGATTCAAATATTGGTAGATATAAAACTTGTGTGGTATTACTGTTTTTATTTACCTATATACTTGGAAGAAAAATACTCGCATAAATTACCAGATTAAGTGCTAACCGTATGTATTTTTTGTAAAAATATTTGTACTTAAAAACGTTTTCGTCAAATGACTCATACTATTTAATATTTTTTTTATTATGCGATTCAAACTTTACGATTGATTTACAGTCTGTATTTAATAATTACCGCACTATTTTCAAGCTCCAGTGGAACGAAAAATATTGATTTTTTCGAACCGTCTCAAAGGTTAAATTTTGTCATGACGTAAGCTGAAATGCAGTCATTGACTGTGTTACGAAAATATCAATTTTTAAACCGACTTCGGAAAAGGTGATGCTACGGTCGATTGTATGTTTTTTAATTACCTACAGCTGACATGACTATACAACGTGTATTTTTTAAGATTACGCAATTTTTGGGGTAAAAAAAAAAATATTAATGGGAGTGTTATTCTCACAAAATTATTTCGTCTAAATAAAAAAAAAAAATGAAAAATTTACTTTTCCATACAACTCTGTAATTTAAATTTATTTTACTAGCAACGCTTCGTGGTTTTTCCTGCTTAGTTTCCGTTCTCGTAATTTTTCAGGATGTTTGAATGTTTGTTGCTCAGTCACGTCAGACCAGTTCAACAGATTGGTTTGAAATTTGAAACACAGAATATAATTTGGAATATCCGCTATAATAATAACGTTATTTTAGTATTACATGGACAACCGATTAAGCACCCTCATGTATTTGTTATTATATTGTATACCGTCTTGAACAGTTAATGTCAAAATTTGTTTAAGTATATTTTACTGGATATTTACAGTTTGTAGCAGTATGACTCATTGTAGAAACCACCTTTGAAGTACCACACCTTTCCCGTTATTCTACCGATATAAACCATCTTATCACAAGCATAGTAAGTACACTGCTAGATAATAATTTGGACTCTTCATGTTCCAATAGCTGCGTGACACTGTTGGACAGGCGTGTCGCTTACCATCACATATCCTGCTTCTCGTTTACTCTTAAATAAAAAATAAAAACAGTGATAAAGTACGCGATATTTCAAATTATTTTAACAACACACTTTGTAGTGAACAAACAACACTTAAAGCTTAAAACAATGGTATCCTTTCATTATTATTCATTACATCCTGCAACTCGGAGCATGGGACGGAGTATCTAAAATAAATCAAACTCTCTGCTTACCTGTAAAGCTATAGGGAACTTCCAGAGTGAAAAATATAGTTGACTAACAGTGCCCCGCGGTTTTACCCGCGTAGTTCCCGTTCCCATCATTTCCCCGGAATAAAAATAGCCTAGTAAAGTAGCTTTTTTATTATTCCAGACTATAATCTAAATGTGTTCCAAATTTCAATCCGATCCGTTCAGCCGCTCCAACGTGATTGAATAACAAACATCTGATCTCTAACATTTATAATATTAGTAGGATTCCAGAACTTTTCTATCGAAACATCACAAAAACTCTTAAAATTTCATAGAAAAAAAAAAGACTCCGGAGAGCCTAGATTAACACATCTTGTATCTCTAGGTGACGAGTGCAGTGCAGTGCTAGGTAATGACTCGGACTCTTCATGTTCCAACAGCTACGTGTCACTGTATTGTTATATGGCAGGCGTGCCCTGTAATTTCACTGGAAGCATTCCCCTTCAAACCTGAATGCAGTGACGTTTGCAGATTACTGCTTAGTGGTAAAATAGCTGGCAAAAGTGTGTTACTTCCCTAGACGGACTCTGCAAAGAGTCCACTTCAACAAAAACATAACCTAACCCTTAATAACCTCACTAATTATAATCATGTAAATTCCACAAATATTGCATATGTGTTCTATGATCATTACATAAATACGTACATAAAATAATTGGTTATTTAGGCCTGGGATCTGCCACTACGATCGCCAGATAATTACTCCGACATATACTTATATCGGTTCGGTAGCTCTAATGGATATTTATGTCGCGGAAGGGAAACGCTCCCTTAATGTTTTTATTCAGTACTCTACCGTGTGCTCCACGGAATATATTAACGTTGTCGGACTGTATTCTCTGGCTTTCTGTCTTTTTTTAAAGTGGCCTTTAATGACTTTTGCGGCATACGGAACATTCCAGTTTTAGATTATGCAGTGGACATTTTATCGGAGGATATTTTTTGTTATGTAACTCAATGCGTAAGGTATTGTTAATTGCTGCCACATGTTATATTTCGAGAGCTGGTTTCAAATTTTGGGCAGGTATTTGAGGCATACTGACAACTTGTCCCGTAGCTCTACTATTATTATACCCCAACACGGAGGTGCAGGCCTGGCTGGTGAGAAGCGCGGCAAAATGGATCCATACATTTTTTAAATTAATATTTCGTTTATTCAGTGAATATGTTTGAGGCAATATTCCATTTTTGAAGTGAAAACTTCTTTAGGCGCGCCTAGACAAATTTTTCATGGGATGTAAATTGAGTTCTACCGTCACGCTCGGGTATGGTAAGAAATCACAGGGTAAACTCGGGACCTTGGCGATTGGGCATCTAGAAATTCGTCAACCAATGGGAAATGCTAAAAGGGCATGGCCTCGCCATCATGGCATGGCCATCTAGAAATGCGTGAGCCAATGGGAAATGCTGACGCATTTCTAGATGGCCATGCCATGATGGCGAGGCCACGCCCTCCGGTTACACCCGTGTAGTTTCCAAGGTAACCTATCAAATTCTGAGTTATAAGTTTTCACTTCTATCGGCAGTTCCTATGACTGCCAATTTTTTTTTTACATCGATAGATTTTTTTCCTGAGAAAATAACGGAATGGGGAGCTGCGCGGGTGAAACCACGAGACGTTGTTAGTTATCGAATAAACAACAACATTGATCAACAAACATCAGGTAGAATCAGCGAAAATTGACTGTAATCGAATGACAGACGGTATTTTTTTCTTTATATATTTTCCTTGTATTTCTGAGACCGTACAAAACAATAAAATAACTTGTCAGTTTACGGAAACATAGGGCGGTGTTATGAGAACCACTTATTATAAGGTCAGTTGAGAATCAAGACAGCTTCTCTTCTCGTACGAGCACTTGCAATAAACTTCGTAGGAAAAGGGTTTGTTTTAATTGTACAAGTACAAGTAGTCCACTTAGTGATCTTACTGACTCGTGTCGTTTAACAAGGAGAGAGTCAAGGCCATAATCGACCCCGCTGGTCCAGTGAATGATTCCAGGAATATGATGGTTTCCTCAGAATGTTTTTCTTCGCCGTTTTTAAAATAACAGCTTAAGCATATTATGACTTCGAAAAGACCAGCCGTAACTTAAAAAGCTTATAATCAAATTGGATGTTTTATACTCTCTACCCCAACTGTGCGTACAAATAAATTAATAGATAAGTTATATACGTACCATATTTTAATTAAAATTTATATCAATTTGGAATTTTATAAATCCTTAGTTTTTCTTTTTATTGTTGTTGATTATACATTTGATTATAATTTAGAATTGGCATTTATTTCATGATTTATTGTAGTAATAAAAGTGGTTGTATTTTTATGTGGCTAACGATGATAAGTGTACAGATTGTGTGTACCTACATGATTTAATTTGATCCACCGCGCTGGTCAACTGCGGATTGACGAATGATACATGTTCCCACACATTGTTCAAAAATATCTAGTAATGTTAGTACATGCTAGTGTCTTCACGATGTTTTCCTCAACAATTAAAGCCAGTGGATATATATGATAAACTCGCAAATGTTGAAAAAATAATTAGAGGTGCTAGCGGGGTTATCTACTACCCTAATGTAATCGCACGTTCACTAAGCCACCACGGAGTACCAACAATCACTACTTTAGTTTTGATATCGCTTTGCTTAACACGTAAAAGGTTTATTGATAAAATCACACTACAAGGCCAATTCAGCTTTCATTAACATGCAATTGGGACACGCCAAGTTTTAAACAAATTAAATTTAAAAGTAAATAAAATAAACATAAGTTTGAATGATTATGAATAATTTAAATTTATGTAGTTGTCGTGTGACCGGTTCTTGCAGTAATATTGTTTTGCAACCAAATAATTTAATTATGGACAAGTGACAGATGCAAGGTTAAATATTTATAGCTTTTTTGAACATAGAAACACAGTGAAAGGTACACTCGATAAAATAAATGCATGCACGAGTAATAATAGAATTAAATAGCGTATGTTGGAATATAAAACAAATACCCACTATGCGTGTAAGATTCTTACCATGGCTAACAAAACTGATGCTCATAATTTTGAAATGGGTGAACCGTTCTTTATGAAACGTAAAAAAAGCAAAATCAGTGCATCCGTTCGCGGCTACGATGCCACGGACATACATATGTATATATATACACACGCGCGCGCACAAAGAGAGACGTCAAACTTATAACACTCCGTTGTTTTAGCACCAGGAGTTAAAATTTAAAAAATAAGTTTCTATAAGTTACATTGGTTTATAGAACAAACAAAACATAATTTTTGATCGGTTTTACTGCATTTATTTTGTGTTCCTCAAACATTACTCAAGTAAGAAAAAACCACGTCGTACATATAAATATTGGTGGACATTTCACACACAACACCATCTGACTCCAAACTAAGCAAAGCTTCTATTATGGAAGCCAAATAGCTGATATAATACTTACATGTTTAAACAGATTTGCCTGTACTTAAAAAAATACAGTTTTGTAGCTCGCATGACTTAAGCAAATATACAAAAAGTTAGTAAGTTAATTTAAGAATTACGCCTAGCTTGTTTTTTTCATAATAATTACCTAACAAAATTAATTACTCACAAACACATAACCTATACGTACGTTGGACGCCAGCCTCCGATTCGTAGGTGGGGGTTGGAGTGGGGGTAATAAAGCTCGCTAAGTAGGGCTGTGAATCACGTGCGGAGTTAGCGATAAATCAATTAAATTAATGACGGTGTGCTGTAAAGGGTTAAACCGCGGTTTAGTGACCAACGGGTCAGTTTTAAATTGAGTTTAATTTGTTTGGGGCGCTTTGATCGTCGTTTATTTGAATACGTTTTATTATATTTGTTTATACAAATATGTGTTTACCAAAAGATATATAAGAACATTCAAACTGTTTTTAACTAACTTTTATCGGTTTACAGATAATTGAGATGCGCATAGTGTTAGTAATTAGTTTAATAATATATTAGTCTATTTCTCATTGTAATTTAGGTTTGTAAATAAAGGCTCTGCCACCTTCTGTAAAAACATACAATAGAGAGAAGCTTCATAAGTATCTCAGATTATGCCATTGTAACATTTTAAAATATTTTCGCAAACGTTTAGAAATGCTTTTAAGTGTTATTTTATCAACAAAATTATAAAGCATTCTCGGTAAACGGAGCCCCGAAATCCAGCCACTAACCACACAATAAAATAACAGTAACCCCACAACAAGCCGTAAAAGCCTGTGAGCGCCACAACTGCCTCATCATCCCTCTGAAATAAAACGCGGAAGCGAATGATTGATTGCACGGAATATCGTTCACGAAAATGTGCTACGTCTGTGACACGGATCAGCATGAACGTGGGGTAACTTGGAATTAGCCTCTGTTTATTTTAAAAGCTTTAATGTTTTCGAAGAAGTAAACTTTAAAGCTTTTAAGAACGTAGAAGTACTTTTTTATTTCTGGTTCAACTTGACGTCCGTAAAACATTAAAATACAAATAATATTTTGTGGATAAAATAAAAATTTTAATAAAATTTTTGCTATTTGTCAAAAAATATGTTCACAAAAAATAACACAGAGACAAATCAGACCCAGATGTACCATAGAAAGGAAAAAGTAATTATTTTATAGGTTTATAAAAAAAATGTTGTTTTGAGCTATCATGGTTGTTTGCTACAAACATTAATTATTATGAATGTAAACGTAGAAGTCGATTGTTTCGTCTTTCAGAGAAAATAAAATATTTTCGATTCCACCTGAAAAGCCGTGTAAAGTGCGTCAAATTGAATCCATGTCACAATGTATTAGCTCAGCTATTACGTATTCTGTGACACGGTGATTGATCGGATTGAGCCGCGTGCGTTGAACCTGCGCTCATTGTGGTCATACTGTATTCCACTAAATAGGTAAATGGCCTACTTCTGACTGATTTAGTACGTACTAGCTTTCGCTCGTGACTTCGTATGTGTAGAATTTAGAAAGGTGAATAAATGAATGAATGCAACTTCTTAATTGTGCACACCTTCAAATAATACATAAATAAATATAATAAATATTGGTGGACAATTCACACACACCACCATCTGACCACAAACTAAGCAAAGCTTGTACTATGGCGGCTAGATAGCTGATATAATACTTGTATAGTTCTAAATACATTCTTGTTATATATTAAACTAGCGGCCCGTTCCGGCTTCGCTCGGATCATAACCTAGACACTGTCTGCAGCGCCATCTGCCGAGCTTATTTGTGAATCTAAACCATCTTCGAATCCACTTGTAGTCACACAAAAAAAATATTCAAATTGGTCCCGCCGTTTAGGAGGAGTTCTCTGTCAAATGATTAAATTACTAAAATGGCTATGAAAAAATAGGAGTTGGTGATAAAAGGGTAAAAATTTAGGGTTGTATGTATTTTTTAACGCTACATTATAAAAAAATAAAAACAAAAAAAATTGTCCGAAAATTAAAAAAAAAAAATTTGGGGTGAACAACCCTTGTCACTTAGGGGTATGAAAAATAGCTAGTAGCCGATTCTCAGACCTACTGAATATGCATATAAAATTTGGTTAAAATCACTAAAGCCGTTTCGGAGGAGTAAGGAAACAAACACTGTGACACGAGAATTTTATATATATAAGATAAGAAGAAGAAAGAGAGACTAGTAAAACAACTGACTAAAAAAACGCTATTCCATTCCAAAACAAATGTGTTGTTTCAAGGTGTCCAACCAAATTAAATCTGAATCCATTAAATTCAACGTTTCATGAAAAAGTAATGGACCATCTTACCAACACTATAAATGCGAAAGTTGGGATGTTTAATGCTCAATCACATCGGACTGGCTGGTATCAACAGATTTAAATTAGGAAAACAGAAAATTACGCGAAAAGTTAATACGTGGATTAAATAAAACAAACTAGTCTAGCTAGTCCATACAAACAAGCAACAAATCCATTCAAACACATTTACAAACTTTCACAGTTATATAATATTACTATTATAATTTTCCTGTATTTTTACGAATACGTAGAGTATCAAACGTCCAGAACAGATATTACAGACATAAAGTAGCATTGAGCGCGTTTTGATGGTATTGCGCGGGGTTACTGCCCGCGTGCCCGCTCTATTCCGGTCTATTTATTCCACAGTATATTCCCTACCTCCTCTATGGTATTTATGACAAGAAAAAGGAATATATGGAACGATATTTGGAATGAACTGTGCCCCTTACGTTGTTTTACAAATGTATTAGATACCTAGAAGTCGGAGTAATGTTATTGTTGAAGTGAAAACTTCTTTTGAGCCCCAGGCAAATTTTTCGTGGGCTGTGAATTGAGTTTTAGTGTCACGCTCGGGAATGATAAAAAATCTTAAGTTAAACTTGGGACCATGGGGATTGGCCATCTAGGAATGTTTCAGCATTTCTAGATGGCCATGCTCATGGCCACGCTCTCTGGTTTCACCCGCGTAGTTTCCAAAGTGAGCTATCAAATTCTGAGTTTTCACTTTTATCGGCAGTCCCTATAACTGCCAATTTATTTTGTTAACATTTTTTTTCTTATCTAAATCTGTAATGTTCAATGTCTTGTTGAGAAATTAATTAATTTGCTAGAGATTTATGGGATAAAAATAATTAGCATCGCTTTACGACAAAACCGGCAACATAAGCAGCACACGTTATGTCCCCACGGGTGGGATTATGGGCCTTCTCTTACAAGGAGAGAAACAAAGTTAAAATCCACTACGCTGTACAGCTGTGGATTGGCAATTACGTCATTGAGTGTCCATGTTTTTGTTGGAATGTGCCATTGGAATCATCAGATAAACTTCGCAAACTTCAATTTAAAAAAATAACTGTTATACAAACCAAAAAATACATATTTTGCCTGCATTGTTAGCGTATACTAGTGCGCCCACGAAGATTATAGTCTGAAATAATCCATAGGCTACTCTTTATCCCGGAAATTTGTATGAACGGGAAATACGCGGGTAAAACTGCGGTTCGCTGGTAATATCCTATGTAAATAATATCTACAAAATGTTGTACATTGGAATGCAGTAACAACCAAAATATGCAAATAATCGCGCGAACCGAGGCCATTGTTTTACTAGCTGACCCGGTGAACTTCGTACCACCATGTATTTTTTGTCTACATTTTCTAGACTTTCTGCTTTACAAAACTTGTCCCGACAATAATAAACAAAGAATCATCCTATTCGGTGCAGTCATTCAAAAGCTATGAGCGTAGGTACATACATTTCGAAGATACATTTTTACGGTTTCGTAAAACGTACTAACTGGACCTTTATGGCTTTGTCATGTGTGACTGTCTGTCCATCCGTATGTCACAACCATTTTTTTCGAAACTATAAGAACTATACCGTTGAAACTTGATACAGTTAATAACATTTTACTTCAACGTATATAAGCATTTAAAATTTTCATTATAGTGCTTTGTGATATACGATGTTTTTTGTTTGATTACCTGGCACATGGATAATTTGCAACATACAATTGACCATGTGAGAATCATGGGTTTTCTAGATTAATACCACAAACACTTTAAGGTTGCCCCTGGGACATGTTTATGATCATAGCAAAAGCAAGCCGCACAGGAAACTGTAGTCGCTTAAACTAAAATGGTGCATCAGTCGGAATAATTGAGATGCGTGGTATCAAAACGTCTTTTCCTTTATACTTTCCTTTCAGTATAGGTGCTTCTATCACGTTATTCAGTATTTTTTATACCTAACCGTGTGCCGTTGCAAATACGTGGTTCGTTCATATTTCACAACATTTTAACTACCGATCCAACTTGAAGATTAGGTATGAGGTGGCAATCCTGGAAAATCCAGCGAGTTCAAAAATTCCGGTGGATAAGTAGTTGTTGACGACATCATCTAGAATCGAATTAACTGATTTATAAATCCTCAGTTTACCTGTAATTTGTTCTTGAATTTTGGCATTTAATTCATTTGCATCTATCTCATTTACATAATAGGTATTAATATTTATTTATCATGTGGGTGTCTTGTCCCAATATTGGGCAACGGCTTCCATACCCTCCTTCCACTTTCCCTTTCTATGGCTAATACAGTCCAGTCTTTCCGATATTTGTAGAGGTTGTATCGCCATCGTTTCTTTGGTCTGCCGCGTCGTCGTTTGCAATCTGGGTAGCGATTCTGAAACCATTCGGTTGCATCCGACACGGAATCTCATCTCTCGGTCTTTGTCATGCTAAACAGATAAGACAAAGACCGAGAGATGAGATTCCGTGTCGGATGCAACCGAATGGTTTCAGAATCGCTACTCTGGCTTCCTCAGTGTGGTAATTTTGGCCCAATAATCATCCGACATGCAGCAAACATGTCCAGCCCAATCCCTTTTTCAAATTGGCTGCTTTTTGAGTCACATCGGCTATTCCGGTTTTGGAACGCAGTATGGTATTTCGTATTCTGTCCGTTAGTTTTACACCAAATATATTGCACTCCACAGCACAAACTTGTGTATTCAAATCATTTTGCACGGATAGGGATATTCAATCAATAATTCAAAATAATAACACACTTTTTTTAATTAATGGCTTTATGTGGATTAGTCAATAAACACTTTTGGTTACGCGGTTTGTGTTTGACTGACACTTGATTGATATAATGACGTGAAAACTGACGCATTTTGTATCGCATGCCGAAACTAAATCAAAGTAAATAATATCGTGAAGCCGACCAAATTGAAAATCAGTACTAATGAGTGTTACGTTTTGTGATTATTCAATTTAATTTGGTTCGCGATATCATCGCTTTTGTTGAGTATCTTCTAAATGGGTTTCGGAACATGACATTAGATCCTCCTATCCTCCAACTGTTTTGATAGACATGATGGAATTTGAACTTTGTGCAGCGGGAATAAATAAAGTGCCAATTGACTCCTTGACGTTAGGAACACACATATATTGCTTAGGCATAAGCGAATGCCTCTTATTTAATATGAACTTTATTTCATAGCAATAAAGCTCAAATTGCCTTAACATTTTAGTTAGAAAACGTTTGAATGGGAAAGCACTTCATTTAATATGAACTTTATTCAATCGCAATAAATCTCAAATTGCCTTAACATTTTAGTTAAAAAACGTTTGTATGGGAAAAAGAAAAGGGCTGTGTTTAGAGTTTTCCCGGCAATTATTCGATTTTTTCTGGCCGTAAAAACCATCCTTGGACTTCAAAGAACATTTAAAATAAAGAATTGTCCAAATTGGTCCAGGCGTTGTTGAGTATGCGCTTACCAACACATTTTGCGATTCATTTTTATATTATAGAAGATTTTAAATTTGCCATAAGCTCCGGGAAATTTTAATCGAAATAGAGTGAAAAACATTTACAAATAAAAGCAGCCAAGTATTTATGACGTACAGAAAAAAACTACTCATCCGATCGAGTTCAAACCAATTTACGTTGGTAGTTTGCACGTACATCATATATTTTGTTTAGTTTCATCATTCTCTTATTTTAGAAGTTACACATTTTACCACTTTGGAAGGGTCTGTTGCGCAAATAATTCAGTGTAGACAAAACTGATTTTAGAGACCTCAACATCATTTTTGAAGACCTATCGATAGACACCCCACACGTGCAGGTTTGATGAAACATTTTTTTTTTAGTTTCATATCTAAGTATGGGGGCACCCCTATTTTTTTTTTAATTTTTGTAAAAATCTTAATCCGGTTCACAGAATACATCTACTTACCAAGTTTTAACAGTGTGGTTCTCATAGTTTCGGCAAAAAGTGGCTGTGACATACGGACGGACAGACATACAAACAGACAGACATGACGAATCTATAAGGGTTCTGTTTCTACGTTTTCCGGAACCCTAAAAAGACTATAATTGATCAGTTATCGACCGGGATGAAAAATGATTACATTACTAAAATGGCTATTCAAAAATAGGGTTTGGTGATAAAAAGGTAAAAATTTAGGGTTGTATACATTTTTGAACGCCACATTATAAAAAAATTAAAAAAAAATTTTTTGACAGAAAACTAAAAAAAAAATTTTTGGTGTGAACAACCCTTGTCACTTAGGGGCATGAGAAATAGCTAGTAGCCGATTCTCAGGCCTACTGAATATGCATATAAAATTTGGTTGAAATCAGTAAAGCCGTTTCGGAGGAGTACGGAAACAAACACTGTGACACGAGAATTTTATATATAAGAAGATAATTATTACAAATGAGTAGTTATGTCAGGATGATGCTTATTAGATTTGCATATAATGGATCGAGGGTTTGAAGATTATTATTGTAAAGTAGAGACAAAAAACGACTTATAAATGTTTAAACAATTAAATCCCGGAACTACGCCATATGGATCCCACAACATTAGTCGCTCTAGTGTGGGGGGTCCAGTGCATTATTAACAAAGTCTATATACCTACTAATATGTGAAGCAAATATTTGTATCCCTTTTTACGAAAATTGCGCGCAGGAAATTTAGCACACTTATACGTTATTATAGAAAAGGAGAGGAAAGCTAATATTTTTTTAAATATGGAAAAAATGGCAGTTATAGGAACTGCCGATAGAAGTGAAAACTTATAACTCAGAATTGGATAGCTTACTTTGAAAACTACGTGGGTGAAACCGGAGGGCGTGGCCATGAGCATGGCCGTCTAGAAATGCGTCAGCATCAGCAGAAGCCAATGGGAAATGCTGACGCATTTATAGATGGCCAGTCCGAGTTTACCCGAAGATTTCTTATCATTCCCGAGCGTGACGCTATGACGTGACAGTACGTTCAATTCACAGCCCACGAAAATTTTGTCTGCAGCGCGCCAAAAGAAGTTTTCACTTCAAAAAATACATTATTTTGTTTAGTGTTAAACCCTATCAAGTAATTGCGAAATTATTATTATATATATTTTGTTTTATCCATTGCAGTGGTAGACTCTCGAAAACGTCGACCCCAAACGTGGCAGCCGTTTTTGACGCTCATAGCGCCTACACTACCTCTGCTCGAAAAACCCAGATTTCTCCTATTTCTTTTAAGGAAACTATATATATAAGTGTGGCATATTTTTAGGAAGCGTATAAAATTTTCGTCTACCGTTTACGATTTAGTACTTTTATTTAGAACGGGTTCACTCTCGATTTCAAGACAACAAAATTATATACGTAGAGCCTTAGATAAGTCTAAGCCTTAGATAAGTCGTCGGCCTTATTGTTCCCTGAGAGATACAATCTAGAACTTTGGCTCAAGGCAAAAGTGAATGGTTGTTTAGGTCAATGTGCGTCATTATAGAACACACAATCACTTTCCACCAGGGAAGATGACGGTCAAACGCGGACCTATTCGCGATAAAAATACGTAATAGGTAAACTCAGAAATCCAGCTCAGCAAAGATCTAACAGAGAGATATTGTCTTTTAAAAAAATGATTATAGGTGTACAATTTATAATTGTAATCTGACCTCTCAAATAAAACTTTGAATATGAAATTAAGAGTTTTCCTGCATCATCATACAGCATTATTCCGGATTCAAACCGCGATAAAAAACTAATGACCAAATAAAAAACAATGCACGAGGTCAGCTGACGACCGAAACTAACGTAATTATAACTTAAATTTAGAGATGATGGAGTTACTATGATTTATGTATGTACAAAGTATTTAAATCACACTAATCTTACAAATATTATAAGTGCAAAAGTTTGGATGTATGTTGCTCAGCCATGTTGGAACGGCTGAACGGATCGATTTGAAATTTGGAACATAGTCAAATTATAGTCTGGAATGCGTATAGGTTACTTTTTGTCGCCGGAAAATAAAGGAAACAAGATCTGTACGGGTAAAACCGTGGGATACGCGTTTTATTCGACGAAGACATAGTTTTTTTTAATAAATAGTGACGAGACGAGCAGGACATTTGCCTGATGGTAAGCAACATGCCTGCCACATAACAGCACAGCGACAAGCATCTATTGGAACATGAAGAGTCCAAATCATTACCTAGCACCGCACTGCGCTCGTCACCCAGAGATCTAAGTTGTTATATCTCTAAGCCCTGTAATTTCTCTGGAAACATTGCCCTTCAAACCGGAAAACAGTAATGTTTGCACATTATTGCTTGGCGGTATAATAACTGGCAAAGGTGTGGTACTTCCCCAGGCGGACTCTGCTAAGCGTCCTACCACTACAAACTACAAAGTAGATAGATTAACTCTTTATTGCACTTAAAAAGTAAACAAACTTAATAAAATAAAGTGACAATTGGCGACCTTAACGCTATTTATAGGTAAGTCTATAAACAAGAAAATTAACATTTAAGTATACTAATATAACATAGTAGTAGTTTGCATAGTCGTAATTTTCTGGCATCATTCCATATTAGACCTAGACTATAATATAGGGCACAGTGCTATATAACAGTCTTCCTATAATTCTACTACTTTGGCTTAACAAATTTTCATGATACAATATGTTAATTTATACAATGTATTATGTGTTTAATTACATTCAAATCCTTTCAACGTTAACCTTTTGACCGCCAGAGTCACCTATACTTGACAACCGCGAGTGAGCCCTGTGCGCCAACGACGTCTATAGTTAACAAAAAAACGGACTATACCAAAACATTGTGTGTTAGATATCAAATGGTGACAGCACAATTTTTTTTTTTTAATTTTGACTTATTTCGTACCCTTGGCGTCCAGGGCACGGAAATGCAATTTAGTCCTGGCGGTCAAAAGGTTAAAGATAAGTAGGAACAAACATACACTTACAATACACACACTTTCGCCTAATACATAGCATCTCTAACTTTTTCAGTCAATTACTTAAATTCAGTACATGCTGGCTTTTAAATATTTAGAATGTTCCACGCGTTCGTCCTTCGAGCGACCTCAGGTCATAGACTGGTAGATCTAGACCATCCAGACTAAAAGCGCCGGGCCGTAGGTACGAGGCTGGCGAGAGGCCAAAGGACCGTTTTACTGAAACGACGTGACTATATTTGGAAATAATTTATTTTCTGGCAGAATATTTTGCTACGAGAATGAGATTAAAAAATTAATTAATCCCACTAATATTGTAAAAGCGAAAATTTGGATATTTTAAAGTTGGTTGCTCGATTACGTCGGAACGCCCGAACAGATGACATCAACATTTGAAACACTGATAGATTACGGTCTGGGAGAGCAAATAGGCTACTTTTTATAGCGAGAAAAAAACGGGAACGGAAACTAGGCGGTTTAAAGTGCGAGTTGCCAAGATGCTCTAATAAATCAAAAGCAAGGTATTTTGTGATCACATTATTGGGTCATGGGATTCGCAAAAGGAGAGCGTCAAGGCCAAGGTAGATTATAGCTTCGGCCTTGTGAGGCTCTGAGTCCCACCTATGGGAACGTATAGTGGGTTTCTTTCATGACTACGCAATATAATTGGCAATGATGTCTATAAAATGTCCATCACATCAGACACACGGACAAGTAATTCACCATGTTGTCATCTCATGTCAATCTTAACACGTCGCCTGCGTTAGCCCGTAATTATAATTTCACAGCCCAATGAGCTGCAAATAAAGAGCTAACACGTCGCTTTACAACATCCAAGTAAGTAATTATATCGTTGCGTCTTTTGAGCGCGTACAGAATGCTTTCACAATACGCGTGGAAACGCGCGGCGTAAACGACGATATTTTGTTATTTCAATCGTTATTTTGAACATTGTATATCTATCACAGTTATTCACTATACTTGTATTGTTTATTACGGCGTATATTATGTAGCGTGGTTATAAATATGGTAGAGTGAGTCCCCGGATATTTCGGCACAGTTTCTAGCACCGTTACGTGTAAACATTAAAACCACGACTGCCTGCCATTACTAAGTAGAATATTTTGTTTTGTCATTTAACCTGCTTGATGGTGACCCCTTTTCTCCCTGAAATCGTGACCCAGACCCGCCAAACTTTTTAGCTTCCTCACTCTATGGCCCTGCAGTTTCAACGGCAGGTGGATAGGTAATTAATTCAATAGCAATAGTGCTGCCATCTATGATATTATATTTTCTTAGTTTTAACAAAAAATATGTTTTGTTATAATTTCCACAATAATATATGAACGTACACCACAAGTAAATTAAAAAAAATCGTAGCGCGTTTTACCAGTACAATGTGAAAGCGCTCTTTCATTACACGGCTTTTCTGCGTAGCATATCAAATGTCACTCGCAGCACAGATGTCGTCAGAGTATCTTTTAGTACCTACTAGCTGGTGTTAGTGATAAAATGTTTTCTTACCCAACGCTATAATCATTAACACACAAATTGCAGAGTTTAATGCACTGCAATGCACCTCTGCTATTGCATTACCTATTCACTTTACGTACTTCAGTATGTTGAAATTTTTAAGTTGCGTTTGCAAACAAAAAGCGCTTCTAAAGCTGTTTATTCTGAGTTACGATGCTACGGAGAGATTCGTCAAAGCCTATTTTTAAATCCCGTGTTTCAAACAACTTGTGTAGTTGTCTAAACGGGATTTTAAAATAGGCGTGCTAAAACTTTGATGTGACTCTGTGGCATCGACGCTCTGAATGTTATGGGCTTTGATGTGTTTTTTTGGTTGCAAATTTACATCTTTGCCAATTATTCTACCGCCAAGCAGTAATGTGCAAACATTACTGTGTTCCGGTTTGAAGGGAAATGTTTCCAGAGAAATTACATGGCTTAGAGATATAACATCTAAGATCTCTGGGTGACCGGCGCAGTGCAGTGCTAGGTAATGATTTGGACTCTTCATGTTCCAATAGCTGCATGTCACTATGTTGTTATGTGGCAGGCATGTCGCTTACCATCAGGCACATGTCCTACTCGTCTCGACATTCTTTATGAAAAAAAAAAATACCGCGAGATTTTTTAAAAAAGTACCATAGCATTGGGCTTCACAGGGGTTGATTGATTGGCTCCCACCGAACTACCTTCCTACTACTACTTCTTACTCTTCCTTCCTACCGAAGTAACTGCCTCATCGAGTCGAATGTTCTTGCCTAATCGTACGTTTACCACTGGGCTATCACGGTTTAAACTAGTAAGTTCTCAAGAAAAGTAAATAAATAATTAGATATACAGATCCTCAAACACTTCTATCTAATACCTTTAAACGAGCAATTCTTGCATAATAGAATCTGAATCTCGGAAACGGTTCCAACGATTTTCATGAAATGTATTATGCAGGGGGGCGATAAATCCATGTTTTCAAGCAATGAAAAACCGAGCAAAGGTCGGTCATCCAGCGGGGCTAGCACGGGCAGTTGACAATTACTCCACCGGGAAAGGAAATAATATCTCTCTCCCCTTGTCAATTTAGTCCACTTTCAGAGCACGGACTCGCCGGTGGATAGTTATTCCACGGTGGATATACGGCGGGAGTAGCGTTATCACTTCAGTATTGCCGTTAGAAGAAAATTAAATAATAAAGTGGCCAAGTACAAGTTGGACTCGCCCATGAAGGGTTCCGTTGCAGCAAGTAACATAATATACATAGTACACATAGTTCTTGTACTTCGTTGTAACTCTGATCGAAGTTTTAATGAAAGTGTATTTATGACGTACTAAAAAAACTACTTATCAGTATTTAATATAAACCAATTTTCGTTGGTAGTTTGCATGGTAATGTACATAATATATTTTTTCATTCTCTTACTTTAGAAGTTAGAGGGGGGGGGGGCACACATTTTACCACTTTGGAAGTGTCTCTCGCGCAAATTATTCAGTGTAGACAAAAATTATATTAGAAACCTCAATATCATTTTTGAAGACCTATAGAAAGACAGCCCACACGAGTAGGTTTGATGAAAAAAAAATTGAGTTTAATTTCTCAGTATGGGGGGCAACCCAATTTTTTTCAATAAAAACTTAATGCTGTTCACAGAATACATCTACTTATCAAGTTTCAACAGTGTAGTTTTCATAGTTTCGGCAAAAAGTGGCTGTGACATACGGACGGACAGACAGACTGACAGACATGTCGAATCTGTAAGGGTTCCGTTTTTACGTTTTACGGAACCCTAAAAATGAAGTATTAATCATCAGTTTTTCTGTCAACGTTCGCTCTTTATACTTTTTTTTTCTGTGCTGCGTTTTGAGGTTTTATATGTAGGTTTAATTTTGTAAACAACTATAAAACATTTTCTCATCTAAATCACATACCTTAGTATAGAGAACGCATTTAGATATAAAAATGAGTAATTATATAATTAAAAATATAATTATAATATACTCGCGACATTATGTTTGAGAGAGATTTACTTATATCGCCTCCTCCAAATCAGACGATAGTTTGTCATAGTCATATGTCAATTGAAGAGTATTTATCTTCGTTTTCCCGAGTCCGTGCTATACAGCGGGGAGTAGCGTGATATAATGTCCACGACAAACGTCAAGTGGAAACATTTTATCCTTTTCCCCTGTTGCCATGCTATGCAAGGTGGAAATGATTATTATATCCACTGACAGGTGGATAAAAATGGTGGAAAGACTATTAGTCCACTCCCCGTGCTAGCCCCGCAGCGGGGCTAGCACGGGCAGTTGACAATTACTCCACCGGGAAAGGAAATAATCTCTTTCCCCCTTGTCAATTTTGTCCACTGTCAGAGCACGGACTCGCCGGTGGATAGTTATTCCACGGTGGATATACGGCGGGAGTAGCGTTATCACTTCAGTATTGCCGTTATAAGAAAATTAAATAATAAAGTGGCCAAGTGCAAGTTGGACTCGCCCATGAAGGGTTCCGTTGCAGCAAGTAACATAATATACATAGTACACATAGTTCTTGTACTTCGTTGTAACTTTGATCGAAGTTTTAATGATAGTGTATTTATGACGTACTAAAAACAACTACTTATCAGATCGAGTTCAAACCAATTTTCGTTGGTAGTTTGCATGGTAATGTACATCATATATTTTTTCATTCTCTTACTTTAAAAGTTAGAGGGAGGGGGGGCACACATTTTAACTTTGGAAGTGTCTCTCGCGCAAATTATTCAGTGTAGACAAAAATTATATTAGAAACCTCAATATCGTTTTTGAAGACCTATTGATAGACACGTGTAGGTTTGATGAGTTTCATTTCTCAGTATGGGGGGCAACCCTAATTTTTTTAATTTTTTTTTTATAAAAACTTAATGCGGTTCACAGAATACATCTACTTACCAAGTTTCAACAGTGTAGTTTTCATAGTTTGGGCAAAAAGTGGCTGTGACAGACAGACGTGACGAATCTATAAGGGTTCCGTTTTTAAGTTTTACGGAACCCTAAAAATGACGTATTGATCATCAGTTTTTCTGTCAACGTTTGCTCTTTTTCCTTTTTTTTTCTGTGCTGCGTTTTGAGGTTTTATATGTAGGTTTTATATTTTTGTAAACAACTATAAAACATTTTCTCATCTAAATCACATACCTTAGTATAGAGAACACATTTAGATATAAAAATGAGTAATTATATAATTAAAAATATAATTATAATATACTCGCGACATTATGTTTGAGAGAGATTTACTTATATCGCCTCCTCCAAATCAGACGATAGTTTGTCATAGTCATATGTCAATTGAAGAGTATTTATCTTCGTTTTCCCGAGTCCGTGCTATACAGCGGGGAGTAGCGTGATATAATGTCCACGACAAACGTCAAGTGGAAACATTTTATCCTTTTCCCCTGTTGCCTTGCTATGCAAGGTGGAAATGATTATTATATCCACTGACAGGTGGATAAAAATGGTGGAAAGACTATTAGTCCACTCCCCGTGCTAGCCCCGCAGGTGTTGTACCTCTAGGTTCTAGGTACATAAAACGCGACGATCGTAGATGTTGAGTAAAGCATATTATCTATTCTATGGTAAAGCTCAAAACTTTGTAAATATATTATAGACTTCTTTTCGCTTCTCAAAGTAATGACAAAATTACGTAATTACCGATGATTTGGCATCATTACGCTAACAAGGTTATTGTACCAGTTTGTTTAGACTTACAATTACGAATAATTTGGATTTCCTTTGCCTTGTGTTGAATTAGAAGTATGTAGTTACAGTTAACTACATACATACAACTACATTAAGTACTTAAATTAAGTTATCAAGTACATAAATATGATTAAATTTCGAAGTAATGTAATAATTTATGTTCTTCTTCGGGCCAATTGTCTATTAGATTGACATGTCCTAGTTTTATTATACTATATTATTAGGTTTTCTTGTCCTATGGCAGACATTGTACTCTTATTTGCCTCCAATGGTCTCTGTTGAGAGTTATTTTGAGCCTATCCTTATTGTAGAGTTTAGGGTCATCTTCCACCTCTTTCTGGGACGGTCTGGTAATCTACCTGGTGGCATCTGGTGGGCTGGCGACTCTCCGGGACCCAGGTCCCGTAGGGTAAACGACATAGATAAAATACCCTGTTGATCGTCAATGACACGAATTTAGCCTAATATCAGAGTTCACTAGCGGGGGCGCAGGGCCAGGTACCAGGTATAATACTGCACTTGTGATGGGTATATTGTCTTTGGTAAACGATCACCAGGTCAGTTGTCAGTTTTCGCTCATAGTTGTTCTGACATACGTTAGACTTTTTGTAGGGGTAGGGTCCTTTGCAGTGTCCGCCAGAGGAAGTACCACACTTTTGCCAGTTATTCTACCGCCAAGCAGTAGTGTGCAAACATTACTGTGTCCGGTTTGAAGGAAAATGTTTCCAGAGAAATTCTGGGCTCAGAGATAAAACACCTTATTTATATCTCCGAGTGACAAGCGCAGTGCGGTGCTAAGTAATGATTTGGACTCTTCATCTTCCAATAATTGAATGTCACTGTGCTGTTATGGGCAAGCATGTTGTTTACCATCAGGCACATGTACTACTCGTCTTGTCTTTTATTTACTTTAAAAAAAAACATTGTCAAGTCCAGTCCAATTATAGTATATCAGCTTTCTGAGCCTCAACTATTATCTGTGGCATATTGTTTATGCTATTTGCGTTTGGGGTGCTTCTTCTTATTTCTCTTGTGGAAGTAGACTATTTGCCCTGAGTCTATGAACTCCAGTATATATCCAATCTCCACATCCTCTATGAATCGCCATATCACGTAGCTATTTGAACATGTAGAGTCGGGACAAAATAACGACTGACAGAAAAAAAAACAGTTTCTAATTGCTATATATTTCTACAAGTTTTGTTCAATTTGTAATTTTTGTGGTGTTTGGCTCTCGGGAATTGATCTCCGGTTTGTTTTTCAGTGATGTGCATATGTAAACTGCAATAGGGTACAATCCTCAAAAAAACTAAGTAGCCCGTCAGTTAGATTGCTAAAAAATATTGTACACGTATTTTTTCTTTTGTTTCACAAACAAAAAATGACGAAGATACAGCGCTTCGAAGTTTCGTGTGACGTCACTTGTGAGTACGATTTTTGCTCACGAGTGAGTCGCGACCCCCCACTCTCGAAGTTTGATGGTCTATATCTTTGACGATTTTTAATATTATGAAAAAACAAAAAATACGTGTCCAATATTTTTCCATGATCAAGCTGACGGACTAATTAGGATGGTGTATTTTTGACCCAGTCCGGTACCCTATTGCAAACAGATGTTTACAGTTGCGTGAGATTATATTAAGCCCTTGGTAAGTTAGGATGGCTTAAAATTTAACGATGTCAGATATAAGTCTTAAACTGTACTATATTTTTGTATTTTTTTTTTAACTTCTGTAGGTTTACACTTGACCGCCATCTCGCCTGATGTTAAGCGACGACGCGGTCTACGATGGAGCGTGTTTACCTAGAAAAAAAACGATTCGCTCTCGATTTGAAGACACAAAGATTGTAAGCATCGGGGAAAACCCATTCACGCAACGTATTCCACAGCCTAGACGTTCTTATCACAAAAGTAGAGTTAAATCTCTTCGTTCGTGTCTTTGGAACATCAACCATGAAACGTTGTCGCTTTTTCTAGCTACGAGCATTCCGATAGAAAAAAGGACAAGTAGGTAGGTAGGTAGGTTGTAGGTGTAATAAAGAGTTTTATTTATTTATTGTACTCGGACGGTATTTTAAGTTCTACGGTGACACTTAGATGGCATTTTATAGTAATTAATTAGCAAATATTAATAAATTTTAACTAAACAGTCGGAGAGATTTATTCTATGGCCGCAGGTAAAAGTTAGTTTTCAGTTAATGAGAATGGAGATGCATTTAAGTTAATTACTAATAACTACTTTCACTTATAATGAAAGAAAATGAGCGTCTAATATTATTCATATTTAAACGCGCAATTCTTCATAATTGTTGCTGCTTATTAAATACTGCCTTTCGAAAACGGAAGAGAAAGAGCAAAGTTTGTTTAAATTGTTTAGTATCTATGCTAGAACTATGGATATACCTACTTTTACTAACTCTGATTCCCAGACTTTTTTTAGGACTCACGATTTTAATTTAAAGTGTGATACAGGGTGTTTGCTTACATATAAAACGTTTTTTGAAGTGAAAACTTCTTTAGGCGCGCCTAGGCAAATTATTCGTGGGGTGTAAATTTAATTCTACCGTCACGCTCGGGTACGATAAAAAATCTTCGGCTAAACTCGGGACTTTGGCGATTGGGCATCTAGAAATGCGTCAGCCAATGAGAAATGCTGAAAGGGCGTGGCCTCGCCATCATAGCATGGCCATCTAGAAATGCTTGAGCCGATGGGAAATGCTGACGCATTTCTAGATGGCCATGCCATGATGGCGAGGCCACGCCCTTCGGTTACACCCGTGTAGTTTCCAAGGTAAGCTATCAAATTCTGAGTTATTAGTTTGCACTTCTATCGGCAGTTTCTATGACTGCAATTTTTTTTTGTAATATACAGGCTTATTGGTAATCAGCCTGCATCCTTTTAAGGGGATGTTAGGTACATTCAATACGTCAACTTTTGTTCTAAAGTTTTAAAAAAAAAGTTGTTTTTTTTTTAAATTAAAAAATATTTGCACGGTCTAAAAGCATCGAACTCTTCGTAACAATTCGTAACAAGAGCGCGTATGCTCTTTAACGCGCAAAAAATGATGTGCCGAAGTGAATAAACAGTAAAAAGTCGCTAAACAGTACAAAAAAGGGCAACAAATACTAATTTTTTTTGGGTTATCTATTGAGATTTAACGAAAGTTGTAGAACAAAAGTTGTTTGTTTAAATATACAGAACATGCCCTTAAACGGATGCAGGCTGATTACCAATAACCCTGTATAATGAAGGCGCTTAACTTGCACCTGATGGTAACAAGCTTGCTCATAACAGCTCATATTCCGAGAGCTGGTAGCAAATTTAGAGTAGGTATTTGAGGCAAGCTGAAAACTTGTCACAGAGTCCTCTTATTATACCCCAATATTGAGGCGTATACCTGCGCTTCTACCGCCTAACGAAAAACGCTTTGACGCTTTGATGCTTTGATATTGCTGTCTCTTTTCTTCTCGCTTGAAATGAAAGAGACGGCACTGCCAAAGCGTCAATGTGACGGCAACGTAATCCTAGGAACCCAGAGCATAAGCGTTTTTCGTTAGGCGGTAGACCTGGCTGCAGAGTAGCGGGGCCAAATGCAGGGAATGTTGTTTAATTATATTTCTGACGTTTATTTGGTCTAACGTAAACATTGCCCATCACCATGGTAATACTGCCAGCATGCAGGGCATGCTTCCGTCTGATGTCGGACTTAAGTCTATGGATAATTCAGATTTGATTAGTAAAAGTATTATACCCCGTTTACATTATTCCAGTCCAGCGACCGAATCCAGCGCTGGATTGCTTACTGGAATAATGTAAACTGGGTATTATGTAACGTGGTGTATACACCACATTACATTTGTAGTTTTCATGGTAATTTGGTTTTGCTAATAAAAACTCTACCTATTAGTAAAAAAAAATTTCATAATAGGGTGCAACACCATTTATAAGTTATCCAAGTTATATAATTATGCATATTAATTACAAATTTCAAAGTTGCTTAAAATTAACTTCTCACAGTTTTGCAATGGAACCGTTCCCAGGCCTCTATTTCAGAAGACGTTTTAATTGTTTTAAAAAATAATCTAATTAGTTACATGTGGTACAAACTTTGATTCTAAAAAATAGATAACTATTTTACTTGGCACAGTAATTTACATTATTTTCTTAGATTGAAGTTAATTGTATCAGTGTCATATCGTAGAACCACTTATTATTATTATTTTTTAAATGAAGAATGACGAAACGAGCAAGACACGTGGCTGATGGTAAGTAACACGCCTGCCACATAACAGCACAGTGACACGCAGCTATTGGAACATGAAGAGTCCAAATCATTACCTAGCACTATTATTTAACCGAGTTCAAAAAGGACAAGGTTCACAATTATATTGGTATTTATGTTTGTCGATAACTAGCGGCCTGTTTCGGCTTCACTCGGATATAAAGATCATTAATCGATGTAAAAACAATCCTATCTCTCAATTAACACGGTGTGCAAATTTGATTTAAATTGTTTAATTAGTTTAGGAGGAAATCGCGAACAAACAACGTGACGCGTATTTTTATATACATACATACTTACATATATATATTGGGATGTGATAAGTTCGGATTTGACCACTGACCTATAAGCAAAGACGCAGTCGTGATGAAACGCGTTTATCCTGAAGAACCCAATTACTCTCGACTTGATAAGACCAAGATTTTGTATCAAGAGATTGTATCTATCGGAAAAAACCCACTCACCCTACGCATTCCACAGCCTGATTGTTATAATCTTGGTGTCTTCAAGTCTAGAGTGAATCTGTTTTTTCTAGGTAAACACGCTCCATCGTAGACCGCATCGTCGCTTAACATCAGGCGAGATGGCGGTCAAGTGTAAACCTTTAAAATTTAAAAAATAAAAACCCAAGACGTTATTATGACAGAAGTGGTGTCAAATAGTTTCGAGTATTTGGAACATCAATCATAACACGGTGTCGCTTTTTGAGCTAAGAACAGACCGATACAAAAAAGCCAAGATGGTCAATCATTGCTAAACCTGTCTTGTGATGTTATTTAATTGTAATCTTTTGATCCTCCAACGCGATGGAAAAATGAACAGCTATCAATCGACAATAAAATAGATTCCGATATCTGACGACGAAATCACCTATAAAGAAGGGGGGAATTGGTGGAGAACTTCGTTCTGCAATTTTATTGGTTACATGACCAAAAATCCTTTTGTTGCAATCGCAATGCTTATATGTACATACATAAAATATGTTGAGCCAAATAAACGCCAGTATTTTGGTCACGCGTCGCGTCGGCCAAGCGCACGAAAAAGCTTTTGAAAATGAGATGAGATTCCGGCACCCACGGGCCCAATGTCTTAACACCAAACGGTTTAAATGTATAACCACTTCCGAGTTATCTGTTTATTTATACACAGCTTAGTGCATGCTCGGTCCGAAGGGGTGGGTCATAGGGGACTTGACCCTAAACCCAAAATCGAAACCCATAAAAACCCATAACCCAAAATCGTATAAGTTAAATTAAAAATCTACAAAAATTCAAAATATCTAATAGTACATAGACTATATTTTAAAACAACTGGAGCGGCATCTACGCGGATAAAACGTGGGGCGTTAATAGTAAAGTCTTTTTTACTCGATTTATCGTATTTCTAGTCGTGACCCGACCCCCAAATCTGAGACTGTGTACTGGTGAACCCCACCAAGATTGGAGGCTAGGACCGCGCCTGATGTTGTGCCAATATAAGTCATGGCTGGTTTAGTCGGGAGAACGGCGCCTGCCGATCCGGAGACCCCGAGTTCCAAACCACGCGCACCACTGTCTTTTCGATGTCATGTGCGTAATACCGCTAACTTAAAACGGCGAAGAAATACATCGTGAGGAAACTGTGCCTAGTATCTTTCGAAGTCATGTGTCATCCACCAACCCGCACTGGGCCACCGTGGTGAATTATGGCCTTGACTCTCCTTGCGAGAGAAGGCCTCGAGTCCTGGGAACATTTAGTGGGCTGTTTATAAAGTAAAGTTATGTGTGTGTTGTGCCAATATAAGAGACGTACTTCTTAGCATTCCATGGATTCACCGTGCGGGTGCCGGGTCCATCGTGTGCCAGAGAGAGAAATCTCGAATAGACCCCAAGACTTGTGACTCGGGCGTAGGTTTGAAAGGGGCCCCTTATATTGACGTACGTCAACACTCACCTTCACTACTCGTATTTCTCTCCCTGCCCAGCCAAATCCGATATGATCCTACTAGTGCAGCTTTAGATACTCGTTCTAGTATAGGACTTACTGCACTTCTGGACAATCCAAGGTCTTTAAGCAGGTTATAGAGAGATTTTGCTGGTATACCTCTCGCTCCTACTTCTACAGCGTATAAATTAAGTACATAGCCATTTTTTTTACATTGTAAGTTTATCCCCGTAAAAAACTACAATACTATTACTTAACTTCGACATAAAAATTCAAGCTGCGTATTTTTCTTCCAAGTTGCGTAACTTATTCTTTACTTAGGTAATTAACTATTCTAGTGCGTCCCTGGCTTACAGTTTCGGCATAGTGACGTGAAATGTGATAGAAAGTGAATCGAGTGTCGCAGAGATGTGTCAGTGTGTCTGTTAGTACAACCTATCGCGATGGGACTACATAAACGAGAAAGTGAGTATATAGTATGTAAGTTAATTTACTAATTTGGTGAACATTGAAGGCCTCGTTTTTAACCGACTGCGAAAAAGGCGGAGTTCGTCAATTACGTTGTACCTGTGTTTTTTTGCATGTACATAAAATATGTGTCATATAAATTTAATTGAAATCAATGTATCTAGTGGTTTTTGAAATATTAACAAAAAGCTAGCTCATCTACCTTCGATAAAATTTGGGCGACGTCAACGTAGATTTCACAAAAAATACGAAATTTAGTCGAGCGTTCGAATTTAATTTTAAATTGAAGTCGGTTTTTTTTTTTTTTCCGAGAAAAAATAGATAATAAATAATGACGGGATGAGCTGGACCTATGCCTGGTGGTAAGTAAGTACCGTGCTTTATCGCTATTTGAACATCAAAACTCTAAATTCGTAACTAACACTGCACTGTGTACTTTTTTTTTAAATAAAGAGTTACGAGACGAGCAGGACATGTGCCTGATGGTTAGCAACATGCCTGCCACATAACAACACAATGACACGCAGCTAATGGAAAATGAAGAGCCCAAATCATTACCTAGCACTGCACTGCGCTCGTCACCCAGAGATCTAAGTTGTTATATCTCTAAGCCCTGTAATTTCTCTGGAAACATTACCCTTCAAACCGGAACACAGTAATGTTTGAGTACTTACCAGATGAATAAAATGATTTATCTCTTTGCACCATATTTTTTTTGGTAACATTGTCCTTCAAACCGGAGCATAGTAATTTTTCCACTCACTTTTTTAATCTCAATTTTTAAACTCTCACAATTTCTTACTCCCGATCACTCGCTAGATCACCCAAATACCGATTGGAGCCCTCTAATCGGTCCTTGGGTCAGCCTACGTACTTTTATTTCTCGATTTTATTCTACCCACGACGTCATTAGATAGTTTGCACAATACCGTGTCTGTGAGCTCAATCGATAAATTTCTATAACTGCATTTTAAATTATCATTGTAGATGGTTAATAGTATTTAAATATCGAATTTGTAACAGCCCGGAAACCGTTGGTTTATTTGGTCGCATGACCGACGAAAAGTCGTTAAGTTACGTGTAAGTACGACTCGTGTTTAACTTGCACTTAACTACTTTCTAAGTTAATGAGAACGCTTCATTTTGTGGCTCGTGTGAATCTTGTGTTATGTAAAGTCAACACATGGTTATATAATAATATTTACAGTTAAACGTCGTGAAATTGCATGAGCAGGCATAGTCATCATCTTTTCTATGTTAATTCCACTTCATATGGACTGAGTCTTTTTCTAATTGTAGATTTATCATTATACTGACTTTAATGGTAAAATAAAATATCGTGAGGGAACCTGCACTTCCCTAGTGGTGGCATTAATAAAAATAAAATATTTTAACCTTTGATGAAACTAAGTAAACGAAGATAAGGTACGCTCTAATATAAAGACAGCATAATATGCCGAAAATATCACACAAGTATACGCAATGTGCACACAGCTTCACTTGCATCGTGAGAGACGTTTGAATGAATGACAAAGACATCATGACAAGTAGGCAGTAGGTGCAAATGAGATAGCTATACATCTCATTTGTTTAGATATTTTTTTCGACAAGAATAGAAAGACATACAAATGTACTGGCGTGAAAGAGACAAAATAGCCGCAACTAACATATCGCCGGTCGTGTTGCACTCTTACGCTGTATGTATATCTGTCTCTTTTTAGAAATGGCTAATTGTAAAATTGTTTACAACAGAAAAATAATTTTAGATGTAATAATCATTGAACTGTTATGGAAATAATTAAAGATTTTGTGTACTTACGCATGAAAAGTGATACCATGGAACTTGTTCTTGGTCTTTGAACTGTTTGTGCACCTTGCAAAAGCAGAATAAGACATTATTACGGCTCATATCGGATTTTTTTTAATTGTTAGTTGCGACTGAGACTCAATCAGGAGACGTCACCTGATTTTGCATTGGGATCGTAGCAGAGCGCGTGCCGCTTCTTAGTGTTTTAAGACTTCAATGATTTTAACAATAAAAATAGATCTTAACTATACAATATTTTCTTACAGCTATAAACAGATATATTCATTTTGTTAGCCTGTACTAGAGATAGAACCTGTGTTTCAGGCGAGAAAAATGCCTAAGAGTTACATTTAGGAAGAAAATAAAACTAAACAATTGACCAATTAAAGCATTGACTCTGTACTACAGAGAAAAGGTCCCGAGTCCCAGGAATGACATTTAGTCAGCTGCTTCCCATATTTGTAATTAACTGAAATTTACGTCTTCGGGCTAGCTTTGTCAAATTTCTGGCTAAAATTCAGGCTTATCTTACTTCCCCATTCGACCACAAAACAAGCCGTAAGTCAGCGCACTACTACGTATTATACACTGTAGATATTCCCAAAATCGTACCTACTCAAACGGTTTGACTCCACTTTAATAATACAAATTGGAATAAGTTGCAGGCCTCATTGTTCCCTGAGAGATCTTGAAATTTCCAAGGTTAGAGTAAATAGGTATTTTTAGGTCATAGTGCGTCATTTTTTATCATACTGTCGCTTACTATCAGGTGGGTTAGTAGTCAAACACGGACCTAGGAACGATAAAAAAGTTAGTATCAACAATAAAAACTTAAGTAGATAAGTTTACACTCCGTATAAAGGTTAAGGAAATTCATACAATTTAATTTTACAATGATTCACCCCGGTGTTGGCACTCCCGTGTCGATCCAACAAACCTCCCTTGAAATTCCTTAAATTCCATCGACATTTTATGGTGTGCAAATTACGCGGCTACACGAATGTTTG
The DNA here is from genome assembly GCA_963693475.1 of Ectropis crepuscularia. Lineage (NCBI taxonomy): Eukaryota > Metazoa > Arthropoda > Insecta > Lepidoptera > Geometridae > Ectropis > Ectropis crepuscularia. The sequence goes on from OY856355.1 coordinate 2,630,241, forward strand.
TTTACAACCAATTATTGAATTAAAACTTTGTAGTTATGTGAATAATTTTATGCGATAGGAGATGGCACATGAGCGGATTGGTCAACTGATGGATAGAGAATGCGACGTGAATTGATAATATCGAATTTAGATTGGTTTTTGCTAGATAATTCATAAAATGTACATAGTCCTACTAATATTATAATTGTCAAAGGTTGGATGTTTTTCGCTCAATCACGTCGGAACGGTTTAACGGATCGGGTTGAAATTTGGAACACAGATTATAAACCTATGTAGTCTAGTATTCTAGACTACCTACACATACATAGATCTGCATTATCTAATACCATTTCGCTCAGTTTTCTAACGGACCACTCGTAGCCCGAAAAAGCGACATCGTTTCATGGTTGACGTTCCAACGCTGCATGGTAGACATCATGCAAGACGGTGGTTAAGTGCAAATACATTTATCAGGAGAAGCAACACAAAAGCTTAATTTTATAATTTATGGTACGATCATCTGAAAAATAAAGTTGGCAGTACTGGTACAGTACGTCTACTCTCTTTCTACGAAAACGTAATTTCGCAAAAAAACTCGCGACTTTCCTACTCTCGTTCTTTTTCGTTTCGTCCAATAGAATATTATTTGACGTTTAAATGTTCTAAGCCTACTCTAATTACAGTAGGCACAGAACATTTAAACGGATAAAACGACGGATCGAAGTAGAATCGGAGTAGGAAAGTCGGGAGTTTATTTCGAAATTACGTTTTCGTAGAAATAGAGTAGACGTCCTGGTCTCGGGGAATTTTTACGCGTTACTTCCGTTGTATATTTTTCTTACGGTTTTAGTCTTACTTTTTTTCCATTTTGGTCGGGCCGCAAAATTCGTTTCTCTTTCAAGCCTGGCGTAAGGAACTTCATTACAAAACCTTCATAGAGTCAGTCCGATGAACGCAATGACTTCAAAGGACGGACGTAGCTTACTGAACATTTTTTGGTATTTTAATGCCCCACAAAAACTCGTTCACTCCCGCGCATTGACTGCCACAGAACATAATTGACTGCCCTCGTGGCTTAGTTGGTAGTAGCTCTGCCTGCGAAGCCGAGGGTCGTGGGTTCGATTCCCACCCAGTGCAAATATTTGTGTGATGAATTCAAATGTTTGCACTGTGTCTGGGTGTTTCTATGTATAATACGTATGTATTTAAAACTATATAAGTATTATATATCAGCTATCTGGCCGCCATCACACAAGCTTTGCTTAGTTTGGGGTCAGATGGTATTGTGTGTGAATTGTCCACCAATATTTATTTATTTATTTATTTATAATAATTATCTGACCGATGTGAACTCAGTCGCACTGGGGTTAAAAATGTAATTTTAGGCCCAACGCGGTTGTGCCATTTTGTCGCACCTTCGGCCATGTCCTTATATATAAATCTATGGATTAACGTCAGTAGTGAGTTGTGACGTCTCCGTCTCGTGTCAGTTTGACATAAACTACTTTCACACACTGACCAGTTCCCCGTTACGTCGCTTACCTTGAACTTGTCGGACGACCGGTCGTGGCTTGGCTATGAGGTGTGTCGTGCGTTCATTATCACCCATGTTATGACATTCTAGTTCTTGTTATTGTCTAACATTTACCGGCGCATAAGCAACTCAAATTCAGATTTTTTTATAGTATAGTTTGACGAGACGAGCAGGACGTATGCCTGATGGTAAGCAACATGCCTGCCATATAACAGCACAGTGACACTCAGCTATTAGAACACGAAGGCCCCAAATCATTACCTAGCACTGCACTGCGCTCGTCACCCAGAGATCTAAAATATTTTAAATATTATATCTCTTAGCCCTGTAATTTCTCTGGAAACATTACCCTTCAAACTGGAGCTCATTACTGCTTGGCGGTAGAATAACTGGCAAAGGTGTGGTACTTACCCATGCCAAGAGTCCTATCACTACTGAATGTCTTGTAAACATTACCTACACATGATTTAATCACAATATAAGTTATTGTTATTTAATCACATTCATCACATTTACATAACTTAATCACAATCTTAATTATAATTTAATTACCTCGACGTTTCGCCGTCGGGAAGACTGACGACGGCGGTTGTAACGCTGACGAAACGTCGCGGTAATTTATGTAATTTTGATTTAATTTGTTAATTTACACATTTTTGGCAAAAAGGTGATGAGGATTATTTTTTAACATTTACCTACATTTTAATTACATTTTACGTAAAAGAGTTAGGAGATTATGGTATTTACATAAAATGTTATTTATTACAAAACATTTTAAGAATCTATGCAGTGACCTTTTGAAACTAAAATGTCAAAGTTTGATCAAAAACGTCCTGGCAACGAATCAAAAATAATTTTATAGGTCAACAGGTCTGTAAAATTATGTTTTGTATGGTTTGTTTATGTAAGGTAAGTACCTACAAGCGATAGAAGTATTACCTAATTGTTTTCCAAAAAATAGTTAAGCATCTTAATTAACTATTATTTAAATATTACCAGTACCACCACCCAGTTTTACCTTCATAATACCCGTTCACGTAATTTTCTGGCGATGAAAATGTGTTATTCTAGACTATAATCTAACTGTGTCCTAAATTTCAACCATATCTGTTTATTCGTTGCGACGTGATTGAGCAACGAGCATCCAAATGTCGGAAAATTTGCCATTAATTAACATTAGTAGGATTGTTTGAGCTGTATAAGAGTATAATTGGAACTTAATAATTAAGTCATTATTTGTTTATGTTGTAATGTTGCACGCCCTATGGGCACAGTGCTATGGGTTCGGAAACACTCGTAGTCACACCTTAAATTGATTATGATTACGAATGACTTGAACTTTTCATGTTCCAATAACTGTCACTGTTACGGGGAGACATGTTTTGCTTACCATCAGACACATGTCCTGCTCGTCTCGCCACACATTAAATAAAAAAAAAAAATTGGCAGGCATAGGAACTGCCGATAGAAGTGAAAACTTATAACTCAGAATTTGATAGCTCACTTTGGTACACTACACGGGTGTAACCGGTGGGCGTGGCCTGCTCATCATGGCCATCTAGAAATGCGTCAGCATTTCCCATTGACTGACGCATTTCTAGATGGCCAAAGGCAATGGTGCCGAGTTTACCCGAAGATTTCTTATCATACCCGAGCGTGACGCTAGAATTCAATTCACACACCACGAAAAATCTGTCTAGGCGCGCCAAATGAAGTTTTCACTTCAAAAGTATCTAGGCTACTCAAGGCCTATATTCTAGCAGTAAAGTGAAGTTGATATTATTTGAAAGCCGAGTGAAGCGCGGCAGGTCGTCTGCCGCGGTCTCGGGGTATCGATTTGTAATTCCTGGCGACCTTGAGACGCCGCGCGGACACCTGCTCGCTGCTCACTGCTCACTGCTTACCTCGAGGAGGTAGATAATCAATTACAAGGCTAAGATCACTCTGGGTGATGAGCGCAGTGCAGTAGAAAAAAGGGCTGTGCCATACGGACGGACAGACAGACAGACACGACGAATCTATAAGGGTCCCGTTTTTTGCCGTTTGGCTACGGAACCCTAAAAATGGCAGTCATAGGGAATGCCGATGGAAGTGTAAACTAATAACACAGATCTTGATAGCTCACTTTGGAAACTACGCGTGTTATACCGGCGGGCGTGGCCATAACCATGGCCATTTAGATCATCCGAATATTACTTATCGTTCCTTAGCGTGACGCTAGAATTCAACTCACAGCCCACGAAAAATCAGTCTGTGGAGCGCCAAAAGGAGTTTTCTCTTGAAAAATTTCTTGAGCCGTTCGATTTTGTCATCATATTTCTTTTCACCGCTAAACCGCTTTTCACGGCCTCTACTGTCTCCCGAAGTTTGGACACGGATAATAATTAAATATTGGTGGACGATTCACACACAACACCATCTGATCCCAAACTAAGCAAAGCTACAAGCTTAGATAGCTGATATAATACTTATACTTAATTATTTTAGTAGTGGTAGGACTCTTAGCAGAGTCCGCCTGGGGAAGTACCACACCTTTGCCAAATATTCTACCGCCAAGCAGTAATGTGCAAACATTACTGTGTTCCGGTTTGAAGGGCAATGATTCCAGAGAAATTACAGGGCTTAGAGACATAATATCTTAGATCTCTGGGTGACGAGCGCAGTGCAGTGCTATAGGTAATGATTTGGACTATCATGTTCCAATAGCTGCGTGTTACTGTGCTGTTATGTGGCAGGCATATTGCTTACCATCAGCAGCAATCATCTGTATTATCTATTCTATGCCATCAGGCACATGACCTGCTCGTCTCGTCACACTGTGGAATAAAAAAAAAAAAATATTACCGTGGTTTGGGTTAGCGTAGAAAGCTCAGAGTACGCCATTTTCTATGCTCTTCGTAACCATAAACAGCCGACTAAATGTTCCCACTGCTGGGACTCTGGATCTCGCAAGGAGATAGTCTAGGCCTCTAGGCCATAATCCACCACGCTGGCCCAGTGCGGGTTTGTGTATGACACATAACCTCGAAAGATTCTAGGTACGTGTCGGTCACGATGTTTTCCTTCACTGTTTTTAAGTTAGCGGCATTACGCACATGACTTCGAAAAGACTGGGGTACGCGAGGGATTTGAAACCGGGTGCTCCGGATCGACTAGACCAGCCGTAACTTATACTTATAAATAATAATATAAATAAATAAATATTGCTGGACAATTCACACACAACACCATCTGACCCCAAACTAAAAACAAAGCTTGTATGATGGCGGCCAGATAGCTGAAATAATACTTATATAGTTTTTAAATACATACTTATTATACATAGAAACACCCAGACACAGTGCAAACATTTGAATTCATCACACAAATATTTGCACTGGGTGGGAATCGAACCCACGACCCTCGGCTTCGCAGCCAGAGCTACTACCAACTAAGCCACGAGGTTTTTTTTATTTTTTTATAGCATAGAGTGACGAGACGAACAGGTCATGTGCCTGATGGTAAGCAACATGCCTGCCACATAACAGCACAGTAACACGCAGCTATTGGAACATGATAATCCAAATCATTACCTAGCACTGCACTGCGCTCGTCACCCAGAGATCTAAGATATTATGTCTCTAAGCCCTGTAATTTCTCTGGAATCATTGCCCTTCAAACCGGAACACAGTAATGTTTGCACATTACTGCTTGGCGGTAGAATATTTGGCAAAGGTGTGGTACTTCCCCAGGCGGACTCTGCTAAGAGTTCTACCACTACAACTTAGGTCAGCCACTATAACTTATATATACGTACTTCATAAGCAAATAGCTAATACTCGTATTCCAAGTACGTGCATCGATTATATGAATTTCAGTACCAAAATAAAGCCGTGTACACACGGCAGAAACACGATAACGGTCCGCCCACACCGGCGCATTGTGTTCGAACGTTCAATAATTGATACTTTCGCTTGTCCCTCCGACAGTTCGCTTTTATGGATATTGTGCGATACCGATACCACAATACATAGTTATCGTTAGTGTAGTGAGTACCTAGCTTTTATTGAATAGGTAGAGTAACATACCTACACAAACTAACTTCCTACTAATATTACTAACGCGAAAATGTTTGTTGCTCAATCACGTCTGAACGCTTGAACGGATCGGTTTCGAATTTGGAACACAGATTGTAGTCTGAAATAACAGATAAGCTTTTCATCCGGGCTAAATAACGTTTTTTTTTACATTTGGCTCTGGGTGACGAGCGCAGTGCAGTGCTAGGTAATGATTTGGACTATCATGTTCCAATAGCTGCGTGTTACTGTGCTGTTATGTGGCAGGCATGTTACTTACCATCAGGCACATGACCTGCTCGTCTCGTCAATCTATGCTATAAAAAAAAATATATATAAAAAAAAAATAAAGGAACAGCTTTAGAGTGGAATAAGTTGCCGGCCTCCTTGTTCCCTGAGAGATACAATCTAGAACTTTTCAAGATCAGATTGAATAGGGTATTTTCTAGGACAACGTACGTCATCTTCGACCACACCGTCGCTTACCATCAGGCGAGTTGGTGGTCAAATGCGAACCAATACACTGTTAAATAATCTATTTTGTCTAAAAAGCAAAAACCGACTTCATTTTAAAATCAAATTCGAACATGTGACCAAATATCATAAGAATCTATCAGTAGGTATGTCGTCTAAAATACATGAAAGCAAATTTTAGTTTTTGAAGTGAAAACTTCTTTAGGCGCGCCACAGACAGATTTTTCGTGGGGTGTGAATTGAATTCTAGCGTCACGCTCGGGTATGATAAGAAATCTTCGGGTAAACTCGGGACCATAGCCATAGGCTATCTAGAAATACGTATGCTGAAAGGGCGTGGCCTAGCAGTCATGGCAGGGCCATCTAGAAATGCGTGAGCCAATGGGAAATGCTGACGCATTTCTAGATGGCCAGGCCACGCCCTCTGGTTACGCCCGTGTAGTTTCCAAAGTAGGCTATCAAATTCTGAGTTTTAAGGTTTCACTTCTATTGGCAGTTCCTATGAATGCCAATATTTTTTTTGTTATATATTTCAAAAACCACTACCGCAGGGCGTGGCTTGTATCTATATAAAAGGCTCGCAGGTCACAGGTTTAATATTGGCGACTCTTACGGCTTCGGTTTAGTGACGAGAAGCCAGCCAACTGCGGGTGACTCATACTCTGCGATAATTAATGTTCTATTATAACATGTTACACGTTTACACGATTTTGCTCGGATATCGTATTTTAGTACTAGATTGTAGTCTGGCTACTGGCTTATACTGTTTATGTATTAGGCCTACTGTCCACGTACGCGTCTTTTGTCGAATGCATGCATCCTACAAACAAACGCAAGACGTGCGGCTGTCGTGTCGTTGTCGCTTCGTGGACACAGACTTCATTATTTGTACGCAAGATGCAAGCATTCGTCTTGCATCTGACAATTGTCGAAATCGTGCGGATGTCGTGCAGCTACGTGGACAATTGGCCTTAGCTGTATACAGCCTACTAAATTGTCCCACCGCTGGAACTAGTAGTGATAGGACTCTTGGCAGAGTCCGCCTGGGGACCTTTGCCATTTATTCTTCCGCCGAGCAGTAATGTGCAAACATTACTGTGTTCCGTTTTGAGGGGCAATGTTTCCAGAGAAATTACATGGCTTAGAAATATAATATCTTAGACGAGCGCAGTGCAGTGTTCGGTAATGATTTGAATTCTTCATGTTCCAATAGCTGCGTGTCACTGTGCTGTTGTTGTTGCTGTGGCAGGCATGTTACTTACCATCAGGCATGTGTCCAGCTCGTCTCGTTACTCTTTATAAAAAAAAAACTCCCTTCGATCAATCACAACGGGAGAGTCAAGGCCATAATTAGTCGCGATGGCCCAGTGCCGGTTGGTGGATGACAGATGACATAGAAAGATTCTAGGTACCTACATGTCGGTTTCCTCACGATGTTTTCCTTCTCTTCGCAGTTGCCGTTCTCCCGGCACTAAATCCTTAATGTATCATAAGTGCAACATTTTGGATGTTTGAATGATTCTTGCTATATTAGAACCTCAGAACTGATCGGGTTGAAATCTACTCGTAGAACACAGTCAGGTTTTAGTCAGGAATAATACATCTTATACCTTTAAACGAGCAATTCTTGTACCTATTTAAATATGTATATATATATTATAGAATCTGAATCTCGGAAACGGCTCGACGGATTTTCATGAAATTATGTATGCAGGGGATTTCGGGGACGATAAATCGATCTAACTAGGTCTTATTTAAAAAAACGCATATTATGCGCGTTTTTAGACAATGAAAAACTGTCACATTAGACATTAGAATCTGAAGGTAAATTTCGCCGTGTGACGCGACAGCATAATTAGCTCAGACGGGAAGTCGGGCGCTCATAGCGGTCACGAATTAGTAGCTCCGGGTTCGCATCCAGACGGGTTTTCTTTTTTTTTTCAATTAGTTTTTTTTAAGAAAATCTATTTCTTGGAGTCTTTTATCTGTAGGTATCTAAGCATATTTAGTATTTAAACCGAGCAAAGCTCGGTCACCCAGGTACTAGGTTATTACGCGGAAAAAATAAAGCTGAAGTGGTTTTTTGTTTGGACGCGCTAATACCAGGCAACTGCTGGACTGATTTCAAAAATTCTTTCACCGTTGGGTGTGTACTTGATCTCTGAGTGCTATAGGCGTATATTAGGGAGCGTTAAAGTATTAGGTAAGTAACGCAATTTTGAAGCATTTTATACCCCCCATCGTAACGCACCTTAACATTTTTAACACCTTTCCTCTCACTCGCCGTAAACATTACGTGACATCCAAGTGATCGTTTTTATTTAAAAGTCACCAGGTCACCACACTAGTTGCACTTTGTGGCGAATCTACAATAACCCTTGCTAACCAGGGAGATTTTAATTTCCTGATAAATTTGTAGTAAAAAAAAATACCTCCATGACGTACCGTAACGTTTCACAACATAAAACACCCCCTCTCCCCCAAATTGCGTTACCTAATACTTGAACGATCCCTACAAGTACTACGGACGAAGCAGGGACGGACAATTCGTAGTTAGGTAATATTGTGAATTCCCTAGAAAGTGAGTCTTCCTCAGGTTCAACACCAGCCCATTGTTATAACACCAGATGAGAGTTGAGATGCTGTGAGTGTGACGTGTTGTGTGTATTGTTGCAGAGAATGGCCTGGTGTCGTACGAGAACCCCAACTACCACCTGGACCCCTCCCGCGTGGAGTCCGCCCTCTACTCCTCGCTGTACGACGCGCGCGACGAGAAGAGCTCGCCTGACGAGTACTCCTACCTCGACAACAGGAGGTAACATCAATAGCATTTATTTATTTATTCAGTCCACCAACATATAATTCTTTAATGTGTACACCAACACATTAAAGAAGTAACATCAACGTTAAATCAGTACAGGGCTTTAGTGTCACAATAATTATAGGTGAAAACATCAGAAATTTGAGCCGAGAAACTGAATTATGTAAAATACTTGGCACAGTTTTAAAATTATCAATTACCTAAATGTCATTTAAAATGTAAAAATTTAGCAATACATAAAATATAATTTGAAATATTATTAGAAAGTCAGATATCTAATAAGGGATCCCTTAAAGTTTTTCAAATTGCTGCCAAAGATATCGATGGCGTTTGTCCGAGATACGGCGTTGTAGGTATGTGCCAATCTAGCCAAAGGCGCATTCAACCCAAGGTAAAACATGGTGTGGAAAATAGACGAAAACGTGATGATCTGGGTAAAGCACGAGGAACATACCATAAGTACTCCTACCTCGACAAGAGGAGGTAACATCAATAGCATAGCATAAGGAGTACCTACACTAAATCACTAAATGTAGCGCTGGTGGAACTCGGGCCTTCCTACGCATGGAGAGAGTTAAGGCCATAATGCCATAAGGCTACGAAGCTGTCCCAGTGATGGTCGTAAGGGGTAATAAGGGTTAAAATATTATGACAATTTCAAGAAGACCTGACATAAATATCTAGTTACACTGGTCAACAAAATTTTGTAACATGAAAGTACCTTCCCAATTTAGAATTAACTACCTATCCTCATATTATCACCATACTTAGTTTGGTTCCATCAGGTCTCATTTTCATGTTACAGCCACAACCCACAAAATTGAAACTTATAATAGGATAGATAATTATCTATGCCAAATGTTATGAATTTGAATTCAAGCTGGAAGCTATGTCTATAGGAATGTACCAACGAATGCTACATAGCCATCGAAATCCCAGCAAAATTACGTTAAAAATATGCGTGTAACGGCTCGATTTTTATCAGCAATTCGAATATTCTGGAAACATCGGAATGAAGTGAACGGTTGGAGGACAGCTGCGTCCAGCTCATTGGTAGCTCGTTAACAATGCATCGGGGAGCGCCGACACGGTCCGCCGGTGCCGGCTTCCAGCTGCCGGCACGGTTCGCCGGCTGCCGGGTCGGTTCGCCGGCTACCGGGTCGGTTCACCAGCTCCGTCGGCGCTTGGCTTTTTTAACAAACTTTGAAAAGGAGGAAAATCTCAATGCACCCGATTTTTTAAAGTTGTTACCTCGGAACTTTTGATTGGGTGAACCGATTTTGATGATTCAATATCGGTTTTTTGTTCGAAAGGGTATATGAATACTCTCTCGCTTATCTATTATATTCGCTCGCTATGTATACTCTCCGTTTAATTATTACTCCGCTTATTAATGCTCCCATATAAATTTATCGAAGTCTGTGGAGTGATTTTCAAATTGCAGTCGCTTGTTTCGTTTTTCAGAGCACTGTGTCACGCGGCTGTTGGAACATAAAGAGTCTAAAATCATTACCTGTCACTGCACTGCGCTCGTCACATCGTAAAAGATGTTTTATCCCCATGTCCTGTATTTCTCTGGAAACATTGCTAATCAAACCGGAGTATCGTGATGTTTTACGTTACTTACTGCTTACCGGTAGAATAATTGACAAAGGTATGGTAGGTATTTCCCCAGGCGGACTCTGCAAAGAGTTCTACCACTACCAAAACTCCCGACTATGTTCGCCGTCTACCGGCTCGATTCGCCGGCGCCCGGCTCCTGGCCTTCTACCGCCTAACTAAATCGGCTATGACTTTACTATTGCTGTCTCTATCGTTTCAAGCGAAAAGAAAAGAGAGAGCAATATCAAAGCTAAGACAGTTTTAGTTAGGCGGTAGACCCTCCGGTCCGGTTTGCTGCCGCAGTCACGGTTCACCGTCACCCGGCCCGGTTCGCCGGCGCCCGGCTCCTGGCCTTCTACCGCCTAACTAAATCGGCTATGACTTTACTATTGCTGTCTCTATCGTTTCAAGCGAAAAGAAAAGAGAGAGCAATATCAAAGCTAAGACAGTTTTAGTTAGGCGGTAGACCCTCCGGTCCGGTTTGCTGCCGCAGTCACGGTTCACCGTCACCCGGCCCGGTTCGCCGGCGCCCGGCTCCTGGCCTTCTACCGCCTAACTAAATCGGCTATGACTTTACTATTGCTGTCTCTATCGTTTCAAGCGAAAAGAAAAGAGAGAGCAATATCAAAGCTAAGACAGTTTTAGTTAGGCGGTAGACCCTCCGGTCCGGTTTGCTGCCGCCGTCACGGTTCACCGTCACCCGGCCCGGTTCGCCGGCGCCCGGCCCGGCTCGCGCGGTCCTCTATTTGGGTCACGCGGCGAACCGGAGTAACCCCGGCACGGAATATTTCGATTCACACGGAAATACCAAACAGAGTTTTACACCATTCTTGTAATTGGCTCATTTCTGTGGTAAATATATACCTATTTGTCTAAAACCAACACGCTACGGTTGAAATTTGAAACACCTAGTCAGTTAAAAATAGGGTAGAATCACTAGGTGACTATTTAATTATTTATCACTAGAAAATAACGTGAACGGGAAATGCGCGAAACCGAGGGTGCGAGTATGTAGCGCATACAACAATAGGGTACCGGACTGGGTCAAAAATACACCATCCTAATTAGTCCGTCAGCTAGATCATGGAAAAATATTGGACCCGTATTTTTTGTTTTTTCATATTATTAAAAATCGTCAAAAAAATAGATCATCAAACTTCGAGAGTGGGGGGTCGCGACGTCACTCGTGAGTAAAAATCGTAATCACAACTGACGTCACACGAAACTTCGAAGCGCTGTATCTTCGTCATTTTTTGTTTGTGAAACAAAAGAAAAAAATACGTGTACAATATTTTTTGCCAATCTAACTAACGGGCTGCTTAGTTTTTTTGAGGATTGTACCCTATTGTATCAGTTTATTTTTCGCTTTTGAGTGTCTATTTTTAACACGCTTATATATTAGCTTCACTTGTAACTGTGTTTGTAAGTAAATCTTGGAATCTTAATTTGACCCACTTCCCGGTCTTCGATTAGGATGAAATTTTGCACACGCTCTGAGTTCTGATGACATTACAAATGACTAGTTAAGAAACGTCATTACAAATCCAATATGGCGGTCTCCCCAAGATGACGGACTGGCTGTTTGAAATCCACCCCCATGATATGGGTATCAAATGAAAGGGTTTGCTGTCAGAAATACGAAAAAATTGTCACGTGACTTAAATCCAATATGGCGGACAGGCTATTTGAAATGCACCCCTATGATATGGGTATTAAATGAAAGAGTTTGCTGTGAGGAATACGAAAAAAATAGTCACGTGACTTAAATCCAACATGGCGGATTGGCTATTTGAAGTCGCTTCTCACTCATCTATTTGAAGTCGGTGCCAGCCAAGTCTTACAAGTAGTATAATTTAGATACTACTTACATGTGCCTACTTACTACGTACATAGTATCTATCTACGAGCTTTCTGGCTTTACTGGTACCGTCTTCAAATAGATGAGTGAGTAGCGACTTCAAATAGCTAATCCGCCATGTTGGATTTAAGTCACGTGACTATTGTTGTAGAATGAGTAGCGTTTATGTATAGAGTTACGAGACGCCTGATGGTAAGGAATATGAGTGCCCACAACATCACAGTGGCATGCAACTATTGGAACATGAAGAGTCCAAATCATTGTCTAGCACTGCACTATGCTCGTCACTCTTACGTCTGTTAGACGTACGTTTCTCGTACGTTTTGTCTATATGTCGTGTAATTTCACTGGGTTTAACCAAACTTTGCTTAGTTGGAAGCTAGTTAGTGTTACGTGAAGAATCTCCAACAATTTCATCACATTTGACGTAGTTATAATTTACTTATAGAATGTTAAAGCATAACTTTTTACTATCTCCACCGTACCCCGTCATTAATGTATAAATTAGCGGAGTTCCCGGAAGTTCCGAAGTAAACACAATCTGCGATTCAGTAATAAATAATGAATGACGCAATCGGTTTCCACCTGAGTGCGAGTTTTAACTGACTTTTTTGTATATACCTGTGTTATGCGAATCGATTTTGATGATTCTTTTTTGTTGGGTAGGCCATAGAGATGGTCCCATATAAATGTTATTGAAATGAGAGTAGCGGTTTTTGAAATATCTAAAATTTGCTTTGTGAATTATTTTCTAATAAATATACGGGACCATGAATGATCTGCTAAGCCACCTCCTCCCTTTTAAACGAATTCAAAAAATTGGCCAAGTGCGAGTAGGACTCCCGCACGAAGGGTTCCGTACCATTAGCAAATAAACGACGAAAACCTCTGGCTTTATTTGAATTCCGTATACATAAACCATCGCAGTTTCCACGGACAGGCTTTCCCAAAATGTTGATTTTACCTTACGATTTTAACGACGAGGTCGAATGCGCGTTTTATTGTACTAGTGGCGCCATCTAGTTTATTTGGAATGGGCTAATCGAGCAAGAAACGGTAAAAAGTCAAGTTTGTTGTATGGGAGCCCCCGTTAAATATTTATTTTATTTTTAGTATTTGTTGTTATCGCGGCAATAGAAATACATCATCTGTGAAAATTTCAACTGTCCAGCCATCACCGTTTTTGAGATACAGCCTGGTGACAGACGGACGGACGGACGGACAGCCAAGTCTCAGTAATAGGGTTCCGTTTTTACCCTTGGGTACGGAACCCTAAAAAGGAAAAGGTTCATAATTCGGTTGCATGTTTTGTTTTCGTATGTTACGCGACAGCTCCGCCAATTGTGAATCGATTTTAGTAGTTATTGTTTTGTTTGGTAGGTACACCATAGTTCAATTAGTTCAGAGGTGATCCCATACACATTTTATCGAAATTGGTGTGGCGATTTTCGAAATATGAACAAAAATAAATTGAATCTGATTGATAAACCTCTTGCTTTTTTGGAAGTCGATTAAAAACTACTTTCGTTTATCTAGACGACTTAGTGATTAGTGATAGCTTTTTATGAAATACTAGCGGCCCGTGCCGGCTTCGCTCGGATAATAACCTAGATACCAACTAAAGCGCCATCTGTCGGGCTGATTTGTGTATCTAAACCATCCAGGGCCCTACCTAAACGTGTACAAAAAAAATCATTAAAATCGGTTCAGCCGTTTAGGAGGAGTTCATTAACAACGAAAAATGGCATTGATTTATATATATATAGACTAGCAGCCCCACGCAGTTTTAGCTGCGTAGTTCACGTTCCCGTTGTTTTCCCGAGATAAAGAGTAACCTTTTCGTTGTTCCAACTTCTAAGCTATCATCCTTTCGTGTGTTGCGACGTGATCGAGCAACAAACATCCAAATATCCAAACATTGGCATTTATAACATTACGATGGTGGAGTGTCTCAATTAAATTTTAAATTAAAGTTGATTTTGTTTTTCTGAGAATAAATAAATTATTTGAAGTCGGCTAAAAAGGACACCTACCTGCCGGTGTGGTGCTGTGTTTATAGCGCAGGGTTGGTATTGAGATGAGGAGTGAGGGTGTGAGGGTGTGAGGGTGTGAGGGTGCATCGCCCGCTGCAGCGCGCCTGCGTGCATCGATCCTGCACCCTCGCCGGCGGCGGCTCGTTCCGGACCCGCTGTGCTGGCTGAGATTAACATTATACTCGAACGTAACTTTACTATCGACAATATATTCAATTAATTTATTCGAACCATACATTCACAAGAACACTTGATAACGTCATTCACAAAAAGGCAAAGAATCCGTGTATATAATAAGATGAAATAACAATGGCAAAATGAATAAAGCGGCTGTAAAGGAGCCTCGTCAATCAAATGCAGCTGTAAAGTTTAAAAAAAACACTTCAAAATAACTATATATATAAATTAGAGATTGCAACTACTGTCTGTTCCAGCGGTTAACGTCAGGACATAAATCCCCTACGATTCCTTCCGTTCGTGCGCCGGTGCAGGGTGATTTATCGCCGACGCAGAGAATACTGTCTTATGCAATATGCTGTAGTGGTAGGACCCGAAGCAGAGTCCGCCTGGGGAAGTACCACACCTTTGCCAGTTATTCTACCGCCGAGCAGTAATGTGCAAACATTACTGTGTTCCGGTTTGAAGGGCAATGTTTTCAGAGAAAATACATGGCTTAGAGATATTAGATCTCTGGGTGACGGGCGCAGTGCAGTGCTAGGTAATGATTTGAACTCTTCATGTTCCAATAGCTGCGTGTCACTGTGCTGTTATGTGGCAGGCATGTTGCTTACCATCAGGCACATGACCTGCTCGTCTCGTCACTCTATGCTTTAAAAAAAAAAAAGTTTGCTGTTATTAACAGGGTGTTAAAATAAAGGTTTTTTTTGGTTTGTATGTTTTGTGTGTTCCCGTTGTTTTTTTTTCGGGATAAAAGTAACCTAGGTATGTGTTTTTCCAAACTATAATGCGTGTTTCAAACTTCAACCCGGGGGTCTACCGCCTAACGAAAAACGCTTTGATGCTTTGACGCTTTGGCATTGCCGTCTCTTTCATTTCAAGCGAGAAGAAAAGAGACATCAATAGAAAATAAAGTAGAAGCGCCGGTCCGCGCTTCTACCGCCTAACGAAAAACGCTTTGACGCTTTGATGCTTTGATATTGCTGTCTCTTTTCTTCTCGCTTGAAATGAAAGAGACGTCAATGCCAAAGCGTCAAAGCGTTTTTCGTTAGGCGGTAGACACCCCGTTCATATGTTACGACGTGATCGAGCAACAAACATCCAAATATCCGAACATTGACATTTTATAATATTAATAATTAGCGCCCCGTAATTTTACCAGCGTAGTTCTCGTACCCGTAATTTTTTCGGTATAAAAAGTAAGGTAAAGTTGTTCCCGTTATTTCCCGGGATAAAAAGTAGCCTATGTGTTCTTCCAAACTATAATCTATATAATATCTATCTATGTTCTAAATTTCAGCCTGATCCTTAGACGATACTATGTGATTGAGCAACAAACATTGACATTTATAATATTGGTAGGATCATATTATGTAATGGTGTAGCGAGCAAGACCTAGCCTGGTGATAAGCAACATACCTCTGCTACCAATGCTATAACGCATTTCATGCCGCGAACTAAAAATATTTCACCCATCCAAAATAAAGCTTTCCTTCGCTTCATCCGCTATACAGCGAAGCTTTCCGCGTGTTGGTGACGTGATCTTGTAAGATTCTACTACCAAAGGTGCTCAAAGCAGTTAATTCAATTTTCACTTCAATATCCATGAATATATGAATTAATTCAATATCTATTTAAATGGTACTTTTCCAAACTAACCTTGTAAAGACATGCCCTAGATTGGCAGCGGCAGTCTGAGCTACTTTTCTATACTAATATTATAAAGAGGAAATATTTGTTTGTTTGTTTGTAATGAATAGGCTCCGAAACTACTGGACCGATTTCAAAAATTCTTTCACCTTTGGAAAGCTACATTATTCCCGAGTAACATAGGCTACGGCGGATGGCGCTGCAGTTGATATCTAGGTTATTATTCGAGCGAAGCCGGAGCGGGCCGCTAGTATTTAAATAAATAAACAAGAATACTAAATTAAACTTTTTTGTTGCAGAGTCGAAGATGAAGCTTCATCACCATTGACAAAATCAAAGTAAGAGTTATTTTGCTCTATATACTTATTTGATTTGCATAGTGTTGAGACTTTCATTCATTTGCAATTTTGTTTTTTGAAATCAAAACTCCTCACACTTGAGCACTTTTTGTTAGTTACCTTATAGATTCACGTCCAACATGCTACTGTACCGGTGTAGCGTAAGAGCGGCGTTGGAGCTATGGAGCGCGACGTCCGCGTCATACGTTTCTTGGACGAATGAAATCATTTGACCTCGTGTAGCCGACATACGTAACTGCAGTATATTTGTAGCTATATATAGTCCAACTATGGAAATTCATAGGGCATATAAGTGTTGTTGGAAACAAAAATTATGTGCCCCTATGACTAGACTAGACTAAAATTATACATCCCTATATTGCATTTTTTTCTTTACACTGAAATTTCTCTGGAATCTTTGCCCTACAAACCGAAAGAGAGATGTTTGTATTTTGCACTCTAAGTCTAACTTCAATCATAGAATAGATAATATTTTCAACGTAGAAGTATTAGCCTGAAGTTAGATATAAACACTTTATTGTGACACAAAGAAATTAGTTACAATGTTACAAAGTTACATTGATTGGGTATACGGGTAACTCACGTGTAATGAGGTCGGTCCATCCGACTCGAGTTTCGGCCGCGTCCGGCGGCCTTTTTCAAGGAGAGTGTACGCGCCCGATGCCTTCCCGTTTGGCACTTTTGCCAAACATCGTTAACGTTACAAAGTTAGTTACAATGTTTGCCAAAATTTTGAGCAGCTAACTTCATGGTGTCGGGTTTTCGTGACGGGTGTGCACGCGCATCGTAAAACATGGGTAGGTACTCTTATAATTTTTCCATAACACGCCATTGACCAATAAGTCTAAAACAAGAAAAATCTTTATTAAAAGCTACACACAAAAAACAATTACAAACGTAACTTAAGAACATCTTATGCTAGACATTTTATTTGGTGGCCTTATCGCTTTTATCTCGACGTATACCTTCAATAATAAACTGCACTGTATTTAGTTACAAGCTCAATATCGGAGGAGCGATCAGCGCAGGTCGACCTTGTACAAGAAATGATGGCTAGTTGTACGTAGTAACTTGTACGTATGCTGTGGCGAGGTGTGGCTGTTTGGGCACGGGTGGATGGTCAGGTTTCTACTTCGAGTTACTACTCTTTATGCCCTCTTGACCTTCAGATAAACAAAGGAAATCGTCTAGTACATAGATAAATAGTTAAAAAAATGTTTCTACCTTACTATGTATTGTAGGGATACCTTGTACCTATGTTAAAAAATAAATTCAATTAGTAGACATTTCTCACACAACACCATTTAGTCTCAAACTATGCAAAACTTGTACTATGTTGTGTGTACTATGGGAACCATATAGCTTATATAAGCAGGCACAAAGACTTTATTTGTCTAGGAGCACTGAATGTTCCCACTGCTGGAAACTCGGGGCCTTCTCTCGCAAGGAGTGAGAGAGTCAAGCCCATAACCCATCATGCTGGCCTAGTGTGGGTTGGTAGATCGTCATCCATGGACGCATGGCCTCGAAATATTGTTGGAACATGACGGTTTCTTTACGATGTTTTCCTTTGCCGTTTTTAGGCTAGCGGCAATACGCACATGGGTTCGAAACAACAATGGCGCGCATAGAATTCGAATCCGTCGTTCCGGATCGGTAGTTGGAGTAGTTGCCGTCTCCCAACTAAACCAGCCGTAACTTTAGGCGTTATCAAAAAATAATAATTAGGAGCTGCCAAAGACGAGTAGGTTTTTCTTATCAACGTTCGAAAAGAACAAGCAAAGCAGCAAATGGACAAATTACGGTTCGAAGTTCACTTTAAACGACTTTTTGTTTCAGTGAGAAAAATGGCTTCATCAGTCCAACGGCACAAAATGGTGGCGAAGAATCTCCACCACCAGAGAAGGAGCGAGCTGACCAGGAGGACACAGAGAAGAGCCACTCGGCCAGCGTACCCCACTCCGCCGAAGGGCCCAATGATGACCTGTACGCCATACCGGTCAAGTTGCGGCCGAAAAAGGAACCACAGTTGCCGCCTGGCTGGGAGAAACATGAAGGTGAGTTTTCTTTCTATAATATAGAGTGACAGCACGAGGAAGATTTGCACCTGTTGGTAGCACGCCTGCCCGTAACTACAGTACTACGAAGCTACTTGAACATGAAGAGTAAATATTAAGTATAGAGTGAAACGGTTTCTTCTAGGTAAGCAGGCTTCACCGTAGACCGCAATGTGACATAACCACTTAACATCAGGGTAAGATTTAATATAATTGATATTGTGATAAAAAACGCATTTTTAATATACCTAGTACAGCAATGGTTCGGGAATAACAACTAGGCCTTTTTATGAGATTGCTCGTAACTCGACAAAGCGACATCGTTTCATTGTTGACGTTCCAAAGAGTCTGAGAAATAGCTTTGACTCCACTTTCATAATAAAAAGCAATCACATGAGTAGGTTTTATCCTATCATTTTTTATTGGTGTCTTCAAGGCGCAATCGATCAGTTTTTTCTCCATAAGTGCAGTCCATCGATTGTTGACTGCATCGTCGCTTAACATCAGGTGAGAGGGCGATCAAGTGTGAAACTATTAAAACAACTCGAGCAAAAGGAAAGATCACATTTATGCTCTAATAAACTCCAGCAAAAGAAAAGATGGGCATCAAGGATGTTCTTGATAAAATTTCTCACGTTCTTGATAAAATAATTTCAGTCCCAATTCTGATTGTACATGGGTTTGATTTCTAATGTCAGCCTTTTGTACCTTCCAGATAACGACGGCCCATACTACTGGCACATAAAAAGTGGCACCATCCAGCGAGAGATCCCCAGAATGCCGCCGGTAGAAGCTAAGGAGTCCCGTATATCCATGGTCAGGGATTGTTCCATGTCTGACGTGAAGTATGAGGGGTGCATGACGTCATCTGTGACCAGAAGCACGACCAGTGGAGCCTTGGACCATGTGGACCAGGAGGAGAGGAGGAAGAAGGAGGAGATGTCTTATAAGTGAGTGGTTTGTATGGCAAATGGTAGTTATGGAGAAAGTCCAAGGTCCAAAATCAAAACAACAAGCTGAAGCTTACCTAACCAAAATGCGACAATATACCAAAGACAGGATTTCTGATGCAACAATCTGGTATACTGCAAATGATGAGTAACAAAAATCAAGTTTCATCTTAGACCTTGTGTTTGTTTTAGTTTGGTTAGGTAAGATGAAATTTGAGCCAATTCAGATACATTTATAAATAGATAAGATTCATGATCTAACTTCTAACACTAAATTATGAAGGTCGTAAGCTAGTGATCCTTGAACAAAGTAACTTTCGTACTAAATATCCAAAATGACATTGGAAACGATACCAAGACTACAAGTACCTACACTTTCATTTCGAAATTAAATAATTACTTTTTTCGATAAGTATAATTTTTGCACAAAACCAATCTTCTCCTAATTTTTGGGTCTCATCATCAGAATTCCTGCATCCTACAGATCGCTTTTAGCGATAAGATCGCCTATTTATTTCAGTAGTTTTAAGAATTTATCTTTTAGTATATATCTTTCAGTTATGTGTTGTGAACAATCAAGACTCTTCTATCTATCTATTTCTTCCCCAGACGACGCAGTTTCCCGGCACGGCCTGAGCCAGACGGTCGGGCGGTTCGCTTCTTCGTCCGCTCGCTGGGCTGGGTGGAGATCGCCGAGTCGGACCTCACGCCTGAGCGGTCCAGCCGAGCGGTCAACAAGTGCATAGTCGACCTGAGCCTGGGCCGGAACGATCTGCTCGACCAGGTCGGACGTTGGGGCGATGTGAGTAGTATTTTAAGCAAACTTTTTGTAACTACGATAATGTGTAACTTCATTCATGATCCGTGTATTTTTGATTAAATAAACATAAAGATTTTAAGCAGACGATTTTATATACCTACAGACAAGTAAAGGTCATCTAGTCGTAGATGATCTACCTGAATGCGATTATTTGTTTTCTAGAGATGTCTTTCTTAGAGTTTGTCGATTTATTAACGATTGTTTTTTTGCACGAGATTCAGCCGTGCAGAACCGAGTTATTACGACTTTGAATTTCTCGTTTAAATTTCTGTAGGTAACTGCGATATTTTGGTATCCAAAACATTTTTGGAACGATATGTTTTTGATGGATTCATTTCAGATAACACTGTCAATATTATTATTATATAAATTGTTAGATACTTATGGGGCGCTCTTAAATCGTTGGTGATCTGCCGCGATTATACATAAATCGAGTTAAGTTTGATCCTCAATAGAAACGATAGCCACATGCAACAGCGTTCTGTTAGACATCGCTATGCTTTAATACATGTTTATTTTCTTCAGGGTAAAGACTTGTTCATGGATTTGGATGACGGGGCGCTGAAGCTGATTGACCCTGAGAGCCTCAACACTCTTCACACTCAGCCCATCCACACCATCCGGGTCTGGGGCGTTGGCAGAGATAATGGACGGTACGGACCTTCAACATTCATTATATCAAGTGAATAACTTGCTCAATTTTTCATTTACTTCGTATTGCAATTTGCCGATCGAGTGTACATGTCTGACAATCTGTTGAAGATGTTCTTCAATTCTCGTAAACAAAGACAAGGATGTTTTGTTAATAACAAGCAAGAGACATCCGGAGTAAATAATTCATATAACAATTACTATGGATCCACACTTCAAGAAAGTAAATTTAAGGAATCACACGATCTTAAATAATCTTGCCTAGCTCAAAGTTACAGTGGTCAGTAGATTTCTGGAAAACATTATTAGAAAGTTTTGGAACATTGTACAATCTGCCAATGTGCTAATGCGCACTTAGACAAAACTATTTGATTTCTTTAAATAAACACCGCAAACTATATACCTGCTTATTTTTGTACTAAAACATCATCAGTAGGTACACTGCAAAAACCGTAAAACGATTGAGATAAAAAGTCCGAAAAGTCTATGTAAAAAGGGCCACACAAATCAGCAGAAAACACCAGATAAACTTTGAACATTCAAAACGTGTCACCGGTTATGTAACTCCAGCTTTTGTTATCGAGTCTTCTTTAAGTTATTTTGAGTTTTTTCTTCCCTAAACAAGTGTCGCAACTAAATATTAATTTTGTTTTTTCCTGTTTGCTTTCTCGGAACAGCGAAAGGTACGAGTAGGTAGTATCAGGCTTTACATTAATGCTTACATTTATAGCGTTGGTAATTAGAAGTCCACGTAGCATCTTTGTGTTTTTAGGATTGAGATAGTCGGCTTTATTACATCATTAGTGTAAGTAGAAGATTGTGAATGGAAAAAGAATATTGGTGTCTTCAGCGAGAGTGAATCGGTTTCTTCTAGGTAAGCATGCTCCATCGTAGACCGCAACTTAAACGCTTGACCCCAGACAAAATGACGATCGGCTCATTAACGTCAAAAAACGTGAGGTGAAAATAGTATTTCACTGTCAATTTGTGGTAGGCAAATCAACTGGTGTGCCTATTCGATTTTTTGTGAGAGTTTACATTGAATTAAGGTGTGATTGTTTTTTATCATCTACTTACTACTCTTCAGTTTGATATTTTGCAATAGCTTTAGTCATGTGTGTTGTAGAGAGTATTTATTTGAAATTACTTATATTAAGCACTTTAATCAATCGTCCAAGCTACTGAAGTTAAAAAGTTGATATAACATAAACAGCCATGTATGTTCTCACTGCTGGATTTGGGGTCTTCTGTGCACTGTCCTAGTTCACGTTGGTGTTTGTCACATGTCCTCGAAATATGTCTTTCTTGGAACGGTTTCCTCGTAATATTTTCCTTGACCGAAAAACTCTCTCTCGAAAAAGTCTCGTGTATCTGCATTTGTTGTAGGCGGGTTCACCTGCAGCTCTGAAATCGGATGTTCCAAACATTAGTCCACCACGGCCTAGAAATTTCTTCAAATCCATTTTTCCTAAATGTTCTAATATTTAATGCATTTTTTTCCACGAGGTATCACTGAAACACGTTAACGTTAAGTAAGCACAGCAAAATGCCCAGTGTGAAGCACAGATTTCAAACGCATATATTTTTTGTTGAGAGTATCACCGTTGCAATAAAATAGATGTGTAATGACTACAGCCTAAAACACATCTAAGAATGACCGGAACCACTTAGTTCGCACCTTGAATACCATACCAGCCGTAACTTACTAGACTAGCCGTAACTTACTAGATCAGCCGTAACTTACTAGACCAGCCCTATCTTACCAGATCAGCCGTAACTTAGCAGACTAGCCTTAACTGACAAGATCAGCCGTAACTTAATAGACCAGCAATTACTTACTAGACCAGTCGTAACTTACTAGAGCAGCCGTGACTTACTGCACCAGCCATAACATACCAGACCAGCCGTATCTTACTAGACCAGCTATAACTTACTAGATCAGCTGTGACTTACTAGAACAGCCCTGACTTACAAGACCAGCTGTAACATACCAGACCAGCCTTAACTTACTACACCAGCTATAACTTACTAGACCAGCCATAACAAACTCGTACCAGACCAGCCATAACTTACTAGATCAGCTGTTACTTACTAGATCAGCCCTAACTTACCAGATCAGCCGTGACTTACCAGACTAGCCTTAACTAACAAGATCAGCCGTGGCTTAATAGACCAGCAATTACTTACTATACCAGGCACAACTTACTAGACCAGCCGTAACTTACTACACCAGGCATAACTACTTACTAGACCAGCTGTGACTTACTAGACCAACCGTAACAGGTGGATCGTAAGCTCATCACCATTTATCATATAAACAATTGCAGGGATTTCGCGTACGTGGCCCGCGACCGCGCGACCCGCAAGCACATGTGCCACGTGTTCCGCTGCGAGGCGCCGGCGCGCACCATCGCCAACGCTCTGCGGGACATCTGCAAGCGCATCATGATCGAGCGCTCCCTGCAGCCGCCGCCGCGACCCACCGACCTGCCAGCGGCCAGGAGACCCAGACCACTGTCAGGTTCGTCATCATCCTCATAATCAGCTCACATTCGTCCAGAGCTGACATAGCCTCTCAGCCGGATCCCCGGGTTTAACTTTCTAACCGGCACCAGCTTTCTATCCGTCTGCTCGTATCCTGAAGTTGATCTTCCAAAGACACGAACGAAGAGGTTTGACTCTACTTTTGTGATATTTGTTTTCTGAACGTCTAAGCTGAGGAATGCGTTTTTTTTAACTTTTATAGGTTTACACTTGACCGCCATCTCGCCTAATGTTAAGCGACGATGCGGTCTACGATGGAGCATATTTACCTAGAATAAACTGATTCACTCTCGATTTGAAGACACACAGATTGTAATCAACAGGGAATACCCACTCAAGCAACGTATTCCACAGCCTAGACGTTCATATCACAAAAGTAGAGCCAAATCTCTTTGTTTGTGTCTTTGGAACATCAACCATGAAACAATGTCTCTTTTTCGACCTACGAGCATTCTGATAGAAAAAAAGAGCAAGGTGGTATTAGATCATGCAAATCAGTTACACTCTCTCCCGAAGTGTATCCGATACAAAACCGGTAGGCTAGCAATTTTTCGGCGAAGCTCAAGCACTTTGAAGTCTTTTTCACACAAGAGTTTCGTTGCCTATGATTCTTTTGGCACGACTCTCGATCGATTCCAAAGCCTCCAGCTTATACTTAGCCCAACCATCCCAAAGATGCGAACAATACTCCATACAAGAGCGAATTTGTGCTTGATATAACGTGAGCAACTGTTCAGACTTGAAGTACCTTCGCACCTTTGAGAAGACACCTAGTTTTTGCCAGCTAATTTAGCCTTGGACTCGATATACGAACCAAAGTTGAGTGTAGATGTCAAAGTTACGCCCAAAAGCTCAAGACGTCAGAATCAGAATGATTTATTGCATAACTGTGTACAAAAAAAGATGGTAGGTACTAAACATAATTCAGTTACAACAGTTTACCCATTTCGGGTAAAGAAATCGGCACGGATACATCTCTAAAAGTTGGAGTCAATTGGAATGGACTCCTTTTTGCGGAGAACAGACACGCCTGCGTCTTACTCTCATTGAACTTGACCAGATTGGCATCGCCCCATGTAGACACCGTCTCAAGGGTCAGCTCAAACGCTCGATCAAACTCTCTCTCAGTACCTGAGTTTGCTGCCCACAGGCTCAGGCGCGTTGGCTGATTGTTTTTTTCCGATGGTTACAATTTTCATGGTTTAAAACTCCCCATTTTCCGCTGGTAGTATATTCCCCACGCCCATGGAGGAGCCGCGCAGAACCGTGCGCACGCGCTACCTGGGCAGCGCGGGGGTCCCGCGTGCGCGCCACAGGCATGCGCGCGCTCAACGACGCGGTCGACGAGTAGCAAATATTTTGGAAACATGTCGTTGCCCTCACTATGTTTTCCTTCGTCATTTTTTAAGTTAGCGACCAGGAAATGCCGATTCGAATTCCTAAAAATCTTCGTTTTCCGCAGTGGGTGGTATATTCCCGACGCCCGACGCATGGAGGAGCTACGCAAGACCATGCGCTCGCTATCTTGGTAGCAAAGATTCTAGAAACATAAAAATCTTGTTTTCCTTTGCAATTTTTAAGTTAAATGCCGATTCAAATTCTTAAAATCTACATTTTCCACAGTGGGCATATTACCGACGCCGAAGGAAGAGCCGGTACTATTTCCTCACGTGGTCCTTTTTTGTGGTAAAAAATGACGATTCAAATTTTTGAAAGGTATAATTTTTTTGTGACAAAATGCCTATTCATAATATTCATATACATAAAAACTCCGCATTTCCCGCAGTGGGTGGTATATTCCCGACGCCCATGGAGGAGCCGCGCAAGACCGTGCGCGCGCGCTACCTGGGCAGCGCCGAGGTGCCGCGCGCCACGGGCATGCGCGCGCTCAACGACGCGCTGGACCGGCTGGCGGCCGCGCGCGCGCCGTCCGCGTGGCGCCCCGTCGCCGTCGCCGTCGCGCCCTCCATGATCACCATCACTGAGGAAGGGGTCAGTACTCTTCATTTTAACGTATTATATTATCTACGTCAATTGAAAGATGAATAATCATTATTCAAACTCTACCTT
Source organism: Ectropis crepuscularia (assembly GCA_963693475.1). NCBI lineage: Eukaryota > Metazoa > Arthropoda > Insecta > Lepidoptera > Geometridae > Ectropis > Ectropis crepuscularia. The sequence continues at coordinate 2,655,875 of OY856355.1, forward strand.
GGTATCAACCGAAGCATTAACATTATTGCTAAAAAATCTTTTTTATTACGTTTCTTTAGTTCCATTTCTAATACAATTTTAATCAGTTTTATCTCGTATAAAAAAGGGTCTTCTTCTGGCGGCATTGGTTTAAAATTGAGTGCTTACTTTATGTTTTTGACTTTCGTTATGTGGTATGTTACCGCAGTAATACATTGTTTTTACTCCATCTACTTATATATTTACTAAGAAAAAAATGTGCTTTTAACATAAATGCCCCCTTAAAGGATTCTCTAAATTCTACATAATTCTGACCCGCATTTAATTTAATTCAATTCGTCTCCAGGAGAGCACCCCGATAGTGGAGTGCCGCGTGCGCTACCTCTCGTTCCTGGGCATCGGGCGCGACGTGCGGCGCTGCGCGTTCATCGTGCACACGGCGCAGGACCTGTTCGTGGCGCACGCCTTCCACGCCGAGCCGTCCTCCGGCGCGCTCTGCAAGACCATCGAGGCTGCTTGCAAGGTACAGTGACACTCTTCACGGACAGGCTTGTACAAGGTACAACATGGCCTTCGGTGATATGAGACTGGTATAAGGTACCTACCTTATAGCTGCAAGGTTTAAATACACCCCTCCGTGGCACGAGACAGGTATCTTACAGCTGCAAGACCATCGAGCCTGCCTGCAAGGTACAACTACACCCATCGGTGGCACAAGATAGATACCTGCCAATTGCAAGACTGCCAAGGAGAAGTGCAAGGCGCAATGACACCCTTCAAGGTCTGACACTCGGAGACTTGTAGCTTCAAGACCATCGAAGCTGCAAGCAAGATAATTGTATCATGTCATTGGACACTGGTGACTTGTAGCTGCAAAACTACAGAGACCGCGTGTAAGGTACAATTACACGTCTCAGTGTCACGGGATGGCTACCCTACAGTAGCAAGTTCTCTCGTTCCTGGGCATTCGTGATTCGTGGTTCGGTGACACGAGACAGGTATTTTACAGCTGCAAAACTATTGAGGCCGTGTCCAAGCCACTATTTCACGCCTGGCTGACATGAAACAGGTACCTTACAGCTGCAAGACTTTCGAAGCCACGTGCGTATTATATTTCTTGTATACTTTTTATATAAAGTATAAATTACCAAAATTCAATGTTTTGTGTGTATTTCCAGCTGCGCTACCAGAAGTGTTTGGACGCGCACGGCGGCTCGGTGGCGGGCGGCGCGGCGGCGCGCGGGGAGGCGGGGGCGGAGGCGCGCGGCTCGCTGGGGCAGGCGCTCAAGTCGCTCGTGGGCTCGCTCACCGGCCGCCGGCCCTCCTGAACGTGCCTCAACTCGCCGACGGCAGACGGTCAGTATACAGAGACGGGGGGCGAAGCGGCTATATGGGGCGCTGAGTTCTATAGGATAAGACGCTCAAGACGCTAGCACTCCTGAACGTGCCTCAACTCGCTGACGGCAGACGGTCAGTATACATACCGAGACGAGGGGTGAGCCGGACTTACGAGGCTAGGATAGGCGCTCAAGTCGCTAGCATTCCTGAATGTGTCTCAACTCGCCGACGACAGGCGGACGATATCTAGAGAAATATATATAGATATCTAGGGCGAGCTCAATGGGATAGGCACTCAAGTCGCTAGCACTACTGAACGTGTGTGTGTCAAAATTCGCCGACGCCAGATGGTCAGTATCCAGAGACGAAGGGTGAGGCGGGTTAATGAAGCGCTCGCCTCGATGGGATAGGCGCTCAAGTCACTCGCACTCCTGAATGTATCTCAAATCTCAACTCGCCGACGGTAGACGGTCAGTATCCAGAGAAGGGGGGCAAAGCGGGTCTATGAGGCGCTCGGCTCTATGGGATAGGCGCTCAAGTCGCTCGCACTCCTGAATGTGTCTCAACGTAGTATAGGACACCCTGAGATTAGATTGAGTGACAATATACGGAAGACAGCAGGCAGTAGATGAAGACGTAAAGCTGAGGATAGGGCTGAGTGGCGAGGCATGAGAGACGTCCCGCAGTGGACTAATATAGGCTGATGATGATGATTTAAAACTCAAGTCAGAATAGACCGACCATATCACACGTCAGTTACCCATGATTTAAATACTGTATAATATTGTAATTTTTTAAATGGTTTTGTTAATTTCTAGACCCTGGGGGTCAGACGCCGGACGGCGAACGGCCGCAGTCCGCCGGAGCGTACGCCTGGCCGACTGACGGGACCGGTGACGTCACTGCCGATGACGCAACAAGCTACGCTGACGTAAGCGCCGAAGCCGACGCTGACGTAAACGCCGAAACTGACGTTGGCGTCAAAGGTGAAGCCGAAGTTATAGACGACGTTGGAATTGAAGCTGAAGCGTCATTACAATAATTCTTGCGTTGCTCTTATTGACCTTGTTTTGCGTAGTGACGTCATATTTATCCATATTTGTGTAGTCGCATGTTTCGTGAGTTTAAAAATTGAAGTGTTAGGAGTTAAGAAAAAGAGTCTGTTTTGTGGAGAGAAAGAACACTGTTTGCTAAGAAATAATTTCAAAATAATTTATTTTTTACGTTTTAATTTTTTACTTTCAGTGTTTCCCAAATATTGATAAATATGACAGAACTAAATATATAGTATCTATTTAGCGGGTCAAAGCAGCTGCGGCTAAGTGAATCAATAATTAGATAAGAATGAGCAGTCAATAGAAAATAACGTAGATTTAAGCTAATTAGCTAAATTAATGTGTTTTTAGTCGATTTAAGTTACAAATAAATAGTATCTTTCAATTAGTTACTGTTACTATTTTTAGCTTTCTGGTCTCAAACTTTGTTCAACTGTTATTTTTTAAATCTCATATTACGATAGCTGTACATACATATATTGAATTAACAATATATATATTGCAATGGTAACATCATTCGGTTTGTTCAACATGTCAGTGTATGTGCAAATTGATTCGATTACGTAAAAGACTGACAGCTGACGTAATATGACTGCACTTAATTTTACTACTAATTATTTGACATATATTTCCCATGTCAATAATATTGAGTTTGTAATATTCATGACTTATTAATGTTGACTGCATTTATTACATATCTGTTAGTTTTACTAATAGATTTACTTATGCAATATCTGTTAATTAACTGGTAATGTTAATACATAAAATTATATTAATTTAATATTGAACTTGTTAATGTATAAAATATATATTGCCGGTAAGTTTGCGTGTAATTATCACTTTTATATAGGTAAGTACCTAATTTTTATTTGGTTTCTGGTAGCATGAAACATCTATAAGCCACTATTTACTTTGTGAGATTTGTATACACAGATTATAGGCGTAATAAACATCAAGTAAATCGTAAATTTATAATTATAGGTTGCTTCTTGCAATAAATTAAAGGTGGTTGTGGTGTCAACTAGAAATTTAAAGTATAAGCTTCTGCTTAGTACTATGTTCTGTGTATGCAAATCTTTAATATTATTGTTGTTCAATTGCAATTATTATTGCAATTTTTGTTTTATTTCTTCACGTATTTCTTCAAATTCATAAAAACACTGTCATTAAGAATAGGTGTATGTATACTTATATTATTATTAATTAATGTTAGAACTGAAGCTATCGACGTCATAACATTTTGATCACTAAGAAAATAATGGCAATATTCACATCTTAAAAAACAAAACTAATGAATAAGTATGTATGTACTGTATAGTTTGCGTTAGGAGTCAGATATTTTACAGTTACATACATTATCTGTCACATAATAATGTCATGTTTTCAGAATGACAGATTGGTGAAAAAAATATGTCAAATTGTTAACATTGTCATATGATTATCATAAAATATGAAATTAACGCTAATTGTGGCGCGATCAAGAATAATTTTTGACAAGTTTTTATACAATCATTTCTGTTCTAAAACACCGCATTACAATTAATTAAACTGAAGAGTTTTTGATTCCCAAACAACTTTCATTTCCATACAACAATTTGGTAGCAAATACTTGGAGACTTATTCTAAAGTAGTATAATATTTGTATTTAAGCGTATGTATGTATTAATGGTCTCTCTAATCGACGTTACCTTAAATCCTAGTCCATAGAAGTAGGAATTACGATAGGCTTTTGTAAATTTAACGCTACTCTCTGCGACTGTCTCACATCGCAGGAACTCTGTGTTAAACGGTTTTTGGTGTAAAACAGTAGTATTAAGGTTGGTAAAGTATTATAAAGTAAGTGGAACGCCGTTGTATCTGAAATCTAAGTAGTCTGTAAATAAATTGGTAATTTTAGAAATGTTCGTCAGTGTGTGTTCAGATCACTTCTAGGTGTGCGTTGTCGTATGTCAAAGGGTCACATTTTTTCAATCAGTCCGTATGATAAAACGAGGAATTAAAATTACATATTGTGCTGACAAGTAGAAAAATATAACAGTAAGATAAAGCAAAACAATAATTCGCTCTAATGCACTATAAAGCGACTGAAATGACTCAGTTACCAATAAAAACGGACAACATAGATAGCAAACGTAATTAGCACCCACGCCTATATGCATATGTCTTTGCTATAGTTCTGTCTTGAATATAACGAAAGACGACAATGGCAATGACATGAGCAATTGATTTGGCAATATATTCACTAGTTTTCTTGAATACATTAATTATATGTTATAGAAAGATTGACAAAATGCGGACCTGGGGTAACATCTAGTTGTACTGACGTAATCCGTTCACTTCTAGATGTAATAGACACATACGACTTTTCGTTTTAAGATGATCTCAGTTCTTTGTAGCGGTTAAAAATACGTACTTTGTAGATATTTCACACGACCGTGAAATGCCTACAACGTAAGTATTATGTAACGTGGTTGTCTAGGTGTCTAGTTGAAGAGTGGTTTGATATCGAGCACGGTATAAGCCTAGTTAGATTTCATTACACGTGGTAGAATAATTTAATCGAAAGATATAGAACCCTATAAATATAGATAAAGAGTTTATTTTTGCTTAAGCTTTAAGATATAATACTTCTATTGCGAAAGATCAATATTTTTTGTATATCATCGCATTGAGATCTTTATATCTAATGAGTATGTATCTATTTATATAAAGAAAAGCTTTTAAGCGTAATGTACTTTTTTATTTGAGCATTTTATGCACATTCATTGTTTAAATTTATAGTCAATAAAAATCTTCACTTTGTAATGTGAATGTTCAAATCTCATCTAAATACATGGGAAGGAGGTTGTATTCGATACAACATTCCAAAATTACAAGAAAATATTTGCTAAATAATGTTCACCGAGAAAAAACACAAAACTTGACTATAAATCTGAACAAACTATATTAAATGTTTAGGTAGCGGAGTTAAAAATATTTAAAACAATATTGCAAAACCTCAAGATACAAAGGGTGTTACGAACACGTTGAGCTTTCACGATAAAAAAAAAAATTATTATACTATTAACTTGTGCAAATTTGAAAACGTAGAGAAACTACCGAATGGTGTCGCTTATAATAAAATCCTGGGTAATTTTTATCTTCTATACATGCAATATAACATAATATCATAGCATTCGTAAGAGGATATTGGGACCTATGTAAGAAACTTTGAATTATCTTGGCCGTGAGAGAATTTTAAAATTGTACGATTTGTCAAATCGAATTACGCAATTTTAACGATTCAGAATTCAAATTTATGTAATGAACTGTTTGTATGTCTGTAACACTTCAAATAATGTAAGTAAATTAATATGAGTGTGAAAGAAAATGGTTTTGTGTGAATCAATGTGGCACTTCATTATAAGCACATATTTTGAACTAAAATAAACGATGCTTCAAATTCTTTAGAGATTTTCAACAAAATAGGTGGAAGAGATGAAAAGAACCGTCCCAAGATAACAACTTTTATATAAAAAAAGTTATTTTTAATAAATAGTTACAGAGGGCTAAGTATGGATACTATCGTCTTCGTAGTCAACCCTTAGCTATAACGCTAGCCAATTGGTGCTCCACCTGGCTAGTGGATTATGACCTTGACTACTCTCCTTGTGAAAGCCCAGTCTCAGCGAAAATAAATTGGGTTGCTTATGATACGCTGAAGTTCTAAAGACCAGAGTAGGTACCTGTGGATCATTCCATCCAGATTAATATATTAATGCCGTCACGAAAACAGTAAATGCCGGAAATAAAGAAAGAGCAATAAGTATCAAATCTAAGACCATTCTAGGTAGGAGGTTAGACCCCTAGTCACGTGACTGTTCCGTTAAGACATTAAAGTTCCCTAAAAAATAAAACATGAATGCAGCTTGTGGGACAATTGAAAATTATAATACCTAGACAGATTTAATCATGTTCTGTTATTCTAAAACCGCGGTATACTTACCTAACAGTTTAGAAAAGGTTTATTTATATGTAAAGGTTTATACTTTTCAGGATATATTATCAAATTTGTAGAACATTTAAGTACCTACAGACACGCTAATTTTCATACTTGGCCGACTGTTTTAAATAATATAGAACCATTTTCATTTCAGACTCTTAGAATAGGCTTTGATATAGAGATAACAAACTAGCTTCAAAGTATATTTCGAATATTAGGAATCTGTGTTGCTTCACACTCTATAAATAAATTACACTGAGCTGTTCTGTAATACGTAATTATAGTGTTATACACGTTAATGCTAAGTAATAAAGTCATTATTTATACAATTTAGAGACATTTACGAACACTTCGTTTTTGTAATACCGTTTTCGTCCGAAAGGACAATGTCCACGTCCCATACATTGAAAACCCTGTCAAACTTTTTTTGATACTGAAAGTGCATAGAGATGAATAGTGTCTAATTAGGATTGTTCATGCTTCTAAAAACGTCTGCTGTTGGTGTTTTTTATTTCCCAAATACCAAAAATGAGTTACAGTTAAACCAAAAGTAAGGTTATGTTTACTGTCAAAATATGTACATTAGAATTATTTTTTCTTTCGGATTAGAAAAGAAAAGAAAAGAAAAAACTATGGTATCTTTCAAAACATATTTCTTATTAGAATAAATAGGAATAATAGTACTGCTCACTACCAACTGATTACCATACGTATGAACATTTCATTTGCATAGAAATATTGTCACAGAAGGGAATATCTTAATTGTGATATAAATATCTCATTATTTTGATATTCGAGACAGTGGCCTTAGATGGTCCAGAACAATCGAAGGTTTCCATCAGACAACACAAGCATATATGGTTTTATGTAATTATTACCACAATTATGTACCTAAGTAATAAGGAGCACTGAATCACATAATTTCCAGTTTTGTTAAAACCAATATAAATTCCGTCACAAAAACTTGAGTTGTTGTTGATGTCCGATTAGGAATTAATAATATTCTTCTATAACTTATATAGGAAAACTAAATAATATAGGAAGAAATCAATTAATTTTGCTTGTTTACTTTTTTTGATTTGACAATTTGTCAATTTGACATTAATCTTTGACCACAAAGATTGTTTTACCTCTTTGTTTGACCAATTTGGATTTGGACGTTTCGTTTCACAATTGCGTGCCAACTTTTTACTCGTTTACACTGCTATAAAAAGCAATGATAGTTTCTTTGTCGCCGTAATTACATATATCGTTATTTAAATGTGTAAAAGTAGTAAATAAACGACATTGTGAAAGAAATTGACATACATAACATCCATATTCAATCTCAATCTAACGCGGATCAATAAAACGAAACGCAAGTACCGTTTCGTTATTGCAATATTTTCCAAGTCAGCTTTGTTGGAAAATGGTAGGATTAATTTAAGCAAATGCAAATTATTTTATTTTGCAATGTTAGAAAGTTATATAACTTCGCATACGAGTACAACAAAAAATCACCGATTTTTTAATATATAACTCATATGTCTGCACGACAAATATTTTGGCTGGTCAAAAATGGACATTGTCCTTTATGTAATTGCTTTTGGTATTGATTGAATAACAGTTTTTTTTCGTAATTGCTAATGATAATAATTTTAAATTATTTTTGGTTTCAAAGTAGTAAATAATTTAAGACACGCAACGCTTGCACTACCAGTAAATGGAAAAGGTTGCGTTTCAGGTCATTGTTTTGAAAAACTTTTATTGTGACGTCGAAACCTGAAATTGCGTAAAATTTGTAGATGTTCCATACGTTTCATCGAGTTCAAAGGAATAGGAATAGAAAGTTATTCATTATGACGATTATGTTGCTCCTTTATCAGATTAGTAAGGCGTTCTGTGTAACCTTGTTTAATTTATTTCACTGTTTAAATCTACAAAAATATGTTAACAATGACCCTCTTGCCACTCCAATACTTTAAATTTAACGTTAATATTAATAAACTTGCGAAATTTAAAAACGATATTACAAAAATGATGAGTTTGTTGATGTCAATGTTACGCGGACGGGGAAAAAACGCAACGTTTTTTAATCGCTCTCGTAAGTTGAAATAGATGTGACGACGCAAGCTTCGACTGCCTTTTATCGGATGGAGTTACGTCTACGCGCACCACTCCAATGCGACACCAACACTACGTTCTAAGATTTATATAACGTGAACTTAGCCAAGTTGTGTATTTTTCGTCGATACATCATTCTTGTTTACATAAAATTGACACTAGTTTGAAAAGAAAAATACCGATTTACTCGACGTAATTATTTTTTTGTTACCTAGATCTTATCCTCGATCGTCAATATCGATGATCGATACATGTAATATTGGTGGTATGTAGGTATTTCCAATACTTATGAATATGCAAAACAATACTCATCTATTTTCAGAACATTAAGACATTATATACCATTTAACCACGTTCTATATTATGTTAATATTACCTATCTAGATTTCGGTCACTTAACGACGGCCGTGGTCACAAGAAAACTAGAGAAAAATCGACACATTCAAAAGCATGCTACATAAGGCAAAATGAAAGCGTAGAGCTTCGTTCTATGGCCCTTAGTGCAAGTTTTGACAATGAGCCGTTTTCCGACGAGACAAAAAGATATGGTTTAATAAAACGATAATAGGGGGCGCTTGTAGGTCTTTTGGTTTGTTGTCAAAAGCGTTAGGTATAATGGGACTCAATTCATTCAATTTGCGAAAGCACGACTTCTAGTAATAAATAATAAACTACTTTATCCATGTAAGCATTTTATTTGAATGAAAACTATATCAAAACATCAAAATTTCAAAACAAATCGTAAACCTGATGAAAGACAAAATATATTTTTTTTAAATTTATTCTTGGCTATGGATACTAATCCTTCAGCCGAGAGAGTATCTCTCTACTTAGTCTGTGGAAAAAATATTGTCGTATCAGTGTTGCTATTTATATCTTTGAATTTTCCTTCTACTTTGGCTTAGTTGGTGTCTATTGCCTCGGGAGTTCTAAAGATTTTTACTGAAAAGGGATTGTGATCAGTAACGGTTTTTTATTACATTATCAACCTAATTAGCTATTTTTATTCCCAATATTTTAAAATTAAAAAAGACACTTTTTACACTATACTTTTTCCCTGAAAACGGGTAGGGTCTCTAAAGGGGTTACACTGTTGAGTGTATATGGTAGAGACAGATCTATCTGCATCTCGAACAATCGCCATCTAGTGCGTCCGTTGGAACTATTTTTGTCTCGTCGGAAACTCCCTCATTACTGATACGACTTCTCGTATCATGACTTTGTAGGTAGCATTAAAAGTTTAGTACTTACCATTAAAAGTCAAAACTCCGACTTAAGATGCTCAGTTCATAATTATATGAATTTGGATTTGTGTCGGTGTCATCGGAATGGTGCGCGATGACCACAATAATGTCAATATTTTCTATTACCTGTAACGTAACGTACGGTGTTAGATAGCTTGTGAATTCATGTTTTCTAGCAGAGGATCGAACAGAGTGTTACGGGACGCTTTAACAGCTTGAAAGCCTTAAAACTGTGGCTTTTAATGAATACTTTTGTGAAATTAATAAAAAAATACAAACACATTTTTATTGTGGTTTTAATTTCATACTATGATATAATGTAGTGACAGTAAGTATCTAATAATAAAATTGTTGTAATCTGTGTTCACTATTTCAAACCAATCCGTTCAGATGTTCCAATGTGAATAAGCAACAAATATCCACACTTTGAGATTTATAATACAATACAAACCTACATGTACATGTTAAGAGCCGTAAGCACAGGCCGTAAGAACCGTAAGAGCTTCACGATAATTTATTTCTCTCGCTCGACTCACGTCAATTTCATTGAGTATCGAGGAGAGCTACTAATTTAAACGGGAAAAAAAATAACGTAGCTGTTGATTCTATCTTGTAAAACAAAGGTTGAGAAATACTGGTCTGTCATATTGAGAGTGACGTTGATTTGTTTACATTTTATTCACCTTTATTTGGAACGAAGAAGGGAGGGGGTGGGGTTCCCCCCATCAAAAAAGCAGGTTCTCAATTCACTCGTATGTTTTTTGAAGTGAAAACTTATTTTGATACCTATCTACACCACACACGACCTTTTGTGGGCTGAGAATTGAACTCAAACGTTACGTTCGTTAATGAAATAAATCTTCGAGTAAACTCGGGACCATGGCCATCTAGAAAAGTGGCAGATGGCCATGATCAGTGCCACTCCATTCGGTTTCACCCGAGTAGTTTCCAAAATTTACTAAGTATCAAATTCTGTGTTAGGTATAGGTATCTAAGTTTTCAATTCTATCGGCAGTCCCTATGACTGCCAATTTTTAGAAGTGAAAACTTCAAAAGAAGTTTGAAGAACCAAAAGGTGCATCTCACATTCCTACAGATTTTCCGTGAGCTGTGAATTGAACTCGAGGGTCACGTTCGTAAATGAAAGAAATCCTCGGGTAAACTCATATGATCTGGTCTAGATGGGCATGGTCATGGCCACGCCCTCCGGTTTCACCCGCGTAGTTTCCAAAGTGAGCTATCAAATTCTGAGTTATTAGTTTTCATTTCTATCTTAGGCAGTCCCTATCGTAGCAAAAAAAATAATAGTTATAAAAATGAAATCTGTGGCACAGATCAGAAAATAGTTACTTTCTGTGGTCCCTATGATTGCATTTTTTTTTTGTAAGTAGATATATATTACGCGATAGCGCCGCTAATTGTGAATCAATTTTGATAGCTCCGTTAACTACAGGACGAAAGAGAGAACGAGGCAACGAGCTTCAGTAGGTACCTACTACCTACATTTGAAGTAGATTGCACTGGCTCATTACACGAGAGAGAATTTTTAGAACTATTAGAATACCTATATAGAATATTAGAATTTTTAGAGAAGAACTAATAGCTAGGTGGTAGGTACTGTTACTGACTCCTTTTCAAGTCTCTATCATTACTCATCCAAACTTGAAGCTTGTTGGTAACAAGATGTAGTTGCCATCTATACCGCTATTTAGAAGTTATCCTTCTTGTGGTGCGTTAGGAAATAAAAGTGGCCAAGTGCGAGTGGGACGCACGAAGGGTTCCGTACCTACCATTAGCAAATTAACGGCGAAAACCTCTGGCTTTATTTGAATTCCGTATAGGTACATAAACCATCACAGTTTCCACAGAAAGGCTGTCGTCTAAAGAGGATTTCTAAAATTTTGATTTTACCTTACAATTTTAACGATGAGGTCGAATGCGCGTTGTAGGGTAACTAGTGGCGCCATCTAATTTGCATGGAACGGACTAATCGAGCAAGAAGTTTGTTGTATGGGAGCCCCATACAACAAACTTGATTTTTTACCGTTACCGTTAAATCTTTATTTTGTTTTTATTTGTTGTTATAGCGGCAATAGAAATAAGTAGAGATACCTACATAATTTGTGAAAATTTCAACTGTCTAGCTATCATCATTCTTGAGATACAGTCTGGTGACAGACGGACGGACGGACAGCCAAGTCTTAGTAATAGGGTCCCGTTTTTACCCTTTGTGTACGGAACCCTAAAAATGAGAGAAAATTAAAAAAAGTTAGGTACGATGTGCGCGAACACCCTCATGAAGACAGGTAGACACCCTTTTTTGTAGTATAGTGACGAGACGAGCAGAATATGTGCCTGATGGTAAGCAACCAGCCTGCCCATAACAGCACAGTGACACGCAGATATTGGAACATGAAGAGTTTTTTTAAACTTGAATAGGTTTACACTTGACCGCCATCTCGTCTGATGTTAAGCGACGCCGATGATGCGGCTTACGATGAAGCGTCCTTACCTAGAAGAAACCGATTTACTCTCGACTTGAAGACACCAAGATTATAACTATCGGGGAAAATCCACTCAGGTAGCCACAGCCTAGACGTTCTTATCACAAAAGTAGAAAAAGTCAAACCTCTTTGTTCGTGTCTTTGGAACATCAACCATGAAACGAAGTCGCTTTCTCGAGCTACGAGCAGTCCGATAGAAAAAGGGGTAAGGTGGTATTAAATTATGCAGATCAGTCGCGCACTCTCCGAAATGTATCCGATAAGCTAGCAATTTTGCGGCGATGTTCAAGACTGAAGTCTTTGTTTGTCGCGCAAGAGTATCATTCCCTGAGCCTTTTGGCACGTTTCTCGATTCGATTCCAGCGCCTCGAGCTGATACTTAGCCAATTCATCCCAAAGGTACGAACAGTACTCCATACAAAGCGAATCTGTGGGTGACATAACTTGTTCAGATTTGAAGTACCTCCGCACCTTTGAGAGGACGCCTAGTTTTTTGGCAGCTAATTTAGCCTTGGACTCGATATAAGAAGCCAAGTTGAGCGTAGATGACAAGGTAACACCCAAAAGCTCGAGATGGTCGGTAACCGGCACGGATACACCTCGAAAAGGAGTCTATTGGAATTGAATCCTTTTTGCGGAGAACAGACACGCCTGTCTTTCCCTCGTTAAACTTGGCCAGATTGACATCGCCCCATTCGGAGACTGCCTCAAGGGCCAAATTCAAACGCTCGATCATACTCTCAATATCTCAGTTTGCTGCCCACTGGCTCTCGCGCTAGATATGCAATTCTCTACAACATTGCTATCGTCTGCGTACCAAAGATACCTACCGGGCTTCAACAGATCGTTGATATGTGGCAGAAAGAGTGCCGCAGACAGTACCGACCCTTGAGGGACTCTGGCATAGCCATTTGATCCGACGAGTTCAAGTTATTACCTAACATTGCACTGCGCTCGTCACCAGAGATATAAGATGGTTTATCTGCCCCTATAATTTCAATAGAAAATTTGCCCTTTAAATCGGAACGCAGTAACGTCTTCACATTACCGCTTGGCGGTAGAATAACTGGCATAGACGTGGTACTTCCCCAGGCCACAGAATAAATATTAGTACAGAAGCCTCACTTACCGAAAACAATTATATAAATAGCGACTCTTGCTGGGACACAACAAAGTTCAATTCAGCTCGCAATACCTGTCGCGATTTTCAAATAAACATTTGCGCTCTTTCTAACGCGTAACTCAGTCCCTGTCTAGCGCGGAGGGTTGACGACATATCTAATAACAATATGCGCGGGAAACGTGTTGCGCGAGCGCTCAGCCGTGCGTCCGACAACCGATTGGTACTTGTTCCCTGGGAGGCACGGTCTAGCGGTAGGCTCAAACCGCGCGACCTTGAGCGAGTGATGATGCACTGCCCAGGCGGACTCTGCAGAGTCCTCTACCACTAAAAGTTAGCTAAACTGAAGTTAATTTATCAACATTTTAGAAAATATTGTACCTAACTTCAGGTTAATACTTTCTAGGTGTTATTTTAAACGGATAATAGGTAGTTATAGGTCAATCAAGAAAATCAAAACAGTAAATGCTATTCATTATAAATATTTATTATCATTACATTGGGCATAATCTGGAATCTTACAACACAATATTAATCAACCATTCATGATCACAAAACAAAACTTTCTTTGACTGATTTAGAAACTAACTATAATTATTATCGCATTCAAAATAGTTTTGTAAATAAACCTCCTTTCACCGCAGTCGGTTAAAAAAAGCAGCTAAAATAAATTGCTGCTCCACTTTTCACAACTGGACATTTTATTGATTTTATGTCAATTTCTTAATGTTTTGTTTGTAGTCCCACTACTTTGTCCTCCATGGTAGGGCCACAAGAAAATTTGCAGCAGTTACTACTAATATTTTTACTTTTACAACTACACACAAAAATGCATACCTTGCCACATTCCGGAATACTTATTCCATTTTGTGATTTGATTTTACACCAAATTTGTTTTACAATTGCACCAAAGTTGTCTGTATGTCTATATGTTGTAAAAAAATGTTACTACTATGAAACAAATTTGGTGGCATAAATTCCGGTCACAGAATGGAATGTTCCGGAGAGACACAGGTGCCAAGAGGGATACGTTTTTGTGAAAATGCCGGTCGGTGACATCAACGCACCATACTCGAGTAACCCGATTAAAATATCGCAAAACACAGAGGAGATAAGCAAACAAAGATTATAATAGAGCTGTTATGGCCTATTCATATTTGCCAATAAAACATATTTTTTTACATCTTGAGTTACGTGGTCATGGAAAAGTAACAGACTGACACAAATTCGTTATTTTATTTACGTGGTAGGTATAGCGCAATGCCTGAGAAGGTATTTACATTCTGATAAATGCCTGAGATTGAGATCAGAAAACGAAAAATGGATCAGATTTCGGATGTTAATTTGTTTCGTGACTTCGATATTGGTTTCATGGATAACGTAGATCGTTTTTGTACGTACAATTCCCTTAAATGTATTATTATTCGATTTTTAATGACATTTTGTATTACATTGTGGAGCAGTTGTGTATTAAAATAAACCGTGTATGCTAACATTTTATACAAAATATCGTCCTCTATACAAACTTAGTTACAGTAATATATATAAAATTAAACAACGTAGATTTTGTTACCATCCTTTTTCATCTGCATAGCGCTCGCATGCATCTCGTTTACGGCGTTTTACTAGGTGTACGAGAGATTATGGGGTTTAAAAAAGCAAATTAATCATATGATGTCAAAATATACGACAGAAGTATCATCCTAATAACAATAGATCGAAGATAGATAACTTAGATACTATTTATTGTACCTACATGTCACCGTGAGAGTGCAAGTACCGTCAGGTAACTTTATATTGTTAACAAGGTACAAGGTTCGCGCTGAGACCGCGACAGGAGACCTCGACCGGAGACCGCGACATGCACATAACATTATGGAATTGTATGGGCGCCAGTTCGTGCCGAGACCGCGACACGTGTGTGTCTCGGTCTCCTGTCGCGGTCGTGACGCGAACTGGCGCCCATACAAGTCCATAGTGTCAAGTGCCTGTCGCGGTCTCCGCGCGAACTTTTACCACGTTTAAACAAATTAAAATAGTCAAAGCGCTAATCGCTTTGACTATTATCGCTTTGGCCGAACCTCATTAACCGATATAGGTGGGTTAACGCGGTCCCGGCGAATGCAGGCAGTTGCGAATTACCTGCAACGCGCGCATTATACTCCCGTTTCGTTTATAACCAAATTAATTGTTTTTCTGGACTATTTCGTGTCAAAACGCGTGAAATTTTTTACCTACTACGGTAGGTTTATAACCTAAGGTCGTTAGATTGTAAATACAGGTAAAGAAAGATTGAATAGACCAATTAAATTTCTTCTTTGTAGCTATTGTAATACAGATGAAACTTCAGTGGTATAATTTGACAAAAAAAGGCTTTTTGGACTCGCAGATCATCGGGGACATCACAAATCTTCTATATACATACGACTATTGAATCTTAGAACAAATATTTATTTTAAATTAGCATTTTTTCTAGGATTCCATAGTTTTATGGCGTGTACAAAACTTTATGAGCTATCAACCAGACTTCCGCGGTTTTGATACTACTGATGTGCAAAATAACTGGATAATAAATCGATAAACGAGACTAGTCTAGTTATGCAAATAACAATCTTCTTTTCATAGTTATAAGGTTCATAGTTATTCTTCAAGAGTATGAAGTTACATCGAATATCTGCAGTAACCAGAATGACTACCTACACATCATTAAGAACAACATTTAATATTAGTAGAAGATGTACAAACATTACTGTGTTCCGGTTTGTAGGGCAATGTTTCCAGAGAAATTACAGGGCTTAGAGATATAACAACTTAGATCTCTGGGTGACGAGCGCAGTGCAGTGCTAGGTAACGATATGGACTCTTCATGTTCCAATAGCTGCGTGTCACTGTGCTGTTATGTGCCAGGCATGTTACTTACCATCAGGCACATGTATTGCTCGTCTCGTCACTCTTTATTAAAAAAAAAAGATTGGGCTACTCAATTATGTTCAACAATATTTGCAGTAAACCTATTTTTATAAAAAATCTACGAATATGAGAAAATATTTCTACCAGATGCATATCAAAATGTGGCCGGTATTAGTTTCTAATTTAATTTGCATTTCTAAGCAATTTCATTTTACATAATTTCACTACTATTAGGCCACATGACGATATACAATTTTGAAGTAATCCCCCCATCCCCATCTTAAAAACATGCCGGTAGATAATATATAAATATGTATTTTCCTATTTATAGAGATGCGTATAAAAGATTTACAATTTGCTTGATGAACGTAGGTACTAATTCAGCAGCCGAATCTTACTCGTAGATTATATTGGGGCATTGGAAATATTGTTGGAAAATCAAATCTAAAAAAAATCGACAAAAATCTGTTTCATCTATTCTATAATACCCTTTGGACAAAACAAAATACTAGAAGTTGTTTTTTTACGTTTTCGGGGTTGTTCAATAAGACACGTAGATAATATATATTATACTTAGTTACGGCAGCTGCTTATCCGTGTCACCCTCAAAATACAACCAATAATTATCTAGAACAAATATTTCAAGTAGAATAAAAAAAAAATTCAACGCCATGAATTTATTGTCTATTTCAGAGAAAAAAAACTTTTCAAAAATTACTCATCCCTTACTCAACGTTCAACAACGACAAAAAAAAATCTTACTGTGGAAATTATTTACAAGAATAATATTATTTTGCACTTCAATAAATCAAATCATGTTTAGCATGATACAATCAACAAATTGTATTTTTTTAATAAAAAGCATACTGTCCACTTGAAACACATTGAAGATGTTTTACCAAAGAGGTGCCTTTTTACCCTTTTTTAAGCATCTCGCACGTCACAAACAAAAGGGTTATTTATTGTTTTGAAAAACATTGTTTTGAGAAAAACACATTTAAAAGTTTGTGAAAAGAATAGATACCGTCTTTATTTACAGTATTTATTACTCATATTTAAATACATTTTTCTTCTTCATGTCCAGCAAGTTTGATGAGTGTACGTTTTTATGGTACTATGCTAGTTCAAGTTTTATTAGTTGTTTTTGTAACACTGGTAGAAGATGATATTGACGTTGCCAAGCAATTGTATTTTAGCAGATATTTGATTAATTATTATAACATTTATTTGCACTTATAATTATTGTATAAATTATTCACTGTAAAATTTACGTGTACTAGCAGTATGAATAAATGAACATGATACCTACTACGAGTGATTAAGCAATCTTATACCTTTAAACGAGCAATTCTTGTACCTATATAAATATGTATATATATATAGAATCTGAATCTCGGAAACGGCTCGACGGATTTTCATGAAATTATGTATGCAGGGGATTTCGGGGACGATAAATCGATCTAACTAGGTCTTATTAAAAAAAAACGCATATTATGCGCGTTTTTAGACAATGAAAAACTGTCACATTAGACATTAGAATGTGAAGGTAAATTTCGCCGCTTGACGCGACAGCATAATTAGCTCAGACGGGAAGTCGGGCGCTCATAGCGGTCACGAATTAGTAGCTCCGGGTTCGAATCCAAGACGGGTTCTCTTTTTTTTTCACTTCGTTTTTTTTAAGAATATCTATTTCTTGGAGTCTTTTATCTGTAGGATTCTAAGTATATTTAGTATTTAAACCGAGCAAAGCTCGGTCACCCAGGTACTTTGATTGAACAGGCATTAACGAGATTTGTAATCTTATACCAAAGAGGCCTATTTTTGCATGCTCGCAAAGGGTAAAACTGTTGTTTCTATTGGTATTTTTTTTTAAATAAAGAGTGACTAGATGAGCAGGTCATGTGCCTGATGGTAAGCAACATGCCTGCCACATAACAGCACAGTGGCACGCAGCTATTAGAACATGAAGAGTCCAAATCATTACCTAGCACTGCACTGCGCTCGTCACCCAGATATCTAAGATGTTATATCTCTAAGCCCTGTAATTTATCTGGAAACATTGCCCTTCAACCCGGAACACAGTAATGTTTGCACATTACTGCTTGGCGGTAGAATAACTGGCAAAGGTGTGGTTCTTCCCCAGGCGGACTCTGCCAAGAGTCCTACCACTACAAACAAACACTAAGTATATCAACTGTATAACATCTTTGTGTGATAATTTTTTTATGCGTAAACTGTGTAGTTTACGCAATAAAAAAAAATATGATTGTTGGCATATCTCAAAAACTATTAAGCCTAAAAATAACATACAGCTTACACAGAAAAAAAAAGTGTACAAAAAAGAAATAAAAAATGACCCTTTTAGACTTCGTACCCTTTTGTTTGTGACGTGTGATGTATAGCTATATGATAGCAGATACTTTTGCTGAGTTTATGCCACATTATTTGGGGCAGAAAATAACATTTTTTTGTTACACATTTTTAATGAATTCACGGACAACTCATTTGTGATTTCGCCGGTCCAGTTCAAGTCCAAGTTTCAACCGCACCCGGCAGTCTTTTTCCAAGGAGTGTGCACGCGCGCGACTACTGGTGGTTTGGCACTTAAATATGACCGACCGGCCATATCACGAGTTACCCGTGAATTAATTAAAACAAATACCATCTTTGGTAGTAATTCTCATTAACTAGCTATTTCCTGCAGTAAACGAATTAATTTATAAGGTTTTAAACTGTGTGGCGGTCAAAAGCTGACCCATTTGAACATAACGAACGCCTTCCCTTCTCTAAACAGATGGTCACATAATGTTACTTTCCCTAATTGTACGGTACTTTTGACATCAAACAGTTTTTTTTTCTGGGAGTCCACAAAATTTTGACAGTCAAATCAGTTATTTTTGTTTACAATTCTCCATCCGCCATTCCACCAGATCACCAGATATACAGTCTATATATGTATAGATAGGCAGTCTAGTGCATACCTACTATCGTTAAAAAAATTATGTTATAAAGTCATCAGAATATGCGCATATCGCGAATTAAGTCATAAGATTTTTTTAAAAGAAATATATAACAAAAAACAGCAACAGACCAGCTGTCGCGTTTTACCTAAATAAAAGATTACACAGAAAGCATGCAGTAAAATCGAAAGGGGGATGTTACATACATCATTATGAAAAACTTTTACTATTACATAAACTCTTGTCTCCATAAACCATTTTCAACTCTATCTTATAAAACATATTTTTTTAAAGTGAAAACTGCTTCTTTTGGCGATCCATACACAGATTTTTCGTGGGCTGTGAATTGAGCTCAAGCGTCACGCTCGTAAATGAAAGATATCTTCGGGTGCACTCGAGACCATGGCCATATAGAAAAGCTGACGCATCTCTAGATGTCCATTGAATGTGCGTGTTACCATTACACATCTAATCATGTCTATCTAGGCTAGATGGCCATGCTTAGAAGACTTGTTTAGACAATGATTTGAAGATTTATTCCACACTATCAACGCCCTCCGGTTTCACCCGCATAGTTTCCAAACTGAGCTATCTAATTCTGAGTTATACGTTTTCACTTCGATAAGCCCCTATGACTGCCAATTTTTTATAAGATAGAGTTGAAGAATTAAGACAGAACGATCACGACATAAGCCTGATGGTAACGGCTGCTCTCAGTGTCACAAAGATACTTAAACATTAAGACTTGAAATCACTGCCCTCGTCAACCAATACATCCAACGATTACTCTCACAGCCCTACAATTACACTGGAAACATTACCCATCAAACCGGTACCCAGTTATGCACATATAATAAAAGTTGTACATAATGATGTGTACAACCCAATGTAATACATAATTTTTAAAACTATATCTCGTTTCGTTCGTGCCAGGAGTACAGACGAACTCAGCTATCATTGTACGTATGTATATTCTCCATTTACAATAAATTTATACTTTATGTCGTGCAATATAACAATCTTCATCATGATTATATCTCCATTGTGTAGATTAACCTGAAAATCAAATAAAAATGGTTAAGTACTCATTTAAGCAATAATTGGGTGGGAGTATAGACCCGGCAATGACTAGTAATCAGAACGGGTTTCTAGGAATTGGTACCATTCAGCTTGGTAGTGTCGCACAGTGTTGGGGACGATTTCGACTGGTGGGCTTGATCGTCTTGCTCATCTTTAGGCCTTCATTGATCTTTGGATAATTCAGATGTGCTTAGTGTAAGTAATCATTGTGGTAATTTAGTCTTGTTTTTAAAGACTTTGTGGTAAAAAACATCATCATCATCATCATCATCATCAGCCGCAAGACGTCCACTGCTGAACAAAGGCCTCCCCCCTAGATTTCCACAACGAACGGTCCCGCGCAACCTGCAACCAGCGGTTTCCAGCGACCTTTGTGAGGTCATCTGTCCATCTAGTGGGAGGCCGTCCAACACTGCGTCTTCCGGTTCGTGGTCGCCACTCGAGAACCTTTCTTCCCCATCGGTTGTCAGTTCTTCGAGCGATGTGGCCTGCCCATTGCCACTTCAGCTTGCTTACTCGTTGAGCTATGTCGGCCACTTTAGTTCTTTTGCGAATATCTTCATTACGGATTCTGTCGCGCAAAGAGACTCCGAGCATAGCTCTCTCCATAGCTCGCTGTGTGACTTTGAGCTTTGTTATGAGGCCCACAGTTAAGGACCACGTCTCAGTTCCATAAGCCATCACTGGCAACACGCACTGGTTAAAGACTTTTGTCTTTAGGCATTGGGGTATTTTGGACTCAAAGATGTGTCGAAGTTTCCCGAACGCTGCCCATCCGAGTTGGATCCTTCGCTGGACCTCTTTGTCGAAGTTGGATCTACCTAATTGGATCTTTTGACCCAGGTAGACGTATTCGTCAACAACTTCGAGTGTGGTATTCCCAACAATAACCGGTACAGGTGAGACATGCACATTTGACATGACCTTTGTCTTGTCCATGTTCATCCTCAAACCAACCTGTTGGGATACTCTACTGAGGTCCCTGAGCATTGCACCGAGGTCCTCCAGCGACTCCGCCACAATGACTATGTCGTCGGCAAACCGAAGGTGAGTGATGCATTCGCCGTTGATATTGATGCCATGTCCGTTCCAGTCCAGTAGCTTGAAAACGTCTTCCAGCGCAGCAGTGAACAGTTTCGGAGATATAACATCTCCCTGTCTCACGCCTTTCTGTAGCTGGATATGTTTTGTGCACTGGTCCTGTAATCGGACAGACATTGTGGCTTTGCTGTAGATACACTTCAACACTTCGATATAGCGATAGTCAATGCGGCATCGCTGGAGAGACTGAAGCACTGCCCAGGTCTCGATGGAATCGAAGGCTTTCTCATAGTCCACATACGCTATACATAGTGGCCGATTATACTCCTCAGTTTTCTGTATAATCTGCCGGAGCGTATGTATGTGGTCTATGGTACTATAGCCTTTTCGGAAACCGGCTTGTTCGGGTGGCTGAAAGTCGTCAAACCTGCGTGCGAGACGATTCGTGATTACCCTCGAAAACAACTTATAAACGTGGCTCAGAAGTGAGATGGGTCTGTAATTCTTCAACAAGGTGTTGTCACCTTTTTTGAAGAAGAGCACCACCACACTTCTGCTCCACGCTTCTGGCGTATTACCGTCAAGTATGACGGAGTCGAACAGCTTCTGGAGGACTTTAAGTACCGGTTTTCCACCCGCTCTCAGAAGCTCAGTCGTAATTCCGTCATCGCCAGGTGCTTTGTTGTTTTTAAGTTGTTTGAGGGCCATCCTAATCTCATACAGGCTGACTTCCGGGATATCTTCGGTAAAGTGCCGGGTCAGCTTGGCTCTGGGGTCTTTTGCCATGCTAACGACAGGTTGTGCTTGTGTAGAGGTGTATAACTGTTCATAGAACTTCTCAATCTCCTCCAAAATCTCGGGCTTCGACGAGACTACGTTACCGCTATCGGTCTTCAGTTTGGCCAGCTGACTTTGCCCAAGAGACAGATTTCTTGCGAACACTTTCGAGCCTTGGTTCCGCTTGATCGCTTCTTCAATACACGAAGTATTGAAGCAGCGTATGTCGCGTCGCACACAAGTAGAGATCCGTCTATTGAGCCGTCTGTATACCGTCATGTCGACCGAAGACTGCAACCGCATATCTCGCCTAACTGCCATGAGATTTAGAGTATGATCGGAGAGCTTTTGGGTTCTATTTTGGCGTCGGCTCTTATAAAATTTCCTGCCAACTGCTTGAACAGTTTCCACCAGCCTGTCGTTTATTTCGTCCGCCGTTACGCATTCATCTAAGGCTTCGAAGCGATTTTGAAGTTCGAGTTGAAAGTTATCGGGATCTTCGATTTGAGCATAATTTGGTCGGAGCGTGGACTTCATTAGACGTGATCTTTCGAACTTAATGTTTAGATTCAGCGTGCCTCTTACAATACGGTGATCGCTGCCGGTCTTAACCCTACTGATCACAGAGACATCGCTGAATATTTGCCGTTTAGTCGTCATAATGAAGTCGATCTCATTTTTTGTGGAACCATCTGGGCTAATCCATGTCCATTTTCGTTGTGGCTGTTTCTTGAAAAAGGAGTTCATCATAAAGAGGCTCTCCCTTTCCAAGAAATCAGCTAGACGTTGCCCTCTTGGGTTCCGCTGCCCATATCCGAATTGTCCCACTCTCAACTCATCACCGCTACGTTTGCCCAGTTTCGCGTTGAAGTCTCCCATCACAACCGTGAAATGTGTTGGCGAGACATGTATGGCTTTGGAGATGTCCTCATACATGGTCTCAACCTCTTCGTCGGGATGTGTCGAGGTCGGTGCGTACACCTGTATGACCTTCAATGAATACCGGTCGGTAATTTTAAGTACAAGGTACACGACCCTGCTCGACACACTCTCGATCATTATCACGTTGTTGACGAGAGACTTGCGGACTAAAAACCCGACACCCCCTTGGGATTGTTGATCTCCCTCCCGGTAGTAGAACAAGTTGCCGGATTCGAGGGTTATCCTGTCCTCGCCCTGTCTACGGACTTCGGATAACCCTATGATATCCCAGCGCAACTTGTCCACTTCTTCTTCCAGCTCCACAATCTTTTCGTCAGCCCTCAAAGTCCGTGCGTTAAACGTTGCCAGGTCGAGTCGTTGGGTTTGGTGGCGGGGCGTCTGCCGGGGATTCTTCGCACCCCATGCTCCACCGGAACCAAGGCTGCCACCAGCGCCTGGAATAGCAGAGCCGCCGGGGACTAGGGGCCGTTTCTTTATTGTGTTCTTCATAGGGGGGGTATTTGCCATAGTCACCACGCTTGGCAGGCGGGTTGGTGACCGCGGAGCCAGCCCTTTGCACCGATGACGCCGCTGCCCGTCACCGGTCTGGTCAATTTAGGACTGGCTTTTAAATGGTTATACCGCCATTGGTTCGGTCGTCAGAGCCTCGTTAGTTGGCAGCAGGGTGTACCACGCGCAGGAGAGGTTGACATTTGGGGAAGCTAGATGTTTAGTGCTTCCCCCTTACACCCCATAGATGGTAGATAGATAGGTAAAAAACATAGGTCTAGTCAAATGACATTGCGGTAGACCAACTAAGCTATGGGGGGGGGGGCCTGGTGACCTCAATAGCTTCTCAAGGATCTTAAGGTATTTACTGACTCAGGATATAGACAAGTGGAATTATAATGTCACCTAACAAGTTAGACAATTTTTGGAAAATCGATTTTGCTCAAAATTATTTTCAAAAATAATTAATTTCAATTTAACATTTTTTAGTAAATAAATTACGGTATGTAAATTACGCCGACTAGCAATAGAGGCCACTTGAATATTTAGTTTTTTTTCTTCAAATAGAAGATAACCTGGTATAGTACTGTTTCTGTGGCAAATTTGTTTAGAGCTTTCATAGGATCAGTGACGATAGAGAAACACAAATATCTTACCAGTGATAGTCTTAGATCCATCCATTTTGTTCAAAGAAGTTCGTTCTGTGCTGAAACAAACAGTACATTATTATATAAATAAACATACTCTATTCAGAGAGTTAACAGATTTTTTGAAGTGAAAACTTCTTTAGGCGCGCTATGGACAGAATTTTCGTGGGCTGTGAAATGGATTTATGATCACGTGATCATCACGCTCGGATATGATAAGAAATTTCGGGTAAGCTCGGGATGCTAGAGCGAGAAAGATAATGTGGTCAACAAACGTGCCAGACCGAGAAAGATAATTGTTAGAGGAGGACATGGGACAATAGATACTCTCTCTCTCTCTCTCTCGCTGCTCGCTACCGGTTACCAGTGTTGACACTTTAGCGACTTTGTCGCTGAAACTGGCGAATTTTTAAAACCTTTTAGACGACGTGTTACCGACAAAGGTCCGTATAAAAGGTACCGTCTACACTACACTAGTATATTCCACTAGTGTAGTGTAGAAGGTTGGAGAAGGAAAAAGCTTATGTATTCTTCCAGACTGTTATTCCCTTAATAATTCAATCAAAACCGGCGACTTTGTTTCATAACTATTTGGCGACAAGCTCAAAATCATAGTGGCAACACTGACGGCTACCAACTCCAAAAGACTTTTCTTTGGGCGGGAAAACACGACGGGTGCTTTATAATTTTCACAATCAAATTAATTAGTTTTGCTGTGTAAATATTTCGTTTCTTTCGTGTAAATATTTAGTTTTGTATACATATAGTTAATAGTATAAATAAATATGAGCGTCGCTAGCGACGGGGGTGACCCCGTCGAACAGACCAGAAAAAGAAAACTATTGAAGCCAAATCCAAGTGAAAATGTTTCTTACAAACTATTTAGAAAACCCCTTTATAAGAGAAAGAGACTATTCCCAGAAAATCGTAGTGGAGACTGTGTAGTGTATGTGGAATCGATGGAACCGGAGAAAGTCGGTAACAAATATCCTATAACACTCACCAACTTTACTAACCATAAATGTGTATACAATCTGGGTATACAAGTAAGTACTGCCTGAGTAACCTTAGTATTTATTTCGCGCGGACTAAGTCGCGGGTAACAGCTACTTTGTATATAAATAAAATTTCAATAAATATTTACTTTAATTTCTGGCTTGTTTTATTCGTTTATTCAACTAATACGATCCATAATATTTTATTATAATACGACATACCTACCTAATACAAAAATCAGCTAATGAAGTTTTCACTTTTGCCGTGTGGTCTTAAGCACACACCTTTTTTTTTATTTGGATGCGACTCCACACTGTCCCCTGTGTTTGTGTTATTTATATTAACAATTAATTACCAAAAAGATATACATACTTTTGAACGATAAAGATTAGTAAGGATTATAAACGAGGATAAAACAAATTTAATACACAAACTTTAAAGAACACTGGGTCCTACCGCACACGTAAGGGGGGACAATTTTCGCCATTTTGAAAACGGGGCGACCATAAATTACGTGAGGTCTTTTTTTAAATTTTCTGTCCCACCCTCCCCCCTTGGTGAGATGTCGTGAGATTTTATTCAACCCCCTCCCCCATCCCTCAATCTCACGTGAGATTTTTCAAGATGTGGGTTTCTTACGTAAACACTTTAGATTGTTTTATTTTTTGTATTCTATTTGAGTATTCATTTATTTTTTTGTTTCTCGACCCACAAAATGGTTTTCGAAGTCTGAACATATGAAACAAATAAAAATACTCAATAATTAGTTTATTTTGATGCCTGACATATAGGAGACACATACAATATGGTTTCGTTGTTGAGTAGGTAATTAATGATTTTTTTTTGTGTGACGTCGCGACGCCGACGGCGTCGATTCAGCCCGAGGGGCGTTCGTATTACGATTACGTTTAAGATTAAATCTCAAGCATGTACAATCTGGATTAAATGGACTAAAACATTTTTTTTTTGTTTCAAGGAAAATAAATTGCGTGATATTTGCCGAGACCCCCCCTCTCTCCAACGTAAGATTAGATGAGATTTGACTCGACCCCCTCCCCCCCTTAAACACCTCACGTAATTTATGGACGCCTCCAAAGAATCTTTAAGAAAGAAATTTTTAAGAAATCGTAAAATTACAACAACAAAAAAAAACGACAAATTACAGGTGTTGGTTCCATTAGAAACACATCTTAAAACTCGACAAAGTAAATAATAATTGCTTCTAGTATTTATCAGCAATTTCAGGGATTCAAAATTTGCTCTACCGATCGACTATCTACGGCTTCGCAGGCACACTTACAATCAACCGTGCCACTAGGGCAGTTGTAGGGTAAAATGCTAACTTATCGACTTGGTAAAAGTGTTCCACGTATCCCAGTATAATATTCAAACATATCTTTAGATTTATATAGCCACACAAACTATTTAGCGGAATTATCAGAAAGTGTAAAGTACATTGAGTAGTATGTTATGCCATACAAAGTAGATACTGAACAGTAATAGTTTCTATTGTTAAAATCGCATTTTGTACCCAATGTTTGGTTTATTTTGTGGTACCAACAAAGAGTGTTGTGGGATTAATACAGAAGCTGTTAAACATTTAAAGGCAGGCAAAGCTATGATCAATTTACTTTATTTTTATCATTGATTGATGATCCTAAAACATAGAACACACACAGTAAAATTGATTCTTACAGGATTTTACACATTTTAAATATTTTTGATATAAAAAAAGTTTCTCTGTAGGGTATTTGATGCTATAAAAACAGAACAAACGGGACCAAAAAAGGGTTTCACTAAAAAAAAAAAATGGGTTCCACTGTAGAAAATTCCCAATGTGTCTCATAGACGTATATATTATTTCAACAGTGTTCCCAGCTAGGAGCGGCAATGCGCTTAAATGGCCCTCAGAATTAATTAAATAATTTTGTTAAACTGAGGGTAGTCCCACATAGTACTACCACAATCTAATAAGTCATACAGTCATTTAACCGTTCCGTCTAGACGGGGCAATCGTGCGGGACGTTCGGTGTAAGACGCGGGAAGCGCGCTCCCGCCATATCTAACATTACAATGTTAATATTTCGTGAGCGCGGGTCAGTTTTCGGTTTTATCTAACCGTGTCTAGACATTATCGAAAGAAATGCTTCTTCCAAGATCAAAGGCCATGAACTCCTGGTAGTATTTCTTTATACTGTGGTACTACAGTGGAATTGTGGTTTTATTCGTTTGCTTTTCATGACACTAATGAAATGACGAAGGAAACAAAACGCCTGAATAAAGGGTTATATAAAGAAAAAGTTTTGTTCGATAGATGACGCTTTTAAAAACAAAATAATATGTTAATGTCCAGCAAATCAAGAAAAACAAAGTTTTTTTTTTGGTGGACGAATCCTGCATTTGTTAAAAATATGTAGACAGTATGTATATCATTATTTTTATTTATCATTATAGTTCATTCAAATCTTTATTGAAAGGTGTGCAAAATGTTAAAGTTTTTTAATTTATGGATTGGTCAATTATTCATTCTAAACTTATTAAACTGAGGTAGTTCCTCATTGTTTAAAAAATGTGTAACATTGTAATAATACACGTTTAAGTTTTAACTTAGAGTAAATAAAAAGTAAACAATGCTAATTGCCAATAGTATTATAGTCTAGCGATTATACTATTAGCAACTAGCAACATCCAACTACAAGAACATATTTATATAAAATTTTTACTAAAAAGTACATTTAGTACCTTACTACACAAATTATATGGCCATGTTTACCTAAAATAAATAAATAAAATACACCCTGATCAGAACCATTGAAACGCCTAGCCTGTTTAGTGTTTATCTTTCATAAATTTTTTTGTTCTTTCATTTGAAAAATTCTACTCCTAAACCTGTGTTTTGACATATATTTTTTAAGAAAAATTGGACTTATTCTAATATGATCGTGCCAGTTATTATTTTAGTAGTGGTAGGACTCTTAGCAGAGTCCGCCTGGGGAAGTACCACACCTTTGCCAAATATTCTACCGCCAAGCAGTAATGTGCAAACATTACTGTGTTCCGGTTTGAAGGGCAATGATTCCAGAGAAATTACAGGGCTTAGAGACATAATATCTTAGATCTCTGGGTGACGAGCGCAGTGCAGTGCTAGGTAATGATTTGGACTATCATGTTCCAATAGCTGTGTGTTACTGTGCTGTTATGTGGCAGGCATCTTGCTTACCATCAGGCACATGACCTGCTCGTCTCGTCACTCTATGCTATAAAAAAAAAAAAAAACATAATATTTATATTTTTGAAAATGGCTTTTTAAATTTATATTGAATATGGCATCTTATGTTTCCTTCCTCATCGGTAATGAATGATTGCATGACATAGCACAGCGCAACACTCGACTTACAGCTTGTTCTTGTCATGAGCTTCGAACCGAGGGTACCGTCCTTGGGCCCCGTGCTTCGCTAGCCAACAGATACAAATAGCGTTACATACATATAAGCTGAGAGTATGTATACATAACATTTAATCATCAATTACTCTATGAAACCCCCTGATTTTATCAATTTCTGGTATTTTTTGCTTGTTATTGATGGTTGCAGGGAAAAATTGCTGTTGGTGATAAGACCCTCCATGGTAATACTAGAATGTTTGTTTCTATAGTTGTGGTTTCTGTAATATTACGTCTGGTGCATAATAAAGTGTTACCAGGGTAACAATATGACAGACTGTCAAATAACATTGTGAAAGTTGCATGTCACAGTAAAATTATCAAAACTGTCAGATTTTAATTTAATGCGTGAGGTTAAAATCTTACTGTATGGTTGGGTTAGTTTGTATCCTGACGTCATTAGATTACAATCTGACACTTTTTACAATAATTTTACATTGGCATATTTAATTCTGTTTAAATTGAGAAACTACATAATATTACCCGAGCCACTCTATTAGGGTACTGCAATAATAACAATCATAAAATGGTGATCATTCCACAGTCAAATCCTAAGTTTTAAATAGGTAGTATAAATCTTTAGCTCATCAGTTAAAATTTCTGATAGTCTATAATAGGTTTTCAACTACACCTTTTTAGAACTAAAATACCAGACAAACCTCAGATACCATAGAGCAATTGTTAATATACACATATATAAGTTGAAATTATATGTATATAGAGAGCTTAGCGTAATAGTTTTGTAAAAAGTAGAGAAAATGATAGTTACCACTAGTTATCACTCCTCCATATGAATTACTGTTTAACTTAGTAGGCTCTTGGGAATGCTGCAAATATAAAAGACAAACAATTTACAATTAGGTCTTGTACATTTTAAAGACTCAATGAATAAAGTGTTTTAAGATGAGAACACAGAATTATACATTACAGTAGATGGTGCCATGGATTGGTGGTCAAATCAAAGAGAGACATACTTCTTAGCATTCCATGGATTCACCGTGCGGGTGCCGGGTCCATCGTGTGGCAGAGAGAGAAATCTCGAATAGACCCCAAGACTTGTGACTCTGGCGTATGTTTAAAAGGGGCCCCTTATATTGACGTACGTCAACACTCACCTTCACTACTCGTATTTCTCTCCCTGCCCAGCCAAATCCGATATGATCCTACTAGTGCAGCTTTAGATACTCGTTCTAGTATAGAACTTACTGCACTTCTGGACAATCCAAGGTCTTTAAGCAGGTTATAGAGAGATTTTGCTGGTATACCTCTCGCTCCTACTTCTACAGCGTATAAATTAACTACATAGCCATTTTTTGTTAATTCATTTTGAAGGTCATAATACTTATTTTGTTTCATCGCGTGGTCTTTAGGTATATTAGTTTCCCATGGTACGGTAAGTTCTACCAGGACTATGCGTTTCGTAGCCCTAGAAAAAAGGAAAATGTCCGGTCTGGATGACGAAACACCCACATCCTCTGGGATTTTGTAGTGGTTTCATACGTGTCCATTAAAATAGTCCAATCAGGTGCTGAACCCAGGATTGAGTAAAGCTTGTTTTTGGAGTTTGAAGTTGAGCCCTCTTTTACAAAGTTAATTTGTCTTTTGTTTATCGTCAATCCCTTTTGGGCTCTAGCTACCGAAAGGCTTACGGCTTCACGTATGATTTCAAGTACTCTGTCATGGCGCTGTGAGTAATGACCCCTATTAAGGAGCACCTTGCATCCCACCAATATGTGCCTTGCTGTACATATCGCCTCACCACAAGTATAGCAACATTTTTCAGAGGCTTTTCCCCACCTTACCAAGTTACTCTGGTCAGGGAGGGTCATTTGGAAAGGGTTCAGATAAAATTTTAAAGGCAGGAGACCAGTCATATAGCAAGGTGCGCCACTTTAGAGCTAATGGGATACAAAACTCACCTATGGTTAACCACTCACTTTGCATTTCTAAATTCATAGCGTGCACTTTGTAACTATCATTTTCGTCTTGTTGTAGGAAGTTTTTACCATGTCTCGGTCTTCCCTTTTCTTTCTCGCACCCAACCCAGCTGTATTTACTTGCGCACCTGCCATAAATTTTTTGTGGAATTGAAGTCTAGATTCAAGGTCCGAAGCGCTTTTGTCTTTTGGGAGAGATGCGATTAATTCGTCTTTCGACTTTCCCAAAACATGCGTTTTTGTAACTCTTAGGTGTTTGTAGAGTTCGGATGGTTTTTTTAGTTTCAGGCCAAAACTATTGTGATCCCTAAATAGAGTAGCGGTATCAGCCGGATGTGCCAATCCAAACCATTACTTCAATATCTTTATGACATTAGCATCTAGTTTTGCGAGGAGGGTTTTACCGATGTCATATACTAGGAAAGGCCAAGTGAGACGTGATGTGAGATAGTTGTCATATATCCATGCTTTTTTTATATTGCTGATAGGCTGTTGGTCTACCTTATTGAGGTCATTCATGAAATTTCCAACAACCAACAACTACCTCTAATGATGGTGTACGTCCTTTGTAGTCTATCTTTCTACCAAGAAATTTGAAAGGCACTGCCTCTGCAATTGTGGCAACTCTTTGGCCACTTATGGAGAGTCCCGGATCGTAAGAAGTATATTTGGTATCTCGTCTACCCAGACATAAACAATGACATTTATTTGGTTTTGCCCTCATTCCCTCCGTCCATGTACAGAACTTCATCAACATCATTCAACAATTCTTGACACTGTTTGGGATTTCGTGTAAGTATTGCAAGGTCGTCCGCAAAGGCTAAAATTTACTCAGTGTACTTATTGTTGATTTTAAACCGGTAGCCCCATTTCTTCTTTCATGCACATATTTCCCGGGTGTTCCACCAGTGTATTTCCCCCAGGATATAAGTTAATATGAGTTATTCCAGATTATTATAATTATACCTAATATCACCAGATTCCATCAATAGCTTTTGTATGAAAGAGTAACAAACAACTATACACGCTTACAAAATTTCACACTTATAATATTAGTAGGTAGTAGTAGTATAATTAATTAACATATAATCTGAAAACTGTTGTTTTTGTTTTGATGCTGAAGCTCCATTTAATCTCACGCTCATTTTTATATTTTTACTATTTATCATATCTTAACGCACAAGTTACGGATCAATTGAACATGTGAAACCGTGGAAACTATGTCACAACTAGTAGTTAAATAAAAGTGTAGTAGTAACACTCACCTCCAAATCCCTAATATTTTTCATAAGCGTATCAATATCGGCTGTGGCATCCTCCTCCGTCTTCCCTTCCTTAACCTTTGGCACACTTTTTACACTTTTCTTGTCCGAAGGCACTATACTATCACTTTTGTCCACTTCAATCACTTCAACGTCACTAGAACTGTCGTCTACATTCAGAGGTTCGACATCCGATAACGGATCTACATCTGAAACCACTATTACATCTTTTTTCTTCTTTATTTCACGTGGCCTCTTGTCAGGTACCGCAAAGGTTGGTGAATGGTGAACTGGCACCAACGTTGGCCGAGGTATATTATTCTCAGTCACCCTCATAGTTTCTAATTGCTTCGACGTGACCTCATCTTTTCCTTTTGGACTCGGGTCTTTTTTATATACATCTTTTGGACTCGGGTCTTTTTTGTTAGCCCCATCTTTCGGGCTAGGATCTTTCTTATGCTCTTTGGGACTGGGGTCTTTTTTGCTCGGCTGGTAACTCGTGTCTATGTGTAATGGGGATTCCACTCTTTTAGTACTAGTTTTTTCTTGTTTCTTGATTGGTTTCATGTCTTTTTTGACCATGTCGTTCAGAGCTGCCGGTGATTTGACTCTTATGAAACCGCTGGTCGGTAACGGTTTCTCGGTGACCTTCTTGTCTTTTTCTTTAGTTTGATTCGGTACGGGTGTTATTGTTATGCTACCGATATTGTTTGGAGGAATGTATAGGTCTTCTTTCTTGTCTTCCCGTTCAACTGTTAGGTCTTTGCTGAGTGAGAATGTGTTTCGTATCGAGCCGAAGACTGAGTTTGTTTTGTGTTTGTCGTCTTCGGGGTCTGGTTTGTCCGGGGATGTTTTTGTGGTGGTGGTGACGGTGAGGGAGCTAGGGAACTGTATGGGTTCGCTGTAGGGCGCTCCGGCGACGGCCGCTATCGTCGGAGCGGCCGGCACGGCCGGGGGGTTCGCGCTCGGCGGCTGGGACGACGAGCCGAGGCGTTGGCGCTTCACTTCGGACGCTTTGATTTCTTTGCTGAGACTGGAAAACCAAAATATTTTTGTTATTATTTTGCTAAGGTATAAATTGAATGCAGTCAAGAATGTATTATAATACACAGCGTACATAAATAGTATCAGGTCAATACAACAATATTTGCTGTTATAATTTGTTGTCTATTTACTAAATTAATTTACCTAAAATATTAAGGGCCGCGTTGTTGTACATAATCCTATCCATGCACGGTTGCCTGGAAGAGATTGCTCTGAGCAATAAGGCCGCCATTTAAAATGCCATATATGTGTTTCTTTTGTAATTTTTCTTTTGTGTTGTGCCTTTTAATAAAGAGTTTTCTTATCTTACAACAGAAATTTTCAACATTATGAGCTTGTTGAAACAAAATGTAAACATAACGTAAAGATTAGCCAACCACGTTAGTTTGAGGAACAGCGGCGGCATACGGGCGAACCCGTTGGGGCTGAGCGACAAGGCTCTAAGTCACAGTAAATTTTTAGAGAGTGATGGCAAAGTTCCTATAAAAATGTGCAGAAAAAAATTTTAGACATGGGTCAGTACAATTGTTATAAAAACTTAAAAACATATAATACTCATATAATGCTTGACAGTTTTCTGTACGATAATAATTATAATACAGTAAAGTAGTAAAATCAAACTTTAACAATGTATGCAATTTGTATGTTTTTGCTTTTTATTGAAACATCGATTAATCTAATGTACATTTATGAATAAAGTACTTTGACTTCAGTCAATTGGTTGATCTTCCTGCTGGTTTGTCACCAAATGCATCAGTTCAGCTACTCAGCGCGTGAGTTTAGCTACCCTACTGAGTGATTGTTCTTACTCCGCTTGTCGTAAGCACCATTTAAAGTCACTCCACTAGTCGTAGCACCATTTAAACACACTCCACTAGGTGTAGCACCATTTAAACACATTCCACTAGTCGTAGCCCCATTTAAACACACTCCAATCATAGTAATCGGAGTGTTTAAATGGTGATACGCCTAGCAGAGTGTGTTTAAATGGGATTACGACTAGTGAAGTGTGTTTAAAGGGGATTACGATGATTGGAGTGTGTTTAAAGGGGATTACGATGATTGGAGTGTGTTTAAAGGGGATTACGATGATTGGAGTGTGTTTAAAGGGTTAAACACACTCCAATCATCATACCACGAGTGGGCTGGGATGAAATGGGGATACGACCTAGCGGAGTGTTTAAATGGTGATACGCCCAGCAGAGTGTGTTTAAATGGGATTACGACTAGTGGAGTGTGTTTAAAGGGGATTACGATGATTGGAGTTTAACCCTTTAAACACACTCCAATCATCGTAATCCCCTTTAAACACACTCCACTAGTCGTAATCCCATTTAAACACACTCTGCTAGGTCGTATCCCCATTTCATCCCAGCCCTGTCGTGGTATCAGCAGGACTACACTCACTCGGCCTGCCGCAGCAGCGTCGGCATCCTCGCGAACCCGTTGGGGAAGAGCGGCAGCGCGCGCTTGGCGAGCAGCGCGGCGGCGGCGTGCTGCCCGGCCGCGAGCCGCGTGAGCCGCGCCAGCAGCGCGCGCGACTGCCCGCACCACGGGAAACGACGTTTTGGAAGACGCTTTTCAACATGCGGCGCGCCTTCCGCCGCTTGCGCTATCTGCAGCTTTTTCCTACAAACACAAAACGAAAATTCTCTATTGTTCGCTTCATTAAACTGATATAGGTGCCGGCAAACGGGTCTATATGGGGTGGCATAACATTTTTTGTCCTATTTTAGGTAGGCATAACGTTTTTAGGACTAATGATAATTTACCATAACAACTAAATGCATAACTGTCTTCGCATAATGTTAACTAGCATAACCATATATGACATAACGATAACTTAGCATAATGTTTAAACGCATAGGCATATATAGCATACAAATAACTTAGTATAATGTTTCGACGCATAACTATAAATAGCACAATGTTTAAAGGCACACATTGAAAAAAGCATAACAATACTTAAACATAATGATCAACGGCATAAACTTTAAACGCCTAAATAAAAAACAAGTGCAAAGAGCGGACTGTAGCAACATTATTTAAATAAAATACGTGGGTGTGTGAATTGCGGGTGGGTACTTTGACAACAATATTTATTATTCGTAATGTAGGTATCTACTAATTAAATGGAATATCATTGCCAATAGTATCTGTCATTGTCGTATTCGTGTTATCATACTGTTGCTGTGAAATTATTTTGTATATTTTGAGGATAAAGAATCGTTGGTCTGAGAATAACACCATACTTTTGTTTATGGTAAACATCGTTTTTATGGTAGGTACTATAAAAGGTCTTTATGCAGTAGTATAACAATTTTTGTACTAATTTATGTAGACAACGTTTTTAGGACTTAAAAACCTACATACACCTAAGACATATGGTGCACTTTTTGACTCCGGGTGGGCTCCCGCCAGAAGCTCTGCGGTCAGCCCTGAGTGTCGCTTCTCCATACTCGGCCTGCGCTCCACTACGGAGGTCGCCGGCTCGCTTCGCTCGCCACCTCCCCCCTTCGCTACGCTTGGCCTCGCATGGATCGCTCCACTCAGGACCTCCCTTGAGCTTCTGGCTCCCGCATTTTTTAAATACACTCTAGGGGTAGTAGCGACAAGACTAGGTGGAGTCGGGGTGCTCCGAGTCGGATCTGGACCCTATATAACCTGGTTATATATTACGTAGCACAACAAATAATTAAAAAATGCCTAAATGCGTCTGAGCAACAGTCAAATCGAATGTAGTACAATAGATTTTTGTGATTAAAACACATTACGCCACTAAACGATTATGCAAAAGTTACATTATGACACTATATATTATGCTACATTCATTATGACAAAGTAAATTAGGTGAAAAATAATATGCGATTTCAAAGGCACCTTAAAAAAAATTAGAACAAATAAAAAAATGCCTAAAAACTATTATGCGTCTCATCAATAGTCGAATTAAATGTAGTACAATAGATTGTTATGCTTAAAACACATAACGCCAAAAAATTATTATGCGAAAGTTGCATTATGACACTATACATTATGCTACATTCATTATGACAAAGTAAATTAGGAACAAAAAATTATGCGTTCTAATAGGCTCCCCCGGCAAACAAGTTGAACCAATGAAGTTTTTTTTTTAATTAAGGAGTGACGAGACGAGCAGGACATGTGCCTGATGGTAAGCAACATGCCTGCCACATAACAGAACAGTGACACGCAGTTATTGGCACATGAAGAGTCCAAATCATTACCTAGCACTGCACTGCGCTCGTCACCTAGAAATCTAAGATGTTATGTCTCTAAGCCCTGTAATTTCTCTGGCAACATTGCCCTTCAAACCGGAACACAGTAATGTTTGCACATTACTGCCAGGCGGTAGAATAACTGGCAAAGGTGTGGTACTTCCCCAGGCGGACTCTGCTAAGAGTCCTACCACTACTACATACATTCAAATGTATCGTTCACTTCATTAAACTGATACATACAGATAGTTTTTAAACACATCAAAATTTTTTTGAACAAAAATACTGAGTTTTTATAAGTCAAACTCAGATTTTTTGTGGATTGTGAATGAAGCATATCGTGAAAGATTCGTTCGAGTGACCTCGGGACCGCCGAAGGTGCCTGTCATAGCCTAGCAGTGACCTCGGGACCGCCGAAGGTGCCTGTCATAGCCTAGCAGTGACCTCGGGACCGCAATATGCAACGGTGAAAGATTTTTTAAAATCGGTCCAATAGTTCCCAGATAGTAGGTAGAGGGCCAACTACAGACAGTAAGGATGGAAATTTTGACTTATATTGTCAAACTAGCCGCGACCCGTGGTTGACTTATATTGTCAAACTAGCCGCGACCCGTGGTATATCCCAGGGCTTACCTAAACCTATTGTTCCGTATAATCGGGCAACATTATATCGGCCGCAAAAATTCATAGCGGATCTATGGTTGACAGCCGGCTGTCAAGTGACGTTGTCTCTGGTCGCGGGAACGACAATGACTGGTTTCTTTTGTTAGTTTTCTAACTGGTGTTTTTCGGGATAAAAGCTTTAATATTGTGCGGGAACACGTTATTAACATTAATTGTGACTACTGGATTAGTGCTGGACTATTAATTGTGAAGTGGCTGCTGGATTGGCCGCTTCTAGAACGCAGGATCGTTCTGGGGCGGGAGATCGTCTACGGAATCTGTCTGGTTTGGTTTCCATATTCCCCTTTGCTCCCGTTCCTTATTCCTCTCGACCAAACTGGGCTTTGGACGACGCCGGGAACCCTACGTAAGTGATTTCTTTTCGGTACCTTGTTTGCAATTAGGGGGTAAATATTAAAATCGGTATAAAAGCAAAATAATAATGTTCTAGACTTGCTATGGGCCCCAAGTCGGTATTTCTGGCATAAATACTAAACATTTTTTGGTAGCAGGAGCGCGGTTAGCCGTAAATACCCCTTTTTTGTTTTTAGTTTTCTGGGAAAATATATCGGGTAGGCCAGATATTTGGGGGTTCCCAGTTTATAATTTCTCCCCAAACTGTCGGGAAATTAGTATTAAGTGGTATCCGGTTTAATAGGTTGCGGATATATTTGTTGTGACATTGTCCGAACTTTAGGTTGGTTTAAATTTAAATTTAAAAATGGCTTCGGATTTGGCCAACCAGCTCCGATGGTTCGAATCCTTACAAGGATTGGTCGGCCGGAGAGACCGGGAGGAGGCGCTGCTAAACAGGGCAGAACAGCTCGACAGGCGCCTGGAGGTCGCTGAGAGGAGCACAGGATTGCTGCGGGATGCAAGGCCGCCTCCACCTGAGGACCAGATGGAGAGGATTGACGCGGACATGCGGCGCATCCTGGATGTGTACGACGAGGTCTCCGAAAGGGTTCGCCAGCTGGAGAGGTCTCGTCAGGGAAGGGCGAGCTCGGGACCCGTCATCAGGGATGCGGGCTCGGGTGTAGTGGGACGCCTTCCCACTCTGGACTTGCCCAGGTTTACAGGGAACCTGCGGGAGTGGAGCGGCTTCCGGAGCATGTTCGCCTCTCTCGTAGATTCACGCACGGACTTGACGAGGGCGGAGAAGCTGGCCTATCTCCGCACGTCACTGGAGGGTGAGGCACTCTCCCTGATCCAGCACCTGGAGCTGGACGACGACAACTTCGGCACGGCGATGGAGTTGCTGGATACGAGGTTCCAAAACCCTCGGCTCCTCGCCGACGCTCACGTGTCCCAAATACTGGGGCTGCCGAAGGTGACTGAGAGGTCTCAGTTGAGGCCGCTAATCCTCACGCCCGTGAAGGTGGCGTACAACGCCTTGCGCAGCTTGGGACTGCCAGTGGAACACTGGTCGTTTCTGCTGGTCCACATCCTGCTGGGCAAGGTGGCCTTCACGCCGACCCGAAGGTCTTCCCCACGTTTGAGGAGCTACTTCGGGTCCTGGAGTGGGAGGCGAGGATGGCAGAGTCGGCGCCTCAGGAGGCGCAGCCCGCCGCGTCAGCTCGTGGCCCTGCCGGAACAGGACCGCGACCTACCAATCCCCGCACTCTGGGTGGGGTAAAGCGGTCGGCGACTGTGACGACTGCGTCGGAGCAGGAGTGCCCGAACTGTGGCCAGCTACACGCGCTGGTGCAGTGTCCGGCCCTGCTTGCGCGGACGACTTCCGAACGACGAGGGATCGTTCGGCGGTTGCGTCGGTGCTACGGGTGCCTGGGGGGTCATTTGTACAATGACTGCCCCACGGCACGGCCGTGTCCTGGGTGTGGGGGACCACACCATCAGCTCT
This sequence comes from Ectropis crepuscularia, assembly GCA_963693475.1. Classification (NCBI taxonomy): domain Eukaryota; kingdom Metazoa; phylum Arthropoda; class Insecta; order Lepidoptera; family Geometridae; genus Ectropis; species Ectropis crepuscularia. Next base: position 2,694,487 of record OY856355.1, read on the forward strand.
TGTGCGTCAGGAGCGATGGTGCTGGTCGACAGCCCTCAGGGAGGGGGCCCTCCACGGGCGGGGGCGCTCCCACGCAGAGCCACGCATTGTATAACAATGAAGTGGCTACAGCGTGGAGCACACCCCCTCCACCCCAACCCACGGCAGCACCGGGCAGCCCAACAAGGGGCGTCCTACACGCGGCTCGGTCACCGACCTCACAGCCCGCGCGGACGCGGGCGAACTGGAGAGGTGGAAGGGTGATACCGGAGTCACCACGGGGGCCACCTCCCCAGCGTTATCCTTCTCCGCCGCTGGATCCGCGACCAATAGAATGGAGGGCGTACACGCCTCCCCTCCATGAACATCCGAGGCTGGATTACCACCCGCCCTACTTTAGGTACGGCAGGGCAGCTGGATATGCCCCCCCTCCGATGGCCCTTTGCACTCGGCAGCCATACTGGGCTGGGCCCGGTAGTCCGACGGGTTCGGACGGGCCTCGGAGGGATTGACTAGCGTCCGGTCCCTTGGCACAGGATCAACCGGTGGTCCTGCTGCCCACCCTCTGGTTAAGGGTTTGGGGTCCAAGAGGCGACTACGTCCGGATACGAGCGCTCTTGGACACAGGGTCCCAGGGGTGCATTTTAACAACCCGGGTTGCTCATCGCCTGGGCCTGGCTAGGTTTCCGTCACCGACTCCGTTGCGAGGAGTCGGGAACACAGAGGTGCGGTTGGCTGGACAGACCCGCCTCTCCTTCTCGTCCGTACATTCATATTCGGAAAGGATTGCGGTCAGGGCCACCGTCATGGATTCGGTTGTCGGTTGGCTTCCTCAGGCGGACATAGATCCGGATCTTTTGTCCTGTACTAAGGGTCTCAGGTTGGCGGATCCCCGCTTCGGGATGGCGGGTCCGGTAGACCTTTTGTTGGGTTCTGATGTACTGGGTTACATCATGAACGGCAAGCCTAGACTGCTGGATCAGTCTTCGCTGATGGCGCTGCCCACCATCTACGGGAACGCCATTTTGGGAATGGTGGATGAGTGGCAGCAGTCGAATCAGGCTTCTTTTACGGGAACGGCCCTCGCTCAGATCATGCAGAGGTTCTGGGAGATCGAAGAGCCGCCTACCGTGTCTCGGCTGGATCCCGAGCACGTGGAGTGTGAGAACTTTTATCAGGCTCACACTCGGAGAATGGTTTCTGGGCGATTGGAGACTAGGCTGCCTTTCCGGGATAACCCCCCGCGTCTGGGCCAGTCTCGATCATTGGCCGAGAAAAGGCTCAGGTCCATGGAGCGACGCATGGCTCGAGATCCTGTACTTCGGGAAAAGTACATCGAGTTCATGAGGGAGTATGAGGCACTGGGCCACATGTCTCCGGCTCGCGACGACTGGTCGACCATGGACCACTACTTTTTGCCTCATCACGCCGTTTTGAAGGCGTCGACGGGCAAACTCAGGACGGTGTTCGATGGATCCGCTCCGACTTCGACAGGAGTGTCACTTAACCAGTGCCTCCACGCTGGACCGAAGCTACATCGGGATATTGTAGACATCATCCTGAATTTCCGTAGGCATCAGGTGGTGTTGGGAGCGGACATCCGTATGATGTTCCGACAAACGGTCATACACCCCGAGGACAGGAGGTTCCAGTTGATCCTCTGGCGGGAAAGTCCTCAGGACCCTATGATGGTGTATGAGTTGAACACCAACACCTATGGGTTGAGATCAAGCCCCTTCATTGCGATCCGCTCACTGCTGGAGTTGGCGGAGCAAGAACGGGCTCGGTACCCACGTGCAGCCGCAGTTCTGGAACGCGACCTATACGTGGACGACGTTTGCACTGGCGCGCAGACGGTGGAGGAAGCTCTGTTGCTCCGGGATGAGCTTACAGAGCTTCTCGCATCTGGAGGCTATGAGCTTCGGAAATGGCTCTCTAACGACCCCAACGTCCTGGCTGGTATCCCGGACGATCACCAGCAGGATCCCGGGCTCTTTGAGGAAGGTGACGATCCGCACGGGATTGCGGTTCTGGGCATGCAGTATCAACCGGTTGCTGACATCTTCACCTTTCGGGTGGCACTGGAAGCCACACGCGCGTGGACAAAACGGACGGTTTTGTCCACCATCGCCAGGATGTTTGATCCAAACGGTTGGATCAGTCCGGTTCTGTTCGCAGCCAAGTGTCTGTTACAGCGACTTTGGACTCTGAAGGTCTCATGGGACGACCCCCTGGTCGGAGATTCGCTTAACATTTGGCTTCGTTTGATATCTGACCTCGAAACGGTCAATCGAGTGGCGTTGCCCCGGCGCATTCTGCCACCAGGCTGTAGTCGGATCAGCCTGCACGGGTTCTGTGATGCGTCCGAGCTGGGCTATGCCGCATCTATTCTGTGTACTTACGTACAGTTGATGCTGGAGGCCAGGTTAATGTCACGCTCTTATTGGGGAAGAGCAAGGTAGCTCCTATCAGGACACGACTCACTATTCCGAAATTGGAATTGAGCGGAGCCACATTACTTGCTCGGCTGCTTAAGCACGTATATCAGGAACTGTCCACCTCGATAGACATCCGGAATGTCTATGCGTGGTCAGACAGTCAGGTCGTACTTGCCTGGTTAAGAGCAGCCCCTCACACCTTGGAGACTTTTGTGGGAAATCGGGTTTCCCAAATCCAAAACATTGGACTGGACATGGTTTGGAGACATGTCCCGGGTGAGTTGAACCCCGCTGACTGTGCTTCGCGCGGCTGTTCCGCGCCGGAGCTAGTTGATCACCCCTTATGGTGGGGTCCGGACTGGCTGCGGGAGCCAGAAGCTTCCTGGCCAGCTCTCGGCGCGGACTCGGAGCGAGCGGAGCTGCCCGGAGTCCGCGTGCATGCGATTGTGGCGGAAGTGCCCCCAGACCCTGATTGGTTGACGGGTCGTTACAGCAAGCTGGATAAATTGCTGGGGGTAACTAGCTGGATTAAGCGCTTCATCCACAACTGTCGTCACCCTCGTCAGAGGAGGAGTGACCAGATCGCCACTGTGGAGGAGCGTCGGAGTTCCTTGCTGCACCTCATTCGGCTGGTACAGGGTGAGAGGTTTCCGACGGAACTTGAGGCGCTGCGCTGCGGTCGCGCTCGCTTGAAGGGTGCGGTCGCTAAGTTGAACCCTTTCACAGATCAGGATGGTCTTCTGCGCGTAGGAGGTCGGCTCCGGAAAGCCAACCTGCCGTACGGCAGCAGGCACCCCCTGTTGCTACCCAAAGGAGGTCCTCTGGTGGACCTGCTGATCTCCGATCGGCATCTCGGTAACGCGCACGCTGGATGTGGCGCGCTTCTCGCTGTGTTGCAGCGTGAATTCTGGATCTTGTCGGCTCGCAGGGCGGTCCGAAAGGTGCTGTTTAGATGTGTCCCTTGTTATAGGCTCAAGGCGTCTACCATGCAGCCTATGATGGGAGATCTTCCTCCGGATAGGATTTCTCCCTCGAGGCCGTTCGACGGGGTCGGAACGGACTTCGCTGGGCCCTTCTCGGTCAAGTCATCGACGTTGCGTAACGCCAAGGTCGTTAAAGCCTACCTGTGCGTCTTTGTGTGTTTGGCCACCAAAGCAGTCCACCTGGAGCTGGTCTCTGCGCTGTCTACGGAGGCCTTTGTCGCGGCGCTGGATCGCTTTGTAGCGCGAAGAGGAGTACCCTCTTTAATACGTTCGGACAATGGCACAAATTATCGAGGGGCGGCGAATTATTTACGCGAAGTTAATATTTTTTTAAATTCTGGTAATAATAGTTTAAGTCTGGCTCTCGCCCAGCGGGGAATCAGCTGGCAATTTAGTGTGCCGGCCTGTCCTCACTGGGGAGGAATTTTTGAGGCTGCGGTGAAGTCTGCTAAAACCCATCTCCGCCGTGTCATCGGGGAGACCGTGTTAACTTGGGAAGAGTTAGTCACGGTACTATGCCGCGTGGAGGCAGTGCTTAATTCCCGTCCTCTCTGTCCAATCTCGCCTGACCCTAACGATCTAGAAGTCTTGACGCCGGGTCACTTCTTGATCGGTCAGCCTTTAACCGCGTTGCCGGAGTATCCCTGGAAGGATGAGCGCCCCGGACGCCTGTCCCTTTTTCAGTTATTGCAGCAAATAAGTCAAGACTTCTGGAGGCGCTGGTCGGCCGAGTACTTGCATCTGTTGCAACAACGGGTAAAATGGACAGATAGGACGGAGGCCCCTCGGGAAGGGGACTTAGTATTATTAAAAGAGGCAAATTTGGCCCCCCTACTCTGGCGTAGGGGACGTATTTTAAAATTGATATCTGGTACTGATGGCACACCCCGCGTGGCGGAGATTCTGGTTTCTGGTTCCAGACTTCAGCGCGCGGTGTCCTCTCTGGCCCGCTTGCCTCTTTATTAGATATACTTATTTTTCAAGGTTAAAATTTAATTTAATTTTATTACTATTTTTGGTACAGTTTTTTTTTGGTTTGATTCCCACTTTCGGGTCAAAGTTGGGAATTTTGTTTTATTTGGGGTCCGGATAACTACTAAATACTGGTTTCTAAAATTGACCTGGAGTTCAATTGGTCGGGGGTTTTGTTCCGTATAATCGGGCAACATTATATCGGCCGCAAAAATTCATAGCGGATCTATGGTTGACAGCCGGCTGTCAAGTGACGTTGTCTCTGGTCGCGGGAACGACAATGACTGGTTTCTTTTGTTAGTTTTCTAACTGGTGTTTTTCGGGATAAAAGCTTTAATATTGTGCGGGAACACGTTATTAACATTAATTGTGACTACTGGATTAGTGCTGGACTATTAATTGTGAAGTGGCTGCTGGATTGGCCGCTTCTAGAACGCAGGATCGTTCTGGGGCGGGAGATCGTCTACGGAATCTGTCTGGTTTGGTTTCCATATTCCCCTTTGCTCCCGTTCCTTATTCCTCTCGACCAAACTGGGCTTTGGACGACGCCGGGAACCCTACGTAAGTGATTTCTTTTCGGTACCTTGTTTGCAATTAGGGGGTAAATATTAAAATCGGTATAAAAGCAAAATAATAATGTTCTAGACTTGCTATGGGCCCCAAGTCGGTATTTCTGGCATAAATACTAAACACCTATCATATGTCATTTATTATTTTTTCTAAAACATAAGCACCTTAAGTTACACCTTATAACATCAGTTATCTGCTAGTGAAAGTCCTATTTAAATACGACTGTTTCAAACATTAGCCGGACAAACCAGCAGACAGGTTTTGAAGTGAACACTTGTTTTGGCGCGTCACAGACCAATTTTTCGTGGGCAGTGAATTGAAATGAGGATATTCGCAAAAGAACGAAAGTAGCCGACATAGCTCGAAGAGTAGCTAAGCTGAAGTGGCAATGGGCAGGCCACATCGCTCGCAGAACTGACAACCGATGGGGAAGAAAGGTTCTCGAGTGGCGACCACGAACCGGAAGACGCAGTGTTGGACGGTCTCCCACCCACGAACCGGAAGACGCAGTGTTGGACGGTCTCCCACTAGATGGACAGATGACCTCACAAAGGTCGCTGGAAACCGCTGGTTGCAGGTTGCGCAGGACCGTTCGTTGTGGAAATCTAGGGGGGAGGCCTATGTCCAACAGTGGACGTCTTGCGGCTGATGAAAAGTGAATTGAATTATAGCGTCACACTCGGGAATGATAAGAAATTTTCGGGTGAACTCGGAACCATGGCCATTGAATAATGTACCATCTAAAAATGCGTTTGCATTCCCGATTGGCTTCCTACGTATAAGTAGATGGCCATGCTCATGGCCACACCCTCCGGTTTCACACGCGTAGTTTCCAAAGTAAGCTATCAAATTCTGAGTTATATGTTTTCATTTCTATCTGCAGTTCCTATGACTGCCAATTTTTGTATTATTATTTTAGAAGAATTATTTATTTTATTATTGCTTAATTTATCGAATTGTATAAATAAAACACGTACCTCTCTTCTTGTACCCGTTCACATTCAGCCGTGTAGTTGGCGAGCATGGACGGCTTACGTTCCTCTATCAATGCTTTTAACCTGGAAAATTGAGAAATAATTATTTAACTTGTGTGAATCATTAAAATGACAGTCTTTTGGCCAAGATCCTATCAAAAGGAACTCCATAGTGAATCTTAACATCGATTTTGTGTTTGGATTAGTTTGAATGGTGAGGTTACTTCAAATATCAAGTATGTACTAGAATTGATCCCCACAAACAGGTCAAGTATTATGATAAAAATAAAACTGTTTACAAATTCTGTTATTTCTGTTCGTTTTCTGTATAATTTGTAAATATTGCTGTTTAACTTTTTGTTTTGTTTTTGACGATAATTTTGTTGAAAAATGTATTGCCGAATAGTATTTTCATTGTTAGACTGAACTGATACGTAACGATAACAATGAAAATACAACACAGAGTTGTTAGACTAATACCAGTTAAATAATGAGAAGTCAATACGGCGCCGAGCTATACGCGCGCGCTGCCGACTGGGAGCGTGCGTTCCGCGCCCAAAAACGTCAGACCATATTTCAAAGAGCTTGGCATACTTACGTTACCTGCTATATTGATCTACCAGGTGGCTGTGTATGTCAGAAATAATCTAGAATCATACAATACGCGAGGAGAGAGACATTCTCGCAACATACGTAACGCGGACAAGCTGGATGTTATATCACACTCTCTCACAAGGTCACGGAAGTTAACTCACATTATGGGGCCTGAAGTTTATAACACTCTTCCCAAAATAGTTATATCTGCCCCAAGTTTCGGCAGCTTCAAAAACAGATTAAAGTGCTGGCTTATCAATCAAACTTTTTATAGTTACACCGAATTTTTAGAGAGTGATGGCAAAGTCCTATAAAAATGTATACAAAAATTTGACATGGGTCAGTACAATTGTTATAAAAACATATTATACTCATATAATGCTTGACAGTTTTCTGTACAATAATTATTATAATACAGTAAAGTAGTCATTTCAAGATGGTCATGCCATGATGACCAGGCCACACCCTCCGGTTACACCCGTGTAGTTTTCAAAGTGAGCTATCAAATTCTGAGTTTTCACGTCTATCGGCAGTTCCTATGACTGCCCATTTTTTTTAATACAGTGAGTTCGATATAATTTACCTGTCCAAAGTTTCAACGATCTTCGCCTCCCGTTCGGTCGGCGTGAGATTGCTAAAGTCGACATCTTCCTCGACGTGGTGTTTCCGTTTGTTGCTCGACGCTGTCGTTACCGTCGCTGTTGTAACTGTCGTCGTCGCTGTTACTGACGTTGCCGCTGTTGTTGTTGTAGACGCGACAGTCGCCGGTTGGACGGCTGTCGTTGAAGTGGGCGGGGCTTCTGGAAGTTTATTGTAAGGAAATAAATATTTACGTACTTTATTTTACATAAAACTACCAGTTAGTCAATTAGTAAAAAAAATGTGTGGTTTTATGTAACCACGGTAAAAGTGAAACTTTTTTTTCGTTTTATAGACATTTAACAATTTTTTTTAGCAAATACTCGATAAGTAAGTTAAGACTTCACGAGCAACGCCGCCATATTGGCCTCGGCTGCTCTATGGAGCGCCTTTGTTTGTTATTCTTTCACGCAAAAATTACTCAAGGTATTTATTTGGATGAAATTTGGTATATAGATAATGGTGCTAGCGCGCGCGTGGCGGGCGTCGGCGCGGCGCGCGCGGCGCACGCGCGTCACCAACGCGGCGCGCGGCACGCCCGCGTCACCTGCTGTCCATACCTGTAGCTCTGTGTAGCGCGGCGCGCGCGTGGCGGGCGTCGGCGCGGCGCGCGCGGCGCACGCGCGTCACCAACGCGGCGCGCGGCACGCCCGCGTCACCTGCTGTCCATACCTGTAGCTCTGTGTAGCGCGGCGCGCGCGTGGCGGGCGTCGGCGCGGCGCGCGCGGCGCACGCGCGTCACCAACGCGGCGCGCGGCACGCCCGCGTCACCTGCTGTCCATACCTGTAGCTCTGTGTAGCGCGGCGCGCGCGTGGCGGGCGTCGGCGCGGCGCGCGCGGCGCACGCGCGTCACCAACGCGGCGCGCGGCACGCCCGCGTCACCTGCTGTCCATACCTGTAGCTCTGTGTAGCGCGGCGCGCGCGTGGCGGGCGTCGGCGCGGCGCGCGCGGCGCACGCGCGTCACCAACGCGGCGCGCGGCACGCCCGCGTCACCTGCTGTCCATACCTGTAGCTCTGTGTAGCGCGGCGCGCGCGTGGCGGGCGTCGGCGCGGCGCGCGCGGCGCACGCGCGTCACCAACGCGGCGCGCGGCACGCCCGCGTCACCTGCTGTCCATACCTGTAGCTCTGTGTAGCGCGGCGCGCGCGTGGCGGGCGTCGGCGCGGCGCGCGCGGCGCACGCGCGTCACCAACGCGGCGCGCGGCACGCCCGCGTCACCTGCTGTCCATACCTGTAGCTCTGTGTAGCGCGGCGCGCGCGTGGCGGGCGTCGGCGCGGCGCGCGCGGCGCACGCGCGTCACCAACGCGGCGCGCGGCACGCCCGCGTCACCTGCTGTCCATACCTGTAGCTCTGTGTAGCGCGGCGCGCGCGTGGCGGGCGTCGGCGCGGCGCGCGCGGCGCACGCGCGTCACCAACGCGGCGCGCGGCACGCCCGCGACGCCAGCGGCCCGCGCCCACGCCGCACGCCGCGTCGCCTGCTCGGCGCCGCACTTCTTCAGAGCCTGCTCCAACCTACGACACACGATATTCCTTAAATATACACAATAGGGATGTTAATACTAATGACAAATTAATGTTTAGTGTTCATTTTATGCTAGTTTGTATCCATAGCATATCGAAAGTCACGTCATAACTTAATATTACTTAGTGTTATTTTATTCTTGGGCATGGATACTAGTTGTTTCAGCCGCATCTGTCACTGTCGAGTTCTAGCCACCCACCTGAGCGGTAGCTACACACACGAGCGGTATCTACGTACCGTAGAGGAAGCTACATACATGACCAGTTCTACGCCATATACCTGAGCAATATCTACGTTACACACCTGAGTGGTAGCTACAAACCTGAGCGGTGTCTACACCATATAACTGAACGATATCTATGCTACAAACCTGAGCTGTAGCTACACACATGAGCAGTTCTAGCCGCATACCTGAGCAGCGCGGGGTCCCCGGCAGCCAGCAGTTGCGGAGGGGAGGTGGCGGCGGCGGGGGAGGAGAGCTGCCCGCGCGCCGCGAGCGCTTCCAACGCGTCCAGCGCGTCCTTCACCGCGCCCGGGAACTTACACGACGCTTTCGAATCGACGTCTCTGGAAATACACACTAATATCAGTCTACTAAATCATACAGTTCGACGGTGTCTAGACGAGGTGCGAAGGAAGCTCCCTAGTTGCGAACACGACCATGTTAGTAGTTTGAGAGCACAGTTCAGAGCTGACGTTTGACCTATGGTTTGAATTTGTTTTATTAAGAAATATTGTTGATAATCATCGTATGGGAATGATAATGAGAGTCATCAAAGTTGATTCACAATTAGAGGGGCTATCGCAGAACGTACGTAAAAATAAAATATACAACCGGATTGACAATCTCGTCCTTTTTTGAAGCCGGTTAAAAAGACAACATATTACAATCGAATTGAGAGTTAGGAGAAGAGATATATTTTTTTTAAGTTGGTTAGTAGTTCGTAAGCTAGCCTTTGTTCAGTCTGTTAGAAAAGTCATTTATTTGATGGGATACAGAAACCTGCAACACAAGCTTTGCTTAGTGCAGGTTCTGTGATCTTTAATTGTATAATTAAAGTTTTAAAAAAAAAAGCCTAGTAAATTCCAGACCAAAGATTGCTTAATTCTTCTTTCTTCAGAACTCAGTTGATTACCTTGCTTCTAAATTTGAATTCAGTCGTCTAAATTTAGATAACACTTCAAGTGAGCGTATATACCTCGAGCTGTCAGAAGTGACAACGTTTTCCGAGCTCGGCGCCGGCTTGGAGGCGAGCGAATCCGACTGGGACGTCCGCGAGTCGCCGCAGTCTACGCTCTCTGCGTCACCCTGGTTATTCTCTGCAAATTAACATAAAACAATCAATATCTTTCTTATACCTTTAAACGAGTAATTCTTGTATATATTTATAGAATTTGAATCTCGGAAACGGCTGGAACGATTTTCATGCAATTATATATGCAGGGGGTTTCGGGGACGATAAATCCATCTAGCTAGGTTTAATTTTTTAAAAACGTCATTTTATGCGCGTTTTTAGACAATGAAAAACTGTTACATTGACATTAGAATGCGACGGTAAATTTCGCAACGTTGCGCGACAGTATAATAGCTCAGGCGGAAAGAATTAGTAGATCCGGGTTCGAATCCAGACGGCTCTTCTTTTTTTCAAGTTCACCTTTTTTTTTGAGAAAATCTATTACTAGATGCCTTTTATCTGTAGGTATCTAAGTATACTCAGTGTTTAAACCAAGCAAAGCTTGGTCACCTAGGACCCAGGTACTTAACATTAACAGTAAGCATAATGATCTTAGAATTTAATATTAAAACTATATTAATACTCGTATAATGCTTGACCATCAACCCGCACTGGGCCACCGTGGTGGATTATGGCCTTAACTCTCTCCTAGCGAGAGAAGGTCCCGAGTCCCAGCAGTGGGAACATTTAGTGAGCTGTTTATGCTTGACAGTTTTCTGTACGATAATTATTACAATACAGTAGAGTGGTTATTTCAAACTTTGAATACGTATACAATTTGCATGCTCTTTCTTTTGTTTTTATTTTTTATTAATTGACGTGTAAATTGTACATTCATGAATAAAGTACTTTGACTTTATTGTAAAGCTGAAGAGCTTTTTATTTGAATGCGATAATCTCAGAAACTACTGGATCGTGATCCCTGAGTGATATATAGTTAGTTAAATGATATTAGGACAGTGTTTAAAATGGAATAAAATATTTGTGTAATTTTAATATCTTTTTGTTTTAACTTACTTTAAGATCGTTCAAAGCTGGGCATGGATGAGAAAGGCTGGGCAAGTCTTATTTTTAATAATATGGAATTATTAGAACATGTGATTGATTAATTACGATTGGATAACCCTTAAAATTGAATAATTTTAAGTCACTTTTGTTATGAAACAAATGTTTATAAGATAACAAAGTAATTCTATCGCCTGTTTCAGTTATTGAGTAACCTTTCTATGGCACATTAAATCAAAAATACGTTCTCATGTCTATAAATTACTGTATTCTGGTTTTAAGTGCAATGTTTCCAGAAAAAAAAAACTGGGCATAGAGATTATAGTATTATCTTATATGTTAGTAACGAGCGATGTTCAATGTTAGACAATGATTTAGATCCTGAGTCGCAGCAGTGGGAAAATTGAGTGGTCTGTTTAGCATGACTAAATTAAAAAGTACAAAGGAATGTATTACCATCAGATGTTTGTTTCCCGGATGTAGCGGCAGAGGAATCCGTCCGTTGCACTTTCTTGGGTTTCTTTTTATCATTCTTCTTGTTTTTCTGGATAATAGTAAATAATAGCATTAATGTTATTATTTTATAGTTATTAACTCAAGTTTTCATAATTTAGATAGATTAAAAAACAAGGAAAATAGTATGAAAATCTAGATCATTCCCAGCAATGATCTTAACCTTGACTAGCTAACAAGGGCCTAAGGTGGTTAGTGCTGTAGATTGAGGAATCTTAGAGGCGTTACTTTTTTTCAAACAAATGAAAACCCTAACATAACATATTGTAGGCATAAAGGCATAATGAACCATAATGTATTGAGTATCTGAATTAAGAACATAAATAAATAGAACCAAGCCACTCTCAACGTTCAAACGTTAGACGCTGGCGAAATTACGGTAGCATTACCGAAATGGAAGCCATGATGAAAAAGAAAGAAAAAGAGTATCTGTACAATTGGTATGACTGGGTCAAAAATATACTATTCTAATTAGCCCGACAGCGTATTTTTTGCTTTAACAAATTATTAAAAATCGACAATAATATAGATCATCCAACCTCCGGAGGGTCTACCGCCTAACTAGAACTGTCTTAGAGTACGTTCAGATGACAAGCGCTCAACGCGGGTTGAACGCTCGTTAACTTTTTGTGTAGTGTTTACATGACACGCGCTTGTCAGGCGTCGAACGCGCGTTGCCGCGACCGCCATGGTGTTCCAGTCTATTCAGTACAGTTCTTACAGGACGTTTCTCTATAAATAGTTCCGTATTAAAAGATTCGGTTTCCATTTCGGACGAGTTCTGGACGGACTGATACTGAAGAACCCTAATTAAATACGTCTACCCGCGTCGAAAGCGCGCGCTCAACTGAACGGAAATATAGAAAATCAATGATCTCAAAGCGCGCGTTGACGCGCGCTGACAACAGCCGAGCGCTAGCGCAGCGTTCAACGCGCGCTTTATTAAAACGCGCGTTAACATGTGTACAGCCTGAATAAAATGTATGTAGTTATAAACGTGCGTTATCAAAACGCGCGTTGAGCGCTTGTCATCTGAACGTACTCTTAGCTTTGATATTGCTCTCCCTTTTCTTTCCGCTTAAAATGACTGAGACAGTAATAGCAAAACGAAAGCCGATTTAGTAAGGCGATAGAAGGGCCGGTCTCCGGGTTGTGACGCAAAGTCTTACATTGTAAAAATCGTACAAAGTTACGTAATCGTACGTCAAAGACTCGATCAGGACCGCCGAGTGTACCCGAGCGAGAAAGGTAAACTGTATCCTTTCGAAGTGAAAACTTCGTTTGGCGCACCATATACAGATTTTCCGTGGGCTGTGAAATGAACTCAAGCGGCACGTTCGTAAATGAAAGAAATCTTCGGGTAAACTCGGATGATATAAGATGCCATGGTCAGGCCCTCCGGTTTCACCCGCGTAGTTTCAAAGTGAGCTATCAAATTCTGACAATTTTTCACTTCTATCGGCAGTCCCTATGAATTCCATTTTTTTTTCAATCATCCCGCCTACCTTTTTCCTGTGTTCAGTGTTGTGGGAATCCACCGCTCCATTGGCGACCGCCTTGCCGTCTTTGTCCTCTCCGCTTTCCGAGTCAGAGGAACTTTCCGATGAATCCTCCTCACTGCTGCTCGACGATATACGTCTCTGTGGGAACACATAATTAAATAAATATTGGTGGACAATTCACACACAACACCATCTGACCCCAAACTAAGCAAAGCTTGTACTATTGCGGCCAGATAGCTGATACTTATATAGTTTTTAATATATACTTATTATACATAGAAACACCCAGACACAGTGCAAACATTTGAATTCATCACACAAATTTTTTCATTGGGTGGGAATCTGGGAATCGAACCCACGACCCTCGGCTTCGCAGGCAGAGCTACTACAAGTAAAGTAAAGAGTTATTTGCGTAGTATGGATAGAATGGTAGATAGAACGGTCTTTGAAGTAGTTCGCCATACACTGCCTTTCCGCATGCAAAATATACAAAAACAATTTGAATCTACATTAATCACACAATCAAAATTAATTTATCATAATTAAATAAAAATCTAAATTAACATCGTTTTAAAGTGAAGACTTCCTCAAGACCCATCGAAATATTTCGATAGAAAATCTTATGTCTTATCTTGAAACACCTAATTCCGTCATTTTTAAAACAAGAATGAAATTGTCGGAATCGATACACAATTGAGATGACGACAGGGACAGGGTCAAATCTATACCATTCTAATTCATTTCGTCAGTTAGATCATGGATTTTTTTTATTATTATTCAAGGTAATTTATTCCTTTGTCTTAAGTTTAGATTTTTACAATAGCAATACATAAAAACAACATAAATGATTATAAAAACTTAAACCTAGTTTGCCGCCAGCAGCGGGGCAGGGCCCAAGCTACCGGTGGTTAGGGCTGCAGACTGAGGGACCTCGTGACGATGCGCGCTGTGTCGAGGATGACCGCATTCTGTATCTGACCCCTAATTCAACCATCTAGCGAAAGTCTCTTAAGATGTTGGTTCAGACTTTTCGCTACAAGGCCGTTTGCCGACACAATTATTGGGACTATGATCGTCGAATCAACATCCCACATGGCGGTAACCTGATGAGCCAAGTCAAGGTACTTGCTCAGCTTGTCCTTCTCGGCTTTCACGAGGTTCTCGTCATGTGGTACGGTGATATCGACGATCACAGCCCGGCGCTGAGACCGGTCTACCAGCACGATATCAGGCTTATTGGCGACAATAGTCTTGTCCGTGATGATAGAGCGGTCCCAGTAGAGCAACGCACTACCATTCTCGAGAACTGGCAGAGGTGCGTACTTATACGGCATTTCGGACTCGACAAGGCCGTATCGAAGAGCAAGTTGCTGGTGGATGATCCTGGCTACTAGGTTATGCCTGTGCAAGTACTCGCCGCTAGCAAGATGCGAACAACCGGAAATAACATGGCGAAGAGATTCGCCTGGACGGCGGCATGCCCGACAAATGTCGACCGTACCGTCCTACATTATGTATTTCCGGTAATTGTTCGTCTTGATAACTTATTATTATCAAACTTCCGGAGTGGGGTGACGTCACTCTACCGTAAAAATCGTACTATAACGTGATGATCACTCCAAACTTCTAAGCACGGCATCTTCCGTCATTTTTTGTTTGAGAAAGATAAGAAAAACTACGTGTACAACATACACATTTAAATAATCTAATTGAGGGACTAATTAGTTTTTCTAGTCGTCTGGCCTATTGACAGAGCTAGCACGTACATCGTATATACAAGAGAAAAAAACAAAATAACTACTACCTAATTAACTATTAAGTTATTGGTATGTACGCCCGTTACTTACTAAGGAATAAATAAATACTACTGGTAGTATTTCTTTATACTGCGCTATTAGTAGTATTTCACCTTTGGTAGTAATTAATTTTTGGTAGTGGTAGGACTCTTGGCCGAGTCCGCCTGGGGAAGTACCACACCTTTGCCAAATATTCTATCGCCAAGCAGTAATGTGCAAACATTACTGTGTTCCGGTTTGAAGGGCAATGATTCCAGAGAAATTACAGGCCTTAGAGACATAATATCTTAGATCTCCGGGTGACGAGCGCAGTGCAGTGCTAGGTAATGATTTGGACTATCATGTTCCAATAGCTGCGTGTTACTGTACTGTTATGTGGCAAGCATGTTGCTTACCATCAGGCACATGACCTGCTCGTCTCGTCACTCTATGCTATTAAAAAACAAATACCTGTTTGTTAGTCCTCCGGTTGCCAGGTTCATCGGACTGGTCCTGAGCGACGGTCTTAAACTCCAACGAGCCGCTGTTGATGTAGAAACCTCCATACAGGGTGTCACACTCCGGGGGTACCATCTCATCGTACTGGAAATAATTTAAAAAATATATAATATTCTGTATCATACTGATAATAAATGCACTGGACGTGTTTGACAAATCAATATTTAAATAGATTTTTATCATGGACAGAACCATTTTTTTAACAAAGCTATATTACAATGAAAACTACACTTCATTTCAGACCTAAGTAACTACTTACACTAAGCTTAAGCTGACCTGAGATATCGATAGATTGAAGGACAAGAAGGCAAGGGAAAAAGACAAGACTTGTAAGTAATTACTCCCTTGATCGAAAAACTACGAAGTTTTGCACTGCTAATATATTTACATACATCACTTTTAAAGTTTGTAATTCACTCTAATTAAGTCAAGAGCCACATGCATTCATGTATGGTTAATTAACTTAGTCTAGAAAAACCAATTTCACTAATTTACCTACTTAGTGCCTATGCTATACACACCATGAAAATTGTTGCAAGTTGAAGTCCATCAGTTTTTTAGATAGATTTTGTCGAGTATACTGCTGATCTGCATGATAGGTATAATGCAGTCAAGGATTTAGTACTTTTTCCTAGACGCCGAGTCAATTTCTATTTATCAAACGAACATAGTTTAATTTGCCACATTCATAAAAATGTGTTTTAATTTGCCACATTCATAAAAATATGTTTTTACAAGTTTTTTTACAGTTCACGTAATTTTTTTACAAAGATATTTTTTTTTGTACTTTTTTAAAGAATGTCAAAATATCGAAAACAATATGAGAGATTTGCTCGTCGCTCGAAGAAGCGACATCGTTTTATGGTTGATGTTCCAAAGACACCAACGAAGCGAGATTTGACTCTACTTTTGTGATAAGAACGTCCAGGCGTCACTCGGGCAACGTATTTCACATACGTGGCCTGAATGGGTTTTCCCCGATGGTTACAATCATTGTGTCTAGAGAGTGAATCGGTTTCTTCTAGATAATCACGTTCCATTGTAGACAGCATCGTAGCTTAACAGCTTAATCAAGCGAGATGGCGGTCAAGTGTAAAGAGACGAACTTCTTAGCATTCCATGGATTCACCGTGCGGGTGCCGGGTCCATCGTGTGGCAGAGAGAGAAATCTCGAATAGACCCCAAGACTTGTGACTCGGGCGTAGGTTTAAAAGGGGCCCCTTATATTGACGTACGTCAACACTCACCTTCACTACTCGTATTTCTCTCCCTGCCTAGCCAAATCCGATATGATCCTGCTAGTGCAGCTTTAGATACTCGTTCTAGTATAGAACTTACTGCACTTCTGGACAATCCAAGGTCTTTAAGCAGGTTATAGAGAGATTTTGCTGGTATACCTCTCGCTCCTACTTCTACAGCATATAAATTAACTACATAGCCATTTTTTGTTAATTCATTTTGAAGGTCGTAATACTTATTTTGTTTCATCGCGTGGTCTTTAGGTATATTAGTTTCCCACGGTACGGTAAGTTCTACCAGGACTATGCGTTTCGTAGCCCTAGAAAAAAGGAAAATGTCCGGTCTGGATGACGAAACACCCACATCCTCTGGGATTTTATAGTGCTTATCATACGTATCCATTAAAATAGTCCAATCAGGTGCTAAACCCAGGATTGAGTAAGGCTTGCTCTTGGAGTTTGAAGTTGAACCCTCTTTTACAAAGTTAATTTGTCTTTTGTTTGTCGTCAATCCCTTTTGGGCTCTAGCTACCGAAAGGCTTACGGCTTCACGTATGATTTCAAGTAGGTACTCTGTCATGGCGCTGTGAGTAATGACCCCTATTAAGGAGCACCTTGCATCCCACCAATATGTGCCTTGCTGTACATATCGCCTCACCACAAGTATAGCAACATTATCATCTATCTAGCAAGTATCTATCTATCTATCTATGGTTAACCACTCACTTTGCATTTCTAAATTCATAGCGTGCACTTTATAACTGTCATTTTCGTCTTGTTGTAGAAAGGTTTTTACCATGTCTCGGTCTTCCCTTTTCTTTCTCGCACCCAACCCAGCTGTATTTACTTGTGCACCTGCCATAAATTGTTTATGGAATTGAAGTCTAGATTCAAGGTCCGAAGCGCTTTTGTCTTTTGGGAGAGATGCGATTAATTCGTCTTTCGACTTTCCCAAAACATACGTTTTTGTAACTCTTAGGTGTTTGTAGAGTTCGGATGGTTTTTTTAGTTTCAGGCCAAAACTATTGTGATCCCTAAAGAGAGTAGAGGGATCAGCCGGATGTGCCAATCCAAACCATGACTTCAATATCTTTATGACATTAGCATCTAGTTTTGCGAGGAGGGTTTTACCGATGTCATATACTAGGAAAGGCCAAGTGAGACGTGATGTGAGATAGTTGTCATATATCCATGCTTTTTTGATATTGCTGATAGGCTGTTGGTCTACCTTATTGAGGTCGTTCATGAAATTTCCAACAACTACCTCTAATGATGGTGTACGTCCTTTGTAGTCTATCTTTCTACCAAGAAATTTGAAAGGCACAGCCTCTGCAATTGTGACAACTCTTTGGCCACTTATGGAGAGTCCCGGATCGTAAGAAGTATATTTGGTATCTCGTCTACCCAGACATAAACAATGACATTTACTTGGTTTTGCCCTCATTCCCTCTGTCCATGTACAGAACTCATCAACATCATTCAACAATTCTTGACACTGTTTGGGATTTCGTGTAAGTATTGCAAGGTCGTCCGCAAAGGCTAAAATTGACTCAGTGTACTTATTGTTGATTTTAAACCGGTAGCCCCATTTCTTCTCACGGGATATTAATTTATCTACTAAAATATTTATAACTATATTAAATACTATTGGTGATAAGCAGCACCCTTGGAATAGTCCCACATTATATTTAAGTGGTTTTGAGTATTCCTTGTTTACTGCTATAACAAATTTTAAGTGATTATAATATGAATTAATTATGTCAATAATTACAGCAGGAAAGTTATACCATTTTAGGGCAAATAACATAAGTTCATGCTGAACGGAACCAAATGCGTTCTCTAGGTCTATCCAGCAGACTGTTATTTGTCTCTCATGTGTTCTGGCATCTTTCAAACTTTCCGCTAGTAATGTATTGTGTTCCAGGCATCCAGAAATACCAGGCAAGAAGCCTTTCTGGTGGTTGGGCCTGAAATACCTATTGCTAGCCATAAATGTGGTCATTTTTGTTTGCAATATACTGAAAAAAATTTTAGAAATTGTATTGGTTAGGGCTATCGGTCTAGTGTCTTTTGGATGAGTTACTTCTTGCATTTTAGGAATGAGGACAAAAATTGCTCTTCCAAATGACTTTGGGATTTGCTTTCCTGACCAGATCTTACTGAATATATTTAAGATATGTTTACGAACTGATGGACACTTTTTATACACTATGTAGGGAATGCCATCAGGGCCTGGAGCTGATTTAGTAGTTTTCTTCTTAATTTGATAGTTTACTTCCTCTTCACTAGGTGGAGTGCTTTGAAAGTTTGTCAGAGGATCATTAGGTCTTTGGATGTTTGGTACTACGTACGAGCTCCCGCGTTTAGGCACTTCGTATGTGCTTTTAAAGTGATCGTAAATTTGCTCATTAGTCAAGATAAGCTTCCCATTTTGTTCTCTGAAAATATTTTTCGAGTATTGAAAAGGGTTTTTATCGAAGTCTACTTCGTGTTTAGCTCTGTTAAGATTATCGCGATTTTTACTGATTTGTAGCGATATTCCTTGTATTAATTTAAGGATTGATCTCAGAGCCCTGGACAGTTGGTGACTTAGATGGTTGTCGCCCATGGTTTTAGCTACACGAAGACGTTTTATTAACTCTCTTTTCTTCCTCCGCAATTTCATTTTGAATGTATTTTCCTTGTTATTTTGAGCATAATAAGTTGATGGTGGATAGTGCTCAGAGAAGTAAGTATAGATGGTGTCCTGAAAAGTTTCTACTTGGCTGTTTAGGTCTTGTTTTGTACCAGGATGTTCTAACAATATAGCCAAGTTTTCGTCATGAACTTTCCAGGTGGAATTTTTTAGGCTGGGTATGCCAAGACGTGTCCTGATGACAATGGACTCCTGGTAGTTTTCACTCGATGGTTCACCTTGGGATATATGAGGGTCAACTCTATCCATAGTGTTTGTCGAAGTACTGACCGACGGCTGTCGTGCTTCAACACCATCATGTGTCTTTAAGTGCTTTAAGTACCAGGCTCGTCTCTTGTAAATTTTCCCGCACGTAGGGCATCTCAATTCCGTATTCGCGCCAGGGTCGTCGTTGTTATCAACCGGTGGACAGATCTTCCGCCCCCCCTCTCGGACTGTCCCAGGGGTATTTTTCTTATTTGTTTTTTTAGCGCATATATTCCCGGGCTTGGCTTGCTAGGCCTCCACCCTTGACTGTCTTTTCAGCAGTCAGTTATAAAAGATTTTATCAAAACGTAATCCTAATAATTTAATTATGTGTCGTAATATGGTCAATTATTACTCATTTACTTTATTGCTTAACTTCCATTAGCATTGGATTGTTATAAATGCTTAATCAATTTTATATAATTAATTAATTATGTTATGTAGGCAATAGTAATGTGAAATTGGTAGTCCTTGAATGGGCAGCTAAAGAGAATGTAAATACTAGGGCAGCTTAAAGTGGTGAATTATAAAGTGAATTGTAAAGTTTTTAACAAATTGACATAGACAACCTAATATTTGCATGCCGTAAGGTTGATTATGAAGTTCTCAATGTAAACATTTAAGATCTTATTGTAATTACCCATTTTCGCAAATAAAGAAATTTATTTATTTATTATTATTAAATAAATATGCTTCAATTTTGTTTTGGTGAATTTTATATTCAATCATTTTTTACTATGTAATATATGAATCATTCTTGCCTTGCCATGAGTACCTTGACCCTACATGTCAGTATAAATTCGTAAGAATAATTACTTCAATAAAGAATATCTTTTAAATCTTGTCTTATTGTACTTTTATAGGTTTACACTTGATTAAAATGTTCCCTGACCACTTAGAGAATACACTAACCAAAGATTTCTTGTAAGAGTTTAGTTATTCGACAACAAATAAGTATATAATTTATTGCTCACTCCGTCCGTGTTGTCGATGAAGGGGTCATTCTCATCATAACCAGCCCCGATGTCTGCGAAGTCATCCTGCTTCGACCTGGACTTTTTTCTGCTGTGCATGCTTTTATTACCCTGGAAAAAGAGAAGACATCTCTTACAGTATAATTAAAGGTATTTTTGAAGTGAAGTGATAACTGACGGTGTACCATAGATTTTTTGTCGGCAGTGAATTGAATTCTATCGTCACGCTCGAGAATGATAAGAAATCTTCGGGTAAACTCGGGACCACAGTTTGGAATTTAGGATGTTTGTTCCTAAGTCACATTGGAACAACTGGACTGGTTGGGACTTGGAATATAGTTACACATTATTGGTACCTATCTAGTCTGAATAGCACATACCTACCTATAGGTGCCTGCAAACAAGTTGACCCAATGAAGATAGCTGCGCATGCCTTTAGAAACGTAAGGTCTCTGGTGGAAGTGTACATGCGCGAACTGCGCGAATTTTCCCCTTCCACGTCAATTTTGGGTCAACTTGTTTGCCGGCCACTATACCTACCTAACTAAATTTGTATAGCAGGAAAATAGTAGTAATTATGGGAAAGAGTAGGTTTCTACTACGCGTGTACTACGGCGGAGAGCTGCTGGTACTATAGCTGTCAGAGTTCTCAAATAAATTGAAATATTTTTCATGATATGACTAACGAAAATATTTTTTAAAGTGGAAACTGGTTTTGGCGCTCCACAGACAGATTTTTCGTGGGCTGTGAATTGAATTCTAGCGTCACGCTAGGAAATGATAAGAAATCTTCGATTAAACTCGGGACCATGGCCATTAGCCACGCGCTCCGGTTTCATCCGCGTAGGTAGTTTCCAAAGTAAGCTATCAAATTCTGAGTTAGGTATAAGTTTTCGCTTCTATCGGCAGTTCCTAGTCATGACTACCAATATTTTTTCATTAGGTAAACGGGTAACTCACGTGTAATAAGGTCGGTCAATCCGACTCGAGTTTCGGCCGCGTCCGGCGGCCTATTTCAAGGAGAGTGTACGCGCACGATGGCTTCCCGTTTGGCACTTATTTTTTCATTAGGTAGGTACAGGTTTTTTTTGGTTTTGATGGATAGCGTAATAGGAAACGGCAAGTATCAGTGTCCAGTATAGATTTTATGTTGGGGAAAATCTCGCGTCATCGCGTAGCGTCGGAGCGGGCCGCTGCTCCGACTCTACGCCGCACGTAGGCGTTGATAACGCTTTGTGGATGGGTGATATCTCCGATTTCGCAGCACCGACACGCGAAATAGCAGTATACCTACCTCTATGACTGCCAATTTTTTTTTTTAACTTGTTTTCTGTAGCTTCGGAGAATGTGCTACTAATCTGCATGATCTAATCGGTACCTATCACCTTGCCCTTTCTTCTATCGGACTTCTCGTATCTCAAAAAAGCGACATCGTTTCATGGTTGATGTTCCAAAAACACGAAGAGATTTGACTCCACGTTTGTGATAAGAACGTCTAGGTTGTGGAATGCGTTGCCTGAGTGGGTTTTCCTCAATAGTTACAATCTTGGTGTCTTCCAAGTCGAGCGTGAATCTGTTTCTTCTAGGTAAGCACGCTCCATCGTAGATCGCATCGTTGCTTAACATCAGGCGAGATGGTGGTTAAGTGCGAACCCATTATGGTTAAAAAAAATCTAATGTAGGTAGGTACGACGATTCTAACAGTACTTACGTATTTTTGTTCAAATTTTCTGGCAACCCTCTCAACATCATCATCATTGTCTGAGAACGGGTCCAACCCGCTTGTCTTTCCGTTTTGTTTACGTTGTGACTGAAAAAATAAAAGGTTCAAACACTATTACACCTGTTAATTACAAAGCATACATTTCCATGGATTATGCACAAAAATCTGTACATAATAGTATAAACCACGATTTCTAAAAGTTTCATCATAATCGGTTCAGCCGTTGCATCAAAAGTGACGCATCGCGCACGGACTAAAGACATCGTCGAAATAAAACCCTGAGTACTATAAATAATTCTCATTTCCTTAGCGCAAGGCCGATGACCTCAATGCGCATAAAGTAACATATTTTTTATCTCGCATGTACGTAAACTATTCCTCCTTACTAAAAACAATCTGATAACAAAATTATTATAGATAAGAATCAAAACATCAACAATCCAAACTATATCAGTTAATAATAAAACTCGACAAAAACAATGCACTATCAATGTCATAACATTTCATCGAACAAAAATACCTAACAGAATAACGAACGCAATCATTTATCCTTCAAAAACTGCAAACATTCGTCCGAATACAAAAGACATCTATTTATCATTCATTCGACCCACGCACACACGCAAGAGTATATAAGAATTTGAGTACATAAGCCCGAACACTATTTACATTATCGATTGAACACAAAGAAAATAAAAAAAAGCTTGAAACGAGAGTCGAGCCAAGATTGCCAACATGCACATAATTTGCGAACGAAACCAGACTTGGCGACTTCCCTTCCCGCCTAGTCAAGTTTACTAACAAATAACCAAAACATTAACTGCCGTATTACACATTAGGAGCCCTTCTATTTTATCGCAAATCTAATCCAATTATTATGAAAGAGCGAAACAACATTACTATGTACGCTAGTTATCTGTGACACACCAATACCTATCTCTCATAAGTAGGTATATAAAGTATATAAGACACATTATATACCTACAGTTCTTACCAGGCCAAAGCTATATTTTTTCAACTAATTTACAAATTAATATAACTTAGCCGTAAAAAATAACCTAGAAATGCATCTTACGTACCGGAATCACAAGCGCTCAGGTTAACCTAGGTCATACGAGACTTTCGCGATTTGCCAGATATCGTATGCAGTGCAATTCTGTCCGATCTCATTATACTGTACTTTATTATTTAGCCGTACAAATAAGAAAAATAACAAATTTGGCGCAAAAACAACTAGAATCACATAGAATCTGCGACCAAAACAATGTCCTTCGTAACATGTTCTATGCTGACAACAGACTTCTACGATTGTTGCAAACATGGCGACCGCTATCTGGGGCTTCTTATACGGCTCGTGGACTCAATTTTATGTCACAAACCTAATGCAAAACCATGTAACGTAAGCAAAATATATTCTACTAACACCCTCGACATACCCTGAGGAAATCATCTGTTACCGCCAAACCATTGGGGATTTGACTTCAAAAATTTTTTTGCACATGCCTTGCACTACAAAGAGCTGGAAAACCAGTATGGTTGCGTAAATTGCTATGATTTTCTGTTATAACTTACCTCTTCAGCAAAGACTAGTTCCTTGTAATTTAGCTCCGGATATTTACTTTCGTTGCTTTCATCCAAATTGATGGTTAATCTCACTGTTTTGATCACATTTGCCTTTGCACTTTTAGGAGCACCCACTGTTATAAGAGTAGCACGGTTAGGGTCCGACATTTTCCACCAAATTCACGCATAAAATGATTTTTTTCAAAGCATGACACGACCTGCATTTTCAAACAGTGTAGCACATTGCCTCCATGTTGGAATTCATTGTTTGGGTTGTGAGCGCCGTGAATGAATTTTGTACTAACGCTTTGTTTTGACCCGGTTTCCCACAGATGGCAGTACGAAATTACTAAAATCCACACTAGAGGGCAGGACACATCAATTAAAAAGTCCTTTTTGTCTTATCTTATTGTCTTTTATTTACCGTGGTATTATTATGTTTGAATCATATTAAAATATAGACCTACATGAAGTAGATTAATTAATCAAAGGTTTAGAAAAATTCTATGGAGCTTTTTTTCTTTTGCAGCGTAAGATGCATGCTGTGAATATTATCAAAGGATGCATGTTAGTGGATACAAACGTTCACAAAAAGTTTTGTTACATTACAACAGATGTCGCCGTATAGTGTCACAGTCATATGGTGTGCCACTTTGCCGACGAAGGACAAGTTTTCAATCAAAAATCAAACGTTGTAATTTCTTCACTATATAATAATTATTATGCACTTCTACAGTAATCATAATTGACACACATTTTAAAATAATAATAAAGCTATCTTGAAATTTATGCGATAATGTTATTAATTTCAAATTTAATCATTCCAAAATTTCAACCCGCGAATATTTAAATCAGCAAGGAGGTTAGAGATAGCTGGTAATGTTTAACTATGAACGTATTAAAAAAGTTGGACGTAGTTTTACTAAAACAAAAACTGTGTCACTAGATTCGGCCACATTTGTACGTGTGCGTTGTCAGGTTGTCACTGATAGGCTGACTCGCACACATTTACACAAGTTTACGCGTGTGTATGTGTGTGTGTCAGCCTGTATGTGACAGCGCACACGCGCATTTTATGTGGCCGACTCTATGGACACAGTTTTTATTTTAGCGAGACTACGTCCGACTTTTTGCAGTAAAAACTTCTTTTGGCGCGCCTAGCCAGATTTTTTGTGGGGTGTGAATTGAATTTTATCGCTCGGGTATGATAAGAAATCTTCGGGTAAACTCGGGACCATGGTCATTGGCCATCTAGAAATGCATCAGCCAATGGAAAATGCTGAAAGAGCGTGGCCTGGGCATCATTGCATGGCCATATAGAAATGCGTGCGCCAATGGGAAATGCTGACGCATTTCTAGATGGCCATGCCATAGTTTTTTTGTTTTTTTTTTTTAATTTAATTTGCCACTCCACAGACTCCGGGGTCCGTGACTTTTGTCATTTCAAATCTTATTTATTTTTACATATTTCTTGGATAATCAGAAGAAGAGGAAAATAAGGGGGAAGTTGGGAACATTTTAAACCTAATACTAGTGCTAGTCTGTTGAGCCGATCACTACCGGTTGGGATTCCGCACGTAATCGACTCGACATCGATTCTTTGCCTTATTGCGATTTGCCTAAGCCGTCTCCTCCCGGCACAGAGCCTCCACTACGGCTGCATTTCTGTCCCTGATGGCCATCAGAGTCTGTACGTTGAACTCTCGGATGGTTTTCGATGATGCAGCCAACGCTCGCTGCACGAACCGACCGATGGCGTCGTCGATGTCGTGCCATGCCATGCCATGATGCCCAGGCCACGCCCTCCGGTTACACCCGTGTAGATTCCAAAGTATGCTATCAAATTATGAGTTATAAGTTTTCACTTCTATCGGCAGTTCCCATGACTGCCAATTTTTTTTAGACGTCCATGTGTTTAATGACACAAAAAGATTCCGACCAAAGCGTTTGCTCAATAGTAAAACTCAGTAGAATATCTCCCCATCAGCGCTATCAGATCTAATGTGACTACTACAGGTTCATTCTTATCGCCTAATTCTCACTTTCACCCCTCTGACCTAATTAGAAAAACTTGAAAAACGAATTCCTATTCAAAAGAGGTTATTAAAAAAATGAAGCCATCAGCGAAAACTCCCGTGGTTCTTAAGAAGGGTATTTTCGGAAAGCGCTGATGGCTTGGACATTATGAAACCGAGATTCCTATTAAGATAAGGCACATTAGTCTCACTTAAGACGCGTTTAGTCGTACCAGTTGTATTTGCACTGGAGCCAGTTTGGTGTACAAGCTGCTGGCTTACACTTTCAATTTAACAACCTAATACTACAGTCTATCTTTTAACCCTCGACGCAAAAATACGAGGGGTGTTATAAATTCGACGTGTCTGTCTGTGGCATCATAGCTCCCGAATTACGGATGAAGCAATTTCAAATTGTTTTTTTTTTGCATTAAAGATGACTGTAGGCTGATGAACCATCGATTTCCTTTTTTTTGCTACCGTGTTGGTAGGAACTAGTGGTGTGACGTGTGACTAATATAAGTATTCATAATAGGTACACGGGTGAAATTTCATTTTAGGTATTATGAACGTTATCATATTTATTATGTTATTCAGTAATAGTCAAATAATCTTATATATATAAAAGAAAGTTGTGTTAGTTAGACTATTTATAACTCAAGAACGGCTGAACCGATTTCGCTGAAAATTGGTGGGGAGGTAGTTTAGAACCAGGAAAAGGACATAGGATACTTTTGATCACATTCCCGTGGGACGTCAGAAAACTACAAATATCCCGTTCGACCGCGTTCCCGTGTGACGTCATACATAAAACGTCAAAAATGACAGCTAAACGTCATTTTGTGGTTACGTCATGATTTTGTGGTGACGTCATGGCTGAGATTAATTTCGTTAATTTCATTAATTTCGTTCATTTAATTCATTTCGTTCATTTTGTTCATTTCATTCATTTCGTTAATTTCATTCATTTGGCTGAAAATTGGTGGGAAGGTAGCTTAGAACCAGGAGAAGGGCATAGGACACTTTTTATTACGTTCCCGTGAGACGTCAGACAACGACCGCGTGTGACGTGACATAAAACGTCGAAAGCGGAAATGACAGCTAAATGTAATTTTGTCTATGGTTGAGTATGGTTGATTTGATACGTTAAAGAGAACCATCTAATTTACAACGTCTCTCATCTTGAAGATGCACAGCATATTTTTTTACGAATATACTTCATGGTCAACATGGAGGAACAACTTGATCGACGTCAAGAGATAAATGCAGCAATGTAATGAGCAATTCTTCAAGATCTGCAGCAACTACTCCATGATCATCATGCGTTTATCCGCTCTGGATACGGCTTTGTAGTCAATTGCTGCTTCCCGGACAAACATCAAATGATCGTGCTTCACTAAAGAGTGGAACCCATGCACCAAAATACATGGCCAAAATAATCATTATGATTTTTTTGAATTGACATTAGTTATCCAAATAAAATATTGACCTTGATGAAATCAAAAGTCTTCTCATTTATCGTATCTAATGCGGAACAAAGTTCTCCGGGTCAGCTAGTAGGATATATAAGCGATTTCGTATTGGCAAATTTAATCGCTACATGTATTGATATTAGTAAGTAAAGGGCTACATGTCTTAAATTTAATGAAATAATATTTAAATCGTAATAGTATAATATAAGGTGCTCGTTTGAATAATAAAACTAGCCTTATATTCCAGTAACGGCTGAATATTGTGTATCCCGGAATATAAATGACTGACTATTATTACCCAGTAAAATACAATAAAATCGAGTAAAAAAGAAAAGACTTTATTAGTAGCGCCCCACGATCTTACCGTGTAGTTGTTTTCCTGTGCTAACTGTATGTGTGTGTGCGTGTGTGTACTATTAAATATTTTGATTTTTTTAGATTTTTAATGTAACATTTACGTTTTGGGGGGGGGGGGGGGGGGTGTTCATGTCCCCTGTGGCCACCCCGCTTCGGACCACGCATGCTAATACTGAAGAAAATGTTGGAATATTTTACTTAAGAATAAATCAAACTTAAGAATAATGTTCTGCATCGTCGTTTCGTCCATTTTCTAATTTGTTAGTTGGTTAGACGGGACACTAAACATAGCCTCTTAATTAGGGCCATTGTACGTGGCCATTATGTGTTAATGTTAGAACATTTAAATTTAAACGTCCACCAATTTTCGATCGGACGAAACGAAGTATAGCCGGAGTAGGAAAGTCGTGAGTTTATTTCGTAATTACGTTTTTAGTAGATAGAAAGAGAATCTAATTCAACGAAAACGTAATTTCGAAAAAAAACTCGCGATTTTCCGTCTACGATTCTACTTCGATCCGTCGTTTTGTCCGTTTAAATGTTTTAATCCTACTCTAATTAGAGTATGCTTAGAACATTTAAACGTCAAACAATGTTGTATCGGACGAAACGAAGTAGAACGAGAGTAGGAAAGTCGCGAGTTTTTTGACGAAATTTCGTTTTCGGAGAAACAGAGTAGACGTCCAGTTTCACTTATGTACCTATGAAATATTGTGGGTGCGGTAAGCCAAACGAAGTTTTCACTCCAAAAAGTGAGGCGACTGTTTTGTATGAGGTTAATACAGTGGTTAGACAAGACATACATTTATTTTATCAAATTACTGAGACAATTAAAAGCAGTAACCATCGATATAAACCATTTGATGTACCCTGAGCACCCTGAAATTGGTAATAAACTGCGTCTCTGTGTGTGCAGCGTAAGTGGTCATACACACAACCAATCTACTTGACCCCTAGAATAGCTCTCGACGAGGTATGCTGTGGTTCTACTTATTTTGGCTGTTGAGAACGAATAGCGATAGGTAAAAACGTTCACCGCTTCTTGCAACCGACTCGAATAGAAAGAGTGAGCTCACTATTCCCAACGATGACTTAATTCCGTGCGCCTGAAGTTTGGGAGGGCACATCCAATGGTTTATATCGATGGCAGTAACCCAATAAAAGGCGTATTACGTTCCTACTCCTAATTTTATTATTATTCTAATAGGGTACAATCCTAAAAAAAACTAAGTAGTCCGTTGGTTAGATTACCAAAAAATATTGTACACGTATTTTTTCTTTTGTTTCACAAACAAAAAATGACGAAGATACAGCGCTTCGAAGTTTCGTGTGACGTCACTTGTGAGTACGACTTTTACTCACGAGTGACGTCGCGACCCCCCACTCTCGAAGTTTGATGATCTATATCTATATCTTTGACGATTTTTAATATTATGAAAAAACAAAAAATACGTGTCCAATATTTTTCCATGATCTAACTGACGGACTAATTAGGATGGTGTATTTTTGACCCAGTCCGGTATCCTATTCAAGCAGATAATTATTATTTTAGTAAGTGAGAATAACCCGTGTACTGAGATGAGCAACTTCGATAAATATAAGGTCCTATTTAGTCATTTTTAACCGACTTCAAAAAAGAAGGTTCTCAATTCGGTTGTACGTTTTTGAAGTGATTTTCACAGACAGATTTTTCGTGGTATGTGAATCGAATTCTAGCGTCACGCTCGGGAATGATAAGAAATCTTCGGGTAAACTCGGGACCATGGCCATTGGCCATCTAGAAATGCGTCAGCATTTCCCATTGGCAATTCTCATGGCTACACCCTCCGGTTTCACCCGCGTAGTTTCCAAAGTAAGCCATCAAATTCTGAGTTATAAGTTTTCACTTCTATCGGCAGTTCCTATCACTGCCAATTTTTTGTTGTTGCATAAAGAATAAATATTTGTGTTGTACGTGAAAGATCCGATATTTGTGACCGATTGACCATACTCCATGGGTTTAGCACAGTATTTCAACCTTTATAGTATGGTTTTAGTGTATCAGCTATTTTGTAATGACGAAATCAGCCCTTAGCCTACGTAGAAGCTAGGATTCAATTCTCCGGTCGGAAATTGCCATAATAATTGGCGAGCTAACCACATCCATTAGACGTAACGTCTAATGGGAGTTAGATTAATTTGAGGAAGGTTGGAACTCATCAACTTGAGAAATTTCAACTAATTAATTACCATCATGTTTTATGACTAGTTTACCGGGGTCTCCGCTTTTAAATCTGTAAGTAACTGACTAAAGTATTAGCTTATTGTATCCTACTATAAATGACTAATTATTATTAATTCTTTTATTTTTTCCAGGGAAATTCTACCGCCAAGTAGTAATGTGCAAACGTTACTGTGTTCCGGCTTGAAGGGAAATGTTTCCAGAGAAATCACAGGGGTTTGAGATAAAACATCTTATACCTCAGGTGACGAGCACAGTGCAGTGCTAGGGAATGATTTGGACTCTTTATGTTCCAATAGCTGCGTGTCACTGTGTTGTTATGGGCAAGCATGTTGCTCAACAACAGGCACATGTCCTGCTCCTTTCGTCACTCTATACGTCTATACTTACATGTAAAAAAATAATATGAACATTTTGATGTAGGTAGGTTCGGTGAAGGAAATTAATCCGAGAATTCCGGCAAAACCGTTCCTACAAATACACCTTTCAAAGACATTTAAACAAACAAACAAGACAAGTGTGGTTGATAAATGATAATAGCCTTGAATTTTTGAATTTGTTTGTTCTTTTCATTCTTATTTAATCACAAGGCTACTTAGAGTTGCTGTAGAGAAGCGGAGTGTCTTACTACAGTAAGACATACTATGTTAAAAGGAACCTTAACTACATAAAGGTCTTCACACACGTAACCATCCTATTATCCTACTAATATTATAAATGTCAATGTTTGGATGTTTCTTGCTCAATCACATCGTAACACATGAACGGATCGGGCTGAAATTTTGAACACAGAATATAGTTTGGATGAACACATAGGCTACTACTGTTATACCGTGAGAACAACGGGAACGAGAACTACGCAAGTAAAACCGCGGAGCACTGCTGGTATATATTACTACTATGTACCTGTGTTCCAAATTTCAGCCCAATCCGTTCGTGCGTTACGACGTGATCGAGCAACAAACACTCAAAACATTGACAATCATAATATTAGTAGGATGGATACCACTGCCTTACTAAACAGGCCATAGCTTAGAAATTGCTCTTTGTTTTCTTTTCGTTTAAAATTATACAGACAGCTATAGCAAAGTCAAAGCCGATTCATTTACATAATTATAATATTGATTAGGTAAACGGGTAACTCACGTGTAATGAGGTCGGTCATTCCGACTCGAGTTTCGGCCGCGTCCGGCGGCCTTTTTCAAGGAGAGTGTACGCGCTCGATGGCTTCCCGTTTGGCACACGGGAAGCCATCGAGCGCGTACACTCTCCTTGAAAAAGGCCGCCGGACGCGGCCGAAACTCGAGTCGGATTGACCGACCTTATTACACGTGAGTTACCCGTTTACCTAATCAATATGTGTAACAACCACGTTAATTTTAATACTATAATTATAATATCTATACTAATATTATAAAGCTGAAGAGTTTGCTCAGAAACTAACATTCCAGTCATCTCGTCTAAACGAAGCATCAAGTAGGTATTATTTTCACCAATCCCAAAATATATGAGGCCACTTGGAAGATATTATTCATTACAGAAAATGAAATTTGACCCCATCGAAAGAGCGTGGGGAAAAGAGCAGTTAACGGGATTTTCCTTTGTGACAGTGGTTCTCAACACGTGGGTCTTGATCTTAGATGTCTTAAAACTCTATATTTAATGAATACTCAAAGCAAGTTATTTATTTTACAAATAACCTGGATTACCATACTAATAGTATCGTGTCAAAGTGAAAGAAATTCGTAAATTTAAAAGTACATTTACAAGTCAAATATAAAAATTAAAAAAGAAAATAAGACGTCTTTCATAGATTTGAAATTCAAATCATATTAATACTGATGTTAAAAATGCAAGAGTTTTGTGGTCATGCCGCATACAGAAGCCAAACACAAAAGAAGTTGAAATGCAAGAGTTAGTAAGTTTCTAAATGTGTGTGTGTTTAAAATCTCTTCGAAATGAGGTATCACCGCCCAAACCTGGTAACAAAGATCAGCCAGGAGTTGCTCTGCACACATCGCAATCCGATGGATGTCGCATATGCGCTGAGGGAAATATACTCAGGTATGTACTCCTCAGCACCCCGTATAAAGTCCCTAGAGCAGAAAAGGTACAAGGGAGCGCAAATACCCAACACCCTACCAAACACCCTCTTCTTAGTTCACACTCAAGAGGAGAAGGAGACCCTGACAAACCAGGGTTATGGGTCAGGCACCGGGTCACGTATCCTCACCATCCATGAAGCTCAGGGACTGACATATGAGTCGGTAATCGCAATAAAAACCAAGGCAAACATGAAGCTGCACGAGAGCGTGCCCCATGCGGTTGTTGCAATCTCACGGCACACGGGGACTTTCACGTACTACGCTGACGACACCGACGACGCCATCGGTCGGTTCGTGCGGCGAGCGTTGGCTGCATCACCGAAGACCATCCGAGAGTTCAACCTACAGATGGCCATCAGGGATAGAAATGCAGCCGTAGTGGAGGCTCTCAGCCGGGAGGAGGCGGCTTAGGCAAATGGCAATAAGGCAAAGAATCGATGTCGAGTCGATTACTAGCGGAATCCCAACCGGTAGTGATCGGCTCAACAGACGAGCACTAACTAGTATTAGGTTTAAAATGTTCCCAACTCCCCCCTTATTTCCCTCTTCTTCTGATTATCCAAGAAAGATGTAAAAATAAATAAGATTTGAAATGACAAAAGTCACGGACCCCGGAGTCTGTGGAGTAGCAATTTTGAAAAAAAAAAAAAAAAAAATGTGTGTGTGTTTGTTCTCTCAAATGCAGATAACGCCTGCATTACATGAATTAACAAATATACAACAAGATACCTTTTGGCTTGAAAGCTATAGCACCACGGGGCGCAGCTAGTAAACAATAATTATTTAACAAACTGACGTCGTTGCTCAGTTGCTACTGAGTCTGCCCGCAGAGCTATAATTGTGGGTACGATTCCTTCACCCAGAAAATATATTTGTGTATTGAATACGAATATTTATGTTCCGTTTCTACGTCTCGTAAGTACGGTAATGTAAGTATTATTAGCAGTATATAAAAAAAAAATCCGTACTACCTAGGTGGTAGTAGTAGTCAATACTTCTCTAAATAGTACGGAAACAACAGATGGTTATTGATTTGGTTTCGTGTAAAATCAGCTTATCGGTAAAATTTTTAGCAAAATTGTGCATAAGTCAGATTTTCAAGGTACTTGGTTAAAAAAATTGGCAGTCATAGGAACTGCCGATAGAAGTGAAAACTTATAACTCAGAATTTTATAGCTTTCTTTGGAAACTACACGAGTGTAACCGGAGGGTGTGGCCTGGTCATCATGGCATGACCATCTAGAAATGCGTCCGCATTTCCCATTGGCTGACGCATTTCTAGATGGCCATGCCATGATGGGCAGGCCACGCCCTTTTAGCATTTCCCATTGGCTCACGCTTTTCTAGATGGCCAATAGCTATGGTCCCGAGTTTACCCGAAGATTTCTTATCATACCCGAGCGTGACGCTAGAATTCAATTCACAGTCCACGAAAAATCTGTCTAGGCGCGCCAAAAGAAGTTTTCACTTCAAAAATGTTGGATCTTGAAAAAGGTTGAAAAACGCTGTTTTATGGTATTTGACGCCATGGAGCTAACAGAATCACCTTGATAATGGCAGCGGGAATAGATTAGAACCTGCAAAGATTTCCGAATATTTAGGAGGTGATTTTCAATAGCTAAGGGCTGTTTTGAGCGGTTTTCGTTGACTTTCGCATCGAGTTTGGATTGCTTTAGACCCGTTATGGGGTGAACTGCCAAAGTTAAACATCGTTCGCGTAATGTTATGATGGAAAAGTGGGGCGTGTCTAAATGCGATGTTTGAGAATGATACTCGTACTATACCTACCTTTTCCTTCCAATGAGAATTTGGTAACGGGGAAAAATAGGTACTATAAGTATCCATACTCAGTTTTTTAATTTTACTGTATATATATATGTATTTTTATTAAAGA
Source organism: Ectropis crepuscularia (assembly GCA_963693475.1). Classification (NCBI taxonomy): domain Eukaryota; kingdom Metazoa; phylum Arthropoda; class Insecta; order Lepidoptera; family Geometridae; genus Ectropis; species Ectropis crepuscularia. Next base: position 2,728,212 of record OY856355.1, read on the forward strand.
ACAATTATCTACTACAATAATGCATGGACCTATATACAGTATTTACAAATATATAAAAAGCAAATGAATACAAAATATATATACAAATTTACAAGTCGAACACGCCGTTGAGATCCCCACAACTTAAAAATAAAATTTAAATCCCAATTTTACTTAAAAAAATAAAAGTCTTAGTCGAGAGTCGAGTTTTTTTTAATAAAGAGTGAGGAGACGAGCAGGACATGTGCCTGATGGGAAGTAATATGCCACATAGCAGCATAGTGACACGCAGCTATTGGAACATGAAGAGTCCAAATCATTACCTAGCACTGCACTGCGCTTGTCACCCAGAGATCTAAGTTGTTATATCTCTAAGCCCAGTAATTTCTCTGGAAACATTGCCCTTCAAACCGGAACACAGCAATGTTTGCACATCACTGCTTGGCGGTAGAATAACTGGCAAAGGTGTGGTACTTCCCCAGGCGGAGATGGTCAAAACGACATGTATCTTCCTACTTAGTTAGTGGTTTCATGTTTTCAATGCGAAAAAATTTGCACGAAAGCAGTGCAATTTCTAATTTGATAGAATTTTCTCTTATTATTTCAATGATAAAATTTGCCTGAACTTTTTATTGTTAGTACATATTGGCTTCTTCCTATTTGTTTGCATTTCTTGGTAAATTCAAATCGAAAACTTAAATTTTTACAAATTATTTTTTGATGTTCTACTTGTTTTTTTGGTAAGTAAAAAGTCGCAGGCGTTTGCTAGCTAGAAGTAAGAAGATCAAAATTCATAAAACATATTTTATGGTAACCTTCCTTGACCATATGACCAAGGGGTCCAACAGTTTTACTGTGGTCAAGGTACAACACCCCTACCCTTTTATGTTTATTCGCACATGTAAATATGGAGGTTATGATTAACTCAAATAAGCATACCACATTCTAAACTTGGCTTAGGTACCTACCTGTTTAAATCAAATGATTTTAAAAATGTATGTAGTAAATAACAGAAGTAGTGAAAGAAATGAAAAACAAGAAATATTTTACTTTTTTGCATCGAAAACTAATCCCTAAAAAGAATTGACAAAAAAGGTCTGGGATCAATTAATTTTATCAATGATAATGAAAAAAACAACTATTTGATACAACAATTAAACCGACTTCAAAACCACAAATAGGCACTCAAAAGCAAAAAATAAATTGTTATAAGCGTTACTCACTTGCAAGACAATACAATACAATGCAAGATTTTTTTGTAAAATAAAGTGGAAAAGCAATTATTTAATTCTACTAATACCTAGGTACCATTCGTGAAGACGAGAGGCTCGCTCAGCTAGAAGAAGAACTGACCCACATAAGATGGCACATTCTCGGGTTATGTGAAGTCCGAAGAGAGGGAGAGGACACCGTAACCTTGGAATCAGGCCATCTTATGTACTATCGTGAAGGTCACCAGCTGTCGCAAGGTGGTGTCGGGTTTCTGGTCCACAAAACTCTCTGTAACAACGTTTTGGAAATCGCAAGTGTGTCTCCGAGGGTCGCGTATCTTGTGCTGAAGTTGACCGAGAGGTATACCCTCAAAGTGGTCATGGTATATGCACCCTGGGAGGCATACCCTGATTCAGAGGTGGAGGCTTTGTATGAGGATATATCGAAAGCCTTACATAACACCTCCAAAGCCCACTTCAACGTTGTTATGGGGGATTTTAACGCCAAAGTGGGAGTACAGACTTGCAGTGAATCGGTAGTAGGACCATATGGTTTGGGAAGAAGGAATGACAGGGGCCAAATGCTAATTGACTTCCTCGAAAAGGAGAGGCTGTTTCTGATGAATTCGTTCTATAAGAAACAGCCTCAGAGGAGGTGGACGTGGCGAAGCCCCGACGGACGGACGAAAAATGAGATTGACTTCATCATAGCGGACAAACGGCGAATATTCAGGGATGTCTCAGTGATCTCTCGGTTTGCTACCGGTAGTGACCACAGGCTTGTTCGAGGCACCCTGAATATTAATTACAAGCTTGAACGAGTCCGTTTGATGAAATCAACACTCCGTCCGAACCTTCTCCAAACCATAGTTGGGTCTGAATCATTCCAGTTAAAATTGGAGAACCGGTTTGCTGCCTTGGAAACCACAAATAGCGCTGACCAGAAGCTCGAAAGTGTAGTGGAAGTCCTGCGTGATGAGGGCACAAAGTTTTGTGAAATGCGGCGCAAAGGCAGAAAGTCAAAGCTTTCCAGGGAGACCTTAGAGCTCATGGAGGAACGACGGAATCCCACGTTAACTTCGTCTGAACAAGGGGCTCTTAGCAAGAGAATTACCAAGCTTGTACGACGTGACCTCCGATTAGCTAACACGCTCTTGATTGAAAAATCAATTGAGCAAAATCGGGGGTCAAAAGTGTTCGTCAAGACCTTGGGTAGAAGCCACCTGACGAAGTTAACTACCTCGACGGGGAGAGTCGTTTCATCCAAAGCGGATATTCTCTCAGAGGTGGAAGACTTTTACAGCCAGCTGTACGCATCTCATGCTCCACATCTCCCACATAGCGAGGACAAAAGAGCTACTTTGACTCGCCACTACACTGAAGAACTGCCAGAAATAAGTATGGACGAAATCGTGATGGCTCTTGGGCAACTTAAAAATGGAAAAGCCGCGGGCGAGGACGGAATCACAACAGAGCTCTTAAAGGCTCTTAAAGGCTTATAAAAGAGCTCCAAGAACTGTTTAATGCCGTCCTCTTTACCGGGAGAACTCCACAGGCATGGCACAGAAGTGTGGTCATCCTATTCTTTAAATAAAAAAATATAATTTAAAAACTCAAAAACCCGACTGCGTAAAAAGTGAACCAAACTACGTACTCGCATACTAAAAAAAACTGAAAAGAATAAAACAAGCATTTAGATTTCTGGTGGTCTAGAATTCTATAATATGTTATTGTATTAATACTATTGAAATAAATACAATATTTTCTAATAAAAGAACATTACAACTGAACAGTCGGTATCCATTGAACAATTACATTGTATGTCGAATAATAATGGATCCCGACTGTTCAGTTGTAATGTTCTTTTATTAGAAAATATTGTATTTATTTCAATAGTATTAATACAATAACATATTATAGAATTCTAGACCACCAGAAATCTAAATGCTTGTTTTATTCTTTTCAGTTTTTTTTAGTATGCGAGTACGTAGTTTGGTTCACTTTTTACGCAGTCGGGTTTTTGAGTTTTTAAATTATATTTTTTTATTTTATACTTTTTAGTTATGAACAATGTTGTGAATGTTAATATGCTCAACATAATAATATGTATCTTTTGGTTGTTGACCAAATGTCTTCGTTTCTACTGATATAATATGTAGGATTTTCTACTGCATGTAATTCATATTTATAGTTTTGTGTTAGTATAGGTTTTCGATTGACGTTGAGTACCTACTAAATCGTTTGAAGTTGGAGATAGGCGACCGAGGCGGAGCAATCCGAGAGTGGTTCCGTGTTCCCACTATTACGTACCTGCACGTACGAAAAAAAGGTAGTCCAATATACCTACTAGCATAGATCGTAGAACCCAAGATGGGCCCCATCCCAAACTTCACGGCGCACGCAATCATGTCAACGTTGGGAAGAGTGAGCTCACTCTTTCCGTTCTAGTCGGTTGCAGGACGCGGTGGACGCCGGACGTTTTTACCTGTCATTATTCGGTGTCAACAACCAAAATAAGTAGAACCACAGCAAATCTCGCCGCTAGCGATTATAGGGGTCAAGTAGATTGGTTGTTTGTAAACCACTTACGATACATACAGAGACGCAGTTTATTACCAATTTCAAGATTCTCAGGGCACATCTATTGATTTATATCGATGCCTACTAGATACATTAGTATATAACGTCCATCCACTTTCACACGTACAGTTAGTTATACGAAGTTTTCTGCTACCTAAAAACCTATAAATGTGAGAATGGTTGTTACTCAACTTTAAATCGATATACATCCTAAACGGTCAGTCAAATCGAAAAACATTGAGAGAAAGCTAAACATTATTTTCAAATACCTATTCAACGATTCCCCTATTGACATATTTTGGTGATTTTCATTTTTTTAATTTGGACAATATGGCGTCCTGAATCCGCCATATTGGATTTACACTAATGTCATGTCTTTAGTGTCACTCGCCAGATTAAGAGGAATCGATTGACGTGTGAATCATAAAAATCGGCCCAGGCGTTTGGTCTGTATAGTGCCTCAAAGGAACATACAAACATACATACATACATACATACATACATACATAGACTGTTAAACACATTACCACTCCTTTGCGTCGCGCAGTCGGGTAAAAAGGAGATAAAACTCTTTTGAAGAATTATCGGCCAATATCGCTTCTGAGCCATGTCTATAAGTTGTTTTCGAGAGTTATCACGAATCGTCTCGCCCGAAGACTCGATGAGTTTCAGCCTCCTGAACAGGCCGGGTTTCGAAGTGGGTACAGCACCATAGACCACATTCACACGGTACGGCAGATTGTACAAAAGACAAAGGAGTACAATCGGCCACTTTGCTTAGCGTTTGTGGACTATGAGAAGGCGTTCGACTCGGTCGAAACCTGGGCTGTTCTGGAATCCTTACAGCGATGCCAAGTCGATTGGCGATACATTGAGGTGATGAGGTGTTTATACGACGCCGCTACGATGGCGGTCCAAATCCAAGATCAGCAGACAAAACATATTCCTCTGCATCGAGGCGTGAGGCAAGGGGATGTTATTTCCCCGAAATTGTTCTCAAACGCACTAGAGGATATGTTTAAGACGCTGAATTGGGTTGGACATGGCCTAAACATCAATGGCGAATACATCTCTCACCTACGATTTGCTGACGACATCGTCATTATGGCAGAGTCACTGGAGGGTATGCAGTGGATGCTGGACAGCCTGGCTAACGCTTCTCAACGCATCGGCCTTCGGATGAATTTGGATAAAACCAAAGTCATGTGCAACGAGCTCGTTGCTCCGGGGCCGATTGCCGTAAGTGGAACCACTCTCGAAATTGTTCGGAGATATGTCTACTTAGGGCAGATGCTCGAACTAGGTAGATGTAGCTTTGAGAGTGAGGCCATGAGAAGAATCCAGTTGGGCTGGGCAGCGTTTGGCAAACTTGGTCGAGTCTTCTCGTCACCCATCCCACAAAGTCTCAAAACAAAAGTGTACAACCAGTGCGTCCTACCCGTTATGACCTACGGTGCTGAAACGTGGACACTGACAGTCAAAATGGTCCGAAAGCTCAAAGTCGCTCAGCGAGCTATGGAACGGGCTATGCTTGGAGTATCTCTGAGGGATTGCATTCGTAATGAAGTAATTCGTCAGAGAACTAAAGTCACCGACATAGCTCACCGTATTAGCAAACTGAAGTGGCAATGGGCCGGTCACATCTGTCGCAGACCCGATAACCGTTGGGGTAGACGGGTTTTGGAGTGGAGACCGCGAATCGGCAAACGTAGTGTAGGACGCCCAGAGACCAGATGGAGTGACGATATACGAAAGATGGCTGGTGGCAGTTGGAAACGTAAGACCGAGGATCGGGCTGAGTGGCGTATTATAGGAGAGGCCTATGTCCAGCAGTGGACGAACACGGGCTGATGATGATGATGAATACCTACATAATAATTATTAGAAATGCGAAAATTTGCAGATCTGTTTTTGGATATCTACCTATTACTTTTTGAAACAAAAACTACTGAAGTGATCGGAAATCGGGAACTACGCGTGAATCTACTAGTAAATACATATTTAAAAAATATAAAATACTAGCGGCCCGTTCCAGCTTCACTTGGATATTACCAAACTAAGAACTATTAATCGTAATATAAACTATCTTTCAAGTTGGATCAAACTTGAAACACACTTTGCACACGGTGTGCAAATTTGATTGAAATCGGTTTAGTAATTTAGGAGCCCATCGCGGACAAACAACGCATAATTTATATATTTGCAGAAAAAGAAGATTTTGAAATTATACATTTTAAAATCCAGTGGCCCCAAAACGTTCGTTAAACAAAACTTAACGCTTAGATTTCTTTCATCAAGTTTTCCACATCCTGCCTTTAGAAAAATCTTGAATAATGCACTACCCTCATTTAAATAAGACGCTGAATGAATACAGTTGCGTGGAGAATTATAATATTTATGAGTTGCCCTTGTGGCGTACCTTCACTGGGGCCCCTGAGCTCGGGGCCCCCTTCGTGCCAGTTACCCCCTTTACCTGGCGCCTCAAATTTCACTCCTTTAGTATACTGCTTGATTATTTTGAATCTACAAAAGAGTGAAGGCGGTTTTTCTTGTCGCTGAAAAATAAAAATTGCTTAAAGTATAATAGACGAAGATTTAGTACAGAAGTTATTAATAAATATGCCAGTTACCTATTCTTCTGCTCAGCAGTGATGTGAAAAAATTATAAAGTCGAAAAAAAATGCTTAAAGTTTCGCTTTTGTAACATTTGCAATGTCCTTAAAGGGCGAGTAAGTGATACGAGTAAATGACTATATCTACCAGTGTACCTGTTATTATCGTATGTATGTAGGTACGTACATCATCATCATCATCAGCCGCAAGACGTCCACTGCTGAACATAGGCCTCCCCCTAGATTTTCACAACGAACGGTCCCGCGCAACCTGCAACCAGCGGTTTCCAGCGACCTTTGTTAGGTCATCTGTCCATCTAGTAGGAGGCCGTCCAACACTGCGTCTTCCGGTTCGTGGTCACCACTCGAGAACCTTTCTTCCCCATCGTACGTCAGGTACGTACATCAATCAATCATCATCAACAGCCCACTAAACGTTCCCACTGCTGGGACTCGGGGCCTTCTCTCGCAAGGAGAGAGTTTAGGCCATAATCCACCACGCTGGCCCAGTGCGGGTTGGTACTTCTAACTTAACTTCACGTACAGGTACGTACACTTAATAATAATAATAATAATGTTAACACGGTCAAGAACAAGAAACGCAGCGGATACAAACGCACAACCGTCACCAGCCCGTGTCTCGTCACCACCGGATTCGTCGTCGGAGGACGAAGTCTTTTTGACTCCCCGCGACACAACTACTTCGACAAGTGACGAGGATGCGGTGCGGACCCCGCCGCCAACAAGACCTGGACGACGTGGCCGTCCGCCGCTGCCGGCACGCTTGGGGCCTGTGAGACAACCTGCCTCGCGCCCGGCCCCCGCTACCGGTGGTGTAGTGCGTCGCATGCGATGGACTCGAGAAATCAACGAGAACTGCATGCGTGCCTATTACGGGGCTACAGAAGGAGGAACTAACCTGACCGCGTACTGTGCCAGGATGTTACTTCTGTTTCAGGCCCTTGAACCAACCGTCGCCGTATCCGCACAACGACTTTCAGATCAAGTTCGAGCCATTCGCCGGTGCAAGCTGCTGGATGACTCGACACTTGATCGGCTACGCCTGGAGGAACAACATACTCGCCCAGCTTCTGCCTTGTCCCGGGATCCGCCCGTCGCATCGTCGACTCTGACACTGGCCTCAGTGCCAGCGTCAGTGGCGACACTTGCGGCGCCGGCCGACCCCGACATCGAGGAGGAAGACTCGGCGAGTAGTAATGTATCTGACCAGGTAAGAGGGCAACTGAGGAGTGCTTTGGAAGACGCGATCTTCCAATATCGACTCACACCAAACTCTAGGCCGCGCTTACCACGTTTACCCACCCATAAACGGAATTTAGCTTTGATGGGAGCCCTGAATACTTTGCTAGTGCCCTACCTGGGTACTAGCAAAGATTTGACTGATACCCATTCTATTCTCTACTGTGGTGCTATCGCGGCGTGTCGCGTTGCACGTGTCAAGTTTCCAGACACTGACCGTACAACGCGAACCGCCGGAGATGCACCCGCATGGCAAATGCGAATAGAACGGCGTATCAGCACATTCAGGACTCTTATAGCAAAGCTAATCTGCTTCAGTCAGGGGAACAGTCGTCCCCGAGTCATGCGTTTCGTGACACAGGCATTCGCTGGGACTGGTATCAGTCTCCAGCACTACCTAGCCAATGTTACGGAACGCATTGACTATCTGAAGCAGAAAGTTTATGCGTGGGCAAACCGTATTCGCCGCTACAGAGAGCGTGTGAGTCGATATCGGCAAAATCGCGACTTCCAAAGTGATCAAAGGAAGGTGTATAGAAACTGGGAGGGAACTAGTCGACGTGTGAGCGATGGGCAGCTACCGGATGCCAGCGCTACGAAAAACTTCTGGCGCAGCATCTGGTCGGTGCCTGTCGAGTACACAGAGGGAACTTGGATGCGTGTTGTCGAGCGTGCGTGTGAGTCTATCGAAACCATGGAGTCTGTTTCAATAGACTTCGAAGACGTTGGTTGTGCTATCCGGACGGCTCAGAACTGGAAAAGGCCTGGGCCGGACGGATTGCACAACTTCTGGATAAAGTGGTTTCGATGCTCACATGAGCGTTTGGCAACACAATTCCAAGAAGCCCTCGAGACGGGTTCCCTTCCCAGTTTCATGACCACCGGAGTCACCTTCCTGCTCCATAAGTCTGGTAGTACCACGGAACCAAAGAACTACAGACCCATCACGTGCTTGCCTACCATCTATAAGCTGCTTACATCCATTCTGAGAGCAAAAATTAACGCGCATATTGTCGCAAATAACGTTTTGGCCTCCTCTCAGAATGGATGTAAGATTGGGTCCCGTGGTACTAAGGAGCTGCTCCTCATTGACACGACCATTTGCCAACAAGTCAAACGAAACAAGGGAGCCCTCTCCGCTGCTTGGATTGACTATAAGAAGGCCTATGACGCGGTGCCCCATTCGTGGCTAGAAAGAGTTTTAGAGTTGTACAAAATAAATCCAACTCTAAAATTTTTTCTAAGCAAATGCATGGGACAGTGGGTCACAGTCCTTCGTCAACCAGGTAGCGTAGACAGCTCGTTTGTTTCGGAGGACTTGATAAAGATTGAAAGGGGAATATTTCAGGGAGACAGTCTGAGTTCCCTATGGTGGTGCCTAAGTCTGAATCCTCTCAGCACTCTGCTGAAGGATTCAGAGTTAGGCTATCGTCTTCGTAGAGGAGGTGAGGTTATATCTCATTTGCTGTACATGGACGACCTCAAACTTTTTGCACCGAAACGCCAAGACTTGTTGGAGCTATTAAAAACCACAGAGGTTTTTAGTAACGCCATCAAGATGGAGTTCGGTGTCGACAAGTGTGCGGTCATGCATGTACAGCGAGGGAAAGTAGTAAATTCAGAGAATTTACAACTTTCCGAGACTATAACTCTCAGATCCCTCTCCGAAGACGAGACCTACAAATATCTCGGTATGTCACAGTCGTTGGGTATATCAGCAGATGACATTAAGAAATCGGTGAAGGAGCGCTTCTTTTGCCGGCTGACAAAAGTACTTAAAAGTCTTTTGTCAGGCGGTAACAAGGCGCGAGCCTTCAACGGTTGGGTAATGCCTCTGCTGATATACTCCTTTGGCATACTGAGATGGACTCAGACTGAGCTCGACGCCCTGGATAGAAAGGTCCGTCAACTGCTCACAACACACCGCATGCTACACCCGCGCTCGTCTGTTATGAGACTGTATATCCCGCGGAAATGGGGGGGTCGAGGCTTTTTAAATGCCAAGAACCTTCACAACCGCGAGGTATGCAGTCTCAGGGATTATTTCCGCAACAGTGAGTCCGGGATGCATCGCGATGTTGTGGCAGTTGACAGGAGCTTCACGCCTCTTTCATTGGCAAACGAGAACTGGCGCAAACCATCGGTGCTCAGCACTGATGATCGCAAGGAGGTATGGAAGAGCAAGGAGCTACACGGGCGATTCTATCGGGCCCTGACGGGACCCGATGTGAATCCGCTCGCGTCGGTGAACTGGCTGCGCTTCGGGGACCTCTTCGGAGAAACCGAGGGTTTTGCCTGTGCAATTGCAGACGAAGTTATCAAGACGAACAATTACCGGAAATACATAATGAAGGACGGTACGGTCGACATTTGTCGGGCATGCCGCCGTCCAGGCGAATCACTTCGTCATGTTATTTCCGGTTGTTCGCATCTTGCTAACGGCGAGTACTTGCACAGACATAACCTAGTAGCCAGGATCATCCACCAGCAACTTGCTCTTCGATACTGCCTTGTCGAGTCCGAGGTGCCGTACTATAAGTACGCACCTCCGCCAGTTCTCGAGAATGGTAGTGCGTTGCTCTACTGGGACCGCTCTATCATCACGGACAGGACTATTGTCGCCAATAAGCCTGATATCGTGCTGGTAGACCGGTCTCAGCGCCGGGCTGTGATCATCGATATCACCGTACCACATGACGAGAACCTCGTGAAAGCCGAGAAGGACAAGCTTAGCAAGTACCTTGACTTGGCTCACGAGGTTACCGCCATGTGGGATGTTGATTCGACGATCATAGTCCCAATAGTCGTGTCGGCAAACGGCCTTATAGCGAAAAGCCTCGACCAACATCTCAAGAGGCTTTCGCTAGACGGTTGGATCAAGGGTCAGATACAGAAGGCAGTCATCCTAGACACAGCGCGCATCGTCAGGAGGTTCCTCTCTCTGCAGCCCTAACCACCGGTAGCTTGGGCCCTGCCCCGCTGCTGGCGGCACCCTAGTTTTTAAGTTTTTTATAATGTTTATTTTATATATATATTGTAAAAAACTTTAAAATTAAGAAGATAAATAAATGAGTGTATAATAATAATAAAATTCTTTATTACACCACAAAAAATTACATATTTATACAGTGAAATCTTAACGTATGTATACACTTACTAGACTTAGTGGCAAATAAAGATTTAAATTTAAATTTAAAAAACCTTCGCACAGTTCGATTGAAAAAAAGGGCATGGTAGTATTAGGTCATGCAGATCACTTGCTCACTCTCCGAAACGTATCCGTTGTGCGTGCATGTACCTATCCCCATGGTGCGTACAATTTTCCATACAAGACCAAATCTGTACATGGCTTAACCTGTGGAATTAGTCAGACTTGTAGTACATTCGCACCTTTGAAAGGCAAGTTTCGTGTTTTAGCAGCTAATTTAGCTAAATAATTCAACATTAAAGGATAATGCAACTTTTCCCTTGTGTACTGGGCTCATTTTTTGTAACATACTGCCCATATATAAAACCCATACCAAAATAATAGATATTATTGGTCCTAGTAACTTTTGATATGGCGTCACAAAAATATCACCACGGCTTTTTTTTTTCTTAGCTGTACCAAAATGGATGGATACAATAGTGGAGAAGAGAATATGCTGACAAAATAGTAGATTTCTAATATAAATAATGTGGCCAAGTGCGAGTTGGACTCGCCCATGAAGGGTTCCGTTGCAGCAAGTAACATAATATACATAGTACACATAGTCACAGATCAGAAAATAGTTACTTACATAGTTCTTGTAGTTCGTTGTAACTTTGATCGAAGTTTTAATAATAGTGTATTTATGACGTACTAAAAAAACTACTCATCAGATCGAGTTCAAACCAATTTTCATTGGTAGTTTACATAGTAATGTACCTACATCATATATATTTTTTAGATTTTTCATTCTCTTACTTTAGAAGTTAGAGGGGGGGGGGGGGTACACACATTTTACCACTTTGGAAGTGTTTCTCGCGCAAATGATTCAGTGTAGACGAAAATGATTATAGAAACCTCAATATCATTTTTGAAGACCTATCGATAGACACCCCACACGTGTAGGTTTGATGAAAAAAAAATTTTTTGAGTTTCAGTTCTCGGTATGGGGGCCAACCCTAATTTTTCTTTTTTTTTAATTTTTTTGTTCAAATCTTAATGCGGTTTACAGAATACATCTACTTACCAAGTTTCAACAGTATAGTTCTCATAGTTTCGGCAAAAAGTGGCTGTGACACACGGACGGGCAGACAGACAGACAGACAGACATGACGAATCTTTAAGGGTTCAGTTTTTACGTTTTTCGGAACCCTAAAAACATGCGTAGGCACACGTCACGTACCTACATAACATACTATAATGTAGCTATGTATTTACATTACTTCTTTCATATTTAGTAACCATCACAAGCATAACCCCATAAAATAAAATTGAAATCATCCGAGGTTCAAGGTTCAAAGAGCCATGATTTTAGCAGTTCATATATTTTTTCCTGTAGGATAGATTTTTATGACGCCTTTATAAAAAGTGATTCTATGAAGGAGAACTTGGCGTATGTATCATGTTTGGGGTTTGGGCATTATCTTATAGGTATTGAGCTCAGTAGGTTGCATTATCCAAACAGACAAATGTTCTATCATTTTTGTTTTCGGATGCCGCATCTACCCCTGGTCTGCTTATGAACTGAGAGTACCCGATCGGTATTATTTTGCATTGGATATCGGGCCCAATCTCGAGCTCGAAGGAGGTATACCTACTTACCAGCGGTATCTCCCACGCTTTATAGTAATAACGAAAACTATAAAGGTTGCACATAAAGGGGAAACTAAGAATTATCTGTTCCATTAATGTAAATATTCTGATTAATATGGAAAGAGCGAGAGTGTTTCCAACGTAAACGAAATGTAAACAATTTGGGGAGATATCGCAGAATTTACATACAAGAAAAAAAATGCAAGTGCTTAAGACCTCACGACAGACGTGAAAATTTCACTGACAATCGTAATTTTTATATTTTACTAGCGGCCCGTTCCGGCTTCGCTCAGATATTGTGATATATAGACTGTATCTCTCAAGTTTAATCAAACTTGAAACGATGTGCAAATTTGATTAAAATCGGTTTAGTAGTTTAGGAGTCCATCGCGGACAAACAACGTGACGCGTTATTTATATACTTATGTAATATATGTTACCGTAAAATTATTAACACAGATTATAATCTCACGGTAGGTTAGGTTAGTTTGTAATCTGGCGGTGTTCACCATTTAACGGTGACATATTACTACGATTAAGATGTTATTAAACAGTCAATAACATTATGTATTATGTAGTACTAATTATTATGGACCGTGTTGAAAGGATTCATAAAAACAAGTCAGATATTAAAAGCATTTTTTAAAACCCTATACAAATCAAAATAGAGTAAGCACAGCGACAACATTGAAGTGCAGCTAACTGCACACTACACTACAGGCACTACAGGCCCGTGTACATAATGTATGGGTCATATATAATCAGGAGAACTATGTAGAAAAATAGAAGGGTATAAAATAATAAGATTCAGCACTATACCGTCATTTGTAAGCTGTCCAACTGAGTGCAGGTGAAGATAGCGGGTTGCAACCCTCGATATTTTCACCTTGTAACATGTTTTTTGTACGGCGTTGCGGAATAATGGATGAAATCGAGCTTTTCACATAACAGTGTGAGAGATCAGCCTCATTTACAAGCTACGGAAAAATTTAATTGCCATTATGGTCCATCGTTCTTTCCTGTGTTGGGGGAGCATGCGCTGATAAACTTTGTTAAAATAACGAAGATCTGGGGTTCACGAGCTCTTACTGTATCAGTACAATATTTTTCAAAGGCTGTGGCGTCAAACAAACTGAAAAACACAAGTCAAGTCATGTTTTGCAATATGGCCATTAAACTCTAATACAATCGCTATCCAATAGATGTATTAAATCACAGAAATCCCTTCCTCCCCGAAACCGTGATAATTGGGTAATAAATAGCCGCCAATGGCAACATTTCCTCGGCCCAACTTGCGCTGTAACTGTTATTTAAGCTGCCACTTACCTTCACTACAATTTAAGGTGGTACTGGTAACCCAGCTTTCATTTTTAGGTTAAACAGAACTAGATACTTTTGTGAACCCAAAGTTGGAATGTAAGAAATGAGACTGAGTTACATGGAAGGGTGGAATTAAAAATAATATAATATTTTATTTAAATATTTAATGATTTTATTTAAAAAAAAGTCGTAAAACAGCGAAAAATAGGTTTTAAATCATGTCTCGTCAAAATATGAGTATGCAATTGAACAGTTAATTAATGTGTATAAATTGGCTGCAAAGGGCAGTAGGTACGTATTATTATTTATTTAAATGTTAATACTTTAGTAATATAGGGAAACCAATAACTTTGAATCTTTCGTGAACATGCGTCGTCCGCCAACCCACACTGGGCCAATGCAACATGGTGGATTATGGCCTGGGCTCTCTCCTGCGTATATACCTATACGTCCAGTTATTTTAATGAAATTGAATAATTTCATCTATAATTAGAAAATATTGAATAGGTATTTTTTATATATAGTACAATCAACATATTGGAAATGCGCGGGAGCATAGAACGTGCATTAGTTTTGGGTTTTACTTATCTGTCCGCAATTTTTTGTGAAATAATATGTAGTGAGTTTTGAGTGAAAACTTCTTTAGGCGCGCCTAGGCAGATTTTTCGTGGGCTGTGAATTGAATTCTACCGTCACGCTCGGGTATGATAAGAAATCTTCGGGTAAACTCGGGACCATGGCTATTGGCTATCTAGAAATGCAACAGCCAATGGGAGATGCTGAAAGGCGTGGCCTGGGCATTATGGCATGGCCATCTAGAAATGCATAAGCCAATGGGAAATGCTGACGCATTTCTAGATGGCCATGCCATGATGGTCAGGCGACGCCCTCCGGTTTCACCCGCGTAGTTTCTATTTAAGGTAAGCTTTCAAATTCTGAGTTATAAGTTTTCTCTTCTATCGGCAGTTCCTATGACTGCCAATTTTTTTCTTTAACATTTTGAGGTATTATGTTTGAAAATATTGTTATTTACCTACTTTTTATCCTGAATACAAATATAATAACAATCACTTCAAATTTATTTCAATCCACTCCTTACGTCAAGTGTTGAAAAGACAATGTGAGTAATGACAAGAAAAGACAAACGGGATGGCCATGCAATTATCCCCTTAACTAAGACTCCAAAAATCAAATAACTTTGGAAGCACGTAAGGCAGAATTAATATGAAAAGTTTGATCAAAGACGCAAGTTCTCCAATCAGTGCCGCTATTGTGTGGAGCGATGATTAATGGCAACATTGGGGACATCGCAAATGTGGAATTCGGGGGAAATCTAGGGGAAAATATCGTTTGGTAGAGTTGGTAACATTAGAACGGCACCTGGGGTTATGAAATGCGAAACATCTATAAATCAACCGTGAAAATGGATCAATTAAGGGTTACCATTTTGTCAAAAATGTATTACAAAATAGAAACTTTAATTTTTGTTGCTTGGTATTAAGTCTATAAGACTAAATTTGTTCACTACTGCTAGACATAGATAGACCTTTCGCGTAAAACGCCGCTCAGCCTGCCTCCTCTATTTTGTGTTTCCAACCGCCATCTGCCTCTTTCCTTATATCGTCACCCCATCTAGTCTCAGGAGTCAGGACATCTTACACTAAATTTACTATACTTCACTTGTGGACCACGTCTTCCCCAACGGTTATCAGGTTTGCGATAGATCTATCTCACTGGCCAATTGCCACTTCAGTTTGCGAATGCTATGAGCTGTCGTTGGGTTTAGTTCTCTGACAAAAATATTTTTCTTTATTGCTTAATCTTGGCGAGTTAGTGTACACTAATCAGCAATTAGTGACATTGGATTCTCAATGACTTTCAAAGATATTCATACCGATGATGAATTGAAACGATCCTAACACACTTCCCTGCCGCACACTATATTTGAAAATACACTCTAAGAAATAAGGCTATCAATTTAAATATCTAGCTTACTTATAAGCCGAGGGTCGTGGGTTCGATTCCCACCCAGTGCAAATATTTGTGTGATGAATTCAAATGTTTGCACTGTGTCTGGGTGTTTCTATGTATAATAAGTATGTATTTAAAACTATATAAGTATTATATCAGCTATCTGGCCGCCATCACACAAGCTTTGCTTAGTTTGGGGTCAGATGGTGTTGTGTGTGAATTGTCCACCAATATTTATTTAATTATTTATTTATTTAATAGTCATCTCTATTGTGGCTATAATACAGAGGTTTATTATCTCAGCTACAGATATACACATGTGAAATTAGGTAGATACTATAAATTATACAAAAACTACTAAATATAGGTAATACTTGCAAGAACTTAGTTTGATACCGTGGTACTTGAGAGAATTGAGCTCAAAATCCTGGCCATATTACCACATTGAATGGCAACGCTAATACGTGGACAAAAAAACAATATTGGCAGTTATAAGAGCTTCTGATAGAAGTGAAAAGTTATTACATTTTACTGTTTGTATAAATACAGTAGTACTTACATAAAGCTCATGGAAAGCGTGACGATACCGCGAATTTCACGCTGCCGCTGTTTTCATCTAAAAATACACAATATACTCGTATAAATATTTAATACTATACATATAGTTTAAGGTAAGTTCACCGAACGGCGATGGATGATGAAGCGAGTTCCATGATTTTTTTTCACCCTAAAAATGCTCACTCAACGTAGCGTAAGAAATTTCAATTAAAATAAAGCGGCTAAGTCCTAGTCGGACTCTCCCAATGAAGGGTACCGTAGCAGCAAGTAACATAATACATAAGTTCAGTTCTAAGTATGGGACACTCCAATAATTTATTGTTTTTGGGGGTCCGTACCCAAAGCGTAAAAACGAGACCCTAATACGGAGACTTCGCTGTCCGTTCGTCCGCCTGTCACCAGGCTGTATCTCAAGAACGGTGATAGCTAGACAGTTGTAACTTTCACAGATATTGTATTTCTATTGCTGCTATATTTAACAACAAACACTAAAACTGCCTGTGGAACTGCAATTGTCTATGTATACGGAATTCGGAATAAAGTCAAAGAGGTTTTCGCCGTTTATGTGCTAATGGTAGCGAACCCTTCGTGCGCGAGTCCCACTCGCGCTTGGCCGGTTTTTATTTTTAACTAGCTGTGCCCCGCGGTTTTACCCGCGTAGTCCCGTTACCGTTGTTTTCCCAGGATAAAAAGTAGCCTATGTGTTCTTCCAGACCACAATCTAACTGTATTCCAAATTTCAGCCTGATTCGTTTATACGTTACGACGTGATTGAGCAACAAACATCCAAACATCTATACTTTGACATTTATAATAATAGTGGGATTTTTGTGTAAAATTTTAAATGTGATTTACAGAATACATCTACTTACTAAGGTTCAACAGTATAATATAATATAGTTCTTATAGTTTCGAAAAAAAGTGGCTGTGGCATACGGACGGACAGACAGATGAGGAATCCATAAGGTTTCTACGTTTTACGGAACCCTAAAAAGCCAGCATTTTATTTTCGAGTTGCATCAAAAAGACACATGTACTATATCTAAAACTCTATAATAGGTAAGTTAAAACTCTTTTGTAAGCAAATCGCAAGCATCGAACGACAAGCAATTTGCATTCCACCCAACAAACAAATACGTCGTATAAGTCTTGACTTGTACGACCTAAAGTTGGATAGCAGTCTTACTATGGTAATGAGATGACTACCAGGTCCTATAGATGTCTTTAACGCAACTAATTAGTCGTGCGACGAATATGTCATAGTAAACTGGTATCAGCAACGTTGGGGAGACTAAACGATACGACGTTATATTACAGTCTTAGCTAAAACGTTTGTACGACAACGCAATAGTCATACTAACGTTATAGTCCAATAAACGTTTTGAACACACCAAATTATGTTTTTGGAAAACCTTTATACAACATTCATACAACGTGGATGTTATATAGACGTTTTCATAGTGCCGTTTATATAACAATCAGTACCTTGTTTTACAGCGGTCAATTAAATACTCTTAAATGACTGGGTTGTTTATTGACGACTCAAATATAACCTTTATATTACACTAGCTGTGCCCCGCGGTTTCACCCGCGTCTATTTGAGGAAAATCCATACTAAAATATCCATTGCTGGCCACTTTATTACGTTTTACGGAACCCTAAAAATACGTAAATATGCAACAATTCATTGTTGTAGAACAAATTTGTTTACTTCAAATGACACAAACTTCAAATGTAGACACGCGCCGTCACAGACTTCAGCAACCAAAGAGAATTTAAATTCACGGAACTAAAGCTCTCGAAGAGAAATATTTTTCCCCGTTTTCTTTACATTCTTCACTCATACTCCGTACCTATTGATAGTAGCGTAATGTTATATACCCTATAGCCTTCCTCGATAAATGGAGTATCCAACAAAAAAAGAATCTTTCGTATCGGTCCAGTAGTTTCCGAGATCCTAGCGTTCAAACAAACAAACAAACAAACTCTTCAGCTTTATAATATTAGTATAGATGATGTCCGTTTAAAGTCATGTCCTGACTTTAATCAAACTTGCAGTCGCATTTAAGTCAGGTTTTGACTTTATAATGATTAGACGGCCATATTTACGGAAGTTTGATGAATTTTTCCTACGAAAAATCGCACTGCACTATGAAGTGTTCTTTCCTGAAATAGATTTACAAATAATAAATTTTGGTGAATATTGACAATACGAAAAGGGTTTTAATGTTTTTGAGGAACTCTAATAGCTAGCTGTCATGGCGACCATCATCATCATCATCAGGTCGTACAGAGGTAAGTGTGCGACAAAAGCAACAGTCAGACATTTTTAGAAAAAAATAAAACTATTTTTGTTAATGAAAATATGATTATAACACAAAATTACGAGGGGGCATGAAAATCTGAATAGTATTCACATAGGTATATTATCATAAAACTTCAGTTCCCAGTCAAACTAAATAGCATGAGAGACAGATAAAGTAAGCAAGATATGAAAATTAAATAACACTCACCTTATTATTTCCCAGTTGCAGTAAGTTGTAGTATGTTTTTATTTTACTCTAAATTAAATCTTCGAACCACAAACACGTTGCGACGAACATTAATATGAATAAGTCGTACAGGTGTTGTCACTTGACTCAAACAAAACGTTTTAGTCATTCCATAACACCTGTACGGCCACAATACAACAAACGAGTCGTTGTAAAGTTAGGATGCGACTACTGCGCGACGAAAGTGGTTATCACATAACATTTGTGCGACTGTTGAATGACGTTAACGAAGTTGGCTCGAGCTTTCTGTATGACCATTATACGACCATTTAGGTCGTATAACTGGGGCCATTTTCGCGTTTAGTAAACGTTATTATAACGTTAGTATGACTTTATTATAGCGATGTATGGTATTCAGATAACGTTTACTTAACCTTTATACGACGTTAAATTGTTACTTGGGCAGTCGCGCTGGCACCCATTCAGTTTTTACACAATCGATAAGCGTCGTCGGAGCCTGCTAAATTGTTGGTAAATCGGTAAGAATGCACCCAAAGTGATATAAATTGACCCCCAAAGGAAATTTAAATCTACTGAATTTAAACTGATGTTGGGGAGAACGAGAAAATTGTTTTTTAAATAGAGGTTCTTTTGATTTTGTTGGAAATTGAATAAAGATTCAGGTTCTAAAACGGTTTAGTGTGGATCGTGAATGATTTCTTTTAGAATATTTTTTTTTTTTTTTTTTTTTTTTTTTTTTTTTACCTTTTATAGGTTTACACTTGACCGCCATCTCGCCTGATGTAAAGCGACGATGCGGTCTACGATGAAGCGTGTTTACCTAGAAAAAACCGATTCACTCTCGATTTGAAGACACAAAGATTGTAACCATCGGGGAAAACCCACTCAGGCAACGTATTCCACAGCCTAGCCGTTCTTATCACAAAAGTAGAGTCAAATCTCTTCGTTCGTGTCTTTGGAACATCAACCATGAAACGATGTCGCTTTTTCGAGCTACGAGCATTCCGATAGAAAAAAGGACAAGGTGGTATTAGATCATGTAAATCAGTCGCACACTCTCCGAAGTGTATCCGATAAAAAACCGATAGACTAGCAATTTTACGGCGATGTTCAAGACTTTGAAGTCTTTTTCGCACAAGAGTAGCATTGCCTATGAGCCTTTTGGCACGTCTCTCGATCGATTCCAGAGCTTCCAGCTGATACTTAGCCGAACCATCCCAAAGGTGCGAACAGTACTCCATACAGGAGCGAATCTGTGCTTGATATAATGTAAGCAACTGTTCAGACTTGAAGTACCTTCGCACCTTTGAAAGGACACCCAGTTTTTTGGCAGCTAGTTTAGCCTTAGATTCGATATACGAGCCAAAGTTGAGCGTAGAGGTCAAAGTCACGCCCAAAAGCTCAAGACGGTCAGAAACCGGCACGGACACACCTCTAAAAGTTGGAGTCAGTTCAAATGGACTCCTTTTAGCGGAGAATAGACACGCCTGCGTCTTACTCTCGTTGAACTTGACCAGATTGGCATCGCCCCATTCAGACACCGCCTCAAGGGTCAAGCTCAAACGCTCGATCAGACTCTCTCTCAGTACCTGAGTTTGCTGCCCACTGGCTCTCGCGCTAGATATGTAACTCTCTACAACGGTGCTATCGTCTGCGTACCCAAAGATACCAGGCTTCAACAGATCATTGATGTGTAGCAGGAAGAGCGTTGCAGAGAGTACCGACCCTTGAGGGACTCCGGCATTAATAGCCATTTGATCAGACGAGCAGCCATCAATGACGACTCGTATGGATCGATCCCTCAAAAAGTCCGATATCCACGCAATAAACCCAGAAGACAAACCATACCTAGAAAGCTTACTTATAAGGCCATCATGCCAAACCCTGTCGAAAGCCTTTGAGATATCCAGGGAGACTGCAAGTGCTTCCCCGTGTTTCTCAATAGCTTCACTCCAGATGTGAGTGACGTACGCTAGAATATCCCCGGTGGACCGGTTTCGGCGAAATCCGTATTGCTGGTCACTGAGGAGGTCGTTTGATTCTAGGTACGTGAGGAGCCTGTGGTTTAAGACACGTTCCATAGTCTTGCAGAGTATGGACGTGACCGAGATGGGCCTGTAGTTGGCAGGGTCAGCACGACTACCCTTTTTGGGCACAGGTTGCACATTAGCAAGCTTCCAAGACTTCGGTACTAGCCCAGTTTGGAGAGAGAGTCTAAATAGGCGCGTCAGTATCGGAGACAACTCAGGCGCACAAGCCTTCAATACTAGGGCAGGAATACCATCTGGGCCACTGGCTTTATTCACGTCCAGATTGCGTAGCACTTTGCGAACCTCCATTTGGCGAATGTGAATATCTGACATAAAAGTCGGACAGCCAGGTGGAGTAGGAGGTGTCGCGCTACCAGCATCTAGACGAGAAGATTCCGCAAACTGAGTTGCAAACAAGTTTGCTTTCTCCGTTGCAGTGTGAGCCAGTGTCCCATCAGGTTTCAGCATTGGAGGTAGTGAGGGGCGGCAGAAGTTCGATTCGACCGATTTAGCTAGGGACCAAAACGCTTTGCTGCCCGCAGGGTATGAAGCTAGTTTGTTCCCTATTCGACTAATGTGGTCAAATCGAGCCCTCTGAAGAACCTTTTTACATGCCTTAGCAGCCTTGTTGAACGCTTTCTTCTTCTGGCGTATGTCCATGCCTTACGCTGTCGAGCATCAACCCAGGCTAGGTAGGTCTCATGTTTAATGCTTCAGCACTTTTACATTGAGAACCAAACCATGGGCGAGCTTTGCTGGATAATGGGGACGTCGGAGTATGGAATGAAATATTCCATAGCCGTACGTATTACATTAGTCACAGCATCCGCGCAGACTGAAGGATCACCAGAAGTGAAGCACAATGACTGCCATGGGTAAGACGCGAAGAAAGAGCGCATCTCGTCCCAATCTGCTGACTTGTATCGCCACAATCGCCGGTTGCCTCTAGGGCTGGGATCAGGCGGATGGTAGACAGATACAGATTTCACCAGACAGTGGTCGGAACTGCCTAACGGCGAAGACACCGCCACCGAATAACGGTCTGGATCTGTTGTCAGCAGAAGGTCTAAGCAATAAGGTGTATGCGACTCAACGTCGGGTACTCTTGTGGCCTCTTGGACCAGCTGGGTTAGGTCTAACGATAAAGCTAGCTTTCTCGTTTCCTGCCCAGCGTGGGTAGTGTCCCGGTATGGGAACAGCCATTCCTTGTGATGGCCGTTGAAATCCCCCAGTAACACTAATTGAGCCGAAGGGTACTTCTGTTGAGCCGCGTCCGCCGCCTCACTTAAATAATCAATGAGCCTAGTCGTCTCCTGGTCTCCGCTGTGCGACCGATATACACAGGAATAGATAATTTTGTCTATGCCTGTGTCTATCAGTGCCCAAAGAACCGAAAATCTAGTATCCTCAAGGTTACGGAGACGCCGACAGCAGATGTCGTCACGGGCGTACAGGCACACTCCAGCACGAGGCCGGAATTTGTGCTCCAGAGTATAGCCTGGGTACGTTAGGTACGCCACGTCCGAGGGACAACCTATCTGCGTCTCCGTAAGAAAAAAGAGTGTCGGCTGCTCAGTCTCGAGGTGATGGTGGACTGCTGAGAGATTGGAGTGCAGACCTCGAATATTTGTGAGGTGCACTTTTACCGACAAGGCGTGCAGCCGCTCTTTAACCTTGTTTCTATTGTGTGCTTTGTTCATTTTTGTTTTGAGAGAGGGATCGGTGGGAAAACGGCAGTAGAACGAGGCTGCACACTACTGAACATTGGTCACAACACACAACACGAATACACCAGTGGGCAGCTAGCCTGGAGACTGCGGGGACGCCCGAGCCCCCCCGGGGCTTGGTGAATTATTGAATGACGAGACGTGCAAGACATGTGGCTGGTGGTAAGCAACAATCCTGCCAATATCAGACGAGTACCACGCAGATTTTTGAACATAAAAAGCAAAATTCACTGCCAAGCACTGCACTCGTCACAGGAAAAGGCCTTCAAGACATTCTACTAGTCAAGCCTTTTCATTTGATACCCATATCGAGGGAGTTGTGAAAAAAGAAATAAATTTCACCATTTTGCGGTAGCGGCCATCTTGGATTTGAAATTTGTCATAATGCATAGTGTTTTACTAGTCAAATCCTTTCATTTTTTACCCATATTAAGGTAAGCTGTGAAGAAATATTTTGTCCGCCGTTTTGTAGAGGCGGCCATTTTGAATCGATATCTACCAAACATAGCTAAAAACACTTGCACAGAAATCAACCTTCAAATAAAGAAAAGCGCATCGAAATCGGCCCATTCGTTTGACCTGTACGGTGCTACATTGTGCAGTGCCACATATTTTGGGTGTTTTAAAGCGTCTGTTATTTGTAAGGATATTGCCTGTATCATACGTAAAAATCAGTTGTCAGAAAATAAGTGAAGTAAGCTGTGTTTTTATGTACCTTTATTGCCCCATATCTCAAAATTGGCCGGGCCGTCTAAGCAAGTTAGCGGGTAGGCATGTGTTCTTAGTACGTACTAACTCTACTCAATCGTCCACATTTCGTTCATTAGAAAATACGTGACGTCTGGCGGCTCTGGGTTCTTGCTCTAAGTATACATCTTCTTATTTATAAAATTCTCGCGTCACAGTGTTAGTTACCTTACTCCTCCGAAACGGCTTTACTGAATTTTACCAAATTTTATATGCATATTCAGTAGGTCTGAGAATCGGCTACTATCTATTTTTCATACCCCTAAGTGATAAGGGTTGTTCATACCAAATTTTTTTAAATATTTAGATTTTTTAAAAATATTTTTATAATGTTTCCCACCCAGTGCAAATGACTGGCCTCGTGGCTTAGTTGGTAGTAGCTCTGCCTGCGAAGCCAAGGGTCGTGGGTTCGATTCCCACCCAGTGCAAATATTTGTGTGATGAATTCAAATGTTTGCACTGTGTCTGGGTGTTTCTATGTATAATAAGTATGTATTTAAAAACTATCTAAGTAATGTATCAGCTATCTGGCCGCCATCACACAAGCTTTGCTTAGTTTGGGGTCAGATGGTGTTGTGTGTGAATTGTCCACCAATGTTGCATTAAAAAATACATACAACCCTAAATTTTTACCCTTATATCACCAATCTCTATTTTTTAATAGCCATTTTAGTAATTTAATAATTTCATGTCTTTTTTGTAAATGTTTTTCACTCTATTTCGATTAAAATTTCCCGGAGCAAATCTCAAATTGTTTTACAAAAATATACATTTATTTTCATTATTATAGTTTAGGGTTACCAATGTTAGATTTTTAAAATTTGTATTACTAATTTATATGGCAAAACAACGTTTGCCGGGTCAGCTAGAATTTTATATAGGTACGTAGCGGTGACAGTGTCGCCCCTTCGCGTAAGTTTTCACTTATACGTAGGTACGTAATATACGCAACAATATTTTAACCGTTGCGACATCAAATTAATTTAAAGTGTGAGCTTCTCGAGTTTCGCAATATTGCGGTTGGTGCAATGAATTGCAGAACTATAAAGACAGTTATGAATAAGACATAAAATTGCGATCATCAAATGAAATACAAATATCACAGCTTTAATAGATAGCGAGTAAAACGAAGCGCATTTATATGGGTATATCTTTTAACCAAACTAAGAGCCGTTATCTTCCACAAGACAGAATCAGGGCCGTAGCTAGGGATTTCATTTATTAGCGCGCCGTTATTTAGAACCTCGCGGTCCGCCCCGGATTCGCTCTTGGTACATAATATACCTCTATAGCTCATAACACTCAAGGATCACGTACAACAACGGTGACAGAATTTTTGAAAACGGGCGAGTCGTTCCTGAGATTAGTGCTTTCAAAAAAAAACCTCGTCAGCCTTATAATATTAGCATAGATTACTAGCTACGAGTACTTGGACTAGTGGCGTAATTTTTTTAAAGGCGATGGGTTTCGCTCACTTCTTGTAACTTTACTTTAAAAGGTACAATCAGTGCTGCTGTAATAGTGTGGCCTCATTAGGGGTCTACGGCGAATATTCGTGTTGGCGCGATGAGTGTGGCCGGATCCATCGTGTCATCGCAATGTATTCGGGCCAAGACGATGTAGCATCGGAAACCTCTTGGTAAACTGGCTCGAATCATAGGGATTTGTCGCAACAATATTCGCTTGACCTATGTCAATTCAAAATCAAAATTCATTTATTTCAGGTAAGGTTCCCCATAAATTATACAATTCATTCAATCAATTTCAAACGTCACAAAAGTAAGTAATTTTAAAGACTTAAGTATTGGATAGCTTTACTAGCTTTTCTGAATTTCGTATATATTTTAACACGCTTTTATTAGCTTCACTTGTAACTAACTACAAGTATGTATGGAAGAAAATCTTGGAATCTTAATTTGACCCCCTTCCCGGTCTTTGATTAGGATTAAATTTTACACACGCCCTGAATTCTGATGACGATATATGACTAGTTAGGAAACGTCATTACAAATCCAATATGGCGCCCTCCCCAAAATGGCGGACTGGCTATTTGAAATCCACCACCATGATATGGGTATCAAATGAAAGGGTTTGCTGTCAGAAATACGAAAAAAATAGTCACGTGACTTAAATTCAATATGGCGGACGTCCAAGATGGTGGACAGGCTATTTGAAATGCTTTTGTAATTTTTAGTGCGTGCTAAAAGCGTGTTTTTTCGTTTTTTAAACTATTTTTGGTAATTAATGGTGCGACCCTTTTGTAGTAGTATTTCAAAGCCAGATGTTGACATACGTAAAAATCCAGGAAATTCCATGCCACTCTGCGGCTAAGTCAGATAACATACTTTCCATTCCTGTGCTGTACATGAGAAAAATAAAGTGAAATTATAATTATTGGGGAGGGGTAGACTGTAACTATCTGGTGAATAAAGGAAATGAGAAAGGCGCACAATGATAGTAAAAATGTTAAAATTATTTAAAATATTTACAAAATTAAACCAAAACGCTCCGTAACCAAGGTAACTAAAGCAACAACAAAACTTACAAGAAAAATAGAATATAAAATACAATTAAAAATAGAAAAATGAAATGTTCAGCCAATCGTCACCAATTAATATACACTCACGGCTATTTCCCTGCGCCTGCGGTAAAAAGAGATCACTTTCCAGAATACTTACATCGTTCGGTTTCTATGAATAGTAGTCATCCACCATCTTCTCATTCTTCGCTTTTTCATATTATTTCGTAAATGATACTCGTACAATTGTAATAAATAAAAGTTTACTGACATAAATATGATGCTAAGCCACTATTTCCTCCATTTTTAGGGTTCCGTAAAACGTAAAAACGGAACCCTTATAGATTCGTCATGTCTGTCTGTCTGTCTGTCTGTCTGTCTGTCTGTCTGTCTGTCTGTCTGTCTGTCTGTCTGTCCGTCCGTATGTCACAGCCACTTTTTGCCGAAACTATAAGAACTACACTGTTGAAACTTGGTAAGTAGATGTATTCTGTAAACCGCATTAAGATTTAAACAAAAAAAATTTAAAAAAATTAAAAAAAGTTTTTTTTTAGTACGTCATAAATACACTATTATTGAAACTTCGATAAAAGTTACAACGAACTACAAGAACTATGTGTACTATGTATATATTATGTTACTTGCTGCAACGGAACCCTTCATGGGCGACTCCAACTCGCACTTGGCCACTTTATTAAATTACTGCCGACGTCTCGACGCACAACAATCTGAACAACCCAATCTGGCACAATACCTTTGATTATTTACTTGTCTAGATGACGCGTTAGGCTGTAATTTTGGTGTTTCTACGCTCGAGCGGTTTATCTAGACAAGTAAATAATCAAAGCACAATACATCGCGCCAACTCGACACGAATCTTCGCCCGCTAAAGGCCGATTTAAACTGAACGAGCATAGAGCTAGAGCTGGAACAAGAGCATTCTTTCTGGATCTTTTAGTGTAAACGAAAGATCGTTCTTAGCGTTTTCCATATTATAATATATTCCATGGAATCTCTGCGAACGCATACAAAACAACGAAAGAATATTCTACGTTTGTTTACACCAAATGAATTTGATACAGTGGGGATAGAATGAGCATTTGCTCGTCTGATCTAAATCGGCCTTTATATAGACAAAAACATTCTCGAATATTCGACGCTAGTGAAGCCACAGCATAAGTGAGCTGAATTATGGCCTTAAAAGTTTTCTCTTTTATTATGAGAAATACAAAGCTTCGTTATCGTTATATATATAAATATCTTCGTTTCGATTTAAATATGTAGTTAATAGAAAGGTGTACATAATAACTTTTGCTTGCTTTATATTGTTATGTCAAAATATCCAAGTTTAATTAAATTAGAACTGACGTGCCAGGTCGTGCATATTCAAAACGACACCAACATTGCCTAAACTCCTTTGAAAAACGTATTAGATTAAATAATAATAGTTAACAAACATAATACATCTATTTTATTGTAGTGGTAGGACTCTTAGCAGAGTCCGCCTGGGGAAGTACCACACCTTTGGCAGTTATTCTACCGCCAAGCAAACATTACTGTGTTCCGGTTTGAAGGGCAATGTTTCCAGAGAAATTACAGGGCTTAGAGATATAACATCTTAGACCTCTGGGTGACGAGCGCAGTGAAGTGCTAGGTAATGATTTGGACTCCTCATGTTCCAATAGCTGCGTGTCACTGTGCTGTTATATGGCAGGCATGTTGCTTACCATCAGGCACATGTCCTGATAGTTCGTTTCGTCACTCTTTATTTAAAAAAAAAAAAATTGTTGTCTGTAAAGTCGGTTTACTGACGATGACGATAGTTCAACGTGACAACGTCTTAAGAAAATACTGATGGAATGGTAGCATTTTTCAAAAGAAAATTTTAATTTCATTTGTTTAATAGATTTGTATGTAAACAGTAATCAGTAGAATTTAGTCATTTTCAATCAAAACAATGCAAAAAAGCTTTTAGATGCCGGGGACCGAACCCGGGGCATTTCACATGCAAAGCGAACGCTCTACCACTGAGCTACATCCTCGCTTGAACTACTGGTCGAAATAATTAATACAACTGTAACAAGGTAACGACCGTCGGTCGTTACCGTCGGTAACGTTACATGACGTCATGTTTTGCGGGCGTGCAGCCGGCTTCATCGAATTATAAGACGTTATCACGTCAAAAAATCATGTCAACAAACAAACATGACCTCTCTAAACTTCGAAGCACTGTATCTTTGTGATTTTTAGGGTTCCGTACCCAAAGGGTAAAAACGGTACCCTATTACTGAGACTTACGAGGTACGTCCGTCCGTCTGTCACCACGCTGTATCTCAAGAACGGTGATAGCTAAACAGTTGAAATTTTCACAAATGATATATTTCTATTGCCGCTATAACCACAAATACTAAAAATAAAATAAAACCAATATTTCAGGGGGGTCCCATACAACAAACTTGATTTTTACCGTTTCTTGCTTGATTAGTCCGTCGTCCGTCCCAAGCAAACTAAATGGCGCTACTAGTAGAATAAAATGCGTAATCGACTTCGTCGTTAGAATCATGAGACGAACTTAGCATTCCATGGATTCACCGTGCGGGTGCCGGGTCCATCGTGTGGCAGAGAGAGAAAGACCCCAAGACTTGTGACTCGGGCGTAGGTTTAAAAGGGGCCTCTTTTGGTGACGTACGTCAACACTAACCTTCACTACTCGTATTTCTCTCCCTGCCCAGCCAAATCCGATATGATCCTACTAGTGCAGCTTTAGATACTCGTTCTAGTATAGAACTTACTGCACTTCTGGACAAGCCAAGGTCTTATCAAGCAGGTTATAGAGAGATTTTGCTGCTCGCTCCTACTTCTACAGCGTATAAATTAACTACATAGCCATTTTTTGTTAATTCGTTTAGAAGGTACGTAATACATATTTTGTTTCATCGCGTGGTCTTTAGGTATATTAGTTTCCCACGGTACGGTAAGTTCTACAAGGACTATGCGTTTCGTAGCCCAAGAAAAAAGGAAAATGTCCGGTCTGGATGACAAAACACCCACATCCTCTGGGATTTTGTAGTGCTTTTCATACGTAAAAAATCAAAATTTTAGCCGTACTTTTCGAATGAAAACCTGTCTGTGGAAACTGCGATAGGCTATGTATACGGAATTTGGAATAATTCCAAATAGGTTTTCGCCGTTTATTTGCTAATGGTGCGGAACCCTTCGTGCGGGAGTCCCACTTGCACTTGGCCGGTCTTTTTTAAACAAAAGAAAAATACGTGTACCATTTTTTACCCGACTGAAAGAAGGGTTATGTTTTTCGCGCGTATCTTGTATGTTTGTAAATTTCTTTATTCCCACGTACCTTCCAAACGGCTGGACGGATTTTGACGATTCAGATATTGTTACATTTGTCTCAATTACCCAAGTGTCCTTAGATAGGTATTAAATAAAAAAATCAATATAGCCGATTTTTGAGGCAAAATTGTGAGTAGTTGAAAAAAATAATGTTATCTAGCATATCGAGTAGGGTATCAAAATACAGAGAATTTAAAGAGCATTACAAATATGTAAATATGTTGTGTAGTTAAATGCCATTTGGAATAATTACAAGCATTTTAATTCAATCAACAGTGTTTTTATTACGTGTTGTTTTTTAGTCGGGTTTTATATTTTTTTTAATTATTTGAGCACTTATTTTAGTAATCTAACTGACGGTCTAATTATTTTTTTAGTCACCATACCTATTAAGCTGGATGTGTGAATATTAGAGTAGATTGAGAGAAAAATGTAGTAGAGTTCTTAAATATCCCCCTAGCTGCGGCCCCAGCCATATGCAACTCCCAATAGGTGTGTATATCACGGAGAATCTGAATGCAAGCGCAATATGGGTCCCATATAACTCGTGAGTAAATCTGCCGTTATATCCTGAGATAGCTCGAATGGCTAGATTATTAGCCCGAGGCGGCTTCTTGCTCGCGTTTTATAGGCTTCGGGTTAGGCTGGCTCTGCTCAACTTATGGCCCGCATGCGACCCACCCTGCCATCCTTATGTTTAGTTCACTTTTAATTAAAATCGTCTATTATAAGTTTTGTGCGAATTATTTTTTGACAAACTTTTAAAAAAGATGCGTTGACACATTTCGCACGGATCTTTATCGACTCGTCTTTTATCGATGAAAAGGAAGAAAACGGTATTTTAACTTATTACGATTATTCACAACAACAATACGTATTATTTACTGGAAATTATTTCTTGGGGTAAGCCCTTGATACTTCCGTAAAGTTTCTTGTATCATGGTTACGGTAAATATCCCATGACACACAAATAAGATTCTGAAGAACAAAATTACAGACTCTTATTATACGATGACGGTAAGCACGCAGTTATAATAAATCAGATCTCGAAACAAAAATGTTCATTTCAATTTTCATTCATCATCATCATCACCAGCCGCAAGACGTCCACTGCTGAACATAGGCCTCCCCCCTAGATTTCCACAACGAACGGTCCCGCGCAACCTGCAACCAGCGGTTTCCAGCGACCTTTGTTAGATCATCTGTCCATCTAGTGGGAGGCCGTCCAACACTGCGTCTTCCGGTTCATGGTCGCCACTCGAGAACCTTTCTTCCCCATCGATTGTCAGTTCTACGAGCAATGTGGCCTGCCCATTGCCACTTCAGCTTGCTTACTCTTTGAGCTATGTCAGCCACTTTCGTTCTTTTGCGAATATCCTCATTACGGATTCTGTCGCGCAAAGAGACTCCGAGCATAGCTCTCTCCATAGCTCGCTGTGTGACTTTGAGCTTTGTTATGAGGCCCACAGTTAAGGACTACGTCTCAGTTCCATAAGCCATCACTGGCAACACGCATTGGTTAAAGACTTTTGTCTTTGGGCATTGGGGTATTTTGGACTCAAAGATGTGCCGAAGTTTCCCGAATGCTGCCCATCCGAGTTGGATTCTTCGCTGGACCTCTTTGTCGAAGTTGGATCTACCTAATTGGATCTTTTGACCCAGGTAGACGTATTCGTCAACAACTTCGAGTGTGTTATTCCCAACATTAACCGGTACAGGTGAGACATGAACATTTGACATGACCTTCGTCTTGTCCATATTCATCCACAAACCTACCTGCTGGGATACTCTACTGAGGTCCCTGAGCATAGCACCGAGGTCCTCCAGTGACTCCGCCGCAATGACTATGTCGTCGGCAAACCGAAGGTGAGTGATGCATTCGCCGTTGATATTGATGCCGTATTCGTTCCAATCCAGTAGCTGAAAACATCTTCCAGCGCGGCAGTGAACAGTTTCGGAGATATAACATCTCCCTGTCTCACGCCTTTCTGTAGCTGGATGTGTTTTGTGCACTGGTCCTGTAATCGGACAGACATTGTGGCTTTGCTGTAGATACACTTCAATACTTCGATATAGCGATAGTCGATGCGGCATCGCTGAAGAGACTGAAGCACTGCCCAGGTCTCGATGGAATCGAAGGCTTTCTCATAGTCCACATACGCTATACATAGTGGCCGATTATACTCCTCGGTTTTCTGTATAATCTGCCGAAGCGTATGGATGTGGTCTACGGTACTATAGCCTTTTCGGAAACCGGCTTGTTCGGGTGGCTGGAAGTCGTCAAATCTGCGAGCGAGACGATTCGTGATTACCCTCGAAAACAACTTATAAACGTGGCTCAGAAGTGAGATGGGTCTGTAGTTCTTCAACAAGGTGTTGTCACCTTTTTTGAAGAAGAGCACCACCACACTTCTGTTCCACGCTTCTGGCGTATTACCGTCATGTATGACGGAGTCGAACAGCCTCTGGAGGACTTTAAGTACCGGTTTTCCACCCGCTCTCAGAAGCTCAGTCGTAATTCCTTCATCGCCAGGTGCCTTGTTGTTCTTAAGTTGTTTGAGGGCCATCCTAATCTCATACAGGCTGACTTCCGGGATGTCTTCGGTAAAGTGTCGGGTCAGCTTGGCTCTGGGGTCTTTTGCCATGCTAACGACAAGTTGTGCTTGCGTAGAGGTGTATAACTCTATCAATTTTCATTAAATGCTTTTAATTAAAGTGATGACACTTAACCATACCTCTAATAATTGACTAAGCTTTAAACAAATTTGCTCATAATCGCTCATACTAATCCTCTCAGTTCCATAAGCCATCACTGGCAACACGCATTGGTTAAAGACTTTTGTCTTTGGGCATTGGGGTATTTTGGACTCAAAGATGTGCCGAAGTTTCCCGAATGCTGCCCATCCGAGTTGGATTCTTCGCTGGACCTCTTTGTCGAAGTTGGATCTACCTAATTGGATCTTTTGACCCAGGTAGACGTATTCGTCAACAACTTCGAGTGTGTTATTCCCAACATTAACCGGTACAGGTGAGCCATGAACATTTGACATGACCTTCGTCTTGTCCATATTCATCCACAAACCTACCTGCTGGGATACTCTACTGAGGTCCCTGAGCATAGCACCGAGGTCCTCCAGTGACTCCGCCGCAATGACTATGTCGTCGGCAAACCGAAGGTGAGTGATGCATTCGCCGTTGATATTGATGCCGTATTCGTTCCAATCCAGTAGCTGAAAACATCTTCCAGCGCGGCAGTGAACAGTTTCGGAGATATAACATCTCCCTGTCTCACGCCTTTCTTTAGCTGGATGTGTTTTGTGCACTGGTCCTGTAATCGGACAGACATTGTGGCTTTGCTGTAGATACACTTCAATACTTCGATATAGCGATAGTCGATGCGGCATCGCTGAAGAGACTGAAGCACTGCCCAGGTCTCGATGGAATCGAAGGCTTTCTCATAGTCCACATACGCTATACATAGTGGCCGATTATACTCCTCGGTTTTCTGTATAATCTGCCGAAGCGTATGGATGTGGTCTACGGTACTATAGCCTTTTCGGAAACCGGCTTGTTCGGGTGGCTGGAAGTCGTCAAATCTGCGAGCGAGACGATTCGTGATTACCCTCGAAAACAACTTATAAACGTGGCTCAGAAGTGAGATGGGTCTGTAGTTCTTCAACAAGGTGTTGTCACCTTTTTTGAAGAAGAGCACCACCACACTTCTGTTCCACGCTTCTGGCGTATTACCGTCATGTATGACGGAGTCGAACAGCCTCTGGAGGACTTTAAGTACCGGTTTTCCACCCGCTCTCAGAAGCTCAGTCGTAATTCCTTCATCGCCAGGTGCCTTGTTGTTCTTAAGTTGTTTGAGGGCCATCCTAATCTCATACAGGCTGACTTCCGGGATGTCTTCGGTAAAGTGTCGGGTCAGCTTGGCTCTGGGGTCTTTTGCCATGCTAACGACAAGTTGTGCTTGCGTAGAGGTGTATAACTCTATCAATTTTCATTAAATGCTTTTAATTAAAGTGATGACACTTAACCATACCTCTAATAATTGACTAAGCTTTAAACAAATTTGCTCATAATCGCTCATACTAATCCTAACTAATCCTAATCCTAACTTCCTAACTAATATTATAAATGCGAAAGTAACTTTGTCTGTCTGTCTGTCTGTCTGTTACCATTTACCGTCTAAACCAGTGAACTGATTTTAATGAAATTTGGTACACAGATAGACTAGATCCCGAGAAAGGACATAGGCTACTTTTTATTGCGGAAAAAGAGTTGGGGGGTTGAACAATGTAACAAAAACGAGGAAAAATATTTATCTTCGAGAGATTCAGCTGCGTGTGCCATTCTCTTTGGCGTGCGCTGAAGTCTGATGACAGATAACAGCACATGTCTGTCTATATTTGAAGGTTACGTCATTTTAGGTAATCAAATTTGCAATAATGCATTGTTACATATTTACATACTATCTTATATACTTATTATCAAATTAAAAATATCTCTAATCTTATATTGTGTAATGTTGTTTATATTAAATTTCTTCGTTGATTTTTGTACCTCTAGGTATACTAAATATTACTATATTACCATACTATTCAGATACAATCCTATATTGGAAGTACTTGAAGGAAGAACCCTGCTGCCTCGATTTCACACTAAAGGGGTTTTCGACAATCAAGATTATCTGAAGAAGACTGATCACCTGAATGAAGAATCATACTCCAATGAAGAACATATAGAACATGGATTAACGACGCTCTCAACGTTCAAACGCTGGACGTTGGCGAAATTGCGGTGTTACCCATTACCGAATGGAAGCCATAAGAAAAATGCATTGTTGTTGCAAATGCGTTTCTTAGACAATGAAAAACTGTTACATTAACATTAGATGCGACGGTAAATTTCGCAGTCCTGCGCGGCAGTTATTAGCTCAGTCGATAAGATGGGCGGTCATGAAGCAGTAGACCCCGGGTTCAAATCCAGATGGCTTCTCTTTTTTTACAGGTTCTTTTTTCTTTCTTTCTTTTTTTGAGAAAATCTATTACTGGGAGCCCTTTACCTGTAGGTATCTAAGTATACTGATATATGATGCGCAATTTTTACGTGGGCGAATACATTTACGCATGGTAACGCATTGGCATAGTGATGGCCGCGGTTCCGCCTCCGTGGCTACGTCGCCTGGGTGAGCCAGTTTTTAAACCGAGCTCATCATTTTAAACTATTTTAATAGTTAAAATTTATAATTGCCGGTTCGATCGCGGGGAATAGAAAGAAGACAGCGGGCGGCCGCCGATTGCTCTACGAGATGCCATTTGCTTCCTGCCCGAGCCACGGTGAAGCTAAGAGAAACCCGCAGGTGGGATTGCTGACCAGGGCTATGGGCTCCAAACCTTGCGGTCATAGCGATGCGTTCAGGAGGCAGTCGCGCGGCGTAGTCGCCAACATGTGATGGCGGACGCGGTGGGACTGAAGAAGAAGAAGAGTGCCGGTATACCGGTGAGCTGCTGTCCCCGTCCTCTTCAGCCGGATGGTGGTAGGTGATAAAGCCGAGCACTTGGCCCGCCGCGGGAGACAAAGGGTGTATAGACGTGAAGATGTCTGGTACTCATTGTTGGTCGCCTAGGTGACCATGGTGTGCATTTAGCCGGTAGGGGCACCACTCATGGTGTCGAATCCGACACAAATCGACTATTCTCTTCAAGCGGAATGGTATGTTAGGTAATCCATTATCTCCACATGAAATGGTACCATTTGCCTTTTAATTTCAAAATAATACAGTTTCCCGTTAAGTAGTCATATGCTGTAATTATTATTAAAGCACAGGGGCAAACATTTAAGCACCTAGAAATCAAGTCACGCCAATACTGTTTTTCATACGGACAACTACTTAGGTATATGTAGCGTTATCAAGATCATCAGGTAATACAGAGATAACCAATTTGTTCTTCTACCGCAAGAATTAAAAAACTAAAAATATCGTATATACAGAAGTACTTTAAAATACCTATACGATGAAACATATTTTACTAGATCCCAGTACTTTTACCTAGCGTTTCTTTATTATTATTTTACTAGCTGTGACCCGCGGTTTCACCCGCGGCTATTTGAGGAAAATCTCTACTAAAATATCCATTGCTATAAAAAGCTATGACCAGTAAGATAACTATAACAAAAGAATAAAGAAACGCTACGTAAAAGTACTGGAATCTAGTAAAATGTGTTTTATAGTACAGGTATTTTAAAGTAATTACTTCTGTATATATGATATTTTTAGTTTTTTAATTCTTGGGGCACATCAGAACAAATTGGTAACCTCTGTAACCTGATGATCTTGATAACTCTTCAGACACCTAAGTAGTTGTCCGTATGAAAAACAGTCAAGGCGCGAAGAATCGATTTCTAGGTGCTTAAATGTTTGCCCTGCGCATTAACAATAGTTTCAGCATACGACTACTTAACGGGAAACTGTATCATTTTGAAATTAAAAGGCAAATGGTACCATTTTATGTGGAGGTAATGCATTAACATACCATTCCGCTTGAAGGGAATAGTCGATTTGTGTCGGATTCGACACTATGAGGGGTGCCTCTACCGGCTAAAACCTCCGCAGTATTTCATCATTGCCAGAAACCGCGCTAACACCAGGATGCTCTCACTCTCTTCTGCAAACCCGCCGCAGGTCAATGCACACCGTGGTCACCTCGGCGACCAACAGTGGGTACCAGACATCTTCACGTCTAGACACCATTTGTCTCCCACGGCAGGCCAAATGGTCGGCCTCATCACCTACCACCATCTGACTAAAGAGGACGGGGACAGCAGCTCACCGATATATCGGCACTTTTCTTCCTCTACACTCCCATCGCATCCGCCATCATACGTTGTCGACCACGCAAGGCCGCAGAGGGCAGGGAGAGTGGCGTACCGTTATTCCTCTTCAGCCTCTCATCTTATTTCATTTCATTCATTCTCTTCTCTACGGTCACGGTGCATACCACCAAACATCGCAGCACGTTTCATTCGCACCGACACCGTCTACGCCGTGCAACTCCCTCCTGAATGCATCGCTGAGACCGCAAGGCTTGGAGCCCACAGCCTTGGTTAGCAGTCCCACTGCGGGTTTCTTTTAGCTTCATCGTGAATGATCAGGCCACGGCTACTGAACCCCTCGCCTCGTCAATGCGGGATCCCCTCGGGAAGGAAGCAAATGGTATTTCGTAGAGCAATCGGCGGCCGCCCGCTGTCTTCTTTCTATTCGCCGCGATCGTTTCATAGTTGAAACTTATGTGCCTTTTTTACGTGGGAGAATACATTTACGCATGGTCACGTATTGGCATAGTGATGGCCGCGGTTCCGCCTCTGTTGCTACATCGCCTCGAGGACCCTCATCTGGAAGACAACGCTAAGAAAACTCACTGTACCACGTGCACAATAAAATGGTCTATTATTTTATTGCAGAGTTGTTTTAAAACTAAGATATTTCCTAAAATATTCATTACAATCAAATAATACCAAAAGCAATGTTGCTCAATATTATATATTTGTGATAAATAATGTACTTTATCCGAACATCGTGTTTTTAAAAATACCTCCGCAAACAATGCATTTTTTTTCTTTTTTCTTATGGCTTCCATTCGGTAATGGGTACCACCGCAATTTCGCCAACGTCCAGCGTTTGAACATTGAGAGCGTCGTTAACCCATGTTCTATATATTCTTAATTGGAGTATGATTCTGCATTCAGGTGATCAGTCTTCTTCAGATAATCTTGAGCTTGATTGTCAAAAAACCCTTTAGTGTGAAATCGAGGCAGCAGGGTTCTTCCTTCAAGTACTTCCAATATACGATTGTATGTGAATAGTATGGTAGTTAATATAGTAATATTTATAGTAGAGGTATAAAAATCAACGGACAAATTTTATATAAACAACATTACACAATATAAGATTAGAGAGATTTTTAGTTTAATAATACTTTAATGTAAACAATGCATTATTGCAAATTTGATTACCAAAAATTACGTAACCTTCAAATATAGACCGACATGTCCTGTCATCTGTCATCAGACTTCAGCGTATACCAAGGAGAATGGCACACGCAGCTAAAACTCTCGAAGAGAAATATTTTCCCCCGTTTTTGTTATATTCTTCTACCCCCCAACCATTTCTCTGCAGTAAAAAGTAGCCTATAACCTTTCTAGGGGTCTAGTCAATCTGTGTACCAAATTTCATTAAAATCAGTTCACTGGTTTAG
Source organism: Ectropis crepuscularia (assembly GCA_963693475.1). Classification (NCBI taxonomy): domain Eukaryota; kingdom Metazoa; phylum Arthropoda; class Insecta; order Lepidoptera; family Geometridae; genus Ectropis; species Ectropis crepuscularia. Next base: position 2,765,630 of record OY856355.1, read on the forward strand.
ATGGTAAATGGTAACAGATAGACAGACGGACAGACAGAGTTACTTTCGCATTTATAATATTAGTAAGGATAGTTCTCTGACTGATCATAGCTTTTTAAAGCAATGGATATTTTAGTAGATATTTTCCTCAAATAGACGCGGGTGAAACCGCGGGTCACAGCTAGTATTTAACATAAGTATTTATAAAGACTGGGAATTTTTTCAGAGCTAAATTTTGTTTATTTGAAATCTTGGTTTTGTTTGCGACCCATGACAAATAACTGAAATTTGTTTGTGGCCCCTGCAAAAACGGTTGAGTATCACTGGGATAGGCTGTATTATGCTGCAAACGGATTTTAATAGATGGTAATTGAATTTTCTGTTATAATAGCGCAGCGAGAAGAACGGCCTACTGCCAAGTGTCACAGGTTCGATTCTCGCCAAAAAGCATATCTACATATGACTCTGAAAGCAAAGTTAGAAAAATTAATTTAACTAAGCGAGACCAATTGCTGTAAGTATAAATAAAAGTGGCCAAGTGCGAGTTGGACCCGCCCATGAAGGGTACCATAGCAGCAAGTAGCATAATATAAAAGTTCTTGTAGTTCGTTGTAGCTTTGAGCGATGTTATAATAATACTGTATTTATGACGATTACAATAAAACTGCTTACTATGTTGTGTGTTATGATGTATATCATATTTTTTTTTAGTTTTGTCGTTAGTTATTTAGTTTTCTTATTTTATAAGTTTTTTTATTTTATTAAAACACTCCACAGACTCCGGGGTCCGTGACTTTTGTCATTACAATAATATATTTTTATTTACATCGTTCTTGGATTAAGAGAAGAAGAGGAAAATAAGGCGGGGGGGAGTAGGGGGGTGGTGAACATTTTAAACGTAATTCTAAAGCTAGTCAGTCCGATTTCGTCTGTTGAGCCGATCACTACCGGTTGGGATTCCGATAGTAATCGACTCGACATCGTCTTTTGCCTAAGCCGCCTCCTCCTGGCCCAGAGCCTCCACTACAGCCGCATTTCTGTCTCTAATGGCCATCTGCAGGTTGAAATCTTGAATGGTCTTTGGTGATGCAGCCAACGCTCGCCGCACGAACCGACCGATGGCGTCGTCGCTGTCGTCAGTGTAGTATGTGAAGGTCCCCGTGTGCCGTGAGATTGCAACAACCGCATGGGACACGCTCTCGTGCAGCTTCATATTTGCCTTAGTTTTAATTACGATTACGATGTAACTTATTTTATGTAACTTATTTTATAAGTTACAGGGAGGGCACTTTTTACCACTTTGGGATGGTTTCTCGCGCAATTACGTATACGTTATGACTAATATCATCGATATCAATCAAAAGATGTGCTCTGAGCACCTTGAAATTGTTCACAAATTGCGTCTCTGTGTGTAGTGTGAGTGGCTTACAACTACCAATCTACTTGATCCCTAAAATCGCTAGCGGCGAGATATGTTGCGGTTCTACTTATTCTGTTGTTGACAACGAATAGCGATAGGTATAAACGTCCGGCGTTCACCGCTTCCTACCAGCGACTAAAACGGAAAGAGTGAGCTCACTCTTAAAGTGAAGTTTGGTAGGGCATATCGGTTAATTTATATCGATGACTAATATATATTACTATGACCTATCCATATAGATACCACACACATAAAGTTTTGATGAAAAATATATTGATTTTCAGTTCTATGGGGCACCCCCAAAATTATTGTTTTATTATTTATTTTTGTGTGAAAATCTTAATGCGATTCACAGAATACATCTACTTACCAAGTTTCAACAGTATAGTTTTTATAGTTTCTGAAAAAAGTGGCCGTGACACGGACGGACAGACAGACAGACAGATATGACTACGACTACTATATACTAATAAACAACTGCGATGGTTTAAGCAATGTTTCTCTCCAAATATCAAATTTTCTCCAACCCCGATTTAGGGTTATTAATTGAAACAAATCCCCAGCTCGCCATGGATTTTGGGGATCTACATAAGATTAGTTATGATATTGTTATTGCTTACTTTAGCATATCGATCTAGAATCTATAGATGTAGGCAAAGAGTGTATTGTAAGGGTATCCGGGGGTCAAGGGTTGAGAACTCAATTGGTGAAAATTGAATTCCCAAACCTCCCCGGAAAGAAAGTTAATGTTTAAGAAGAAATAAAAAATTAAGACTTTTTCAAGCGTTTATTTGTCTAAACAAATTTATAGATTTATAATAAGAAGGTTAAAAAGGTTAAAAGGGTCAGGGGTTGACCGTTGAGTTGCTGTTACCTATAAGTATAAAAGGAATTATAAGAATTCCCTCAACCTCTTTGAGTCAAAACAACTCCGATTCCACCGTACAGGGTCCCTGAGTAAGGGTCGGAATAGGGCAAATATATAAAACCGGTAGAAGTGAGGGGTTAAGCCCTGGGCCAACTCTCCCGGTTAGGTTTAAGAGTTATTTAGAAAGTCACCACCTCCCCATACTCCCGGAACCTGTAGGGTTAAAAATGAAAAGCTAACATTAACAAAACTAAAGGCCAATATGCCTTCTATAGGGTGGTAAAAAGACCACTGAATGTTACCATAGAATAACTCAAGACAATAGTTTAACTACCACTTCGAACGCTTAAGGTTCCATACAAAAATCACCAGGTTTACTTAAACATGGGAAAGATAATAACACTTAAATTACCCCTTTCAAACAGTAGGTTTAAACCTCCAACATTAGAACAATAAAATTATAATAACCGAGAATTACACAATTAGGGTACTTACAATAGGTTCCCTTTCTAGGTCACATAAACAGAAATGCTAAGTATAGTTACCCAGAATAACATCCGTCCTGACTCAGTCATAAACAAGGTACAGGAATTATGGATTACAACGTTTTACATAACCATCTCATCACTCATTCACATTCACAACGCTATAGTTTAAGTATTACCATCGGTTAAGGTAAGACCTTTATCATTGTATTAAATACCATAAGTAAGTAGTACTCATACAAAATATAATAGCTTCACCTCCTGCGCACAATTAATATGCAGTAAGGCTCCGTTAAACCCGACAAACATCTGGTTAGAACGACCCCGGGCAGACATCTGAACTGCCTCGGTTTCATCCAACAATCCCTCAAACTTCACTAATGACTCCGGGCAGACACCCTAACTGCCTCGGCATCATCATCATTCATCTACCACTCCCCATCGACATCACATCAGGTTGATACATTTACAACCTCCGTTCCCACAAACTCGTAAATCCAGTACATCACATTATCTCAGGTTGTTACATTTACAACCTCAGGAAAAGTATAAAAAGTAGAATCTATACTAACACCACACAAGAAACACTATCAGATTATCGGCTAAAGTACAAACACAAACAAAAACCTGTGGAGACGCGGACGCAAGCCGCGGTTGAAGGTCACGAGGTCTCACTGCTAACTGTCGAGCACACCACGAGACAGCTCACGCGTACAGGACTCCCGGCCCGTACTGGACATCTCCCAAACGATAGGCGCCTCAAAACAGCCCTCCAAACACCGTCCTCCAAAACAAACAGGCTCACCCAACACCCGGCTCACCAAACACCCGGCTCACCAAAACACCCGGCTCACCAAAACACCTCCTATAAAGAAAACAATCGAATAAGCAACGTTTCAAACAGACATCCGCTTGCCACGCGGTCCTTCAACACTCTAATAATTCAGAAACTTACCCCGTCGGGGAGGTGATTTCTCTAACACGGGAAGCAAAGCTTCCCACGCAAACAACGCAGATCGTCGCCCCGTCGGCGTTCTCTTCAGGACACGTCACTACAACAAAAAATAAGTTTTCATAACGCCGCGGCGAACTTCGATCGACCCACTGTCTAATCAAGCGAAATCACAGCACATAACTCACCAAAAGGCCTACGGCGGGCAATAATACGGCCGCACGTCGCATGCCATCTTTAAATCTTCACAAATCAACGATTTAGACAAATAATCCTATCACCGTGGCGGCTCGCCTGCCTTTCGGAATCAAAATGGACGCTTCCGACGCTCACGCTAGGGACGGGGTAAAAACGAAACGATTATTAGGGAGGGGAAAAATTGTCTCTCTTCGCAACCACAGACTAACGAAGGATTCGCGTTCCGATCCACAGACGGAGAAAAAAAGGGTTACAGTACTCCCCCGATCACCAGAATTTTTCGAAAGGAAAGAGAAAAATTCAGACGGCCCTCCGTCTCTACACCTATCAAGCTCAACACCCTACAGCTTCAAACTAAAATAACAAGAAAACCTAAAACAACAAACTAAACTCTATAATTATTCAAAGATATCCTGAAAAAGATGGAAATATTGTTCAACCTTATGTCCAAATAAGTGGGCTGGTCATAAATAACGATGAGGGTCGCACAACAGCGTCTCACATCCTACCATCCACTCGTCGAACATCCAGTACAAACAAAAATCCTAACAGTAAAAACTAACTTAATCCAACAACAAAGTCTATTCAAAATATTTGCAAACCGAACCTAAGGTTCTCAAACAATTCAGAAGTTGATTAGGGTACACATAACTACTGCGACACATAATCAACCACAATAGTACAAGCTTGGCCAATTGGTTCAAAGACGAACAAGTCTTCTCAATCATCAACGGCACCTACAGCAGGAACAGATACTCGGAGAGACGACAGCCTCTCATCAGCAGGAAGATCGACCTCCTTCGAAAAAAGCCTGGTAAACAAAATTTACCTAAAAAGGTATAACAGTACAACGCCCTGTTAAAAAGTCAAGGTTAAAGACACGAGTGGGGGGTAGATCCCAAACAACGTGTAAAACTAACAGGATCTATCAATCACCATTAATATCTTCTGAGTTCATAACTGTCAGCATACTACGGGTCAAACACCGGCGTATGATATAAGGTCCAGAACGCGTGAAAGCGTTCGGTACAACGTTCTCAAAACCCTCATTAGGTTCCCTACAACAGCACATGTGAAACTCTGCCACACAACACTACATTAACCGCTAGAATACTACGGGATTCTATAAAAATCGACGTCAGCATCAGCACCACCACTTCCAGCACATCAACAACATGGTTACCTAGAGCCTAGCTCAAAAGGTTTATCTTCTGATCGCGACATCCCAACGCGGATACAGATATAATATAAGTCGAGATTCTATACAAGAAATCTGCTAACTCGTCATACTCAAGTATAAAAAGGTCTATCATCTGCTAACGATAACTCAACGCTAGTGCAGAAATAGTGAACAACAATACGGTTACCTCAAGCCTAAGTCAAGAGGCTTATAATCTCTGATAGGGACATCCCAACCCTGATACAGAAATAGTACAATCAATAAGGTTCTCTGCTCGCGACAGCTTAACACGATTACAGAAATAGTAGAAACAATAAGGTTACCTCGAGCCTAGCTCAAAAGGTTTATCAACGGTGGGCGACAATCTAACGCTACTCCCGAAACAATATAGAAGGCGATTCTAAATAAGAATACCGCTAAACGTCATCATAAAAAAATGCTATAATATCAAAATAGCTAAAGTAAGAACAATATAGGTATAAAGCTTCATCAATGGAGCTCCCTATTTAAGTAAATAGTTATCCGGAATGATATCACAGACATACATAGTATAAGAATTCATCCAAAGGATGCAATCGATGCACCTGTCACCACAGCATCTCGGGGTTGCTGAAAGAAAACCGAACTACCACGGCGATCTCCCAAGCTTAAAACAACTGGAGCTAAATTAAAAGCCTTCCAAAAAACCAACACCTAACAATAAAAAATAAACCACAAATATTAACCTTTAAATATGGACGAGCATCAATTCTATTCACACGAGCCATTGCTGCTTCTAATCTAGATTGTTCAAAAAATCTACCTACAAAATTACACCAGTCAGACCACTCTGCCTTAGAAGTTAAACAATGGTCCGTCTTGTTCAGTATTTTGGCTGAACACAACGAGAACAGTTTCTAATAGTAACGCCCTTCTCACCACATCGATAACAAATAAGAACAGGAGGCGCCTTACATGCTTTCAGGATATGACCCTTAGTCCTACACCTTACACAAAATTCGTCTACCACAGCCACTGCAACTTCAAAATCCGGAGGCAGGAAATCCTCTAACAACAAATTCTTCAACTCTTCCCAATTATGAACGTCGTCGCGTATACTACGATACCATAATAAAGCATCATCCGTAAACAACTCCACAGCCGAGGTATACAATTTAGAGGGGTTAATATGTCTAGACGAGCTTAACTCTTCTAATCTCTCCAGGTAAGCATGAACACTACCCTTTCCATTAAACTTATGGTTTAGTGCGTGGACATTTGAAACTCGGTCACACGGAACAAAGCGCACAGCAGGACTACTACGAACTTCCTCGGAGTCAGCGACTGCATCAGCTCCATCAGCAGTTCCCAGCTCCTCAACAGTAGGGTCACCTTGAGCTCCACACAACGGCTTATCATCTGCAAGGGTAAATTCAACACTACTCCGAAAATTTTGCAAAATGCGATCCATCTTCTTAGTGATAACCCCCAAACGTTCGTCAAGCTGAGCTTTACGGACACAGTCTTCCTCGAGGGAAGGTGAAAGGCGACTCAACCGATGAAAGAGATGATTACCTAAAGCTTGTATCCTATTCAGATATTTTAATAGTAATGGGCGTCGAGCACAAGTCTCCTCTAGTTCCCCTAGTTTACCCTGAACACACAGTAGTTCGGCAGAAATATCACCCTCATAAGTTACAATTTCATCAGTTCTCATCTGAGCATTCAACTTTTTCACCTGAGCTCGTAACTTTTGTATATTATCCTCCGGAAGGGCATCGCGGATACATACTTCATATTTCAACTCATCAACATTCAGTAAATGGAAAGATATGGGACGTTCCTCCATATTCAAAGTCTTAAGTTAACAGAATTATACTTAAAATTAGATAAACTTAGTAATATAGCTTATGCTAAAAAGTTATAATACTAGCCGCACAATACAACAGTAGTTAAACAATATTAACCGTTATTATAATAACAAACTCAAAGTTATAGGTTGAAAAGGTAACAGTAACACGATCCAGAATCGAGCAACAGACCGAAACCAGAGGTAGAAGACCACGATCGATGACTTATAGTAGTTAAGCACGTCTTGAAAGCTTTAAAATAATAAAACAATAAGGAAAAAAAAATTATATAGTATCATATAACCAGCATATAGTCATATATATGATCTATAAATAGCCTAGAAAGGTAGAAAACTTCACATACAGTCAGTAACGTTAAAAGAAAATAACATATAGTGGTATATAGCTAACATATAGTCAGGTATAGTAAAAGGGTATAATAATAAACAGGTTGCGACAGCTCAACACAGCCTAAAAGGTAGAAAACTTTACTTATAATAAGGAAAGTTAAAATAAACTGACATATAGTAGTATATAACTAACATATAGTCGGGTATGGTAAAAGAATATAACAATAAACAGGCAATGACATCTCAACAAAGCCTATAAAGTAGAAAACTTTACATATATTAAGTAAAGTTAAAAAAAATAACATATAGTAGTCTATAGCTAACATATAGTAAGGTATAGTAGAATAATATAACAATATCCAGGTAGTTATAACCTAAAACAGCCTAGAAAGAACACAGAACATCCTATAACGTGCAAAACATCCCATACAGTCTTATATAGCGTTATATAGTATATATATAGCGTATAAATGCTTGAAAAGGTCCCTGTTCGGGCGCCAAATTGTAAGGGTATCCGGGGGTCAAGGGTTGAGAACTCAATTGGTGAAAATTGAATTCCCAAACCTCCCCGGAAAGAAAGTTAATGTTTAAGAAGAAATAAAAAATTAAGACTTTTTCAAGCGTTTATTTGTCTAAACAAATTTATAGATTTATAATAAGAAGGTTAAAAAGGTTAAAAGGGTCAGGGGTTGACCGTTGAGTTGCTGTTACCTATAAGTATAAAAGGAATTATAAGAATTCCCTCAACCTCTTTGAGTCAAAACAACTCCGATTCCACCGTACAGGGTCCCTGAGTAAGGGTCGGAATAGGGCAAATATATAAAACCGGTAGAAGTGAGGGGTTAAGCCCTGGGCCAACTCTCCCGGTTAGGTTTAAGAGTTATTTAGAAAGTCACCACCTCCCCATACTCCCGGAACCTGTAGGGTTAAAAATGAAAAGCTAACATTAACAAAACTAAAGGCCAATATGCCTTCTATAGGGTGGTAAAAAGACCACTGAATGTTACCATAGAATAACTCAAGACAATAGTTTAACTACCACTTCGAACGCTTAAGGTTCCATACAAAAATCACCAGGTTTACTTAAACATGGGAAAGATAATAACACTTAAATTACCCCTTTCAAACAGTAGGTTTAAACCTCCAACATTAGAACAATAAAATTATAATAACCGAGAATTACACAATTAGGGTACTTACAATAGGTTCCCTTTCTAGGTCACATAAACAGAAATGCTAAGTATAGTTACCCAGAATAACATCCGTCCTGACTCAGTCATAAACAAGGTACAGGAATTATGGATTACAACGTTTTACATAACCATCTCATCACTCATTCACATTCACAACGCTATAGTTTAAGTATTACCATCGGTTAAGGTAAGACCTTTATCATTGTATTAAATACCATAAGTAAGTAGTACTCATACAAAATATAATAGCTTCACCTCCTGCGCACAATTAATATGCAGTAAGGCTCCGTTAAACCCGACAAACATCTGGTTAGAACGACCCCGGGCAGACATCTGAACTGCCTCGGTTTCATCCAACAATCCCTCAAACTTCACTAATGACTCCGGGCAGACACCCTAACTGCCTCGGCATCATCATCATTCATCTACCACTCCCCATCGACATCACATCAGGTTGATACATTTACAACCTCCGTTCCCACAAACTCGTAAATCCAGTACATCACATTATCTCAGGTTGTTACATTTACAACCTCAGGAAAAGTATAAAAAGTAGAATCTATACTAACACCACACAAGAAACACTATCAGATTATCGGCTAAAGTACAAACACAAACAAAAACCTGTGGAGACGCGGACGCAAGCCGCGGTTGAAGGTCACGAGGTCTCACTGCTAACTGTCGAGCACACCACGAGACAGCTCACGCGTACAGGACTCCCGGCCCGTACTGGACATCTCCCAAACGATAGGCGCCTCAAAACAGCCCTCCAAACACCGTCCTCCAAAACAAACAGGCTCACCCAACACCCGGCTCACCAAACACCCGGCTCACCAAAACACCCGGCTCACCAAAACACCTCCTATAAAGAAAACAATCGAATAAGCAACGTTTCAAACAGACATCCGCTTGCCACGCGGTCCTTCAACACTCTAATAATTCAGAAACTTACCCCGTCGGGGAGGTGATTTCTCTAACACGGGAAGCAAAGCTTCCCACGCAAACAACGCAGATCGTCGCCCCGTCGGCGTTCTCTTCAGGACACGTCACTACAACAAAAAATAAGTTTTCATAACGCCGCGGCGAACTTCGATCGACCCACTGTCTAATCAAGCGAAATCACAGCACATAACTCACCAAAAGGCCTACGGCGGGCAATAATACGGCCGCACGTCGCATGCCATCTTTAAATCTTCACAAATCAACGATTTAGACAAATAATCCTATCACCGTGGCGGCTCGCCTGCCTTTCGGAATCAAAATGGACGCTTCCGACGCTCACGCTAGGGACGGGGTAAAAACGAAACGATTATTAGGGAGGGGAAAAATTGTCTCTCTTCGCAACCACAGACTAACGAAGGATTCGCGTTCCGATCCACAGACGGAGAAAAAAAGGGTTACAGTATGTGTGCGTGTGTGAGTGTGTGTGTGTATGTGTGTGAGAGAGAGAGAAAGAAAACTGAAAGAAATTTTGAAATGTGTCATAGCAATGACACACTTTCAAAATTTCAAAAGGAAAGAACCCCGTTAATAGTTCTTAATTGCGCCAATAAGCATAGCATATAAGCAGCCCACTAAATGTTCCCACTACGAACGAATGTTCCTAGGAGCGAATGGCGACGAATTGTGAAACGGGTTATTGACGATGGAAAATGACGACCACGACCACTCTACCAAGTGTACCAACTAAGAAGAAGAGAAATGTTCCCACTGTCGGGACTCGGAATCTTCTCTCGCAAGGAGAGAGTCTCCACCACGATGGCCCAGTGTGAGTTGGTGGATGACACATGATCTCAAAAGATTCTAGGTACACGTCGGTTTCCTCATCATGTTTTCCTTCAGCGGTTTAAGCTAGCGGCATTACGTACATGACTTCGAAAAGACAGTGTGTGGTGCGCGTGGGGTTTCAACCCGGGGGCTCCGGAACGGCAGTCGCCGTTCTCCCGACTAGGCCAGCAGTAACTTTACGTAAGTGCGCCAACCGTGCGCAAGTTGTGTTAATTCGTCAAGATGGCTGCTGCCACAAAATGTCGGCCGTTTACATTTACAATCTATATTTTAGATACGCAAAGCAACGGAGGAGGACTATGAAATTTCACATACTTTTACTTTATACAGAGAATTAAGGCAGTACTTATACTAATATTAAAAAAAAATGGACAATAAACATAAACCAACAAAAATATTACACACATACATATGTGTTAGACACACACGCATAAATCCTCTTTTGTGTATTGTTAAAGTCTGTGTTCAAATTGAGAACAGAATAGTACTGCTTTATGAGCGAACTTCGAGCATTTGAGGATCACTAGTTTGATAAAATTAGTTATCTACAGTCGCGTAATAATACCAGATTAAATGGCTCTGCAGAATAAGGCACAATTAACGCTGTATTGTGTTGTGTGCCCACGTAACAGCAGGGTGTTGCAGAATACGCCGTATCAGTAAGGCCTGTGGTTTCGTAAATTGTGGTTGTTTTAATACGACTTCGTGTTCAACCGGATTTTATTCGAATCGTAAATCATTTACGCCAATTACTTTATTCAAAAGACTTGCAGTTTTACCCGCTAAAAGTAGCTTATATGTTATGCCAGCCTGTAGTTTCTGTTCGAAATTTCCAACGTTCTGACGTGTTTGAGCAACAAAGATCGAAACTTAATTTTAACTTTCATGTTTAATATATTACTGGTAGTGCCCGGCGGTTGCGCTTGCGCCGGTACGAATCTATACCGCAGCCCAACCAGCAGGTCTACTACGAAAACAAACTCCGAATGATCGCATCTGACCGACAGCTGAATCGGATTGTAGCCTACCACGAAAAACATTCGGATCGATACATTTCGGGTCGAAAGATATAGACTTAGGTCGGATAAGGGTCGGATCGAACGAAACGGCCGATCTGATCAACCGACCGATTGTCTTTCGTGGTCGGAAACTTCATAAGTTCGGCCGATATATCGTTTATCGGACTTCGTAGTAGACCTGCAGGGATGTAACGGAGGTCATCTTATCGGAATCGAAGTCGGAGTTTTTAAATTTAATTTATCGGAGTCGGAACCGAAATCGGAGGCCTAGGCAGGATCAAAAGTGATATTTTTGCAAGACAAATATATTTATTGGGGACAAATAAAACATTATTTTATCAAACACTTGGACATGATAAACATTGACGAACAATTATTTATTTAAGAGTGCGCCTAAAGCCAGGAAAAAATCAGATTTCACCCGCGCGACGCGTTTCTTAATGTGATGTACATAAAGTCGAGAATAGCATGACACAGTTTGGAGGAAAAATCAATATTTAATCAGGAGTCCATTTTTGGCCAAGTTTTATTTAATTACTCAATAACTAAACATAAATTTAAAAAAGTGTTCGGTTACTTTACTAGAACGTACAAATAGGAATTTTATTACTAAAAAATAATGTGGGGTCATCGCTGATAATTTCGAGTACTCGAATTAAAACGGGTTTTTTCGGTGTCATTTTTATTTTTTTATTGTAAAAAATTCTGATCTATTTTTAAAATTTTATTCGGTTATTGTTCTTCTTCTTGATTGTACCCACACGTCAATTTTTTTTGTCATAGTTTTTAGTTTCTTAACTTCAGTGAGCGGCGTCGAAAATGTCCTTTTTTCGTTTTCTGGCTTTAGGCGCCCCCTTAAGGGGTTGGGATTTTGTATATCTATTTACTTTCCACCACAATTATCACAAATATTCATACACCTTACCTTCGAAATGGAATAACAATGAAGGATGCAGGCAAACAAAAAATGCTTTTCTGGAAGCATCTATCGGGATCAGGGACAAATTCGTAAAGTTATAGATATAATAACTGGTCACTGTCCCCTAAATAAGCACTTATATACCATAGGTGTAACAGACAGTCCCCTATACAGAGGATGCATGGAGGAAGAAGAAACGCCACAACATGTACTTGTGGAGTGCAGCAGTGTGACAGATCAACGGGCAGAATTCCTCCAATCTCCACCGTCTGTTCCGGATGCCTGTCGCAACCTTAACAGGATGCTTGCCTTCTGGGACAGCCTGGGCTGGTTGGAGTAAAGGGAAGTATGAGTCACGCACAATGGCCCAATAAAAAGGCTAAGTGCGGAAAAGGCCCCGCTAAACTAACTAACAAATTAAGTTAAGAAGTCGGAACCGAAGGTGTAATAGTAATCGGAAGTTCCGACTTAACGGAGTCGGAGTCGGAAGCTCCGAAACATCCCTGTGCCCAACGATCTCAAATATCGATGCCGCTTATACGCAGATGAAACCGCGGTGTACAGATAGCATAATATAAAAAAAACCCTGTGAGTTCTGTATCACAGCTAAGGTAAATTCACTAGAATTTTTTGTTAAGCAAAGTTTTATTCAACGAGGGAGATTATCTTGGAGTTTAAATAGCAAAAACAACACTTAGCATTTAATTTAAAATGTCTGGAGCGCAGTAATCAAAGGTACGGTCTCTATGCGAGACTATTTAGCTAGGCCAAGCACGCGGTCGCGCTTGTCTTGTCTTCACATTTTTATTTTATATTAGCGCCTATAGCACTTACGGATTACGTATGTTATATTTATATATATATTTTAATACAGAGTGACGAGACGAGCAGGACATGTGCCTGATGGTAAGCAACATGCCTGCCACATAACAGCACAGTGACACGCAGCTATTGGAACATGAAGAGTACAAATCATTACCTAGCACTGCACTGCGCTCGTCACCCAGAGATTTAAGTTGTTTTATCTCTAAGCCCTGTAATTTCTCTGGAAACATAGCACTTCAAACCGGAGCACAGTAATGTTTGCCATAACTGTTTGGCAGTAGAATAACTGGCAAAGGTGTGGTCCTTCTCCAGGTGGACTCTGCCAAGAGTCCTACCACTACAGCGGTGATTTTTTAAGTCGATCCAGTAGGTCCTGAAATAAGCGCGTTTAAAAAAACCTCTTCAGCTTAAGTAGCGATTTAAATTTTTTTGACGTGATAACGTCTTATAATTCGGTGAAGCCGGCTGCACGCCCGCAAAACATGACGTCATGTAACGTTACCGTTAGTTCGTCGTCAGTGCCATGCGGACGAAGCTGAGCGCTGAGGGCGCCACCCGCCGAGTCGAGCGGTATCACTACTCGCGCTATCAGCGTACTGATTTCTTAAGACGTTGTCACATTTAACTATCGTCAGTAAACCGACTTTACAGAAAACCATTTTTTTTACCGTAGTATATGTACGTGACTCCTGAAGACTATAGCCTACATATTATGTACCACGGGCCATGCTGGGATATACCGCTAGTCTATGCTAATATTATAAAGAGGTAAAGTTGGTATGTTTGTACGGGGTAATCTCTGGATCCACTAAACCGATTTAAAAAAATCTTTTACCGTTGAATATGTACGTAATCCCTGAGTGCCATAGGCTATTATGTACAACGGGCAAAGCCAGGGTGGACCGCTAGTCCTACTAATATTATAAATGTCAATGTATGGATGTTTGTTGCTCAATCACCCAAATGCCCAAATGTGCCAAAAGGCTCATAGGCAATGCTACTCTTGTGCGAAAAAGACTTCAAAGTCTTGAACATCGCCGTAAAATTGCTAGTCTATCGGTTTTTTATCGGATACACTTCGGAGAGTGTGCGACTGATTTACATGATCTAATACCACCTTGTCCTTTTTTCTATCGGAATGCTCGTAGCTCGAAAAAGCGACATCGTTTCATGGTTGATGTTCCAAAGACACGAACGAAGAGATTTGACTCTACTTTTGTGATAAGAACGTCTAGGCTGTGGAATACGTTGCCTGAGTGGGTTTTCCCCGATGGTTACAATCTTTGTGTCTTCAAATCGAGAGTGAATCGGTTTTTTCTAGGTAAACACGCTTCATCGTAGACCGCATCGTCGCTTTACATCAGGCGAGATGGCGGTCAAGTGTAAACCTATAAAAGGTAAAAAAAAAAAAAAAAAAAAAAATAAATCACGTCCTAGCGTATGAACGGATCGGGGTGAAATTTGGAACATAGATAGATTATAGTCTGGAAGAACACATGGGCTACTTTTTATCCCGGAAAAACAACGGGAACAATGGGAACGGGAACTTCGCGGGTAACACCGCGGGGCGCTGCTAGTAATAATATAAAGCTGAAGAGGTATTTTGTTTGAACGCGCTAATATCAGGAACTACTGGAGTGATTTCAAAAAAGCTTTCACCGTTGGGTATATACGTAATCCCTGTGTGCTATAAGCAACTAGCTGTGCCCCGCGGTTTTACACGCGTAGTTCTCGCTCCCGTTATTTTCCCGAGATAAAAAGTAGCCTTTGTGTTCTTCCAGACTATAATCTAACTGTATTCCAAATTTCAGCCCGATCCGTTCATACGTTACGGCGTGATTGAGCAACAAACATCCAAACATCCATACTTTGACATTTATAATATTAGTGGGATTAGTGGGATATACATACGACGAGCAAAGCCGGGGCGGATCACTAGTGTATTAGAAGTCTCATAATGAGAGACAGTATCCTACTAATATTATAAATGTCAATGTATGGATGTTTGGATGATTGTTGCTCAATCACATACTAACGTATGAACGGATCGGGCTGAAATTTGGAACACAGATAGATTATAGTCTGGAAGAACACATAGGCTACTTTTTACCTCTCTTTATCCCGGAAAAACAACGGGAACAACGGGAACGGGAACTTCGCGGGTAACACCGCGGGCGCACTGCTAGTACCACTATAAAATAGTACAGACAAACCGATTTTTGAATTTGTTCGCACAGTAGATATTATAATCAAGATGCTCTTTGAAAAGTTTTCAAACTCTATTAAGAAAGTAAACATGCCTGCGATTAGTTTTAGTTTATTTATCGATTTTAATATTAAAATAACAGATTCGTGCTGATATTTTGCGTCTAATGGACTGGATTTTTCTGATAACTGAGTTTGTGAACAAAATTTATCTTGAAATTGTTTTTATAGATGTTGATGCATCATGTACCTATTGTATATTCGTAATCCATTTAATGTCTCCACTGTTGGGAATCGGGAAGTTTTCACACAAGGAAAGAGTCAAGGTATAATAATATAATTTTTTTTTAATAATAAATAAATATTGGTAGACAATTCACACACAACACCATCTGACCCCAAACTAAGCAAAGCTTGTGTGATGGCGGCCAGATAGCTATTAATTATTAATTAATTCACACATAATAAATATGTATGTACACGGCTGACACAAACTGGTCTTCAAAAAACGTCCTTCTTGGTATAGGTATACCAGTTTTCTTACGATGTTTTACAAGAGAATAAATATTAGTACAAGTACAGAACACTCACTTAGCGAAAACAATTATATAAATAGCGACTCTTGCTGGGACACAACATAGTTCAATTCAGCTCGCAACACTTGTCGCGATTTTCAAATAAACATTTGCGCTCTTTCTAACGCGTAACTCTATCCCTGTCTAGTGCGGAGGGTTGTCGACATATCTAATAACAATATGCGCGGGAAACGTGTTGCGCGAGCGCTCAGCCGTGCGTCCGACAACCGACTGGCACTTGTTCCCTGGGAGGAATGGTCTAGCTGTAGGCTAAAACCGCGCGACCTTGAGCGAGTGATGATGCACTGGTTTTACTTCAACGTGAAGGCCAGTGGTGGTGATAAACTTGCAAACATGTATAAATAGTAGGTTAGAATCTCGACTCACCTTTGTGTGTTTTCCAAGTGAGTAAAGTTTGAAGTCACCACTGGCTTTAAAGACGAAGAAAAACATCGCAAAGGAACCAGCATATTTCACGAAATATTGCCATCGATGACAAGAGTCATACGCCAACTTGCATTGACTAGCGTGGTGGATTATGGTTTTGACTCCCTCTATGTGTGAGAAAACCTCTAGGCAATGGCAACATTTAGAGGGCTCAAAATGCTACTTTATGTCACGTAAATAAGACTCCTTGTGCACAATAAACGTCGCACATTTGTTGTTAACTAACTGAATTATGAACACATTTTTTCATTAATTCACAACTTAAATTTTTTATCCACTTTTCCTGCTTACCTTAATTTCGCGTTGAAATAACGCAGGCCCTCCGAAATATTTAAGTAATTCGCGCCCGCAAATTCCAAAAATTACAAAAAATAATTAGATTATGCAAAACCACACACCTAATTGCATTTTATGACCCGCATTTAGCTTTATTGTAAGACTCAACACATTGCCGTTGGGGGAATTCACCTGCTTTCGTTTATATTACAGGCTCTTCAGCAAATTCATTTATTTAAATTTATGCGGAGGCTAAGACATGGAGTGTTTATTGTTTTTGGAAGCAGGCTACAGCTTAACTAGGCACAGTAGGCCTTTAAACGGAAAATGGATAAGTATGTTTTGTGCGAGCGTGTTATAACCATCGATATAAATCAAAAGATGTGCCCAGAGCACCTTGAAATTGTTAAGAAATTGCGTATCTGTGTGTAGCGTGAGAGGCTTACAAATACCAATCCACTTGACCCCTAGAATCGCTAGCGGCGATGTATATTGCGGTTAAAATTATTTTGGATATAGACAACGAATAGCGATAGGTATAAACGTCCGGCGTTCACCGCTTCCTACAATCGACTAAAACGGAAAGAGTGAGCTCACTCTTCCCAACGATAACATAATTCCGTGCGCACGAAGCTTGCGAGGACACATCCAATGATATCGATGGTAATAACTGCATAACGGACACATTTTATAGTGTACCTACTGGCAGCGATCCGAAGTGGCCGCAACGCGTATTGCCTCAAATAATTATATTCATTGAAAAAGATAAATGAATTGATTCATGCTGCCTCGCTCCGCGCTTGCCACGTTTGCATCTTCGTGTTGGGATATAATAGGACAGGGTATGTGGCAAGTTTTCAGCTCGCTCGGCTTCGCTCGGTTAATAACCTAGATACCAACTGCAGCGCCATCTGCCGGGCTGGTTTGTGAATCTAAACCATCCAGGGCCCTACCCAAATGTACACAAACAAATTCTTTCAAATCGGTCCAGCCGTTCAGCCGTCCAGGTGGACTACACTTACAACGAAAAGTGGCCTTGATTTTTATATACTTACATACATAGATAGATAAATAAATAGGGCAATGATTCCAGTGATATTACAGCGTTTGGAAATAAAACATCTTATATCTCTGGGTGAAGAACGCAGTGCAGTGCTAGGTAATGATTTGAACTCTTCATGTTCCAATAGCTGCGTTACACTGTGCTGTTATGTAGCAGGCATGTTGCTTACCGTCTGGCACGTGTCCAGCTCGTCTCGTCACTGTAAACATAAAAAAAATACCTATCCAAATATAGCGCCAACTCTCGGATTATACTGTTTATCCGTAAATGTTGCGCATAAAACTGCATCTACATATCGGGAGTAGTGAACTATCTTTGAAGAATGTCCACAATTGTACTGTGAGATAATAAATACACAAAACGAATCACTGTTCCTCCAACTAAAAAACCTCATTCAATTCCTTGATGGCAACTAAAATATTCACTACAAGTAGACCCATTCATTCAATTAGGGTAGTCTATAGGAACCACTGTTTCTTAGATAAGATGGAGTACTTTAATTAATTATTCTGTGACGGTACACGGCTCCATTTTACTAGGATTGTTCATTTCGTATTTAATTACGAATTTGTTTATTTTTGTTTGCGTATTTTATATGGTTTATTTGATGCAAATATGTAAAGTAATCTCTACTAATCCCTATTAATATTATAAATTTAAAAGTAAATTTGTCTGTCTGTTATGCTTTCACGCCTAAGACTAAGCTAGAAGCTAAAGTTTTAAAATCAAGTTAAATATTATCGAAGTTTTGAATTTTTTAAGAAGAAGAAGCTAAACATGTATTATATTTTTTTTTAAATAAAAACCTGCCTTCAATTTAAAATTAAACTCGGACACACGAATAAATTTATGGATAATCAACTAAACACATTCGTTTCATTGGACACAGCAATATAAGGCCCAATTTTCACGGAGCGGATTCCATCCGCGGCCGCGCGCGGGCGCGGCACCGCGGCGGGCGACGGTTTTGTTTCAATACTCACGAGACCGCAGGTTTTCGCGGTTTCTACTGCAGAAAGCTACTACGCAAGAACCGCGCGCAGCCACGCGGTCTGACGCAGCCGCCGCGGCCGTAAACCGTGAGTTTTGAATTTAACTTGACATACAAATCTGCCGAGCCCGCGCGCGGGCGCGTTTGGCAACTGCTCCGTGAAAACCGGCTCTGATATCTTATACCTTTAAACGAGCAATTCTTGTATATATGTATAGAATCTGAATCTCAGAAACGGCTCGAACGATTTTCATGAAATTATGTAAGCAGGGGGTTTCGGGGACGATAAATCGATCTAGCTAGATTGCATTGTTAAAAAATGACATTTTATGTGCCTTTTCAGAAAATGAAAAACTCTTAGAATATCATTAGAATACGCTAGCAAATTTCGCCACATTGCTCAAAGGCTAAATAGCTCAGGTGGTAAAACTTAACGGTTTCAGTAGGACTCGGTTCGAATCCTGATGGTTATTTTTCATCTTTTTTTCGTTCTTTTTTAAGTACCTATGTATACTTAGATCTTTAAAACGACGTAACAAATGTTAATGCATTTTTTTAATTGTATCTGCCTAAATATAATTTAAAAAAAATGGTTGTCTGTAAAGTCGGTTTACTGACGATAGTTGAACGTGACAACTTCAACTACGCCTTAGAGCGAGGTAATGCCGCATGACGTCATGCGGCGAGGTAACGGCGTTAACGGCACATGACGTTATGTTTTGCGGGCGTGCAGCCGGCTTCATCGAATTATAAGACGTTGTCACGTCAAAAAAAAAACCGAGCAAAGCTCGGTCAACCAGGTACTAGTATGAATACGTCGCGTCGTCTAGGTAAGCAAATTAAATCTTTTTGTGTTTATATTCCAAAAATCGCTGCAACGATTTCGATAAAAATCATAATATATAATATAAACTATGTCTGAACTATAATCTAACAAACAACAAAAAAAACATCGGTTCGATCCAAATTGGCTGAGCTATAGCGTAACCTACCATGATGGCCAGGTCACGCCCTTTCAGCATTTCCCATTGGCTGACGCATTTCTAGATGCCCAATCGCTATGGGCCCGAGTTTACCCGAAGATTTCTTATCATATTATATATATATTTTATTATTATATATTCTTATCATAGCGTGACGGTATAATTCAATTCACACCCCCTGAAAAATCTGTCTAGGCGCGCCAAAAGAAGTTTTTACTTCAAAAAGATATCATTGAGGAAAAGACACAACGAAATGTACAAATCTTGCACAGAACAGTTTTACTAACAACTAATTGGAATAGATGCGACGCGACGGTGTGAAACAGGATGGATCGCGTCGATTTAGCAGGAATCTAATGTAATTCGTAGAAACTTGCATCAAGTTAATGGATACAATCGGGAGTAAGCTGTCAGCGAACTGCAACGGAACGGGGCGATTCTGTAAGAACACACCTTAAATTATTGCGTATCACTTACCTGAAACAGAACCATCAAGCAAATGCCTTGCTCGTCCCGTTTATCTTTGTCATAAAAGATAACGAGCACCATTAAAAAAACTAACGTTTTATTTTAAATGTAATTGTTTTAAATTACATTGTTGGAAAGGTGAGCTAATCTCTAACTCATCACACATCTAAGATTTTTACGGCAGATAGAAAAAATAGAGCTGACAACTTAGAAACAGCTAAACCGAATTCGATGAAACATATATAGGGACACTTCTGACTAATTTATATTTCAAAGAAAAAAAACAAATCAAAATTTAAATTGGTTCACCCGTTTGGAAGGTACGATGCCGCAGACACGCAGACACACATAAATACATACCTACATCAAACGTATAATGCGAATATTGTTGCGCCTGGGGTTCAAAATGCATTTCTAACACATTTTAAAGTTTTAAGAACAGCACGATACGCCATAAAAAGAGCCAAGCAGCTACTTGGTCATGACAAGTCCATACCACTGCCTAGCAGAGTAGGTACCTACTGCGCTCCTCACTCATCGATGTAAACAGGATCTCTAACCTATTAAATTGAACACGGTAATCTTGCGTTTTACTGCTTGCCGGTAAAATAACTGGTATACTTTTTAGAATTTCAGTTCTAAAAAGTCAACCAAAAGGTTGGTGGGTGGGTGCTTTGGGATGAGGTTTCCAGGAATGGGAGCTTTGGGATACCTACATAGTACATAGGTGATGTAGGTGGTCCAGGGTTGGTGGTTCCAGGCCAGATGGTCAGGGTTTGAGCATGAGAGTTTGAAAGGGAGTGAACAAATAAATAAAGTATTAGATACTGCATGGTATTTGCCATCTTACCGACTTCAAAATAGGAGGACATACGGCAAAATAGGTTCTCGGTTGAAGTACGTTTTTTTAGAGCCGCCAATACAATCGATTTGGATATAATTTTTTTTTGGTAGATTAATTGGTAGTTCAGAAGAGGTGGTCCCACATAAATTTTATAGAAATCGGTGTGGCGGTTTTTGATATATGAACAAAAATCGAAAATTTTCTTTCATGTACGTATTTAGACGACGTAGTTATAAATTATTATGAAACTTGGTCGAGTGTCTGAATTTAATTTTAAATTGAAGTCGGTTTTTTTTTGTTGAGAAAATACATTATGTGTTTATATGTATATGTATTGTATTTTGAACTTATCGAAAGATACACCAGCAAAATATTTGAGACCACGCGGTTGAAACTTTGAGTATAATCAAAATGTATAAATGTTTATGTCAATAAAAACTGTAAACTACTTGAAACATGTAAAGTCTTAACTAAAAACTACTTCCCAAATAACCCACCCTGAACCGTTCCCGGCGCAAAGGTGCCCATGATGCTGGCTGCGCTCCCGCGTTGAATGGCAATGGCCAACCTTTGCCCCAGGAACAAGTATATTCATATAATCAAAATAAGTATATTTATTTGTCTGAAATACATTAGAATGCGTTCCGAATCCGGATTCAGTAGTTCATGTGTTCTGCGTTTTGAGTTAAATGTTACTGAACCAAGGCCGCGCTGGGATCAGAAACTTCAATCTATCTAGTAAGGTTACACCGCAATGGTGATGTGAGTGCGCTTGCACAGCGCAAGAAATTGTGGATGTGGCATCATTTGTATTCTCTTCACCGAAAAAAAAATCTGTTCAAAAGATGTGACAGTGTTAGATGAAAATAAAGTGGTCAAGTGCGAGTTGGACTCGCCCATGAAGGGTTCCGTTGCAGCAAGTAACATAATATACATAGTACACATAGTTCTTGTAGTTCGTTGTAACTTTGATCGAAGTTTTAATAGTAGTGTATGTTTGACCTACTAAAAAAAAACTACTCATCAGATCGAATTCAAACCAATTTTCGTTGGTAGTTTTCATGATAATGTACATCATATATTTTTTTTAGTTTTTTAATTATCTTACTTTAGATGTTAGAGGGGGGGGGGACACACACATTTTACCACTTTGGAAGTGTCTCTCGTGCAAATTATTCAGTGTAGACAAAAATAATATTAGAAACTTCAACATCATTTTTGAAAACCTATCGATAGACACCCCACACGTGTAGGTTTGATGAAAAAATATTTTTTGAGTTTCAGTTCTCAGTATGGGGGGGACAACCCTAATTTTTTTTTTAAATTTTTTTTTTAAAAATCTTAATGCCTTTCACAGAATACATCTACTTACCAAGTTTCAATAGTGTAGTTCTCATAGTTTCGGCAAAAAGTGGCTGTGACATACGGACGGACAGATAGACAGACAGACAGACATGACGAATCTATAAGGGTTCCGTTTTTACGTTTTACGGAACCCTAAAAAAAACAACAAAGATAAAACACAAGCAACTTAAATATGTTTCCGCTGGTAGGAGTTAGAACCTTCTCTCACAAGAAGATAGGCAAGGCCATGATCTATTACACTCGCCAAGTGCAGGTTGGCGGATGTCGGCGGCGCATGTCCTCGAAAGGCATATTTCTTTAAACTAGCTAATTTCCTCACGGTGATTTCCGTAATCTTTAAATCCAGTGGTGATGACACGTATGTATAAGTATACACGTGTACACGTGTGTATAAGCGTGTCTAGAAAGAAAAAAAAACACTCAAGAGAGTGTGATTCACATCATCAATAGTTCCTACATCGTCATCACTAAAATCTCAAACTATAGCAGAAATGCGGAGAAGTACAGTCTAGTCAGTCTTCAATAGCTTGTTTTGCGGCTGGTGACGAATTGGGCCATGTTGGTGGTGGTTTTTGGTATGTTGCCACGTGACTTCGTGGCAACATACTAAAAATATGGCACTTAAAGTTGTTCATATAATAAATTTATTAAGTAATATTATTTTATAAATATGTGACTTTCGATATTCTACATACAATTAAAAACTATCATAAAATTAACACCAAGCATTTTGTGATTATTGTTGACATCCCTATTGCTTGAAATTGAGATTCTAATAGCGTGTAAGACAAGATGTATTATTAAGACCCTCCAGGCCACGTGGTTCGACAGCGTAGTGCGATCAATCGAACCACGGACACTTTTTTTCCCGTTGGTTCGATCAATCGGACCACGTGAACTTTCTTTTCCTGTTGGTTCGATCAATCGGACCACGTGAACTTTTTTATCCCGTTGGTTCGATCATCGAACTATGTGTTTTTGAGACCTCTGATAGTTCGATTTATTTGAATATCTAGACTTTTTTCGCAATAAATTGTTATTATTATTATTAAGTTACCGTTACGGTAGACGAGTCCTTGATTGGACAAGGCGTTTGACAAACATAGTATCATCATTCAACCGGGTAGAGCGGCGACTAGAGTAAAGGCGGCGGTTCGCGCCGCGACCGCGACAGGAGACCGTGACATGTGTCGTAAGACACGTGTCGCTGATGCGAGAACTGGCGCCCATTCAATTCTATAATGTCAAGTGTCTGTCGCAGTCTCCGATCTCGGTGTCGTATCGCGGTCGCGGCGCGAATCTATTCCTTAAGGTGGCTGGGGAATGGTAAATGAGAGAAGCTGCCGATCGAATGCAGTGGCGTACATAAAGAGAAGCCTATGTTTTACGAATTTGTATAAAAACCTACCACAAAACTGTTTTGTTATAAAAAAGCCATATCCATGCCACCAGCTATTGTAGAAGACGCAGCATTCACCGGACGAGTGGGGAATGTGTTTTATATCAGACGTTACTTTTGCGCTCTAACAGAAACATAACGAGAAGTGGTTCAGCCGGGGTCGGGTGCCACGGAGAATTCTATCTTACTACGTCGCTTTACAAAAAAAATAAAAAAAATATAGGGACTGTCCATAAAAGGGAAAATGTATACCTAACTTTAATAGTACGTGTACACTGTACAGTACCTATATACAAAATTATCCATACCTATAGCTCATGAAAAGCGTGCGGTGCTGATGAAGCCAGTTTCACGCTTATTCTTACGTTTTTATGGAGCAAAACGTAATTTAATCTAGAATAGAATATAATAGAATATGCTTTATTGTATAAACTGTGTACCACAGAACAGATATTGTTCTGTGCTGTGTACAGGTATAAGATGTTACAATTTTAAATAGTTCCAACAGGTTTTAGTTCTAAACTAATATTACAAATAGGAATAATTTGGATTATTCAAGCGAAAGCTTCTTTTAGCGAACCACTGACAGATTTTTCGTGGTCTGTGAGCTCAAGCGTCACGTTCGTAAATTAAAGAAATCTTCGGGTAAACTCGGGATCATTACCATTGGCCATGGCCACGCCCTCCGGTTTCAGCCGCTCACTTTCAAACAAAGTGAACTATTCAATTCTGAGTTATAAGTTTACACTTCTATCGGCAGTCCCTATGGCTGCCAATTTTATTTATTTGTTATTCACATCCTAAGAATATTCCTAATCAAATCCTATTCAAATATCTAAGCTTTGACATTTATAATATTAGGAGTAGGTGGGTACAGTCCGCGAGGTATAAGCTGAGCTTTGCATTAGTGTGAGTGATCACCAAAAGTACAGTCAGACAACAAAATAACTACACATCTTCTACACCAGACATTGCACCATAGTCACTTTCTTTATCACTCTCGCTATCATTTTCACTCTCGTCTGATGTGTCGTTTGTTTTAATAATGAATCTTTCCGTTATATTGTCAATAACGGCGTCGTATCCATGAAACTTTTTTTCTTCTTTTATTGCATGGTCACAAACATTTTTCCATTCCTGTACAGTGATACTTTCAATTTTTTCATTTGCTAACCTCATTATTGTATCCATATTCATTGACACGTTTTTTTTCGCGACGTATCCTTTTATCATTGCCCATATACTTTCAATCGGATTGAAATCTGGGTAGACGAAGGACGCTGTGACCATGTTCTCTTAATAAGGTGTCAATTTTATATTCAATAAATCGTTGTTTATTATGCAGTATCAATTGATAAAGTTGTGGTTTAAGCATGGATATTGAGTTATCGATATTGCGTAACTTGAGCCAGTCAATCATATCTTGTTTGCGACTATTTGAGTTGGGAGCGGGATTTTTAACGAATTGTGGTAAGATGCGTTGTCAACTACAATAACGCTATTGGGCTTCAAATTGGGAATTAATTTCGTTTGTAACCATTTTGTATAGTTTTCTGTATTCATATTGTTATGATAATCACCACTTTTTTGATTAGCTTTAAACATCAGCAGCGCATTTGGTATGAAACCGTCCTCGCCGCCGGCATGAACGATTACTTCTTTTCGCAATGACCATATTGATCCTGGATAGTTAATGTCAGCCTTTAATTTTTCATGAATTCTTTTCATTGTTGGCACCTCTTTGTCAGTAATGTGAAAATTATGAATTGTTCTACGGATTACTGCTTTATCAAAATCATCAATGATTATTATATTTTTCCTGCATCTGGTCTTTTTCGGAGATTTGAATTTGGTTCCATCTTTCAAAACACGTTTACCTTCCAATAAGACTCTTTTAACAGTTGACAGTGGAATTCCTGTCGATGTCGATACCAATTGGGCTGATGTAGTCACACTTGACATGTCTTTATCGTTCATGTCTTTAAAATAGCTATTTAAATTACACAAAATTTCTTTTACTTGGCTATTTAATGGTTTCCGTATTTTGCGCTTATTTGTGTTGGCATCCATTTTACTAACACTTATATCAAACAAAAACAAAATAATATTAAACACGTCACGCTGCAGTCTGTACAAGAGGTGAAGTGCGTGTACGTGAATGTACACTCACACAAATGCAAAGCTCAGCTTATACCTCGCGGACTGTAGTAGGCTAATAGGTAGTAGGGTCTAGCTTAGATCTAATATGCAAATATACTTTCTTTTGACTTCCTTCCTCGCGCCGAGCCGCTGTCGACAGTAAACATCAGCTATGTTGTTTAAAACTCTTTTGGCTGTTTATTGTATAAAAGTTGCTGAGTAGCAGACGGTAAGCAGTCGCGATACTTTTAAACAGGATCAAAATGCAAATGCCTTTCTGCCTCGACGATTTTGAGGAGGCCGGGAAATGAAACAGGCTACTGTAATTTTAATTCTCTTTTTCCCCACCAAAGAGGAAAAAGGTAAAAAATATCAAAGTGCACTTAGGCATGAAAAAATGTGTACAAATTGAAAATGGGTTGAAATAAATTTTACACTTAGATATATCGGAGTGGCAAACGAGAAACGGTCTCGCATGTAGATGGGTGAAACCTTTTGAGTTCGCGTCTCTGTACATGCGTAATAATAGAATATCTGTAGCTATATATCTGTGGTATTCCAATAAATCAAACTAGGAAATAATATGAAATACTTGATACTATAATTACTCATATCAGTATTAATTGTACTTTGATGTATTCTAAATCTCAACCTAGCGTAATTTGACAATGACATTGAATATTTGACTCAATTATTTTTTATTATCAATTAATTTGACATTGTTTAAAATCTATCTTTTTTAGTAACTAACATTTTGATATTGTTTCAAAAAAAAAAAAACAAAATCCATACCTTTCACGAGGAAAACATAATGGACATGATTGTACAAATTACACCTAATTTATCTACATAATTATGTTAACGCAAATAAACCTCATTTCATATTTTCATTTCATTGTATATTTATGTACCACTTTGTGTAACATTAGTGTTTTTCAATACTAAAATTCTTGGTTATAAGTTTTCACTTCTATCGGCAGCCCCTATGACTGCCTTTTTTTCGTCCTCTGCATTCTTATTTGACTACCAAGCTTGGAACTCGAGTTTTCTTTATAAAAAACACAAGAAATCGTATAACTGATTGCTTTATTTTCTTTTCTCGCCAACGAGCCTGTTTTTCTATGAAAAACTTTCTCAAAGGCCGCTGATTGTTGTTCTTTCTGCGCGGTTAAACTCGATGTACTTTATACCAATTTAACTTTAGAAGTAAACGACGGCGCCAACATAGCATTCTATAAACAACCTTAACAGAAAATTAGTTGAAGTTGTAGTACGATTGTTAGAACAATTGGTTTACATAAATTTGGTAGCGCAGTACTTTAGGTAAAGAGGCAAAAGTTATGATGATTTGTGGATTAGACGGAGCTTGACTTACAGTGGTAAGTTATCTGTGAATTAGGTAGAGGGAACTAAGATATAAGAGAAGGGTTTCACGATATGATTATTTTTGAAATTATACTGCTTTATGTTAGGGAAGAATGTTGAGAATTTTTCTAACGATAATACGCACGAACACCGTCTCTGAAAATCGACACCTCGAAGTCAGCTAGTCAACATTTTAGTAAACATTAAAATAAACAAATATTGGCATATATAATATAATATGGCCGCGATAAAAAGCCTAAGTATGTGTTATTCCAGACTGTTATCTATCTATGTACCAAATTTCATACAAATCCCGTCTATAGTTTTTGCGTGACAGAGTCACAAGTATGCTTCCATACATTCTTACAAAGTCTCGCGTTTATAATATTAGGTAGAAAGTTAGACTTCTTAACACGAGGAATTCTTCTTAATAAAACAATAACTCTTTATTAAAAAGCCACAAAGCACAAAAAAAATCAAACAATACAAAACAGAAAAATAATATCTTATAGTAGATCCAACCGTTTATTTTCTTTTTGACAGATCTAATTTGTCAGTTATAACACAACACTATAGTGTTGTGACCAAGTGATTATAGTGGACACGATTTCGATTCATTTTTCTATCGAGTCTGTGCGGAAAGAGAATAGTCCTAGGAATGGTGCTGGTAAGTAATAGAACATAATTCTATTAGTAGGAGATCCCGCTATACAACGACCTTCACCGAGACGCTTATTTGATGAAACGTATTTTATACTTACTTAAATTAATAGGTCAAAAAATATTTTGCATATGGGTTGCCTAAAAAATTTTAGTGCAGAGTATGATTAATTAGTCTTTAAAAAAGGTCTGATGCGTTTTATTGATTAATCTAATATTTCAAGAGTTATCGGGTGCAATAGAAAAACCGGTTCATTAAATGGGCCTTAAATCGTAAACGGTACATGTCACAGAAAAGTTTTCCGGCCACAAAAGATGCAAAATATTATTTTCTACAATAACGACCACAATAATTTTTGCCCTAAAGTTTATAGTTTCTGATATATTGGCCAAGCTCGCAGCAATGTTTTACTTTTAAAAATTCGGCAACCGGACTTCGGGACTGATTTTTCGCAGGCAATCCTATGTCATGTTCTTATTTGCCAAAATATTCTTTAATTTTAATTAATTTCAATTCAAAAACCAGACCGTTGCAAAATGCTAGTATCGATGTACTTGTTTATACCTGGCAACCCGAGAGTTGTGACAGGAAAAGACCAGGCAACCTAACGATTGCATATTCTATGGGCTTCATCTTTTCGATTGGTATATAATTTGTTTAATAATCAAAACGGTGAAAAAAATGTTTTTGAAGTAAAAACTTCTTTAGGCGCGCCTAGATAGATTTTTCGTGGGCTGTGAATTGAATTCATTCGTCACACTCGGGTATGAAAAGAAAGCTTCGGGTAAGCTCGGGACCATGGCTATTGGCCATCTAGAAATACGTCAGCCAATGGGAAATGTTGAAAGGGCGTGGACAGGCCGTCATGGCATGGCCATCTAGAAACGCATCAGCCAATGGGAAATGCTGACGCATTTCTAGATGGCCATGCCAAGATGGCGAGGCCACGCCCTCCGGTTACACCCGTGTAGTTTCCAAGGTAAGCTATCAAATTCTGAGTTATAAGTTTTCACTTCTATCGGCAATTCCTATGACTGCCAATTGTTTTGTCTATGGGTAAGCAGTAGTATTTTTTCAAGGTAGCAAAATTCAATGGTCCACCGCCGTTTTGTATTTGTCACATATTACATTCTCTTTGTTTGTCACTGTCACTCGCAACAAGACGCCCGTGCTAGTAATTATTTGCTGAGTTTTATAGTTTTATATTGGAACTATAAAATGCCGAAAGGATCAGTGCTGAAAGGACAGACGAGAGAAATGGTGATCAAGCTTCGTAATTACTTTGAAGCAGAGTATCAAAATGGCGGCCCGCTTTTACCATTGTCCCAAGTGCGAGAGCGCGTTGCGGCCGTCAACTCAAGTTTACATCAGACATAAATAAACTTTGTTAATTTACCTAACCAAAATGTTATTTAACACTTTATTTTAATAAGAATTCAAAATAAATGTTTCAGTCATCATAGCCTTGTTTTTTTTTGGATATACACCAGCAGATAACAAACACGACTTCAAATAATGCTGTATGTTTTCCTGAGGCACATCAATATATTATAACGGTTTCACATAAAAATAAATCGGATATTATGTGCCGAGAACGGAAAACACCCGTGTAAAAATAGTTCATAAACAATATCGATATCTCAATCGTAACATCACTATGTTGATAGCCATAGAACGCAAATTTTTAAAAACGTTTGTTATTTTATGTAATTTATAAAAAAACTACTGCACTTATGGACTCAATTTGTGAAAGATGATTATTATACGGGATCAAGGAGCAAACTTAGGCAGTTGTCTTATTTTTAAAACCTCGCATTTAAAAGTGAACTTTTGCGTAACATGACACAGTTACGTTCTATTGGTGCTGTCAAAAAGAAAATAAACGGTTGGATCTACTATAGTAATTTAATTAGCGGCTTTGGACCTTATGCACCGGTGGAACGCTGCGTTCCTGTTAATTTAAATCTATTATAATTTAAATTTCGTAGTGGTAGGACTCTTAGCAGGGTCCGCCTGGGGAAGCACCACACCTTTGTCAATTATTCTACCGCCAAGCAGTAATGTGCAAACATTACTGTGTTCCGGTTTGAAGGGCAATGTTTCCAGAGAAATTACAGGGCTTAGAGATATAACAACTTAGATCTCTGGGTGACGAGCGCAGTGCGGTGCTAGGTAATGATTTTGGCTTTTCATGTTCCAATAGCTGCGTGTCACTGTGCTGTTATGTGGCAGGCATGTTGCTTACCATCAGGCACATGTCCTGCTCGTCTCGTCACTCTTTATTTAAAAAAAAAATCTAAATTCATGTTGATTGAGTCTAAATTTGCTCAACTGTGCCTTCTTCCCGAATCCATATACAGGTTAAAGAGAGGTAGGAGGAATAAAGAGAAGATATATTAATTCCTTGCGTGCTCACATTAGTCCACACACACTTTTTTAACATGAGTGATTAAGAGTGACTTAAAGTGGATAAGCATAATCACATCGACACCTTTACCACAGAATAAACATTAGTACAAGTACAAAAGACTCACTTAGCGAAAAAATGTATATAAATAGCGACTCTTGCAGGGACACAACAAGGTGCAATTCAGCTCGCATTAGCGCTCAGTGCCTATCGCGATATTCACCTAAAGACCTAAACATTTGCGCTCTCTTCTAACGCGTAACTCTGTCGCTGTCTGGCGCGGAATGATGCGCAAGGGTTGTCGACATATTATGCACGGGAAACGTGTTGCGCGAGCGCTCAGCCGTGCGTCCGACAACCGACTGTCACTTGTTCCGTGGGAGTAACGGTCTAGCGGTAGGCTAAAACCGCGCGACCTTGAGAGAGTGGTGATGCTCTGCCTTTACACAACAAGATACAGGTTTTTGCGATCTCTGCTAATAGCTAGACTATAGCGAAACTCGCCTTTATGACTACCAAGCTATATATAGCTAAGCAGTACTTTACCCCGGTATAACGGTTTGTATTTTACAAAAGACAAGTGCGGTCTCGCATGGAGTAATACTCTCATCTTTGGAAAGGTAAGTAAGGTTTTTGCAGTGGTAGGACTCTTTGAAGAGTCCTTCTGGGGAAGTAAATTATTATTTATTTACTATTGGCGGTAGAATAACTGGCAAAGGTGTGGACCTTTGCCAGTTATTCTACCGCCAAGTAGTAATTTACAAATATTACTGTGTTCCAGTTTGAAGGGCAATGTTTCCAGTGAAATTACAAGGCATAGAGATCATCTCTGAGTGGCGAGCCCAGTGCAGTGCACGGTAACGATTTGGACTCTTCATGTTCCAATAGCTGCATGTTACTGTGCGGTTATGTGGCAGGCATAGACATGTCCTGCTTGTCTCGTCACTCAATACTATAAAAAGGAATGCACCTTTTTTATAGTATGGAGTAGCCTTTCCCAAAGTGGGCAATAACACCCCCTTGTGAGCGCTGCAGGCCTAAGACCCGGTAAGAGACCCAGAAAAAAATGGGGTCTTGTGTAGAGGATTGGAGTCCGTTGTGACTACCTACTGGGCTCAGGTTTCAAATTAACTTGCGGGTTATAGTAAAAGTCTCGTTTAGAATTGATGTTTAATCTCCGCTAATATAGCATACAACAATTTATTAATTTAATTTTAAGTATGTACAAAAATGGGGGCGCTAAAACATAATTTATTCTCAAAGTGGGTAGCAGACAAAATAAGTTTGGGAACCCTTAGTATAGAGTGACGAGACGAGCAGTACATGACTATGCCTGATAGTTAGCAACATGCCTGCCAACACAGTAACACGCAGCTATTGGAATCTAAATAGTCCAAATCATTACTTATCATGTAAAACCTTTATAGTTCAGTCGGGGCAGACATAAAATTAGCCTGAAATAGAAAAAAAATCCGGGGAGCGATTTCTTTTTTTTAAACGTCGAAGAGGGTGGTTGGAAGTATAAATCTCGATTTTCGAACTAATCCATAGAGGGTTCGCCGTCATCCATGTTTTAAAGTTTTTGTGAAATACATCGTTAATTTTCAACTTTAGAGCAAAAATGATCGTATTCAAAGTTGTTGGAAATTTAATTTCTCACAAGTTTGATTCCTGTCATTTTTACGCTAGGATCAATATTTGCAGTGTTATGCTATTAAGTTTATCAAAAAAATCGTAATGGGTGGAATTTTATTTTCTTCAACTATGGTTGTCGCACTTCTTAGGGTTCCGTACCCAAAGGGTAAAAACGGAACCCTGTTACTGCGACTTGGCTGTCCGTCTGTCCGTCCGTCCGTCTGTCTGTCACCAGGCTGTATCTCAAGAACGGTGATACCTAGACAGTTGAAATTTTCACAGATGATGGATTTCTATTGCCGCTGTAACAACAAATACTAAAAATAAAATAAGTAAAAAATGAGCGAGAACCAAAGTTGAAGAAAATAAAATTGCACCCATTACGATTTTTTTGATCAAACTTGATAGTATAACTCTGCAAATATTGATCCTAGCGTAAAAACTATGATTATTATTATATTATTATGTGAGAAATTAAATTTCCAACAACTTTAGTTACCATCATTTTTACTGCTCTAAAGTTGAAAATTAACGAGTTATTTCACAAAAACTTTAAAACAAGATGGCGGCGAACCTTCTACCGGGATAAATTAGAAAATCGAGATTTATACTTCCAACAACCCTCCCCGACGTTTTCGCTCCCCGTAATTTTTTCTATTTCAATGTCTGCCCCGACTGGGCTATTAATGTTTATTCTGCTGGGGCTGAGTTCCGAGACCTTCACTTGTAAGGAAAGAGTCTAGGCCATAATCCACCACGCTGGCGCAATGCAAGTTTAGTTAGTGGATGACACATGACCTTTAAAGTTTCTAGGTAAGTACATGCCAGTTTCCCTACGATGTTTTCCTTTGCCGTTTTTAAGCTAGCACCGTTGCGCACATGACTTCGAAATGACAGTGGTGTGGTATCATATGCCGTACCTCTTTTCATGTTGCCCTCCAATAGTAAAAATTGTAGTAAAAATTGTGTAGTTAAAATTGTATAATATCAGCTATTTGGCTACCACAGTACAAACTATTAAGTAAACTTGTGATAGCAAAGCTTCATTGTAGCCCATTGTCCGCTACTTTCGTTAGAAGCGTGCACAAAAAAAACTATTTTCAAAATAATAAAACTGTACTGGTTTCGACATTCATATGAGACCACCTCAGAGGAATCAAATAAAAAAAATATCTTAATCCATTTATTTTATACCATATTAATATAATCAATGAGTGGAGTATGGCGGAGCTGTAAACCTACAATTAGGTAATAGTAATTGAGCTACAAACATCCAAAAGTTCGCAGTTATATTAGTAGTAAAATTTACTTTACGGAAGGCAAATCCTCATTAATATTTTAGTTAAGGTGCGTCCCCCAGCAAAACGAGTTTTTTGACCAGTTTTCAGAGCTATCTACTCATAAGCCAAAATATATATCAACGGGTAAAAAATACATTTAATTTCTACAACTTCTTGGCTTCAAAATGGTAGTTTTATTTTTTTGTTAATGGACTTATTGTTTAAATAATCACCTCACAACGAAACCATGAAAAAATTAAATAATTGTAGTTATCATTCATCTCCTCGGGATTCATTCATCGGGACCTCCATTATTTTGATTTTGTACTTACACCAATGGATAGACAATTCCATTACGAACATTTTGGTAGTTTTATTTTTTTCAAAAGACCAAAATCTGATTTTATAAAGAGTGTTTTCTAAAAATTGAGCGTAAAACAGCGGCAAATCCTACTGTTTCTCTCTTGCTCTTTCTTGCGGTTTGCGATAAGGTAAGAAATACTCAAGGTCATTTGCTCGGGGTACGCCCTTAAGCTAGTTTCTTCTATACTAATATTATAAAACTGAAGAGCTCGGTTGTTTGAACCCCCTAATCAGGAACTACGGGACTGATTTCAAAAAATCATTGACCGTTAAATACGTTCGTTAATAATCCCTACAGAGAGCTACAGGTTATATATATGTACCACGGGCAAAGCTAGGGTGAAAAGATAGTATAAAATAAGATAACAAACATCTGCCAACCACGACCCCCGACGACAAAAGCACGAGACGAACATCTTGACACAAGGTCAAGTACAATTATTAAATTTGTAGAGAACAGAATTCCGTAGAAATACTGGTAAATTAAGTTTACCTCAGAAAAGACTAGACGTTGCTGGGGGATTCGTTTCGCTCCTAATTTTGTCTTAAACCCTCGGGGGTGGGAATAATTCCGCTCGGTAAGCTTTTAACGGAGTACACACACTCACAGCTCATGGTGTAAGTTGTAATTACCGCCGACGTTGTACGGAATAGACGTCAAATATAATCAATGAGTAAATATGTTATTATTGTACAATGAAAAATCAAGTAACTGACTCCAATATAAAAATGGAACGCGTGAGTTTCATTATTAAATCCTTTCAGTTGTGTAGATTAAAATATGTGTTTTTTTCACAAAATGTACAGAAATGGAATTGGCTTGAACACTTAAAAGCGATTTAGTCCACCAGTTACACTATTACAAAAAATCGGTACAAGTATTTTACTTTTGTTTCACAAATGACAACTAGACGTTTCAAGTGACGTCACTTTATTGTACAATTTTAACGAAAAGGTGACGTTACGTCCCACTGCAGAAGTTTGATGATCTAGGTCACTTTGTCGATTATTACTAATGAATTGATAAATCGAATAAATACTTGTCCCATATTTTTCCATAATCTACCCGAAGGACTAATGATGGTTATTTTTGAGCCAGTCTTCATAGCAAATGAAATGCTACGCAAATTAAACGTTAAGATTTCGGAGTTTTTTTTTTTTTTTTTAATAGGTTAGAGTGACGAGACGAGCAGGTCATGTGCCTGATGGTAAGCAACATGCCTGCCACATAACAGCACAGTAACACGCAGCTATTGGAACATAATAGCTCAAATCATTACCTAGCACTGCACTGCACTCGTCACCCAGAGATCTAAGATATTATATCTCTAAGCCCAGTAATTTCTCTGGAATCATTGCCCTTCCAACCGGAACACAGTAATGTTTGCACATTACTGCTTGGCGGTAGAATATTTGGCAAAGGTGTGGTACTTCCCCAGGCGGACTCTGCTAAGAGTCCTACCACTACTAAAAAAATATCATCGATGTACAGTTTTTAGGTTTTTGTTGATATTTCAAAAACTTTTTTCATACTAAAGTTTTAAAAACTGCTCGACTGTACTAGATATTGGGGCAGATTTTATAATATATCCACGATAAATAATCCTGAGATCAAAAATACTAGTGTGGTGAACAAACATGATAGTTATAAATAATAATTTACGTGATTGCACTAGTTGAAGAATAAATATCTTTATTATTAGTAAAGGTGCAATTCTGTAAAATTGTTTGCGTGTTTTACTAGGTGAGAAGTTACGTACTTTTAAATATCAACCCTGATGGTACCAACATGCCTGCCCATAATATCACAGTGATACGCAGCTATTGGAACACGAAGAGAATCCAAATCATAACCTATCACTGCACTGCACTTGCCTCCCTAGAATATAAGATGTATTTATTATTTTTATGCCCTGTAATTTTATTGGAAACGTTTCCCTTTAAACCTGGACTCAGTAACCGAACACTAACTCCCTATTTAATCGTATCGAAACACTAAATATAATATTTTACAGATATGATTCAAGAGGGAGTCTATTTCTTAGAGTGTCTCTGGCCACAAGGCTAAGCTGGTAACATACACACTCGGTGCTCTCGTTCTCCGACTAGATTTGCTCCACTCCCGCGGTGTAAACACTGCTTTACTTCGATGTACTTTGTGCTGGATGCGGCAAACATCTTCAATTTAATTTCGGAACTAGTACCATCCGGTGGTTTCACTTGCTTATTTCCCGATCTTGTTATTTTTAGGGACTTGTAGCTCGAAAGGAAATAACGGAACCCTTATAGGATCACTTTGTTGTCCATCAGTCTGTCTGTCAAGACCCATTTTCCCAGGAACGAAAGAATCAAGCTGAAAGTATCAAGCTGAAATTTATATAAAATGCTCAAGTCTACTGTCCCTTAGAGCTGTGGAAATATACAATTTTGAAACCAACGCAATCAAAAGATACAGCCGATAATGCTGCAAATTTTCGACACTCGCAAAGGAATCAAAACATACTGGGCACTTCCCGTGAACTAACAAACTAGAAATTTGGTCCGAAGCAACGTCTTATAGCTCGGACAAATAAAATAAAATATTGCGAAAACTGTACATTTTTTTGTGACATCATATTATAATCGTGGCCTCGTGGCTCAGTGCATAGCTACTCTGCCTGCGAAGCCGTGGGTCGTGGGTTCGATTCCCACCCAGTTCAAATATTTGTGTGGTGAATTCAAATATTTGTTCGTTTCTATGTGTTTTGCGTATACAATACAACATATTCTTATAATAAGTATGTATTTACAACTATCTAAGTATTAAATCAGCTATCTGGCCGCCATAGTAGGTCTAAGCTTTGCTTAGTTTGGGATCAGATGATGTTGTGTGTGAATAGTCCACCAATATTGGAGCAAAAAGTTTGAAATAAGGTGAGTCGATATACGAGTATTTTGTTGGTATCACGCTGGTTCAATCCAACACTGCCGTATCCAGTTTGCGTAGATTCTTGGCCGCACAGTCTCGAGATGCTTGAATATAACATCGTGTATTCAGCACACATACATCTAATCACCTAGATTTGTGCATAACAAATAACCACTCCCTCTGACACAACATTCCTGTGTTTCACAAGAAGATTGAAAGAATATTCTGTAAATATGTTGTTTGCACTTATACTACAAACCGAAGAACAAGACCGAAACAAAATGGTGTTAGCTTTGATATTACTTTTTAGGGTTCCGTAAAACGGAACCCTTATAGATTCGTCATGTCTGTCTGTCTGTCTGTCAGTCCGTCCGTATGTCTCAGCCACTTTTTGCCGAAACTATGAGAACTACACTGTTGAAACTTGGTAAGTAGATGTATTCTGTGAACCGCATTAAGATTTGAACAAAAAAAATTAAAAAAAAAAAAAATTAGGGTTGCCCCCCATACTGAGAACTGAAACTCAAAAAAATTTTTTTCATCATACCTACACGTGTGGGATGTCTATCGATGGGTCTTCAAAAATGATATAAAGGTTTTTAAAATCATTTTCGTCTACACTGAATAATTTGCGCGAGAGACACTTCCAAAGTGGTAAAATGTGTGTCCCCCCCCCCCCTCTAACTTCTAAAGTAAGAAACTGAAAAATCTAAAAAAAATATATGATGTACATTACCATGTAAACTACCAACGAAAATTAGTTTGAACTCGATCTGATGAGTAGTTTTTTTTTAGTACGTCATAAATACACTATTATTGAAACTTCGATCAAAGTTACAAGGAACTACAAGAACTACGTGTACTATGTACATTATGTTACTTGCTGCAACGGAACCCTTCATGGGCGAGTCCAACTCGCACTTGGCCACTTTCATTTTAACATTGTTAGGTTTGCACTTGACCGCTGTCTCGCTGATGTTTCGACGATACGGTCTACGATGAAACTTACTAACCCACAGAAAACATTTTAGACTAACCGTTACTCTAGACTTGACAACTGGCAAATTGGGGGCCAAAAAGGCAACCTATTTCACCGTTGAAACATCAACCTTGAAACTATGTCTCTTTTTAGAGGTACGAGCTGTCTCATAAATAATTATTGCTTTTTTTTGGACATATGTCGACGAATAATTTTCTTTAGCATCTAATAGTGGTCCGTCCTGGTTTCGGTCGTTGAACATCTATACTAATATTATAAAGCTGAAGAGTTTGTTTGTTTGTTTGTATGTTTGTTTGTTTGAACGCAAGGATCTCTGGAACTACACGTCCGAATTGAAAGATTATTTCTTTATAGGATAGTCCATTTATCGAGGAAGGCTATAGGGTATTTAACATTACGCTACTATCAACAGGAGCCGAGCATGAATGAAAAATGTAACAAAAACGGGGGAAAAATATTGTTTTTAGAGAGCTTTCTTTGCGTGACAGCATTTGTCATATGTTAAAGGTTGCGTCATTAGAACCTAAAGTAACAGAATTTGAACAAAATTTGAATTGGTAGGACCAATTTTCGATAGATGGCGTAGCAACGCGCGCGCGTTCAGCTAGTAAGATATACAAATCCAATTTTGAAAGATTTTTAAATCGGTCTAGTAGTTCTTGAATTTGCGCCTTCAAACTAAAAAAACAACTTTTTTGTTAACACACTTGTTTATTAAGTGATAAGACGAACAATGCATGTGCCTGATGGTAAGCAACAAGCCTGGCCATAGTAGTCAAGTGCCACGACGCTATTTGAACATGAATAATCCAAATCACTGCCCACTACACTGCGTACGTCACCAAGATATAAGATTAATATTATCTCTTAGAACAGTGATACTCTCTGAAAGAATTGCCCTTCATACCGGAACTCAGTAATACTTGCACATTACAGCTGAACGGTTGAATAACTGTCCAAGCACAAGCAGTAATGTGCAAACATTATTGTGTTCCGGTTTGAAGGGCAATGGAACAACTTAGATCTCTGGGTGACGAGCGCAGTGCAGTGCTAGGTAATGATTTGGACTCTTCATGTTCCAATAGCTGCGTGTCACTGTGCTATTATGTGGCAGGCATGTTGCTTACCATCAGGCACATGTCCTAAAAAAAAAGATATGGTACTTCCCCAGACGGACTCAGCAAAGAGCCCTACCACTACTGCACACTATTACCATCAGACTAGACTAGACTATCGCGATCTAAATTATTATTTAATTACTAGCTGTTCGCCCCGACTTCGACCGTGATACATAATAAGTAGCTTTTACCACTCAGGGATCACGTACATATCCAACGACGAAAGAAGTTTTGAAATCGGTTCAGTAGTTCCTGAGACTTAAGCGTTCAAACAAAAAACCTCTTCCCTTTCATAATATCAAACACAACGTATTTATGTAGATTTCGACGTTTTGGTAGCGTGCCCATTAGCTCAGTCGAGGCAGACATTGAAATAGAAAAAATTCCGGGAAGCGATTTTTTTTTAAACGTTGGGGAGGGTTGTTGGAAGTATAAATCTCGATTTTCTAACTAATCCCGGTAGAGGGTTCGCCGCCATCTTGTTTTAAAGTTTTTGTGAAATAACTCGTTAATTTTCAACTTTAGAGCAAAAATAATCGTAACCAAAGTTGTTGGAAATTTAATTTCTCACAAATTGGTCGAAATATTTTTTACGCTAGGATCAATATTTGCAGAGTTATACTATCAAGTTTATCAAAAAAATCGTAATGAGTGTAATTTTATTTTCTTCAACTTTTGTTCTTGCACTTTTTTACTTTTAGTATTTGTTATAGCGTTATAGCGGCAATAGAAATACATCATCTGTGTAAATTTCAACTGTCTAGCTATCACCGTTCTTGAGATACAGCCTGGTGACAGACAGACGGACGGACGGACAGACGGACAGCCAAGTCTCAGTAACAGGGTTCCGTTTTTACCCTTTGGGTACGGAACCCTAAGAAGTGCGACAACCAAAGTTGAAGAAAATAAAATTCCACCCATTATGATTTTTTTGATAAACTTGATAGCATAACACTGCAAATATTGATTCTAGCGTAAAAATGACATGAATCAAACTTGTGAGAAATTCAATTTCCAACAACTTTGGATACGATCATTTTTGCTCTAAAGTTGAAAATTAATAAGGTATTTCACAAAAACTTTGAAACAAGATGGCGGCGAACCCTCTACCGGGATTAGTTCGAAAATCGAGATTTATACTTCCAACCACTCTCTTCGACGCGACGTTTAAAAAAAAGAAATTGCTCCCCGGAATTTTTTCTATTTCAGGCTAATTTTATGTCTGCCCCGACCGTACTACATTGCCGTGGTAGCGAGAAGACTCCGTGCAATGTTTTAAATATGAGTCCAAATCGCAAAAGTTTAAAAACTATATTGGACTTTTTGATCCAAACAGATTGACATATCTCATATAGTTTGATGTAGACTTCTAACGATAGTTTGTTAAATTTATAAACTAGCCACCTTGACTTGACTTTAGTGTGGGCCGTCTAAAGGTAGATTTCACCGTAGTAAAATAAGAACCCGTTAGATTAAAGTTCGATAAAGTTAAGACATAAATATTATGACCTTGTATACATACGTACCGTTTTTTAAAGTTAAGTTACGGACTGGTCTAGTCGGGAGAATAGTAATTGACGATCCGGAGCTTCGGGTTAAAAAAAAATTAGCAATATCTTTTTGTTTGGCTATCGGAAAAAAACACTCTTAGCGACAAGGTCACCATTTGCTACTTTTTTTTAATGATTTTGTGTATTTTTTGTTTTATTTTATGGTTAAGTGCACTAAAGGATTAATCTATATATTTATCCATCTTAGGGTCGAGATATTTGAGGAGTAGGGGCAGCAAGCGATTGTATTAAATTGGTGAAAATTGGCCTAAAACGTGGTCTAAAACCCAATGATAATACAAACTTAGGCACCTTCGAAATGTTTATTTTATTTAAATTGAGAGAACTAAAACAAAAGAACAGCTATGATTATTTGAAAAAGGAAAATCTTTTTTGCTAAAAAGTTTTAACATTTTTTTTTGTTAAATAGAGGGACAGAGAGATTGGCCGAAGAAGCAAGAGATGTACGTGATGGTAACCAACGCTTCTATTCATAATAACATAGTATCACGCAGATATTTTATTCTTGAAGATGTCAAACTATTACACAGTATTATTGTATAAGATTCATATTTGGCTTACGCAAGTATGATCATGTGTCTCAATTTCGTACACAGCTCAAGTGGCTCCCCATTCGCTTTCGTCGGAATGCTCACTTCTCTATAGCGTGTTATTTAATCCCACTTTTCCGCGGTATTTGAAGAAACTTTTTACATATTGGAGCAAAGCACATAATCTACCGCTCAGGTCAAGATATAACTTGTTCCTTCAAACACCGT
This sequence comes from Ectropis crepuscularia, assembly GCA_963693475.1. NCBI lineage: Eukaryota > Metazoa > Arthropoda > Insecta > Lepidoptera > Geometridae > Ectropis > Ectropis crepuscularia. The sequence continues at coordinate 2,806,456 of OY856355.1, forward strand.
CAGCGCGTAGTGAAACCATCGCTATTCGCTGTCAACAACCAAAATAAGTAGTACCGCAACATACCTCGCCACTAGTGATTCTAGGGGTCAAGTAGATTTGTAGTTGTAAACCACTTACACTACACACAGAGACGCAATTAGTTAACAATATCAAGGTGCTCAGGGTACATCCATTGATTTGTATCGATGACGCCGATAGCACTTATAAATTAAAATAATAATTCATTCAGACTTTACTTGCTCTGTTTAAGAGGTTGACGATAAAAAAGTTACCGAAGTGAAATTTTCCACTAAGTAAATATGTAAATGTGAGTTTCGTAACATCAAATCCGACGTAAACCAAATGATCCAGAAAAAGATTGTCGTTTTATCTCCTCATCGTCATTTCATAATGTCCATTCCGACATCCAAATTATATGTTTCCTTTTAGAGGCAGTGCAGACGAGCGACTTTTAAAAAGCAATTGGTAGCTGGATTCTACTGGCCATAATAATCCTTATTTTTTTACCAAACCTCTGATATAGTAGTTATTTTCATAAGTAACTTTAATTTAAAAAACACGACTGCAAAAATACCAGATAAAAACATTTTGTAAAACACTATACCTGTTTATTATCTAAAGACACATGGATGGTTGAGACGAATCTAATGATATCCTTATTGTCAAAATCCATCCAACCGTTTGGAAGATACATGGGAATTAAGAAATTTACAAATATACAAGATACGCGCAAAAAACTACCCTTCTTTCAGTCGAGTAAAAAAAATACGATGAAATTGATGTCTCCCATAGGAAAATGTAAAAGTTTATAAATTAAGTTAAGAAGACAGTATTTACGTAATTCACTTTTATGTTTTGTTTTATAAGCCTTTCGGTAGCTAGAGCCCAAAAGGGATTGACGACAAACAAAAGACAAATTAACTTTGTAAAAGAGGGCTCAACTTCAAACTCCAAGAACAAGCCTTACTCATCCTGGGTTCAGCACCTGATTGGACTATTTTAATGGACACGTATGAAAAGCACTATAAAATCCCAGAGGATGTGGGTGTTTCGTCATCCAGACCGGACATTTTCCTTTTTTCTAGAGCTACAAAACGCGTAGTCCTTGTGGAACTTACCGTACCGTGGGAAACTAATATACCTAACGACCACGTGATGAAACAAAATAAGTATTACGGCCTTCAAAACGAATTCACAAAAAAAAGCCAAGTAGTTAATTTATATGCTGTAGAAGTAGGAGCGAGAGGTATACCAGCAAAATCTCTCTTTAACCTGCTTAAAGACCTTGGCTTGTCCAGAAGTGTAGTAAGTTCTATACTAGAACGAGTATCTAAAGCTGCACTAGTAGGATCATATCGGATTTGGCTGGGCAGGGAGAGAAATACGAGTAGTGAAGGTGAGTGTTGACGTACGTCACCTAAGGGGCCCCTTTTAAACCTACGCCCGAGTTACATGTCTTGGGGTCTACTCCTCTACTTCTACTCGAGATTTCTCTCTCTGCCACACGATGGACCCGGCACGCGCACGGTGAATCCATGGAATGCTAAGAAGTTCGTCTCCGTCTCTAATTTGCTTTACGTTTCATTTATGTTTAATTTATTCAGTAAACTTTCGCGTTTATAATATTAGTAGGATTAATTTTGAGACATAATTGCAAATATGTGTTATGTCCCAAAAGTTGGGATCCACGTGTGTACGGAGATAGCAACTGTTGACCGTACCGACAGCTAAAGTTGCCCGTCTACATAAACGAGAATATATTTTTCGCTTTTTATTACCGACTTTGACAAATGATGACATTATTTCTGGCCGCCTCCAATCGGCTGTGGAGAATGAGGTTGGCCCTATGTTTTATAATCTGTAACTTTCATGCTTTTTACGAGGAAACGCAATGTTTTTGTCGTTTCAACTTTTATTGGTAGGCTGAAAAAGGCTGTTATGTTGAACAAACTTTTGTGATAAAAAATGTGCTATTTACGAAAATGGTAATAGTACTAAGACCAATTAAGGGCTAAGGCAATGAGTCCTTTGTTTGGAAAAGACTTTAAAGTTTTAAACATTGTTACAAGTTCATCAGCTATTTATCAGATTCATGTCGAAGTATGTGCAGCTGATTACATGCTTTTTTAATAGTATTGAGTGACAAGACGAACAAGATATGAGCCTGGTGGTAAGCAACACTCGTACCCGTAACAGCACAAGGTCACGCAGCTATTGGAACATGAAGAGCCCAAATCATTACCTAGCACTACACTGCGTTCGTTACCCAGAGATATAAAACGATTTATCTATATGCTCAGTAATTTCTCTGGAAACATTGCCCTTCAAACCGGAAAATGGTAAATATTTGCACATTACTGATTGGCGGTAGAATAACTAGCAACTAGAATAAACTAAAAACGTGGTACTGGCCCACGTGGACTCTACAAAGGCTCCTACTACTACAAATTTATACTTACTAACTATTTATAACATTATTATAATACTATTTTAACTGATTATTTTATCGGATTTCTCGAAGCTCGGTTTTTACTTTCAAAGATTCGATCAACGGGAATTAATTATATCTATGCAGTAAGATTTTTTTAATACTTTGGCTGAGTACATGTTCTCATATGTCTTGATATAATCTTGATGTCTTCAAGTCGATAGTGAATCAGTTCCTTCAAGATTCTTCTACATTTTGGTTTATGGCTTTTATTGTAGTTTAGTCCCTTGAGTATTCATGGCTAAATCTTTAAAGGGCTGTCCTCGCTAAAGCCTCACAATTTCACCAATTTCATGTAGTAAGATAAACCGTCAAATTAGGAGATTGGTGTCGGTAACTGTTAGAGAGGGTTCACACGGCGCAGTAGCTTTCCGGAGCAGAAACCGCGAAAACCTGCGGTCTCGTGAGTATTGAAACAAAACCGTCGCGCGACGCGGCGCCGGCGCCGCGCCCGCGCGCGGGCGCGATTATCAGCCGCGCCGTGTGAACCGGCTCTTATTCTGAACGGTGGCGCTCTATTGTGGATCTAGCCTGATGTAAAGCAACGGTTTAGATCAGGCTACACGGCGGTCACACTTTCTGTGGACGTTGACATTCTTATACGAGATAGATGCAAACAATTTTGTTTTTTTTTTAATTGTTACTATTTTATCATAAAAAAAATATTGCAAGAAATCAGTTGTCAATCGTTTTTTTTCCTCCATCGATTGTTTTATCTTGGCTGATTGCAAGTCTCACTCCGTTGCTCCGTCGCTGATTAAATGCTACGTTGCTATGTTACTACGTCGTTATACTGCTACGCCGCTATAATGTGCTGCTACAATGCTACGTCGTTACTCTACAGTACTACACTGTGTACTGGCCACTTGGCTTAGTGGGTAGTAAAGTAACTCTGCCTGCGAAGCCAAGGGTCGTGGGCTCGATTCCCACCCATTGTAAATATTTGTGTGATTAATTCAAATATTTGTACTGTGTCAAGCTTTGCTTAGTTTCGGGTCAGATAGTGTTGTGTGTGAATTGTGCACCAATATTTATTTATTTATTCACTGCTACGTCGTTAAACTGCTATGTCGCTGTACTACTACTACTGTAAAACGTACTAAAAGTACTGATAAACGATCACACAATACGACAATATTTAATACTAGCTGAATCGTGCGCGCGTTGCTACGCCATCTATCGAAAATTGGTCGTACCAAATCAAATCTGGAACAAATTTGGTTACCTTAGATTCTAATGACGCAACCTTTTATTAGATAGACACACGCTGTCACGCAATGAAACCTCTCAAAAAGCATACAATATTTATTCCCGTTTTTGTTACATTTTTCATTCATACTTCGCTCCTGTTAATAGTAGCGTAATGTTATATAGCCTATAGCCTTCCTCGATAAATGGACTATCCAACAGAAAAATAATCTCTCAATTCGTACCAGTAGTTCCCGAGATCCTAGCGTTCAAACAATCAAACAAACTCTTCAGCTTTATAATATTAGTATAGATTTATTTATATGTCATAAAAAATGTTTCTATGTATTAGTATAATATTATAATGTTCGTATGTATGTATTAGGATATATAATTACTGTGTAAGTATGTAAATATATTATTTGGTATTTTCGTTTTAAATATCTATTTTATTGTTTAATTGTAGTAGCATCAACAACTCCTTTTTGTACTTCCCCCTTCCTCTTTATTCTCAAATCTCTCTTTTCATCCTACGGTTACCTGGAAGAGATCGCTTTTGGCGATAAAGTCCCCAATTACGACTTTATTTTGTTTTGTTACAAGTAACTTTTGTTCATTTTTTTAATTAAGTGCAATAAAGAGTTAATCTATCTAATCTAAAAAAAAATATAAAAAAATCTAAATATCTCTATCTACGAAAACGGCAAAAGAAGTTTTCACATAAAAAAAACAAATACTTTAAAAAGTTAACAGTTACTTATCACCGATAAGCGAAAGTAATCAAGTAACAAGTTCCCCACAAAGACACAATCTGTCTCGTCACTAATTACATCTCCTTGATGAAAAGTTTCGACGAAGTTTCTCGACTTCTAACTGTCTGAAGTTAGCAGCTTTAATTTATCTCTCTCTCAATACAATAATCCTCTTCAAATAGTAATAAAACGCAAGCAGATAAATTCTGTAATAAAATTTGAGTGAATGATATTCATTCCTTCTCTTCTGTAGCCAAATTAAGACATATTTCACACTAATATTTGTAATACGAAGATTGGTGTGCTTGTAAGTGTGTATTACTATCTTACAATTAGATATTAGTAATAAATAATACATTGCCAGTTATTCTACCGCCAAGCAGTAATGTGCAAACATGACTGTGTTCCGGTTTGAAGGGTAATGTTTCCTGAGAAATTACAGGGCTCAGAGATATAACATCTTAGATCTATGGGTGACGAGCGCAGTGCAGTGCTAGGTAATGATTTGGACTCTTCATGTTCCAATAGGTGCGTGTCACTGTGCTGTTATGTGGCAGGTATGTTGCTTACCATCAGGCACATGTACTGCTCGTCTTTGTCTAAAAAAAAAGATATTATTTATGTATTACCGGCAGCGGTTCCTCGCGTAGATCCCGTTGCCTTTATATTCCCGGGATAAAAGTAGCCTATGTGTTCTTTCATACTATAATTAATATTAATCCTAGTGTGTTTCAATTTTCAGCCCGATCCGTTTAGACGTTACGATATGGTAGAGCAACAAATATCCAAATATCTAAGTATTGTTTAAACATCTAAGGGTGTTTCTAAGTTTCTATGTATAATAAGTATGTATTTAAAACGATATAAGTGTTATATCGCTATATGGCCGCCATAGCACAGAATAAATGTTAGTACAGAAGCCTCACTTACCAAAAACAATTAAATAAATAGCGACTCTTGCTGGGACACAACAAAGTTCAATTCAGCTCGCATTACCGCTCAATATCTGTCGCGATTTTCAACTCTCTCTTCTAACGCGTAACTCTGTCCCTGTCTAGCGCGGAGGGTTTACGACATATCTAATAACAATATGCGCGGGAAACGTTTTGCGCGAGCGCTCAGCCGTGCGTCCGACAACCGACTGTCACTTGTTTCCTGGAAGGAACGGTCTAGCGGTAGGCTAAAACCGCGCGACCTTGAGCGAGTGAGGATGCACTGGCCATAGTTAGCTTTGCTGAGTTTGAGGTCAGATAGTGTTGTGTGTGAATTGTACACCAATATTTATTTATTTATGATATTTATAATAATAGTAGGATTTACGGTTGCATGGATTTTAATGACATTAAATATTTAGAAATCATGTTATCAAAAGAAAATTGGCAGTCATAGGAACTGCCGATAGAAGTGAACACTTGTAACTCAGAATTTAATAGCTTACATTGGAAACTACACGAGTGTAACCGGAGGGTGTGGCCTGGTTATCATGGCATGACCATCTAGAAATGCGTCAGCATTTCCCATTGTCTGACGTATTTCTAGATGGCCATGCCATGATGGCCAGGCCAGTCCCTTTCAGCATTTCCCATTGGCTGACGCATTTTTAGATGGCCAATGGCTATGGTCCCGAGTTTACCCGAAGATTTCTTATCATACCCGAGCGTGACGCTAGAATTAAATTCACAGGCCACGAAAAATCTGTCTAGGCGCGTAAAGAAGTTTTCACTTCAAAAATTGGCAGTCATAGGGACTGCCGATAGAAGTGAAAACTAATAACTCGGAATTTGATAGCTAACTTTGTAAAATACGCGGGTGAAACCGGAGGGCGTGGCCATGACCGTGGTAATCTAGACCATCCGGGATGAAAAATAACTTATGTAATTTCTCAGACTATAATCTACCTGTATTCCAAATTTCAGCCTGATCAGTTCATATGTTACGACGTGATTGACCAACAAACCTCCAACGATCTACACATTGGCATTTGTAATATTACAAGCAGCAGCCGCGGTTTTACCCGCGTAGTTCCAGTTCACGATGTTCCCGTTATTTTTTTATAATGAAAAGTAGCCTATGTGTTTATACAGGGTGTCAACTAACTCTATACCAAATTTTATGAAAATCGCTTCAGCCGTTTAGACGTAAAGAAACATACACACTCACAAACTTTCGCCTTCATTATAATATTAGTAAGGTAAATTGAATCACAGAAACTGAGGTAAGGAAATTGAGGCAGTGAACACAGAAACACCGCAGTGAAGAGTAGGTGTCAGTTTTTTTTTTTTTTTTTTAAATATAAAGTGACGAGACGAGCATGACATGTGCCTGATGGTAAGCAACATGCCTGCCACATAACAGCACAGTGACACGCAGCTATTGGAACATGAAGAGGCCAAATCATTACCTAGCACTGCACTGCGCTCGTCACCCAGAGATCTAAGTTGTTATATCTCTAAGCCCTGTAATTTCTCTGGAAACATTGCCCTTCAAACCGGAATACAATAATGTTTGCACATTACTGCTTGGCGGTAGAATAATTGGCAAAGGTGTGGTACTTCCCCAGGCGGACTCTGCTAAGAGTCCTACTATTCTCACTCTTACTACTACTACTATTATTATTATTACACTATTACCATTATTAGAGATATTTCTCACTTCGGAACACTCGGCGGTCTCGAGTTCACCCGATCAAGCCTTTCACCTCAGAGCGTGACGAGTTAGCCTCACAGCCTTCGATAAAATCTGCGTAAAAAAGTTTTCATTTCAAAAATATTAGATTCAATAGTTAAGGCAAGCCGCGGGTTAGTAGTATATCAATATATATATAACTACAAACATACGTAAACAAAGCGCGCTCGTAAAGCTTCTCAAGTTTAACGGTAGCATAACATTTAATAGGCAATATTGATTTTATTATTCCGTAGTAATGTGTCTTACACGGTAGGTAATACGGTGCGGGGTGAAGAACCGTGGTAGCTTTATTTATACCTTTTGGTAGAATATGGAAATCCATGGTAACATTGGCATCATATTACTGGCATCCGGCTTCTTACTACTATTATAAATTAGAAGTTTTGAAGGGATGATGGGTTCGTGTTGAAATGTCTGAACGGATCAAAACGGTTAATTAAAATATGACGAAAGAAAAACAAAAACCAAAAACTTTATTTGGACAGTTTACATGGCCTTATTCCCACGGCACTACCAAGCTGCACTACTGGTAGTGTCGTGGGGATATTTTTTCCCTTCTGCACTACTGGCCAGTAGTGCCGTGGGGAATTTTCGAAGGTCATACATCTTCATTCCCTTCTACACTACTGGTACAAAAACGTTTTACCAATAGTGCCGTAGGGAATATTTCTGCACTACCTTCGTGTCGTGGGTAATATTTCTGGACTTCCAGCCAGCAGCGTCGGTACTGAGTAATTTATAATGGGTCTTTTTACGTCACCATTCCCATCCACATTTTTACTCGTACTACACTATATACACAAAAAATTTCATAACTACGCGTTGAGGAGATAAACATAAGCAGTCCGCTAAATGTTCCCATTGCTGGAACTCGGAGCCTTTTCTCTTAAATTACCGTTTTTAAGTTAGTGGCGTTATGCAACATGACTTTGAAAATATTGGTGCGCATGGAATTTGAACCAAGCCATTCGGTTCAGCAGTCGCCTTTCTTCGTTCTCAAAATTGCGAGTAGGTAAAAAATATTTCTGCACTAATTAAGAAAGCAAATTACCTTCTTAAAAGTTTTTAGTTTTCAACTTCTTGCAGTTTGACAAAATTGATATTGTACGACAATAATTAGCACGTAATATGATATAGCAAGCTATACAGTTAGGTGTGAAATCTGTTTCCCACACTAGGTCGGTCCTGAGTCACCTGAGTCGTGGGAGAGAGCGCATAATTATACCTACGACTACAAGTATATATTATGCGCTATTTTGAACAAAATCAAAATATATACCAACATAAAATTAAGGGTAATTTTTACAATTTGTGGGTGAAAATGAAAAACAAGTCGCCTTGTTTTTCTGCGTTATATGCATTACATAAAACATGTCTAAAGTGTAAAGAAACATAACAGGTGCAATGACAGGGTTATATGGAATATGGACTGCTTACTGTTAATTGAATAGCCATTGAATGTGTAATATAGGCTTCATTTTCAGACATAGAAGCGCAGTGCATGGGGTGAAATTACGCTGCGGCATTAAATAAGTTATTAGGGCGTAAATTGCGATAGTTTCGTTGTGATACTTAATAACTCCGTTTTCAGAAATTGATGAAGGTTCTGTAAAATAAAAGCGGCCAAGTGCGAGTCCAACTCATCTATGAAGGGTTTCGTAGCAGCAAGTAACATAGGTAATATAGAGACGTACTTCTTAGCATTCCATGGATTCACCGTGCGGGTGCAGGGTCCATCGTGTGGCAGAGAGAGAAATCTCGAATAGACCCCAAGACTTGTGACTCGGGCGTAGGTTTAAAAGGGGCCCCTTTTATTGACGTAAGTCAACACACACCTTCAAATAACAGTGTATTTATGACGTACTAAAAAAATTACTTACTAGAATTCTAATCGAGTTCAAACCAATTTTCATTGTAAGTTTGTATGGTAAAATGTACATTATATATTATTTTTTAGTTTTGTCATTCTATTATTTTAGAAGTAACAGTGGGGACACATTTTACTTCTGCGCAAACTATTCAATTTAGAATAATAAATACTACAAACCTCATTTTTAGAGACCTATCCATAGATACCTCACAAGTAAGGTTTTGATGAAAAAAATAATTATGATTTTCAGTTCTAAGTAACCAAAATTTACTGCTTTTTTATATTTTTGTGTAACTATCTTAATGCGGTTCACAGAATATATCTACTAACCAAAATCCAATAGTATAGTTCTCATAGTTTCGGCAAAAAGCGGCTGTGACATAAGTACGGATGGACAGACAGACATGACGTATCTATAAGGGTTCCGTTTTTACGTTTTATGGAACCTTAAAAAGTGAAAACGTTGCGAAGATCTAATGGCTATATTCCGAGAGCTGACATCAAATTCTGGGTACGTATTTGACGCAATAAACGCTGATAACTTATCCAATAGCTCTCCTATGATCTAACATGGAGCTGCAGGTTTGAATGGTGAGCAACGGGGCAAAATAAATCCAAAAAAAAAAAAACATATAGTTAAATAAAATGTGTTTTTGGAAATATCTGATTTGCAATTTTAGTTGGGTATTATTTTTTTATGACTAAGAAATAGGGATTCTCAAAAAGACAGATCATTTTGGTGAGATTTTTTCCCTACCAAGTAACCCAGATTGAGGGATTCATTTTCCCCCGCTACTCACCAGCCAGGTCTGCACCTTCGTGTTGGGGTATAATAATAAGAGAGCTACGTGACAAGGTTTCATAAACAGCCTACTAAATGTTCCCACTGCTGGGACTCCTCTCTCCGTGCTCCGTGCTCATTATGGCCTTGACTCTCTCAGGGAGAGAGTCAAGGCCATAATCCGACCCACTGGCGCTGACCCAGTACGAGTCGGTGGATGATGACTTCAAAACATTGGTACATGCCGGTTTCCTCACGATGTTTTCATTCACCGTTTTAAGTTAGCGGCATTACGCAAATGACTTCGAAAAGACAGTGGTTCGCGTGGTTTTGAACCCACCCCGGGTTCAAATCCGGATCGGCAGTCACTGTTCTCTCGACTAGACCAGCCGTAACTTTTAGATCAGCCATAACTTACTAAATCAGCCGTAACTTAAAATTCTTCAGCTACCAAATACCAAGACAAAGTTGGCTCCCGACTTTCCGAATACGACAATTTTCACGCTTTCAACGGGTTTACATTCCTCATACAATGTTGTTACAATGCTCGTCGAAAACCCATCTGCATATCCGCACTAAAACCGAGCCAGTAATATAAATATCCAAAGGTATTATAAAGCGTAATGCACACGAGTGCAGAATGATGTTTGCGAAGTGAAATTGAGTCCTGGTTTTATAGGGTTACCAAACTAAGGTAAATTTTGGTAATATTATATTATGTTGGGGGTAGATTTTAACTAAATTTTATTGATTACTATGGCCAAATAAATTTGGCCCAAGATAGGTAAGGTAAGCATTGCCATTCAGCGTGGCAATGCCACTAGCATTCTGGACACGCTACCGACTGTCAGTGGGATTGACCATCTTGCTTATCTTTTGACTTTTATTAGTTAAGTTTATGAATAGCTAAATACTAGCGACCCACCCCGACTTCGCACAGGTGCAATGCTGATACTAAGTATAGTAACAAAAGTTGTTACTGTGGGTTATCCCCAAGAGATAAACATATTTTTTTTAGTTAAATTTGCCACTCCACAGACTTCAGGATCCGTGACTTTTGTCATTTCATAACTATTTTTTTTTACATATTTCTTAGATTAGCAGAAGAAGAGGAAAAAGAGATAAACATATTATGTATATATACATATGTCAAGAGGTGATTCGAACAGTATTGGATTTCAATACGAGGCGCAAGCGGTGTGCTGTCATCACTTCGGCAGAGTCCGGATTATTACGTCGTGCGAGGCTGCTTGAAGACATTCGGAAGGGAGTACATTCCTCCTCCGAAAGCCGTCGTGTGACCACGTAGTTCGGGAATTGTCTCACGTCTCGTTGATAAGTGTTTTCTAATGAGAAAAATTGTACCACATATCTCATGGAGTAGTGCTTTGTATTAAACTCACTTGTAAAGTTCCTACGCATTTGTTCTTGTTCGTGAACCACATTGAAGCCCACGCATACACATGTTTCATGGAGTAGTGCTTTGTATTAAACTCACTTGTAAAGTTCCTACGCATTTGTTCTTGTTCGTGAACCACATTACTGAAGAGGACCAAAATCAGTACCATCCTGACTCCAACCACTTCTGACGACGCAACATATACGTACATAAACTTTTTGTAGACCTTTTTAAGGGGACAATACTGCTGTACATTATTTTGATCTATCTCGTAGGGTTCAGCAAGCGTTTGAGATATACGCGCAAAAAAAAAAAAAAATGACATTATCGAAAAAGCAACATCGTTTCATGGTTGATATTCCAAAGACAAGACAGAAGAGGTTTGGCTCTATTTTTGTGATTAGAACGTCTAGGCTGTGGAATGCGTTGACTGAGTGGGATAAGAGTGAACGGTTTCTTCTAGGGAAACACGCTCCATCGTAGACTGCATTGTCGTCTAACATCAAGCGAGATAGTGGTCAAGTGAAAACCAACAACTGTTAAAAAAGCCGATTTTTACGAGACCCTAAAAGTTGTGTCGTTCCAGAAAAATACTAATCTGATCAAAAATTGGCTGTACATAGGAAACGAAACAACTAAATTTTAAATTCCAAAAATATCTGCAAATAGTGATTCAAAATGGATATAAATACTATTTCCTACTTCTTTACACACGTATCGTCTCTGTACTAACTAAAAATATTAGTTGTGGAAGTATAATATGTACTTATGTCGCGGCACATCACTATGTTGCCATGGCTGACATAAACATCACCTGCTTACGATTGGCACAAAGAAACCGTGCGGAAAAACCTGATCTATTTCCATAATTATACTAAATCTATGGTTCAAACTTTACGACGTGATTGAGAAACAATCATCCAAACATTAGTATTTATAAAATTACTAGCGGCCCGTTCCGGCTTCGCTCGGACAATAACTTAGATACAAACTGCAGCGCCATCTGCCGGGCTGATTTGTGAATCTAAACCATCCAGGGTCCTGCTCAAACGTATACAAAAAAAAAATTAGCAGTCATAGGAACTGCCGATAGAAGTGAAAACTTATAACTCAGAATTTGATAGCTTACTTTGGAAACTACACGGGTGTAACCGGAGGGCGTGGCCTCACCATCATGGCATGGCCATCTAGAAATGCGTCCGCATTTCCCATTGGCTCACGCATTTCTAGATGGCCATACCACGATGTCGAGGCCACGCCCTTTTTTTTTTTTTTTATAGCATAGAGTGACGAGACGAGCAGGCCATGTGCCTGATGGTAAGCAACATGCCTGCCACATAACAGCACAGTAACACGCAACCTTTCTGCATTTTCCATTGGCTGATGCATTTCGAGATGCCCAATCGCCAAGGTCCCGAGTTTACCCGAAGATTTCTTATCATAGCCGAGCGTGACGCTAGAACTGAATTTACACCCCACGAAAAATCTGTCTAGGCGCGCCCAAAGAAGTTTTCACTTCAAAAACATTCAAATCGGTCCTTCCGTTTAGGAGGAGTTCACTTACAACGAAAATTGGCACCTAATATAAAACTGTCGGAATTAATAAATATCAACCACATGGTAACCCTAGGTACGAGTATAGTGTTTGCCTGACAGTGCCGTGACGGGATCGTGGATGGATAATATACCGGAATAATCCAGAATATTCTAGAATAGACTTCAGCTCCGAGATGGATGCGTAAATAATCTTGATCGTCTTGGCTGCCTCATCAGTTATTGAGATAGATTTATTATTATAAGATGTAATAGCGGCTGAGGCAATAGAGCCGGGAAATTTACGATTTCACTGAAATCCGAGTTCATAATACACCAAGGATTTCAAGATATGACATGTTTTTCTTGAAATTTGTCAGGTTCCTCGCGATGTTTTTCGTAACCGTTAATTCCAGACTGCCTTTTGTTTAGCGTGTAATATTTTGAAAAGACAGCTGGTATTTGAGATTACTGCCAGATTTGTTTTTTAATCTGATATGTTGTTTTACTGCCCAATTGACGGTAAAAGCATTAAATAATATCTAAGCATATTCGTAGCTATTATTTAATAACACACAAAATAGATATTTTTTACGTCTTCGAACGATGGTTTAAAATTCATCTGAATCTGTATGTTCACGTATTATGTATTCGAAGATACATACTTGAACCGATTTGATTTTTTTCCATAAATAACTTTTATTTTGATAAATTTTAATGTATTAGCTAATACATTTAAATTTTGTAGAACGAAAAAATTTTTTAAAGACAAATTAATAATAACTTTAAGTTAAAAGACCCGACTGCAAAAAATCAACAGGTAAAAAAACAATGTGTTTACTATCTCTATCTCGGGACACTTGGGTGATTGAGAGGAACTTAACGATATCTTAATTGTCAAAATCCATCCAGTCGTTTGGATAATACGAAAAACATTAAAATTTTATCGAAATGGATCGAACGAATTTGTGAAAACTCAAAAAATACTACTTTTATGATTTATTATATATTTTATAGTTGAATAAAATCCGTCTACTCCAATTTCCTTGTGTTTTCCGAGTCCGATCGCGTTTTAGATTTAGTTACATTAAAATTTTATCGAAATAATAAACTATTACTATTGCCAATTATTTTCAACCCTCGAACGGTTTTCTGAAAATTCAAAAAATTGTATTACAATGATATTTTATTTTTCCCTGTTTAGTTAGCTTATCCGCATTATTACAGTTTGAAGTATACGATTGAAAATATTTTCCAAAAAAAAATTGCATGAGAGTAGGACGCGCATTAACGCGTTCGTCCGCGCACCTCATTGGCGGACGCGCCGCGTTTCCGAGTGGTCGTTAAGGCGTACCCGCACTCACGGCTTCCGGGAGAGATAGAAAGGACGCTCAGGGCTGCCAACACAACCTTAATATTTATTTTAAAAAAAACTCAGTAATTTTTATAATGAGTGAATGAGTGACTTGCGCTTGATGGTACGCAACATACCTGCCAATTAACAGGAAAGTGACACGCAGCTATTGGACCATGAAGAATCCAAATCATTACATCACTGCACAGCGCTCGTCACCAAGATATCTAAGATATTATATCTCTAAGCTCTGTAATTTCTCGGAAACATTGTTCGCACGTTGTAAAAAAATGCTCTAACATTTTTTCTTTATCGTGTCAAAAGAAATATAACTTCGAAAGGTTGTTGCAAATCGCGTTAAAAATTAGTGAAAACTAGCATGATTTTAAGCTTGTTTTTTGAGTGTACTTTCGAAAAGCGCATACCGCTGTACGATCTGCTATTTATAGTATTTTGAACTCCTTATCACTTAGGCCCTGACCACACATGTTACTTTTTGAAGCGTGACGCAGCGTCTCTCACCTGTCGCCGCTGCTAAAAGTAGCTAGTGTGGTTTGGTGTTAAATTATAACGAGAATAGCCGTACTTGCCATTTTGAAAATAAATAGCAGAGGCGAATACCGTTGCGTTTGGTGTACGTAACCGCGTATTTGTAACCAATTTAAATTAGGTACTACTTGTTTTTTCTGGAAAGGGTATGTGTGTATTCTACCACTGTACTTTATAATACATAGTGACAGAAAGAGCAGGATATCTGATGGTAAGCAACATGTTTAGCCTTAATGAAATACAAATATTTGCTCAGGAAATATAAAAAATCACTGTACTGCGCTCGTCACCCAGACATATAAGATCAATTATCTCTAGATAAATTCACATTCAGTATACAATATTTTATAAATAAAAAAATTATTAGCACCAACTTAAAAAAAAAAATAGCAATATACGCAACTACTGCTTTCTGGTAGAAAAAAAATGGTAAAAGTGTGGCATTTCCCTAGGCGGACTCTCTTATGAGATGCGATGAGATCTACAACTACAAAACGATTTGATTTTAAAGACTTGCAGTATTACTAGAGCTTTAAAAAAACATTTTATTGTGTTTGGTACATAGCGCAATAAATGTAAATGTAGGTCAGCCGGTCACGAAGTCATTTTTATATTAGAAAAACAACGGTGACGAGTATTTGATCAGAAAAATGTTAATCTAAAACCAAATATTTTATCAAAAAACACTAAATAAATAGATATTGATGGACATTTCCCACACAACATCATCTAGCCCAAAACTAAGCAAAGCTTGTACCTACTATGGGAGCTAGATAGCTGATAGTACAGTTTTTTTATCTATTTATTTTTTTAACTTTAATATTAGAAATGTGTTCGAAAACTCCTTTTTCATAAAACATTTATGCTTTTGGATTAGTTGGATTATTTTTAACAATAAATACTACTTCCTACTATCCTATCCTACCACGGTATCCTACTAATATTATACATGTCAATAATTGCATGTGTCAATCACGTCGTAAATTCCTAACAGATCAGGCTGAAATTTTGAACATACATAAATTATAGTCTGGAAGAACACATATGCTACTTTTAATTCCGAAAAAAAAAAACGGGTAAGACAGGTACTACGCAGGTAACATCGCGGGGCGCTGCTAGTTTAAATATAGCTTGTTGGCTAGACATAAACTTAGCAACCAATCTATCACCGAAAAAAAAATATATACCTATATGAAAACCGAATCCCACAACCCTTGACAACTGGACATGAACCCTTTGAAAAGACTCCTCATTCTATACAATGACAGACGACAGAAGTCAACGTTCTCTCTAACATTTTTAAACAGATTCCTGCACAACATAATTCAGTCCCGAGATAAACCTTCACAAAAATATTTTCCCAAAAAAATACTAACCGGATGAACATTTTACCCACAAAGCTGTCCAATATGGCAACCCTAAAGACGGCCCTTAAACAGAATGAGTACCGAGGAGAACATCTACAGAAAAACAGATTTTAATGTCTCAACACAGAAGATCATCGGTACCTACTCTAGGTACCGATGATGCGGTGCTCCGCTCTATGTCCTCTGCAGCCAAAATGTAGTCGACCA
This sequence comes from Ectropis crepuscularia, assembly GCA_963693475.1. NCBI lineage: Eukaryota > Metazoa > Arthropoda > Insecta > Lepidoptera > Geometridae > Ectropis > Ectropis crepuscularia. The sequence continues at coordinate 2,822,633 of OY856355.1, forward strand.
CAGACCTGACTCTTCGTGGAGAATCCTCGGTGTCTAGAAGTGGGGGCATCAGACACTCAGTTGCTGGTAGGTCTCCGAGGTATTTACGGCGTATCTGGGGTTTAATTGCGCCGGTGATGAATATATGCCGCAGGGGAGGGCGTTCTCAAAGCCCAAGAAATCGTTGTTTTTATAGTATAGAGTGACAATAATTACAGACAGTATTTGATGAATAAGACAGTAATTGATTGAAATAAATAAACAAGCTGAGTAGGACACATGTGCCTGATGGTAAGGAACATGTCTGCTACATAACAGCACAGTGACACGCAGCTATTGGAACATAAAGAGTTCAAATCATTACTTAGGCCTACACTGTGCTCGTCACCTATAGATATAAGAGAGGTTATCTCTATGCCCTGTAATTTCACTGAAAACATTACCGGGACGCAGTGATGTTTCCGTTTTCAGAAAGTTTTAATACTAAAAGTCTATACATTTCTTAAACTAACATTAAAGTTGAAGCTCACAAGAATAATATCAGAATTGTTTCTCTGCAATATTCTATTCGTCAGCGTGAATACCTAAGCGTGTCATATAACATGACGCGCTTTGTTCCCGCTAATACTTAAACTTTACTGAGGGTAGTTACATATTTTTGGAGACCTAATTTTCGGCGTGTTTATCTACCGCTTTAAGTAGAGCTTTACTAAGCTCTAAGCTACAGCTTGTGAATACACAATCAACTTACACAGGACCATTTGGAGCCTTTGATGTATTAACAACTCTTTTATAGTGATGGTAGCCCGGGCCCAACTGCTATACGTCTCTTAAAAATATTATTTGCGGTTTACTTATGAATAATAGTAGTGCCCCGCGGTTTTACTCGCATAGTTCCCGTTATTTTTCTGGGATATAAAATATTGGTAGTATTGGTGGCCAATTCAGACACAACACCGTCTGACCCCACTAAGCAAAACTTGTACTATGGCGGCCATATAGCTGATATAATACTTATTTAGTTGTAAATACATACCTACGTATTATACATATCAACACCCAGACAGCACAAATATTTGAATTCGTCACACAAATATTTGGACTGGGTGGGAATCGAACCCTCGGCTTCGCAGGCAGAGGTGCTACCACTAAGCCACGACGAGGCCAGCCAAAAAAATACTCTCCAGGATAGCCCGCAAGGGCAGTGGCAAGTGGCATCGTCAGGGTCGCGGTCGAAAGCGAGACCTGCCCCGTGACTCTGCCGCCAAGCAACAACTGGAGAATGACTTACAAACCAATTTTAGTGGAGTTGAGCCTGTCATACCCCTCCGCACCTCGGTGCAGTAGACAGCAGAAAAAGTAATAAGTGTACACAAGGAAATCTTTTATTTAAACACTTTATTTTGCACATAAAAGATTACATATTATTAGAATGCGTTTATATAATACACTAGAATATACATAGGCTCGTGTCGTGATTACCTTAGCTGACATTTCAGAGCTCGAGATGCATTTGGGGTAATCTATACAAAATAAGATATTTAAGTACTGTACCTATGATCTAGTAGAGACAATAATTATGTTTGCAAAATTATATCAGAGTGAAACTAAGGATGACGTTAAAAATTAGGCTCTAGCATTTGGGTGTGTGTATGTGTTGTGCGTATATGTGTATTGGGTGTTTGTAGATGAGTAGGGTGACTATGAGTAATAATGTAAAGTGTCTGGGGCGTCTAAACAAAACGTTGAGTAGGAAGATTAACTTGGGAGTTGATAAAATAATAAATAATAATAATAATAAAGTCTTTTATTTCCATAAGAATAACAGCACATGAATACTAATTGATATTGTTGAAATAGTGTCATACATAGCTGGCTCCGCAGTTTATGTGTTGGGTCCCAAACTAGGCTTGGCCTGTATTTTTAGGGTTCCGTAAAACGTAAAAACGGAACCCTTATAGATTCGTCATGTCTGTCTGTCTGTCTGTCTGTCTGTCTGTCTGTCCGTCCGTATGTCACAGCCACTTTTTGCCGAAACTATGAGAACTACACTGTTAAAACTTGGTAAGTAGATGTATTCTGTGAACCGCATTAGGATTTGGACAAAAAAATTTAAAAAAAAGAAAAATTAGAGTTGCCCCCCATACTGAGAACTGAAACTCAAAAAAATTTTTTTCATCAGACCTACACGTGTGGGTTGTCTATCGATAAGTCTTCAAAAATGATGTTGAGGTTTCTAAAATTATTTTCGTCTACACTGAATGATTTGCGCGAGAGACACTTCCAAAGTGGTAAAATGTGTGTCCCCCCCCCTCTAATTTCTAAAGTAATAGAATGAAAAATCTAAAAAAAATATATGATGTACATTACCATGTAAACTACCAACGAAAATTAGTTTGAACTCGATCTGATGAGTAGTTTTTTTTAGTACGTCATAAATACACTATTATTGAAACTTCGATCAAAGTTACAACGAACTACAAGAACTATGTGTACTATGTATATTATGTTACTTGCTGCAACGGAACCCTTCATGGGCGAGTCCAACTCGCACTTGGCCACTTTATTTTATTTATGCACCCGAGAGTACAGTTTAATGCAATACATTTAGCGCTGATCGGGTTGCAAGAAATATTAATGACTTGACTATATGTATTATATTATAATAAAATTAATTCATTTAAAGACAACGGATTATATTTGCATAATTAAATTAATAGATATTTATCATTTCATTTCATCTGTCCGTGCATCAAGTAAAAGTGACAGAATTAAATTAAAATCATACCAAGATCATATCAAAATTAAACTACAACTAAATTAAAATTAAATCAAAATCAGATTAAAATCAGAAAAAAATTACCTATAACTAAATCAAATTAAAATCAGATCAAAATTAAATCAAAATCAAATTAAATTCAATCCAAAACAAAATCAAAATAGAATTGAATCAAAATTAAATCAAAGTCAAACAAAGCTAAACTAAAGTTAAGTGAAATTAAGTTTGCTTCAATTAGCAATGAAAGCGTCATCAGGAAAGAAAAGTGGAAAGAAAACTGGCTTTTTCCGGTGCATAGGAATTGCATATAGTAGAGAACGAACAAATAATTTGTACAGACCCGATCTGTTTTGAGTTTTCCTTTAGCCGCGTTTGGAATCTTTCCACTCATTCCACCCAAAAAAGACCCCCATCATCACAAATGGTCACTATACAATTAAGAGCAAGATGCAATAATAATAATAAAGTAACACAGCTCTGCCAACTATTTTTGATAAATTTTGACGATACAAACATGAAGTCTGATGAGGATGCCATATGTTGTGATGTGTGCATGTGTGTCAGGGTGTGTGAGGGTGTGTGTATGTGTGTGTCTGTGTATGAGAGAGTGTCTTTGTGTGTGTATATTTTTGTTGCGTCAATTTTATGTACACATATACGAGAGAGCCACTAGGTTGGCGTATGGCATGAGAAAGTTTGCAGGGAAAAAGAAGTTGTGAATGGAAAAACTTCTTTGCGGATCATTTCTGTATGCAGTATAAGTTTTTCGGTTTGTTCGGCTGAGAGTAAACTTAACCATTTTACCAATTTAGGTTTGTATTCAGCGAAAGTGCAGTTTCTGATTTCAACTACTTTACAAACAGAGTTGTATGCATAGCTGGGCATTAACTCGTTAATCCGTTAATCGTTAATTAACGAAGTTAACATTTTGATTAACGGATTAACTTATAAGTTAACTTTAAAAAATGTTAACGGACACGTTAACTTCCGTTAATTATGCAGAAGTCCGTTAATCGTTAATCCATTGCTTACTATTTACCGCACGGCACCTCGGCGCGGCGCAAAACAGGTTCAGACAAGTATGAAACGAAAAGTGCTGGGCGCAGTGTGACCACACACTATGTGGCGGGTTCCTGCAATTTTGGAAGGATTGAAGAGTCATTTTAGCCTGTGGCATGATCGGTTGTTTAACATCTTACTAATATTATAAATGCCAATTTTCGGATGTTGTAATGTTTGTTGTTTCATCACGTCAGAACGTCTGGGAACGGGAAAGGATTGGGTTGAAATGTGGAAAGCAGCCCTCAAACGCTGCATTTGAACGTCTGCTATCCACGGGTAAAGACATTTTAACACCAAAGCGAGCCTCGCTTTCAGACAAGAACTTCGACATGTTAATGTTCATGAGGGGAAATAGATACCTATGCGCATTATGCCCGACGATTAAATTACACATTAAATAAAAAAAAAATTGCAGTCATAAAAACTGCCGATAGAAGTGAAAACTTATAACTCAGAATTTGATAGCTTACCTTGGTTGGTTTACACGGGTGTAACCGGAGGGCGTGGCCTGGTCATCATGGCATGGCCATCTAGAAAAGCAGCAGCATTTCCTATTGGCTGATGCATTTCTAGATGGCCATGTCATGATGACCAGGCCACGCCCTTTCAGCATTTGCCATTGGCTGACGCATTTCTAGATGGCCAATAGCCATGGTCCCGAGTTTACCCGAAGATTTCTTATCATACCCGAGCGTGACGCTAAAATTCAATTCACAGCCCACGAAAAATCTGTCTCGACGCGCCTAAAGAAGTTTTCACTTCAATAATAAAATTAGACTCTACAAGTATTTGGTTTTTTCCTAACGTGTTAACTTCCAGAACCTAAACCAACAGGTTTTATAAGTTCACTAACGCAACGATATAAAAATCTAATACGCATATTAACGGATTAACCATTTAATGTTAACTTCCGTTAATTCTTACAAAATGTGTACAATACCGTGCTACTCAAAGGGTAAAATAAACGCCTTGTATTAGTAACACGTGAACTCTTTAATGAATCGCTTTCATTAATAATTAATAATAATTAATACAATCAATAGCTCAACCTGGCAAACCAAGTTGAGAATAGTCTAGTATATGGCGGAAACATCGATATCGCGTTTTAAGACCGATCAACGCCATCTAGCGGATGGGTGCGGTACTTAACTCGAACATACCGCCCACCAAGGACATTATGTGAGGAATGTCCTTCAAAATTAAGCAATATGAGTAATGCAATATCCTTAGTAGTTTACATCAATATCTTAGTGTCTAGATGCCACGTATTAAATAGAAATGCTGAACTAATACGTGATATACAATGCCTAATGCAAGTTCTGTTAAGACAGAAAATCATATTTCTAAATAATACAAATTTTAACAAATAAATCGCTTATACTATTTATGGGTAAACATACACTTATAATTATCATATCTAATTTTCTATAGGAAGAATACAGAGTTTAGAGGTTGGACGTTTTAACAAAGAGGACTTGGTGCGTAATGTAACTACACGAGTCAGGTTGTCAGAACCTTTATGCTTTTCGACTACGCGACCTAACAACCATTGGCCAGGAGGAAGATTATCTTCCTTTATTAAGACGATATCTCCGATATTCGGCTCAGGAGTCTGTCGAGACCACTTATATCGTTGCATTAACATTACCAAGTAATTATCTGACCAACGCCTCCAAAACGTTTGCAACGTTTTCTGAACAAGCTGCCACCTCGTAAGCAAACTCATGTTACTTGAACTGTAGGTATAATCCGGTGCATTAACCAGAGGCTCACCAATCAGAAAATGAGCTGGTGTTAAAGGAAGAGGTTCTTCCGAGTCTTGTCCGTGTATAATAGTCATTGGCCTGGAATTCAAGCATGCTTCGATTTGAACTAGAAGAGTGTTCATCTCTTCGTACGTAAGGGTCAACTCACCGATCGCTCTTTTCAGATGGAACTTCGTTGACTTTACTGCTGCCTCCCAAAGTCCTCCAAAGTTTGGAGCTCGTGGCGGAATTACGTGACATTCAGTGCCGTTCTTCTCTAAATGCTCTGCGATCTCTGGCTGAATGGAACTTAATTCTTTTAGCTCTTTCGCTGCTCCGACGAAGGTAGTTGCATTGTCAGACCACAAATTCGTGCATTTTCCGCGTCGTGCAACAAAACGTCTGAAAGCAGCGATAAACGCTTGACTGGTCATATCACTCACTACCTCTAAGTGAACAGCTTTTGTAGCCATGCAGATGAATACTGCGATGTAACCTTTATAGGATCGATGTCCGCGACCCCTTGTAGTTCTAACGCTTATAGGTCCGGCATAATCGACTCCACTGCTAATAAATGGTCGCCCTGGACTACATCTCACCGATGGCAAATCTCCCATAAGTTGCTGTTGAGTGCGTGCACTGTATCTAGTGCAGGTAACACACTTCCGAATGTGTTGTTTAACTAAACTTTTAGCCCTTATAATCCAATAAGTTGATCTTAAGTAATTGAGCATAAGCTGCAATCCTCCGTGAATTGTCTTGTCATGAGCTTCAGCTACTAGCAATCTAGTGAATGGTGAGTCATGAGGCAACACAATTGGTGTCTTGGTTTCAGCATTCAGTAAAGAATGCGTGAGTCGGCCAGATATTCTAATTATGCCTTTATCATCTAGATAAGGGCACAAGATTCTCAACTTGCTACTCTTCTTAGTAACTGGTTTTTCCTTTTTCAGAGTGTTGTATTCTTCAGCAAATCCTAGTTGTTGAGTTAATTTTAAGCAGCATTGTAAGGCTTCTTCGAGTTCAATCTTAAGTAAGAACCGTGTACTTTTCGTAGACTTCTTAAGCCACCTTCTACAATATGCGACTATGCGTAACAACTTCTGAAGTGAAGAATATTTTGTAAACAACTCGTCGATTTCGCTTAAACCAGAAACTTCTCCTAAATGAACTCGAATAGACTCCTCTTCGCTTGTACGTAAATCCTTTGAACTATTGTAAAGAACTTCTTGTTTTCTTAGAAACGTCGGTCCAAAAAACCATAAATCATTCCCAACCAAAGCACTCGGTAGAACTCCTCTTGATGCGATATCTGCGGGGTTCTGCTTGCTTGAAACGTGCGACCACTTCGACGATTCAAATGAATTTATGATTTCAGAAACTCTGTTCCCGACAAAAGTTTTCCAACGGCTGGGGTGGCTGTTTAGCCAAGCCAGCACGATTGTGGAATCCGTCCAAGCGTGAACATTGTCTTTTTGGATGTTTAAAACTTCTACTGTTTCAGCTAATAACCTTGTCAATAAAACTGCACCACATAGTTCCAGTCGTGGAATGCTGATCTGTTTAACGGGTGCCACTCTTGTTTTGGCTACTACAAGTGATGTTTTCACATTATTCATGTTTTCCACGATACGAACATATATTACGATAAGTATTATAATTCATTACGATAAGTATTCCATTCTTGTTGTAATTCTTCAGATATTGGCTCATCCCAGCTTATGCCTGTCAACCATAGCTTTTGAATAAACATTTTAGCTAATATCACACTAGGTGCAACCCATCCTAGTGGATCGAACAACTTCGCAATTTCTGATAATATTTTTCTTTTTGTTTCAGGTCCTGTCGTCGGAGAGAGCTGTACTGCGTACTTGAAGGTGTCATCGCTTCTGCTCCAGGTAAGTCCTAAAACTTTAATTGTACTGTCCAATTTGATCTCCATTTCTTCTTTTGATTTATCATTTTCTGTCTCTTGATTTCGTAATCCTTGTTTGTCCTTTTCCGTAAATAAAACAATTTCTTTTAACAGATCTTTATTATTACTATTCCATTTCTGTAACTCGAAACATCCTTTCTTTAACAATTCTTGAATTTCCTTAAATGTTTCAAACCCTTCTTGTACTGTATTACAACCAGTCATCAGGTCGTCCATATAGAAACATTTAAGTACCCGTTCTTTAGCAAGTGGGTATTCAGCTCCATCGTCGTGAGCCACTTGCTGCAGTGTTTTTACTGCTAGGTACGGAGCAGCTGCAGTTCCAAAAGTGACGGTAAGAAGTTCGTAATCTTTTATTTCTGCCGTAGGATCACTTCTCCACACTATGCGTTGATACAAATTAGCATTTGATTTCTCAACTAACACTTGTCTATACATTTTAACAATGTCAGCGACCAAGGCGATGGGATAGGTTCTCCAGTGCATCACGATGTGTCGAAGATCCGCTTGCAGAGTTGGTCCAACCATAAGAGCATCATTCAACGAAACACCTAATTTGTTAGGTTCTGATGCGTTGAAAACGACTCTAACCTTTGTTGTTGACTTGTCCTCTCTTACTACCGCGTGATGTGGTAAATAGACTGCTTCCTGTTTTTTATCGTCGTCGTCGCTGATTGGTTTCATGTGTCCCAAACGTAAGTATTCGTTTAGAACATCATTATAATTCTCTTGCAACTTAGGATCCTTTTGTAATCTTCTTTCTAAAGACTTCATTCTCTTAACAGCTATTTCCCTGGAATCACCGTTCTTGCAGCTTGGATCGTCATCACGAAAGTTTACAACATACCGTCCTTCTTCTGTTCTTTTAGTAGTGTTCTCATAAATATATTCACATTTCTTTTCTTCTTCACTCAATATTTTCTTAACATTATAGAATGTGTTCTCTTCTACTTCCCAAAAGCTTTTTAACATGTCACTTTCATTTATCTGTGAATGCATGACCTTCACTGATTCATTTGATTGACTTCCGTTTCCTTTACTAGCCACACCTGAAAGAATCCACCCTAAAGTAGTGCTCTGTGCAATCAGTGATCCATCTGGACACTTCTTCATTCCTTCCTTCAGTATGTTGCAGTAAACATCTGCACCCAACAGAAGATCTATTTTGTTAGGTACATTGTACTGTGGATCTGCGAGCTGCAGATGATCTAACTCAAACCAATCTATAACTTCCACCTTCTGTTCTTGGAGATAAGAAGTTATTTTATTTAGCACATAAGCTTCTATTTCAATCTTAAAGCTGTGATCTGTGCGAGATTTCAGAAGAACTCTAACTTTATATTGAGCTCTCATAGTTGTGTCGTTGCCTAACCCTGAGATTGTTCCGTTCACTAGAACTTTCTTTAGTCGCAGATGCTGGACTATGGACTCTGTTATGAAGCATGCCTGTGAGCCTTGATCAATTAAGGCGCGTACTAGTAAAGGCACACCGTTCTTTGCTTCGGCTTTTATCAGCGCTGTTGCCAATAAAACTTGCTTAGGTCGAGTAATGCGACCAGTAGAAAAACACGCTACGATTTGTGATTCTGATTTCTGACTAGGTTTATCTATGACCTGTTGTTTAGATTCGGAGGCAGGTTCCTTATGCTCCTGATCATTACTTGGATGTAATAAGGTATGATGCTTCTTATGACATCTCTTGCAGGATGATGAGTTCTTACAATCATATGAGATATGGTTGCCACCGAGACAATTGAAACATATGTTATTGTTCGCTACAAATTCTCGTCTTTGGTGGACAGATTGCTCAGCAAACTTTTTGCAAAAGCACATTTTATGGTTCATTGAACAAAATTCGCATTTCATTTTTAAAGATTTGGTAGCAAATAAAACCTTAGCATTTTGGTTGCGTTGAATATTTTGTACTACCTTACGTGGCTCGATAAACTCCAGAGCTCTAAACCTTTGTTCAATGAAAGTTTTAAATTGGTCAATGGTTGGTAGAGCGTCATCACTCGAAATGTACAATAGGGTACCGGACTGGGTCAAAAATACACCATCCTAATTAGTCCGTCAGCTAGATCATGGAAAAATATTGGACACGTATTTTTTGTTTTTTCATAATATTAAAAATTGTCAAAGATATAGACCATCAAACTTCGAGAGTGGGGGGTCGCGACGTCACTCGTGAGTAAAAATCGTACTCACAAGTGACGTCACACGAAACTTCGAAGCGCTGTATCTTCGTCATTTTTTGTGTGTGAAACAAAAGAAAAAATACGTGTACAATATTTTTTGGCAATCTAACTAACGGGCTACTTAGTTTTTTTGAGGATTGTACCCTATTCCCATTGTTTTCTAGTCTGTTTTCTGGGTCTAACTTGTAAGTAACAACATGAATCACAATTATGTCCCAAGTACTCACATCAATTCCCAAATTCTTAAATGCATTTAAACAATCTACAGTAGTGTCTAACAATTCTTTTAAACTAGATGCAGATTCAGAATTTAAACGTCTTAATCCGAACAACCTTTTCAAAATACAATTTGATAAATATTTTTTATTATCATACCGCCTTTCCAATAAAGCCCAACACTCCCTATAGTTAGAATCAGTTATAGGTGTGTGTTGAATTAACTGAGCAGCCTCACCGCTAAGATAACCTTTCAGGTAATGCAATTTCTGTACGTCATCTAGATATTCATTCTTGTCAATCAAAGATTTAAATAAATCGCGAAATGAAACCCATTCCGAATATTTCCCGGAGAAAATAGGTATTGAAATTCTAGGCAAATTTACTGCTGAATGCTTTTCAAGTTTAGGTACAGAAGAACTCTGTTGCGGCTGATCAATCTTAGGACTTAATTTATTTAACACAGATTTTAAAAGAGACTTATAGCTTATGTAAGTATCCTCAGTACTTTCATAACAGTCTGAAGTCACATAACTGGATGAACTTAATTCATCAGGTTTAAAACCTTCATATATCTTTTTATGATTATCATGAAATGATTGCCAATTATTTTCTAATAACTCTAATCTAGTTTCTACATATTCGATTGTAACTCGATCTTTAGGACTTTTCTTATAATTGTTATAAGCCTTTTCTATAACATTTTGAATTTCTTTCTGTAAATTAACCGTTTGCTGCATCTTAAATTTTTAATATTTACTTTACACAAAAACTAAATTTCCTTAGTATAAAACCAAAGTTATTTTTTTAGAGTAAGTTTAAACCTTTGACTTATAGTTATTAATTTCAACAATTTATAATATTATTACGAATTCATAACCAAAACACGAAAATTTTACAAGTGTTTGAACTTCGGACCGAAATCGGGCATAGGTTCCCCGTAGTTCACTTTTTTAGTAAACTATTCTAAGTCCTAAATTATTGCATGCAAACTATTCTAAGTCGCTAATCAGTAAAGTTGAAAATTTTACAAGTCCAAATATCTTCAATAATTTTCTAAGTTAATTTCTTCAAACACACTAAGTTCACTTTCACTTGACAAAATAATAAATTGTACTCACAGTTTATCCTTGCACTAAATCACTTACGCCGATCTATAGCGTGACGTAACCTGACGTCACGCTTTTCACGCCGAGGTAGTAACTCGAAGTCACGTTGTAGTAGTAGTCGCTGTCACTTCTCGAAGTGACTGGTCTTCATGCTGTACTCCAGCTGGAACTGATGAGCTGGTCTCCAAATCCTCCCACCACTGCCCAGTAGCGTACCTCCGCGTGGCGGATGAGTAGCTTCCGAAGCTAGTGCCGCACACTCTTCTGCAGCGATCCACTGCGAGTGCGGGGGGTGACGGTCTTCCGATGACCGTTGGTCTAATAATCCTGCTCGTAACGGACCATGTACAATACCGTGCTACTCAAAGGGTAAAATAAACGCCTTGTATTAGTAACACGTGAACTCTTTAATGAATCGCTTTCATTAATAATTAATAATAAATAATACAATCAATAGCTCAACCTGGCAAACCAAGTTGAGAATAGTCTAGTATATTGCGGAAACATCGATATCGCGTTTTAAGACCGATCAACGCCATCTAGCGGATGGGTGCGGTACTTAACTCGAACAAAATGTAACGATTTAACGTTTAACGAAGTTAACTTTTTTTGTAACGGATTAACGATTAACGAAGTTAACTATTTGATTAACGGTGCCCAGCTATGGTTGTATGTATAAATATGAATGTACGGGGGCAACCGAGCGGCAAACAAAGTGTTGATTCTAGGTAGCGGTACGTCACGTGAACGACTCTGTCTGGTTGCGTTGTCACCATAAGACAAGCCGTGGCACTTAGCTACTGCCCGCATGACAAATGTGCAGTATTATTGTAATTTCATGTATGCAACCAAGTTATTAATTTATTTTTCTTCTTATGCGTGGGATGCAAGCTATCTGTTAGTAGATTTGGTGTACATTTTAGAATTCTGTTGTAAATTAGAGCAAGAAGTAAGTGAGGGTGACTATTTGCAAAAACGGTATTAATTTTTGTGGTTGGTATCTTGAATATCTTTTTCTTGAGCTTAGCCGGAAGCTAACTAGACTGCCTGGCAGACCTATCAGTAGAAAGTACAGCCTTCACTATGACAAGTTGACGCACCGTTAGCATCTCCGCTTCTTTGTAAAGGATGATAGTCTGGTATCTAAAATGTTTGTTCAAAATCACTTTTAGCACTGCTCTTTGTGCTCTTTCAAGTTTGATCATAGTTGATTTAGTCACGCTCCCGAAGCAAGGTTAGAATATGAGAGAATGATTGGCAAAGCGAGTTACGCATCATGACCAATGTTTTTGGGTCACGGTCATGAGTTTCTAAGGCTTTTCATGACGTAAATGAATTTCCGACTTCCAGCTTACAAATGTATGATCGTCCAGATCTACGTCTAGGTACAATTTTTTTTTAATTTGAAAATATTTCTATTAAACATAATGCTAAGAAAAACTTTTAAAATGTGAATTATTATCCTAGCAGTGACAAAAAAAAAAGATTTTATTATGTGTTCTACAAGCTAATTAACTATATGCGCTTATTAAAACTTAATTATTGTACGTTGCATTGTTTTTGGCATAACAGAGATCATATGAGAGATCATAACAAAATATTCAGAATCAAAAATAAAGTACAACATGTAAGCATCGAAGCGGTGTGACATTTAAAACTGGCATTTATACATATTGAAATACCAATATGTGAGTTTATTTAGTTGTTTTTAGGTTAAATTTAATTCTTAGTGGAAGGTAATTAGGACTCGCAAACTTACGGCCGAGCGCAATCCACAGGTGGCAGTAGAAACTCGGCACAAGATGCGTCATACAGTGTAAACGCCCAAGCGCACTCAGCGCGACTAATTGTAGAGGCACGTGCCGATCCGTACCGTATATAGCAAGTCAATAAAGGTTATCTTCGTCTAGGTACTAGAACCTGTCAAACCTTTCGATCACTCCACTTAACAAGTAACAGTAGGTAAGTGAGAGCAGTTGTAACGCTGGTTCAAATCGTTATTGATTTGTATTTCAGAGGTCGGCAATGATTTATGATTATTAAAAAATTACATATATTTAGTTTTTTTTGGTGTTTTAGAGATGGGAGATTTCTGTTATGCCAACCTAAGATCAGATTCATTCTTAGCTACCTCAGAGACTTTGTTCCATAGGCTTTCCGAAAGCATAACGATAATATCATCAGCGTAGCAGATGATCTGAACTGGGTAAATGTTTTTTTTTTTTTTTTTTTTTATAGCATAGAGTGACGAGACGAGCAGGTCATGTGCCTGATGGTAAGCAACATGCCTGCCACATAACAGCACAGTAAAACGCAGCTATTGGAACATGATAGTCCAAATCATTACCTAGCACTGCACTGCGCTCGTCACCCAGAGATCTAAGATATTATGTCTCTAAGCCCTGTAATTTCTCTGGAATCATTGCCCTTCAATCCGGAACACAGTAATGTTATGTAATGTATCACTAAAATGGCGTTGATATAAATCGAAAAGAGAGTAGGACCCAAAATGTTTCCCTGAGGGACTCCAAAACTCTCCACAAGGTCGTTATTAAGATTATTCCCAACGTTCACCCGCTGAAAACGATTTATCAAGTAACTATGAAACCAGTTTAAAGTAATGTCTCGGAAACGGAATGATCAAATTTTTTTTACTTATTGGGAATCGACAAGCTGTCAAAAGTCTTGATGAGGTCGAGAAATATCCCCAAAGAACACAATTAACAATGCACTGTTAGAGCGATAGTATTGGTGAGAAGTACGGTCTTCGGTGCTCTCGCGCCTTAATTCAAACTGTCTCCAGAGGACTTATTAGCCTCATGGAAATTCACAAGCCTGCTATTGACCTCCTTCTCAAGTAATTTAAGTAAGTGTTTGTAAGTTTACCTTTGCTTCTATGGAATCGCTTGTATTCGTTTAGGTAGAATTATCTCACAATTGATTTTTTTACCCAGCGCAATTGTATTTTGTTGGAAGCATGATAGGTACTCTTAATTAAAAGGTACATTCTGTTCAACATTTATGCGATAAAAATCGATAATGTTATATAAGTTGTCAGTCAACCTTTGTGAACTCAGTATTTGGATACATAAACATTTTTTAATTTTAATTTTTCAGGTAAGCTTGCAATTTGAATTTGGGTTAGGTGTAAATATTATGGAATGGTGAAACATAATTCTTGCATACTCTATAAATGGTATTTTGCAGACTAAGTAGGGTAAGAGGGCAGATCAAGAAGCTCGCATTGAAGATCATTGTCGAGGGTCGCAGCAGGGTCGGCCCCGGTGGTGCGCGGTGGCGGCAGCACGAGCTCCAGTTTTTTCCAGAACGCTCGTTCCCCCCAGCGCAGGTAGGTGCGGCTCGCGATGTACGCGCGCAGCTCGGCGTCCTGCAGCGCAGCCGGCTCCTCCAACAGCGCCAGCAGCAGCCGCGGCCGGCCGTCCACCAGCGACGCCGCGTGCGCCGCGCGGAACTCCGCGCGCGCCCACGGGCTCGCCAGGAAGTGCCGCGACACCAGCGCCAGCGTGCGCCGCGAGTCGTTCACCGACCACTCGATCTCTGAGAGAATCAGCTCGCCCGGCTCCCAATCGCGCACGTGCACGCAAAGCCGGTAGTGCGGCTCCAGACGCGCGATCACCTCGAGCGCTCGAGCCTTGTCCTGGTGAACGAAGCACAGGAATACGTCGAAGCGGCGCCCGTCCCCCTCCGGCTCGCGCCCGCGCCAGCCCCAGTGGTGCAGCACCGCCCGCGCGAAGAACCTCCGCTCGCGGGACCAGCAGCACGCCACGCCGGCCGCACCCAGCGCCAGCGCCGCGCTTAGACCGACGGAGATCCAGATAAACACGGCCTCAAACGAACAATCCATTTCAGCGATTGCCGCATTTAGACCCCTCCGATCGACGCACGTCGCGTCGACTAAATTTACCAGAGTCGGGCTGCGACTCAGAAATTCCCGCAGCGGTGCCACAGTGTGGCACGAGCACTCGACCTCGTTGCCGGCGAGACGTAATGTAATATTCATATCGCTCAACTTGGCCAGGGCCTGTTCATCCACTTCTCGTAAGGGGTTGAAGCTGAGATCGAGATCCTGAAATGAAGTAATTAATTAAAATTTGAAAAATGTCAAAACTGCATCAGAGATGTAGTCTTGCAGACTGACCTCCAGAAGCTCGGGGTGGCGTAGGTCTCCCGCGCGCAGGTCGGTGATGTTGTTGTGTGCCAGGCCCAGGCGGTAGCAGCGCGCGGAGCGGCGCGGGGCGGGGCGGGGCGCGGGCACGCGGGTCAGGTTCCCGCGCTCGCAGCGCGCTCGCACGAGCAGGTAGTCAGCGGGCGGGTCGCCGGCGGGGCGCGCGTCGCACGCGCACGCGGCCGGCAGCGCCGCCGCGCCGCACTCGGCGGGCCGCGCGCACCACATGTCCTCGGGCCGCAGGTCACGCAGCTGGCTACCGTCGGCGCAGCGCAGCTTGTCGAGGTGCTGCAGCAGCGGCCGGCGCAGCTCCATAGCGCGCCGCGTCCAGTACCCGCCGCACGAGCACCGCACGACTCTCAGAGCGCCGACTCGCAGAGTCACGGGAGCGGTCAGCGCGCGCGCTGCCATGTAGTCTTCGCTAGTCAACTCGGCTACGCTCAAGATAGTGCCGGTTAAATCCACTGCCGAGGATACGGTGCGTTTGTACCGTGTTAAATCTTCGAACTGCGAAACAATAATTCATATAATGATCCTCAGTATCGCTGAATTTTCTCATTACGCCAATCGCAAGGAGTATAAGAATTTGAATTTGAAGATGTGTTCGCAATAACTATTATATAACAACTACATGGCTAACGGTGGCTTTAAAAACAAAATGTATAAACAGACTAAAAGTGTTTCAGGTAACAAGTTCCAGGTTGGTTTCGTTTTTATGGAACCTTAATCACTACGACAATTCATTTACATTGTTCGGGCGCTAGCCTTATGTTTGTACAAATAACTAACGCCAGAAGGATTTATAAGACAACTTTAAGCTTCCATATGAGTAAAGACATGAAGCACATCGAATATTGTCTTATGTGTAGAGGCCTATTTAAAACTTCTCCTAGCCCTTTGCCCACTACCTGCTCCCTGTTTCCTACTTCCTTGAACACCTAAAACTCCGGTGCAGTCCTTCTAGCTAATGAATCAAATGTCATATGGAAAATTATTGCTATGTCTGAAATTAGTATATTTGCACCAGTTCGTCTTACACACTAGAAACACTTTTGCGGAAGTTATTCTTACAATTTCAGCGTAACCTTCAAAGATTTAATGCGCCGGCGCACGTACGCCGAAGGTCGTAACGCTGCAGTTTTTGCTGTCGATCGATGATTACAGTATGAACGGCGCGTTGTTACAATGTTTCAGTATGGATAATAATAATGTTTTAGATATATATTTGGGTGTTCATTCAATATCAATCATAAAAAAATATTAAAGTAATGCCGTAAATGTTACTGAATAACATTCTTTCTAACATTCATTATAACCTTCGTGAAAGATGTCTTACCAAGAGCTCGCTGACGGATGAATTACGCAAGTCGAGCAGTCTCAGGACCGGCATGTCTTCAATCCAATCTCTGCAGATTCTGGTTATACCGGAGTTAGGCAAGTGCAGTTCCGACATGTTTCTGGCGCGACGTAGCGGAGAATATCCTGGAAATAAACACGTGCAGGGAAGCGGATATTATCAACAATATTAAATAGTACTTAAATTACTATAAATATACGAGTTGTGTAGTATTATCGTATTATAATAAACATTGTTTATCATGATGCCCGAATAATTATAATGTTTAGTGATGATGACGAATATTGTTCAGTTTTCTCCGGCTCAACAAGCCGAATTTCATGATGCCATTGTGTTGTGCGGTGTTGTAATAAATATCTGCTTTTCTCGAAAATATTTTTACAGGTGTGCCGAAGCAATGTCGTTCATATTAACGCGCAGAGCATCTGACTTCTTATCTTGAAACGTTGGCGTCTATTTATATAAATATAGGGATATAGGGACGTCGTGCTATTTTATTAATATTTATTCTATTTTAGTCTCCAAAGCCCGGCTTCGACCTTGTCTTCCTCCAATCTCTTATTGTCTTCTCCATTTCATAAAAGTTTTCAAATCTGAGTCGGCTTAAATATCACCTACAGATCAGACTATTGCTACATCGAAGTGATGAAGTGTATTTACAGCAAAGCCACAATGTATATCCGATTATCAGTTGGACCAGTGTACAAAACACATCAACAATGTCAACGGCGAATGCATCACTCACCTTCGGTTTGCCGACGACAAAGCCATTGTGGCGGAGTCGCTGGAGAACCTTGGTGCTATGCTTAGGGACCTCAGTAGAGTATCCCAACAGGTAGGCCTGAGATTAAATATGGGCAAGACGAAGGTTCATGACCTGTACCGGCTATACCACACTCGAAGTTGTGGACGAATACGTCTACCTGGGTTAAAAGATCCAATTAGGTAGATCCAACTTCGACAAAGAGGTCCAGCGAAAGATCCAACTCAGATCTCACTCACTCCAACGTTCGGGAAACTTTGGCACATCTTTGAGTCCAAAATACCCCAATGCCTAAAGACGAAAGTCTTTTAACCAGTGCGTGTTACCAGTGAACTACTGATGGCTTATAGAATTGAAACGTGGTCTTTAACTATGGGCTTCATAATGAAGCTCAAAGTCGCACAGCGAGCTATGGAGAGAGGTAGCCATGCTCGGAGTTTCTTTTTGTGCGACAGAATCCGTAATGAAAATATTCGCAAAAGAACAAAAGGGCCGAGATAGCTCAAAGAGTAAGCAAGCTGAAGTGGCAATGGGCAGGCCACATCGGTCGCAAAACTGACAATCGATGCGGAAAAAAGATTCTCGAGTGGCAACCTCTAACCAGAAGACGCAGTGTTAGACGGCCTCCCACTAGATGGACAGATGACCTCACAATGGCAAAGCGGGTTGCAGGTTGCGCAGAACCAGTCCCTAGTGGGGACCCTAGATTTCCACAACGTCTATATTGAATAAAAAACTTCTTCTTTGTCTATTTTAAAGTTAATCAGTATTTATTTCTTTGACTGTTCTAGTTTCGGGATTTGCCATTCAAATTTGCAATTTTTGAAGTGAAAACTTCTTTAGGCGCGCCTAGACAGATTTTTGTGGGCTGTGAATTGAATTCATTCGTCACGCTCGGGTATGATAAGGAAGCTTCGGGTAAACTCGGGATCTAATTCTAATATAAAGTTGTCGACTCCGCCATGTTTTAAAATTACTAGTTTTTCTGATGTCCTTCGTTTTTAATCCCCTACCAGGAAGAGGGATGTTATAAGTTTAACGTCGATGTCAGCGGGGCTAGCACAGGCAGTGGACAATTACTCCACCGGGAAAGGAAATAATCTCTTTCCCCGTGTCAATTTTGTCCACTTTCAGAGCACGGGCTCGCCGGTGGATAGTTATTCCACGGTGGATATACGGCGGGAGTAGTGTTATCACTTCGGTATTGCCCTTATAAGAAAATTAAATAATAAAGTGGCCAAGTGCGAGTTGGACTCGCCCATGAAGGGTTCCGTTGCAGCAAGTAACATAATATACATAGTACACACAGTTCTTGTACTTCGTTGTAACTTTGATCGAAGTTTTAATAATAGTGTATTTATGACGTACTAAAAAAAACTACTAATCAGATCAAGTTCAAACCAATTTTCGTTGGTAGTTTGCATAGTAATGTACATCATATTTTTTTTTTAGTTTTTTCATTCTCTTACTTTAGAAGTTAGAGGGGCAGGGGGGGCACATTTTACCACTTTGGAAGTGTCTCTCGCGCAAATTATTCAGTGTAGTCAAAAATTATATTAGAAACCTCAATATTATTTTTGAAGACCTATCGATAAAAATCCCACACGTGTAGGTTTGATGAAAAAAAAATTTTGAGTAAAAATCTTAAAGCGGTTCACAGAATACATCTACTTACTAAGTTTCAACAGTGTAGTTCTCATAGTTTCGGCAAAAAGTAGCTGTGACATACGGACGGACAGACAGACAGACAGACATGACGAATCTATAAAGGTTCCGTTTTTACGTTTTACGGAACCCTAGAAATGACGTATTAATCATCAGTTTTTCTGTCAACTCATCAACCTTCAAATTTGTTCGCTCTTTTTACTTTTATTTTTTTCTGTGCTGCGTTTTGAGGTTGTATAGGTTTATTTTTGTAAACAACTATAAAACATTTTCAAAACTCAAAGGGATAGCATCCCTTATTGATCTCCGATGCAATTTTCGGGCCATTGTTTCCATTTGTTCCGTAAAAATATAATTATAATATGCTCGCGACATTATGTTTAAGAGAGATTTACTTATATCCTCACCTTCAAATCAGACGATAGCTTGTCCCCTGTCATATGTCAATTGAAGATTATTTATCTTCGTTTTCCCGAGTCCGTGCTATACAGCGGGGAGTAGCAGGATATAATGTCCACGACAAACGTCAAGTGGAAACATTTTCCCTTTCCCCTGTTGCCATGCTATGCAAGGTGGAAATGATTATTATATCCACTGACAGGTGGATAAAAATGGTGGAAAGACTATTAGTCCACTGCCCGTGCTAGCCCCGCTGTTGTCTGTGGCACCGTAGCTGTCAAACGGCTTGACCAATTTTGATGTGTTTTTTTTCTTTGAGATCCACTTCTTTGCGATAGATTTAGCCATCAATGTAAATCAAAGTATGTGCGCCCTCCCAGACATGAGGCGCACGGAATTATGGTAACATTTGGAAGATTGACCTCACACTTTCTGTTCTAGTCGGTTGTAGGAAGTAGTGAGCGCCGGACATTTTACCAGTCACTTATTTTGATCATTAGATATATACTCTCTATTGTCAACAATACAAAAAGCGTATGGCTTTTTGTATTCTGGACAATATAGTATAGTGGTTAAACAAAAAGACGTTATATCTTTAAAGCTAATGAAACAAATGGTGATCATTACAAACATTCAATATAAAAAAATATGCAGTAGGTATACAAAAATATACTGTGTTCAGAAAGTGTTCTAATAATTTAAGAAATATAAATAAATCCAAGGGAATTTACATTTCATGCGTAAGTACTGCATTTAAAATATTTTTTGAATTTTTCTATAAATCCCAAGACATTTTAACATTTTAATATATTAATATTAAAATGTCTAGCATCTGTGCGATAGAGAGCGAATAGTAATAATTATAACCAGCGAGAGCGAAATAGATGTCTTGTACTGTCATTGTCAACAAACAAATAAGTAAAACTATATCATACCCTGCCGCTAGGAATCCTAGGGGTCAAATAGATTGATGGTGTGTAAACCACTCACGCTACACATATAGACACAGTTTGCTAACAATTTCAAGTTGCTCAGGGCTTTTCATTTGATTTAGATCGATGGTTTTAGCTATGCTTGGTTAATATCAATTGAGACGACCGCCTCCACAAAATAGCGGATAAAATATTACAGTAAACACTATAATAAGTTTTAAATCCAAGATGACCGCCACCACAAAATAAGATTTTTTTATCACAACTTTCTGAATTGGTGTTCAATGAAAGAAATGGTCTAGTAGAACTGTAATAGTGTAATAGTAGTAGTGGGGGGGGGGGGGGGGCGGTACACCCAAATTTTTTAATTTGTTCTTTTGCAGACTTACCGTCAACCTCGCAGGAGTACATAGCGGAACTATATTCTTTGTTGTTCATAAGATAAAAATGAGTCAGTTCTTCAAGTGGTTCCATCTTCCTTAAGCAATCATTCAGGTCCAAATAGTTGCCATCCAGTCTCAGAAACCGCACTTGCTGGGATTTTATGAATATATCTCTGAGGGTAGAAAAGGGGTACCTAGTACCTGTTCAAATGTCATAATTATCAAGGCAAGTATTATTTTGAAATTATAGGCGCTACGGTTACATGTAACCTTGGCATCAAACTAACTTAATAAATGTACATATATTAGAATATTTATATTATGTACATTTATTAAGTTAGTCGAAATAATTGTTTTAAATTTCACGCACCGGCTGTGGGACCGGAGTAAGTTAGTAATCAGCTTAAACATAATATCATCGCAAACATGTGACATTTACCGCAGTAGTTAGTACAATTCAATGAAACATCGTGAATATATCGGTGTTACCCACAGAAATCTAAATAATAAGGTAATAGAAATGGCATTACTCTCAAATTACTTACAAAACGCTTGTCGCCACATATCACTACTACATGCGCGTAGTATTCAAATACAGATCAACTCACACACCAATAGCTGCACATTATCAACCTCGGTCTGTGATTGCACCACACATATTCATAAACGCTTATCAGTGAAGCTACTAATACATTGAAAACTAATCAATTTTTCACATATACACTAGTGCTTGACAAAAATTAATACATATCGATATTTCAAAGTACGGTCCAATTTTAACATTCGATAAAAAGGTTATTATTTATTTTATTAATTAGGTGTATTACACTACAACAAAGTCAATATGCCTATAAAATAAGTTAGTCACACGGGGTATAAGTACTATTGTTTCGAAAACTGAACTATGTAATTTTGACACCACATGGGCTTAGGTATAGTTGAAAAACAAAGGTTGTTGTATATTTTGTACATCGAGCAACTCGATCTTCCGCGCAAGCACGGAAGGGAAGTAGCCTTAGCTAAAAAATATTGTTCAAATCTTTCTGTCATTTCTTGCGGGAGGGGAAAAATGCACACTAGCGCAAAGCCGCACTAATACATACAAAATATACCTGTACCGATCCATTGCCGACTATATTCACACAGCCAAATCACTAACACATAAAAAATAAAGCACCATTCACAAATCTAGCCCCGCCCTCAGTGTATTCCACGCCACAGTATATTATCAGTCGCAACATGCTACTGCCCATTCTTGACGCCATCCTTCCCGTCTTATGTTCCATCTTTAATAGCTCAATCGCTTGTGGTGTTTTTCCAGCTATCTGGAAAGATGCACAGCTCATTCCATTACCAAAGAAACCAAATCCTGCCTCCTTCTCCGAATATCGTCCTATATCTATTCTTCCTTTTCTGTCCAAAGTCCTTGAGCGTCTTGTCCACTCTCAAGTTAACCAATTCCTCAACAGACAATACCTTCTTAATCCTTTCCAATCCGGTTTCCGTCCCGGGCATAGCACTGTATCTGCTCTTGTTAAGATCACCGACGACATTCGCAAAGGTATGGACGACGGCAGGCTTACTGTTCTAGCTCTGTTAGATTTCAGTAATGCCTTTAATGTCGTCGATTTCGATATCTTGCTGGCGACATTGCGTTCTATTAACATATCTCCATCGGTGATCGATTGGTTTCACAGTTACTTGTATGGACGCCGACAACGTATTCGCCTCGACGAGATTTTTTCGTCTTGGTGTAGTACAAATGCTGGAGTCCCTCAAGGCGGCGTGCTATCACCACTTCTATTTGCCATCTTTATCAATTCCATTTCTCACTTTTTAACTTCTTCCTACCACCTTTATGCAGACGATCTCCAAATTTACTCACAAGCTCGACTCTCTGACTTAAATGTGGCTATTGACATCGTAAATGGCGATCTTAAGCAGATTGTACACTGGAGTAACTCCTTCGGCTTAGATGTAAACCCCAACAAGACCCAGGTTATTATACTCGGCAGTGCCTACATGACAGCTAGAGTCGATTGGTCTGCAATCCCTAAGATTGTTTTTAATGGGGTCACTATACCGTATAGCGAATCAGTTAAGAATCTTGGCGTTGTTTTTGATCGCACGTTGAGCTGGGAATCACACCTGAAATCGATCAGCTGTAAGCTATTTGCATCGGGCGGGTCATTGAGACGATTACGTAATTTTTTACCCACTGCTACTAAAATTGCGCTTGCACAATCTCTTCTTCTCCCCATCCTGGACTACGCAGACGTCTGCTTTCTTGACCTCAAAGAAGATCAGCTAGATCAACTTGAGCGTCTCCAAAATTATTGTATAAGATTTATATTTGGTTTACGCAAGTATGATCATGTATCTCAATTTCGTATACAGCTCAAGTGGCTCCCTATTCGCTTTCGTCGGAATGCTCATATTTTGTATTTTATCTATAGCGTATTATTTAACCCCTCTTTTCCGCGGTATTTGAAAAAACTTTTCACTTTTTGGAGCAATGCACATGGTCTACCGCTCAGGTCAAAATATAACTTGTTTCTTGAAACACCGCCGGCGCGCAGCGAAACTTTTTATGGCAAGTCATTTGCTTTCCAAGCTGTCCAGTTGTGGAACGCCTTGCCCGTCAACATTAGACAAGCTGCTTCTCTTGCTGTTTTTAAGAACCAAGTTAAAGAGTTCTACTTGTTGCAGTCATCAGCTAGTTAAAGTCATTATTCTTCTTAAAATCGTCATGAAATTGTAATCTATTTATCTTTAAATATTTTAATTCGTTGAACATGTTATTATTAATTAATTATTAATTAATTATCTATTAGTCTATTATTATGAAATTATTTGTGTATTAGGATGTTAAATCGATATAATATATAATGCTTATATATATTGTTGTATTTTAAATTAGTTGTTTGTTATTATAAATTGTTAGTACTCCTAATTGTACTCCCCGTCTTCTATTATTGATTGATTTATTTTTTTACCATCATATGGTTGCCTGGAAGAAATCGCCCTCAGCGATAAGGTCGCCAATTGCTACTTTAATATAAGTTTTTTCTGTATTTTTCTTTGTTATGTAAGTGCAATAAAGAGTTTATCTATCTATCTATCTATCTATCTATCTATCTATCTATCTATCTATTATCAAATTCCATGGTCCACGCGGAATTGTACTTTGACAGAGGGGAAACGCTGTGTATGCCTACTCCCTTCCGTGTTGCTCGCTGATTTTGTATGAAGACTAATAAAGTCTTAAAAATAAAAGCTTACAATAGCTAAATCTTACTCGTGGCCTCGTGGCTTAGTGGGTAGTAGCTCTGCCTTCGAAGCTGAAGGTCGTGGGTTTGATTCCCACCCAGTGAAAATATTTGTGTGATGAATTCAAATGTTTGCACTGTGTCTGGGTGTTTCGATGTATAATAAGTATGTATTTAAAATGTTATATAAGTATTATATCAGCTATCTGTCCGCCATCATACAAGCTTTGCTTAGTTTAGGGTCAGATGGTGTTGTGCAGTGACGAACGGGGCAATCGCCCGGGGCCTCGCTCTTGCAGGGGCCTCGCACAAAAACACAAGCAAATTAAAAAAAATTGGAACAAAGACACCATAACATTTCAACTATATTTTTTATTTAGAACTTTTGTTTCTGATCCTTAATAATGTAGTACTTGTAGTAGGTACTCTATCGAATTATGAAGTCCTGAGAGTTATTGCCACTAAACCTACTACAGTTGCATCTACTGAAAGGATTGTATTTATTTTTCGAAACTTAAACACTTAAAACAATTTTCGAGGAAGACACAAGATCAGCTTTCCGTCCCTGCTATTCTTTCAATACAATAAAAGCGGCTAAGTGCCAGTCGGACTCACCCATGAAGGGTTCCGTGGCAACAAGATACCTATTACATAAGTTCTTTTAGTCCGTTGTAACTTTAATCACGGCGTACTAAAAAAAATTACTTACTAGATCGAGCTCAAACCAATTTTCGTTGGAAGTTTGCATGGTAATGTGGATTAATAGTTATTTTTAGTTAGGTTTATCATTCTTTTATTTTAGAGGGAGGGGGTTACAGGGGGTGAGGGCACATTTTGCCACTTTGGAAGTCTCATTCGCGTAAATTATTCAGTATATAAAAAAGTTACATTGGAGACATCAACATTATTTTTGAAGACCTATCCATAGACAACACACACGAATGGGTTTGATGAAAAAAAATTGAGTTTCAGTTCAGAGAGTATGAGGCACCCTTTAAATTTAGTGTTTTTTTTTATATTTTTGTGTAAAAATCTTGCTGTGACATACGGACGGACAGACAGACATACATACAGACAAACATGATGAACCTATAAGGGTTCCGTTTTTACGTTTTACGGAACCCTAAAAATGGCGTAGCTCATTCGCTACAAAGATTTATTGCGCCTTAATTAAAGATGTTAGTCTTAGAAAAGCCGCAAACAAACATTTTAACGTGTATCATCTCTGTATTTGTTAATTTTATAAATATTTAAATCCTATTCCAGTTACTGATGTTATGAATGGCTGAATGAAATTTGGAACATAGCCGGATTATAATCTGGAATATCACATAGGCTACATTTTTATCCTGGGAAAAAATCCCGTTGCTAGTGTAAACTATTTTTATAACATATTTGCTCGTAAAGGGTCTCTTATTGGACCAATTTCTGTATCGTAATGTATCTTATTACGCACTAGTGCTGTAATGTGTAATGTAAAACGCACGGTTTCAAAATGCTCCGTCCACAGACTAGGTAGAGAGATATGCTCCGTCTAAAACGAACGGTACCTTTTTAAATCTTAGTAAAGAGTTTTTATGTCAGAAAAGTGTGGTCAACATTTTATGAATAAAATTAACTTTGAGAGGTAAAATATAATAAAGAATTATTAAATTCGTTATTAGACCATAAATTACTTTAATTTTTCTGTAACAAAACACAAAAATATTAATTTACTTTATTACTAATGGCATACCGGCTGGTTCTGTGCCGTTGCTTAAAAAAAAAGGCGCCGATGCGCGCGCATTGCTAATCTGTGATCCATAGTGATTACTTACTCTGTGCTGTGATCAAGTAAATATTATTCCGCGCGTTTCTTTTTTTCGCTGTGTTGTTTTTATTTGAAAATTTCGTAAGAGTTTTGTTTATTTCCTCGCAAATATGTTATAAAACGTCGTATGACATACGTGCGCTTTGATAATTACAGCCTCTGCTAATTATAGCTCTCGCCTTCGGCTCGAGCTAGCAATAAAGCCTCGGCTGTAATTATCAACTTACCGCACTTATATCATAATGTACTATTAAATTCATTTTTTATCGCTCATCTCTCAATCATCACTTCTATGAACTAACTAGTAGAACTTTAGCATTTCTCGGCAAATAAATATGACAAATAGGTACCTAAAACCCAACAACCAGACCAATTTTCGCAACACATACTTTTCACGAAAGTCAAAGAGCCTCGCAAAGACCTGGCGCTCGGGGCCGCGCAATGGGTAAAGCCGCCATTGGTGTTGTCATGTTGTGTGAGAATTGTCCACCAATATTTATTTATTTAATATTTTATTTATAAATACTGCCTCAGTTACCTTAATATTTATTTTGCACGGACGAACAATCGCGCGTTATAGATAGTATGTATATACTTTTGTTAATAATTTATGAATTATGAAGTAATGTTTACCGCGGATTAAAAGATTTTACGTATGGGTGTTAACTGCGTACAATATTTTGTCGATATATTATGTTAATTTTTCGATAAAAAAAGTAAAATTTAAAATACAATTTTCATCGTTTATTTTTGGGCAAGTAAAATTGGACCGTCACAGCACTAGCTCACGATCGCTACCTGGGTTTATTTTATTAAAAAATACAATTAAAATAAAATAAAATACCTATCAGTGAAATATAATCTCATTATTGGTATAATTGTAAGTTGTGGAAGAATTTTCACAGTTGTTTATGCTGCATAACACAAGTTTTTAAAGATGATTCACGCCTGCCGGTTCGAAGAAGACTAAACTACAACTCGAGCACTGGTGGCCTAAAAGTCACCTGTGCGGCGACAATGTCACGCGGTCATGAGACTTCTAGTACCTTATTATTTAGATTTCTGTGGTGTTACCAGTAGTACCTAGTTTGAAATAAAATCACCATCAGCCGCAAGATGTCCACTGCTGAACATAGACTGTACAGTATTTTATCCAGAAATTACCGTCCTGGGGCCCATAGCAGGATAAAACATTCATAAATGCCGTTATACCGATTTTAATAGTTATTTCCTAATTGCAATAAATTTCGACACTTACCTAGGGTTTCCGGAGTCGTCCAAAGCCCAGTTTGGCCGTCAAGGATAAAGGGGAACGGGGTCAGAAAGGGAATTTGGAATACCAAACCAGGCGGCGTCCGTCGATCTCCCGAATTCCCGTTCTAGCAGTATTCAACCGGTCCAGCGGTTGTAGAAAAGGGCCAATCCAGTAGCCACTTCACAATAATATAGTCCAGCACTAATCCCGTAGCGATATATTCCCGTTAATACGTATTCCCGCACAATATTAACGCTTTAAACCCGAAAAACACCAGTTAGAAAAAAGCAACGAGTCACTCGTACGAACCGACGAAAACGAGACTACCTCACTTGACAGACCGCTGTCAAAACATAGATCCGCTATGATTTTAATGTTGCCCGATTATACGGAACAAAACCCCCGACCAATTGAACTCCTGTTCAATTTTAGAAAACCAGTATTTAGCAGTATCCGGACCTCAAATAAAAACGAAATTCCCAACTTTGACCCGAAAGTGGAAATCAAACCAAAAAAAAACTTTACCAAAAATAGTAATAAAATTAAATTAAATTTTAAAAAAATACGTATATCTAATAAAGAGGCAAGCGTGCCAGAGAGGACACCGCACGCTGAAGTCTGGAACCAGAAACCAGAATCTCCGCCACGCGGGGTGTGCCATCAGTACCCGATATCAATTTTAAAATACGTCCCCTACGCCAGAGTAGGGGGGCCAAATTTGCCTCTTTTAATAATACTAAGTCCCCTTCCCGAGGGGCCTCCGTCCTATCTGTCCATTTTACTCGTTGTTGCAACAGATGCAAGTACTCGGTCGACCAGCGCCTCCAGAAGTCTTGACTTATTTGCTGCAATAACTGAAAACGGGACAGGCGTCCGGGCCGCTCATCCTTCCAGGGATACTCCGGCAACGAGGTTAAGGGCTGACCGATCAAGAAGTGACCCGGCGTCAAGACTTCTAGATCGTTAGGGTCAGGCGAGATTGGACAGAGAGGACGGGAATTAAGCACTGCCTCCACGCGGCATAGTACCGTGACTAACTCTTCCCAAGTTAACACGGTCTCCCCGATGACACGGCGGAGATGGGTTTTAGCAGACTTCACCGCAGCCTCAAAAATTCCTCCCCAGTGAGGACAGGCCGGCACACTAAATTGCCAGCTGATTCCCCGCTGGGCGAGAGCCAGACTTAAACTATTATTACCAGAATTTAAAAAATTATTGACTTCGCGTAAATAATTCGCCGCCCCTCGATAATTTGTGCCATTGTCCGAACGTATTAAAGAGGGTACTCCTCTTCGCGCTACAAAGCGATCCAGCGCCGCGACAAAGGCCTCCGTAGACAGCGCAGATACCAGCTCCAGGTGGACTGCTTTGGTGGCCAAACACACAAAGACGCACAGGTAGGCTTTAACGATCTTGGCGTTACGCAACGTCGATGACTTGACCGAGAAGGGCCCAGCGAAGTCCGTTCCGACCCCGTCGAACGGCCTCGAGGGAGAAATCCTATCCGGAGGAAGATCTCCCATCATGGGCTGCATGGTAGACGCCTTGAGCCTATAACAAGGGACACATCTAAACAGCACCTTTCGGACCGCCCTGCGAGCCGACAAGATCCAGAATTCACGCTGCAACACAGCGAGGAGCGCGCCACATCCAGCGTGCGCGTTACCGATATGCCGATCGGTGATCAGCAGGTCCACCAGAGGACCTCCTTTCGGTAGCAACAGGGGGTGCCTGCTGCCGTACGGCAGGTTGGCTTTCCGGAGCCGACCTCCTACGCGCAGAAGACCATCCTGATCTGTGAAAGGGTTCAACTTAGCGACCGCACCCTTCAAGCGAGCGCGACCGCAGCGCAGCGCCTCAAGTTCCGTCGGAAACCTCTCACCCTGCACCAGCCGAATGAGGTGCAGCAAGGAACTCCGACGCTCCTCCACAGTGGCGATCTGGTCACTCCTCCTCTGACGAGGGTGACGACAGTTGTGGATGAAGCGCTTAATCCAGCTAGTTACCCCCAACAATTTGTCCAGCTTGCTGTAACGACCCGTCAACCAATCAGGGTCTGGGGGCACTTCCGCCACAATCGCATGCACGCGGACTCCGGGCAGCTCCGCTCGCTCCGAGTCCGCGCCGAGAGCTGGCCAGGAAGCTTCTGGCTCCCGCAGCCAGTCCGGACCCCACCATAAGGGGTGATCAACTAGCTCCGGCGCGGAACAGCCGCGCGAAGCACAGTCAGCGGGGTTCAACTCACCCGGGACATGTCTCCAAACCATGTCCAGTCCAACGTTTTGGATTTGGGAAACCCGATTTCCCACAAAGGTCTCCAAGGTGTGAGGGGCTGCTCGTAACCAGGCAAGTACGACCTGACTGTCTGACCACGCATAGACCTTCCGGATGTCTATCGAGGTGGACAGTTCCTGATATACGTGCTTAAGCAGCCGAGCAAGTAATGTGGCTCCGCTCAATTCCAGTTTCGGAATAGTGAGTCGTGTCCTGATAGGAGCTACCTTGCTCTTCCCCAATAAGAGCGTGACATTGACGTGGCCTCCAGCGTCAACTGTACGCAAGTACACAGATGCGGCATAGCCCAGCTCGGACGCATCACAGAACCCGTGCAGGCTGATCCGGCTACAGCCTGGTGGCAGAATGCGACGGGGCAACGCCACTCGATTGACCGTTTCGAGGTCAGATATTAAACGAAGCCAAGTGTTAAGCGAGTCTCCAACCAGGGGGTCGTCCCATGAGACCTTCAGAGTCCAAAGTCACTGTAACAGACACTTGGCTGCGAACAGAACCGGACTGATCCAACCGTTTGGATCAAACATCCTGGCGATGGTGGACAAAACCGTCCGTTTTGTCCACGCGCGTGTGGCCTCCAGCGCCACCCGAAAGGTGAAGATGTCAGCAACCGGCTGATACTGCATGCCCAGAACCGCAATCCCGTGCGGATCGTCACCTTCTTCAAAGAGCCCGGGATCCTGCTGGTGATCGTCCGGGATACCAGCCAGGACGTTGGGGTCGTTAGAGAGCCATTTCCGAAGCTCATAGCCTCCAGATGCGAGAAGCTCTGTGAGCTCATCCCGGAGCAACAGAGCTTCCTCCACCGTCTGCGCACCAGTGCAAACGTCGTCCACGTACAGGTCGCGCTCCAGAACTGCGGCTGCACGTGGGTACCGAGCCCGTTCTTGCTCCGCCAACTCCAGCAGTGAGCGGATCGCAATGAAGGGGCTTGATCTCAACCCATAGGTGTTGGTGTTCAACTCATACACCACCATAGGGTCCTGAGGACTTTCCCGCCAGAGGATCAACTGGAACCTCCTGTCCTCGGGGTGTATGACCGTTTGTCGGAACATCATACGGATGTCCGCTCCCAACACCACCTGATGCCTACGGAAATTCAGGATGATGTCTACAATATCCCGATGTAGCTTCGGTCCAGCGTGGAGGCACTGGTTCAGTGACACTCCTGTCGAAGTCGGAGCGGATCCATCGAACACCGTCCTGAGTTTGCCCGTCGACGCCTTCAAAACGGCGTGATGAGGCAAAAAGTAGTGGTCCATGGTCGACCAGTCGTCGCGAGCCGGAGACATGTGGCCCAGTGCCTCATACTCCCTCATGAACTCGATGTACTTTTCCCGAAGTACAGGATCTCGAGCCATGCGTCGCTCCATGGACCTGAGCCCTTTTTCGGCCAGTGATCGAGACTGGCCCAGACGCGGGGGGTTATCCCGGAAGGGCAGCCTAGTCTCCAATCGCCCAGAGACCATTCTCCGAGTGTGAGCCTGATAAAAATTCTCACACTCCACGTGCTCGGGATCCAGCCGAGACACGGTAGGCGGCTCTTCGATCTCCCAGAACCTCTGCATGATCTGAGCGAGGGCCGTTCCCGTAAAGGAAGCCTGATTCGACTGCTGCCACTCATCCACCATTCCCAAAATGGCGTTCCCGTAGATGGTGGGCAGCGCCATCAGCGAAGACTGATCCAGCAGTCTAGGCTTGCCGTTCATGATGTAACCCAGTACATCAGAACCCAACAAAAGGTCTACCGGACTCGCCATCCCGAAGCGGGGATCCGCCAACCTGAGACCCTTAGTACAGGACAAAAGATCCGGATCTATGTCCGCCTGAGGAAGCCAACCGACAACCGAATCCATGACGGTGGCCCTGACCGCAATCCTTTCCGAATAGGAATGTACGGACGAGAAGGAGAGGCGGGTCTGTCCAGCCCACCGCACCTCTGTGTTCCCGACTCCTCGCAACGGAGTCGGTGACGGAAACCTAGCCAGGCCCAGGCGATGAGCAACCCGGGTTGTTAAAATGCACCCCTGGGACCCTGTGTCCAAGAGCGCTCGTATCCGGACGTAGTCGCCTCTTGGACCCCAAACCCTTAACCAGAGGGTGGGCAGCAGGACCACCGGTTGATCCTGTGCCAAGGGAACGGAGGCTAGTCAATCCCTCCGAGGCCCGTCCGAACCCGTCGGACTACAGGGCCCAGCCCAGTATGGCTGCCGAGTGCAAAGGGCCATCGGAGGGGGGGCATATCCAGCCGCCCTGCCATACCGAAAGTAGGGCGGGTGGTAGTCCAGCCTCGGATATTCGTGGAGGGGAGGCGTGTACGCCCTCCATTCCATTGGTCGCGGATCCAGCGGCGGAGAAGGATAACGCTGGGGAGGTGGCCCCCGTGGTGACTCCTGTATCACCCTTCCACCTCTCCAGTTCGCCCGCGTCCGCGCGGGCTGTGAGGTCGGTGACCGAGCCGCGTGTAGGACGCCCCTTGTTGGGCTGCCCGGTGCTGCCGTGGGTTGGGGTGGAGGGGGTGTGCTCCACGCTGTAGCCACTTCATTGTTGTACAATGCGTGGCTCTGCGTGGGAGCGCCCCCGCCCGTGGAGGGCCCCCTCCCTGAGGGCTGTCGACCAGCACCATCGCTCCTGGTGCACAAGAGCTGGTGGTGTGGTCCCCCACACCCAGGACACGGCCGTGCCGTGGGGCAGTCATTGTACAAATGACCCCCCAGGCACCCGTAGCACCGACGCAACCGCCGAACGATGCCTCGTCGGTCGGAAGTCGTCCTCGCGAGCAGGGCCGGACACTGCACCAGCGCGTGAAGCTGGCCACAGTTCGGGCACTCCTGCTCCGACGCAGTCGTCACCGTCGCCGTCCGCTTTACCCCACCCTGAGTGCGGGGATTGGTAGGTCGCGGTCCTGTTCCGGCAGGGCCACGAGCTGAAGCGGCGGGCTGCGCCTCCTGCGGCGCCGACTCGACCATCCTCGCCTCCCACTCCAGGACCCGAAGCAGCTCCTCGAACGTGGGGAACACCTTCGGGTCGCCGTGAAGGCCCCTTTCCCGCTCGAACCGGGCGCGCAACTCCAGCGGCACCTTGCCCAGCAGAATGTGGACCAGCAGAAACGACCAGTGTTCTACTGGCAGTCCCAAGCTGCGCAAGGCGTTGTACGCCACCTTCACGGGCGTGAGGATTAGTGGCCGCAACTGAGACCTCTCAGTCACCTTCGGCAGCCCCAGAATTTGTGACACGTGAGCGTCGGCGAGGAGCCGAGGATTTTGAAACCTCGTCTCCAGCAACTCCATCGCCGTGCCGAAGTTGTCATCGTCCAGCTCCAGGTGCTGGACCAGGGAGAGTGCCTCACCCTCCAGTGACGTGCGGAGATAGGCCAGCTTCTCCGCCCTCGTCAAGTCCGTGCGTGAATCTACGAGAGAGGCGAACATGCTCCGGAAGCCGCTCCACTCCCGCAGGTTCCCTGTAAACCTGGGCAAGTCCAGAGTGGGAAGGCGTCCCACTACACCCGAGCCCGCATTCCTGATGACGGGTCCCGAGTTCGCCCTTCCCTGACGAGACCTCTCCAGCTGGCGAACCCCTTCGGAGACCTCGTCGTACAAATCCAGAATGCGCCGCATGTCCGCGTCAATCCTCTCCATCTGGTCCTCAGGTGGAGGCGGCCTTGCATCCCGCAGCAATCCTGTGCTCCTCTCAGCGACTTCCAGGCGCCTGTCGAGGTGCTCTGCCCTGTTTAGCAGCGCCTCCTCCCGGTCTCTCCTGCCGACCAATCCTTGTAAGGATTCGAACCATCGGAGCTGGTTGGCCAAATCCGAAGCCATTTTAAATTTAAATTTAAATTTTAAATTAGCCTAAAGTTCGGACAATGTCACAACAAATATATCCGCAACCTAATAAACCGGATACCACTTAATACTAATTTCCCGACAGTTTGGGGAGAAATTATAAACTGGGAACCCCCAAATATTCGGCCTACCCGATATATTTTGCCAGAAAAATAAAAACAAAAAGGGAGTATTTACGGCCAACGACGCTCTTTCTACCAAAAAATGTACAGTATTTTATCCAGAAATTACCGTCCTGGGGCCCATAGCAGGATAAAACATTCATAAATGCCGTTATACCGATTTTAATAGTTATTTCCTAATTGCAATAAATTTCGACACTTACCTAGGGTTTCCGGAGTCGTCCAAAGCCCAGTTTGGCCGTCAAGGATAAAGGGGAACGGGGTCAGAAAGGGAATTTGGAATACCAAACCAGGCGGCGTCCGTCGATCTCCCGAATTCCCGTTCTAGCAGTATTCAACCGGTCCAGCGGTTGTAGAAAAGGGCCAATCCAGTAGCCACTTCACAATAATATAGTCCAGCACTAATCCCGTAGCGATATATTCCCGTTAATACGTATTCCCGCACAATATTAACGCTTTAAACCCGAAAAACACCAGTTAGAAAAAAGCAACGAGTCACTCGTACGAACCGGCGAAAACGAGACTACCTCACTTGACAGACCGCTGTCAAAACATAGATCCGCTATGATTTTAATGTTGCCCGATTATACGGAACATAGACCTCCCCTTTAGATGCAGCCACGCCATTCTCGCCGGCGTCACCGACGGGGCCCAACAGTGGGGTCCGACACAGAACGGTCCGACTCCCAGCTGTATCAACACCGACGGCAGCCACCGCCAGCGCTACCACGGGTTTATCACAGACCCCTAGCGCACCGACGCACCGAACCATCTCCAAGCGCTCCAGCCGCCAGTCCGAGCGGCTCCTGCGCCTCGCACTCGCCAAGGAGAAACACCTGCGCGCACAAGAAGATCAAGCCCGCATTCAAGTTGAGCTCGCCAGCGACACTTGAGGCGGAGGCGCAGCTCGAAGACGAAGAAGACGCACGAACAACGCTGACCGACGAAGATTAAGATGAACACTCTCAACGCGTCGGCACCTGGCTGAGTCAACAAGAACTCGTCACGCAGAACATCGAGCAACGTGCGCTGACCGCGTTTCCATTGAGGGCGCCCTCGCCCGACAACGCACTCGTCATCGAACGACTTC
This sequence comes from Ectropis crepuscularia, assembly GCA_963693475.1. NCBI lineage: Eukaryota > Metazoa > Arthropoda > Insecta > Lepidoptera > Geometridae > Ectropis > Ectropis crepuscularia. Next base: position 2,857,022 of record OY856355.1, read on the forward strand.
AACTGCCAGCGCCGACACAACCCGCAGCCGTCATGCCTCCAGAAGCCGCCGCCCCGGTGCGATCCGACATCGCCGAGCTCGCCGCCGCCATTACAGTGGCCACTCGTCAAGCCAAGCCCGGCTTACCACAGCGCTACTACGGGGAGCTACCTATATACAACGGATCGCATCAAGAGTGGCTATCATTCAAGGCCGCCTACAGAGAATCCGCCGACAGCTACAACGCAGTAGAGAACACTGCCCAGCTCCGCCGCACACTCAAAGGTCGAGCCCGGGAGACAGTGGAGAATCTACTCCTTCACTACACCGAACCCGAGGAGATAATGCGGACCCTCGAAGCTCGCTTCGAGCGACCTGAAGCCATCGCCGCGACCGAGTTGAAGAAACTACGAGCGCTACCTAGACTCGTCGACAGCCCGCGAGAAATCTGCATCTTCGCGAACAAGGTCTCGAACATCATCGCCGCACTCAAAGCTCTAGATCGGTTGTACTACCTTTACAACCCCGAGCTCACCGCCACGACGTCGGAAAAACTACCGCCGACGCTACGACACCGGTGGTTCGGAACGGTAGTGGTTACCCGAGATGAAGTTACTTAAATCTAAACTCTGCTACCACCCAGTATAACGCCTGGGAACGTTTTCTTACACTAAAAAATATGCAACTAGTACACGGTACCTTGGCCAACCAGTTCCACTGGATAGGGTGTGTAAAACCTATACTTCCCTCGAATCTACCCCAGGTTCCCGTGTAACGAATGTTTATAATATACTTAAATATTTACGATACTTGTAAACTGGTATCAGGGGGTGCGTCGGTCTCCCTCCGAACGCTCGCTCCGTGGTCGGTTCCTTCCCGAACCACTGCAAATCCACTTGCGGAAACCACGCCCGGCGCAGATCAGTTCACACAACCTTCGTTCTCGCGACCGCGCTGAGAAACGAAGGCACCACAAAAACCCGCGATCATGTTGACGCCCGGCGTCTTCAACACAAGTATCTCTCGCGTCCACGCAATTTGTTTACAGTCCCGGACTGAAAGTAGAACTTCAAACGCGTGCGCCCGGCGCATAGGTATGCGACAATTAATGTAATATCCGCGCCCGCGCGGTCGAGTACCGACTCGACTATATCACATGAAAGACATAACCCAGTGCAATTACGGAAATAAATAAACATTAAATTATGTAGTTTGGGGACTATAAAGGATCAATAGGGGGGTGCATTCTGAGTATTTATTCCAATTTGAGGGATTCTGGCATGGTCAGCTCAAGGTCATTTCGATGAAAACGCGTTTAATTCGATATCTCGAGAACTGTTAGTGTTAGGCAAAAAATTGTTGAGACCTTTTCTCTTCTAAATTAAATTTACTAACTTTTATAGACACCATTTTTCTTTCTTTCATCAATATTTTTCAAGTTATTGCTTCCGAAAGGCAAAAATTTTATTTGTTTTCCTCCCTTTCGCCATTTTCTCCCCAAACGTTCAATTTTATGAAACTTTACCGATGATCAAAAGTGTAGATCTTTTAATAATGAACAACTTTTTTCTTGAACTTTTTTCTGTAATGACAATACCTTCAGAGTTATGTTACTTTACCGAACGAAATCCACGCCACTGCGACACCTCCGCGACACTGCGATAAATCCGCGACACCTTCGGACTTAGGGCTAAACCCAAAATTCATTGTTTGATTGTGTCGATGGGTTTCTTCTACACAGGCTTATGTGGGACAACAACGTTACCTACTCCTATATATGCCAGAAATACACTCAGATACACTCAATCAGACATAGAGGTGGAGCGAGCCGTAGAGGATGCGGATGGTCTGATTATCAGTACGGCTAAGAGAATTTTGCCAGACTCTACGGCTTGCTCCACCTCTATGTCTGATTTGATGAGAAAAGTTTTCAGTAGTGAGATGAATCTGGTCTTATTGCTCTCGTTGCCTAGAACTTATCTTGAGTTGTGGTGACGGTCATATTGTAGATGAAAATGATATCCGCACATGGCTTCAGCTGGGATCGGCGCAGCCGTTTGGCAGAATTGGTGCCAAAGTTGGAAATACCTTTGGGATAGCCATCGAATACAATTACCACGTCTGTACCGTAGTGTTTTTTATGTATGTTACGTATTTCTGGCATATATAGGAGTAGGTAGCGTTGTTGTCCCACATAAGCCTGTGTAGGTAGAAGAAACCCATCGACACAATCAAACAATGAATTTTGGGTTTAGCCCTAAGTCCGAAGGTGTCGCGGATTTATCGCAGTGTCGTGGAGGTGTCGCAGTGGCGTGGATTTCGCTCGATAAAGTAACATAACTCTGAAGGTATTGTCATTACAGAAAAAAGTTCAAGAAAAAAGTTGTTCATTATTAAAAGATCTACACTTTTGATCATCGGTAAAGTTTCATAAAATTGAACGTTTGGGGAGAAAATGGCGAAAGGGAGGAAAACAAATAAAATTTTTGCCTTTCGGAAGCAATAACTTGAAAAATATTGATGAAAGAAAGAAAAATGGTGTCTATAAAAGTTAGTAAATTTAATTTAGAAGAGAAAAGGTCACAACAATTTTTTGCCTCACACTAACAGTTCTCGAGATATCGAATTAAACGCGTTTTCATCGAAATGACCTTGAGCTGACCATGCCAGAATCCCTCAAATTGGAATATATGCTCAGAATGCACCCCCCTATCGATCCTTTATAGTCCCCAAACTACAAAATTTAATGTTTTTTTATTCGATTTTTTTGCGTAATTGCATTGGGCTAACACGCCCGGAATGTGTCGTGTCAACCAAAGTACTGAACTTTTAAATAAATGTAGGTAGATCTAGAAACATTGACCGCGCCCGGCCTTAAACTATAATTACCCTTTTCTACAAGTTAGTAAAATATATTGTTACGTCATTCTATTCCGAACACCCATCTTACAAATCTTTGTTTCCGTACCTGTGTTTTTCCTATTCCTTTAAAACGGTCGATTATTATTCCGGTTCGCAGGGGAAATTAATGATATCAACAACTATTACCCTATATCATTATTGCCTTCAGTTTCAAAAAATATTGAAAAAATTATCAATGTTAGACTTCTTAATTATTTGAAATCGTTTGCAATACTATCTCAACATTAATCTGGATTCCGTAAAGATAAATCAACCGAAGATGCAATAATTTCTATTGTAATAGATAAATTAGACACAGGAAATAAATGCGTAGTGGTATTTTTGAACCTGATAAGGGCATTTGATACGGTATCCATTCCTATCCTTGTGAACAAACTGACATTTATAATAAAAGTCCAAGAAAAAGAAAACACCAAGGCACTGTACAAATATTTGAATTCATTTGCACTGGGTGGGAATCGAACCCACAGCTTCGCAGGCAGACTTACTAACTAAGCCACCAGGCTAGCGAACGGATCAAAACCGCGAGCGATAAACAGTTTAACAAGAATGAACAAAATGATGATGAAGGAAAAAAACTTGAAATATAGATACCTTGGAAATGATGAATGTTGGTTGAACGCCAAATCAAGACTGAGCAGCTGTGGGGAGTAATGCAGCAAGTCCGCTGGGAGCGTCCATAGCGGAGTTTCTTTGATAGTGAGGTTCCAGAGAGCGGTCAGCCCGACCAGTAAGTTCGCCGGTAGCGAGAAGAGGTATCGGGCATATTCTACACGGAGCACTTCCAACCGCAAGCACCCTGCCAGCCAGCGAGGCGGCAAGGCTGTCGCAGTCAGGTGGCGTAGGTACAACCCACGCAGTCCATCACAGCGCGTTAGCGGAGCAGGCAGCTTTTCTTTCCAGTATTTCACGTAAAGAATCTCAATCGTAGGTGACATAAGCAGTCTGTGCTCCTCCTCAGTGACATACTCTGGGTAAATCACAGCTAGTGACCGGAGTGAAGCCGGCAGTCTGTCGAGCTCGCCGGGAGCCCATACCACGCGGTGTAACATCAGAACGCGAAGATTTTGCAGAGGCGCGAAGAAACTACGATCTGTAAAAACAATATGAAATGAACAATAATCATCATCTATGTCAACATCTACCGTGACCCACTTCTAGGCACTTAACCGCGGTCTTTGAGTCTGTATTAGGAATCTGATAAGTGTATCTGTAATATTGTATGTAGTTCAGTCACGAAATATATCGGCATTCAGTACAAACGTAACGCGTTAAAATAATAAGTAAGTTTATCCGAAAGGGTTTCACGCCCGGAGTAACAAAATTGATGAAAGAAGGTTGTATAGATGGTTATAAGATACCGAGAGTTGTATAACATACCCAATATTGCAACGTTTGTGACACTAGAATCAGGTGTGTCATATACGTTGACCGTCAGATCGTCCAGTCGTTTGAGACCACGGAGGATATCGGCGTGGAGCATTAGCCCCGGGTCGAGACTGATTTCCAGCTGGCAGGGTGGGTCCTTCGCTTTGCACTGCAGTGCCATGCCAATGGTTTCCAGCATGTCCACTATTGAGACATTCCGCGGCAGCTGACACCGGGACAGGTCAACTGCCGAAACGCCTCGTGCGGGCTCGGCGCGTGGTAGCGCCGACGTCTGCAGCTCGTTAGATCCATCACAAAGTATCGCGAACTTAGAAGAACTAAGGCTAAAAGCTACTTGCTGACCTGTTAACACCACAGCGGACACAAGATTAACATATGAAATAAAGACTTTCGTAAGAAATTAAATTGAAATACTATCTAATCGCAATATGATATATTTGTTTTAATTAGCAACTACAACGTATCTCGCCAAGCAAGCTTAGAAAAGTAAGTCAGCTAAGTCAGTATCTTTGTCAGATATTTTGCTACAGATATCCACGGTAAAAAAATATATCTTTTGCTTTGTTGTAAGAATTTGAATCTGAAAAAAAATATACAAATAACTCAATCGCAACTTAAAAGCACTTTAATAACCTCCCAGTTATGTTCCACTTATTATTGCAGTTAAACTTATAGATATACGTAAAACAACTGACCACAAATGCGACCAACCACCGTGACAATGTTTTCAGCATGTATGGATGGAATGGAAATCGCCAAAATTTTTATGTTATTTGATCATTATACTTAATCTGAATTCACAATAAAATAATTTGTGCGATTTCACCAATTCTGTTGTAACTATAGAATCCCCAGGGCAGCCTCAAGTTGTAATGCTCTATCAACCCATGGTTATTCATGAATATTCTGAATTGAGCTAAATTAAATTAAACACTGATTTTATTTATGACACTCCAAATTGATAGCTGCGATTCTGCCTCTTTGGCTACAATGCGGAATTTATCTTTCCACTAAACACTCTGTTAAATGCTCGAAAATGTAAAATGCTCGCGTATATTTAGATAATTTGGGAAATATACGCTGGTCGATAAGAGTATCAGTGGAGTAACGTTTCCAAGTCTTCCAGTCCCTTTCGCCAACTTCTACATGCACTATTGCGCAAAAGAAGTGAGTGTGATTAGAAGCTCCCTTCCTGGTCAAATTCGCCATCACAAAACAAAGACACATCCACGTGATACACCCTGGTCATCACATAGGTAACATCTTCCTTCTGTGTCGGAAGCCTGTTTAAGCGAAAGTTCAAAGCTTTTCCCTCATCATCTGTGGCAATACTGGACACGGGGAACTTGGAGTTTTAACTTAAATCCTGTCTCCACTGAAGAGCCTGGGGCGTCAGATGTTTAGGGGCATCCGGCACCCCACTTAATGTTAGACCTTCCTGAGGAGCTGACGTGATGTTGGTTTCCGACGCGTCACTGGGACCAAATGCGGGGGTGAACAAACGACGTGAACGTGTGGCGGGCTCGCATGGGCGGTAACAATAGCAGGGTCACAGTGGAATGCGAGCAAGGTCCTGCTGTCAACCCACGGCTAAATTAAAGTAAATACTGATATTTATAAGATCTACAAGGTGTTTCCGTTGCTAAGATGTCAAGGCCATTTTTTTAGTTAATATCTGGCCATCATCAGCTTGAATTTTAAATTATTATTTCTAAGAACTTCAGTTTGATCGTACAGCAAAGTTTCTCCGCCAAACCCACCGTAATGGTCTAAGATCCGGCTGCAGAATCTCTACGTTCATCGCGTATTAAATCCAATTCACATTTGAACAAACATTTATGATTAGGAGAATGCATTGATAATAGGTTGCCAGTCAATAAGTGGCCGCAAGTAATTTTAACTAAACTGATGTTAATTAATTTTCGAAAAAAAATTGCGCTCACTTGTTTTTTAAATAAAATATCATCCACATCATAGCAATGTATGTAAAGAATTCGAAAATCGATGGATGCCAGTGCAGACTCGGCCGCAACTACTTCGCAGCCAGGTGTAAACAGGTAATATTTTGGTGTATTTATACGTTCATAACGTACATTTATGATTTATATATCAAATGAAAGCTATTTTTTTTTCTGTTTAGTATGATATACGGTTGCTTAGTTAAATCTGGCCGCAAATAAGGGTTGCCGGCTGTTAAAAATTACAAATCTTAAAGATAGAGTGAATGAGAGCTAGCGCGTATCATCACTAGTCGGACGAGGATAGCGATTGCCAGCTGTACATGCTTGCTCACAGGGACAGCGTGAAGTATCTGGCTCCGCATCTCGACCGCCGTCTAACCTGGAACCAACACATAAAAAAGAAAAGGGAAGAGCTTAATCTTCGGTCCAAGAATCTTTACTGGATCTTGGGAAGAAACAGTGTACTCCCCACTGATAACAAATTGTTGATATACAGGACCATCTTAAAACCAGTTTGGACATATGGCATCCAGCTGTAGGGTAGTGCCAGCAACTCTAAAATTAGAATGTTGCAAAGAATGCAGAATGCTATACTTCGCACCATATTGATGTAATATACCATGGTTCATTCGTAACTCCAAAATACATCAATACGCAAATATCACCACAGTGGCGGAAGAAATACGTGCAATGGGAGAAGACTGTTGCTGCACCCAAATCCACTTGCGACTGCCTCGCTGACATTACCATATACTAAACGTCTCAAAAGAAATGACATGTTGCCAATGGTTTAATGGCAACAATACATAGCGTTACATTCGATACATATTCGATACATATGTATGTATTACGAACTCCAAAACAAAGTGATTTTCATGTTAGAATAAAAATGATGCAGCTGTTGAGAACACTAGGATTCGACGCATGCGCAATACCTTTAAAGCATCGTACAGCTGGCAATCGCTATCCTCGTCTGACTAGTGATGATACGCGCCAGCTCTCTTTCACTCTATCTTAAAGATTTGTAATTTTTAACAGCCGGCAACCCTTATTTGCGGCCAGATTTAACTAGGCAACCGTATATCATAATAAACAGAAAAAAAATAGCTTTCATTTGATATATAAATCATAAGTGTACGTTATGAACGTATAAATACACCAAAATATTACCTGTTTACACTTGGCTGCGAAGTAGTTGCGGCCGAGTGTGCACTGGCACCCATCGATTTTCGAATTCTTTACATACATTGCTATGATGTGGATAATATTTTATTTAAAAAACAAGTGAGCGCAATTTTTTTTCGAAAATTAATTAACATCAGTTTAATTAAAATTACTTATTGACTGGCAACCTATTTACCAATGTATTCTTCTAATCATAAATGTTTGTTCAAATGTGAATTGGATTAAATACGCGATGAACGTAGAGATTCTGCAGCCGGATCTTGTACTATAAGGAACTTCGCCCCAAAAACATTCTAATAGCTTGAGTCTTATTTTCACACTTTCAAATGACCCAATTTGTTACCAAAAGACACCTGATAAACGTCCTAACTCAATAAATTGTTATTATATGCAATTAATTTAAAACGCCCTTACCTCCAATTTCGTATAAATGGCCTCTTAAACTGCGCAATTTCACAACCGTATCGTAGACTCCTACGTACGTGCAGCGTGAGTCTCGACATCGTAGAGGAGGTTCCTCCTGGCTGAGAGCGGAGCGCGCTGTCAGTACTGCTACCAGCGCCGCGGACAGCATCACCCATGTTCCAGCAGACATGGCGCATTGCTCCACCATTCCTGCCAGCAGCGGGTTATCATTACACACGCTGCTCCACACTGCGGGTCTGCCGCACTCACACACACGTACATATGTCGCACGTGCAGCATTACACACGTCATAGTATATACGAGTACACACCATCATCACTACTAGGCACAAGATGCTTGCCACAAGCGTAAATATATTTTTCAGAGTTCGGCGAGTTTTTTGTGTGTCAACAAGGTACATTGATGAAATATCTCATTATGACTAGCCCACATTCATCCATTGCTAGCCATAGGCCTCTCCAATAGTACGTCACTTAGCCCGATTCTCGGCTTAACGTTACCAACCGGCATCAACTATCTCCTTTATATCGTCACTCCATCTAGTCTCAGGGCATCTTACATTACAGTTGCTGATTTGTGGTCTGTCCTCCAGAACCCAACGGTTATCAGGTCTACGTCAGATATAATTGTCCAACTGTCACTTCAGTTTGCTAATACGCTGAGCTGCCTCTGCAGCAGAAGGACAGATACGCAAAATCCCGGAATAGCAAAATCCCAGATTAGCAGGAGGACAGATTAGCATAAAGACAGAAATACAGACACAAACAGAAACAAAATAAAATTTAATAGTTAACTTCATAACAAAAAAAAAATTACATAGGTACGTACATAAGGAGAACAAAGAGTTAAATCGTTTTTGTAACTTTGGCCAAACGTATCAAACATTCTAATGCAGAAATTTTATCAGTGAATAAACTCGTGATAACTTGATCAATTTTTTTATCCTTCAATGTAGTATGATATGAACGTTTTTGTGTTTTACTATTGCCGGTCAACTTCAGATCTTGAAAATATGCTTCTTTTTTTAATAGCTGAACAAACAGGAAGAGTGAAGGTTTCGCAGGTATTTTTGTGTTAATCCTCCGATGCCATCCTTCTACACCATTTGTTGTTCTAAATTTTTCTTTGTGACAGCTAAGAATGTCCTTTGTTATTTTGAGGATCCACTGGTTATTGAAATACTTTTGAAACTCGTTGAATTCTGGTTTTTTACAAATACAAAAAAAAATAATACAAAAATGTTTATTTCTTTCAAACAGTAAACTTACGAAACAAGTAAATCGGGGTCTCCTTTTAAGCATAAGATACACCTGTAATAGGAGACTCCGCCTCTCTATAACCATAACAATTTTATGTTTACATTAATTAAAATAAGGGTATGTATGTGTTAGGATGTGTAAGGATGTGTGAGGGTGTGTGTGGGTGTGTGTGTTTGTGTGTTTGTGTGTGTGCGTGCGTATGTAGGAGTTTGTGTATATGTATGTGTGTGCGTGCGTACATACTAGTTTGTTTGTGTGTGATCATGGCGCTGTGTGTAATAATGTGAATAAAAGTAAATGAATAACAATAATAAATTGTCATTCGACTGATAATAATCTTCCAATTGATTAAATTTATTTTTGTGATGAATGTTTTTTAATGCGATACTGCTATATTTTTTAGTATACATAAGTACCTAATTGATTTTATGTCTTTATAAATAAATTATATAATTATTTATAAAGACATAAAATATATTATAATAATTAAAATATATATGTTCCGTATAATCGGGCAACATTATATCGGCCGGGTAAATCATAGCGGATCTATGGTTTACAGCTGTCACTTTTAACTTTGTCTCGTTTTCGCCGGTTCGTACGAGTGACTCCTGGTTTGCTTTTCTGGATAAAAGTGTTATAGTGCGGGAACACGTTATTAACATTAATTGTGACTACTGGATTAGTGCTGGACTATTTATTCGTGGAAGGGGCTACTGGATTGGCCGTTTCCAGAACGCAGGATCGTTCTGGGAATTCTGGACCGGAGTTCGCCTGGAGATCGTCCGGTTTGGGTTCCACATTCCTGTCGATGTCGACAGGACCGTGGTGACTAGCTGGATTAAGCGCTTCATCCACAACTGTCGTCACCCTCGTCAGAGGAGGAGTGACCAGATCGCCACTGTGGAGGAGCGTCGGAGTTCCTTGCTGCACCTCATTCGGCTGGTGCAGGGTGAGAGGTTTCCGACGGAACTTGAGGCGCTGCGCTGCGGACGCGCTCGCTTGAAGGGTGCGGTCGCCAAGTTGAACCCTTTCACAGATGAGGATGGTCTTCTGCGCGTAGGAGGTCGGCTCCGGAAAGCCAACCTGCCGTACGGCAGCAGGCACCCCCTGTTGCTACCGAAAGGAGGTCCTCTGGTGGACCTGCTGATCACCGATCGGCATATCGGTAACGCGCACGCTGGATGTGGCGCGCTTCTCGCTGTGTTGCAGCGTGAATTCTGGATCTTGTCGGCTCGCAGGGCGGTCCGAAAGGTGCTGTTTAGATGTGTCCCTTGTTATAGGCTCAAGGCGTCTACCATGCAGCCCATGATGGGAGATCTTCCTCCGGATAGGATTTCTCCCTCGAGGCCGTTCGACGGTGTCGGAACGGACTTCGCTGGGCCCTTCTCGGTCAAGTCATCGACGTTGCGTAACGCCAAGGTCGTTAAAGCCTACCTGTGCGTCTTTGTGTGTTTGGCCACCAAAGCAGTCCACCTGGAGCTGGTCTCTGCGCTGTCTACGGAGGCCTTTGTCGCGGCGCTGGATCGCTTTGTAGCGCGAAGAGGAGTACCCTCTTTAATACGTTCGGACAATGGCACAAATTATCGAGGGGCGGCGAATTATTTACGCGAAGTTAATAATTTCTTAAATTCTGGTAATAATAGTTTAAGTCTGGCTCTCGCCCAGCGGGGAATCAGCTGGCAATTTAGTGTGCCTGCCTGTCCTCACTGGGGAGGAATTTTTGAGGCTGCGGTGAAGTCTGCTAAAACCCATCTCCGCCGTGTCATCGGGGAGACCGTGTTAACTTGGGAAGAGTTAGTCACGGTACTATGCCGCGTGGAGGCAGTGCTTAACTCCCGTCCTCTCTGTCCAATCTCGCCTGACCCTAACGATCTAGAAGTCTTGACGCCGGGTCACTTCGTGATCGGTCAGCCTTTAACCGCGTTGCCGGAGTATCCCTGGAAGGATGAGCGCCCCGGACGCCTGTCCCGTTTTCAGTTATTGCAGCAGATAAGTCAAGACTTCTGGAGGCGCTGGTCGGCCGAGTACTTGCACCTTTTGCAACAACGGGTAAAATGGACAGATAGGACGGAGGCCCCTCGGGAAGGGGACCTAGTATTATTAAAGGAGGCAAATTTGGCCCCCCTACTCTGGCGTAGGGGACGTATATTAAAATTGATATCTGGTACTGATGGTACACCCCGCGTGGCGGAGATTCTGGTTTCTGGTTCCAGACTTCAGCGCGCGGTGTCCTCTCTGGCACGCTTGCCTCTTTATTAGATATACGTATTTTTCATGGTTAAAATTTTATTTAATTTTATTACTATTTTTAGTAAAGTGTTTTTTTGGTTTGATTTCCACTTTCGGGTCAAAGTTGGGAATTTCGTTTTATTTGGGGTCCGGATACTACTAAATACTAGTTACTAAATACTAGTTACTAAATACTAGTTACTAAAATTGAACAGGAGTTCAATTGGTCGGGGGTTTTTGTTCCGTATAATCGGGCAACATTATTTCGGAACGAACGAAAATCATATCGGGTCTATGGTTGTCATCTGTCTAGTGACGTAGTCTCGTTTGCCGGTACGTTCGAGCGACTCCTGGTGTGTTTTTCTGGATAAAAGTGTTAATTACTACTGGATTAGTTCTACAATTGTTGTGTAAAGCGTTAATATTGTGCGGGAATACATTATCAACGTGAATATCGCTACGGGATTAGTGCTGGAATATTATTTGTGAAGTGGCCACTGGATTGGCCGTTTCTAGAACGCAGGATCGTTCTGGGAATTCTGGACCGGAGTTCGCCTGGAAATCGTCCGGTTTGGGTTCCACATTCCTTTTTTGTCCACTTCCCTTATTCCTTCGACCAAACTGGACTTTGGACGACGACGGGAACAATAGGTAAGTCATTTCTTGTACTACTCGGTTTGCAATTAGGAAGTAACAATTAAAATCGGTATAAACGACAAAATCAATGTTTTTTTCTCGCTGATGGGCCCCGAGACGATATTCTGGCATAAATATCGAACATTTTTTGGTAGCAGAGCGTGGTGGTCGAGGTCGAGCACCAAAAAATGTTCGATATTTATGCCAGAATATCGTCTCGGGGCCCATCAGCGAGAAAAAAACATTGATTTTGTCGTTATACCGATTTTAACAGTTACTTCCTAATTGCAAACCGAGTAATGAAAAGAAATGACTTACCTGGGGTTCCCGGAGTCGTCCAAAGCCCAGTTTGGTCTGACAGGAAGAAGGAAGGAAGGGAATAATTAGACACCAAACCAGGGGCGTCCGTCGATCTCCCGAATTCCCGTTCTAGCAGTATTCAACCGGTCCAGCGGTTGTAGAAAAGGGCCAATCCAGTAGCCACTTCACAATAATATAGTCCAGCACTAATCCCGTAGCGATATATTCCCGTTAATACGTATTCCCGCACAATATTAACGCTTTAAACCAGAATAAAAACACCAGGTTATATAAAACGCGTCGTTTCGTTCCAGCGAAAAAAAGACAACGGTAAAAGTGACAGCTGTAAACCATAGATCCGCTATGATTTACCCGGCCGATATAATGTTGCCCGATTATACGGAACAAAAACCCCCGACCAATTGAACTCCAGGTCAATTTTAGAAAACCAGTATTTAGCAACTAGTATTTAATAACTAGTATTTAGCAGTATCCGGACCTCAAATAAAAACGAAATTCCCAACTTTGACCCGAAAGTGGAAATCAAACCAAAAAAAACTTTACCAAAAATAGTAATAAAATAAAATTAAATTTTAACCATGAAAAATACGTATATCTAATAAAGAGGCAAGCGTGCCAGAGAGGACACCGCGCGCTGAAGTCTGGAACCAGAAACCAGAATCTCCGCCACGCGGGGTGTGCCATCAGTACCAGATATCAATTTTAAAATACGTCCCCTACGCCAGAGTAGGGGGGCCAAATTTGCCTCTTTTAATAATACTAAGTCCCCTTCCCGAGGGGCCTCCGTCCTATCTGTCCATTTTACCCGTTGTTGCAAAAGATGCAAGTACTCGGCAGACCAGCGCCTCCAGAAGTCTTGACTTATTTGCTGCAATAACTGAAAACGGGACAGGCGTCCGGGGCGCTCATCCTTCCAGGGATACTCCGGCAACGCGGTTAAAGGCTGACCGATCACGAAGTGACCCGGCGTCAAGACTTCTAGATCGTTAGGGTCAGGCGAGATTGGACAGAGAGGACGGGAGTTAAGCACTGCCTCCACGCGGCATAGTACCGTGACTAACTCTTCCCAAGTTAACACGGTCTCCCCGATGACACGGCGGAGATGGGTTTTAGCAGACTTCACCGCAGCCTCAAAAATTCCTCCCCAGTGAGGACAGGCCGGCACACTAAATTGCCAGCTGATTCCCCGCTGGGCGAGAGCCAGACTTAAACTATTATTACCAGAATTTAAAAAATTATTAACTTCGCGTAAATAATTCGCCGCCCCTCGATAATTTGTGCCATTGTCCGAACGTATTAAAGAGGGTACTCCTCTTCGCGCTACAAAGCGATCCAGCGCCGCGACAAAGGCCTCCGTAGACAGCGCAGAGACCAGCTCCAGGTGGACTGCTTTGGTGGCCAAACACACAAAGACGCACAGGTAAGCTTTAACGACCTTGGCGTTACGCAACGTCGATGACTTGACCGAGAAGGGCCCAGCGAAGTCCGTTCCGACCCCGTCGAACGGCCTCGAGGGAGAAATCCTATCCGGAGGAAGATCTCCCATCATGGGCTGCATGGTAGACGCCTTGAGCCTATAACAAGGGACACATCTAAACAGCACCTTTCGGACCGCCCTGCGAGCCGACAAGATCCAGAATTCACGCTGCAACACAGCGAGAAGCGCGCCACATCCAGCGTGCGCGTTACCGATATGCCGATCGGTGATCAGCAGGTCCACCAGAGGACCTCCTTTCGGTAGCAACAGGGGGTGCCTGCTGCCGTACGGCAGGTTGGCTTTCCGGAGCCGACCTCCTACGCGCAGAAGACCATCCTCATCTGTGAAAGGGTTCAACTTGGCGACCGCACCCTTCAAGCGAGCGCGTCCGCAGCGCAGCGCCTCAAGTTCCGTCGGAAACCTCTCACCCTGCACCAGCCGAATGAGGTGCAGCAAGGAACTCCGACGCTCCTCCACAGTGGCGATCTGGTCACTCCTCCTCTGACGAGGGTGACGACAGTTGTGGATGAAGCGTTTAATCCAGCTAGTTACCCCCAACAATTTATCCAGCTTGCTGTAACGACCCGTCAACCAATCAGGGTCTGGGGGCACTTCCGCCACAATCGCATGCACGCGGACTCCGGGCAGCTCCGCTCGCTCCGAGTCCGCGCCGAGAGCTGGCCAGGAAGCTTCTGGCTCCCGCAGCCAGTCCGGACCCCACCATAAGGGGTGATCAACTAGCTCCGGCGCGGAACAGCCGCGCGAAGCACAGTCAGCGGGGTTCAACTCACCCGGGACATGTCTCCAAACCATGTCCAGTCCAACGTTTTGGATTTGGGAAACCCGATTTCCCACAAAGGTCTCCAAGGTGTGAGGGGCTGCTCGTAACCAGGCAAGTACGACCTGACTGTCTGACCACGCATAGACCTTCCGGATGTCTATCGAGGTGGACAGTTCCTGATATACATGCTTGAGCAGCCGAGCAAGTAATGTGGCTCCGCTCAATTCCAGTTTCGGAATGTCAGCAACGGCAAGCCTAGACTGCTGGATCAGTCTTCGCTGATGGCGCTGCCCACCATCTACGGGAACGCCATTTTGGGAATGGTGGATGAGTGGCAGCAGTCGAATCAGGCTTCCTTTACGGGAACGGCCCTCGCTCAGATCATGCAGAGGTTCTGGGAGATCGAAGAGCCGCCTACCGTGTCTCGGCTGGATCCCGAGCACGTGGAGTGTGAGAATTTTTATCAGGCTCACACTCGGAGAATGGTCTCTGGGCGATTGGAGACTAGGCTGCCCTTCCGGGATAACCCCCCGCGTCTGGGCCAGTCTCGATCACTGGCCGAAAAAAGGCTCAGGTCCATGGAGCGACGCATGGCTCGAGATCCTGTACTTCGGGAAAAGTACATCGAGTTCATGAGGGAGTATGAGGCACTGGGCCACATGTCTCCGGCTCGCGACGACTGGTCGACCATGGACCACTACTTTTTGCCTCATCACGCCGTTTTGAAGGCGTCGACGGGCAAACTCAGGACGGTGTTCGATGGATCCGCTCCGACTTCGACAGGAGTGTCACTGAACCAGTGCCTCCACGCTGGACCGAAGCTACATCGGGATATTGTAGACATCATCCTGAATTTCCGTAGGCATCAGGTGGTGTTGGGAGCGGACATCCGTATGATGTTCCGACAAACGGTCATACACCCCGAGGACAGGAGGTTCCAGTTGATCCTCTGGCGGGAAAGTCCTCAGGACCCTATGATGGTGTATGAGTTGAACACCAACACCTATGGGTTGAGATCAAGCCCCTTCATTGCGATCCGCTCACTGCTGGAGTTGGCGGAGCAAGAACGGGCTCGGTACCCACGTGCAGCCGCAGTTCTGGAACGCGACCTGTACGTGGACGACGTTTGCACTGGCGCGCAGACGGTGGAGGAAGCTCTGTTGCTCCGGGATGAGCTTACAGAGCTTCTCGCATCTGGAGGCTATGAGCTTCGGAAATGGCTCTCTAACGACCCCAACGTCCTGGCTGGTATCCCGGACGATCACCAGCAGGATCCCGGGCTCTTTGAAGAAGGTGACGATCCGCACGGGATTGCGGTTCTGGGCATGCAGTATCAGCCGGTTGCTGACATCTTCACCTTTCGGGTGGCGCTGGAGGCCACACGCGCGTGGTCAAAACGGACGGTTTTGTCCACCATCGCCAGGATGTTTGATCCAAACGGTTGGATCAGTCCGGTTCTGTTCGCAGCCAAGTGTCTGTTACAGCGACTTTGGACCCTGAAGGTCTCCTGGGACGACCCCCTGGTCGGAGACTCGCTGAACACTTGGCTTCGTTTAATATCTGACCTCGAAACGGTCAATCGAGTGGCGTTGCCCCGTCGCATTCTGCCACCAGGCTGTAGCCGGATCAGCCTGCACGGGTTCTGTGATGCGTCCGAGCTGGGCTATGCCGCATCTGTGTACTTGCGTACAGTTGACGCTGGAGGCCACGTCAATCTCACGCTCTTATTGGGGAAGAGCAAGGTAGCTCCTATCAGGACACGACTCACCATTCCGAAACTGGAATTGAGCGGAGCCACATTACTTGCTCGGCTGCTCAAGCATGTATATCAGGAACTGTCCACCTCGATAGACATCCGGAAGGTCTATGCGTGGTCAGACAGTCAGGTCGTACTTGCCTGGTTACGAGCAGCCCCTCACACCTTGGAGACCTTTGTGGGAAATCGGGTTTCCCAAATCCAAAACGTTGGACTGGATATGGTTTGGAGACATGTCCCGGGTGAGTTGAACCCCGCTGACTGTGCTTCGCGCGGCTGTTCCGCGCCGGAGCTAGTTGATCACCCCTTATGGTGGGGTCCGGACTGGCTGCGGGAGCCAGAAGCTTCCTGGCCAGCTCTCGGCGCGGACTCGGAGCGAGCGGAGCTGCCCGGAGTCCGCGTGCATGCGATTGTGGCGGAAGTGCCCCCAGACCCTGATTGGTTGACGGGTCGTTACAGCAAGCTGGATAAATTGTTGGGGGTAACTAGCTGGATTAAACGCTTCATCCACAACTGTCGTCACCCTCGTCAGAGGAGGAGTGACCAGATCGCCACTGTGGAGGAGCGTCGGAGTTCCTTGCTGCACCTTATTCGGCTGGTGCAGGGTGAAAGGTTTCCGACGGAACTTGAGGCGCTGCGCTGCGGTCGCGCTCGCTTGAAGGGTGCGGTCGCTAAGTTGAACCCTTTCACAGATCAGGATGGTCTTCTGCGCGTAGGAGGTCGGCTCCGGAAAGCCAACCTGCCGTACGGCAGCAAGCACCCCCTGTTCCTACCGAAAGGAGGTCCTCTGGTGGACCTGCTGATCACCGATCGGCATATCGGTAACGCGCACGCTGGATGTGGCGCGCTCCTCGCTGTGTTGCAGCGTGAATTCTGGATCTTGTCGGCTCGCAGGGCGGTCCGAAAGGTGCTGTTTAGATGTGTCCCTTGTTATAGGCTCAAGGCGTCTACCATGCAGCCCATGATGGGAGATCTTCCTCCGGATAGGATTTCTCCCTCGAGGCCGTTCGACGGGGTCGGAACGGACTTCGCTGGGCCCTTCTCGGTCAAGTCATCGACGTTGCGTAACGCCAAGATCGTTAAAGCCTACCTGTGCGTCTTTGTGTGTTTGGCCACCAAAGCAGTCCACCTGGAGCTGGTATCTGCGCTGTCTACGGAGGCCTTTGTCGCGGCGCTGGATCGGTTTGTAGCGCGAAGAGGAGTACCCTCTTTAATACGTTCGGACAATGGCACAAATTATCGAGGGGCGGCGAATTATTTACGCGAAGTTAATAATTTTTTAAATTCTGGTAATAATAGTTTAAGTCTGGCTCTCGCCCAGCGGGGAATCAGCTGGCAATTTAGTGTGCCGGCCTGTCCTCACTGGGGAGGAATTTTTGAGGCTGCGGTGAAGTCTGCTAAAACCCATCTCCGCCGTGTCATCGGGGAGACCGTGTTAACTTGGGAAGAGTTAGTCACGGTACTATGCCGCGTGGAGGCAGTGCTTAATTCCTTTCCCTTAAGTGCTTCCCGTCCTCTCTGTCCAATCTCGCCTGACCCTAACGATCTAGAAGTCTTGACGCCGGGTCACTTCTTGATCGGTCAGCCGTTAACCGCGTTGCCGGAGTATCCCTGGAAGGATGAGCGCCCCGGACGCCTGTCCCGTTTTCAGTTATTGCAGCAAATAAGTCAGGACTTCTGGAGGCGCTGGTCGGCCGAGTACCTGCATCTGTTGCAACAACGGGTAAAATGGACAGATAGGACGGAGGCCCCTCGGGAAGGGGACTTAGTATTATTAAAAGAGGCAAATTTGGCCCCCCTACTCTGGCGTAGGGGACGTATTTTAAAATTGATATCGGGTACTGATGGCACACCCCGCGTGGCGGAGATTCTGGTTTCTGGTTCCAGACTTCAGCGCGCGGTGTCCTCTCTGGCACGCTTGCCTCTTTATTAGATATACGTATTTTTCATGGTTAAAATTTTATTTAATTTTATTACTATTTTTAGTAAAGTGTTTTTTTGGTTTGATTCCCACTTTCGGGTCAAAGTTGGGAATTTCGTTTTATTTGGGGTCCGGATACTACTAAATACTAGTTACTAAATACTAGTTACTAAATACTAGTTACTAAAATTGAACAGGAGTTCAATTGGTCGGGGGTTTTTGTTCCGTATAATCGGGCAACATTATTTCGGAACGAACGAAAATCATATCGGGTCTATGGTTGTCATCTGTCAGTGACGTAGTCTCGGTTCGCGGGAACGACGAGTGACTCGCTGTTTTTTCTAACTGGTGTTTTTTGGGTTTAAAACGTTATTATTGTGCTGGAATACGTATTAACGGGAATATATATCGCTACGGGATTAGTGCTGGACTATATTCGTGAAGGGGCTACTGGATTGGCCGTTTCCAGAACGCAGGATCGTTCTGGGAATTCTGGACCGGAGTTCGCCTGGAAATCGTCCGGTTTGGGTTCCACATTCCTTTTTTGTCCACTTCCCTTATTCCTTCGACCAAACTGGATTTTGGACGACGACGGGAACAATAGGTAAGTCATTTCTTTGTACTACTCGGTTTGCAATTAGGAAGTAACAGTTAAAATCGGTATAAACGACAAAATCAATGTTTTTTTCTCGCTGATGGGCCCCGAGACGATATTCTGGCATAAATATCGAACATTTTTTGGTAGCAGAGCGTGGTTCGATCCACGGACCTCTGGGTTATGGGCCCAGCCCACTTCCACTGCGCTCTTCCACCTCGATAGACATCCGGAATGTCTATGCGTGGTCTGACAGTCAGGTCGTGCTTGCCTGGTTAAGAGCAGCCCCTCACACCTTGGAGACCTTTGTGGGAAATCGGGTTTCCCAAATCCAAAACATTGGACTGGACATGGTTTGGAGACATGTCCCGGGTGAGTTGAACCCCGCTGACTGTGCTTCGCGCGGCTGTTCCGCGCCGGAGCTAGTTGATCACCCCTTATGGTGGGGTCCGGACTGGCTGCGGGAGCCAGAAGCTTCCTGGCCAGCTCTCGGCGCGGACTCGGAGCGAGCGGAGCTGCCCGGAGTCCGCGTGCATGCGATTGTGGCGGAAGTGCCCCCAGACCCTGATTGGTTGACGGGTCGTTACAGCAAGCTGGATAAATTGCTGGGGGTAACTAGCTGGATTAAGCGCTTCATCCACAACTGTCGTCACCCTCGTCAGAGGAGGAGTGACCAGATCGCCACTGTGGAGGAGCGTCGGAGTTCCTTGCTGCACCTCATTCGGCTGGTGCAGGGTGAGAGGTTTCCGACGGAACTTGAGGCGCTGCGCTGCGGACGCGCTCGCTTGAAGGGTGCGGTCGCCAAGTTGAACCCTTTCACAGATGAGGATGGTCTTCTGCGCGTAGGAGGTCGGCTCCGGAAAGCCAACCTGCCGTACGGCAGCAGGCACCCCCTGTTGCTACCGAAAGGAGGTCCTCTGGTGGACCTGCTGATCACCGATCGGCATATCGGTAACGCGCACGCTGGATGTGGCGCGCTTCTCGCTGTGTTGCAGCGTGAATTCTGGATCTTGTCGGCTCGCAGGGCGGTCCGAAAGGTGCTGTTTAGATGTGTCCCTTGTTATAGGCTCAAGGCGTCTACCATGCAGCCCATGATGGGAGATCTTCCTCCGGATAGGATTTCTCCCTCGAGGCCGTTCGACGGTGTCGGAACGGACTTCGCTGGGCCCTTCTCGGTCAAGTCATCGACGTTGCGTAACGCCAAGGTCGTTAAAGCCTACCTGTGCGTCTTTGTGTGTTTGGCCACCAAAGCAGTCCACCTGGAGCTGGTCTCTGCGCTGTCTACGGAGGCCTTTGTCGCGGCGCTGGATCGCTTTGTAGCGCGAAGAGGAGTACCCTCTTTAATACGTTCGGACAATGGCACAAATTATCGAGGGGCGGCGAATTATTTACGCGAAGTTAATAATTTCTTAAATTCTGGTAATAATAGTTTAAGTCTGGCTCTCGCCCAGCGGGGAATCAGCTGGCAATTTAGTGTGCCTGCCTGTCCTCACTGGGGAGGAATTTTTGAGGCTGCGGTGAAGTCTGCTAAAACCCATCTCCGCCGTGTCATCGGGGAGACCGTGTTAACTTGGGAAGAGTTAGTCACGGTACTATGCCGCGTGGAGGCAGTGCTTAACTCCCGTCCTCTCTGTCCAATCTCGCCTGACCCTAACGATCTAGAAGTCTTGACGCCGGGTCACTTCGTGATCGGTCAGCCTTTAACCGCGTTGCCGGAGTATCCCTGGAAGGATGAGCGCCCCGGACGCCTGTCCCGTTTTCAGTTATTGCAGCAAATAAGTCAAGACTTCTGGAGGCGCTGGTCGGCCGAGTACTTGCACCTTTTGCAACAACGGGTAAAATGGACAGATAGAACGGAGGCCCCTCGGGAAGGGGACCTAGTATTATTAAAGGAGGCAAATTTGGCCCCCCTACTCTGGCGTAGGGGACGTATATTAAAATTGATATCTGGTACTGATGGTACACCCCGCGTGGCGGAGATTCTGGTTTCTGGTTCCAGACTTCAGCGCGCGGTGTCCTCTCTGGCACGCTTGCCTCTTTATTAGATATACGTATTTTTCATGGTTAAAATTTTATTTAATTTTATTACTATTTTTAGTAAAGTGTTTTTTTGGTTTGATTTCCACTTTCGGGTCAAAGTTGGGAATTTCGTTTTATTTGGGGTCCGGATACTACTAAATACTAGTTACTAAATACTAGTTACTAAATACTAGTTACTAAAATTGAACAGGAGTTCAATTGGTCGGGGGTTTTTGTTCCGTATAATCGGGCAACATTATTTCGGAACGAACGAAAATCATATCGGGTCTATGGTTGTCATCTGTCTAGTGACGTAGTCTCGTTTGCCGGTACGTTCGAGCGACTCCTGGTGTGTTTTTCTGGATAAAAGTGTTAATTACTACTGGATTAGTTCTACAATTGTTGTGTAAAGCGTTAATATTGTGCGGGAATACATTATCAACGTGAATATCGCTACGGGATTAGTGCTGGAATATTATTTGTGAAGTGGCCACTGGATTGGCCGTTTCTAGAACGCAGGATCGTTCTGGGAATTCTGGACCGGAGTTCGCCTGGAAATCGTCCGGTTTGGGTTCCACATTCCTTTTTTGTCCACTTCCCTTATTCCTTCGACCAAACTGGACTTTGGACGACGACGGGAACAATAGGTAAGTCATTTCTTGTACTACTCGGTTTGCAATTAGGAAGTAACAATTAAAATCGGTATAAACGACAAAATCAATGTTTTTTTCTCGCTGATGGGCCCCGAGACGATATTCTGGCATAAATATCGAACATTTTTTGGTGCTCGATGGGCCCCAGGACGGTAATTTCTGGATAAAATACTGTACATTTTTTGGTTAGCAGAGTGTAGTTGGCCGTAATTACTCCCTTTTTGTTTTTATTTTCTGGCAAAAAATACCGGGTAAGCCGAATATTTGGGGGTTCCCAGTTTATAATTTCTCCCCAAACTGTCGGGAAATTTAGTATTAAGTGGTATCCGGTTTTTTAGGTTGCGGATATATTGTTGTATTTGATATTGTCTATGCGTGGTCTGACAGTCAGGTCGTGCTTGCCTGGTTAAGAGCAGCCCCTCACACCTTGGAGACCTTTGTGGGAAATCGGGTTTCCCAAATCCAAAACATTGGACTGGACATGGTTTGGAGACATGTCCCGGGTGAGTTGAACCCCGCTGACTGTGCTTCGCGCGGCTGTTCCGCGCCGGAGCTAGTTGATCACCCCTTATGGTGGGGTCCGGACTGGCTGCGGGAGCCAGAAGCTTCCTGGCCAGCTCTCGGCGCGGACTCGGAGCGAGCGGAGCTGCCCGGAGTCCGCGTGCATGCGATTGTGGCGGAAGTGCCCCCAGACCCTGATTGGTTGACGGGTCGTTACAGCAAGCTGGATAAATTGCTGGGGGTAACTAGCTGGATTAAGCGCTTCATCCACAACTGTCGTCACCCTCGTCAGAGGAGGAGTGACCAGATCGCCACTGTGGAGGAGCGTCGGAGTTCCTTGCTGCACCTCATTCGGCTGGTGCAGGGTGAGAGGTTTCCGACGGAACTTGAGGCGCTGCGCTGCGGACGCGCTCGCTTGAAGGGTGCGGTCGCCAAGTTGAACCCTTTCACAGATGAGGATGGTCTTCTGCGCGTAGGAGGTCGGCTCCGGAAAGCCAACCTGCCGTACGGCAGCAGGCACCCCCTGTTGCTACCGAAAGGAGGTCCTCTGGTGGACCTGCTGATCACCGATCGGCATATCGGTAACGCGCACGCTGGATGTGGCGCGCTTCTCGCTGTGTTGCAGCGTGAATTCTGGATCTTGTCGGCTCGCAGGGCGGTCCGAAAGGTGCTGTTTAGATGTGTCCCTTGTTATAGGCTCAAGGCGTCTACCATGCAGCCCATGATGGGAGATCTTCCTCCGGATAGGATTTCTCCCTCGAGGCCGTTCGACGGTGTCGGAACGGACTTCGCTGGGCCCTTCTCGGTCAAGTCATCGACGTTGCGTAACGCCAAGGTCGTTAAAGCCTACCTGTGCGTCTTTGTGTGTTTGGCCACCAAAGCAGTCCACCTGGAGCTGGTCTCTGCGCTGTCTACGGAGGCCTTTGTCGCGGCGCTGGATCGCTTTGTAGCGCGAAGAGGAGTACCCTCTTTAATACGTTCGGACAATGGCACAAATTATCGAGGGGCGGCGAATTATTTACGCGAAGTTAATAATTTCTTAAATTCTGGTAATAATAGTTTAAGTCTGGCTCTCGCCCAGCGGGGAATCAGCTGGCAATTTAGTGTGCCTGCCTGTCCTCACTGGGGAGGAATTTTTGAGGCTGCGGTGAAGTCTGCTAAAACCCATCTCCGCCGTGTCATCGGGGAGACCGTGTTAACTTGGGAAGAGTTAGTCACGGTACTATGCCGCGTGGAGGCAGTGCTTAACTCCCGTCCTCTCTGTCCAATCTCGCCTGACCCTAACGATCTAGAAGTCTTGACGCCGGGTCACTTCGTGATCGGTCAGCCTTTAACCGCGTTGCCGGAGTATCCCTGGAAGGATGAGCGCCCCGGACGCCTGTCCCGTTTTCAGTTATTGCAGCAAATAAGTCAAGACTTCTGGAGGCGCTGGTCGGCCGAGTACTTGCACCTTTTGCAACAACGGGTAAAATGGACAGATAGAACGGAGGCCCCTCGGGAAGGGGACCTAGTATTATTAAAGGAGGCAAATTTGGCCCCCCTACTCTGGCGTAGGGGACGTATATTAAAATTGATATCTGGTACTGATGGTACACCCCGCGTGGCGGAGATTCTGGTTTCTGGTTCCAGACTTCAGCGCGCGGTGTCCTCTCTGGCACGCTTGCCTCTTTATTAGATATACGTATTTTTCATGGTTAAAATTTTATTTAATTTTATTACTATTTTTAGTAAAGTGTTTTTTTGGTTTGATTTCCACTTTCGGGTCAAAGTTGGGAATTTCGTTTTATTTGGGGTCCGGATACTACTAAATACTAGTTACTAAATACTAGTTACTAAATACTAGTTACTAAAATTGAACAGGAGTTCAATTGGTCGGGGGTTTTTGTTCCGTATAATCGGGCAACATTATTTCGGAACGAACGAAAATCATATCGGGTCTATGGTTGTCATCTGTCTAGTGACGTAGTCTCGTTTGCCGGTACGTTCGAGCGACTCCTGGTGTGTTTTTCTGGATAAAAGTGTTAATTACTACTGGATTAGTTCTACAATTGTTGTGTAAAGCGTTAATATTGTGCGGGAATACATTATCAACGTGAATATCGCTACGGGATTAGTGCTGGAATATTATTTGTGAAGTGGCCACTGGATTGGCCGTTTCTAGAACGCAGGATCGTTCTGGGAATTCTGGACCGGAGTTCGCCTGGAAATCGTCCGGTTTGGGTTCCACATTCCTTTTTTGTCCACTTCCCTTATTCCTTCGACCAAACTGGACTTTGGACGACGACGGGAACAATAGGTAAGTCATTTCTTGTACTACTCGGTTTGCAATTAGGAAGTAACAATTAAAATCGGTATAAACGACAAAATCAATGTTTTTTTCTCGCTGATGGGCCCCGAGACGATATTCTGGCATAAATATCGAACATTTTTTGGTGCTCGATGGGCCCCAGGACGGTAATTTCTGGATAAAATACTGTACATTTTTTGGTTAGCAGAGTGTAGTTGGCCGTAATTACTCCCTTTTTGTTTTTATTTTCTGGCAAAAAATACCGGGTAAGCCGAATATTTGGGGGTTCCCAGTTTATAATTTCTCCCCAAACTGTCGGGAAATTTAGTATTAAGTGGTATCCGGTTTTTTAGGTTGCGGATATATTGTTGTATTTGATATTTGTTGTGACATTGTCCGAACTTAGGTTAATTTAAAGTTTAAATTTAAATTTAAAAATGGCTTCGGATTTGGCCAACCAGCTCCGGTGGTTCGAATCCTTGCAAGGATTGGTCGGCCGGAGAGACCGGGAGGAGGCGCTGCTAAACAGGGCAGAACAGCTCGACAGGCGCCTGGAGGTCGCTGAGAGGAGCGCAGGATCGCTGCGGGATGCAAGGCCGTCTCCACCTGAGGAGCAGATGGAGAGGATCGAGGCGGACATGCGGCGCATCCTGGATGTCTACGACGAGGTCTCCGAAAGGGTTCGCCAGCTGGAGAGGTCTCGTCAGGGAAGGGCGAGCTCGGGACCCGTCATCAGGGATGCGGGCTCGGGTGTAGGACGCCTTCCCACTCTGGACTTGCCCAGGTTAACAGGGAACCTGCGGGAGTGGAGCGGCTTCCGGAGCATGTTCGCCTCTCTCGTGGACTCACGCAAGGACTTGACGAGGGCGGAGAAGCTGGCCTATCTCCGCACGTCACTGGAGGGTGAGGCACTCTCCCTGGTTCAGCACCTGGAGCTGGACGACGACAACTTCGGCACGGCGATGGAGTTGCTGGATACGAGGTTCCAAAACCCTCGGCTCCTCGCCGACGCTCACGTGTCACAAATACTGGGGCTGCCGAAGGTGACTGAGAGGTCTCAGTTGCGGCCGCTAATCCTCACGCCCGTGAAGGTGGCGTACAACGCCTTGCGCAGCTTGGGACTGCCAGTAGAACACTGGTCGTTCCTGCTGGTCCACATCCTGCTGGGCAAGGTGCCGCTGGAGTTGCGCGCCCGGTTCGAGCGGGAAAGGGGCCTTCACGGCGACCCGAAGGTCTTCCCCACGTTTGAGGAGCTACTTCGGGTCCTGGAGTGGGAGGCGAGGATGGCAGAGTCGGCGCCTCAGGAGGCACAGCCCGCCGCGTCAGCTCGTGGCCCTGCCGGAACAGGACCGCGACCTACCAATCCCCGCACTCAGGGTGCGGTGAAGCGGACGGCGACGGTGACGAGTGCGTCGGAGCAGGAGTGCCCGAACTGTGGCCAGCTTCACGCGCTGGTGCAGTGTCCGGCCCTGCTTGCGCGGACGACCTCCGAACGACGAGAGATCGTTCGGCGGTTGCGTCGGTGCTACGGGTGCCTGGGGGGTCATCTGTACAATGACTGCCCCACGGCACGGCCGTGTCCTGGGTGTGGGGGACCACACCATCAGCTCTTGTGCGTCAGGAGCGATGGTGCTGGTCGACAGCCCTCAGGGAGGGGGCCCTCCACGGGCGGGGGCGCTCCCACGCAGAGCCACGCATTGTACAACCATGAAGTGGCTACAGCGTGGAGCACACCCCCTCCACCCCAACCCACGGCAGCACCGGGCAGCCCAACAAGGGGCGTCCTACACGCGGCTCGGTCACCGACCTCACAGCCCGCGCGGACGCGGGCGAACTGGAGAGGTGGAAGGGTGATACAGGAGTCACCACGGGGGCCACCTCCCCAGCGTTATCCTTCTCCGCCGCCGGATCCGCGACCAATAGAATGGAGGGCGTACACGCCTCCCCTCCATGAGCATCCGAGGCTGGAATACCACCCGCCCTACTTTCGGTATGGCAGGGCGGCCGGATATGCCCCCCCTCCGATGGCCCTTTGCACTCGGCAGCCATATTGGGCTGGGCCCTGTAGTCCGACGGGTTCGGACGGGCCTCGGAGGGATTGACTAGCCTCCGTTCCCTTGGCACAGGATCAACCGGTGGTCCTGCTGCCCACCCTCTGGTTAAGGGTTTGGGGTCCAAGAGGCGACTACGTCCGGATACGAGCGCTCTTGGACACAGGGTCCCAGGGGTGCATTTTGACAACCCGGGTTGCTCATCGCCTGGGCCTGGCTAGGTTTCCGTCACCGACTCCGTTGCGGGGAGTCGGGAACACAGAGGTGCGGTCGGCTGGACAGACCCGCCTCTCCTTCTCGTCCGTACATTCCTATTCGGAAAGGATTGCGGTCAGGGCCACCGTCATGGATTCGGTTGTCGGTTGGCTTCCTCAGGCGGACATAGATCCGGATCTTTTGTCCTGTACTAAGGGTCTCAGGTTGGCGGATCCCCGCTTCGGGATGGCGGGTCCGGTAGATCTTTTGTTGGGTTCTGATGTACTGGGTTACATCATGAACGGGAAGCCTAGACTGTTGGACCAGTCTTCGCTGATGGCGCTGCCCACCATCTACGGGAACGCCATTTTGGGAATGGTGGATGAGTGGCAGCAGTCGAATCAGGCTTCCTTTACGGGAACGGCCCTCGCTCAGATCATGCAGAAGTTCTGGGAGATCGAAGAGCCGCCTACCGTGTCTCGGCTGGATCCCGAGCACGTGGAGTGTGAGAACTTTTATCAGGCTCACACTCGGAGAATGGTTTCTGGGCGATTGGAGACTAGACTGCCTTTCCGGGATAACCCCCCGCGTCTGGGCCAGTCTCGATCATTGGCCGAGAAAAGGCTCAGGTCCATGGAGCGACGCATGGCTCGAGATCCTGTACTTCGGGAAAAGTACATCGAGTTCATGAGGGAGTATGAGGCACTGGGCCACATGTCTCCGGCTCGCGACGACTGGTCGACCATGGACCACTACTTTTTGCCTCATCACGCCGTTTTGAAGGCGTCGACGGGCAAACTCAGGACGGTGTTCGATGGATCCGCTCCGACTTCGACAGGAGTGTCACTGAACCAGTGCCTCCACGCTGGACCGAAGTTACATCGGGATATTGTAGACATCATCCTGAATTTCCGTAGGCATCAGGTGGTGTTGGGAGCGGACATCCGTATGATGTTCCGACAAACGGTCATACACCCCGAGGACAGGAGGTTCCAGTTGATCCTCTGGCGGGAAAGTCCTCAGGACCCTATGATGGTGTATGAGTTGAACACCAACACCTATGGGTTGAGATCAAGCCCCTTCATTGCGATCCGCTCACTGCTGGAGTTGGCGGAGCAAGAACGGGCTCGGTACCCACGTGCAGCCGCAGTTCTGGAGCGCGACCTGTACGTGGACGACGTTTGCACTGGCGCGCAGACGGTGGAGGAAGCTCTGTTGCTCCGGGATGAGCTTACAGAGCTTCTCGCATCTGGAGGCTATGAGCTTCGGAAATGGCTCTCTAACGACCCCAACGTCCTGGCTGGTATCCCGGACGATCACCAGCAGGATCCCGGGCTCTTTGAAGAAGGTGACGATCCGCACGGGATTGCGGTTCTGGGCATGCAGTATCAGCCGGTTGCTGACATCTTCACCTTTCGGGTGGCGCTGGAGGCCACACGCGCGTGGTCAAAACGGACGGTTTTGTCCACCATCGCCAGGATGTTTGATCCAAACGGTTGGATCAGTCCGGTTCTGTTCGCAGCCAAGTGTCTGTTACAGCGACTTTGGACTCTGAAGGTCTCATGGGACGACCCCCTGGTCGGAGACTCGCTTAACATTTGGCTTCGTTTAATATCTGACCTCGAAACGGTCAATCGAGTGGCGTTGCCCCGTCGCATTCTGCCACCAGGCTGTAGCCGGATCAGCCTGCACGGGTTCTGTGATGCGTCCGAGCTGGGCTATGCCGCATCTGTGTACTTGCGTACAGTTGACGCTGGAGGCCACGTCAATGTCACGCTCTTATTGGGGAAGAGCAAGGTAGCTCCTATCAGGACACGACTCACCATTCCGAAACTGGAATTGAGCGGAGCCACATTACTTGCTCGGCTGCTCAAGCACGTGTATCAGGAACTGTCCACCTCGATAGACATCCGGAATGTCTATGCGTGGTCAGACAGTCAGGTCGTGCTTGCCTGGTTGAGAGCAGCCCCTCACACTTTGGAGACCTTTGTGGGAAATCGGGTTTCCCAAATCCAAAACATTGGACTGGACATGGTTTGGAGACATGTCCCGGGTGAGTTGAACCCCGCTGACTGTGCTTCGCGCGGCTGTTCCGCACCGGAGCTAGTTGATCACCCCTTATGGTGGGGTCCGGACTGGCTGCGGGAGCCAGAAGCTTCCTGGCCAGCTCTCGGTGCGGACTCGGAGCGAGCGGAGCTGCCCGGAGTCCGCGTGCATGCGATTGTGGCGGAAGTGCCCCCAGACCCTGACTGGTTGACGGGTCGTTACAGCAAGCTGGATAAATTGTTGGGGGTAACTAGCTGGATTAAACGCTTCATCCACAACTGTCGTCACCCTCGTCAGAGGAGGAGTGACCAGATCGCCACTGTGGAGGAGCGTCGGAGTTCCTTGCTGCACCTCATTCGGCTGGTGCAGGGTGAGAGGTTTCCGACGGAACTTGAGGCGCTGCGCTGCGGACGCGCTCGCTTGAAGGGTGCGGTCGCCAAGTTGAACCCTTTCACAGATGAGGATGGTCTTCTGCGCGTAGGAGGTCGGCTCCGGAAAGCCAACCTGCCGTACGGCAGCAGGCACCCCCTGTTGCTACCGAAAGGAGGTCCTCTGGTGGACCTGCTGATCACCGATCGGCATATCGGTAACGCGCACGCTGGATGTGGCGCGCTTCTCGCTGTGTTGCAGCGTGAATTCTGGATCTTGTCGGCTCGCAGGGCGGTCCGAAAGGTGCTGTTTAGATGTGTCCCTTGTTATAGGCTCAAGGCTTCTACCATGCAGCCCATGATGGGAGATCTTCCTCCGGATAGGATTTCTCCCTCGAGGCCGTTCGACGGGGTCGGAACGGACTTCGCTGGGCCCTTCTCGGTCAAGTCATCGACGTTGCGTAACTCCAAGATCGTTAAAGCCTACCTGTGCGTCTTTGTGTGTTTGGCCACCAAAGCAGTCCACCTGGAGCTGGTATCTGCGCTGTCTACGGAGGCCTTTGTCGCGGCGCTGGATCGCTTTGTAGCGCGAAGAGGAGTACCCTCTTTAATACGTTCGGACAATGGCACAAATTATCGAGGGGCGGCGAATTATTTACGCGAAGTTAATAATTTTTTAAATTCTGGTAATAATAGTTTAAGTCTGGCTCTCGCCCAGCGGGGAATCAGCTGGCAATTTAGTGTGCCGGCCTGTCCTCACTGGGGAGGAATTTTTGAGGCTGCGGTGAAGTCTGCTAAAACCCATCTCCGCCGTGTCATCGGGGAGACCGTGTTAACTTGGGAAGAGTTAGTCACGGTACTATGCCGCGTGGAGGCCGTGCTTAATTCCCGTCCTCTCTGTCCAATCTCGCCTGACCCTAACGATCTAGAAGTCTTGACGCCGGGTCACTTCTTGATTGGTCAGCCTTTAACCGCGTTGCCGGAGTATCCCTGGAAGGATGAGCGCCCCGGACGCCTGTCCCGTTTTCAGTTATTGCAGCAAATAAGTCAAGACTTCTGGAGGCGCTGGTCTGCCGAGTACTTGCATCTGTTGCAACAACGGGTAAAATGGACAGATAGGACGGAGGCCCCTCGGGAAGGGGACTTAGTATTATTAAAAGAGGCAAATTTGGCCCCCCTACTCTGGCGTAGGGGACGTATTTTAAAATTGATATCGGGTACTGATGGCACACCCCGCGTGGCGGAGATTCTGGTTTCTGGTTCCAGACTTCAGCGCGCGGTGTCCTCTCTGGCACGCTTGCCTCTTTATTAGATATACGTATTTTTCATGGTTAAAATTTAATTTTATTTTATTACTATTTTTGGTAAAGTTTTTTTTGGTTTGATTTCCACTTTCGGGTCCAAGTTGGGAATTTCGTTTTTATTTGAGGTCCGGATACTGCTAAATACTAGTTATTAAATACTAGTTGCTAAATACTGGTTTTCTAAAATTGACCTGGAGTTCAATTGGTCGGGGGTTTTTGTTCCGTATAATCGGGCAACATTATATCGGCCGGGTAAATCATAGCGGATCTATGGTTTACAGCTGTCACTTTTAACTTTGTCTCGTTTTCGCCGGTTCGTACGAGTGACTCCTGGTTTGCTTTTCTGGATAAAAGTGTTATAGTGCGGGAACACGTTATTAACATTAATTGTGACTACTGGATTAGTGCTGGACTATTTATTCGTGGAAGGGGCTACTGGATTGGCCGTTTCCAGAACGCAGGATCGTTCTGGGAATTCTGGACCGGAGTTCGCCTGGAGATCGTCCGGTTTGGGTTCCACATTCCTTTTTTAGTCCACTTCCCTTATTCCTTCGACCAAACTGGACTTTGAGCGACGAAGGGAAGCATACGTAAGTAATTTTAAGTAACTTGTAAAAATTGTGGGAGTAAACATCTAAATCGGTATAACAACGGCATTTATCAATGTTTTATCCTGCTATGGGCCCCAGGACGGTAATTTCTGGATAAAATACT
Source organism: Ectropis crepuscularia (assembly GCA_963693475.1). Taxonomy (NCBI): domain Eukaryota; kingdom Metazoa; phylum Arthropoda; class Insecta; order Lepidoptera; family Geometridae; genus Ectropis; species Ectropis crepuscularia. Next base: position 2,888,000 of record OY856355.1, read on the forward strand.
GTACAATATATATTATAATTTGGGACACAAATCACATATGCTAAGATAGGCTTCCGGAATCAGAACTGGTGGCAAAAGAGGTAACTGTGTGCACAATTTTATTATTTTGTGACCATCTTTAACTAGAGTTAATCCAATTTTTTTACCCATCTTCCAGACATTCTTAACAAAGTGATAATAACAACCCTTGATAGTGGCGTGTGGATAAATATGTTTGACGGCATTTATGGTTGCCAATTCAAAATCACATTTGTAGGTTGTAATATCCATTTTAAATTGGTCTCTCAGTATTAAAAAAAGTCTTCTATACGTAGTTTCTGATTTGTTTGGTAATATAATGTAAAGAAGGGGTACAAAACTGACAGTGTCTTCGTCATTATTCGTAATGTCTACGTGCAAGGTATAAAGTTGATAAAAGGGTGTCGGTGTTACCTTAAATGTCCCATCGCCGTAATATACTTTGTATTTTATTAAAAGTTGCTTAGCCAGCGGAGTTCCAAAAATTATAATTTTTTCATCCACACCATCATCATATAAAAAAAAATAAAGTAGCCAAGTGCGAGTTGGACTCGCCCATGAAGGGTTCCGTTGCAGCAAGTAACATAATATACATAGTACACATAATTCTTGTTGTTCGTTGTAACTTTGATCGAAGTTTCAATAATAGTGTATTTATGACGTACTAAAAAAAAAGTACTCATCAGATCGAGTTCAAACTAATTTTCCGTTTGTTGCCCGTGTTACTACCCGTCTTACTACCAGTAGTAACACGGGCAATTATTTTTGCCCGTGTTACTACCAACAGGTCCAGTAGTACGACGGGTAATTTATATTTGCCCGTCGTACTACTACAGCCATTTTCAGATAGGTACCTACCTCTTTTGCTTAAACAACAAAATGAAATCATTACTTGTACCTTGTTAGATTGACATCGCCCCCGTTTAGACACCGCCTCAAGGGCCAAGCTCAAACGCTCGCTCAAACTCTCAAACCTGAGTTTACTGCCCACTGGTTCTCGCTCTAGATATGTAACTCTCTATAACGGTTCTATCATCTGCGTACCCAAAGATAACGACCGGATTCAACAGAGCGTTGATATGTAGCAGGAAGAGTGTCGCAGAGAGAGAGAACCTTGAAGGGCCCCGGCATTGATAGCCATTTGATCCGACGAGGAGCCATCAATGACGACTCGTATGGATCGAATTCAATTTAACATAATACATAAGAAAGTTTTGTAATAAGGCCATCATACCAAACCCTGTCAAAAGCCTTCGAGATATCCAGGGAGATCGCAAGTGCTTCCCCGTGTTCCCCAATAGCTTCACTCCAGACAATGTAATGTAATGACGACATGGGGCTGATCTGATGACGGAGCTAAAAGATCGCCAAATGAACTTAGCAATGAAACGACAACCTCATCGATATTGGGCTCGTTTTATTCGTTTTGATGAGAAGGTACTTTGGTGCTAGATGATAACCAGGGTCTGATGATGCCGCTGGAAGATGGAAATTAACTTTTTAGTTTGTTGAAGTGGTGCGCCACATGAGGGTTTCTCATGTGGTGCACCATACACAGATTTTTCTGTATTTAGACTATAATAAGTGAAGCCGATCCGTGACGCTGTGTGGTGAAAGGCTCCAACGGGTGAACTCGGACCGCTGAGTGTACTCAAGCGAGAAAGAGACAGTCAGCTGTTCTTTACTGCTGTGTCGCTGTGTTTGCTATTTTTACTTGTATACATAAAAAAATATAATTTTAATTTCTGACTTTTTTCTCATTTATATCTTACTAATATTTATGATCATTAATCTATACTAATAATATAAAGCTAAAGAGGCTGTTTGTTTGAATGCGCTAATGTCATGAACTTACTGGATCGATTTAAAATTTTTTTACACCGTTGGATATAATATATATACGTGACCCCTGTGCTATAGGCTATTTTATTATGAACCACGGGCCAACGCCGGGGCGGACCGCTGGTAAAGGCGCGCGCCCACCACGGCGCACGGAGAGGCTATACACGTGTTTTAAGCTTTGCTTTATAAGAAAATAATTATATATTATGTTGTATCCACTGCAACCCACGGAGACGCTACGCATAAATTGACATCATTGATACAGGCGTAGCTTGCTCGAATAGGGGTTACATAGCTCAACGCTGTCGACGTGGGTCTACGTTCCCACTGGAATACACGAATATGACCCACGACTATGTGGGTGCAGTGCAGTTTTCAGTCACACGCCTTGTGGAACGGCCCGCAGTAAAGCCCGTGTCCGTGGATTGCAGTGTTACATGCGTAGCCTCTCCATGCGCCGTGCCACAAAATACATAGTCTTCGTGTACTCCAGTGGAAACGTAGACCCACGTTGTCAAACAAATTAATACACGCAGCTAAAATGCGCTGCGCCCCGCAGTGCACAGTATGTGCTGCTGTGGGCCCGCGCCTTAAGGGGGCGCCTAGTGCCAGGAAACGCAAAAAGGACATTTTCGACGCCGCTCACTGATGTTAAAAACTAAAAACTAAAACAAAGAAAAATATTGACGTGTGGGTACAATCAAGAAGAAGCACAATAACCGAATAGAACTTTAAAAATAGATCAGTCTTTTTTACATAAAAAAATTTAAAATGGCACTGAAAAAAACTATTTTAATTCATGTAGGTACTCGAAATTTTCAGCGATGACCCCACATTATTTTTTGTTAATAACATTCCTAATTTTACGTTCTATTAAAGTAATGTCATGGTATTCTCGACTTTATGCATATCACTTTAAGAAGGGCGTCGCTGCGGGTGAAAACTGATTTTTTCCTAGTACTAGGCCCACTCTTAATACTATATAATTCAGATACTTAATAAAAAATTCACTTCTGTGTTTCATTCTTCTTCACTTTGCAGTCTTAACCACACACATTTTTTATTAACAAGTCGCCAATAGTTTCCAAAAAGATCAGTGTTAAACCTAACAAGGTACAAGTAATGATTTCATTTTGTTGTTTAAGCAAAAGAGGTAGGTACCTATCTGAAAATGGCTGTAGTATTACGACGGGCAAATATAAATTACCCGTCGTACTACTGGACCTGTTGGTAGTAACACGGGCAAAAATAATTGCCCGTGTTACTACTGGTAGTAAGACGGGTAGTAACACGGGCAATAAACGTAATTTTCGTTGATAGTTTACATAGTAATGTACATCATATATTTTTTTTAGATTTTTCATTCTCTTACTTTAGAAGTTAGAGGGGGGGGACACACATTTTACCACTTTGGAAGTGTCTCTCGCGCAAATTATTCAGTGTAGATGAAAATGATTTTAGAAAGCTCAATATAACTTTTGAAAACCTATCGATAGACACCCCACACGTGTAGGTTTGATGAAAAAAAAATTTTTGAGTTTCAGTTCTCAGTATGGGGGGTAACCCTAATTTTTCTTTTTTTTAATTTTTTCTGTTGAAATCTTAATGCGGTTCACAGAATACATCTACTTACCAAGTTTCAACAGTGTAGTTCTCATAGTTTCGGCAAAAAGTGGCTGTGACATACGGACGGACGGACGGACGGACGGACAGACAGACAGACAGACAGACAGACAGACAGACAGACAGACAGACAGACAGACAGACAGACAGACAGACAGACAGACAGACAGACAGACAGACAGACAGACAGACAGACAGACAGACAGACAGACAGACAGACAGACAGACAGACAGACAGACAGACAGACAGACAGACAGACAGACAGACAGACAGACAGACAGACAGACAGACAGACAGACAGACAGACAGACAGACAGACAGACAGACAGACAGACAGACAGACAGACAGACAGACAGACAGACAGACAGACAGACAGACAGACAGACAGACAGACAGACAGACAGACAGACAGACAGACAGACAGACAGACAGACAGACAGACAGACAGACAGACAGACAGACAGACAGACAGACAGACAGACAGACAGACAGACAGACAGACAGACAGACAGACAGACAGACAGACAGACAGACAGACAGACAGACAGACAGACAGACAGACAGACAGACAGACAGACAGACAGACAGACAGACAGACAGACAGACAGACAGACAGACAGACAGACAGACAGACAGACAGACAGACAGACAGACAGACAGACAGACAGACAGACAGACAGACAGACAGACAGACAGACAGACAGACAGACAGACAGACAGACAGACAGACAGACAGACAGACAGACAGACAGACAGACAGACAGACAGACAGACAGACAGACAGACAGACAGACAGACAGACAGACAGACAGACAGACAGACAGACAGACAGACAGACAGACAGACAGACAGACAGACAGACAGACAGACAGACAGACAGACAGACAGACAGACAGACAGACAGACAGACAGACAGACAGACAGACAGACAGACAGACAGACAGACAGACAGACAGACAGACAGACAGACAGACAGACAGACAGACAGACAGACAGACAGACAGACAGACAGACAGACAGACAGACAGACAGACAGACAGACAGACAGACAGACAGACAGACAGACAGACAGACAGACAGACAGACAGACAGACAGACAGACAGACAGACAGACAGACAGACAGACAGACAGACAGACAGACAGACAGACAGACAGACAGACAGACAGACAGACAGACAGACAGACAGACAGACAGACAGACAGACAGACAGACAGACAGACAGACAGACAGACAGACAGACAGACAGACAGACAGACAGACAGACAGACAGACAGACAGACAGACAGACAGACAGACAGACAGACAGACAGACAGACAGACAGACAGACAGACAGACAGACAGACAGACAGACAGACAGACAGACAGACAGACAGACAGACAGACAGACAGACAGACAGACAGACAGACAGACAGACAGACAGACAGACAGACAGACAGACAGACAGACAGACAGACAGACAGACAGACAGACAGACAGACAGACAGACAGACAGACAGACAGACAGACAGACAGACAGACAGACAGACAGACAGACAGACAGACAGACAGACAGACAGACAGACAGACAGACAGACAGACAGACAGACAGACAGACAGACAGACAGACAGACAGACAGACAGACAGACAGACAGACAGACAGACAGACAGACAGACAGACAGACAGACAGACAGACAGACAGACAGACAGACAGACAGACAGACATGACGAATCTATAAGGGTTCCGTTTTTACGTTTTACGGAACCCTAATTATCCACTAAACCGTGTGGCAATTTTATTTTCTTTATATATCTTTACATTCAGTGACTTTTAGATATTTTCGTCGCGATCTATATAGAGTGTCCCTTTTTGTAGAAAATACCGGGAAATCATCATCATCAATTGCCAGCGAATGCGATTCTTCTTTTATCTTATATAAATATGTAGTTTTCAAATACTTTCTGAATTGGTTCAAAGTTTTTACACACTTCTTCCTTGCACTGGTCTAATATTGCATCCGTCGTATTACGTTGAAAATCAGGAATGCAAGAATGCTTAGATTCTCTTATAATATCATTTTTCTCATTCAACGTAATAGATGTACTACATTGTTTCTTGTTGTAGCAACGCCAATTTGTGGTCCCACTCTCATTTTTCTTCACAAAATTATATCTGTGGCCGGCATGTAACAAAACACTTTTACCTTTTTGACTTCGAATAAATTTAACATACGATGCACCGTCACTGGCACCAGCTTGATCCATAATTAATGTAATATTTAAGTATTATAATTATTAATTCATTAATGAGGAAAATGTCTTTCATGTCAAAAATCAAATGAAAGTCACATTGACTTATAAATTGAAAATAGATTAACTTGATTATTTTGACAAATAAAAGTAGCCATGTAGATTGTATATAGAAAGAGATCACAAGTAAATAGATTATCTTCACTATTTATGACAATTAAATGGTGTATAGAGAAAGAGGTCAATATTGATAATAAGGTTAATAGGGTTTGTATCTCGACAGTACATTATCTGTCTTTATGCTAATCTGTCCTTCTGCTAATCTGGGATTTTGCTATTCCGGGATTTTGCGTATCTGTCCTTCTGCTGCAGAGGCGCTGAGCTACGTACTAGTGGTGATTTAAGTTTTCTGACGAATTATATTGTTTAAACATTAATAACATGCATCATTACACGTGTTGCAGCAGACATGGTGCGAGTTGTTCCACCGTTCCTACCAGCGGCGGTCTATCATAACACACGCTGCTCCACACCAGACCCCGCACTCACACACGCGTACACACATACACAGTCATGTCGCATGTACACCCTTACACACTTCACAATAATATACACCATCAGTCAGTATACAACATCAGTATACACCATCACTACTAGGCGCAAGATGTTTGAGATAGACATGAATATGATTTACATCCCATCTTTTTGAAAAGAATACAAATACAATAATCTATATTGCTGTTTGTTGGTAAGATAAAACGATAGATAGAAAACATTTTAAAAGTTGAGTTGAAACTGGAAAGAACGACTTGGTTCGCCTTTAATTGCACCCAAATGTAGTGTTTTCTAAAATGAACTTTAAGCAGAGAAATATGAGTTTTTAATCTTATTTTAAGTGCACCGCAATTATCTTTGCTAATTAGAAACATCCCAGTGTTTAACGATATCACAGAAATCGAACACAAATTGTCTCAAATGGATTTTTTTTTTGTTATTATTAGATACCTACCACTATAGTCATATAGTCCTATAATCATATGATAGATAGATAGATAGATAAACTCTTTATTGCACTTACATAACAAAGAAAACTACAGAAAAAATACTTATATTAAAGTAGCAATTGGTGACCTTATCGCTGAGAGCGATTTCTTCCAGGCAACCGAAGGATGGTAAAAACGTAAAAAAATTAATAATGGAAGACGGGGAGTACAATTAGGAGTACTAACAATTTATAATAACTAACAGCTAATTTAAAATACAACTAAAAAAAAAAATATTTATAAATATTACATATTTATTATATCGATTTTACATCCTAATACACATAAATTTTATAATAATAGAGTAATAGATAATTAATTAATAATAACGTGTTTAACGAATTAAAATATACGATTTTAAGGAGAATAATGATTTTAACTAGCTAATGACTGCAACAAGTAGAACTCTTTAACTTGGTTCTTAAAAACAGCAAGAGAAGGGGCTTGCCTAGTGTTGACGGGCAAGGCGTTCCACAACTGGACAGCTTGGGAAGCAAATGACTTGCCATAAAAAGTTTCGCTGCGCGCCGGCGGTGTTTCAAGGAACAAGTTATATTTTGACCTGAGCGGTAGACCATGTGCATTGCTCCAATATGTGAAAAGATTTTTCAAATACCGCGGAAAAGAGGGGTTAAAAAATACGCTATAGAGAAAAGACAAAATATGAGCATTCCGACGAAAGCGAATGGGGAGCCACTTGAGCTGTATACGAAATTGAGATACATGATCATACTTGCGTAAACCAAATATAAATCTTATACAATAATTTTGGAGACGCTCAAGTTTAGCTAGCTGATCTTTTTTTTTTTAACATTTATAGGTTTACACTTGACCACCATCTCGCCTGATGTTAAGCGACGATGCGGTCTAAGATGGAGCGTGCTTACCTAGAAGAAACCGATTCACTCTCGATTTGAAGACACCAAGATTATAACCATCGGGAAAAACACCCTCAGGCAACTCATTCCACAGTCGAGACGTTCTTATCACAAATGTAGAGATAAACCTCTTTGTTCGTGTCTTTGGAACATCAACCATGCAACGAAGCCGCTTCTTCGAGTTACGAGAAGTCCGATAGAAAAAAGGGCTAGGTGGTATTAGATCATGCAGATCAGATGCACACTCTCCGAAGTGTATCCGATAATAAACCGATAAGCTAGCAATTTTTCGGCGATGTTCAAGAGTTTGCAGTTTTTTTCGCACAAGAGAATTATTGCCTATGAGCCTTTTAGCACGCCTCTCGATCGATTCCAGAGCCTCAAGCTGATACTTAGCCGATCCATCCCAAAGGTGCAAACAGTACTCCATACAAGAGCGAATCTGTGCTTTATATAACAAAAGCAATTGTTCAGACTTGAAGTACTTTCGCACCTTTGAGAGGACACCTAGTTTTTTGGCAGCTAATTTAGCCTTGGACTCGATATATGAGCCACAGTTGAGTGTAGATGTCAAGGTTACACCCAAAAGCTCAAGATGATCAGTAACCGGCACGGATACACCTCTAAAAGTAGGAGTCTATAGAAATTGACTCCTTTTTGCAGAGAACAGACACGCCTGCGTCTTTTCCTCATTAAACTTGGCCAGATTGGTTTCGCCCCATTCAGAGACTGCCTCAAGGGCCAAGTTCAAACGCTCGACCATACTCTCTCTCAATACCTTAGTTTGTTGACCGCTGGCTCTCGCGCTAGATATGTAACTCTCTACAACGGTGCAATCATCTGCGTACCCAAAGATACCGGGCTTCAGCAGATCGTTGATATGTAGCAGAAAAAGCGTTGCAGAGAGTACCGACCCTTGAAGGACTCCGGCATTGATAGCCATTTGATCCGACGAGCAGCCATCAATGACAACTCGTATGGACCGATCCCTCAAGAAGTCCGATATCCACGCAATAAAACCTGGAGACAAACCATAACTAGAAAGCTTGCTAATAAGGCCATCATGCCAAACCCTTTCAAAAGCCTTCGAGATATCCAGGGAGACTGTAAGTGCTTCTCCGTGTTTCTCGATAGCTTCACTCCAGATGTGAGTGACATACGCCAGAATATCCCCAGTCGACCGGTTTCGGCAAAACCCGTATTGCTGGTCACTGAGGAGGTCGTTAGATTCTAGGTATGCCAGGAGCCTGCGGTTTAAGACACGTTCCATAGTCTTGCAGAGTATGGACGTGACCGAGATGGGCCTGTAGTTGGCAGGGTCAGCACGACTACCTTTTTTGGGCACAGGTTGCACGTTAGCAAGCTTCCACAATTTCGGTACTTGCCCAGTTTGGAGAGAGAGTCTAAACAGGCGCGTTAGTACAGGAGACAATTCAGGTGCACAAGCCTTCAACACTAGGGCAGGAATTCCGTCCGGGCCACTGGCTTTATTCACGTCCAGATTACGTAGCACTTTACGAACCTCCATTTGGTGAATATGCATTTCCGGCATCAAAGTCGGACTGCCAGGTGGAGTAGGAGGTGTCGCACTACCAGCATCTAGACGCGAAGATTCCGCAAACTGAGATGCAAACAAGTTTGCCTTCTCCATTGCGGTGTGAGCCAGCGCCCCATCAGGTTTCAGCATTGGAGGCAGTGAAGAGCGGCAGAAGTTCGATTCGACCGATTTAGCTAGGGACCAAAACGTCTTGCTACCCGCAGGATACGAAGCTAGTTTGTTCCCTATTCGACTAATGTGGTCAAATCAAGCCCTCTGAAGAACCCTTTTGCATGCCTTAGCAGCCCTGTTAAACGCTTTCTTTTTGCGGTGTGTATCCCTTGCCTTACGCTGTCGAGCATCAACCCAGGCTAGGTAGGCCTCATGTTTAGATGCTTCAGCACTTTTACATTGAGAACCGAACCATGGGCGAGCTTTACTGGATAATGAAACGTCAGAGTATGGAATGAAATATTCTATAGCCGTACGTATTACATCAGTCACAGCATCCGCGTAGGCTGACGGGTCACCAGAAGAGAAGCACAGTAGCTGCCATTGGTAAGATGCAAAGAAAGAGCGCATTTCGTCCCAATCTGCTGACTTGTATTTCCATAGCCGCCGGTTGCCTCATGGGCTGAGATCGGGCGGATGGTAAACGGATACTGATTTCACCAGACAGTGGTCAGAGCTGCCTAACGGCGAATATACCGCCACGGAGTATCGGTCTGGATCAGTTGTCAGCAGAAGGTCTAAGCAATAGGGAGTATGCGACTCAATGTCTGGTAGCCGTGTCGCCTCTTGGACCAGCTGGGTTAGGTCTAACGACAAAGCAAGCTTTCTCGTTTCCAGCCCAGCATGGTCAGTGTCCCGGTATGGGTACAGCCAATCCTTATGGTGGCCGTTGAAATCCCCAAGTAACACTAATTGGGCAGATGGGTACTTCTGCTGAGCCGCGTCCGCTGCCTCACTAAAATAATCGGTGAGCCGAGTTGTCTCCTGATCTCCACTGTGCGACCGATAGACACAGGCATAGACAATTTTGTCGATGCCTGTGTCTATCAGCGCCCATAGAACAGAGAACCTGGTGTCCTCAAGATTACGGAGACGCCGACAGCAGATATCGTCACGAGCGTACAGGCACACTCCAGCACGCGGCTTGAAGTTGTGCTCCAAGGTATACCTCTTGATAGGTTAGGTACGCCACGTCCGACGGACATCCTATCTGCGTCTCCGTAAGAAACAAGAGTGACGTCTGCTCAGTCTCGAGGTGATGGTGGATTGGGGTGATATTAGAGTGCAGACCTCGAATATTAGTGAGGTGCACTTTGAGAGACAAGGAGTGCAGCCGCTGTTTCACTTTGTTTCTGTTTTTACTTGTCATATTATTTTTTTGGAGAGTGATTGTCGGTGGGAAAACGGAAGTAGATCGAGGCTGCACACTGCCAACCAACGGTCGCAGCACAGAACACAAATACACCAATGGGAAACTAGTCTGGAGACTGCGGGGACGCCCAAGCCCCCTCGGGGATGTCTATCTGGCCTTGTCATCCGGTCGCCAACCGGCAGGATAGCGCATCCCGGGATTTTTCGCTAGATGGCGGGGCAACCTTTCATGAGTGGCTAGCTCACTACTTGGGCCCCCAACTATCTGCGGTCGGTCGTGGCAAACCGTGCCTCGGATCCCGCTACCCTCCATGACTAGCTTCCCGATGTAAAGTTTTGGTGTGCAACTATCTGGCAGTGCAGTTATGCAGCAACTGTTCTGACCCGTTTTCCCTAACGGCGTCACCAGACTACATGCCGGAACACGGCTAGGCCGCTTGGCGGCACGACTCAGTCTGGCGGGTGGTCACCAGCCACGGCCAAAGCCTACCACCGGTATTTTGTCACCCGATTTGCACCACCCAGAGACCAAGTGTAGGGGGTTTCTGTGTACAGGTGCTTCCCCACGGACGGAGGTGACACGGTTCCCAAAATATCGGTCTTCTATATTCATATGACTTAGCTGATTCATATGCCTAGTGCCGCTAACTTAAAACGGTGAAGGAAAACATCGTGAGGAAACCGACATGTACCTAGAATCTTTCGAAGTCATGTGTCATCCACCAATCCACACTGGGCCAGCGTGGTGGGTTATGGCCTTAACTCTCTCCTTGTAAGAGAAGGCCCCTGAGAAGAGGCTGTTGATGATGACCTACCACTTATATAATTTCCATTTAGTTGTTACTCTGTGCTTTAATTATTATTTAATGATATACAAATATTACATTAAAATATGAGGCGCTTTTCATTTTCTAATAGTGAGTGATGAAAAGTAAAAAGTAACACTCGGGCACATAACTCGGCAAATAACACAAACTATATTTTTGGCTCGGGTGGCGTATTTTGAAGCCCTCGCTACGTTCAGGGCGTCTACTCTCTTTCTATGAAAACGTAATTTTGTAATAAACTCGCGACTTTCCAACTCCGATTCTACTTCGATCCGTCGTTTTGTCCGTTTAAATGTTATAAGCTTACTCTAATTAGAGTATGCTTAGAACATTTAAACGTCACTCTAATTAGAGTATGCTTAGAACATTTCCGTGGACAGAGTGAAGAACTTGACATCTCGAAAATGCCAATTTTACAGGGCAGCCATTTGAAAGTTTGATATTTTCTGTAGCGCGAGTATTTGGAGTAAGCGTACATTTTAAACGTGTTTTGATGGATATTTGGTGCCCTTTTTCTAATGATGGCTTAAAATGTGTGAAATAGTTTATGGTTTCTGTGATAATCGACATATCAAATGTTGTTTTTTTTTGTGTTTATATGAACAACTCAACTTACAGAGCACAATTTTCACTATTTCAAGAGTTATCAAGTTATTCACCACAAAATTTGTAAAAGTCTTTTTTTTTTTTTAATTTTTAATAAAATTGAGTTTAAATGAAATTTATATGATCAATTGTAAATATATATATGCATTTGAGAGTTATGAATTAGGTTTTATTTAATTATTTTCAAAGAATACATAAAACATTACCAAATTTTTAAAATTCTTGCAAATCAAGGATTTGCAAGAATTTGTAAAAGATATTATTTTTTTTGAAATTTTTAATAAAATTGAGTTTAAATTAAATTTATATGATCAATTGAAAAAGAATAGATAAAGAAAGAATAGAATAGAAAAAAGAATACATAAAAACATTATCAAAATGATGAAAATTCTTGCAAATCTTGGTTATCATCGTCCATATCTGGGTCACAAGGTGCTTTATTAATAGTTTTGATATTAATGTACAAAAATCCTTGAAAATCTCATCCCCAAATTCGGGAAGATCCATCATATCGTTCTTATTCTTGGAGCTTCCTGGAATGGGTCGGATTTTTAAGTAGTAATAGCACTGCCATCCACACACTTACAGATTGTACAGAAGACCAAAGAGTACAATCGGTTCCTTTACCTAGCGTTGTACTATAAAAAGGCGTTTGACTCCGTCGAAACACGTGCTTTTTTGTGATATTTACAGCGATCCCAAGTTAAGTGGCGAAACATCGAGGTGATGAAGGGTCAATATGACGCCACTACGAGGACGGTTCAAGTTCAAAACCACCAGACAATAGTTATTTGTTGTACAAGAGTGCAAAGTGGCTTTTTAACCGCGTGCTCAATTTTGATGACCGAGCAAGCGAAGGATTCTAAAGATTCAAAAATTAGAATCCTGAGCGTAGCAAGGGAATCAAAAGGGCACAAGGTGAAAAATCTTTGCACTCGAGTGTAACACGTAATTTTTCATCCCCCCCTAGCGAGGAAATTACTAAACGCTTTGCGCATTTTCAGTTACAGTCAATTCTGTTGGCGTCAAATAAACTTCTTGGTCGCTAGAATCACTTATTATTATGGTATTTCGGGTTTTCACTTGTATTCAATTTTATAAGTCTTAAACTTCTAAGTTTATTTAGCCATGGTTTTAACAATAACAATATGACGTGAAAATATGGAGAGTTGACCGATTCAGGTAAGGAGTTTAATCTGTGTACATAAAATATCTGTGTGTAAAAGTGTCCGCCCAAATGCATTAAATTATAGTAGCGCTAAATTTGCATCAGGGTACATTTTAAAGGAAATTAATAAACGTATAGTACGTTTGTTATCAGAACTCATGAAAGAAAAATATTGGCAGTCATAGGCACTGCCGATAGAAGTGGTAACTTATAACTCAGAATTTGATTGTTTACTTTGGAAACTACGCGTGTGAAACCGGAGGGCGTGGCTATGAGCATGGCCATCTAGAAATGCTGACACATTTTTAAATGGCCAATGGGAAAGGTTGAGGCATTTGTAGATGGCCAATGGCTATGGTCCCGAGTTTACCCAAAGATTTCTTATCATTCCCGAGCGTGACGCTAGAATTAAATTGACAGCCCACGAAAATCTGTCTTTGAAGCCTTCAAAATATATTTATTGTACCTACCTGTTTTCTCAAAATAGTAATTATTTATTTGATGTTATATTTACTACATTATTTTGTACTGCACAAGTAGTTGAAATTATCTATTAGTTACTATTTTAGTAGTCAATAATATTTAATTATTTTACTCGGCATACTTCAATTCGATTACAATTGATTCATTCATAGCATTTTGAATTGTTTTGCCATTTGAAATAACATTCTTTACCTCTATCCTCCATACGTGAAAAGAAAATTGCGCGCAAAGCATTTAAAAAAAAAGTACACCAAGGAGGTTCCGAGTATGAGTTTTTAACAAATTAAAAATAAATGTATGATGAATTCGGCACCAAGGAGGTAGAAATAAGTAGGTTAAATTATGTTTTGAATTCAAAACCTCAGTACACGCGTTGTTCTAAATTCAAATTTACTTTACCCTCTAGAGGGTAAAAACGACTTTTGCGCCCTGATATCGAGGAGCAAAAGTACTCTTTCCGAGCTGGTGGGATGAAAAATATTTTCCTCAGCATCGAGGCAAGGGGATGTAATGTCCCAAAAATTGTTCTCCAATGTAGTAGAGGATATGTTTAAGATGCTGGATTGCACTAGACGTGGTAACAACATCTACGGTGAGTCCATCTCGCACATACGATTTGCTAATGACATTTAGCCCAATGCATTTAAGCAAAAAAATTGAATAAAAAAACATTAAATTATGTAGTTTGGGGACTATAAAGGATCGATAGAAGGGTGCATTCTGAGCATATATTCCAATTTGAGGGATTCTGGCATGGTCAGCTCAAGGTCATTTCGATGAAAACGCGTTTAAATCGATATCTCGAGAACTGTTAGTGTTAGACAAAAAATTGCAGAGACCTTTTCTCTTCTAAATTAAATTTACTAACTTTTACATTAACAACTTTTCTTTTTTTCATCAATATTTTTCAAGTTATTGCTTCCGAAAGGCAAAAATTTTACTTTTTTTCCTCCCTTTCGCCATTTTCTCCTCAACCGTTCAATTTTATGAAACTTTACCGATGATCAAAAGTGTAGATCTTTTAATAATAAACAACTTTTTTCTTGAACTTTTTTCTGTAATGATAATACCTTCAGAGTTATGTTACTTTACCGAGCGAAATCCGCGCCACTGCGACACCTCCGCGACACTGCAAAAAATCCGCGACACCTCCGGTCTTAGGGCTGAACCCAAAATTCATTGTTGGATTGTGTCGGTGGGTTTCTTCTACACAGGGTCATGTGGGACAACAACGTTACCTACTTCGACATATGCCAGAAATACACTCAGATACACTCAATCAGACATAGAGGTGGAGCGATTGGATTGATGCTGGACGGATTGGCTAACTTTTCTCAACGCAACGGTATCCGGATGAACTTGAACAAAACCAAAGTCATGCGCAACGAGATCATTGCTCCAGAACCGATTGCCGTCCATGGAACTGTGGAGACAGTTCGAGATATTATGTTTGCCTAGGGCAGACGCTCGAACTGGGTAGAAGTATCTTTCAGAGTGAGGACATGAAGAAAATCCAGTTGGGCTGAGCAGCATTTCGAAAACTTCGTCGAGTTCTAACCCATCCCACGGTATCTGAAGAGAACAGTGTACAACAAGTGTGTCCAAACCGTTATGACCTACAGAGCTGAAACGTAAACACTGACAGTGAAAATAGTCCGTAAGCTCAAAGTCACTCAGCGAGCTATGCAAAGTGCTATGCTTGAGGTTTTCTGAGAAATTTCAGCAATAAAGTAATTCGTCAGAGAACTTAAGTCACCGACATAGCTAAGCGTATTAGCAAAAGAACTGGCAGTGAGCCGGTCACATCTGCCGCAGACCTCATCACCGTTTGAGTAGACGGGTTTTGGAGTAGTGAACGAGAATCGGCAAACGTAGTATAGGACGCCTTGAAATTAGTTGGAGGGTCGATCATTATATGGAAGACAGCTGTTGGTGGTTGGAAATCTATAGCCAAGGATCAGGCTTTGTGGCATATTATTGGAGAGGCATACATCCAGCAGTCGACGAATGTGGGCTGATTTTGATGAATGCAGAAACATCATTTCTATTGTGCTATTTTACTATTATATCCCATACAAACCTCCTTTGCCTCAACAGAGGCTAAATCGCGGATAGTGCGATTAAAACTCCAAAGCAAAGTTGGTAGAAATTGTTGCAAGTCAAGCGCATAACATGATTTTTCGCCCTTTTCCTTGTCAGTTCGTTTTTCGGTATGTTTTTTTTCAGATCTAATGATCTTTCAGGTTCCTGTTTTTGATCACATACTTCTTTTTCAAGTAGCTATGTTTCATAGCTAGCGATGCTTGATGTTTGTTTGTTTATTTTTTCTCTTCGTCTATTTTTTCATGCTATTCACTATCGTCTCAACTAGTTATATTATTTTGGGATGAGTTCATCTGACAAATCTGTACTGTTTTACGTTTAACTATAATGAGTATTTCATTATTCTTTGGTGATTCCTTTAGTTTTTCAATTATGCAATTGGGATCATGGATGTTGCCTTCGCCGTTACTTTGATAAAATTTTGTTTCAGTATCAATATTGGTTTTGTTTTACTCTATGGCATGTCATGCAATAGTTTTATACAGTAGAAAGTTTAGATAGTATAAAAGTAATATTGAGTTTTATTCATTTCGTTCAATGTGAGTCCTCGCATTTATTTATTTATTTATTTATTTATAAAGAACTGCCGACATGTGCTAACAGCGTAGCCAACACGCACAAACGGCCATAATACACATGAATTACAAAAAATATTGTTAAACACATTACAAGATGTACATTAAAAAAATATATATAACAGAGATGCAACACAAAAGTACATTAATTAACATATGTAACGAAATTTATACATATATCTAATACACGCTTAAATTTGTCGGAAAATATATCTAGTTCCGGTCTTTGAGCGAGCAGAACGTTGAGAAAATTCAGTGCCCGAGTTGTGGGCGCGTACAGAGCCGTGTCGGTGCGCACGCGCACGGCCTGGAACAGCGGCCGCGCGGCGCAGGCGCGCGTCGGGCGCGGGCGGTCTGGCACTGCTAGCGAGCAGCGAGCCAGCGCGGCAGGGTTATCGATCTGACCGTTTAGCAGCCAGTAGAAGTGGATCAACAGCGCACACTTCCGCCTTAGCGCCAGTGTATCGAGCCCCACCATTCCGGTGACGAATAGTGACGGATATAAATAAGGATAATAGCCGTAGATTTTTTTATAAAGAAATCGGGAAAATTTTCGTTGCACACGCTCCAACATAACACTATAACATTTCTCATGCGGATCCCAAACAATAGCATTATATTCGAGCTTGCTACGTACAAACGAATAGAAGATAGTTACTATAGCTCGCCTATCATGAAATCTAGCCGATTGTCGCATTACAAAACCGAGCGATCGATAAGCTTGGTTACAGACGTTTTCTATATGCTTGTTAAAAGTAAGTTCAGTATCTAAAGTCACCCCTAAGTCGCGAATTTCTGTGACGCGCTCCAAGCTGACAGCGGACATGTGATAATCGAACTGAATGGGATTCCGAGACCGTGAGTATGAGATGACTTTACACTTAGATTCATTCAACTCTAACATATTGTCGTCTCCCCACTTTATCACATTGTCAATGTCCACTTGCAGCGCCTCACAATCATCCACACTACCGATACTCAAAAATAGTTTCAAATCGTCAGCGAACATGAGACATTCAGCTGTCCTCACGACCCTCGGAAGGTCGTTAATCATAATTATAAATTGAGTAGGTCCCAAAGTACTGCCTTGACTCACGCCAGAGCAGACTAAATACGGAGCTGAACGAAACCCAGAGAACTCTACGTACTGAATCCTGCCGGTAAAGTAGCTCACAAAAAAATTCAATAGCTTTGGCGTAAATCCTACAGCTGCAAACTTCTTTAGCAGAATTTTGTTATCTACACGATCGAAAGCTTTCTTAAAATCGAAATAAGCAGCATCTACTTGCTTTCGTTGATCCATTTCAGTGACCGCGTAGTCCACAAAGTTTATCAGATTCGTAGCGGTAGACCTACCAACCCTAAAACCGTGCTGAAGCTCGCTAAGTTGCGTCTTCACCTGGCTCGTGACGTGGCGGTTTATTATTGATTCAAAGACCTTTCCAAAAGTTGAAAGAACAGCTATAGGCCAATAGTTCTTTACCTTCGATCCGGAACCACCCTTAGGTATCGGCGTGACCCGCGAGGTTTTCCACACGCTCGGATACGAAGCCATGGCTAGAGACAAATTATAAATATAAAGGAGCGGTGTCATAAAACTTGAAATACAGTCCTTTAATATAAAAGGGGGGACCCCGTCAGGCCCAGCCGACGAAAGCGCTTTCAAGCGTCGAATAGCTATTACTATGTCAGACGGGCAAATCGTGTCCAGCGCGACCCGCGAGGAGGAGCCGCGGGCCTCCGCCGCGCCCCGCTCGGCGTCCGCGGCGGACAGCTCGGTACTATGCTGCAAAATACCGAACTAAAATGAGTTGCAAACGCATTTGCTGCTTCAACTCCCGACACAGTATGACCCTCATATTCGATTTCGCTACACGCGCGCCTAGGACCTTGTTGATCCTTCATAAACGACCAAAAAGTTTTAGGATCTTTTCTAATATTCGTCTCAGTTCGCCAGATGTAATTGCCATATGCCAGACCTATGAGGGACTTGGCTTGTTGTCTATAATATTTGAATAACTCCCGATTAAAATCCAAATTAAACTGTTTAAATTTTTTTGTTCTTTAACGCAGTGATTATCTCCGCAGTAAACCATGTCGGATAGTTATACTCCCATTTAGATGTTCGTTTTCTATTTTCTTTACTAGGTACACTGTTTCCAAAGCATTGCCCTAACTTGGTATACAAGAAATCAACAGTCTCATCTACATCGGATATCAAAAACAAGTCGTCCCAAACAATAGAACCTAACTCGGAATACAATGTTGCAAAGTCCGCTTTGCGGAAGTTCCAAGCGCATGATGAGTCACTATCTCCGGAGCGGCCGGCCGGCGCGCATTAAAGGTAATATGGCGTTAATATTACTTTTTGTATTTAAATTCTCATATAAATTCCTACTGTAGTGATTACGCACCCTCAATAATAAATTTATGGAAGTTATGATCACACTTTAAATTACAACCGATCTGTTTGTAACTAAACAACTAACCTAAATACTCGGGCATTGTTCTGTGTACAAATTGATTTATGAAAACACTAGCTGACCCGGCAAACGTTGTTTTGCCATATAAATTATTAATACAAATTTTACAAATCTAACATTGGGAACCTTAAACTTTAATAATAAAAATAAATGTTTATTTTTACAAAACAATTTTAGATTTGCTATAAGCTCCGGGAAATTTAAATCGAAATAGAGTGAAAAACATTTACAAAAAAGACGATAATTGATCAGTTACCGAGCGGGATGAAAAATGTTTAAATTACTAAAACGGCTATTAGAAAATAGGTGTTGGAGATAACAGGGTAAGAATTTAGGGTTGTATGTTTTTTTATATTATATTATAAAAAATGTTATAAACATTACAAAAAAATTATATCATTTTTTTTGTCCAAAACTTTAAAAAAAATTGGAGTGAACAACCCTTATCACTTAGGGGTATGAAAAATAGATAGTAGCCGATTCTCAGACCTACTGAATATGCATATAAAATTTGGTAGAAATCAGTAAAGCCGTTTCGGAGGAGTAAGGTAACTAAAATTGTGACACGAGAATTGTATACATCATCAGAGATATCTAAAAAAAATGGAGGAAGATATGACTGAGTACAAGTTGGCATTTTGACGTATCAGAAAACTAACGTCATTTGTGTGGCCAGCCATAACATGCCACATCTCAACATGTCACAAATTCAAGAACATTCTGTAGTGTGTGTTTAACTCAACATTTAGACATATCAGTTTTGGATGACACATACAAAGATTTGTATATTTTACAAGTCGAATTGTAAATTTTAGCACATAACGACTAGGATGACACTAAGTCAATATATGCACTTGTCAACCTAAACACCCTAAAATCCGCCTTCCAGAGATATCGACTTTGTTTAAAATGACATATCTCCAAAATTTATGTAAATCTTGGGTTGTTTTTTTTGACATATTATAAAGAAAATAATATGTAGAAAACGTTTAAGCGAATAAAAAAAAATCATGCATCTCGAGATGTCAAGTTCTTCACACCGTCTACGGATTTAAACGTCAAACAATGTTGTATCGGCAGAAACGGAGTAGAACGAGAGTAGGAAAGTCGCGAGTTTTTTATCGAAATTACGTTTTCGTCGAAATAGAGTAGACGTCCTGGATTCTATTTAAGAATTTCTGACTTCTCGCTGGATTAAAAAAAGTGCCATCGCAGTAAAAATATTATTTTGCTCTTGCTTTGCTTATGATACAATCTACTATTTCAGGATATGGTGAGTTGTATGTGTAGCACATGTTTGTCTAAGATCAATGATGAAATATCTGCACGCACCTGTTGTTCTCCTTGTTAGTTAAGTAGGTAACAATTTATAGATACTCTAAATAAACAATTGTAATAATTGAAACACACAATGATTTTATACGGTAAATAAATTCGAACTGGATGATGATATAATATTTGACTCACTAAATGCCGAGTAATTTACATATTATATATACTCAAGGGTTTTTTATTTGAACAAGTCTTTGCCTCCGATTTGGTTCGTGAATAACTAACTGAACTGAGAAAAATTTCTAAATATTGTTGAGTAAAAGTAAACCAATTAAATAAATGTAAGAATTTATATTGACAACTGTTCCATCTTTCTCATATAAAATTTCAAAACGGAATTTTCTTCAACGGCTTAGCTCCATCTACTTATAGCGCCAGCCCCTCTAAAACTCTTTTGAGATGGCGGGTAGAAGTGAATGGTATCACACCGGCGCCTTCTACACTAAATTTTATCAGCCATACCCATACCCATGGCAATCGAGTAACAATCGAGTTGCAATCGAGTCGTGTCCAGGACGCAAGCGCCACCTGCCAAGGATGCGATTAATGATGATGATGGCGAGACTCTGTCCGCCGACAAATATAATACTATAGTGAAATATACTACAAACAAATACAGGTGACAACACGGCCCTCCTGCGCACGCTGCCAACCTTGGCAGTGTCACAGTCTAAAGTAGGGACAAGATAATAGGCCACTTTTGACAGATGTCAGTTTTATATTCATAGTGAGGTGACCTGCTTAAAAACATCGATTAAATGAATGAATCGATACAGACTTGAAACATATGTGAATTTTAAAAATGATCATGCGAATCCCTGTCCCATTATTATTTTTTCTTTCATAAATTAAAGGAGCAAAATAAGACAAGTACCTACGTAATTTAACAAAAAAATTGCTTTTATTCACTTGAACTATCGGAACTGCTATCTTCATCACTGCTGTCAGCACTCAGAGATATTATTAATTCATTTTCAATAATATTGTCTATTCTCACATCTCGTTCAAAATCTTGTAAAATTATTTTCTTTGTCTTCTCCACGACTTTTCGCCAGTCTTCTGTAGTGACTTCTGCACATGCAGTTTGTAGCAGAGTCATCATTTTAGCAGTACTGAAGGGTGGTTCAGTATTGTTCCGTGCTGCATGACCCTTTATTTGTGCCCAAATAAGCTCGATGGCGTTATACTGGCAATGGTAGGGAGGCAATCGAATAACTTCGTGTCCATGCTCTAGGGCTAGTTCATCGATTACATAGCGGAGCTTGGACGGCTTAGTTGCTTTTACCAGATTTAACAACTCAACTTTTAATAAAGTTGGACTTGCCTCCACACCATTTCTTACCAGCCACGAGACAATTTCTTGCTTTTTATTTGCTTGAGTTGGTGGTTTATCAACTTGTACAGAATGATACGGAGCATTGTCCATTATAATTTTCGATGGGTTTTCTAAGCTGACTAGCAGCTTCTCAAACCACTCTTTAAAAACATCAAAGTTCATTTCCTCATGGTAATCTGTTGTAGTTTTAGAGGCGAATGCGAGGAGGCAGTCTGGAATAAAACCTTGAGAAGCTGATCCCGCGTGACATATAATAAGTCGGGCTCCTTTTCCCGATGGAACTTTTGAGGTGGAGGCCGCTGTATCATCGGTCCATGTCCGCGCAACCGTATGGTTCGCATTCAACCATGTTTCGTCAATAAACACGACATTGTCCTAATCCGTAATTTTATTTACCTGACGTAAGAATGTTATTCTCTTCAAAATAATATCGTAGCGTTCTAGCAGGATTTTCCGCTTGTCGGATTTTTTAAATCTAAAGCCAATCGATTTCAAAACCTTTGATAGAGACGATTTGCCTCCAAAAAATAAGCCTGCGCCTTTTAACGAACTCAATAGCTTTTCCCGTGTAGGATATTCTTTTCTCGAGTAATATCCATAAATGTGGTTGCGAATTGCAGCAGCATCAAAATTATCAAGGTCAACAATTTTCTTGTCCCTCTTTCGTTTTTTCGGTGTACGTAAAGTATTATCTTCTGAGCCTGATGGTCCGTATTTCTCTTTCAGAATTTGAGTTACTGTCTTCTTCCCTATTCCCAATGCTTCGGCAACGCGTTCTCTCGGTGGTTTCAATGGTAAAAGAGGCCCATCGTTAACTGATTCACGTCCAAAATAATTGTACAATTTCAGCACTAGTTCGCGAGATTGACTGTTTAGAATTTTCCCCCGTTTCGACATAGTAAGACTGTAATGTTTTTCTTGTTTAATAATCGTTAAGCAATCGGAGTCCAATTTATAGCCAGGTAAACGTAGTCAGTAAGATCAGTTCAATGAAAAAGCCGGATCAGAAGAAAATAACAGAGAGCACACCAAAAACGCACAGTCACTTCGCACAACAACAAAAGACTGCGTCATCATCATGTTATGGCGACATGACATGCGTCATCGACAGGCACTGGTGTTGCCAGCAACATCCACCTAAATTGCACCCAACATCAATGACCTTTCTATTTAGTTATTTTTTTGTATTTTTATAGTTAGTTAAAAGAATAATAAATATGTATAATTAGGTTTTATTATAATCACAACGTGGTTATAAATTTATGGTGATTTTTCTTCACAAGTAATCATTGCATTCGATTCAACTTACAATCCTATCAGCTTTCGATTTTTAGAGTAACATCCCTAGTGTTTAAAAAGAAAAAGGGTTGACTGACGCAACATTGTAACGACGTTCAGTTCTTTAGATCAGAAATTGTTTATTATGTTTAGAATGGTTTATTAGTGAAAGCAAATCGTAAAATTACTCGTATCGGTCATTATTACAATAAATATGTAAACGTAATTGAAAAAAGTTAAGCAATTGTGCAGTTCTTATTTTATGCCCGCCGTTACAAGGTTACGTTGTTGAATTTTGATGAAATGTCAAAAGTGACCTATTATCTTGTCCCTACTTTAGTGTAGTTGCTGCGAACAAAATGCACAATATATTCATTTTATCAAAGTTAATTTTACTCTTCCAGTATTATCCACTTAAGATGAGTAACTTTCCCAAGCAGTTGCGCTGTCACATTGTCGCAACTCAAGGTACGTCATTACATTACCACATTCTCCATTAACCCACTTAAGATGAGTAATGAATAGCTTTCCCAAGCAGTTGCGCTGTCTCATTGTCGCAACTCGAGGTACGTCACTACATTACCACATTCTTCATTAATCTCAAATATACACCTTTCCCTAGCTGCCGATCGCCTGGTAACTCTAGATACGCGGCATTATTTTCACTCAATTACTGATCTTATTTCCTACTCATATCATATACTAAACGTAATTGTTTGGATGTTGTTGTTTGTTGCTGACACTCGTCGTATGAAATGGATAAGACTGAATTTTGAACTGAAATCGATTATAAGTAGTTTATAGGGAAACACGGTATTTTGTGACCCAAAAATAAAACATTTCCTGTTTTTTATTAATTCTGTACCGCCGGCGCCGCCGTAGCCGCAGGCAGATATACACTAGTTGGGATATAGATTTTGATGACTGTGGTAAACTTAACATCGAGGAAGGAGTGAACTGGAGTAGGATATTGCAGGAATGATTTGGAGCTGATATGTGAGACGAGTGCTCCGGTTGATACCCAGGACTGACATACGAAGTCAAGGCCAGCACAGCGCTGAGGACGACACGCCAGGAGAAGAGCGACAGGGATGAGCTGAACATCCGAAATCGGACTGCCAGAAAGGCCCTAACGATATAACGATGATAATTTATAGTTTTGTATTATTGACGAAGGTACAACTCGTTCCCGTTATTTTCTCACCTTTAAAAGTAGCTTGCATAGCTTCACTATAATTTTACTGTGTTTTACTACAACCCAATCATACATACGTACCATACCATATATACATACGTACTTACGCCATATTTAGTGTGAAACACGCCTATACTTTATTGCAGAGAGCCATACAGCTATTTAAATATCTATGGTGCAAATCCTTGTCCTTAACAGGATATTAGTTGTTTGTTCATTTCATAAACAGAAAGCGGCACAAGGAAAACATTACTTTGTATATTAGTAGCGTTAAATTAACGGCACCACATTTACAAAATTGGAATTATGACGCTGCCCTGTATTGTTATTTTACAAGTCGCGGTGTATGTGAGAAACAACCTGCATTTATACCCTGCTTATAGTGCCCTCAATACATGCTCTACACGAAGTGCAGGGCAGCTCAAACAAATTCCAAGGTCCATGGCTAAATCTGACAAACTGACCCATGTGATGGGACCGACGGTGTATGACAAATTATCAAATTGCATCATCACTGCTCCAGGTCTGGCTTGTTTCAAGTCTCGCCTAAGGCAGGCGTTGCCTGGTCGATCGGACGTTTTATAGTTTGTCAGAATTCGTTAACTGCGCAGTTGAAGACTGTACCGTAGTACATTATTTTTTTTAAACAATTTAATAATTATTGAAATGTATTCTTTGGCTATATTGTCTAATTTCTTAATTAGAATTGCATTGATTTTTTTTATGGGGGCAGAGCCTTTATTAACAAAACTAAAACACCTACAATGGGAACTATACACTACGCTACATACCTAACTAACTACTTACACTAAGCACACCTGAATTATCCATAGACCAATGAAAGTCTACAGCTAATCAAGATGTTCAAGCCCACTACCAATCGGAAGCGTACCCAGCATGCTGGCGGCATTACCACGCTGAATGGCAATGCTTATGCGTTGCGCCAAATAAACGCCAGCATTTTGGCCACGCGTCGCGTCGACCAAGCGCTCGTAAAGACTTGCATTGCGTTGATTTCCATAGATGTAGTTGTGTTGTGTGTTGTGACCATTGGTAAGTGTTATGCTGCCTCGTTCTACTTTCGTTTTCCCACCGATCTTCTCTCACACCATACAGAAATTATGAAAAAAGTTAAAAAAAGAATCAAAGTGTTAAAGCGGCTGCACTCCTTGACCATTAAAGTGCACCTCACTAATATCAGAGGATTGCACTCCAATCTCACGGCAGTCCATCACCATCTCGAGACTGATCAGCCGTCACTTTTGTTCCTAACGGAGACGCAGATAGGTTGTCCGTCGGACGTGGCGCACCTAACATACCCAGGTTATGCCCTAGAGCACAAATTCCGGCCTCGTGCTGGTGTGTGCCTTTACGCCCGTGACGACATCTGCTGTCGGCGTCTCCGTAACCTTGAGGACACTAGATTTTCTGTTATTTGGGTACTAATAGACACAGGCATAGACAAAATTGTCTATGCCTGTGTGTATCGGTCGCACAGCGGAGACCAGGAGACGACTAGGCTCACGGAATATTTAAGTGAGGCGGCGGACGCGGCTCAACAGAAATACCCTTCGGCCCAATTAGTGTTACTCGAGGATTTCAACGGCCATCATAAGGAATGCCTGTTCCCATACCGGGACACTGACCACGCTAGGCAGGAAACGAGAAAGCTAGCTTTATCGTTAGACCTAACCCAGCTGGTCCAAGAGGCCACAAGAGTACCCGACGTTGAGTCGCATACACCTTATCGACTTTGGACTCTTCATGTTCCAATAGCTGCGTGTCGCTGTGCTGTTATGTGGCAGGCATGTTGCTTACCATCAGGCACATGTCTTGCTCGTCTCGTATAAAAAAAAAACAGATTGTTGTTGACTTGTGTTGATTATTGTTTTTAACCGACTTCAAAATAGGAGGAGGTTCTCAATTCGGTGGTATGTTTTTTGTATGTGTGTTACGCGATAGCGCTGCCAATTGTGAATTGATTTCGATGGTTGTTTTTTTGTTTTGTAGAAAAAAGTTCAAAGGTCCCATAATTTTTTTTATTGAGTTCGGTACAGCGGTTTTTGAAATATTTGTCAACAAGGAATTCAAATTTGCTTTCATGTATTAAGAAGACGTATTGATAGATTATTTAGAAATTTGGTTGAAAATCTGAATTAAATTGAAGTTGGTTTTTGTTTGTTTCGAAGTGAAAACTTCTTTTGGCGTGCCTAGACAGATTTTTAGTGGGCTGTGAATTGAATTCTAGCGTCACGCTCGGGTATGATAAGAAATCTTCGGGTAAACTCGGGACAATAGCCATTGGCCATTTAGAAGTGCGTCAGCCAATGTAAATGCTGACGCATTTCTAGATAGTCATGCCATGAAGACCAGGCCACACCCTCCGGTTACACCCGAGTAGTTTCCAAAGTAAGCTATCAAATTCTGAGTTATAAGTTTTCACTTCTATCGGCAGTTCCTATGACTGCCAATTTTTTTTTCAATATCATTAAGTTGTTTATATAATAAGTCTCGAACAAATGGTGTATGAATAGGCTATACAGATTAGTTGGCCATTTAGAAGTGCGTCAGCCAATGTAAATGCTGACGCATTTCTAGATAGTCATGCCATGAAGACCAGGCCACACCCTCCGGTTACACCCGAGTAGTTTCCAAAGTAAGCTATCAAATTCTGAGTTATAAGTTTTCACTTCTATCGGCAGTTCCTATGACTGCCAATTTTTTTTTTCAATATCATTAAGTTGTTTATATAATAAGTCTCGAACAAATGGTGTATGAATAGGTTATACAGATTAGTTGTGTAGGTAACCCAAACGAAGTCGGGACGGGCCCCCAGTACAGATTAAATAAATGTTTATTCCCTTGTCTCAGCCAGAACACTATCCTGAGACAGAAATCAGTAATATCTATCTGCTAGCAAACTTTTTTCTCCGTCCGCTTATATGCTTTATCTCTATTACGTTTCCGAGTAATTTACTCCATTTACCCCGCCGAGTAGAAATGCGAAATAAAATTTTACATTCGAATAAATCAATTTTATATTTTTATTCGAATAATAAACATTTGACATTGGAAATTTTAAATGGTAGATAGAATAAGGGATAAAATTCCGGTAAGAAAAATCAGCCAATCGACAAAAGTAACGGCTGGTTTAGTCGAGAGAACACAACCACCGATCTGTAGCCCCTTGTTCGAATCCCACGCGTACTGCTGTCTTTTCAGATTCATGTGCGTAAAGCAGCTAGCTTAAAATCGGTGAAAGAAAACATTGCGAGGCAACCGACATGTTCCTAGAATGTTCCAGGTCAAGCGGCTTAACCTGGAAATCATTACCCGCACTAGATCAGCGTGGTAAATGTCCTTGGTGCTCTCGTTGCGAGAGAAAGACCCATTAGTAGAAATATTTAGTTGGCTGCTTAGACTACGCAACATCACCCTACCGAAACACAACTTATTTGTCAAGTTAAAAGTTACTACTGGTCTAGTAAGTTACGTCTGGTCTAGGTCTAGTCGGTTGAACGGCGACTGCCGATCCGGAGACTCCGGTTTCAAAACTGCACGCACCACTGCCTTTTCGAAGGCATGTGCGTAATGCCACTAACTTAAAACGGTGAAGAATAACATCGTGATGAAACCGACATGTTATATGTTACTTACTCGTAGAATCTTTCGAAGTCATGTGCCATCTATCCACCTGCACTGGGCCAGCGTGGTGGATTATGGCCTTGACTCTCTCCTTGCGAAAGAAAGCGCCGGGTCCCAGTAGTGGGAACATTCAGTAGGCGGTGTATGCTATGATATTACGCAAATTCTGGTAACATGTACGTGTATATCACCAATTAGTAGGTACAACAGATTCCAGTGTAGTGACGTCCTTATACTCGTACTTTATCTAACTTAAGGAACTTAAAGTACATTTTATCTATTTGAAATCTTTTGACGTGACAAATGTAAAGAATTACTAAACCTTGACATATCGACGTCGAACCGCTTTGCTCACTCAGCGCTCTAGATTGCACTAATGACTATTGATTTATATTTCCTATTACGTGACGCATATCACTTGCAATCCAATCTTTAAAATATACAATACCCGAATAAATCGCCAGAAGTTCCTTGTCGTATACACAGTACTTTTTCTGGGATTCCGTGGGCTTCTTTGCAAAAATAATCGAGGGTTCTCCAAAGACCCTTTTCCTTCTGTGCCATACCGCGCCTATACTAATGTCTGACGCGTCTGTCATAAGAGTTAACCTTGCCCCTGGACCCGGGTCCGATTACTTGGCAGCATTCTTCCAACGCTCTAATTGCCTCTTTAGTCCATACTTTTATTATCTCTTTTCTTTGCACCATGTAAATATCTATCTAAAATTCTTTGTACTCTTGCAGCGTTTGGTATGTATGCTCTATAAACATTTTACATACCCAAAAAACCTGCGTAACTACTCTACTGTCTCCAGTTTGAGATAGTCCTGAATAACCTTGACTTTGTCAGGCAAAGGACTTATTCCATTTTCCGAGACTTCGTAACATAAAAAAAATCTATTTTACTTTCCTCAACATACATTTACCTAATTCAACTTAAATTTAATATATCTGTAAACGTTCAAATAACCTACGCAAATGCTCTTTATGCCAGGTTGCATTTTTCGAGCCAATTTGTTATGTTATCTAAGTATACAAGCAAAACTGATTGTTCAGCATTATTACTACTACCGCTGCTGTCATTGACACCAATATTTATTTGCTCTACGCCAGTTAAACCAAAGGTCAATCTCGTAATCGAAAATACCAAATGCGTAATAATTGCTGTTTTTCTATATCCTCTGTACTAATTTTCTACCGTCAGCTTAAAATTCCCTGAACAATCGGCTCCAATTATCAGCTGTTTAACATCGCATAGCAATTTTCTTGAGCCGGAAATGGAATCTGCACAGCCACTCTGGATCACCTGGTGCCCTTTTCTTCCGCGAACCAGTCCTATTTTCGCTCCATTTTTGGCGGCTTCTGCTTCTTCCGAGTTCTTGGCCTTGAACCTTACTGCATAGTGAAGCTACTTCTAACTCCAGCTTCCTCATCTGCTTGACTAGCTCCGTGAGAGGTAAATGGGGTACCTGTTCAACGCTCTCAGACACAGCAGCGACGTCGTCGACGACGTCCAGCGCCTGGTCTTGACACCCCGTAATGACCGCTCTGACGGAGGCTGGCATTCTGGATAGCCACCAGCTCTTCAGCTCTTCATAGACCTGCAGCAATCGGTCCTTCAGCGCCGTATACTCGTTGTTCACCGGCGGCTGAAATGAGTCTCTCCCCAATTTTGATGTAACCATGTTGAACTTTCCTCCATCTCCTTGTTTCTGCGGTGCCATCACTGCTTCAAACTGGGCAAACCATAACCGCGGCATGTCAACCCAAAAATCTGGAAGTCTAGTTGACACACCTATAGCGGCCAGGGCACAATCAGCGGAATTCGTTCGCTCGTCTTTCATGCCCTGCTGACCCACTTGCCCACTTACTGGTGCAGCGTGCGGAAACATTGTTGAAAAATAATTCAGCAACACCAAAAACAAATCTTCTAAATCTTCAATTCACTGTCGGGGTCACCACTGTAGGTGTTACTGGTACTGAAGAGGAAATGAAACCACGTCACTGTATAAACTGCTGACTATATTGATCTTAATACACAAGTGACGCGGGGCGAGAGACTAATCGCTCGACCGCTGTCACCTTCTTATATACTAAATCTGACACGTACAAACGTGCCCCCTATACGATAATACAGGTAAGTGATAATTTCAAAGTCATATATATTATATCATATATACTGCGATAAAAGCTATGCAATAGCTTAACAACAAACTTAATTACTAAATTTAATGATAAAAGTGGAACAAAAACAGTACAGCACAAGCAACAATTGTATTCCTTGCTGTCTCTATATCCACAAATATTATCTTTAAGTTGAATGTGACACCTGATGTATCTCTCTTCAGGTGTTCAGCAGCGGAGTAGGTAAATAAATATGGAAGGCATGGATAGCCACTATCACCCAGTAATATTCCAGAGAATGGTCCAGCTTTAAACCTTTGCTCTAATCAGCATTCTCGAAATATCCTGGAATCGTGTACACTGCCACGCTATCTCATCACAATGTCCATAATTTTCATATCTGCATCACAAACAAATGTGTTACTTCTTACCGACACTTGAACAACACAAACATAAACCAAAAGTACATTATTTTACAACCTGTATATTAATGAAAGAAAATCCTTTTCTATTGATAAATAATTGGCCCGTGAAATTCATTTTCTTGTTGCATTACATTTGCTATATTTTCAACAGCCAATTGCACGACATTCTCTTCATTAATTTTAATTCTTGTCACTTCTAATTTTTGTCTTTTCCTGTGAAAAAAATTAGGAAATAGTAAAGTTAAGTAATATTGAGGCATAAAATATGTATGTAACAATTTGTTTTTTAAATGTTATTAAATCAAATTACATATCCACATACGATTTTTCTGCATTATTACGTTGACGAAATTTTCTTTGACGTTCAGCATTTCTCTCCTTGAATTTTTTTATCTTTTCATTTTTCTGTAAAACCGTTTCATTTTTTACTTCTTTAGTTTTCTTAAAATCTTTCTGCTGCTGGTATTTGGCCCTTTGACGTTCACATTTTCTTTTTTTTCTTTTTAACTCATTAAGTTTTTCTTCTCTATAAAATCAAAATAGGTAGGTATAAATAATTAGGTATAAATAGTGAATAGGTAAAACATTAAAGGCCTGTATGCATTTTGATTAGTTTGAGTGCAAGGGATGTACCAAACTACTGCAACTTATTAGTGTCAGGTGTAGCGATTTAACCACAATTTATTTTTGATTTAACAAGGCAAAAATTATTTTGTAGTGGTAGGACTCTTGGCAGAGTCCGCCTGGGGAAGGGCCACCTATATACCTTTACCAATACCTTTGCCAGTTATTCTACCGCCAAGCAGTAATGTGCAAACATTACTGTGTTCCGGTTTGAAGGGCAATGTTTCCAGAGAAATTACAGTGCTTAGAGATATAAGAACTTAGATCTCTGGGTGACGAGCGCAGTGCAGTGCTAGGTAATGATTTGGACTCTTTATGTTCCAATAGCTGCGTGTTACTGTGCTGTCATGTGGCAGGCATGTTGCTTACCATCATTCACATGTCCAGCTCGTCTCATCACACCTGCAGTACCTACGTGTCTGAGCTGTTACACAATATTGTATATAAATGTGTATAATCTATAACTGTATATCTTTTTGTTATTAAAATTTGTTTTGCACTGAAAAGATTGATTATTTCTTTAAAAGGTTAACCAAGTTGAAAATCACAAATATAAGAACCAAAAACTTGATTAAAATAATTGCCAGTTATTTTACCACCAAGCAGTAATGTGCAAACATTACTGTGTTCCGGTTTTAAGCCAATATTTCCAGAGAAATTTCAGTGCTCTGAGATACAATATCTTAGATCTCTGGGTGACAAGCGCAGTGCAGTGCTAGGTAATTATTTAGACTCTTTGTGTGCCAGTAGCTGAATGTTACTGTGCTGATATGTAGCAGGCATGTTGCTTACCATCAGGCATATGTCCTGTTATTTTACCACCAAGCAGTAATGTGCAAACATTACTGTGTTCCGGTTTTAAGCCAATATTTCCAGAGAAATTCCAGCGCTCTGAGATACAATATCTTAGATCTCTGGGTGACAAGCGACAAGCGCAGTGCAGTGCTAGGTAATTATTTAGACTCTTTGTGTGCCAGTAGCTGAGTGTTACTGTGCTGATATGTAGCAGGCATGTTGCTTACCATCTGGCACATGTCCTGCTTGTCTCGTACACTCTAGCTGTTTTGTCTCGACTTGTCTCTCGTGACCGGTGTCGGTTTTTGTGCACAAAACAAAGGCGCTCGGCGAGTGAGTAGCGTCCTATTCTCCTGGCTTGCGTTAGGCCAGTGTGTAGATGTACATAAGGTACTTATAATCCGAAAGAAAATATAATTCAAATGTATTTTTACAGTAAACATAACCTTCCTTTACCCATTTTTAGGATTTCGGAATTAAAAAACACCGACAGCAGACGTTTTTAGATCATTGACAATTCTAATTATAAATTATTCATCAACACACTTTCAGTAAGTATCAAAAACTTAAGAAAAGTTCGACTGGTTTTTCAATGTACGATGTACAATGCGACGTGGGCATTGTCCTGTAGGTTATTTTTATAGCAGTATTAAATAATAGGTGCAAAAGGGATAGGAACAGACGCGTCTGTAGAAATTCCAGCGAAATACGACAACACTTAGAAAGCCCGATTCGGGCCTCGTGCCAGACGGGTACTTTTTTCACGAAGCCCGGCTTTGGCCTCGTGCCAGTCGAGAGGTTATAAATTCAAAAAAGTACTCACTCATTAACTGTCACATTATTTTCATGATTTTCTCCGTTAACAATCGCACTTTGTTTATTCATAGCTTGTTTATTCATATTCAACTCATGGACGCATTTTAAAGAATCCAATACATCCAAGTCCATATAACCTAGTTGAACCAGTGTTACCAACTCCTAAAAATAATTATCCCTAAACGACACATTTACTCGAAAATCCCCTAAATCTCCTAACTCTGAAAACACATTAAAACAATAGGCAGAACTAGTAGGTTATGTTCCTATTTTTTTTTTTATTTGAAGTTGGTAATTTTGTAATACAGTATTTTATCGAAACTAATTTATTCATAAAAAAGGCAATTAATTAATCTTACTCATTTATTCCAATTCCAAAAAATGCCAGTTACTAATTTTTTTAAAAAGATATGCAATAAAATATTTTAAACATATATTTTAATTGAAGTAATTTTTAAATACATACCTAATATGTAGGCGAATTTCCTTTAAGCTGGTTGCCTGGAAGAGATTGCTCTAAGCAATAAGGCCGCCATTTGTGGTGCTAGTTCGTAAGTGTTTTACTGTAATATTTCTGTTTTTGTGTCACAATAAAGAGTTATCTATCTATCTATCTATCTATCTATCTAATAATATAATACATTATTACGCTACCAATTTTACAATAGATGATTATTCAGAGATTTCACACATTCGGAAACAATGTAATAAACCTCATTCATTTATACTTACCCATTAACATCGTCATCAGCCTGTATTCGTCCATTGCTGTTCATAGGCCTCTCCCATATTACGCCACTCGGCTCGATCCTCGGTCTTCGGTCTCCAACCGCCACCAGCCATCTTTCGTATATAGTCACTCCATCGAGTCTCAGGGCGTCCTACACTACGTTTTGGTCTCCATTTTCCCCCCGTAAATCCCCCCAAATTTACCCCCATGGCTTTTAAAAACCCCCAAATTTGGGGGGAAAATCCCCAATCTGGCAACAGTGCATATGTCACTATACGAAGTCAAATGACCAATGACAAAGCGGAGAGCAGTGTGACCAGATTTAGTTTGACAAATCTACTCACGGTAAGGCCGAAATCTACTGAATTCTACTTACCGAAATGCAGAAATCTACTAAAATATCTACTCACAACCAAAAGTAAGTGGAAAAGCCTATGTGTGAAATAAAAATGCATTTTAATTCTATACACTTATTAAATGTAATATATAACAATATATATGCACTAAAGTTACGGCTGGTCTAGTCGGGAGAACGGCGACTGCCGATCCGGAGACCCCGGGTTCGAACCCCACACGCACCACTGTCTTTTCGAAGTCATGTGCGTAATGCCGCTAACTTAAAACGGTGAAGGAAAACATCGTGAGGAAACCGACATGTACCTAGATTCTTTCGAAGTCATGTGTCATCCGCCAACCCGCACTGGGCCAGCGTGGTGGATTATGGCCTAAACTCTCTCCTTGCGAGAGAAGGCCCCGAGTCCCAGCAGTGGGAACGTTTAGTGGGCTGTTGATGATGATGATGCACTAATTTAATAACTAAATATTTTATTTAAATCTGAACACCGCGCTTATTTCAAGAACTACAAGACAAATTTCAAAAATTCTTTCACTAAATGCTAAGGCTATATTATACATATCATGGATCGCCGATCACCGACTTCAAGTCGGGGCGGAACGCTAGTGAAAATATAAAGTTGGTTCCTGAAAACCTTTTTATGTTTTTGGAATGCTTTAAGGGGCTACATTTATATTCTTTAAAATAAGCAACTCTCCTCAATGTAATATCACAATGCAAGCCTTGTAATGAGCACTTGATTCATTTATTTTGGACTTTATAATCCAATTTTTGAACAAAAGATCTTGTCCATCGATATAAATCAATCAATAGATGTGCCCTGAGCACCTTGATATTGGTAATAAACTGCGTCTCTGTGTGTATCGTAAGTGGTTTACAAACAACCAATCTACTTGACCCCTACAATCGCTAGCGGCAAGATTTCCTGTGGTTCTACTTATTTTGGTTGTTGACAACGAATAATGATAGGTAAAAACGTCCGGGAGTGGTTTCAAGCACCTGCGGGTAAACATGGGAATCCCCGTTTCCCCATTCACAATCTAGAACGAGTTCGAGAGATGAACCCAAGGAAAAATGTTGCTCACCACGAAATTCCAAAATCTACTAAAATAAACTGCATTTTAAATTCTACTCACAATGAGCTGACGGACTCTAAAATCTACCACAAAAGTAGAAATCTACTAACTCTGGTCACACTGGCGGAGAGGCAGAAAGCCAGACGTTACGGCATAGAATAGATAATAGTTTATCTTCCATCCCTCTTTCTTGTGAAGACAAGAAAGAGATGCACGGTGTTCTACGATGTCTAAAAATTCGGTCTCCAGGCCCGCGATAAAAGCTATGCAATAGCTTAAAATATTGTTTCACCCCCGACTTCATTGGATTTGTAAATTGTTACAATATTTTACCTACTAGTCAAGCCCTTTCATTTGACACCTCTATGGAGAGGGTTGCGAAAAATATTAATCAACGATTTTGTGGAGACGACCATCTTGAATTGATATAAGGCAAAACCGCCGCCAGAAAACTGGCTTTCAAATCAAACCGCATTGAAATTGGGCTATTATTTTGAGAGCTACAATGACACAGATAGACACACACACACACACAGAAATAAAGACAGACATCGGCGTCAAACTTACAACACTCCTCTTTTTGGTCGGCTAAAAACCAGCTAGTGGTGAATGTAAAGCATGTAGCATAAAAACGGTGTCTGTGTAAATGTAAAGTCGATGATTAAACAGAGTGGCGTATTATTGGAAAAACCTTAACCCCACAGTGAACTAGTATGGGCTGATGATGATGTCAAAACTAAATTTTATTTCTTTGAGCGTATTTCACATTACAAACGAAAATACTTGTCCTAATTTCACTGAAGAATAGAATCGATTCTGGAAAACTTAAATCGAATAATTGATTCGAATTATATAGCTCATTTCTATTACGCGACAATCGTAACGGTATACATGAAAAAACACGAATGTGCTCTTACGCTACTCCGGGTATTATGAAGTTAGGATGTCACACTATTTGGGGGAATCACCCAGTTTTCGGATTTAGAGCTCGTTTGTTTTTGTGGGGAAACTTTCCTTTTATGAAAAGGTTCTACGAAGGTGTTGGAGGTTTATGAAGCGACTACCTTTCTATTAGTTTGCTGTCTTACTATTATAGTGTAGTTCCTTAAAAAGGTTATCATACAAAAGTTACGATTGTAATAGTTAAAATGAATTTAAAAGCGACATTGTAACATTTTTTTTGTATCTATTAATTAATTAACATAGCCCGACATACTTATTGATATTAAAACATTTTGCTCAAGATCCAAAATTTTTTTTTAAAATTAACAGCGACGAGACGAGCTGTACATGTGCCTGATAGTAAGAAACATGCCTGCCACATCACAGCACAGTGACACCCAGCTATTGGAACATGAAGAGTCCAAATCATTACCTAGCACTGCACTGCGCTCGTCACCCAGAGATCTAAGTTGTTTTATCTCTAAGCCCTGTAATTTCTCTGGAAAAATTGCCCTTCAAACCGGAACACAGTAGGTAATGTTTTCAAATTACTGCTTGGCGGTAGAATAACTGGCAAAGGTGTGGTCCTTCCCCAGGCGGACTCCGGCAAGAGTCCTACCACTACTACTTTTTTGGAACGAAGGCTTTTTACGGCAGGCTTAGAACAGACAGGAATTTTGCTGCGACCAAGCTGTAAAAAATGTGAGACTAAAACAGTAAACAAACATATTATAATGGTTGTGTCGCGTAAAAACCTTAAAATAGCCCATGATCAGTATTGCCAATTTAATTTTTCGTTTGATTGTAGGTACCATTAATTATAAAATTGATCAATATTTTATTTTCGCAAATTGTGCTTTATTATCTGAAGGCATTTCGTTTCTACCTGGTGTCCACCAAGTAGAAACGAATTCTAATTGGTAACACCACAGTCATGTTTTTATTTATCGTCATGTTATTAACATATACATATTTGTAATATATAGGTAATTTGTTTTTCTCCCAAAAACAAAAATTGACTTCAATTTAAAATTAAATTCAGACACTCGATCATATTTCATAAGAAGCCATTACGAAGTTGTCAAGATAAATTAAAGTATTAGTTTTTGTTAATATTTCCAAAACCGCCGTACCGATTTCGGTAAAATTTATCTGGTACTACCTCTGAATCTACCACCTTCTACCAAACAAAAAAATAACCATCAACATTGTTTAATAATTGACGGAGCTATCGCGAAACATCCAATGGAGAACTTCCACCTTTTTCGCAATCGGTTAAAAATGTCACGTATAAGTGTTGTTTTATTGCATAGAGTGACGAGATGAGCAGGACATGTGCCTGATGGTAAGCAACATGCCTGCCATGTGGCAATCATTAGCTAGCACTGCAACGGGCTCGTCACCCAGAGATCTAAGATGTTATATCTCTAAGCCCTATAATTTCTCTGGAAACATTTCCCTTCAAACCGGAACACAGTAATGTTTGCACATTACTGCTTGGCGGTAGGATAACTGGCAAAGGTGTAGTACTTCCCCAGGCGGACTCTGCCAAGAGTCCTACCACTACAAAACTTACCATTAAATAATAAATAAATATTGTTGGCCAATTTCACACACAGCACCATCTGACCCCAAACTAAACAAAGCTTGTACTATGGCGGCTAGATAGCTGATAAAATACATGCCTTTTAATTTGCCATTGTATGTTAGTAGGAAACTGATACGATATTTTCCTTAAAGCAAACAAATTTCAATTTCAATCGCTAACAATACCTAACCCAGTGGTAAAATAAACAAAAATCGTTTTGATCTGAATTTCAAATGTAAAAACTTGGCACGCGGGCCGAATATACCTTTTAAAACTTGAAGTCACGAATTATTGAAATACCCTCTTTTGGTTTTCAAATGAAATCATACTATTACAATAAATGCTAGTGTTTGTATGGATGTACATTATTTACTCATTAATCATCATTATAAAAGGGTTCTGGATGAAATTTGGTATCCACTTACATAAATAATACACATGATGTAAGCATTTTTTTGTACGAGGAGTAAATTCATTTTACGTATATCTACGCATGTGACCGGGGCATTAAAACTTCAGTTTTGCAAATGCGTTGCGCTGTGTCTGTATGTAGCTATGTAGCTATGTTTTTGTTCTCTGACGGATCACTACGTTCTAAATACGATCCCTTCCAATCATTACCTTTTTCTTAGCTCGTTATGTTTCTTTAAATTTGGAACCGCCTTAATTATTAATGACCACGTTGAAGTGTGCTTAGTGATACTGAGTGTCCACTTCAGAAACTGGGTGTCCCTCCTAAGGTATGTAGGTCGTTACTACTTTGAGACTCAGAGAGAAGAACATAACTATTTTGAGAGGTATACCCATACCTCTCGATTAACTTGACAAATAATGTACGCGACCCTAGACGACACACCATTTGCCATTTCTAGAACCCAATGCTGCCTTGAGATAGCTAATGTTCTGTTCAAAAATAAAAAAATGGTACAATCTCAAGGTTATTGTATCTTTTCACTGTCTTCGGAATTCACACAACCACATAATATGCAAACCAATGTTGAGCGTGAACTGTATAGAGCTGCACTAGCTTGTTGTCTTGCTAAAGCGTTCGTCCGTTATACGTAGTCCGAGTCAGCAGGTCTACTACGAAGTCCGATAAACGATACATCGGCCGAACTTATGGAAGTTTCTAACCACGAAAGACAATCGGTCGGTTGATCAGATCGGCCGTTTCGTTCGATCCGACCCTCATCCGACCTAAGTCTATAACTTCCGACCCGAAATGTATCGATCCCAATGTTTTTCGAGGTAGGCTACAATCCGATTCAGCTGTCGGTCGGACCCGATCATTCGGAGTTTGTTTTCGTAGTAGACCTGCAGTCTTGTTTGGCGGCATCCAGTAACTCGACATTTTTAGCACTTTCTTCCTTGCCCTAGTCGTAGCCGGGTCTATATGGGGTGGCATAACATTTTTTGTCCTATTTTAGGTAGGCATAACGTTTTTAGGACTAATGATAATTTACCATAACAACTAAACGCATAACTGTCTTCGCATAATGTTAACTAGCATAACCATATATAAAATAACGATAACTTAGCATAATGTTTAAACGCATAGCCATATATAGCATACAGATAACTTAGTATAATGTTTCGACGCATAACTATAAATATCATAATGGTTAAAGGCACACATTGAGAAAAGCATAACAATACTTAAACATACTGATCAACGGCATAAACTTTAAACGCCTAACTAAAAAACAAGTGTAAAGAGCGGACATAAATAAAATACGTGGGTGTGTGAAATGCGGGTGGGTACTTCGACAACAATATTTATTATCCGTAATGTAGGTATCTACTAGTTTAATGGAATATCTATGCAGGACTATGCAGTAGTATAACAATTTTTGTACCAATTTATGTAGACATAACGTTTTTAGGACTTCAAAACCTACATACACCTAAGACATATATGGTGCAATTTTTGACTCCGGGTGGGCTCCCGCCAGAAGCTCTTCGGTCAGCCAGGACCTCCCTTGAGCTTCTGGCTCCCGCATTTAAATACACTCTAGGGGTAGTAGCGACAAAACTAGGTGGAGTCGGAGTGCTCCGAGTCGGATCTGGACCCTATATAACCTGGTTATATATTACGTAGCACAACAAATAATTAAAAAAAGCCTAAATGCGTCTGAAGAACAGTCGAATTGAATGTAGCACAATAGATTTTTATGATTAAAACACATAACGCCAAAAAACGATTATGCCAAAGTTACATTATGACACTATATGTTATGCTACATTAATTATGACAAAGTAAATTAGGAAAAAAAAATATGCGATTTAAACGGCACCTTAAAAAAAATAGAACAAATAAAAAAATGCTTAAAAACTATTATGCGTCTCATCAATAGTCGAATAAAATGTAGTACAATAGATTGTTATGCTTAAAACACATGACGCCAAAAAATGATTATGCGAAAGTTGCATTATGACACTATACATTATGCTACATTCATTATGACAAAGTAAATTAGGAACAAAAAGTTATGCGTTCTAATAGGCTCCCGTCGTAGCCGCATTGGCCAGGAATAGCTGGGAATTAGGAGCTTTTTATTGGGACTTTTGCCGTTTGGGGAGGGTTTTGCCCATAGTCGCCATGCTGACCATGCGCGTTGGCGACCGCAGCGCCGTAGTTTCTTTCAACAATGACGCTGCTGCCCGTCATCGGCTAAAATTTAAAGTACGCCATCTCTCAGATGGTCATGCCACCATAAATACAATATCAGCTACGCTGATGATATGGTGCTCCTGGGCCCCACTGCAAGGTCTATTGCTGAAATGCTGACCAGACCAGGACCAGATACACCATGAAGGTGCTAGATGCCTTACGTGTTCAATATAATGACATTTTTCGTGTGATGTTGGGACTGCTGCGGTTCTGTAGCGCCTCGGAAATGTTTGCGCAAGCACATATTGACGGGTTTTCTGCAATAATGCGCAAAAAAGTAGCTTCCTTCCTAAAAATAGTAGCACAGAACACTTTCTCGCCCCTGATGAGGCATTTTGTACATATTGCTCTCAATGGAAACATGAAAGACTGCGAATTTATGTGTGTAAAATGTTCCTAATATTTAATTTAAATTTAGTTTGTAAGTTTTGTTTTTTAATTTTGACATGTGTTTAATTTGTGTGTAATTTTAATTTTAATTTGGTATAAAATAAGTAATCGAAAAACTATAATTGAATTAAGGTAATGTAAGTTTTATAATAATTTGTAAATGGATCTAAGATATCTGAAATAAAAAGATTTTGATTTGATTTGATTTGATTTGATAAGTCGGTGTTCTCCCGCCAGATAGCTCTTACCACAAGCAGGAAGGGAGCCGATGCCGATTTTTATGCCCCAACACCAGGGTCTCAGGTGAAATACACCAGGGTATTTATTCCGACAGAATGTTTTTTACATATGCGTAAATAAACTTCTAACCAAACTGCTGATAGAAGCTCTCATTTGACTATAGAATTTCTAAACTCTTCATTTATACCATTTAGATGAAGGAGTAAGAAAAACTACTTGTAATATTCGACGCAGACAAAGTCGCGGATAACAGTTAAGTTAACGCTGGTAGTAATAAAAATATAAGTGGAAATTTCCAAAGAACGTTATCTTGCCTTAAACTGAACGGTTTGTATTGTTGAGACAAGATGGTATACATATGTAAACAAAGCATGTGCTTCATTTAGTTGGTAGTTTAAATTTGCCGCGTAAAACCTGGATGTATAATTTATCTGTGTAAGTACTTGTTTAATTCTATGGAGCTAGCTGTCTTGTCTTTGACAGATTGATATAGCAATATAAATAGAAGGTACCGACATTAGGTTAAACAAGTAGCAATTGTAATTTGAATATTGAATACCGAAATAAGAACTGGTGAAACAATAGCTTTAAATGTTGTTTCTCTTTTCAGGTGAGTTACTGAATAATTAATATTAAACAGTGTTGTATAAGTGGAAAAACTATGTAATTTGTGGTATAAAATAAAATCCCCTCTTTTCAGAGCAACTCAGATATTGTTATAGTTTTACTGTCCACCATATCCAAGGATAATTTAAAATAAACACATTATAAAACAACATTTCTACAGCTGATAACCAGGAATAATGGACAAGTTAAGATTCGAATTTATGGTGAAAGCCAGTGAAGATGTGAAAACGAATATTATTTGTGTAACGACAATCATGGATTTAGATGGCCGGTCCTTTGCAATTCCAGATAAGTTACAACCTGTAAAATTACATGATGGAATAGTACAGACGGCAATATTTCAAAAAGTGAAGGCTACATTGCAAAAACGCCATGAAAAAAGACAGGTATGGATATCTATGAAACCTGAGATGAAGGCGGTATACTGCGATGAAGATGGAAATAAACAATTTATGGGATACCTACTGGAGGAACAAACAAAACAAACTCCTACAACAGGAATTTCCGAAGAATCGCTGACAAGAATAATGGAAAGTTTCGCCGAAATGAAGAATGAGTCATCAAAACGTCTTAATATGGGTAGAATGCAAGAGAAATTTGTTATTGAAAAATTCAGTAGCAAGACTACTAATGTATCTCAATGGATGACTACTTTTGAAGCTGAATGTGTCCGTATAGGAATAGAAAAAGATGTTAAAAAAATTGAAATTTTTAGGTTGTTTATTGAAGACTCCTGCTTAGACTGGTATAGTTCCATGCTTATAAAGCATACAATAAATTCAGAATGGGCAATGTGGAAAAAAAACTTTTGTGATACATATGCAGATAAAGGATGGTCTCCTATCAGGTACGCGATATTGTTTAAGTACAGACAGGGCTCATTACTGGAGTATGCGTTAAAAAAAGAGAGACTACTATTAGAAATAAATAGGTCCATAGATAATCTC
The DNA here is from genome assembly GCA_963693475.1 of Ectropis crepuscularia. Taxonomy (NCBI): domain Eukaryota; kingdom Metazoa; phylum Arthropoda; class Insecta; order Lepidoptera; family Geometridae; genus Ectropis; species Ectropis crepuscularia. The sequence goes on from OY856355.1 coordinate 2,929,939, forward strand.
ACTCTAATTGACCTGATTGCTACCGGATTGCCTAATTTCATTGCAGATAAGATTGATAGAAATAGTTTAAAGAAAAGTGAAGACTTATTTAATAATTTAAGAAGTTTAGAGCACTTAGTACACAAAAAAATAATTGATAAAAAGGTAGGAACTTTCGAAAGTAAATTTAAAGATAAAAATCTTAAGCCCTTAGTTAGTCCTTGTAAAATTTGTGAAAGAGAAAATAAAGGCATACGTTACCACACAGAATCTCAATGTTGGTTCAAAATTAAAAATAATGAGAGACAAAAAAAAGATCAAATAAGAACGGTTAACAATTCTGAATTGGAAATAGAATTAAATGAAATTGATCCAAAAAACTGATAGTCCCGCCATTAATAAAAATTAAACTACTTATAAATGACACATTGGAAACATCAGGAATCTATGATTCAGGTTCTAATGTGTCCCTAATAAATTCAAAGCTACTATCTTTGAAAAAAATACCTACTTATAAAAAAAATGCAGGTTTAAAAACAATTAATGGCGTAAAAAAATCAATAGGAATGGTAACTTTAAAAATTAAAATATTCAATATTGAAGAACAGGTCAATATTTTTGTTATAGATGAAAACAACTTTGACTATGACTTTCTTGTTGGATTAGACTGTATACAAAAATTTCATTTAACACAAAATGAGAATTTAAACATCACCCAAAATGTCCTCAGAAATAATAGTCAATATGAAAAAAAAAATAAAGAAAAAGAACCTATAAAACCTGTGGAAATTCTTGGCAACAGTGACATAGTTAATGAACAAAATATATATTGTGGAAAAACAAATGTGGATATTACACAGAAATATAAAATAAACTTTAATGAAAATATATTAGTCGAAAATTTTGATATTTCACTAAATAGTTTAGATCAACAAAAAAAAACTGAAATTGATAAATTAATATGCAAATACAGTTCAGTATTTGCTAAAGACAAGTATGATATAGGAACTGTAAAAGGTTATGAAGCGCATATTGATTTGTTAATAGATAAATACTGTAGCAAAAGACCGTACAGGTGTTCTATCGAGGATATGCAAGAAATTGAACATCAAATATCAAGATTACTAAAAAACAATTTAATCGAGGAGTCATATAGTCCTTTTGCCGCTCCGATAACATTGGCATTTAAAAAAGAAGATGGAAGGAAATCACGACTTTGTATAGATTTTCGCGAATTAAATAAAATTGTAGTACCCCAATCACAACCATTTCCTCTAATTGAAGATCTAATGGTTAAAACAAGGAAATGTAAATTTTTTTCAACTTTTGATATAAATTCTGCGTTCTGGTCTATACCTCTGAAAATTGAAGATAGATACAAAACTGCATTTGTTACTCAAGATGCCCACTTTCAATGGACTTGTTTACCTTTTGGTTTAAAAACATCACCCGCTATTTTTCAAAGAATATTAAGTAGCATTATAAGAAAACATAACCTGTCTAATTTTACTGTGAATTATATCGATGATCTTTTAGTATTTTCAGAATCGTTTGCAGATCATATTGAGCATTTATCTTTGTTATTGGAAGCAATTTCAAAAGAAGGTTTTAAACTAAAGTTCACGAAATGTAACTTTGCACAGGACTCTGTAAAATATCTAGGGCACATAATAAAAAATAATACTGTCACACCATTAAAAGATAACTTGATTGCCATAAAAGAATTTCCAATACCAAAAACACAAAAAAATGTCCGACAATTTTTAGGAAAAATTAATTTCTATGGAAAATATGTTCCAAAAATATCGATTATACTAGACCCTTTACACAACTTATTAAGAAAAGGAGAAAAATTCGTTTGGTCTGATAAATGTCAAGAATCCTTTGACACTATAAAAAAATTACTTTGCTCAAAACCTATTCTAGCCATATTTGATCCAGATTTGCCAATAAATATTTATACAGATGCTAGTATACAAGGTATAGGTGCAATTTTAAAACAAATTCAAACCAATGGTGATGAAAAACCTTGTGCATACTTTTCAAAAAAATTAAATGACTCTCAGAAAAAGAAAAAAGCCATATATCTTGAGTGTTTGGCAATAAAAGAGGCGGTAAAATACTGGCAACACTGGCTTATGGGAAAAACATTCATTGTTTTTTCAGATCACAAACCCTTAGAAAAAATGAATATTAAAGCCAGAACAGATGAAGACTTGGGAGATTTAACATATTATTTGTCACAATTCAATTTTACAATAATATATTCTCCGGGTAAATTTAATATAGAAGCAGATACTTTAAGCCGAAACCCTGTCTTAGAATCTAATGAAAATCAAGATAGTAGTTTAAAAGTAGTGAATCTTGTTAAATATGAAGACATACGAAACGATCAAGATAAAAATGAACACATAAAACAAAATATAAGTAAACTTATTTTCAAACATAACATATATTACAAAAAAATAGGAAAAAGTGAAAAGATTGTACTAACTGAGGAGTTCAGTAAACATATTATACAACATGTACACCACTACTACTGTCACATAGGCAGACAACAAATGGAAAAAAAGATTAAACCTTTTTTTCAAGCCAAAAATTTATTGGATAATATTAAATTTTTTTGTGAAAACTGTAATGTTTGTAAAAAAAATAAATCTAGAGGAAAATACAAGTTTGGACTAATGTCACACTTAGGTCCCGCTACATATCCGTTCGAAATAGTATCTATAGACACCATAGGAGGATTTGGTGGTGCTCGTTCAACCAAAACATATCTACATCTTCTAGTGGATCACTTCACTCGTTACGCCTATATTTTAACATCCAAAACTCAGAATGCGAATGATTTCATAAAACTTGTCCAAAAAGTAACACAAGATTATAAAATTGATTTGATTCTATCAGATCAATATCCAGGTATAAATTCAAAGGATTTCAAGTTTTTTTTAGAAAAAGAAAATATACCAATAGTTTTCACTGCAGTAAATACGCCATTCTCAAATGGATTAAACGAAAGGTTAAATCAAACATTGGTTAATAAAATTCGATGCAAGATTAATGAAAGGAGCGACAAAATTGCTTGGACAAGTGTAGCTCACAAATGCACAGAGACTTATAATGAAACTGAACATACTGTAACAGGGTTCTCTCCAAAATATTTGTTGGAGGGAAAAAATGTTGATATTTTACCAGATGAACTAAAACAAAATACAACACAAAACCACCTATTTCGTGACAGAAAAATTGCCTTGGAAAATAGTTTAAAATCCCACAATTATAATAAACGAAGATTTGATAAAAACAGAAAACATTGTGAACTAAAAGTGGGAGATTCTGTATATGTTGAAAACGGAAACCGATTAAACCGAAAAAAATTAGACGAATTGAAAATAGGACCATATCAAATATTAGAGAAAATATCCAATTCAATTTACAAGGTAAACACAGGTCATAGAAAGACAGAGTCGAATCTTTTCCACATTACAAAACTTATTCCAGTAATAGAGTAAATCCTAGTAATTTAAAAGTTCTTTACCTTTAAATTACTAGGGGGCGGGGGGAGATGTAAACAAAGCATGTGCTTCATTTAGTTGGTAGTTTAAATTTGCCGCGTAAAACCTGGATGTATAATTTAACTGTGTAAGTACTTGTTTAATTCTATGGAGCTAGCTGTCTTGTCTTTGACAGATTGATATAGCAATATAAATAGAAGGTACCGACATTAGGTTAAACAAGTAACAATTGTAATTTGAATATTGAATACCGAAATAAGAACTGGTGAAACAATAGCTTTAAATGTTGTTTCTCTTTTCAGGTGAGTTACTGAATAATTAATATTAAACAGTGTTGTATAAGTGGAAAAACTATGTAATTTGTGGTATAAAATAAAATCCCCTCTTTTCAGAGCAACTCAGATATTGTTATAGTTTTACTGTCCACCATATCCAAGGATAATTTAAAATAAACACATTATACATATTTATATACAATACTTATTTAACTTTAAATGCATTAACATTTATGATTCATGAAAATACCCGAATATAAAAGTGGTCAAAAACAGGAAAACGGTTTACCATTATCCTGTTTTTGTCACTTTCGTGACGTGTTGACAGACCATAAATATACTTTTGTAAATATTCTACCGCCAAGCAGTAATGTGCAAACATTACTGTGTTCCGGTCTGAAGGGCAATGTTTCCAGAGAAATTACAGGGCTTAGAGATATAACAACTCAGATCTCTGGGTGACGAGCGCAGTACAGTGCTAGGTAATGATTTGAAATCTTTATGTTCCAATAGCTGCGTGTCACTGTGTTGTTATGTGGCAGGCATGTTGCTTATCATCAGGCACATGACCTGCTCGTCTCGTCACTCTATATTAAAAAAAAAAATCAAAAAAAAAATGTAGTTCAAATGGTTTTTTTTATCAATAATGAGTTCGCACTTGGCCGCCATCACGACTGATGTTAAGTGACGATGCGGTCTACCATGCAGAGCATGTACCTAGAAGAAACCAATACTAGACTTGATGACACATATTTATATCCAGCAAGGAAGTAGGAAGGAATGTTGTGCCTAAGTTACCAACTCAGACACAGTATTTCAAAATTTAGATATTTTAAAAACAAAACTGGAGCGAACAAATCTCTGCTTTAGAATCTTCAGAATTTTAATCATGAAACGATGTCGCTTTATGGAATTACGAGTAGTCCGATAGAAAAAAGGAGCAAAGTGGTATTAAATCATAAAGATCAGGTGCACAATCCTTGAAACTTATTTGATATAAACGCGACAAACTTGCAACTCTGTGGCAATATTCAAGAGTTTGAAGAATTAATTGCATCAACAGCAGAGTGAACATAAGGTGGGCTTTAAACATTTTGAAGCTCGGACCTTCTCTCATGAAGACATTAGTAGTGGTAGGACTCTTGGCAGAGTCCACCTGGGGAAGTACTACCTTTGCCAGTTATTTTACCGCCAAGCAGTAATATGCAAGTATTACTGTGTTCAGTTTTGAAGGGCAATGTTTCCAGAGAAATTACTGGGATTAAAAATGTAATATCTTAGATATCTGGGTGACGAGCGCAGTGGAGTGCTAGGTAATGTTTTGGAGTCTTCATGTTCCAATAGCTGCATGTCACTGTGCTGTTATGTGGCAGGCGTGTTGCTTACCATCAGGCACATGTCCTGCTCGTCTCGTCGCTCTACGCTACAAAAAAAACCCGATTCAATCTCAAATCGATGACACTCAAATTTATTTACCATTGACTCGTGCAACGATGCCATTTAGACGTTTTTTTCTTCGAGTCAATCTTCTTCGTGCAATTTGTCTCACTTTAATCATAGAAGTTTCTCACCCCGATAGCAAAAAATATACTATATCCATCACATTAATAATTCATTAGTTTCATATTATATTAGTAGGAATGAGGATAATTATTGTGTACTATTATTTGATTTTGCCTACTCCAAGATAAATTATATTTCCTTCCTTGACAGCACCTGGCCACTGCGTAAGATGCAAAATTAAATCAATTGCAGTCAAGTACAAGAAGTGACGTGAATAAAGATATTGAAGAGAGGGAAGTTTTCAAGGAATTTTCTTTGAATCCCTTCTACAAAACGGAATGTTTGGATGATAGGGATACCTCCATTGAATATAAATTAGATAATTCCGAAAGCGATGTTTTAGTTTGAATTTCATTTCAGTGCTTTTGTATGTTTGAACGATGTTGCTGGAGTTCAGTGTACAAATAATCCGACTAATACGATTAATGTGAAAGTTTGAATGTTTGGTGCTCAATCACGTTGCAAGAACTGAACGGATCTGTCTGTTTTTATCACGTAGAGTTTGTTAGCAAATAATTTCATCTAAATTCTATTAGGAAAGAATAACAAGTAGATGCTAGTCTATACAATAAGCTTGTTTCTACTAAGAATGAGTCGGATGGATAAGAGGTTCTTACTATTGATTAAGATATAAAGATTTTAAAAAATAAAACAGATTATCAAAATAATGAAAGATTATTAATATTTTTTGAAAAGAAAATCTAAAAAAATTGGCATTGAGTCACGTGACAGTGAACGCCAATCAGAAAATGTGACGTCAACTTCAACTTTTATCTTTGGCTTCTGTATGCAGCTTGACTGCCACTTCGCCAGCGTCTATGTATGGTTGCTGGTACACTCTTCCCAAGCTTGATCGGTATAGGCGCAGCGTTATATTGACATGGGCCGTTGGTCGGTGGACTTCACGTAGTTTTACAGGTTGTTAGTCTACTACTACTACTGAAAGGGACAAACACAAATATGACGTCACAACACAGATATACATAAAGATAAATAAATTAATAATGTATTTACACAGAATATATAGAATATAATAATATATGTAATCATAACTTAATATTATTAACTTTGATAAATTTACTAAGTACATAAATAAAGGGAGTGTATACTAGGGGGAGGAGGTTGGAAAAGGAAACAGGACGAGGAAGGTCATCTGGGATCAAGTCATATAAGGAGCCACGATTTTTGATGCACTCAAAAAATATATGATCTGTTGTACCTTCAGCTAACCCGCATTCGCAAAGGGAATGGTCTTGTATTCTTATTTTAGCCAGGAACACTGGGGTACAAACAAAACCCAACCTTAGGCGGCAGAGAGTTGAGGTAACACGCTTATCAATTTTTTTAAATTTGAAAAACCAGGGTCTAGTTGGGATAGCAGGTTGGATTTGACCATAGAATTTACCTTTAGTGGTTTTGGACTTCTGCCACTCAGCATTCCATGAATCAAGGAGTTGGGGTAGACAGACAGCGGAAAGGTCATGGGCATATACACTGTAGTGATCTTTATTACCATGTAATGTAGCTTTTTTGGCATGGAAATCTGCATTTTCGTTACCCGGGATGCCTACATGCCCTGGTATCCAAGCTAGAACTATTTGGAGGCCAAGATTAGAGGACTTGAAGAGTTCCTCTTTAATTTTGAGTATAACAGGAAATTTAGTTTTAATTTTGAATTGGTTAGCCAAAATAGCTTGTAAACAACTTTTTGAGTCGGAAAGGATTAAGGTTTTGGGAATAGAATGGGATGTAACATACCGTATTGCCTCAAGTATAGCTATTGCTTCGCCAGTGAATACAGACGCCAATGGGGGACACTTATAACTTAATACAATGCTATATCTTGGAATCCAGACAGATGCACCTACGTCTCCATTCTTACACAATTTAGATGCATCAGTGAAAACAGAGAGCCAATGACTCCAGTTGCTATCAATAATTTCAGAGAGTGACTTGCTGGGATCTGTTGTGTCTTTACTGATGCCTAAGTCTAATATTACAGATGGCTGATAGGTTATGGCATGGTAGGAAGTTGTGAACAGGGGATTAATAGGAAAGTTGACTGTCGGGAATGGGAGGAGTGAAAGTTTAACGAAGCTGCGAAGAATACATGGCAGATTAGTTTGAGTTCTTATCTCTTGTGGTGAAGTAAGTCTGTGGAGTTCAATGAGTTTTGGAAATAAAGGGTGATCTGTATTCTGAACTATTTTATTGTAAAATCGGTCAGCTAAAAATTGTCTTCGTAGGTATAGGGGGGGATCACCAGCTTCTATTTGAATAGCATTAGTGGGTGAGGTTTTCATAGCCCCTAGAACGATGCGAAGGCATTTAGCTTGGATTGATGTCAGTTTATTTAAGGCAGATTTGTTACCAGGCTCCAGCAGGAATGCTCCGTAGTCAAAGTGACTACGAATAATAGAATTGTATAATAGTTTTTGGGTAAATGGATGGGAGCCCCACCATACGCCAGAAAGAGAGCGGAGAATATTAATGTTTTTTTCGCATTTAGAAGCAACATGCTCTGAATGGGCTACACCTGTTAATTTGGTATCTAGCCATAGGCCTAAAAAAAATGTGACATCACGCCGTGCTAAACATCACTTGACATTACTAATGTTGTTGACACTTTCATAGAACAAATATTATTATTTTTTATTTTTATTTATTCTTCGCCATGGATACTAGTTCTTCACCCGCTTTACTGAACTAGTTTGTTATTGTTTTACCACTATTCTTGAGGAAAACTATCAGTTTTTTTTTTTACATTTTCATTACTAAGATTATACTGTGCCAAATACTTTCATCAAAATGATCTTCACAAAAATACGTTCTTGATCTAGTGGCCATCATTCCTCCTCGCAAGCGTTTGCCACTTTTTTCGTATTTGTGAATCGTTTGGAACATAGATTAATAATTTGTTTGGCGTATTTATACTTGTGCTTGTACACTGGGGCACTATGCAGTTCTTGTAATACGAGGGATTCATTTTAAAGGACAATGCCCACGTCCCATACATTGAAAAACCTGGCCAACTTTTTTTGATTCTGAAAGTGTGTAGAGATGAATAGTATCTAATTAGGATTGTTAATGCTTCTATAAACGTCTACTGTTGGTGTTTTTCATTTCTTAAATACCAAAAACGAGTTACAGTTAAACGAAAAGTAAGGTTATGTTTACTGTCAAAATATTTTAGAATTATGTTTTCTTTTGGATTAGAACAGAAAAGAAAAGAAAGAACTATGGTATTGTCTTTCAAAACATATTTCTTATGAGAATAAATAGGAATAATAGTACTTCTCACTACCAACTGATTACCATAAAATAGTTCTCGGATGGAATTATCATAGGGTAAACAAGCCTTAAACTAACTGAGTGCAGGGCTAGGTCTGATGATGTGGACTTGTCTTCATGTTCTAATAATTTATGACACAAGACAGTGTGTCTTGTTAAAGGCAAGCATGTTTTCTTGCTTACCATCAGGCACATGTTTCGCTCATCCTATCATTGTTTCCTGAAAAAATACTTAAATCAGTGTAGACTGTTCACCGATATCTTTCTACTGAATATATATTCAAACCAATGCAAGAGAGGATAAATAAAATATATTGTTTGCTATCATATAATTATATTTTTAATAGCCCAAAACTACTACATAGCCAAAATACTCTGCTCGTGGATTTATGTGGTCCTGGTGTCTGGCCATCCTAGAAATCTCACGAAGAACTCTGCAATGCAAGTACAGCAGTATTGAAAGATGGCCTCTGCTGGTTGTCCCTATCATTTTCAACTAAAATATACATATTACATCTATTTTATTTGTTTCAGCTTGTGTCTGTCTTCTAAAAGCAACTCAGGGTTTTAAATTTGGTAATTGCATAGGTTTTGTAGCAACTTAGCGCTATCCCCGTATTTCCTGTAGAGTATGAACACTTCATTCGCATAGAAATATTGTCACAGAAAGGAATATCTTAATTGTGATATAAATATTTCATTATTTTGGTAGGTATTCGAGACAGTGGTCTTAGAAGGTTCATAACAATCGAGGGTTTCCATCAGAAAACACAAGCAAGCCATCACAACAATATAAGGTTTTATGTAATTATTACCACAATTATGTAAGTAATAAGGAGCACTGAATCACATAATTCCCAGTTTTGTTAAAACCAATTTTAAAACAAGAAGAAAACCATACATTTTGCTTGTTTACTTTTTTTTGATTTGTCAATTTGACATTGATCTTTGACCAATTTGGATTTGGTGAAAATTGCATGCCACCTTTTTCCTCGTTTACATTACCAAAAAAAGCTTTGATAGTTTCTTTGTCGCCGTATTTATATATATCGTTATTTAAATATGTAAAAGTAAATAAACGACATTGTGAAAGAAATTGATATACATAATATCCATTTTCAATTTCAATCTAACGCGGATCACTAAAACGAAACGCAGGTACCGTTTCGTTATTGCAATATTTTACAAGTCAGCTTTGTTGGTAAATGGTAGGTTTAATTTAAACAAATGCAAATTATTTTATTTTAGAATGTTAGAAAGTTATATAACTTCGCACACGAGTACAACAAAAAATCACCAATTTTTTAATATATAACTCATATGTCTACACGACCACTATTTTAGCGGGTCAAAAATGGACATTGTCCTTTAAAACATTGACAACGTCCTTACACAAACACATACATATGTTTGACACGGCGTGACGTCATTCAAGACGCCATGACAGTCTGGAGCGTTTTTGTGCAGAAATTTGTTTGATTTTTTGAAATGCAAAATACATATTGTATATATAAGTTTTTTTCAAAAATATTGATGTTTCAGAATAATATAAACATTAAGCTATATTATTAACCAATTTTTAAAATTTTGTACATTGTATTTTGTGCCTATTACAGGATTATATAACATAGCAAAAAAAACCTCTAACGATTTGAAACAATTGAGTTTCAAATCTGAGTTCATGGTAGGTAGTATTTGCAAGTGAAACAAATACACATTATGACTAAAATACCTACCGCAGGTAAAGAGAATGAAACAGCAAAGAACACTCTTAACATTTCAAGCTACAAGAACAAAATTAAAAATTTTGATTAACCCCCGACTATCTCGTATGTGTAATATTTACAACATTCTACTAGTCAAGCCCTTTCATTTGAGACCCATATCGAGGTAATAGTGAAAAAAAATGTAATTCGCTATTTTATGGTAGTATTCTACTAGTCAAGCCCTTTCATTTGATACCATATTGAGGAAAGTTGTGAAAAAATATTTTGTCCGCCGTTAAGACGGCCATCTTGAAACGATTTTAATCAAACATAGGTATCTAAGAATCACCGCACGGAATCTAACATTCAAATAAAAAAAACCGCATTGAAATCAAGCCATCCGTTGGAGCTCTACGGTGCCACAGATAGATACACATACATCGACGTCTAACTTATACCTAACACCCCTTTTTTAGTCGTCGTAACTTTAGTTTAGTTTTTTAGTTTCCACATAAAATTCTTGATCGACTAGCCAGCGCCGCAGCTTACTTTTAGCGAAGCATAATATCTTCATCCATTGCCAACATGTCAACAATCGATTTCTCAATTTTTTCTCATAAAAAGCAAACAAGCATCTTTCGCCCGAAACAAATTAATTCCCCGTTAGCTTTTCATAAATTCGAGCAACGTTTCGTCGTGATAGAAAGCGTTCATCGCTTAATAAAGACAATTACGTTAATTGGCCCGGTGCTCAAGTTGGGAGGAATTCAGCGCCACTTGAGCGGTGAACGGAGAGTATAACGTGATGTTAGGACTCAAGGGTTAACGCACACTTGCAGTTAATTGGGATGAAAACTGGGTCAAAATATACCGTTCTAATTAATCTGTCATGTAGATTATTGAAAAATATGGTACTAGTTTTTTTTGTTTTATAAAAATATTCAAAATCGACACAGATAATAACATAGATCATTAAAATTCCGGAGTGGGGGGAGGTTGTGACGTCACGTCTACAGACAATCGTAACTAGAAGTGACGTCACTCGAAACTTCTAAGCACCATATCAGATCTTATTCCTGTCCTTTTATGTACCTGAAACAAAAAAAAAATACGTAGGTATACAATATTTTTTTATAATCTAATTGACGGACAAATTAGTTTTTTAGTCACCAAGCTTTTTACTTATAAAATTCATATATCAGATAGGACTCTTTGTAGACTCCCCCTGGTGAAGTAAGATAAGGTAACTTTTTTTTTTTTTTTTTTTTTTTTTTTTTTTTTTAACATTTATAGGCTTACACTTGACCACCATCTCGCCTGATGTTAAGCGACGATGCGGTCTAAGATGGAGCGTGCTTACCTAGAAGAAACCGATTCACTCTCGATTTGAAGACACCAAGATTATAACCATCGGGAAAAACCCACTCAGGCAACTCATTCCACAGTCGAGACGTTCTTATCACAAAAGTAAAGTCAAACCTCTTTGTTCGTGTCTTTGGAACATCAACCATGAAACGATGCCGCTTCTTCGAGTTACGAGAAGTCCGATAGAAAAAAGGGCTAGGTGGTATTAGATCATGCAGATCAGATGCACACTCTCCGAAGTGTATCCGATAATAAACCGATAAGCTAGCAATTTTTCGGCGATGTTCAAGAGTTTGCAGTCTTTTTCGCACAAGAGAATTATTGCCTATGAGCCTTTTAGCACGCCTCTCGATCGATTCCAGAGCCTCAAGCTGATACTTAGCCGATCCATCCCAAAGGTGCGAACAGTACTCCATACAAGAGCGAATCTGTGCTTTATATAATAAAAGCAATTGTTCAGACTTGAAGTACTTTCGCACCTTTGAGAGGACACCTAGTTTTTTGGCAGCTAATTTAGCCTTGGACTCGATATATGAGCCAAAGTTGAGTGTAGATGTCAGGGTAACACCCAAAAGCTCAAGATGATCAGTAATCGGCACGGATACACCTCGAAAAGTAGGAGTCTCTAGAAATTTACTCCTTTTTGCGGAGAACAGACACGCCTGCGTCTTTCCTTCATTAAACTTGGCCAGATTGGTTTCGCCCCATTCAGAGACTGCCTGTAGCTATGTATGCATGTAGCTTTTAACTCTTTGTTAAAAGCTACATGCATACAAAAACAAAACAAAATTACAAAATAAACTTAACTACCTTTGCCAGTTATTCTATCGCTAAACAGTTATTTTAAAATATCACTCTATTCTGATTTGTAGGGCAATGTTTCCAGAGAAATAACAGGGCATAGAAATACCTAAGCTGTATTATATCTTCCCCGCAGTGCAGTGCTAGGTAATTATTTAAACCAGGGGTCGGCAACCTACTTCCGTGCGGCCCGCGACGGTTTTTAAAATTCATCAATAAACCAAATTTAAGCAATTTATTCCCAGTTCACAAATATCCTATATATTTCACAAACTGCAAATATTCAAAAATATAGCTACCAAGTAAATAAATGTATTAAGTGTCCAGCCAGGGGGGGTGCAAATCGCTTTTTTTCACCTTGTGGCTTATGGCTCCTCCTGAAACGTTGCCGACCCCTGATTTAGACTTTTCATGTTGCAATAGCTGCGTGATACTATATGCTGTTAGAGGTAGGCATGTTGCTTACCATCCGGTATATGTTCTTCTCGTCCCGTCATTCTTCCTTTAAAAAAAAACGTGCGTATGTAGGTACTTACGAATGTACGCAAGAAGTTTTTTTTTAATTAATGAGTGACGAGGCGACCAGGACATTTGCCTGATGGTAAGCAACATGCCTGCCACATAACAGCATAGTGACATCCAGCTATTGGGACATGAAGAGTCCAAATCATTACCTAGCACTGCACAGCACCCGTCACCCAGAGATCTAAGATATTATACCTCTAAGCCCAGTAATTTCTCTAGAAACGTTGCCCTTTAAACCGGAACACAGTAACGTTTACACATTACTGCTTGGCGGTAGAATAACTGGTACAGGAGTGGTACTTCCCCAGGCGGACTCTGCCAGGAGTCTTACCACTACAAAAATAATAATACTTGTAGTTAATACTTATTCTCTTCATTCCTCGTACTATGAAGAACCTCGTACTATCTATTCTTTGGCAGAAGTTAGAATTTCTGCCGAAGAATAGATAATACCTTAAACACAAGAAGTATTAACCTGAAGTTAATTACAATATTTACTAAAATGTTTACTAGCTCTGACTTCAGGGTATCGGTTTCTAGTGACGATGTGCGCATCGTAAAAAACTACTCATATAATTTTCTCTTAAAGCCCCAAATGAATCAAAAACACCAGGAACACAAGGTAAGAACAAAGCCCCTTCGGATAATATCGAAGCTACACAATTTAAAAAAAAATGCCTAACTTTATTATCTATTTTAATTTGATTGTTCTCGTTAAAACACTAACGACTGACATGACATCACTAACCGCAAAACATTGGTCGCGTTTCGTGATTGCATGTCAAGTTTATGTGTTTTCTCGTTTTTACTTTTTTTTTCAACTAAAATAGGTTCGCACTGAACCACCATACAATACTTACAATATTTGAATACAAAGAATCAAAACCGTCGTTATACAACGTGGTGGATTTACCCCCAACAATATTTTAACAGTCCATTCTAACACTGATGTACACTTCATCACCCAAGGTCGCTTTCTCCTCAGCACGGTAGATCACGAGATAATTCGAGTCAAAGTTTGACGTAAAATTCCCACCAAATCACCAGTTTCAACCCTAAAACATGTACAGCAGACAAACGACCTTGCCGCCGACGCCGCGACATCGTACAAAAATCCGTGCGGAGATCTGGCCATTAGGGGTATGTCAAATGAAATAACAACCGAAAAAAAATTTTTTTTTATGGAAAAAAATTTTTGAGCTTTCATGCCTAATATTCACATACATGATTCAAAACTTAATGTAGATGAACTACCATAAATATTGTTGCACCTTTCTGCAACACCTTGTATATTATATTTACATTATATATCATAGTTTACGATCTTAGCTATCGCAAACTATAATAAAATGCAAAGAAGTAAACAGTCTAGTCAGTTTCGACAACTTGTTTTGCGGTTAATGACGTAATAAGCCAAACTGGTGTTTGCAATCACGTAACAACAGATTAAAAATATAGCATTTATAATAAATTTACGAAGCAATATTTAATGATAAAAATGTGATTTTCGATATTCTTTTAATTCAAACTATCATAAAATGAACACTAAACATTAATTTGTGATCAGTGTTAACATCCCTATTTTCTGTATCATTAGGTAGGTCAGCAAAATCCATATCTACTGCGTAAGATACTTTATTCCAAAAAATATCATTATCTTTATTATCGTCTAAGTCATTAAATAAACTAATTACGTGTACAAGTGTGCGACGCACCTTACACGTAATGCCATCATAAAGTGCGACGCTTTAATGCCGAATTTCCATTAGGGACATTTCGCGTAGGCGTCCGAGGGAGACAATGTGTTGCCGCCGACTTTACTTAGGCAACGTCATTGCGGACGATTAATAGCTGTTTTAACACAGTTATTCAGATATCAAAAATTCAGACAACATTAATCATGACTTCAAGACACGAAGTAACTTTTTTTTGTAGTTTACAAGTAAGCTACACTCCCTGGAACAAGTTAGTGTCGCGCATCTATTGGAACATGAAGAACCTTCAAGAAGAAAATAACAATACCTAGCACTGCACTGTACTCGTCACCCACAGGTATAAGGTGATTTATCTCTCTGTCCTGTAATTTTACTGAAAACATTACCCTTCAAGCCGGAAAACAGTGATATTTTCACACCGGTCATATTATTATGAATTGAAGAAAACATCTCAGTTTATAGTTATGTTCAGTTGTCCTACTATTGGGTAAAGGTCTCTCGGGATTCCTCTACTCAATTGATTAAAAAATTTAACGCCACTATTTAACGCCAAACTAAGTAAAGCTGGGCAGGCCACATCGCTCGCAGAACTGACAACCGATGGGGAAGAAAGGTTCTCGAGTGGCGACCACGAACCGGAAGACGCAGTGTCGGACGGCCTCCCACTAGATGGACAGATGACCTCACAAAGGAAACGGCTGGTTGAAGGTTGCGCAGAACCGTTCGTTGTGGAAATCTAGGGGGGAGGCCTATGTTCAGCAGTGGACGTCTTGCGGCTGATGATGATGATGAAGTAAAGCTTGTACTATGGAAGCCAGATACCTGATATAATACTTACATAGTTGTAAATACATACTTTAATTAAACTCAAACACATAACAAAGTATTTATTTGTATTCATCATTAAAATATGTCCACTGAGTGGGAATATGAGACTCTTAG
The DNA here is from genome assembly GCA_963693475.1 of Ectropis crepuscularia. Taxonomy (NCBI): domain Eukaryota; kingdom Metazoa; phylum Arthropoda; class Insecta; order Lepidoptera; family Geometridae; genus Ectropis; species Ectropis crepuscularia. The sequence goes on from OY856355.1 coordinate 2,945,616, forward strand.
CAGAGTCCGCCTTAGCAGAGTCAGAGTTACAGGGCTGAGAGATATAACAACTTAGATCTCTGGGTGACGAGCGCAGTGCAGTGCTAGGTAATGATTTGGACTCTTCGTGTTCCAATAGCTGCGTGCCACTGTGCTGTTATGTGGCAGGCATGTTGCTTACCATCAGGCACATGTCCTGCTCGTCTCGTCAACCTTTATTTAAAAAAAAAGTCTAGCCAATAAATAATACTTTAAATATATCATGTTTATCCAGAACTTCCGTATCTAAAAGCGAGTATTTTTTGCGAAATCTCAAGAAGCACAAAAAGAACGGCCCGAATCAATCTTGTTCAGTCGTAACAGCGTTCCGGTTTTTATACCGTCGTATATCGTTTTCCTCCGGGATAATTCTCCTGTAATGACTGTACGGATTTACAACAAATCTTGATATCTTTGTTACGACGCTATAGAAACTTATTATATGACTATTATATGACTGTTAAATGACTTCTGAAAACTCGTACCAAACAACGGTTACATTTGCAGATTGCATTGTTTTGGGGTTGTTTCATACGTTTTGTTTCTTTGAGGGTAGACGTAGGGTGGTTCTTGGTTTGTATGTGTGGACTGGGGCTACTTTTCTTGTTGTTTTATTTTCTACAATAATAAGGTTTTTTTTGTTTTTTTAATAAAAAGTTACGAGACGAACAGGACTTGTGCCTGATGGTAAGCAACATGCACATAACAGCACAGTGACACGCAGCTATTGGAACATGAAGAGTCCAAATCATTACCTAGCACTGCACTGCGCTCGTCACCCAGAGATCTAAGTTGTTATATCTCTAAGCCCTGTAATTTCTCTGGAAACATTGCCCTTCAAACTGGAACACAGTAATGTTTGTACATTACTGCTTGGCGGTAGAATAACTGGCAAAGGTGTGGTACTTTCCCAGGCGGGCTCTGCTAAGAGTCCTACCACTACTAAAATGTCTATTTTCAAATCGAGATTGAATCGGTTTCTTCTAGGTAAGCACGTTCCAACGTGGATAGCATTGTCGCTTGACATTCGGCGAGATAGCAATCAAGTTAATGTAATACCCCGTTTACATTATTCCAGTCCAGCGACCGAATCCAGCGCTGGATTGCTTACTGGAATAATGTAAACCGGCACTGGAATGCATTGGCAGATTGATGCATTCCAGTGCCGGTTTCCATTATTCCAGTAACCAATCCAGCGCTGGATTCGGTCGCTGGACTGGAATAATGTAAACGGGGTATAAAGCTTTCTCTCTCTCTGTCTGTCTGTCCGTCCGTATGTCACAGACACTTTTTGCTGAAACTATGAGAACTACACTATTGAAACTTGGTAAGTATATGTATTATGTTAACCGCATTAAGATTCGAACAAAAAAATAATAATTAGGGTTGCCCCCCATACTGAGAACTGAAACTTAAAAAATTTTTTTTCATCAAACCTACACGTGTGGGGTGTCTATCGATAGGTCTTCAAAAATGATGTTGAGGTTTCTAAAATCATTTTCGTCTACACTGAATAATTTGCGCGAGAGACACTTCCAAAGTGGTAAAATGTGTGTCCCCCCCGCTCTAACTTCTAAAGTAAGAAAATGAAAAATCTAAAAAAAATATATGATGTACATTACCATGTAAACTACCAACGAAAATTAGTTTGAATTCGATCTGATAAGTAGTTTTTATTTAGTACGTTATAAATAAATACACTATTATTGAAACTTCGATCAAAGTTACAACGAACTACAAGAACTATGTGTACCTACCATGTATATTATGTTACTTGTTGCAACGGAACCCTTCATGGGCGATTCCAACTCGCACTTGGCCACTTTATTAATAATATGAAATAATAATGTAATATGCATAAGTTATAATTTAGAAGTTATCTTATGGAATGTCACTTATCAGGCAAATTTGATCCCGAAAATACAAAAAGTTTCTTAGAAAATAGCCAATTTCTACGTGAACGAAATCGTGAAAAAAAAAATGTTTTTCTCCTAGGGAAAATTCATTACGGATACCACTAGCCCATATCATAAGTCAAAGTATCGATATCGATATAAATTATCGACTAGAGCCCCTCAGAGTTTTTTGAAGTGAAACCTTCCATTTATGGCACTATATAGTGTTTAGTATTTTATGTTTTGTACATTTTAAATTTTATTAGTGTGCATAATAAAGTGTTTCTGCCTGTCTGTTTGTGTCTTCTTTAGTGGTCTTGAGCGGTTTTTATACGGAAAAATCATCATCAGTCATCCAAGCGGCGTAGTTTCGAATGCGGCAGAGCGACGAAGCGTGATGCGCGTTAAATGGTCTTTGGATGGGGGAAATCTTGTGAGTTCGCATTATCGACATGGATTATAGCTGTATATTGTTAGCTACAGCAGTGACGTATTGTGAAAATAATTGTCGTATTTGTTATAATTGTCGTATTATATCGTAATTGTTTTGAAGTATGACACATGACGTACCCGCAATTCTACTACATATTTGTATTTTTAATAACTATGTGATTTTGTTGGTGTACAAATGATATAAGTTGATGGAATATTTTGTGTAAACTGAATGTTGACGTGATGATAAATGAGCAAAAGGTAACTAACTTAATTTTGTGTATGCTTTTCTGTATGCCAAGTAAGGCAGAAGCTAGAGATCCTAACTGCGTCCAAAACCCGTAATGGTAGGACTCTTGGCAGAGTCCGCCTGGAGAAGGACGCCTTTGCCAGTTATTCTACCGCCAAGCAGTAATGTGCAAACATTACTGTGTTCCGGTTTGAAGGGAAATGTTTCTAGAGAAATTACAGGGCTTAGAGATATAACAACTTAGATCTCGGGGTGCAGTGCAGTGCTAGGTAATGAGTTGGACTCTTCATGATCCTATAGCTGCGTGTCACTGTGCTGTTATGGGCAGGTAGGTTGCTTACCATCAGGAACATGTACTGCTCGTCTCGTCACTCTTTATTAAAAAAAAACAAAACTAAATATCTGTACTTGACCTAGTCTTTACAGGCCAATAAAGAATTGTATAATTATATCATAGTAACATTAGTGTTTTTAGGGTTCCGTAAAACGTAAAAACGGAACCCTTATAGATTCGTCATGTCTGTCTGTCTGTCTGTCTGTCTGTCTGTCTGTCCGTCCGTATGTCACAGCCACTTTTTGCCGAAACTATGAGAACTACACTATTGAAACTTGGTAAGTAGATGTATTCTGTGAACCGCATTAAGATTTGAACAAAAAAATTAAAAAAAAAGAAAAATTAGGGTTGCCCCCCATACTGAGAACTGAAACTCAAAAAATTTTTTTTCCTCAATCCTACACGTGTGGGGTGTCTATCAATAGGTCTTCAAAAATGATGTTGAGGTTTCTAAAATCATTTTCGTCTACACTGAATAATCTGCGCGAGAGACACTTCCAAAGTGGTAAAATGTGTGTCCCCCCTCTCTAACTTCTAAAGTAAGAAAATGAAAAATCTAAAAAAAATATATGATGTTCATTACCATGTAAACTACCAACAAAAATTAGTTTGAACTCGATCTGATGAGTAGTTTTTTTTTAGTACGTCATAAATACACTATTATTGAAACTTCGATCAAAGTTACGACGAACTACAAGAACTATGTGTACTATGTATATTATGTTACTTGCTGCAACGGAACCCTCCATGGGCGAGTCCAACTCGCACTTGGCCACTTTATTTTTTAATCAGTTTTTTGTATGGGGCTTTTATGACTAGTCACATGACGGGCTCATTATTTATAACAATTGTAGCTAGGTACTAAAAGGCGTTAAGGCGTAAAGGGCTATTTCAGGAAACATTAGTGTTGTTAATAATAAAATTATAATTTGCAAACTTTCACTTGTAGTGACAGTCCTTACGACGGCCATTTTGTTTTAGGACAAATACGTTAAAAATCCGCAGCGGATCAAAATCAAGTCCTCAATTCTGTTATTCGATTTATCTCGTAGATTGTGTATTTCGTTATTTTTATACTGCTTGTTTTCCTCCCGGGCCGGATTACTCCGGCAGTAATTGACTGTGGGGATTAGCCTGGATCCTGGTATTGCTGTTATAACGCACAATGACAAAATCGCACGCAGGACAAGTCTCGCTAACATTCTATTGATGTGACATACAAAAATGATTCATAAATACACGTGTGGATGTTTTAAGTTGAATGGGCTTGTTTTGCCTAGCCTTACAAAGTAACACTGGGTATAGACACAGTCTATAAATCATACAGTTGTTCGACGAACCCCTCTAGACGGGGCAATCGTGCGGGGCGTGCGGGGTGAGACGCGGGGGAAGCGGGCTCCTGCATTGCCTGCATTACAATGTTAGTATTGCAGAAGCGTGGCTCAGGACTGACGTCTTTCCTATGTTTTAACTTTATTTTGGTGCCACGTTTTTTAAATTGCGACAACCCTACCCGTGTCTAGACATTATCGGCGTTTCTCCCAAGATCAAAGGCGACGAACTACTGGTAGTATTTCTTGATACTGCGGTATAGATCAGGTCTGAGGTATACGCTTGTCAATAAAATACCTATTCACACTTTGTTGTAAGTCGCTTTATCAAGTATTTGTGGACATTTCTCACACAACCCCAAACTTCAGATAACTTTAACTTTTGGTATCACACTTCAGTATAATACTCATGTAATTGTATCAAGTAGCACAGGGTATAGAGAAGGGTTAAGGTTCGCTTTGCCATGAAAATACATACTTACACTTCCTTTGCTCCCGCTTTACCAAGTAACACAATTATATAAAATACCAGCGGACAAATCCGGCTGCGCTCGGATATTGTCATTTAAAGACTATTAATCGAAATAAAAACTATCCTATCTCTCAAGTTGGACCAGACTGCTCACGGTGTGCCAATTTAATTTAAAATCGGTTAAGTAGTTTAGGAATCCATCGCGAACAAACATCCTGACAGGAGATTTATATATATTAAGATAAGATAAGGTCTAATATATTGGGTAAAGGTAAGGTCTAATGTGTACAATTACAATTAAATTGCCCAGAAGATACAGACTTACCTATTCATACCAGGCACTTCCCAACACACAGACAGTACCTACACAACTTAGGGTACACATATCTTCTGTGCAAGTGTTTATCTTAGAACTTATATAGAGTCCTTGTTACTTGGTCTTCGTCTAATCTTATATTATAAGATCTAAAGCATACATAAGCTTGAAGCATTTATAAAGCATTCATAATGATCACGATTATACCGCTCGGGAATGATATAAATCTTTAGGTAAACTTTGGACCATGGCCTATGGGCCACCTAGAAATGTGTCAGAATTTCCCATTGACCGCGCCCTCCGGTTTCACCCGCGTATTTTCCAGAGCAAAATATAAAATTTTAAGTTATAAATTTTCACTCCTATCAGCAGTTCCTATGACTGCCAATTTTTTTAGAACAACGCGTAGGTAACATCTATGATCATACCGTCACTTACCATCAGACGAGTTGATGGTCAAACGCGTATCTATGTATGGTAAAAAAAAACATTTAATGGTTTATGTTTCGTATTAAACATCTTAACAGTGGAATAAATTTCTTGAGTGGATATTCTCCGACCTACTGCTAATAACGGTAAGACTTTTTGCAGTGGCCATCTGAAGAAGTACTACTCCTTTGCCAGTTTCTTTTCCCAAGCAGGAATATGCAAACATTATTGTGTTTCTGTCTAAATGGCAATGCTTAGAGGAAAAATACAATAAAATCATATTAAAAGCCGAAATTCCGACATTAATACATTAAATCATTTTAACAACGAAACTTTCGCTTCATTATACCAATATACATATCAGTGGAATAATAGTAGTACTAATCTGAAAAAAATATCTAATATCACGTTTTTCCGGTTGGAATTATTTTTTTCATTTTCCTGGCTTCTCCTAATTTAATCGAGTGTAGTGGAACCAACGATCTCAATACACAGATGTGCCCTCCCAAACTTCAGGGCGCACGGAATCATGGCATCGTTGGGAAGAGTGAGTTCACACGAGTGAGTTTCCGTTCTAGTCGGTTGCAGGAAACGGTGGACGCCAGACGTTTTTTATATCGCTATTCGTTATCAACAACCATAATAAGTAGAACCACGGCAAATTTCGCCGCTAGCGATTCTAGGGGTCAAGTAGATTAGTTGTTTGTAAACCACTTACGATACACACAGAGACGCAGATTATTACCAATTTCTAGGTGCTCAGGGCACATGCATTGGTATATATCGATGAGTGGAACCATAAAATATTTAGCTTTTCATTCACAACCAGGTAGTATTTCATAAAAATATTCAGATCCAATAAAAACTTGCCCAGAAATTCTCTGGAGGCCTGAAATTCATATTTACCTCTCGGTTTTAGGGATCCCGATTTAGTTAAATTTAATATTTATAAGTTGGGTTTGTTGTAAATGGAACTTTAGTGAGGGTAGATGTTAAATAAAGTGGCCAAGTGCGAGTTGGACTCGCCCATGAAGGGTTTCGTTGCAGCAAGTAACATAATATATATAGGACACATAGTTCTTGTAGTTCGTTGTAACTTTGATCGAAATTTCAATAATAGTGTATTTATGACGTACTAAAAAAAAAGTACTCATCAGATCGAGCTCAAACTAATTTTCGTTGGTAGTTTATATGGTAATGTACAATATATATTTTTTTTAGATTTTTCATTCTCGTACTTTAGAAGTTAGAGGGGGGGGGGGACACACATTTTACGACTTTGGAAGTGTCTCTCGCGCAAATTATTCAGTGTAGAGGAAAATGATTTTAGAAACCTCAACATCATTTTTAAAGACCTATCGATAGACACCCCACACGTGTAGGTTTGATGAAAAAAAAAATTTTGAGTTTCAGTTCTCAGTATGGGGAGCAACCCTAATTTTTCTTTTTTTTTAATTTTTTTGTTCAAATCCTAATGCGGTTCACAGAATACATCTACTCACCAAGTTTCAACAGAGTAGTTCTCATAGTTTCGGCAAAAAGTGGCTGTGACATACGGACGGACAGACAGACAGACAGACAGACAGACATGACGAATCTATAAGGGTTCCGTTTTGACGTTTTACGGAACCCTAAAAATAGTAAAAAGTATTTAAATTCTAGCAGTGCCCTCAGGGTTTACCCGTGGAGTTCCAGTTCCCGTTATTTTCCGCGATAAAAAATAGAACAAATGGTCTGTCTAGACGAACATATAGGGACAGAGATAATTAATCCCAAATTTCAGCCCAATTCGTTCATATATTACGATGTGACTGAGCAATAAACATACAAATTTTAACACATTATCTTATACCTTTAAACGAGCTATTCTTGTATATAGCTTTTTTTTTTTTTTTTTTAAACTTTTATAGGTTCACACTTGACCGCCATCTCGCCTGATGTTAAGCGACGATGCGGTCTACGATGAAGCGTGTTTACCTAGAAAAAAAAAAAACCGATTCCTTAGTCTAGTGGGTGCGGTCACCCACAGAACAGATCTGTTCTGTGCGGTCACCAACCACGGCCGAAGCCTACCACCGGTAGTTTGTCACCCGATTAGCACCACCCAGGGGCGGGGGGATGATCAATCAATTTGTTGATTGATAATTCCCCTACTCCCAGTATCTGTCCGATACTGGGTTTGGCAAATAGTTTCGGGAGTAGCGCAGGTCGCAGTGATCCCCTAAACAAGGCCAGTGGACTATCCTTCACGAGGTTGCCGCCTGTTCTTGATCAAATACCCTCTGTAATTGGTATAACAAAAACCTCTGGCCGAACCCCATTCCTATCCCAATGCCCTCTCCTTATCCTTATTCTCTTTCCATAAAACTCCATATCCTAATTCCTTTTAACTTATCCCAACTCCCTTATCCAACCAAACATCCCCAATCCCCAACCTACTCTCTTCCTTAGCCCCTTCCCAATTCCTTCCCTTTTTGTTCACCCTATACCCTACAGAGCCGAACCGTGGCGGCGTATAACCACTTCTTGGATTTGCAAGGCCCTGGGGCACCAAATACCCCCAAAAAAATTGCACCACACCTACCAAGGGCGGGTAGTGTGTGAGTTCTTACACCAGCTCAACAACAACCCATGATGTCTGCACATCAAAAAAAGAAATTACCCCAGGAGGGTACCACTAGCTCACCAGCTAGTGGAGAATCCCTCACCGAGCCTAGCTCGGTCTGCCCCTCGTATTCTGGGGGGGGGGCAAATTGTGCACACAACCAGGCGCCAGCCTTGATTTGACGGGCCTCCTAAAGGCCATGCCACACACAAACACAACCTCCTTTGAGTCGCAGTGGACTGTAACTGCTCACGGGCGCCCTTGCAAAAGGGAGAACATGCACTCAAAGGCTGACACCAAAGAAACAGGGCTGAAGGGCAAATCACAACGCAGACGCCAAAACAGGCGCGCGAAAGCTCTTCGGTCTAAAAAACCAAACACGGGTATAGGCACTGTAGCAGCGGAAACGCAGCACACGCCAGTACCTTCCACCTCTACAGAGGTGGCACAACCACCAGCACCAGCACCACCACCACCACCACCCAGCCAGCTGAAGAAGCAACGGGGCTCGAAAGGTTCTCGTGGTAGAAGGCCCGCTGCGACGGCTCCCGTTCCAGAAAAGGAACATCCCGGGAAAGGGAATTGGCCGGACGAAAGAGCTTCGGTTTTTTTAGCGATGTGGTGCGAAGACGCGAGTGCGCTCAGCTGGCTGCAGGAGGCAGTCAAACACATAAAGTCACTATACCCAATACCACTCTCACAGTCGTCAAACAGTCGGAGATGAAGAAGAGGCTCAAAGCAGGGCTACTGATTCATACCCGTATCACAGACTCTACCACACTGCACCGAGTCCTTTGTGCCCAAAACCCGTGGTACAAGGTAGACTCATGGCAGTGCTACGACATGACGGTAGACGAGAAACCTCAGGATACCACGGGGTCCAAGGAAAAGGTGGTACACCTTATCCTCGGAATACCGGAGGATCAAAAACAGAGTATCCTTGATAGAGACCACCGGGTTGCCCACATGTCGGGAAGTGGGTATATTCGCTTCTTCTCCCCAGAAGAAGCGACAACGGCCGGGAAAAAACCCGAAACTACCACCACAGCGTGTGAGACTGTGGCAAAGGAGTCTTCAACTCCAGAGCCATCCACCTCTGCTCCCCGACAAAGGGAGAGCGAGGAGGAAGCAGTGTCACCGCTAAAAATTGAGGGGTGCTCCAGCGACGAAGATGACGTCCTGCGTAGTCCTTAGCCCCCTCAATTTTATCCAAACCAACCTCCAGCACAAGCAAATAGCGGCGGCCACGCTACGCAGAGTGCTGGAGACAAATAACAAGACCGTCGCTATGATCCAGGAACCCTGGATCAGAAACAGCAGAATCTGTGGTCTAAATAACATCGGCGGTAAGTTAATGGTCGACACTACTGTTGATAACCCAAGAACCTGCATTTTTATGCCTAAATCTATAAATACCATTTTGCTTAACCAATTCTGTTCTAGAGACCTAACAGCAGTGAAACTCATTACGGAAAAACAAACTGTCCTAGTCCTAGCATCAGTATACCTGCCGGGTGAGGGAGATATTCCTTCAAGAGAACTGGCGGAACTGGTGCAGCACTGCGAGGCACACAACTGGGACCTCATAGTCTCCGCCAACTGCAACGCGCACCACTCTTTGTGGGGAAGTAAGAATACCAACAAAAGGGGTAAGTCTTTAGCCGAATACTTATTTCAAACAAATCTAAACATTATGAACAGAGGTACGGAACCTACATTTGTAAGTTCCAGGTACCAAACTATCATAGACATTACCTTGGCAACCAACGCGGTGGCCAGTCAAATCGAGGGATGGCACGTATCAGATGAGCCATCATTCGCAGATCACCGCCGCGTTTGTTTCCAACTACAATACAAATCAACAAGCCCTGTCCCATATCGTAACCCCCGTAAGACTGATATAACAAGGTACACAAAACTACTAAACCAAGCACTAGGTGACGTACATTTAACTGACACAACACTTAGTACAGACAATATCGAATCAAACGTACAGCTTCTCACTGCAACTTTCATAAACAGCTATGAATTGGCATGTCCTGCTGTTAAACCAAATGACGTAGGAAATAGATCTTGGTGGGGGCCAGAACTTGAAAGACTACGTCAAGGACTTCGAACACTCTATAACCGGGCAAAAAATACCATGACTAATGAGGACTGGGACAAATACAAACAAGCACAAAAACACTACAAGAGGCGAATCAGATTCAGAAGAACAGAATCCTGGCACAACTTCTGTAGTAGCATAAACTCAACAAACCAAGCCGGAAGAATAAAGAAAATCCTAGCTAAAGGGGAGCCAAATCTTCTGGGATCCCTAAAAAAGGAAGACGGCACTTATACAAACACAGACAATGAAACCAATGCAGTACTCCTGGAAACCCACTTCCCTGGATGTCAAATCATAGGAGATCAGGAGTGGCCAGAAGAACACTGCAGCACACCAACTGCCCCAGAGTGGGAAGTGGCAAACAAGATAGTAACTGCAGACAGAATAGAATGGGCACTGAAAAGTTTCAAACCCTTCAAATCTGCAGGTCTGGATGGCATATTCCCAGCATTACTACAATGGGAACCAAAGCAAGCTATAAAGCACTTACTACCAATATATAGAGCCTGTATAGCCTTTAAATATATACCAAAAAAGTGGAGAGAGGCGAAGGTAGTATTCTTACCGAAACCTGGTAAGGAGGACTACACACACGCTAAATCGTTTAGGCCCATCAGTCTAACGTCATTCCTTTTAAAAACACTAGAAAGATTAGTGGACCGATACCTAAGGGACGGCGCACTAAAGCACAAACAACTGCATCCTCAGCAGCACGCTTACAGGAAAGGCAGATCAACAGAGTCGGCACTACACATGGTAGTACATAAGATAGAATCGGCTACCGCAAACAAGCTTTCAACACTTGCCGCCTTTATAGATATAGAAGGTGCTTTTGATAAAACCATGCATAACAGCATAAACCACGCCCTCCGAAGACTCAAAGTGGAACCAGTGATTAGGAACTGGATTACCGAACTTGTCAGCAAGAGGGCGGTTCAGATAGTGATGAATACTACTACAAGAGCAAAAGTAGTCAAGGGATGCCCCCAGGGGGGTGTCCTATCACCAATATTATGGAACATAGTAGTGGACAGCCTTCTTAAGGCACTCAACGAGAAAGGGTTATGCAGATGACATTACAATACTGATAAGCGGGAGCGAGGAATACATGTTATGTAAAGTTATGCGTTCAGCGCTTCAGATTGTAGAAAAATGGTGTGACGAGCATCAACTGTCAGTAAATCCAAGAAAAACAGAACTTATTCTTTTCACCAACAAAAGGAAGTTACCAGAACTACAACTACCAAAACTATTTAACACCAAACTCTCCCTATCATCTGAAGTGAAATATCTGGGCGTCACTCTTGACAACAAATTAAACTGGGTGAGCCATATTGATACAAAAATAAAGAGGGCCTGCATGACTTTTTGGCAATGCCGGAGACTTGTTGGAAAGAAATGGGGTCTCAATCCAAAAATCACACTGTGGTTATACACATCAGTTATCAGGCCCTCTCTGACCTACGGATCGGTTGTGTGGTGGCCCAGAACACAACTGACCACAGCAAAAGATAAACTCCAGAGTCTACAACGCTTAGCGAGTGTAACAGCCACTGGATGTATGAAAACCACACCATCAGCCGCATTAGAGTATCTCTTAAACCTGAGACCTCTACATTTAGTCATACAGGAAGAGGCCACGGCAGCCGCCCTAAGACTAAGAGCAAACGGACTGTGGAAACAGAACATTGAAACACGACACTCAAAAGTTCTACAACGGGTCATGGAAGACATACCGCTTCTTGAGGCACCCATGGATAGAACAATATGCCAACATGTCTTTGATCGTAGATACGATATCCAACTCAATGCAGAATCGAAAGATAGCTCTGGCAGCAGAGAAGTTAGGATATATACTGATGGCTCCAAAACCGGATGTGGTACAGGAGCTGGTGTCTTCTCAAATGACTTAAACATAAAGATATCAAACACCTTAAGCAACTTAAACACAATATTTCAAGCTGAAAGTATCGGCATTACCAGGGCAGCACAGGCAGTCGCAGCCAGAGATGTTGGAGACCTAAACATCAAAATTGTCTCCGACAGCGCCTCCGTGCTTCAAGCCCTTAAAAACAATACTATAACCTCTGTCCTAATACTGGAATGCCATAATGCACTCCAATCCATAACGGGTGCGAATAAAGTAACCCTCCAATGGATTAAAGGACACAGCGACTCACTAGGTAATGACGCAGCAGATGAGCTGGCTAAAAGGGGAGCAAAGACAAAGGTGCATGGACCGGAACCACTCATGCCTATACCCCAGGCTCAAATAAAAACATGGCTGCGTAGAAATACCGAAGAAGCCCATTTAAATGAATGGAATAACAATGAAGGATGCAGGCAAACAAAAAATGCTATTCCGGAAGCATCTAAAAAACTTGCCCGCAACCTCATCAGACTAAACAGGGACAAAATTCGTAAAGTTATAGGTATAATAACTGGTCACTGTCCCCTAAATAAGCACTTATATACCATAGGTGTAACAGACAGTCCTCTATGCAGAGGATGCATGGAGGAAGAAGAAACGCCACAGCATGTACTCGTGGAGTGCAGCAGTGTGGCAGATCAACGGGCAGAATTCCTCCAATCTCCATCATCTGTTCCGGATGCCTGTCGCAACCTTAACAGGATGCTTGCTTTCTGGGACAGCCTGGGCTGGTTGGAGTAAAGGGAAGTATGAGTCACGTACAATGGCCCAATAAAGAGGCTAGGTGCGGAAAGGGCCCCGCTAAACTAACTAACTAGCACCACCCAGGGACCGCGTGTGGGGTTTCAATATATAGGTGCTTCCCCACGGACGGAGGTGACTCGGTCTCACCTATACTTATATATATAGAATCTGAATCTCGGAAACGGCTGGAACGATTGTCATGAAATTATGTATGCAGGGGATTTCGGGGACGATAAATCGATCTAGCTAGCTTTAAATTTTTTTAAACGACATTATATGCGCGTTGCCAGACAATGAAAAACTGTCACATTAGACATTAGAATGCGACGGTAAATTTCGCCGCGTGGCGCAACAGTATAATAGCTCAGGCGGTAAGTCGGGCGGTCACGAATTAGTAGATACGGGTTAAAATCCAGACGGTTTCTCTTTTTTTTCAAGTTCTTTTTTTTTGCTTGAGAAAATCTATTACTTGGAGTCATTTATCCGTAGGTATCTAAGTATATTTAGTATTTTTTTATTTATTTTTTTTTTTTTTAAGTAAAGAGGGACGAGACGAGCAGGTCATGTGCCTGATGGTAAGCAACATGCCTGCCACATAACAACACAGTGACACGCAGCTATTGGAACATGAAGATTCCAAATCATTACCTAGCACTGCACTGCGCTCGTCACCCAGAGATCTAAGTTGTTATATCTCTAAGCCCTGTAATTTCTCTGGAAACATTGCCCTTCAGACCGGAACACAGTAATGTTTGCACATTACTGCTTGGCGGTAGAATATTTGGCAAAGGTGTGGTCCTTCCCCAGGCGGTATTTAAACCAAGCAAAGCTCGGTCACCCAGGTACTAATATTAATATGATCAACACAGCACCAAAAGGTTCATGAACAAGGAAACCCTTGCTCAAAATATATTCCAAAGTCTTGAACATCGTCGTAAATCTGCTAAGCGTTTTTATCGTATACATTTCGGTGAGTGTGTATGATTTAACATCATCCTCATGCCTTTGTTTCTATTGGTTTGCATGTGGGTATAAAAACAACTTACTCGTATTTTCATGATTGTTGCTCTAAAGACTCAAACACTTTACTTTAGTAGTAAGATCGTCTAGGTTGTGAAACCATAGCTACACGTACCTACAGAACCTTAACTTCACATTTTGACTTCACACTTTTCTTCGTAGTATATTTATATGAATTTATTTACCTACAAATTTTTTCGCTCTTTCCATTCATTGAGTAGTCAATGATTAGTAAAGATGAAAACTGCTTTTTAGATCAGTCTTGCTTCAATTGATATTAGGTTTTCATGCATAGATTTTCGATTATAGGTACATAGAAACTTCCTGCAAAAAAAAAGAAATGCCGATAGTAGTGAAAACTTATAACTCAAAATTTGATAGCTTACTTTGGAAACTACACGTGTGTAACCGGAGGGCGTGGCCTGGGCATCATGGCATGGCCATCTCGAAATGCGTCAGCATTTCCTATTGGCTAATGCATTTCTAGATGGCCATGGCATGATGCTGAGGCCACGCCCTTTCAGCATTTCATTGGCTGACGCATTTCTAAATGGCCAATAGCCATGGTCCCGAGTTTACCCGAAGATTTCTTATCATATCCGAGCGTGACGCTAAAATCCAATTCACAGTCCACGAAATATCTGTCTAGGCGCGCTTAAAGAAGTTTTCACTTCAAAAACATATGTATTCGTCACACAAACATTTGCCTTATATATGAATCAAATCCATGAACTATGGCTTCGAAGGCAGACTTACTACCTACTAAGCCACTGTGTCAACACGGATATTTATATTCTTGATGTCTTCGCGTCTGCGTCAAGCGTGAATCAGTTTTTGCCAGATAAATACCTACTTTCTATCGCAGACCGCATCGTAACTTTACAATAGGCGAAATAAATACAAACTTATTAAAGCTGAGAAAATAATACGTTTTTTTGTGCAAAATTGGGGTCGCATTGAGTCACCTAGTAGTTTATAGTCTGGACCCTCATTTAAAAAACTCGCACTTTTTGATGACTTTCTAAGTCTAGTTAAAACAAGTGAAAATACCAAAACCACAAATGTAATCCTACTAAAATACTAAACTATAATTGCGAAAGTTTATAATATGTTTGGTTGTTTGTTGCTCAATCGCGTCGGAACGTATGAATTTAGAACAAAAATAATAATCTGGAATAACCAAAGAGTTTACATTTACTACGTATAGAGTCAGACAAACGCTTTATACCGAAAGCAGGGGTCTGATCGCTCTTTCATTGTCGCTCTTCTGGAAGTGTCATACTTTTGTCGCGGCACATCAATTTGTTTCTATAGCTAACATACAGTTCATCTGCTTACGATTGACACAAGGAAACCGTGCGGAAAACCTAATCCACTTACTTATTCTTTATCTAATAGTCGAGTCAAAATAGACTAAATTATGATTCGAGTTTGCATTAATTCCCAACAAGCTGGATTTTTGTGCAGACTTTGGATTCGTCATTACAAACGACATAGCAAAAGTCCCCATCGATCCCGCTTGTGCGTTGTTTTTTATTCGAGGTCAAAGGTGCAAATTTGCGTTTTTGCGTATATCTCTGAAACAATGAAAGCTACCGAAAAATGGTTCAAACAAAGTTTGTAGATCATAAAATTGTCTACAAAAAAAGTCTCAAAACTTTTTCTTCTACGATGTACTGTTCTCGAATTATGGCTATTTTAAACATAGAAAATACGAATATGCACTCGTGGCACTCATACAAAATTAAAGGAATATAAACAACGTGGACCAACTGCAAAATTGTGGACGCAATATTTTATATAATTTTATTTTATAATCATCATCATCGTGCAATTATCGTGAATTCCAGAATCTGAATTTCTATACAAAGATTATGTAAATAAGTTCGAGATTTGGTATAATCTTTTAGAGAGTCATCCTTAAAAAAGAAGTTAAGTATTAGGTACTAAACTACTTTGTAGAATAATGTAGAACGAGCTTGGATAATATTATCATACTTGACTGCAAGACATGACCAACAACAATTCTACGGTTCACACAGATTTGTTGTCCATTCTTAGAGTGGAAATGTGGATCTATATTATGATTAGTACCTACTGGCTGGAGGTCGTGGAGTTTCATCACCATCAGCATCAGCCTATCTTAGTTTACTGCTGGACATAGTTCCCTCGCCTCTTCCATGATCCGCCAGTCAGCCCTAACCACAGGTTTACGTCTTCATCTTCTATCTACTGCCTGCTGTCTTCCATATATCGTCACTCCATCTAGTCGCAGGATGTCTACACTACGTTTCCGGATTCCCGGTCTCCACTGAAGAACATGTCTACTCCGGTTCTGCGGCAGATATGGCCGGCCCATTGCCACTTTAATTTGCAAATGCGTTGAGCTATGTCGGTATAACCTTGGTTCTCTAGTTCCGAATTCAATCTTCCAGAGAAACTCAAAGCATAGCTCATTCCATGTTCCACGCTCTGCAACTTTAAATTTGTGGACTACCTTAGCTGTCATTGTCCACGTTTTGGCACCGTGGGTCATGACACACCTACACACTGATCGAAGATTTGTCTTTAGACATTATGAGAGAGACGACGAGAAGACACGACATTAAACAGAGCTTGGAACTCTAAAAGAGTTCCAAAGAGTTCAGTGGTGTTCCACCGTCTTTTAAGAGCTCTTGTACCATCTTCTCCCGCGGCTATTCCATTTTGGAGCTGTCATCGAGTTTACCTATTAGTATATTAAAAATTTCATAAAGCGATAAAGTTTGGTCACAACGTTACTATAATATTTGACGGTTACACTGGTTATACAAAAAATATCAAAGCTGCAGAACAACGTCGTCGAGCTAAACAAACATCTTCATCGTCTGATATTGTTTTTGATCGATCAATGACTGTCCCGACAAACCAACAGCAGTTTCTTGCTAATACATACAATAAATTTCGTTTGATTTCGATGTTATGTGAAGAATTTGCAGCTGCCAATATTGTTGTGAAACAAGCTCAAAATGACGCTGATGTCCTCATTATTGAAACCGCAATTGAATAATTCAGTAGCACCAATCCAACTATCGTTGTTAGAGAAGATTTAGATTTGTTAATAATTTAACTGCACGAACACCTAGGGATAAGATCATTTACTTTTTAAAACCTGGGAGAGCTCAAGAACAAACGAAAATATATTCTTCACAAAGTTTAACTGCATATCAAAAATGTCAGCCGCATATATATTATTCCTTCATGCGATAACTGGCTGCGATACGACATCGGCAATTTTTAAAAGAGGCAAAAATACAATATTCAAAATCAGAGGTGGTGCGGAAATGTGTGCATGTAGTAGAAAATACGACTTTCCTGCGGTCTAAAGTGACGATATCTCGAAAGCGTTGCTTTGTAGAAGAAAAGTGATGCAATCTTTTCTGTAGACAATTTTACGATCTTCAAACTTTGCCTGAAACATTTTTCGATAGCTCTCGTTGTTTCAGAAATATACTCAAAAACGCAAATTTGTAACCTTTGACCTCGAATAAAAAACAACGCACAAGCGGGATCGATGGGGACTTTTGACATATCATTTGTAATGACGTATTCAAGGCCTAAATAAAAATCCAGCTTGTTGGGAATTAATGCAAACTGGAATATCTATTTGGACTATAAGGTTTTTCAAGACTAATTACCAACTGTTTTGGAAATTTCAGCCCGATCCTTCATGCGTTACGACGTGATTGAGCAATAAACATACTAACATCCAAATACCCATACATTGACATGTATAATATTACATAGTAGGACAGACAAAAAATACAGTTTCTGTTTAGCTTCGAATAAGTGTTTAAAATACAGAAGTTAATGCTTTGACACATACTCAACCACTTTTACAACCATGTCAAGGCTGTTAGGAGTAATGTTATGGAGCGTTTTAGTTTTACTGCGGATACGTTTTAGTGCAGGTGCCTTCATGTCTTCATGTCTTACCTTGTTTTATACTGAAGATGTAACCGTTAGTGATAAAGACAGAATAAAATTTTAAGGAACAAAAACTACGAACAAAATCTTCTGTTTAACAGTATCTTATATTTTTAGCTACTCCACAGATTCTAGGGTCAGACAGACCTTTGTCATTTTGGTTCTTTTTACTCGACTGCGCGACGCAAAGGAGTGGTAATGTGTTTAACAGTCTATGTATGTATGTATGTATGTTCCTTTGAGGCACTATACAGACCAAACGCCTGGGCCGATTTTTATGATTCACACGTCAATCGATTCCTCTTAATCTGGCGAGTGACACTAAAGACATGGCATTAGTGTAAATCCAATATGGCGGATTCAGGACGCCATATTGTCCATATTAAAAAAATGAAAATCACCAAAATATGTCAAGAGGGGTATCGTTGAATAGGTATTTGAAAATAATGTTTAGTTTTCTCTCAATGTTTTTCGATTTGACTGACCGTTTAGGATGTATATCGATTTAAAGTTGAGTAACAACCATTCTCACATTTATAGGTTTTTAGGTAGCAGAAAACTTCGTATAACTAACTGTACGCGTGAATGTGGATGGACATTATATACTAATGTATCTAGTAGGCATCGATATAAATCAATAGATGTGCCCTGAGAATCTTGAAATTGGTAATAAACTGCGTCTCTGTATGTATCGTAAGTGGTTTACAAACAACCAATCTACTTGACCCCTATAATCGCTAGCGGCGAGATTTGCTGTGGTTCTACTTATTTTGGTTGTTGACACCGAATAATGACAGGAAAAACGTCCGGCGTCCACCGCGTCCTGCAACCGACTAGAACGGAAAGAGTGAGCTCACTCTTCCCAACGTTGACATGATTGCGTGCGCCGTGAAGTTTGGGATGGGGCCCATCTTGGGTTCTACGATCTATGCTAGTAGGTATATTGGACTACCTTTTTTTCGTACGTGCAGGTACGTGATAGTGGGAACACGGAACCGCTCTCGGATTGCTCCGCCTCGGTCGCCCATCTCCAACTTCAAACGATTTAGTTGGTACTCAACGTCAATCGAAAACCTATACTAACACAAAACTATAAATATGAATTACATGCAGTAGAAAATCCTATATGTTATATCAGTAGAAACGAAGACATTTGGTCAACAACCAAAAGATGCATATTATTATGTTGAGCATATTAACATTCACAACATTGTTCATAACTAAAAAGTATAAAATAAAAAAATATAATTTAAAAACTCAAAAACCCGACTGCGTAAAAAGTGAACCAAACTACGTACTCGCATACTAAAAAAAACTGAAAAGAATAAAACAAGCATTTAGATTTCTGGTGGTCTAGAATTCTATAATATGTTATTGTATTAATACTATTGAAATAAATACAATATTTTCTAATAAAAGAACATTACAACTGAACAGTCGGGATCCATTGAACAATTACATTGTATGTCGAATAATAATGGATCCCGACTGTTCAGTTGTAATGTTCTTTTATTAGAAAATATTGTATTTATTTCAATAGTATTAATACAATAACATATTATAGAATTCTAGACCACCAGAAATCTAAATGCTTGTTTTATTCTTTTCAGTTTTTTTTAGTATGCGAGTACGTAGTTTGGTTCACTTTTTACGCAGTCGGGTTTTTGAGTTTTTAAATTATATTTTTTTATTTTAAAATAAGATTAGGAGAAGAAGAGGTAAATAGGGGGAAGTTGGTAACATTTCAGACCTAATTCTAGTAGTAGTCTGATTTCGTCTGTTGAGCCGATCACTACAGGTTGGGATTCCGCTGGTTGTCGACTCGACATCGTCATTTGCTGTTTTTACGCTGCATTCTTAAGGCCCAGAGTCTCCGCCATGGCCGCATTTCAGTCCCTGATGGCCATCTGTAAATTAAACTCTTTGATGGTCTCCGGTGGTGCAGCCAATGCACAGTACGCAGAGGCGAAAATAGTCTGAAAAAACTGATTGTCGTTGGGAACACCGAAGGCAAACAATCGCCTTCCTTCCACTCGACACCACCAAAACGACACCATCCGTGGTGTCGTATGGAATCTCTAGTCCATACGACACCACCCTAGTGATGTCCAGAAACGCGTGTTTTTGACTAACAGCTCCCAGTTCATTAAAATAAATAAATAAATATCAGACAACATCACATACATTGATCCGACCCCAAAGTAATTATTTCAAGTTATCTATAGTTAAACGATAATTAATAAAACAGAGTTTATGAAATATTATTTTTTTATTTCAGTGAAGTAAGTAGTTATGTAGGTATTAAAGAACGGACCGGAAAACTAGTCTTGCAGCGTGTCCACAATTGTTGTTACGTGCTTGTAATAGGCCTTAATGAACTTTTCTTTTAGTGTGTCTTTTCCGGGAAAAAAACTTTCAGCCAACAATTTTGCTGTATTTAATACAATCTGAGCATCACTCAAATGGTCCGTTTGGGTACAATAATTATCCTTCATATTTTGTTCCGTTTGCGTTTTCACGGACATATAAATGTCTGGTATGACGTCGTCATCTCTACACTCTACAACATACTCTTGAGTATCCTGCATTTCAAACACATCATCGGGCGAGAGTTGGTATTTAGGTTGAAAACTCAAAATTGATTGACTCTCCATACTTTTTAAATTATGTTATTAAGTATTTATATATTTCTAAATACAATAGTAATAGCACAGTGAACAAAACAGAAAACAACTGAATTCAGAAACGCCACAGTGACATACTTATATTCTTTAGTGTCATGTGCTAGCATTATGGAAACATTAAAAAAGTTTCTACTCCGATTTACCCGAAGATGTAATAGGTACTCTGTTTAAAAAAACCTCTATCTGAGTTCATCTAAAGCCTTGGCCACAGTGATATAACCATTGATTAATTGCATTTGAACATCAAGTATAAAGTCATCATCCACAATGTATTTACTCTTCCTTTTTTGTTCTAAAGCTTCCATACCTAAGTATTTATTAATTTTATTCATGGTTCTTCTTGTTTATTCCCTTTATTAGTTTCGAATGAAAACCTTCGGATACATTATCGGTACGATGTCTTTCACCATATACGCTAAAAAGATCTGGGGAGTGAATTTTTAACCAATAATTTTCAATGTAACGTATAAATCTGGTCATGTTTATATTATTAATTCTATAAATTTGGGTTTTGATATAGGTACTCCCATCCTTCTGAAGTACGTTGTGGTGGCAAGAGCGGTAAGGCCGCTGTTAGAGAAACAATTCTTTTTTCCGGTTTGGTTTCATTATTTTTAAACTTTTTGGCATTTTTACTAATATTTTTGCACCAGTGATAATAGCAGCCTTTTATTATTACATTTGGATATTCTTCTTTTATAGCGTTAATTGCTGCGGACTCATAGTCACAATGTACTTTATAAGGTTTAAATTCTGGTAATTGTGATTGAATCATGTGGAATAATAACTCATAGCTTTTCTGTGTTCGATTAGTCATAAATGCACTGATAAGTGGTACCACTTTTGTTTCTTCAAAAGTGCTGCCTATGTCACCAAGAATATTGTAAATTTGTTGGAAGGGAGTCGGGCAGACTGCAAAAGTTCCATCAACGAAATACTCAGTAATTTTACAAATCATTACACGACAACGTTTGGGACAAAACACCAATATGCGAGTACCATCATAATAGTAATCCGCTAATATAGACTCGCGAAATCTTACCGGTACAGTGACCTCATTTATACATTTAAAAATTGTAGCGGGAACTCCAAGTTCTTTATTTCTTGCATCATAAAGCAATTGTTTAATACTTTTAAACTTTGGAATTGCATTCAGTAAATCATGACCTTTTTCTTTCAATGTAAACACATTATCTTCATATAAGGTTGGTATTGGTTGGTCAGATGTAATTACCTTATTTCGTAATGCGTTTGTTACCAGCAAACGGTCATTTGCAAAGGCTCTCCCGCAAAAGCGCGAAAGGTCTCTTCCGCAAGTGTGATCGTTGGTCTTTGTAATTATTTTTACATTCTAAAAAGTAATATTAAAATTTATTCTAGTAAAATAAGTAAAGGCTATGGAATACTCGAAAAAATGACAAATGAAAAGGATACTTACCATTACAGTTATCGTACCTGGACACTTTGTCCTTTTGAAGCTAGTGCATCTCCATAACACTGAGCCGTTTTTAAATCCCTTGTGACGGTGAAATTTATACGTTTGCCAGAGCAAAGCTGTTCCGCCATTAGTTTTTATGTATTTTATGTCGTCAGTATTAGTATCCATGTCCATTGTGAAAAATTAAAATATTCGGACGGAAAGACAATAATATGCAAATTGCAATGAACAATGTCAAGATGACCATTTGAGTGACAGATAAATATAAACTTTATCAAATGACATACCTCATTAATGAAACTGCTTGAACTTAATTGGAGTTTTCATATCAACAACTTTGTATGTAGGTAACCTCACTATTAGTCGGTGGTGTCGTATGGACTAGAGATTCCATACGACACCACGGATGGTGTCGTTTTGGTGGTGTCGAGTGGAAGGAAGGAAAAGGAATCGCGTGGTTGTTTACCAACCAGATGGACCGATCAAGTGAAAGACTTATCGTCCTCCAAATTGTACGCGGTCGTGAGAGACGTGCTGGACCGAAACCAGTGGAGGCAGATCATCCGCTCTAGATGTAACCCCGATGCTGACCATGATCCTCAGAGATGAGGGACCGATCATAGCGAGAGAGAGAGAGAGAGAGAGAGAGAGAGAGAAAGATATTGAATGTGTTGAATTCTATAAATGTGTGTGTGTATGTAGCTACAGACAAGCATTCTTTTTATAGAATCGTAAACTATGCATTAGATCATGTGATAATAGTAGTAATAGTACTAAACTAGCAGCACCTCGCAGTTTTACCCGCGAGGTTCTTGTTCCTGTATATAAAAAAAGTACTTTCTGCTATTGCAGACCATTTCAAATTTTCCAAAATTTTAACCCCATCCGTTCAGACGGTCCAACGTGATTGAGGAACAAACACCCAAATATAGAAACATCCAAACTTTCACATTTATAATATAAATATAATTAATACAAAATAAGTGAAAAACTGTTACCTATAGTTACAAAGTACAACGAAGTCCGCAGTATAGAAATAATTGTGTGCCGAAGTTATGAATTGACTTTAAAGGTTAGTTGAATTTAAGGGTTACCTGATCAAAACATCCCCGTGCCATGGATCAAATCCGATTCTAATCAAAGAGGACCACAAAGCGGCTGCAACATTTATTCACAATTCTTAATGAAAACGCCAAAAAGTTAAAAGTAATTTACATCAAAAAGGACGAGTTGGACAGAAATTTTGTTGAAAGTTACAAAATTAAAATTAAGATTTAACGTGTTGCCGGTGGGAGACAAAGTTCTACATTTATTATTTACGACGGGGACCGACACTAAATCATCATTTGGATTGTTTTTCCTTTCATTTTGTGATGGAGTTTTTGATACTTTATTATTGAGTATTGTATGAGTTTAGCTAACTTTTGTTGTTGGAGTTTTTTCTTTAGTTTTAGTCAGTGTAATTCTGTTGAGTTAGATAAATAATGTTGTAAGCTTACAGGCTGTACCGCGAGAGTACCAGTAGAGTATCTCTCTACTTAGTCTGTGGTACCAGTGCAAGCTGCTTTGACTACAACTATAAAGGTGCAGTTTCGCGCTGAGACCGCGACAGGCACTTGACATTATAATATAGAATTGCATGGGTGCCAGTTCGCGCCGCGACTGCGACACGTGTCTCTGTCTCCTGTCGCGGTCTCGGCGCGAACTGACGCTCATACAAAGTTATAATGTCAAGTGTCAGTCGCGGTCTCTGGTCGCGGTCTCTGGTCGCGGTCTCCGGTCTCGGTCTCGTTTCGCGGTCTTCGCGCGAACCGCTACCTTAACACGCTTCTGCTTTAATATTTTTTAGGGAAGAGAACGCTATACGAAGTCGCCACATATAAATAGGTTGATTTAAACGGTAGGAAAACTTCAGCAGTAAACATATACGATATAAGTTCATATGGCAAAATTTATATAATGTCACCATTATTACTAGCAATTATTAAATACAAAATCATTAGTCATTAATTTAATTTTGTCCGAAAAACATAAAACTGATTTCAATTTAAAATTAAACTCGCACACTCAATTAAATTTAATTGTTTATGTGAAATCTACGATAACGTAGTCGTCCAGACAATTTGATATTGTAATTTCAGAAACCACTAAGTACACCCATTACCATAAAATTTATAAGAGGCCACCTCTGAAATCTACCATACAAAAAAGACCCATCAGAATCAGTTGAGAACTGGCGAAGCTATCCCGTTGAATACTTTTTTTTTTTTTATATAAAGTGACGAGACGATCAGGTCATGTGCCTGATGGTAAGCAACATGCCTGCCACATAACAACACAGTGACACGCAGCTATTGGAACAAGAAGATTCCAAATCATTACCTAGCACTGCACTGCGCTCGTCACCCAGAGATCTAAGTTGTTATATCTCTAAGCCCTGTAATTTCACTGGAAACATTGCCCTACAGACCGGAACACAGTAATGTTTGCACATTACTGCTTGGCGGTAAATACATTCAAATAAAGGACTGAATTGTGTTTCTTTTATATTACCCGTGACAAAACCGACGACGACCGACGAATGGACGGGTCGTGGTCCCGAGAGCGAATGATTGAATGAAAATTGTTTATTGTTTACACTGTTCAAATTGATACATACATTCTTGATTTCTGTTCTGTGCGTACATTAGTGTAAGTAGCTATCTGGCCGCCATAGTTATAAACTTTGCTTAGTTTGGGATTAGATGGTGTTGTATGTGAATTATCCACCAATATAGAACAGTAAAACTAGTGAAATAAATGGCGACCTTATTGCTGAAAGCTATCTCTTCTAGGCACCTTTGGGATGGACAAAAAATATACGGGACCACGGATATCGGTACGAGACAATCAAATCTGAAGTGTGTAACAGCCAAATCTGATGTTTATAATAGATATACTCTTCTATATACTATGTTTATGATATTATACTGTTATTAGTATTTTTATCATTGCCACAAATCACTTGTTATGAAACTCTATGAATAGATCAAAATATTCTGCAATCCATCTGACACGTATTCAAGAAAAAGTTGAAAGTATTGAAAGGGTCCATTTCAAAAGTTTTGATTAATAACCGAATCCTAATTAATGAAGACGAAACTTGAGTGAAAAGGTGCTTTAGAATATTTTATTAGAATTTCTTGTGTTCATTAATTTTAGGCATATTTTTATAAGTGCTGGTATTTTTATGATTTTTGTTTCTTATTATCCTACTAATATTGTAAAGGAAACAGTTTGTGAGTGTGTATGTTTGTTACTTCTTCACGTCTAAGCGGCTGAAGTGATTTTAATAAAATTTCGTATGGAGTTAGCTGACACCCTGGGTTGACACATAGGCTACTTTAAATCCCGAAAACGGGACAACGGGAACGGGAACTACGAGAATAAAACCTGCTAGTAATAAATAATGACGAGATGAATTAGATATGGGTAATATGGTAAGAAACTATCTATACTTATAATAAAACTGTAGCGGGTCGAATTCTGTACATTGAAGATATTTTGAAAAAAAAATTTTGGGGGCACTCCATAGTCGATACTGATGGCGAAACTGCATTTTTTTTCTTTCATGTCTGTCTGTCTGTCTGTCTGTCTGTCTGTCTGTGTGTATAGGGAACTCACATCACGCCGAAACTACTGATTCAATTCAAATGAAACTTGACATGATTTAAGATCATACTAAGTAGATGGTAGCTGTCTACTTTTAATCCCCAAATTCTGCACGGTTTTTGTGCAGAAAGGGGTTAAAGTCAGAATGTGTTTTTGGTTGTAACTCATGTTTGCGTTGTTCAATTTCGTTAATTCTTATTTTGTTAGAAAGAACACATTTCTAATATAGTCTCATCAAAATTTTAGCATTACTGCACGTGTGGTTCGGAAATAACATAGAAATTAAATAATAACGGAATTAATAAGTTCGGTACATACAAACTTCTAAGTATTCTGTGACAATGTAAACAACAGCAGGTCTACTACGAAGTCCGATAAACGATATATCGGCCGAACTTATGAAGTTTCCGACCTCGAAAGACAATCGGTCGGTTGATCAGATCGGCCGTTTCGTTCGATCCGACCCTTATCCGACCTAAGTCTATATCTTTCGACCCGAAATGTATCGATCCGAATGTTTTTCGTGGTAGGCTACAATCCGATTCAGCTGTCGGTCGGATGCGATCATTCGGAGTTTGTTTTCGTAGTAGAACTGCTGGGATGTAACGGAGGTCATTTTATCGGATTCGAAGGCGGAGTCGGAGTTTTAAAATTTGATTTATCGGAGTCGGAACCGAAGTCGGAGGCATAGGCAGGATTAGAAGTGGTAGCAGGAGATACATTTTTATTGGGTTTTTTTTTTTGCCAAACACGTGGACACGATAAACATTGACGAGCAATTGATTTAGGAAGTTGGGATTTTGTATTTTAATTTACTATCCACCACAATAAAGGATTATTTGCAATATTTATACACCTTACCTCCGATTATAACCTCCGTTTTAAAAGTTTCGGAGCCAAAGTCGGAAACGAAGGTCTAATAGTAATCAGAGGTTTCGACTTATCGGAATCGGATTCGAAGCTCTTTCCTGGTAGGTACACACAGAGTATCTCTCTACTTAGTCTGTGGTACACACACAGTACTCAAATCCGTCATCCGTCATCTATCGTCATGTAATAATATGACAGTACCTGTCTTATGTTTTTCCACAAAATGGCAGCTCATGGAACGAAACACAATCTGATATTTATTAGAAAATGTGTAATGTAGTATTTATTGTTGTAGCGACAATATGAATACATCATCTGTGAAAATTACAACTCTCTAGCTATCACCGTTCTTCAGATACAGTCTGGTGACAGACGAACGGACGAACAGCGAAGCCTCAGTAATAGGGTCCCGTTTTTACCATGTACGTATATTATACGGAAAACGGTAGGCGGTTTTTTGAATATTAACAAAAACTGG
This sequence comes from Ectropis crepuscularia, assembly GCA_963693475.1. NCBI lineage: Eukaryota > Metazoa > Arthropoda > Insecta > Lepidoptera > Geometridae > Ectropis > Ectropis crepuscularia. The sequence goes on from OY856355.1 coordinate 2,972,589, forward strand.
ATGACAAGATGTTCACGCCCACTACCAGTCGGAAGCGTGCCCAGCATGTTGGCGGCAGTACCACGCTGAATAGCGATGTATATGTGTTGGGCCAAATAAACGCTAGCATTTTGGTCACGCGTTGCGTCGGCGAAGCTCTCGGAAAGGCTTTTGAAGATGAAGTCAGCTCCCGGCCTTCACAGGCACGATGTCTCAACTCTCAACCCCAAAGGGCTTAAATATAAAACCACTACCGAGGGTTGCATATTTCCGCCGTTTGAGACGCTAAGCTGAATTAGCCGCTGCACTGGCCCTACCATGTGTCTCTCGAAGAAGTGATGGTGCCAGAGTATCGACACAAGCTGCGTCCCACACTAGGGGCCGACTCAACTTCCAAGGCAAAAAACTCATGCCGTCAGGTCTTTTGCCATCGTCACGCGTAAGACCACTCCGGTTTGAGTAGGGCTGGGACATTGGCGGTGGAAAAAGCCAAAGTTTTGTGTGTGAATTGTTCACCAGTATCTATTTATCTGGACGACGTAGTCATAGCTTCTTAAATTAGTCGAGTGAACTTTTTACTTGACTAGAAATTAGTTAGTTGACGTGAAATGATAATAATTGAAGTCGGTTTTTGTTTTTTCGGATATTATTTCAATCCTATTTGGATTGACTGTACTAAATTTAGTGTTCAACAAGCTTCGGTGCAGAAGCAGAACCAAAGCAGAATGTTGTTTTTCTAAAATTGACTAAAATGTTATCTTACTAAGTATTATTATGTATAGATTATGTAAAGGTTTGATTTGGTTGAAATTTGAAACACAGATAGTTTATATAGTCTCATATACTACCTATCATCTCGGAAAAAGCATGGGCCCTAACGAAACAAATATTAACGACAGAATGACATTACCAATTAGATTGACATTTGAAACACACATGGTTTAGAGTCTTAAATATTACATCGGCTAATAAGTTTATCACCTACTACTTAGGATATCATCCTGTAAAAATGTACAAGTGGGTAAGTATCAGATCACGCACATCAGCTACAGACTCTTCATAATGTATCCTATAAAAATCCTACAAACTTAACACTGCGGCTATGTTCGATACTCCACAACCTTACTACGAGTGTGTTTGATGTTGCTTAAAATATAAAATATGAAGTTGCTAAACTTGAATAAATATATTTTTGTGTGGAAAAACAAATCACTCGGTTTGTGTAATGACCACCCATCCAAATATTTTTACGTAAGTACTACGAATGCACTAATAAGGTCGCAAGATCAACGTACGCGAACGAAGTAGCGGGTTCAGCTAGTGTATAATAAGTATGTATTTACAACTATTTATAAATAAATAAATATTGGTGGACAATTCACACACAACACCATCTGACCCCAAACTAAGCAAAGCTTGTATGATGGCGGCCAGATATAATACTTATATGCTGATATAATACTTATATAGTTTTAAATACATACTTATTATACATAGAAACACCCAGACACAGTGCAAACATTTGAATTCATCACACAAATATTTGCACTGGGTGGGAATCTATAAAAGTATTATACCAACTATCTGGCCGCTATAGTACAAGCTTTGCTTAGTTTAGGGTCAGATGATGGTGTTGTGTGTAAATTGTCCACCAATATTTATTAATTCATTTAAAATCATGGTCACTACATGCCGCACTATTATTCTAATCCAGACATACATATGAGTAGGTGTTCTATACCCTGTAATTTATGTGCATACATTGCCCTTCAAATCTAAACATAGTAATCTTTCCACATTACTGCTGGTAGTAGAATAACTGTCAGAGGCGTTGTACTTCTCAACGTTACTAAAATCCCGTCTATGTAAGCTGGAAGTTTGCCTGGCAGTAAAGGCAGCTTGAAGTCTGCTTTTGAATTCTTTAAAAAAGTAAAGTGGCAATGTGGACAGAAGCGAGATCGTTTCAAAGACACGAACGAAGAGATTTGACTCTACTTTTGTGATAAGAACATCTAGGCTGTGGAATACGTTGCCTGAGTGGGTTTTCCCCGAAGGTTACAATATTTGTGATTTCAAATCGAGAGTGAATCGGTTTTTTCTAGGTAAACATGCTCCATCGTAGACCGCATCGTCGCTTAACATCAGGCGAGATGCCGGTTAAGTGTAAACCTATAAAAGTTTAAAAAATAAATAAATGTGTCAAATTTGGGTGTCGTTGTATGTTCGCATCGCAAAAAAAACACCGTAAAGAGCCAGCCAACTATACTGTTATCAGGCAACTATATCATGTCAGAGCCGGTTTTCACGACGCGGTTTCAAACCGCGCGCGGGCGCGGCGCCGCGCCGCGCGACGGTTTTGTTTCAATACTCACGAGACCGCAGGTTTTCGCGGTTTCTGCTCCGGAAAGCTACTGCGCAAGAATCGCGCGCAGCCACGCGGGCGCCACGCTTCTGCCGCAGCCGCCGCGGCCGTAAACCGCGTCGTGAGTGAAAACCGGCTCTCAGATTTTGGTTGTAGTTGAAAAGTAACTTTTCTTCACTTATTTTCTCAAGCGTCCCAAAAAAAGTATAACATCAATTAAAATATTTTGTGAAACGGTAATTGACATCAGCGAAAAATTACCTTAGTTAAAACTGAATGATATTCATTATGAATAAAAAAATAAAAAAATGTACTCCATATACATAAATTTAACGTAAAACCCCGGTGCTAGTGAGAATCGTACCAACAATGTGGTGATTTTAATTTTCTTTTAATTTAGCCTGTACAATATATCAAAGGTCAAACACATCTGAAGATAAAATGTTATTTAGTACTTTTTCTGCGTAATATTGTCAACAGTAAATTTTAAAGAAAATTTAATATAAACTACGAAAATGTCATTAATTGTGTTTGTTAGAGCACAAAATTCGCCCGGCTGAGTAATGTATGCGGTGTCTATGCCGTAGAGACTGCAGCTAAGCCGTAGCGTTGTAGCCGTTTATTACGTAGCACGTAGGCTGCAATGATAAAATAACTAATGGTACTAGATACTACTGGTCGGTCTGAGGTTTCATTGTTATTAAATTGCAAATTATATTAAAACCAATTAAGGTCGATTCACACATATCAGTTACGGCACAGTTCCGTCAACGTGTCCGCTCAGTTCAGTATCAGTGCTTCACTGCTGCGTCAGTGATTCAATTCACACATGCCAGTACTCTACGGAGCTTCAGTGAAAACGTGGCCGTTGTCAAGTATCGTGATTATTGCTATGGCTTTGTTCAATATTGTGGAGCTAGCAATAATAGCTATTGCTTTAGACGAAGAAGATGTGATGGTATTTACCATCTAACTTTATTTGCGCTCCTATTTTGTTCCACACATTGGTTTTGTATTTCGAATCCATGTACTTTGCATGAGACAAATCATACAAAACCCGTATGAAAACAATATGAAAGAATATTTCGCACTGTGCCGGTACTGTGTCGGCACTGTGTCGGCACTGTGCCGTCACTGATATGTGTGAATCGACCTTTGGTCCATCAGTTAGATTGCTAAAATGTATTGTACACGTATTTTTTCTTTGGTTTCACACACATAAAATGACGAAGATACAGTGCTTAGAAGTTTCGCATGACGTCACTCGTGGGTACGATTTCTACCCACGATACCACTTTCTAAACATATATCTTCGCCAATTTTAAAAAAAACAAAATCCCACTTGTCCCATATTTTTCCATGATCTAGCTGACGGACTAATTAGAATGGTGTATTTTTGACCCAGTCCGATACCCTTCGAATTCAGGTGTGCTTAGTGTAAGTAGGTACCTAGTTAGTTAGGTATGTAGCGTAGTATAGTTCTCATTGTATTTTAGATTTATTAAAAGAACTGCCCGTTTCAAAAAAATAAGTTGTAGGTATATGCAGCTTAATCGTAATAGGTACCACAGTTATAATACAAAAATCAATTAATGAAGTTTTCACTTCTGCTGTGCGATCTTAAGCACATACATTTATGTTTAAATTAATAAATATTGGTGGACGATTCACACACAACACCATCTGACCCCAAACTAACCAAAGCTTGTACTATGGCGGCCAGATAGCCGATATAATACTTATTTAGTTTTAAATACATACTTATTATACATAGAAACACCCAGACGCAGTACAAATATTTGAATTCATCACACAAATATTTGTACTGGGTAGGAATCGAACCCACGACCCTCGGCTTCGCAGGCAGAGTTATTACCCACTAAGTCACGAGGCCAGTTCTTGTATAACCTTATATTTGACATAGTAAGTATATTTTGTCCCAAAACAATGCAGCAAAACGAGGAAATCTCATAAAACCACAATTCGTAATATAATACGACTAAATTCTCGTTCTCTTTAGAATTCAAGCTTTTGCAAGTATTGCTGTGAAATGAAAACGCTAAAACCGCGTACGTTGCTAATGTGGATTTTACACGGGGCTGCGGTTGCAACCTGCGCACCGCACGGGACCGCACGGCACCATACGGCACCGCACCGCACCGCATCGCACAGCACGGGGCCGCTCCGCACCGCACACGAGAAGTATCTGGAAAGTAAGCTTGCTGGTTTTCCACTATCACTAATGACTTAACGAAAATTTTCAAAATCTAGGCAGATTATGAAAAGTCAAGATATGTGAATTATCAAATGATAGACGAAGTTTCTGAACTGAAAACTTCTTTTGGCGCACTGTAGACAGATTTTTCGTGGTCTGTGAATTAAGTTAAAGCGTCATTTGTAAAATGAAAGAAATCTTCGGATAAACTCGGAACCATAACCGCGCTCTCCGGTTTCACGCGCGTTTCTACAGTGAGCTATCAAATTCAGAGTTTTAAGTTTTCACTTCTTTCGGCAGTTCCTATGACTGCCAATTTTTGTTATAAAACTTAATTATTTTATTGACGATTTCTTTCCACGCAGAGCAGCGATGGAGATGAGCTATTTTGGTTCATCAATTTTTTGGAGTAAAATATTTTTAGGCGTGTCGGGCATCTTTTCAGAAAAAAAAATTAAACTCCCGTTACCGTTACCAACATCGAAATGAAATAAAAAAATAAAATTTGAATAAAATCTTCACTGCACTAATTACGAAAATGACAGAAAAGCCTAAGATGGCCTACCACATAATTTAAGCAAGGAGTACACAGATGCTTGTAAATAATAACTTCAATTAAACAAGCCCGACTGCAAAAATCAACAGATAAAATAAAGTGGCCAAGTGCGAGTTGGACTCGCCCATGAAGGGTTCCGTTGCAGCAAGTAACATAATATACATAGTACACATAGTTCTTATCATCATCATCATCATCATCAGCCGCAAGACGTCCACTGCTGAACATAGGCCTCCCCCCTAGATTTCCACAACGAACGGTCCCGCGCAACCTGCAACCAGCGGTTTCCAGCGACCTTTGTTAGGTCATCTGTCCATCTAGTGGGAGGCCGTCCAACACTGCGTCTTCCGGTTCGTGGTCGCCACTCGAGAACCTTTCTTCCCCATCGGTTGTCAGTTCTGCGAGCGATGTGGCCTGCCCATTGCCACTTCAGCTTGCTTACTCTTTGAGCTATGTCGGCCACTTTCGTTCTTTTGCGAATATCCTCATTACGTATCATTACTCATTACATAGTTCTTATAGTTCGTTGTAACTTTGGGTTATAGGCGATTCGTCCTAAAGTTAATTCGTCCCGAAAAAAAGTGTGTGTAAATTCGTCACTATTCAATTTTTTAGATAAATCCTCGTTTGAGAATTGTAAACTCGTCATAGTGTATTTTTATGTATAGACGGCAGAAAAATCAAAGAATAAAAAATATGTAGTATATTAAATAATTAAATTTATTTTTCTTAAGCTTAAAACTAAGAGGCACACAACGAAATATAAATAGAAAACATAATATACAACATATGCAGTAATCAAATCAAATCAATACAACATAAACAAAAAAAATCAAATCTATACAACATGAACAAAATCATCACATTTTGTTTTTTACTTGAATAGGTTTACACTAGACCGCCTCGCCTGATGTTAAGCGACGATGCGGTCTTCGATGAAGCTTACCTAGAAGAAACCGATTCAACTCGATTTCAACACACCAAGATTATAACGGTTTGGAAAAATCCACTCAGGCAGCTACTTTTACCAGACTTTTTAAGTTATTGTAAATTCATCACAACCTCTCATTTCACATCATTTTTAACACGATTTTATCAACTTGGTATATATGAATCTATGAATCAATTTATCTATTAAACGGAATCTTTGAAGGTGATTTTCACTCATTTCTAAACAACCCGATTAGTTTGAAACTTTGCATACTTATCAAGGACCGATGAGATTGCAATGATTCGTACAGTTTGTCCCACCAACCATTCATCTCGATTACCTCAACACGATCACCTTACCACGATCATCAGGATTAAGAACTTTGTTTACATTTAATTTTATGCTGACATATGCAGTCAGTGACTACGTTTCGTTACTACGTAATCGATCAATTTTAAACACGCTTCCGACTAAAAAGTGTTCCTGCTTTTTAGTTGGATCTTTTGAATAAGCGTGTTTTTTTAGTTTATTAATTTATTGCATAAAGTAGGGTTACCAAGTCATGTTTATGATATTAAGCGTCCAAAACGTTATTTTACAAGTTGCGACGATGTTATAATTCGAGAAAAATTTGAACAGGTCATGAAGTCATAGGTTTTTTTATAGTATAGAATGACGAGATGAGAAGAACATGTAACTGCAAACTGATTCTGCAAAGAGTGCTACCACTACAAAAAAGTACCAAATCTACATACATTCGTTTTGGAAGGCATATTTTCTAGCTGTTGTTGACTTTATAACCGACTTCGAAAAAAGAAGGTTTTTCAATTCTACCGTATATATGTTTTTTTATCAGCTGTATTTGTACTTCTGGGCATGGTTTAGCGTAGAACACACCATTGCTTAGCATCAGGAGAGATAGCGGTCAAGTGTAACGCTATCCCACGGTAACCTACACTAGTGAAAAAACACTTTTTATTTAACAGATGTAAAATTTACCGAAATGAACACCACATACAATAATTATTGTTTTTGAAATTGATAAATGTCACAAAGACAGGTTTTCCTAGTGTAATGTAGGTAACTTTCGCTTTAAACAAACCCTGGCCAAGAAAGGTCACTGTACATTTGAATGACATCGAGGAGAGTAGACTCTCACTCTCTACTACAGTACGGTGCAGAAATCTGGGGGCAGTGCTCGGAGTGGAAGAGAGTGTTCCGTCAGTAGAAACGCGCTAAACGAGCGATCGTGCCGGTGGCACAAAACACATCCGTTCGACCTTACTTCAAAAGTCTGGGTATTCTCATGTCGCCATCAATTATTATATTACAGATGGCAATGTACGCGAGGACACACCTATCTTCAAGTGAATTCTGTAATCCCGAAAGGAGAAAGGTAACCCTCGTGAAATCAGGGAAGCTCACACATGCCATGAGTCATACCGTGTACGATAATGTACCGGACTCTATTAAATCGGTCCCCAGCTTGTTAAGCTTCAGACATCGCCTTCAGCGCTGGCTTGTCGAGCACTCATTTTATGACGTGAAAGAATTCCTTGAGTTACAACTGTAACTATATATTTGTATATTGTATTGTGAATTATATAAACTTATTATTATTTAGGAAGTTCATAAGCTTTAATTATTAATGTAGTAATGTTGTTTATGACATGTTTATGCAATAATTAATAATCAATTTGACGTGTAAATCGGTTTTACCAATAAATATGAATATGAATATTTCTTGTCATAATTTAAAATTTTTATTTCATTTCGAGTACTTACCTAACACAATAAACATTAATTGCTAGCCCTACTTTATGCAAAAATGACATAAAACAAGAATTTTTATCTCCATACATTCAAGTTTACTTTGAATGTATGGAGATTATAAATAGTGACGAATTAACTTTAGGACGAATCGCCTATAACCCGTAACTTTGATCGAAGTTTCAATAATAGTGTATTTATGACGTACTAAAAAAAACTACTCATCAGATCGAGTTCAAACTAATTTTCGTTGGTAGTTTACATGGTAATGTACATCATATATTTTTTTTAGATTTTTCATTCTCTTACTTTAGAAGTTAGACACACATTTTACCACTTTGGAAGTGTCTCTCGCGCAAATTATTCAGTGTAGACGAAAATGATTCTAGAAACGTCAACATCATTTTTAAAGACCTATCGATAGACACCCCACACGTGTAGGTTTGATGAAATTTTTTTTATTGAGTTTCAGTTCTCAGTGTGGGGGGCAAGCCTAATTTATCTTTTTTTTAATTTTTTTGTTCAAATCTTAATGCGGTTCACAGAATACATCTACTTACCAAGTTTCAACAGTGTACTTCTCATAGTTTCAGCAAAAAGTGGCTGTGACATACGGACGGACAGACAGACAGATAGACAGAGAGACATGACGAATCTATAAGGGTTCCGTTTTTACGTTTTACGGAACCCTAAAAACATATTGTATACTATTTAAGGCCCCACCCAACTTCAGCTCAAATTCAGATTTTGCCCCCACTTCGTCGCAGCCGTCACCCGCTCCGCGGAGATCGCGCGCGCCGCGCCGCGCGGCTGTGCGTCACAGCTGAATCCATAGTAGGTACTCATTGTAGTCAGTGCGCGCGCGCTCTTTCACTAACGTTCAATGCCGGACGAGTAGACCGGATTTACTTATGATTTTCAACACCAGTAAAGATATCAATTCTTCTAAATAAAATTATTGACTGAATAAAAATAGTTACAAGGTGCCCGACATCTTACATACTTACCTAATTATCTGCTTGGATTTTGCTAAAATTTATTTGATGCCTACATACAGTATACAATGGATAGGCATAGATCGTAGAACCCAAGATGGGCCCTCCCAAACTTCAGGGCGCACGCAATCATGTCAACGTTGGGAAGAGTGAGCTCACTCTTTCCGTTTTAGTCGGTTGTAGGAACCGGTTTACCTATCACTATTCGTTGTCAACAACCAAAATAAGTAGAACCACATCATATCTTACCGCTAGCGATTCTAGAGGTCAAGTAGATTGGTTGTTTGTAAAACTCTTACACACAGAAACACAGTTTATTACCAATATCAAGTTGCTCCGGGCACATCTGTTGATTTATATCGATGTGGATAGGTACAACAAAAACTATTTACCAATTTAGTGAGATTTATTTCATAATAATAGATAATATAAGTAAGTAGATATATTTTTTTTAATAAAGATTTTCAAGACGAGCAGGACATGCACAGCCTGATGGTAAGCAACATGCCTGCCACATAACAGCACAGTGACACGCAGCTATTGGAACATGAAGAGTCCATTTCATTACCTAGCACTGCACTGCGCTAATCACCCAGAGATCTAGGATGTTATATCTCTAAGCCCTGAAATTTTTCTGGCAACATTGTCTTTCAAACCGAAACATAGTAATGTTTGCACATTACTGCTTGGCGGTAGAATACCTGGCAAAGGTGCGGTACTTCCCCAAACGCACTCTGCCAGGAGTCCTACCACTACAATATACATACATACAAATTTACTAGGTATACCTACTGTGTATATATTTTTTTTTTAAATAAAGAGTGTCGAGACTAGCAGGACATGTGCCTGATGGTAAGCAACATGCCTGCCACATAACAGCACAGTGACACGCAGCTATTGGAACATGAGGAGTCCAAATCATTACCTAGCACTGCACTGCGCTCGTCACCCAGAGATCTAAGATGTTATATCTCTAAGCCCAGTAATTTCTCTGGAAACATTGCCCTTCAAACCGGAACACAATAATGTACTGCTGTTGCACATTACTGCTTGGCGGTAGAATAACTGGCAAAGGTATACACCTTTGCCAGTTATTCTAATAATATTATAGACAATTATACAATTAATTGTCTATTGTCTATAATATTCATTATACCTAAAGTAGGGACAAGATAATAGGTCACTTTTGACAGATGTCAGTTTTATATTCATAGTGAGGTGACCTGCTTAAAAACATCGATTAAATGAATGAATCGAATGAATCGATACAGACTTGAAACATATGTGAATTTTAAAAATGATCATGCGAATCCCTGTCCCATTATTATTTTTTCTTTCATAAATTAAAGGAGCAAAATAAGACAAGTACCTACGTAATTTAACAAAAAAATTGCTTTTATTCACTGGAACTATCGGAACTGCTATCTTCATCACTGCTGTCAGCACTCAGAGATATTATTAATTAATTTTCAATAATATTGTCTATTCTCACATCTCGTTCAAAATCTTGTAAAATTATTTTCTTTGTCTTCTCCACGACTTTTCGCCAGTCTTCTGTAGTGACTTCTGCACATGCAGTTTGTAGCAGAGTCATCATTTTAGCAGTACTGAAGGGTGGTTCAGTATTGTTCCGCGCTGCATGACCCTTTATTTGTGCCCAAATAAGCTCGATGGCGTTATACTGGCAATGGTAGGGAGGCAATCGAATAACTTCGTGTCCATGCTCTAGGGCTAGTTCATCGATTACATAGCGGAGCTTGGACGGCTTAGTTGCTTTTACCAGATTTAACAACTCAACTTTTAATAAAGTTGGACTTGCCTCCACACCATTTCTTACCAGCCACGAGACAATTTCTTGCTTTTTATTAGCTTGAGTTGGTGGTTTATCAACTTGTACAGAATGATACGGAGCATTGTCCATTATAATTTTCGATGGGTTTTCTAAGCTGACTAGGAGCTTCTCAAACCACTCTTTAAAAACATCAAAGTTCATTTCCTCATGGTAATCTGTTGTAGTTTTAGAGGCGAATGCGAGGAGGCAGTCTGGAATAAAACCTTGAGAAGCTGATCGTGACATATAATAAGTCGGGCTCCTTTTCCCGATGGAACTTTTGAGGTGGAGGCCGCTGTATCATCGGTCCATGTCCGCGCAACCGTATGGTTCGCATTCAACCATGTTTCGTCAATAAACACGACATTGTCCCAATCCGTAATTTTATTTACCTGACGTAAGAATGTTATTCTCTTCAAAATAATATCGTAGCGTTCTAGCAGGATTTTCCGCTTGTCGGATTTTTAAAATCTAAAGCCAATCGATTTCAAAACCTTTGATAGAGACGATTTGCCTCCAAAAAAATAAGCCTGCGCCTTTTAACGAACTCAATAGCTTTTCCCGTGTAGGATATTCTTTTCTCGAGTAATATCTATAAATGTGGTTGCTAATTGCAGCAGCATCAAAATTATCAACGTCAACAATTTTCTTGTCCCTCTTTCGTTTTTTCGGTATTCGTAAAGTATTTATTATCTTCTGAGCCTGATGGTCCGTATTTCTCTTTCAGAATTTGAATCGATCGAGAGACGTGCCAAAAGGCTCATAGGTAACGACACTCTTGTGCGAAAAAGACTTCAAAATCTAGAACATCGCTGAAAAATTGCTAGCCTATCGGTTTTTTATTGGATACACTTCGGAGAGTGTGCGACTGATTTGCATGATCTGATACCACCTTGTCCTTTTTTCTATCGGAATGCTCGTAGCTCGAAAAAGCGACATCGTTTCATGGTTGATGTTCCAAAGACACGAACGAAGAGATTTGACTCTACTTTTGTGATAAGAACGTCTAGGCTGTGGAATACGTTGCCTGAGTGGGTTTTCCCCGATGGTTACAATCTTTGTGTCTTCAAATCGAGAGTGAATCGGTTATTTCTAGGTAAACACGTTCCATCGTAGACCGCATCGTCGCTTAACATCAGGCGAGATGGCGGTCAAGTGTAAATCTATAGAAGTTAAAAAAAAAAAAAAAAGAGTTACTGTCTTCTTCCCTATTCCCAATGCTTCGGCAACGCGTTCTCTCGGTGGTTTCAATGGTAAAAGAGGCCCATCGTTAACTGATTCACGTCCAAAATAATTGTACAATTTCAGCACTAGTTCGCGAGATTGACTGTTTAGAGTTTTCCCCCGTTTCGACATAGTAAGACTGTAATGTTTTTCTTGTTTAATAATCGTTAAGCAATCGGAGTCCAATTTATAGCCAGGTAAACGTAGTCAGTAAGATCAGTTCAATGAAAAAGCCGGATCAGAAGAAAATAACAAAGAGCACACCAAAAACGCACAGTCACTTCGCACAACAACAAAAGACTGCGTCATCATCATGTTATGGCGACATGACATGCGTCATCGACAGGCACTGGTGTTGCCAGCAACATCTACCTAAATTGCACCCAACATCAATGACCTTTCTATTTAGTTATTTTTTTGTATTTTTACAATACAATACAATACAATACAAAACACTTTATTGGCACCACAAAATTGACAACAAGTAACACATAAAATAACAAAACAAAATGGGCACAAAAGGCGATCTTATCGCTAAAAGCGATCTCTTCCAGATAACCCTTTGGATCATGAGGAAACTAAATTTGTACATAATATTTTGGGCAGTGGTTTTTATAGTTAGTTAAAAGAATAATTAATATGTATAATTAGATTTTATTATAATCACAACGTGGTTATAAATTTATGGTGATTTTTCTTCACAAGTAATCATTGCATTCGATTCAACTTACAATCCTACCAGCTTTCGATTTTTAGAGTAACATCCCTAGTGTTTAAAAAGGAAAAGGGTTGACTGACGCAACATTGTAACGACGTTCAGTTCTTTAGATCAGAAATTGTTTATTATGTTTAGAATGGTTTATTAGTGAAAGCAAATCGTAAAATTACTCGTATCGGTCATTATTACAATAAATATGTAAACGTAATTGAAAAAAGTTAAGCAATTGTGCAGTTCTTATTTTATGCCCGCCGTTACAAGGTTACGTTGTTGAATTTTGATGAAATGTCAAAAGTGACCTATTATCTTGTCCCTACTTTAGTATTAAATTCAGTAGCGACTATATTCAGTAGCGACGATATTCAGTAGCGACTAAATTCAGTTGCGACTAAATCTAGAGTCGGCAGACTAAAGCACTTAAGTAATAAAAAAATACATTTTGTATTAAAATGCCCACAATATTATTCTAAATTAATACATCGATTCACTAAAGCACGTAAGTCAAAGCCGTCTGTTCCAATTCGAACTCTAATGGTGCACCTTTTCTACCTTATGATATTCTCCAAATCTTGTGACTTTATAAACAACTTATAATGACTTAGGTCAAAATGAACACATGAAATTCGGCACTAAGCGGACTAAAAGTATGACATAGTCATATAGATCGTAAATGCACCACGTTATCACTTTGTTTAACTGGAGGGTAAGCACTAAGCACTTCAAAATGTAATTTATAAAAGAAAAATAAAGAAGTGCCCGTTTGGTTTGCAATCATTTACTAGTATAATTTTGTATTAACTTTGATTAATAATATAATATCTCTACTACTCATAGTGGATTCTCAAGAAATTAGTTGAGATGATATTAAAAAATACTGAATGTAAGTTTGATAATATATTTTTTACAGCTCCATTAAATAATTTGGTAGCAGATAAGACTTTTACATTTATAATAACCCACTTTCATCATCACTTTTGATACGGTGCATCCTTTTGATGCCGTACGTTGTAGCATTGTGAATTCGTATATTATTTAAAATTGGCGTGCTTGAGCCACCGGGCTTTAGCAGGTCTGATGGTAAGAGACCCACCCGGGCGGGATGACTTTAGTGCCCTGGAAAAATGACAGCAGGTGGAAAAGCTGGCCATAGCAATCCAGCGAACCAGGATATAAGGGAGTACCAAGGTACTCCCTTATATCCTGGTTCAACGTCTGCACTTTTGATTTATAGCAATGCTAATCTACACCAGCACCTACTTAAGCTCTTCTGTTATGTTTACGTTAGTCCGTTGGGGATATTAAATTTGAGTGTTCATGTCAATGTAATAAGCGTCAGACTGTTAGACTCTGAATTCAGACAGCAAGATCGGGTTAGGCGAGTCTTACTGGCTAACAGTCTGAATAGCGAGTAGTGTAATAAGACAAAGACTGTTAGACAGACAAATACATGACATTGACATATTTATTAGTCTTAACATAAAATTTCATTGGTTCGTGATTGGTTCATTGGTATTCGCGGTCGTTTCTATTTTTGTGTTTTGGGTATTCGGAGTTCGCATGCCATAATTTTAATTTTTATCTCACTGTTATTATACCTATCTCAAATGCTTACATTTGTTTTATTTAAATTAATAAATACCATAATAGCGTGCAGTAAGGAAAAAGAAGTACTATTAAAAGTCCTAGAGCCCGCGTTTTTCATGCTGGTGTAATAGCGAGCTGATAAGTTAGACTCTAGGACAGTCTGAATAACGAGTGCTGAATAACGCGTAGTCTAATAGGCGCTTAACTACTTACGAAGAAGTATTGTAATGAAGTACTACAAATTGACATGAACGAAACATCAACTAAAATTACAACTAGAAAGAGCAAAAGAGCCAACTGTTTCAGAGATAGCAGACATCGTAATATCTAGGGTTGGAACTATACGACAAACTGTATTTATTCCGATAGTAACACAAATGAGGATCATTCAAAATTTAAAAGCATATCATTTAAAATGCAAAAATTTACTCAAATCCATCCAGAGGAGACAGAAAAGCAAAGCAGTAAGATACTTTTTGATCTTGAAAGCATGTAAATGCAATAAATTAGCTCAGTGCATCTGTCCTATAGATAAAAAGGTTCTTAAATAAGAGCAGGCTTCTATAGTTGATAAAGAATATCTCGAATGATGATTATGAGCAGAATCAATGTTACTGGTAGGTACATAAAAATAGCAAAATATTCTAAAAAGGTAAACGTTGTACCTGAGATTGGCACAAATAGAGGAATATTAACTATGATAACAGATTTTCTGTTACATGAAGTAATTTCCGAGGCTAGTATTACGGTCATTGGTTGTGATGGAACGAATGTTAACACATTCGTTCCATCACAACCATGGAACGAATGTGTTAACATTCGTTCCATCTGGAAAGTATGAAGGATTCATAAAACTGCTTCAGAAAAAGCTGCAAAAACCATTTCAGTGAAAAATCAGTTTGCTTCACATGCCACTTATTTCTTCATCTTCACGGGTGAACTTCAGGACCTATATCTTGCGTAGGTCCACTAGAAATATCTCTAGAAACGTGAAAAACTGACTGTAAAGAAATTTAAGCACATTGCAGGACAAATATTACTCGCAATGGCCAATTGCTTAAATCAGATCTTGAAAATAAATCTCCAGGTAAATTTTCACATGCCTGTTGGGCATGTGAAATGTGGTAAAGTTGGGCTACCTTGGTTTTTAATAAGGATCCAACCATCCTGCAAAAATGTCACTCGTTATCTGTTTAACATTGTTGTGTACTCGAAAAACCTGCCCATAAACTGTAAGAAAGATTATAGACCCGGTAATCCAAAGAAACTCGTATTTTGTCGTCGTAATTCTACTTCAAGTTTATAATGATTAATTAACGTACTGGAATACTTAACCGAACCGCTGCTTTAAAAACAAATCTAACCAAGGAATTCAGGACATTGTCGAATCTGGTGGTGAGAGCAAACCACTGTTTTAAAGGTTCCCTCCCTCCCTGCCTTACTGAAGCTGTTGAGAGAGCAGTGAAGATTCCGACCGAAGCTTCCATTACTCAGTGCACACAAATCACGATTAGGTGCAATAAAAATCACGTTGTAATTGTGGAACGTGATGTCTAAATTTTAAACAAAAAATGTTTTTTAAGCTTAATAAATTAATAGATTTTTTAAAATCCTTGTTAGTATTTTCATGTTTATTGTCACGGTATTATTCTCATAAAAGTTTAAACCATACATTATCAGTCTATCATCAAGTACCTTCGTTATTGTGAATGGGGCACACCATTTTACATTTTACGACTTGAAGTAAAAAACAGTCAATGTGGATGTGGAGGCAAAAGATACTAATTAAATGAGATGAAAAATTCTTCTTCTTTTAACTGCAATATGACGCACAAATCCCCCTCTATTAGAACTTATAAACTAAAAAAAAATGTCCATATATTTGTGCTCCACCCTAGTACACATGGTATGAAATAATAGTTACGGAGGAAGTTATCTCTTGTCTTTTTAAATACCTCCAAACATACTTATCTGAGAGCACACAATCTGTAATATTTTATTCTGAAAGATGTGGAAGCCAGAACAGAATTCATATACTTGTAAGATTTATGTTTACCTGGGCTTTGCAAAAAAAAAAAGATTTAAAAGTAACTGAGCAAAAGTTTATGATTTTCGTCCATAGCCATTTGGTAGTACATACTGATTACGGGATTATACAGAAGAAAAAGATAGGATTGCAAATCTATCACCCGCATGATTGGAAACCACTGAAAAAATCGAGCAGTAAAAAAATTTTAGTTGTTAAAATGCACAATACTGATTTTGAGCTTTTTCGTTCGCTTCTAAAGGGCTCATTAGTATAAAGAACTAAAGATAACGATAGATGACAATTTAAATGGGTCGATTAAAGATGGTTGCGCTATGATTCTGACTTCGGAATAATTTCTCACAAGGAGGGGATACCATAGAAAAAGAACCTGAATTTTAAAATTAAACATGAAATCTAGGGCTGGCAGACTAAAGTACATAAGTCTAAAAGGAACTAAAAAAAAACAAAATTAAAAAAAGACGCTTTATTGTTTTTTTTTAATTTATTCGATTTACTGGGGTTACTAAAGTAATCCTAACGTGCAAATATGTGTCATTTAAGACCACTACAGCAAAAGGCTATTTTTGTGACTTAGGTCATTAAGAACACTTACTTTACCATTGAAAATAAATTTATACTTAAGACTTAGGTTAGAAGGTACTTAGAAATAATTTTATAAGTATTTATTAATTGACCAATAAATTAAGTATTGTAACATTAATCTAATTAATAATTAATAATGGGGTGTAAGGGGGAAGCACTAAACATCTAGCTTCTCCAAATGTCAACCTCTCCTGCGCGTGGTACACCCTGCTGCCAACTAACGAGGCTCTGACGACCGAACCAATGGCGGTATAACCATTTAAAAGCCAGTCCTAAATTGACCAGACCGGTGACGGGCAGCGGCGTCATCGGTGCAAAGGGCTGGCTCCGCGGTCACCAACCCGCCTGCCAAGCGTGGTGACTATGGCAAATACCCCCCCTATGAAGAACACAATAAAGAAACGGCCCCTAGTCCCCGGCGGCTCCGCTATTCCAGGCGCTGGTGGCAGCCTTGGTTCCGGTGGAGCATGGGGTGCGAAGAATCCCCGGCAGACGCCCCGCCACCAAACCCAACGACTCGACCTGGCAACGTTTAACGCACGGACTCTGAGGGCTGACGAAAAGATTGTGGAGCTGGAAGAAGAAGTGGACAAGTTGCGCTGGGATGTCATAGGGTTATCCGAAGTCCGTAGACAGGGCGAGGACAGGATAACCCTCGAATCCGGCAACTTGTTCTACTACCGGGAGGGAGATCAACAATCCCAAGGGGGTGTCGGGTTTATAGTCCGCAAGTCTCTCGTCAACAACGTGATAATGATCGAGAGTGTGTCGAGCAGGGTCGTGTACCTTGTACTTAAAATTACCGACCGGTATTCATTGAAGGTCATACAGGTATACGCACCGACCTCGACACATCCCGACGAAGAGGTTGAGACCATGTATGAGGACATCTCCAAAGCCATACATGTCTCGCCAACACATTTCACAGTTGTGATGGGAGACTTCAACGCGAAACTGGGCAAACGTAGCGGTGATGAGTTGAGAGTGGGACAATTCGGATATGGGCAGCGGAACCCAAGAGGGCAACGTCTAGCTGATTTCTTGGAAAGGGAGAGCCTCTTTATGATGAACTCCTTTTTCAAGAAACAGCCACAACGAAAATGGACATGGATTAGCCCAGATGGTTCCACAAAAAATGAGATCGACTTCATTATGACGACTAAACGGCAAATATTCAGCGATGTCTCTGTGATCAGTAGGGTTAAGACCGGCAGCGATCACCGTATTGTAAGAGGCACGCTGAATCTAAACATTAAGTTCGAAAGATCACGTCTAATGAAGTCCACGCTCCGACCAAATTATGCTCAAATCGAAGATCCCGATAACTTTCAACTCGAACTTCAAAATCGCTTCGAAGCCTTAGATGAATGCGTAACGGCGGACGAAATAAACGACAGGCTGGTGGAAACTGTTCAAGCAGTTGGCAGGAAATTTTATAAGAGCCGACGCCAAAATAGAACCCAAAAGCTCTCCGATCATACTCTAAATCTCATGGCAGTTAGGCGAGATATGCGGTTGCAGTCTTCGGTCGACATGACGGTATACAGACGGCTCAATAGACGGATCTCTACTTGTGTGCGACGCGACATACGTTGCTTCAATACTTCGTGTATTGAAGAAGCGATCAAGCGGAACCAAGGCTCGAAAGTGTTCGCAAGAAATCTGTCTCTTGGACAAAGTCAGCTGGCCAAACTGAAGACCGATAGCGGTAACGTAGTCTCGTCGAAGCCCGAGATTTTGGAGGAGATTGAGAAGTTCTATGAACAGTTATACACCTCTACACAAGCACAACCTGTCGTTAGCATGGCAAAAGACCCCAGAGCCAAGCTGACCCGACACTTTACCGAAGATATCCCGGAAGTCAGCCTGTATGAGATTAGGATGGCTCTCAAACAACTTAAAAACAACAAAGCACCTGGCGATGACGGAATTACGACTGAGCTTCTGAGAGCGGATGGAAAACCGGTACTTAAAGTCCTCCAGAAGCTGTTCGACTCCGTCATACTTGACGGTAATACGCCAGAAGCGTGGAGTAGAAGTGTGGTGGTGCTCTTCTTCAAAAAAGGTGACAACACCTTGTTGAAGAATTACAGACCCATCTCACTTCTGAGCCACGTTTATAAGTTGTTTTCGAGGGTAATCACGAATCGTCTCGCACGCAGGTTTGACGACTTTCAGCCACCCGAACAAGCCGGTTTCCGAAAAGGCTATAGTACCATAGACCACATACATACGCTCCGGCAGATTATACAGAAAACTGAGGAGTATAATCGGCCACTATGTATAGCGTATGTGGACTATGAGAAAGCCTTCGATTCCATCGAGACCTGGGCAGTGCTTCAGTCTCTCCAGCGATGCCGCATCGACTATCGCTATATCGAAGTGTTGAAGTGTATCTACAGCAAAGCCACAATGTCTGTCCGATTACAGGACCAGTGCACAAAACATATCCAGCTACAGAAAGGCGTGAGACAGGGAGATGTTATATCTCCGAAACTGTTCACTGCTGCGCTGGAAGACGTTTTCAAGCTACTGGACTGGAACGGACATGGCATCAATATCAACGGCGAATGCATCACTCACCTTCGGTTTGCCGACGACATAGTCATTGTGGCGGAGTCGCTGGAGGACCTCGGTGCAATGCTCAGGGACCTCAGTAGAGTATCCCAACAGGTTGGTTTGAGGATGAACATGGACAAGACGAAGGTCATGTCAAATGTGCATGTCTCACCTGTACCGGTTATTGTTGGGAATACCACACTCGAAGTTGTTGACGAATACGTCTACCTGGGTCAAAAGATCCAATTAGGTAGATCCAACTTCGACAAAGAGGTCCAGCGAAGGATCCAACTCGGATGGGCAGCGTTCGGGAAACTTCGACACATCTTTGAGTCCAAAATACCCCAATGCCTAAAGACAAAAGTCTTTAACCAGTGCGTGTTGCCAGTGATGGCTTATGGAACTGAGACGTGGTCCTTAACTGTGGGCCTCATAACAAAGCTCAAAGTCACACAGCGAGCTATGGAGAGAGCTATGCTCGGAGTCTCTTTGCGCGACAGAATCCGTAATGAAGATATTCGCAAAAGAACTAAAGTGGCCGACATAGCTCAACGAGTAAGCAAGCTGAAGTGGCAATGGGCAGGCCACATCGCTCGAAGAACTGACAACCGATGGGGAAGAAAGGTTCTCGAGTGGCGACCACGAACCGGAAGACGCAGTGTTGGACGGCCTCCCACTAGATGGACAGATGACCTCACAAAGGTCGCTGGAAACCGCTGGTTGCAGGTTGCGCGGGACCGTTCGTTGTGGAAATCTAGGGGGGAGGCCTATGTTCAGCAGTGGACGTCTTGCGGCTGATGATGATGATGATGAATCTAATTAATCATCATCTTCACTATATAATGTCATGGTAAGTATTCCATTAACCGTTTTCAGTAGGTAAAACCATATAAAATTTATAAAAACATCAGGTATTACATTTAGTAAAGAGTTTTTTTAGCAAATCTTTTTTTTACTCTTTGGATATGGGCTGTTACAATATAACTGGAATATTGTCAGATTTCATGTTTAATTTTAATCAGTCGACTAAATTCAGTAACGACCAAATTCAGTAGTGACTAAATTCAGTAGCGATTAAATTCAGTAGCGACTAAATTCAGTAGTGACTAAATTCAGTCGACTAAATTCAGTAACGACCAAATTCAGTAGTGACTAAATTCAGTAGCGACTAAATTCAGTAGCGACTAAATTCAGTAGCAACTAAATTCAGTCAGCAAAATTCAGTAGCGACTATATGCAGTAGAGACTAAATTCAGTAGCGACTAAATTAAGTAGTGAGTAAATTCAGTAGCGACTAAATTCAGTAGTAACTAAATTCAGTAGCAACTAAATTCGGTCGGCTAAATTCAGTAGCGACTAAATTCAGTAGCAACTAAATTCAGTCGGCTAGTTGTAGTATATAATACTTTTCTCGTCAAGCCCTTTCATTTGATACTCATATTGAGGTAGTGATGAAAAAATAATGATTTGCCAATGTGTGGTGGCGGCCACCTTGGATTTGAAATTTTTCGTAGTACATAGTACTGTACTAGTCAAGCTCTTTCATTTGATATCCATATTGAGGTAGTACTGAAAAAGATGATTGATTCACCATTTTTGGTGGCGGCCATCTTGGATTTGAGATTTGTCGTATTACATAGTACTCTACTAGTCAAGCCCTTTCATTTGATATCCATATTGAGGTAGTGCTGAAAAAAATTTGCCATTTTGTGGTGGTCACCTTAGATTTGCAATTTGTCGTAGTACATAGTACTCTAGTAGTCCAGCCTTTTTATTTGATACCCATATTGAGTAGTAGTGAAAAAAAATTAATTCGTCATTTTGTGGTGGCCGCCAACTCAAGCTCCCCGATCGCACCATGCCACAGAATAAATATTAGTACAAGGCCATGCTCCGATCGCTTGTGGCTTATCAGTTGACGTATATACTAAAGTAGTTTATAAACCTCTAAGGATAAGGCCGAAAGTCAAACGGAGCAGCGCAAGGTTTAAAGAAAAAATATTTAAATAAACACGTAATTTTCGTATCGTTCAGTCAGAGCGCAGACGTCGTGACCACCCCCGTCGAAAGCCGAGGCGGTACTAAAATATTATAGCTCGTCGCTAGAATCGTTGGTTTTTTTCTACTTAAAATTATAATAATGGTTATTTGAAATATTTTTTTAATATCATTAAATCCTTATACTTGTTCAAATTATCATACTTAATTTCAAGAATCTAGCTTCTGTATTTATTGAGTAATAAACGTAAATTTAGAAAAATAGAGGTAGCTTTGCGATTTTTTTCTATCGAGGAAAATTTATGAATACGTGTTTTCGAGTATAAGTTACTGTCGAGTATATCCTGAACTTTATTATACATGAATTTCAAAATTAAATATTCAGTAGTTTAGTAAATATTGTAAGTCGCCCAAATTAACATTACGCCCACTGACGAACCATACCCCCTTAAAGGACACTTAGCTGATTAGAGGAATCTAACGATATCTCAGTTGTCAAAATGCATCCAGCCGTTTGGAAAATACGTGGTTCCCACGTATTTTCGAAATTAACGTATTTTTATGAAATTTACAGACATACAAGATACGCGCGAAAAATATAACCCTTCTTTCAGTCGGATAAAAACACATTATTGTATATCTTTCAAATCATGTAATTTAATTTAAAAGAATGCTTTCAAACGTACAAAATAGGCGTTTTCTCTTTATAAAAGGAAGCAGTTTCGTATATATTTCCTCGCAATGTTTTTATTCGCGCGTACGAGGAAGGCCGTCGTATAGAGTATAAGAAATTTCCAATATTATCCACGGACGTGAGAGAACCTCGGGAAACGTTTTCTGTGCACTGCAGGCCAATAAAATGGGGCAGCCGAGCTTTTGGACGAAAACTAGACAAAGAAATAAGACAAAGAAATAATTTTCTTTTCTGCGAAACAACACGAAACAACTCGAAACAACTCGAAAAAGCGACATCGTTTCATGGTTGATGTTCCAAAGACACGAACGAAGAGATTCGACTCAACTTTTGTGATAAGAACGTCTAGGCTATGGAATACGTTGCCTGAGTGGGTTTTCCCCGATAGTTACAATCTTTATGTCTTCAAATCGAGAGTGAATCGGTTTTTTCTAGGTAAACACGCTCCATCGTAGACCGCATCGTCGCTTAACATCAGGCGAGATGGCGGTCAAGTGTGAACCTATAAAAGTTAAAAAAAAACAACAAGAACCGACTTCAATTTAAAAATAATCTCAGACCCTAGACAAAGTTTAATATATTTTGTGAAATCAACTAAACTCAAACGTTTCGGAGAAAGCTAACATTATTTCATCAAGTACTTAAAGGAAATTTTAGATTTGTGTTGGTATTTTAAAACCGTTTTATCGATTTCGATAAAATTTATATGGAATTGAACCTATGAAATATGATGTATCATCTGAGAAAAAATTGCAGTCATAGGAACTGCCGATAGAAGTGAAAACTTATAACTTAGAATTGGATAGCTTACCTTGGAAACTACGCGGGTGAAACCGGAGGACGTGGCCTTGAGCATGGCCATCTAGAAATG
Source organism: Ectropis crepuscularia (assembly GCA_963693475.1). Taxonomy (NCBI): domain Eukaryota; kingdom Metazoa; phylum Arthropoda; class Insecta; order Lepidoptera; family Geometridae; genus Ectropis; species Ectropis crepuscularia. Next base: position 2,995,508 of record OY856355.1, read on the forward strand.
CGTCAGCATTAGGGACAATGCGCAATGCTAACGCATTTTTAGGTGGTCAATGGGCATGGTCCTGAGTTTACCCAAAGATTTCTTATCATTCCCGAGCGTGACGCTAGAATTCAATTCACTGCCCACGAAAAATCTGTCTGTGACGCGCCAAAATAAGTTTTCAATTAAAAAAAAAACAAATTGTCGGAGCTATCGCTTAACATTGTACAACAAAAAAAAACATACAATCGAGTTAAGGAACTCGTCTTATTTTTGAAGTCGGTTAAAAAAATGGCAGTCATAACGACTGCCGATAGACATAATAAAAGTGTATGATTTAGAAATATAGCATTAAACAGCACTAATCTTGTACATGTTGCATACGTCAAACGTCTAAAGGTACCTGTATAGCTACAGATATAATGTTATTGCGCATGTCAATGACGCAAACTCACAAGATTTCTTTTACTCATGCAAACAGCGTCTAAAACGTTCCGCTTAGCTGTTTATATTATAATAAGATGTTCTTCCTTCAAAAAGTGCTTAACACAGCTAAAAAATCACTTAAATAAACAGACACTGTCCAGGAGTGCAGAGAGAAGTGAGATAATCATCGATATAAATCAATAGATGTGCCCTGAGCACCTTGAAATTGGTAATAAACTGCGTCTCTGTGTCTATCGTAAGTGGTTTACAAACCAATCTACTTAACCCCTATAATCGCTAGCGGCAAGATTTGCTGCGGTTCTACTTCTTTTGGTTGTTGACAACGAATAATAATGGGTAAAAACGTCGTCCACCGTCGGCGTCCACCGCGTCCTGCAACCGATTAGAACGGAAAAGTGAGCTCACTCTTCCCAACGTTGACATGACTGCGTGCGCCCTGAAGTTTGGGAGGGCCCATCTTGGGTTCTACGATCTACGGAGATAATAATGTAAAATGTACATACATAAATACGTACATAAGAGTGTCTGTAACAGCAATTGTAACGATGTTCGATACGTTGCTTTTTTCTCATTTAAAAAAAAAGTTAAGTTGATAAACCTTCACTTATGATTTGTTGTGTCAAAACTTACCAAAATTTTTGAGGGTAGATTTTTTTTTTTACATTTTGAGTCATATCCTGCGCCGAACCGATATGAGTCCCGCGCCGCTTTACGGGTTCTAAAATGGGTCCATACCCATTTTATTACCCATTAATAGTCTCATTTTTCTTTATAAATTTTTATGAAATACTGTACAAAATAGGTAAGTCTTAACCGTTAAGAAAAAAAAATACGTGCGTGTGGGTTGCGAATATCCGATTTCACAAGTGTAAGTTCGTTGGATCAAATTCATTCTGTACCTGTCTCACTACAATCGAAATATTTCTTCCATTTGCAGATGTGCATGTTCGTCACAGCCACTGACATTAACGGTCAAGGAAAATAATTTCGAGGAAGCCGGCATGTTTCAAGAAAAACTGACCTGCACTTTACCAGCGTGGTGGATTTTGATCTTGACTATTTCCTTCTGAGATAAATAATCCCCCTAATCTCAATAGTAGGAATAAAAAGTCTGCTGTTAATGCTAAGTACAATTTACTAAAAATATCAGCTCATTTTATAAGTTGTCATAGTGTAATGTTGTCAGTGTTTTGTTGTGGCAGGAATATTTTAAAAGTGCGCCTGGGGAAGTACTACACTTTTCATCCAGATATCAAGTAAGCCAAGCAATTTACAAGCATTTGGTACTGTGATCCAGTTTGCAATGTAATTACTGTACAAAGAGATATATCATATTATTATTTCTCTAGGCAGGCCTAGGTAGACTTGGATTCATCAGATCATTCACACAGTTACGTGATATTGTGTTGTTAGTTCCAGTATTGTTTATCATCAGGAAAACGTCTTCCTTTGTTCCATCTATATTATAAAAATAAGAGTACTAACATCTTTGTGGCCAGTTTTTGTCCGGCACTGTACAACTGAAGATTATTTCACCTCAAAATCAAACGATTTTCATAAAGACGATGGTGAGGTTGCCTTTGGAATTAGTATCCTTTCGCCACATGTATGCTCGACTAAACGGGACCGTATTCTTTCTAATATAAGGGTGCCAATTCCATCTACACCAAAGTTTTACTAGTTTGCTATCCGCAGAAAATATTAGGATATAAAATGCTGATTTAGCAATCTTCGGACAATTAAAAACTGACATAGCAAAAATGGTATGTACCTTAGTGTACATTTTACAAATTTTAATATAAATTGTCTGGGACTGACCTATCTTCACGGGCAGCAATATTGCCTCAAATAAGACTACTATCATGCTCATGACATAGTTAAAATCACTATACTAGAGGTAGATGACCGGAATCTCTTGAAAGAGTATAATTTATATGGACAAACAAAATACCAATTACCTTGACTTGTTACCGCCATGTGAGACGTTGATTCGCCAATCATAGCCTCGATAGTTATGTTGATGAATGGATTTATGGCGAAAATACTCGACTTATATCTTCAGCTTTCGCTAGAGGGTTAGATCAGGGATCGAATAGGTACCAAAAGTAATCTTTGACACACCGCGCATCGTCACTTTGCAGCCCTAACCACCGATAGCTTGAGTTCCACTGCTGGCAGCAATTGACGCGGCAGTCGTCGGTGCAGGCGCACGTTTCAACCGCGCTTAAACTTTCTCTTTTGTATTTGATTAGTAATAACCTAATACTTATCGGAGTTTTAAGATCTGCAGTGATGGAGGACATCCTCCCAGTGGAGGTGTCAGGTGATGATAGTGAGATCGAAGTGGACGAATACATTAAATCAGTTTTGAACGACAATGATACAACGCGAGCTGCGTCAGAGAAGAGGATGAGAGAGAACACGGATAGCGATGAGATGGATGACGGTTTTACAAGGGTGACGAGGCAGACAAAACGTTCTAAAACCAAGAGCCATAGCGAAATTAATAGAACACCCGAGAAAGAACGTTTTATTGTTTCTTTGACAGCCAAAGAAGTCTTGCCGAAACAATTTGGAATGGCCAAATTGCTCCAGTCAGAAAATATTAAAAATATTTTAAAAATAACATACAAATCGCCGTACAAAATATTAATAGAATTTGAGAGTAGATCCGATTGTGATAGTCTAATAAAGAGCGAAAAAATATCGAAATTAGAATATAGATGTCAAATGGCGGACGAAATTCATATATCATATGGTATTGTGCGTCAAGTTGATTTAGATATTAACGAAGAAGAAGCGCTTGAGAACCTAAGATGTGACCAAGAAATTATTACTATCAAGAGACTAAAACGACTTGATGCCGATGGAAAATGGATAGATAGTGAAACAGTTCGGTTGAGTGTGAAAGGCCCTATCTTACCTCCATATGTATTTGGATATGGATGTAGGTTTAAGGTGGAGCCCTATACATTCCCTGTCAGTCAATGTGCAATTTGTTGGCGTTTCGGCCATTTATCTCGTGCCTGTCCTGCAAACAAGCCAGTCTGTCCCAAATGCGGAGGCGAACACAAAAATTGTGAAACAACCAAATTTCGTTGTGTGAATTGTTTAGGAGGACACATATCGATGTACAAACAATGCCCAATGTATCTCAAAGAAAAACAAATCAGAATCATAATGCGCACTGATAACTGTACTTATAAAAAGGCATTAAGTTCCTATACCCAACCGCAACAATATGCGCGCCGAACAAACAATGAACCTTTGCCGACTACTGATAAAAAATTGTACAATAACGTTATCAAAACAAAGGCCATAATACACGCAGAAAATACCTCGGATGATGGGACTATATCAGCTACGGAAAACAATTTTACAGTAGAAGAAGAACAAAACGAAAATGAGAAATTTCAGCAAGAAATAGTTAAAAAGAAACACAAGAAAAAAAAGAAACTAACGCAATGTCGTGATAAACCTGTGGAAAATGATAAAATGGAAACGTCGGAAGAAGAAAATAAGAAGGAAAATTACTGGACTACTGTATTCTGGAGACTAGTTAAAAAAATTCAACATATCCTGCGTAGTGACCAATCTTTTGAAGAAAAAATAAAAAGTGGGTTAAAAATAGTCCTTGAAGAAGTGGTCAAAAATGTATTAAAACTTGTCAACAAAGACAGTATGTTGAGTAATATTGTTACACTCTTGAGTCACAATGGATAGAAATAATAAAATTTACTCATTGAACTTATTGCAGTGGAATGCACAGAGCTTACGTCACAAATTAACAGAATTTGATCTACTACTTCGACAAGAGAAAGTGCATTTAGCGTTTGTTTCAGAAACTTGGTTTCAGGCTAATTCTGAAGTTCGCCTGACAGATTATGATCTTTTCCGTAAAGACAGAGGAGATGGATGTGCAGGTATAGCTGTTTTTGTTCATAAGTCTGTCAAAGTACAGGTATGTAATTTGTCTCACCCAAATATAAATATTCAGTTTATGTCTCTAAAATTGTTAAACTGTGGCTGCTTAAAAAATGTCACACTAGTTTACTGTCCATCGTGGGTTTCTACTACTCAGTCTGATTGGGACCTGGTTTTTGCTAATTTTACTAATAGCTCTCTAATTGTTGGTGACTTTAACGCCCACCATACGGACTGGTCGTGCAAAAATGATGCTAGGGGTAAGAAAATACATGACTCAGCTATAGAATACAATTATGTATCTCTAAATAACGGTAGTCCTACGAGAATTCTGATGGTCAATAACTGCTTGCAAACAACTTCCCCAGACATATCATTTGCCTCGACAGACATAGCTGTAGATTTCGATTGGTTTGCCATGAATGAAAACTTAGGTAGTGACCATGTAGTTCTAAAACTAAGAGTAAATTACCGCGATTCTATTCAAACTACCAGTAAGAGAAACTTTAAATTAGCTAACTGGGAGAAATACAAAGAAAACATACAAAATAATTTATCAATTCCGAGTCACGAAACTAATGTACAAATACTATATGACAGATTAATATATTACATAAATGAAGCAGCAAAAAAACATATCCCTATGATTAAGTTATGCCAAAATCCCACAGCTAAGTTCACACCAAAACCTTACTGGAACGCAGAACTTTCAAAATTGGTAGCACAACGTAGATTAGCCTTACGTAATTTCAGACGGAACCCGACCCCTTTAAATCTAAATATATTGAAAGAAAATATCAAAAATGCTAAATTAGAAATTAAAAAAGCAAAATCAGAGGGATGGAAAAAGATGTGCAGTAATATTGATGGGTCCACGACAGTCTCCGATATGTGGAGACGGTTACGTTGGATAAAAGGATATAGATCTTCTAAAGTATATGTATCTAAAGAAGATAAGCAAAGATTACTGTGTAGTTTGGCCCCTGACTATGTTCTTTCTAATTCACCTATATTTAGATCATCAAATGAAAAGCTAGAGAGATGTTTTAGGTTTCATGAGTTTAATAAATGCATTAAAAAAAAAGATACGGCTCCAGGTAGTGACGGGGTCACATATTCGATGATTTACAATTTACCCATAAAAGCAAAACAATACCTACTAACCTTCTATAATCTTGTTGTCGCTACCGGAGAAATCCCCTCCCAATGGCGCAATATCACTGTAGTCCCTATACCTAAACACAATGAGTCATCAACGACATTAAAACTACGACCGATCTCACTAATATCATGTCTTTGTAAGATTTTGCATAATATGATAAACAAGCGATTAGAATGGTTCGTTGAAAAAAATGAATTACTTTCGCCATTTACCACAGGTTTTCGCAGCGGACAGTCGTGTCTGGACTGCCTAGTGCGCTTAGTGACACAGATTCAATTGGGATTCACGAATAACACTCCTACAATCGCATGTTTCATCGACATTGAAAATGCATATAATGATATTTTAATAGAAAAAGTAACTGAAATTCTAGACGAGATAGGGATAGGCAAATTATACTGTCAATATTTTTGGAATTTTTTGAGTCATAGATGCCTTCAAATCAAAGACGAGTCCGGTCTTTCTGCCGATATGTGTAGATATACTAGTAAAGGATTAATGCAAGGCTGTCCATCTTCCCCTATATTATTCAATATTACAACAGCTAAAATCTGCAAAGAAATTAATTTTGTTTACATATGTCAATACGCTGACGATTTTGTTCTATACCACAGCGGCATCGATTTACTTCAAAACGCAATTATGGTTCAGAGGGCATTACATATTTTCGTTAAAATAATTAGTGACTTAGGCCTTAACTTATCGGTCACGAAATCTAAATTTTGCGTATTTAGCCGAGGAAGGCGAAAACAAGCTATAACGATTAAATATAATAACTTACAAATGGAACGGGTTGAGATATATAAATACCTAGGAATGTGGTTAGATTGTTCGCTACTTTGGCGAACTCATATTAATGAAACGGTGAAGAAAACACAAAGGTATCTTAATCTTTTTAAAGTATTGACCGGTCCTGATTGGGGTATCCATCAACTGCATTTGCGTAAATTGTACATTTCATTAGTCAGAAGTAGATTAGATTATGGTTCGTATTTATTCGACAATTGTGCAAAAATTCATACATATAAATTACAAAAAATACAAAGTCAGGCCTTGAGAATAATAGGAGGATTTATTAGAACTACTCCAATACACACGATGGAAAGTGAACTCTGTGTACCGCCACTGCATTTAAGAAGAAGATATTTAGGCACAAAATATTGTTTAAAGATACGAGCATTAACAGGTAACGAAACAATTGCATTGTTATCCCAGTTACATTCCCATTGCTTTTTATCAAATAGTAGATACGGGTACTGGTCTAGAAAAAGAATTCCTTTGCTTGTTAGCATTTTTGATACAGTTAAAACTGAAAATATACACTCATCTTCTCCACTTGATACCTTCTGTTTGAACTCATGGATAAATGACTTTAATTGTGACGATATCATTTCTACTAATTTAGATTGCGTTAGAAGTTCGAAAAAAACTTGTAACACTAATATAATGAAATTTGAGATCATTAAAGAGCTTAGTGATAAATACTGCAACTGGAATGTTCTATATACAGACGGTTCAAAGGGCAAAGATGGACGAGGAGCGGCTTTCTATGACCCTACAATAAACCCAGATAATAGTGTTAACAATAATTGCTTCAGAATTGTAAATAATTATAGTTGTATAATGTCAGTGGAACTCATAGCAATATCGGAAGCACTCTCTTATACCCAAAATAACGATCGGCGTAAAACTGTTATTTGTACCGACAGCAAAAGTGCACTCCAACATATCACACGTTGCACCTTTGGTAAGAGAGGAGTATCAACAGCTTACAAAATCATATCGCAATTGCAGGATTTATATGATAAAAACATTCAGATTAAATTGCAATGGGTCCCATCGCATATCGGACTGAGAGGTAATGAAGAGGCTGACACACTAGCAAAAAGAGCAGTTTTAGAAGGAAGGGAATTTAATATATTACCAAATTACTCAGAGTTGTTACCTAAGTACAAAAAAGAATGTTACAATATTTGGAAGCAATATTTTAATGAGAGGTCAATTGAAAAGGGAATATGGTACAAGACTATTGTGTGTGAACCTCCACATATACCATGGTTCGCGAATTTGAAATTGTCACGTAAACATTTAGTTATAGCCCATAGGTTAAGGACAGGCCATATGCCATTAAAAAAATTTGCCTATTTAATGGGGAAGGCAGATTCACCAAACTGTGACACATGTGGAGTGGAGGAGGATGTACATCACCTATTGGTGGAGTGCGTCCGCCTCCAACGCGAGAGAGGGTTACTTGAGGTGAGCTACCAGCTGAGTAGCCTCGACGTGGCAAGATTTCACCAAGTGCTGGCCGAGCCTGCGTCAGACGCGGCCAGAGACCTGTTCAGATATGTGGCTCACCTCAACTGACCATCCTACATGCTGAATTAGATCTTTACGCCTTACTACCTTAATACCACAATTGTTATTAATAATGGGACCGTCATGTGATTAGTCATAAAAGTCCCAAAAAAAACTGATTAAAAAAAAAAAAAAAAAAAAAAAAAACTGCTGGCAGGAATCTAGGTTTAGGTTTTATAATGTTTAATAGATTTAAATATTATGGAAAATTTTAGTCTTAATTATGTAAATAAATGATTTTTGTAATCCTACTAATATTATACATGCAAATGTTTGGATGTTTGTTCCTCACTTTGTCGGAACGTCTGAACGGATCGGGCTAAAATTTATAGATACGTATATCAAACGCTCACAAAGATACAAACACACCTAGACATTACACGCACTCATACAGGAAACCACACGCGCTCATACACACACACCCTCACAACACACAAACCCACCCTGCTTAACATAATTTATTTTTACAAATTGATCATGGGAAGAGCCAATATCTTCCGAAAAACAGTAATAACTACTTCAATTGATTTTTTCGAAATTTTTATGAACTTTTATGGAGTAAAATAAAGAATTCTGTCTTTGCATCCTTTTGTAAATTCATGAATTCTTCCTTTTGATATTGTTCTAGGTCATACCACTATCGCGAGATATATATCAATTTCTATCTTATTTAAAAATCCTTCATAATTTTCATCGTCCATTAATACAGTCGGGGCAGACATTGAGATAGAAACAAATCCGGGGAGCGATTTCTTTTTTTTAAACGTCGAAGAGGGTGGTTGGAAGTATAAATCTCGATTTTCGAACTAATCCCGGTAGAGGGTTCACCGCCATCTTGTTTTAAAGTTTTTGTGAAATACCTCGTTAATTTTCAACTTTATAGCAAAAATGATAAGAACCACAGTTCACAACAAACAAGTTTGATTCAAGTAATTTTTCGCTAGGATCAATATTTGCAGAGTTATACTATCAAGTTTATCAAAAAAATCGTAATGGGTGTAATTTTATTTTCTTCAACATTTGTTCTCGCACTTTTTTTACTTATCTTATTTTTATTATTTGTTGTTATAGCGGCAATAGAAATACATCATCTGTGAAAATTACAACTGTCTAGCTATCACCGTTCTTGAGATACAGCCTGGTGACAGACAGACGGACGGACGGACAGACGGACAGCCAAGTCGCAGTAACAGGGTTCCGTTTTTACCCTTTGGGTACGGAACCCTAAGAAGTGCGACAACCAAAGTTGAAGAAAATAAAATTCCACCCATTACGATTTTTTTGATAAACTTGATAGCATAACACTGCAAATATTGATCCTAGCGTAAAAATGATATGAATCAAACTTGTTTGTTGTGAACTGTGGTTCTTATCATTTTTGCTATAAAGTTGAAAATTAACGAGGTATTTCACAAAAACTTTAAAACAAGATGGCGGTGAACCCTCTACCGGGATTAGTTCGAAAATCGAGATTTATACTTCCAACCACCCTCTTCGACGTTTAAAAAAAGAAATCGCTCCCCGGATTATTTTTTATTTCAGGCTAATTTTATGTCTGCCCCGACTGCGCTACATGCGAATGCTGTATATGGAACAAGTGAATTCCAATTCACTCAGAAAAATCAGAAAAAATATATTATTTTCCCTTTCTATAAATAATTCAAGGCATAAAATAGATGATGGATGCCGTGAATAGGACGCTTTGGTTTAGGATAGGATTGATGGCGGGTTATTTATGAGTTCCTACGTGTATCGCTGTATCCTTATAGCTGAATGGAGGTATACTAGTTAAATACTGCGTCTTTCCTTATAATGTGCCTGTTTTCTTAAGATAATCGAATATTTTAAAGGCGTGGTAGCTTAGTGACTGAAACTGTATTGGTAGGACTCTTAGCAGAGTCCGCCTGGGGAAGTACCACACCTCTGCCAGTTATTCTACCGCCAAGCAGTAATGTGGAAACATTACTGTGTTCCGGTTTGCAGGGCAATGTTTCCAGAGAAATTATAGGACTTAGAGATATAACATCTTATATCTCTGGGTGACGAGCGCAGTGCAGTGCTAGGTAATGGCTTGGACTCTTCATGTTCCAATAGCTGCGTATCACTGTGCTGTTATGTGGCAGGCATGTTGCTTACCATCAGGCAAATGTCCTGCTCGTCTCGTCACTCTTTATTTAATATTTAAAACAAAAACATGCGATTCACAATCGTGAAGTCACAGTTTCGTACTCTGTCTGCACTTTTAAGTATTTTTCCATAGTGCAAATGTACAACTTTCTCAATACCACTGTCTTAACAGTGAATGAACATAATTATTTATAGTGAGCAATCCGGGATGCTTCTCAATCCGATAGTTCAGCATATTGCTTTTATTGCAGGCGCTGGAAATTATTTTTCGTATTTCAATTTTCTCCAAAAAACAAACATCACTTTCAATGTAAAATTACACTCTGTTACTCGACATAATTTTATTTTTATTCTATTCCAATGAGACAGTGGGGTCACAATAAAATAGTTTAGTATTGATGTATGCAAATTTTAGATTTTGTTGATGTTTCAAAAACCGCTAATTCGACTTCTGAAGTATGATCTACTAAATAATAAAAGAAACATCAACATCAATTTACAATTGGCGGAGCTATCGCGTAATGCATTAAAAACCAACTGAATTGAGAATCTCCTCCTCTTTTGAAGTCTATTAATAAATTAGAGAGATGAATCAGCCAGTCTATTATAATTAAATAAATAAATAATGGTGGACAATTCACACACAACACCATCTGACCCCAAACTAAGCAAAGCTTGTATGATGGCGGCCAGATAGCTAACCACTCCTATTAGAATAGAATTTATTTAAGTTGATTAGAAAAGTTTAATTTTCGGACTGAAGTTTCGACTGCATCCGGTCCTTTCCCTACATAAGCTAAGTTTTTTCGGTTTGACTTTAGTTAATACCTAATTTTCTGTTATCTAATGGTAGTAATTATTACTGTGGTGAGTGCTATTATCACAGAGCTTGAATGGAGATCGATTCTTTATGTCTGAGTTTGTCAGATGATTTATATCAAAAATATCTTAACTGATTTCACATGATTCAAAAACTTGAGGTCTGGAATAATATCTAGGCTATTCCTGATTACTAAGTATATATCGTGAAAAAATACGGGAACTATGCGGAAAAGACGAAGGTTGTTGTTAGTCCTACAAATAATAAAAATGCGAGGGTTTGTAAGAATGGATTAATGTTTGTTACTCTTTTACGCAAAAACTAACTGACTAACTGTTCGAACGAAATTTGGTACATAGATAGATAATGGCAATAAATAGCAATAGGCTATTTTTATCTAGGAAAAATCCGCAGAATGCTACTAGTAAAATGTAAAAAATTCAAAATAAAAAACTAAGGTTTTGATTCGTTTCCTTTCTTAACATTTTCACAGCTATAAAATATTTATCACATATCTATACTAATATTATAAAGAGGAAATATTTGTTTGTTTGTTTGTAATGAATAGGCTCCGAAACTACTGGACCGATTTCAAAAATTCTTTCACTTTTGGAAAGCTACATTATTCCCGAGTATCATAGGCTATATTATATTATAAAAAAAAAAGGGATCTTTACTAAAACTCCAATAATGTAACATAAGGTGTAAAAAAATGACCTGAAAAATTCCTTACGTCGCGTGCGCTGCGAAAACTATTGATGATAGAACAAAATCATGTACTACGACTTTGCAGAACTCATTATTATCTACAAAAAGTGTCGCGACAGCATATGTCTAAATATTATAGTTATGTCACAGTAAGCAGTTTTTTATTCTAAAATATTAATTTATATATTCTCTCAAAAGGCTCTTCATTTGTACCTTGGTATTAATCCTCATCAAAATAAATCTTAATATATATAAATCTCCTGTCACGATGTTTGTCCGCGATGGATTCCTAAACTACTTAATCGATTTTAAATAAAATTGGCACACCGTGAGCAGTCTGGTCCCACTTGAGAGATAGGATAGTTTTATTTCGTTTAATAGTCTTTAAATGACAATATCCGAGCGCAGCCGGAATGGGCCGCTAGTTGTTTCAATATATAGAGGTACTTAACATCTGATCCATGTCTAAAAAGAAAACATCTATGGTCGCCAATCAGTTTAAAAACTTTAATCAGTCTTTTCAATAAATAAAGTTTTTGTTAACAGACATACATACCAACGTACAAACTAAAGTAATTTGTTCAATCAATACTGCGGTTATGTCGAGATGCTCTTTGTTTAGTGCGCCGAGGTCAGTTTATTACCCACGGCATGTGGACGATCATAAAACTACGAGATTGATTCTTCTCGAGATGTTTTAGTCAATCTGACTTTATACACAGGTACGGTATATTCTATACTGATTACCAATCATACTATTCCAAAATATAAGAAATCATTTGAAAAAATATAGTTTAAGAGCGGTTTCGCACTACACCCGATCCGAATCCGATCCGAACCCCATCCGAACCCGTGAAAACATGGATCTAGAAAACTCGGACTGACGGTTTCGCACTACATCCGAACCGATATACCATAAGCTGCCAAATAACCTGAAAAAATGTCAATTTTATTAAATTTCTGAAGAATATATTAGAGAATAAATGATTTTATAAACAATAAGACTTTTTTCAAGATAATTTTGATGAAAAGACGTTCCGATGCCACTTTTGCCATGCCATGAATGATTCAATTCGGACGCAGTGCGGGGAGCGTTCATCATTCAAATAATACTATGGCTACTTCGGTTCGTCAATTTTCTATTCCGAAATGGAAATTTACGGATAACGAAGACAATTCGGATGACGGAAATCGGATCTAGTGCATAAACTACCATACAAATAGCTGGACGACAACTTCAGAAACTGTTTTCACGGATTCGAATCGGATTCGGATCGGACGTAGTGCGAAACCGCTCTTACGCTAGTACAATTTTGTTTTATTATTTTTTCGTGGTCGTTATATCATTATGTAATTAATTAACTGTTAGTATATACCTAATACTAGCAGCACCCGTGGTTTTATCAGCGTAATTCTCGACCTATAATTTTCCCGCATTGAAAAGTAGCCAAGGTTCTATTTTAAACTACGAGTATAATCTAACTAAATTCTAAATTTTATACTGATCCGTTCAACCATTCCAACGTTTTTTGAAACAACAAACATAAACACATCCAAACTATATTATTAGACTAGGATTAGTAGTCTGATAAACATAGTTATAGTAAACTGGCAGCGACACGCGGTGTTACCCGCGAAGTTCCCGTTCCCTTTGTTATTTCGGGATATAAAGCTATGTGAGGATATAGCCTATGTGTTCTTCCAGACTATAATCTATCTGTGTTCCAAATTTCAGCCCGATCCGTTCATACGTTAGGACGTGATTGAGCAACAAACATCCAAATATCCATACATTGACATTTATAATATTATTATAGTAGGATACTATTAAATCATAATTGTACATAAATATTACGTACTTACAATGTTCACATTCAATTATTGTGAAACCACAACAGTCGAAAAAGTCAATTAATTAATCAAAACCAGTGTCGACAAAATTAATCCACGAAAAAAATATCATCAAAGATGAAAACATTCTAAAGACCAATACAAAACCTTTTAAAAAATAAAGCACCATTAAAATGTAATCAAAATCTCGTCCAAAATACATGCTCATATAACTTCCGCGTCCCCAATCTACCCTCAATATGGGGAAAATCCAAAGAAACATGCGCTAAAATTAAATTTGGCGACGGCTAAGTGCCCTTTTAAGGCCCGTAATTAAGAATTTCTTCTCATTACTAAACTCCCGTTGATTTACTGCGCGAATTATGGGAGGCTAAAAAAGGCTTTTTTAAGAAAATACGCCGAAGGAACCGTTTATATAGCGACAGAATCATTGCTCTGTTGAAATTTCCGTCTTATATGAGGTAATACACCAAATAATGAGACAAAAGGTTGAGAACGATAGTAATCATTTCTGATGAGGACGAATAGGAAAAGTTTAAGAGTGCGCCTAAAGCCAGGAAAAAAACAGATTTCACCCGCGCGACGCGTTTCTTAATGTGATGTTCATAAAGTCGAGAATAGCATGACACAGTTTGGAGGAAAAATCAATATTTAATCAGGAGTCCATTTTTGACCAAGTTTTATTTAATTACTCAATAACTAAACATAAATTTAAAAAAGTGTTCGGTTACTTTACTAGAACGTACAAATAGGAATTTTATTACCAAAAAATAATGTGGGGTCATCGCTGATAATTTCGAGTACTCGAATTAAAACGGATTTTTTCGGTGTCATTTTAATTTTTTTATTGTAAAAAACTCTGATCTATTTTTATAATTCTATTCGGTTATTGTGCTTCTTCTTGATTGTACCCACACGTCAATATTTTTTTTGTCATAGTTTTTAGTTTCTTAACTTCAGTGAGCGGCGTCGAAAATGTCCTTTTTTCGTTTTCTGGCTTTAGGCGCCCCCTTAATATCTATACTAATACTAGCGGCCCATTCCGGCTGCGCTCGGATATTGTCATTTAAAGACTATTAATCGAAATAAAAGCTATCCTATCTCTCAAGTTGGACCAGACTGCTCACGGTGTGCCAATTTAATTTAAAATCGGTTAAGTAGTTTAGGAATCCATCGCGGACAAACATCGTGACAGGAGATTTATATATATTAAGATTATAAAGCTGAAGAGTTTGTTTGTTTGAACGCAAGGAACTACTGGTTCGAATTGAAAGATTTTTTTTTGTAGGATAGTCCATTTATCGAGGAAGGCTATAATAGGCTATTTAACATTACGCTACTATCAACAGGAGCCGAGCATGAATGTAAAATGTAACAAAAAACGGGAAAAATATTGGTTTTTGAGAGCTTTCGTTACGTGACAGCATAATGTCATATTTTAAAGGTTGCGTCATTAGAACCTAAACTTCCAAATTTGTTCAAAATTTGAATTGGTACGCCCAATTTTCGATAGATGGCGTAGCAACGCGCGCGCGTTCGGCTAGTCGTTTAATAAGATTTCATCGTTTTGCTGCATTGTTTTGGGACGAAATATACTATGACAAATATAAGGACTGGCCTCGTGGCTTAGTGGGTAGTAACTCTGCCTGCGAAGTCGAGTGTCGTGGGTTCGATTCCCATCCAGTGCAAATTTTGTGTGATGAGTTCAAATATTTGTACTGCGTCTGGGTGTTTCTATGTATTGTATAATAATGATGTATTTAAAACAATATATATTAGTATTATATCAGCTATCTGGCCGCCATAGTACAAGCTTTGCTTAGTTTGGGGTCAGATAGTGTTGTGTACGAATTTTACTTATTATTTATTCTCTCTCTCTTTTACTGGCAATAGATTCCACATGATGATGAAGTCAGCTTTCTTACTTTGACTTCATCACTTCGGTTGAATGTTTTTGACGAATGTTATTCACAGAATCTTTCGTACGTAGATACAAACGACCTCGTCATCAAACATTTTTTCATGTCCCTTTACTGTGCAGTCCTTCTCCTGGTTAAATCTCTTTTTGTGGGCTAAATTATTCATCATCATCATCATATCAGCCGAAGGACGTCCACTGCTGGACGAAGGCCTCCCCCAAGGATCTCCACAAAGACCGGTCTTGCGCCGTCCGCATCCAACGATTTCCGGCGACCTTCACCAGATCGTCGGTCCATCTTGTGGGAGGCCTGCCAACGCTGCGTTTTCCGGTACGTGGTCGCCACTCAAGAACCTTTCCGCCCCAACGGCCGTCAGTTCTGCGAGCTATGTGCCCCGCCCATTGCCACTTAAGTTTGGCAACTCGGTGGGCTATGTCGGTTACTTTGGTTCTCCTGCGGATTTCCTCATTTCTGATTCTATCACGCAGGGAAACTCCGAGCATGGCTCTTTCCATTGCCCTTTGGGTAACTTTGAGCTTTCTTACGAGACCCATAGTAAGCGACCACGTCTCTGTTCCATATGTCATCACTGGCAACACGCACTGGTCAAAGACTTTCGTCTTGAGACTCTGCGGTAGTTTGGATGAGAAGATATAACGTAACTTCCCGAACGCTGCCCAACCAAGTTGGATCCGACGAGTGACCTCTTTCTCAAAGTTGGATCTACCCAACTGGACCGTTTGTCCTAGGTAGACGTATTCGTCAACAACTTCGAGCGTAGAGTCTCCTACTTTTAAAAGAGTGGGTATAACATGGTTGTTCAACATGATTTTCGTCTTGTCCATGTTCATTTTTAGACCTACTTTTTCAGAGGCTCTACTGAGGTCATTCAGCATCCTGCTTAAGTCGTCCAGGGTTTCAGCCATGACTACAATGTCATCGGCAAATCGGAGGTTGGTGATGTACTCGCCGTTGATGTTGATGCCGAGTCCGTTCCAGTCCATGAGTTTGAAAACGTCTTCCAGTGCAGCGGTGAACAGTTTCGGGGATATGACATCCCCCTGTCTCACACCTCGCTGCAGTTGGATGGGTTTCGAGTTCTGGTCCTGGAGACGGACTGACATGGTGGCGTTTTCATACAGACACCTTAACACTTCGACGTACCGATGGTCAATTTGGCACCGCTGGAGCGACTGTAGCATAGCCCAGGTCTCGATCGAATCAAAGGCTTTTTCATAGTCCACAAACGCCAAGCATAGGGGCTGGTTATACTCTTCGGTTTTCTGTATAACTTGCCGCAGCGTATGTATGTGGTCTATGGTGCTGAAGCCTTTACGAAATCCGGCTTGTTCGGGCGGTTGAAAGTCGTCAAACCTGCGAGCGAGACGGTTTGAAATAACCCTCGAAAACAGCTTATAAACATGACACAGAAGCGTGATGGGCCTGTAGTTCTTTAGCAAGGTCTTGTCGCCCTTCTTAAAAAAGAGTATAACCATACCTCTGTGCCATGCCTTTGGCGTTTTGCCTTCGAGTATGACGGAATTGAAAAGCTTTTGCAGAGTCCTTAGCATAGGTAAACCTGCTGCTTTAAGGAGCTCAGCTGTAATTCCGTCATCTCCCGGCGCCTTGTTATTTTTGAGCTGTTTCAGGGCCATTCGAATCTCGTACAGGCTAACGTCCGGGATATCTTCGGTGTAATGTCGGGTCAATTTGGCTCTTGGGTCATGGGCCAGACTTATGACAGGTTGCTGTGTTGTAGTGTATAACTGTCCGTAGAACTTCTCCACCTCTCCCATCAGCTCGGATTTGGACGATACGATCCTCCCATCCTCGGTCTTCAGCTTCATCAGTTGACTTTGACCAATAGACAGATCCCTCGCGAACACTTTCGAGCCTTTGTTTTTCTCGATAGCCTTTTCGACACACTTGGTGTTGAATCGGCGTATGTCGCGAGTTAATGATCTTGAGATCTGCCTATTGATTGCTCGATACTGAGAAGCGTCACCTGCGGATTGCAAGACTATCGCGCGTCTTTCCTCCATTAGCTTTAGGGTAGAGTCTGAGATCTTGTTGGTTCTTTTTGCACGACGGATATTGTAGTGTTTGGATCCAATCGTGTGGACAGCTTCCACGATTCTGTCGTTATAATCGTCCACGTCTACACACTCACCTAGGCATTCGAAGCGGTTCTGGAGTTCAAGCTGGAAGATCTCTGAATTTTGGATCTGGATAGGTGCTGGTCGGAGCGTAGACTTCATCAATCGCCATCGTTCGAGTTTCACATTTAGATTCAATGTGCCTCTTACCATTCGGTGATCACTCCCGGTTTTCAGAGCATTGATCACGGAGACATCATTGAATATATCTCTCCTGCTGGACATGATGAAGTCTATCTCGTTTTTTGTTACATCATCGGGGCTAATCCAGGTCCATTTGCGATGCACAGGTTTCTTATAGAAGGAGTTCATCATATAGAGTCCCTCCTTCTCCAAAAAGTCGGCCAGCATCTGGCCCCGTGGATTCCGATGCCCGATTCCGTAATTTCCCATCCTACTCTCATTGCCGCTTCGCTTGCCCAGTTTCGCGTTAAAGTCCCCCATAACAACAGTGTAATGAGTCTTAGAAGTATGCATGGCTTTAGAAATATCCTCATACATAGCTTCCACCTCGACATCGGAATGTGTAGACGTCGGTGCGTATACCTGGATGACCTTCAACGAATACCGTTTAGTAATTCTGAGTATCAGGTACGCTACCCTCGTCGACACACTCTCGATCTGTGTTACACTGTTCACAAGGGACTCATGGACTATAAACCCGATACCACCTTGGGACTGTTGGTCGCCCTCCCGGTAATAGAGCAGATTGCCGGATTTAAGTATTATCTTGTCCTCACCCTCTCTTCGGACTTCAGATAAACCTACTATACTCCAGCGCAATTTGCTCAATTCTTCCTCGAGTTCAAATAACTTCTCATCGGTCCGCAGTGTACGCGTGTTATATGTTGCCAGGGCCAATAGTCGTCGGTTGTGGTAGCACGGCGTCTGCCGGAGATTCTTAGCTCCCCCTGCCCCGCCGTTACCATGGCCGCTACCATGACCAGGAATAGCGGGGCCGCCGGGGACTGGGGGCCGGAGTAAATTTTTGTGTTTCATATTTCGGGGGGGGGGGGGTTGCCGTAATCGCCACGCCTGGCAAGCGGGTTGGCGATCGCAGTTGGTCGAAAGTTTTCTACAGAGACGCTGCTGCCCGTCCTGTGATTGTATTTGGACTTCCGACCTATGCAATGGTTTTTCCGCCATTGTTCGGAGGACTGATTGCACTGGATGGTAGTTTTTACGACTACTGTAGTCGTAGAAAAAACTACCACCACCAGTGGGCGGTGGGGTCGTCAAGTCCCAACGCCGTAAATTATTACTTACACTGATATTTTTTAATTCCCCACTTTTAATGCGATTTTGTACGTATGTATGGATGATTGTTACTCTTTCAAGTTTTTTATTATTGAATGAATTGGGGTGAATATTGATAATAATTGATTTACACATAGGCTACTTTTATCCTATAAAATAATGGGATACGGAACAACATGAGTGAAACCGCAGGATGTTACAAGTGTGTATTATAGATATTGAACGCCTGCTCATAACAGCTCATTGCCTCTCAACAAATTTCAACATGCAGACTCCGTAAAACTATCAATAACTATTCTGCGCTCGTCAAGCTTTTAGAAGAACTAATGTAGTGTTCACACAGAGGCGATCCGAAAGCGATAGCGATCCGATAGCGAGACGATATTTTTTGTAATGTTCGAATTTGTTTGCAACCTGACACACAGCAAGCGGACGCGATCCCATACTAGGTATCGGATCGCTCTCGCTATCGGATCGCTATCGCTACCGGATCGCCTCTGTGTGACCCGGCCTTAAATAAAGGTCTGTATTTAGCGCTAGGATAAGACTAAATAACGCTGAATTAAATTATTTATTTTAGTTTCTGATAAATATTTTTTATCACAGAAAATAACGGGACCGGAAACTGAACGGATAAACCCGCAGGAAGCTGGTAGGAAAGAAAAAAATCCGTGTTTTTTTCAACTTTTATAGGTTTATACTTGACCGCCATCTTGCCTCACGTTACGGTTAGCGGTCGCACGTACGGCGACGATACGATCAGCGATGGAGCGTGCTTACTACTAGGAAATCAATTCACTTTCGATTGGAAAATTTTAAATTTGCAACCATAGGGAAAAACCCAATCAGGCATCGCATTCGAAAGCTCTTAGACGTTCTTATCACAAACGTAGAGTGAAACCTCTTCGTTTGAGTCTTTGGCACTATAACCGTGAAACGATATCACTTTTTTCGACCCAAGATCAGTGTGATAAAAAAGGGCAAGCAGGTTAGTTCGTGCAGATCATTTGCACACTCAAAGCGTACTTTATGTCTAAGCGCTTAAGGTTCGTATTTCATCAATATACTGTCGATAATTCCACTGCGTTCAAATTATTTCCCTACGCAGTTAATTTAAAAGCAACGGACTCTTATCACTTGACTCTTTTTACGTGAATAATTAGAGTTTACACTTTAGTGTTGGATTCTGGAGCTCTTTCTCTCTTGTGGACGGTGAATACTTAATTTTAATTAAGTTTTTACCTTTTTGCGAAGAAATATCTTCTAAATTTAGGTCACCGTGGAGTGATTTTTTACTGTCAACTGAAAACTAGATTAAACTAATTACTAGCCGCGTCTTAATATAAATATAATTGCAGAGATCGTCTTTGAAACAAGTCAAAGAACATTTACTCAAACCTAACCCGAAATGACTAAATTATTTTATTATGTGAATCCAACCCGCGATCAACGACTCTACTTATTTTTTTGTAATTATGCATTATTGTTATGGCATACCAATATTTTTGTTTTTCACACACATAATGTACACAATAAGTAACGGCTAGTATAATAGTCGGGTCAACTGCAACTGCCGATCTGGATCTATTGGTTTGAATGCCACGCGTACCTACCACTGTATTTTCGAAGTCATATGCGTAACCCCGGTAACTTAAAAAGCCGCAAAGGAAAAAAATCATGAGGAAACTGACATAGTTTAATTTACCCACCCGGACTTGGCCAGCGTCGTGGATTATAGCTTTGACAGCCCATTGAGGGATTGCCTCGATTCCCAGAAGTGGGAACAATAGATAGATATATACTCTTTATTGACGCACCAAAAAAGTACATAGCAAAAATAAACAAAACATAGTAAATTAGTGCGACAGTGGGCGGCCTTATCGCTGAAAGCGATCTCTTCCAGGCAACCTTAGGATGGAAAATAACATGTGAACAAGTCAGAAAATGAAACAATTAGTGGGTTGCTTATGTTTTCGCTACATGCACCTTGGTACCCTGTACACAACGATTGTAATTTGCCATCAAAGTTATCTCCGAGCAGTTTGCTTTGGCTTAGCACATGACATGGATAGCGTATTTCGGAACCGATGGCTCACTGTATGTACGTACTGCCGGAAGTTCGGACGTTCCGTTACACGAGACTGCATAAACATTTGCATTGGGCAATTGCATTCGGCGCGCTCGAGTGAATTGACCACAGACTTTTACATGCAGACTAAGGGGGAAAATTTCAATCCAACTAAAATACTCAGCAAATCTTAAGAGTATTTTTAGTAATAAACATTGATTTACGTATTCTTTTAAGCTTTTCGATGTATGTTAAGGATATTTCCTTAATTAAAAATCGTGCAGCGTATCCCCGACATTTCGGTTCAATTGCATGCACTATGTTCACGGGTACACACAGATACATAAATTATGAGTGGATCGCATTACTCTTGAAAGAGGCACCCAATTCTTTTTCTGTAGTATAGAGTGACCAGACGAGTAGGACATATGCCTGAAGGTAAGCAACAGCATGACAGTACAGTGGCAAGCAGCTATTGAAATATGAAGAGTTCAAATAATTACCTAGGACTGCACTGCGCTCGTCACCTAGAGATATGAAAATGGTTTATTAAATCGGAGCACAGTGATGTTTTCACATTAGTGGTCACTTGGCGATAGAATAACTAAACGTGTGGTAAGGAAGGAAATGTGGTAGATTGCCATGGTCATGGCTACGCCCTCCGGTTAACCCACGTAGTTTCCAAAGTAAGCTATCAAATTTTGAGTTATTCGTTTTCACTTCTATCGGCATTTTCTATGACTGCTAATTTCTTTTTCTACACTTAGGCCCACGTTTGACCACCGACTCGCCTGATAATAAGCAACAGCATGGTCGAAGATGATACACGTTAGACGAGAAAATACTTCTTCAATCCTGACCTTGAAAAGTCCAAAATTGTATATTTTAGGCAACAAATAGGCCGGTAATATGTAATAGTATGAGAAAAATGGACCCAAACCGTTTGATACTAACTTTGGGAATATTCAAATAAAGTGGCCAAGTGCGAGTTGGACTCGCCCATGAAGGGTTCCGTTGCAGCAAGTAACATAATATACATAGTACTCATAGTTCTTGTAGTTCGTTGTAACTTTGATCGAAGTTTCAATAATAGTGTATTTATGAAGGACTAAAAAAAAACTACTCATCAGATCGAGTTCAAACTAATTTTCGTTGGTAGTTTACATGGTAGTGTACATCATATATTTTTTTTCGATTTTTCATTTTCTTACTTTAGAAGTTAGAGGGGGGGGGGACACACATTTTACCACTTTGGAAGTGTCTCTTGCGCAAATTATTCAGTGTAGACGAAAATGATTTTAGAAACCTCAACATCATTTTTGAAGACCTATCGATAGACACCCTACACGTGTAGGTTTGATGGAAAAAACATTTTTGAGTTTCAGTTCTCAGTATGGGGGGCAACCCTATGTTTACTTTTTTTTATTTTTTTTGTTCAAATCTTAAAGTGGTTCACCGAATACATCTACTTACCAAGTTTCAACAGTGTAGTTCTCAAAGTTTCGGCAAAAAGTGGCTGTGACATACGGACGGACAGACAGACAGACAGACAGACAGACAGACAGACATGACAAATCTATAAGGGTTCCGTTTTTACGTTTTACGGAACCCTAAAAAGGATGGTGCCGTCTTACGACTTGCTTTATGATAGAAAGAGGAAGGCAAGGTAAGGTCATGTAAACCTGCTTACTAAAAAAAAAACTAAAATAACTAAATAAAAAAAACTATTTTTTTTTTAAATTTAATTTTAATTACTTATCAAAAAAGTTATTTATCAAAAACTGACAAACGTTTATTTTTCCACGTTGTCTAGCTCTAAGCAGTTATTATGCTACTAACTCTCAGTTACCTATTATCCGTACAGCATAACAGGCTTTACTTTACTACTTTAGTACTTTAAAGACTGAGATTTTGCATCATCTATGGTTTGTAAATCGATGACAAAACCAATGACTACGACGGAGAAAATTGGGTCAGCGCAGCCCTAATTTATTGCTGATCTAATGTGGTGATGTCATGATCAGGAGCAAGGCTTAGTGCAACCCTAATACAAACAAACATTCAAGTTAAATTGTTATACAGGGTTATTGGTAGTCAGCCTGAATCCTTTTAATGCATAGCATTGTATGCATGCAATATATCTATGCTCTGTAATTGCTCTAGAAACATTGGCCTTCAAACCTGAACACAGAAAACACTCTAAATTTGAAACCATAGTTTGAAACTTCAATGACAAAGAAAATGTTTTGGATCGGGTTCTTAGTCCTGTAACTTTGTCGCCTGAAAGTATGGAGTAGTATGCGTTAAATCTGCTAGTTCTAATTTTTTACAGACTTGCTTATGATGTTGGCTTGGCCTAATGATTAATCCAAGTTTGTGATCTCGTGCGCCAAATGCAACTTTGTCGAAAATCGAATAAACCGCGAATATATCATTTATCTTTGACGATCGCCATCATTTGGAATCGCCACCAAAAAAGTGATCAACACGGCTGCAAAAGTTACTCTCCAAAATTCGTGTCCCACGTTCATACAATCAACGTTGACGAAACCGTGTCAGCTTTACATTGCACGATAAAATGTCAAGTTTTATAGGTGTCAAATGGCCACCAAATTGCCCTACTAGTTGGTACTACCAACTATTTTAAAGTAGAACATTATTCCACGTTCTTGCACCGCTCGCTTGACCGACCCGTGCAGTTTTTACACGAAGCACGTGCGCTGAATGTAGACTGTGGGTACAACTGCAACATATCGGAGTATTGCAGATAAGACGGAGCATTGCAAAAGACTCCAATTTTCTATATCGAAGCTGCAAAAATATTTTTAAATTGATTGAGTACCAAATTCACACGGGAGTTGAACTCTCACCTAATATGTGAAATAAAAGCTCAGTTTTGTATTACTAGGTATGCTGCCGTCCGCAAACTACAATGCCGTTAAGTACCAAAATGTAGTTTCGAGATATCGCGGATAAACTGTTTCTAAATTTTAAAATTATGCCATTTGATAAGTGAAATACGTATTTCCATAATTTTGATACCTTTATATAGAGCTGCAAAAACACTTTGAAATTATAGTATTTTCAAGATATTAAGGTGTGCAAAATAAGAGTTATAAGCGTTTTTGCATTCTAGTCTTGTAATTTTGTCTTAAAATCTTTTCAAAATCACCACTAAAATGCCGTTATGTATAGTTTAACGGCATTTTAGCTTGATATTTTCTTTAATTTCATTGGATGGTACTTGACTACAGAATTAGAAATCATTCCAAAACTAAAATGCCGTTATATCATAAAACATCCAAGATTACAATGCGGCTAAAGTCATTTAACCGCATTCAAAACTAGCAAACTTCATAAATTTGTTTTAATCGGTTATTTCAGAGCATTTTACAACACTAAAATGCGATTAAATGCAAAACCTTTACCTTTAACTGCAATTAAGCTAAGCATGACTCACAAGATATTTAAGAAAATACAATAAAAGTGATGATTTATGTGAAATAAGTAAACAAAAAATGACTCTAAGAACTAGATTTTTATTGGCATTAAAAAACAACAAACAGCATTTTTTGTTAATCTTTTTCGAATACAAGCCTAAGTATCTAAAAATACAATTTCTCAGGAGTTAAAATTTAAAATAACAAGGCAAAATTACAACATTTTACATTTAAAATTAAAATACTACTTTTATTATTGCCCTTACTTACAACAGATTTTCAAAAATCTACAATCGAGATCAATTGTTTTTGTTTTATTTTTGTCATAATCACTTAAACTTTTGGATAAATATTCCTACAAAATTATTAATAATACCTAAGACTCAAATATTTTTCTTGAGTCTAAATATTGCTTTACTAGCATTATCATTCTTTGTCGTCGGTCGACAAGTTCTTCCAAAACAATAGCTTATGTGTTGGCGCTATGTTGCTCTATGAATTGAACTAAATTAATCTTCCGCTTAGTATTTCTGCATTTTGCTTTTGATTTGAAACGAAGTTTTATAATTTAAGTATTTGCCATTGAAGAAAGCAAAATAATATAAATAATCTTTGTGGCAATATTTTTTGTACCTACAAGCTATCACAATAAAACTCAAAATCAGAGTAAATCCACATGTGCGACATATTTTTGAGATTAACTCAGGGGCTTAATCTGAATACTTCTTTCTGAAGCGTTATTTGGCACAATGACGAAATTGTTTGGTGCTTTAAACTTCATATTTACTTTTGAGTTGCTAACTCATACTGTCTCATCAAAATGGTCAAAATCATATAACTTACCTTTATTGCATTTCTTACTTTACTTTATGATCTTCTTGTTCGCAACTCATGAAACTGTGTTCAGATTTGAAATAATAAAGCGTAATTTGTTATATGCAGATGATTTTGCTTTAGTAAATAAATGACACTGAGAAGAAGTGAACATAATAGTTAATTTTATTTTGCGCACTACAACTGTATTGCACTGTTAACAACCCAATTGTATACATCAGATCTTTTTCTTCGATTCAGTCATAATTTTTATTTTCCAAACTGTCAACTGCTTTGTGGTCGTTGCATAAACATTAAAGTAGATAGGTTCTGATATTCACCAATTTCTGTCATGTGTCTCCGCGTTTGACAGAGAGATGGAAATACTGACAGTTTTTTAAGGTTCATTAATTGAGCTTCTACGCTTTTCCAACCAGCTTTTGGTTAGTTTTTCTGTATTCTGTATAACGGCATTGACAATGTTTTAATACAACGTTAAATGGTACCGTTTTTAAGCTAGTTTTCTGTAGGTATTTATTAATGATGTTGTGGTTCTTAAAGTCAGACTTATGGTTACGTTTAAACTTATGCTTAATGGATTTCTTGAAAATAGTTACTAAAATTTTCACTTAAATCAGCTATCTTAAAATCATTATAACGTGCAGGTCATCTGAATTGAAATCACACTGTAAACTTGATTGTGGAGTTTAAAACTTCAACAGATACGGTATGGTGCTATTATCATCTGGCTGTAATATTTTATGTTAACTATTCAAACTGAATGTTTGTTTTGATGATTTTGTAGAGAATTACTCTACTTTCCTTGTAAGTCTATTAAAACCTGATAAAGTTTCATTAGATAGATTTGTGATTTCATTCAAATCTAAAGAAAGACGAGTACTGTAACATAATTTATACGTCTCAAAATGTATCAATGACACTGGAAGAGTCGGAACAAGATGTAACATAAGGATCATTTCCGATTTTTTCTATACAAGATCTAGTTTGACTCATCTAAATGTGTTTTAAGCCATCGTAACAAGTTGGAGGGAACGAAAGCATCTTATTCATCTGCACTTGATTTCCTTCACATACTATCGTACTGCATACGCAAGGACTTGTAACGGCATTTTAGTTAAGTAATGTGGCATAGCCGCATTTTAGTCTAGTATTGTAAAAAATAAATAATTTATATCACATAGTTAAGGTAGCTTTGTGATATTTTCTGTTTTAAGTTTACAAAATTGCATACATATTTACTAGTCTGAAAAGCCGTTAAGTATGTTTAACTGCATTTTTGTGTTGTATTCAAGCATAACGGCTTTATAACGTTGGACAAATACAATATAAATTATAAATGAAACTTTGTTTAAAAACATTTAAGTGCTTTAACGGCACTATAGCGTACAAAAGTCAGTTAACGGCAATTAAGTTATGGAAAATCAAAGAAAATTTCAGCCAAAGGTAACGTTAAAATACCTTAGCGGCTTTTTAGGTAAGTATTGTTATTTAACTGCGTTTTAGCGTTGGAACCATACAAAATAAAATGACTTAACGGCATTTTTAGTTTTGGTATCTTAAAAACTAACATACCTAGAGAAACACGGGTTACACAGATCGATAGATATTTTTTTTCTGATTGTAGTGCCATTTAAAAGTCCAAATCGACCTGATGTTAGATAACGGCATTTAAGCTTGCGGACGGCAGTATGGCCCGTAGTTGTTTTGTAACTTTAACTTTTTGTAGAATAAAGTTACGGGAAGAGCAGAACATCTGATTTTTTACCATTTCTTGCTCGATAAATTGATCTTGATCGAATTTTTGTACTTGTATTTGATACTTATAACGGTGACAGGTAGACGCTTTAACTATTCACAGAATGTATAGTTTTATGTTCTTTTTAAACATAATTAATTAAAATAAAATAAATAATTAAGGGGCTCCCATTTAATTAGAGAAGTTTTCGCCGGTTATTTGCTAATGGTACGGAACCCTTCGTGCGCGAGTCCCACTCGCACTTGGCCGATTTTCTTATCACTATGTCCTGTGATTACTCTAAAAATATTGCCTTTAAAAAGGGAACACAGTAATGTTTGCACATTTTTGGTTCTCGATTAAAACATGGCTAAGGCATGATATTCTTTCAGATAGAGTCTGCAAAGACTTACTCCTACCACTACCGCTAAAAATTTTATAAAACGTATCTATTTTCAAAGGATCTAGGTTCAATGGTGTACAAAGTATATATGGTAAGCCTATCTGTACATTTGGGTAATTACTACATGTTTAATTTCATGTGAAACCATTTAGTCATTACAGAGGTACATGCGAACAAACACACGATTTCATTTGAATGTGATTCAATTAACATGGTCAAGCATGGTCAATAGTAGACCGAAATGTACATGGAATCACCTCTAAACTATGATAATGTACAAAATCTACAAAAAACCTATTAAAATCAATTCTTTATTGGCGAAGGCGAAGCAAAATACATACAAAAACATACAACCAACCAAATTGAGAAGTGTTCTTTTTAGACTGTTAATAAGTGTCGAGAGTTATAGAACAATATTATTAAAAAAAGGAATATAAAATACAAATTGCTACAAAAAAAATCCCGCAAGCCAATGGTTTAATATGATTAACTCAACCCCGTTATTTTCCTTGGACAAATAGTACTTACTCTGTGATATTTCACACTTTTATTTATCTATTTACCAAAATTAATCGTGACCCTTTGTTTAGCTTTTGCTTGAAAGAGTAAAAACATCCATACAAACTTTCGTATTTATTTTACAACTAGCGGTCCAATCCTACTGCGCTCGGATATTGTCATTTAAAGACTATTAATCGAAATAAAAACTATCCTATCTCTCAAGTTGGACCAGACTGCTCGCGGTGTGCCAATTTAATTTAAAATCGGTTAAGTAGTTTAGGAATCCATCGCGGACAAACATCGTGACAGGAGATTTATATATATTAAGAAGATAGCAGCGCCCCGCGGTGTTACCCGCGTAGTTCCCGTTGTTCCCGTGGGTTTTCCGGGATAAAAAGTAGCCGATGTGTTCTTCCAGACTATAATCTATCTGTGTTTCAAATTTCAGCCCGATCCGTTCATACGTTAGGACGTGATTGAGCAACAAACATCCAAACATCCACATATCCAAACATCCATACTTTGACATTTATAATATTAGTGGGATTATTTTATAGTATTATATTATTACTAGCAGCGCCCCGCGGTGTTACCCGCGCAGTTCCCGTTCCCGTTCCCGTTGTTCCCGTGGGTTTTCCGTGATAAAAAGTAGCCTATGTGTTCTTCCAAACTATAATCTATCTGTGTTTCAAATTTCACCCTGATCTGTTCATACGTTAGGACGTGATTAAGCAACAAACATCCATATATTGACATTTATATTATTAGTAGGATAGTAGGATATTAGTATGAATTTCCGTTTAGTCGGACTCCGACGGTTCGCGGTATTTAATTAAATTGGATTCAATTAGTTGATACGAATCAGTTTGTCCAATTGACGTGTGGAAAATTGATTTCGATTTTAATCGCTTTAATGGGCTTATGTTGGCTTATCGCTAGTAATTTATTACCTACTAATTTTGTTTTGGCAAAACTATACTATACTACATAATATTTAACTTATTAATTTTAGCCTTCGATGACGTCTTTGTTTTATCTATTTTAAATATATTGCCTTACCCAGTTTGATATTGTATATTACTACTTTTTAGCCGACTTCGAAAGAGGAAGCATGTTTTTAATGTATATTTATGTTAAGCGATAACTCTGCCAATAGGGTACCGGACTGGGTCAAAAATACACCATCCTAATTAGTCCGTCAGCTAGATCATGGAAAAATAGTCGACACGTATTTTTTGTTTTTTCATAATATTAAAAATCGTCAAAGATATAGACCATCAAACTTCGAGAGTGGGGGGTCGCGACGTCACTCGTGAGTAAAAATCGTACTCACAAGTGACGTCACACGAAACTTCGAAGCGCTGTATCTTCGTCATTTTTTGTTTGTGAAACAAAAGAAAAAATATGTTGACAATATTTTTTGCTAATCTAACTAACTACTTCTTTTTTTTACTTCGTTTTTGTACTTCGTTTTTTTTGAGTATTTTACCCTATTGTGAATCAATTTTAATGTTTCCCTTTTCGTTTGGTATATCATAGTGCAGAGCTGCAGAGGTAGTTCTATATAGGTTTATACCTACGCGTAAAGTTGATCTAAATCGGTGAGTAATTTTTTTACATATTTATGAATAAAAAACGAAAATTTACTGACTGATGATGATGGTTTCTAATTAAATTTGTTCAAGTGTCTGAATTTAATTTTAAATTGAAGTCGGTATTTGCTTTTTCGGTGAAAATAAATAACGAATGCATAAATTTATTTAATGGAATTCTCTTGATTCCAAGAGAATTAAATAAATTTGGCTGGTAATAATGACTCCTAGCTATGAGACTGCATCTTGTGGCTAGTTGACCTTGTGAACGGTACTGATAATTCGATTATGTCACTATGGGCTTCAATCAAAATATTAATTTACTAACTAATTTGGCTCAACGACCCAAAGTCCACTGGTCCTGGTGGGCCACTCATCTCTGTCTTGAGCCTTTTCTTGTCATGAGACAGAGGCCTGAAGCTCGCGTATATGTCGTTCCACTTGGTCTTTCCATTGGAATCTGGGACGTCCCACTGGCTGTCGACCATTTGAGACACCTAAATAGGCGCGCTTAGCAGCTTGATCCTTTCCCATTCTCTCTATATGACCGAGCCAGTGAAGCGAAAATATAATGCAACGAAAATATCAACGCACGGGAGAATATATCAATATATTTTTTGTTAGTACTGGCGTAACTACATAGCAAGTTTTCAAATAAAAGAAAACCAAAACTTCAATGCGATAGTAATAAATTGACGTTATTCAGTCCCAAGAATTTTAAGATTGTTCAATAAAATAGGCTTAAAATGTACATCGCTTAGGTTTCATGTGTAAGTAAGCAGTAAGTGAGTCGGACCGTCTGGCAGGTCGAAGAAACTGGGATCATAGGAATGATAAGGGTCAAATACAGAAAGGTTGAACAGTCCTTCAAATTTATTCAAAGCTGATAGGATAAGCAAGTCGTCAAACTTTTGCAAGAGACTATGGTGTCACAAAATGTTCATAAATTTTGTAGTTCATTCAGAATATTAAGACAATAGTATATTAAGAGAATCTTTGCACATTACCGCTTGACGGTTGAATGACTGACAAAGGTGTGGTACTTCCGCAGGCGGACTTATCTTTTTATAACCCGGTATCCGAACATTTAATTCTACTAATATTATAAATGTCAATGATTGGATATATGGATGTTTGTTGGTCAATCACGTCGTAACGTATGAACGGATCGGGCTGAAATTTAGAACACAGATTATAGTCTGAAACAATACCGAGGCTTATCCTGAAAAAAATGACGGAAAGTACGCGGGTAAAACCGCGGAAAATGGGTAGTGTTTAATATTTTTTTTTACTATTCATTAATTACCATTATAAATTCAACAACAGTACCATTGTTTCCGTGTGGGATCATGAATTTAGTACTGAGATCTTGAACAATGTTCCAATTAATTACTGCTAATTGTGTTGAGGATTGGTATTTGATTGATTCACAATTAGGGCTCCTGGCATTTTAGATATACCTACGCCTCTCAATTCAATTAAGTTTTAGAAATTCTAACTCTTTTTTAACCGATTTCAATAAAGAGGTTCTCAATTAGGTTGTATGTTTTTTTTAAGTAAACACTTCTTTTGGCGCGCCATAGACAGATTTTTCGTGGGCTGTGAATTCAGTTATAACGTTACGCTCGGGAATGATTATAAATCTTTGGGTAAGCTCGGGAACATGGCCTTTGGCTATCTAGAAATACTTCAGCATTTCATGCTCATGGATACGCCCTCCGGTTTCACCCGCGTAGTTTCCAAAGTGAGCTATCAAATTCTGAGTTATAAGTTTTCACTTCTATCGGCAGTCCCTATGACTGACATTTTTTTATATAATGTATGTTACGCCTTCTTAAAGGAATCAACGTCAGTGGTTTCTTTTATGTTTTGTAGATCGTAGTTTAGAGGTTTTTATATAATTTTTATCGAAATCGATGTGACGATTTTTGAAATATGAACAATAAACTGAAATTTACTTTCAAATACCTCGATGACATAGTGATGGTTTCTAATGAAATCAGATTGAGTTTAATTTTCAATTGAAGTTGGTTTTTGTTTAAAAGATAAACAGAGAGTTTACAAATACTAAGTACGTATAGAGTTAGAACAATCGCATAACGAAAGTAGTAACATAGTCGAGTTTAAGTAGTGGTAGGACTCTTAGCAGAGTCCGCCTGGGGAAGTACCACACCTTTGCCAAATATTCTGCCGCCAAGCAGTAATGTGCAAACATTACTGTGTTCCGGTTTGAAGGGCAATGATTCCAGAGAAATTACAGGGCTTAGAGACATAATATCTTAGATCTCTGGGTGACGAGCGCAGTGCAGTGCTAGGTGATGATTTGGACTATCATGTTCCAATAATAGCTGCGTGTTACTGTGCTGTTATGTGGCAGGCATGTTGCTTACCATCAGGCACATGATCTGCTCGTCTCGTCACTCTAAGCTACAAAAAAAAAAAAAAAAATAACACCGAGAGCACGGGTCTGATCGCTCTTGTGGAAGTGTCATACTTTTGTCGCGGCACAGCACTATGTCGTTATTGCTTACATATACCTCATCTGCTTACGATTGGTACATAGGAGCCGTGCGGAGAAAACTGGACGTCTACTCTGTTTCTACGAAAACGAAATTTCGATAAAAAACTCGCGACTTTCTTACTCTCGTTCTACTTCGTTTCGTCCGATACAACATTGTTTGACGTTTAAATGTTCTAAGCCTACTCTAATTAGACAAAACGACGGATCGAAGTAGAATCGGAGTTGGAAAATCGCGAGTTTATTTGGAAACTAGCGGCCCGCTCCGGCTTCGCTCGAATAATAACCTAGATATCAACTGCAGCGTCATCTGCCGTAGCCTATGTTACTCGGGAATAATGTAGCTTTCCAAAGGTGAAAGAATTTTTGAAATCGGTCCAGTAGTTTCGGAGCCTATTCATTACAAACAAACAAACAAATCTTTCCTCTTTATAATATTAGTATAGATTACGTTTTCGTTGAATTAGAGTAGACGTTCTGATCTATTTACTTTTTCTTTATTTAAGGTTTTACCCGATTGAGTCAATCATGGTGTATTCGAGTCGAGAGTGAATCGGTTTCTTTATTCATTCAAGCAACGTATCTCAAAGTGAGAAATTGTAATAAAACCATTTTTTTGCGAGTTTTTGAAACATCAACCATGAAACGATGGCTAACGATGGTTAACGAAGGATGTAACACTTATTGGATCGTGACGAAACCGGAATGTGCCGAGAAATACATATTTCGAGGACATACCCCAGTATCGACCAAGCCGTACTTGACTGTGTTTTTTTTAATTGTATATAAAAACACAATATACAAAACAAAATATACCCTTGACCACCATCTCGCCTAAGGTTAAGCGATGTTGCGGTCTACGATCGAGCGTGTTAACCTAGAAGAAACCGACTCTCGATTTAAAGACACCGAGATTGTAACCATCGGGAAAAACCACTTAGGCAACGCATTCCACAGCCTGGACGTTCTTATCACCTCTGTTCTTGAGAGAAGACCCCCAACTCTCAGCAATGGGTATTAGGAATTTGAAGCAAGATGTTATTGTGTGGGAAAGCGTCAACTATAATTTATTTATATTTTGTTCACATCTCGAGCGGACACTCAACCTCAACTAAAGTTGCACGTGAATAATATAAACATTTGCAAGACTTTTTCTGTTTTGTATATTTCACAGGTTTTTAACCTAAGCCCTTGAGCGATGTGTCTCCGACGTCATGAAATAAAGAAAATCCTCGCTCCGGCCCGTCACTACAAACTTATGCAGATCTGGAGGGACCTTTTCGGTTTCAAACAGGGCTGGAGTCAGGTGGGTGAATAAAATAACAAAATTTTCTTCGAAAAACATAATCTGTCGTCGATTTAATATGAATTGCAGACCCTGGACTAAATTTAATCATTTTGTGAAATCAACTAACCACACTATTTCAATGAGATAAATGAGGTTTTGAGGTAAGCCGATTTTAGATTTTTGTTGACATTTCATTATCTACTTTACCGATTTTACTTTTATGATTTACCAAACAAAAAATGAATCACAAAAATCTATTCACAATCGGTGGAGCTTACATTATATAATATATACGTAAAAACATACATACAACCGAATCCAGAACCTCATCCTTTTGAAGTTGGTAGAAAAAAGTAGAAAGTATTTACATTTTCGTTGTTTCATGAATTATTCATCCTACTAAAATTATGAACGCGAAAGTTTGGATGTTTGGAAGTGTTTTTCTGAATACGTCGCAACTACTAAACCGATTGGTGTGAAATTTGGAACACAGAATGTTGTTTAGAACAGCACTTTAGCTACTTTTTTGCAGCGGTAAAATAATAGGAATGACAATTACGCTGATACTTCAATACACTCCGCGAGGCACTCTTAGTAGGAAAATATTTTCGACTAGCTACACCCCACGATTTCACCCGGATGATTACCAAGCCAGATATTTTCCCGAAATAAAAATATAACCTATCTGTTTTTTCACGCTTTTCTCTATCCATACATAAATTTCTTTAATAATAAAAACTTTATTTCGGATACCAACGATCCATATAGAAAGAAACAAAAATTAAATTAAAATTACTACAAAAAAATCTGTACATTCATTTTTGCGTACAAGAGTGATGAACATCCATACATCCGTAATCAAAAAATTTCGCGTTAGTTAGTTTAACGGGCCTTTTTCCGCACTTAGCCTCTCAATTGGGCCATTGGAAGTGGCTCATACTTCCCTTCTACTCTAACTATCCTAGGTTATCCCAGAAGGCAAGCAACCTATTCAGGTTGTTGAAGGCCTCCGGGATAGAATGCTAGTGAATGGAGGAATTCTGCCCGTTGATCTGCCACGCTTCTGCATTCCAAATCACATGCTGTGGCGTTTCTTCCTACTCTATTCATCCCCTGCATAGAGGGGTGTCTGTCACACATAAATATACTAAATAGGTTCTTATTAAATTCGCGTTTATAATATTAGTAAGATTTACAAACTATGTACTTGTATACCTAAAAGCTAGTGGGTAATGATTATAATATTATGTCGTTCTGTTCCTTATTTCCTCACTCCATCTCTGTAAAGGACGCTGTACAAGGCTTAGCTGTCGCTTTTGCGGAATTAGCATCAACAACTGTTACTTCCCGAGTATAGGTGAGGTCGACAGATTATTTAGAAGCCAAAAAAAATTGAATTTTGTTCGAAAAAGTCATACAGCGTGTTTATACATTCTTTTAAAACAAAAATGAAAAAGCATGTTATGTTTCAGGGGCATTTTTACAAAAATGTATACCCCCTCTTGGCATTTGGCACTTTCCGGAACATTCCATTTTGTGACTGAATTTTACACCAAATATTTTATGTCTAACAATTGTATCACAGTTGTTGTCTGTCTGCAGTTTGTATGGTTTTTTCGAAGCAAATGTTACTACAGTCCGCGAGGTATAAGCTGAGCTTTGCATTAGTGTGAGTGATCACCAAAAGTACAGTCAGACGCAGGACGCTGTGACCATGTTCTCTTAATAAGGTGTCAATTTTATATTCAATAAATCGTTGTTTATTATGCAGTATCAATTGTATATTGGTATAAACGATAGGCCTGCCCTGAATACGGTATTCGGAAATTTTAAGTAAATAAGTTATACGTAGGTGACGGATCTCATGCTTTTCCATTAAAAAAATTCTGTTATTCTCTGTCCTTGACCATTTGAATCCTAAAAGAGATACTTCTTTTCGCAATGACCATATTGATCCTGGATAGTTAATGTCAGCTTGTTGTTTAAGAGTTTGTTGTCTGACTGTACTTTTGGTAATAGATGCGTATGCATGTGATCACTCACACTAATGCAAAGCTCAGCTTATACCTCGCGGACTATACTACTGTAAAACAAATTTGGTGTGAAATACGGTCACAGAATGGAATGTTCCGAAAAGTGCCAAGTGCCAAAAGAGGTATACATTTTCGTGAAAATGCCCTTTAACCTTCCTATACTCGCGCGTTGGTCTGTGAGACCGACGAAACACATTTTCGTAATTATTTTTATGCAGGTAAATCCTAAGAAGTTGAGTTCCTTGCTAGCTGCCGGATTTGTGGCTAACTTCGTTTTAGTGCACGCCGCGCGTTCGGGCGAAACACACGTGTTGTAGCACTCGTCACCAATCGGTCCACGAGACCGACGCGAGTATAGGTGTAACTTTTTGTGTAAGTATTAATATAATTTATTTCGTGCATTTGTATATTTTTTGCGGACTTTGATTACTTTATAAAGTATATATAGTAAAATATATGTATGTATGTTGCTCTATATTATATTTTGACCAATTTTATCATTCTTTTTTAGGTTTTAATCCATATCAAAATGGACGATGATCACATCAGATTGTTGCTGGAAGAATTAAGTTCTAGCTCAAGCTATGAAGACGAAAATGACAGTGAGGTGGAAGATAACGTGGAGGTACAAGAAGAGACATATGATACCGAGCAAGACGATGACAATGACGAGATATCTGAGGAAGAACATAATGAACGATCCCATGATTTTTACTTAGGAAAAGATGGACAGACAAGGTGGAATAAATCTCCTGCCTCAAACCCAACTAGGCGACGTGCTAGAAATATAGTTACTCAACTTCCAGGCGCTAGAGGAGAAGCTAGAAATTTGAAGGAACCAGGTGAGCTGTGGCGGCTTTTTTTTTCGGAGGGCACTATCAGCCTGATAGTAAAGTACACTAATGAACAAATTAATCGCATGAAGCATAATTTCACAAGAGAGAGAGACTGCGCCGATACAGACAATATTGAAATTGAAGCTTTTTTAGGCCTTTTACTATTTGCTGGAGTCAGAAGGAACGCTCGTCTAAATGCCAAAGATTTTTTCAGAACTGACGGGTCATCCCCGGAGATATTTCGTTTGACTATGGGATTATCCAGGTTCTTTCTATTGATGCGTTGTCTCAGATTTGACAGTAAAGATACACGAGAAGAGAGAATACAACTGGATAAACTGGCACCTATTAGAGAGTTGTTTGATATAGTTGTGGGAACGTTCAAAAAATATTACAGCGTGTCTCAGTATGTTACAATTGACGAGAAGTTAGAGGCTTTTAGAGGACGTTGTAACTTTCGCCAGTACATTCCATCAAAACCCAACAAATACGGAATCAAAATTTATGCGTTGACAGATGCCAAAATGTTTTATACCCATACCATGGAAGTTTATGTTGGGAAGCAACCAGACGGTCCATACCAAGTTGATAACTCCGCTTTGGCTTTGGTTTTGCGATTGAGTGAAAATATTCACAATACTGGGCGTAATATCACATGTGATAACTTCTTCACTAGTATTCCATTGATAGATAAGCTTGAGTCTCAACACAAATTGACAGTTATTGGGACAATTCGTAAAAACAAACGAGAATTGCCTAAAAATTTCACGGAAATACGAGGAAGAGCCGAAAAATCTAGTTTATTCGGGCACCGTGGCAATTGCAGTCTTGTATCCTATGTACCAAAAAAAGGCAAAAATGTCCTTCTCGTATCCAGCATGCACGATGATGCCCAGATCAATGAAGATACAGGTAAACCGGAAATTATAATGGACTACAATAGAACCAAAGGTGGAGTAGATACCGTAGACAAAATGTGTGAGACTTACAACGTCGCACGTGGGACAAATAGATGGCCAATGGTGATATTTTATAGCCTAATGAATGTAGCGGGTATAAATACGTTTATAATATACCTGCAGAATAACCCTAACAAGAAAATTAGCCGTCGAGTCTTCCTTGAAGCCTTAGCATACGATTTGATCAATCCGCAACTTAGACGACGGGCTCTCATTTCATCCTTGCCGAGAAGCATAAGACTCAGGCTCACCGAAATATGCAAATTAGATGGACCCGAGTCTGCAGCAACATCTTACAATAATAAAGTAGGTCGTTGTGGATACTGCTCTTCGAAAAAAAACCGCAAGACACGTTACAACTGTGCCACCTGCAAAAAATACTTTTGTTTGGAGCATGCTGTAACCGTATGCCCTGATTGCTATGGCGAGGCTCAAAATTAAGTCAAACATAGATAAATATGTTTATTGATATGTTTGTTGTTATTAATAAGAAGTTTAATTTGTTTTTAAAAAGAAGTTCAGATTTTATTTTAATTTTTTAGTACTTAAGAAAATAATCTCAAATTTTAAGACTGATTTGTGATAAAACTATAAGTTGGTAAAATAATTAATAAAATAACTTTTAGTTATACTGTTTTGTTTCATTACATCCTAAACTTTAAAATAATAGTAATACTTTATGTGTTTCTTGTTAAAAAAAATATGTTGTAGGGGTACAAACTATCGGTCTGTGACACCGTGCGCGAGTATAGGTGTTACAAAAATTGGCGCGAGTATAGGAAGGTTAAATTAGAATGCATGAGTGTATTCTAGTTAAATTAAATTTTACCACACTAAAAGTATTTTGGTTATTACCTACTAGTTACACAGCT
Organism: Ectropis crepuscularia; assembly: GCA_963693475.1. Lineage (NCBI taxonomy): Eukaryota > Metazoa > Arthropoda > Insecta > Lepidoptera > Geometridae > Ectropis > Ectropis crepuscularia. Next base: position 3,033,295 of record OY856355.1, read on the forward strand.
TCAGAAGAAAAGCGTAGCACCAAAACTTGCTGTTCTGTAGAAGGGTTTTTGTAACGTCTTAGGCTTTTTCGTCTATGCACACGTTGTAGTTTCAATGCGATCATGCTTTACCGTTTTTTGGTGTTCAGAGTTGAGCCCAGCTTTCACAACGTCTTGTACTTGTTTGTGGGTCTCTTGTTTGTTTGTCACTTGTTTGGAGGTCTAGTAAATTACGGCTGTTAAGTTACGGCTGTTAAGTTACGGCTGTTAAGTTAAATTACGGCTGTTAAGTTAAGTTAAGGCTGTTAAGTTAAGTTACGGCTGCTAAGTTAAGTTACGGCTGTTAAGTTAAGTTACGGCTGTTAAGTTAAGTGTTACGGCTGTTAAGTTAAGTTACGACCGGTCTGCCGATCTGGAGCCCCGGGTTAAAATCCCACGAGCACTACTGTCTTTCGAAGTCATATGCGTGATACCGCTAGCTTAAAAATGGTAAAGGACAACATCGTGAGGAAACCGACATGTTTCTAGAATCTTTCTAAATCAAGTGGCTGTTATACAAAATATTTATGTAAATATGCCAAGCAGTAATGTGCAAACATTACTGTGTTCCAGTTTGAAGGGCAATGTTTCAGAGAGGCAGAGAAATTACAGGGCTTAGAGATATTACATCTTAGATCTCTGGGTGACGAGTGCAGTGCTGCAGTAATGATTTGGACTCTTCATGTTCCAATAGCTGCGTGTTACTGTGCTGTTATGTGGCAGGCATGATGCTTACCATCAGGCACATGTCCTGTTAGTCTCGTCACTCTTTATTTAAAAAAAAAGCCCAAAAACGGAAATTAAGAAGACATGTTAAATAAACGACCAGAGAAATCGACCAGGATAGTAACTTAATGGTATCCAAAGGACGGGATCAATGCAAGGAACGACAACAACCTAAACTATATAAAATAAAATTATTAAAAATCGAAATGCAGCGGTGATGGAGGCTCTGGATCAGGGTGAAGTTTAAAGCTTCAACCTGACCCAGAGCACAAAATATGTTACAAAATATGTTTAAATAGTTTAGGTTAGAAATATGTATACCTCATTCCAAATCTCTGTGAATAAAAGGTAAACAAATCGATGTCACTCAAAATATGACAGACCAGCATTTCTCAACCATTGTTTTACAAGATAGTTTGTAGTACCTTTCATTGCTTGCCCTTTTAAATTTTCGCCGCATAAAAAGGCTAAATATATATGTATGCATATCATAAACACCCAAATAAATGTTCCCACTGCTGCTGGGACTTGGAACAATCAACACATTGCCGCTGTAAAAAATCGTCAGGCACAAGAATCTGCAATTGCTGAACATTTGATTGATGCTAAAACTGGTCATTGGATCGAGATCCACGACCCGAAGGTTCTATCTACCGAATGTCATTACTACGCAAGAATGGTTCGGGAAGCATTGGAAAATAAAAAACATAGGTATATATTTCAACTACGACGCGATGACCACGATGTCAATAACCGAAAACTAACCAGTTTACGGTTATCGGCGTCGCGAAATCCTCTAATAAATAAATGTGTGCATAGCGCACTTAGTTTGGAGAAACCTGGTGATATGGTTAGTCTTGTGTGTAGTGTTAGTCACCGTGCAATTTTTGAAGCCCAAATGAGGGTAGATGGAGATTTCCTCTCATTTCATAATGAGAATATGGCGGGCATACGTACATTTATTTCCCCCACGTAAAAAAAGGAAAGGCAAAGCATTTGAGTTCGGAGAAGAATGTAACACTAGAAGAAAAGTAATTTAGATGTTTCCTAATGTGAAAACGTTCCTTTTATTTTTAACAATAATTAAATAAGACTGGCCTCGTGGCTTAGTTGGTAGTAGCTCTACCTGCGAAGCCGAGGGTCGTGGGTTCGATTCCCACCCAGTGCAAATATTTGTGTGATGAATTCAAATGTTTGCACTGTGTCTGGGTGTTTCTATGTATAATAAAAATGTATTTCAAACTATATAAGTATTATATCAGCTATCTGGCCGCCATCACACAAGCTTTGCTTAGTTTGGGGTCAGATGGTATTGTGTGTAAATTAGAAATAGAAATAGAAATTTGTAATAATAGACAAAAATTGTCCACCAGTATTTATTTATAAAAAAAATATCTCGTTCGAATTGTCCTCGTACTACCCAAAACTGATCATTATACTATGACGTAATATTCTGTAAACACATACAAAAGTTTCGATCAAAATAACACAAAATGTATGTCATTTTAGAGTGAAAACTATACATGCTTTTGATAGTAAACAGCGTAATGTGGAACACGTATTTAGAGGTTTGCGATTTTCTCTCAACTCGTTACGACACAAGAAACCTTTTTCTCGGAGTTCTTTAGTCATACTCTTACTCTTTTATTGATAACGAGTAGTTGCATGTCATATTCAAGGTATTCAAATATTACCAATACAAGTCAATAATTTAAAAAAAAGTAGACGTCAATTTAAAATCCCATTACAATAAAAATCAAATAATACATTATATTAAAATCAAATTACATTATAATTAAAAATTCTAAATTAATGACAAAAATAAATAGAGTAAAATTAATCCATACTGGAATATAATGGAAATGGGCATTTTCACAATATGGGCATGATGGGCAATATGGGTATGTTAGAAAAATAGGCGCGTACTTAATAAGAATAATTTGATGAAAAGAAGTATAAATGTCTTGAATGCAACATTGAGAGTTTGAGAAACACAGATCAAATTGCTAGTACTTAAAATCATATTTCTATCATCCTACCATTACTTTATATAACTTTTAAAATAAGATAGTATAGAATTATTTGATCAATACAAATCAAAGTATATGGTATTTAAGATCGCAATAAAGTCGAATTCTATTTGTGAAAAATATTTTAAGGCTATTTCATAAAAATACTAAGATTAAACGATGTTTATGTTATGGTATCACCTTTGTTTTGGTTTGTTTTGGTTTTCTACACAGCTTATTGGAATGCACTATAGATGCTTAGTTTTTTAGAAGTCTGATCTAATATTTAAGTCTTCCTGCATTAGACAAAGGAAAATAACAAAAAGAAAATAATGTATAATACGTTAAAAAAGCCATGGACCTAGGAGTCCGTGGAGATTTACAAAAAAAAGATCTGTTTAAAGTGAAAAAAGGGCAAGAGATATGCAAATATATAGAAGAAGTCATTATCGAAAGATAAATAAGTGAAATCAACAAACATAAACGGATTTGTAAACAGCAATAAGTTTTTTTTTTTACGGTCTTTTGATTAAGCCCACTACTGGTCGGAAGCGTGCCTAACATGCTGGCGGCATTACCACGCTGAATTGCAATGCTTATACGTTGGGCCAAATAAACGCCAGCATATTGGCCACGTGTCGCGTCAACTAAGCGCTCGGAAAGGTTTTTGAAAATGAGGCGAGCTCCCGGTCCCCACTACCCAATGTCTCAACACTCAACATATGGCTCAAATATGACTCGATGACAATCGTAATCAGGTCAGGCGTCTTCCACGTATCGAGGGATGAGACGAGCAGGACATGTTGCCTGACAGTAAGAAACATGCCTGCCCATGACAGCACAATGACACGCAGCTATCGAAACACGAAGAGTCCAAATAATTACCTTACACTGCTTATCTCTATGCCCTGTAGTTTGGAAACATTGAACTTTAAACTGGAACATATTAAACATTTTGACGAATCAACAACCGCTTCCTTTTTTGATGTTGGTTAAACTTTCCAGAAAACGATGGCACATATTCTTCAAACAAATGAATATTTTAAGGAAATTCCAAGAAATGCCGGGATGTAGGTAAATTAATTCTCTAATTATACATTACCGTCCGGAGCTGAACTCAAAGGAATCATTACCAACATAATTAAGTACGTTAATGATTGTTATAATTATGTTATTAATTAATTATATCCCGCTGACGAGTACAGCCACATCAAGATACATCTTTAGGAGTGTAGGTATTTACTAATGGTATAACATTTGTGATTATTGTATATTCGTTTTATTTTTCAAAGTGAATAATATGCAAAGAGTTTACATATACTACGTATAGAGTTAGAACAAATGCTTCATTCAATTCATTCATTGCAAACATCGAAAGCACGGGTCTGATCGCTTTTGTCTTGTCGCTCTTGTGGAAGTGTCACACCCCGGACACTCGGCCTAAAATCTATACAGACGGTGATATCGACATACCTACACTCACACAACTACAAATATGTCGTTCGAACACATTTACGCATGTGTGCGTGTCATCTAGGGTTACTAAATTATTTTATGGAATAGCTGTGACCCGTGAGCTATATTATCTATTCTATGCTACTAGATGAAATCCTATATTCATTGTTCACTATTGACCGACATATACATGGACGCACATAAAAATACAGATAGTCTAATATAGAAACTCTTTTTTTTTTTTTGAGTCGTTTGAACGCTAAGAAATAATCACTTACCAATAAATCTGAACGGTAGCATTCTTAGTAAAAAATCCACTAAATTGGCAACACTATTGATTTAGCAAATTGCGAACTATACTCCGCGCCATCACTCGTTACCATAACTTATTGGCGCCACTGACATATTTCACAACGATTAACGAAAGCCGCAGTTTAAAAACAACGAGTTTAATAATTTCGTCACAGGACTTCAGTGTTGGCGCGTACTTCTAACCACAATAGCTTAACACAGTTTATAAAAATGATTCAATCTTTGTAGAAATTCTTATGAAATTAAAAATCTCTTATTCTTGTTTCGTATAATAGACGAAAAATTTGGTACCATTTTGTTAAATAATACAGCATCATGGTCGTATTCTCATAGAAAATTATCGTCCGATATAATAACCCTTCGTTGAGTCCACCTCGCGTCCGCGAGGGGGAGGAAGCTTGAAATTGGCGGGGGGTGGGGAGTGTCCGTTCTATCTATATTATCTATTCTATGCTATTGTCGCGGCACATCACTATGTCGCCATAGCTAACATACATCTCATCTGCTTACGATTGGTACAAAAGAACCGTGGGGAAACACCTGATCTATTTACTTATTCTTTATCTCAGAAAATATGTTTAAACATAAAATATTTAGATTTTGAATGAATTTGCAAATGAATATTTGAATCATTCACTTAAGTCACTATTCAATTTAAATTCACAATTTTAGTTAAATCTTCCAGTTGAGTAGTGGTTTAAATGTTAAAACTTCTTAGCTGATTTAACTGCTAAAAATGACCTAACTTGGACTTGAATGAAATAGAGCTACAAGTTGGCCAATAAAACAAGACCAAAGTGGTATTAGATCATGCAGATCAATATCACAGTCTTCGAAATGTATCACCTAAAAACCCATAGGCTAGGATACATAGCTTACAAACGTTAAATACAACAAAGCAATGTTGTACAATTATGCAAATAATTTGGAATTAAAAGAATTACAACCTTTAATTAAGCTATCAACTATCCTGCTATTCTAGTTGGACCAAAAAACAGTTGACATTGACATGTAAATGCAATTTTTTTTTTACTTTCATAGGTTTACACTTAACCGCTATCTCGCCTGATGTTAAGCAACGATGCGCTCTACGTTGGAGCGTGTTTACCTAGAAGAAAACGATTCACTCACGATTTGAAGACACAAAGATCGTAACCATCAGGAAAAACCCACTCAGCCAACGTATTCCACAGCCTAGACGTTCTGATCACAAAAGTAGAGTCAAATCTCTTCGTTCGTGTCTATTCGTGAATATAAGTAATTACACTTAGTAAAGAGTTCATAGGGGAACAAATTTCGTGACACTGGATTTTTAAATATGCTTTAAGATATCTCAAAACTAAAAGATATGTTCATGGAAAACTAAGTTGTTTTGGATAAAATAGAAGCAACATAAATTGCATAATTAAAATAACATAATTAAAAAAAAAACTATATTTTTTATGGTACGATCATCTGAAAAATAAAGTAGTCAACACTAGTTACGGGCAGTTTTTACGCGTCACTGCCGTTTCATATTTTTCTTACGGTTTTAGTGTCATATTTTTATCAGTTCGGTCCGGTAGCAAAATATCTACATACCTACCTCGTCCAAGCCTGTCGTAACTTCGTTCCAATAATGGGCTTGATAAACACAGATTTGTCGCTTGCTGTTCGCGCTTCATCGGATATCATCGGCAACTATCGTCGACATATATAATGTTTTATTTTATTCTTTCACTAACATTACGTGTGTTAACAGCTGTGTCATTCATTAAATTATTTAAAAGGATCAAAAGGGCAATTTTTCATTTGAAGAAACCTGAAATCCAAATACTTGCCATATTACAACAGTCGTCCAAAAATTACGTCACACTGGCACCGTGAAAGTTGAAGAAGTATTTTGTAAAAATGCAGAATTCTTTTATATTCTCTGTTGAAAGTTCCGAAATGCAGCTGCAGAGTGAAACGGACCCGTCGACGGGACATTGCGAGCTCTGAGTCCGTGTCACGTCATCTATCAACGGAACGTACGACTCGATTTCACGCTTCGCTGTATACACTATGGGACTTGTATTCTTGTAGACACTTATTTTTTTAAAGAAAAACTGTCATTGGCGCTTAAATGTATTTTTTGTTGTTGAAAAAAAAAAACAATTGAAATCGCAACAATGCAAACCGACACCGCTATATATAAGTCAGTTTGTATGTACATAGGTATCTTACTCTTCTTCGTTTTGATGATGTTGATTACTATCTATAAAATTTAATTAAACCACCTATTTTTAAATAGAATTTTCATTTCAATCCTTCAGAATTCAGTTATATTCCTTGTTGAAAGTTCTGAAATGCAGCTGCACAGTGAAACGGACCCGTCGACGGGACATGGCGAGCTCCGAACCCGTGTCACGTCATCTATCAACGGAACGTACGACTCGATTTCACGCTTCGCTGTATACACTATGGGACTTGTATTCTTGTAAACACTTATTTTTTTAGGAAAAAAATTCATTGGCACTTTAATGTATTTCGGAGATTGGAAAAAACAATTGAAATCGCAACAATGCTACCGTTACCGACACCGCTTTATAATATAAGTCGATTTGTATGTACAAAAGTATCTTATTCATCTTCGTTTTGATGATTGTGTCTTACTATTTATAAAATTTAACTAAACCACCTATTTTATTATTAGATTTTTCATTTCAATCCTTCAGAATACAGTTATATTCCTTGTTGAAAGTTCTGAAATGCAGCTGCAGAGTGAAACGAACCCGTCGACGGGACATGGCGAGCTCCGAGCCCGTGTCACGTCATCTATCAACGGAACGTACGACTCGATTACACGCTTCGCTGTATATACTATGGGACTTGTATTCTTGTAGACACTTATTTTTTTTTATGAAAACTTTCATTGGCGCTTAAATGTATTTTTTGAGGTAGGAGAAAAACAATTAAAATCACAACAATGCTACCGTTACCGACACCGCTATATATAAGTCAGTTTGTATGTACATACAGGTATCTTACTCTTTTTCGTTTTGATGATGTCTTAATAATATAGCCTTTTATTCAGATCTCTTACAAATTACAATGAATTTAGACTTAAAAAAACTAACGTTGTACTCTAAGGCTAAATGAACTAATTACATTAAAATCTGTTCCTTGGTTATCATTGATAGATCTGTTTGCCAGTCGGCAAAGGCCTCCTCCAACCTTTTCCATTCCATTCTTTCTTGAGCTACTCTGTTCCACATGACTCCTGCTACTTGTCTGATGTCGTCATCCCACCTTTTCTGCGGTCTACCTCTCTTCCTTTTACCTTCTCTGGGGTACCACCGTGTCACTCTTTTGCTCCATTTGTCATGTCCTCTTATTACATGGCCAGCCCATCTCCATTTAAGTTTTTTGACTTTTACTGATACATCTGTAGTTTTTGTTTTGTTTCTGATGACGCAGTTTTTCAATTTGTCAGACTTTTTAACATTTAGCATGCTCCTTTCCATCGCATGTTGGCAAGTTGCTAGTTTTTGTAATATTGCTTGATTTAAAGTCCATGATTGACAGCCGTATGTAAGAACTGGTAGTACGCAGCTGTTGAACAATTTACTTTTTGTGTTTATATGAAGCGTTTTATCTTTCATAACCTCTCTCAAGCTCCAGTATCTCTTCCAGCCATTTGCAATTCTTCTCTCAACTTCTTTTTGCATGGGTTCTTTTTGAGTTATAAGCTGTCCAAGATAGATGTACTCATCGGTACATTCAATTTTAGTGTTCTCTAATTCTATGGTATATTTGGTTCCATTTGTCATAACTCTGGTTTTTTCCGGATTCAGTGTCAATCCCACTCTCTCACTTTCTGTTGCAAGTTCTTTTATCATTTTGTTTAAGTCAGTAGGTGTTTTTGCCAGTAGCACTATATCATCGGCAAAACTCAAATGTGACATCAATGCACCGTCTATGTTTAACCCTAGATGATCCCAATTTAGTCTTCTGAAGATTGATTCTAGCACTGCGGAGAACAGTTTTGGAGATAGGGGGTCACCCTGTCTGACTCCTTTTTCTACTCTGAAGGGAGTGCTTTTTTTTTCCAACTGAATTCTTGCCGTACTGCAACTGTATATGTTTTTTATTAGTTTAATGTATTTGTGATCAATTCCTTGTTCTAGTAGTGCCTGCCATATTCGTTCGTGTGCTAGAGAATCGAATGCCTTACTATAATCTATAAATGCGAGGTAGTATGTTAACTGGTATTCATTATATTTCTCCAAAACTTGACGCACTACGTGTATGTGGTCGATTACTGAATAGTTTTTGCGAAATCCTGCTTGCTCGATTGGCTGGTGTTCGTCTAGGGTTTTTTCAATCCGTTTCAAGATGATCTTAGCAAAAATCTTATAAACGTTGGACATAAGGCTGATAGGGCGATAGTTTCCAATATCATATTTATCCCCTTTCTTGTACAGTAGGATGATGTTAGACTCAGTCCATTGTCGTGGAATGGTTTCCGTGCTTACGATATCATTAAACATATCAGTGAGAACAGGTATCATGATCTCCTTGCTGTGTGTTAAAATTTCATTGCTTATGCCATCGGGCCCGGGTGCTTTTCATTCTTTTGGGTATCAATAGCTTTTGCGACTTCCGTGTGAAGAATGCTAGGAATGCTTGAGGTTTCTAACAGTTCGATTTCGCCTTGCATAGTATTACTTTTGTAAAGTTTCTTGTAGTAAGATGTTGCTGTCTCTAATATGCCTGTCCTGTGGTGTTTCCATTTTCCCAGTCCATCTTTCATTTTTACTATCCAGTTCTTAGTGGTTGTCAATTCCTTGAGAGCTTTTTTAGTTCCACCAGTTTTGAGGATGTAGTTTTCTATCGTTTCCATCCTCTTACATTTTCTGTCCTTTCTTATACTTGTTTTGATTTCTTTGCTAATTTTGGCTAGTTTTTTTCTTCTATCTGACGTATTACTTGCGTAGATGTGATTTCTTTTCTCTAGTAGTGCTATAGTAGTTGTTGATATCTCCTTTTTTGTGTCGATTTTGGTGTTCACCATGAGATTTGCCTGGATTTTAATTATACTCTCGAAGTGGTTGTATTTTTCCTGGATTCCTAGTGTCGTAGTGTTTTCTATAAATGCAGCGAATTTGTCATTTAGGGCTGTTGTTATTTTTTCTAATTCTTGTTTGCTGCACTTTGTATCTCCCGAGTCTTGCTTTGGTCTAGACTTTTTTGGTTGTTTTGTTTTTAGTTCTGCTCTGATCAGTCTATGGTTGGTGTTGAAGTTGAATCTTTTAATGACGCTAAAGTTTGTAAAGTAATTGTTTCTGTTGGTCAAAATAAAGTCGATTTCATTTTTTATTCGGCCATCAGGTGATATCCAGGTCCACATGTTTCTCCTGTTTTTCTTGTACTTAGTATTTAAGATTGTTAAGTTGTTTTGTTGTGCAAAGTTTATAAGTTTTTCCCCATTCCTGCTTCTAGTCTTATTGCTGTACGAGAATGGGCCTAGTATTGTGTTTTCTCCGGTACGTCTTGCTCCAATTTGACCATTATAGTCTCCCATTACTATAAGATTTTTGTGGGTGTGTTTTTGTATTGCTTCATTTAGATCATTGTAGAAAGTAGTGATATTTTCTATATTTGATTGTTCTGTAGGTGAATAAACTTGTACAATAGACCATGGGCTCTTGTATCCCGGTAGTTTCACATTTATAATCGCTATGCGCTCTGAAATTCCTATAAATTCTTCTACATACTCGGTCACTTGTTTTTTGATGATAAATCCTACTCCATATTGGCCTTGTGTCTCTCCTATGTGGTACAGTACGTAGTCTGGATGAGAGGTAATACTTTCACCCATTCTTCTCACTTCGCTCATGCCAACGATGTCCCATTTGATTTGTTTTAACGCGTATGTTAGTTCTGTGAGATTTTCTTCGTTTCTCAGTGTAAGTACATTAAGCGATGCGATAAAAATGACTGATTTTTGTTTGTGATTGTTTTCTTTAAATGTTGGAGGGTTGTGGTCTCTTTCCCCCACGAGGACCAGTCGGATTGGGGGAGCTCGATGTTTTCTTGTTTTCTTATTGGCCGTTTCTTTGGTTGGTTTTGGTTTCCGTTTGCCGTTCCCTGGTTGCTATTGGTTTTTATTAATATTTGGCTTGCTTGGAAGAGAATCAGACCTGGATCGCATTACGTCAAAAGCATTTGCTTTGCCTGGCTTAGTTGAGTTTAAGGTCTGTTGTTTTTTCGGCTGATTATTGTTATAAGAAGACGGTGAGACCGATGTTTCCCTTTTCCTTTTCTCTTGACTGTTGTTGTTTTCCTTTACAATTAATTTATCATAATTAAGATATGCCGTGTTGCCCTTTTTTCTCTCTTCAATTAGCTTTGTTTGCAACTCTTTCCTTTTTTCCAACACTTCCTTCGAGTAATCCTCAGTAATATAAATTGCCTTAAGGTTCTTTTTGTTTCTAATGATTTCATTCTTTTTCATGTTATTTATAAACGAACACAATACCGGTCTCGGTTTGTTACTATCTCTTTTTATATTTCCTAGGCGATGAATTTTGTTGACTTCATAATCTTCTATGTTAGTATTTATATCCTGGTTAAAAATTTCCTTTAGATTGTGTATTAGTTCATACGAAGATTTTTCTTTTTCTTCTAAACCGAATATTATAATGTTATTGTTCCTCTGAGCTCTCTTGAAATTCTCAATCTCTTTTTCTAATTTTTCTACTTTCATTTTCAGGTTTTTATTTTCTTCCACTATGGGGCTTAATTTCTTCTCAATCTTGTCCATAATACTTTTTGTAATACATTCTTTCAATTCGGTAGTTTGACTTTGCATCTCGATCTTCATTTTTTCGAATAACATTTGAAATTGACCTTCCATCATTATATGCTCTGACGCTGATCTGCGTATATTGGAACGGTTGTAGAATATAGTGTTGTTTTTATTTTTAGTTGGCAGCACCGTCAAATAAAATAACTGAACAACTAAAATGTCAGGTAGGCCGACGTTGATGACTTTGATGTGATAGTTGTCATTCACTATGTTGATTAATTTAATGTTTTCGTATTTCTAACCTCAAGTTGTTGATCTTGGAACTTGGAATTACTGGATGAATTTCAACAATTGTACGTCACTGGTTATATGTAATCACTTCCTGATGGTTCTTCTGTTGTTTGAGACGGGTACTGGTACCGGTGTAAGCACTTACTATTTTATTTCACTTAATTTATGTCGGAGGTTATCACAATGATGTTGACAGTTTTGATGCCGGAACGGAACAGATGTCTTACTAGCTATAAAATTTAACTTACCCACCAATTTTTAATAGATTTTTCATTTGTTTTATATTCTTTACAATCTTTCAGAATGATTTTGTACTCGTTGTTGAAAGTTCTGAATTGCAGCTGCAGAGTGAAACGGACCCGTCGACGTGACATTGCGAGCTCCGAACCCGTTTCACGTCATCTATGAACGGAACGTACGACTCGATTTCACACTTCGCTGTATACACTTAGGGACTTGTATACACTTTGTTAGGTAAACATTTTTTTTGACAAATTGAGAAATTTTAGGAGATGGGAAAAACTCAGCTGAACTTCTGAAGTGCCACCACTCTCCCGCGTGCCCGGCGCTTTTTGTAGATATTTTAACCATTACGAACAAACAGCTCCGTTTATAAGTTTAGGTATGTAAGAATATTGTACACTAGCCGCGCCTCGTGGTTCTACCCACGTAATTCCTGTTTCCGTTATTTTATTGAGAGGAGAAGTAGTCTGTGTTATTCCAGACGATTTTTTCAAAACTGAAAAAGACAAATCTCAAACCTATCTGTTTAGGCGTTGACGTGATTGAGCAATGATAATTCAACATTTTGAAATTATAGTATTAGTAGGTTCTATGTACATATAGGTATGGGCAGGTCATATAGCTCGCAGAACCGATAACCGCTGGGGAGTAAAGGTTCTCGAATGGCGACCACGAAACGGCAGACGCAGTGTAGGACGGCCCCCCACACGATGGACCGATGATATTGTCTCGGTCGCGGGAAGTCGGTGGATGGAGGCGGCACAAGACCGGTCATTTTGGAAATCATTGGGGGAGGCCTATGTCCAGCAGTGGACGTCTGCAGGCTGCAGATGATGATGATGAGATGATGTACATTTCATGGTACACATACTAAATAATTGTCCAATATTTGCCTTTTGTCGACGCTTCTGAAGTAATATGTTTTTTTTATAATTTAGAGTGACTTGCCCTCGATGGTGAGCATTTTGGGGTTGGTCTTTTGGAGTAGTTAGACTTAGATACTGTTAGCGATCATTTTGTCTTAAAATAAGTTTATTCGTCCGAAATTAGAAAGTTAAGATTTGCGTCAGGAATGTGTGCAACTTGACCCTTTTGAGACAATAGATTTTGCTATCCCTTTTTCTCTTAGCGTAGTTGTAATGTAATAAATAAAGATAGAACTATGGAGATCGTCCCGCGGCCGGGCGGTCAGGCACGGACCGCCCGCCGCGAGGGTCAGGACGCGCTTCCGCGATGCCAGTCGATGTCTGAGAAATTGTGTAATATTTAAACTAGAATAATTTCATCTTCGACACCGAACAGACCTCCTCTCAGACTTCGACTCGGCAACGCAAAACGTCTCCATAGCTCTTTAGTGAGTCCGAGCTGACGTGTTTTACTTGCCTACTCTTCACACCCTACCTACGACTTACTCCTACGGCGTGCATCGTTTCACCGAACATCCTTTTGAAGCGGTTATCTACGGTACCCCGTAAACTTGACGCCAACGAGTGGACCGGCACCAGCTCCGAACGAATGGATCTCACACCACCGTGGTATCCGTCTTCACCGGTCCGCACAACGGAGGCGGCGCCTACGCGCTCTACGCTACAATAGAGCCGCGGGCATTAAAGCGCCGTTCTCAATAGCTGGTCCTTCGAGCCGGATCTTCGCGTGCAGTTTGCGAGAATCCGGACGCCGACTACCGCATCAAGAGGACCACGATGCCACTCACCAGGAGTAAGAAGAGTGTGAAACCCCAAGAAGCGTGTCGTGAATCTACACCCAACGCGCCGTTTACCACCGCAACAGACGTGCAAAGCTTGACGAGTTCCAAGACTAGTCGACCCGCTTCCCGTGCGACCAACGACAACACGCTGCGAAGAAATGAAGCTGCTGAAGCTACGGAACCCACAGTGAGTACTGTGAGAAGGATGGCGTCCGCGAAGGGGCGTACTTCAGAACATTCCGGGCTTTCAGCGAAGAACAGAGCTTCGACACACCGCGCAGCTAACGAGAAAGTTGGCCGTTCCGTTTCATCAACGTATGGGAGCAAACGTCGAGAGCTACAAGCACGCGCCGAGATTCATCGCCAAAGGCTGGAGCTAGCGCAAATCAAACTGGCTTTGCTTCAGCTAGACGAAGAAGATGAACTGTCGGTAGAAGAGGCGGAATCGTGTGAAGTACAGACGAAGAAGTCATCAAAGGGGAAAATTTTAGAAGATGTCTACAAATGTGATAACTATAGTGTGGCCAGGATATCCGATGATGGACACGGAGAACTGTCTAGCGAAAGACAAACGGGGAAGGAGTCCAAGAAGGGACAAATTCCAGAACGTTCTCCACCAGGTCACTCTCATAGAGATGATAAAGAATCACACGAAGGACAGATTACGAAAGAGCTGTTGGTAGAGAAGCCATACGAAGATGTCGACAAATGCGATAACTATAGTGTGGCCAGAATGTCCGATGATAGACACGGAGAACCGTCTAGCGAAAGACAAATGGGGAAGGAGTCCAAGAAGGGACAAATTCCAGTAAGTTCTCCACCAGGTCACTCTCATAGAGAACATGATAAAGAATCACACGGAGGACAGATTACGAAAGAGCTTTCGGTAGAGGAGTCATACGAAGAAGATGTCCGCGAACGGGTTAACTCGACGGTGGTCAGAATAGTCGTTGAGGGACACGGAGAGCAGTCTGATGAAGGGCAGACAAGGAAGACGTCCGCGAAGGGACACATTCCAGAACACTCTCCAGCACGCCACCTCGAGAAAGAACGTAATAAAGAACCCCACGGCGGACGAAGAAATTATCTCAATACCAACTTGAAAGCCTTCAACACAGGGTCGTTTAGGATTACAGCTGCACCAGCTTACCTAGATAAGTTGTCCTTGTTTGATGGCACCGCCGAAGAGTGGTTAGCCTTCAAGACAGCGTATAAAGACTCTATGCCATTTTTGTCCGACATGCAAAATATGGCGTGGTTGAAAAAGGCGGTCATTGGCAACGATAGAGAGGCCAATAACTACATGTTTCCAGACGGGTTGCCAGGAGAAATGATTAGTTTGGTAGTACGAATTCAGGGAAAGGAACTTCGCCAAGACACCTGGACAAGTGCAATGGGATGGGACGGCGAGACCCCACAGCAGAACTTGGAGTCTTTAGAAAGATTCATTCTAAACATAGAAAATCTGGAATGTCTACGCATACCGAGACTAATCTCCGTCTTTGACACTGGGGGAGAAATACATGTTTCCACCGACGCCGGCGAGGTAGTGCCGAGCGTTTGTGTCATATTTTGGAGGCAACGCGTCGACGAAGAGCAGTATCGAGTCACGCTTCGGGCTGTGAAGACGAGAGTTACATCACCGAAACCGGTCTCCATGTCGCGGCAAGAACCACAAGCCGCTCTGTTGGGGACAAAATTGGTACGGCTAACGGAAGAAGAACTCGACATCAAACTTGATAAGAAAATCTACTGGACGGATTCGAGCACCCTTTTGTCTTGGATAAGGTCCGACCTCAAGATCTTCAAACCGATTGTAGCACATCACCTAGCTAAAGTTGACGACACGACAAAGCCTCAAGAGTGGCCATGGGTACCTACTCTGAAACCCAGGAGAATTCTCGGAGAGGCAAACCAGATCAGAGCTCTGCGGCATCGAGACGAATTTCGTATCGTAGACTCTACGCTGCCACGAAAACCGAAAAATGAAAAAGACGGGAGAATAAGAATATGCGATGCACGCACGAACGGAGGCGATATCATGAAACGTCCGAGCTCGAAGATTGTGCCGCTGTTTCCAGATGAAGACACTGGAGAACGAGGGAACGATGACCAGCAGTCGGCAGCCTTCAGTAGGCCGAGAAGATCGCTAGGCTGATAGTCGGTGCATTGCACGAGGGGGAGGATGTTAGCGATCATTTTGTCTTAAAATAAGTTTATTCGTCCGAAATTAGAAAGTTAAGATTTGCGTCAGGAATGTGTGCAACTTGACCCTTTTGAGACAATAGATTTTGCTATCCCTTTTTCTCTTAGCGTAGTTTTAATGTAATAAATAAAGATAGAACTATGGAGATCGTCCCGCGGCCGGGCGGTCAGGCACGGACCGCCCGCCGCGAGGGTCAGGACGCGCTTCCGCGATGCCAGTCGATGTCTGAGAAATTGTGTAATATTTAAACAGAATAATTTCATCTTCGAAACCGAACAGACCTCCTCTCAGACTTCGACTTGGCAACGTAGAACGTCTCCATAGCTCTTTAGTGAGTCCGAGCTGACGTGTTTTACTTGCCTCCTCTTCACACTCTACCTACGACTTACTCCTACGGCGTGCATCGTTTCACCGAACACCTTTTGAAGCGGCTATCTACGGCACCCCGTAAACTTGACGCTACCGGGCGGACCGGCACCAGCTCCTAACGGATGGATCTCACACCACCGTGGTATCCGTCTTCACCGGTCCGCACAACGGAGGCGGCGCCTACGCGCTCTACGCTACAATAGAGCCGCGGGCATTAAAGCGCCGTTTTCAATAGATACTTATCTATATCATACTATCTATCGTAGTAGTAGAACTCTTTTCAAGGTCCACCTGGGAAAGTACCAGTACCTTTGTCAGTTATTCTACCGCCAAGCAATAATGAGAAAAGATCACAGTGTTCCGGCGTACAACACGTACGTCCCACTCCGGAGCTCCGAAACCGCTTCTACGGTACGTTTCTACACTAGCCTGTCGGTAAATCGAACTAATAAGATTCTCCACCGCTTAAAATTACTTAAACAAACAAGCTTCACTAAAAAAACAAGTTTAGAGAAATGCCATTTCCACAGCGAATTCATTCGTGTGCCTACGCCTAGCTTGCTACTGCGAATACTAATCTGAACGCCGGTCGTGATAGATTATAGCGGATTTTTCGAATGCGAAAGGAAAGCAAATATCCGTGATCAATCCGTTCTGCTTCGGCGGAGGCTGTGTCATTTGCTAGTTGGCACCGGATTTTTAAGTTCTCGAGGCATTTGCAACTCAACACTGAGAGAGTGTGTACCTGTGTACAGAACACAGCGAGTAATGTATCTATTACTTAGGTTTCTCTGTTTCGATTTCGATTGGATTCTTTTTGAAGTGAAAACTTCTTTAGGCGCACCTAGACAGATTTTTCGTGGGCTGTGAATTGAATTCATTCGTCACGCTCGGGTATGATAAGAAAGCTTCGGGTAAACTCGAGACCATGGCTATTGGCCATCTAGAAATGCGTCAGCCAATGGGAAATGCTTAACGGGCGTGGACAGGCCATCATGGCATGGCCATTTAGAAATGCATCAGCCAATGGGAAATGCTGAGGCATTTCTAGATGGCTATGACAACATGGCGAGGCCACGCCCTCCGGTTACACCCGTGTAGTTTCCGAGGTAAGCTATCAAATTCTGAGTTTTCACTTCTATCGGCAGTTCCTATGACTGCCAATTTTTTTTTTTACTTTTATTTGTTTACACTTCACGCTTGACGTTAGGCGACGATGCGACGATGGAGCGATGGATTACCTTGAAGAAACCAATTCACTCTCGATTTGAAAACACTAAGATGTCGGGAAAAATCTACTCGGGCTACGCATTCCACAACTTCGACATTCTTACGACAAAAGAAGATTCAAAAACTCTTCGTTCGTTCTTCTTTCGTTACTTCTTCGGAACGTAAACCACGAAACGATGTCATTATTTTGAGCTGCGAACCCGTTCGATGGATAAAAAGAAAATGTGGTATTAGATCACGCAGATCAATAATTGCACACCCTTTGAAAAGAATCTGAAAAAAACAATTAAAGGTGAACTAGAAGCAAAGACATTCTCCGCTTTTTTGCAACTATAGCTGCAGACGAGTAAATATAAACGACCCTATAAAAAGAAATTCTGGCCATATGCAGAATGCATGTACTCGAAAAACGCCGTACTTGGATCAGGCCAGTTTCCTCGCGATGTTTACCTTCACTGTTGAAGTCTCTGGTTGTTGATGTTGATGACAAACTTCTCCATCGCGCTTGGAAAAATACGTAGAGGTACCGGCGGGATTTCAGGCTACAACCCTATGATTGAGAAATTGAGTATTACCTATATCCACTAGGCCACAACAATTTAATAGACCACCACTGAACAATAAATACCTGTTAGGTACTAATCATAGGCTAGTATTAAAATTATCGTGGTTGTTGCACATATTTAATTGGGTAAACGGGTAACTCACGTGTAATATGGGCGATCAATCCGACTCGAGTTTCGGCCGCGTCCGGCGTATTTTTTCATGGAGAGTGCACGCGCGCGATGGCTGCCCATTTGGCACTGCGGGCTCCGACGCGGCGCGCACGCAAGCTCAACGGATGTTGCGGGGGTGCAGGTGAGGGGGTGCGAGAGAAATACACTCAAAGTCGTCGTCACTATCAAGCTGTGTGTCAGGAACGTTGCTGCACACTGAGGTCACTGTGTCTTAACTTATAACGCGATCTTACCCATAGCAACTTATATTGGCATTGTGTTCTAATGAGTTTCTTAAAATGTTTATCGAAATCGGTGAGGTGGTTTTTGAAATATCAACAATAAACAAAATTTACTAGCATTTATCTGGACAATAATAGTGATACCTAGCTTATTTTAAAATGTAGTGGGTAGTTTTTTTTAAAGAAAATAAACTATGTTGTGAACTGGTCATTTAGTTGAATAAATATTAAGTAAACTGCGTGGAAGAAGGATGCCGAAAAGAACCAGTCACCGTTATGTTGAAATGAGCTGCGACTCACTGTTGCTAATATTGCTTTCTCCATTTCCCCACAGAATTAGAGAAGATAGGCAGATGTAATAAAGCGCCAGTCCTATAATCTGGGGTCTACATGACCCGCAGAAGCAAAGCAGGCGTCAACCGCAATTCACGGCAAATCACGCAGCAACGTAACAATTCATAGTCATTGTCCGCCGTCTAGCGCCAGTCCATGGCATCAATCAAAGTCAGTGGCAGAGGTCGCGGCGTACCACGGTGTGATGGTTTAGCAAGTAAATGTTGCTAAGTTTTTATTGTTAAGATAAGAAAAGGCTTTAAAAAAAGCAACAAGAGTCCGCCTGGGGAAGTACCACACCTTTGCCAGTTACTCTACCGCCAAGCAGAATTGTGCAAACATTGCTGTGTTCTGGTTTGAAGGGAAATGTTTCTAGCGAAATTACAGGGCATAGAGATAAATTATATTAAATCTCTGGGTTACGAGCGCAGTGCAATGATTTGGGCTCTTCATGTTCTGTGTTGAGGTAAAGGACTGTTCCCTGTACACAATAAATTACATAATATCTAGAATATTCTCTAAGACCACTCAAGTCGAGTTCCCAAAATCTACTCAGTGATTTGTAGATACAAATGTAATTATGTATCGATTCGCTAACAATTCGTTTGTGAAGAGAGAAACTAGGCACAGAACCGATACACGTGTCTCTAAGTACGGACTCTGTGTAGGCCTTTGTACGCCCAAGCCCTTCGAATACAACGGTACTTCAAAGCCAAAGTACTTTGTTCATATACTATATATACAATACACGTCAATTAATACAAAATAGAAACAAAAGAAAAAGCATACAAATTGTATACGTTTTCAAAGTTTAAATTGACCACTTTATTATATTATAATAATAATTATTGTACAGAAAATTGTCAAGCATTATACGAATATAATATGTTTTTATTACAATCTTCGTCGAGTATATCTGATACTTATTTTATATGGACGCGTTGTTATTTATTTGCTATTTTTTATAGTTTAGAATAATGCGACGAGCAGGACATGTGCCTGAATCTGGCCTATAATACAAGCCAGATTTCAGTATATATTTTGGGACTCAAAGCAATCTCTGACAACATAAGTCAAGGGCATACCCCACCACGCTGGCCCAGAACAGATTGGAAAATTACGCACGGCGTTCTCGAAAGATTGAAAGAATATTTCGATTTCCTAACAATGTTTTTCTTCGCCATTAAGCCCTGTGGCGATGACAAACTAGAATAACCAAGTGGTAATTGATAAAATCAGCTTGCATCCTGCGAATGTCATCCTGCATTTTAAGTACATTCGATATTTATGTCAACTATTGTCCTAAAGTTTTTATGAATTCTGATGCTTATTTTCCTTTCAAAATAAAAAAATAAGTTTATTTTCCCGGTCTAAAAAACATCAAACTCTGCGTATCAAGAGGGCGCGCGCTCTTCTGTATGAAGCTAAACAGTGATGGAAGGGACGGAAGGGAGGGAAGGGACAAAAAACAATAAATAAATAAATAAATATTGGTGGACAATTCACACACAACACCGTCTGACCCCAAACTAAGCAAAGCTTGTGTGATGGCGGCCAGATAGCTGATATAATACTTATATAGTTTTAAATACATACTTATTATACATAGAAACACCCAGACACAGTGCAAACATTTGAATTCATCACACAAATATTTGCACTGGGTGGGGATCGAACCCACGACCCTCGGCTTCGCAGGCAGAGCTACTAACCACTTAGCCACAAGGCCAGTCATACAATACAAACATTATTCATGTACCGAGTATAAACGAAAGTAGTAGAACAAGATATATTTATTTAAATATACACTACAGACCATGCCCTTAAATGGGTCCAGGCTGATTACTAGTAACCCTGTAGGTATAGTACATTTGGACTTGAAAAAAAATCTAAGAGATGCCGGCTAGATTCGAACAAGCAATACGGCTTTTTTTACAGATGTAAACCTACACCCGTGTCTTAAGTCTCGGGATCTACTCGGGATTTCTCTTTCTGCCACACGATGGACCCGGCACCCGCACGGTGAATCTATGGAAAGCTAAGAAGTTCGTCTCTCTACAAGTAAAGATGTACTAGTAGGCGAAGCGTCTTAATAATATAAATTATAACCTTGTAACCGTGGTATCTAATAAGCCCTGTTTGCCAAACTACCCGCCGTTGTGTGCGCTAGTCTGCCCGCGGCGTCCATGGCTACGCACGTGACGTATCTAGAATCAGCGCCACAGCCCCTAGACGAGTGGCGAATTACTTGAACTAAATGTACTACTTTTAAAAGACGAAAACATTTTTTTTTCCTGCTAATCCAAGACAATGTAAAAAAAGGAAACACAGTATTTTTGTGGTTGTTACAGTGCCGAAAAGCCAAGGTAAAGAAATGAAAAAAAATTGGCAGTCATAGGAACTGTCGATAGAAGTGAAAACGTATAACTCAGAATTTGATCTTACCTCGGAAACTACACGGGTGTAACTGGAGGGCGTGGCTTCGCCATCATGGCATGGCCATCTAGAAATGCGTTAGCATTTCCCATTGGCTGACGCATTTCTAGATGCCCAATCGCCAAGGTCCCGAGTTTACCCGAACATTTCTTATCATACCCGAGCGTGACGCTAGAAACCAATTTACACCCCACGAAAAATCTGTCTTAGGCGCGCCTAAAGAAGTTTTCACTTCAAAAAAAAATGTTTTTTACTTGTGTTTGTTTACACTTGACCATCATCTCGCCTGATGTTAAGCGATGATCTGGTCTGCGATGGAGCATGATTAAGTCCTGTGTTTATAATACTCGTACCTATGAAATGAAATAGCGAAAGTTTAAAAACTCTAAAAAGAACCCAAAATGACAAAGGTCACGGGCTTTGTAAAGTGGCTAATTTTAATATCTAAAAGGAATTAATAATCACCAATCAATAAGGATCAATGCTAATATATTCTAAGTAGGATTTTGAACAAAAACATCTCAAATTAAGTTACGTCGAGTACGTCGAGTATTAGCATTGACCCTTATTGATTGGTGAAATAATCCTTTTAGATATTAAAATTAGCCACTTTACAGAGTCCGTGACCTTTGTCATTTTGGGTTCTTTTTAGAGTTTTTAAACTTTCTGTCTATCTTAGATAAATAAATACATATTTTTTTACTTTTACAGGTTTACACTTGACTGCCATCTCGCTTGATGTTAAGCGACGATGCGGTCTACGATGGAGCGTGTTTACCTAGAAAAAACCGATTCACTCTCGATTTGAAGATATTAAAATATTGGTGGATATTCTACATGCTACACTATCTAAGTACAAACTAAGCTTTATGTGAATCATAAGCTACCCTGCTAATATGTTTTTTGTATATAATCGTACAAACCTACTTATAAACCAACACTCAGACACAGGATAAAAAAAATACTTGTGGCTAATGGGTGGTATCTGTGATTTATCTAAAAACATGACCCAACGACGTAACCACATTACTTAAACAGAAGTAGTGGCATTTGGGTAGTGTTTTTTGAATGTTTTAACCAAAACAAGTGCATACTACAAAATTTCATTTGAAAATGCGATGGTACCGCCGCTCGGTTTTGTTTCGACATGGTGGTGTAAAGGTCTCTAGTCAAGCTTCTAGGCAGGCGTCACTCATTGTCCGAGAGGATTTATCGGGCACGGAGCAGTCACTTCGCGTTACGAAGCGTTTCTTGGCTGCTATTTCCTTACTGTATAGAGGTACTTATGAAAAATTGCTGGATATTTTTTGTATAGAACTTTATATTCAAGATGGAGACTTGGCACAGGGGTTTACAGGCAACGACTTTCATGTTCCTTTAAAATGTATTCGAAAAATCACAGACAGTTTGATCATAGAGAAAGATAGATAGATAGATAGAAAACTCTTTATTGTGATACAAAAAATAAAATAAAAATTACATTGACAAACTTAAGAACTAGCATCACAAGTGGCGGCCTTATTGCTGAGAGCAATCTCTTCCAGGCAACCAACAAAAAGAAAGGAAACTATCTAATGTTATAAATACGAAAGTTTGCATTTTTTTGTTGTTACTTAATAACGTTGGAATGACTAAATAGATCGAGTTGAAATTTGAAACTCAGCTAAAATATAGTCTATTATAATAAAGGGTTAGAACACGACACTTATTTTTGAAGGATGCAAAAATAACGAAACAAGTTACAACTCCAGGCGCTGGTAGAATAAAAAAATAAATAAAAAATATCTGGTAAAATAATAGTTTTTGTTAATTTTAGGCACATGGATATATCCTCATCATCATCAGTCTGTATTCGTCCACTGCTGGACATAAGCCTCTCCCATAATACGCCACTTAGCCCGAACCTCGGTCTTACTAACAACCAACCAACCAACCAACAACCGCAACCGGCTACATTTCGTATATCGAGATAGATATAACAAAAACTCTTAATTATGACAAAGACAAACATAAATATTGCAGTAAAACAAAACCTTACAAGGCGAGACTCAAACCCTGCGCACTAAATGTCCCCGCTGCTTGGACTCGGGGCCTTCTGTCGCAAGGATCGAGTCAAGGCCATAATTCAACGTAACTAACGTAAGCTAACTGTACTAACGCTACTTGACTTTAGCAATGCCTTCAACAATGTTGATTTTGACATTTTGTTGGAGCTTCTTCGCTCTCTTAACATATCTCCATCGGCAATTGACTGGTTTCGCAGTTACCTGTTTGGACGCCGACAGCGAATTCGTATAGACGACTCTTACTCCACATGGTGTAGTGTCTCTGGCGGTGTCCCACAGGGCGGCGTTTTATCTCCACTCCTTTTCGCAATATTTATTAATTCAATAACAAAACATTTAACTTCGTCCTACCATCTGTATGCAGACGACTTACAAATATATACACAAGCTCCTTTAGAGCAACTACATGAGGCTATCCAAGCTACTAATACAGATCTGAATAGCTTACTAAACTGGAGCAAATCGTTTGGCCTAACAGTGAACCCAATGAAAACTCAAACCATTGTAATAGGGAGTTCGCGAATGATCTCGAAAGTTGACTGGTTCCACCTTCCCCAAGTGATGTTTGACGGTATACCCATCGCCATAAGTGAAGTCGTCAAAAATCTAGGCATCCTCATGGACAGACAACTTTCGTGGGGTCCTCAACTAGCAGAAATAAGCCGGAAGATTTTTGCTTCTGCAGCCTCTCTTAGGCGATTACGTAATTTCCTTCCTATCTCTACTAAAACTGCGCTAGTAAAATCACTCCTTTTCCCGATATTGGACTACGCTGACGTTTGTTATTTGGATTTAACCGAAGAGCAATTGGATAAACTTGAACGTCTGCAAAATTTCTTCATTCGGTTCATATTTGGACTTCGCAAATATGACCACATTTCTGAATTTCGCCAAAAGCTCAAATGGTTACCTATCCGCCTTCGCCGTAATTCACACATACTCTACCTGCTTTACAAGATCTTGTACAACCCTACCACTCCCTTATACTTAAAAAAGCGATTTAGCTTTATTGAGCCCAAATCTTGTCCTCTTCGCTCCACTCGTGCCCTTAAGCTCAATTTTCCTATTTCTACACATCCTAACCTTTCATTCAACAAATCTTTCACGGTACAAGCTGTTCAACTCTGGAATGCTCTCCCACTATCTATTAGACAATCTAAGTCCCTTCCAATTTTCAAAAACCTCTTATATCAATATTATCTTTCCTCTTCCCCATAGGTACATTTCTGAAATTAATTACATTTTTTTTTTTATGTATATGTGTATGTTTATATAAGTATATATTTATTTACGTATATATATGTGTATTATAAGTATATTTGTTTTTCTATTTGTACGATTATTTCTGGTATGAATTGACGCACCACCTACACTACAAAATTAATATGTTTAACATGTTTCCGTAATAAGGTTGCCTGGAAGAAATCGCTTTAAGCGATAAGGCCGCCCATTACTCTGCAAACTTCATCGTTTTTTAAATGTAATATGTTAGCATTAAGACCTATTGTAAAATTTGTAGTGTAATAAAGTATTATATTATTATTATTATTATTAATTCACCACGCTGGCCAAGTGCGGGTTGGTGGTTGACACATGGTTTCAAAAGATTATTGGTACATGTCGGTTTCCTCGCGATGTTTTCCTTCCCCATTTTAAGTTAGCAGCATTACGCACATGACTTCAAAAATACAGTGGTGCGTTTGGGATTTGAACCCGGGGTCCGGATCGGTAACCGCCGTTCCCCCGACTAGACCAGCCGTAACTTATAGACCAGCGGTAATTTTCTGGACCAGCCGTAACTTAGACCACCCTTATACTAACTGACACCCACAAACAAGTGCAACACTTTGTGAAAGCTGGGCTAAACTCTGAGCACTAAAAAAACGGTAGCCCACGGCCGAGGGGCTCTTTTCAGAGTCCGCCTCGGGAAGTACCATCCCTTTTGCCAATTATTCTGCCATTATCAATACTGTGTAAAAATTACTGTGCTCCGGTTCGAAGGGCAATGTTTCCAAAGAAATCCCTGGTTTAAAAGATAATCAATCTTATATCTTTGGGTGACTAGTAGTAGAGTAATGATTTATGATCAAATCTGCGTGTCACTATGTTGTTCTGGGCATGCATGTTGCTTACCATCAGGCACCTGTCTTGTTCATCTTTTCATCTTTACTATACAAAAAAAAAACTCTTAAAAATTACGTTAATTGTTAAAAAATTACTGCACCAAAGGATACCTGAAAGAAATCATTGACCATATTCCGGGACAAATAGATTCAAAGCTAAATCCGTAGATGTTTAAACGTAATTTTCACGTTCCATAAACCCCAAAACAATTCAAAAGATCCCTTACTTAAAACTAATAGTTCCGGAACAAAATAACTACAAAGGAAACAATAGGATAAGGTTTCACGATGAAAATTGAATAATCTCGCTTTTACCTACACCGACCTATTTTTACCCTGAAATAGTAACGTGGGTCTGCGGGAATCATTTACAATTCAATATTTACCTTACAACCGGGGCTAATCAAAAACTGGGTAGTTAAATTTAATTGTTACATACTGACCACGGAGGGAAATTGTTATGGAGAGGAGAAGTTGTTTAAGTTTTTCATTCTACTAATGTTATTTTGACGTGATAACGTCTTATAATTCGGTGAAGCCGGCTGCACGCCCGCAAAACATGACGTCATGTAACGTTACCGCCGTTACCTCGCCTTATTACTTTTCGCACCATCTAGTGAGTGAAATGTGTATTACGTTCAAGGAGTCTGTCCATGTTTTAGAAAAGCGACGATATGAAGTTAAGAACTTGTGCTAGTACAATGATGTACCCAGAGATGGCGCTTTGAACACCTTTTCAAAAAGCTTCAGAATGTTTTACCTAGATGGCGCTTAACACAAATACTAGACGTTGTCACGTTAACTATCGTCAGTAAACCGACTTTACAGACAACCATTTTTTGTTAGAAAATAACGGTATGGATTCCAGGAGAAGACAAAAGGAATAAAGGACGCCCTAATCGACGCTGGGAAGACGTATTTACAAAGAGGCAGGGGACAGAATGATCCACTATATGGACAGATGACCTAACAAAGCTGGAAACCGCTGGTTGCAGGTTGCGCGGGACCGTTCGTTGTGGAAATCTAGGGGGGAGGCCTATGTTCAGCAGTGGACGTCTTGCGGCTGATGATGATGATGATGAGGGGACAGAATGGATGAGAATAGCATGAGAAAAGAAATACGGAAAGAACTGGGGGAGGGCTATGCCAAGTGTTTAGTATTATACCAGAAATACCGACCTGGGGCCCATCAGCAAGTCTTTCAAACATTCATAAATGCCGAATACCGATTTTAACGTTACTTCCTAATTGCAAACCAAGTTAACCACTTACCTATTGTTCCCGTCGTCGTCCAAAGTCCAGTTTGGTCGAAGGAATAAGGGAAGTGGACAAAAAAGGAATGTGGAACCCAAACCGGACGATCTCCAGGCGAACTCCGGTCCAGAATTCCCAGAACGATCCTGCGTTCTGGAAACGGCCAATCCAGTAGCCCCTTCACGAGTAAATAGTCCAGCACTAATCCCGTAGCGATATGTTCCCGTCAATACGCATTCCCGCACAATATTAACGTTTTAAACCCGAAAAAACACCAGTTAGAAAAAACAACGAGTCACTCGAACGATACCGGCGTAACGAGACGTCACTTGTCAGCCGCTGTCAAACCATAGATCCGCTATGATTTTAATGTTGCCCGATTATACGGAACAAAACCCCCGACCAATTGAACTCCAGGTCAATTTTAGAAAACCAGTATTTAGCAACTAGTACTTAATAACTAGTATTTAGCAGTATCCGGACCTCAAATAAAACGAAATTCCCACTTTGACCCGAAAGTGGAAATCAAACCAAAAAAAACTTTACCAAAAATAGTAATAAAACTAAATTAAATTTTAACCATGAAAAAAAACGTATATCTAATAAAGAGGCAAGCGTGCCAGAGAGGACACCGCGCGCTGAAGTCTGGAACCAGAAACCAGAATCTCCGCCACGCGGGGTGTGCCATCAGTACCCGATATCAATTTTAAAATACGTCCCCTACGCCAGAGTAGGGGGGCCAAATTTGCCTCTTTTAATAATACTAAGTCCCCTTCCCGAGGGGCCTCCGTCCTATCTGTCCATTTTACCCGTTGTTGCAACAGATGCAAGTACTCGGCCGACCAGCGCCTCCAGAAGACTTGACTTATTTGCTGCAATAACTGAAAACGGGACAGGCGTCCGGGCCGCTCATCCTTCCAGGGATACTCCGGCAACGCGGTTAAGGGCTGACCGATCAAGAAGTGACCCGGCGTCAAGACTTCTAGATCGTTAGGGTCAGGCGAGATTGGACAGAGAGGACGGGAATTAAGCACTGCCTCCACGCGGCATAGTACCGTGACTAACTCTTCCCAAGTTAACACGGTCTCCCCGATGACACGGCGGAGATGAGTTTTAGCAGACTTCACCGCAGCTTCAAAAATTCCTCCCCAGTGAGGACAGGCCGGCACACTAAATTGCCAGCTGATTCCCCGCTGGGCGAGAGCCAGACTTAAACTATTATTACCAGAATTTAAGAAATTATTAACTTCGCGTAAATAATTCGCCGCCCCTCGATAATTTGTGCCATTGTCCGAACGTATTAAAGAGGATACTCCTCTTCGCGCTACAAAGCGATCCAGCGCCGCGACAAAGGCCTCCGTAGACAGCGCAGAGACCAGCTCCAGGTGGACTGCTTTGGTGGCCAAACACACAAAGACGCACAGGTAGGCTTTAACGACCTTGGCGTTACGCAACGTCGATGACTTGACCGAGAAGGGCCCAGCGAAGTCCGTTCCGACCCCGTCGAACGGCCTCGAGGGAGAAATCCTATCCGGAGGAAGATCTCCCATCATGGGCTGCATGGTAGAAGCCTTGAGCCTATAACAAGGGACACATCTAAACAGCACCTTTCGGACCGCCCTGCGAGCCGACAAGATCCAGAATTCACGCTGCAACACAGCGAGAAGCGCGCCACATCCAGCGTGCGCGTTACCGATATGCCGATCGGTGATCAGCAGGTCCACCAGAGGACCTCCTTTCGGTAGCAACAGGGGGTGCCTGCTGCCGTACGGCAGGTTGGCTTTCCGGAGCCGACCTCCTACGCGCAGAAGACCATCCTCATCTGTGAAAGGGTTCAACTTGGCGACCGCACCCTTCAAGCGAGCGCGTCCGCAGCGCAGCGCCTCAAGTTCCGTCGGAAACCTCTCACCCTGCACCAGCCGAATGAGGTGCAGCAAGGAACTCCGACGCTCCTCCACAGTGGCGATCTGGTCACTCCTCCTCTGACGAGGGTGACGACAGTTGTGGATGAAGCGTTTAATCCAGCTAGTTACCCCCAACAACTTATCCAGCTTGCTGTAACGACCCGTCAACCAGTCAGGGTCTGGGGGCACTTCCGCCACAATCGCATGCACGCGGACTCCGGGCAGTTCCGCTCGCTCCGAGTCCGCGCCGAGAACTGGCCAGGAAGCTTCTGGCTCCCGCAGCCAGTCCGGACCCCACCATAAGGGGTGATCAACTAGCTCCGGCGCGGAACAGCCGCGCGAAGCACAGTCAGCGGGGTTCAACTCACCCGGGACATGTCTCCAAACCATGTCCAGTCCAATGTTTTGGACTTGGGAAACCCGATTTCCCACAAAGGTCTCCAAGGTGTGAGGGGCTGCTCTTAACCAGGCAAGCACGACCTGACTGTCAGACCACGCATAGACATTCCGGATGTCTATCGAGGTGGACAGTTCCTGATATACATGCTTGAGCAGCCGAGCAAGTAATGTGGCTCCGCTCAATTCCAGTTTCGGAATGGTGAGTCGTGTCCTGATAGGAGCTACCTTGCTCTTCCCCAATAAGAGCGTGACATTGACGTGGCCTCCAGCGTCAACTGTACGCAAGTACACAGATGCGGCATAGCCCAGCTCGGACGCATCACAGAACCCGTGCAGGCTGATCCGGCTACAGCCTGGTGGCAGAATGCGACGGGGCAACGCCACTCGATTGACCGTTTCGAGGTCAGATATTAAACGAAGCCAAATGTTAAGCGAGTCTCCGACCAGGGGGTCGTCCCATGAGACCTTCAGAGTCCAAAGTCGCTGTAACAGACACTTGGCTGCGAACAGAACCGGACTGATCCAACCGTTTGGATCAAACATCCTGGCGATGGTGGACAAAACCGTCCGTTTTGTCCACGCGCGTGTGGCTTCCAGTGCCACCCGAAAGGTGAAGATGTCAGCAACCGGTTGATACTGCATGCCCAGAACCGCAATCCCGTGCGGATCGTCACCTTCCTCGAAGAGCCCCGGATCCTGCTGGTGATCGTCCGGGATACCAGCCAGGACGTTGGGGTCGTTAGAGAGCCATTTCCGAAGCTCATAGCCTCCAGATGCGAGAAGCTCTGTAAGCTCATCCCGGAGCAACAGAGCTTCCTCCACCGTCTGCGCACCAGTGCAAACGTCGTCCACGTACAGGTCGCGTTCCAGAACTGCGGCTGCACGTGGGTACCGAGCCCGTTCTTGCTCCGCCAACTCCAGCAGTGAGCGGATCGCAATGAAGGGGCTTGATCTCAACCCATAGGTGTTGGTGTTCAACTCATACACCATCATAGGGTCCTGAGGACTTTCCCGCCAGAGGATCAACTGGAACCTCCTGTCCTCGGGGTGTATGACCGTTTGTCGGAACATCATACGGATGTCCGCTCCCAACACCACCTGATGCCTACGGAAATTCAGGATGATGTCTACAATATCCCGATGTAACTTCGGTCCAGCGTGGAGGCACTGGTTCAGTGACACTCCAGTCGAAGTCGGAGCGGATCCATCGAACACCGTCCTGAGTTTGCCTGTCGACGCTTTCAAAACAGCGTGATGAGGCAAAAAGTAGTGGTCCATGGTCGACCAGTCGTCGCGAGCCGGAGACATGTGGCCCAGTGCCTCATACTCCCTCATGAACTCGATGTACTTTTCCCGAAGTACAGGATCTCGAGCCATGCGTCGCTCCATGGACCTGAGCCTTTTCTCGGCCAATGATCGAGACTGGCCCAGACGCGGGGGGTTATCCCGGAAAGGCAGCCTAGTCTCCAATCGCCCAGAAACCATTCTCCGAGTGTGAGCCTGATAAAAGTTCTCACACTCCACGTGCTCGGGATCCAGCCGAGACACGGTAGGCGGCTCTTCGATCTCCCAGAACCTCTGCATGATCTGAGCGAGGGCCGTTCCCGTAAAAGAAGCCTGATTCGTCTGCTGCCACTCATCCACCATTCCCAAAATGGCGTTCCCGTAGATGGTGGGCAGCGCCATCAGCGAAGACTGATCCAGCAGTCTAGGCTTGCCGTTCATGATGTAACCCAGTACATCAGAACCCAACAACAGATCTACCGGACCCGCCATCCCGAAGCGGGGATCCGCCAACCTGA
Source organism: Ectropis crepuscularia (assembly GCA_963693475.1). Classification (NCBI taxonomy): domain Eukaryota; kingdom Metazoa; phylum Arthropoda; class Insecta; order Lepidoptera; family Geometridae; genus Ectropis; species Ectropis crepuscularia. Next base: position 3,063,909 of record OY856355.1, read on the forward strand.
GACCCTTAGTACAGGACAAAAGATCCGGATCTATGTCCGCCTGAGGAAGCCAACCGACAACCGAATCCATGACGGTAGCCCTGACCGCAATCCTTTCCGAATGGGAATGTACGGACGAGAAGGAGAGGCGGGTCTGTCCAGCCGACCGCACCTCTGTGTTCCCGACTCCCCGCAACGGAGTCGGTGACGGAAACCTAGCCAGGCCCAGGCGATGAGCAACCCGGGTTGTCAAAATGCACCCCTGGGACCCTGTGTCCAAGAGCGCTCGTATCCGGACGTAGTCGCCTCTTGGACCCCAAACCCTTAACCAGAGGGTGGGCAGCAGGACCACCGGTTGATCCTGTGCCAAGGGAACGGAGGCTAGTCATTCCCTCCGAGGCTCGTCCGAACCCGTCGGACTACAGGGCCCAGCCCAATATGGCTGCCGAGTGCAAAGGGCCATCGGAGGGGGGGCATATCCAGCTGCCCTGCCGTACCTAAAGTAGGGCGGGTGATAATCCAGCCTCGGATGTTCATGGAGGGGAGGCGTGTACGCCCTCCATTCCATCGGTCGCGGATCCAGCGGCGGAGAAGGATAACGCTGGGGAGGTGGCCCCCGTGGTGACTCCTGTATCACCCTTCCACCTCTCCAGTTCGCCCGCGTCCGCGCGGGCTGTGAGGTCGGTGACCGAGCCGCGTGCAGGACGCCCCTTGTTGGGCTGCCCGGTGCTGCCGTGGGTTGGGGTGGAGGGGGTGTGCTCCACGCTGTAGCCACTTCATGGTTGTACAATGCGTGGCTCTGCGTGGGAGCGCCCCCGCCCGTGGAGGGCCCCCTCCCTGAGGGCTGTCGACCAGCACCATCGCTCCTGACGCACAAGAGCTGATGGTGTGGTCCCCCACACCCAGGACACGGCCGTGCCGTGGGGCAGTCATTGTACAGATGACCCCCCAGGCACCCGTAGCACCGACGCAACCGCCGAACGATCCCTCGTCGTTCGGAGGTCGTCCGCGCAAGCAGGGCCGGACACTGCACCAGCGCGTGGAGCTGGCCACAGTTCGGGCACTCCTGCTCCGACGCACTCGTCACCGTCGCCGTCCGCTTCACCGCACCCTGAGTGCGGGAATTGGTAGGTCGCGGTCCTGTTCCGGCAGGGCCACGAGCTGACGCGACGGGCGGTGCCTCCTGAGGCGCCGACTCTGCCATCCTCGCCTCCCACTCCAGGACCCGAAGTAGCTCCTCAAACGTGGGGAAGACCTTCGGGTCGCCGTGAAGGCCCCTTTCCCGCTCGAACCGGGCGCGCAACTCCAGCGGCACCTTGCCCAGCAGGATGTGGACCAGCAGGAACGACCAGTGTTCTACTGGCAGTCCCAAGCTGCGCAAGGCGTTGTACGCCACCTTCACGGGCGTGAGGATTAGCGGCCGCAACTGAGACCTCTCAGTCACCTTCGGCAGCCCCAGTATTTGGGACACGTGAGCGTCGGCGAGGAGCCGAGGGTTTTGAAACCTCGTTTCCAGCAACTCCATCGCCGTGCCGAAGTTGTCGTCGTCCAGCTCCAGGTGCTGGACCAGGGAGAGTGCCTCACCCTCCAGTGACGTGCGGAGATAGGCCAGCTTCTCCGCCCTCGTCAAGTCCTTGCGTGAGTCCACGAGAGAGGCGAACATGCTCCGGAAGCCGCTCCACTCCCGCAGGTTCCTTGTAAACCTGGGCAAGTCCAGAGTGGGAAGGCGTCCCACTACACCCGAGCCCGCATCCCTGATGACGGGTCCCGAGCTCGCCCTTCCCTGACGAGACCTCTCCAGCTGGCGAATCCTTTCGGAGACCTCGTCGTAGACATCCAGGATGCGCCGCATGTCCGCCTCGATCCTCTCCATCTGCTCCTCAGGTGGAGACGGCCTTGCATCCCGCAGCGATCCTGCGCTCCTCTCAGCGACCTCCAGGCGCCTGTCGAGCTGTTCTGCCCTGTTTAGCAGCGCCTCCTCCCGGTCTCTCCGGCCGACCAATCCTTGCAAGGATTCAAACCACCGGAGCTGGTTGGCCAAATCCGAAGCCATTTTAAATTTAAATTTAAATTTTAAATTAACCTAAAGTTCGGACAATGTCACAACAATTATATCCGCAACCTATTAAGCCGGATACCACTTAATACCAATTTCCCGACAGTTTGGGGAGAAATTATAAACTGGGAACCCCCAAATATCTGGCCTACCCGATATATTTTCCCAGAAAACTAAAAACAAAAAGGGAGTAATTACGGCCAACTACACTCTGCTTACCAAAAAATGTTTAGTATTATACCAGAAATACCGACCTGGGGCCCATTAGCAAGTCTTTCAAACATTCATAAATGCCGAATACCGATTTTAACGTTACTTCCTAATTGCAAACCAAGTTAACCACTTACCTATTGTTCCCGTCGTCGTCCAAAGTCCAGTTTGGTCGAAGGAATAAGGGAAGTGGACAAAAAAGGAATGTGGAACCCAAACCGGACGATCTCCAGGCGAACTCCGGTCCAGAATTCCCAGAACGATCCTGCGTTCTGGAAACGGCCAATCCAGTAGCCCCTTCACGAGTAAATAGTCCAGCACTAATCCCGTAGCGATATGTTCCCGTCAATACGCATTCCCGCACAATATTAACGTTTTAAACCCGAAAAAACACCAGTTAGAAAAAACAACGAGTCACTCGAACGATACCGGCGTAACGAGACGTCACTTGTCAGCCGCTGTCAAACCATAGATCCGCTATGATTTTAATGTTGCCCGATTATACGGAACACCAAGGATGCAACATCTGCACACGAGTCACATGATAAAAATAGACATCCAATACTTTTTTTTTCAATAAAGAGTGACGAGACGAGCAGAACATGTACCTGATGGTAAGCAACATGCCTGCTACATAACAGCACAGTGACACGCAGCTATTGGAACATGAAGAGTCCAAATCATTACCTAGCACCGCACTGCGCTCGTCACCCAGAAAACTAAGTTGTTATATCTCTAAGCCCTGTAATATCTCTGGAAACATAGCCCTTCAAACTGGAACACAGAATTCATTGACATATACCCAAAATGAAGGGATTTGGATGAAATTTGGTACATAGATAGTTAAGGGCTTAGAGCAATTACATAGGCTATTGTTACCCCTAAAAATAGTAAGATCGGGCTACGCGCTACGGAAAGAAGCAAGCTACGCGTATGAAACCGAGGGGTGCTGTTAGTTATGAATATTTCCAAAACTGTTTGCCTATCTCAAGGTTAGATTGCATAAGCAGCATTATGCTGCCACTGCTGGAATTCGGGGCTTTTCCTTTCTGCAAAAAAAAAAAACTATAGCTTACTACGCTGCGCTGGTCAGGTCTGTCTTGAAACATGTTGTTTTTTTATTGTTAATATTAGCCACTCCGTAAAGGCCTGTTTTCATTTTAATTAGTAGGAGTGCGAGTGAGTAGTGCAGGTGTTGAGTGATAATAAGCAAACACGTGTGGACAACGATTGATTATTGCGAGTGCATAGTAATAGCGATTACTCACTCGCACTCGCACTCGCGCTCGGACTAATCTTGCAAACCGGCCTTATGTCTGTGGAGCCGTGATACTGGGGTACTTGACCTTTGTCATTTGGGTTATTTTGTAACATATATGTTGGATCAGGATAAAAAAAGGAAAGTTGGGAGAAGTATAGCACATTTCCAACCTAATTCTTGTCCTAGTCTAATTTCTGTTGAGCCAATCACTACCAATAGGGTACAATCCTCAAAAAAACTGAGTAGGTACCCATTAGTTAGATTGTCAAAAAATATTGTACACGTATTTTTTCTTTTGTTTCATAAACAAAAAATGACGAAGATACAGCGCTTCGAGGTTCTGTGTGACGTCACTTGTGAGTACGATTTTTAATCACGATTGACGTCGCGACCCCCCACTCTCGAAATCGATAGTCAAAGATATAGACCATCAAGGTCTATATCTTTGACGATTTTTAATATTATGAAAAAACAAAAAATACGTGTCCAATATTTTTCCATGATCTAGCTGACGGACTCATTAGGATGGTGTATTTTTGACCCAGTCCGGTACCCTATTGGGATTCCGCTAGTAATATTCGACATAGTCTTATATTACTAGCTATTTCATACGTATCTACATAACGTAACTCTTAGGTAAAATAGGCATTTTTGCTGCCACTGCTGGAATTCGGGGCTTTTCCTTTCTGCAAAAAAAAAAAAAACTATAGCTTACTACGCTGCGCTGGTCAGGTCTGTCTTGAAACATGTTGTTTTTTTATTGTTAATATTAGCCACTCCGTAAAGGCCTGTTTTCATTTTAATTAGTAGGAGTGCGAGTGAGTAGTGCAGGTGTTGAGTGATAATAAGCAAACACGTGTGGACAACGATTGATTATTGCGAGTGCATAGTAATAGCGATTACTCACTCGCACTCGCACTCGCGCTCGGACTAATCTTGCAAACCGGCCTTATGTCTGTGGAGCCGTGATACTGGGGTACTTGACCTTTGTCATTTGGGTTATTTTGTAACATATATGTTGGATCAGGATAAAATAAAGTGGCCAAGTGCGAGTTGGACTCGCCCATGAAGGGTTCCGTTGCAGCAAGTAACATAATATACATAGTACACATAGTTCTTGTAGTTCGTTGTAACTTAGATCGAAGTTTCAAAAATAGTGTATTTATGACGTACTAAAAAAAAACTACTCATCAGATCGAGTTCAAACTAATTTTCGTTGGTAGTTTACATGGTAATGTACATCATATATTTTTTTTAGATTTTTCATTCTCTTACTTTAGAAGTTAGAGGGGGGGGGACACACATTTTACCACTTTGGAAGTCTCTCTCGCGCAAATTATTCAGTGTAGACGAAAATTATTTTAGAAACCTCAATATCATTTTTGAAGACCTATCGATAGACACCTCACACGTGTAGGTTTGATGAAAAAAAAATTTTAGAATTTCAGTTCTCAGTATGGGGGGCAACCCTAATTTTTCTTTTTTTTAATTTTTTTTGTTTAAATCTTAATGCGGTTCACAGAATACATATACCTACCAAGTTTCAACAGTGTAGTTCTCATAGTTTCGTCAAAAAGTGGCTGTGACATACGGACGGACAGACAGACAGACAGACAGACAGACAGACAGACAGACAGACAGACATGACGAATCTATAAGGGTTCCGTTTTTACGTTTTACGGAACCCTAAAAAGGAAAGTTGGGAGAAGTATAGCACATTTCCAACCTAATTCTTGTCCTAGTCTAATTTCTGTTGAGCCAATCACTACCAATAGGGTACAATCCTCAAAAAAACTGAGTAGGTACCCATTAGTTAGATTGTCAAAAAATATTGTACACGTATTTTTTCTTTTGTTTCATAAACAAAAAATGACGAAGATACAGCGCTTCGAGGTTCTGTGTGACGTCACTTGTGAGTACGATTTTTAATCACGATTGACGTCGCGACCCCCCACTCTCGAAATCGATAGTCAAAGATATAGACCATCAAGGTCTATATCTTTGACGATTTTTAATATTATGAAAAAACAAAAAATACGTGTCCAATATTTTTCCATGATCTAGCTGACGGACTCATTAGGATGGTGTATTTTTGACCCAGTCCGGTACCCTATTGGGATTCCGCTAGTAATATTCGACATAGTCTTATATTACTAGCTATTTCATACGTATCTACATAACGTAACTCTTAGGTAAAATAGGCATTTTTCTCGCCCCAAACACCTACCTTTTTCAGACCTACCTAGTTCAGACAAATAAAATTAATATACTTACCTGTTTATAGTTGTAAGAAAATGTTGTATGCAGCACAGTAATGTGTGCAAACATGACTGTGTTCGGGTTTGAAGCGCAATATTTTCAGGGAAATACCAGCGATAAAATACCTTATATCTCGGATTTGGACTCTTTTTTAAAATAGCTGCATGTCATTGTGCTATTATGGGCAGGCATGCTTATCATTAACCACATGCCTTGTTCGTTTTGACACTATATGTATACTATGTTAAAAATACATATTCAGACAGGACATTCCATAGTTTACATATTCTGACAACGAAAATTGAGTCAAATGTCTCCATGCGAGTTTTCTGAACATAAAAATTAAACTTATTAGTCCATGAAAATTAGCAGTCCACGAATTTTAGCAAACATTTCTCTATGTAATTAACCTAGCTCGGCCGGTGAGGAATGAAAAGAGCTTAAAATATTCATACACAATTAGATCTCCAGTGAGTCGGGACGTGGTCGAATTTATCTCGCACCGGTTAGGAAGGAGCGGCGTAATAAGTAAAATAAACTAGTCGGAGCTGGCAACACCTTTGGATAAATAAATAAGATATTAGACGTTTTGAATTTGCTTGTGTTTTTGATGTTAAAAACATTTTTGATCTTGCCATTTGCTGTGCATATTTGTATGCAGTGCAGTGCGATTAGGACTCTTCAAGTGTATGAATCTGCGTGGCACTTGAATGTTATAGGCAGACATGTTACTTACCATCAGTCACATTTCCTGTTAGTCTTGTCACTCCGTGCTTTAAACAAGAACAAAATCAACAATTCTGATTTACCACCGACTATTTCGGATTTGTAATTTGTACAAAATTCTATTAGTTCTACCTACTATCATATTGGAGGAGTAGTAAAAAAAGAAATGTGATTCGCCATCTTGTGGAGGCTGCCATCTTGAATCGATGTTAACCAAACATTTCTAAGAACCATTGCACGGAAACGAAAGGTTTCAAAAATAAACCGCATTGAAATCGGTCGATCTGTTTGAGACCTCTACAGTGCCACAACACTCAAATGGACACATTCACACAACGATGCTCTACAGTGCCACAGACAGACGCACTCACACACAGACATACAGACAAATAGACAGATAAACATCGACGTCAAACTAATAACACCCCTCTATTTGGTCTGGGGTTAAAAAATAGTAATTATTTGGATTACGATTGACTACCCCCTTGTCTGATATCAATACATCACCATCAAGCTATCGTAGTCCACCGCTGAATGTAGAACACGGTTGTTCTTCTACTGTATTAAGTTTGGTTTGGTGCGTAAAATTCAAAATATCCAGCTAAGTAGGTACTTATCTATCTCTCCCTATACACTCACTTTATCACACAGCAAAACACATTTTAATAACTTGGCACCCGCGCTCTCGAGCCCTAAGACACAATTGTGCTTAGTTACTTGTGTATACTAAGTACGTAATTAATATTTTTTTAAATAAAGAGTGACGAGATGAGCAGGTCATGTGCCTGATGGTAAGCAACATGCCTGCCACGTAACAGCACAGTGACACGCAGCTATTGAAACATGAACAGTCCAAATCATTACCTAGCACTGCACTGCTCTCGTCACCCAGAGATCTAAGTTGTCATATCTCTAAGCCCTGTAATTTCTCTGCAAACATTGCCCTTCAAACCGGAACACAGTAATGTTTGCACATTGCTGCTTGGCGGTAGAATAACTGACAAAGGTGTGGTACTTCCCCAGGCGGACTCTGCTAAGAGTCCTACCACTACTAAAATTATTATAATATAATTATTGTGTTACATCGTTGCATGTATAAAAACTGTGTATACTTTCTTCTTTGTGTTATTTAAATAAATTATCTTGTCTTGACTTATCCATCTTCAATTGCGTACTATAACCACATCTCTATCAAATAAATGGAAGTCACAATTGAATCCTTTCCTCCCCGAACTAATGTTATTGATACAAATGCCCCGACCCTCGTCATCTTCTTGCTAATATTTAAGGCTCGCATTCAAATGTAAATCTCATCGTGACCCTCGTTCTTGTGATTACAGATGCGGCTAAGGTGGCGCTCACAAAACTACAGCGAAATAGAAACAATACCATCATATTTATACGTTTTTAAGTGAAAACCATTATCGCGGCCTTACACTAAGATAAACTCTGTATCAATAAGGATAACTCTAAAATATAATACAAATAAAGTGGCCAAGTGCGAGTTGGACTCGACCATGAAGGGTTCCGTTGCAGCAAGTAACATAATATACATAGTACACATAGTTCGTTGTAACTTTGATCGAAGTTTTAATAACAGTGTATTTATGACGTATTAAAAAAAACTACTCATCAGATCGAGTTCAAACCAATTTTCGTTGGTAGTTTGCATGGTTAATGTACATTATATTTTTTTTTTAGTTTTTTCATTCTCTTACTTTAGAAGTTAGAGGGGGGGGACACACATTTTACCACTTTGGAAGTGTCTCTCGCGCCAATTATTCAGTGTAGACGAAAATGATTTTAAAAACCTCAACATCATTTTTGAAGACCTATCGATAGACACCCCACACGTGTAGGTTTGATGAAAAAAAAAAATTTGAGTTTCAGTTCTCGGTATGGGGGGCAACCCTAATTTTTCTTTTTTTTTAATTTTTCTGTTGAAATCTTAATGCGGTTCACAGAATACATCTACTTACCAAGTTTTAATAGTGTAGTTCTCATAGTTTCGGCAAAAAGTGGCTGTGACATACGGACGGACAGACAGACAGACAGACAGACATGACGAATCTATAAGGGTTCCGTTTTTACGTTTTACGGAACCCTAAAAACCCTTTTACAAGAGAGAAGAACACTAAAAACTATTGTTACAATCGGCGGCTTTATCGCTAAAACCGATCTTCTCCAGGCAACCTTAGAATGGAAACGGTTAGCAAGAAAGCGGGGTGTGTATCTAAAATTGACTGTCACCAGCTATTCATAGACTTTTAAAACAATTAAATTATTTTATTTTTCACTTTTCAGTATTGAACTCTGTTTTTGAACGTAAGTTTTTTATTTTTTACCATTGAGTGTGTTTAATAGGCTGTTCCGTATAATACAGAAGGATTTTTCTAGATTACATCAGGTAGACTAACGTTTCATTGATTTTTATTGTCATGTTTAAAATTTAGACCTTGGACCCTTTTTTCTGGACACCTACTAATATCACAAAGGCTAAAATTTGAATGTTTAGATGTTCGGATGTCTCCGAACTTAAATGTTCTATGTCTCACTTACATGACTCGAAAGGTTTTTTTTATAATATAGAGTGACGAGACGAGCAGGACAGAGCAGGACATGTGCCTGATGGTAAGCTACATGATTGCCGCATAACAGCACAGTGATACGCATCTATTGGAACATGAAGAGTACAAATCATTACCTAGCACTGCATTGCGCTCGTCACCCAGAGATCTAATATATTGTATCTCTAAGCCCTGTAATTTCACTGGAAACATTGCCCGTTCTGTGTTCCGGGCACATTAATGTTTGCACTTTACTGCTTGGCGGTAGACATTCCTAACGTGTGTACACGTTTCTTACATAACTAGTGACAGGACGAGCAAGACAGGTACATACTTGATTGTAAGTTACTCGCCTGCCCATATCAGTATAGATCAAACGTGAGCTTATTCAATATCAAAAAAAAATGTTGACCAGTCTAAATCCCTGCTTAGTACTCATCCGGAGATATAAGATGAACAGATATTAACCTTTTCACCGCCAGGACTAAATTGCATTTTCGTGCCCTGGACGCCAAGCCTACGAAATAAGTCAAAATTAAAAAAAGAAACAAATTGTGCTGTCACCATTTGATATCTAACACACAATGTTTTGGTATAGTCCGTTTTTTTATCAACTATAGACGTCGTTGGCGCACAGGGCTCACTCGCGTTTGTCAAGTATAGGTGACTCTGGTGGTCAAAAGGTTAACAAAAATAAAAAATTAGCTTACTTAGACGACTTAAGTATTCATAGCTGTTTGATTGGACTAGTGTGCTTGTTATTTCACAAAAATATTGAAATTTTAGTCGAGTATCTGAGTTTAATTATAAAATGAAATTGATTTTTGTTTCGTGAGAGACGAAAAACAAGAAAATTTTAAATTTTGATTTACCCCCGACTACCTTGGATTTGAAATTTGTTATAGTATTCAAGTAGTCAAGCCCTTTCATTTAGTAACCTTAATGAGAGAGTTGTGAAAAATATGCAGGATGCTATTTTGTAGTAGCAGCTATCTAGGATGAGATTTTTTACAATGAGTATAGATAGTATTCTACTAGTCAAGCTCTTTCATTACCCATATTTCGATACCCATAAAAAAATATTGTATCCGCCATTTTGTTGAGGCGGCCATCTTGAATCGAAATCAACCAAACATAAGTAAGAGTCACCGCTTTTAACTTAGAAAACTGGCTTTCAGGTGAAAAACCGTATCGAAATCGGCCCATCCGTTTGAGAGCTACGATACCACAGGCACACAGACAGATAGAAATCGACGTCAACCTTACTACCCCTCTTTTTGGTCGGGGGTTCAAACTAGTCATTAAAACGCCGCCTAATACTTACAACCCTCGTCCGCCATAACATGCGCTAATTCCTCATCGTGCGTGGCTGCATAGTTTTCGGTTGATTCATGTTGAGCTCGTTTTGTTCTGACGGCTTATCGCTATAGCCCGGGATCTGACTCGCAATGATAATGACAACTATTTTTATTACTAACCGCACACGCGGGTTTACACGCGCAGTTATTTTCACGTCATAAAAAGTTGCATGTCTAGACTTTAATAATCTGGATGGCTGGTTGCCTGGAAAAGATTGCTCTCAGCAATAAGGCCGCCATTTGTGGCGCTAGTTAATAAGTGTGTCTCTGTAATATTTTAAGTTTTTTGTGTCACAATAAAGAGTTGCTATCTATCTATCTAATCCATCAGTGTTGCAAATTTTAACTTGATCCATTCTGACGTAGTCCTTAACTATGGGCCTCATAACAAAGCTCACAGCGAGCTATGGAGAGAGCTATGCTCGGAGTCTCTTTGCGCAACCGAATCCGTAATGAAGATATTCGCAAAAGAACGAAAGTGGCCGACATAGCTCAACGAGTAAGCAAGCTGAACTGGCAATGGGCAGGCCACATCGCTCGAAGAACTGACAACTAATGGGGATGAGAGGTTCTCGAGTGGCGACCACGAACCGGAAGACGCAGTGTTAGACGGCCTCCCACTAGATGGACAGATTACCTCACAAAGGTCGCTGGAAACCGCTGGTTGCAGGTTGCGCGGGACCGTTCGTTGTGGAAATCTTTCTAGGGTTCGGGAGGTCTATGTTCAGCAGTGGACGTCTTGCGGCTGATGATGATGATAATTCTGATGTTTCGACGTGATTGAATAACACACATCCTAATATTGTTTGTAAAATGAGTGGGATTGAGTGTAATTGGGATGGTGACTGGGTCAAACATATACCATTCTAATAAGTCCACCAGGCAGATTACAGAAAAATATGGTAGGTACACGTATTTTTGATTTTATAAAAAATTTAAAATCGACAAAGATACATTTAACATAGATCACCATTCTTCCGGACTGGGGGGATTTGACGTCACGTCTTCATAAAAAAATCGTAAATGGTCGAGACGTCACTCGAAACGTCTAAACATGGGATTAGACGAAAATAAGATTTTTGATACCCCTGTGTTTTGGCTTTCGTTCCCTGGCTTCCACAGCACGGGCCACCGAGCCTAGTGTGGGGCCGAAGGCTAAACTGGGAACATGTTATGTATTTTCTTGTAAAGCTAATTAAGCATTTTTGTAATCTGTTCCGATTGATGTTTCTTAGTAATAAATATTTGTATTGTATTTGTATAAAAAGGCGCGGCTGAAAATACCTCCTTGAGTTCATATTTTTTTAGTGAAACAAAAGTAATAAAGTGGCCAAGTGCGAGTTGAACTCGCCCATGAAGGGTTCCGTTGCAGCAAGTAACATAATATACATAGTACACATAGTTCTTGTAGTTCGTTGTAACTTTGATCGAAGTTTCAATAATAGTGTGTGTATTTATGACGTACTAAAAAAAACTACTCATCAGATCGAGTTCAAACTAATTTTCGTTGGTAGTTTACATGGTAATGTACATCATATATTTTTTTAGATTTTTCATTCTCTTACTTTAGAAGTTAGAGGACACACATTTTACGACTTTGGAAGTGTCTCTCGCGCAAATTATTCAGTGTAGACGAAAATGATTTTAGAAACCTCAACATCATTTTTAAAGACCTATCGATAGACACCCCACACGTGTAGGTTTGACGAAAAATTTTTTTTGAGTTTCAGTTCCCAGTATGGGGGGCAACCCTAATTTATCTTTTTTTTTACTTTTTTTGTTCAAATCTTAATGCGGTTCACAGAATACATCTACCTACTAAGTTTCAACAGTGTAGTTCTCATAGTTTCGGAGAAAAGTGGCTGTGACATACGGACGGACAGACAGACAGACAGACAGACAGACAGACAGACAGACAGACAGACAGACATGACGAATCTATAAGGGTTCCGTTTTTACGTTTTACGGAACCCTAAAAATGGGTGTACAATACATTTTAATATTCTAACTGAGGGATTTACAACTTTTTTAAGTCACCATGCGTAGTAAAAAGATATCAATCTTAGGTAAGATATTTTTACCATTTCACCAAAACCAAAATAATAAATATACTTAGCTTCAATGGAGCACGTACAACCTTTGTCTGGAGTACTGGCGTGTGACGCAGATGTTCAGTTCTTCACGCGAATATATTTCATCCACATCCAAAATGTACTTTATTACAACGACGCCTCGAGCTAAGTATTTGATTACAATTTGATATTCTGACGTTTAAATACATTTTGAAATTATTTAGCTAGAAAATTCTGTCGTTAAAGAAAAAAAGTTTTGTGTGATGGTATAATTGTTTCAATGCATACGTTTTTATGCTGTTAAATTTTTATTTGTTTTTTTTATGTTAAAGAGTGACGAGACGAGCAGGCCATGTACTTCATGGTAAGCAACATGTCTGCCACATAACAGCACAGTGACATATAGATAATGGAACATGGTGGTGTTATATCTCTAAGACCAATAATTTCTCTGGAAACATTGCCCTTCAAACCGGAACACAGTAACGCTTACACATTACTGCTTGGCGGTAGAATAACTAGCAAAGGTCTGGTACTTCCCCAGGCAGAAGGTTTGTATATTTTTTTATTTATTTAATTTCAACACTCCACAGACTCCGGGGTCCGTGACCTTTGTCATTACAATAATCATTTTTTATTTACATAGTTCTTGGATTACGAGAAGAGGAAAATAAGATGGGGTGAACATTTTAAACCTAATTCTAGTACTAGTCAGTCCGATTTTGTCTGTTGAGCCGATCACTACCGGTTGGGGTCCCGATAGTAATCGACTCGACATCGTCTTTTGCCTAAGCCGCCTCCTCCCGGCCCAGAGCCTCCACTACGACTGCATTTCTGTCTTTAATGACCATCTGTAAGTTGAAATCTCGAATGGTCTTTGGTGATGCAGCCAATGCTCGCCGCAGGAACTGACCGATGGCGTTGTCGGTGTCGTCAGCGTAGTATGTGAAGCTCTCCGTGTGCCGTGAGATTACAACAACCGCATGGGACACGCTCTCGTGCAGTTTCATGTTTACCTTAGTTTCAATTACGATTACCGACTCGTATGTCAATCCCTGCGCTTTATGAATGGTAAGGATGCGTGACCCGGTGCCCGACCCGTAACCCTGGTTTGTCAGGGTCTCCTTCTCCTCTTGAGTATGCACTAAAAAGAGGGTGTTGGGTTGGGCGCCGGGTATTTGCGCTCCTTTATAACATCTCTATAGAAGGTTCATATTTTTATAATACGTGCATAAAATAGCAGAGAAACGCAGATAATATCAAAGATTTCTGATGTTATGTCATAAATAAACACATTTGTTGCGCTTACACTGCAAACATTAGCTGAAGCCTATGAACTAGATCAAAATAATGTACAGCAGTATTGTACCCCTTTTAAAAGGTCTACAAAAAATCTGCAATAGAATAATGTCTATCTCTTAAGGCCGATTTACACCACACGAGCGAATGCTCATTCTATCCCCACTGTATCAAATTCATTTGGTGTAAACAAACGTAGCACATTCTTTCGTTGTTTTGTTTGCGTTCGCAAAGATTCTATGGAATATCTAAAGGCCGATTTACATCAGACGAGCGAATGCTCATTCTATCCCCACTGTATCAAATTCATTTGGTGTAAATAAACGTAGAACATTATTTCGTTGTTTTGTTTGCGTTCGCAAAGATCCTATGGAATATCTAATATGGAAAACGCTAAAAACGATCTTTCGTTTACACTAAAAGATCGAGAAAGAATGCTATTGTTCCAGCTCTAGCTCTATGTTCGTTCAGTTTAAATCGGCCTTAAGAGTAACCCACAATAACCATTTTTATTAGTATATTTAGCATCAGCATTGCACCCGTGCGAAGCCGGGACAGGTCGCTAGCGATTCGCTAGAAAAATTATGAATGTCCAAGTTGGGATGTTTGGATGTTCATTGTGCAATCACGTCGTAGCGTATGAGTGGATCGGGGTGGAATTTTTTAGAAAACTGTTTTTATAGCCTGGAAGAACACATAGGTTACTTTTATCCAGGGAAAATAATGGGAACGAGAACTACGTGGCTAAAATCGCGGGGTGTTGCTAGTGTAGTAATATTATATTTAGCAATATTTTAGTTATTAATTTAGTCTTTTATATATTAGTAATATTATAAATGCGAAAGTTTGTACGCATACAGGGGTGAATGTTTATTCCTCTTTCAAGAAAAAACTACTGAAGGGATTTTGATGACATTTTTTATACACAGATAGACTATAAATATAATAGTGAAGAATAAAAAAATATTTGCGTTTAATTTTGTAAAAGTTGGTTTTGGGTTCATGGCTAGTTGGTTTTGGGTTTATGGCTAGTTGGTTTTGGGTTCATGGCTAGTTGGTTTTGGCTTCGTCTTTGCAAACTAAAGCTTTCTTACAATGCTTATAAATTTTAGAGTTCAATGAGATAAGAACTTAGGTAAGACAAGATGTTGGAATTCTCGATACGTTACGAATTTATAAAAATGTGAATTGAAGAAAAATAATATTACTGCACCGAAGTGCTGACAGAGAAAAAATGATTTCACGCATTAGCAAGGATGAGAGAAGAATCAGTGAGAATTGAATGACACGGTTTTAGTAAAAATTGAGATCCCGACCAAAAAAGAGGCGCTATCGCAGTTTAATAAACTGCCAGGCCAATAAAAAAGACCCGGCAAAATTTTATTCGACCATAACGCTTCAGAACGCTCGTTACAGCTGTGAAGGATCCCATTCCAGATTCGATTCGACAATTATTGACACATGCACCCTTAAAACCAGCTTTAACCAGCTTTAACCGGCTTTTACTGGATAATCCTGGAAATGTCCGGATCCTTTTAAATGTTCTACAATATCATAAAGTATGAACGGTTATAGAAAAGCGTGTAAGGGGCCGTTTAAGGGTTTTTAGTAGCGTGAATGTGGCTGGGTATTTGATATTACACGAGGGAGAGGGATTCGATGGTACTTAAGACGTCGTGGAGGAAAATGGACGAGACGTGATCGCAGGTGAAGAGTTGGGTTGGGTTACGTTTAGAGATAGATAAAAGTAAGTGCGTGGAGGCTTGTAGCGAGATAAGAATTGCTGGTATTGGTGTCTGATTTGACTTGTGGCGTGGTTGAGTCAAAAATGTGTGTTTTCTTTGTGTCAACAAACGTTTGTGCGATAAATATAAGCCCAATAATAATAATTAATAAATAATAATTATTTCCACCTAGAATAAATATCGATGTGATAAATTTGGATATTTTTGTCGTGTCTTGGTCTTTAGATGTATCATAAATATACCTTTGTATCTAAATTTACATATGTCTAATATTAGCTATCTGGCTTCAATAATACAAGCTTTGTTTAGTTTGGGGCTAGAAGGTTTTGCGTCAAGAAGTTTCGACCAAAATTAAATTAATAATAATAATTATTTTATTTGAAACTAGGAGGGTCCCACGGTAGTTTGCGTTCCGGTAATTTTCCCTCGATAAAAAGGTTCAACCCGATTCATTTATGAGTACCGACGTAAATGAGCAACAACCATCCAAACATCTAATCGTTCGTATTTACAATATTAGTAGGATAAAGCTGGTACAAAACACAAAGAGTCCTCATGTCTCTACGGAAACAAAATAGGAATAGAAGAATAATAAAAAAAAAGAAATAAAATAAAAAAAAACTGAAAATAAAACACAGTTGTCGAAATAAAACACAGTTGTTGAAGAAAAGAAATAAAAAAAAAACTGAAAATAAGACACAGTTGTCGAAAGTATCTACTTTTCATATTTACATTATGTATACCTAATGTAAAAAATGTAATATCCTATTTTAATTCAAAGTGTTTTAATCTAATATTGCATTTTTATTAGGTATATATATACCTTACCTACCTTATATATTTATACCTTATATAACCTTAATTGTTTTGATTTTATTTGTGGATTTTTAATTGTTTTTATTTTATGTACTTATGTAAAGTGTGACGACGATAATACAAATAGTTATTTAAGTTATTTTTATCATGTAAGCGACAGAAATGTCTTAATTGATATATAAATTCTTTAAACATTTTAGTAGCGCCCAAAACCTAGATTAAAATAGCTAACCCAATCAACTAATGCAGAAGGACAGCTTAGAAAAACGAAAGCTCCGAGACTGCACCGTTCTCGATCATGGCTTTTGATAAATGGGGAATGCTGAGGATTTAAACGGATTGGAGTATCGTATTGTCGGCCAGTAGATATTTCGTACACCACGCTATTAAAGTTTTAGATTAATTTTGTAAATAATATAGACAGATTTACTTTAGCACTTGTTTAACTTCTTTTTAGTAAAGAGTGACGAGACCTAATGGTAAGTAACATGTCCATAATAACACAGCGGCACGCAGCTATTGGAACATGAAGAGTCCAAATCATTATATAGTACTGCACTGCACTTTTCACTCAGAGATATAAGATGTTTCTCATCATTGTCCTTGAAACCGGAACACGGTGAGGTTTTCAATTTACTGCTTAGCGGTAGAATAACTGGCAAAGCTGTGGTACTTCCCCATGCGGACTCGGCAAAGAGTCCTACTACATTTTAGTAGGATATAATATAATAGCATATAATATACATTAACTTTTATTGGAAATACTACTTATACGTAAATACTACTGTACTTCAATATTATGTAGTTAATTTATACGCTGTAGAAGTAGGAGCGAGAGGTATACCAGCAAAATCTCTCTATAACCTGCTTAAAGACCTTGGTTTGTCCAGAAGTGCAGTTAGTTTTATACTAGAACGAGTATCTAAAGCTGCACTAGTAGGATCATATCGGATTTGGCTGGGCAGGGAGAGAAATACGAGTAGTGAAGGTGAGTGTTGACGTACGTCACCAAAAGGGGCCCCTTTTAAACCTACGCCCGAGTCACAAGTCTTGGGGTCTATTCGAGATTTCTCTCTCTGCCACACGATGGACCCGGCACCCGCACGGTGAATCCATGGAATGCTAAGAATTTCGTCTCTAAATTTTTAAACGCAATCTGAATTTGTATTTGTCGCGATTATTTCCTGTAGAATGTTTTCAATTAGAAATGGTTAAGTAACCATTGGAATGATGCTTCTAACCTGCAATAAAATACACCTATCTAAAATATTAACAACCAATTTTTTTTCTGAGTTTTCAAGTTACAGCTGGTTTAATGGGGAGAACGACTACTGCCAATTTGAAGCTTCTGATTCAAATCTCACGCGCACCACTGTATTTCGATATCATGTCATTCTACTAACCTAAAAAACGGCGAAGGAAAACCTCGTGAGGAAACCGGCATATTCACAGAATCCTTCGAGGTCATATGCGTCATTTGTTGCACCAAATCGAACTTAGTCAGTGTGGTGTTTTTTTTAAACAAAGAGTGACGAGACGAGCAGGACATGTGCCTAATAGAATGGAAACATACAGCTATTGGAACATGAAGAGTCCAAATCATTACCTAGCACTGCACTGCGCTCCTCACCCAGAGATCTAAGTTGTTATATCTCTAAGCCCTGGAATTTCTCTGGAAACATTGTCCTTCAAACCGGAACACAGTAGTAATGTTTCCGCATTACTGCTTGATGGTAGAATAACTGGCAAAGGTGTGGTCCTTCCCCAGGCGGACTCTGCCAAGAGTCCTACCACTACAAAACCATAACGGCCTTACCTTCTCCTTGCGAGAGAAGGTCCCGAGCCCAAGCAAAACGAATCTTTAGTGGCTATGCTAAGCTAACCACCGTCTATCTAGAATGTTTTACATCAAATTTTAACTCGTCTGAAAACGTATTTTACGTAGTGTCTGTGCACAAACAGAGATAGTGGTAAAGTTTGTCCAGTCGTGAAAGATGCCCGATAATAACTTTCTGAACTGACGGGTTAATAGAATTTGGATATAAACTATGTCTTAGGGAAATTAACCAAGTTGGGTCGTTGTTCAGGAATCACTGGTGGAACTGTGACAAGGCTAGGAATACATTTAAGTTTATTTTAAGAAATATATATAGTAACAGGAAGATCAAAGTAAAATAGTGTAGTGGTAGGACTCTTGGCAGAGTCCGCCTGGGGAAGTACCACACTTTTGCCAGCTATTCTACCGCCAAACAGTAATGCGCAAACATTACTGTGTTCCGGTTTGAAGGGCAATGTTTTCAGAGAAATTACAGGGCTTACAGATATAACAACTTAGATCTCTGAGTGGCGAGCGCAATGCAGTGCTAGGCTGCTAGGTAATTATTTGGATTCTTCATGTTCCAATAGCTGCGTAGCACTGTGTGTGTGCACTGTTATGTGGCAGGCATGTTGCTTACCATCAGGCACATATCCTGCTCGTCTCGTCATTTTTTATTTTAAAAAAATGGAACAATAGCTGCGTAACATTGTGCTACTAAGTAAGCACGCGCTACGCGCTTCTTGGTAACCAAAGCGCAGGCGCGTTGCTTACCATTGTCTGAAATAAACATGTCGATAGTACACGTAATTGCTTGAAGTTTTCATAAATCTCGCTTCATCTGATCTATTCATAATATTCGTCACACTGACAATACATTCAATCTTCTCTTATTCACTCTTAATGGCCGATCTAAGAAAGCCTGTAAGACTAGGTTTTGCCCAAACTATTAGTTGTATAAGCAGCCAACTAAATGTTCCCACTGCTGCAACCCGGGGCCTTCTTCCACAAGGAGATAGTCAGGCCATTATCCACCATATTCACCAAGCGCGGGTAGGCGGATGACGCATGACCTTGAAAGATTCTAGCAAATTGACGATTTTCTCACGTTCGCCGTTTTTTAAGCTAGCGACACGCACATGACTTCGAAAAGACAGTGGTGCCTGTGGGATTCGAACCACCGAGGGGCTACGGATCGGCAGTTGTCATTCCCCTGATTAATCCAGCCGTAACTTTTTTTTTTTTAATAAAGAGTGACGAGACGAGCAGGACATGTGCCTGATGGTAAGCAACATGCCTGCCACATAACAGCACAGTGACACGCAGCTATTGGAACATGAAGAGCTAAATCATTACCTAGCACCGCACTGCGCTCGTCACCCAGAGATCTAAGTTGTTATATCTCTAAGCCCTGAAATTTCTCTGGAAACATTGCCCTTCAAACCGGAACATAGTAATGTTTGCACATTACTGCTTGGCGGTAGAATAATTGACAAAGGTGTGGTACTTCCCCAGGCGGGAAACTTCCCATAAATCCCTAAATATGCTTGATCCTTCCTCTTCCACTGTTAATGGCTGACCTAAGAATGTCAGTAACATTAAGTTTTTCCCAAACTATAAGTTGCAACAATTTAAATCACTCCAAGAAGCTGTACCAAAGCTGAAGCTGATTTCGGGATGCGTCTTACTAAAAGTCTCACAGAATAACAAAAACGTTAAATCAGTTAAACCTGTCTCCTGCCAACCGTTCACTAACTACAGAGTGACTTTCCGGTTTTATCTGGATCAGACCAGATTAAGAAACTCCGATATTTTTTGTTTACGGATAAAAAGTTGATTCACCGGGGATGAGGCCCTCGGAAATTGGTATTTTAATGTTTGGTAACCGAATTTTTGGTAGTTAAATTAATTTTCGTGTATTTTGTTGATTAAAAACCTTTGTTTAACTTTTAAGAATTTCATTGCTGTTTATTCCATGTTCACTTAATGTGGTGCGAACATTGTGGTAGGTTAATTAATATTATTTTGGTGAACATTTTCATTAATTTGCCCTGGTATCCAGTTTACTTGTGAGCTTGGTGGATGAAACTGCATCGAAATATCGAATATTCGCACCAGCACAACCTCTGTAAAGATAAGCATAAGGAGTACGCTAACTCAGAGTCTTCTTTCACAAGGAGAGAATCAAGGTGTTAATGCACTCATCTTTATCAACAGCTTACCCTAGTCATACTGCATAAAGTTGCTGAGCATAGGGCTATCCCATAATGCACCTATCCTATCTCTAACTTTGTTTTTTTCCTCCAGTCACTGTATGATGCCTTATATGTATTATCTGTACGTTCTATTTTTGAGCTAGTGTTTGAATTACGGCTATTAGGCGTCCTACTCGACTTGTTATCCATCTTATAAATTAAATCATTAGTAAGTACAGATCCACAAGGTACCTAGTCGTGAATGAACATCTATACTGTCTTATACCCCCTTGCTCCCCTCTCCTCAATCGTAACAGTTCGCACACGTTCCTATGGCCCAATTAAATACGGCATTCAGCAGAAGGTTAATTATGAAGAAAATTATCTCCTCAAAGAGTACAGACGTGACAGGGTTCAGAGAATAAGAGACCAGCGATTTCATTTTAAAATTACTTTTTATGTTCTTGCGAATGTTCTTCGGCGGCTTAGACCTTTCACTGTAACCTGAAAAAGACTCAACTGAGGAAAAAATATTGAGAAACCCAACATAGTTTCATGAAAAAAAGAAATTGGAAGCCATGACTTCTATCAGCCCGCACATGACCCTCATGGTGGATTGTAGACTTTAGCTTTTAGACCTAATAACAATAATTAAGAAAGAGTCCTAACATCTTGTTATCTTACAAATCTTATAACTGTCTAAGTTTTGATATTTTGTTACTGAATTACGCCGGATTACCTAAAAGTATCAGGTTTAATTTCAGAACATATATTACAGTCTGGAATAGCACATAAGCTACTTTTTATTGCCGAAAAGTAACGGAAACGGGAACATCGGGGATAAAACCGCAGGTGTCTGCCAGTTTTTTATAAAAAAATAGTTTTCTAATTTTAACGATCGGTTGCTTGCTTGGAAACCATACATACATACAACTAATATTATAAGTGTGAATTTATTAATGTTTGTTGCTCAATCAAATCGTAATATATGAACGGATCGGGCTGAAATTTGGAATACAAGATTTAAAAAATAATAAAATAAAAAATAATTTTCTCACTGTAGTCAATGAGACTACGCTACTAACAACATCGAAAACTTTTAGTATTTTTTTGAACGCTTTAAGCTTATTTCTTAAAACAGCGAATAAAACGAAACGAGTCTCTCGAATCTCTAAGAACTGAAATATGGCTTGAATTCCACAGTAAAATGCCTACACACTGAATTAGGGTTCATGTTCACCACGCGCTTCTGTTTCTACAGCAGATCGATGCTATTGCGCTTATGTACCTACTAAACGCTGTGAGAGGTCGTGCTAGGTAAGCGGCAAAAACGCTGACCTCTCAATCGTGAGGTTGTCCATTCAAATCTTACTTTCATCTACAACTGTTTTTTTGAAGTGAAAACTTCTTTAGGCGCGCTATAGACAGAATTTTCGTGGGCTGTGAAATGGATTCATCAATCGTCACACTTGGATATGATAATGGATCGGATCGGATATGAAATTTTCGGGTAAACTCGGTAAAAACGGCCAAGTAGGTACCAGGGCAACAGAAACAGTAAAGAGTTTCGATTACCTACCTCCAACAGCCCAGCGTTTATTTCCAGATACCAGGACAACAGAAATATAAAAGAGTTGCGTTTGCCCCTAGGTACCAGTACCAGGGCAACAGCAAGTTTTCACTTCTATCGGCAGTTCCTATGACTGCCAATTTTTTTTCAATACTTTTTACTTGGGACTACTGGTACTTTTTTTTTGTTTTGGTTTTATCGCGTTTAGGTCTTCGTTTACCCACCAAATTGCCTGATGGTAAGTGACAGTGTGGTCGAAAATGAGACGCACTGATCTAGAATACACACAGATATTCAGTCAACTTTATGTACCAAAATTGTAAACACCAATGTTTGGATGCTTATTTGCTATATATCCCATTTGAACGATTGGATTGATATTTGGAACACGATTAGATTATACTCTAGAATAGCACATAGGATAATGAAGAATATAATAGGTACGGAAACTGGGCGGGTAAAACCGCGGTTCACTGCTATTTTTATTATAAATTTTAATAATTTGGACTAGCGTAGAAGTTACAAGTCCGAACTAATCTAGACCTACTAAGTAATTATTATAAATACTACGCACATATTTATTACTAGCACTTCGCCCCGGCTCTGCCCGTGGGACGGATAAACATATCCAACGATGAAACATTTTTTTTAAATCGGTTAAGTAGTTCCTGAGATTAGCGCGTTAATAAACTTTTCAGCATTTTTGAAGTGAACATTTCTTTTGGCGCGCCTAGACAGATTTTTCGTGGGCTGTGAATTGAATTCTAGCGTCACGCTCGGGTATGATAAGAAATTTTCGGGTGAACTCGGGATACTAGAACGAGACATATAATACCTATACCTAAGTGCACCAGAGCAAGAAAGATAATATAGTCAACTGCTCTTCGCTGTTGTTTCCCTGTGTTTAGTATATTTATGTTTTTACTGTGTTTTTTCTTAATTGCGACATTAATTTCTACGTACATACCACATTAATTAAACCTGTCACGAAATATTAAATTTGCATTTCACATCTATTGCAAAAAAGTTAACACACAAAATAATACCTATTTACATCATAGTACTTACACATTATAACACACTATAACACATATTTTTGCATTTTTAGCGAAATACCTATAAAATAAATAAATAAGCAAATACTAAATTTGCGAGTCAAACACTATTTCCAACCCACGTTAAAATTTGTTTTTAATTTATTCTCCGCAATGGATACTAAGTCATTCAACCGAATGTTACTCTTGTATTGCTGTGCTTCCTAGGCTTAGTTAAAGTATTAAACTCTTTGTTAAGTACTAGGTATATTAAATTTTAATTTATAAGTCGTTTGTAGTTATAAAAATAAGTCGTTTTTATTTATAAATATTAAAATTAGATAGTTGTTTCATGGTTAAGTATTTCAGCGCACACATTTTTTTTATATTGGTGAATATTTCACACACAACACCACCTAACCTCAAACTAAGCAAAGCTTGTACTATGGGAGCCATATATCCGATATATAATACATATAAATATTTTTAAATACATACTTATTGTAATATTATACATGGACAACACCCATTATAGTATAGAAATGTACGTAGAACCTCGAAGGTTAACTCGCTGTTGAACCGTAGTGTGATCTTACCCTAATGCCCAAGCGACGAGTGCCAGGCTAATTAATTACAGCCCTAACATTTTGACACCTCGCGCATGCTCGGTGCTGTCTGACCTACATTCAAACTTTTTAACCGACTCCAAAAAACGGTAAAGTTCGCAATTCGGTTGTATGTATGCTACGCAATTGTGAATCAATTTTGATAGTTTTGTTTGGTAGATCATAGCTCACAGGTAATTAGAGGGAAATTGGTGGAGTGGTTTTTGAAATATGAACAAAAAAAGTAAAATTTACTTCCCTAAACCTCTATCATTTAGTGATGGCTTCTTATGAAATTTAGTCGAGTGTTTGAATTTAACTTTATAATGAAGTCAGTTTTTGTGTTTCCGTAGATTATAAAATGTGTAAGTTCAAGTTTTTTTTTTTTTAACTATTATAGGTTCGCACTTGACCACCATCTCGCTTGATGTTAAGAGGACGCCTTGAACCAAGAAGCACGAATACGAGTACTTTTGATTGCATAGTATGAGACTATCCAATGATATAATTCAAATATTAAAAATGTGGTAGGTAAGGAAAAAACTTGTATAATTTTATGAACCGAACACAATTTTTGAAAATTGTCTGAAATTTTTAAACAAAAATATACAAACTTCACACCAAAAAAGTTCAAATGCTCGGAATTATCAGCGACAACACCCTACTTTTTTTTACGAATAAAATAGCCAGACTGCTATTCTATTTCATAGACCGAGAAGTTATTTCATGTCATGTTTACATTATCAGTAATTAAATAAAAACCGAGTCAAAAATTACGCCTGCATTTCACTGCTTTCATCATCATCCGCTGTGCCAGGCGATTATCAACTTTTAACAGGGCTGCTAAGACCTAAAATAAATGCGGCGCGGAGCTCAGTCAGCGAGCCGCGCTCGCAGTGAATGCATGTGACCCGGCTGCTCTGAGCGACGATAGATTATTTAATATTTATTTCCTTGTGAATAAGTTAGGCTTTAGTGTACGAGTTTTAGAACGTTATATTATAGTAGTTAGTAAGTGTTATAATATATTATTTATTTGGACGTGTATATATGTTTAGTACTTATTTTAGTGTTACTCATAGAAAATGGGAAGAAAAGATAAGAGGAAAGAATTATTTTTAAGGAAACGAAAACCAAAAACTAAAAAAAATGATGGAATGTTTGGGTAAGTTGAATAATATTTTTATGTTGTTTATAATTTTATCGAAGTATGAATGTATAGGTACATAGGTTGTAGGCAATAATTACAAATTATAAAGTAAACTTGCCATATAAATGCAGTAAGAAATTGCACTCTAATAGGTATACCTATACTATACTGTGAAGGAACAGAAAAACAAATCAGAATAAAAAGCTATGGAGTCGTCATTTGATATTTTAGAATTACTTAACCATTTAAAATTAATATATTATGCAATCGAACTTAGCAGTATTTAAAAAAATGGAATTCTTACCCGACTTCAAAAAAGATAAATTCAACTATATTTGAATAAGGGTACTGTATCTTATTTTGCAGCCAACCAGAAATATCATTGATGTACGCAGAGTTTTCATTATTACTTATTGATGACTCATAAATAAAAATATTTGTTATTGTAAATGTAAAATACTTATGTATCTTACGGATAATATCTTTTTCAGGACAATTGAGAAGAACAAAACGCTTTCAAATGACTATGAACGTTCACCTAGATCTACAGTGAGTTAATAGTACAGTATTCTTAAATTAAACAATTTCGGAATACAGAATGTAAAAGTAGTAACCTGACTACTATACTTACTCTAGTACTATACTTTTCTTTTTATTTCAGACGAACAAGGAATATGACGTCAGCGACGTCATTGAAAAACCGAATGAAGAAAAAAATGAGACATCTGAAGTTTCGGCGGCAACGGTAAACTTGTTGTTTATTTATTATTTTTTTGATTATAAATATTAGAAAACAAAACTTGTCTAATTACTTACTTACTTAGGCAATAATGCATTCAAAAAAGTTTTAGTTTTCTAATTTCTTTAATAAATAGTAATGTAAGTAATTTTATTTCAGATAGAAAAATCACTTTCTGAAAATAATGGGCGTTCATACGAAGTTGAAAGTACCTCTAAAACTACTGTAATTATGCAATTTGTTATTTCTGAGTAATATTTATCTAAGATATTTTATACTTAACATATATCTATTTTTTTTTTTAATAAAGAGTGACGAGACGAGCAGGACATGTGCCTGATGGTAAGCAACATGCCTTCCACATAACAGCACAGTGACACGCAGCTATTGGAATATCACTCCAGGAGTCCAAATCATTACCTAGCACTGCACTGCGCTCGTCACCCAGAGATCTAAGATGTTATATATAATAACATATGTATACCTCTACTTATGTTTCAGATTCAAACAGAAACACACGACTTGGGGCATCGAGTTATAGATGTTAATCATTTTACATCACAACTTGTCAGCAAAAAACAGCAGGCCTTACTTGGGATATTGTACGGTAACAACAAAATAAAAACAGAAGTCATAGAAAAGGACGATACATTTTGGTCAGATGTCATGGAGCCGAAACTGCTGAAATTTTATTATGATTGTCTTCTTCCCGAGTTGATCGACCCTAGACACATAAGAAATAGGCCAATTCGTGATCCAAAACCCGTTATTCCAAAGGACAAAGAAAATGAAATTAGTACCGTTTCAAAAGAAATAAATAATTTCGAAGTTGATGATGGTTCTGTCTTAGATTACGTGATGTCTTTTGTAGAATATTAATTACAATGTCTTAACGATTCCGTTGTTTTATTTCTTTATGTATATAGGAGCCTAAAATGCAAAGATAAAATATATATAACTCAGGCAAAGTAACAGACTTCAGAATATTAAAATTAATTAATGAGAGAGAAATGATTTCTTTATTTATATTTAACTTTATTCCTATCAAAATTCTTTGATATATACATACACGTTCAAAAAATTGTTTCTTAAAAGCAAAATTGTTGTCACACATTTTTACTATTTTTAACCACCTTACTGTATGTGACGTTAATACTAAAGCAAAATTCGTTCATACTTGTAATTAACTATAATACAAAATTTAAATGCTCCTAACATCATAAGCACGAGATATTTTTAACCACCTTAGATCCCTGTCTCAAAAATACCTCCGTAAAGAGAAGATGTTTATAATTATATAATTTAAAATTAAAGTAATTAATTTAAATAAAAGAGTATGTTTAGAATTTAAACTCTATCGATTCAGTAAATTTGGAGAAAACTGACTGTGATGGACGGACATACATACTCGTAAATATATATCTAATATTATATCATTTAATTTCGTAAGTCTTCTCTTAACTTGCATAATTTCTTTGTACCTCTTAATAAGAAAAATATTAGAAAACAGATTTTTTTTATTTCTGACAATGAACATAGAAGAAACGTCAAAAAATGCTAAATACTATTTTAATAAGTAGGTACATTGTTACAAAACAATGTGTTTCCATATTATAAAAAGAGGCTCTAAAAATTTGATCTGCGGATGATGTGAATAAACATAAACAATATGTATTACCTATTAATATACCAAAAATACAATGAAACAAAATAGTTCGAATTGAATTTTTGTCTTTTTCGCAAGGATAAATAAATAAAGACGAGGCGACTCCACGATAGCTATGCTCCAGACAGCGAGAGTTCGGACAGCGTTCGAGTTGACCGGTTTTGCCGCGCGCCCTCCGCAGCGCCACGTACGATAGACCAGCCATGCCGTCCGCCGCTGTTTCGGCCGGTCAAGAGCGACGCGTAAAATTTATCAGGGTGAGCGGGGAGTGTGGTACATGATTTTTGAAACAATAGTTTATCAATGCGTCACCTTAAGCGATGATGCGATCTACGATGAAGCGTTTTTACCTAGATTTAACTTCAATGCTATCTAAAGTAGGACTACGTGCGACGTCCTGAGGAAGTGCCACACTACAGCTGGTTCTTATTCCGCCAAGCAGTAATGTGAAAACATCAATGTGTTCCAGTTTGAAGGGCAATGTTTTCACAGCAATAGGGTACCGGACTCGGTCAAAAATACACCATCCTAATTAGTCCGTCAGCTAGATCATGGATAATATTGGACACGTATTTTTTGTTTTTTCATAATATTAAAAATCGTCAAAGATATAGACCATCAAACTTCGAGAGTGGGGGGTCGCGACGTCACTCGTGAGTAAAAATCGTACTGACAAGTGACGTCACACGAAACTTCGAAGCGCTGTATCTTAGTCATTTTTTGTTTGTGAAACAAAAGAAAAAATACGTGTACAATATTTTTTGGCAATCTAACTAACGGGCTACTTAGTTTTTTTGAGGATTGTACCCTATTATAGGGTATAGAGATAAATCGTGTTATATCTCAGGATGACAAGCACAGTGCGGTGCTATGTAAATGATTTAGATATTTCGTGTTTCAATAGTTACGTTACGCCGTGCTATTTTGGACAAGCGTATTGCTTACCATCAAGCACATGTGTTGCTCGTCCCGTCACTCTAAACTATATGTTTTAATCAAATAAAAATATCTATAAATACTCAAAGCAATGGTTTAAATTTTAGGATACATAAACGTTTGCAGGTAAAGCAAATACTCCGTATACGACTAAGTTTCTTACCGCAGCTAATAAAAGAGCTAATAACTTTGAGACGGCTGAACCGATATTGATAAAACATAGCTAGAACACTCTCTTTTGATACAACTTTCAAATAAAAAAAAACAAAATCAGTATATCGGTTCGAGAGCTACGATGCCACATAGATATACACACAAACATGTCGTCGTATTTTGACGGTGAGTCAAGTTCTGAAATTTTGAGGTCCCTTTTAGCACGTAGGCGCTCGCTAAGACGGTTTTGCGAAATTCAACCCCTAAGAGGGTGAAACAAGGGATGAACGGTTGTATGAAAATTCGTCATTTTCAAAGTTATCAAATTTTGTAGCTAGACACTTGGCACGAAGCAAACGAATGTTTGTTCTAGCAATGTTATAATTTTGAACTGTACAAGGATGTAATTGGGGTTGAAATGGGGCATGAATGTCAATATGGAAGTTCCCAATCGTTGAACATAAAACTCTGTATATAGGCACTTGACACGAAGCAAATAAATGTTTGTTCTAGCAATTTTGTAATTTCGAACTGTATGAGGATGAAATTGGGATTGAAAAGGGGGACGAATGTTTCTTTTCGCTATCACACCTAAACACCTGAACCGATTTTGATGAAATTGTTTTATCTATAAGCTGTTTTAGTAACCGTTAAAGTGTCTGGGTATACAAAAAGGTGCTGCCTGGGTTACCTTAGTATTTATTTCGCGCGGACGAAGTCGCGGGTAACAGCTAGTGATATAATATTTTTACTAGGATAAGTCCTAGTTTTACCATTAGTTTCTAAGAACTCGTTAAATCTCTTAAAATTTCAAAAGATTTAAAAGCTTATGCAGCTACATTTTCAGCTTTAAGTATTATCTTAGACGTGTCATAAAATGAACAGACACTGAACGAGTCCGCCGCAGCGAAGTTTATTTAAACGAAGCCAATCAATCGCCAAATAGGCAGCGTCTAGGTTGCAGTCTGTTATATTCCTGCGAGTCAGCGGATTCTGGAGCAATGACTTTTGTGGAGCTCCTACAAAAGCGGACAATACAGCGATACTTAATTTAAACGTGATTAGACACACAAGTGTTAAGACAAATATTCATTTATTTCACAAGTTCATAGTTTTTTTTTAATCTGCTGTCGTGAATTTTTTTTTGTTGATAAACCTTCACTTATGGGTTGTTTTGTCAAAACTAACCCCAAAATTTTTGAGGGTAGATATTTTTTTTTTGTTTATGGCGCGGAACGCATATGGGTTCCGCGCCATTTGACGGGATAATAGTTTATAATTAAGTTTGATTTAACGGCCTAAAATTTAAATGGTCTGGTCAGGGAAAGGCATACTCTATTTTTGCAGACCCATGTTCAAGTTCCACGAGCACCACTTTCTTTTCAAAGTCACGTGCGTAATGCTGCTATCTAAAAAACGGTGTAAGAAAACTTCGCGAGGAATCATGTTCCTAGAATCTTTCAAGGTTAGGCGTCATCCACCAACTCATTGGGCTGGCGTGGTGGATTATGGCCTCAATGTTATTCTTGTCAGAGTAGGTATGAGTCCCTAGCAGTGGGAAAATTTAGTGGACTTCTTCTGCATAACCGTTTTAATTAAATGGTCGAAAGGTCCGTCTATTACCAACTCTATCTAGAAACGAATAGTCCTCAGACATTTTGAATCATCATTCGCTTACCTTTATTTTTACCCCATTATGTGGGGTAGGCACGACGTAATTATTAATTTCCTCCATTCGTCTCTATAACCGCTTGATACACTTTGGTAACTATATTACACCAAATGACGAAAAAATACAAAATGAATTTTGCGGTCGAGTTTTAGGCGGGAAAAAAAAATTTTCGTGTTTTTATTTCGGAAGCTATATCGATAAATTTTTGTTTAATGGCGTCTACTTGAACTACTATTTTTTGGTCGCTAATACAGAAATAAATTTTGAATAAACACTTTCATTTTGAAATAGATAAAGATCATTATTATTTCAGCTATAGCTATTTTCTCAATGCCACTCTACGCATAATATAGCCAAAACCGTTATTAACACAGCAATCCCATGATTCAGGACACTTTGATATTACGAGCGCATTATAAGACGACTTAACTCTATGACCACAGGAAGTACAACCTATTAAAATATAGTGGCCATAAAGTCTGCGTATATCTCCAACTATGGGCCATAAGGTCGCACTAAACAGGCATCATCGCTGATTTTACGGCCACACCATACGCCCACTCTTAGAGGCTTGGTCAGCGTTTTCAGTCTCAAGATGGTTTAATGAGCTCTAGGTGTTCGGTGTAAAGAAACGCTAATAGCGTTGTTGGTGACTTATGGAGCGTTAGTTTAGAAAGCTTGCTGTTTAAATTTCAATAAATTTGTTTACGTAGAAAATTATAAGATTTGTATTTGGTTTTTATTATTTAGGTATACCAGCAAAATCTCTCTATATCCTGCTGAAAGACCTTGGCTTGTCCAGAAGTGCAGTAAGTTCTGTACTAGAACGAGTATCTAAAGCCGTCAAATCCTATGTGATATCGGATTTGGCTGGGCAGAGAGAGAAATACGAATAGTGAAGGTGAGTGTTCACTTACGTCACAGAGGGGCCCCTTAAACCTACGCCCGAGTCACAAGTCTCGGGGTCTACTCGAGATTTCTCTCTTTGCCACACGATGGACCCGGCACCCGCACGGTGAATCCATGGAATGCTAAGAAGTTCGTCTCTTACTAAGAGCCTAAAATGTCCCAATGCTGGGGAAATGCCTCCTTACCCTTTTTCCATTTTTTTTTTTAATTAGGTTTTCAATTCACACACAACACCATCTGACCCCAAACTAAGCAAAGCTTGTATGATGGCGGCCAGATTTAATACTTGTATAGTTTTAAATACATATTAATTATACATAGAAACCTTTGTCTCTATCCTGAGCCGGTATATACCAATCATTGAGAT
Source organism: Ectropis crepuscularia (assembly GCA_963693475.1). Lineage (NCBI taxonomy): Eukaryota > Metazoa > Arthropoda > Insecta > Lepidoptera > Geometridae > Ectropis > Ectropis crepuscularia. Next base: position 3,095,069 of record OY856355.1, read on the forward strand.
GTTTGTCGAGGTCATCCCGCCATCGCTTAGATAATCTACTACAACGTCTTAGGATTTCATCTTAAATTTTTTACGCATGTTTTGAAATGTTTCCTGCGAATGTTTGTACTTTTGTAGCTTCATCATGTCAGAATGGTACCACTACAAAATAATGCTTTACAAGTTTATGCGAAGAAAAATAAATTTCCTACTTTCTAAAATAAAAATAGTGACAGAAGTAAATGCCTCCTACACATTAAATACTTTTAATTTATTATGTAGTCGTGAATTACTTTCGGTCGAGAGACGTTTTGGCATTATAATATGTACTAGACTGTCTATCTATGGTAAACAATGCAAATCTAGCTAAGTAATGTATCGTATGTACAATATACACATTTTTAAGAAACTGCAAAAAATGATTCGTAAGAGAAATCAAAATATTCTACGAAAAAACAAGAACTGGGAAGAAGAGATGGGTGTCTGATCGTAAGCAATATACCTGTCCATAGCATCACAGTGACACAGTTATTGGAACACGAATCATTACCTAGCACCGCACTTCGCTCGTTACCCAGAGATATAAGATGTTCTATTTCTTAACCCTGTAATAGGCTTGTGTACTAAATTTTAAAAACTGGTTAATAATATAGCTTAATGTTTATATTATTCCGAAACATCTATATTTTTGAAAAAAACTTACATTTACAATATGTATTTTGCATTTCAAAAAATCAAACAAATTTCTGCACAAAAACGCTCCAAACTGTCATGGCGTTTTGAATGACGTCACGTCGTGGCAAACATACGTGTTTGTGTAAGGACATTGTCAATGTTTTTATTTTAAAATGAATCCCTCGTATTACAAGAACTGCATAGTGCCTCAGTGTACAAGCACAAGTATAAATACGCCAAAAAATTATTCATCTATGTTCCAAACGATCCACAATAGGCTTGTTTCCACTAAAAATGAATCGGATGGATTAGAGGTTTTTACTATTGATTAAGATATGGAGATTTCAAAAATAAAACAGTTTATTATAAATACGTAAAGATTCTTAATATTTTTAGAAAAGAAAATCTTAAAAAATAGGCATTGTGTCACGTGACAGTGAACGCCAATCAGAAAATATGACGTCACGCCGTGCTACACATCACTTGACATCACTAATGTTGTTGACATTTTCATAGATCAAATATAATTATTTTTTATTTTTATTCATTCTTCGCCATGGATACTAGTTCTTCAGCCGCTTTACTGAACTAGTTTTTTATTGTTTTACCACTATTTTTAAGGAAAATTATCAGTTTTTTTACATTTACTTTACTAAGATTATACTGTGTCAAATACTTTCATCAAAATGATCTTCACAAAAATATATTCTTGATTTAGTGGCCATCATTCCTCCTCGCAAGCGTTTGCCACTTTTTTTGCAATTGTAGATCGTTTCGAACATAGATGAATAATTTGTTTAACGTATTTATACTTGTGCTTGTACACTGAGGCACTATGCAGTTCTTGTAATACGAGGGATTCATTTTAAAATAAAAACATTGACAATGTCCTTACACAAACACATATGTTTGCCACGACGTGACGTCATTCAAAACGTCATGACAGTCTGGAGCGTTTTTGTGCAGAAATTTGTTTGATTTTTTGAAATGCAAAATACATATTGTAAATGTAAGTTTTTTTCAAAAATATAGATGTTTCGGAATATTATAAACATTAAGCTATATTATTAACCAGATTTTAAAATTTAGTACACAAGCCTATTGCGAAAAAAGTGGCAAACGCTTGCGAGGAGGAATGATGGCCACTAAATCAAGAATATATTTTTGTGAAGATCATTTTGACGAAAGTATTTGACACAGTATAATCTTAGTAAAGTAAATGTAAAAAAAAACTGATAATTTTCCTGAAAAATAGTGGTAAAACAATAAAAAACTAGTTCAGTAAAGCGGCTGAAGAACTAGTATCCATGGCGAAGAATGAATAAAAATAAAAAATAATTATATTTGATCTATGAAAATGTCAACAACATTAGTGATGTCAAGTGATGTGTAGCACTGCGTGACATCATATTTTCTGATTGGCGTTCACTGTCACGTGACACAATGCCTATTTTTAGGGTTCCGTAAAACGTAAAAACGGAACCCTTATATATTCGTCATGTCTGTCTGTCTGTCTGTCTGTCTGTCTGTCCGTCCGTATGTCACAGCCACTTTTTGCCGAAACTATGAAAACTACACTGTTGAAACTTGGTAAATAGATGTATTCTGTGAACCTCATTAATATTTTTACAAAAGTTTTTTAAAAAAACAAAAATTAGGGTTGCCCCCCATACTGAGAACTGAAACTCAAAAAAATTTTTTTCATCAAACCTACACGTGTGGGGTGTCTATCGATAGATCTTAAAAAATGATGTTGAGGTTTCTAATATAATTTTTGTCTACACTGAATAACTTGCGCGAGAGACGCTTCCAAAGTGGTAAAATGTGTGTCCCCCCCCCCTCTAACTTCTAAAGTGAGAGAATGAAAAAACTAAAAAAAATATATGATGTACATTACCATGTAAACTACCAACGAAAATTAGTTTGAACTCGATCTGATGAGTAGTTTTTTTTTTAGTACGTCATAAATACACTATTATTAAAACTTCGATCAAAGTTACAACGAACTACAAGAACTATGTGTACTATGTATATTATGTTACTTGCTGGAACGGAACCCTTCATGGGCGAGTCCAACTCGCACTTGGCTACTTTATTAAAGATTTTCTTTTCTAAAAATATTAATAATCTTTACGTATTTATAATAAACTGTTTTATTTTTGAAATCTCCATATCTTAATCAATAGTAAGAACCTCTAATCCATCCGATTCATTCTTAGTGGAAACAAGGCTATTTCACTGGAAACAGTGTCATTAAAATCGGAACACAGGAAAGTTTCATATTACTTCTTGGCGGTAGAATAACTAACAAAGGTGTAAAGTCTGCAAAGAGTCCTACAACTACAAAATATTACGGAGAAAAAAAATATATTAACTTACTCTGTGACTTCTGGGTGATGATATTTTATACATAATTATTATATTATGGAAACGCTAACATCAGTGTTGTTCTAATTAATACAGCACCAAGTAAAAAAGCATCAAGTTGACCGCAGTGTTTATTTTGACACCCTCTTCAGAAGCCTGTACCACACTGTTATTGGGGCATTCAAAGTTTGCAATAGATTTACTTGTTCATTAATACTCGATCTTAAAATTGTGAAGTGACAATAATTAGTTCTAGTACGAAATAAGTGTTTTTTAAATAAGGACAGAGAAGTGGTAATTACTTACTGTGACCCGGTTTGAAGGGCAATGTTTCTAGAGCGGTTACAGGGCTTAGAGATATAACATCTTAAATCTCTGGGTGACGGCAAAACAAAATAATAATATTACCACAAACAACTCTCTCAGCCTCAACGGACACGGAGAAATTGAAGTTTCTCTCAAAGTGATTTCTTTGATTTTGAGTAGTCTTGAAACGATGTACCTACGTGGTACATGATAAAGAAGTATTCTGAGATAAAATCACTCTGACTGGGATGAACGCTGCGCTGTACTGTATGTACACTCTTCATAATTATGCCGGCCGTCGCGTCGTTGCAAATATTTCGGATGGATATTTTTAATTTCGTAATATATTTTGAATGGAATGTCCGATTTTAATAATTCAAAAAGGAATCAATAGGTGTTAAAACAGTCTTGATTGAGAAATAATTTATTTTGATAAGAATTAAAACAAATGTATGAATAGCATGGTCTTAAGTTGATCGGCATTTTTATCTTCTTTTAAAATGTAAAAAAGCAGTTGTAGCGACGTAATTACTGTAGTTAGACATATGCTCTCGCGAGGTTTTTTGTAGATTTTAATACGTTGGACAATATTGTAGAACATTGTTTGGTTCTATCATTGGTACTTTCCGCAGCGTATGCGATGAAAGCCATTTTATGGCTGTTTTTTTTATACCTTGCGTTGGTTTTAGTAAAAAAATCCAAGTATCACTATTTTTTTCTTGTAATAAAAATAGCCTATATTACTCAGTGATAATGTAGCTTTCTTTTGGCAAAAGAATTTTTGAAATCGGTTCAGTAGTTTTTGAGTTTATTACATACATACAAAAATACAAAAATACAAATCTTTCCTCTTTATAATATTAGTATAGATATAGATATAGATAAACGGCCTAAGTCCCAGCAGTCAATATAAAAATCGTGCAGCTTACGTACCAAATCATTTCACAATTAAAACTGAAACCCAGGGCCGAGCTCAAAGTCAAGATTCCCGTTATCAACAGTACGCATCCGGCCGTTAAAACTGAAATTAGGATTAGAAGTTCCTCTCCTCATAATTTCCCTAAATTTCCTGCTTACCAATTCAAATTCTATTTTATTGGGAGCTTAACTACAATTTGTAGACGGCTACAGCTGAGGATCAAGAATTTAGAACGGGTAAAACGTTGATTGGGTTAAAATATGCTTAGGTAATTATATTTTGAAAATAATACTATAACTACGTTTGTGATAAGAACGTCTAGGCTGCGGAATACGTTGCCTGAGTGGGTTTTTCTCGATGTTTACAATCTTTGTGTCTTCAAATCGAGAATGAATCGGTTTCCTCTGGGTAAACACAATCCATCCTAGACCGCGTCGTCGCTTAACATAAGGCGAGATGGCGGTCAAGTGTAAATCTATAAATAATTATTATTCACTCATTTAATCCTTTTTCTATGGAACATGCCGATTCAAGCCAGTGATGATGACAAGTATATCGAGATGCAAGTCGAATTCGAGCCTGTAATCTCTCGATTGAGAGACAGGCGTTATCGCCACTAGGCCTTTACGCTTTTTTTTTAGATAATTATGTGTAAAATTTAATTCCGGATCTATAATACTACAACATTTCTTGATATAAAATGACCAATAGTTCAGACGTGAAGTATCTTAGTAGTTTCAAAAGATACGCAGTTTTTTATATGCGCGTATAATTTAACTTTGTACTATTTGAAAGAGTCAAAGTTGAGCGTAGTTGTTAATGCCACGACCAAGATGCTGGCCTTTATTTGGCAAACGTTTAAGTATTGCCATGCAGTGTGGTGATGCCGCCAGCACGCTGACCACATCTCTGAAAGTTGGGTTTGATTATGTCGATCAGTTTAGAATTCTACTAAGATTATAAATGTGAAAATTTGGTCCGGACTGGAACCAAATACGGGGTCAGTCCGCCGCGAGGCGAGCCTGCAAGGGCGTCGGCGGTGCCGAGTCGGTAGTCGAGTTTTAGTGGTAGGACTCTTAGCAGAGTCCGCCTGGGGAAGGACCACACCTTTGCCAGTTATTCTACCGCCAAGCAGTAATGTTTAAACATTACTGTGTTCCGGTTTGAAGGGTAAAGTTTCCAGAGAAATTACAGGGCTTAGAGATATAACAACTTAGATCTCTGGGTGACGAGCGCAGTGCAATGCTAGGTAATGATTTGGACTCTTCATGTTCGAATAGCTGCGTGTCACTGAGCTGTTATGTGGCAGGCATGTTGCTTACCATCAGGCACATGACAAGCTCGTCTCGTCACTCTTTATTAAAAAAAAAAAGTGCATCAGCGATCCCGCAATTCTGATCTCAAGCCACACTGGAGAAGAGTGTGGGGGGTTTTAGTCAGTCAAGGCACCACTTTTAGTGGTGTCTAGTGCATGAGGCTACATGAAGCTGTACGAGAGCGTGCCCCATGCAGTTGTTGCAATCTCACGGCACACGGGGACCTTCATATACTACGCTGACGACACCGACGATGCCATCGGTCGGTTCGTGCGGCGAGCGTTGGCTGCATCACCGAAGACCATCCGAGAGTTCCACCTACAGATGGCCATCAGGGACAGAAATGCAGCCGTAGTGGACGCTCTGGGCCGGGAGGAGGCGGCTTAGGCAAATGGTAACTAGGCAAAGACTCGATGTCGAGCCGATTACTAGCGGTAGAATCCCAACCGCTAGTGGTCGGCTCTACCAACGAGCACTAGAATTAAGTTTGAAATGTGCCCAACTCCCCCCTATTTTTCTTTTCTTCTAATCCGAGAAGTCTGTAAAAAAAACAAATGATCACGGACCCCGGAGTCTGTGGAGTAGATAATTCAAATTAAAAAAAAAAGTGGTGTCTAGTCTGACACACCAGCCCTGCACGGCGGAAAGCGCAGTGCCTTTGCACAAACGCATTTCCCGTAAAAATAAAACGGCACACTAACGTTTGTGTCAATTTATGTCATGATAATTACGTCAATAGGTTTTTAATTGTGTACAAGTTCGGTAGATTTACAGTTAGGGATATCGGTGTTTCAATTCTCCCTTACTAAATCCTAATTTAAAGCGAATTATTTCATTACCACAATAGCTTTGAACAGCAACTATATTTCTACTAGAACAGCTTTTTTATAAAACAGAGTAACAATAGAAGCAGAAACCACGAGAAAAATAGAGGATTTAGAGAGCGCAGTGTGCTATGGCTGAAAGCAGAAAGATAAGTACTTACATTTCTTCTTACCCCAGTTACTTACAATGCATACTACATCTCGAATTACGGCTTACGCAAAAAAACCTCAGAAAGAATTTGATTGTAAGTTGACTTTTATAATACGTAGATAAAAGAAAATAAAGGCTAACACAAGTAATGACAATGTCAAAGCCGCTAAAACCCTAAACTTAAGGCCACTCAACATAAAGTGTTAAGATATTAATTATTCCTCTAAAGTCGGACCAAGGCGCTTACGCTGAAAAGGATTTCAACTATTGTTCCCCAACTTCCCTAAACCTTGGATAGGATTAAATAGGTACAGAGAATGAACTGCATTGAATGGGACGTGGTTCACTGCCTTGATTTTCACTGTGTGTCTTATAGCAGACGATCGTCAAATGTTTTCACAAGCACTACTCTTAGAACGGCAGGTATACCGCCTAACTCTCCTGTTTTCTGCTATGCTTTGATTTGTAATGTCATCGACCAGTTTGATGATGCCGATGAAAGCGTCGAACTACATCTGCTTTCAGTTTCGCTGCGTACAGAAAGCAGTTGTAGTTGCCTGCTTTCGTCGGCGGTATCAAATCGGCAGATAACGTCACAAATCAAAGCATAGTAGACTACAGGCCCGTGAACAAAATTTACGGGTCAAATGAACCAGCAGGAGACCTATATAGGATGATAGACGGGTACAAAATAATAAGATTCAGCACTATGCCGTCACTTGTAAGCTGTCCAACTGAGTGCAGGTGAGAATTCAAAAGTGCAAGTAGAGTGGGTACATTTTGGTCATTTGTTTCTGTACGGCATTCTTACCATCCAATAGATCCATGAAAAATAATGAGAAAACGCGTAGTGCCGTACAAAAATAGTGGTCCACGAAGTCGGAAACATTATTGATAATCCGGAAATTTTGAGGGAAAATTTGGTCATTTGATACAGTACGGCATCGATTCCATACAGTTGCAATACCTCTTCTAACCCATTATTCCGCAACGCCGTACAAAAATAATGGTCCAAGAGGAAATGATCTGGGGTTCAACTTCCTCTTTTCAGTGATCCGGAGGGGTGATTTGACACAACGTAAAATTAATTTATTCCGAAAGTATTTTGTGCATAGATACAAATTTTATACGTGCCGTACATTTTTGTTAGTCCAATAGTCAGTAAATGGCAATAAACCTCCAGAACATTGCATATGACGAAATGTACTTTAGGGTGATAGTTGGTACGATTTTTTAACGGCATTCTGATAATTTATTTGAATTTAATATATGTCTAAGAAAAGTTAATGCCGTACAAATCTGAAAGTTCATATTAAAGGCCCGTAAAAATAGAATTTAACTTTTAAATTTTCAAGTATGATCACTTACTGAGCATAAAATCACGAAATGTTGACAGATTCAGGTGGATCTTTAAGCGTCATCTTGAAAAAACGTTGTCACGGGCACTATGTACTTTAGGGCAAAAATTATTGAAGTCATTATTGTAGAAAATATAATTTTACACCTTTTGTTGCCCAAAACTTATTTGTTAAAAGTACCTACCTTTTACGGCTCATTTAGTGAACCGGGTTTTCTATCGCCGATATGCCGATAACTCTTGAGATATTTAGATAAATAAGACGCATCAATCCATGTTTAAAGACCAGTTTATTCTCTACAACTTTTGCCAAAATTGTTTTTTTAAAGTCTGTGCTTTTTGAGTTATATTAAGAAGTTTAATGTTGAACGCATCACTATATTGCCATAGCTAACATACACTTCATCTGCATGAAAAACCTGATCTATTTATTTACTTATTCTTTATCAAAGTTTTCATCGTCTAATAACCCACCACAAACAAAACTATTGTTTATTTTAATACGATTTATAATATTTTTGGCGGAATAACAGATTTTGAACGTCTTATAAATCAAAACGTATGGACATTACAAAAAAAGCGCTTTACTAAAGTTGTAGAAAATAAACTGATCTTTAAGAATAGTTCAATGCGTTTTATTGATTAATCAAATATTTCAAGAGTTATCGGCCGTGATAGAAAAATCGGTATTTTAAATGGGTCATAAATCGCAAACGGTACGTTTCACAAAAAAGTTTTCTCGGCACAAAAAGTGTAAAATTGTATTTTCTACAATAGTTAGCTCAATAATTTTTGCCCTAAAGTACATAGTTTCTGAGTTTCCAAGTTTCTAACTAAGTGGTACATATTTTGTTTGATTAAGGGTTAAAATGTACGGCATTATTTTTTTCAAATTTATTTACTTGAATACTATTTAAAACAATGATAATATGTTGAACTTTGCTATAGTTAATTAATCTATGGTTATTCGAATAAATGAAAACTTGCATGTGTTGTATTCCTCTGTAACTTTTTTTAGAACACTTTCTTTTGTACGGCATTATTATACAACAATAGTTTTTAGCAATGTCATGTAGAAAAATAAGGTGCCGTACAGGATCAAATGACCTACTACCTTTATAAATGAAGTATACGATGAAATTAAGGTAATTATCGATAAACATTCAAATGAACAGTAATTTTTAGACGGCATTATTTTTAATTGTTCGTTTGAGTGCTAGATAATCATTTGGAACCGATGCCGTACTTTTTCAAATCACCCCTCCGGATCACTGAAAAGAGGAAGTTGAACCCCAGATCATTTCCTCTTGGACCATTATTTTTGTACGGCGTTGCGGAATAATGGGTTAGAAGAGGTATTGCAACTGTATGGAATCGATGCCGTACTGTATCAAATGACCAAATTTTCCCTCAAAATTTCCGGATTATCAATAATGTTTCCGACTTCGTGGACCACTATTTTTGTACGGCACTACGCGTTTTCTCATTATTTTTCATGGATCTATTGGATGGTAAGAATGCCGTACAGAAACAAATGACCAAAATGTACCCACTCTACTTGCACTTTTGAATTCTCACCTGCACTCAGTTGGACAGCTTACAAGTGACGGCATAGTGCGGAATATTATTATTTTGTACCCGTCTATCATCCTATATAGGTCTCCTGCTGGTTCATTTGACCCGTAAATTTTGTTCACGGGCCTGTAGTCTATAGCATTTTATAGCAGGAAGCAGGAGAGTTAAGCGGTAGACCTGCTGGAGGTACTCAAAGCACCTATAAATATTGACTGCTAAACGTCAAATCAAATCAAAATTCAATAAAATTAGATCCGTCTTAAAAGCACCTGAATAAATTGGATATGGCTTTACTATGAACTTCTCTATAACATGAAACAAATATAAAGAGAGAAAGCAATAAAAATAAAACCAAGACCAATCCAGTTAGGCTATAGACCTCCCGGGCAACTGCTTTTAGATTGTATTAAATTTTTTTAAGCAATGATTAACCATTCGCATCTCGCTATTTTATTTTACCGGGATAAGAGTATGTTATTTAATAAAACTGTGTTTGGGTGTTTCTATGTATAGTAAGTATGTATTTAAAACTATATAAGTATTATATCAGCTATCTGGGCGCCATCATACAAGCTTTGCTTAGTTTGGGGTCAGTTGGTGTTGTGTGTGAATTGTCCACCAATATTTAAAAAGAATATCTGTTTTTGTACAGAATTCAAAAAGAAGTAGCTAGTATCCACATATACGCAGGTACCACAAATTTTTATTGATATAATATCCTTAAGTCTTAAAAGAAATATGTAAAACTAATGACAATATACTGGGCATATGCAGAGTGTTCCCCATTCACATAAAACTACATACTGCCAAAACAATGATATTCATTACTGTGAATAATAAATTCACGGTAATGATGCATCTGCGTATTTATTCTTCATTCGGGTTGCATTAAGGTTTTGGTGGTCGCAAAGATTTCGGTACTTACTGGCGGGTTGTTCCGACTTAGATAAGTTTGATTGAGTTGACCGGGGGATTATGGGACTTAAGCATTCTTGTTTTCGTTATATTTTACGATTTTAGACGAAACTAGCTGAGAATTACTCGTTAAATAGTTGCATTGTAATTTGTAGTAATGCTTCAATAACATACAAAATTGGTAGTTTTTTTTACTGGCGACAGAAGCGAAAAACTATAACAATAGGGTACCGGACTGGGTCAAAAATACATCATCCTAATTAGTCCGTCAGCTAGATCATGAAAAAATATTGGACACGTATGTTTTGTTTTTTCATAATATTAAAAATCGTCAAAGATATAGACCATCAAACTTCGAGAGTGGGGGGTCGCAACGTCACTCGTGAGTAAAAATCGTACTCACAAGTGACGTCACACGAAACTTGGAAGCGCTGTGTCATCGTCATTTTTTGTTTGTGAAACAAAAGAAAAAATACGTGTACAATATTTTTGGGCAATCTAACTAACGGGCTACTTAGTTTTTTTGAGGATTTTACCCTATTCAAAAGTTTTTAACGTAAGTATTTTTATCGAAGTTTATAGTTTTCCAGCTGCAAGTGACGGCATATTGCTGAATCTTATTACTTTATACACTTCTATCATCCTACATAGCTGCATAGGTCTCCTGATGATTCATAAACTACGTAAATTTTGTTCACGGGCCTGTAGTCTATTAACATTGCACAAGATGATGGCTTAGAATATAATAGGTATCCATTTTTTCGAAATTAGATAGATAGATAGATAACTCTTTATTGTGACACAAAGAAAGGAAACAATTACAGAAAAACACAATATAAACTAGCGCCACAAATGGCGGCCTTATTGCTGAGAGCAATCTCTTCCAGGCAACCAGCAATCAGAAGCAAGCAGCAAAGCAAGAAGAAGCAGCAAGCAGAAATTAATACATGAATAACTCACGTTGCAGTCGGACTGGAGAGACTATAGTACATAGTCAGTCCAATCCGATTAAGTGTCAGACGCATCCGGCGGCTTTTTTCAAGGAGAGTGCGTGCGCGTGACCGCTGCTGTTTGTACACTTTGGTATGCATCTATTTTCGAGTTTAAAAAAGTACTGCTTAATATCAGTTCAACATTTTTACCGCTGCTATGTCCCTCCCTGTTAAACGTTGCACGCGAATTTTTCCCGATAAAATTACCATAATGATGCCTAACAACTACTTTCCTGGAAATGACGGGATAATCTTTCAGGTGAATAGGTGATTTACATGTGTAATATATTGTTACGTAAACTACACGAGATTTTTTACGAAATTTGAAAACTTTAGTTAGTAAAGTAAAGCTTGACGGAAAATTAATTATGAAATAATAAATCTTATAATTTCATTACATAATAGGTAGTATGGATACAAAACGTCAGTACACAAAAGAGTATGTATTATTTCAGTACTACAAACAGAGTGAGATCCCAGTGTTACGTCACAAGGGTTAAAAAAAAAGATGAAATTTTAAGGATTGGTAGTAAAATTTAAACTTAAAAAGTTATCGTACTACCACTAAGTTGAAAGCGGGGCCATTTTACAGGTAGCAGGTATCATAGGTGCAAATACACTATGCTAAATTACGTCAAGTAGGAAGGCTGGTTTTAACACATTATTATGTTGGTCAAGTACTTACCTATGATATTGGAACACACATGTACAGTTGATACTTTTGCTGTGTCGTCATTTGTTTCACTAGCTTTAAAATGTGTTTTTTATTTAATTATGTATTCTGAAAAAAAAAAATGGTTGTCTGTAAAGTCGGTTTACTGACGACAGTTGAACGTGACAACGTCTTAAGAAAATACTGATCGGCGCATGACGTCATGCGGCGAGGTAACGGCGGTAACGGCACATGACGTCATGTTTTGCGGGCGTGCAGCCGGCTTCTTCGAATTATAAGACGTTGTCACGTCAATAAAAAGTAACTCTTCTGTACCTACCTTATATTGGTGAGGGAAGGCGGAACATATCCCGTAAAGAAGCAAATAAAATACGAACAATCCTTTGGTGTTAGGAACATGGATAGATCCACGTTTCTATGTATTTTCTTGCTAAACTAATAAATTGAGTTGCTCGATACGATGATGTATGTGCCCCGTGCTACCTCGAAGGCTATTTATTACACAAGTTCTCGTAAGTTTTATACCACTCGTGGGTCTTATCTGTTATGTTGTGTGAGTAATTATCTAATTACATAACTTTGCGATAATCTTGTGTGATATATTGGGGTGTAATTGGACGGTAAACAATGACAATTTTGTATTTTTGAAGAGAACATTTTTTGAGACAGATTTTTCGTGGGATGTGAATTGAATTCTAGCGTCACGTTCGGGTATGATAAGAAGTTTTCGGGTAAATTACTCGGGACCATGGCCATTGGCCATCTAGAAATGCGTCAGCTAATGAGAAATGCTGAAAGGGCGTGGCCTGGTTATCATGGCATGGCCATCTAGAAATGCGTGAGCCAATGAGAAATGCTTACGTATTTCTAGATGGCCATACCATGATGGCGAGGCCACACCCTCCGGTTACACCCGTGCAGTTTTCAAAGTAAGCTATCGAATTCTGTTATAAGTTTTCACTTCTATCGGCAGTGCTTGTGGCTGCCAATTTTTTTTTTACCATACAAAGTGACAAGAAGGGATGTGTATTGCGACTGATGGTAAACAATATGACTGCCCATTACGGCATAGTGTCACACAACTATTTGAACATGAAGAATCAAAATCACAAACTAGTACTGCACTGCGCTCGTCACCAGAGATATATAAAGCTTATAAATAACTGTGATGGTAGATTAAGTGGTACTTCCCAGGTGGACTCTATATGGAATCCTTTACAAAATCAAAGTATAATCTACATTTACATAAAATATAATACAAAAATAAATCTTAGAAGTAGCACATAGAAATAGCTATAGAAAGAGCTTTCAACAATTTATAGAGCACTAGTATCTGTGTCTGTATATATATATATAAGTGATTTTATCTGCGGAGAATTTAATAAATAGCTAAATTGAGATTATTTTTTCGGGGTGATAAGTTACCTCAGTGTTATTCCAGACAATGAACAATTTGAGTGCGAAACTTCAGTTTGGTATCTTTAGCTCCTACGTGCTTGAGCAACAAACATCATTTTTTTTACAGTTGTACAAATATTAGCATGATTTCAAAATACTATTGTGATGCTCATGGCAAGCGTTTTCAGGGTTCCGTAAAACGTAAAAACGGAACCCTTATAGATTCGTCATGTCTGTCTGTCTGTCTGTCTGTCCGTCCGTATGTCACACCCACTTTTTGCCGAAACTATGAGAACTACACTGTTAAAACTTGGTAAGTAGATGTATTCTGTGAACCGCATTAAGATTTTTACAAAAGTTTTTTAAAAAACAAAAATTAGGGGTGCCCCCCATACTGAGAACTGAAACGCAAAAAATTTTTTTTCATCAAACCTACACGTGTGGGGTGTCTATCGATAGGTCTTCAAAAATGATGTTGAGGTTTTTAATATAATTTTCGTCTACACTGAATAATTTGTGCGAGAGACGCTTCCAAAGTGGTAAAATGTGTGTCCCCCCCCCCCCCCCCTCTAACTTCTAAAGTAAGAGAATGAAAAAACTAAAAAATATATATGATGTACATTACCATGAAAACTACCAACGAAAGTTAGTTTGAACTCGATCTGATGAGTAGTTTTTTTTTAGTACGTCATAAATACACTATTATTAAAACTTCGATCAAAGTTACAACGAACTACAAGAACTATGTGTACTATGTATATTATGTTACTTGCTGCAACGGAACCCTTCATGGGCGAGTCCAACTCACACTTGGCTACTTTATTTTAAAGTAATTTCAATTTACTGTTAATGTTTAGAAATTCGGAGGCAAGTTATTTCTTTCACGTTTCTTTCTCGCAAATAATTGCGAGTCTCAGGTAGTTCGACATAAAGTGGGAACATTTGAGAACCGACCACTTGAGAGAAGGATGCTTGGGGTTCGGTCTCTTCGAGAAGGTCAAAAGAACAAGTGCGGGTTGGAAGGATCACGTTCGGAGCTTTTGCGGCTCCTTGGAATATTATGTTCTATTTATAGACCTTTTTTGTATTATACCTTTATACGAGTATTTTATAAATATGCATAACATACTTGAAAGTATATTTTGAGGTATGCTTTTAAACATGAATGTGTGTTTATGTAGCTATGGTCAGTAAATTTAAGTTATTAGAGCCCTGCACCTTCTGCGTTAATCCAAAGTTATCGAGAGACGTGTCCAAAGGCTCATTCATAGGCAACGACACTCTTGCTTCAAAAAGATTTGAAAGTCTTGAGCAATGTCGCAAAGATACCAGCTAATCGATTTTTATCGCATACATACGGAAAGCGTGCAGCTGAACTGATGTAAAGCCATTTTGCCTTTCGAGCAAAGAAAAATCATTGTTAAGTGATCGACTTTCCAAAGACTCGAACGAGAAATAAAAAACTGTTATTGATATTATAAATTAAGATGTTTCGTTTAATATTTGTGTAATAATTTTTAAATTTCGCATGCCTTTTAGGCTGAAATTGTGCAGCACCATACCATACTATTTTAAGAACTTATTTGTAACCACAATTTTTGGCGAATAAATAACTTTGACTTTGACTTTGAGAAGATCTGACATGTTTTATTATTAGACCGTAGCAACGTACTTATTCTATAGCTCAGAAGCTGTAGTAAGCTGGGCACTCACTTAGCAGTGTAAGCATGTAATGTATCAGATACAGTATCAAGTGAGTACGTAGTGACGAGCCCGCTGCTCGCCGCTCGTGCGTGGAGCGCTGTGAGCTCGCAGTGACCCGCCGAGTGGCGGTATCACTGCGAACACAAAGTCGCAAGCACTGCGGACCCGGCAGCTTGTAGCTAGATACGCGGTGGACCGTAGACGAGCCGTACCACCTTGCAGGGTGATACAGTATCTGATACCCGCTTGCTACACCGGTGTGTAATATAGTACCCAAAAACTTGATGATGACGAAAACATACAAACTTAACTTGACGGGTTTTTGGCGGGGAATAAAATTTTTCGTGATTTTATTTGGAAAGGTATACCGATAAATTTGTGTTTAATGGCGTCTACTTAAACTAGTCTTTATTTTGATATATTTCGCATTAAAATTAGAGTTCATTTACATAGAAAAATCGTAAAATTAAAAAAAAACTAAAATTGAAAATTTTGGCGGGAAAATGGACCCGAAGTATTGAAAAAAATTTAAAAAATGTATTTGTGCTATCGAATGCAATTTTTTTTGGTTTTTCGAGTTTGTTGTTTCGTATACAACACATTTAAGCCATAAAACCACTGTCTCCTTCATCAATTATTAATGTAATAGCTGATCGACTACTTGAGAAATCGCAAAAAAAAAATCTCAAGTGTCAAAAATGTTAGTTTACATTTTAAGTACATTATTATAAACAAACGATACCGCTAGAAACGTCTTGAAACGCTCTTGAGAATAAATGGGCTCAAACGGATACAAGTAGGGCGGCACTTCATATGTCGAAGCACTAACACCGCGGTTTTGTAACCTGACACCCGTTTTCCCGCCAAAATTGTAAACGCGAAGAGCAGGCGGTGTAGCAAGCGGATACGTTACATGTAACACTGCTAAGTGAGTACCCAGCTGTATACATTCCCAGAGTGGATTTTTCACGGTGGATACAGTCTTGGTGTCTTCGAGCCGAAAGTGAATCGTTTTCTTCTAGGTTAGTACCTACGTTTCATCGTAAATCGTAAACTGCACCGTCGCGTCACTTCGCATCAAACGATAACACGATTTAACTATTAAATAACGTATTAACTCGTGACATTATACTAATTATAAGACAAATTCCATTCATTTATCTCACTAGTTTATAGTTTAGTTTTTTTTCTGCTGTCGCCAAAAGTTTTTAGTTGATAAACCTGCACTTATGATTTGTTTTGTCAAAACTTGCCTCAAAATTTTTGAGGGTAGATTCAATTTTTTTCACATGATGAGTCATATCCGGGGCCGAACTCATATGGGTTCTGCGCCGCTTTACTTGCAAGGAAAATAAAGAATCCGTTTAAGAGTGCGCCTAATGCCAGGGAAAAATCAGTTTTCACCCGCGCGACGCGTTTCTTACTGCGATATACATAAAGTCGAGAATAGCATGACACAGTTTGGAGGAAAAATCAATGTTAAATCAGGAGTCCATTTTTGACCAAGTTTTATTTAGTTACTCAATAATTAAACATAAATTTAAAAAAGTGTTCGGTTACTTTACTAGAACGTACAATTAGGAATTTTATTACCAAAAAATAATGTGGGGTCATCGCTGATAATTTCGAGTACTCGAATTAAAAGGGATTTTTTCGGTGTCATTTTCATTTTTTTATTGTAAAAAACTCTGATCTATTTTTTAAATTCTATTCGGTTATCGTGCTTCTTCTTGATTGTACCCACACGTCAATATTTTGACGTGACAACGTCTTATAATTCGATGAAGCCGGCTGCACGCACGAAAAAACATGACGTCATGCGCCGTTACCTCGCCGCATGACGTCATGCGGCGTTACCTCGCTTTAAGGCGTAGTTGAAGTTGTCACATTCAACTCTATCGTCAGTAAACCGACTTTACAGACAAACATTTTTTTTTGTCATAGTTTTTAGTTTCTTAACTTCAGTGAGCGGCGTCGAAAATGACCTTTTTTCGTTTTCTGGCACTAGGCGCCCTCTTAATTTATTTCCATAACAACACACAATAAATTACTTCCATTCCAAGCTTTACATAGGCCATAAGTACAAGCTTTGCGGGTTCAAATTGTGTTATGTGCGAATTGTCAGCCAATATTTGTTTATTTGTTCCACTCCGCTTGTACACTCTGTAAAATCCAGTCTTTTTGAATCAGAATCATTTATTGCAAACACTGTGTACAAAGGTGACGTTGTAAATGAAGCAATTCCAACACGAATGCGTGGTTTAAAGCAATGGCAGATGGAATGGCTTAGCACGTCATAAGCAGTTACTATTCTACGGTTCAGAGTAAGTATGTTTCCATTATCGATCGCAATAACTAACAGTGTGCTATAACAGCAGAGTTTATGATAGTGCCTTGAGCGTCGAATGTTAGTAGGTAAACCACATACAGAGAAGTTTCACATGGGAGTTAAATGGCACGGTAGGATTAATAGCACCATTATGTTTTCAGACATATTCAATTCGATTAAATTTTGCAACACTGGGGTTGTAATTGGGATGATGACGGTGTCAAACATCAACATCAACATCAACAGCCCACTAAACGTTCCCACTGCTGGGACTCGGGGCCTTCTCTCGCAAGGAGAGAGTTAAGGCCATAATCCACCACGCTGGCCCAGTGCGGATTGGCGGATGACACATGATTTCGAAAGATTCTAAGGACATGTCGGTTTCCTCACGATGTTTTCCTTCACCGTTTTAAGTTAGCGGCATTACGCGCGTGACTTCGAAAAGACAGTGGTGCGTGTGGGGTTTGAACCCGGGGTCTCCGGATCGGCAGTCGCCACCATACAAACATACACCATTCTAATTAGTCCTTCAGGTAAATTATGGGAAAATATAGGACACGTATTTTTTGTTTTAACAAATAATCAATAATCGACAAAGATATAGACTATCAAACTTCTGAAGTAGGATCAACTGTTAAAAAGTTTTGAAATATATATTTTCTTACCTGAAAACGGCATTAAAGATTTTTGTACTTGGATTTTTGTATTTGTAGTCGACATTTCTAAGCAAATGATTATATCTTCGTCATTTTTATGTTTGAACCATAACAAAAAATACGTGTACAATATTTTTTAATAATCTAACTGATGGACTGATTTTTTTTTAGTCACAATGCCTAATGATGTTGAACCTATTATATAAACGTTCACCACAACCTACATAAGGAGGCTTTTACTTAAAGGCATGCAAATTGTATGAGAAGGGAAGGCATAGGTAATCACACAAAAAGTAAACTACCCACACAAACTAAGCTACACCCTCAATACGAATTTGTTTCTTTTCGCTTCCCAGCCCAAGAGCCCATAACACCCTATTCTCAGTCCGTACAATAACTCGAGCGAGCTCAGGGCGAGGTGAGATACCTCGCACGTAAGAAGCCATCGCGACTGTCCCATATTTTTGCCCGGGGCCCAATAACCGAGCGAACGGCCAAGTTTGCCAGCCTTCTCTAATTAATTTCTACTCCGTGCTCCTAAAGTGAGAACGTTTCGCTTGGCGCAAGTTGTAATTTACCGTCAAAATTACTGAAAATAGGAAATGAAAGATAATGGCTGGCCCGGTAGCTTAGTTGGTAATCACTCTGCCTGCGAAGCCGTGGGTCGTGGGTTCGATCCCCACCTGGTGCAAATATTTGTGTGATGAATCCAAATATTTGTACTGTGCCTGGGTGTTTCCTATGTATGTATTTAAAATATGCAAGTATTATATCAGCTATCTGGCTTCCATAGTACACGCTTTGCTTAGTTTGGGGTCAGATGGTGTTGTGTGTGAAGTATCTACCAATATTTATTTATGTCTGTTCTTTGTATATCTGTTGATAATAATCGGCCCGCACCAATCAGCTTGCAGTTCAGTGACGATGCTATCCATAATGGAGGTAACCTTGAAGAAACCGATTCACTTTAGGCTTAAAGGATCTTACATTATATTCATCAGGAAAAATCTACTCAGGTGACGCGTTCCTAAGTTTAAATAATTATTCTTGTAATCGAAATGGAGTCAAATCGTTTTGTTCGAGTCTTTAGGACATCAAACATGAAACGATGTCGTTTTCTGGAACTACGATCAGTTTGATATAAAAAATACCAAGTATTAGATGAAGGATTTTCCGATCTGTTGCTTGAAGCATTTTCCGACATGATGTTATTGAAGCATTTTCCGATCTCATATTTGAAGCATGTCTCGACATCTTGTTTGAAACATTTTCTGACCTATTCTTTTATTGTTTAAAGCATTTTATGATTTATTATTTGAAGCCTATTTTCCTATGCCTTGGACCACAGGTATACGGCCGCTTATACGAACGATAGTGTAACTTTACTGAACGTTGCACGGTGAGATTAATTCTATAACAAAAGCTTTTGATCTCGCTGACTGTTGGTGTCGCCTAAACTGTTTACATGTAGATTTTACAAATATTTACTAACTATTTGTAACTTCAAAACTACTGACAACTTCCCAAAAACTAGGCAGATCTGTCGCAAACCTGATAACCGTCGAGGTAGAAGAGTTCTGAAGTGGAAACCACGAATCAGTAAACGTAGAGTAGAACTCTTAGCTGAGTCCGCTTTTGGAGAAGTACTACACCTTTGCTAGTTATTCTACCGCCAAGTGGTAATGGGCAAACATTACTGTGCTCCGGTTTGAAGGGCAATGTTTTCAGAGAAATTACCGGGCTTGGAGATATAAAACCTTAGATCTATGGGTGACGAGCGCAGTGCAGTGCTAGGTAATGAGTTGGACTCTTCATGTTCCAATAGCTGCGAGTCACTGTATTGTTATGTGGCATGTTGATTACTATCAGGTACATGTCCTGCTCGTCTCGTCACTCTATGCTATGAACGGAGCCCTGAGACTAGATGGAGTGGCGATGGACGGAAAACGGCGAGTGGCGGTTGAAAACATAAGGATCAAGCAAAAGTGCGAAAGTACTTCAAGTCTGCGAACTTTATATCAATCACAGATTCATCTTATTTGGGGTACTGATTCCACCTTGGGTATGGGTCGGCTAAGTATCAGCTGGAGACTCCTGAATAATTCGAGAGACTTGCCAAAACGCTTATGGGCAACGACACCCTTGTTAAAAATGATTTCAAAGTCAATTTCAATTTCAGCTTATTGGTTTTTTATCAGTTACATATCGCAGAAAGTAAAGTTATTAGACATCAGACATCATCACACTAAACATCAGGCGAGATGGCGCTCTCAAACACAAACCAAAAAAAAATTATAATCATAAACAGCCCACTAAATGTTGCCACTACTGGGACTTGATGACTTCTCTCGGAAGGTAAGAGTCAAAGCCATAATCAACTCCGCTGGCCCAGTGCGAGTTCCCGGTTTCCTCACGACGCCGACGTTTACCCTTCACCATTAAAGCCAGATAACAAAATTGAACAACTGTACTTGGAAACTGTGATACTGACCATTGTGCATCCCACGTTATGGTCACGACGGCCTTCACTAAGTAAAATCATCATCATCAGCCGCAAGACGTCCACTGCTGAACATAGGCCTCTCCCCTAGATTTACACAACGGACGATACTGCGCTACATGCAACCAGCGGTCTCCAGCGACCTCTGTGAGGTCATCTGTCCATCTAGTGGGAGACCTTAGTAAAATGATGCTACTCATTAAAACTATATGTTTGTGTTTAGTTCGAACGCGTTTGTTTTAGTGCAACAAAGAGCGAAATTCCCAAACTGGTAAATGCGGAACTGAAAGCGGTATGAAGCAGTAATCGATCACCGTATCGGCTGCCGGCTCGATGTGATTATTTGAAGTTTCAGATTAAAGCGGGCGATTCAGATACTAATTGCGAAATGTTTTATCAGAAGTGGAAACTTTTCACATACGGGGGCGTATTTTAAACTTATTTCTTATGAGTAATATAAATGAAACCGGGGGAGGTTTTGGTTTCTGGTAATATAATAACAACACTTACTCTCTTATACGTCTTTGTCGAGTCCAAGGTACAAGTACACATTTGCAAATTTAATAGTCCAAATTTTCTCGATGTGTCAGCAGCGAAATGATGTCAGCAAATGGACTTATACCGAAAAGTCTAAACCAATATCTTAAGCGACTTTTGCTAGACGATAGCATCAAGGATCATCTGATCCAGATGCAGGAAGTGGTTATTCTTGACTAAGGCCGCGGGTCGTTGGGAAGTTCCTCACTCTGCAGCGCGAACCATGCCTATAAGCCTACATCCAACTATTTACTAAGATAGGCTTAAAATAATGATGATGAGAAACCCAACAGCAAATTTATATTCTCTTTAAAAAAAATCTTATTATTTACTACTATTTTTTTTTCTTTAACTTCTATAGGTTTACACTTGACCGCCATCTATCCTGATGTTAAACGACGATGCGGTCTAGGGTGGAGCGTGTTTACCTAGAAAAAAACCGATTCACTCTCGATTTGAAGACACAGAGATTGTAACCATCGGGGAAAACCCACTCAGGCAACGTATTCCACAGCCTAGATGTTCTTATCACAAAAGTAGAGTCAAACCTCTTCGTTCGTGTCTTTGGAACATGAACCATGAAACGATGTCGTTTTTTCGAGCTACGAGCATTCCGATAGAAAAAAGGGCAGCAGCGCCCCGCGGCTTAACCCGCATTCCCGTTTTTTACGGGATAAAAAATCTATGTATTTTTCAGACTATATCTATCTGTGTCCTAAATTTTAGCCCGATCCGTTCATACGTTACGTCGTGATTGACCGACACCGACAAACATCCAAATATCCATACATTGAAATTTATAATATTAGTAGGTAGTAGGATAGTAGAATTACTGTACTCAAAAGCAGCTTAGTGTGACTAAAAGCGGAACTTATGCTCAGGTAAATACTAAATACAGCAACACTGGGCATCAAAAGCGGTACTCCATCACTGTAACGGTTACCGGCGCTATATTCTAAACAGTGAACACTCAACTTGGCAACACCAAATTGCCCTGATTGTGAGATAATGTATTAACATCCTTTAAAGTTTGTCTAAAAGAAATTGCTTTAAACAACAAGAACATCTATTACACTGCATATTGCTATGTAAATAATTAAGCTAGCTTAACGTAGAAATAAGTAAACTCGATCGAATTGATCAAATTCACTGTTATTTATTTATTCAGTCCACCAACATTGTGTACACCAACATATTAAAAAAATAACGACATTAAATAAGTACAAGCCTAAGTGCCACAATAATTATAGGTGAAGACATCATGCAATTTGTGCCGAGAAACTGAGTTATTAGCGTGTACTACGGGAAGACTTTGTAAAATACTAAAATATGTGGCAAACCTCTGGTACTTCCTCAGAGCAACCGTGATTGAGAGTGTGGTATTTTTAATTTTCAGTTTTACACTTGATCGTTATATATCGTCTGATATTAAGCGATAATGTGGACCTAGAAGAAATTGATTCACTTTCAATTTTTACATTATCACTGATTGGGCGTGCTTTTTTATGTTTACAAATAATCTTTGCTCGAGAATGTATGAAATTGCGGCTCTAATTTTCTATGACATAAGTACTATAGTAGCATACAGGTTTACGGCTGAACTGAGGTAAGCCTCACTACGCTTTGCGTAAACGAGACGAGCTTTGAATTAATAAATAACGATCTGTCATGTTAGCACATGCACTTGAACGGGTCGGACGCTGCGCTACGAAGTAAGCCTACGTTAAGCTACGACGAGCTACCGAGAGCTACGGGGAGCTACGACTGTCACTGCGTGCGCGCTTGAGCCTAGATTTAGATTCCTACAACTGTCGTATATCATACTAGCTGAACGCGCGCGCGTTGCTACGCCATCTATCGAAAATTGGTCGTACCAATTCAAATTTTGAACAAATTCGGAGACTTTAGGTTCTAATGATGCACCCTTTAAAATATGGCATATACTGTCACGCAACGAAAGCTTTCAATAAGCAATATTTTTTTCCGTTTTTGTTACATTTTTCATTCATGCTCGACTCCTGTTGATAGTAGCGTAATGTTAAATAGCCTATAACCTTCCTCAATAAATGGACTATCCTGGAAAGAAAGAACCTTTCAATTCGGACCAGTAGCTCCAGAGATCCTTGGGTTCAAACAAACAGACAAACTCTTCAGCTTTATAATATTAGTATAAATTCCTGCCTGCTTCGCCTATAGTTTTAGGTCTCCTTGCAACAAATATACTGTCATACTTAAATTATATGTATTTGGAATATTTATTTGGTTAAAATTGAGTATACCAGTATGCGACATATAGGACCTCAAATATTACTTACTAGCGTCGCCCCACTTATCAAAGTATTACAACAACACTACTTGTAGCGTACGTACCCTATACATGTGTGATGAATGACATAAACAGAATGTAGTTTCTTCCATGTTATCTCTATGAAAACTACTAACAATTTAGCATACTCTGACCAAACGTGAAACTTTTGTTCGGCTTCACGAAAACAGAGCTTCATAGCAGACGAGATGATCTAAGTTTGAAAGCCGTCTATATACAGAGTTATTGGTAATCAGCCTGCAATCTTTGAAGGGGATGTTAGGTACATTCAAACCGTCAACTTTTGTTCTACAGTTTTAAAAAAAAATGTATATTTTTTCTTTTACAAAATATATAAAAAGTGAATTTGCACGGTCTAAAAGTATCGAACTCTTCGTAATAATTCGTAACGAGAGCGCGTACGCTCTTTAACGCGCAAAAAATGATGTACCGAAGTGAATAAACACTAAAAAGTCGCTAAACAGTACAAAAAAGGGCAACAAATACAATTTTTTTTTGGGTTATCTATTAAGTTTTAACGAAAGTTGTAGAACAAAAGTTGTTTGTTTAAATGTACAGAACATGCCCTTAAACGGATGCAGGCTGATTACCAATAACCCTGTATTTCATGCCGTCTTCTTAATACTTTACAGGGGTCTGTTTTGTTCAATTTTTCTCCCAGTTTTACAAAAAAGCAAAATGTATTTAATTTTTCAACTATAGTTATAAAGTTTTCCGTCAAATTTCAAATTACTTCGAAGCGAATACTTCATTTTATGATCATGGTACTAAGTAAAGTTTTCCTTAATTTCATCCAAAGTCGTGAGTCTCAAAAACATACAACAAAAAGGGGAAGTTTATTCCTGAACTAAATGTAAAGTAAGGTGAAACACATGACCCGAAATACCTCGCAATAAAATTCAAATTCGTCCAACAGATAAAATAAAATACGCCACCGACAGAATGCATCTCACAAATTGACCTCTAGCCAATAACCTTACGTTAAAAATAGATACGTTACCAATACTATAAGTTAGCTCTGAAAGGTTACTTTGCCCGAAATGTAAGGGTCCGAAAGGTAGGACTCTTAGAGTCCTAGAGTCTTAGTGTCTGAGTCTGAGTCTTAGAGTCCGCCTGGGGAAGTACCACACCTTTGTCAATTACTCTACCGCCAAGCAGTAATGTGCAAACATTACTGTATTTCGGTTTGAAGGGCAATGATTCAAGAGAAATTACAGGGCTTAGAGATAAATATAACAACTTAGATCTCTGGGTGACGAGCGCAGTGCGGTGCTAGGTAATGATTTTGGCTCTTCATGTTCCAATAGCTGCGTGTCAATGTGCTGTTATGTGGCAGGCATGTTGCTTACCATCAGGCACATGTCCTGCAAGCTCGTCTCGTCACTCTTTATTTAAAAAAAAAAATGTTCTAGAGCAGGTGTTGGCAACGTTTTGAGAGCCATGGGTCACATGGTGAAAAAAGTAGATTACAGCGGCCCACACTTCTAAAAGTGTGTGATTCGTTTGCAAATTCATAGGTAGTGAATTAATAGATTTATTAATTTAGTATACATTCAAAATCGTCCGCAGGCCGCAAGGAGGTGGGTCGAGGCCCGCACGTTGCCGACTCCTGCTCTAGAGCATGTGTTCATAATTTTTCCCCATAGTCCGATACAATAAATGTCATCGTACCGAGGCACACAGAAAATTTTACTAATTAAGCTCTTAACTATCACTATTGTAACTAAAAAATTATGTTGGAAAATCATAAGTTTTGCATTTTTAATCATATTACAAACATGTTGTTTATTCAATAAAATTTGTTAATGTAAAAAAAATCACTTGATAATTTACTAAGTTTTATGAAATCAAATATTTCTTTTAAATACCGAAAAAAAAAATTGGATTTAAAAATTCCTTAGGTAATGAGCGTTATATTTAAATTGAAAGGTAGAATTTTAAACATTGATGAAAAACACAGAAGCTAAATCCTCTATTTCGAAGTTTACAGAAGTCAATTTTGTGATGCTCTCTATGTAAATCTAGACCTCGACTACGCCCAATAAACTTTTTCAAATCAAACGTATACAGCCAAGCCATGGAATTTGCGGCCTAAGTCGGGTATTTTCCAATGTCTATTGGGAAAGACCTGACTTGGGCCGATTGATTACATTGAAATACGGATAAAATGATTACAATGTTCACTTATAATTTTTTAACGGACAGGACCTTGGCTAATAATAGATAATCATATTATCTAAAACCGTAGAACACAACATAAATACCTAACCATCTATCTACATACGTTAATCAAAACTATCTAATCAAAAAGATATCTCATAAGTTAAGTCATCATCATCAACAGGCCACTAAACGTTCCCACTGCTGGGACTCGAAGCCTTCTCTCCCAAGGAGAGAGTTAAGGCCATAATCCACCACGCTGGCCCAGTGCGGGTTGGTGGATGACACATGACTTCGAAATATTCCAGGTACATGTCGGTTTCCTCACGATGTTTTCCTTCACCGTTTTAAGTTAGCGGCATTACGCACATGACTTCGAATAGACAGTGGTGCGTGTGGGGTTTGCACCCGGGGTCTCCGGATCGGCAGTCGCCGTTCTCCCGACTAGACCAGCCGTAACTTAAGTTAAGTGGTTTCTTTTAAATTTAAAAAGTTACTAAAATTTGAACTCATCTCATTGATCCGTTCAGGCGTTTCGACATGATTGAGCAAGAAACATCAGTATTTTAACAAACCTATATAATATTAGTAGGATTAGTCAATTCACAAAAATGTAGCCATACAATTCTAAAAAAATATTTTCTGTGCTACTAACGCTCTGCGGTTTTAACCATGTAGTTCCCGATCAACTAATTTTCCTGTGATAAAAAGCGTTCTTTTTATTATTCTAGAATATAATTTCTTAATCTTTACAATTTGAATTGTCCAGACTGATCGATCTAGTTCTAACATATATATATACATACTTTCCCATTTGCAATACTAGTAGTAGGTTAAAAGTAGGTTTAAAATGTGTATGCAAAAGGCACGTCTACAGTATTATAAATATCCGGTAGCATTTTATCTCGGCGCCTGGGGAGGGTATTGCGTTTCCGACGCATAATGCAAGGCAATCGAATATTGTGCGCTGTATTTTGCCTTAGCGGTCCGATATTTTATGCTGCAGTTTGCCTTATGGACCCGCTGTCGGCTTTCATTCGCAGAAAGTGGTTTGGGAAAAGGTGAATGCTTTTACACTCAAAGTTTTAATGCTTTCTAGGGATGTGTGAGTGGGTTACTGGGTTATTGATGTTGTCTATGGAGACTTTCGGGATAGTGTGCGATTGATGACATACATTTTAAAGTCTGCTGTTTGGATGGTTGGAGGTTTGGGCGTTTGTAAATTTGGGTGTTTGGCTTAAATTTAGACGTTTCGATGTTCGGATGATTGAACCATCCGAACAGACTTCAAAGTCTTGAACATCGCCGCAAAATTGTTAGCTTATCGGTTTATTATCGGATACATTTCGGAGAGTACGAGACTGATCTGCATAACCTAATACCACCTTGCCCTTTTTTTTATCGGACTGGTCGTAGCTCAAGAAAGCGACATCGTTTCATGGTTGATGTTCCTAAGACACGAACAAAGAGGTTTGACTCTACATTTGTGATAAGAACTCACAAATGCTAGGCTGTGGAATGAGCTACCAGAGTGGATTTTTCCCGATAGTTATAATCTTGGTGTTTTCAAGTCGAGAGTAAATCGGTTTCTTATAGGTAAGCACGTTTCATCGTAGGCCGCATCGTCGCTTAACGTCAGGCGAGACGGCGGTCAAGTGTAAACCTATTCAAGTTAAAAAAAAAACAATTTGTAAGAACAAAACGAACCAAGCTGAAGTTTGGAACGAAACATAATCTATCTGTATTATTATCGAGATTATTATTCTCAGAAAAATGCAGAGTTCCTTTTACTGCGTAGATCTTCTTTGAATCCTCAGCAGACAAAGTTCCAGGTAAATACGAGTTAGATATAAGTTTCAAACAGTTAAATTGAGACACTCCACAGTTAGACTATTATTGTTATTTCGGATTTTGGTTTCTCTTAGTAAAGTCTAAATACAAGTATATTTTGTATAACAAACAATTAATAGTAAAATAATCACAAAATTATTACATCCATTTCATATGTGAATCAACAAGTTATCTCAAGAATATTGCTCGTCATGATCAAATTAATTTTAGTAATATTTTAATCACGAATGTTTGTATGGAAAACAACGCAAGGATAGTTGTCTGTTATCCTGTTATAAATAATAGATTTAAGGAAAATTTGGCATAATTAATATAGGTTTTTATAGTCTGATCGGACCCGGTTTACGTTAGCTAACATGAAAATTGTGAATAAGTTATTTGTAATAATGTGTTTAGTACGACAATAAGTTGGACACTAAATGAAGGTAATTTATTTTAATAAAATATTTTACTATTTTCTTTTGCAAAATAAACAATGTTGATTCCCACGTGTAGAACCAAGAACCTTATCAAATAATGTACAATTTATAAATAAATAAGTGGCCAGACGACAGATAAATAAATCAACTCGACAGCTGGCCAGACGGTCAGATTAGTTGCGGTACAATCTAAAAAGTTACATTAAATTTTGATGGCTGGGAAGATAGAATGCAAACTGTTTTGCTTGGGTTGTACACTTATATCTGGGAGTTAGCAATTTCGTAGTCAGAATTCTAACTGACAGTAAAATAAAGGAAGGTTTTAAATTCCCTTGGGAACTTACCAAGAAAAACGAATGCTAGTTTCACAATACTGGTCTGTGGAATTTTGAGTTCTTGTGTTGAAGTAGCTAGTATCTAACTATACCTATTTTGTAGACCATTCTACACCCATAAGCCGTGGTGGCTAAATGTCTTGAAAATACGATTCACACATCTTAATTTTGTCAGCACATCTAATTATTTTTCCAAAAGCAATAGGGAATAATTGGGAAGATTATAACGTGAATACAACGTTTGACCACCGCCTTGTCTGTTTATAAGCGACAACGTGATCAAAGATGAACCACATAGATTTACAAGGTATCTTTATTTTACACACTTCAGGTCTGAAAAGACTTATATAGACTGAAAAGAAATAATACATTTTGTAGTGGTACTCTTTGCACTGTCCGCCTGGATCTAATCTATACCGTTTTCAGTTATCCAACCATCAAGCGAGAATGTGAAAATATTGCTGTACTCTGGTTTGAAAGGCAATGTTTCCATAGAAACATAATTTATATCATTACCTTGTAATCTTATTTTTTTGGGTGACCACTGCAGTTCAGTCGCAGCACTAAAGTGTGCAGTGTGATCTATTTTTTTACAATTAGGTTTTGTCCTTGACCGCCCTCTCGTCTGGTATTAAGTGACGATGTAGCCTTAAAAGTACTTTTTGTACTGAACAATCTTTTATTTCTTCTACTCCTTTTCCCAGTTCATCTGGGATTGGTTTACTCGTTGATGGTGACGTTTACACCACCTGAGGTAAATTTTTTCAACTCTTTTTACAAAAAAAGTTAAATGTATTCAATAAAAATGCGTTATCGTTACATTGTGAGCAATATTAGTATATTATTAAGGTACCAAAATCGTTTACCTAATATGTAAAATACCATCTCATTATTAATTATATCGCTATAATTTAATGTTATTGCCTTCACTGAGATTTTTTTACATCTGCATAATGGTTAGGGCAAGTTGCCGCACACAATAGAGCTAGTCCACCGTAATGGGGCATGCGTCAGCAACATTAGTTCATTACGTACCTCGCGGTCGCCGCGGCTACGTAGGTTAGCGGCGCGATTCTCTGTTCCTGAAATATGGTACCGAATTTTATTTCAAACTATATGTTCATGAAGAGTCCAAATCATCACCTAGCATTGCACTGCGCTCGTCACCCAGAGATCTAAGATGTTATTTCTCTAAGACCTGTAATTTATCTGGAAACATTGCCCTTCAAACCGGAACACAGTAATGTTTGCACATTACTGCTTGGCGGCAGAATAACTGGCAAAGGTGTGGTACTTCCCCAGGCGGGCTCTGCTAAGAGTCCTACCACTACACATAGAACTTCAGGTAAGGGAGTTCTTAAATCCGTTGTATGGTGGCTATATTATGTTTTTCTTTACAAACCTAACTACTTACGCTAAGCACATCTGAATTATCCATAGACCAATGAAGATAATTAAAATTTTCAAGTCCACTGCAATACCACGCTGAATGACAATGCTCATGCGTTGGGTCAAATAAACACCAGAATTTTGATCACACGTCGCGTCGACCAAGGCTTTTTGCTTTTAGCCCTTATTATATATTATAATACACACGTATTGTATTTTTCGAAATCTCGCTATCTTTTTACAACAAAAATATGAAATTTAGTCGACTATTCAATTTACACATAGTTTAATTATTCTAAATTGAAACCAGATTTAATTATTAGGACATAATTGAATGACGTTTAATAAATTTCATTTTCAAATCGCTGTTCCTGTCATCAAACTCATGCCCTATCAAGTTAATGGTGACTGCGCGCGTAAGATACCTTACGGCCAAGTGACGAAAAACGAAGCCTTACAATGACGGAGCCGCTACACGATGTCTCATTGAAACGAAAACACAATCGGAACAACCAATTATATTCCGAAAGCTAAGTAGCTCAATTTTTAGGTAGGAATTTAAGGCAAGCTGATAACTTGTCACATAGGTACCTTTCTTTTCATACCTCGACACGGAGTTTCAGACCTGGCTGGTGAATAGCGGGGCAAAATGAATCCTTCAATTTACATCACCTGGCAAGTAGAAAATTCCACCAAAATTATCTGTCTTTTTGGGAATCCCTACATTTTAGTCATAAAAATTATACCCAACAAACATGTTAATTTACGTCAAGTACGTTTTTATACTTTTAACACAACAATTTTGCACGCGTCTAGCAATGTTGGAACCCCGAATAAATCGTCTAGCTATTTTTTATTATTACATATTTATAAGTCTTAAACTACAACGTAAAAATGCATAATGCCCCTAACTTGTTGAAAAAATTTACTGGCTCGATAGAAGTGAAAACGAATACAAAAAACAAATGCAACAATCTTTATTGCTGGTTGCGTGTAAGGTACGATATTACAAAACATTTAAAAAGTTTACCCATACAAACTGGCATCTTCGCAAGGCATGTAATATGTTTTATAACATACTAGCGGCCCGCTCCGGCTTCGCTCGAATAATAACCTAGATATCAACTGCAGCGCCATCTGCCGTAGCCTATGTTACTCGGGAATAATGTATCTTTCCAAAGGTGAAAGAATTTTTGAAATCGGTCCAGTAGTTTCGGAGCCTATTCATTACAAACAAACAAACAAACAAACAAATCTTTCCTCTTTATAATATTAGTATAGATTTGCTCGTAAAGGGTCTCTTATTGGACCAATTTCTGTATCGTAATGTATCTTATTACGCACTAGTGCTGTAATGTGTAATGTAAAACGCACGGTTTCAAAATGCTCCGTCCACAGACTAGGTAGAGAGATATGCTCCGTCTAAAAGGAACGGTACCTTTTTAAATCTTAGTAAAGAGTTTTTATGTCAGAAAAGTGTGGTCAACATTTTATGAATAAAATTAACTTTGAGAGGTAAAATATAATAAAGAATTATTAAATGCGTTAATTTAATTAATTTAGACCATAAATTACTTTAATTTTTCTGTAACAAAACACAAAAATATCAATTTACTTTATTATTAACGACATACAGGCTGGTTCTGTGCCGTTGCTTAAAAAAAAAAGGCGCCGATGCGCGCGCATTGCTAATCTGTGATCCATAGTGATTACTTACTCTGTGATCAAGTAAATATTATTCCGCGCGTTTTTTTTCGCTGTATTGTTTTTATTTGAAAATGTCGTCAGAGTTTTGTTTATTTCCTCGCAAATATGTTATAAAACGTCGTATGACATACGTGCGCTTTGATAATTACAGCCTCTGCTAATTATAGCTCTCGCCTTCGGCTCGAGCTAGCAATAAAGCCTCGGCTGTAATTATCAACTTACCGCACTTATATCATAATGTACTATTATAACATATTTGCTCGTAAAGGGTCTCTTATTGGACCAATTTCTGTATCGTAATGTATCTTATTACGCACTAGTGCTGTAATGTGTAATGTAAAACGCACGGTTTCAAAATGCTCCGTCCACAGACTAGGTAGAGAGATATGCTCCGTCTAAAAAGAACGGTACCTTTTTAAATCTTAGTAAAGAGTTTTTATGTCAGAAAAGTGTGGTCAACATTTTATGAATAAAATTAACTTTGAGAGGTAAAATATAATAAAGAAATATTAAATTCGTTTATTTAATTAATTTAGACCATAAATTACTTTCATTTTTCTGTAACAAAACACGAAAATATTAATTTATTTTATTATTAATGGCATATCGGCTGGTTCTGTGCCGTTGCTTAAAAAAAAAGGCGCCGATGCGCGCGCATTGCTAATCTGTGATCCATAGTGATTACTTACTCTGTTCTGTGCTTTGATCTGTGATCAAGTAAATATTATTCCGCGCGTTTTTTTTCGCTGTATTGTTTTTATTTGAAAATGTCGTCAGAGTTTTGTTTATTTCCTCGCAAATATGTTATAAAACGTCGTATGATATACGTGCGCTTTGATAATTACAGCCTCTGCTAATTATAGCTCTCGCCTTCGGCTCGAGCTAGCAATAAAGCCTCGGCTGTAATTATCAACTTACCGCACTTATATCATAATGTACTATGGCAAAACAGTTTCTATTTATCTGAATTTATACAATAATACAATGATAAAATAATAGTCAGCTGATAAAATCTTCTTCTTTTCATTTAACTATAGCTTTTAATCGGTTGTATTGTATTATATGTGGCATCTGATTCTTGACTAATCACTCAAAATTAAAATTATTCAAGTTCTCAAAATGTGATAGCTCACATTGAAAACTACGAGGGTGAAACCGGAGGGTGTGGCCATGACCATAGCCATCTAGCTCATCCGATTTTTTTTAAAATAAAGATTGACGAGACGAGCAGGACATGTGCCTGATGGTAAGCAACATGCCTGCCACATAACAGCACAGTGACACGCAACTATTGGAACATGAAGAGTCCAAATCGTTACCTAGCACTGCACTGCGCTCGTCACCCAGAGATCTAAGATGTTATATCTCTAAGCCCTGTAATTTCTTTGGAAACATTGCCCTTCAAACCGGAACTAATGTAAACCGCCAAGAAGTAATGTTTGCACATTACTGCTTGGCGGTAGAATAACTGGCAAAGGTGTGGTACTTCCCCAGATGAACTCTGTCAAGAGTCCTACCAGTTCCAGTACCAGTTCACATAAATATTAATGAAATTGAAATTTTGTGTTAAATTCGGAATGTAATATTTATTTATTGTTTTTTTTTCTTAAATATATATTTTTGAACTTGTAATAGTGACGTGCCCAGTGTAACATAAGTGGTTATAAGGTGAATAAATATATTCTATTCTATTCTATTCCAGTTCTGTGTAAGTAATGTTTGTAATATGGGCTAAAGCCTATTTTTATGTTTAGTTTTTGAACTATACCAGCTTCTTACTTCAACTAAAACAAAACACCATAAATAATTCCACCTCTGCTCATGTAAGCACACACC
Organism: Ectropis crepuscularia; assembly: GCA_963693475.1. Taxonomy (NCBI): domain Eukaryota; kingdom Metazoa; phylum Arthropoda; class Insecta; order Lepidoptera; family Geometridae; genus Ectropis; species Ectropis crepuscularia. The sequence continues at coordinate 3,128,265 of OY856355.1, forward strand.
CGTATTTATAGTAGGTACAAGGGCGACACGTGAAATTAGACCCTTTTCACCGATCGTGGCGTTTTTAGGTTAAATTTAGTTGGAATAATTAAGTGTCACAGTGAATTATTTCAAGTTTGTTTCGTGAAACGTGTTTTCGTTTCATTTTGGCATGTCAGTTGAAGAGGGATTTCTGTAATTTGAATTATCCTAGAATTATATTTGAGTTGTTTTACATAGGAGACTCATATTTTTTAGCGTAGAAATAAGAAATTAATTTTCTAGAAATTGCCTGAGCATAAATTAAGACCACTGAATTAGACTAAACTACGCTATACTTCAATCTAACAACTAACTCTGAGCACATCTTAATTGCACACAGGGCCGGCCTTAGCCATCTAGGCGCCCCGGGCGAGTTATGCCTCAGGCGCCCTAAAGGTCAACAATACACTGTGTTGAAATACACCCCCCTCCCTAGGTTAATAAGATTTTCCAGCGCCCTTGTAGTATCATCTACCGGGCGAGCCAAGCCTCAAGCGCCCTAAAGGGCACAACAATACACCCCTCCCCGTCTAGGTTACGATTTCCCTGTAAGATTTCCAGATTTCCCAGCGCCCTTGTAATGTCCGGCGCCCCGGGCGACCGACCCCGTCGCACCACCCTAAAGCCGGCACTGATTGCACATAAACTGATAAAGGTCTACATCTACAGATAAAATTAGAGTGATTAGTGATTTAGCCAACCGGTAACGTATCCAACATGCTGGCGGTATTACTAAGCTGAATAGTAAAAAGCTTATACGGTAAAACACAAGTTGATGGACGGCCCATGGCCTCGAAAGTTGCCGGTTTCTTCGCACTATGGTTCTTCGCCGTTAAATCTGTAATAATGTGTAAGCGTTACTGTGTTCCGGTTTGAAGGGCAATTGTAACCCTTTTTTTTTCCCGTAAATCGGAACGCATCGATTTTCTATGCGGCCGAGCGATATACGGACATCACTAAAAAAAGTCGTTCCTCTTTACCCCCGTCACTAGCTGGCTGTTAGCGGGAGTGGTGGAAGGCGGCCATTTTGCGAGCGATTTTTCGAGCGGGCGGCCGCGTGCCGTCCCGCGTCGTTGATTAATTATTGTATATATTGGTGGAATTTGAAGATTTTGGTGAGTTATGTGAGGTGATTGAGCTGTTAGATCGTCGATCGATCGATTGTTCGTGTCGCAGAAATGTGAAAACATGTTTTTTATAGTGACGTGTCCCGAGGCTAACGCGGCGAGGCGAGACGGCCAGCGTCGGCGCCCGGCGGCCATCCGCATCGTGCGCGTGCCTGTCTTCGTCTCTAAGTGACCACACCTTCCTAAAGGGGTAAGTCGAATAAAGGAAAATGTACCGGAAGGCCGCGTGTAGGCGGGAGTCTGACGAACCCGTTGTTAATGTTGTTTGTTCTTTCGTAGGAGGTGGTTTTGGAGGGCTGTTTGGTTGTGGGTTGGAGAGGCCCCAGGCGGTTGGAGACGCCCTGGTGTGTGTGGTGTGGAGTGGTCTGGCGGTTTTCCCGGGCTGCGCCCTATTCGGCGGTCGACCCCGAGCTCGTGCCTCGTGGAAGGGACGACGCTCGCCGGAACCCGACAGGTTTTTTTGATAGTGAAGAGTGGTGGAAGTTGAAATGGAGAGTGGTGGAGGCCTATTCGCCAGGCCGGGCTATGGGCCTTGTTAGGTTAATACAGGTCAGGTTTCTGACCTAGGTAATAACTAAATTTCTATGTTCTATAACATATACTTTTACCTGATGTTGCTGTTAAACATTAATTTCATAGGAGCTTACAGTAGTTAATAACCTAAGATACTTTTTCACCCGAGTAAACTAGGTGTATGGCTATACGTTGGATACCATACTTCCTGTAAGTGACTGAGAGTCAGTCATAAACTGACGTTGTACTTGTAATGGGTAATGTTGTCTTTTACCTTACTTCATCTACTATAAATATAGTTATAAATTTCTTGGTCTTACACCAATTACCTAATAATGTTATTTCAACGGTTTATTCTTAGTGCATGGGAACGGACGTTGTACTTGTAATGTGTAATGTTGTCTTTTACCTTACTTCATCTACTATAAATATAGTTATAAATTTCTTGGTCTTACACCAATTACCTAATAATGTTATTTCAACGGTTTATTCTTAGTGCGTGGGAACGGACGTTGTACTTGTAATTTGTGGTTAGGTCACTTACCATACTTAGTCACCTGGATTTATAGTTATAAATTCCATGGTCTTACACCATACTGATGAAGGCCTATATATTGTCTAGCCTAAGATATGGTCAGTTCTCGGTAACAGTATAGGTTCCTGGCTGTAAGGAGGGGTTGATTTTCGCCCAATTACTGATCTAACCTAACCGGGGAGTTTTGCCTTTGCTGAACCCCTCTCTAACCTAGGGTGGTATTCGGAATTTACCCATCTTTACTAAAGGACCCTGTACTGGGAATAACCAAATTTTAATATAGAGGTTGTCGAGGAATTCTTCAAATTCCTTTTTTGTCTTTTGAAGGAACAGTAACTCAACGATCAACCCCTGGCCTTTTACCCTTTTTAGTATTGATGTATGCCTTTGTGTCCTATCAATAAACGCTTGAAAAAGTCTTACCTTTTTTTTACTTAAACTTTAACTTTTTTCCGGGGAGGTTTGGGAATTCAATTTGCACCAATTGAGTTCTCAACCCTTGACCCCGGATACCCTTACAATTTGGCGCCCGAACAGGGACCTTTTCAAGCATTTATACGCTATATATATACTATATAACGCTATATAAGACTGTATGGGATGTTTTGCACGTTATTGAAGCTTTATAGGATGTTCTGTGTTCTTTCTAGGCTGTTTTAGGTTATAACTACCTGGTTATTGTTGTATTATTTTACTATACCTTACTATATGTTAGTTATAGACTACTATATGTTAATTATCTTTAACTTTACTTACTATATGTAAAGTTTTCTACTTTATAGGCTTTGTTGAGATGTCATTGCCTGTTTATTGTTATATTCTTTTACCATACCCGACTATATGTTAGTTATATACTACTATATGTCAGTTTATTTTTAACTTTCCTTATTATAAGTAAAGTTTTCTACTTTTAGGCTGTGTTGAGCTGTCACTACCTATTTATTATTATACCCTTTTACTATACCTGACTATATGTTAGCTGTATAACCCCATATGTTACTTTTTTAACTTTACCGACTGTATGTGAAGTTTTCTACCTTTTTAGGCTATTTATAGATCATATATATGACTATATGCTGGTTATATGACACTATATAACATTTTTCTTATTGTTTTATTATTTTAAAGCTTTCAAGACGTGCTTAACTACTATAAGTCATCGATCGTGGTCTTCTACCTCTGGTTTCGGTCTGTTGCTCGATTCTGGATCGTGTTACTGTTACCTTTTCAACCTATAACTTTGAGTTTGTTATAATAATAACGGTTTAATATTGTTTAACTACTGTTGTATTGTGCGGCTAGTATTATAACTTTTTAGCATAAGCTATATTACTAAGTTTATCTAATTTTAAGTATAGTTCTGTTTACTTAAGACTTTGAATATGGAGGAACGTCCCATATCTTTCCATTTACTGAATGTTGATGAGTTGAAATATGAAGTATGTATCCGCGATGCCCTTCCGGAGGATAATATACAAAAGTTGCGAGCTCAGGTGAAAAAGTTAAATGCTCAGATGAGAACTGATGAAATTGTAACTTATGAGGGTGATATTTCTGCCGAACTACTGTGTGTTCAGGGTAAACTAGGGGAACTAGAGGAGACTTGTGCTCGACGCCCATTACTATTAAAATATCTGAATAGGATACAAGCTTTAGGTAATCATCTCTTTCATCGGTTGAGTCGCCTTTCACCTTCCCTCGAGGAAGACTGTGTCCGTAAAGCTCAGCTGGACGAACGTTTGGGTGTTATCACTAAGAAGATGGATCGCATATTGCAAAATTTTCGTAGTAGTGTTGAATTTACCCTTGCAGATGATAAGCCGTTGTGTGGAGCTCAAGGTGACCCAACTGTTGAGGAGCTGGGAACTGCTGATGGAGCTGATGCAGTCGCTGACTCCGAGGAAGTTCGTAGTGGTCCTGCGGTGCGCCTGGTTTCGTGTGACCGAGTTTCAAATGTTCACGCACTAAACCATAAGTTTAATGGGAAGGGTAGTGTTCATGCTTACCTGGAGAGATTGGAAGAGTTAAGCTCGTCTAGACATATTTCCCCATCTAAATTGTATACCTCGGCTGTGGAGTTGTTTACGGATGATGCTTTATTATGGTATCGTAGTATACGCGATGACGTTCATAATTGGAAAGAGTTGAAGAACTTGCTGTTGGAGGATTTCCTGCCTCCGGATTTTGAAGTTGCAGTGGCTGCGGTAGACGAGTTTTGTGTAAGGTGTAGGACTAAGGGTCATATCCTGAAGGCATGTAAGGCGCCTCCTATTCTTCTTTGTTATCGATGTGGTGAGAAGGGTGTTACTATTAGAAACTGTTCTCGTTGTGTTCAGCCACAATACTGAACAGGACGGGCCATTGTTTAACTTCTAAGGCAGAGTGGTCTGATTGGTGTAATTTTGGTAGGTAGATTTTTTGAACAATCTAGATTAGAAACAGCAATGGCTCGTGTGAATAGAATAGATGCCCGTCCATATTTAAAGGTTAATATTTGTGGTTTATTTTTTTTTATTGTTAGGTGTTAATTTTTGGAAGGCTTTTAATTTAGCTCCAGTTGTTTTAAGCTTGGGAGATCGCCGTGATAGTTCGGTTTTCTTTCAGCAACCCCGAGATGCTGTGGTGACAGAGGTGCATCGATTGCATCGTTTGGATGAATTCTTATACTATGTATGTCTGTGATATCATTCCGGATAACTATATTCTTAAATAGGGAGCTCAATTGATGAAGCTTTATACCTATATTGTTCTTACTTTGGCTATTTTGATATTATAGCAATTTTTATGATGACGTTTTAGCGGTATTCTTTTTTAGAATCGCCTTCTATATTGTTTCGGGAGTAGCGTTAGATTGTCGCTCACCGTGGATAAACCTTTTGAGCTAGGCTCGAGGTAACCTTATTGTTTCTACTATTTCTGTAATCGTGTTAAGCTGTCGCGAGCAGAGAACCTTATTGATTGTACTATTTCTGTATCAGGGTTGGGATGTCCCTATCAGAGATTATAAGCCTCTTGACTTAGGCTTGAGGTAACCCTATTGTTGTTCACTATTTCTGCACTAGCGTTGAGTTATCGTTAGCAGATGATAGATCTTTTTGTACTTGAGTATGACGAGTTAGCAGATTTCTTGTATAGAATCTCGACTTATATTATATCTGTATCCGCGTTGGGATGTCGCGATCAGAAGATAAACCTTTTTGAGCTAGGCTCTAGGTAACCATGTTGTGGATGTACTGGAAGTGGTGGTGCTGATGCTGACGTCGATTTTTATAGAATCCCGTAGTATTCTAGCGGTTAATGTAGTGTTGTGTGGCTGGGTTTCACATGTGCTGTGGTAGGGAACCTAATGAGGGTTTTGAGAACGTTGTACCGAACGCTTTCACGCGTTCTGGACCTTATATCATACGCCGGTGTTTGACCCGTAGTATGCTGACACTTATAAACTCAGAAGATGTGAATGTTGTTTGATAGATTCTGTAGTTTTACACGTTGTTTGGGATCTACCCCCCACTCGTGTCTTTAACCTTGACTTTTTAACAGGGCGTTGTACCGTTATACCCTTTTAGGTAAATTTTGTTTACCAGACTTTATTGAAGGAGGTCGATCTACCTGCTGACGAGAGGCTGTCGTCTCTCCGAGTATCTGTTCCTGCTGTAGGTGCCGTTGATGATGGAGAAGACTTGTTCGTCTTTGAACCAATTGGCCAAGCTTGTACTATTGTAGTTGATTATGTGTCGCAGTAGTTATGTGTACCCTAATCAACTTCTGAATTGTTTGAGAACCTTAGGTTCGGTTTGCAAATATTTTGAATAGGCTTTGTTGTTGGATTAAGTTAGTTTTTACTTTTAGGATTTTTGTTTTACTGGATGTTCGACGAGTGGATGGTAGGATGCGAGACGCTGTTGTGCGACCCTCATCGTTATTTATGACCAGCCCCCTTATTTGGACATAAGGAAGAACAATATCTACATCTTTTTCAGGATATCTTAGTATAGAATTCCAGATTTTTGCTAGTTGTTTTAGGTTTTCTTTGTTATTTTAGTTTGAAGCTGTAGGGTGTTGTGCTTGATAGGTGTATAGACGGAGGGCCGTCTGAATTTTTCTCGGTTCCTTTCGAAAAATTCTGGTGATGGGAGGAGTACTGTAACCCTTTTTTTTTCCCGTAAATCGGAACGCATCGATTTTCTATGCGGCCGAGCGATATACGGACATCACTAAAAAAAGTCGTTCCTCTTTACCCCCGTCACTAGCTGGCTGTTAGCGGGAGTGGTGGAAGGCGGCCATTTTGCGAGCGATTTTTCGAGCGGGCGGCCGCGTGCCGTCCCGCGTCGTTGATTAATTATTGTATATATTGGTGGAATTTGAAGATTTTGGTGAGTTATGTGAGGTGATTGAGCTGTTAGATCGTCGATCGATCGATTGTTCGTGTCGCAGAAATGTGAAAACATGTTTTTTATAGTGACGTGTCCCGAGGCTAACGCGGCGAGGCGAGACGGCCAGCGTCGGCGCCCGGCGGCCATCCGCATCGTGCGCGTGCCTGTCTTCGTCTCTAAGTGACCACACCTTCCTAAAGGGGTAAGTCGAATAAAGGAAAATGTACCGGAAGGCCGCGTGTAGGCGGGAGTCTGACGAACCCGTTGTTAATGTTGTTTGTTCTTTCGTAGGAGGTGGTTTTGGAGGGCTGTTTGGTTGTGGGTTGGAGAGGCCCCAGGCGGTTGGAGACGCCCTGGTGTGTGTGGTGTGGAGTGGTCTGGCGGTTTTCCCGGGCTGCGCCCTATTCGGCGGTCGACCCCGAGCTCGTGCCTCGTGGAAGGGACGACGCTCGCCGGAACCCGACAGGTTTTTTTGATAGTGAAGAGTGGTGGAAGTTGAAATGGAGAGTGGTGGAGGCCTATTCGCCAGGCCGGGCTATGGGCCTTGTTAGGTTAATACAGGTCAGGTTTCTGACCTAGGTAATAACTAAATTTCTATGTTCTATAACATATACTTTTACCTGATGTTGCTGTTAAACATTAATTTCATAGGAGCTTACAGTAGTTAATAACCTAAGATACTTTTTCACCCGAGTAAACTAGGTGTATGGCTATACGTTGGATACCATACTTCCTGTAAGTGACTGAGAGTCAGTCATAAACTGACGTTGTACTTGTAATGGGTAATGTTGTCTTTTACCTTACTTCATCTACTATAAATATAGTTATAAATTTCTTGGTCTTACACCAATTACCTAATAATGTTATTTCAACGGTTTATTCTTAGTGCATGGGAACGGACGTTGTACTTGTAATGTGTAATGTTGTCTTTTACCTTACTTCATCTACTATAAATATAGTTATAAATTTCTTGGTCTTACACCAATTACCTAATAATGTTATTTCAACGGTTTATTCTTAGTGCGTGGGAACGGACGTTGTACTTGTAATTTGTGGTTAGGTCACTTACCATACTTAGTCACCTGGATTTATAGTTATAAATTCCATGGTCTTACACCATACTGATGAAGGCCTATATATTGTCTAGCCTAAGATATGGTCAGTTCTCGGTAACAGTATAGGTTCCTGGCTGTAAGGAGGGGTTGATTTTCGCCCAATTACTGATCTAACCTAACCGGGGAGTTTTGCCTTTGCTGAACCCCTCTCTAACCTAGGGTGGTATTCGGAATTTACCCATCTTTACTAAAGGACCCTGTACTGGGAATAACCAAATTTTAATATAGAGGTTGTCGAGGAATTCTTCAAATTCCTTTTTTGTCTTTTGAAGGAACAGTAACTCAACGATCAACCCCTGGCCTTTTACCCTTTTTAGTATTGATGTATGCCTTTGTGTCCTATCAATAAACGCTTGAAAAAGTCTTACCTTTTTTTTACTTAAACTTTAACTTTTTTCCGGGGAGGTTTGGGAATTCAATTTGCACCAATTGAGTTCTCAACCCTTGACCCCGGATACCCTTACACAATGTTTCCAGAGAAATTACCGGGGTTATTTAAATAACACCTTAGTTTATCTTTGGGTATCTAGCGCGGTGCAGTGCTAGGTAATGATTTGGTCTCTTCATTTTCCAATAACTGTGTGTCACTGTGCTGTTATGTGGCAGGCATGTTTGTCTCGTCACTTTTTATTATAAAAAAATCTAGACGGCAATGTTGTAGTAGATACATGGAATAATTTAAGTTTCACCGAAAAAAAAAAGCCGAATATAAAATAAAATTCAGACATTCGAAATTCATATTAAATTATATTTAAAAATATATGACATTTAGTAAACAGACTTCCAAATAGGCAAATTTTGTATTTTCGTTGGTTTTCCAAAAACCAGAACACCGGTTTCGAAAAATAATTGTATCGGAAAATCTCGGAAGAGTGATCAACTAAAAAAAATCATCAAAGCAGATTCTCCTTACATTACTAGAAATATATTTTTGATTTGGATTTGATTTTCAATGGACAGAGCTATCACGTAACAAAAAACTAAAATAAAGTAGCCAAGTGCGAGTTGAACTCGCCCATGAAGGGTTCCGTTGCAGCAAGTAACATAATATACATAGTACACATAGTTCTTGTAGTTCGTTGTAACTTTGATCGAAGTTTTAATAATAGTGTATTTATGACGTACTAAAAAAAAACTACTCATCAGATCGAGTTCAAACTAATTTTCGTTGGTAGTTTTCATGGTAATGTACATCATATATTTTTTTTAGATTTTTCATTCTCTTACTTTAGAAGTTGGAGGGGGGGGACACACATTTTACCACTTTGGTCTCTCGCGCAAATTATTCAGTGTAGACAAAAATTATATTAGAAACCTCATTATCATTTTTGGAGACCTATCGATAAACACCCCAGACGTGCAGGTTTGATGAAAAAAAAAATTGAGTTTCAGTTCTCAGTGAAAAGTTCTCAAAAAGTGGCTGTGACATACGGACGGACAGACAGACAGACAGACATGACGAATCTATAAGGGTTCCGTTTTTAGGTTTTACGGAACCCTAAAAACATACAACAGAATTGTGAACGTCCTGTTTTCTTGAAGTCGGTTAAAACTAGTTATGATTACAGGGAAAATTTAACCAACGACGTTTTGTCTGTGAAGTTTGACTTTTTCGCCACTAGAGTATTTTACTAGTGTACTAGTTTAGCATTAGTTTGAAGTCGATCACGACTTCAAACTAATGCTTAACATCATTTCGAATAGGAACTGTTAATTTATTTGCTGGTTTTAAAAGTATACTTATTTTGGCGTGTTGTGGCCAAATTCGAAAAGTAAATTTTACACGATGCGCGGACACCGTCACGAAACTCGAATTTTACCGTATTTACTCTACTATTCAACTTAGTTAAGCCGCCAGTATTTTGGATACGATTCCGGTTAGCTAAATCGCTAATGGCTCTAATTTTATCAGTACTGATAGGACTCTTCGCAGAGTCCGTCTGGGGAAGTACCACACCTTTGCCAGTTATTCTGCCGCCAAGCAGTAATGAGAAAACAATGTAGCCAGTGAAATTACAGGAGATAAAGAAAACATCTTATCTATCTCTGGTTGTCGAGCGCAGTGCAGGGCTAGGTAACGATCTGGACTCTTCAAGTTCCAATAGCTGTGTGTTACTGTGCTGTTATATGACAGGCATGTTGCTTACCATCAGGCATATGTCCTGCCCATCTCGTCACGTATATAAAAAAAATACCGACACCCTGGAATTAGTACTATATAGTCAACATTTTGGTAAACATTGCAACTAACAGGTCAATACTTGTATCGTTGAAGAAAGTATCTATTTTATGGTTGAAGTTAGACTTTTTAGCATGAGGAATTAAGAAATTAGTATTTTTTGCATACGTACTAGTACATGAGCATACACATTTTTTTCTTTATTTCCAATAAAAACAAGAAAAACGGAGAACAACCGATCACCCCGCTGCCTAAGCGTTATTCAATGAAACCGGGCGGCCCTCGACCTATGGAATAGTCGTTTGGCTAGCTGATGGAGATTCCAGCTGTATCTCTATTTCTTATTTCACTTTGTTTTGAAATATTATACCGCGACATTGGGAGAGAATAACAAGCTCTATTGTCAAAGTTTTGGTTGCTTTAAAAGAAGTCTACAGCATCGTCATCATAATAATCAGCCCACAATCGTCCGCTGCTGTAAATAGGCCTCTCCAATAATTCGCTACTATGTGATTTGTGGTCTCCACTCTAAAACCCGTTTACCCCAACGGTTATCGGTTCTGCGATGGATAAAGGCCCTCCACTGCCACTGCTGATGCGAACAGCTATATCGGTAACTTTAGTTCTCTGATGGGTTATATTACTACAAATACTAACCTTCAAAGAAACTCCAAGTATATTCATCAACACATATCGGTTACATCTCCAAAAAGGTCCGAAAGTTGGTGTTTGTGATGAAAGTTCTAAGAGCATGTACTAATAATGACATAAAACTGATGGTATATAAGTCACTGTGTCAGTCGCTGCTTCTTTATTGTATTAGTGTATGGGGCGGTGCTGCAAAGACACATATGAACATGATTGAACGTACTCAAAGAGCAATTCTAAAGGTGAAGATAGGCAAACCGCGACGATTTCCAACAGAGGAATTGTATCAAGAAGTGCCGGTGCTGAGAGTGCGTCAAGTTTTTGTCTTGCGGGCCATTCAAAATTGTCATTTTGTGTCTTGCAGTGCTGAGGAAGAGAGTCGTAGACGACATCGGGATGTTCCGCTCCCGAGGGTTAATACCGTTTTTGCCACTCGGCTACCCGGTTACGTTCTCTTGTTCACATACAACTCTGTCTGCAAACTCATAGACATCAGGAATAAATAACACTTTTGCAAAAGTTAAACATAATATAGTTGATTGGCTTTGCTCTCTATCTGAAGAACAAACAGAGAGACTTGTATTTTACTCGGAGATGAGACGTAGCGATGTCTACGGTACTTGCGAACATTTTAGGCCTACTGACTTTACTGGTTCCGGTTACACGTTTTGATGAATTGACCTCACAAACAACCATGCACGTGTTTTTGGGAACGTACTCACCATTTGAACACTTTGATTTGTATATTTCACCACTCGCAGCTTGAAACCCATTATCGTCGTTGCACCTCCGCTTGATGACAGCCCAACACGCGCTTATTTACTCGGTCAGGAAAACTCACTCACTTCCTCCAATCATATGCCTGCACAAACACACCAAAAATACACGTTACATACTGAACTCTCTCTTACAAACACACCCTCTCATTACATACCTACACCCTCACACACTCACACATACCCATACTCTCATATAGACACTCTCACAATTACAAACTTTTACAACCAGACATAGCCCACCACCAACCTATATTTTTATGTACACACTTAAAGTAACTACTTTACTACAGACGAAATGTGTTACAGCGATACTGGCTTTATCACTGATTTATTGAAACTGTAGTTACCTATTATAGCGCATCATTCATATCAGCAGTAATGTTGCACTTAGTATATAAGTTTTAGTATTAGCTTTAATTTACTCTGATTGTCATTTTATGTATTTTTTTCTCTTTCACGCTAATAGTTGCATAAGTACTGTCAACAGCGATCATAATTGAAACATTTCAGAAATTTGAAGGAGCGCCCAAGATACAGGCTTAGCCTAGTTTGGGGCTCAATGGTACGGCTACCAGATTTATATCGATTCAAATAATTTCACTATCATGTTTAATGTTTAATTTAATGTTTTGGAAATAAATGAAATGATTATCTCTTTCAGCTTGTTAAACAACTTTGAACTTACGGACTTCCAGTTACCACATTTCAGCAACGTAGATCATGACGCTATGAGGGACTGATGGTACATTTTTGTCTTAAGACTCTTTGTATGACGAGAAGTCTCAAGGAAGTTTGCAAAAAATGCTCTAGCCCAACAGGATTCACCTCATGGCCTCACTGTCAAAGCTATTTTTACTTATTTCGATCATAAAAAAATTCCTAGGTAAACATATGAGTGACAATAAGCCTTACCAAAGTTTTCCAAATGCTCCCCAGGCCAGCTTGATTCACCTTGTGGCCTCACTCACAAAGCTATTTTTTATTTTTTTCAAATTAAGAGTGACGAGACGAGCAAGTCATGTGCCTGATGGCAAACAACATCCCTGCCACATAACAATACAGTGACACTCCGCTATTGGAAGATGAAGAGTTCAAATCATTACCTAGCACTGCACTGCGCTCGTCACCCAGAGATCTAAGATGTTATATCTCTAAGCCCTGTAATTTCTCTGGACACATTGCCCTTCAAACCGGAACACAGTAATGTTTGCACTTTACTTCTTGGCGGTAGAATAACTGGCAAAGGTGTGGTACTTCCCCAGGCGGACTCTGCTAAGAGTCCTACCACTACAACCTACCTAAATATCTACCTAGTTCGAACGTCTGCCTTAAATTAACATCTCTCCGATCAATCTCCAGGGTAATTCTATTGATGGCAATTGGTCAAAGAACAGCGAACTCGTTGCACATGACTTTGATCTTGTCAAAATGTGACAAAAGTCTCGACAGTGTTTAACATTAAAATAATACCGCCCACAATTTTACCCATAATTAAAATTTTTCTTTTTGCCTAATTTTCCTGCTACATAAAGTTGCTTATTCCCAAACTATAATCTAATAATTGTGTGCCAAATTGCAAACCGATACGTTCAGACGTTCTGACATGATTCAGCAATAGGCAAACATTCGCATTTAACATGTTACCGGCCAACTCTTATCCATTGTCTACTCTGAGTACTTAAAAAAGGTACTACAATAATAGTTGCACGCATCTTCCACTACATCAGTCAGTCAACATTAGCACATTAAGGGTCAGCCGTTTCCGTTCGAAATGTAAATTCCTAGCACATAAATTATTCCGCGGAAGCGTGGCCTTAACAAGACGTCGAGTGAATTCTCTTAGTGAATTACGAAGCTCTAAATCTTTGTGTGTTCTTTCGGAAAAAAGAGGGGAAAAATCTAAATTTGGTTCTGATTTTTTGCCATTTTCTGCGTTGTATTTTTTTGCAACGTTTTATTTTTGACTTGAAAAGAAGTGTGGAATGACTGATGGAAGATTGACAAGTTTCATGTTATTGCTACCATATTCTGATTTTGTTTTTCATAATACATAATCCGCTCATTCATGTCCACTGTTTTTTTACACACCGGTTTTTTTTACGTTGACTCGTTTCTTTGTTTAAGCCAGTAATGTGGTAATTTGTATATTTTTATTAAGTATGGTGTCTGAAACTGCACTCCCCGATGTTTAAAAAACATTTGTCTTAGAGCAATTTCGATCAAACGGTTGCTAAAAGAGGTCATTCTCAGCGATAAGACCGCATGTTACAGCATCAGTTTTTTACTGTTTTTATGGAGAAGGTTCTCAATTCGGTTGTAAGTTTTTTTTTTTGTATGTATGTTACGGGATAGCTCCGCAAATTGCGAATCAATGATATAATGATACTTTTTTTTGTTTAGTTCAGAGGTAGTCTCACATAATTTTTATCGAAATCAGTTTGGTAGTTTTTGGAATAAAAAATAAAATTTATTTTCGTTTATCTCGACGACGTAGTAATAGCTTCTTATGAAATTTGGTCTGAATTTTTAATTTCAAATTGAAGTCGGTTTATGTTTTTTCAGATAAAATTAATGATCTATACACCAGTTTCAATTTTGATATAAGTAAACATTAAGAAGTCTATCTAGTTACCTAAATTGTACTGATGTCCAGACTCTTCAAAAGCCTTTGTTACTAAACGCAATATTAAGGTCGTTGCTACCCCGGTTGATGCAAATCAGCTTTGTAATGAGAGCTCTAAGCGTGCCGCTACGCTGCTCTATTCTTACTTGCAGTGTAGGTACCCGGCATTCTGGATTGTACGTTCAGTGCCTGGAAACTTGACACGTGTACGATACATTGCGATTACGACGCCGCAGTACGAAACTGCGGTTTCAATTAAGTCAAACGGTTGCTCGGAAAAGTTCTAGTTCGCCAATTGTTAGTAAGTTTTGGTTTTGGTTTTACTTATGAGCATTAAATAGTGTTCTACATTTCCTGGCGTGTAAGTACGGAGGTAATATAACATTCAAAGCTTCAACATGTATCTTCCAGTACCTACCTACATTCACGGAAAGACCTGGTAATCGAGGCTTAATTAAAGACACGTGTGGATCGACATTTGAAGATCGCATCCTGAGAACTCCTTGGTTGCTCTTACCTGGTCGGATATACTACTACTCTCTTGGTCTTCCTCCTAGATTTCGGAGTCAACCAGTGCTGTCGTAAGTGATGCCGACGACATCTGCACCAAAGCTCATCCAAAGCCAATATCCAAACCAAGCCGAATCTATTGCCCCCTCAAAAAAGTGGGTGGTTTTGGAATCAAAACAAAGTTGCCAAGGGAAGTAGTACTTCTCAAACTACGCTGACGACACCGACGACGCCATCGGTTGGCTCGTGCGGTGAGCGTTGGCTGCATCACCGAAGACCATCCGAGAGTTCAACCTACAGATGACCATCAGGGACAGAAATACTGGCGCAGTGGAGGCTCTGGGTCGGGAGGAGGCGGCTTAGGCTAATGGCAATTAGGCAAAGAATCGATAACTAGCGGAATCCCAACCGGTGTGATCGGCTCAACAGACGAGCTCCAGTATCTGCTTCCAGGTTTAAAATGTTTCCAACTCCCCCCTAATTTTCCTTATCTTCTGCTAATCCAAAAAATATGTAAAAATATAAAATAAAAATATAATATAAGATTTGAAATGACACAAGTCACGGACCCCGAAGTTTGTGCAGTGGCAAATTTAAATTAAAAAAAAAAGTAGTACTTCTCCAGGAAAACACTACAAAGAGTATTTTTACAAAACAAGAAAGGTTGGCGTCCGCCACCCTTTCTTGTAACAACATAACAGTTCTTATGTTGTAAATCTATGATAGATTTATACTTTATCACCATCTACTGATGATCAGCTGTTCAGCGATGATGACGATGATGTTCAGCGATGATGTTAACTACATCGATATATATATGTCATCGTTGGGAAGAGTGAGCTCACTCTTTCCATTCTAGTCGGTTGCAGGAAGCGATGAACGCTGGACGTTTTTACCTATCAGTATCCGTTGCCAACAGCCAAAATAACTAGAACCACCTCACCGATAGCGATTCTAGAGGACAAGTAGATTGGTGGTGCTTACTTACACTTACACTACACATAGACACAGTTTATGACCAATTTCAAAGTGCTCAGGGTACATCCATTGGTTTATATCGATCGATAATTACGATTGGGCGAGCTTGCTGCGAATAAATCGACTTACTCTACAATTTAAGGCATGTACATTATATTTGTTACCGTAAAATTAGAATAACCGTAAGATTACAATCTCATGACGTTATATTATAAACTAACCTAACCTACCGTGAAATAATAAAATCTCACGCATTATATTGTAAAGTGCTGGTGACTGCAATTTAACAGTGACATATCCATTTGGAAATATCCACTCAGACCACACATTCAATCCTACTATTCCTACTAATGTTATAAATGTCAATGTTTGAATGTTTGTTGCTCAATCAAGTCCTAACGTATGAACGGATCGGGCTGTAATTTGGAACACAGTTAGATTATAGTCTGGAAGAACACATAGGCTACTTTTATCCCGGAAAACAACGGGAACAACGGGAACGGGAACTACGCGGGTAACACCGCGGAGCGCTGCTAGTAGTTTATAAGTTCTTATTACGAAAGTGTAGAGTCAAACTTCTCATTAGAGTCATCAGGGAACGAGACGATTGTAAACGATGCGCAATGTATACAAATAATATCATTAGCCGACACCCTAAACATCCCGCTATCGCTATCACAAAAAAAAAGGTCAACTAACTTCCACACAAAACAAACAACTACCCCCCAAATACATAACTCTAAATCACGAGACACATAAAAGGGGGTGTACACAACATAAATCGCCAAAATATTAACAAAACGGGCGTGTGTCCGCGACCGTATATTCCTTTAGCCATATTAAATGACAGTTCAATAGCTAAATGTATGCCATTAAAAATACATTAGGCAGTGATTTGGAAGGTTTGAGGTCATTAAGTTGGCCTGTATTGTTACTGGACGGGTTAAGCTATCACTGCGCAGTGAATAAATGGCGTGAAAATTTTGAGTTATGGGATTTTTAGATTAAAGGGGTAGCTTAGGGATATACTTATCTTTCTTGTAGTGTAGAGTGTCGAGATGGGCAGGACATGTCCCTGATGATAAGCAATATCCAATAACAGCACTGTGACACGTTGCTATCGGGAGCCACGAATAGTCCAAATCATTACCTAGCACTGCACTGCGCTCGTCACTCTGTAATACAATGAGCTCGATCTTATTAATATTATATACATCAATGTATGGATGTTTGAATGAAATTTGGAACAAATATAGATTATAGTGCGGAAGAACAAATAGGATACTTTTTATCCCGAAAAAATAACGTGAACGGGTGCTGCTAGTATAACAATAATGTATAGCCGTGTAATTTCACTGGGAATATTGCCAATCAAAGTGATGAAAGCACAGTGATGTTTTCATTTTACTATTTGAAAAATAGTGTAGACACTTGTCTAGACTATTACGTTCTTACTATCTTCACTAGTACTATTATTTAAGGGACATTACGTGGTAATATGGTTACGTGGGGTTTGACTGGCCTTGTGGCTTAGTGGGTAGTAGCTCTGCCTGCGAAGCCGAGGGTCGTGGGTTCGATCCCCACCCAGTGCAAATATTTGTGTGATGAATTCAAATGTTTGCACTGTGTCTGGGTGTTTCTATGTATAATAAGTATGTATTTAAAAATATATAAGTATTATATCAGCTATCTGGCCGCCATCACACAAGTTTTGCTTAGTTTGGGATCAGATGGTGTTGTGTGAATTGTCCACCAATATTTATTTATTTATTTATTTTATTTAATAATATGCTAGAGCAAGTACCATTACTTCGATGTAGTTTCATGCATGATATTCACGAGTAAACTAACAAAAGACACAAAAGATTCTAATTGCCGGCAGACATGTTTGCTCTGTAATCCGATCGAAACACTGTGAGGTATATAAAAATGGATGGTTGTCTGTATGTCCTTTATAGAGTCATAAACTATGCATTTGATCATGTGATGATCTTTAGTGAAGTTGGTCTGCATGAGGCAAATAAAGTTTTTGAGTTGACACGACCAATCTTCGACAGGTGGCGTAGCAACGCGTGCAGAGTACAGCTAGTAAAAAAAATAAAGTGGTCAAGTGCGAGTTGGACTCGCTCATGAAGGGTTCCGTTGCAGCAAGTAACATAATATACATAGTACACATAGTTCTTGTAGTTCCTTTTAACTTTGATCGAAGTTTCAATAATAGTGTATTTATGAAATACTAAAAAAAAACTACTCATCAGATCGAGTTCAAACTAATTTTCGTTGGTAGTTTACATGGTAATGTACATCATATATTTTTTTTAAATTTTTCATTTTCTTACTTTAGAAGTTAGAGGGGGGGGGGACACACATTTTACCACTTTGGAAGTGTCTCTTGCGCAAATTATTCAGTGTAGTCGAAAATGATTTTAGAAACCTCTATATCATTTTTGAAAACCTATCGATAGACACCCCACACGTGTAGGTATGATGAAAAAAAATATTTTGAGTTTCAGTTCTCAGTATGGGTGGCAACCCTAATTTTTCTTTTTTTTAAATTTTTTTGTTCAAATCTTAATGCGGTTCACAAAATACATATACTTACCAAGTTTCAACAGTGTAGTTCTCATAGTTTCGCCAAAAAGTGGCTGTGACATACGGACGGACGGACAGACAGACAGACAGACAGACAGACAGACAGACAGACAGACAGACAGACAGACATGACGAATCTATAAGGGTTCCGTTTTTACGTTTTACGGAACCCTAAAAAATGATTGTCTGTAAAGTCGGGTTACTGACGTTAGTTGAACGTGACAACTTCAACTACGCCTTAGAACGAGGTAACGCCGGCGGCGAGGTAACGGCGTTAACGGCACATGACGTCATGTTTTGCGGGCGTGCAGCCGGCTTCGTCGAATTATAAGACGTTGTCACGTCAAAATATTTTAGATCGCAATTCTTTTAATGTTTTTTTTCACCATGAAATCGTCAATGGACGAAAGTTGTATAAGTTTAACATTGTGTAATTTATAACCTCCTCGTTTATTGAAAGCTAAAAATTACTGAATGTTTTAGCTCCCGTAAATTTCGAGTTAAAATCGCTACAATTTAAAGTTTACTTTACAGTAAGTTTACGAATGCAGCAAGATACACTACCCAAGTCTTGATGTTCCTATCTTGAAGTCCATAACTTAACTTGTCTGTTACTGCAGTTCTCTCTTTCCCTCCTACACCAACTATTTATCACACAGCTTATCTCGCAAACTCACTGTTTTCAAAGAAACTGAAAAACTGGTGAATATACCAAGTTGCACGAAGTTTCGAGAAGTTTTTTTTTTTTACCTTTGCGACGGCGATAAGGATAAAGAGGTCGCTAGTTTTGGAGTGTTTTATTTGTTTCGTAAAGTGTGTATCAGAATAACAACATACACAATATTTTAAAAATAATACTAACAGCGTCTTGCTGTTTTACCCGCAAGTTTCCAGTTTTAGCTATAAAAAGTAGACTATGTATAAATTAAGACTATAATAAATCTAACTGTGTTCTACATTTCATATCGATCCATTCAGCCGTTCTGACGCGATTGAGCAACAAACATCCAAATTTTCGCATTTGTGATACTAGGAAGATGCACTTAACTAGGCGACCTCGCAAACGTTTAAAAACTATACAAAAAAAATTATCAACCACGTAAATCTATACTAATATTATAAAGTTTGTATGATTTAATGTTTGTTGGGGGTAATTTCTGGATCTACTAAACCGATTTTAAAAATTATTTCAACGTTGGATATTTACGTAATCCTTGAGTACCATCTTTACTAATATTATAAAGCTGAAAAGTTTGTTTGTTTGTTTGTTTGAACGCAAGGATCTCTGGAACTACAGGCCAAAATTGAAAGATTCTTTGTTTGTAGGATAGTCCATTTATCGAGGAAGGCTATAGGCTATTTTACATTACGCTACTATCAACAGGAGCCGAGCATGAATGAAAAATGCAACAAAAACGGGAAAAAATATTGCTTTTTGAGAGCTTTCGTTGCGTGACAGCATAATGTCATATTTTAAAGGTTACGTCATTAGAACCTAAACTAACCGAATTTGTTCAAAATTTGAATTGGTACGCCCAATTTTCGATAGATGGTGTAGCAACGCGCGCGCGTTCAGGTAGTAGGCCACTAGTAGGCTATATATGTACTTCGGGCGAAGTCGGAGCGGACAGAGCAGAGCTAGTCTTAAATAAAATCGGGAAAGTAAAAGTAGCCAAACTGAGTCCACCGTTATATGAGGCAAGTGTTACTTGGTATGACGACATCATTCGTAAGCTCATTCAATTAGAAGGCAGTCATTGAGTGCCGACAGAAGCGAAAACTTATAACATATAACTTTAATAAGAAACATCACTAATGTTTGCACAGTACCCCACAACTCTCACGTCCTGCTTCACTATTCCGCCGCCGCTGCGTCGCTATGCCACTACATCTCCGGATTTGAAGGTCCATGCGAACGAACAAGGTTTTTCGATATCAACAAGTTAGTAGTGGTAGGGCTCTCTTGGCAGAATCCGCCTGGGGAAGTACCACACCTTTGCCAGTTATTCTACCGCCAAGCAGTAATGTGTTACTGTGTTCCGGTTTGAAGGGCAATGTTTCCAGAGAAATTACTGGGCTTAGAGATGTAATATCTTAGATCTCTGTGTGACGAGCGCAGTTCAGTGCTAGGTAACGATTTGGACTCTTCATGTTCCAATAGCTGTGTGTCACCGTGCTGTTATGTGGCAGGCATGTTGCTTACCATCAGACACATGTCTTGCTCGTCTCGTCACTCATCAATTAAAAAAAAAAGTTCCAAAGATAAATAAATAGATAGTCAACTCTTTATTGTGCCACAGAAATATTACAGTGAAACTTGTGAATTAGCGCCGCAAATGGCGCTAGTTATTACTATTATATAGCGTACTATTGCTGAGACAAATCTCTTCCAGGCAACTTGCTTAAAGGAAATTCGCTAGAAACAAGAAGATACAAAATGTGCCTAAAACACAAAATCCTCTCTCTTCAAAAAAATTGCAAGAAAGAGAGAGAGAGTAAATTTGGAATTATTTGACATAAAATTCAGGAATATTACCAAAATAAACTTACTCTGGAAATTTGGTGGTGTTGTTTTAATTTGTGACCTCTAAACTTCAAAATCACCCGACTCGTAAACAAGATGAAACAGGAGCCGAGTTTACAGCCTGAGTGACGTCACAGTACACTGTACTCGTGTATGGCGTAATTAATATTTGTGGAAGTTCACTAAGACTGACTTTTTGAAAATGAATTGTTTTTTTTTAAATATTTGGTATGGCTCCTCTTATCCTAATTCCTACTGATATTATAAATGTCACTGTATGGATATTTGGATATTTGTTGCTCAATAACGTCGTAGCGTATGAACGGATCAGACTGAACGGAATGCAAGTAGATTTTAGTCTAGAAGAACACATAGGTTACTTTTTATCCCGGAAAAATAACGGGATAGGGAACTACGCGGGTAACGCCGCGGGGCACTGCTAGTAAGTAAGGAATTGCCAATGTTCAAGAGTAGACTAAAAAAATATTTATATACAAATCCTATTATAGTGTAAATGAATATTTAAATGATAGGAAAATTAATTTGGAATACTTCTAAATAGATCTCGTTTGATATGAAATTCCATTCCATTTACTTTATTCCATTAATTACATTAATGGTATATATAAAACTTGACAAATTAACACCGAATAGTATATTGTGAAGCTGAGATATTGAATTAGATTTCACTGTATAATACACTGTAAAATACGGCGGTCCAGCTCCAAGATGGGTAGACGATATCATCTTTTTTTATCGCGGCTCGAACCTGGACGTCTACTCTATTTCTACGAAAACGTAATTTCGAAAAAAAACTCGCGACTTTCCTGCTCTCGTTCTACTTCGTTTCCTCCGATACAACATTGTTTGACGTTTAAATGTTCTAAGCATGCACTAATTAGAGTAGGCTTAGAACATTTAAACGGACAAAACGACGGATCGAAGTGAAATCGGAGTTGGAAAGTCTCGAGTTTATTTCGAAATTACGTTTTCGTAGAAAGAGAGTAGACGTCCTGGACTCGATGGGCACAGGACCGAGGAAGATGGCATGAAAAAAGAGAAGTCTATACCCAGTAGTGGGATAAAAAAAGGCTATGGATGATGATGATAATGACGTATAACACAACCGTTTTTGATTTTACTCACACACTGACTAAGATCTAGACTGCAAGATCTAGCAAGACCTACGGTTCAAACTGCGCACTGATCAAATTCTAGAAACGTCCAACCCAACCGAAACGCATACATGCGTTTTAACACAATCAGTGCCTGATATTGTCTGTAGCAGCTATACTCAGCATAATATGCTGAGTATATATATTATATATATCCAGTTTCAGAATATAATCTGAACAAGACACACTACATAGTAACGTAAATAAAAGCTAGCGAAAACGTAAATTAACCAAAATAACTTGTGACAAAAACAAAGCAACAACAGAATGTAACATGGCAACTACAGACGGAGAGGAACTTCACATATCACGTGTTGTAGAACAGAAATAAGTGCTATCATATTCAGGGCATCACACCCAAGCTTGAATCGTATTATTTTTACTCAGAAACACGTATGTGTATTTGTGTATGTATGTGTATTATACGTCGCGTCGTTTCGTGTTGCAGAAATAGTGTTGTGAGGTCGTTGTCGACTTGTACCGCACCGCACTGCAGTCAGCTGCATAAAATTATATTTTTCAGCCATTTCAAATTTTAGGAGACTGCGTTTTGAAAGTAAAAGTATGAATATACCTACATTGTACACACTTGACGACTGTTTATAACAAAATTAATTGCATACAAAAAACGCATTTTTTGTGGTTCTTTAACATACATAACATGTTTACATACAAATTAAGGTTTGTGTTTTTTGCAATGTTAACGTTATGTAATGTTAGGCGTACACTTGACTGCCATTTCTTTGACTTTATAGACTGCAACGATGCGGTTTAATAAGGAGCATGTTTGCTTAGAAGAAACCAATTTACTCTCATTAAAAACACCAAGATTGTCACCCATGGGAAAATCCGACTCGGGCAATCAAATACGTCATTTGTTCAGAGATATTTAATTTTTGAGCCTACATTTCTGAGATAGGGTCTGACGATATGATGTTTTAGCAATGCATATAGTATTAAGTCAACGAACGAATATTTTCACTCATGCAAATTTCCATTCATTGCGTTCACAAAAACGCAGACTAGATACTTCTTTGTTTTTTGTTACACTTCGCTCTACATTATACTAGCAGCAATCCGCGGTTTTACGCTTCCCATTCCCATTACTTTCCCGGGATCAAATGTAGCTTATGTACAGTTCCATATTCTGACTGTAAGCTCCAATCCGTGATACGTGATTGAGCAACAGTCATTGAAACATCCAATCTCATCTGTTTATAGTTAAATAGATTTCAATGAAACTATAGGGTACAAACTTGGTCTTTGACTAACAGTCGGAAGTTTGACCATGCAGTATGTCAACGGGCTATGAAGCGCAGTAGGTATATACTCTCGAAGTAATTCTTACGGACCAAATACGAAACGTTATACTGCGTTTCAAAACCGGAATAGCCAATGCGATTGTGTATGAAGCGGCCAATTTGATTTTTTTTAAAATAAAAAGTGACGAGACGAGCAGGTCATGTCCCTGATGGTAAGCAACATGCTGCCACATAACAGCACAGTGACACGCAGCTATTGGAACATGAAGAGTCCAAATCATTGCCTAGCACTGCACTACGCTCAGCACTGCACTGCGCTCATCACCGAGAGACCTAAGTTGTTATATCTCTAAGCCCTGTAATTTCTAGAATATAGATTGGGTTGGACCAAAAAGTTTATATAAACTACGTATAGAGTCAGAACAAACGCTTAACACCAAAAACACGGGTCTGATCACTGTTGCCTTGTCGCTGTTGTGGAAGTGTTCAAATTTTTATCGCGGCACATCACTTTGTTTCCATAGCTAACATACGCCTCATCTGCTTACGATTGACATAAAGGAACCGTGCAGAAAAACCTGATCTACTAATTTATTCTTTATCTAAGGGTTGGACATTATGTAATTGCTGTATATCGGATAATCGATAGTCCAAAACTACTACGCAGTGAAAGCAGATTGGAAACGACGATTTGGCAGACCAAAAAAACGATGGCAAGACCACTTAGACAAATATCGTTAAGACAGGACCGGGCTAGCCGCAGACGAGGAAAAATGTTTATACATAGTAAATTATCAAGATTCATATTGAAATTTATTTTTAACTCCTTAAAGTTAGTGGTTCTTAACCTACGGGTTACGTCGTAAATCGTAGATAGTGTTATGTTTTGTGTGGCTCTTTTCACACAAAAATAATACTGCTTGATTGTTTAGGCGATATAAATACAAAAAACTGTAATTTACCTATATTTTATGGTCATATATTTATTCTGACTACAAAGTAGGTACTAGTGTTATCTTGTTTTGTGTTCATGCTTATAGTAGATCCAACCGTTTATTTTCTTTTTGACAGCACCAATAGAACGTACCTAACTGCGTCATGTCATGGCTATCAACATCACCCATAGAACGTAATTTTTTAAAAACGTTTGTTATTTTATGTAGTTTATAAAAAAACTACTGCACTTATGGACTCAATTT
Organism: Ectropis crepuscularia; assembly: GCA_963693475.1. Taxonomy (NCBI): domain Eukaryota; kingdom Metazoa; phylum Arthropoda; class Insecta; order Lepidoptera; family Geometridae; genus Ectropis; species Ectropis crepuscularia. The sequence continues at coordinate 3,152,418 of OY856355.1, forward strand.
GTCAAAGATGATTATTATACGGGATCAAGGAGCAAATTTAAGCAGTTGTCATATTTTTTAAACCTCGCATTTAAAAGTAAACTTTTGCGTAACATGACGCAGTTATGTTCTGTTGGTGCTGTCAAAAAGAAAATAAACGGTTGGGTCTACTATAGTAGGGCAGATGTTGAACAGAAAAATGAGCCACTACCTTATCAAGTTGAGTTTTATTTAGAAATTTTCATACGAGCAACTTAAAACATTTATTGCAAAGTAGGTAAAAATTAAACAGTTTTTTGCTTACTTAGCTATGCTGTAATAAGTGATACTATAAGTAAACAAACATTTTGAGCAAACATGTGACCTGCAAATGTATTACAGTTAATGTTCTTAGTACCTGGGTGACCGAGCTTTGCTCGGTTTAAATACTAAATATACTTAGATACCTACAGATAAGACTCCAAGAAATAGATTTTCTTAAAAAAACTAATTGAAAAAAAAAAGAGAACCCGTCTGGATTCGAACCCGGAGCTACTAATTCGTGACCGCTATGAGCGCCCGACTTCCCGTCTGAGCTAATTATGCTGTCGCGTCACGAGGCGAAATTTACCATCACATTCTAATGTCTAATGTGACAGTTTTTCATTGTCTAAAAACGCGCATAATATGCGTTTTTTTTAAAATAAGACCTAGTTAGATCGATTTGTCGTCCCCGAAATCCCCTGCTTATATGATTTCATGAAAATCCGTCGAGCCGTTTCCGAGATTCAGATTCTATATATATATATATATATAATAAGTTAACTGAAACATATTTAACTTCCAAAAATACATTTTTACAATTTAATTAAGAAATTCCGACCTCACATCCAATTTACTAATCATCGAGTCAAATTATGACGTAATTAATGTCTGTGCAGCCAGAGTGCTTGGAAGCGAAAGAGGTCCGTTCTTCGAAGTTCGGTAGCTCGCTGTCCGCGCCTCCTTGGTCGGCTAAATATATATATACATATTTATATAGATATACAAGAATTGCTCGTTTAAAGGTATAAGATAACAAAAGTGAGGTCAAACATTTCCGTAGGAGTCTTACGAACGAGAACCATGAAACGAAGTCGATTATCAATATTTTGTTTGTAAATATTTTATTTATTTATTTTTACCTGTAGAAAAGGTTCAATAATTGTGCCAAAATCGGTACTGCTTTAATGATACAAAAAAAAACAGTACACAAGTACAATAATACTATTTCATCATATTATTAGAATGTTTTATTTTTCAAACCATTTTGTAACAATTAACAAACTTTTCCTACAATTAACGAAGAGTAACGATTGGTGAAATAAGTAATGGTATGTCAAATTGTTTAATTTAGCTAATATATCTAACTAAACAAAACGGCACCTTTGACGCAAGTGAGTACTATATTTACAGTTTTTTTACATTCCGAAGACGCCTCAAGCCAAGCTACAAATTAGTAACCATAGAACACAAAAACATCCTATTTTTAAGGCGAATAAGACGAAAACATAAACAAGAATAGGCTAAAACGTCAGGAACAGAACTCGAACTGAAATGGTCCCACAGAAGAATGAATGGACAAAATCTAAACATGATGTTCGACGAATCCATTGACAGACATCAATTCTATTTAGAGATTCATTTATATAGATACAATTTTACAAAGGTACGAAGGAAAATATTTTACGTCTCTGTACATAAACATCATAGAAGGATATAAAAAATAATGTTTAAGCATCGCCATTCAGTTTAGTTGTATTATTTCAGTATTTAGTTTAGAAGTTACAGTGGTTTAGTCGGGAGAACGGCGGCTGCCGATCCGGAGACTCCGGGTTCAAACCCCACACGCACCACTGTCTTTTCGAAGTCATGTGCGTAATGCCGCTAACTTAAAATGGTGAAGGAAAACATCGTGAGGAAACCGACATGTACCTAGAATCTTTCGAAGTCATGTGTCATCCGCCAACCCGCACTGGGCCAGCGTGGTGGATTATGGCCTTAACTCTCTCCTTGCGAGAGAAGGCCCCGAGTCCCAGCAGTGGGAACGTTTAGTGGGCTGTTGATGATGATGATGATGAGTCAGTTTAGTAATGCCACCAGCTGGGCATGCTTTTAACTAGTAGTGAATTTGATTATCTATTCTGTTTTATCTTTAGAGTTTCAACGGTCTATAGATAAATGGCTTTGATGTCCTTAGTTTAAGAACAGTATAAAGAAATACGATGTTGATGATGATTGATAAAGAAATACTACCAGTCGTTCATCGCCTTTGATCTTGGAAGAAACGCCGATAACGTCTAGACACGGGTAGGGTTGTCGCAAACAAAAAAACGTGGCACCAAAATAAAATGAAAACATACGGAAGACGTCAGCCTTGAGCCCCGCTCCTGCAATACTAACATTGTAATGTAGGCAATGCAGGAGAGCGCTTCCTCCGTCTCATCTCGCACGCCCTACACGATTGCCCCGTCTATATGGCTTCGTCGAAAGACTGTATGATTTAAGACTGTGGTATAAGTAAGTAGAAAGGTAGTTAGTTAAGTTTTCGTTATTTCATAGCTTGACAAGGACTGCCGAAGTAAAAAAAACAAGGATGCACACATTATACTCGTATACAAACTTTTCTAGTCGTATCAGCTGTTATATGGTACAGTATATTTAACTTTTTCAAAATCGATTGAATTTCTCAATAGGGTACAATCCTCAAAAAAACTAAGTAGCCCGTTAGTTAGATTGCCAAAGATTTTTACTCACGAGTGACGTCGCGACCGAACTCTTTTTGTTTGATGGTCTATATCTTTGACGATTTTTAATATTATGAAAAAACAAAAAATACGTGTCCAATATTTTTCCATGATCTAGCTGACGGACTAATTAGGATGGTGTATTTTTGACCCAGTCCGGTACCCTATTGTCGTTGATATACTGACACTTTACCGCTAATCGTTTGATATCATGCGGTCTACGATGGAACACATTTACCAGAAGATACACTGTCGACTTGAAGACACACCTCTGGGTAAAAGTTTCATAAGTAAGTACCTACATAATATAATGTGTTTGTACTTCTATTGGTACTTGGCACAGTTGAACTGTTTTTTTTGTAATATTGGGTGACAATCAGAGCAAGATATGTAGGCTAATGGAACAGGCATGCCCATAACAACACAGTGTCACATAGAACTTAAAAATACTTTTCTTGACTAGGTACAGAGAACTTGTTAAAACTTGAAAAGTCAAAATTACTACTTACCATTATTATTTACTGCGCTCATCACCCAGAAATATAAGACGATTACACTTTTTCCCTATTACTTTCTTTACCCTTCAAACCAGTGCACAGTAATCCTATTAACATTATAAAAACTTGGCTCTTCAGATGATTGGATGTTTGTTGCTCAATTGCGTCGGTACGTTTGAACGAATCTGGTTGAAATGTAGAACTTTAGATTATGGTCTAGAATATTATCACATAGGCTTCTTTTAATCACCGGAAACAACGGAAACAGGAACTGCGCTGATATAACCGCGGGCTGATGCTTGTATTAGTGGTAGGACTCTTGGCAGAGTCCGCCTGCGTAAGTACCTTTGCCTTTTATTCTACCGCCAAGCAGTATTATGTACGCATTACTGTGTTCCGGTTTGAAGGGCAATGTTTCCAGAGAAATTACAGGGCTTAGAGATAAAACAAATTAGATCCTTGGTGTGACGAGCGCATTGCAGTGCTAGGTAATGATTTGGACTCATCATGTTCCAATAGCTACGTGTCACTGTGCTGCTATGTAGCAGGCATGTTGCTTACCATCAGGCACATGTCCTGCTCGTCTCGTCACTCGTTATTAAAAAAATATTGTGTATTACTAGTCGGTAGAGTAACTGGCAAAGACTAATAAGGTGGTACTTTCCCAGTACTGCAAAGAGACCTACCACTACAAAATATTTTTCCTTTACTATCAACTATCCGTATTACCATAACACCGACTACCAACATCACTTCCCCATGTTGTCATATAAAATCATAAAAAATACAGAAAAAGGTAAAAGGGATGCGGGAAACTTATGATGGCAATTCGTCCTGATGGCTCCCATACGATGCTTGCTAGATTATATCGTGAGTTTGTTTATAATATATCATTTATATTTAAAAAAAATAGTAATTTGCTCTTCTATCCGATTGCTATCGTTGCAAACATACTATCTTACTGTTTTATTACTGACAGAGCCTTTATTAAGAAAACTAAAATACAATGCGAACTACACTACGCTACATTTTATTAACCTACTAACACTAAGCACATCTGAATTATCCATAGACCAATGAAAGTCTACAGATAATCAAGATGTTCTTGCTTACTTCATAGTTAAGATTTATGTTGCTCAATCACGTCAGAACGTGTGAACAGATAGGGTTTAAATTTGAAACGCATTCAGATTAGAATTTGGGCTAACACACGGACTACTTTTTATACCGGTAAATAAACGGGAACAATGCGTAAAACCGCGAACTGCTGCGAGTAATTCACAAATTAAATAAAGTGGCCAAGTGCGAGTTGGACTCGCCCATGAAGGGTTCCGTTCCAGCAAGTAACATAATATACATAGTACACATAGTTCTTGTAGTTCGTTGTAACTTTGATCGAAGTTTTAATACAATACAATACAATACAATATATTTATTAATAACTCCAATGTTACATGTCATTTAAAAAAATAATTACAAAATTATTAATCTAATTGCTTAGATATTTCAATTAAAATTATACATAATATCTATAATCCGTAACTGTGTAAAAAAATATCATTTCAGTTAATTTCAGTTAATGTCATTAATAATTCTCTTCTAACTTAATAAACATGTCATAGTTGTAAAATAATGACTCAGATAGCCACTTTCTTAGTTTGGCTTTAAACGCCGCGGCGGAAGGAGCATCACGCACGTCTACGGGTAGTCGGTTGAGAATGGCGGGGCCCAGCACGTAAACCGACTTCTCCGACTTCGCGAGTCTGTGCTTCGGCGTAACAAGTTGGTTTTGCCGCTTGTTGCTCCGCAAAAATCTCGTCTGATGTGACCCTCTTTTTTCAAAAAGGTGAGAGTTGTTGTGCGTAAATAAGGCCAGCTGGTAAATGAGTTCACAAGGCAACGGTAGGATTCGAAGCTCCTTGAAGAACTCCACACAAGAGACTCTATCTGAGACTCCAAAAATAGCGCGCAATGCTCGTTTCTGTACGACAAACAGCCTACAGAAATCTGCGGCTCGACCCCATAGCTCCAATCCATACGTAATGTTACTGTGGACAGTCGCGAAATAGCAGGAGCGCACGACGTCGCGGGTGGCGGTGGCCGCGAGCCGCCGGAGCGCAAAGCACGAGCGGCTCAGCTTTCCGCACACCTCCCCGATGTGCGTCTCCCACGTGAGCGCGCTGTCTATGTGGAAACCCAGTAACTTCGTACTGTCGACCTGTTGGAGTGGGGTGTCGCCGACTGTCACAGAGCACCTGCTAGCCGACCTTCCGTTAAGGCTGAATGTCATAAAGCAGGTCTTCTCTTTGTTCAGAGCCAATCCATTCACCCCGAACCACCAGTTGAGTCTTCTGGTCACCGTTCTCAACTCACTCTGCAGCTGACCGGCGGTCGGTGCGGTGATCACCGCGGCGACATCGTCGGCGTACATGTAAACCTCCGCGCCGTCGACGGCCGCGGGCAGGTCGTTGAGGAGAATGCTGAACAGAGTGTTAGAGAGACACGACCTCTGCGGAACGCCCATCTCGTTCTCTAACTCGGAAGATGACACCTTGCCCCTATCCCCAACCACGACCTGGGTTCTGCTCGACATGAACGCCGTTAGCAACGCCGCCGCGGGGCCGCGAATGCCATAGTGTTGTAACTTTTGAGCAACGAGAGCGTGGTCGGCGGTGTCGAACGCACGCGAGAGGTCGCAGCAGAGCAGGGCGACGTGCTGGCCCGCCTCACGCGCGCACAGCACGCGCCACACCACCTCGCGCACCAGGTCCGTGGTGGAGCGCCCGGCGCGGTACGCGTACTGCCGGTCCGACATGATACCACGATCCGTCACAAAGCTCAAGAGTCTGGCATTAAGTCCGACCTCGAATATTTTGCTCACAGCGGGGACGAGGGAAATAGGACGGTACGACTTAGGGTCTGTCTTCTTTCCTTTGCCTTTATATAGCGGGCTTATCTTCACTCTTTTAAGCGCCGTTGGATAAGTGCCGTCCCTGATACACATACTAAACAAGTGACTCATAGGGATGGCTATCGGTTCAATGGCGGCCTTAATTAATTCCGCGGATAGCCCGTAGAAGTCTGTACTTTTTTTTGGAGCGATACGTTTCGTCACGATCTTTACTACTTCATAAGGAGTGAACGGGAGAAGTCTGATGGACACATCGCTAGCGGTAGAACCGCCGGGCGCGCCGGCTTCGAGCGCGGCCAGCGCTTGAGCGCTGTCGGCCGCCGGCGCGCCGATGCGGCGGGCCGCCGCAGCAAATTCTACATTCAACGCATCCACCAGTTCCTTTTTTGACTGGAAATACTGGCCGTCCTTATCGCGCACCAGATCGGTGAAATCGACTCTTTCTCGGTTATTCCTGCCCAATTCAGTATTGATGACGCGCCACATACAGCGAGGGTTGTCACCAATCATTTTAGAATAGTAATTTACTCGCTTTTCCTTCAATAAAGTCAGATATTTCTGAGACAATTCGCTGTACTTATTGCGTAGGGATTCGTGTGAAGGGAATAAGCTTTGTAAACGAGAAACTTCGCGCAATAGGTGCCTAAGATTGTGAACTTCGTCATCTACCCAATGCTTAGAAAAATTATTTGGTTGCATTTTTAGTGGAAAGCTTATGTCAAATTTACTCGTCACTATTTTTAGAAGGCGTTCTGCCAAAGAATTACAACACCCGCTACAGCTCTGGATAACGTCGCACCAGTCGACCGAGTCCAAGGCAGCAATGAAGGTTCCTTTGTTTGCTGCACTGAAACTCCGACTCATGCGGTGAGCCGGCGTGGGTGCGCCCTGCCCCGACAACACCAAGCGCTGACATTTGTGATCGCTAAGCGGGGGTTGAGTGTCGACATTCGTAATGCTGGAGATACGCTGTGTTGATATATTTGTATAGACGTGATCTATTAATGATTTGCTATCCCCGTCTACCCGTGTGGGGCTGTCGACTTGTTGCGCAAAATCGTAGCTTGCAAGAATGTCGGACAGCTGTTTTCGCGCGCCAGAGTGCTCCAGGAGGTTTATATTTATGTCACCCACGATTACACATTCCAAGTTATCATCGGTGACTTTACAAAGGAGACGCTCGAAGAGTTCCAGATATTCCGAGGGGCTCGTGAGGTTCGAACGGTACAGCCCGACTATCAGAATATTAGCATCTAGAAGGTGAACCGCGCAAACATCGAAAATTTGTTCTCGCGACAAATCGCAATAGTCACGCCTACTGATTGCCTTTATACCCGCCCGTACGTAGATGCAACTCCCGCCGTGCGCTATTTTTTCCCTACAACTAAACGACAAAAGGTCATAATTACATAATGTAACAGAAACTAACTGTTCTTTACGAAGCCAATGTTCTGTCAATATTAATACGTCGCAGGATAAATCCTTTGTCAGTAACGCTTCGAGCTGTTTTGTTTTGTTAGTTATACATCTGATATTTTGGTGACAGACGGTCAGGCCACTGCTAGGGCCGCGGTCCCCCGGGGGCGGCGGACCCGCTCCGGCGCCGGAGCGCCCGCGCCGGGGTCCCCACCGGGGCGCGCCGCCCGCGCGCCCGCCGCCCCCGTGAAACCACTCGCTTATTTCTATATTAACAGGCCAGGCGTCGGCAGACATAAAATACTCAAAGTTGTCACTCGGCACACTCAAAACGAAAGAGGAGTAGTGAGCGTGAGCTAACTTTAATTTCTCCGCAAAGTAATTTTCACAACGATTCTTCCTATTCATGTACGCCAAAACCATCTCAGATGTCGTTTCTGGGGCGAAGAAACATGCGTGAATTTTACGCATTCGTCGCACCGTTTTGAGTACGTTGTCGTTCGAACCGGTCCCCTTGACGACTTTGCGATCACGGGGTCCGCGTCCCTTGCGTCTGACGTTGTTGACTTTTACCCAACCACTGTCATCCGAACTATTCGTATTTGTTGACGCCGCTTCCAGTTGGGCCTGCGAGCTGTAGTTACTATCCGGGGCATCCGCAGGAGGTGCGGCCGCCGGGCCGGGCGGCCGCGCACTGGCGCGCGCGCCGCATCCACTCGAGCTCGCGGGGCCGGAGGGTGAGGGCGCGGCAGGGGGTGCTGGCGCCGGTCCGGTTCTCGCCTCATGTGTGCGCGCGCGCCGGCGTCGGTAATAATAGTGTATTTATGACGTACTAAAAAAAAAACTACTCATCAGATCAAGTTCAAACTAATTTTCGTTGGTAGTTTTCATGGTAATGTACATCATATATTTTTTTTAGTTTTTTCATTCTCTTACTTTAGAAGTTAGGGGGGGGGGGGCACATTTTACCACTTTGGAAGTGTCTCTCGCGCAAATTGTTCAGTGTAGACGAAAATGATTTTAGAAACCTCAACATCATCTTTGAAGACCTATCGATAAACATTACACAGGTGTAGGGTGTAGGTTTGCTGAAAAAAAAAAATTTGAGTTTTAGTTCTAAGTATGAGGGGCAACCCTAATTTCTCTTTTTTTAATTTTTTTTTTGTAAAAATCTTAATGCGGTTCACGTAATACATCTACTTACTAAGTTTCAATAGTGTAGTTCTCATAGTTTCGGCAAAAAGTGGCTGTGACATACGGACGGACAGACAGACAGACAGACAGTAACTCTTTATTATGCACACTAGTAAATTACAAACACTTAAACAATAAAAACAATAACTTAATATCTAGTGCCATAAATGGCGGCTTTATCGCTGAAAGCGATCTCTTCCAAGCAACCATTAATAGCAGGAAAACAACTCAATAAGATACAGTGAGGATAGAGTGCAAAAGCAAGAACATGAGAAAAATAATAACAATGTGACGTTACTTAATAACAATTAACAACTATCAAAAATAACCCCTAGGTTTTTAATTTGGGAACTATATGGAATAATAACACTGCCAAACATGAGCCCGGGCAGAACACCCCAGTCTATCCGCGAGATCAGCCTTCTGCTTCCCATAATAATGGCTTGAGTCTTCGAGGGATTAACTGCAAGTCCAAACGATCGACTCCAGGCCTCGATACGACGCAAATCATCATTAATAGACGCCACAGCTACTCAGACGGTCTAGTGATGCCTGCGAATATATTTGAAAATCATCAGCATAGAGGTGGTAGGAAGAAGTAACATGCGATGTAATGGAGTTAATAAAGATTGCGAAAAGAAGAGGAGAAAGAACGCCACCTTGAGGAACACCAGCACTAGTATCAGATAACTAGACAGACAGACATGACGAATCTATAAGGGTTCCGTTTTTACGTTTTACGGAACCCTAAATACCACATTTTGAAGCCACACTGCCTTAAAATCGATCTACTGACAATTTGTCAAACAATTACAGCATCGTAATGAGAAATATTCTTCCCCTGAGTGTATTTTGCAATAAATTTTCATTATTTTCTGAATATAGACCGTTCAGATCACTGAATACTTTAATTTATCGGCTCTCGTACCAGACATTACTTTATTGACTCTCAGAAAATTAAACGGTGAGGGTTCTCTGGAGACTGATGATATTGGGTACTTTATTAAATAAAAGTCTTTAAAAAGTTATGTTCGAATGAATTAATGTTAGAATTCAAAGTAAATGACATAACCTGATGGTTTTTGGTCTCATTTTTGTGCTCTTAAAGAGGTAATGACATTATTTATTTTAACCCTATTTTCAACTAGAGACCTTCAAGGATATAGATTTCAAAGTATCGTAAGTAGTAAACTACTGTAGTTACAAATTGTTGTAAAATACTTTTAAAAACTATTAACCACTATACCTACAGAATCTTTAGTGAACATTCTTAAAGCTATTATATTTATTTTCCTCCTAAAAGGCGTATTATACTTCACTAAATTTAGGTAGTCTACTTAATTTAGTCGCTTCTGAATTCATTGATGTGTATTATTTGCATTCAATACCTTAGTTTACCAAATTCAGAAGCGAAAATTGCTTACTTCTACTTTGCTAATGAATTTTGTCGACTAACGTTGCTTCTAAATTTACTTCTCAATTTAATCACTAAATTTAGCCAAGTGTAATGAGGGCTTTCTTTAGATGCAATTGTATGCCTTAAATAAATAATCTCCATATTCCAAACATTTGTTTTGTTTTCCCAGGAATAATCTTTAGAAATTAGTAGTGGTAGGACTCTTAGCAGAGTCCGCCTGGGGAAGTACCACACCTTTGCCAAATATTCTACCGCCAAGCAGTAATGTGCAAACATTACTGTGTTCCGGTTTGAAGGGCAATGATTCCAGAGAAATTACAGGGCTTAGAGACATAATATCTTAGATCTCTGGGTGACGAGCGCAGTGCAGTGCTAGGTAATGATTTGGATTATCATGTTCCAATAGCTGCGTGTTACTGTGCTGTTATGTGCAGGCATGTTGCTTACCGTCATGCACATGACCTGCTCGTCTCGTCACTGTATGCTATAAAAAAAAATTACCGGACCCGGGAAAAATGCTGTGAATATGAGAGACTCTCCATATTGAAACTTACCCACTAAAAACTCTTTTCTCTTACTCCCTTATTCCTTCCTGATCCCTGGGGTGTTTCATCTAATTTTTTTGTGTGGGGAAATGCTTTTACTCACCGTCCGTCGTACAGGGACACGGCGAGTGTGTCGTGCTCGACACAATTAAAGTGGTCACACCCCTACCGACTGAAACCCCCACAGATTTCTCCGGGATGACTTGGGGTCAGAGCCGCACGCTCGCTATCACACTCGGGCAACGACCCTGACACCGCCGGCGCTCTTGAGGGCACGCCTCACGAGGCTTCAGACCCCGCATTTGGCCCCAGAGATCAAACCAGCAACGTGTCATCCCTTTGGGCTATTTTTTTTTATACAGTGTGACAAGACGAGCAGGACATGTGCCTGATAGTAATCAAAATACCAGCCACATAACAGCACAATGAAACGCAGCTACTGTAACATGAAGAGTCCAAATCATTACCTAGCTTTGCACTGCGCTCGTCACCCAGAGATCTTAGACATTATATCTCTATGCCCTGTAATTTCTCTGGAAACTTTGCCCTTCAAACCGGAACACAGTAATGTTTGCACATTGCCGCTTGGCGGTAGAATAATTGGCAAAGGTGTGGTACTTCACCAGGCGGACTTTGCCAAGAGTACTACTACCACTAAAATCTAAAGATTATTCCTGGGAAAACAAAACAAATGTTTGGAATATGGAGATTATTTATTTAAGGCATACAATTGCATCTAAAGAAAGCGCTCATTACACTTGGCTAAATTTAGTGATTAAATTGAGAAGTAAATTTAGAAGCAACGTTAGTCGACAAAATTCATTAGCAAAGTAGAAGTAAGCAATTTTCGCTTCTGAATTTGGTACACAAGTTTACAAGTTTAACACAAGTTTAGTGTGCACAACCAGTTTTTTGCCGTCAAATTAAATTAACATTATTTGACCTAAGCGTCCGCCGCCTAACAAAAATCGTCTTACACTCGATATTACTATCTATTTTCTCTTCGCTTGAAGTTATAGAGACAGCAATCATAAAGCCAAAGCTGGATCGAAGCGACCGGATCACACTTCCCACGGATGATATTCCAGACGGATGTTTAAAAAATTAAGAGTGAAGAGACGAGCACGACATATGCCTAATGGTAAGGAACATGCCTGCCACATAACAGCACAGTGACCCGCAGCTATTGAATTATGAAGAGTCCAAATCATTACCTAGCACTGCACTGCGCTCGTCACCCAGAGCTCTAAAATGTTAAATCTCTAAGCCTTGTAATTTCGCTGGAAACATTGCCCTTCAAACCGGAACACAGTAACGTTTACAAATTACTGCTTGGCGGTAGAATAACTAGCAAAGGTGTGATTCCCCAGGCGGACTCTGCTAAGAGTCCTACTACTACAATAATATTTATTATCACTGCAATAATAATTATATCGTAAACATTTTCAACTACGCAGTCACTTCGCTCGCATCAGTCTGACCGGTCGTGTTAGCAACCGGATCACAGTCCGGACGGATGATATTCCGGACGGATTAATTACGTCACAATGTCCGGACATGATCCGGATCCTGCGGACTAGCTCGTGCTCCGTGATATAACATTGTGACGTTTTTGACCGAAGCTCTGCGATGGATTTTAATATTTTTTAGTGTACCTGTGTAAAATTGGAATTTTATGTCGAAATAAATTTTAGTTGTAAAATTTTAGTTTACGTTTAAAACGGAGTAGACTGTAAAATGACTGCATCAAAAATGTAATTCATAAATTTTGTACGGTTTAAATACCTACAGACGTGGTATACGTATTCTTGAGTGGATACCACAATATATGTGACAATATAATTATGTAAAACTGCAAGCAGTTGATGAAAACGTAAAGCTGAGGATCACGATGAACTACAGTTTATGTTGATGATGACAATGATATATAGGTAATTATTTATAAAAAAATACTGCGACTGTAAAAAAGTCAATTTTAATAATTTAAAAAAAAATGGCAGTATAATTAACTCGATTTAATGTCATGTTATTATAAAATCAACTAAATACACCAATCCAATGACACAGCGAGGAAGTACGAATATGTCATCGAGGTATGGAAGTTTTAGATTTTGATGTTTCAAAAACCAACTTCGTCAATTCGTCGTATAGGTATACCTCACCACCTCTGAAGTAACTACCAAACAAAAAAGAACAATGAGAATCGGTACACAAATTGGCAGAGCAATCGTGCAACATGCATACCAATAACAAGATAACTGAATTGGGAACCTCTTTCTTATTTTAAATTACAATATAATAACAACACAATTAAAAATTTAAAAAAAAAATACAAATCACACAACTAACATCCATATTATTCACCACACAAATGTTTATTACGGACGTTTTTTTATTGTGTTTTTAACTGTTATAGGTTCGCACTTGACCACTATCTCGCCTGATGTGAAGCGACGATGCGATAAATAATATAAATATTGGTGGACAATTCACACACAACACCATCTGACCCCAAACTAAGCAAAGCTTGTGTGATGGCGGCCAGATAGCTGATATAATACTTATATAGTTTTAAATACATACTTATTATACATAGAAACACCCAGACACAGTGCAAACATTTGAATTCATCACACAAATATTTGCACTGGGTGGGGATCGAACCCACGACCCTCGGCTTCGCAGGTAGAGCTACTTCCAACTAAGCCACGAGGGCAGTCAATCGATCTACGATGGAGTGTGCTTACCAGACTTAGAAGAAACCGATTCACTCTCGATTTGAAGACAACAAGATTAGAACTATCGGGGAAAATCCAGTACGGCAAAGCATTCCATAATCTAGACGTTCTTATCACAAACGTGGAGTCAAATCTCTTCGTTCGTGTTTTTTGGAACATCAACCATGAAACGATGTCGCTTTTTTTAGATACGAGAAGTTCGATAGAAGAAAGGGGAAGGTGGTATGAGAACATGCAGATCAGTTGTTGCACACTCTCCGAAGTGTACCCGATAAAAAACTGATAAACTAGCAATTTTGCGGTGATGTTCAAGACTGATGTATTTTACGCAGAAAAGAGTGTCATTACCTATAAGTCTTTTGGTAAGTCTCTCAATCGATTCCAGAGTCTCCAACTGATACTTAGCTGATCCATCTCAAAGGTGCGAACAGTACTCCATACAGGAATCGATACAGACTCGAACGACTGAGACATGAGGCCAAATAATTACTTTTTCAGTAAAAACGATGTTTAAATAAATTCATTAACATATTTAACATTAACGTTAACCTTACAAAATATCATAATTTATTTAAGTACCTTCACTAGATGTCATTTATTAGTCTAGACGCAAAAATTAAATAATTAAATTACTGCTTATTTTATAAAACACGTCAAATGTCTAATATTTTACTTAATTATATTAAATATGTTGTCTTCATTATGTATTTCATAATATGAAAGACTAAAATGTTAACTTTTTTCTAATGAAACATGTTTTTGGTTCAGTTAATTGGCTAATTTATTTTTATTCTCAGTAAATTGAATACTGCCTAAAGTCATTGCTTAACAAGATCTTGATAAGCAAGGTTTTGCTGATTGACGTTAAGTCGAAAAGAGCATGCGATTTGCACCCTTGTGGACAACATTTATTAACACGCTTTTATTAGCTTCACTTGTAACTAACTATGTATGTAAGAAAATCTTGGAATCTTAATTTGACCCACTTTCCGGTCTTCGATGAGGATGAAATTTTGCACACACTCTGAGTTCTGATGACAATACATGACTAGCCAAGAAACGTCATTACAAATCCAATATGGCGGCATCCCCAAGATGGCGGATCTACCCCCATGATACGGGTATTAAATGAAAGGATTTGCTGTTAGGAATACTAAATAAAGTGACCAAGTGCGAGTTGAACTCGCCCATGAAGGGTTCCGTTGCAGCAAGTAACATAATATACATAGTACACATAGTTCTTGTAGTTCGTTGTAACTTTGATCGAAGTTTCAATAATAGTGTATTATTTATGACGTACTAAAAAAAACTACTCATCAGATCGAGTTCAAACTAATTTTCGTTGGTAGTTTACATGGTAGTGTACATCATATATTTTTTGTAGATTTTTCATTCTCTTAGTTTAGAAGTTAGAGGGGGGGGGGGGACACATTTTACCACTTTGGAAGTGTCTCTCGCGCAAATTATTCAGTGTAGACGAAAATGATTTAAGAAACCTCAACATCATTTTTAAAGACCTATCGATAAACACCCTACACGTGTAGGTTTGATGAAAAAAACATTTTTGAGTTTCAGTTCTCAGTATGGGGGCAACCCTAATTTTACTTTTTTTTTAAATTTTTTGGTCAAATCTTAAAGCGGTTCACAGAATACATCTACTTACCAAGTTTCAATAGTGTAGTTCTCATAGTTTCGGCAAAAAGTGGCTGTGACATACGGACGGACAGACAGACAGACAGACATGACGAATCTATAAGGGTTCCGTTTTTACGTTTTACGGAACCCTAAAAATAGTATCGTGACTTAAATCCAATATGGCGGGCATTTTGTAATTTTTTGTGTATGCTAAAAGCGTGTTTTTTTAGTTTTTAAAACTATTATTGATTATATTTTAAAACTTTCTAAAATTTCGAATAAATCAACTAATGAGAAATGTAATACAGCGTTTATTTTTTCTCCGCCAGTTCTAGCAAAAGCTAGCTATTTTGTGTTCCCACTGTCAGCAGTGGGGATTTCCCTCACAGGAAAAGAGTCTAAGCCATATTCAACCACGCTTACCAAAATGTCGGTTCAACAAAACACGTAAGAATACCAGTTGTCTTCTAAAGATGTCTTGCTTAGAATACGCTAGTTTTGTCGTCCAAAGATTTCCTCGCTATATTTTTCTTCACTATTAAATCTAGTTACCATACAATCATACACCTACATCTAGTAAAACACTGCAGTGCTAGATTCGAAGTAGCGACCACAAAATATTTTATTTTAATAAATACGTAACATAAAAACCAAGAGTTAGTTTTAACAATAGATTTATTATTTTTAACAAAAGTCCGGGTTTACAGCAAACTCTAGCTCAACTAACGTATAATATCTATCGAGCTCCCTCGTTTTCTCCAAAGGCCTAGTTTCGCCGCAGCAGTCCAATATATTTTTCCGTTAACCCCTATAACTATTAACCAGCGGTCGTCCTAATTAATTTCAACGCCGCTCGGGTTCCGTACAAAATATGAGCAAGCTTAAAGTAAATATCCACTACGACACTCCATAAAGTTTGCGACTAGTTGAAGTGAAAATTTCTTCTCGCGCGCACACACAGATTTTTTTGTAGGCTTCAAGTGAAGCTGAATCGCTACGCGCATGCGCTGAAGTGAAAGGCTTGTTCGGGTGAACTTGGAACCGCTGAGTGTACACGACTGACAAAGATACAGCCAGCTGTTCTTCGCTACTATTACTATTAAATATAATAAAGTTTTCAATGGTGCCGCACACTTTCTTTTATTTTTGAAGTTATATTTATTTTGCCGCATTAGGGAAACATTGTGAGAGTATAAAATATTTTCACGATGCGAGCACACACCGTTACGAAAAATCGACACACTGAAGTTAGTTTGTCAATATTTTAGTAAACATTATAACTAACTTTACGTTAATACTTCTTTAGTTGAAGATAATTATTATATATTTTATGTTTGAAGTTGTTGACATCGTAGCACGGGGAATAAAGAAAGAAGTATTGACTTCTTGCATGCGTACAAAAGACACACACTCTTTAATTTTTTTTAGCTGCACTTGTACCCACAAGTTTGTCATCTTCACAGATTTTAAAGGGGAAGGAAAATATCATAACGTGTCATAACGTATCATACGGCGTGTTTCACGAAATAAATCTTACAAGGATATTTGTACCAACCGCCAACCTGGACAAGGCCAGCATGGTGGAGGATGGCTTGCGACTCTCTTCTTGTGAGAGCAAACCATTGGTCCCTCCCAGCAATGGGAACATAAAGAGACCTGTTATGTTCCTGCTGCTGATATTTTTTTATTATTTTTAAATAGGCATTTTATACATATTAACTAAAGGGATTGGTTTTGCTTGGCATTTTTTTTTAATGAAAAAGTTTGTAAGTGTTCATTTGTACGTATTATTTTTAGTAATAATAATAATGTTTTTTAATTATTCCTTGACACAGCGCGCATCGTCAGGAGGTTCCTCACTCTGCAGCCCTAACCACCGGTAGCTTGGGCCCTGCCCCGCTGCTGGCGGCTATCTAGGTTTAGGTTTTTATAATGTTTTTATGTTGTTTTTTGATGCATTTACTGATATTGTAAAAACCTAAATTTAAGAACAAGGATTAAATGACTGAATAATGATTTATTTGCATATATGGTCTTGTTTCTGTTTAGGGAATAGACAAACCATATTTCATATCTAGGTGACAACCATTTTGCACTACTTAGCAGTGGCTTAGGCTCTTATTGTGCAAATAGCTGTGTGGTACTGTACTGTTATAAGCAGATGCATGTCTACATAGTTTGTCCTGTCACTTTTCAATCGATTTAAAAAAAGAGACGGTTCTGAATTCCGCTGTATTTTTTATGTTTGCTATCCCTACCTTTCGCCTGGGTGAACTGATTTTGATTTGCTTTGTGTTGACATGGCCAGACTTCCTGAATAGTCCCATATACATTTTATGAAAATCGGTGGAGGAATTTATGTAGGAACAACAAAAAAAAATTTACACACTTCGATATAATATAGTTTATTTTTAATTCTACTAAAATAAGTGAACTGTATGCATTTAATTTTGAAATTGAAGCCAATTAAAAAGCCAACACACGGTGGTTTCGTTTTTCGAAGAAAAAAAATACTAACAAAAATATAAGAGTCAAAGTTTGAATGTTTGTTACTCAATCACATCGGAACTTCTGAACAGATTGGATTGAAAATTAGAACACTATTAAGTTGCAGCCTGGAATAGCACATACCTTTTCATCGCGGGAAAATAAAGCGAAAGGGAACTACGAGAGTAAAACCAAGGACAGCGACTAGTGTACAATAAGTAATACATTTGGTCATCGTAACCGTGTTTTAAATGTCATTGGAGCGTGTAACATGAAGGGGCTATACATCAGGTTCGTTATTTTTATCAGATTCGTTATTTTTATGGACTTATACACGACTGATCTTTGAAGAGAAGGCCAAAATAGCGTGAGATTATAATGAGCTGTTTATAGGAGGAACAAGTTGGGGTTATAATCCATCATGCTAGCCCAGTGAGGGTTTGCGCATGTTCTCAAAAGACTCTTGGAATATGTTGGCATCCCAACGATGTTCTAATTCACTGGTTTTACACTAGTGGCATTATGCATATGACTTTGACAAGACTGTAATGTGCGTGTGATTTGGATCAGCGCCTCTAGAACGGCAGTTCCCATTCTACTTACTAGAACAGCCGTCACTCTCACATTCGACAACATCACTGTAACCGATTTCCTGTTTGTGTGAAAATACACAAATTTCAGGGCATTAACAGAGTGTTTTATAACTTTGACATACATATGTATAATACGTCATACATCATAATACGTATTTAAACATCACTATTTAATTGAACAATAGATAAACAGATAGAAAATACTTTATTGTGCCACAATTAAACAGAAAATGGTCAGTAGAAACTCATAAATTAGGCGGTCTTATTGCTGAGAGTGACTAGAGTCTTCTAGATAACTAAGTAAAATTACACAGAGTGCGGCACAAAATAGACAGATTCTTAGATTTGGACAATATAATATATGTTTAAAAGCCATGTTCTGCGCCGTCTAGCGCCAAATATCATGTTTTTTAAAATATTTTTTGTCATATCTGTAAATGTCTTGTTTTTTAGGAATTTAAAAAATTGTATGTATCTATCAAGTTTTCTTTCTCAGATGAGATATTAAAGACGGTGGCATCGTGAAATAAATCATTATAATGATTAACCAAAACAATGTTAAACATCACAAACTTTTTGGTTTTCCATATACACCACCTGTCTTTCATAGTTAGGTACATTCGGTCTTAACTTTGGGTCTAGATAAAATTGTTGTGAGAATTTTCCACCAAAATATATATAATATAGGTATTGAAATTAAGAATATCGGTTTTATGCATTAATTTTATATACATAGATATTATGTCAAAATGAACGTACAATTATTTGACAGTGGTACAACAAAACTTGTAATGTGGCTAAAATGGCAGTTTTGACCTCCAATTGTTTTAGCCGGTTAAAGTCGTGTCGCCTGAAGTAATTAGTCCTAACGCGTACTGACCCTAGTGTGTGCTCTTCCGAGAAATGCTAACATTACACTCCGTGTCGTAGTGGTTTATGACACGCTCCAGTCCAGCCTGGGTGAGAATAAAGCTTTGAGAAATATCTTGTGTAAAAACATTGTGAACTAAATTTTCTTAAAGATGTCTTTTACTACCTATATCTTAGAAACCTGTTTATAGCATATAATTGAACATAAATTTTCTTCCGTTTAGTTCTACTGAGATCTCACTACTATCGGTCTTTCATTACAGAAGGTAATCACTCAATTTTCGAAGTGAAAACTTCTTTAGGCGCGCCTAGACAGATATTTCGTGGGCTGTGAATTGGATTCTAGCATCACTCTCGGGTAAGATAAGAAATCTTCGGGTAAACTCGGGACCATGGCTATTGGGCATTTAGAAATGCGTCAGCCAATGGCAAATGCTGAAAGAGCGTAGCCTCGGAATCATGCAATGGCCATCTAGAAATGCATCAGCCAATAGGAAATGCTGACCCATTTCTAGATGGCCATGCCATGATGCCCAGGCCACGCCCTCCGGTTACACCCGTGTAGTTTCCAAAGTAAGCTATCAAATTCTGAGTTATAAGTTTTCACTTCTATCGGCAGTTCCTATGACTGCCAATTTTTTTCTTATACGACGTATTTGTCTACCTACATTTTGTAGTGGTATACTCTTTGTAGAGTTTACTTGGGGAAGTATCACACACTTGCCGGGTACACTACCGCAACTTTGTTTCGTTTTGAAAGGCAATGTTTTGAGAGCAATTACAGAGTATAGCAATAAATCATTTAACATATCCAGCTGACAATCGCAATGCAGTGCTAGGTAGTGATTTGGACTCTTTATGTTCAATAGCTGTGTGATACTCTGCTATTATGGGCAAATGTTTGCTTTAGCACAATTTTTACTATATATATATACATACATATATTGGTGGACAATTCACACACAACACCATCTGACCCCAAACTAAGCAAAGCTTGTATGATGGCAGCCAGATAGCTGATATAATACTCATATTTTATAGTGTATTAAATACATACTTATTATAAATAGAAACACCCAAACACAGTGCAAACATTTGAATTCATCACACAAATATTTGCACTGGGTGGGAATCGAACCCACGACCCTCGGCTTCGCAGGCAGAGCTACTACCCACTAAGCCACGAGGCCAGTCAAACATTGGAACATTGGAAGAGTCTCTCGCGGAAACTATATAGGTTAGAAAAACAAATACGACAAACCTCAATATCATTTTTAGACATCTATCTATAGATATCCCAAACGTATATAAGGTTTGATGAAAAAAATGTTTTGAGTGTCTGTTCTAAGTATAGGACTTATATTTATATCTATACAGGGTTATTGGTAATCAGCCTGCATCCTTTTAAGGGGATGTTAGGTACATTCAATACGTCAACTTTTGTTCTACAGTTTTTAAAAAAAATGTGTTTTTTTTTTTTTACAAAAAAAAATATTTGCACGGTCTAAAAGCATCAAACTCTTCGTAACAATGCGTAACAAGAGCGCGTACGCTATTTAACGCGCAAAAAATGATGTGCCGAAGTGAATAAACACTAAAAAGTCGCTAAACAGTACAAAAAAAGGCAACAAACACTTTTTTTTTTTGGGTTATCTATTGAGTTTTAACGAAAGTTGTAGAACAAAAGTTGTTTGTTTAAATATACAGAACATGCCCTTAAACGGATGCAGGCTGATTACCAATAACCCTGTATATTTATGTATATATTCTATTTATGTGTGATAATGTTAATGCGGTTCACAGAATACATCTACTTACCAAGTTTCAACAGTGTAGTTCTTATAGTTCCGGAAGACAGTCAGACAGACATGACGAATCTATAAGGATCCCGTATACTGCAATTTGGCTACGGAACCCTAAAAAGGTTGCTCATTTCAAAATACAATTTGTAGAGTAATACCATCTACATATATGTCAAAGCGAATGTTCCAATAGAGTCTGCTATCGTCGTAACTAACCCATTAGATGTAATCCCTCTAATTAGTACTTATGGCCGTGTCCAGTGCATGCGTAATCAGGGAGCGGCGTAATTGAGATACGAGGGTGAAACTGTGTCGCGATATTTAGCGGGATAAAGCTAAATTGATCGAAAAAATAGAGGTATAAGCTTCCTTCTTGTGTTCCGGTTTCAGTCTTCCATGTATATACGAGTGTGCGATGTTTGTACGAAAATAAAATTAATTGTAATATGTACTCAAATTTAACATCTGAGTGGCTAAAAAATAAAGTGAAGACTCCCTACAAATTGCACACGTTGTTTAATGAAAGCGTATTTGTGTATGTCACCAATATTGTACAACTTGTGTACAACCATTTGCCTAAATGTCTAATTGTCATCAAAATTACTCACAGGTTTAAGCATAAGCATAAATTTAAATGTTTCCTTATATATATTATTATGTTTGATTGATTATAATGTTAATATGAGTATTTGAATGAAAAATTTTAATCTAATGATATGGAGTCTTCGTTTGTCATACATAGATATTTTAAACTCATTTGTTTTCTAAAACTATGACATATTTTATTTTTTTTAGTTAAGTGCAATAAAGAGTTAATCTATCTATCTATCTAACTATCTAATTGCTTATTTATTGTCTAATGCACTGACGTTATTTTATAATTTCGATATTTAACTAAGTGTTGGCTGAATGATTTCCATGTTTTGATTTTTATTTTTGTGTGCAATTTATGTATATTTTTACTTCATGGTTTCCGAATTTTAGCAATTTTTTTGGTTTGCAATGTTTAAACTAAATTAATGGTTATTTTATTTTAAAATGTAATTTGCCATGCCAAAAGACAGATTATGGCGCTCATAATGCTCTGTTTACATATCTATTTAATGTACCCATAAAATAAAACTATTTTTCTTACTTGAAATAAAAAATGTCCAATCTCTTAAGTTGGACATAATCCTACTAATATTACGAGTACAAACGCGAAAGTTTGTAAGGATGGATGGATGTTTGTTTTCATTTCTCATACTCGGAATGTAGTGTTTAATCTGATTATTGGTTGGAAAATGCTGCTTCCCTCCATAGAGAGGGAAAAACTCATACAAATTACTTCCCACCTAAGGCCCGGAATAAACTTTAAAAATAGAACTACTGTAATGAGTTTTATGTCAAAAAAACTTTTTAAAAAATGCTGCGGCCATGTGAGTTTCTAAACAGCCAGTGTGATCTTAGCGCAAACTTCTTGGAGCGGAATAAGCCACAACAATTACGCGTTGAGTTCCATATTTAAAATTTAAAAAGTCGACATAAAATTGGCGGGATATAATCTGTTATGTATCTGTGACGGAATTAAAAAAAAGGCATACGAGTATAAATCTAGCATTTCATCATCTGATGAAATACCAGAGTATCCTAGTTTTATAGATATCCAGAATAGCCTAATTTGTCATAATAAATCAAACAGCATAAACATTCCAAACAAAAATGTAACTTTGAATTCCACGAATTGTCCTAATTTGACAATTTTAAATAGGTTATATGTATGTTATCAAAAAATAGTTTAGGTAAACAACTAGTTATATTTTACTCATATTCGAAATGAAAAGTAGAGTGTTTAACACAAACAACACGGTGACTGAAATTTGGTGACTCCCGCTCCGGTGCGTTCCTGGAGCAAAGGTTGGCCATTGCCATTCAGCGTGGGAACGCAGCGAACGTCATGGGCACTTTTGCGCCGGGAGCCGTTATGGGTGGGTTATTCGGAGATTAGTTTTGTTAATTATCATTTTGTATTTTTTACGTTTGTCCCTTTCATATGAAAAAACTAAAAATTATTTAAATTGAATGGCATAAATTGACAAAAATGCAATAGAGACGTCATAAATTAAATGTTTTTGTTTTCATCGTCAGAATATCTTGTCTCGCAACAATGGCCACACCCGCACATGTCTCGACCGCAGAGTCTATCAGGTCGGGTATGCGGGAATGTGGTCTCCAATAGGGACATACATATCCAATACACCGAGGACTAAAATCAGATAATCAGATCTATAATCAGAAGCTATTCACTGATGAAGCTGACATTGACTTTTAAATCACTTGTATAGGTGAAGTGATTAATAAAGAAATTTTCAAACTTTGACTTTTAAAATATTAGTAGGTATGTCCCCGCAACTCTGTCCGGTTGGACCTTTGAAAATGAAATTGCAAAATTCTGCATTATTTCGATCTTAAATTTAACTCACATGCTATCGCAGACTATTATTTATTTATGTTCCAAATAGGGTACCGGACTGGGTCAAAAATACACCATCTAATTAGTCCGTCAGCTAGATCATGGAAAAATATTGGACTCGTGAACAAAATGATTCTGTTTATCTTTTTTTACATTATTATTCAGCGTGACCGCCAGTACATGATTATGTTGTGCACGCTTCTAACTGATAGTGGGCGTGATCATCTTGATAATATATAGACCAGAGTTCTTTAAATAATGAACTAAGGTATGTAGTGTATTCTAGTTAAAGTTTATTATAACATGAAGAATGTTATTCATGTAATTATTAAAATTAATTTTAATGATGAGAAATTTGAAAGATTCATTTCAGCTATATTCTACAATTTAAATTAGAGTCAAAACCAATTCTAAAATTTTACAAAATCCTTTTCTACATATACCGAATTACGACCGTGCCCTAGTGAGTAGAAAATTCTGAGCAAAATCTGCTACAAACGTTTTTAAATCCAACTTGAAACTACATTTGCCGACAAAGTTATTCAATTTTAAGGCAGCGTATTCATTTAAAACCTAAGATTACTATACAGGGTTATTGGTAATCAGCCTGCATCCGTTTAAGGGCATGTTCTGTATATTTAAACAAACAACTTTTGTTCTACAACTTTCGTTAAAACTCAATAGATAACCCAAAAAAAATTAGTGTTTGTTGCCCTTTTTTGTACTGTTTAGCGACTTTTTAGTGTTTATTCACTTCGGTACATCATTTTTTGCGCGTTAAATAGCGTACGCGCTCTTGTTACGAATTGTTACGAAGAGTTCGATGCTTTTATACCGTGCAAATATTTTTTAAATTTTTTTTGTAAAAGAAAAAAAAAACATTTTTTTTTTTAAATTGTAGAACAAAAGTTGACGTATTGAATATACCTAACATCCCCTTAAAAGGATGCAGGCTGATTACCAATAACCCTGTAGTGTTAAAAAAAAATTGATGTTCTTATCACGGCTATGTAATACGTTGCCTGAGTGGGGTTATTCCTATAGTTATATTCTTGGTGTCTTAAAATCGAGAGTGAATCGGTTTCTTCCAGGTAAGCACGCTCCATCGTAGACCGCATCGTCGCTTAACATCAAGATGGCGGTCAAGAGTAAAAAAAAACAAAGGGCCTGTTTTGATAAAGGTATGACAAATTAATACACGTATTTATGAAAACCACTTCCTGTTATGCATTTTTATTATATTCTTCTTTCAGTTTAATTCTAAGTTAAATTCAATGGTTTTTCTGAAAAGTCTAAGCAGGCCTTTGTTTTTTGAAAACTATTAAAGCGTAGCGCCCACTAAATGTTCCCACACGGACACGGGCCTTTCTCTCGAAATGAGAGATAATCAAGGCCATAATCCACCACGCTAGCCCAGTGCGAGTTGATGGATGGCACATGACCTCGAAAGATTCTAGGTACATGTCGGTTTCCTCGCGATGTTGTCTTCACCGTTTTGAGTTAGCGGCATTACGCACACGACTTCAAAAAGACAGTGGTGCGCGTGGTAAGTTCGAAGTCTCCGGATTGGCCGTCGCTGTTCTCCCGACTAGACTAGCTGTAACTTACTAGACCAGCCGTAAAGTCTCCGATCGCCGATGCTAAAATTAGCTAGCGTGCTGAGGCCCTAAGAAGGAATCTATCGAGCAAGTTCGCGAGCATAAGCTCGCGAACGAATAATCGTTCGTTGATAGCTTACTTTACATTTTTCCCAGTATTTCGAAGTAATTCCATTTTCAAATAACCGTGAGACGTGACGTTGGTTCTCGCCGGATTGGTTTCCATATGAGGATTACGGGGTGTCATATTTTGCAGATTAATGAAATTTCCGAAGATCATTTACCATATACGTACAGACCAATTTACGTGTTTTTTATTTGTAGTGAAAGGGGAAATACCGATCCTTTGTCAGTTATTCTGCTGCCAAGCAGTAATGTGCAAACAGTACTGTGTCTGGGTATGAAAGGCAATGTTTCGAATGATATGACAGGGTATAGAAATCTTATAACTCTGGATGACGAGCGCAGTGCAGTGCTAGGTAATGATTTGGACTCTTCATGTTGCAATAACTGCGTATCACTGATCTTAATTGAGTGGTTCATTTTGCACTGCTAAACACAAGGCAGGTCTGCACCTCCGTGTAGGGATATAGGGTGAAGTATCCAAATGCCAGAACTGCCCTATTTATCAGCACCTTTGCCGAAAAGTTAAAAATGCAATAATATTGGTATAATGTCTACATTGTCATTGGGAAAAAACTCTGTAGAATTAACTTTTAAAGTAATAGCAACATTTTCATTACGAAAGCATTTAAAATGGCGTCACCAAAGTAATTACAAGAGAGCGTGCAGTAGATATTGTGATTTTTCGGCCATTATGACTCGACGTCGGTAAGATTATACTTCAATTTATCATTTTATTTGTTGCGTTTTAAATGGTTGTCATAAATTTGTAGTATTAAATATTTTTTAATAATTATATATAAATCTCCTGTCACGACGTTTGTCCGCGATGGATTCCTAAACTACTTAACCGATTTTAAATTAAATTGGCACACCGTAAGCAGTCTGGTCCAACTTGAGAGATAGGATAGTTTTTATTTCGATTAATAGTCTTTAAATGACAATATCCGAGCACAGCCGGAATGGGCCGATAGTTGCTTTATAAATGTATTATGAAACTTTTTAACATACGATATTTAAAGAGCTACGTTGAGTTTATGTAAAATTCAGGGTGCCAAAAGTTGGGTACAGTTTTACAGTTTACATTTCTAATTTATCAGCACTAGTGCTGATAGTTGGGTTTATACAAGCTTTGCTTAGTTTGGGGTCAGATGGTGTTGTGTGTGAATTGTCCACCAATATTTATTATAAAATAACAATTGTGTTTTGCGGTTAGTGATCATGTACTTTAGGAGGAGGCCATCGGACTCCGAAATACAGTCTTTAATTAGTTCGGAGACGGTGGATCCACATTGTGATACACAAATTAAGTAATAAAGCAATTTGAGTATGAGTGATAATAATAGGAGAACTAGGTACATATTTTATGTGGCAAGTTTTCAGTTTCAAATATACTCCATCGCCGCCGCGTTGTGATCTTTAATAGCCATCTTGAAATTGATACGCCGACTGTTATCTCCGTGAGGTGACGAGCGCAGTGCCATTACACATAAAATGATCATGCTAAAATAGCTGCCTCGCTCTGTGTTGCTGTGCAACCATATTGGTTTCCATCAGGGACACGTCTTGCTCGTCTCGTCATTTACCCTACTGTATTTAGTAAAAACTTTAACCATATTTACTTATCTTCTACTTACCTACGCAACGCACTGAGTTTTACCCCCGTTATTCTCGTCACCATTATTTACCCACGATAAAAACAGACTAGATAAACAGACTAAATATTCCAGACTAACCTAACTGAATTTCAAACCGATCTGTTCAGACGTTCCGACCAGTTCCGACGTGATTGACCAACAATCATACATCTAAACATCCAAACTATAATTTACAATAGATAGTACCTCGGTGACAGAGCTTTGCTCGGTTTAAATACTGAGTATACTTAGATACCTACTTACAGGTAAAAGGCTTCCAGTAATAGATTTTCTCCAAAAAAAAAGCAGGAACTTAAAAAAAGGTCCGTATTCCGTCCGTCTATATTCGAACCCGGATCTACTAATTCATGACCGTCCGAATTCCTGCCTGAGCTTAATAAACGTTACGCAACGTGGCTAAACTTACCGTCGTTCTCTTATGTTAATGTCACAGTTATTCATTGTGTAAAAATGCCTTTTTTTAAATGAAACCTAGTTAAATCGATTTATCGTCCCCGAAACCCCCTGCACACATAATTTCATGAAAACCGTTCGCGCCGTTTCCGAGACTCAGATTCCATACATAGGTAAATAGGTATATACAAGAATTGCTCGTTTAAGGGTATAAGATAACATTAGTAGGATTACTTTATTATTTGTTAAATTCGCATAATAATATTCTTTCCAACTGTAACTAACTCCATAGTACATGAAATAAACATATTTAAACTGGAATAAAACAGGATACGCTATTCCATTCTCAAATCTCCTTTGTCATCGTCCGTTCCAAAACGTCAGGTCTCATATAATAACTTGGTTTATGGAACTTTGCATACGTTTTGCATAATAGGAGCGAATACACGCGCTTACTACGGACTGAGGGCACTTTGTTTACAGTTTAATAACATTGTTTGGCTTGATATAAAATGGATTTTAGTAATATAACAGGTTGATTTTTCAAACAACACTATCTGACCCGGCATGAATGAGGTGAAAAATTGTCACACCTCTGCGAGATGGGTATGACGTTTCCAAGCGCAGATTGGCAATTTTAAGAGCTGAAATTACTTCACAATAATACCTACTTAAAGTTACGGCTGGTCTAGTCGGGAGAACGGCGACTGTGGATCCGGTGACCCCGGGTTCAAAACCACGCGCACCGCTGTCTTTTCGATGTCATATGCGCAATGCCGCTGACTTAAAACGGTGAAGGAAAACAACGTGAAATCACAAGTACCTAGAATATTTCGAAGTCATGTGTCATCCACCAACCCACTCTGGGCCAGCGTGGTGGATTATGGGCTTGACTCTCTCCAAGCGAAAAAAGGCCCCGAGTCCCAGCAGTGAGAACATTATTTTAGTGGGCTGTTTATGCTAATACCTACTTATTTCTCTAATATATTACTTAATATAGGTAAACGAGGTAATATGGCAAAGCGGTAAAAACAAGAAACTTTGTCTTTATATCAAAAGAATTGATAAATATCAACTCTGCATAGAAAATTAAAGAATAAATCTATGATTAATATAATTTAGTTGCGAAAGGCCATAAAATTAAAACTTTTTTACTATGAGGTCGGGTGTTGCGTACTCGCTATTTGTTTTTATTAATTTAAACAACGTCCACTGTCTCCAAGATCCATGCCATTTTCATACTATATACGAGTATTTTGCCTTATCATACAGCTGCTAGTCCTATGTACTAATATTATAAATGCGTAAGTTTGGATAGATAGATGTTTATTGCTCAACCATGTCGGGATATCTGAACGGAGTGGGTTGAAACTTGAAACAAGGTTAGATTGAAGTCTGGAATAGAACGTAAGCTTTTTTATGGGAAAATTACGGCAACGGGAACTGCTAGTTTTTAATAAATATTTATTAATACTCTGCTTTTCTTCTCCAGGGTAAGTAGTATCATGGGAGAGGTCTATGTTCAGCTGTGGGCCAGAGATGATGATGTGTCATCTGAAATCGGGACGGGTCTCGTCATATTTAACAATTACCTACAACTCACAGGGTCGTTCTTTGGTTTAACTTCCATTGTAGCGGCAATTACTCGCCTCTACCTTTATCTCCAAACCAACGATCACCATTGAGGATTGTGGTTGAGAGGAAGATAATAACAGAGCTATCGCTCTGAATATTTATGTCAAATGTTTTTTATAGTGAAATGTAATCTAAAACTTTACCAAAAAATAACTTCATAACAATTGTTGGTATTATAAAAAATTAAAATGCATTATTGTAGTTAGACATTTTGAATAATTTTTAAGTGGGCTTTAAATTTGTAACGTAGAAATTTACAAATTTTGTAAACTGAATGTTAATTATCAACTACACCAGAAATGAACTAGACCGAGTGACATCTTCTTTATCGTGAATTCAATCACCAATCAATGTTTTTCGTCAAGTTCTTAGCATAGGCTCCCAAACTGTCTTTGCAGTGGTGTAGATTAAAATAACGCAAGAAAAAATATATGTATAAAAAGCTCCCGAAGTAATGTTGCCTACTGAAAATACCCTGAAGACGGGTTCGTATCGTGATAAAGATTGAAAAATACTACACTGCTCTATATTATATAAACATGGACAATGTAAACCATGAGACACAGATAGTGTTAGTAGTACATACAACAAAATAAGACGCAGCAAACAAACAAGACTACACGTCAGACGAGTAACTGTAATGTCACCCAAGTCTTTGCCAGCCAACTGTGAGTAACTATATTTCTGCACAATTTTCTACTCGGCCATTATACGACCCACATGGATCATTGTACGATCCACATGGGTCATATACGGCCCGCATTCTTGGGTCATGCGCCGCCCACCTTTCAATTATCTCTGTAATAATAAACTTAATGGCTGAAACACAGGTGACGCGAAGACAGTGTTGCGAGTTGGGTCGGATTCGTCTTTGAAACAAATAGTATCGTCAAATTAATTCTGTTTAGATTATTCAGAGATTGAGACTGGCAGTTATATCCTTGTCATATCATGAGTCAGAAGAAACATCAACTGTATAGGTCTTAATTTTGGACCGTGTCTTTAGAATGGGGTCCTACAATGATTTTAACACTAGCTTAAGTTTTTGCCTCAATTAAATGTTTTGTTTTTTGTCAGTTGAATATTTTCAGGATTGATTATAAATTACTTTATTGAAACTTAAATTTTGCTCCAGGCGTTACACACAATACAATTGGGCACGAAAAGCGACAAGTGCAAAACAGCGTGAGAATTATGAGATTTTCAAATTGGCAGATACGAGTGATGCATAGCTGAAAATATATGTAAATTTACTGAAATTGTCGATTGCTATCCTCGAACGAAATTAGAAATGAATACCACCTGTTGCAAAGTTGACTGCAATTTTACACAGAGGTTTAAACGACTTTCTTAAAAGGAGGAGGTTCTTAGTTTGGATTTATGAATGTACTTTTTTTTAAATCGTTTTCTTTAATTTGAAAATAAAAACTAAAAATTGTTTACCGTTATCAGGATGACGTCATCCCTGAGGTTATGAAATTTAGCAGAGTGTTTCTGAGTTTAATTTTAAATTAAAGTAGGTTTTTGTTTTATCGGAAAAAACTAAATTATTTTAACTCTGAAAATTCCTCATCGTACAAACACCATTTATGTATGCGAGAGATAGCTTAGCAAGTTGTGAATCAATTTGGTAAATTATTTATTTATTGAAACAAAATCCACAGCCCTTAAAAAACAGAGTTTAAATATCTAGCAAACTATGTTAAGGCCAGTAATGGATTTACAAAATATAATTTTGCTACAAAATTACTGTGTAGTTACCGAACAATAAAACAGTAGGTTAAAATGAAATTAAGAGAAAAAATATACAACGAAATACAGGTAAACAGCAAAAACACCATGTCAATTTGCAAATATGTGTGTGAGTGTGTGAAAGTGGGTGAGTCTGTGTGTGAGGGGGTGTGTGAGGGGGTGTGTTTTGTATGAATATGCGTATCCCTTATCATGTTGCATGAGAGTAACAGTGCGTGTGCGTACGGGTGATGAATAGACTTATTTTTTATTAATTATTTTTTGGTCAGTATTTATAGTACTTTAGAATTAGTCCTATATACATTTACCGAAACTGGTGCACCTAACAGTCTTTAAAATATCAACAAATAACTAATGTAAGCTTACATCGATAGTACATTCGTTTATTCCGAAACTTAGCTGATTGGAACAGAACAAAGTTATTCGAGTGTTTGAGTTTCATTTTAAATTGAAGTCAGTATTTTTATTTCCAAGGAAATATTACGTAGTGTTGTAAAGTACTTCTAAGTTACAACAACAGAAGGTAGAGTTATTTTTCTGTGCAGTAGCCACTGTCCGTCTGTCAGTCCACCACAGGACGTACGCTGCGCATTCCTCCACTGATTACTCTTCCCTCCGTAATGGCCCTCGACACCCAAACCCTTGGTCCCTTCAATTGTAAAGGCTGAAATACTTTTGTGTATGTTATGAAGCTATATTAAGCTATATCCGAGGTTTAACGACGTGTAGCAAAGATTATAGCGCGCATTAACTGTAATGAAAATGGAAGTCGTGGTTTTTTATGAATATTAGGCAATTTAATGCGGCCGTGGAGCGTTCGGGGATTTGGGGTTAGATTTAAATTTTTGAGATGAGTGGATCGTTTTTGGCTTAGTTTTTATAAGGCTTACATTTTTTGTTCGAATAGAAACCATGCAATGATAATAAATCGGTGTTCTCAGGACATGTCACTTTGTAGTGGTAGGACTCTTGGCAGAGTCCGCCTGGGGAAGGACTACACATTTGCCAGTTATTCTACCGCCAAGCATTAATGTGCAAACATTATTGTGCTCACGTTTAAAGGGCCATGTTTCCAGAGAAATTACAGGGCTTAGAGATATAACATCTTAAATCTCTGGGTGACGAGCGCAGTGCAGTGCTAGGTAATGACTTAGACTTGGACTCTTCATGTTCCAATAGCTGCATGTCACTGTGCTGTTATGTGGCAGGCATGTTGCTTACCATCAGGCATATGACCCGTTCGTCTCGTGACTCTAAATTAAAAAAAGAATGTCATATTCATACGATGATTTCATACATCGACGATTGCTACTTTGTATGTACCTAAAGGCCGGTTTGCATTTTGATGTGCGAGTGAGTAGTGCAGGTGTTGAGAGATTAGTAGCAAACACGTGTGGACAACGATTTATTATTGCGAGTGCATAGTAGTAATCAGCCGCGATTACTCACTCGCACTCGCAATCACACTCACACTCGCACTCGCACTAATCAAAAGAAAACCGGCCTTAATACTCGTCAAAAATGCCCAATTCACCTAATTAAGTTTTCACTTCAATAACATAGATAAACGAGTGAAAACTCTAAGTTTTAGTTTGTTCGTCAGTTTCAATTTCAAGATTAAAATTACAAGTAATAATAAAGATAATCAAGCTACGATTTTAGAATTTACTTAAGTTTACTTAACTTATCAACAAATCATTTAGGTATGCTAAACAAATATCTCTAAAAGTGTGTAAGTAATAATAATTAACCTTCTAGAAAAATTATACTGATCTAATAAAGTAGAGTTGAGTTAAGTTACGGCTGGTCTAGTCGGGAGAACGGCGACTGCCGATCCGGAGACCCCGGGTTCAAAACCATGCTGTCTTGTCGAAGTCATGTGCGTAATGCCGCTAACCTAAAACGGTGAAGGAAAACATCGTGAGGAAACCGACATATACCTAGAATCTTTCGAAATCATGTGTCATCTACCAACACGCACTGGGCCAGCGTGGTGGATAATGGCCTTGACTCTCTGCTTGCGAGAGAAGGCCCCGAATCCCAGCAGTGGGAACATTTAGTGGGCTGTTTATGTTATAAAGTTAAGAAGGCGTTTTATTTTGACCGAAGATAACAAATACGCCATCAAAACGATGTAAGTTTTTTTTTTTGCATCGGCTTCTTTCAGGTCTAAATATATTTGGTTAAATTTAGTCGACTGAATATAATCGCTACCATCCAGTAAAGTGTAATATAATAGAAGTCAGTAAGCTAACATACTTAATTCAGAAGCGAGGATTGCTTCCTTTTAACTTGCTTCTAAATTTAGTTGACTAACTTTGCTTCAAAATTTGGTTCTGAATTCAGTTATTTAACTTTAATTTAATTTTAACATGTCAAATTGAAGAACAAAGTCAAAGTTCTTTTAATTTAATTTTAATAAACAACAAAAGAGCATACAAAGAGTAATTTTATAAGTTTAAATTGAACATTTTGTTGTAATAAGTGTCAACCATTAAAATATAATATGTATTTATTACAATTGTAATGAACAATGTATTTTTTTTACAATTTTATTTTATTTTTACAAATGTAGGTACATAACATTTTTTTCGCAAACAAAGCCACCGGCAACTGTTAGTCCTTAATAATCCAAATCATCATAATTTCACGAGAATCCGAAATAAGATTTTGTAAACAAACTATGAACAATGTACACCATAGAATACAAATTATCAGCAAAACATCTTGAAAACTTATAAAAGGAAAATGAAAGGATAAAGAAAAAGTGGGTAGTTTCTACTTCTCTATAAGGGTGGGTTTATTTCTTGCGGGGTTGATCTTGTAAAATACGATCTTCAGAGAAATGTAATGAAAATGATTTGGACACACTTACTTTTTTCTGTTTGTCGGGATTTCAAGACCAGTTTCAATAAGAAGTTCAAAAGTAGGTTGACAATTCGAATGTAAGCTTTTTAGTGGTAGGACTCTTTCCAGTCCACGTGGAGCGTTTTTCGCCTAAGCGAATTCTACCGCCACGCAAGGCAAGACGGCAACTTTCCCCTTCAATATATTAGTGTGATTGGAGAGGTCTTGATTTGCTTTGCCTCTCGTAAGCCATGTGTCGTTACAGTGTGCGTATGATGCGGTGGCAATGATGTATTGCATTGAATTTAATTTTTCCCTAATAAATTGAATAGCACTGGATTGCGTTACTCTACGTTGTTTTGCATGGCATCTAATTGAATTGAATTGCACTGAATTGTATTGCATTGTTGCAAGCTACGGCTGGGTCTAGTCGGGAGTACGGCGCCTGCCGATCCGGAGACCCCGGGTTCAAACCCCACACGCACCACTGTCTTTTCGAAGTCACGTGCGTAATCCCGCTAACTTCAAACGGTGAAGGAAAACATCGTGAGGAAACCGGTATGTACTAGAATTTTTCGAAGTCATGTGTCATCCACCAACCCGCACTGGGCCAGCGTGGTGGATTATGGCCTTAGCTCTCTCCTTGCGAGAGAAGGCCCCGAGTCCCAGCAGTGGGAACGTTTAGTGGGCTGTTGATGTTGATAATGTTGTATTACATTGAATTTCTTTGCACTAAATTGAGTTGCATTACATCGTATTGCATCTCATTACATTGCATTGTGTCGAATTATATTGTATTATCTGTATAATGTTTGAAACACGGCAAACAGTCAAAATAGCTCTTACATTTCTACAGTAGCATTGTCCGTAGGAAACAAACAATATTTTGATGATAATAAGGAAACAAGAATTTCCTTTGTTTTCTCCGTTTTATTTGATACTTGGAGCACTTAATGAGATCTTCTAGATGTAATTAGGCAATTCTACTTAAGTTATTTGAGTACGACATTAGTATGGGGAAACCTATTAACTCCCAGAACACAATTGCGATTTCTAAATAGCGTATGTGTCACCAAATATTTCAACTTTTGCAAGTGCAGTCGATGACGGATATGACGCATATCTCAGTTTTTTTTCGAAGCAACATAGGCCCACTAAAAAAGGAAATGTTATTCTTTGCCAGTTATTCTACCGCCAAGCAGTAATTTTCAAACATTATTGTGTTCCGGTTTGAAGGACAATGTTTCCAGTGAAATTACTTGAAATTACTCAATTAGAATAGAGATAAAACATCTTATATTTCTGAATGTCGAGCACAGTGCAGTATGGTACATGTAATTATTTGTTTGAGCTCTTCATGTTCCAATAGCTGTAAGCTTCGAGTCTTTGTGCTGTTCTGCTGTTATGTGACAGACATGTTGCTTACCATCAGGCACACGTTCTGCTCGTCTCCTCACTCTATACTACAAAAAAAAACATCGAGCACTGAATAAATCGTATTCTTTTCTGTAACTTTCTTGTGTTTATATTGTGAAAACACTTGCCTCATAGCTTGGAAATAAAAACGATGGCCATTTTGAAACGCCAGCAAGTTTGTTAGTAACGAAGAGATTAGCCTCGGAAGTAGCAATTATCAACAGATGCTGTTTAACATGATAACTGCTAGCTTGCTGCTCGTCTTAATAGATTATAATCTTATTAGCTTGCTAAGACAACGCTCAAAATATTTAGGTAATTATTAGTTTGGATCATAAATTATGAATATGTTGTGTTCTAGAAACTAAACTTTCAAAGTCTTGAACATTGCGATAAAACTGCAGCAATATCAGATGAAAAACCGATAAACTATTAACTAGGTTTTTTTTTCGGATACACTTCGGTAAGTGTGCGACTTATCTGCATGATATAATACTACTTTGCCTGTTTTTCTATCGGAATGCTCGGAGCTTGAACAAGTAGTATCTCTTCGTGGTTGAGGTTCCGAAGATTCGAAGATAGAGGTTTGACTCTACATCTACGCTATAGAATGTGTTGCTTGAATGGGGTTTTCCCGTTGGTTACAATCTTGGTGTCTTCAAATTGAGAGTGAACCGGTTTCTTCTATAGACGCACGTTCCATAGTAAACCGCATCAGGCGAGATGGCGGTCGAGTGTAAACATATAAAACTTAAAAAAATATTACAATCGTAAGGTTGCGACTTGCTCAGTTGCGACTCTGGCCTACTTTTTAAAGGGTGTTTTTAATGTATAAGTGTTTGTGGTTGCAAATGGCCTTGACGGTGAAGGAAAACGTCGCGAGGAAATCGGCTTATTCCAAGAATTTGGTGAGATCATGCGTGATGCGTAAATCCGCACTGCAACTCATTGAAGCGCGCGTATTGTATTATGACCTTGACTTTCTCCTAGCGAGAAAAAAACCCTTAAGTTCCATCAGTGGGCTATCTCTCACAAAGAGAGAGTTTGCAATGGTTTTATCTCAAAAAACCTATTGAATACATATATTACATAGTCTATAATACCTATTGAAATATGCGAATTTCGTCACGTTTTCTGACAATTTTATAGCTATTGCTAATGGCAAATAAGCACATATACCTACTCTTGGAGGAAATCCCTGTATCTACCACAGGCGGGAATTGAACTTTCAACTTCACGCTTTTGAAATTAGTCGTTATGCATTGTAACAAAATTTACTTATAATTTTAGAAAAGGCCTTCAAAACATAAATCGAAAATATCAAACACACATATCAAAAATATTACATTTTTTTAAAAGGCCTCTGATAGTTGGCCTCGTATAGCCTCTACTAACTGCTTATAGATCTTTGGGCTAACGTAAGGCCTTACTAACCTAACCTTACTCATTATACTTACATACGTACATAATGTAGAGCAACATCATAATCATCAGCACCCTCAGACCAACTAAATCCTCAAAGTCAGCACCCTATTCTAATCCCCCGCTGAACAGCTGAACATTCCCCTCTCCCACAGATGCATAAATCACGACCTTCAGTGGCACGTTCAACACTGTCTTCCGTATAACGTCATTCCATCTAGGTACAAGGTATGCAGGTCATACTGAAAAGCATAAATGAGAGCTTATAGACAATAACACTCTTGTGCGAAAAAGACTGCAAACTCTTGAACATCGCCGAAAAATTGCTAGCTTATCGGTTTATTATCGGATACACTTCGGAGAGTGTGCATCTGATCAGCATGATCTAATACCACCTAGCCCTTTTTTCTATCGGACTTCTCGTAACTCGAAGAAGCGGCATTGTTTCATGGTTGATGTTCCAAAGACACGAACAAAGAGGTTTGACTCTACTTTTGTGATAAGAACGTCTAGACTGTGGAATGAGTTGCCTGAGTGGGTTTTTCTCGATGGTTATAATCTTGGTGTCTTCAAATCGAGAGTGAATCGGTTTCTTCTAGGTAAGCACGCTCCATCTTAGACCGCATCGTCGCTTAACATCAGGCGAGATGGTGGTCAAGTGTAAACCTATAAATGATAAAAAAAAAAGCTTACTTATTAACCATATGAGTATTACTCTTATAAGTTGAAGATAGTTTTTAGAACTTTGAGTTTTGCTTCTAAAGCTTATGTTGGATAATTTAACAAGCGCTTTGTTCCGGTTTTGCCCGTGGTACAGAATATTTATATGCCTATGGCACCGTAAGGATCACGTACATATCCAACGATGAAAGTTTTTGAAATCAGCCCAGCAGTTCCCGAGATTAGCGCGTTCAAAAAAAACCTCTTCAACTTTATAATATTGGTAAGTACCTTTAGATTTTTTCGTTCAATTTGATGAATTCGCACCTAAATTATGGTCTACTAAACAAAAAGTAATCATTCCAAATCGATACACAATTGGCGGAGCTATCACGTAACACAAACACATATACAAATAGAACATATAGGTAGGCGAATTGCGAGTCATCTCCTTTTTTGAAGAATACATAATTTTATGACACACAATTTCAACAGAACGTATAATCACCCATTGCTCGATTCGCTTCTAACATTCCACTCCTCTAACCAGCGAAGCGACGAACCGTTTGCGTTTCAAATAGCCGAACTCCAAGTAAAAATAAATTTAATCCGTAGTAAAGTTTTATATCTCCGCTTTTGTGGGTAATTAACTCTGGCCTTGGCACCGTTGGCAATTGGCACAATGAGGTGCTTTTACAGCGGCCGTAAAACACAACATCTTGGAGTGTTCATTTCGTAATTTTTGACGTCGTCAGGACATTATTTGGGGTCTGTTTAGGGGATGTTTTTTATGTTTGCTTTCGATAACTTTACTTTTTTGTAGATAACTTTACGTGTAAGTATTGAAACAGATGAACATATTTATTTTTTAACCTTTTGACCGCCAGGACAAATTTACATATTATGACCTATGAAACGTGGCCTGTTACGGCAAGCGTACTACATAACACAAAATTAAAAATAAAAAGAAATAGTGCTAGTGTCACCATTTGATATCTAACGCACAATATTTTGGTATAGTGCGTTTTTAGTCAACTATAGACGTCGTTGGCGCACAGGGCTCGCTAGCGCTTGTCAAGTATTGGTGTCTCTGGCGGTCAAAAGGTTAATAAACTAACACTGCACCACTGTTTTATCCATGTGTTTCCTGTTCTCGGTATTTAGTAGGATAGAAAGTACTTAAGCTATGTGTAGTTCCAGACTACCTCTTATAATCTAACTATATTGCGAATTAAAACTCGATCCATTCAAGCGTTTCAACGTGATCAAGCAATAAATATCCAAAGTTTACTCCCATGACTGGCCTCGTGGCTTAGTGGGTAGTAGCTCTGCCTGCGAAGCCGAGAGTCGTGGGTCCGATTCCCACCCAGTGCAAATATTTGTGTGATGAATTCAAATGCTTGCACTGTGTTTGGGTGTTTCTATGTATTATAAGTATGTATTTAAAACTATATAAGTATTATATCAGCTATCCGGCCGCCATCATACAAGCTTTGCTTAGTTTGGGGTCAGATGGCGTTGTGTGTGAAATGTCCACCAACATTTATTTATTTATAGATTTAAAATGATTTATTCGTTCTGTAATAACTTTCTTAGAGACAGAAACATTTCCCTTCAAACCAAAAACATCAAGCAAAGATTCCTTCGAAAATTAAGAATTGTAGAATACTCTCAAAATTCAAGAATACGAGCTCACTAAGCAGCTTAAATTTTAATTTAGATTTATTTAATAATTTCGTTCACAAGCAATCATCCCAAACAATCAATATCAAAATCACGGGAAGCGAAAAAAAGCGGTTCGTCGAATTTTTTCGCTCACTCCGCTCAGTTGCCAACGGCGAAACCGGATTATACCGGCTGATACCGGATCTGCGAGCGAAACGCCAGCGCCAATATAGTTGCGATGTGCTAAATAAACACAATGGACAGCTTAGAACTACATTGAGGTGAGAAAGAAAGCACAGAAATATATATTTTGGTATGATAAAAGGAGCATTTGTGTTAATACAACTACAATACTCACAATATACTCGAGCCCATGATTTAATCTCTGAAAACCTTTGTAGTTCATAGAATTACTGCCTACTTTACTAAAGATACTCATATGATACAAAGGTGCTGAATGTTATATCTTTATATCTCATAAAGATTATGTTTATTAGATTTCAAGCTCGTTTTGATACCTACTAGTGAACAAACATTGGTAGAAAGTCACAGGAATTAAATTAAGAATTCAAATAACCCTGGACGTCACTTATAACCGAAATGAGAAATGTCTACCAATATAAATATTAATTACGTTGACATTCCATAAATATCATCTCTAAACTATGTATAATCTACCAAACATAACCATCAAAGTCGAAAAAGAAAATGTTTTTTTTTTATAGTATAGAATGACAATACGAGCAGGACATGTGCCTGATGGTAAGCAACATGCTTGCCCATAACAAATACTGTGACCCGCAGCTATTGGAACATGAAGAGTCCAAATCATTACCTAGCACCGCACTCCGCTCGTCACCTGGTGGTGTTTTATCTCTTAGCCCAGTAATTTCTCTGGAAACATTGCCCTTCAAACACACAAAAATCTTGTACCCGAATAGTTGAGAACCTCCTCCCAATCTTTTTTGTTTTTTAAAGTCGGTAAAAAAATAAATCATACAAAGTCAAAGCACTTTATTCATAAATGTACAATTTACACGTCAATTAATAAAAAATGAAAACAATAGAAAGCGCATACAAATTGTATACATTTTCAAAGTTAGAAATGACTACTTTACGGTATTATAATTGTTGTTGTACAAAAAACTGCCAAGCATTATACGAGTATAATATGTTTGTATTACAATTGTACTGACCCATGTCAAATGTTTGTATACATTTTTATAGGACTTTGCCATCACTCTCTAAAAATTCGGTGTAACTATAAAAAGTTTGATCAGTAAGCCAGCACTTTAATCTGTTTTTGAAGCTGCCGAAACTTGAGCAAGACATAATTATTTTGGGAAGCGTGTTATAAACTTCAGGTGACCTCGTTAGAGAGTGTGGTAAAACATTCAGCTTGTCCGCGTTACGTATATTGCGAGAACGTCTTTCTCCTCGCGTATTGTATGATTCTATATTATTTCTGACATACACAGCCACCTGGAAGATCAATATAGCAGATAACGTAAATATGCCGCACAAAGTAAGTACACGCACAGATAGGTACCTCAAACTTATCACAACCCCTCGTTATTGCGCCGGGTGTTAAAAATGAGACCTTTGTTCGATTTTCTGTCATACCACACACTCGTAATCCCAACGCAAACTGGGCGTGTTTTAAAGCCGAGTCGGTAATTCGCAGATCGGCCAATTAAAGCCTCTTCGGGTTTTTAACGGATTTGTCCAGCGTTTGTCGGGGAATTGAGCCTCGAAGCTTCCATTTGCATTTTTTGATACTAACGTTGGCTTTGGGGATGTTCATATAAAAAAGAGGTAATTTTATTGAGCTTTGAGCTTTGCTTGATTGGATATCTACCAACCACAGGTGTAGATATTTGTCACTGTAAATTGTTAAATCCGTGAGAGTTAAATCTCACGACTTTAAATGATTATTAACTAACCTAACCCACCATGGCCATTGTAATCTGACGTATTCAACTGCATACAATTTTTTTTTTATATAGCCTAGAGTGACGAGACGAGCAGTTCATGTGCCTGATGGTAAGCAACATGCCTGCCACATAACAGCACAGTAACATGCAGCTATTAGAACATGATAGTCCAAATCATTACTTAGCACTGCACTGCGCTCGTCACCCAGAGATCTAAGTTGTTATATCTCTAAGCCCTGTAATTTCTCTGGAAACATTGCCCTTCAAACCGGAACACAGTAATGTTTGCACATTACTGCTTGGCGGTAGAATAATTGACAAAGGTGTGGTACTTCCCCAGGCGGACTCTGCTAAGAGTCCTACCACTACAAATACAATACAAAACACTTTATCAGCACCACTTATTTGACACCAACAGTGTTCCGTATAATCGGGCAACATTAAAAATCATAGCGGATCTATGGTTTTGACAGCCGGCTGTGAAGTGACGTTGTCTGTTTTTCGCTGGAACGAAAAAGAAGCGTTTTTTACTTTGATCTATATAATCTGGTTTACAGCTGTCAACTTGTGACGTCTTGTTTTTTTCGCTGGAACGAAACGACGCGTTTTTATATGATTCTGGTGTTTTTCTGGTGATAAAAACGTACGTAACGTAATAGTGCTACAGGAAGAGACTATTAATTATTGGAACACTCTGGATTGGTGCTGGAAGACC
This sequence comes from Ectropis crepuscularia, assembly GCA_963693475.1. Lineage (NCBI taxonomy): Eukaryota > Metazoa > Arthropoda > Insecta > Lepidoptera > Geometridae > Ectropis > Ectropis crepuscularia. The sequence continues at coordinate 3,193,537 of OY856355.1, forward strand.
ACAGAGTGAAAGCGGGCTGCGGGATCGGCCACCTTTCTCCAACGCAGGATCGTTGTCTGGACGGACGAGAGATCTACGGAAGCTAGTCTGGTTTGCGATTCCCTATTTTCCCTTGTGTTTCCGTTCCCTGTTTTCCCATCGATCAAACCGGACTTGAGCGACGCCGGGAAGCACAAGTAAGTGTTAATGTTATAGACATTGTGGGGGTGAAAAGTTAACATCGACATAACGGCATTTAATTTGTATTAAAGTCTTGCTGATGGGCCCCGAGACGGTAATTTCTGGCTAAATTATCATACATTTTTTGGTAGAAAGAGCGTAGTTGTCGTGAATATACCCCCATAATATATTTAGTACTTTTCATTTTTCTGGAAAAAAAGTGAGTAGTTCAGATATTGTTTTGTGTGCTTAGGTTGGTAGTTCACGAACTTGGTTACCGAGTCATTCAGCCAAGATTAAATATTGTAATACCAGCGTATAATTTCTCCCCAAACTGTCGGGAAATTAGTATTAAGTGGTATCCGGTTGTTTGGGTTGCGGATATATTGTTGTATTCGATATTTGTTGTGACATTGTCCGAACTTAGGTTAATTTAAAGTTTAAATTTAAATTTAAAAATGGCTTCGGATTTGGCCAACCAGCTCCGGTGGTTCGAATCCTTACAAGGATTGGTCGGCCGGAGAGACCGGGAGGAGGCGCTGTTAAATAGGGCAGAACAGCTCGACAGGCGCCTGGAGGTCGCTGAGAGGAGTGCAGGATCGCTGCGGGATGCAAGGCCGTCTCCACCTGAGGAGCAGATGGAGAGGATCGAGGCGGACATGCGGCGCATCCTGGATGTCTACGACGAGGTCTCCGAAGGGGTTCGCCAGCTGGAGAGGTCTCGTCAGGGAAGGGCGAACTCGGGACCCGTCATCAGGAATGCGGGTTCGGGTGTAGTGGGACGCCTTCCCACCCTGGACTTGCCCAGGTTCACAGGGAACCTGCGAGAGTGGAGCGGCTTCCGGAGTATGTTCGCCTCTCTCGTGGATTCACGCACGGATCTGACGAAGGCGGAGAAACTGGCCTATCTCCGCACGTCACTGGAGGGTGAGGCACTCTCCCTGGTCCAGCATCTGGAGCTGGACGACGACAACTTCGGCACGGCGATGGAGTTGCTGGAAACGAGGTTTCAAAACCCTCGGCTCCTCGCCGACGCTCACGTGTCCCAAATACTGGGGCTGCCGAAGGTGACTGAGAGGTCTCAGTTGCGGCCGCTAATCCTCACGCCCGTGAAGGTGGCGTACAACGCCTTGCGCAGCTTGGGACTGCCAGTAGAACACTGGTCGTTCCTGCTGGTCCACATCCTGCTGGGCAAGGTGCCGCTGGAGTTGCGCGCCCGGTTCGAGCGGGAAAGGGGCCTTCACGGCGACCCGAAGGTCTTCCCCACGTTTGAGGAGCTACTTCGGGTCCTGGAGTGGGAGGCGAGGATGGCAGAGTCGGCGCCTCAGGAGGCACAGCCCGCCGCGTCAGCTCGTGGCCCTGCCGGAACAGGACCGCGACCTACCAATCCCCGCACTCAGGGTGCGGTGAAGCGGACGGCGACGGTGACGAGTGCGTCGGAGCAGGAGTGCCCGAACTGTGGCCAGCTTCACGCGCTGGTGCAGTGTCCGGCCCTGCTTGCGCGGACGATCTCCGAACGACGAGGGATCGTTCGGCGGTTGCGTCGGTGCTACGGGTGCCTGGGGGGTCATCTGTACAATGACTGCCCCACGGCACGGCCGTGTCCTGGGTGTGGGGGACCACACCATCAGCTCTTGTGCGTCAGGAGCAATGGTGCTGGTCGACAGCCCTCAGGGAGGGGGCCCTCCACGGGCGGGGGCGCTCCCACGCAGAGCCACGCATTGTACAACAATGAAGTGGCTACAGCGTGGAGCACACCCCCTCCACCCCAACCCACGGCAGCACCGGGCAGCCCAACAAGGGGCGTCTTACACGCGGCTCGGTCACCGACCTCACAGCCCGCGCGGACGCGGGCGAACTGGAGAGGTGGAAGGGTGATACAGGAGTCACCACGGGGGCCACCTCCCCAGCGTTATCCTTCTCCGCCGCTGGATCCGCGACCGATGGAATGGAGGGCGTACACGCCTCCCCTCCATGAACATCCGAGGCTGGAGTACCACCCGCCCTACTTTCAGTATGGCAGGGCAGCTGGATATGCCCCCCCTCCGATGGCCCTTATGACTCGGCAGCCATACTGGGCTGGGCCCTGTAGTCCGACGGGTTCGGACGGGCCTCGGAGGGATTGACTAGCCTCCGTTCCCTTGGCACAGGATCAACCGGTGGTCCTGCTGCCCACCCTCTGGTTAAGGGTTTGGGGTCCAAGAGGCGACTACGTCCGGATACGAGCGCTCTTGGACACAGGGTCCCAGGGGTGCATTTTGACAACCCGGGTTGCTCATCGCCTGGGCCTGGCTAGGTTTCCGTCACCGACTCCGTTGCGGGGAGTCGGGAACACAGAGGTGCGGTCGGCTGGACAGACCCGCCTCTCCTTCTCGTCCGTACATTCCTATTCGGAAAGGATTGCGGTCAGGGCCACCGTCATGGATTCGGTTGTCGGTTGGCTTCCTCAGGCGGACATAGATCCGGATCTTTTGTCCTGTACTAAGGGTCTCAGGTTGGCGGATCCCCGCTTCGGGATGGCGGGTCCGGTAGACCTTTTGTTGGGTTCTGATGTACTGAGTTACATCATGAACGGCAAGCCTAGACTGCTGGATCAGTCTTCGCTGATGGCGCTGCCCACCATCTACGGGAACGCCATTTTGGGAATGGTGGATGAGTGGCAGCAGTCGAATCAGGCTTCCTTTACGGGAACGGCCCTCGCTCAGATCATGCAGAGGTTCTGGGAGATCGAAGAGCCGCCTACCGTGTCTCGGCTGGATCCCGAGCACGTGGAGTGTGAGAACTTTTATCAGGCTCACACTCGGAGAATGGTTTCTGGGCGATTGGAGACTAGGCTGCCTTTCCGGGATAACCCCCCGCGTCTGGGCCAGTCTCGATCACTGGCCGAAAAAAGGCTCAGGTCCATGGAGCGACGCATGGCTCGAGATCCTGTACTTCGGGAAAAGTACATCGAGTTCATGAGGGAGTATGAGGCACTGGGCCACATGTCTCCGGCTCGCGACGACTGGTCGACCATGGACCACTACTTTTTGCCTCATCACGCCGTTTTGAAGGCGTCGACGGGCAAACTCAGGACGGTGTTCGATGGATCCGCTCCGACTTCGACAGGAGTGTCACTGAACCAGTGCCTCCACGCTGGACCGAAGTTACATCGGGATATTGTAGACATCATCCTGAATTTCCGTAGGCATCAGGTGGTGTTGGGAGCGGACATCCGTATGATGTTCCGACAAACGGTCATACACCCCGAGGACAGGAGGTTCCAGTTGATCCTCTGGCGGGAAAGTCCTCAGGACCCTATGATGGTGTATGAGTTGAACACCAACACCTATGGGTTGAGATCAAGCCCCTTCATTGCGATCCGCTCACTGCTGGAGTTGGCGGAGCAAGAACGGGCTCGGTACCCACGTGCAGCCGCAGTTCTGGAACGCGACCTGTACGTGGACGACGTTTGCACTGGTGCGCAGACGGTGGAGGAAGCTCTGTTGCTCCGGGATGAGCTTACAGAGCTTCTCGCATCTGGAGGCTATGAGCTTCGGAAATGGCTCTCTAACGAACCCAACGTCCTGGCTGGTATCCCGGACGATCACCAGCAGGATCCCGGGCTCTTTGAGGAAGGTGACGATCCGCACGGGATTGCGGTTCTGGGCATGCAGTATCAACCGGTTGCTGACATCTTCACCTTTCGGGTGGCACTGGAAGCCACACGCGCGTGGACAAAACGGACGGTTTTGTCCACCATCGCCAGGATGTTTGATCCAAACGGTTGGATCAGTCCGGTTCTGTTCGCAGCCAAGTGTCTGTTACAGCGACTTTGGACTCTGAAGGTCTCATGGGACGACCCCCTGGTTGGAGACTCGCTTAACATTTGGCTTCGTTTAATATCTGACCTCGAAACGGTCAATCGAGTGGCGTTGCCCCGTCGCATTCTGCCACCAGGCTGTAGCCGGATCAGCCTGCACGGGTTCTGTGATGCGTCCGAGCTGGGCTATGCCGCATCTGTGTACTTGCGTACAGTTGACGCTGGAGGCCACGTCAATGTCACGCTCTTATTGGGGAAGAGCAAGGTAGCTCCTATCAGGACACGACTCACTATTCCGAAACTGGAATTGAGCGGAGCCACATTACTTGCTCGGCTGCTTAAGCACGTATATCAGGAACTGTCCACCTCGATAGACATCCGGAAGGTCTATGCGTGGTCAGACAGTCAGGTCGTACTTGCCTGGTTACGAGCAGCCCCTCACACCTTGGAGACTTTTGTGGGAAATCGGGTTTCCCAAATCCAAAACATTGGACTGCACATGGTTTGGAGACATGTCCCGGGTGAGTTGAACCCCGCTGACTGTGCTTCGCGCGGCTGTTCCGCGCCGGAGCTAGTTGATCACCCCTTATGGTGGGGTCCGGACTGGCTGCGGGAGCCAGAAGCTTCCTGGCCAGCTCTCGGCGCGGACTCGGAGCGAGCGGAGCTGCCCGGAGTCCGCGTGCATGCGATTGTGGCGGAAGTGCCCCCAGACCCTGACTGGTTGACGGGTCGTTACAGCAAGCTGGATAAGTTGTTGGGGGTAACTAGCTGGATTAAACGCTTCATCCACAACTGTCGTCACCCTCGTCAGAGGAGGAGTGACCAGATCGCCACTGTGGAGGAGCGTCGGAGTTCCTTGCTGCACCTCATTCGGCTGGTGCAGGGTGAGAGGTTTCCGACGGAACTTGAGGCGCTGCGCTGCGGACGCGCTCGCTTGAAGGGTGCGGTCGCCAAGTTGAACCCTTTCACAGATCAGGATGGTCTTCTGCGCGTAGGAGGTCGGCTCCGGAAAGCCAACCTGCCGTACGGCAGCAGGCACCCCCTGTTGCTACCGAAAGGAGGTCCTCTGGTGGACCTGCTGATCACCGATCGGCATATCGGTAACGCGCACGCTGCATGTGGCGCGCTTCTCGCTGTGTTGCAGCGTGAATTCTGGATCTTGTCGGCTCACAGGGCGGTCCGAAAGGTGCTGTTTAGATGTGTCCCTTGTTATAGGCTCAAGGCGTCTACCATGCAGCCCATGATGGGAGATCTTCCTCCGGATAGGATTTCTCCCTCGAGGCCGTTCGACGGGGTCGGAACGGACTTCGCTGGGCCCTTCTCGGTCAAGTCATCGACGTTGCGTAACGCCAAGGTCGTTAAAGCCTACCTGTGCGTCTTTGTGTGTTTGGCCACCAAAGCAGTCCACCTGGAGCTGGTCTCTGCGCTGTCTACGGAGGCCTTTGTCGCGGCGCTGGATCGCTTTGTAGCGCGAAGAGGAGTACCCTCTTTAATACGTTCGGACAATGGCACAAATTATCGAGGGGCGGCGAATTATTTACGCGAAGTTAATAATTTTTTAAATTCTGGTAATAATAGTTTAAGTCTGGCTCTCGCCCAGCGGGGAATCAGCTGGCAATTTAGTGTGCCGGCCTGTCCTCACTGGGGAGGAATTTTTGAGGCTGCGGTGAAGTCTGCTAAAACCCATCTCCGCCGTGTCATCGGGGAGACCGTGTTAACTTGGGAAGAGTTAGTCACGGTACTATGCCGCGTGGAGGCAGTGCTTAATTCCCGTCCTCTCTGTCCAATCTCGCCTGACCCTAACGATCTAGAAGTCTTGACGCCGGGTCACTTCTTGATCGGTCAGCCTTTAACCGCGTTGCCGGAGTATCCCTGGAAGGATGAGCGCCCCGGACGCCTGTCCCGTTTTCAGTTATTGCAGCAAATAAGTCAAGACTTCTGGAGGCGCTGGTCGGCCGAGTACTTGCATCTGTTGCAACAACGGGTAAAATGGACAGATAGGACGGAGGCCCCTCGGGAAGGGGACTTAGTATTATTAAAAGAGGCAAATTTGGCCCCCCTACTCTGGCGTAGGGGACGTATTTTAAAATTGATATCTGGTACTGATGGCACACCCCGCGTGGCGGAGATTCTGGTTTCTGGTTCCAGACTTCAGCGCGCGGTGTCCTCTCTGGCACGCTTGCCCCTTTATTAGATATACGTGTTTTCAAGGTTAAAATTTAATTTTATTTTATTACTATTTTTGGTAAAGTTTTTTTTTGGTTTGATTTCCACTTTCGGGTCAAAGTTGGGAATTTCGTTTTATTTGGGGTCCGGTTACTACTAAATACTAGTTACTAAATACTGGTTTCTAAAATTGAGCTGGAGTTCAATTGGTCGGGGGTTTTGTTCCGTATAATCGGGCAACATTAAATATCATAGCGGATCTATGGTTTTGACAGCCGGCTGTGAAGTGACGTTGTCTGTTTTTCGCTGGAACGAAAAAGAAGCGTTTTTTACTTTGATCTATATAATCTGGTTTACAGCTGTCAACTTGTGACGTCTTGTTTTTTTCGCTGGAACGAAACGACGCGTTTTTATATGATTCTGGTGTTTTTCTGGTGATAAAAACGTACGTAACGTAATAGTGCTACAGGAAGAGACTATTAATTATTGGAACACTCTGGATTGGTGCTGGAAGACCACAGAGTGAAAGCGGGCTGCGGGATCGGCCACCTTTCTCCAACGCAGGATCGTTGTCTGGACGGACGAGAGATCTACGGAAGCTAGTCTGGTTTGCGATTCCCTATTTTCCCTTGTGTTTCCGTTCCCTGTTTTCCCATCGATCAAACCGGACTTGAGCGACGCCGGGAAGCACAAGTAAGTGTTAATGTTATAGACATTGTGGGGGTGAAAAGTTAACATCGACATAACGGCATTTAATTTGTATTAAAGTCTTGCTGATGGGCCCCGAGACGGTAATTTCTGGCTAAATTATCATACAAACAGAATTGACTGAAACTGAAAATGCGCAAAGCATTTACCTAGTCATTTCCTCGCTAAGGTGGTATGAAAAATTACGTATTGCACTCGAGTGCAAAGATTGTTCACCTTGTGCCTTTTTGATTCCCTTGCTACGCTCGTGATTCAATTATAGAATCCTTCGCTTGTTCGGTCATCAAAATTGAGCACGCAAGCAAAAATTGATAATAAATCTTCGGGTAAACGTGGGACCATGGCCATTGGCCATCTAGAAATGCGCCAACTTTTTCCATTGGCCATCAGCATTTCTAAATAACCATGCTCATAGCCACGCCTTCTGGTTTCACCCGCGTAGTTTCCAAAGTTAGCAATCAAATTCTGAGTTATACGTTTTCACTTCTATAGGCAGTGCCTATGACTGCCTTTTTTTTTCACGAATTCTAAATGGTAATGTTTATTTATTTCCTTTAAAATACACCCTGATGCTAACATGCTGATGCTAACTAAAATAAAAAACTTAGCGCTACTATAATGTAATGCATTTGTCCGCCCGGACACTTTTTCATGTACTCAGATGAAACTCCTTACCTCAATCGCTCAACTCTCTATATTTTCACATCATATTGTTATTGTTAAAACCAGGTTAATTAAACTCACAAGTAAAAAATAGGAAAATTTAATACAAGTGAAAATCCGAAATACTTAAGAGATTCTAGCGACCAAAAAGTTTATTTGACATCAACAGAATTGACTGAAACTGAAAATGCGCAAAGCCTAAGCGAAATTACCTTGTAATTTCCTCGCTAAGGTGGGATGAAAAATTACGTGTTGCATTTGAGTGCAAAGGTTTTTCACCTTGTGCCCTTTTGATTCCCTTGCTATGCTCAGGATTCTAATTTTCGCTCGTGATTCAATTATAGAATCCTTCGCTTGCTCGGTCATCAAAATTGAGCACGCGGTTAAAATACCACTTTGCACTCTTGTCCAACAAATAACTATGATTATATAGTTTTCGTGGACAGATGACCTCACAAAGGTCGCTGGAAACTGCTGGTTGCAGATTGTGCAGGACCGTTCGTTGTGGAAATCTAGGGCCCCTAGATTTCATATGGGCTATGTTCAGCAGTGGACGTCTTGCGGCTGATGATGAGTATTATTACTTAAATATCAGCCAAATTGAGCGGGACGAGTTTCTTAACAAGACAAAACGTCGAGTACTTGAAATTTCCACAAAATGTCAGTAAAGTTGAACTCTCCTCTGTAAAATTGTTCCATTTGAATGCACGTGTGCCTCAAAGAAACTATAACTCCAACCTCGACTCCCATTTAGGCGTTTCAATGTTTAACTTGTTGGGGCAAGTTACGAGAGTCTGAACTGTACGGAATTCTAGACAGTTCGTAACTGGCTGACTAATTTTTGAGCAAAATCCATCTTCAATACACTAAAAATTGTATTCGATTAAAAAACTCCAAAGAGTTTTTCTTCGATTAAGTTAAAATTTTGACACGTTATAGGAACAACGCGTTTCCTTTTAAATGTACAACAGCGTCGGATAAACGGGCTTAAAGAAGCAAATAATCTATACTATTATTATAAAGCTGAAGAGTTTATTTGTTTGTTTGTTTGAACGGAAGGATCTTGTGAACTACTGGTCCGAATTCAAAGATTCTTTTTCTGTGGGATAGTCAATTTATCGAGGAAAGCTATAGGCTATTTAACATTACTCTACTATCATCAGGACCGGAGCAGGAATGAAAAACGTAACAAAACCGGGAAAAACATTTGCGTTTTGAGAGCTTTCGTTGCGTGACAGCATGTGTCATCTTTTAAAGTACAATTGTGTCAATAGAACCTAAGGTAATCGAATTTGTTTAAAATTTGTATTGGTACGACCAATTTTCGATAGATGGCGTAGCAACGCGCGAACGGTTCAGCTAGTAATTAATACGTCTAATGACTTAAAAATGCTAGTTTACAATTTATAGTAACAATATGATGAAATTAATTCAGAAAATGATATAGGTATTACCTAAATAGCAATTTTAAGTCCATGAAAATTAAACACAGAATCAGTTTCAATTTTATTAATATTCACAAACATTTTATTTCGTCTCTGTATTTTATTTTCACAAATTATGTGATTATTCCCGCGCATTACACTAATATTTAGATGGTTATGCGCAGAAGTGTCACTCAATCAAGTGACTACGGTATTTTGAACTGAAACTGGCGATTCTCTAACTTATTAACAAATCGAACAAACGACAAAAAGTGAAAGCCAAATTTGCTTCGAGTCTTTGGCATATCAACCATAAAACGATGTCTCTTTTTGGAGCTACGGGCGGTCCGATAGAAATATGGGAAAGTACCTATTAAGTAGATCTTACAGATTAGCTCTACAGAAAATAAACAAATATTGGTGGACAATAGGGTTCCGGACTGGGTCAAAAATACACCATCCTAATTAGCCCGTCAGCTAGATCATGGAAAAATATTGGACACGTATTTTTTGTTTTTTCATAATATTAAAAATCGTCAAATATATAGACCATCAAACTTCGAGAGTGAGGGGTCGCGACGTCACTCGTGAGTAAAAATTGTACTCACAAGTGACGTCACACGAAACTTCGAAGCGCTGTATCTTCGTCATATTTTGTTTGTGAAACAAAAGAAAAAATACGTGTATAATATTTTTTGCTAATCTAACTAACGGGCTACTTAGTTTTTTTGTGGATTGTACCCTATTCACACACAACACCATCTGACCCCAAACTAAGGAAAGTTAGCACTATGACGGCCAGATAGCTGATTCTTATACTTATATAGTTGTAAATACATACTTTTTATACATGGACACAAACAAACATGTTGATTTTGATATGTCTCGTTACGCTTATTGCACGCTGCGCCGCATTTATCAAAGTTTTGTTACGGAACACTAAAAAAACTAAAAAACACTTTTTCATGCAGCCGACGTTCATCGATTTATTATACGTTGTCACGTCAAAAGTATGTTTGTTTGTTTCAATGCATAAAACGTAACGGGACAGATCCCGTTACCCTCATTGCCCCGTTACGCTCATTGTACACATGCGCCGCATCTATCAATGTTTTGTTATGACGTTGTCACGTTAATCTTATATATAAAATACTCGTGTCACAGTGTTAGTTACCTTACTCCTCCGAAATGGCTTTACTGATTTTTACCTAATAATATGCATATTCAGTTTGAAGGTTTGAGAATCGGCTACTATCTATTTTTTATACCCCTAAGTGATACAGGTTGTTCAACCCTACATTTTTTTTAAATTTTATGTGGCATTAAAAATACATACAACCCCTACTTTTTAATGGCCATTTTAGTAATTTTATCATTTGACAGTGAACTCCTAAACGGTGGGACCAATTTGAATGATTTTTGTGTGTGAACAAGTGGATTCAAAAATAAGCCCGACAGATGGCGCTGCAGACATTGTCTAGGTTATGATCCGAGCGAAGCCGGAACGGGCCGCTAGTATTATATAGTTAATATCAATCTAGCGTCCGTAAACCATTTGACTTTACATATGTATCTTTTTTGGACTTTACAGAAACCAATTTTTTTATTGTTTAGTTCGCGGCGATGTTCAAGACTTTCAAGTACCTATTACAATCACCCAATCCTTGGACCTACGACAACCATAATTCGAAATCGTTCTCGAATCGATTCGAATCGCTTTGTCTGTGAGCCGCATGTCGCCGCTGTAACCCACGGGCTAGCTTCATATCAGACGTTCGTATTGCAATATCTGTTGTTCTTTGTGAATCTTGAATATGACGAGGTTGCATCAAGACGCGGTGTTCGAAACGTTGCGACGAAATACAATACTTGACATGCCGCATACACTGCAATTCTAAGAATACAAATATCAGAACTGCAGAAACCATTGATCTTACCTTCATTGTTTTAGTTTTATGATCAAAGGATACATGTAGAAAATATTTTAGTGTTTGTCATATTTCGTCATTGTCAAACCATAGGACAAATATTCGTGTATAAAGAGGCACATTTAACGTATCTATAGTAATAGGCATGATGACTCAAATATATCTACTATTAATCGTTAGTTAGATTAGTTCAAAATGTTGTACTCTACGTATTTTTTCACGTCGTCACAACCCCTCACTCCGGAAGTTTGATGATCTGTATCTTTGTTGGTTTTTAATCCATACTATCCATATCCATACTAATATACTAATCTATATATATAAAAGCGAAAGGTCACTCATCAAGGAATCTCAGAAACTGCAAATGCTAGGATTCGGAAATTTTGCATGAAGGTCCCTTTTAGCACGTAGGCGCTCGCTAAGACGGGGTTTTGCGAAATTCAACCCCTAAGAGGGTGAAACAAGAGATGAACGGTTGTATGAAAATTCGTAATTTTCAAACTTATCAAATTTTTAGGGTTCCGTAAAACGTAAAAACGGAACCCTTATAGATTCGTCATGTCTGTCTGTCTGTCTGTCCGTCCGTATGTCACAGCCACTTTTTGCCGAAACTATGAGAACTACACTGTTGAAACTTGGTAAGTAGATGTATTCTGTGAACCGCATTAAGATTTGAACAAAAAAAAAGAAAAAAAAGAAAAAATAGAGTTGCCCCCCATACTGAGAACTGAAACTCAAAAAATTTTTTTTCATCAAGCCTACACGTGTGGGGTGTCTATCGATAGGTCTTCAAAAATGATATAAATATATAAATAAATATATAAATTTATTTATTTGCGAAAATGGGTAATTACAATAAGATCTTATAATATGTTTACATTGAGAACTCCATAATCAACCTTACGGCATGCAAATATCAGGTTGTCTATGACAATTTGCTAAAAAACATTACATTTTTTCTTAATTTACCATTCTAAATGACCTATTCAAGGACTACCAATTTCATTATTATTGTTTACATTAATAAAAAACAATTATACCAAATACCAATGACCAATGACCAAATACTACACCAAGAAGGCACAGTGGTCCAACTTTATGTCACAGTTCAAATCCTCCCTTGCAGAAGGAAACCTCTCGCCGGAGTCAGTGGAGAAATATGAAAGTCCATTGGAACTTGAATCGATGATTACGGGCTACACAGCTAGTATACATGAAGCTTGCAAACAAACCATTCCACTTGTAAGCTCGCCGAAGGGAAATCCAACCCCCCCATGGTATACGAAAACGCTCGATAATCTAAAAAAAGAAGTTCTCAGAAGAAAGAGACGGATCAGGAATGCCGCCCCCGACAGAGTGGAACTTGTAGTCGAACAGTACCAAATTGCTCGGCAAGACTACAAGTATAAAGTCAAAGAAGCTCAGACGATAAGCTGGAAAGAGTTCTGCACGAATCAGGAGAAAGAAAGCATGTGGGACAAGATCTACAGAGTGATGAAAAAAACCTCGACAAGACAGGAAAAAATACTCCTAAGAGACACCGAAGGTAACACTCTATCCCCCCAGCTATCTGCAGAACTACTTGCTAAAACGTTCTATCCCGACGACTCTGAGAGCACAGACCAACCGTGTCATACAGAGCTACGGGAGCGAACGACAGAAACGCCTATGGACTTACCGGAAAATGACCCATTATTCACATCAGCGGAACTGGAATCAGTACTGAGAACTCTGAATCCGAAAAAAGCCCCCGGCGCAGACGGGCTATCCGCTGATATCTGTGCAGCAGCCATTCGATGCGAATGGGAGGTTTTCTTGGCGATAGCAAACAAATGCTTGTCGCTGAAATACTTCCCCAAGCAATGGAAAGAAGCGCACGTGGTCATATTACGCAAACCCGGTAAGACAGATTACACACATCCAAAATCTTACCGCCCCATAGGTCTTCTGTCCGTTCTAGGAAAAATCGTTGAAAAGCTTCTGGTAAACCGACTCCAATGACATCTCCTCCCAACCATCAGCAGAAAACAGTACGGCTTCATGCCCCAAAGAGGCACCGAGGACGCCCTCTATGACCTGGTAGAGCACATCAAAAAAGGAGTAGACAGTAAAGACACCGTACTCCTAATCTCCCTGGACATAGAAGGTGCCTTCGACAATGCTTGGTGGCCCGCCCTCAAACATCAATTAGCGAAGAAGAGGTGCCCAACAAACCTCTACGACATGGTAAACTCCTACCTCAGCGATCGTAAAATCAAGGTCAACTATGCAAGAGCAGTCTATGAGAAGGAAACAACCAAGGGATGCGTCCAAGGGTCTATCTGTGGACCAACCTTTTGGAATGTGATTCTAGACTCATTACTACGAATGCTAGAAGCCGAGGGAGTATACTGTCAAGCATTTGCGGACGACGTCGTTCTCGTGTTTACAGGCAGCCCGAACATCATCGAACAGCAAGCGAGCAGGGCGTTGAACATGACAGTGAAATGGGGTAAAACTAATAAACTCAACTTTGCAGCGCATAAAACTAACGCGATGCTTTTCACAAATAAGTTGAAGTACGAAACTCCAAACATAGTCATGTCCGGCGTCCGGCTCGATCTGGTCGAGGAAGTCAAACTGCTAGGCCTAATGATCGACCGCTGGCTCAACTTTAAAGCACATGTGAACGCCCAATGTAAAAAAGTGGCGAACATTTATAGACAGCTCGCATGTGCAGCAAAGGTGACCTGGGGATTAAATGGCGAAATCACGAGAACTATCTACGTCGCGGTAGTGGAACCCATCATCATGTACGCCTCAAGTGTATGGGCACAAGCAGTAGACTTCGAGGAAAACAAGTCTCACTTAAACGCGATCCAAAGAGGCTTTGCCCAGAAAATCTGCAAGTCGTACCGTACTGTTTCTCTGAAATCAGCACTTGCCCTTTCAGGTCTGCTCCCCCTGGATCTCAGGATACAGGAAGCAGCAAGTTTATACAGAGTAAAAAAGAACCTCTCCCAAGATTACCTCCCACCAGAAGTGGAACTCGAGCGGAACGTAAACCACTTGGACAAACCCCATCCGTCCACGCAGACATCCGTAGAGTACAAACTTATAGAAGACACCTCCAATCTTCCAGAAGGCCCTCAAATTTATACTGATGGCAGTAAGATTGAGGGTAAAGTTGGAGCTGCTCTAACATGGTGGGAGAATGGCAAAGAGGTCAAGAACTCGACATTCAAGCTCCACTCCGAATGGACAGTCTTTCAATTGGAACTCTATGCTCTTTGCCGGGCAACTCAAATGGTGTTAAAGAGCAAGGACCCAGAAGTCAATGTCCTGAGTGACTCCAGATCTTCACTCGAGCTGCTGAGTAATCCAAAAACGAGTCACCCCTTGGCAAAGTGCATAAAGGAAAACATTGGACAGATAAATGCTGAAGGGAGATCTCTTCGTCTTTTCTGGGTAAGAGCGCATGTGGGCACCGTCGGCAACGAAAGAGCTGACGAACTGGCCAAATCGGCAGCACTCACGGAATCGCCCAGGGACTACGAGGGGATCCCCTTGTCCTACGTCAAACGCAAAATCCGCGAAGAATCGGTCAAGAAGTGGCAGGATCGATATGAGACCTCGGACACCGGAAGAGTCACTCAGACGTTCCTCCCCGATATAGCAAACGCATATCGGTTGATAAGGACTACGAAACTGACTCATTTCCAGGTACAAGCGTTGACGGGACACGGAGGAATAGCAGAATACCTGTACAGATTTAAGCTTAAGAGCAGTCCTGTATGCGAGTGTGACTCTGAAAAATCCGAGAATGTCTGGCACGTGCTGGTAGATTGTCCCCGATTCATGGCTGCAAGACATGATCTCGAATCTATGATTGACAGGAAGCTGGTTGTTTCGGATCTCCACAACGTCTTGGCAGATCCAGATAGTAGACCACGGCTTCTGGCTTTCATGGAGAGTTCATTCCGAATAGCGGCCAAAAGAAACTCCACACTTAACTCTAATACACAGTAGGGTGTGGTGGTGAAGGGGGGCCTTCACCACCACACCCTACCCCACTGTCCGTGGACGCCACGCCGGGTGCAATCTCCGTCCAAGATAGCTCCTCAAAGAGCATCTCCGTCCAACAACTACTGGAGAACGCAGACCGAGGAGAGGCGGGGATCCGTATCCGCGGGGTGGCTCTCTTCATGGATAGCAACAAAGA
Organism: Ectropis crepuscularia; assembly: GCA_963693475.1. NCBI lineage: Eukaryota > Metazoa > Arthropoda > Insecta > Lepidoptera > Geometridae > Ectropis > Ectropis crepuscularia. The sequence goes on from OY856355.1 coordinate 3,208,588, forward strand.
GAGATTCGGAATAAGCTTTTGCTTCGCCTGGGAAAGGAAACGCGCCCGTTTGTCGCCGGGATTGTCTTGTCTGCTCAATGGGAGTACCGCAAAAGTCACAATGAAGCGGAAAACCTTCGACGCTATGCCAGTGTGCGAGGTAGACGGCCACCGATTTCGGTTGGTGCGATCGAGAAACAAAACGATTGCACTAATAGAATACTCGGAAGGTCGGACACCTTTTACACAGGCAAGTGCGCTGCTTGCACATCTTAGCAGAAATGCGGGTGAAACACCCCGGGTGATAAGCGTGGATGCGATGGCAATCGAATACTCAAGAGCGAAAGTCGCAGACCGGCTGGGTTGCATTGAAGCCTCTAAACATCATGAGGTTGCCGTATACGAAGATAGGGGAGAAAATCTGAGCTTCCTCAGAGCCCCTTCGCACGACCTAACAAATACAACTGACAGCTGGGGACACCCCGTTCCTAGTTCGACCAACCAAACCGGTTCCGAAAGAGCACAGCAGAGGGCAGCCGCGGAAAAAGCCGCAGCCAATCAAAGCGGCAGCCGAAGCACCAACACGGCCTTCGTGGCTGCCTTCAACACTGCAGCAGGGAGCGTACTCCGAATCTCATCCCATGCACCGCCCATTTTAACGTCAGGGACCCTCAAAACAGCTTCACAGCAACAAATGAGCCGAACGAGAGCCGACATGGGACAGGTTGAACCGCCCCGCTATGTCACGGCTTCGGAGCCGCGGAGCCATGCACGTAACGCCTTCATCGAATTCATAGCCATACTGAGAGCAACAAGACTAGTTAACCTCAAGACCTGCGAAAACATCATGCAGTTCTATAGGCTAGGAAGTGAAAGCCTTCTAAAGGTGAATCTCGAGGAGGCCGAAGCAGCCATTTATAATAATGTCACATCCCGGGTCATCAAGGGAACCATGACAGGACAGTATATGGCAGCTTACAGTGCAGAAAATGGCTTCGTGACACTGAACGAGAGTGAGACAGAGCGCGCGGGAAGACCCGTTTATGCGACACCACTAAACGACCCAATTGTAGTTACCGCCCGATGCACCAAGATTATGCTGGACGACAGGATCCTCGAGATGGCCGAGTCCATTGAAGGGACCTCAAACGTCAAAGCGTGTTGGGAAAACTGGGAGGTACCAAGCATACAGTGGGTCAACGGAGTTCCAGGATGTGGAAAGACAACGTGGGTGATTAGACACTTCGACGTGGAAAAAGACGCTATCATCACCACAACAACTGAGGCAGCAAAAGATCTAAGGGAGAAGCTATCGCACCGTATCGGAAACCTGGTCAAAACCAGGGTGCGAACTATGGCTTCTGCTCTTGTAAATGGTTTCGGAAAAGAGAAATTCAGCCGCCTCCTGGTGGATGAGGCTCTCATGAACCATTTCGGGGCCATTGTGATGGTCTCACGGCTGTCTGGTGTTGGCGAAATTGTCCTCATCGGAGACGTCAATCAGTTGCCTTACATCGACAGGGAAAATCTCTTCGAAATGAGGTATCACCGCCCGAACCTGGTAGCAAAGATCAGCCAGGAGTTGCTCTGCACACATCGCAACCCGATGGATGTTGCATATGCGCTGAGGGAAATATACTCAGGTATGTACTCCTCAGTACCCCGTATAAAGTCCCTGGAGCAGAAAAGGTATAAAGGAGCGCAAATACCCGGCACCCAACCCAACACCCTATTTTTAGTGCATACTCAAGAGGAAAAGGAGACCCTGACAAACCAGGGTTACGGGTCAGGCACCGGGTCACGCATCCTTACCATTCATGAAGCGCAGGGATTGACATACGAGTCGGTAATCGTAATTAAAACTAAGGCAAACATGAAGCTGCACGAGAGCGTGTCCCATGCGGTTGTTGCAATCTCACGGCACACGGGGACCTTCACATACTACGCTGACGACACCGACGACGCCATCGGTCGGTTCGTGCGGCGAGCGTTGGCTGCATCACCAAAGACCATTCAAGATTTCAACCTGCAGATGGCCATTAGAGACAGAAATGCGGCTGTAGTGGAGGCTCTGGGCCAGGAGGAGGCGGCTTAGGCAAAAGACGATGTCGAGTCGATTACTGTCGGAATCCCAACCGGTAGTGATCGGCTCAACAGACGAAATCGGACTGACTAGCTTTAGAATTACGCTTAAAATGTTCACCATCCCCCTACTCCCCCCCTTATTTTCCTCTTCTTCTCCTAATCCAAGAACTATGTAAATAAAAAAAGATTAATGTAATGACAAAAGTCACGGACCCCGGAGTCTGTGGAGTGTTTAAATTAAATAAAAAAAAACCAATGACCAAATTAAAAGCTCAAAAAATCGTGTTACTAGATACTGTTGATTTGCACCATGGGCTGCAAATCCCTTATTATGAACTATTCACATAATCATAAAATTGTTTATTTATTTATAACAAAGTAATAACAATAAAAGCATTATAGTAATTAATTTAGCTATGATTCCAATGTCCACAAATAAATAAAAGCTTACAAATCATAACAAATCTGAATCTAATGTATCAGTCAGAAACTCATTAAATGTATAATATTATATGCCTTCTCTGTCAGAAGGTATTTTAATTTATTTTTAAATAAATATATTTCTTTTATACTCAACAAACTTTCTGGCAAGTGGTTGTAAATCATAGGAGCCATGCAAAGTGCACTGTTTCCTAATAATGTTGTGCTATGCACAGGAATTCTAATTTTATGTTTATGACGCTCACTCTTTAGATTTTCAAATAATGACAAATTGTTCCGCACTAACATTACACATTCATATATATAAATAAGGAAGGCAACGTTAAAATTTGTAATTTGCGGAAATGAGGTCTACACGATTGCCTTTGACGTAGTTTGCTGATTGCCCGGACACATTTCTTTTGTGATCTGAAAACCATATGCCTTCCTGAGCTATTGCCCCAAAATATAATACCATATCGAAGCAGCGACGAGACATTTCCATTATAGGCTGATAATAAAGTAGGTTTACTTGCTCTCTTTGATAACATATGGAGTGCGTATGAATATTGATTTAGCCTTGAACATACGCTTTCGACCTGATTTTTCCAGTTTAAGTTACAATCAAGATGTAAACCTAGGAATTTCGTTGCGTCTATTGTTTCGATTTTATTTCCGGAATAAATAACATCAAGTTTATCTAATTTGTTAATTCTATTCCTGAATGTCATTAGTTTTGTTTTGTTAAGATTTATTTTTAAATTATTAATTTCTAACCAATTCAGGATACTGTCTAGAGCCTTCCTAATTTCATTTTCAACGCATGAAATATTCGTACCAATGAATAATACCGTACTATCATCCGCAAATAATACAGTCGGGTGTTTCGTTACCTTTGGCAGATCATTAATGTAAATTAAGAAAAGTAGCGGGCCTAACACGCTGCCCTGTGGTACACCATATTTAACTTTTTTGTATTTCGACGTATATGTGATCTCCCGTTTTGAATCGGAGCAAATTTTGCATATATGTGTGCTCTGATGACGGTTTGATAAATAAGATCTCATAAGGTCGTGCACATTGCCTCTAATACCGTACGCCTCTAGTTTGTCTAATAATATACTGTGATCGACAAAATCAAACGCTTTAGTAAGATCCATATAAAGCGCGCATACTGGTAATTTAGCATCTAAATTAGTTAAAATAGTTTCTGTAAAACTGTAAATTGCTAAATTAATACCTTTCTTCTTTCTGAAGCCTAATTGCTCGGAGGCGAATAACTTGTTCTGTTCAAAATAACTGTAAATATTTTCATACATGGTCTTTTCAAAAATTTTAGAGAAAATAGGGATTAAAGCTATCGGCCTGTAACAATTCAAATCAAGCTCGTCACCTTTTTTGAAAATAGGTTTAGTTATTGTTTTTTTAAGTCTTTCCGGAAAAACACCTTGTGATATGCTCGCATTGACTATGTAGCTAAGTACGTGGGAAATGGTACCTGAAACGTGCTTAATTACTTGTGTAGTTATACCGTCATATCCAGAACTTTTTGTATTTTTAAGATTCATTATGATTCTATGAATATCTTGCGGTACCGTTGGCGTCATAAACAGAGATTTAGTACATCTCGATTTAGTAAATGTTTTTGGTTTTACCGTTCGTTCCGGTACATGGTTTGCAAAAAACCTATTGAAAGTACTGGCTACTCCAAGGGGTTCTTTTATGTAATTACCATTGACTTTCAGTGTTATAGCTTCCCTTGGTAGAATATTCTTTGTACCATTAATTATTTGCCATGTTGCCTTGTTCTTATTTGGAGCATTTCTGATAAAATTGTCATTCAGAGATCTTTGTGTCAGATGAATGATTTTGTTAAGTCTCAGCGACAGTTCTTTGAAGTTACGTTTGTTTTCTCGACTACGATTTTTTCGGTAAGCCCAGAGTAAAGATCTCTTTCGCTTGCAACATAGTCGGATACCAGTGGTTAGCCACCTTGGTCGTTTCCTGGTTGTCATTTTCACTTTACTAATTGGAAAGCACAAATTATAAAATAATAAAAATATATCATGAAATTTATTAAAAGCCTCATTTTGGTCATTTTCCTGATAAATGTCATCAAATGTCAATGATTTTAAACAATCATTAAATTTATCCACATTATCCTGTGAGTAATCTCGTTTTTCAACGTACCAATATTTGAGACAAGAGGTTGGCTTAATAGGGCAGGAGAGTAATTGTGATGTATGGTCAGACAAAGCAAGCTCAATCACCTTGCTCTGACATCCCCGTATATTGCACAACATGTGGTCAAGGCACGTACCACTTACTAGTCGAGTGGGCTCGTTAATCATACACTTAAGGTTATATGTTGTCGTTAATTCTTTGAACAAACTGACAGTTTTACTCCCCTTTAATAAGTCTATATTAAAGTCCCCACATAAGATGACCTTTTTGTTACCCAAACTTGTTTCCTGTAGAAGGGAGTTCAAATTATTAAAAAATATATCTAGATGTTTTACTAGCGACCTTGGTGGTCTATAGATACATAAGATTACGAGTTTGTGATCAACGAGTTCTATACCAGAACACTCGATAATGCCTTCCACGCTGTGTTTTTGCAAACCACTGATTTGTTTGAAATTATGCTTATTACGAACTAATATGCATGCACCACCACGACGGTTTTTTCTGCAGTAGGATGAGCCAATAGAAAAGTTAGGAACATTTAACAGTTTTCTGTCTTCATTTTTCATGTTATGCTCGGTAATGCAAAGAACATCTACTAAAGTATTATTATCCTTTTCCAAGGTATCTAAATTCACAGTAACCAAATTCTCTTTACTCAATAGACCCGCCATATTTTGATGCATTATTTGTAGTTTATTGTAAACGAAAAAACCTATCTACATTACCTGCACTGGCAGTCCCATCACTGCTTCCATGTGGCCTATCATTAATCTGGCTACGCTGACTAGTCTTTTTGACCGTGACGCTATCGTTATTTTTGCCAGAAATACGTATGCCATTATGTTGCCTAAGATGTTTGTAGCGACACAAACTGTTTTTGTAATCTACATGCAAAATTTCTTTCAATATACTTCGACATAGATTAATACAGAACTCTTGTCTATATAGTTTTAAAGTACCGTAATACATATCTATATTGAGGTTTCTAAAATCATTTTCATCTACACTGAATAATTTGCGCGAGAGACACTTCCAAGTGGTAAAATGTGTGTCCCCCCCCCCCTCTAACTTCTAAAGTAAGAGAAAGAAAAATCTAAAAAAAAATATGATGTACATTACCATGTAAACTACCAACGAAAATTGGTTTGAACTCGATCTGATGAGTACTTTTTTTTAGTACGTCATAAATACACTATTATTGAAACTTCGATCAAAGTTACAACGAACTACAAGAACTATGTGTACTATGTATAGGTATTATGTTACTTGCTGCAACGGAACCCTTCATGGGCGACTCCAACTCGCACTTGGCCACTTCATTTATATAGACACTTAACACGAAGCAATTAAATGTTTGTTATATCAATTTAGTAATTTTGAACTGTACGGGGGTGAAATTAGGGTTGAAATGGGGGGTGAATGTCAATATGGAAGTTACCAATCGTTGAAGATAAAACCGTGAAACTCTGTAAATAGACACTTGATACGAAGCAAACGAATGTTTGTTCTAGCCATTTTGTAATTTCGAACTGTACGGGGGTGAAATTAGGTTTGAAATGGGGTATGAATGTCAATATGGAAGTTCCAAACCGTTGAAAATAAAACCACGAAACTCTGTATATAGACACTTGACATGAAGCAAACGAATGTTTGTTCTAGCGATTTTGTATTTCCGAACCATACAGGAATAAAATAGGGGATGAAATTTTATAATATGGAACTTCTTCTTTGTTGAAGATAAAACTATGGAACTTTATATCTTGACACTTGACATGAAGCAATCCATACACATATAATTAGTATGAAAGAAACTTTGTCTGTTTGTCTTTTACGCTTTCACAACTAAACAACTGAACTGATTTTGATGTAATTGTTTTATTATAAGCTGTTTTTAGTAACCGTAAATGAGTATAAGTATACAAATAGCCACTACATGAGTTACCTTAGTATTTATTTCGCGCGGACGAAGTCGTGGGTAACAGCTAGTAATATTATAAAAGCGAAAGTACCTCTGTCTGTCTATCTGTCTGTTACCATTTACCATCTAAACCAGAAAACCAATTTTAATTAAATTTGGTACACAGATAGAATAGACCCCGAGAAAGGACATAGGCTACTTTTTATTGCGGAAAAAGTGTTGGGGGTTTGAAGAATGTAACATACACGGGGAAAAATATTTCTCTTCGAGAGCTTTAGCTGCGTGTACTATTCTCCTTGGCGTGCGCTGAAGTCTATGACAGCACATGTCACATGTCTGTCTAAGTATATTTGAAGGTTACATCATTTTAGGTAATCAAATTCGCAATAATATATCGTTCATTATTTACATACTTTAGTATTATCAAATAAAATATCTCTCTAATCTTATATTGTGTAATACTGTTTATATTAAAATTGTCTATTAATTTTTATACCTCTACACTAACATTACTATTCACATACAATCGTACATTGGAAGTACTTGAAGGAAGGAAGCTGTCTCGATTTTACACTAAAAGGGTTTTCGACTATCAAGCTCAAGATTATTTGAAGAAGACTGATCACTTGAATGAAGAATCATATCTACTCCAATGAAGAATATATAGAACATGGATTAACGACTCTCTCAATGTTCAAACGCTAGACGTTGACGAAATTGCGGTGTTACCCATTACCGAATGGAAACCATAAGAAAAAAAGAAGAAAAATGCATTGTTTGCGGAGGTATTTTCATAAACACGATGTTAGCATTTATCCGAACGAATACATTATTTATCACATATATATAATTTTGAGCAAAACTGTCCGTTTTGCTCATTTGATTTTAATGAATATTTTAGGAAATATCGTATAGAGTAAGATCCCAGAGCTCCCAGACGTCACCTATTTTCTGATGAATGAAATGTGGACGATTGAGTAGAGTTAGTAAGTACTAAGAACACATGCTTACTCGCTAACTTGCTTAGACGGCCAATTTTGAGATATTGGGTAATGAAGGTACATACAAACAGTACTTACTTCACGTATTTTCTAATAAGTGATTTTCACGTACGTTGTAGGCAATATCCTTAAAAACAAGGTCCCAATACTCCCAGACACTTTCCGTCGCCCGTTTTGCTTAACGGTTCCAAAATAATAATTTAACTTCACTTAAATTCTCATGCTCCTTTTGTAAATATGTTCGTCAGACAACTATTTTAAAGCTTTTTCCAATAAGACAGACCAATCTAAGGGGCCAATCATCCCCTAAACTCAATTTTAAGTCAACATTTCCTAATAAATGTCTCACTCAGTCTACCGCTCTTACCCATAGGACATAGTTAAGTTTAGGTGATGATTGCCCCCTTAGATTGGTCTATCTTATTGTAAAAAGCAACAAAATAGTTGTCTGACAAACATATTTACAAATAGAGCATGAGAATAAGTGAAGTTAAATTATTATTTTGGAGTTGTTAAGCAAAACGGCTGAACGAAAGTGTCAGGGAATATTGGAACCTTGTTTTTAAGGATGTTGCCTACAACATACGTGAAAATCACTTATTAGAAATTACGTGAAGTAAGTAATGTTTGGATGTACCTTCATTACCCCATATCTCAAAATTGGCCGTCTAAGCAAGTTAGCGAGTAAGCATGTGTTCTTAGGATTTACTAACTCTACTCAATCGTCCACATTTCATTCATCAGAAAATAGGTGACATCTGGGAGCTCTGGGATCTCGGACTAGTAGTTTTAAAACACCGTAACAAAATAATAGACCACTTTATTATGAGCACGTGGTACAGTGATGTCTTCCAGATGAGGGTCCTCGAGGTGATGTAGCCACAGAGTCGGAATAGCGCCCATCACTATACCAATGCGTGACCATGCGTAAATGTATTCGCCCACGTAAAAAAATCACATCATTTTCAACTATTAAACGATCGCGGCGAATAGAAAAAAGACAGCGGGCGGGCGCCGGTTGCTATACGAGATACCATTTGCTTCCTTCCCTAGGGATTCACGCATTGACGAGGCGAGGGGTTCAGTAGCCGTGGCCTGATCAGCCACGGTGAAGCTAAGAGAAACCCGCAATGGGACTACTTGCCAGGGCTATGGGGTCCAAGCCTTGCGGTTCAAGCGATGCGGTCAAGAGGGAGTTACGCGGCGTAGGCAGTGCCGGCGCGACTGAGACGTGCCGCGATTTGGTGGTATGCGCTGTGGAGAGACCCCGGCTGAAGAGGAATACCGGTATAACAGTGCGCCGCTCTTCCTTCTCACTGTGACTGCGTGGTCCTCTACAGCCGGATGATGATGGTAGGTGATGAGGTCGAGCATTTTGCCCGCCGTGGGAGACAAAGGGTGTCTAGACGTGAAGACGTCTGGTACCCACTGTTGGTCGCCGAGGTGACCACGGCGTGCATTGTCCCGCGGCGGGTTCGCAGAAGAGCGCGAGAGCATCCCGGTGTTTGTGCGGTTTGTGCCAAAGGTGAAATACTGCGGAGGTTTTAGCCGGTAGGGGCACAAATCATGGCGTAAAATCCGCCACAAATTGACCAGTCCCTTCAAGCCGAATGGTATGTGAATGCATTACCTCCACATTAAATGATACTATTTACCTTTTAATTTAAAAATAATACAATTTCCCGTTAAGAAGTCGTTTGCTGTAACTATTATTAAAGCACAGGGGCAAACATTTAAGCACCTAGGAATCGATTCAAGCCAAGACTATTTTTCATACGGACAACTACAGACTTAGGTATCTGTTGCGTTATCAAGGTCATTAGGTTACAGATATAGCCAATTTGTTATTCTTCCGCAAGAATTAAAATACTAAAAACATCGTCTACACAGAAGTAGGTACTTTAAAATACCTGTAATATGAAATACATTTTACTAGATCCCAGTACTTTTACCTAGCGTTTCTTTATTATTTTTTTATAGTTCTCTTACTGATCACAGATTTTTAAAGCAATGGATTTTTAGTAGAGATTTTCCTCAAATAGACGCGGGTGAAAACGCGGGTCACAGCTAGTAATTTGATAAAACAAAAAATATGTGTCCCATATTTTTCCGTAACCTACCTGACTGACTAATGAAATAATTTAAACTAAATTAGAACGGTATATGTTTGACCTAATCGTCATAACAGTTCTCAAAATAATTGTTGTTAGTATCTAATATGTATACATTAATTTACTAACGAAAGAAAGCAACCTGACACTGCACTGTTTAAAATTTTCTGTGTAGGTACATAAGCTAACTATTCAAAACGCTAAGTAAGTACGTACGTAAGTAAATTAGTAAGTACTGTTTATAAATTTATAACGTAGTTTAATTTCTGTTATAGTTTTTCTAATTCAAAATCTTCTTCAGGAAATGCAATTTCAAATAAAGCATTCGACAACAATTTAATCTTAAAATTTAGCGCTTCGAGTTTTGCAATAAAGGCCCCACAAGACGGCCAGGATAATTGATTCACGGCTTGAGGAAATATAGGTCATCGGTTGAGCTTGGACGTGGAGTGGGGACTTTAAATTTCAAAACCTGGAAGTGACGTTACACTTACAAACTAAGTTTATCCTGTTATAAAATATTTCAAAGATTTATATTTAGACGATGCTGATGGTGAAAATAATTTAAATTTAAACCGTAGGACTGACATTTTTGAAATATTAAATAAATAACTGGATTCTCACGACACAGGACTTAACTACTATTATTGTACTTGCCATATTGTTTTTCGCTCAAATAAAGTTTTATTTTATTATTATCCACGTATTTATTTCGTTTCTTAAATTTAAGTTTTTACAATAATATTTATATAAAAGAACATAAAAACATTATAAAAACTTAAACCTAGATAGCCGCCAACAGCGGGGCAGGGCCCAAGCTACCGGTGGTTAGGGCTGCAGAGAGAGGAACCTCCTGACGATGCGCGCTGTGTCGAGGATGACCGCCTTCTGCATCTGACCCTTGATCCAACCGTCTAGCGAAAGTCTCTTAAGGTGTTGGTCGAGACTTTTCGCTACAAGGCCGTTTGCCGACACGACTATTGGGACTATGATCGTCGAATCAACATCCCACATGGCGGTAACCTCATGAGCCAAGTCAAGGTACTTGCTTAGCTTGTCCTTCTCGGCTTTCACGAGGTTCTCGTCATGTGGTACGGTGATATCGACGATCACAGCCCGGCGCTGAGACCGGTCTACCAGCACGATATCAGGCTTATTGGCGACAATAGTCCTGTCCGTGATGATAGAGCGGTCCCAGTAGAGCAACGCACGACCGTTCTCGAGAACTGGCAGAGGTGCGTACTTATAGTACGGCACCTCGGACTCGACAAGGCAGTATTTAAGAGCAAGTTGCTGGTGGATGATCCTGGCTACTAGGTTATGTCTGTGCAAGTACTCGCCGTTAGCAAGATGCGAACAACCGGAAATAACATGACGAAGAGATTCGCCTGGACGGCGGCATGCCCGACAAATGTCGACCGTACCGTCCTTCATTATGTATTTCCGGTAATTGTTCGTCTTGATAACTTCGTCCGCAATTGCACAGGCAAAACCCTCGGTTTCTCCGAAGAGGTCCCCGAAGCGCAGCCAGTTCACCGAAGCGAGCAGATTCACATCGGGTCCCGTCAGGGCCCGATAGAATCGCCCGTGCAGCTCCTTGCTCTTCCATACTTCCTTGCGATCATCAGTGCTGAGCACCGATGGTTTGCGCCAGTTCTCGTTTGCCAATGAAAGAGGCGTGAAGCTCTTGTCAACTGCCACAACATCGCGATGCATCCCGGACTCGCTGTTGCGGAAATAATCCCTGAGACTGCATATCTCGCGGTTGTGAAGGTTCTTGGCATTTAGTAAGCCTCGACCCCCCCATTTCCGCGGGATATACAGTCTCATAACAGATGAGCGCGGGTGTAGCATGCGGTGTGTTGTGAGCAGTTGACGGACCTTTCTATCCAGGGCGTCGAGCTCAGTCTGAGTCCATCTCAGTATGCCAAAGGAGTATATCAGCAGAGGCATTACCCAACCGTTGAAGGCTCGCGCCTTGTTACCGCCTGACAAAAGACTTTTAAGTACTTTTGTCAGCCGGCAAAAGAAACGCTCCTTCACCGATTTCTTAATGTCATCTGCTGATATACCCAACGACTGTGACATACCGAGATATTTGTAGGTCTCGTCTTCGGAGAGGGATCTGAGAGTTATAGTCTCGGAAAGTTGTAAATTCTCTGAATTTACTACTTTCCCTCGCTGTACATGCATGACCGCACACTTGTCGACACCGAACTCCATCTTGATGGCGTTACTAAAAACCTCTGTGGTTTTTAATAGCTCCAACAAGTCTTGGCGTTTCGGTGCAAAAAGTTTGAGGTCGTCCATGTACAGCAAATGAGATATAACCTCACCTCCTCTACGAAGACGATAGCCTAATTCTGAATCTCTCAGCAGGGTGCTGAGAGGATTCAGACTTAGACAGAACCATAGGGAACTCAGACTGTCTCCCTGAAATATTCCCCTTTCAATCTTTATCAAGTCCTCCGAAACAAACGAGCTGTCTACGCTACCTGGTTGACGAAGGACTGTGACCCACTGTCCCATGCATTTGCTTAGAAAAAGTTTTAGAGTTGGATTTATTTTGTACAACTCTAAAACTCTTTCTAGCCACGAATGGGGCACCGCGTCATAGGCCTTCTTATAGTCAATCCAAGCAGCGGAGAGGGCTCCCTTGTTTCGTTTGACTTGTTGGCAAATGGTCGTGTCAATGAGGAGCAGCTCCTTAGTACCACGGGACCCAATCTTACATCCATTCTGAGAGGAGGCCAAAACGTTATTTGCGACAATATGCGCGTTAATTTTTGCTCTCAGAATGGATGTAAGCAGCTTATAGATGGTAGGCAAGCACGTGATGGGTCTGTAGTTCTTTGGTTCCGTGGTACTACCAGACTTATGGAGCAGGAAGGTGACTCCGGTGGTCATGAAACTGGGAAGAGAACCCGTCTCGAGGGCTTCTTGGAATTGTGTTGCCAAACGCTCATGTGAGCATCGAAACCACTTTATCCAGAAGTTGTGCAATCCGTCCGGCCCAGGACTTTTCCAGTTCTGAGCCGTCCGGATAGCACAACCAACGTCTTCGAAGTCTATTGAAACAGACTGCATGGTTTCGATAGACTCACACGCACGCTCGACAACACGCATCCAAGTTCCCTCTGTGTGCTCGACAGGCACCGACCAGATGCTGCGCCAGAAGTTTTTCGTAGCGCTGGCATCCGGTAGCTGCCCATCGCTCACACGTCGACTAGTTCCCTCCCAGTTTCTATACACCTTCCTTTGATCACTTTGGAAGTCGCGATTTTGCCGATATCGACTCACACGCTCTCTGTAGCGGCGAATACGGTTTGCCCACGCATAAACTTTCTGCTTCAGATAGTCAATGCGTTCCGTAACATTGGCTAGGTAGTGCTGGGGACTGATACCAGTCCCAGCGAATGCCTGTGTCACGAAACGCATGACTCGGGGACGACTGTTCCCCTGACTGAAGCAGATTAGCTTTGCTATAAGAGTCCTGAATGTGCTGATACGCCGTTCTATTCGCATTTGCCATGCGGGTGCATCTCCGGCGGTTCGCGTTGTACGGTCAGTGTCTGGAAACTTGACACGTGCAACGCGACACGCCGCGATAGCACCACAGTAGAGAATAGAATGGGTATCAGTCAAATCTTTGCTAGTACCTAGGTAGGGCACTAGCAAAGTATTCAGGGCTCCCATCAAAGCTAAATTCCGTTTATGGGTGGGTAAACGTGGTAAGCGCGGCCTAGAGTTGGGTGTGAGTCGATATTGGAATATCGCGTCTTCCAAAGCACTCCTCAGTTGCCCTCTTACCTGGTCAGATACATTACTACTCGCCGAGTCTTCCTCCTCGATGTCGGGGTCGGCCGGCGCTGCAAGTGTCGCCACTGACGCTGGCACTGAGGCCAGTGTCAGAGTCGACGATGCGGCGGGCGGATCCCGGGACAAGGCAGAAGCTGGGCGAGTATGTTGTTCCTCCAGGCGTAGCCGATCAAGTGTCGAGTCATCCAGCAGCTTGCACCGGCGAATGGCTCGAACTTGATCTGAAAGTCGTTGTGCGGATACGGCGACGGTTGGTTCAAGGGCCTGAAACAGAAGTAACATCCTGGCACAGTACGCGGTCAGGTTAGTTCCTCCTTCTGTAGCCCCGTAATAGGCGCGCATGCAGTTCTCGTTGATTTCTCGAGTCCATCTCATGCGACGCACTACACCACCGGTAGCGGGGGCCGGGCGCGAGGCAGGTTGTCTCACAGGCCCCAAGCGTGCCGGCAGCGGCGGACGGCCACGTCGTCCAGGTCTTGTTGGCGGCGGGGTCCGCACCGCATCCTCGTCACTTGTCGAAGTAGTTGTGTCGCGGGGAGTCAAAAAGACTTCGTCCTCCGACGACGAATCCGGTGGTGACGGGACACGGGTTGGTGACGGTTGTGCGTTTGTATCCGCTGCGTTTCTTGTTCTTGACCGTGTTAACATAATTCCATATTATTTTCTATTGTATTTTCCTTTTCATAATTTTGATGGCTTCGGATTGTGACACTGTTGTCAAAATGCATTTTGTATATTTTCACTATGAAGATGTAGGTTTTATGTTTTGATTTATAGATGTTGCGTATTATTGAAATTTTTCTTTTCTGTTATTAATAAATATAAATCACGAAACTGAAGAAAATAGATAAAAATCAATAAAATTAGGATACGGTTATAAAAGAACGTCAATAGTTGTCAGCTAGTTGTCAATAGTTTATTATTATTATTATTATAACGCTTAGACATAAGTTTGGTAAGATTTACTTTTGAAATAAATCTTTCTCTAAAAAGAACATTGACACAATCTATGATTGTGAAAATAATCTAAACTATTAACTCTATCAGATGAAAATAGGCCACTTAGTTATGTAGCACAATAACTTATTAAGAAGGATGAAAAGGCATCCCTTTTGGATTGGTAATGGATCTTACGCAAAAATAAGTCTTAAATTGATAGTAGGTACCTATATAATCCAGTAACTTTGTCGCCTGAAAGTATGGAGTAGGATGCGTTAAATCTTACATACTTATGACTTATTCATGATGTTGGCCTAATGATTGTCCCAAGTTTGAGACCTCGAGCGACGAACGCAACTTTGTCAAAAATCGAAAAAACCGCGAAAAGATCGTTTATTTTTCAAATTTTGGCGATTATAACCCTAAACGACTAGTTTTTTTGAAAACATTCTTACGGCGTTTATAAAGTATATTAAATTTGCTACAATATGATACTAGAATTGTCTCTGTACACCCAATAGTTTCTGAGAACAAGTCTTTCAAAGTTTATAAATTTTTTTTTCAATATTTTAACTCCTACTTGACCACTTTATTGCACAGTTACTGCGGTTTTTAACCCCCGACCAAAAAAACAATTGTTATAAATTTGACGTCGAAGTCTGTGTGTCTATCAACACACATACAGGTCTGTCTCCCTGTGTATCTGTCTGTGTGTGTATCTGTCTATGGCACCGTAGAGCTCAAACGGATGGGCCGATTTCGAAGCGGTTTTTTTTTATTTGAAGATTAATTTTTGTGTGATGTTTTGAGCTATTTTTAGTTAATATCGATTCAAGATGGCCGCCTCCACCAAATGGCGAACCAAATATTTCATCACAATTTCTTCAATCAATTGTAATTTCAAACTGTACGGGGATGAAATAGGGTTTGAAATGGAGGATGCCAGTTTATACGGAAGTTCGTAATTGTTGAAAATAAAAACCGTGATACTTCATATCTACACAACACTTACATCTTGACACAAAGCAAATTAGTGTTTGTCGTAGCAATTTTTGATTTCGAATTGCAAGGGATTGTAGATAAAAACACGAAACTTCGTATCTAGACACTACCTTGACGCGAAACAAATAAATATTCGTTCTAGCAATTTTATGTATTCGAATTGGATGAGGATGAAATGGGGGCTTAAATGGGAGATGAAAGTTTTATATGGAACTTCGTCATTGTTGAAGATAAAACTATGAAATTTTGTATCTAGACGCAAAGCAAATGAATGTTTGTTCTAGCAATTTTGTAATTTCGAGCTGTACGAGGATAAAATAGGGGTTGAAATTCGGGGTGAAAGTTTATATGGAAGTTCGTCATTGACGAAGACAAAACTGTGAAATTTGGCAACTAGCCACTTGATCTATCCTACGAGTAAAATTATAAATATGAACATCACTTTAACATCAAAACCACTGAACCAATTTTGATTAAATTTGTTACACAGATAAAATAGACTCAGAAAAGGACAAGGGGAAGGGATTTTTATCACAGGAAAAGCGTTTAAGGGGTCAAAATGAGGAATGAAAGTTTGCATGAATATTCGTCAATGTTGAAGATGAAACTGATACATTTTGAAACTAGACACTTGAAATCCATACTGTTAGATATTATAAATGTGCAAGTAACTGTGACTATCTGCCACTGAACTAATAATGATGAAATTGTCTAAAAATGTTTTAATGTAAAATACATTTGTATGGGCGTTATATTTATTTTACGCGGACGAAGTCGCGGGTAAAAGCTAGTAATATTATAAGTTTTGATTATATTAGTCAATGCATCTTCCAGGTGTTTCTAGATCCTTGTTTGTCCAGGTGCATCGACCCTCGTCACAGCTGTTCGTGATAACTCCGTCACTTTGGACGCCACTTAATTTCCTCGGCGTCACGGCGCTCTCCAAATATGATGGCTTTAGCCTAATTAGCTCCAGTTCATTACCGTCGGCAAGGTATCGTTTTAAATAAACGGGATTGGTGATAATTTATCTAATTATTCACTCATTTTTGGCAAGATTGTGACATCTGGAGATCTAAAAACGTCGTTTTAAGGTGAAACTTAGTTGTCTTAGTAGGCATTTTCTGGTGGATATTATCTAAGTGTCTTCAAGTGTACTGTTAATCGATTTTTTTCTAAGAACCTCTTCTAGAACCTCCTTTTTGTAGTCGGTAGTGGATTTAAATTAAATTATGTTCTATGCAATATTATTATACTAGGCGGCACCTCGCGGTTTTAATTGCGTTGTTCCCGTTCCCTTAATTTTCGTGCAATATAAGTACCCTATCTGTTGAGACTATATTTGAACAATGTTCCACTTATGTACTTGATCCGTTCAGCCGTACTAACGCGATTGAGCATCGAACATCAAAATTTTTGCATTCTTCATTTTAAATAGGATTTCTAGGCCCCCAAATCTCAATTCCAAGCAAAACCAGGCCGCATAACAAGTAAGAGATAAGTCGCGCTGATAATCGCGAATTGTCGAAGTTAAAGCCATCCAATATCATTTTCGTCACGTTATGATCGATTACCAATGGTAATGCAAATTATTCCAATACATTCTAAGTACTGGGGTACACCTGTACAAATTACACGACTACAAACAGGAGATTATACTTTTATCAGTCTATGGATAAAAGTCTAATCTGGTATTTTGTGAAGTAGTAAGGTAGGTATGAAGTACAATATAGAGTGTAGTTTTCTTTGTAATATACTATTGTTAATATTAGCTCTGTCCGTATAAAAATAACTTTAAACATTTAACATAACGAAATGAGAATGAAAACAACACTACACTTGTATTATACCTAACTACCAACGTTAAGCACGTCTGAATTATCCATTAACCGGTAAAGGTCTAGAGATAATCAAAAGGATCAAGTCCACAACCAACTGAAAACTTGCTCAGCAAGCTGGCGACATTACTACGGTGAACGGTAGACAATCTCGCTGAGTTCACATCCATTCAGTTTTCACGATGTGATTCAGCTACAATTATCCGATCTGATTCAGTTATCTAAAAAAGGAAACTCTCGTATCTTAATTTTACTAGGATTATTTTCAAACCACTTTCATACCGTCTACATTTCTACTTCAGTTTTTGATAATTGTTGTTAATATAATAAGCAGGGAAATAACTTTTGTTCTTTTTTATTAAATTAACTTTTGCAACTCCACATCCTCCGGGGTCCTAATAACCTAATCTATTTTGTTCAATTTCGTAACTTGGCAGTCGCAGTTCGTTGAGGTATGTCCCACGTTACTCATACAGTTAGGGGCGCAATCCATCAAGAGATTGTTTTTTATAAATTACTCGCTTATCTTCACACATTCTTCTCGGTTCGAAGTCTAATATCGTTTAAGATTGATGAGTTTTTAAAATTTTCGTATGTTTTAGCAACAGAAAATAAATTGTAGTAATTTTATAAACGCGGAGGAAAGTTTGTTTGTTTCCGCTTTCCCGGGAAAATTCCTTAACATGAATCTTTGTACACATATTCTTGGTTTTTGGGGATATAAGATGTATCGTAGACTACTTCAACCCAGGAAAATATGGGATATATGACTGCCAATTTTTGTTACGTATTTTTTTTTATGAATTCCATACTTACATTTTTAGAATTTTACACAAAAAGGTAATTTTGAAATATTACAAAAGAAGGGTAAAATTTCCAAGTTTGCATTTAGATGCCTAATTGCTGTTAGTTCCTACTTTATCTCGTTAAGGGCATGTGATCTCGTTTAGTTTTGAAATAACGCTAAAATTGCAAGATAAATAGGTAGATTAACATTTTATTGTACCTAACGAGTTAACAAGGTTACATAAATATAAGGAATCTTCAACTTTGAATGAGATTTCCTTGAGAATAAGGTATTATTTTGATTATGGGCTTTTTTACTCCACTAGTAATAAAAAGAGTAACTTGTTTTTTGCGGTTTTATATTTATATTTTAAATATGATTTTTAAAACAAGCTAATCAACATACCGAGGTAAATTGAACATATCCAATTTTTTATTGACAGAATCTGAGATTTAAATGACTAAAAAGATGTTCACATTATATTTTGTTAATTGACAGAAATTCGCAAGAGTTCGAGAAAGTTTAGATGTTTCTTGCTCAATCACGTCAGAACGTTTTAACGGATCGAGCTGAATTTTGTACAACGGCCTACATTATACACTGCTCTTGGTATACCTCTTGTGCTATTCCAGTCTAAAATACAACTGTGTTAAAATTTAACACGATCCGTTCAAACGTCTTGACGTGATTTACTACACATATATTTAAATATAATATTTATACATTAACATACTAGCTGAACCGTGCGCGCGTTGCTATGTCGTCTTTCAAAAATTGGTCGAACCAATTCAAATTTTGAACAAATTCGTACACGTTCGTTGAACAGGTTCTAATGACGCAACCTTAAAGGTAGACACATGCTGTCACGCAACGAAAGCTCTCAAAAAGCAATATTTTTCCCCGTTTTTCATACATTTTTCATTCATGCTCCGCTCCTGTTGATAGTAGCGTAATGTTAAATAGCCTATAATATCCTTCCTCGATAAATAGACAATCCAACAGAGAAATAATCTTTCAATTCGGATCAGCAGTTCCCGAGATTATTGCGTTCAAACAAACAAACAGTCATCAGTTTTATAATATTATATTAACTTATATTATTGCGTATTTATGATATTAGTAGAATATCAATGTTTTGTCTCGTTTGAAAACGGTTTATTATTTTCTAGATAAACGTAAAACGCTCTTCCAGACGCTCTATCCAGATAATAATCTATCTCAGTTCCAATTTACTACTAGATCCGGTCTGATCGTGATTGATCAACAAACTTTCATAATTATATTGTTTCGTTGGAACTTAAGCCCCATTTTCTAAGATTTCGAAATTTAATTTGTATTTTCTTTCATTACTCTTTGGAATATGGACTTAGTATCTTTGAATTAGTTTCAAAGTATTTGAATACTTTGTAAACTCTGTAACTATAACAGTAATTTCCCTGTAAGCATCACGGAACAACAACATTTTCAAATGATTACTGTTTTTTATAGTTTAGAGTGATATGACGATGATGACATGTGCCTGATGGTAAGCAGCATGCCTGCCCATAACAACACAGTGACACGCAACTAATGGAACATGAAGAGTCTAAATCATTACCTAGCACCGAACTGCGCTAGTCACCCGGAGGTACTCGTATAAGGTGTTTTATCTCTTAGCCCAGTAATTGCTCTGAAAACATTGCCCTTCAAACTGGAACAACATATTTGCGCACTATTGCTTGGCGGCAGAATAACTGGCAAATGTGTGATACTTCCCCAAGCGGACTCTGCAGAGAGCCCTACCATTGCTTAACTAATGCTTGGCCGTTGATGACAGTTCTTAACCGACGACGCAAAATAGAGGGGGTGTTACGTACGTACGGTATAGAGACAGTCTCGGCCGAGGCACGCACGGCTCGCCCTGTTGCCGCAAGTCGCAAAACTACTAAGGTGCGTCCCCCAGCAAAACGAGTTTTTTGTCCAATTTTAAGAGCTATCTACTCATTAGCCAAAACAAATATCAAGTGGTAAAAAATACATTAAATTTGTACAACTTCTTGGCTTAAAAAAGGTAGTTTTATTTTTTTGATAATGGACTTATTGTTTAAATAATCGCTTTACAACGAAACCATGAAAAAATTAAATAATTGTAGTTATCATGCATCTCCCCGAAAATCGTCCATTATTTTGATTTTGTACTTACACCAACGGATAGACAATTCCATTACGAGCATTTTGGTAGTTTTATTTTTGTCAAAAGACCAAAATCTGATTTTATAAAGAGTTTATTCTGAAATTTGAGCGTAAAACAGCGACAAATCCTACTGTTTCTCTCTTGCTCTTTCTTGTGGTGTGCGATAAGGTGAGAAATACTCAAGGTCATTTGCTCGGGGTACGCCCTTAAAGGTTTTATTTGACCACCATCTCGCCTGATATTAAGCAACGATGTGGTCTACGATGGAGCGTGTTTGTCTAGACCCGACTTACTCTTACTACGACGACTTCCAGTACGATACAACTATTTGTATATGATGAGCCCAAATCTACACTGCACGGCACTCCGCACATTACCCAGAGATATATTAGTTTGATTTTATCTGTGCTATGTTATTTCTCCGGGTATAATAGGAATTGAAAATCAAGCAACAACGATGTTTGAACATTAATGCTTGATTTTCTATCCGTCGTTTTATCAAACGTTTTAAATGTAGTCAGAACCGAGCCTTAACCCGCCGCTGTCGCCATATACATGCGGTCACGGCCCCACGGCCCCACGGCCCCACGGTGCGGGCGACTTCGTAATTAAGCGCCTCTCGCTACTTGCTGCAGTTGTGCACTCTTAACTCACCACGACATCAAGAAACAAATAATTTATGAAATTAAAGTACAAAATTAAAATTGTTGTCTTACTGTCATTCCGTCGAAGCATCTCAAACAAAGAATCATTTCAGTTCCTACAACGTAATAAAAAAATATTACAATAAACTTAAAAAAAAAACTTTTTTTTAAATAATTTTGTCATCATCATCATCATCATCAATCATTTTAATATTGTGCACGTTATTCTGCTATCATATCTTTGTTCTTTCTAGTCCTTTGATTTGACACCAATATTGAGGTGAAAAAATCTGTAATTTGCCATTTTGTGGTAGCCACCATCTTGGGCTTGAAATCCTACTAATATTATAAATGTCAATGTATGGATGTTTGGATGTTTGTTCCTCAATCACGTCCTAACGTATGAACGGATCGGACTGAAATTTGGAACACAGATAGATTATAGTCTGGAAAAAGACATAGGCTACTTTTAATCCTGAAAAAACAACGGGAACGGGAACTGCTTGTCATATTATTATAATGTCAAGCCCAAGCTATTTCATATTATGTCGCCATCACAAAATGACGAATATTTTTTATTTAATACATTTTTTTTTTGACAGTACTAGCGGCTAGTTCCAACTTCGTTCCAGTAATGTTATAGGTACTTATAAATCATATTTGATTAAAGAAAATGTCAAGCATTGATTTAAATTTTCATTTGGGATGTTAATAAATTAATAATCATTATTATCTTTATTTACAAAACTAGGTACAAAAGGACCTCAAAATAAGGATGCAAAGCTCCATATTCAACCTTTTGGTAATATTTCATGTGTTTTTTGACGTGATAACGTCTTATAATTCGATGAAGCCGGCTGCACGACATTCCGGATGTCTATCGAGGTGGACAGTTCCTGATATACATGCTTGAGCAGCCGAGCAAGTAATGTGGCTCCGCTCAATTCCAGTTTCGGAATGGTGAGTCGTGTCCTGATAGGAGCTACCTTGCTCTTCCCCAATAAGAGCGTGACATTGACGTGGCCTCCAGCGTCAACTGTACGCAAGTACACAGATGCGGCATAGCCCAGCTCGGACGCATCACAGAACCCGTGCAGGCTGATCCGGCTACAGCCTGGTGGCAGAATGCGACGGGGCAACGCCACTCGATTAACCGTTTCGAGGTCAGATATTAAACGAAGCCAAGTGTTAAGCGAGTCTCCAACCAGGGGGTCGTCCCATGAGACCTTCAGAGTCCAAAGTCGCTGTAACAGACACTTGGCTGCGAACAGAACCGGACTGATCCAACCGTTTGGATCAAACATCCTGGCGATGGTGGACAAAACCGTCCGTTTTGTCCACGCGCGTGTGGCTTCCAGTGCCACCCGAAAGGTGAAGATGTCAGCAACCGGTTGATACTGCATGCCCAGAACCGCAATCCCGTGCGGATCGTCACCTTCCTCGAAGAGCCCCGGATCCTGCTGGTGATCGTCCGGGATACCAGCCAGGACGTTGGGGTCGTTAGAGAGCCATTTCCGAAGCTCATAGCCTCCAGATGCGAGAAGCTCTGTAAGCTCATCCCGAAGCAACAGAGCTTCCTCCACCGTCTGCGCGCCAGTGCAAACGTCGTCCACGTACAGTTCGCGCTCCAGAACTGCGGCTGCACGTGGGTACCGATCCCGTTCTTGCTCCGCCAACTCCAGCAGTGAGCGGATCGCAATGAAGGGGCTTGATCTCAACCCATAGGTGTTGGTGTTCAACTCATACACCATCATAGGGTCCTGAGGACTTTCCCGCCAGAGGATCAACTGGAACCTCCTGTCCTCGGGGTGTATGACCGTTTGTCGGAACATCATACGGATGTCCACTCCCAACACCACCTGATGCCTACGGAAATTCAGGATGATGTCTACAATATCCCGATGTAACTTCGGTCCAGCGTGGAGGCACTGGTTCAGTGACACTCCTGTCGAAGTCGGAGCGGATCCATCGAACACCGTCCTGAGTTTGCCTGTCGACGCTTTCAAAACAGCGTGATGAGGCAAAAAGTAGTGGTCCATGGTCGACCAGTCGTCGCGAGCCGGAGACATGTGGCCCAGTGCCTCATACTCCCTCATGAACTCGATGTACTTTTCCCGAAGTACAGGATCTCGAGCCATGCGTCGCTCCATGGACCTGAGCCTTTTCTCGGCCAATGATCGAGACTGGCCCAGACGCGGGGGGTTATCCCGGAAAGGCAGCCTAGTCTCCAATCGCCCAGAAACCATTCTCCGAGTGTGAGCCTGATAAAAGTTCTCACACTCCACGTGCTCGGGATCCAGCCGAGACACGGTAGGCGGCTCTTCGATCTCCCAGAACCTCTGCATGATCTGAGCGAGGGCCGTTCCCGTAAAAGAAGCCTGATTCGACTGCTGCCACTCATCCACCATTCCCAAAATGGCGTTCCCGTAGATGGTGGGCAGCGCCATCAGCGAAGACTGATCCAGCAGTCTAGGCTTGCCGTTCATGATGTAACCCAGTACATCAGAACCCAACAAAAGGTCTACCGGACCCGCCATCCCGAAGCGGGGATCCGCCAACCTGAGACCCTTAGTACAGGACAAAAGATCCGGATCTATGTCCGCCTGAGGAAGCCAACCGACAACCGAATCCATGACGGTGGCCCTGACCGCAATCCTTTCCGAATATGAATGTACGGACGAGAAGGAGAGGCGGGTCTGTCCAGCCAACCGCACCTCTGTGTTCCCGACTCCTCGCAACGGAGTCGGTGACGGAAACCTAGCCAGGCCCAGGCGATGAGCAACCCGGGTTGTCAAAATGCACCGCTGGGACCCTGTGTCCAAGAGCGCTCGTATCCGGACGTAGTCGCCTCTTGGACCCCAAACCCTTAACCAGAGGGTGGGCAGCAGGACCACCGGTTGATCCTGTGCCAAGGGAACGGAGGCTAGTCAATCCCTCCGAGGCCCGTCCGAACCCGTCGGACTACAGGGCCCAGCCCAGTATGGCTGCCGAGTGCAAAGGGCCATCGGAGGGGGGGCATATCCAGCTGCCCTGCCGTACCTAAAGTAGGGCGGGTGGTAATCCAGCCTCGGATGTTCATGGAGGGGAGGCGTGTACGCCCTCCATTGCATTGGTCGCGGATCCAGCGGCGGAGAAGGATAACGCTGGGGAGGTGGCCCCCGTGGTGACTCCGGTATCACCCTTCCACCTCTCCAGTTCGCCCGCGTCCGCGCGGGCTGTGAGGTCGGTGACCGAGCCGCGTGTAGGACGCCCCTTGTTGGGCTGCCCGGTGCTGCCGTGGGTTGGGGTGGAGGGGGTGTGCTCCACGCTGTAGCCACTTCATTGTTGTACAATGCGTGGCTCTGCGTGGGAGCGCCCCCGCCCGTGGAGGGCCCCCTCCCTGAGGGCTGTCGACCAGCACCATCGCTCCTGACGCACAAGAGCTGGTGGTGTGGTCCCCCACACCCAGGACACGGCCGTGCCGTGGGGCAGTCATTGAACAAATGACCCCCCAGGCACCCGTAGCACCGACGCAACCTCCGAACGATGCCTCGTCGGTCGGAAGTCGTCCTCGCAAGCAGGGCCGGACACTGCACCAGCGCGTGAAGCTGGCCACAGTTCGGGCACTCCTGCTCCGACGCACTCGTCACCGTCGCCGTCCGCTTTACCCCACCCTGAGTGCGGGGATTGGTAGGTCGCGGTCCTGTTCCGGCAGGGCCACGAGCTGAAGCGGCGGGCTGCGCCTCCTGCGGCGCCGACTCGACCATCCTCGCCTCCCACTCCAGGACCCGAAGCAGCTCCTCAAACGTGGGGAAGACCTTCGGGTCGCCGTGAAGGCCCCTTTCCCGCTCGAACCGGGCGCGCAACTCCAGCGGCACCTTGCCCAGCAGAATGTGGACCAGTAGAAACGACCAGTGTTCTACTGGCAGTCCCAAGCTGCGCAAGGCGTTGTACGCCACCTTCACGGGCGTGAGGATTAGCGGCCTCAACTGAGACCTCTCAGTCACCTTCGGCAGCCCCAGTATTTGGAACACGTGAGCGTCGGCGAGGAGCCGAGGGTTTTGGAACCTCGTCTCCAGCAACTCCATCGCCGTGCCGAAGTTGTCGTCGTCCAGCTCCAGGTGCTGGATCAGGGAGAGTGCCTCACCCTCCAGTGACGTGCGGAGATAGGTCAGTTTCTCCGCCTTCGTCAGATCCGTGCGTGAATCCACGAGAGAGGTGAACATACTCCGGAAGCCGCTCCACTCTCGCAGGTTACCTGTGAACCTGGGCAAGTCCAGGGTGGGAAGGCGTCCCACTACACCCGAACCCGCATTCCTGATGACGGGTCCCGAGTTCGCCCTTCCCTGACGAGACCTCTCCAGCTGGCGAACCCCTTCGGAGACCTCGTCGTACAAGTCCAGAATGCGCCGCATGTCCGCCTCGATCCTCTCCATCTGCTCCTCAGGTGGAGACGGCCTTGCATCCCGCAGCGATCCTGCGCTCCTCTCAGCGACCTCCAGGCGCCTGTCGAGGTGCTCTGCCCTGTTTAGGAGCGCCTCCTCCCGGTCTCTCCGGCCGACCAATCCTTGCAAGGATTCGAACCACCGGAGCTGGTTGGCCAAATCCGAAGCCATTTTAAATTTAAATTTAAATTTTAAATTAACCTAAAGTTCGGACAATGTCACAACAATTATATCCGCAACCTATTAAGCCGGATACCACTTAATACCAATTTCCCGACAGTTTGGGGAGAAATTATAAACTGGGAACCCCCAAATATCTGGCCTACCTGATATCTTTTCCCAGAAAACTAAAAACAAAAGAGGGGTATTTACGGCTAACCGCGCTCTGTCTACCAAAAAATTTATAGTATTTATGCCAGAAATACCGACCTGGGGCCCATAGCAAGTCTCAAAAACAAATTATTTACGTAGCTATACCGATTTTAATATTTACCCCTTAATTGCAAACAAAGTATCGAAAGGAAATCACTTACGTAGGGTTCCCGGCGTCGTCCAAAGCCCAGTTTGGTCAAGAGGAATAAGGAACGGGAGTAAAGGGGAATTTGGAATACCAAACCAGACAAATTCCGTAGACTTCCCGTTCCAGAACGATCCTGCGTTGTAGAAGCGGCCAATCCAGCAGCCACTTCACAATTAATAGTCCAGCACTAATCCAGTAGTCACAATTAATGTTAATAACGTGTTCCCGCACAATACTAAAGTTTTTATCCCGAAAAACTCGTCGTTCCCGCGAACTATAACACTTTTATCCAGAAAAGCACCAGTTATAAAAACTAACCAAAAAAAAACCAGTGCTTGTCGTTCCCGCGACCAGAGACAACGTACAATTCAGCCGGCTGTCAAAACATAGATCCGCTATATTTCGATGGCCGATATAATGTTGCCCGATTATACGGAACAGTCAGTAAACCGACTTTACAGACAAACAGTTTTTTTTTATAAACACTACAGGTACAGTGCACTAATACCCTAACTCTGATATAACACGGCTAACACGTTATTATTGCTGTAAATAGCGGCGGCGAATGGCGCTGTTAATATTTTCGTACCTAGAAAAAGACTTAACTTTTGATTTTATGTTTCGTGTTTTTTCGTAATAAATGAAACTTTGTTTGTATGTCCTTTATAGAATCGTAAACTATGCATTTGATCATGTGATGATCTTTGGCAAAGTTGTTGTGCAAAAGCCAACGGATTTTGAGTTAGTACGATCAATTTTCGACAGGTGGCGCAACGCGCGCCAATAGCTAGTTATTTTATAAAACCTTATAATTACACGTGGGCAGGTATGACAATAGCAGTCCACTAAACGTTCCCACTGCTGGGAGTCGGGGCTTTCTCTCACAAGGACAGAATCAATACTATTAACCCAACACGCTAGTCCAAAGCGGGGTGGCCGATTACGAAAAACTCTAGAAACATGTCTGATTCTTCACGATATTTTGCTTCATCGTTTGAAACTTGTATATCTGCGCTTGGAAACATACTCAAGAAGTTGTTTTTGTAGATTTTTTTAAGTTGAATAGGTTTGCACTTGACCGCCATCTCGCCTGATGTTAAGCGATGATGCGGCCTACGATGAAGCGTGCTTACCTAGAAGAAACCGATTCACTCTCGACTTGAATACACCAATAATTGAAGAATAGAGAGAGTATCCCATTAGCTCTAAAGTGGCGCACCTTGCTATATGACTGGTCTCCTGCCTTATTAAAATTTTATCTGAACGCTTTCCAAATGACCCTCCCTGACCAGAGTAACTTGGTAAGGTGGGGAAAAGCCTCTGAAAAATGTTGCTATACTTGTAGTGAGGCGATATGTACAGCAAGGCACATATTGGTGGGATGCAAGGTGCTCCTTAATAGGGGTCATTACTCACAGCGCCATGACAGAGTACTTGAAATCATACGTGAAGCCGTAAGCCTTTCGGTAGCTAGAGCCCAAAAGGGATTGACGATAAACAAAAGACAAATTAACTTTGTAAAAGAGGGCTCAACTTCAAACTCCAAGAACAAGCCTTACTCCATCCTGGGTTCAGCACCTGATTGGACTATTTTAATGGACACGTATGAAAAGCACTACAAAATCCCAGAGGATGTGGGTGTTTCGTCATCCAGACCGGACATTTTCCTTTTTTCTAGGGCTACGAAACGCATAGTCATGGTAGAACTTACCGTACCGTGGGAAACTAATATACCTAAAGACCACGCGATGAAACAAAATCAGTATTACGACCTACAAAATAAATTAACAAAAAATGGCTATGTAGTTAATTTATACGCTGTAGAAGTAGGAGCGAGAGGTATACCAGCAAAATCTCTCTATAACCTGCTTAAAGACCTTGGGTTGTCCAGAAGTGCAGTAAGTTCTATACTAGAACGAGTATCTAAAGCTGCACTAGTAGGATCATATCGGATTTGGCTGGGCAGGGAGAGAAATACGAGTAGTGAAGGTGAGTGTTGACGTACGTCAATATAAGGGGCCCCTTTTAAACCTACAGCCCGAGTCACAAGTCTTGGGGTCTATTCGAGATTTCTCTCTCTGCCACACGATGGACCCGGCACCCGCACGGTGAATCCATGGAATGCTAAGAAGTTCGTCTCACAAGACGAGCAGGACATGTGCCTGATGGTAAGCAATACTCCTGCCCATAACAATAAATATGTAAAATAAATAAATATTGGTGGACAATTCACACACAACACCATCTGACCCCAAACTAAGCAAAGCTTGTATGATAGCGGCCAGATAGCTGATATAATACTTTTACAGTTTTAAATACATACTTATTATACATAGAAACACCCAGACACAGTGCAAACATTTGAATTCATCACACAAATATTTGCACTGGGTGGGAATCGAACCCACGACCCTCGGATTCGCAGGCAGAGCTACTACCAACTAAGCCACGAGGCCAGTCATAACACCACATTGACACGCAGCTAAAGTAGTACATGTAAGGTTGTGTACCTACTTATGTAGGGTCCAAATTCGGAACCTAGCTCCGCACTGCGCTCGTCACCTGGAGATATAAGGTGTTTCATTTCTTAGCCCAGTAATTTTCTGGAAACATTGCTCTTCAAACCAAAACCCGATTTGAAGATATTAAAATTGTTACATTAATCTCAACTTATATCTTCATCTGACCTATTTTCTATGTTTCATGTGAATTTTGTAAAATGTATTATTCAAATAGAATGGGGAAAAATATGGGGCACGTATTTTTTTTTTCAAATTACTAAAAATCGACAAAAATATAGATCATCAAACTTTAGGAGTGGAGGATTTTATACATAAAAAACCTATTTAGATGTGACGTGTTTCAATACTTCTAAGCACGAAATCTTCTTCATCTTTTGTAAGTCAAATAAAAGTAAACATACATATAGGTACAAAGGCCTAACTTTTGCTTTTATTTTACTAAACGGTGCCGTTAAACTAGCGGCCTGAACACAGAAATCTAAATAATAAGGTAATAGAAATGGCATAACTCTCAAATTACTTGCAAAACGCTTGTCGCCACATTTCCCCTACCCCCGCGGTCACTACTACATGCGCGTAGTATTCAAATAGAGCTCCACTCACACACCAATAGCTGCACATTATCAACCTGGGTCTGTGATTGCACCACACACAGCCATAAACGCTTATCAGTGAACCTACTAATACATTGAAAAATTAACAATTTTTCACATATACGCTAGTGCTTGACAAAAATTAAAACATATCGATATTTCAAAGTACGGTCCAATTTTAACATTCGATAAAGGTTATTATTGATTTCATTAATTAGGTGTATTACACTACAACAAAGTCAATATGCCTACCTATAAAATAAGTGAATCACATGGGGTATACTATTGTTTCGAAAACTGAACTATGTAATTCTGACACCACATGGGCTTAGGTATAGTTGAAGAACAAAGGTTGTTGTATATGTTGTACATCGAGCAACTCGATCTTCCGCGCAAGCACGGAAGGGAAGTAGCCTTTGCTAAAAATTCTTGTTCAAATCTTTCTGTCATTTCTTGCGGAAGGGGAAAGTTGCACACTAGCGTAAAGCCGCACTATTACATACAAAACATACCTGTACCGATCCATTGCCGACCATACTCACACAGCCAAATCACTAACACATAAAAAATAAAGCACCATTCACAAATCTAGCCCCGCCCTCAGTGTTTTCCACGCCACAGTATATTATCAAACTCCATGGTCCACGCGGACTTGTACTTTGACAGAGGGGAAACGCTGTGTATGCCTACTCCCTTCCGTGTTGCTCGCTGATTTTGTGTGAAAACTAATAAAGTCTTAAAAATAAAAGCTTAGAATAGATAAATACTGCCTCATTTATCTTATTTATTTTGCACGGACGAACAATCGCGCGTTATAGCCAGTATGTATATACTTTTGTTAATAATTAATGAATTATGAAGTAATGTTTACCGCGAATTAAAATATTGTACGTACGGGTGTAATGTTAATTGCGTACAATTTTTTTTATCGATTTATTATGTTACTTTATCGATAAAACTATGTAAAATTTAAAATAAAATTTTCATCGTTAATTTTTGGGAAAGTAAAATTGGACCATCACAGCACTAACTCACAATCGCTACCTGCGGTTGTACCATGGAAGATTAGAGGTTATGAAGATATCTTTAATTTTACATTACATTGCTGTTTATGCTTGTACCACTTTAGATGTTAATTAATGTATGCAGCAATGGTATGCAAAATGACGATCACACCAAAAATTTATAACTATCATAGTGAATCATTGGGCTCCGTTTATTTTATTAAAAAATACAATTAAAATAAAATAAAATACCTTTCGGTGAAATGTAATCTCATTATTGGTATAATTGCAAGTTGTGGAAGAACTTCCACAGTTGTTTATGCTGCATAACCGCTTGCTACACCGCCTGATCTTCGCGTTTACAATTTTGGCGGGAAAACGGGTGTCAGGTTACATAAGCGCGGTGTTTGTGCTTCGACATATGAAGTGCCGCCCTACTTGTATCCGTTTGAGCCCATTTATTCTCAAGAGCATTTCAAGACGCTTCTAGCGGTATCGTTTGTTTATAATTAATGTACTTAAAATGTAAACTAACATTTTTGACACTTGAGATTTTTTTTTGCGATTTCTCAAGTAGTCGATCAGCTATTACATTAATAATTTATGAAGGAGACAGTGGTTTTATGGCTTAAATGTGTTGTATACGAAATAACAAACTCGAAAAACCAAAAATAACTGCATTCGATAGCACAAATATATTTTAAAAAAATATTTCAATACTTCGGGACTATTTTCCCGCCAAAAATTGTAAATTTTGTTTTTTTTTAATTTTACGATTTTTCTATGTAAATGGACTCTAATTTTAATGTGGATTATATCAAAATAAAGACCAGTTCAAGTAGACGCCATTAAACAAAAATTTATCGGTATACCTTCCCAAATAAAATCACTAAAAAAAAATGTTTCCCGCCAAAAACCCGTCCGCAAAGTTAAGTTTGTATATTTCGTCATCAACCAAGTTTTTGGGTACTATATTACACACCGGTGTATCAAGCGGATAACACAAGTTTTTAAAGATGATTCACGCCTGCCGGTTCGAACAAGACTAAACTACAATTCGAGCACTGGTGGCCTACAAGTCACCTGTGCGGCGACAATGTCACGCGGTCATGCGACTTCTAGTACCTTATTATTTAGATTTCTGTGGGCCTGAATGATATCAGCCTTTTAATCATACAGCAGATAGCTCTGTCCCCGTAAAATTGTCAAAAAGATCATAACGTAGTTACCGCACCATTGATCTCAACTTTCACCTTCAAGTGACCTATTTTCAAAAGTGAACTCGCAATCGAATCCTTAATCTCACTCGCAACAAATCAAAACGCGAAAAACCAGTTTATCGGCGATGATAAACGACTGAAGACGGGAATTAAGGTACGGCCTATTTATATCTTTGTTCTTAGTTGAGAGAGCTACTGTCGCATTTTGGTTAAGAATATAATAAAATTTGTGAGTCATTTTAGTGGCTCTATATTTTTTATACCTTCTTTAGGTTTACACTCGACCGCCATCTCGCCTGATGTTAAGCGACGATGCGGTCTACGATGGAGCGTGTTTACCTAGAAAAAACCGATTCACTCTCGATTTGAAGACACAAAGATTGTAACCATCAGGGAAAACCCGCTCAGGCAACGTATTCCACAGCCTAGACGTTCTTATCACAAAAGTAGAGTCAAATCTCTTCGTTCGTGTCTTTGGAACATCAACCATGAAACGATGTCGCTTTTTCGAGCTACGAGCATTCCGATAGAAAAAAGGACAAGGTGGTATCAGATCATGCAAATCAGTCGCATACTCTCCGAAGTGTATCCGATAAAAAACCGATAGGCTAGCAATTTTCCGGCGATGTTCTTCTTAGGGTCTATTTTGAGTTTTTTTTTTATATGATCTAATACCACCTTGCCCTTTTTTATCGGACTGCTCGCATCGATATAAATCAAAGGATGTGCCGCTTGCACCTTGAAATTGTTAACAAATTGCATCTTTGTGTGTAGCGTGAGTGGTTTACAACTACCAATCTACTGGACCCCTAGAATTGCTAGCGGCGAGGTATGTTGCGGTTCTACGTACTTTGGTTGTTGACAACGAATAGCGGTAGGTGTAAACGTCCGGCGGTCAACGCTTCCTACAATCAACTAAAACGGAAAGAGTAAGCTCACTCTTCCCAAATATAACATAATTCCGTGCGTCTAAATTTTGACAGGACTAGATATTGTTAAGAAACCATAATTGTATTATCCTTTTTTTTTAAACAAAGAGTGACGAGACAAGCAGGACATTTGCTTGATGGTAAGCAACATGCCTGCCACATAACAGCACAGTGACACGCAGCTATTGGAACATGAAGAGTCCAAATCATTACCTACCACTGCACTGCGCTGCGCTCGTCATCCAGAGATCTAATCATTGCCCTTCAAACCGGAACACTATATTGTTTGCAAATTACTGCTTGGCGGTAGAATAACTGGCAAAAGTGTGTAACCTAGTTAAATTAAGTTGAATTAAATTAAAATTTAGCAAAAAAGGCATTATGACGCATCTTTTCCACTTTAAATCATCGTAAAAAGATGAAAAAGTGAGCCGTGATTGCAGACAAAAGCCTAATTATAGCCTTTTGAGGAGTTTCGAAGTTCGCGGCTAATTTAACTCCGGTTCATTATTCCTCCCTTTCCTTAAAGACTCTTTGATTTCGAATTCTTCTGGAGTTTTTAACTTTTCACTTCGGAAAGAATAATGCGTTTTAAGTGGGATGCTAAGAGAATGGACGTGTGGTGCCACTTATGTATATATTGTTTTGTTTTTTTTTTTAATAAAAAGTGACGAGACGAGCACGACATATGCCTGATGGTAAGCAACATGCCTGCCACATAACAACACAGTGACACGCAACTATTGGAACATGAAGAGTCCAAATCATTACCTAGCACTGCACTGCGCTCCTCACCCAGAGATCTCAGTTGTTATTTCTCGAAGCCCTGTAATTTCTCTGGAAACATTGCCGTTTAAACTGGAACACAGAGTAATGTTTGCACATTACTGCTTGGTGGTAGAATAACTGCCAAAGGTTTCCGCCTTCCCCAGGCGGTCTCTGCCGAGAGTCCTACCACTACTAGAAATTATTACCTAGGTACCACCCTTATTACCATTATCGTCACCCAGAGATATATATCAACTAGAACCCCTATTTATTTACTACATAAATAATTATGCACTTACAACATAAATTGACTTAATCGTCATACAGCGTCATTAAGCTTAATAGGAACATCGCTTGAACCTCACACGCGAAGCCTGCATCCTAACGGCTTGCATAATGCAATATCTCCGCGTAGCTCATTAACTACGACGTACCACGTATCGGCTACGGCATAGAGCGTGCCTACACGTTACGTCGTAGCTAGAAGTTGCGTAGCTGTGCAGATTGTATTAAATAAAAAATTGGCAGTCATAGGAACTGCCGATAGAAGTGAAAACTTATAACTCAGAATTTGATAGCATACTTTGGAAACTACACGTGTGTAACTGGAGGGCGTGGCCTCGGCATCATGCCATGGCCATCTAGAAATGCATCAGCCAATAGGAAATGCTGACGCATTTCGAGATGGCCATGCCATGATGCCCAGGCCACGCCCTTAGCCTTGGCCAATAGCCATGGTCCCGAGTTTACCCGAAGATTTCTTATCATATCCGAGCGTGACGCTAGAATCCAATTCACAGCCCACGAAATATCTGTCTAGGCGCGCTTAAAGAAGTTTTCACTTCAATAACTTTAATTTAAAAAACCTGACAACTAACAAATCACTATTTAAAAAAAACATATACTATCTAACGTTCTAACGACACTTGAGTGATTGAGACGAATCTAACGATATCTTAATTATCAAAATTCATCCAGCCGTTTGGAAGATACGTAGGAATAAAGAAATTTACAAGATACGCGTGAAAAACATTATCCTTCTCTCAGTCGGTTAAAAAAGGCGTGTTCAATTGATGTAATTGTGCTTATATTTAATAAGTTACGGCTGGTCTAGTCGGGAGAACGGCGACTGGTGATCCGGAGCCCCCGGTTTCAAATCCTACGCGCACCACTGTCTTTTTGAAGTCATGTCCGTAACGTTATACCGCTAACTTAAAAACGGCGAAGGAAAAAATCGCGAGGCAACCGACATCTACCTAAAATTTCTACTACTACTATCAACAGCCCACTAAACGTTCCCACTGCTGGGACTCGAGGCCTTCTCTCGCAAGGAGAGAGTTAAGGCCATAATCCACCACGCTGGCCCAGTGCGGGTTGGTGGATGACACATGACTTTGAAAGATTCTAAGTACATATCGGTTTCTTCACAATGTTTTCCTTCACAGTTTTAAGTTAGCGGCTTTACGCACATGACTTCGAAAATACAGTGGTGCTTGTGGGGTTTGAACCCGGGGTCTCCGGATTGGCATGCGCCGTTTTCCCGACTAGACCAGCC
Organism: Ectropis crepuscularia; assembly: GCA_963693475.1. Taxonomy (NCBI): domain Eukaryota; kingdom Metazoa; phylum Arthropoda; class Insecta; order Lepidoptera; family Geometridae; genus Ectropis; species Ectropis crepuscularia. The sequence goes on from OY856355.1 coordinate 3,243,026, forward strand.
GTAACTTAACCGAAAATTTAATTGTTAGTTAATTATATTCTGGACTGAATTTTTTTAGACATTTGCAATTTGTTGACATATTCAATTGAAATTATAAAATACTTTTCATCCAATAACCAGCTCGGTGAAAGTCGTTGTGTATCGAGATCACCTACTATTAGGTGTGTAATTATCATGATTTAAATTGTTTCAATTTTATTTATATTTTTTAATGTTCTGTTATAAATTGTATTAATTGACATACCGTTCTGACTGATTCATACAATAATAATAATAAAAACGATTACCATAGTAAAATGAATAAGGCTTAGAATACACGTGCAGGCACAAAGTTACAAAATACGGTGACGTCACGCGACGCTAACTATTCCTAACAGCTGTTCGCTCCTTGTCCCGCCACTCGCGTGCTGGGAATTCATTATCATTACGTGGATTTTGAATTTAAACGTTTCATGTGAACTGGGGATTAAGTATTATTCAAATATATTTCAAACACGATTCGAACGTAAATCGGAATAGTTGAAAAATGTATTCATACCTTTACAGCACTTAGAATAAGATTGATTTCTGAAGACATTAATATTTAAGGTACTTTGAAATTTTAATTGGGTATTATTTGTGACTAAATAATCGGATTTCTGAGACAAGTCATTTTGGTGGGACTTTCTAGCTGCCAGGCAAAGAGTTTACAATACTACGTATAGAGTTAGAACAAACGCTTTACACCGAAAGCATGGCTCTGATCGTTCTTGTCTTGTCGCTCTTGTGGAAGTGTCATACTTTTGTCGCGGCTCATCACTACGTTGTCATAGCTAACATACACCTCATCTGCTTACGATTGGTACAAAGGAACCGTGCGGAAAACCTGATCCATTTACTTATTCTTTATCTAAGCTCCCAGGTGATCCAAATTGAGGAATTAAGGGGGCGCCTAAAGCCAGAAAACGAAAAAAGGACATTTTCGACGCCGCTCACTGAAGTTAAGAAACTAAAAACTATGACAAAAAAAATATTGACGTGTGGGTACAATCAAGAAGAAGCACAATAACCGAATAGAATTTTAAAAATAGATCAGAGTTTTTTACAATAAACAAATAAAAATGACACCGAAAAAACCCGTTTTAATTCGAGTACTCGAAATTATCAGCGATGACCCCACATTATTTTTTGGTAATAAAATTCCTATTTGTACGTTCTAGTAAAGTAACCGAACACTTATTTTAATTTATGTTTAGTTATTGAGTAATTAAATAAAACTTGGTCAAAAATGGACGCCTGGTTAAATATTGATTTTTCCTCCAAACTATGTCATGCTATTCTCGACTTTATGTACATCACATTAAGAAACGCGTTGCGCGGGTGAAATCTGATTTTTTCCTGGCTTTAGGCGCACTCTTAATCTTGCCCCGCTACTCACCAGTTAAGGGCACTCTGCAGGTCTGTGTTGTGGTATGATAGGTAGATGACATATTGGTACATACATACATATTGATTGTCAATTCACACACAACACCATCTGACACCAAACTAAGCAAAGCTTGTATGATGGCGGCCAGATAGTTGGTATAATACTTATATAGTTTTAAATACATACTTATTATACATAGAAACACCCAAACACAGTGCAAGGATTTGAATTCATCACGCAAATATTTGCACTGGGTGGGAATCGAACCCACGACCCTCGGCTTCGCAGGCAGAGCTACTACCCACTAAGCCACGACGAGGCCAGTCTGATTTTCTTCTTGGTTTTCAGTTTGCCGCAAATAACTACCCAAAATTTAGTGCCAGCTTTTATTATCTTATCTTATATATTCGGAGTGTGTGCAGCTGATCTTCATGATCTAATACCATATTGTCCTTTTTCTGTTCGACTGCTAACACTCATTACCTTTGTTTTTATTTGGTATTCGTCAATTGTTTTCCTTGTCATTATGCACACTCCGTCTTATAACATTCCACATTTTTTCCAGTTTGCCTGGTTGTCTGAAAGATATCGCTGTTTGCGATTAGGCTGTCAATCATCACACTAGCTTTAAGTGTATTTTTCAAGTTGTTAAATATTTTTATTTGATGTGTTCAATATAGTGTATGTCTATTAAAAATGTAAATAAAAATTATCCTCAAAAGAAGGTTGGTAACAGTTTTAATTTTTGTACAAATAGCATTAATACTAATAAATAAATAAATATGCGTATCAATTTTTTTTTAATAAATCTAAATTATCAAGTGGAACTTTTAAAAAAAATATGTGATATATATTAAGTAGAAGTCAAATGAAACTTATCTAGTAACAAACAATAAACAGACATACTTCATAAATGTTTCTCACACAATTAAAGTACCAACATAATTCCCTCAAAACAGGGTCAATACTTTAAACCTTTTCCAAATCCTTGAAATTCTAAGTCATCAGAATCTTAACCAGCCTATTCTAAAACAAACTTTACTACTATTGTAATAAAGTCTGCATTTTAATTGTGCTTACGTTACCTATTCTAATTATATTTGTGGTCAAAACGGTGGAAAGGCAGACCCTTGTCACCTACACCTGTTTTCTTTGAAATAACACTTAAGTAATGTGATTTGGGTCTGCAAGTCTAGATTCTAGGTTATCTTATTTAGAAACCCTTGTTTGAAATAATTATTTATCTTAATTAAGTTGATAATAATTTTATGTCACTGAATAGTTTATACAAACTAAATCCCTGGATGACAGCGAGGTGGGTTGCTAGTATAAATGGTTTTAAGCATTCGTAATACGGGTTTGCAGTAGTGGGACCTTATAGAGATTGCCTAGGGAAATACCAATGTCTTTGCCAGTTATTTTACCGCCATTATTATTCAAACAATACGGTGTACCAGTTTGGAAGGCAATGTTTTCAAAGAAATTAAAACAATAAGATCACTGATTGACAACTGTACGTGTATTATACATGTTGTATAAATTATGAGTAGTAGAATTAACTGTATTTTCGCAAAGATCCCGATTTTTTCCTGAAAACTTGAAATTTAGGTATTGCCTGTACCATTTCTCAATCTTACTGAAAAAAAAACAGGATTTGTGCAAAAACGGTGGCGGTGGCTGCCATAGTAAGATTGCGAAAATAATAATAAAGCTCCCTGATTGTGACCAATTTACCACTTTAGTTTCTTATAAGAACGTCCTAGACTAAAAAAAAATGGTTTCTGATTGATTTACAACTTGACAACACCCTCTCTTTGACATGTGATCTTTAATTTTATGAGATTACATAATAGTGAATGAATAAATTAATGTTAATATAATATAATATAAAATAATGAGATTCTAATCCCTCGTTTTTTGCCTTTATATCTCTATGACAAATACCTCAAACAAACAAGGTAACACTAGGAACCAATCACAACAAAGGTCGTCTTGTAATCAACTATCTAGCTAATCAGAGTTAACTATATTCAACGTCACTAAAATATTTCGTGTTGTTACAAACATAAAATGTTTTTTCAGTGAAATTGAGAAATGTCATAGGCAATATTTAACTATCCGTGTTTCCGCGAAATTCCCTGGATTTTTTTCGAAAATACGGTTTTTTAAATCTCACAACGTCATACATAGACACAATAATAATAATATACATACAGTATATGTATGTATGTACTTTTATTACTGCTTACTGATTGAATCTGCCTGCCAATTCAATGCGTAATATCACTCCGTAATAATAGACATTAATGTTACAAGTAAATAGTTACGGTGACATTAATTACGTCATTAAACGACGTCATAAAACAATATCAGTGCCAGTAATCGGCGACTATTCCGAGTATTCACATAAACAAAAACTAGATACATAACGCGGCCCAATAATAATAGCGGTAATAAAAATAATAGCCCTGCTAGGTTTAATACATTAAGGCAGAGACATAGCTCGGTACAAGACATCTGAATCCATCCGTCCATGTTTGGATGTAGGGTGTATTTTTTTTATTAATGTCCGTGCCCAAAGGTTCGGCCCGCAACTATTCCCTGACGAACAATATTGTTAGGAGTATTATTACTTATGTCATTAATTTCTTAAATTATCTTAATCTATTCACTATTTGTTGGACACATTTGTTAGTCTGGCTCTGTATCTTCACTTATACATTTTTACAATTTTGTTAGTCTTACATATTTATGTATATCTATTAGTTTAGAGTGTTTGGATGTTTCTTGCTTCAACTGCGGGGCATAGCAAGACTTCAGTGAGGCAATAACCTTTAAAATTGGTGAGTAAAATTAAAAGTACCTAAAGAACTTTGTAGCAAAAAATATATCAAAGAGACAAGATTCATCTCCTATTGTGCTCCATATTTCAACCCTTTACTTCACACGATACTATTTTGTCGGTAGAAACGTAAAAAAATGAGATTCAGTTTTACTATCCTCAAATTAAAAAAATCTTTATTTACCATTAAGTGTACATTTGGTTTCACGATAATAACAGATACAAAAAAAAAGTCTGCGAAAATCCTTTTAAAATCGCTTCAGCTGTTTCAGAGGTTAACTGGAACAAACAGGCAGACAAACAGCCGTTTTGTTTTTATTTTAGTACTCTCATATTTTATGCAATTAATGAAAAGCTGGTAATTGGGGATTTTAAACCCACTCTTCAATAATTAGCGGGCTTAAAACAAGAGGAGGTTTTCAATTCCATTCAAATCTTTGATTTTCAAATTTTCATGACTCGTTTTTGTTTGGTAGAAAATATTTCAGAGGTAGTTGACCATCTAACTTTTCTTGAAATCAATATGGCAGTTTTTGAAATATCGACAAAAAACTAAAGTTTGCTTATATATTTATGTGGATAACTTAATAGTTATCCACATAAATAAAAAACACATCCACAATTAAGTTATCCACATAAACATATAAGCAAACTTTAGTTTTTTGTCGATATTTCAAAAACTGCCATATTGATTTCAAGAAAAGTTAGATGGTGGTCATAGCTGGTCATGAAATTTTGTCGCGTGTTTAAAATTAATTTTAAATTGAAGTCGGTTTTTGGCTTTTCGAAGAACATCAATTTTATTTTCATGTTCATAATTTACCATCATTAGACTACAGGTCCGTGAACAAAATATTTTACAAATAAATAAGATAAGATAAGATATTTATTCACAAAACACAAAGTTACATTTCTTGTTATCCTTAAGTTAAAGCACATTCTATACATTTTTAAACTAATTTTAATTTGGTAAGTCGTCCGGTGGGTCCCAAACTAGGCTACGCCTGTATCTTGGGCACCCGGTAATAACAATTGGATATTACATTGCACGCAGAATGCAGAGTTAGCGCTCACAGAGTAAAGTTGTCAGTAATTAAACTTATCAAAACAAAAAGAAACCTTCGAATCAATTTCAATACATTTGTTAGTAAAAGTTAAAATTAAATAATGACAAAAACAATTGGAATTCTTAATTTAATAACAGGGTTCACATATTACAAATCAAATTGGAATTGGATTAAATTAAATCGGCACAATTATTATAAAGTACATCACTCTGGTATAAATGAAAGTAGCCAAATAAGAGTGATTAATACAATCAATCAAGTGCTCCGTTTATTCATACATAAACATTTATACAGTCTTAGTTAGATAGGTCTTTAGATACATTGAATTTAATAATTTTACAGTCTTATATTAGCAATATTTAGGCTGCGTGAATTTATTTAACAGTATGTAGACGGAAAGAACCAAATTGCATACGTGTTTGTGTGTGTTTGTGTGCTTATGTATTTAAGGGAAAGTGTTTATGGTTGATATATGGATGTTAAGGGAATAAGTTAGTCGGTGGAAATATCACTTTACGAATCACCTCTGTATGGGTGACAAATCTTTCGATTTGGTCACTGGACAGCGAAGTAAGCCATTTAAACATAAACACAATATTAGCAAATATTAGTGGACAATTCACACACAACACCATCCGACTCCAAACTAAGCAGAGCTTGTAATATGGCGGCCAAATAGCTGATATAATACTTACATATATTGTTGTAAATACATACTTATTATACATAGAAACACCCAGGCACAGCACAAATATTTGAATCCTTCACACAAATATTTTCACTGGGTGGAAATCTAACTCTCGGCTTTTTACCCTGAAAACCGGTAGAAAATCACGTTTTTTTCCGATAAAAATAATAATTATGAAATTAAAATTTACAATGTTTATAGTTTCAATACCTATCATAATCCATTATTTCAAACGCCTTACAAATCATGCGACAAAGAGAATTAATCGAGGGTTGCAACCCCCTATCTTCACCAGCACTCGGTTGGACAGCTTACAAAGTGACGGCATAGTGCTTAATCTTAATATTTTATACCCTTCTATCATCCTACATAGGTCTCCTGGTGGTTCATATGACCCATACATTTTGTTCACGGGCTAGTAATCTACAAGCATTGTCACCATAGACATCTCAACCCGTGTAACTGTCGCCACTCGCCAGCGGCGCAGTCTGCCGCAGCGCGGTGGCAAGCGAGCATAACTCAGACATTTTAATATTTCGTTACTTTGCCGTCCCGGAAGGATATTAAAAATTCCAGCCACTACTTCCTTCAAGGTGAGCGGACGGTTTCTCTTGTTCGTAAACGATATTTGTTGAAGTTATGGAAGTTGACGTTTTAAAGTCAAATTGAAACTTTGTCCGAGGAAATTTGAATAAAATTTTACAACGTTGAGAAGAGTAAGGCGGTGGTCCCATAGTTAGCAATTTAAGTGATCTGGGTTTGCCTTTTCTGTAACTTCAAGCGAAAATAATGAGAAAGAAATATCAAATTGAAGACAATACTTTACCGACTTCAAAGAAGAGCGAGGTTCTCAATTCAAAAAAAAAAAATCAAAATCATTTATTCATCAACAAACATTGGTAAATCAAAGCATACATAAATATAAATCGTTCGTACATATCTGTAAACTTAGACGAACTTGGCACCCAAACTAGGATTATCCTGTGCGATGGGATACCAAGGCCTTCCTACGTCTATATAAAACTTAGACAACCACATAAATATTGATTTTATTAAATTAGGAAAATAAGTTGATTTAAGTAATTAAATAAGTTAAATAATATATGTTAATTATTATCAATGTTTACATGTAATTCTAATTTGAAATAGCAAAAGTTTTAATTTATTAACAATATTAAAACTATAAACTATAATAACCAAGAACACTGTAGAGTATTAAGTAACTCGGAATATCAAAAAATGTGCACATGCTAGAAAATAGAATAGAATTCGGTTGTATGTTTATGTAGACGTGACGTCATAACTCCCCACTCCAGAAGTTTGACAATCTACATCTTTTCGATTTTAAATATGTTTTGATAAAACAAAAAAAATATGTAACCTATTCTAAGTTTTCCGAATAAAATTAAATTGAAGTTTTTATGCTGTTGGCCCTCTAAGAGCAATATTTTTGACTTAATTTAAAAAGAACAAGGTTCTCATTCGATTGGTATTTTTTAATGTAACAAGTCTGTTGACGAATCATTTCATTTTCTGTTAGAACAATATTTATTTCATATTCATCATTAAAATTGATTACAATAATAACATTCACAAGCAATCAATATCAAATAAAGCAATGAATTATATAAAAAAAATACTTAGATTTAGAAATTAATTAGACCAACACAGAACCAATATGTATGTGGTGGATAAGAATGGCTATATGTTGAGGTGTGTCAGTGGTTTTTTATGTATTACAAGTAAGTCCGAATTTACAACTATATACCTAGAGCTGATATATTACTAGCCAACAGGTTTCCATACCACATCACAAGCATTGCTGATGAAGAATTTGAGGATAGAAATGGCGTTGTAAAAGGGATAAAAAATAGCACTACAAGAGTGCTGACCCGAAAAAAGTTGTCATTCCAAAAAAACTCGAATGGTTTTTGAAACTAGAACTGCAGAACTCTGCTATCTCTGACTATTGTAAATTATGCAATCGCAACAGTGTATGGTTAAACTCTATGAAAAACCAAACAATTGGAAATGAATAGACATCTTATATAATAAACAAAAAAAAAATTGGCAGTCATAGGAACTGCCGATAGAAGTAAAAACGTATAACTCAGAATTTGATAGCTTACCTTGGTGTAACCGGAGGGCGTGGCCTTGCCATCTTGGCATAGCCATCTAGAAATGCGTCAGCATTTCCCATTGGCTCACGCATTTCTAGATGGCCATGCCATGATGGCGAGGCCACGCCCTTTTAACATTTCTCATTGGCTGATGCATTTCTAGATGCCCAATCGCCAAGGTCCCGAGTTTACCCGAAGATTTCTTATCATACCCGAGCGTGATGCCAGAAATCAATTTACACCCTACGAAAGATTTGTCTAGGTGCGTCTAAAGAAGTTTTAACTTCAATTAAATAATAATAGTAAATAAACAAGGGGTATCTTTTGACACCGAATAAATAAGATTTATTTTAGTAGTAGTGATCAATGATGCCCAATCAAACGCCGCGCCGTAGGTACCACAATCGCCGCGGTCACACGCATCCTCTCCTGTTAAAAAAAGCCGCCAAAAGCAACCGAAACTAAGGTTGAGTTCAGCGACAATATCATAATTTTGTGTATACAGTTTTATAATTAAAAACAATTACATTTTTTGTATTACTTTAGTTGTTCACACCGTGATGAAACTTTAATGTTTACTTTTAATGTTTTGGACTTACAAGACTGCTCGCTGTTGGACCAGACCTTTGTTTCTACTACAAAGAACGCTAATAAATTGTATTTTTTGTCAGAAATTTGCCACTATTTTCATTAAAATAGACGTTATTCGTGTTTAAATATGATATTATCTCACTTTTTACTTGGCATCGTCTCGTAGTGACTATCAAGTATTAAAAACAAACGGATGATTTACTGACAAAAATATTTATCTGATACTACATTTTATGCTTCTTCGTATTTTGATATACCTACAAGAGAAATACACAATGCAAAAATAGTAAACAATTTCTTAACTGATTTTACTCCATTTTTCTCGACTCGAAGTTTCGAAACACAACCGTATGATTGTGAAGAACAAATTTATTTACTTAAAATATCTTCCTTTTATTTTTTAACTATTCACAGTAGAGCGCTCTTGGTGGTCCTGTGGTCTATGATGTCTGTATTACTCATAGGAGCAGATTCAACACGCTTCACTATATATTACCAGTTTCCGGTTAGCATAAGCTTAAGCAGCCCACTAAATATTCCCACTGCTGGGCCTCGGGACTTTTTCTCGTAATAATCAAAGTCGAGGCAATAATCCACCACGCTAGCCCACTGCGAGTTGGTGGATGACACATGACCTCGAAAGATTCTAGTTTCATGTCAGTTTCCTCACGATGCTTTTCTTCGCCGTTTAAGAAAAGACAGTGGTGCGTGTGGGATATAAACCCGGGGGCTCCGGATCGGTAGTAGTCGTTCTTCCGATTAGACCAGCCATAACTTTATATTTTCCGGTTATACATCGATAATTCGGATACACTTATGCAAGTTATGCTCACAGCTGATTTTATTTATTTAATCTACTGCAAAGGCGACTTGTCTATCTATCTGTTTTGCTCCACTTTTCCCTAAAACTTAAAAATATCAAAAGTATAACTTAAAGCAATTTCGCCAACAACTAAAAAAACGAGGTTGACTTTAAAACTACAAGTGAACCCATCTTTCTCACAAGAAACTCCAATAAAGACGAGAACAAGTTTCATTGAAGCTTCTTCCCAACACTTAACTATACAATAACGATACCAAATTTCGGAGCATAGCCCGTTACCGTGGTCATTTGCATAAATATTGCATGGACTAAGACTTGAATGGGTATTTAAGTCTCATTCAGGTTGCAGCCTGGACCTTCCAAAACAATCTTTTACCAAGCATCCACACGAACGACTGTTTTTTCTAAACCTTTTGACATAAGACTCAAAATGGAACGATTGAGCTGAAGATATGAAATTGGTCAAAGATCTGGCAGCGTTAATTTTGCAGACGATGGAAACATTTTCTAACTTCAACCAATCTTATTCTATACTCCGTGAGAAGGATTTTCGCTTGATTTTGTGAATATTGACAGTAGATTTAAATTTGTAGACGTATTGTTCTAGAAGACAGACACAGCAGCGAGCGCTGATAGTGTGGTAAACAAGATGGCGATGCGCTTTCTGGACTGGAATTTACTTTGAATCGATTTGCATGATAATACATGAATCCGTTATTTTAGGGTAAGGTTTAATTGGTCAGCAATGTAGTAAGCCACAAAATGTATTTTGATCAGCTCTTAGATTTTGTAGCCTACATAAATAGATAAAACTCGGGAGCTTTTCTGAAAGGAGTCAAAAGCGAGTCAAGGTTACAATTCACCAAGTTCGTGGAAGACACATATCCTTTAAAGACGGGTTTTTTACCAACATGATGGTTTCTTCGTGATGTTTTCCGTCTCCTTCATTGTTAAAACCAACGGTGATGAAGCTTGTAAGTACATCTATTGATATGACTGAAATTCTCCGAATTCAGACATTTTCGCCATTACATCACCACGGCCTTTGTAAATAAAGATAAATAGTAAAAAACATTGTTTAATTAGTTTATTTTTGGTTAGATTTTTAATTAGAATTCACTATATTTAAGTTTACACATTCGGCATTAGACATTTTTATTAAACTATTAAAATTTCTACAAAGTTTTAAATGGTTTTAAATACAAATACAAAAATCTTTATTGCTGTTTGTAGGTAAGATAAGATAATACAAAACATTTTAAAAGTTGCCCCATACAAACTGGCCTCTGCGAGAGGCATGCAATATGTCTGGCAAGACAATTTGTTAGTCTTAATTTTTAAACAAAAACAAAAAAATTTTTTTTTAATAATAGTCAGCTGATTAAAGTCTTCTTCTTCCTCATCTTCTATTAATTTCTGGTTTTTATTTATGTCATCTGATTCTTCATCTTCGATTCATTTCTGGCTTCTATTTGGTGATATATGTTTGTGTGAGATAAATGTTTGGTGAGCACAATTTCGCCAACGTCTTGTGTTTCATCAGGATATTGTCTTGTGTTTTTGAGTTTGATCAATATGTCCATCCAGGGTCTAGGGTCTTGCATTAGTAGATCTTGCAGTTCATCCATGTGAGGAATGTCAAAGAATGTATAAAGTGCAATAAATGTATATAATCAAAAAATCAAAAATGTCGTTAATTATAATATTCATGTAAATACTCAAAGAATGTCAAAATGTAATACAGTACAAACTAATTCATGCCAAAGCCATGTCAAAGCCAATGTAACCTTTCCAGTTGGTTGTGTTTAAAGAGAGAGAGAGATTATCCAAGCTAGCTCCGGTTAACATGAGTAGAAGTAAAATTAAGAGTTTGAATAGAAACCACAAGTTTAACTAATTAGATTTTATTATCGTATATAAGTTTACAGTAACCACCAGAGGGGTGGCCTAAATGTAGTAGTAGTTCTGGGGGAGTATAAGTTAAATTTAAAGAGAGGGTCGGGGTCGTTTGCAAATCGAGAGAATTATATTGCTATTCTGGTGGGACACACTGGCCTGTGTAAGCCGCGGAGAGTCGGGTCGCAGTCCTTCTGGGGGGTTCAGTGGTGTCAGCTGGACATGGCGATGGTGCTCCTGTGTCCTACGCGGGGGTAGCTCCTCTGTCTTTCAAGCAGTGAGTGGTGGACTGCTACCTCAAGAGTTGTAGATCCCTTGGTATATCAGCCGGCCATAAGAGTTGGCCGTTAGGGTCTCAGCCCGGTGATGGAACCCTGGAATTGGTCGAAGGTGACCATTAGAATGTTGCCCCCAATATGAAGATGACTGCGACATCCACGGCTTGCTTCGTCGAAGCAGAACAGAACCCAAAAGTGGTCCGCTCATGATAGATTATAATGAGGCAGTCAACTTTACATTTTGTTGTACCTGAGCAAATTACAATTGCATAAAGAAAGCATAAATATGAGAAATAGCAGGAAAGTTTATAACGGTCGAAGGAAAATTAACCGTCATTTACTTTTCTAGTTACAGGTAGGTCATTGACCTTCAATTCTGACTTCTCGAATTCGCCGGCCGTTGACCTCGGTTTTCGATTGTCACAAGATAATTGCTGAATCCAAACGAATATCGTTCTGTCGCGGAGACTCCCGTAAATCATCGGCCGACAAACTCGATAAGCTTAAAACTAACACAATTCATACACCATATGTTTTACACAATTATACACGAAATATTAATAGCGATGCAACAGCGATATATAATGTAAATTGGAACACTTACCCTATGGGGTTCGTTTCTAGTAAAGTTGACTACATTTTATCACAATTAACAGTAGCGTAGTTTATTTTAATGTTTTTAAAACAGAATTACTAATACTAATTATAGATTACTAATTATAGAATCTTTTTATTTATATCTTTTAATTACTTTTATTTAGACTATAGACTTCATTAAATAAAAAAATTGTTTGACGTATGAGAAACACATACAAAGTTTTCTAAAGATGTATGAAATTGAAACAACAAATAAATACATTACTTAAAGTTATATATTTGTGGCACGTTAAGTAACAAGAAATGTTTGCGTTGTACAAAATTGATCAACTATTATACCATAAATATGTTTAGATATAGACGATATTGACATAACATTGTATAAAAATTCGTATTTTAAGAACAAAACTACATGAAATGCTGACAGGATTTTAAACGCTGATCACTTCCCTAGTTGCCATAGTTCCTAGGCCGGAATTCCGGCAGATGACAAAGAGACCTATCTCCAGAATAAATTGTTTTAGGAGCTCCAAGCCATCATCCGCTTATTATTTATTCAACTGATATTGTACCCTTTCTGGGTTTCTTTGTAATAAAGAACGAGGTATCAACGGTTTGTTTGCAAATGTGTGTTGAGGTACAGTGTGTGCAAACTGTAACGTTTAGGGTTCTATACGAAACTCGAGTTTAAATTACTTTTAACTGGCTAGTCTAAAAGTACAAGTTCGCGCTGAGACCACGACGCGAGACCGCGACACGAGACCGCGACCGGAGACCGCAACAGGCACTTACGACCACAGAACAGAAATCAAGTAGAAGGCTCGTAGCTGAATCTCACTAGGAAAACCACCGTATCACGTTTGCACACAAACGTGGTTTTGATATATTTTAAACACATTAAAACAATGCTAGTGATTTGTCCCATAGTGACGAACCTAAAATAATGTATTGCATTTAGTTACGTACCTAAAAATGAACCCTATTGCTAAACACAATAAATCTGTTATTGTCAACTATTCAAAATGTTGTTACGACTTTCTTGGATAACTCAATTTTATCTAATTACAGGAAAAAGTACCGTATCCTGAATGTGACTAAGTCGCTTATTATGTACCATTATCAGGACTTTTAGGGCGTATCGCATACATCAGTGCTACGAACTTTCTAAACTCAACCTTAGTAGAATAGAATAAGGTGGTTACTATTATCATCTTTCAAAAATTTAAGTTGTTTTCACTAGTGCGCACTAGATGTCACTAATTGTAAGATTAGTGACATCTAGTGCTCACTAGTTCTGCTACTTCATACTAGATGGCACTTTATGTAATTTATGCAACTATGAACGCTACCTTCTTTAAAATAAGGGAATCGTAAATATAAGCCGGTCGTGCTAATAGTAATAAGACAATGCTTAAGCATTTTCATTAAATTATCGATATTACGTTATTCAGTTTACGTACCTATCGTATAATGTAATCATAATATTTTGATTAAATTTGTTCATGTACCATCTTAATTTTATTAACTTTAGAGTGAAGCGTAACAGGGTTTTGTAAAAGAACGTAATTACTAGGAAGAAACTACAAAAATACTCGGAGGAAACTAAATAAATATCTTAAGTAAATAAAGTAATGATTAAATTCTTCTAGTCTTGGCAAGTAGCACTAAAATTTGTATTTTAGTCGAATGATATTTTTCTTGAGTGAGGTAGAGATAAATAAATATAGGTGAAACATTTACACACAACACCATCTGACGCTAAACTAAGCTAAGCTTGTAATATGGCGGCCAGATAGCTGTTATAAATACTTACTTAATACACATAGAAACACTCAGATACAGTCAAAATATTTGAATCCATCACACATATATTTGCACTGGGTGGGAATCGAACTCACAATGTAAGGAAATAGTTATTTTCTTTGAGGGACGACCTTGTCATTTAAGTTGTTGTCAGTAAAAATTCAAGATGTTTTTATAACCATGAATAGAAACTTGAGGAGACTAAAATAAACAAAAGGGATATAGAAAAGGAACAGGGTTTCAGTAAAAACAATACTCGAACTAATAAAAGTTTATACATTAAAATCAACAACAAAAACAGGGCAACAGGGCAGTACCTATTTCCTTTTTTTTTATTATAAAAACCGCTGTCTAAAAAGTGCTCAGAGCAAATCGTGCTTGTTTTGGAAGGAAACCAATTTTGCCTTCCTGTAGCTTCTATCCATTTCTCCTTAACAACGGGACTTTTAGGAAAACTGAAATGATAAAATGTAATTAAATTATTCAAATACCATATAACAAAACATAATATATTTGTTTCACAAAACTGTACAAGTTAGAAATATCGATATTAGCAATTTCAACAGCTTGTGTACCATCTCTAATTGAGTAGCGCTACTGAGTAGCGCTACTCGCATGCATAGAATAATCGAGAATATCATATACTAGCTTGAATGAAAATGGACCTTATTACAATGACTTTAAAGTTGACTTCCTTTAAATCATTTCTCTCTTTAAGCTAATATTAATTAATTTTCACAATAAAAACAAAAATAAAGACTTACCGATGGTACGATATGCCTCCTTTGGATAAAGTTTTAGCACGGCTATCGTTTTTACACTCAATAACTGCACAATACGGCATGACTGCTTACTTTTTATTCAAAATCGCGGATTCAGGAGTACTGCAGTAGTGGCAGAGCACGACTAAGTATTCGGAAGTGGGCGTACTCTCTAAGTATGCGGAGATTGCGCTTACTTAGTACTACGATTGCCCCGCCTACTTGCTACTTCTTCTTGATTTCTGTTCTGTGCTTACGACTATGGAATTGTATGGGCGTCAGTTCGCGCCGAGACCGCGACCGCGACCTGTCTCGGTCTCCTGTCGCGGTCTCGGCGCGAACTGGTGCCCATACAATTCCATAGTGTCAAAAGCCTGTCTCCGGTCTCGGTCTCCTGTCGCGGTCTCGTGTCGCGGTCTCCGCGCGAACTTGTACCTTAAGGTAGCGGTTCGCGCCGCGACCGCGACGCGAGACCGCGACCGGAGACCAAGACCGGAGACCAAGACAGGCACTTGACACTATGGAATTGTATGGGCGCCAGTTCGCGCCGCGACCGCGACCTATCTCGGTCTCCGGTCGCGGTCTCGTGTCGCGATCTCGCGTCGCGGTCTCAGCGCGAACTTGTACCTTAATGGCGTACCTAGTAATAAGTCTGCCTACGAAACCGTAAGGTTCTGTCCATCTTATGCGTGTTCAATTTCATTCAAATCCATTCAGCCGTTACAAAGATAGCAACGTGAAATCAAAAATCCTACATAGTTTCACCAGCACAAATTTGCGCTTTTGTAATATAAGAGTGAGTTATTTGGTAGCACTTAACCTAGTTACATTCTTTCGAAGTCTTGAATATCGGCGCAAAGTTACAAGTTTAACGGTTTTTATCGGATATATTTTGGAAAGTGAGTACTTGCCCTGTATGATAACACCATTTCTTTTTTTACATTGAAATGCTCAGTTCAGAAAAGGTACATATTTTTATAATTGACGTTACAAATACTTAAAACTTGTGTGTTCACGTCACCGACGCGTGAAATATTAGTAGTTATATTTGAAGGTATACGGGTAACGCATTGTACAATATTAGTCATGTTTAATACTACAATTCTAAGTAAAAGTTTAGGTTTGCGCTGAGACCGCGACAGGAGACCGCGGCAGGAGATCGCGACAGGAGACCGCTACAGGAGACCGCGACAGGAGACCGCGACAGGAGACCGCGGCAGGAGACCGCGACAGGCACTTAACATTAAAGGATTGTATAGGCGCCCGTTCCCGCCGCGATCGCAACACGTGTCTCAGTCTTCTGTCACTGTCCCGGCGCGAACTGGCACCCATCCAATTCTATAGTGACAAGTGCCTGTCGCGGTCTCCGGTCGCACCTTTCGAAATTTTCACTTCTATCGGAAACTCCTGGGAAAAACTACACATGTTTAACAATGCTAATAAATTTATTGAAATGAATTTGATTGAGCCAACTGCCACAGGCATACAAAATCACATAATTAAATTTCCATTTTCCCGAAACATTGTTTATTTTCCAAAAGTGTATTTGAAGATGTAAACAGGACGGAACAAATTACAAGTCGTTAAAACTGGATAAGTGTTCGACTAATTGCCTTGGTACTCGACGAAAGCCGATTCCGAATATTCTTTGTTCCTTTTACTTTGTTTCTTTGATCTAAGGAGAGAGAAAACGTTAGAATATCCGTTGTGTTTTCTTAGAAATTTCATGTGTAAATACATAGTAACGTCTTTTACATTTTTAGCCACCGATCAGAAATTGCTCGCAGAACCGATAACCGATGGGGAGTAAAAGTTGTCGAATGGCGAACCGGCAGACGCAGTGTATGAAGGTCGCCCCACACGATGGACCGATGATACTTGTATTCACAGATTACAGAAATTATTTCTGTAATACAGATTACAGAAATTATTTCTGTACAAGAGAGATACAAGCACAGGCTTGTATTGTCTCGGTAGCGGAAAATCGGTAGATGGAGGCGGTACAAAACCGGTCAATGTGGTATTCTCTGGGCTATGTGTGACTGGTTTTGAAACCTCTACCTATGACTGTGTAATTAATTAACTTTCCATTGATTTATTGACTGTATCATTTTATTCACTATGACTATCAGAATTATGTAAAACGTGACGTGTAACTCCTGGTTATTAATAAATGAGGATGTATGAGTATGTCTAGCAGTGGACGTTTGCAGGCTGTAGATGATGATGAATAAGTAAAAAAAAATTTTGTGTGACCCTACGTAAAACTTTGCTTTTAATAATAATTTTCATATGTCGCGTCACGGGGTCCCACACTAAAATAATTACTTTATTACTACTTTACTACACGGGACGGCCGGCATCCTTCGAGGCCACTTTTACTGTTGCGGTTTATAGGATTTTTAGTTGCAGTTTCGAGGGAGTAAATTTACGGGTTTATATTTTAACGGGCGGCTGTAAAGATTTCATTGTCAATGGACATTTGTGGGCGCAATATTTTAGAATACATAGTCAAAAGTAAGCAGATTTTCTAAATCATCTGAAATATCGCCACAAATGTTCTTTTTTTTTTTAAAGAATGGTCTAATTAATGGCAGTTGCCTCCGATGGCCTCTACTCCCAACCGAACTTTGGGTCAGGCCAGACTAGCGCTACTGCGCCTGCGGTCCTAAATGGAAGGCTATTTGCTGAGTCCGCCTATGAAAGTACCTACCACACTTTTGACAGTTATTAAATCGTCATGCAGTAATGAAAACAATATTGTATTCCAGTTTAAAGGGCAATGTTTCACAGAAATTACAGGGCATTAAAACATCTGATATCTATGGATGATGAGCACCGTGCAGTACTAGATACATTTGGACTCCTTATGTTCTAATAGCTGCATGATACTGTGCTGTTATAGGCAGGCATGATGCTTACCTTTCTCACTTATCCTCATGTTATTTTCCATCCCAAGGTTGCCTGGAAGAGATCGCTTTTAGCGATAAGGCCGCCGACTTGTCGCACTAGTTTAAAATGTATATTTAATTTTATTTTTTTGCGTATCCTATTGTTTTGGTGTGTCAATAAAGTGTATCTATCTATCTATCTATCTTACCATCAAGCACATGTCTTGCTTGTCTCGTCGCTCTATACTATAAAAAAAGTTGATCGATATTACTGACTACACATTTGCCATATTCGATGATTCACCACATTTAACCCAGAGGCAGTTGATGGAAGCCAATCCCTTCGCTTATTTACTGTTTATAAGTCATCAATATGCTAAACAGAAGCAATTTCATAATTCATCAACTCTAATTGCTACAAGCAAAAGTTGGAAAAGTGGCGAAGTCTGATAACAAGAAAAGTTTTCCGTGAAAGCATTCCCATAAGAAACCAGCAGTTTAAGTCTGTCATTTTTTCTTCACAAAGCATTGCAATGTCTGTGGAGAAATACGAATATTGTAACTATTTCTGAAGAGACTATACATTTTGTAAATATCTAAATGAATCACATCATCATCATCAGCCGCAAGACGTCCACTGCTGAACATAGGCCTCCCCCCTAGATTTCCACAACGAACGATCCCGCGCAACCTGCAACCAGCGGTTTCCAGCAACCTTTGTGAGTCATCTGTCCATCTAGTGGGAGGCCGTCCAACACTGCGTCTTCCAATTCGTGGTCACCACTCGAGAACCTTTCTTCCCCATCGGTTGTCAATTCTTCGAGCGATATGACCTGCCCATTGCCACTTCAGCTTGCTTACTCTTTGAGCTATGTCGGCCACTTTCGTTCTTTTGCGAATATCCTCATTACGGATTCTGTCGCGCAAAGAGACTCCGAGCATAGCTCTCTCCATAGCTCGCTGTGTGACTTTGAGCTTTATTATGAGGCCCACAGTTAAGGACCACGTCTCAGTTCCATAAGCCATCACTGGCAACACGCACTGGTTAAAGACTTTTGTCTTTAGGCATCTAAATGAATACACAAACATAAATCAACTAAAATCACAATGCACACTATTATAGTTATCATTCTGATATTATCGATGTGAAAATTTACAAAAAATATATGAACGTTTAGATATTTGACTAAACAATTAGGGAGTCTGAAAAAAGCATATCATTTTGGTGGGACTATCTACAAACATCCCAGGTGATCTAAATTGAGTGATCCAGGTCTGCAACTTTGTGTTCAGGTAAAATGGGAATTTGCCTCAAATATGTATCTACCTACAAAATGTAGTGCCAGTATATTTGCCTGTAATTCTATCAATCCCAAACATATCTGTATCGTTTTGTAGGGCTTTGTTTGTGGAGTAATTAGAAGACAAATACTATCTTATAACTCAGGAAGACGAGTGGTTCGTACTCTTCATGTGTATCTGGCTATTTTATCAGGCGTTTGTTTTGCTTGTTGCATCACTAAGAATTATATTAAAACAGATTAAATTAAACTGTAACAAGTCACAAATTGATTACAGCTTTATTATATATTTGAGACAGTGACGCCATGGCATCACATGTACATTTATAAAATGCCTAAGGAACGGGCTGTCGAGACTCTCCGCCACTGCACTTAGGTAGGGGTTGTCGCTGCCCCGCACCCGCCTAAGAGACCCCACCCGTTTACGCAGAATGGCGTGAAAGCCATCCACGGGTTAAATTACAAAAAAAAACATGAAAAAACTGTAAAAATCGGAGACTAGATAGGACAACTGATTATCGATTTTTCAGAGTATCACAAACTACGAGCCGTGGAAATCAGAGCGGCCAAAACCAACCACCAATAACTCTGCTACACATACTTTTAATCTTTGTTGCAGAGAAGACAATATTCGCAATGCTTTATCCCATCCCCTACGTCCGCAAACCCATCAAATCCTACTATCAACACGTTATACTTCCATAAAGCTTACGCACTTAGATTTAACAGCTATATTTACTAAGGCAATGAAACCAGTCATACAGCTTACAATGTTGCCAGCTATGCGCTTTTGATTCCTCGGACGATGTGGGAATGCACTTTATGGCCTGGAACTCTAGGAATTGAAAAGATTTTATATTTACTTAAAAGCGCGGAAAGATATGACACGTTTCAGCCAGTTATTACTTTGCGTTTAGAAAGAGGTTTACTTTGTTCTTTTGTCATAGACTCTTAGTCAAAATTTTCCCAAAAAATTTGATCAATCTTCCCATTACTTCTTATGTGTGCCTATGTTATACAGGGTTATTGGTAAACAGCCTGCATCCGTTTAAGGGCATGTTCTGTATATTTAAACAAACAACTTTTGTTCTACAACTTTCGTTAAAACTTAATAGATAACCCAAAAAACATATTGTATTTGTTGCCCTTTTTTGTACTGTGTTTAGCGACTTTTTAGTGTTTATTCACTTCGGTACATCATTTTTTGCGCGTTAAAGAGCGTATGCGCTCTCGTTACGAATTGTTACGAAGAGTTCGATACTTTTAGACCGTGCAAATGCACTTTTTATATATTTTGTAAAAAAAATATCATTTTTTTAAAACTGTAGAACAAAAGTTGACGTATTGAATGTACCTAACATCCCCTTAAAAGGATGCAGGCTGATCACCAATAACCCTGTATATGTGTCGATCATTTAGGTAAGTATGTATTTTGTAAACTCGTGCCAAAAAAGCGTTATATTTTGCTTGTCTGCAATGAGTACCTAATTCTGTTAATTCCACAGTAAGGCGTTCTCAGAATCACAGATTGTTGTGATAAATGAGTCAAAACATAGTACAATAGGCAAATTAGACGGTTTGATCTCGGCTTAGGCTGGCACCGGTAGACAGTGAGATCTTGATTGCAGATAGATCAAGGAAGGCAAAAGAAACAAGGACAAGGAAAAAGTGGATGTGGCACTGTAGTATTTATAACCTTATAGCCGATTTGTACTATTTTTTATTATTAGGTACATAGGTAGCTGATTTCGGCTGATTGAAGGATTTCATTGCGTAACATGTATCAGTGGCAGATGACTGATTTTTAGTTTGAAGTAGGCTAACCAGGTATTTTAACGAAATCGATATATTTGTGTCCTCAATTCATTGTTATAATATGTAATGTGGAAGTTTGAAATTAAAATCATGTCAAGTCCTGAATTTCACGCCGGGTTTTTAAAAAACGTTGCATATGCTTCTTGTCTCTTGAAACTATTATTAAATTGGTTTGGCCAAATTATTTTCACCCGTAATTTTGATGTAAAAAATATAAGAAAACCATGTTTTTACAGAATCTAACTCTTATGTAGATACATGTACCTTTGGGTTGGATCTTATGTATTCATGTATTTATTTATCAGCAGATAATACGATACGTAGTTTTCACGGTCGCAGTCTGCACCCATAAGCGTCTTCAAAAAAGGAGCAGGTTATCAATTCGGTTGTATATATTTTTTTGTATGTATGTTTCGCGATTGCCCCGCCAATTGTGAATCGATTATAATGTTGTTTTTGTTTGGTAGATCATATAATTTCAGAAGTAGTTCCACAATTTTTTTATCGAAATCGTTAAATATGAACAAAAACTAAAATGTGCTTTCATGTATTTAGACGATAAAGTGTTACAGTGTATAATTTTAATTCAAATTGAAATCGGTTTTTGGTTTTTAGAGAAAATACATTATTTTTGATGTTCAGTAGACAAACTAACGCAAAACTTTATTATATGACACATCCAGGACATCTACTCTCTTTCTATGAAAAATGTAATAATGAAATAAACTCGAAAGAATAAGACGAAATAAGTTTGACGTCGAAGTCTGTCTGTGAATTTGTTATACTGTATAGTACTCTACTAGTCAAGCTCTTTCATTTGATACCCATATTGAGGTAGATTGTGATTAAATATTTGGTCCGCCATTTGGTGGCGGTGGCCATCTTGAATCGATATTAACCAAAAATAGCTCAAAACATCAACACAAAAATTAATCTTCAAATAAAAAAACCGCATCGAAATCGGCCCATCCGTTTGAGCTCTACGGTGCCATAGACTGACACACCCACAGGCAGGCACACAGAGAGAGAGACCTATATGTGTGTCTGTCTGATAGACAGACAGACTTTGACGTCAAACCAGAACACTTCTTTTTTGCTTGGGGGTTAAATACCTGGACTGTAGCAGCATTATTTAAATAAAATACGTGGGAAAGTAAAATGCGGGTGGGTACTTTCACAACAGTATTTATTATTCGTAATGTAGGTAGTAATGTAGGCATAACGTTTTTAGCACTTAAACACCTACGTACACCTAAGACATGTGTTGCACTTTTTGACCCCGGGTGGGCTCCCGCCAGAAACTCTGCGGTCAGCCCTGAGTGTCGCTTCTCCCTACTCGACCTGCGCTCCACTACGCTTGGCCTCGCATGGCTCCCGCATTTTTTAAATACACTCTAGGGGTAGTAGCGACAAGACTAGGTGGAGTCGGAGTGCTTCGAGTCGGATCTGGGTCCTATGTAACCTGGTCATATATTACGTAGCACAACAAATAATTTAAAAAATCCTAAATGCGTCTAAGCAACAGTCGAATCGAATGAAGTACAATAGATTTTTATGATTAAAACACATTACGCCAAAAAACGATTATGCAAAAGTTACATTATGACACTATACATATTATTAAGCTACATTCATTATAACAAAGTAGGTAAATAAGGGGAAAAAAATATGCGATTTAAACGGCACCTTAAAAAAATTTGAACAAATAAAAAAATGGCTAAACACTAATACGCGTCTCATCAATTGTCGAATTAAATATAGTACAAAAGATTGTTATGTTTAAAACACAAAACGCCGAAAAATTATTATGCGAAAGTTGCATTATGACCACAGAAATCTAAATAATATTTAGATTTCTGTGATTATGAAACTATACATTACGCTACATTCAAAGTATTATTAATACATGACAAAGTAAATTAGGAACATACAATTATGCGTTTTATAGGCACCCTGTAGAGGGTAGTTTTATAGTTATACCGAATTTTTAGAGAGTGATGGCAAAGTCCTATAAAAATGTATACAAAAATTTGACATGGGTCAGTACAATTGTTATAAAAACATATCATACTCATATTATAATGCTTGACAGTTTTCTGTACAATAATTATTATAATACAGTAAAGTAGTCATTTCAAACTTTGAAAATGTATACAATTTGTATGCTCTTTCTTTTGTTTTTATTTTTTATTTATTGATGTGTAAATTGTACATTTATGAATAAAGTACTTTGACTTTGTTATGAAATATTGTACAAGTTATTGAAACTAATCTTATTTCTACCTACGTGTGTAATATGGTAATAAACAGTCAGTCTTAAGTCACCTACAATCGTGGTTTCACTTCCTATTTTCACAAACCTGTGCACGAGTAAAGGACACGTGATCTAAATTGGCTACAAGTTTCGAAAGGGAATTAGTTTGACTAACCTCTGTGCGTTTGTAGATAGCGCTGTACACTTGATAGCTTTGTGTACACTGTTATATATAAACTTCAAAGGACAGAGCAAGATGCAAAGAAAGACATCAACGGGTTCTCAGTTCGTTTTTAATGTTAGGTTTTAATTTTGTAGATTGATGATGTTATGTTTTACTAATTATTGCATTAAATTTCGTACTTGTGAAATGATATACCGTCTTTTGTAAAGATCGATACTGATATTGTTTCCGCACCATTTCATTGAGCAGAAACCCATACTTTGTACGGTTATTTTTGCCAGCACTCTCTCGTCGGATTCAAAACTCGCAACAGGTGAAAAACTTAAATGCACAACTCTGCTATTAAAACGCTAAGAAGTACGATCAGTCAAATGGGTGTTGTCTTTGGTTGCGAATGGGACGTTCTCGCCATTATTGGACCCCCATGGCTTACTAAGTCGCCACAGCTTACTAGGCTATAGAACGAATGTTTGATTCGCAATCATGAAGTCGAAAGATCGAATACCTATAGACCTGTATCTCTAAGTATTTATCAAAGTCCTTATGTGTAAGTTTCTCATCGTCACTGAGTTTGATCGTGAAGGAAACCATCGTAAGGAAAATGGCATGTTCCTATAATCTTTCGTGGTCGTACTTTATCCCACCTACTGTCACTGAGCCGCCAGCGTAGTAGACTGTGGCCTGTATTATCCTTGTAAGAGAAAGCCCTGAGCACAGTATCATCCAACTATTGAATCATAAAGAGGATATTTATATTATTTTCGACATTGTACTTCGCTTGTCACCCAGAGATATAACGTAATTTATTTCTATGCCCTGCATTTTTCTGGAAATATTGCCCTTCAACCCAAACATATTTACATTTACTTATTACTGTTTGGTGGTGGTATAACTGGTGAAGGTATTGTCAGTGCTCAGTTACATAATAAGTCCCCAAAACCACAAAAAAGTTCATTTCCATCGTGAACTTTGAACCTTTCAAAATAATTGATTCCTCTCAATTACAACAATTAAAGTAAAATTCAATCAGCCCAAAGCCGGACATTAATGAGGCCGGTTAAAAAGTTATCATTCACTACCTCGGGCAGCCACTCAAATATTAACCTGCGTTTTACGATCGAAATTTATGACTACCGCCATTTTCCTTTATGGCGGCAAAATGGCGACCAAGATGGCGGCCAAGATGGCGGTTTAATTAAAAATTGATGAAAGACAAGGCTTGATTAATAGTCCTTCGGTTGATTAGATATTTAGAGGGCTAATTTTAGAAAGGGTGGGTAGTTTGATTGATGACGTACACATTGCTATACTGTAATAGTGGTGTTCGTGATGTTTCAAAGATTGAAACGAAAAAGTTTGACTCGACTTTTGCTTTAAAAATATCCAAATTGTGAAATATGTTGCTTGAGTGGATATTCCGTTATGGATTTAATCTGAGTGTATTCAAGTTTAAAGTGTCAATCGTCGAATTAAATTCTTATTTTAAAGTAATGCCTACGGAGCCCACTTACAAAAATATAATCAAGATAAAAGTCCATCAAGTTCATCACGTCAAGTATAGGCAGCTGACACATGTACTCGAAATGTGTCTTTTTTAAAACACGATGTTTTCCTTTATCGTCAAAGCCAGTGCTGATGGACAACTCGGCTATCTACACTCTCGAAATATTCAAAGGTGCAATCTCTCCTATTCGAACCTATGTCCTCACGATTAATTGTAAAATCGGATTATCAACCACTATGATGGCTTAGTGTTAGCGGCATAAAACGATGTCTTAATGTCTTAGCGGCATAAAATGATGAATGCTATGAAATAGATGATATGAAAAATTCTTGAACGATAAAAAAAGAAACAATTTTAGGTAAGTGCCATTAAAATCTCATTGTTAGAATTCTCAAAAAACGAAAAGTTACAAAAGAAAATCAATAACTCCAATGCAAGACAAAACATATCTGGCCGCCATAGTACAAGGTTTGCTTAGTTTGGGACCAGAAAGATGGTGTTGTGTGTCAGTTGTCCACCAATATTATTATTTTTTATTTATACAGGCTGACTAGTTGAACACTTTAGAAATTTATATAGTGTGTTCAGTACTCGATTCTCTTTCTATTTACGTAAAAAAATAGGTGCTTAATTACGCTATGAATTTAGAAATGCAAAGTGAGTGGTTAACCATAGGTGAGTTTTGTATCCCATTAGCTCTGAAGTGGCGCACCTTGCTATATGACTGGTCTCCTGCCTTATTAAAATTTTATCTAAACGCTTTCCAAATGACCCTCCCTGACCAGAGTAACTTGGTAAGGTGGGGAAAAGCCTCTGAAAAATTTTGCTATACTTGTGGTGAGGCGATATGTACAGCAAGGCACATATTGGTGGGATGCAAGGTGCTCCTTAATAGGGGTCATTACTCACAGCGCCATGACAGAGTACTTGAAATCATACGTGAAGCCGTAAGCCTTTCGGAATCTAGAGCCCAAAAGAGATTGACGATAAACAAAAGACAAATTAACTTTGTAAAAGAGGGCTCAACTTCAAACTTCAAGAACAAGCCTTACTCAATCCTGGGTTCAGCACCTGATTGGACTTTTTTAATGGACACGTATGAAAAGCACTACAAAATCCCAGAGGATGTGGGTGTTTCGTCGTCCAGACCGGACATTTTCCTTTTTTCTAGGGCTACGAAACGCATAGTCCTTGTAGAACTTACCGTACCGTGGGAAACTAATGTACCTAAAGACCACGCGATGAAACAAAATAAGTATTACGACCTTCAAAACGAATTAACAAAAAATGGCTTTGTAGTTAATTAATACGCTGTAGAAGTAGGAGCGAGAGGTATACCAGCAAAATCTCTCTATAACCTGCTTAAAGACCTTGGCTTGTCCAGAAGTGCAGTAAGTTCTATACTAGAACGAGTATCTAAAGCTGCACTAGTACTAGTAGGATCATATCGGATTTGGCTGGGTAGGGAGAGAAATACGAGTAGTGAAGGTGAGTGTTGATGTACGTCAATATAAGGGGCCCCTTTTAAACCTACGCCCGAGTCACAAGTCTTGGGGTCTATTCGAGAGTTCTCTCTCTGCCACACGATGAACCCGGCACCCGAACGGTGAATCCATGGAATGCTAAGAAGTTCGTCTCTCTTGACTAATTTAACTTTAATTATCCGTCAATAAAAAAAGTAGGGTCACCAGCTCAGCGTGCGTATAAATACCTCTAAAATTAAACAATTGCGCCAAAAGTACCGTCTTGTCTTGACGTACACCTACGGTCGTTAACCCCGTTCGCTGATACTAGCTATTACTTATTCTGTGCTAGAGCGCTCGGCCACAGATCAGAAAATAGTTACTTCGTGGCTCGGCCGGCGGCGGCGCCGGGGATTCACTCGTGTTACAGAATACAATAATAGTAATTATACAGCTGAGCTGACGACCGATAGTCACTGTGTTGTCTATAACTTCCGTGTCTTCGCACATTAATGTAATAAAGGTTTTCTTTGTAATTTATTTGTATTTTTAAAATTATATATTTTTAAGCCCTTCATGTGTTGATTCATCATATCCTTGAATATCAAAAGTGTTCAAACAGTCAGCCTGTATATTATAAATGGCGGCTTTATAAACTTAGAACAACCTATTCTATGCAATCGAGCATGAATAGGTACAGACATCAAACCAGCCCCTAAAATATGATGTCAATAAAATTAAAAACGCCAACTTTAACCGCAACTAAATTGCTAAAGCATAAAAGTAAAAATATAAACTACAGAAAGAAATACTTCGTGTGCTTCATTTCTTCGCAGTAAGCGTTGTTCTTTGAGTTTCACGGCGAGCAAAAACTATAGCACCACATCTTAATAATTAACGAGAAAATGCTATTATGCGCTGTGGAGTGGCGAGAATAAGGCTGGAATCATAATATCACACCTTGTCAAATTATATTCTTTAATTTTAATCGACTTCAAAGAAGAATTCAGTTTTTTCTATGTATAGGCATGCGATAGCATGCGATAGCTCCGCAAAAATTTGATGATCTCATTTTTGGTAGGTCATACTCATACTTAAGAGGTGGCTCTATATAATTTGTTTCGAAATCTGTTTTATTTTAATAAAGAGCGACGAGACGAGCAGGATATGTGCCTGATGGTAAGCAACATGACAGCACAGTGACACACAGCTATAGGAACATGAAGAGTCCAAATCATCACCTAGCACTGCGCTGCGCTCGTCACCCAGAGATCTAAGATGTTATATCTCTAAGCCCTGTAATTTCTCTCGAAACATTGCCCTTCAAACTGGAACACAGTAGGTAATGCTTGTACATTACTGCTTGGTGGTAGAATAACTGGCAAAGGTGTGGTACTTCCCAGGCGGACTCTGCCAAAAGTCCTACCACTACAAAAGCTATCCGTGTAGCGGTTTTTAAAAAATCAACAAAAATCAGCACTTTCCACGGGAGTCTGCTATATTTTACGGGGCGTTAGTCAACAAAACTATCAACATCAACATCAACAGCCCACTAAATGTTCCCACTGTTGGGACTCGGGGCCTTCTCTCGCAAGGAGAGAGAGTTAAGGCCATAATCCACCACGCTGGCCCACTGCGGGTTGGCGGATGACACATGACTTCGAAAGATTCTAGGTACTTACATGTCGGTTTCCTCACGATGTTTTCCTTCACCGTTTTAAGTTAGCGGCATTACAACAAAACTATGCTACAATGGAATTATCATTATAATACATACGAGTATCCAGGATACCTTACTGCTTAGTGTACAAATACTAAGCAGTATCCTAGCTTAGTGTATTAACACTAAGCAGTATCCTAGTTTAGGTATCCTGCGTACCCTATTATAAACTGCAATTATTTACAAACTCATGAAGGTCTAAATATAGTCAACGTGATAATGAGATTAAGATTTTACCCATACAAAATGCGTCTAACGCGCTTGACCCGCTCCGCTGCTCCACCGCCGCTCCAGCGCTACGCCATTACGTCACTAGATTTTGCCCTACTAAAGAGTGTTCAACTCGAGTGTTCTTAAATGTGATTCCAGCTTAAAAGTGGAAATTTTAACTAAGCGCTTTTTACATCCAATTAGCAAGCAAGTAGCAGGCAAGTAGACAAGGCAGCTTCCGTTTGTGAAAAGTTGTTGCATTTTCAAATAAAACCTTTATTATAGAGGGTAACACTGAACAGGTGTCATAAGCCGAAAGAGTTAAATACGAGCTAATGATACAGTTCGGAGAGTATGCCATTGACCTATATGATCCACTAGCAGCGCCCCAAGGTGTTATCCGCGAAGTTCCCGTTCCCGTTGTTCCCGTTGTTTTTCCGGGATCAAAAGTAGCCTATGTGTTCTTCCAGACTACAATCTATCTGTGTTCCAAGCTTCAGCCCAATCCGTTTATACGTTAAAACGTGATTGATCAACAAACATCCAAATATCCAAACATCAATACATCGACATTTATAATATTAGTAGCATAGGATAACCCTATAGTTTTTTTCTATTCGTTAGGTCA
Source organism: Ectropis crepuscularia (assembly GCA_963693475.1). Taxonomy (NCBI): domain Eukaryota; kingdom Metazoa; phylum Arthropoda; class Insecta; order Lepidoptera; family Geometridae; genus Ectropis; species Ectropis crepuscularia. The sequence continues at coordinate 3,271,870 of OY856355.1, forward strand.
TAGTTCGAAAAAGTGACACCTTTTCATGGTTGATGTTCCTAAAACTCAAACTAGGAGGTTTGAACCCACTTTTGTGATAAGAACGTTTAGTCTATGGAACGCGTTGCATGAGTGGATTTTTCCCGATGGTTAGAATCTTGATGATTTCAGGACGAGAGTGAATCGGTTTATTCAAGGCAAGCACACTCCATCGTAGACCGCGACGTCGATTAACATCAGACGAGATGTCGGTCAAGTGCAAGCCTTAAACAATTTAAAAAAACGCAGTAAATATTCTGTTATTGCCATGACGCAGTCATCAAAAATATACTACTTAATTAGTCCTTCAAATAGATTACGGAAAAATATGGGTTTTTGTACAATCAAATTACTAAAATTTGTACATACTCGTGTAGTAATTAAAATATCTGTAACTGATTGTTACAGATACGTTACGTTAGTTTTCATATTAAAATTTTAGTAGTTATAGATATAAATTAATACTGTTTGCCAGTTATTCTACCGCCAAGCAGTAATGTGCAAACATTATTGTGCTCCGGTTTGAAGGGCAATGTTTCCAGAGAAATTACAGGGTTTAGAGATATATTACAACTTAGGCGCGGGACAAATACAAGAGCGCGTCGCCTCGCCGACACAGCGTAGAACGGCGCGCTCAACGGTGGCGGAAAGGCGAGGCGCGGCGCGCGGTTACTGTAATTTGATCGATTTTAATTGTAAAGATCCGGGTGGTTTTCTACTAACTCGCAAAATTTAATGTTGAATTCTATATCTTCACGCATTTTCGCCGTTTAGTTCAGTCTTGTGTACACCGACCGGCATGCCACTGCTAACTGCGGGTGCGCCGAAGGCGAGGAAGCGGCGCGGGCGCGACACCCGTGCCGCACCCGCGCCGCGCTCGCGCCCCTTATCTCAGTATGTCCCGCGCCCCGCCACTTCTATACATTTTGTATGAAATATTAAAGAAGTGACGCCGCGCCCACGCCGCGCCCTGGTCCGACGCCCCTTGTGTTTTAGACTACAGGCCCATGAACAAAATTTACGGGTCAAATGAACCACCAGGAGACCTACATATGTAGGATGATAGAAGGGTATAAAGTATTAAGATTCAGCACTATACCGTCACTTGTAAGCTGTCCAACTGAGTGCAATTGAAGAGGAGGGGGTTGCAATCCTCGATAATTTCTCCTTGTCGCATTATTTTTGTACGGCGTTGCGGAATAATAGATTAGAAGAGGTATTGAAACTATAAAATTATAAATTATAACTTTTTTATTATTAGTTTGTCGGAGAAATTTACAGAGTACGAGTAATTTACAGAGTAAATTTGGTCATTTGATTTTGTACGGCATTGGTTCCATACAGTTTCAATACCTCTTCTTATCCATTATTTCGCAATGCTGTACAAAAATCATGCGACAAGGAGAAATGGTCGAGGGTTGCAACCCCTCCTCTTCAATTACACTCTCTTGGACAGCTTACAAGTGACGGCATAGTGCTGAATCTTAATATTTTATACCCTTCTATCATCCTACATAGGTCTCCTGGTGGTTTATTTGAGCCGTAAATTTTGTTCATGGGCCTGTAGTCCATTTGTCCCGCGCCTTAAATCTCTGGGTGGCGATCGCAGTGCAATGCTAGGTAATGATTTGGATTCTTCATGTTCCAATAGCTGCATGTCACTGTGCTGTTATGTGGCAGGGATGTTGCTTGCCATCAGGCACATGTCCTGCTCGTCTCGACACTCTTTATTTAAAAAAAAATACCTTCATTTTTGCTTTAACTTAGTGAAAATAAGCACAAAATTAACAAGTGTAATATATTTATAGCGGGCGCTGCGACCTGCTAGTACCTCTCCAGTTTTGAAGAGTATGCACAGAATTGGTGACGGCATAGAGTAAAGAACATTTAGATGTGTTTCATTGATCGACTTAAAAAAATTCTCAATTCGGTTGTACATATTATTTATGTTTCTTTTAATCCAATTATATTCAATATGTATGCCAAGCGATAGCTCCGCCAATTGCGAATCGATTTTAATAATAATAAAAATTCTTTATTATACCTACAAAACATATTTAAACATTTAAACTTAAGACTAACAATAAATCAGAAAATAATATTAGTACTAATTGACATTAAACTATAGCCTCGTTCATTTAGGTAACAATGATATGCAGTGTAAGGGCGGCCTTATTGCTTAAAGGAATTTCTTCCAGGCAACCTTTGTATGGAAAATAAAATTTATGGAAGTTTTGAATGCAGGTGGTGTTGTATGACAGCAACATGTATAAATATATAATTATACATATATATTATAACCAATAAGTATAATAAAATATTTACAATAAATAAATTATACACAAATACCGATAATTATATTACATACGTACATAAATATCCAAATACATATATACCTATAATTCAATATACCAATTAGGAAGAGGAGAGATAGTAATCGTACACTAGATTTTTGAATATTGAAACGGACTTAGCTTGACGAATTACTAAAGGTAGTGAATTCCACAGTAGGACAGCCTGCACGTTAAATGATTTAGTAAAGGAAAGGTTAGGATGTGTGGATGAGGGAATTTTTAGTTTAGGAACTCGGGTCGAACGAAGGGGACAGGATTTGGGTTCGACGAGATGAAATCTTTCTTTCAAATAGGAAGGGGTAGCGAGATTGAAGAGGATTTTAAAAAGGAGGGAAAGAATGTGAGAATTACGGCGAAGACGGATAAGTAACCACTTCAGCTTTTGAAGAAATTCAGAAATATGGTCGTACTTGCGTAGACCATATATGAATCGTATAAAGAAATTTTGAAGTCGTTCCAGTTTGTCTAGCTGCTCTTCGGTTAAATCCAGATAGCACACGTCTGCGTAGTCCAATAGAGGAAATAAGAGAGATTTTACGAGCGCAATTTTAGTAGTAATGGGGAGAAAGTTCCGTAGTCTCCTAAGGGAAGCCGCAGAACTAAAAATTTTACGGCTTACTTCCGCCAGCTGGGGACCCCACGAGAATTGTCTATCCATTATGATACCTAGGTTCTTAACGACTTCACTGATGGGAATAGGAATCCCGTTGAACATCACCTGGGGAAGCCGAGACCAGTCTACCGTTGAAATCAAACGGGAACTCCCAATGATGATGGTTTGTGTTTTGTTAGGGTTAACGGTGAGACCGTAAGATCTACTCCAACTCAATATCATCCCCATATCGGCATTAATCAGCTCAATTGCCTCATGTAATTGTTCTAACGGAGCTTGATTATAAATTTGCAAATCATCTGCATAGAGATGGTAGGAGGACGTCAAGTGCTTTGATATGGAATTTATAAAGATTGCAAAGAGGAGTGGAGATAGCACGCCGCCCTGAGGAACACCGGAAGACACACTACACCATGATGAGTCATCAATACGGATACGCTGCCGGCGTCCATACAGGTAACTATGAAACCAAGCAATTGCTGATGGAGATATGTTAAGAGAACGCAGGAGTGCCAACAAAATGTCAAAGTCGACGTTATTAAAAGCACTGCTAAAGTCTAGTAGCGATAGCACAGTCAGGCGACGATGACCAATGCCATCCCGTATGCCGTCAGTGATTTGTGTAAGGGCAGTGACCGTACTATGGCCAGTACGAAAACCCGATTGGAAAGGATTAAGGAGATTATGTTTGATGAGGTAGGAGGAGAGTTGTTGGTGCACCAGGCGCTCAAGTACTTTGGAAAGGAAAGACAGGATGGAAATGGGTCGGTACTCGGAAAAAGATTCAGGATTTGGATTTTTCGGAAGAGGGGTAATCAGTGAATCTTTCCAAATAATTGGAAAGATGCCGGATTCAATGGAGAAATTAAGGAGGTGTTGTATGATTGGGGTTATTTCATCGAGTATAGGCATGATCATCTTGCGACTGATGCAATCGCTACCAACAGCATTTGAAGATATCGACTGAATGCTCTTCTTAACATCACATGCAACAAATTTACTGAAAAAAAAAAGAGTTATAACTGGGAGGAGGAGTCAAAGAGAGAGATTTGAGAGTAGCAAGTTTAACAGGTCCATCAAAGCTGGAAGAAGACGAGAAGTGTTGATTAAGTTTGTTAATATCTAAAGTTTTTGGTATTCTGTCGTGTCCAGATTTTCCAACTCCCAGTGATCTGAGAAACTTCCAGACCTCAGGAGAAACTTCCAGACCTCAGACCTCAGGTTTTAATGGATTTTTTAAGTGAAAACTTCTTTGGCGCACTACATAGGTACAGATTTTCCGTGGGTTATGAATTGAGCTCAAACGTGATGCATGTGTTCAATTCACACAAGAAATCTTCGGGTAAACTCGGATGATCTAGAGGGCATGGTCACCACGTCCACCGGTTTAACCCGCGTAGTTTCTAAAGTGAGCTATCAAATTCTGAGTTATTAGTTTTCACTTCTATCGTCCCTATGACTGCCAATTTTTGAACTGAAAACTTCTTTAGGCGCGCCTAGACAGATTTTTCGTGGGCTGTGAATTGAATTCTACCGTCACGCTCGGGTATGATAAGAAATCTTCGGGTAAGCTCGGGACCACGGCCCTTGGCCATCTAGAAATACGTCAGCCAATGGGAAATGCTGAAAGGGCGTGGTCTGACCATCATAGCATGGCCATCTAGAAATCCATCAGCCAATGGGAAATGCTAACGCATTTCTAGATGGCCATGCCATGATGCCCAAGCCACACCCTCCGGTTACACACGTGTAGTTTCAAGGTAAGCTATCAAATTCTGAGTTATAAGTTTTCACTTCTATCGGCAGTTCCTATGACTGCCAATTTTTTTTTGTTCGGTAGTTCATCATAGTTCTGAGGCTGTCTCATTTATAATGTTATATATCTATATATTTACTAGCTGACCCGGTGAACTTCGTACCACCATGTATTTTTTCGTCTACATTTTCTAAACTTTCTGCTGTACAAATCTAGTCCCGACAATAACAAATACATAAAACAAAGAATCATCCTATTTGGTGCAGTCATTCAAAAGTTATGAGCGTACATACATTTCGAAGATCCATTTTGAACGGTTCCGTAAAACGTACTAACTGAACCCTTATGGGTTCGTCATATCTGTCTGTCTGTCCATCCGTATGTCACAACCACTTTTTCCGAAACTATACGAACTATACTGTTGAAACTTGGTAAGAGATGTATTCTGTGAACCGCATTAAGTAAGTGTTTTATTAATAACATATTTATTTCAACGTACATAAGCATTTAAAAGCAAGTAATCCCTTTATGCAGAATGCAGAAGACCGCACCTTGTGGCGTTCATTAGGAGAGGCCTATGTCCAGCAGTGGATGAATATTAAATAGGATGGTGATGAATCCCCCTTTATTGTTATCAAGTTATTACCAAAAATAAGTTTTAATTTCATTGTAGTGCTTTGTGATATATGATGTTTTTTGTTTGATTTCCTGGCACATAGACAAACAAATCTGATGGTTTTCGAACACGTGAATCGAATATGCAACATCCAAATGACGATGTGAGAAACATGGGTTTTCTAGATTAATACCACAAACACTTTAACTTTCTCAGCACCACGTGTATCAATTCAATTCAATTCAATTCATTTATTCGAACCATACATTCATAAGAACACTTGGTAACGTCATTCACAAAAAGGCAAAGATCTTTCAGATGGTATCAAAACGTCTTCTCCTTTTAACTTTCCTTTCAGTATAGTTGCTTCTATCACGTTGTTCAGTATTTTTTATAGCTAACCGTGTGCCGTTGCAAAGATGCGGTTCGTTCATATTTCGCAACATTTTAACTACCGATCCAACTTTTTATGGAAGATTAGGTATGAGGTGGCAATCCTGGAAAATCCAGCAAGTACAAAATTCCGGTGGATAGGTAGTTGTTGACGACATCATCTTGAATCGAATCAACTGATTTATAAATCCTCAGTTCGCCTGTAATTTGTTCTTGAATTTTGAAATTTAATTCATTTGCATCTATCCCATTTACATAATAGATATTAATATTTATTTATCATGTGGCTGTCTTGTCCCAATGTTGAGCAACGGCTTCCATACCCTCCTTCCACTTTTCCCTTTCTATGGCTAATACAGTCTAGTCTTTCCGATATTTGTGGAGGTTGTCTTGCCATCGTTTCTTTGGTCTGCCGCGTCGTCGTTTGCAATCTGGCTTCCTCCGCGTGGTAATTTTGGCCCAATAATCATCCGACACGCAGCAAACATGTCCAGCCCGATCCCACTTTCAAATTGGCTGCTTTTTGAGTCACATCGGTTTTGGAACGCAGTATGGTGTTTCGTATTCTGTCCGTTAGTTTTACTCCAAAAATACTGCACTCCACAGCACAAACGTGTGTATTCAAATAATTTTGCACAGATAGGGATATTAAATCAATAATTCAAAATAATAAAACACTTTTGGTACCGCGGTTTGTGTTTGACTGACACTTGATTGATATAATGACGTGAAAACTGACGCATTTTATATCACGTGCCGAAACTAAATCAAAATAAATAATATCGTGAAGTCGACCAAATAGAAAAGCAGTACTAATGAGTCTTACATTTTGTGATTAATCAATTTGATTTGGTTCGCGATATTATCGCTTTTGTTAAGTTTCTTCTGAGTGGGTTTCGAACGTGACATTAGATCCCCCTATACTCCAACTGTTTTGATAGATATGATGGAATTTGAACTTTGTGCAGCAGGAATAAAGTGCAAATTGACTCCTTGATGTTAGGAACACACATAACATATTGCTTAGACATAGATTTTAGATTTTCCATAAGCTCCGGGAAATTTAATCGAAATAGAGTGAAAAACATTTACAAATAAAAACAGCCAAGTATTTATGACGTACTAAAAAAAACTACTCATCAGATCGAGTTCAAACCAATTTTCGTTGATAGTTTGCATGTACATTATATATTTTGCTTAGTTGTATCATTCTCCTATTTAAGAAGTTACAGGGGGGGAGGCACATTTTAGCACTTTGGAAGTGTCTGTCGCGTAAATTATTAAGTGTAGACAAAAATGATTTTAGCAACCTCAACATCATTTTTGAAGACCTATCGATAGACACCCCACACGTGTAGGTTTGATGAAAAAAAATTTGAGTTTTAGTTCTAAGTATAGGGGGCACCCCTATTTTTTTTTAATTTTTGTACAAATCTTAATGCGGTTCACATAATATATCTACTTACCAAGTTTTAACAGTGTAGTCCTCATAGTTTCGGCAAAAAGTGGCTGTGACATACGGACGGACAGACAGACAAACAGACAGACATGACGAATCTATAAGGGTTCCGTTTTTACGTTTTACGGAACCCTAAAAATACTATAATTGATCAGTTGAAAAATGATTAAATTACTAAAATGACTATTAAAAAATAGGGGTTGGTGATAAAAGGGTAAAAAATTAGGGTTGTATGTATTTTTTAACGCCACATTATAAAAATATAAAAACAAAAAATTATGTCCGAAAATTAAAAAAAAAAATGTTTGGGGTGAACAACCCTTGTCACTTAGGGGTATGAAAAATAGCTAGTAGCCGATTCTCATACCCACAGAATATGCATATAAAATTTGGTTAAAATCAGTAAAGCCGTTTCGGAGGAGTACGGAAACAAACACTGTGACACGAGAATTTTATATATAAGAAGATATCAAAGGAAAGGTCACTCATCACGAAATCTCAGAAACTATAAATGATAGGAGTCTAAAATTTTGCACGGAGTTGCCATTTAGCACGTAGGCGCACGTTAAGACGGGGTTTTGTGAAATTCAACCCCTAAGAGGTTGAAACAAGGGAAAAAGTTCTAAGCATGAAATCCACAGAACCGATTTGAATGACATTTGGTACACAGATAGACTAGATCCCAAGAAAGGACGTAGGTTACTTTTTATTGCGGAAAAATAGTTGAAGGGGTTGAAATGGGGGATGAAAGTTTATATGGAACTTCGTAATTGTTGGAAGTTTGGCTGGCCTCGTAGCTTAGTGGGTAGTAGATCTGCCTGCGAAGCCGAGGGTCGTGGGTTCGATTCCCACCCAATGCAAATATTTGTGTGATTAATTCAAATGTTTGCACTGTGTCTGGGTGTTTCTATGTATAATAAGTATGTATTTAAAACTATATAAGTATTATATCAGCTATCTGACCGTCATCATACAAGCTATGCTTAGTTTGGGGTCAGATGGTGTTGTGTGTGAATTTTCCACCAATGTTAAAACCGTTGAAACTAGACACTTGAAATCCATGCAATTTTTTATTATAAATGTAAAAGTACCCTGTCTGTCTGTTACACTTAAACACAGAACTATAATTTCATAAAAATCATTTGATGTTTTCAGTAAACGTAAATGTTTTTGTACTTTAATATTTATATTGCGCGGACGAAGTCGCGGGTATACAAATCGCTGAATTGGTTTTTGAAATATCAACGATAAATTAACGTTTGCTTAACTTTATTTTGACATCATCCACGTTATCATAGAAGTGGGTCGTCCACGTTATCACGTCCGATATTAAATAGCTTCTTATGAAATTCAGTCGAGTGTCTGAGTTAAATTTTAAATTGAAATCGGTTTTTGTTTTGACGATCGCCGGAAAACTGCTAGCTTATCGGTTTTTTATCGGATACACTTCGGAGAGTGTGCAACTGATCTGCATGATCTTGTTTCACAAAGCCTTTTTTTCTATCGGATTTCTCGTAGCTCGAAGAAGCGGCATCGTTTCATGGTTTATGTTTCAAAGACACGAACGAAGAGGTTTGACTCTACTTTTGTGATAAGAACGTCTAGACTGTGGAATGAGTTGCCTGAGTGGGTTTTTCCCGATGGCTATAATCTTGGTGTCTTCAAATCGAGAGTGAATCGGTTTCTTCTAGGTAAGCACACTCCATCTTAGACCGCATCGTCGCTCAACATCAGGCGAGATGGCGGTCAAGTGTAAACCTATTAATGTTAAAAAAAAAGTTAAATGTCCACCAAACACGTGATATACTTATCCTTATTACATGTGTGTTGAAGATATGTTTTATTATAATTATGGTTGAAGTTAGATTTCTAAGGACGAGGACTAAAGATAAGTACTCGTATTATTAACACCTTGCGTGTGTACATTCAAAAGTTCACACACAATTTTTTATTATACAATATTTCTTTTATTATACATAATACAAGTATTTTGACCTATCTTATTGTAAAAAATAAAGCTTTAAATTAAGATTGTGTGTAATAAGATTGTAGTGGTAGGACGCTTAGCAGAGTCCGCCTGGGGAAGTACCACACCGTTGCCATTTATTCTACCGCCAAGCAGGTATGTGCAAACATTACTGTGTTCCGGTTTGAAGGGCAATGTTTCCAGAGAAATTACAGGGCTGAGAGATATAACAACTTAGATCTCTGGGTGACGAGCGTAGTGCAGTGCTAGGTAAGGATTTGGACTCTTCATGTTCCAATAGCTGCGTGTCACTGTGCTGTTATGTGGCAGGCATGTTGCTTACCATCAGGCACATGTAATGCTCGTCTCGTGACTCTTTATTTAAAAAAAAAAAATTTTCGTCTGCATAAGTTTCGTGGAACGGAGTGTCACATCTGCATTATTTAGTCTCGCCTGGCGTGTTATCGGCCCTCGAGGCGGCTCGCGGCGCCAAGAGGCTCTCACGTCGCGTTAGGCCCGCGTTAGGCCGCCGTTAGGAGCCCTCGATGACGGTCTCGTGCTTGACATATTTTTAAAATTTCATCTCGCCGTCGGTCGTGTGGTGTTGAAAAGAAGCTTTCTGTTGAATTAAACGAAAATCTGACTTAGAACGTGAGTTAGACAACGCGGAGTATTTGCAAAGATAGCTGGCAAAATTTAATATTATGTTAAAAACTGTTTTGTTTTTCCAAAATTATTCATAAACATTTTTTTTTTATCTAGAAAGGCAACTTTTAATTTTTAGAAATGTACATAGTTATGGGTACATATCAAGTGTTAGTACCAACGTTAGTTTGAACAATAAGTAAAGTTTTTGTCACAAAAAACGGGTTTTTATTTATCAAACGGTATCACAAAACACAGTTTTAAAAAGGAGGCCAGTGAATAAATCTAAGCAATTTATTTTAAGTCCCGAGATTGAGCAGTCGGCGACATTTGTAAACAAATCTGATCCGATAACATTGGAAGGTTCGAGACGTTTACCCGATGGAGCGAGCAGCGGATCGCTTACTCATCATATCAGATTATATTGTTTTGAATCCTATTCGTCTAGAACGTCTAGGCTAAGAAATGCGTAGCCTGAGTCGGTCACCATACCATTTTAAAAACTATCATATTACAAATTAACCTAACCTACCGTTAGATTACAATCTTACGCGTTGGATTATAAATAATCTGACGGTGTTGACAATACTACGGTGACAAAGAAAAGAGTGACTCGTTTTCTTTTAGATAAGCACACTCCATTGTAGACTGCATCGTCACATTACATCAAGAGAGATGCAAGTGTAGGTAAATCTAGAAAAACAAAAAAAAAACAAAAATTGGCAGTCATAGGAACTGCCGATAGAAGTGAAAACTTGCTGTTGCCCTGGTACTGGTACCTAGGGGCAAACGCAACTCTTTTATATTTCTGTTGTCCTGGTATCTGGAGATAAACGCTGGGTTGTTGGAGGTAGGTAATCGAAACTCTTTACTGTTTCTGTTGCTCTGGCCGTTTTTACCGAGTTTACCCGAAGATTTCATATCCGATCCGATCCGATCCGATCCATTATCATATCCAAGCGTGACGATTGATGAATCCATTTCACAGCCCACGAAAATTCTGTCTATAGCGCGCCTAAAGAAGTTTTCACTTCAATAATTCTTAGGAATTCTCTTAAATGGCAATCACTAGCCACCGTCGGCGTCGCGAAGAAATCCTCACGATGTTTTTGCTGATGTAGTCTATCAGCCGTAATTTCCTTATGTCAACTTTTTATTGCGTAAAATATAATCTTGTTTATGTATAAAGTAGGCTACTAATACTGATGTTATTGTGTAGCAGTCAGATTTTAACGATTTAACGATTCTTTCGTTTCATTAGTTTTATTTGCTTTGTATTTCGATAGCAGTGGAATTTACGGCCAAACAAATTAAATGTTTGTATTACGTTGTTTGATTAGAATTCATTGATTTGGACTGTATAATAAATATGATTGTCTTTTTGTTATTTAAATAAACGATTTATACACTTTATTTTGTACAGAAAAAGATTAGCTAATTGCGCGATAATAAAATGCGTTTATAATGGCCCCACTCTATAATATAAGTATCAACCACTACTTTTTTGTGCTTCCCCTCCTCCATACTTTCAAGTCTCTCATTCCATCCTATGGTTGCCTGGAAGAGATCGCTTTTAGTGATAAGGTCGCCAATTGCTACTTTATTTTGTTTTGTTTTAAGTGACTTTTGTCGTGGGTACCTACCTTAGCAGACATTTCAATGCTCGAGTTACATTTGGAATAATCTATACAAAACAAGATAGGGTATAATCTAGTACACAGACAATAATTATGTTTCTAGTATGAAAACTAACGTGGTTATAAATTTTTTAATAAATACACGGGTAACGGGTAACGCTAAAAGGGTTATCTGGAAGAGAACGCTATTAGCGATAAGATCGCCTTTTGCGCCCAAAACGTTCTAATTTTTAAGTATTATCATTGTATTCCTGTATTGTTTTGTGGTATAATAAAGTGTTTTTTTGTATTGTATTGTAACTCAAACGTGAGTTACGTTTGATGTAGTCAGTCCACTCCGACTCCATCAAAATATGAAATTACGGACTCATAGTTAACTAACAGCACCCCGCGGTTTTACCCGCATAGTTCTCGTTCCCGTTAAATTTTCGGAATAAAAACCAGCCCATGTGTTAATCCAGGGTGTCAGCTAATTACATATCAAATTTTACTAAAATCGCTTCAGCCGTTTAGACGTGAAGAAGTAACAAACATACACACTCAGAAACTTTCGCCTTTAGACTAGTAGCGCTCCACGGTTTTACCCGCGTAGAACCCGATCCAGTTATGTTCCCGGAGCAAAAAGTAGCCTATGTTATTTGAAATATCTCCAAGAATATGTGTACAAATTTTGATGATGATATATTTAGGATATTTAGCGTGAAAGCATAATAAAGTTACTTTCACGTGTACGATATTTGTAGGCTCGGATACAGAGAAGGAGAGCAGAATAGGGTACAATCCTAAAAAAAACTAAGTAGCCCGTTAGTTAGATTGCCAAAAAATATTGTACACGTATTTTTTCTTTTGTTTCACAAACAAAAAATGGCGAAGATACAGCGCTTCGAAGTTTCGTGTGACGTCACTTGTGAGTACGATTTTTACTCACGAGTCACGTCGCGACCCCCCACTCTCGAAGTTTGATGGTCTATATCTTTGTCGATTTTTAATATTATGAAAAAACAAAAAATACGTGTCCAATATTTTTCTATGATCTAGCTGACGGACTTATTAGGATGGTTTATTTTTGACCCAGTCCGGTACCGTATTCTAATGTGTTTCTTAAATAATGCATAAAAATACACTAAATCAATAAAAACGATCATGTATTTGGCACCATTTGGCACACACATACGCTTTTCTATTAAGCCTGCGGTCAAATCCTACTAATATTATGTGAATATTATAAACGCGACAGTTTGTAGAAATGTATGGATGAATGGATGTTTGTTACTTTTTCATGCAAAAACTACTGAAGGAATTTAGATCAAATTTAGTACATATATAGATAATGGTCTAGAATAACAGATAGGCTGCTTTTATACCGGGAAAGTAAGGGGAACGAAATCTACGTGGGTAAAACCGTGCTAGTTGAGAACATATTCATATATGTGTCGGAATCGAGCCGCAATCGAGTTAAAATCGAGTCGTGTCCGGGACGCAAGCGCCACCTGTCGGCGTTCGATGAGTCAACATTCCCCCAGCCGAGCGGAGCGCACGACACTTCCTGTGCGGCGGTCGGCCATAGCGGTTGTGTTTGAACCATCGCGCGTTCTACGATACGTACTTTGCTATACAACCTACTTTGTTACCTGTACTTAATAAATCCAATTGTGTTTGCGAGTTTTCATCCAACACTACCCATCGACTACGCCCACAGCAGAAGGATGCGACTAATGATGATGATGGCGAGACTCTGTCCGCCGACATATATGTAGGTTTGTGGTCGAATTTTGACATTTCACAATATTATACAATAGGCTTTAGAACTATGTATTTGAAAATGACAATAAATTATCGCCGCGTTATCACATAAAGCAATTTCTTCCAGGTAATCTACGCTATATCACGAACTTATGTACCGCTCTGTCGGTATGTATCGCGTCAGCGCCCAAAATGTTTAATATTTAAAACTATTAAGAATAAACCGTTTTAACCTGATTTCCTGCAGGGTCGGTATGTATATTTCTGTGGGTATGAGACGCGTGGGTCCGTCAGAACATCAACATTTCCAAATTGACCCCATACTTCAGGGTGTCACAGTAACAGCTGAGCAGAGATCCAAATTCTGCTACAACAGAAGCAGCCGCCTAGCCAAAATCAGCTGGAAGACATCATCATCATTCTGCTAATATTAACGCCATAATCCACCATGCTGGCTCAGTGCGGGTTGGTGGATGACACATGACTTCGAAAGATTCTAGGTACATGTCGGTTTCCTCACGATGTTTTCCTTCACCGTTTTAGGTCAGCGGCTTTACGCACATGACTTCGAAAAACAAGGGTGAGTGTGGAGTTTGAACCCGGGGTCTCCGGATCGGCAGGCGCCGTGCTCCCGACTAGACCAGCCGTAACTTCTGATCACAGCGCAGTGCCAATATTAATTTAACATCAAGTGTCCACATCACTGTGCTACGCCTGTCACGGTAGTGGCGAAAACAATTTGTGGGAAGTTGGTAGACCGTATTAATATAGACTGTGACCCACCATGCACTCATCACAGGTTTAATTAAAGGTGGGCAACATTGCCCCAGTAATGGGCGAGGCAAGGTCTGTCCCATAGCGGGAGATATTTTATTCATGTTGTTTTTAATTAAAATCTTCATTACGGGCCGCTGCAAATTATATGGAAAGTTTTGTTAGTTTGACACTGGGCGTAGTGAGACGCTAGAATGCCCGAATAGAGGACGAAAAAAGGATGTCTCTTTAAAACGTTGGAATAAGATTTTTGTAGGCATTTTTGCATTTGTAATTAATCAAAAAAAATTTGTAGCGAAATTTACTGAACTGACACTCTTACCACCATTACTATCAGTTGGAAGCGTGATCAACATGCTGGGTACATTACATGAATAATTATAAATAAATAATGGTTGATACTTCACACACAACACCATCTGACCACAAACTAAGCAAAACTTGTACTATGGAAGTCAGATAGCTGATAAAATAGGTACTAATTAAATACTTTTAAAAACATACTTGTGAGTTTTACTATTCATAAAAACGCAAAGATACATTGCTTAAATACCAATACGTTGAGCCAAACAAACGCTAGGATTTTTGTTATGCTTCACGTCGATCGCTTGGAAAGGTTTTTGAAAATGAGATGGACGTTTGTCACTCATTCACGCAAAAACTACTGAATTCAGTATGAAATTTGGTCCATAGGTGAATAATAGTCTGACACATAGGCGCATTATATTCTTGAGAAACCGAATACAAGAAGTCAACAGAAAATGAAGAATCAGATCACATATATAGCACAACCAAATAGAAGCCAGAAATGAATAGAAGTAGAAGAAGACATTTTCATTAGCATTCATAACAGTTAGCTATTATTTTTAAACAAATCGTTTTCCCAGATATTTTAATGTTTCATAGTATAGAGTAGTATAGAGTCTTGAAGAGGCCAGTTTGTATGGGTCAACTTTTAAAATGTTTTGTATTGTTTTAACAGCTTTCTAAAGGCCCTAACTACTACTTAATTACCAACTTAGCGGAGTGTGGTTTTCTCGATGGCGGCAATATTGATGTTTTCAAATCAAGGGTGAATCGGATTTTTATAGTTAAACGTGTTTCGTATTCTATATCGTCGCTTATCAAATAAGATGGCATTTAAATAGGTTTTCACTTATATCAGTTTAAAATAACGTAATGAAACGGTTTACAATATACTAATTAATTCATTTACACTGTTGCAGATATAAAATAAGAAAAAAAACGTAAAATTCCAAAAACGTTAAGAATCGTATTGTCCAAGTTTCCTTATCATGAGAAGGACGACGAAATACTTTGGAGAACTCTTAAAAATAATTTTCCTTTGAATCAGAAGTTGTGGCGCAAAAATAGAATGTTTTTCCGACACCCCAGAGTTGCGTCTTACAAATACCTAAAGAAAAGGTTAGACAGACCAACTATACTAAGCTGAAGGACATAAATTTCGTAGCAAAAATATCCCTTAAATGTTCCCATTACTGGGACTCGAGGTATTATCTCACAAAGAGAGAGTGAAGGTTTTAAGCCACCACGCTGGCTATGTCCAAGAATTAAAGTTTTTCTTGAAGCATGTCCTAACTAAGTAACGAAGTAGTAATACTCTTAGCAGAGTCCGCCTGGGGATGTACCACACCTTTGCCAGTTATTCTACCGCCAAGCAGTAATGGGAAAACTTCACTGTGTTCCTGATTGAATGCAATACTTCCAGAGAAATAAGAGGACATAGAGATAAAACATCTTATGTCTCTGGGTGAAAAGTGCAGTGTAGTGCTAGGTTATGATTTGGATTCATCATGTTCCAATAGCTGTGTGTCACTGTGTTGTTACGGACAGCATGTTGCTTACCATCAGGTTCATATCCTGCTCGCCTCATCAATCACTCTACACTATGAAAAAAAACAAAAGGTACATTTTCTCAAGAAAAAATGCTCAGTCACTAGTACAGGCGACGTTTGAACTTACGACTTAGTCTAGTAATTTTTTTACCGACATCAAAAAAGGTTCTCAATTAGGTTGTATGTTTTTCTTTGTATGTATGTTACACGATAGCTTGGCCTATTTTGTCGTCAAGTTGATGATTATTTTTATATTTGGTTAGATCACAGTTCCGAGGTAGTTCCGTGTAAATTTTATCGAAATCAGTGTGGCGGATTTTCAAATATGAACAAAATATTAAAACATACATTCGTTTACCTCGATGACTTAATGATTTTTATGATGATCAATTTATTAATTCTTATGAAATTTGGTTGAGTGTCTGAATTTAATTTTAAATTGAAGTTGTTTTTTTTTATGGAGAATATTTTTTTATTATGTACAACAGTAAAGAGTATCTATCTATTTATTTACATATGATTTGTGTAACCCTGTAAGAAAAAACGCCACGATTATACCCCATTAATATTCCGGGGTCCAAAAATGTTGACGGCACGTCAAATCAGAAATGATTAACGATGGGTATTGTTTGGTGCCTTATTGTACTTTTCAGCTTGTCCCAACAATAGGGAACTAAAAACTGCGGACAAGAGAAATTTGAGGGTATTTTTAATATCTCCCTTGAGCCGCTGTCACTTTCGCGGGCGATGGCAAAATGGGATAGATGTGAGCAAATATTCTGGCTTATTTTTCAGTATGGAGCCAGGGAATTGGTGGTTCTCTTAGACTAGATAAAAATAATTAGGTATGATTTTGGTTTTGCTTAATTTATCGATATAAATCAATAAGCATAATTTCCACCAACGTCTTGTGTTTCAGCATGATGTTGTTTAGGAGTTTGAAGAGTGTGCAGTTTGCATACCAGGCCTTGCAGTTGTAGAATTCGAAATTGATCGGTGAGAGTAATGTTAATTAATATCATATGCATACAATGCAATTCGTATATAGTTAAATAATATCAAAATGTACGCAGTGCAATGTGATTCAATGTCAGTTTGACAATATAATTATTATCTATATATTTTTTTTTTAATAATGAGTGACGAGGCGAGGAGGACATGTGCCTGATGGTAAGCAACATGCCTGCCTCATAACAGCACAGTGACACGCAGCTATTGGAACATGAAGAGCCCAAATCATTACCTAGCACCGCACTGCGCTCGTCACCCAGAGATCTAAGTTGTTATATCTCTTAGCCCTGTAATTTCACTGGAAACATTGCCCTGCAAACCGGAACACAGTAATGTATGCACATTACTGCTTGGCGGTACAATAACTGGCAAAGGTCCCAGGCGGACTCTGCTAAGAGTCCTACCACTACTAAATGGTCTTATTTTGTTTTGTTAATGTTAATGTAATGTCTTGCACAAAGAGTACATAAATCTACAATCAAGATAAAATACGACGACAAGCTACTTTAAGATTTTGTGACTTATATATTTTATAATATATCATGCATGTGTTTGTAATTTATTCATATTTTGAACAAATTAAAGTATCTTTATCTAAATTTAAAATGTTTATTCGTGGTTTTTCTAGCCCAATCTCCGTGATTAAAGCTCTCTCAGCACGACTACGAAACCCCAGCCTTACCGCGAAAGCCTAGATCTTTCTACGGCGCCAATAAAGCCGCAAAGCCCTTACAAAGTTGTAAATCTTAGGTAATATTTAAGCCTCCATACACAATTTACGGCCCGAAAAGAATAGATTTTGCTGAGGTAAAGTTCAGCGTTGGTCTAGAGTTTTTCTTTATTTATAAGTAGATAAGATTTCTGCAATAAAATGTCGCCTAAGTGTTAATTCAGGTTATAATCTGACTGTGATTCAATTTCATTGTTCAGCTGCTCCGATGTGATTAAACAACAAATATCCAAACTTTTGCATTTATACTATCAGTAGGATTGTCAATAAATAAATAAAATAATAAAGTGGCCAAGTGCGAGTTGGACTCGCCCATGAAGGGTTCCGTTGCAGCAAGTAACATAATATACATAGTATACATAGTTCTTGTAGTTCGTTGTAACTTTGATCGAAGTTTCAATAATAGTGTATTTATGACGTACAAAAAAAAACTACTCATCAGATCAAGTTCAAACTAATTTTCGTTGGATGTAAAGACCTGTCGATAGACACCCCACGAGTGTAGGATAGATGAAAAAAAATATTTTGAGTTTCAGTTCTCAGTATGGGGGGCAACCCTAATTTTTCTTTTTTTTTAATTTTTTTGTTCAAATCTTAATGCGGTTCACAGAATACATCTACTTACCAAGTTTCAACAGTGTAGTTCTCATAGTTTCGGCAAAAAG
This sequence comes from Ectropis crepuscularia, assembly GCA_963693475.1. Classification (NCBI taxonomy): domain Eukaryota; kingdom Metazoa; phylum Arthropoda; class Insecta; order Lepidoptera; family Geometridae; genus Ectropis; species Ectropis crepuscularia. The sequence continues at coordinate 3,290,106 of OY856355.1, forward strand.
TGGCTGTGACATACGGACGGACAGACAGACAGACAGACAGACAGACATGACGAATCTATAAGGGTTCCGTTTTTACGTTTTACGGAACCCTAAAAAGCAATAAAACCACCTGATTGGATTGACCAATTATAATCAGTATAACAGTAATATTTACTGTAAAACTTATGAGTGGCGAGAATGAAAATAATTTTCCAGTGTGAAATCACAGGTTCGAACCTCACCCTTGAAATTTCACCTCACACTGAAAATGCTCCTGAAGTATTTTCAGGAGAATTGACATTTTGTAAACATAACATATTATTATGTATGAGTTTCTAAATTATTATGTAATTAACTGGTCAGTTTGGCAGCGTTATAACCACCGTCGTTACGAACAGACGAGATAAAATTGCCTTAACTGTGAAGGAAAACATTACGAATTTATTTTCTACGAAAACCGACTTCAATAAGCCATCGCTAAGTCATCCAGGTAAACAAAAGTAAATTTTAGTTTTTTGTTCATATTATTTACAAAAACCGCTTCACCGATTTTGATAAAATTTATATGGGACTACCTCTGAACTACTACTACTACTATAACTACTATCTTCTACCAAAACAAAAAACTCATTAAAAACATACAACCGAATTGAGAACCTGCTCCTTTTTTGAAGTCGGCTAAAAAACCGACATGTTCTTAAAAATCTCCTTTAATCCACTTTTTTTTTAAATAAAGAGTGACGAGACGAGCTGGTCATGTGCCTGATGGTAAGCAACATGCCTGCCACATAACAGCACAGTGACACGCAGCTATTGGAACATAAAGAGTCCAAATAATTACCTAGCACTGCACTGCGCTCGTCACCCAGAGATCTAAGATGTTATTTCTCTAAGCCCTGTAATTTCTCTGGAAACATTACCCTTCAAACCGGAGCACATTACTGCTTGGCGGTAGAATAACTGGTATAGGTGTGGTACTTCGCCAGGCGGACTCTGCCAAGAGTCCAACCACTACTATTTGTTCGCTTGTGACAAGTGCAGATAAATGCAGCTTTCTCCTTGTAAATAAATGCTAATATTGTAGGAATCTTCCACGTAAGTACACATCAACATACATCAACAGCCCACTAAACGTTCCCACTGCTGGGACTCGGGGCCTTCTCTCGCAAGGAGAGAGTTAAGGCCATAATCCACCACGCTGGCCCAGTGCGGGTTGGCGGATACTACCCACGTAAGTACGTTCAATCGTAATTCTCATAGTAGCTTAAGATTAGGCAAGATGATGGTCAAGTCAAACCTATCTTCTTCTTCAGACTGTTATCGCCCACTGCCGAGCATAGGTCTCTCTTCGTGAACGCCACTTGTCTCTTATCCTTTTCTAGTGTCATCTATGCATGACCGGCGACTGTTCGAATGTCATCGACCCATCTACCCGGTGGGCACCCAACATTTCTCCTGCCATTGGCCACCAATCCGTAACCGCTTTAGTCCACCTGCCATCACTCCAGCAATGTGTCTAGCCCAATCAAGAAGTCATCGCTTTTCCGATGGCTTGCACCTTCGTCCGACTTTGAATTTCAGTATTAAGTTATTGCCATTACGCATATGACTTCAAAAAGACAGTAGTGCGCGTGGTTTTGAACCCGGGGTTTCCGGATCGGCTGTCGCCGTTCTCCCGACTAGACCAGCCGTAGATTGGCTGTTTTTTTTTTTTTTAAATAAATGGTGACGAGACGAGCAGGACATGTGCCTGATGGTAAGCAACATACCTGCCACATAACAGCACAGTGACACGCAGCTATTGGAACATGAAGAGCAAAAATCATTACCTAGCACCGCACTGCGCTCGTCACCCAGAGATCTAAGTTGTTATATCTCTAAGCCCTGTAATTTCTCTGGAAACATTGCCCTTCAAACCGAAACACAGTAATGTTTGCACATTACTGCTTGGCGGTAGAATAATTGACAAAGTTGTGGTACTTCCCCAGGCGGACTTTGCTAAGAGTTAGGCCTTTGTAGGCATTGTAGTGGTAGGCCACTACAATGCCCTTACTTACAATGCCTTTACACTGCCTTTAACTTTTATAACTCAGTATACGAATTAATTTACCTAAAAAAAAATACATCATAACTTTACGTTACGTGCGCGTAGGTAGCTGCTATGTTATTCCATTAGAAGTTTGTATAAAAACACGAATTTACAAGCGAACATTTTGTTTACGCATTAACTACGGCAATATTAATGACGTCATAATGGCCGGGGAGAGTTATGGCAGCTTTAACTTGATACATGGTGCGGCAGATTTAAAAAATGCGTAGGAATTGGGTGCAAAAATCGGTGGCTTCCAGATGAGCGGATTTGAATTTTTTACTGGAGGCCATTTTAATAATAGTTCGTAGCAATGAAGTCTATGGTTCGTAGAGTTTGGCGGGATATAAACAACGTTTCTTTATTATATTTAACCGACTTTTAAAAAAGAGGAAGTTCTCAATTCGTTTGTATGTTTTTTTATTGCGTGTACAAATGTACAGATATTATGTTACGCAATAATAATAATAACAGAACATAAATTTTGATTGTTTTTTTTGTTCTGTATATTATAGTTTAGAGATGGTCCAATATAATTTTAATCGCAATCAGTGTGATGGTTAACTATAACTTGATGGTGGATTTCACATAAAATATAAAATTTAGTTAAGTGTCATCATGCCCGGTTATTTCACTGGAAACATTGCCCTTCAAACTGGAACACAGTGATGTTTCAACAATATTGCTTGGCGGTAGAATAACTGGTTAAGGTTATAGTACTTCCTCAGATGGACTCCGCAAACGGAGTCCTACCACTACAAAGGCAATCATCCATCATCATAAGACGCTGCATAGCTAACCTTGGACAAGCGTTAAAAAAAATCGTTTGCTGCGCTATAGCGTTAGTTAGCTTCAAATCAATTATCAATGATCAAATCAAAATAGCTTCAAGAAATTTCTTGCGTGTATATAGGTACATCCTACTAATCCACCACTCCTTTTCGTACTTCCCCTCTTCCTTATTCTCGAATCTCTCATTCCATCATATGGTTGCTTGAAATATTAAGGTCGCCATTGCTACTTTATTTTGTTTTGTTATAAGTTACTTCTGTCAAAGTCAAAGTTCATTATTTATAAATGTACAATTTACACGTCAATTTAAAAAAAAAGAAAGAGTATTTGTATGCTCTTTCTTTTAAAAAAATGTATACTCTTTGTAGAGTATACATTTTTAAAGTTTAAATTTAACATTTTATTGTACGATAATAAGTATCGTACAAATAAGTGTCAACCATTAAAATATAAAATGTATTTATTACAATTGTAATGAACTATGTAATTTTTTTACAATTTAATTGTGAGTTTACCATCACTCTTTAAAAAATCGTTGTAACTATAAAAAGTTTGATCGATTAACCAGCTTTTTCATCGGTTGTTGAAGCTGCCCAAACTGGGGCTGATTTAACTATTTTAGGAAGAGTGTTATAAACTTCCGGTCCCATAATGTTAGTCAGCTTTCCCGATCTTGTGAAGGAGTGTGGTATACTGTCCAGCTTGTCAGCGTTGCGTATATTGCAAGAATGTCTCTCTCCTCGCGTGTTGTATGAGTCTAAGTTATTTCTGACGTACACAACCGCTTGGTAGATCAAGATTGCAGGTAACGTAAGTATGCCAAGCTCTTTGAAATATGGTCTAATGGATGTGCATTGCGATACGCCCACGATGGCACGTACGGCACGTTTTTGGGCGCGGAACGCACGTTCCCAGTCGGCAGCGCGCGCGTGTAGTTCGGCGCCGTGCTGTAACTTAGAATGCACCGTGGCGAAGTAACACGAACGAGACACATTCGCAGACACTACTCGGGACACCCGTCTTAGTGCAAAGCACGCACTGCTTACTTTAGCACACATCTTGTCGATGTGGTGTTCCCAAGTCATGCAGCGGCCAATCTCGAACCCCAGAAATGTTGTCTTTTGTACCTGCTCAATCCGGACGCCGTTAAGCAAGACTTTTAGTGGTTTTGTATAGTGGCCCTCAGGCAAAAGTGACTAAAATGAGTCTTTGTTTATTTTTAAATTGACTGCAATAAAGAGTTTATCTACTAATCCGAAAGTTTATGACTGTATATTTTCTAGGTGATCTGAATTGAGGGATTCATTTTGACCGCTGTTCACCAGCCAGGTTTGCACCTCAGTGTAGGGATATAATAAGAGAACTGTATGACAAGCTCTCAGCTTGCCTCGATACACCTACCCAAAATTTGCTAGCAGCTCTCAGAATACTAACTCCAAAAGGTTAGAAGAATTTGTTTACTCTAGATTTGAAGAAACTCAGGTTGTACCCATTTTGAATCCCAGAATTGGGTAAAGTATTTCACGTATTTACCTACAGTGCGTGTGTCCACATAAAGGTGGAGACGAATACATTTGATACAAATCTAGAGAATATCTACCTTGTATCGACGACTCATGTCTTGAAATGAGGTTGTTTCCTACTAGTCCATTGAAATGTTACATGTTTTAGGCCTTACCTTGCGTTTTTTAGAGGACGCAATTTTATTTATTTGATGTGTAGGGGGGGTCAGTGTAAAGCTAAAAACAAGTTTGTGGGGTCGCAACCCTTGTCCCGCGGCCGCCATCTTGAAAATAGGGGTTGAAATGGTTTCTACGGTATATCTCTTAAACTATTTATTTGATTTAAAAAATTGTTTTCATTTTTTATTGCAAATTAAATTCTCTACAAACACTACTGAAAAATAGTACTCACTTCGGAGCGCTGTAAAACCTTAGCTATTGACTTAATGAAAAAATAACTTTAATAATAATATAATCGCTTATAACTTTTTATTTATAGTTCTACGACAAAAAGTTACTGGACCAAAGTTGTAGAGAATTTAATTTGCAACAAAAAATGTTATTACTTTTTTTTATCAAATAAATAGTTTGAGAGATATACCGTAGAAACCATTTCAAACCCTATTTTCAAGATGGCAGCCGTGGGACAAGGGTTGCGACCCCACAAACTTGGTTTTAGCTTTACACTGACCCCCCCTACACATCAAAAAAATAAAATTGTGTCCTCTAAAAAACGTAACCCCAAATGTATCTTTTCAATGGACTATACTAGGTCAACGCGTTGTCATATAACGCATTGTCGCTTTACACAGACGGATGTCGAGCCCAAACTTATCTTCAATAATGATAAAAGTACTTACAACATCATTGTTTGTTCACCTCACTAGGTATTATCATATACTACGGCCAATATTCTGTTAGTAGCGGTTTACCCCTACTTTGCCCGTGGTACACATATTATAGCCGATAGCACTAAAAAATCACGGATATATCCAACGTTGAAATATTTTTGACGTGATAACGTCTTATAATTCGGTGAAGCCGGCTGCACGCCCGCAAAACATGACGTCATGTAACGTTACCGTTAGTTCGTCGTCAGTGCCATGCGGACGAAGCTGAGCGCTGAGGGCGCCACCCACCGAGTCGAGCGGTATCACTACTCGCGCTATCAGCGTACTGATTTCTTAAGACGTTGTCACGTTTAACTATCGTCAGTAAACCGACTTTACAGACAACCATTTTTTTGAAATCGCTCCAGTAGTTTCTGAGATTAGCGCGTGAAACCGATAAACTCTTCAGCTTTATAATATCTTATATATAAAATTCTCGTGTCACAGTGTTTCTTTCCGTACTCCTCCGATACGGCTTTACTGATTTCAACCAAATTTTATATGCATATTCAGTAGGCCTGAGAATCGGCTACTAGCTATTTCTCATGCCCCTAAGTGACAAGGGTTGTTCACACCAAAAATTTTTTTTTTAGTTTTCTGTCAAAAATTTTTATTTTTATTTTTTTATAATGTGGCGTTCAAAAATGTATACAACCCTAAATTTTTACCTTTTTATCACCAAACCCTATTTTTTAATAGCCATTTTAGTAATGTAATCATTTTTCATCCCGGTCGATAACTGATCAATTATAGTCTTTTTAGGGTTCCGGAAAACGTAGAAACAGAACCCTTATAGATTCGTCATGTCTGTCTGTTTGTATGTCTGTCCGTCCGTATGTCACAGCCACTTTTTGCCGAAACTATGAGAACCACACTGTTAAAACTTGGTAAGTAGATGTATTCTGTGAACCGGATTAAGATTTTTACAAAAATTAAAAAAAAAATAGGGGTGCCCCCATACTTAGATATGAAACTAAAAAAAAAATGTTTCATCAAACCTGCACGTGTGGGGTGTCTATCGATAGGTCTTCAAAAATGATGTTGAGGTTTCTATAATCAGTTTTGTCTACACTGAATTATTTGCGCAACAGACCCTTCCAAAGTGGTAAAATGTGTAACTTCTAAAATAAGAGAATGATGAAACTAAACAAAATATATGATGTACGTGCAAACTACCAACGTAAATTGGTTTGAACTCGATCGGATGAGTAGTTTTTTTCTGTACGTCATAAATACTTGGCTGCTTTTATTTGTAAATGTTTTTCACTCTATTTCGATTAAAATTTCCCGGAGCTTATGGCAAATTTAAAATCTTCTATAATATAAAAATGAATCGCAAAATGTGTTGGTAAGCGCATACTCAACAACGCCTGGACCAATTTGGACAATTCTTTATTTTAAATGTTCTTTGAAGTCCAAGGATGGTTTTTACGGCCAGAAAAAATCGAATAATTGCCGGGAAAACTCTAAACACAGCCCTTTTCTTTTTCCCATACAAACGTTTTTTAACTAAAATGTTAAGGCAATTTGAGATTTATTGCGATTGAATAAAGTTCATATTAAATGAAGTGCTATCCCATTCAAACGTTTTCTAACTAAAATGTTAAGGCAATTTGAGCTTTATTGCTATGAAATAAAGTTCATATTAAATAAGAGGCATTCGCTTATGCCTAAGCAATATATGTGTGTTCCTAACGTCAAGGAGTCAATTGGCACTTTATTTATTCCCGCTGCACAAAGTTCAAATTCCATCATGTCTATCAAAACAGTTGGAGGATAGGAGGATCTAATGTCATGTTCCGAAACCCATTTAGAAGAAACTCAACAAAAGCGATGATATCGCGAACCAAATTAAATTGAATAATCACAAAACGTAACACTCATTAGTACTGATTTTCAATTTGGTCGGCTTCACGATATTATTTACTTTGATATAGTTTCGGCATGCGATACAAAATGCGTCAGTTTTCACGTCATTATATCAATCAAGTGTCAGTCAAACACAAACCGCGTAACCAAAAGTGTTTATTGACTAATCCACATAGAGCCATTAATTAAAAAAAGTGTGTTATTATTTTGAATTATTGATTGAATATCCCTATCCGTGCAAAATGATTTGAATACACAAGTTTGTGCTGTGGAGTGCAATATATTTGGTGTAAAACTAACGGACAGAATACGAAATACCATACTGCGTTCCAAAACCGGAATAGCCGATGTGACTCAAAAAGCAGCCAATTTGAAAAAGGGATTGGGCTGGACATGTTTGCTGCATGTCGGATGATTATTGGGCCAAAATTACCACACTGAGGAAGCCAGAGTAGCGATTCTGAAACCATTCGGTTGCATCCGACACGGAATCTCATCTCTCGGTCTTTGTCTTATCTGTTTAGCATGACAAAGACCGAGAGATGAGATTCCGTGTCGGATGCAACCGAATGGTTTCAGAATCGCTACCCAGATTGCAAACGACGACGCGGCAGACCAAAGAAACGATGGCGATACAACCTCTACAAATATCGGAAAGACTGGACTGTATTAGCCATAGAAAGGGAAAGCGGAAGGAGGGTATGGAAGCCGTTGCCCAATATTGGGACAAGACACCCACATGATAAATAAATATTAATACCTATTATGTAAATGAGATAGATGCAAATGAATTAAATGCCAAAATTCAAGAACAAATTACAGGCAAACTGAGGATTTATAAATCAGTTAATTCGATTCTAGATGATGTCGTCAACAACTACTTATCCACCGGAATTTTTGAACTCGCTGGATTTTCCAGGATTGCCACCTCATACCTAATCTTCAAGTTGGATCGGTAGTTAAAATGTTGTGAAATATGAACGAACCACGTATTTGCAACGGCACACGGTTAGGTATAAAAAATACTGAATAACGTGATAGAAGCACCTATACTGAAAGGAAAGTATAAAGGAGAAGACGTTTTGATACCACGCATCTCAATTATTCCGACTGATGCACCATTTGAGTTTAAGCGACTACAGTTTCCTGTGCGGCTTGCTTTTGCTATGATCATAAACATGTCCCAGGGGCAACCTTAAAGTGTTTGTGGTATTAATCTAGAAAACCCATGATTCTCACATGGTCAATTGTATGTTGCAAATTATCCATGTGCCAGGTAATCAAACAAAAAACATCGTATATCACAAAGCACTATAATGAAAATAAAACTGATTTTTGGTAATAACTTGATTAAGAATAAAGGGACTCATCATCATTATCAGCCTATTTAATATTCGTCCACTGTTGGACGTAGGCCTCTCCTAATGAACGCCACAAGGTGCGGTCTTCTGTATTCTGCATAAAGGGATTACTTGCTTTTAAATGCTTATATACGTTGAAGTAAAATGTTATTAACTGTATCAAGTTTCAACGGTATAGTTCTTATAGTTTCGAAAAAAATGGTTGTGACATACGGATGGACAGACAGTCACACATGACAAAGCCATAAAGGTCCAGTTAGTACGTTTTACGAAACCGTAAAAATGTATCTTCGAAATGTATGTACCTACGCTCATAGCTTTTGAATGACTGCACCGAATAGGATGATTCTTTGTTTATTATTGTCGGGACAAGTTTTGTAAACCAGAAAGTCTAGAAAATGTAGACAAAAAATACATGGTGGTACGAAGTTCACCGGGTCAGCTAGTAAGTAAATAAATAAATAAATATTGGTGGACAATTCACACACAACACCATCTGACCCCAAACTAAGCAAAGCCTGTATGATGGCGGCCAGATAGCTGATATAATACTTATATAGTTTTAAATACATACTTTTTATACATAGAAACACCCAAACACAGTGCAAACATTTGAATTCATCACACAAATATTTGCACTGGGTGGGAATCGAACCCCCGAACTGACCCTCGGCTTCGCAGGCAGAGCTACTACCCACTAAGCCGCGAGGCCAGTCGTATACGTATACAGTATACATAGATTAGTGATAATAGTTGTATAACAATAAAAAGCTAGGCGGTCTTGTGGCAAGAATTCTGAAGTCGTGGGTACGAATCACGCCAGGTTTTCCAGATACTGCCACAGGCTTTAAGGGAAGGAGATCATTGTGAGGAAACTGACATGAACCAAGAAACACATTTTGTCATTCTCTTCTTATCAGAGAAGACACAAGTTCCAACAGTAAGAACATTAAGTGGACTGCATACTTATGCTTACAATGATAATAGTGCAGAAATTTGATTATCAAGCTTCGCTTTCAAGAAAAATCTCATTTCTTCCACCACGGTATTACAAAACACAATCAAAAACCACTCAGTGTAAAATGAGTTAAAAAGCCAATAAAAACGGAACCAACGAACAAAGTCTTGCCGCAAATAATGCCTTCAAATACCTTCCTCCGATCAGACTCGATCAGAACAATTCGGAACAAACATAAACAATTTCAACATCGAAAGCTCGGAACAGCTACGTTGGGCAGACAAACAACTTAGTCCGGGAGATGAGGGAGTTTCTTGTTACTATTGAATGTATTTTTTTTATAATTGTCGTTATTTTTTATGTTTGTCCTTGTCAAGTGATACAGGGTATAGACAATTTCTGAAGTAAAACGTGCTTGCCCAAACTTTACGCTTTGACTATGGGAGTGCGTAAACACTGTTGCTGGGAGAATGTTCCGCATTTTGGCTGGTCAAATTTGGAAAGAGTTTCCAAACTACGTAATAGTTTTTTGTATTTTATTTGTATTAAAAGCATGTAATATTTACAATGGCTTCAAGGATCATGTTTCAGCAAAATTTAATGCACTATGCATAACATGGATAAACTGAAGAATGCAAGGAATTATTAAATGAAACGGTTTTTTTTTCTTACACTGTAAGATTCAACTGTGGGATTCCGGTCCAAGAGATTTTAATTTAGCGTTACCTTGATAACTGGATCCGTTTAACCTAATTTTCCTTTTTTTTGGCGATTTCATACAAGACAAGGTTATTAATTTAATCGGTTTTTTTCCAGCGCATCGCGTGTTTTCGAGATAGTCATACCAAGAAGCGTCACTAGGTCTTGTGGCCATAATAATATACTACCTTGTGATTGGTCGACGCTTTAGAGTGGTTGTTACCTCCGTTATTTAAACAATTCAAAAACAAATTATAGTACAAACTCCATAAACATATTTACTTACATGTAATGTATGTCAAATCAAAATATAATCAAAATACAAGTCCAGAAAGTCATTAACAGGGTTGGTACCCTGAATCGTTCCTGGTGCAAATGTGCCCAAAACGTTGACTGCGATGCCTCGCTGAATAGCGATAGTTATCCTTTGCCTCAGGAACGAGCCAGAGCGGGAGTCACCACTTTGGTTACGCAAACGAGGGCGCAAAATTAAATTTATAATTAGGTTCGTAAATCTAATCTACCTTTATTCTAGACCCTATACTAAAGGTAGGTCGGTAGAAAAAGGCCCGCAAAAAGGACTTCCGAAATTAAGCAGCAATGATAAGTGAAACACCGTGGAGGTTTTAGTCGGCAGGAGCACCACTCGTGGTGTCGAGTCTGACATAACCCGACCGTCTCCTCCATGTAGAAGGATAAGACCTCCTTTGGGTGAGACAGTATTTTATTCACATAAAAAATTCGTTGTCTATAAAATATACCTAGTAATTTACACGAGCAAGTGCTCGTTACCTACTTACACTATAGAATATTCTAAACCGAACGTGTTACCTTCAGCAGACAGACGGATAGTCTTACACTCGATATACCGATTTCTGATAAATGTTTGCATATATATAAATCATATCTACAGAGATAGAGATATATCATACAGAGAGTAGGTCAACTATGTAGGTAAGTAAATAATTTTTGAAATCAAACATTGTGCAAAAAGGTTCTTCAGAGGGCTCGTTTTGATCATATTAGTCGAATAGGGAACAAACTGGCTTCGTACCCTGCGGGCAGCAAAGCGTTTTGGTCCCTAGCTAAATCGGTCGAATCGAACTTCTGCCGCTCCTCTCTGCCTCCAATCCTGAAACCTGATGGGGCACTTGCTCACACGGCAATAGAGAAGGCAAACTTGTTTGCATCTCAGTTTGCAGAATCTTCACGTTTAGATGCTGGTAGCGCATTACCTCATACTCCACCAGGCAGTCCGTCCTTAATGTCGGAAATACACATTCGCCAAATAGAGGTTCGTAAAGCGCTACGCAATCTAGATGTGAATATTAAAGCCAGTGGCCCGGACGAAATTCCTGCCGTAGTGCTGAAGGCTTGTGCGCCTGAGTTGTCTCCTATACTGACGCGCCTGTTTAGACTCTCTCTTCAGACTGCGCAAGTACCGAAATCATGGAAGGTTGCTAACGTGCAACCTGTGCCCAAAAAAGGGTAGTCGTGCCGACCCTGCCAACTACAGGCCAATTTCAGTCACGTCCATAATCTGCAAGACTATGGAACGTGTCTTAAACCACAGGCTTCTGACGTACCTAGAATCTAATGACCTCCTTAGTGACAGGCAATACGGGTTTCGCCGAAACCGGTCCACCGGGGATATTCTAGCGTACGTCACTCACATCTGGAGTGAGGCCATCGATAAACACGGAGAAGCACTTGCAGTCTCTCTGGATATATCGAAGGCCTTTGACAGGGTTTGGCATGACGGCCTTATAAGCAAACTTTCTGGTTTTGGTTTGTCTCCTGGGTTTGTTGCATGGATATCAGACTTCTTGAGGGATCGATCCATACGAGTCGTCATTGATGGCTGCTCGTCGGATCAAATGGCTATCAATGCCGGAGTCCCTCAAGGGTCAGTACTCTCTGCGACGCTTTTTCTGCTACATATCAACGATCTGTTGAAGCCCGGCATCTATGGGTACGCAGACGATAGCACTGTTGTAGAGAGTTACATATCTAGTGCGAGAGCCAGTGGGCAGCAAACTCAGTTACTGAGGGAGAGTATGATCGAGCGTTTGAACTTGGCCCTTGAGACAGTCTCTGAATGGGGCGATGCCAATCTGGCCAAGTTTAACGAGGGAAAGACACAGGCGTGTCTGTTCTCCGCAAAAAGGAGTCAATTTCAACAGACTCCTTCTTTTCGAGGTGTATCCGTGCCGGTTACCAACCATCTCGAGCTTTTGGGTGTTACCTTGTCATCCACGCTCAACTTTGGCTCTTATATCGAGTCCAAAGCTAAATTAGCTGCCAAAAAACTAGGCGTCCTCTCAAAGGTTCGAAGGTACTTCAAGTCTGAACAGTTGCTTGTATTATCTCAAGCACAGATTCGCTCTTGCATGGAGTAGTGTTCGCACCTTTGGGATGGTTCGGCTAAGTATCAGCTCGAGGCTCTGGAATCAATCGAGAAACGTGCCAAAAGGCTCATAGGCAATGATACTCTAGTGCGAAAAAGACTTCAAAGTCTTGAACATCGCCGCAAAATTGCTAGCCTATCGGTTTTTTATCGGATATATTTCGGAGAGTGCGCGACTGATCTGCATAACTTAATACCACCTTGCCCCTTTTTCGATCAAAACTGCTCGTAGCTCGAGAAAACGACATCGTTTCATGGTTGATGTTCCAAAGACACGAACAAAGAGGTTTGACTCTACTTTTGTGATAAGAACGTCTAGGCTGTGGAATGAGCTACCAGAGTGGATTTTTCCTGATAGTTATAATCTTGGTGTCTTCAAGTCGAGAGTGAATCGGTTTCTTCTAGGTAAGCACGTTTCATCGTAGGCCGCATCGTCGCTTAACAACAGGCAAGATGGCGGTCAAGTGCAAACCTATTCAAGTTAAAAAAAAAAAAATTGTATTATGTCAATTTAATGAAAAAACACATCGTAAAAACTTGTATGTGTAAAATTTCCTGTGAAGATTTATGTATACACTATATGGAACGTTTTAAAAACATTTACAAAGATTGTACTCGATAGTTTGCTATTAAAAACCAAACCAAGCCAAAGGTTCTTTGAATAAATAGGTAAACAAATGATTAGACACGGAAATAAACTAAAAAACTACAATGAACATCTACGCGTTTTAAATCTTACTAACGCCATCTAGTTTTGTTTGCCGTGAACTAATTATTTACCAAATGACACAATGTCTGACAACCATACTAAGCCAATTTATATATTTATATTTTTTTGTTAATAAGGCCTGAGTCCCAGTAGTGAGAAGATGAAATTGTTTTATACTACAGGCCCTGTGCCTGTGCTTATATACTAAAGGCCCGTGAACAAAATGTATGGGTCAAATTAACCACCAGGAGACCTATGTTGGGTGTTAGAAGGGTATACAGTAATAACACAGATTCAGCACAATGCCGTCACTTGTAAGCTGTCCAACTGAGTGCAGATGAAGATTACTGTTGCAACCCTCGATCATTTCTCCTTGTCCCATGATTTTTGTACGGCGTTGCGAAAAAATGGATTAGAAGAGGTATTAAAACTGTGTGGAAACCAATGCCGTACATAATCAAATGACCAAATATACTGTGTAGATCGTCGGAAAATCATTAATATTTACGACAAACTAATAAACACAAAATTTAAATTTAAAATTGTCTATTATGATATGCTCACAACACGAGTGTGGATAGGTAAAATTGAGATTTAGACGAGAATTGAAGTGGGCACAAGAAGCAATTTTCAGCCGGGAACCACTCCGTAATGGCTACTTTTGCATCAGATGTAGAATGCCTTGGATGTGACATACAGATTTGTATGCTTACAATTTGTGAAGAACTTGGTATAGGCGGTTCACACACCACCTGCCACCACCGTTGACTTGCGTACTTGCGGGAGTGGAGATTTGCATCATGGGGCTTTCACGCACTAACACCATTGTTGCGTTTTGTGTATTCACGGGAGCTCTGACTCATTTCACACGCTATGCTGCGTGATGCGTGTCAGAGCAATAAAACCTTAGACCAAGGGTCAGGCCACAACACTGCGTTGCGGCGTCGCATCGTAAAAATCTAAGACGCCACAGAGCACTTCGTGGTAATTTCCGATGCCGTCGTATCGTAAAGAGCACTTCTTCTTTTCTTCTTCCTTCTTTCCCGATTATTTTTCTTAATGCGTCTTAACGCAAGCAGAAATAGAACACGCGCAGTGCAGTCTACTTCTTACTAGAAACTGAAAAATTGGTTAGCGTCTTATTGTACGATATCGTATCCGATTAAATTTTTGCGTTGTGACATTGCATCGCAGTGTTGTGACCTGGCCCTAAAGGTTGAAATTTATTTTGTGTGCTCCTTGCAACGTCTTTTCGAAGTCATGGAATGTCTAATGCCGCTTATTTCAAAATGGGGAAGGAAAAGATCGTGAGAATACTGACAAGTACCTAGAATATTTCGAGGTCGTATGTTAGCTACCAACCTGAACTGGGCCAGCGTGGTGGATTATGGCCTTGATTTATTCCTTGCGAGAGAAGCCCCCGAGTACCAACAGTGGGAATAATATATTTAGTGAACTTCTTAAGCTACAACTTGGATACTGCCAAAACAATTTTTAAAAATATGATAGCTTAACAAACTAAATATTCGACAAAACTCAAAAGTAACGCACTAAATGCCAAAAAATGTTTCGGGGCCTTCTCTAGCACGGAAAGTTTAAGAACATAATGGCCCACGCTGGCTCAGTGCGGGTAGGCAGACGCATAACCTCAAAACATTCTTAGAACATGCCAATTTTCGCACATTGATTTCCTTCACTATTAAAGCCGTCGGTGAAAAACATAAATTCGTTTAATTTTTATTAAATTGCCATTAGATCGGTAGTTTTAATTTCCATTTTATTTGTGTCAAATTTATGACTTAAAATAATTATTATGTCAAAATTGAAGAAAATATTGCTTTCTATTTAATTTTTGTGCTGTGCCAGAATGATGCGCGACAAATATCTATGAAATTTCTTTTAGATGCACAAGATCGTCATCATCATCATCAGCCTGTGTTCGTCCACTGCTGGATACAGGCCTCTCCCATAATACACAAGATAGTATTTGGTAAATATGTTCTTTCAGAAGTTAGTTTACTGTATAATGAAATTTGAACTTAAACTCAGTTCTATTTCTTTGAGTTCGTTTGACTTCACAAGCGACAGAAATTCAATTTCAGAAGGCCTACTACGAAGTCCGATAAACGATATATCGGCCGAACTTATGGACGTTTCCTACCTCGATAGACAATCTGTCGGTTGATAGGATCGGCCGTTTCGTTCGATCCGACTCTCATCCGACCTAAGTCTATACCTTCCGAACGAGATGTATCGATCCGAATGTTTTTCGTGGTAGACTACAATCTGATTCACCTGTCGGTCGGATCCGATCATTCGGAGTTTGTTTTCGTAGTAGACCTGCAGTTATATATTTTTCAGATATATGTTGAAGTCGGACAAGGTGACATAATTGTAGTGCAATTTAACACTAAAATTCTAAGTTATAAGTTATCACTTCTGTCGACAGTCTTTAAAACTGCCAATATTTAAGAAGTGAAAACTTATTCTGGCGCACCACAGTCCGTTTTGTTTTTAATAATTGACAACGTAGTGATAGATTCTTATTAAATTTGGTCGAGTGCCTGAATTTTATTTTAAACTAGCGGCCCATTCCGGCTTCGCTCGGATATTGCCATTTAAGTTAATCCTAAATTCTAAATACTTATTATTTGTTGACTCTCTGTTGTTTGTTTTTGTTTAGTATTGTTGTACATTATTTTGTTCTATCGCTAATAGTTTCGGCAGCGCATTCGACGAAAGACATTTTAAGACTCATTTTTCTACACCTTCGGTTACATTTTTCAAATTTTACCAAGGATCCCTAATTTTTTTCAAAATGAAATGTAGCCTATGTCAAATTGGAAGAATGTAGCATTCTATTGGTAAAAATATTTTTTAAATCGGCCCAGTACTTTTTGAGCCTATTCATTACAAACATACAAAAATAGGTACAAATTTTTCCTCTTTATAATATTAGTGTAGATTGAGCCCAGTTTTTGTTTTTGCGGAGAAAATAAATGATTACTAATTGTATACTCATATTTGACACGTGAATAATATTGCTTAACAACCTCTAGCATCATGACTGTGTCGCGTCACCTCACTACAGCAAAATGCCGCATCCATGCAAAATTTGAGCACAGC
This sequence comes from Ectropis crepuscularia, assembly GCA_963693475.1. NCBI lineage: Eukaryota > Metazoa > Arthropoda > Insecta > Lepidoptera > Geometridae > Ectropis > Ectropis crepuscularia. The sequence continues at coordinate 3,306,487 of OY856355.1, forward strand.
GATGTTGCGGTCTCCACTCAGACGCTCCACGGTGTAAAATTGCGCCAACCTCCCAGTTTAATTCGCTACTAGTTTAAAAAAATACCAGTTTTTACGCGAAACCTTTTAATTTCGCCCTGCACAAGCTATTTATTCGCGAGAATGGAGCGCGGAAGAAATGAGCTTTGTTTGCAAGCTTTGAATGCAGTTTTTGATGTTGAAAGCAAGTGAAAATGTTAACTAGAAAATGTAAAAGTAGATGGGAAGCTTAGATGGGATGGACTTTGAGTTGTTTTACTTTAGGTAAAGTGGAGTTTTGAATGGGCTAAAATATTTTTATACTTTAAACACTAGAGTTAGGTAAATACTCGTATATTTGCCGTTTTTGACCGACTACAAATAACAAGGTGGTTTCTCGAATCAAGTAACCTCCAAAGTAACGACTAGTCTAGTCGGGGGAGCGGCGACCACCGATTCGGAAACCCAGGTTCAAATCTCACGTGTACTACTGTCATTTTGAAGTCACATGCGTTATGCCCCTAACCTAAAAATGGTGTATGAAAACATCGTGGGGAAACCAAAATTTGCCTAGAATCTTCCAGATCATGTGACATCCCCAAACCCGCACTGGACTAGCTTGAAAGATTTTGGCCTTCATTCTCTCCTTGCGAGAGATGGCCCCAAGTTCCAGCAGTAGGAAACATTTAGTGGGATGCTTACGCTTTCTCGATTCCACTATATGAATGAATTCCACTATATTCCACGTATAAAAAGCACTACAAAATCCCAGAGGATGTAGGTGGTTCGTCATCCAGACCGGACATTTTCCTTTTTTCTAGGGCTATGAAACGCATAGTCCTTACTTACAGAACTTACCGTACCGTGGCAAACTAATATACCTAAAGACCACGCGATGAAACAAAACAAGTATTACGACCTTCAAAACGAATTAACAAAAAATGGCTATGTAGTTAATTTATACGCTGTAAAAGTAGGAGCGAGAGGTATACCAGCAAAATCACTTTATAACCTGCTTAAAAACCTTGGCTTGTCCAGAAGTGCAGTAAATTCCATACCAGAACGAGTATCTAAAGCTGCACTAGTAGGATCATATGGGATTTGGCTGGGCAGGGAGAGAAATACGAGTAGTGAAGGTGAGTGTTGACGTACGTCACCAAAAGGGGCCCCTTTTAAACCTACGTCCGAGTCACTAGTCTTGGGGTCTATTCGAGATTTCTCTCTCTGCCACACGATGGACCCGGCACCCGCACGTTGAATCCATGGAATGCTAAGAAGTTCGTCTCTCTGTATATTTTTTAAGGTATTGAGTGCTGGTTCGAGTAGGACATGAACCTAGTTAAAAACAACAAACATGTCCATAACAATAGTCCGACACACTAGATTTTTTATATCTGTGCCGTTGAAACATTGTCCTTGAAATATTTGCACAGCGATGTTTGTAAATTACTGCTTGGCGGTAGGAGCTCTAGCAAAGGTCAAGTACTTCCTCAGGCGGACTCTCCAAAGACTCCTTTCACTACATTACATCCTGTCAAGTACGTGAAGTTACAAAAGATGTTAGTTAACAGAGTAATACTCGCAATATGTATTGTTTCTGTGTAGAACACAAAAGTTGTAATATATTTCGTAAGCATGACTCTGTAGAGACTGCCTGGCTACGCAATCATTCCCATGTTCCGGTTTGGAGCAATAAGGATTTACAAATTCAATAATAAATTCAAACTCAGTAAAAGAATTATGAGAACAGAGTTACTTACGGCCGGCATGGAGAAGATAGGGATTTAGCTGCGCAACCGAACTGAAAAAAATGTGAGACTAAACTGTTAGAAAAATATGTAACGGATATGAAGCGTTAAAACTACCCGCGACCAGTGCTGCCAACTTTATTTTTCAGATCAAGGCAACATATTTATGGTTAAAAAAAACCAGAGAAATTACAGGGCTTAGAGATATAACATCTTAGATCGCTGGGTGACGACCGCAGTGCAGTGCTAGGTAATGATTTGGACTCTACATGGTCCAATAGCTGCGTGTCACTGTGCTGTGATGTGGCAGGCATGTAGCTTAGCATCAGGCACATGTCCTGCTCGTCTTGTCACTTTTTATTTAAAAAAATAAATTAAGCAACGTTTTTTTTGCAAACCGTATTGCTTCTATATTATTCCAAAGGACTTCGTTTCTACCTGGTGTCCCACATCACATCACATCAACAGCCCACTAAACGTTCCCACTGCTGGGACTCGGGGCCTTCTCTCGCAAGGAGAGAGTTAAGGCCATAATCCACCACGCTGGCCCAGTGAGGGTTGGCGGATGACACATGACTTCGAAAGATTCTAGGTAAATATCGGTTTCCTTACGATGTTTTCCTTCACCGTTTTAAGTTAGCGGGATTACGCACATGACTTCGAAAAGACAGTGGTGCGTGTGGGGTTTGAACCCGGGGTCTCCGGATCGGCAGCCGCCGTTCTCCCGACTAGACCAGCCGTAACTTCCAGATGAGAAAGATGTTAGTTAACAGAGTAATACTCGAAATATGTATTGTTTGTGTGTAGAACACAAAAGTTGTAATATATTTCGTTACCATGACTTTGTAGAGACTGCCTGGCTACGCAATCATTCCCATGTTCCGGTTTGGAGCGATAAGGATTTACAAATTCAATAATAAGTTCAAACTTAGTCAAATAATTATTAGAACACAGTTACTTGCGACCGGTTTGGAGAAGATAGGGATAGCTGCGTAAACGAACTGATAAAAATGTGAGACTAACACCGTTGGAAAAATATGTAGGTAACGGATCTGATGCGTAAAAACTGCTCGCGACCAGTGTTGCCAAATTTATTTTTTAGATGAAGGCATCATATTTATGGTTAAAAAAAACCCAGAGAAACTACATGGCATAGAGATATAACATCTTAGATCTCTGGGTGACGACTGCAGTGCAGTCCTAGGTAATGATTTGGACTCTTCATGGTCCAATAGCTGCGTGTCACTGTGCTGTGATGTGGCAGGCATGTAGCTTAGCATCAGGCACATCTCCTGCTCGTTTTGTCACTTTTTATTTAAAAAGTTAAATTAAGCAACGTTTTTTTTGCAAACCGTATTGCTTCTATATTATCCAAAGGAACTTCGTTTCTACCTGGTGTCCCACATCACATCACATCAACAGCCCACTAAACGTTCCCACTGCTGGGACTCGGGGCCTTCTCTCGTAAGGAGAGAGTTAAGGCGCCACGCTGGCCCAGTGCGGGTTGGCGGATGACACATGACTTCGAAAGATTCTAGGTAAATGTCGGTTTCCTCACGATGTTTTCCTTCACCGTTTTAAGTTAGCGGCATTACGCACATGACTTCGAAAAGACAGTGGTGCGTGTGGGGTTTGAACCCGGGGTCTCCGGATCGGCAGCCTCCGTTCTCCCGACTAGACCACCGTAACCTAGTGTCCCATGACATTACAACTTTTTGTACAAGTACAAAAACTATTTTCCGGTTCACTACATAGCTCGGAATAATCTAGTATATTCACGACACGCGTGTACAGGCGAAAGTTCACATCAAAAGAGAAATTATGTTGTACTTAGCACATAATAGAGCTCGTAATAGCGTACTCCGTGAATTAGCACCCTAAAAGGCTACAATAATTAGATTTTCGGCACTTTATCATAGCAAAAGGTCAAAGTGTCAGCTATTTTAGGCTTTAAACAAAATACGATACTTCGTCGGAAGCTAACACCACTGGACCTAGAATTTAATTAAGGAAAGACGATTTTCCTGATTTTTCGTTTCTGCGACGTTTCTTTTCATCATCAAAATCGATTCATAATTGCATGCCTTTTGCAACACAGTCTCTAGAACTAAATCAAAAGGCAGGGTAGGTACTCAAATCATTGTAACAACTTACTTGGTACCGAAATAAATTATGTTTAAAAGTTATGTTTAATTGGCGTATCTATCGCGTCATACAAAAAGACATAATGATATTATGTACAACCGAATCAGGATTATCGCTCGATAAAAAATATACCTACTGTTACAATTATAAGTTTATCTGATTATCATTAAAATAGATATGGAATATTTATTGTTTTTCAAATATTTAAAAAACAAACAAAAGCTCTACAAAAGCTATTTAATTCCGTCATTCTCGAAGGCAAAACGCCGAAGGCATGGCACAGAGGCGTGGTGATACTCTTCTTTAAGAAGGGTGACAAGAACCTTTTGAAGAACTACAGGCCCATCACGCTTCTGAGTCACGTTTATAAACTGTTCTCGAGAGTCATATCGAACCGTCTCGCACGCAGGTTTGACGACTTCCAACCGCCCGAACAAGCCGGTTTCCGAAAAGGCTTTAGCACCATAGACCACATACATACGCTACGGCAGGTTATACAGAAGACCGAAGAGTATAATCAGCCCCTATGTTTGGCGTTTGTGGACTATGAGAAAGCCTTCGATTCGATCGAGACCTGGGCTATGCTTCAGTCGCTCCAGCGGTGCCAAATTGACTATCGGTATATTGAGGTGCTAAGGTGCCTGTACGAAAACGCCACCATGTCAGTTCGTCTTCAGGACCAGAATTCGAAACCGATCCAGTTGCAACGAGGTGTGAGACAGGGGGATGTCATATCCCCGAAACTGTTTACCGCCGCACTGGAAGACGTCTTCAAACTTCTGGACTGGAACGGACTCGGCATCAACATAAATGGTGAGTACATGACCAACCTCCGTTTTGCCGATGATATCGTGGTCATGGCTGAAACCCTGGACGACCTCGGCAGAATGCTAAATGACCTCAGTAGAGCCTCTGAAAAAGTGGGTCTTAAAATGAACATGGATAAGACAAAAATCATGTCAAACAACCATGTTGTACCCACTCCTCTTAAAGTAGGACTCTCTACGCTCGAGGTTGTGGACGAATACGTTTACCTAGGACAAACAGTCCAGTTAGGTAGATCCAACTTCGAGAAAGAGGTCACTCGTCGAATCCAACTCGGCTGGGCAGCGTTCGGGAAACTACGTAATATCTTCTCGTCTAAACTACCGCAGTGTCTCAAGACGAAAGTCTTTGACCAGTGTGTGTTGCCAGCGATGACATACGGAACAGAGACGTGGTCGCTTACTATGGGCCTCATAAGAAGGCTCAAAGTCACCCAAAGGGCAATGGAAAGAGCTATGCTCGGAGTTTCCCTGCGCGATAGAATCAGAAATGAGGAAATCCGCAGGAGAACCAAGGTAACCGACATAGCTCAACGAGTTGCTAAACTTAAGTGGCAGTGGGCAGGGCACATAGCTCGCAGAACCGATGGCCGTTGGGGCGGAAAGGTTCTCGAGTGGCGACCGCGTACCGGAAGACGCAGTGTTGGCAGGCCCCCCACGAGATGGACCGATGATCTGGTAAAGGTCGCCGGAAATCGTTGGATGCGGGCAGCGCAGGACAGATCTTTGTGGAAATCTTTGGGGGAGGCCTTTGTCCTGCAGTGGACGTCTTTCGGCTGACATGATGATGATGATGATGAAATATTTAAAAACTTACCAAGATATTGATCATCAAACTTCCAGAATGGGGTGTTGTGACGTCTAAATAATAAATAAAAAAATACCTATGTATACAATATTTTTTAACAATCTAACTGATGCTATAGTTTGTTTTTTTAGTCACTGTTCCTATTATCATAGCTATGGGGTAGTAATAAATGAGCATATAATACAATAAGACATGCAGCCAAATTGAGAACTTCGTCCTAAGTGGAAGTTTTATTTTTTAATAAAGAGTGCCGAGGCGAGCAGGACATGTGCCTCTTGGTAAGCAACATGCCTGCCACATAACAGCATAGTGACACGCAGCTTGCTATTGGAAGAGTCCAAATCATTTCCTAGCACTGCACTGCGCTTGTCACCCAGAGATCTAAGTTGGTATATCTCTAAGCCCTGTAATTTCTCTAAGCAGTAATGCTTGCACATTACTGCTTGGCGGTAGAATAATTGGCAAAGATGTGGTCCTTCCCCAGGCGGACTATGCCAAGAGTCCTACCACTACAGTTGGGGTAAAACAGAAAAAAATAACATTTTAGTGGCTTTGGCCTATCTGTCACATCTGTAGGATCAACTTATCACTGCTTTTCTAAGCCTATACCGCCCATTACTAAGTTAGCCATATCTATTGATCCCTGCCAAGCATCGTCACTATAGGTACCCACTATAAAAAAAAAACATTATAAACGGTTTTGCCACAGGAAATTTGAAATTTGAAAAAATAGTTGAAATGCACGAGCTCTATCTACATATTATTTAAAACTAACTTTCTCATTACGGCACAAAAACACCACAAGACGCTTATTTGAAACGGATTTACGATAATTTGCGTTTTCGGCTAAAAATCTCGTTTTTGCGATGCTCCGTACAATTAAAATTCTGTCCGCTAACAAAAATTAGTTAAATCTCTCTCCGCATAAATTGACCTTGTAAACAAAAACATTTGTCAAATTTTAGACGAATTCGATCAAAAAATCGGTCTCACTAGAATTAAATTGAAAAAGTTCCCCACCTCTCTAAATTCTTATTTTCTTCCAATCCCACTAATGCTGCGAGTATAAATGTCAAAGTATGGATGTTTAGATATTTTGATCTTTGGATGTTTGTTGGTCAACCACGTTGTAACGTATGAACGGATCGGGCTGAAAATTGGAACACAGTTAGATTATAGTTCCAACATATTACATATTATAATGAACTGGCACTGGCAACACTGGCCAGGTAAACATAAAAGTGTGAGATCTTATCGTTTTTTAATTGTAAATATTGAAAAAGTGCTATAAATATCAATAAATGAGTAATAGTTACAAAGTGAATTTAACCTGCAAGTGAAGTGACGGTATTCGACAGCATTGGTGAGACGTATCAACTTTTAAATCACAGTAAAACATCTGAAAACCATCGTTACGAATTTCAAACTTGCACTCACACACTATTGAATTCACTTTAAACACCAATTACACCGCTGTAAGTGTAATAACAGTAAATTAATTTTTGCCGGCAAACTCAGTCACAGTCACAACAAACGAATTCGATGACATTTTGACAACTAAAAAACCACAGTCTAAAATACAGATAATAATAAACAGATGTTTATGATTAGACGGTAACTGGAAACCTTTGCTGGAAACCAATCAAACATACGTTCCGAAACACACTATTATATACTTCAACAAAAGTTGATTTTGCCAATGACAGTGCAAAAGTATTTACATGAATGAACTAAATGTTCCGAAACATACACACAAAGTTAGTGTTGGGCGTTTCGTTACTTATATTTTTTGTTAATTTGGCTACGATCATATAAAATAAAATATTTGCCGAAAATATAAAATAGAATATAAATAAATATATCTGAAGATTATTTTCGTTATTTGTACGTTGTTATATGTTTACTAATTAATTAATATGAAGACAAGGCAAAATAGTATTCGTGAATTAGAACAAAATTTTTATGGAATGTCACAGAGGGCTTTAGCACTAATATCGTCGTACTTAAAAGATCGTCCTCAAATTGTAAATATTGATGGATCACTCTCTCAAGGGTCTTTTCTTAATATGGGGGTACCTCAGGGATCGATATTAGGGCCTTTTCTGTTCCTAATTTATATTAATGACTTGCCTTTTTTGACTGAGAAATTTATTGATTGTGACATAATAATGTTTGCTGATGACACATCGCTTCTATTTAGAATAAAGAGAGGTAACTTAGACGTCTCATTAATTAATGATATACTTAGCAAATTATGTGCGTGGTTTGATGCAAACAATTTAGTTCTAAACCCGAAAAAAACCAAATGCATCAGATTCTCCCTTCCAAATGTTAAAAAAGTAGATTTTCATATCAAACTAAAGGACCAGATTATTCATATTCAGCCCACTGAAGAAACGTCATTCTTAGGGATCACAGTGGACTCTAAGCTGCAGTGGGGTACTCATGTGAATAAATTGACGGACAGGCTCAGCTCAGCAGCACATGCAGTTCGCCAAAAACGAAAGATAGCAAATATTGATACGGCTAGGTTGGTGTATTATGGCTACTTTCACAGCGTAATGTCCTACGGCATATTGCTCTGGGGATCAGCGGCAGACGTGGATGCTGTTTTTATCGTACAAAAAAGGGCAATTCGAGGACTATATAATGTACCAACGGGGGGTTCACTTCGGGAAATTTTTAAAACAATAAATATATTTACCCTACCGTCACTTTACATATTTGAGTGCATAATGTATGCAAGAAAAAATCGATGCAGTCTAAAGAAAATGTCAGATGACAAACCCAACACGCGACATACCAACAAATTTGCGTTTCCACGCTGTCGACTACAGAAAACAATTGGTTCCTTTGTCGGAAATTGTGCGCGTTTCTATAATGTCATTCCTAAACAGTTAGAGGGTCTCAATGAAACAAAATTTAAAACTGCTGTAAAACAATATTTACTTCAGAAAGCCTATTATTCAGTCAAAGATTATATTGATGATCGTAAAGAATGGGCAAAAACATATGTACTGAAATGCAATTTTAATAAATGATAATTTTAAAATGATTTTTTGTTAGTTATAATTTCTTTATTGACATTTTTCATAGATTATTTTTGGGTTTCATGACATACGTACTTTATACTTTTATTTATACACATTTAGATAATTTGACTGACAAAGCCTCTGTACAGCTGCATTTATTGACAAGGCCTCTTTACAGCCGCATGTATATTGTATGTAAACGGAATCATTACTCAATAATAATAATTGTTTTATGTGACGTTACCAAGTGATGTATAGTGCTCGCAGTATAAGTCTGCGCGCGACAGGTGGCGTACTTAATGTTGCCAGGTCAAGCTAATAGGTTCCCTTCCCGTTCATTGGGAACGTACAACTTCATAAAACAGGTACGGGAAGGGATTTTTCAGGGAAGCAATTTAAGTAACTACACGACAATTCAAAAAAAAAAAAAAAAAAAAAAAATTTAAACTCAATTGAATAAAAAAATTGAGACTCAATAACGAATGTCTCGAAGTAATGAACGCCTTTGCAGTGCTGGTTTGGTTCAGTATGACCAAGTATCATTGGTAATTGGTACAGGCTGTCTGAGTCTCTTACCACCAGGAAAACTTTATTATAGTTTATTACATTGTAAAAAGTCTGTAATTTTCAACCTACACCTACATCGAAATAACAAAAATTTAATTTACACTTGTAAATCTTTTATTGAGACCATAAATAACACTATTTTAAAATTTGACGCATAAACGTTCTTTTAATGAGTCATTGGCTTCCATAGAATCATCTTCTTTTTTCAATAGGGTTAAAATCACGATGAATCACGGCGGTAACCGCAAAAGTTCCTGTCCATGTTCCTTTAATAGTTATTCTACTTGGTATTGTAGGTCTTCTTTGTGCCTCTTTATTCGAGTAACTGCGGATTTGTCCTACAATCGTCGAAATCCATTTCATTTTTCTTAAGCCACTTTTGGCTTTCTTCTTTTACATTGCCCATTGTAGCCGCTTTATTTATCTGAGTGCCGCTTTATTTATATGCAGTGGTATAATGCGTTGTCCATTACCACGTGACAGTACGTTCTGAAACGCCTACAATAAAAATACAGTAATGAATACAGAGTTAAGGATCAAAGAGCATCCAAGCTAACGTTGAAAAAAAATTAAGTAAAATTTCTTTTGGCGCACCGCTGTTAGGTGAAAGGGTCGATCGGGTGAACATGGAACCGCCGAGTGTACCCGAGCGAGAAAGATACAATCATCTGATCTTCACTGCTGTGTCACTGTGTTTTCTATTTTGATTTGTATATTATGAAAAAAAATACATTTATAACTAGTTTCTCACATTCGGCCTTAAGCACACACATTTTTTCCCACGGGTAAATTGGCGATAAAACAATCAAACCCAAAGCCGCACCTCAACCTAAAGCCTCAGCTTTAAAATATGCCGATAATAGGTGGAGATTTGATTGCTATGGTATCCCTACATGTTAGTTGTCAAATAGCTCTGCGTTTGGAAAACTGCACTTTTGGCCCGTTATTGTATCGTTCTTCTTCACAACCACGATTGATTTTCAAGAACCAGCCACGGCCAGGAATTTTTAGTCACTTTCGGCATAATAAAAGCTGTCAATTATTTTGGAAATTAATAAATACACCAAACGTAAACAAACTTTTGTCAACTGACGTAAATAAGAAGTTGACGGCCTGTCAATTAGTTCCATATTTTGCTACGCGCAGAGTTATATTGCGAGCACTATAATATCCTAAGGTTCGAAGTAATAAATTGAATTGAACAATTGAAGCAAATACAACCTGGTTAAGCGCCACCTATGATTATTTCTGAAGATTAAAAACCACAGTCCATATATCTACGCTACAGATTATTAATAAAAGCGTGTTTCCGAACGTTTCGTGCTTGTAACACTACAGAGCCAGTAACAGAAGACCGACAAAAAAAATGTACTACGGTAGTGACCAGGGACAGGCAAGTGATATACGAGTAAATTATAGCAAAATTTCGACCAATTGGCAACCAAAAGTATTAAGAGAAAGGCAACACAGCACATTATGATAAGGAAGGCGATTCCGATTAAATTATGTTGAAATTAACCATTCGGTTAAACCATTTATAAAACTCTCTTTGTTCCTATTCATGTTTATTCAAATAAAGTCCAAACAATTTATCCGTAGTTTCACTCGGAAGTACTTGTTTCCCTTTTTAGGCTCGCGTTTGACGACACAGCGGAAGTCGTAATTAATTTTGTCTTTCGGGACGTGCGGCTAATATGTTATGCAGGACCTTTTTTAATTTAAAAAGGCCATTACAGTTTTGTATTTGGTTCAGAGTTGAATATTGTAGATGTGGCTTTTTCTAGTTACTTAGGCTTAAATTTTTACATAAGCATAAATGAAGCCTACTTTGGGTCACCATTTCAGTAGTGGTTGTACTCTTTGCAGAGTTCGCTTGGGGAAGTATCACACCTTTATCGGATATTCTACCGCCAAGCAGTAATGTGAAAACATGACTGTGTTCCGCTTTTAAGGGCAATGTTTCCAGGGAAATTGCAGGGCACAGAAATAAAAAAAATCTGGATGACGAGTGCAGTGCAGGTTATTTGGACTCTTCTTGTTCCAATAGCTATGTCACTGTGTCACTGTGCTGTTATACGCAGGCGTGTATCTTGACAGCAGGCACATATCCTGCTGTACATATTGTGTGTGTGATTTACAACAACATTTTGTATAATTGTGTTATTGTTACAAGATAATTGTTAATTTTGACCACTGTGTCCTTAGGATATGTTAACATTATTATCAATAAACTCTTTTTATACAAAAAAAAATGGCAGTCATAGGAACTGCCGATAGAAGTGAAAACTTTTAACTCAGAATTTGATAGCTTACCTTGGAAACTACACGGGTGTAACCGGAGGGCGTGGCCTCGCCATCATGGCATGGCCATCTAGAAATGCGTCAGCATTTCCCATTGGCTGACGCAGTTCTAGATGCCCAATCGGCAAGGTCCCGAGTTTACCCGAAGATTTCTTATCATACCCGAGGGTGATGCTAGAATTCAATTTACACCCCACGAAAAATTTGTTTAGGCGCGCCTAAAGAAGTTTTCACTTAAAAAATTAAACCGACTTCAAAACCACAAATAGGCACTCGAAAGCGAAAAATAAATTAATGTAATTACTGTATCACCGCTACTCACTCATCTATTTGAAGGCGGTGCCATTCAAGTCAGAAAGCTCGTAAATAGATACTTATGTAGGTACGTACTACGTAGTAAGTAGGCATAATATATTATGTAAGTAGTATTTACATATCTACTTCTTGTAAGACTTGGCTGGCACCGACTTCAAATAGATGAGTGAGTAGCGCTTATACAAGGTGTTGCAGAAAGGTGCAACAATATTTATGGTAGTTCATCTACATTAAGTTTTGAATCACGTATGTGAAAATTAGGCATGAAAGATCATAAATATTTTTGCCAAAAAAAATATTTTTTTTGATTGATAAGTCATTTGATATACCCCTAATGGCCAGATCTTCGCACGAATTTTTGTACGACGTCGCGGCGTCGGCGGCAAGGTCGTTTGTCTGCTGTACAAGCTTTAGGGTTGGAACTGGTGATTTGGTGGAAATTTTCGTCAAACTTTGACTCGAATTATCTCGTGATCTACCGTGCTGAGGGACCATAGAAAGAGACCTTGGGTGATGAAGTCTACATCAGTGTTAGAATGGACTGTTAAAATATTGTTGGGGGTTAATCCACCACGTTGTATAGTAATTATATTAATTTATTTTTCGCTTTTGAGTGCCTATTTGTGGTTTTGAAGTCGGTTTATTTTTTTGTTTATAAAGAGTTTATTTTACCATTTTTAGTGCAAAACAAGTTTTCAACAATGAATTTACACAATTTCGTGTTGACACAATCGAGTTTCATAACTTTCGTGAAATCTAGAACCATGTCATCCAGACAAAATTGTAGGCAAATTTTAGTTTATTGTTCATATTTTACAAACCACTTAGCTGATTTCGATAAAATTTATATAGGATCATTCGGAAAGCATACCCATTCGAACACAAAAAGAAATTTTGAAATCAGTTGGGGCGTTCTCGAGAAATCAGGTAACATACATAAAAAAATAAAAAAGTGTGGTCGAATTGACAACCTCTTCCTTCGTGGAAGTCGGTTTAAAATAATAAATATGTTTGTAATAAATTATACACATAAGTCAATAGTAGTATCCTGTGGCTTTTTTTTTTAAATAAAGAATGACGAGACGATCAGGACATGTGCCTGATGGTAAGCAACATGCCTGCCACAAAATAGCACAGTGACACGCAGCTATTGGAACATGAAGAGCCCAAATCATTACCTAGCACCGCACTGCGCTCGTCACCCAGACATCTAAATTGTTATATCTCTAAGCCCTGTAATTTATCTGGAAACATTGCCCTTCAAACCGGAACACAGTGTACCATAAGTTATATTCCAGACTATAATCTAACTGTTTTGTACCCAAAATGTTTTAATTTTAAGTTTAATCTCTGTTTTTCTGTATTGTTTTGTGGTGTAATAAAGTGTAGTTGTATTTGCATTAAATTTCGACTCGATCCGTTTAGAAATTCTATCGGAATGTTTCGAGCTGCGAGCAGCTCGAAAAAGGGACATCGTTTCATGGTTGATGTTCCAAAGACACGAACGAAGAGATTTGACCCTGCTTTTGTGATAAGAACGTCAAGGCTGTGGAATACGTTGCCTGAGTGGGTATTTCCCGATAGTTACAATCTTTGTGTCATGAAATCGAGAGTGAATCGGTTTTTTCTAGGTAAACACGCTCCATCGTAGACTGCATCGTTGCTTAACACCAGGCGAGATGGCGGTCAAGCTTAAACCTATAAAAGTTAAAAAAAAACGTGATTGATCAACGAACATCCAAACATCTTAACATCATTTCCCATTTTAAAATATTAGTAGGATATAACGCATGAACTGCTGGGCCCCGGGTCCCAGCAGTGGCCCTTCTCTCGCGAGAAGAGAGTTAAGGCCATAATCCACCACGCTGGCCCAGTGCGGGTTGGCGGATGACACATGACTTCGAAAGATTCTAGGTACATGTCGGTTTCCTCACGATGTTTTCCTTCACCGTTTTAAGTTAGCAGCATTACGCACATGACTTCGAAAAGACAGTGGTGCGTGTGGGGTTTGAACCCGGGGTCTCCGGATCGGCAGGCGCCGTTCTCCCGACTAGACCAGCCGTAACTTAACATAAATATAACTTAACGTAAACATAAATAAATACGGGTAATATCAAAAACAAGTAAAGTTATCATCAAACTGAGCAAAAACTAATCAGCTTTTAGATGGTGAAGGATTAATTGAAATATAATTATTCAGGTAAATGGTATGTGCTTCTATTTCTGTGATATTCCTATGAAAACGGGCGGATGAATAGATGGACTTAGAAGTCTACAGGGGTGTTTCAAACGGGTTTTGCAGGAACTTAGAGGACATTTCCTTTCATGACTGTATATGGGACTGCCTTATTCACTAAGTGCAAATACGTGGTGCAAAACGAAATGAGACATGACGAGACGAGATATAAACAAATTAAAATAACTGGCAAAAACATAATTAATTTGACTGATCTCGTAGCGTAGTGGGTAGTAACTCCGCTTGCGAAGCCGTGGGCCGTGGGTTCGATTCCCACCCAGTGCAAATATTTGTGTGACAAATTCAAATATTTGTACTGTGTCTGGGTGTTTCTATGTATAACAAGTATGTCTGGCCGCCATAGGACAAGCTTTGCTTAGCTTGGGGTCAGATGGTGTTGTGTGATTTTAATATTTATTTTTATTATAATTATTTATTTTAAAAAAATATTACAATCCATGAATGAAAGAGACGAATGATTATTTCTTATACATTTAAATTGAAAACTCCTTAGGGTCAGCGCATATATATAGCGCGAATATGGGTCATATTCGAGCCTTAGTAAGTCAAACCTAAGTAGGTTTGATTGTGCTCACATTTACGCCACTGTTTTAGTTGGTTATAGCCATAAGCGATCCTTTATCATCACCGGACAATACAACACACACGGTAAGTAGGTACGCATACATTAATCACATCAGGCGACTCGAGTACCTAGCGTTGGACCCCTATTTTCGAACTCACACTACACACTACTCGACTGTTTCCTTCGAAGCGTAACGACCTGTCGCTAAATTACGAGTGTTTTATTTTTTGCCTAGTGGCTGTAGTCTGGTAGCAAAATACAAAATATTTTATTGCAACATTAACATTTAACAAGATCAATTGGAACCCATCAGCTCCGAGCTAGTATGTAATACTGTGTTTCGGAACCGATGGCTTCTCCCTTAACACTCAAGATGTCACTCAAGAACACTCAAGGCACTCAAGAAAAATGTACCGATGTTACAGAATGTTTTGTCGGATCTAATACCGCTTACAAGTGTTTCAGCTAAGGTTGATGCTGGTTTTTATCTACATATATCTACATATAGTAATGTTATAAAGCTGGAGAGGTCTTCTGTTTGAAAGTGGTAATCTCAGGAACAACTGGACCGATTACAAAAATTATTTCACCGTTGGATATTTGCGTGATCCCTGAATGCTATACTATGTATATATTATGTATCACGGACGAAGAGACGGACAGCTAGTTTACCAATAAATAGTTTTGACTTCGCTTGATATCAGACGTGTGAGTTCGAAATGATCCCCTGGCTGCGTTCGATTATGAGACGAACGGCATCCGACAAACGTCGCATATCGCACGACGTACTTGGCCTGTCTCGAACCACATAACTTGACTGTTTTGAGATAAACACTAAACTTGATTTTTTAAACTGCTCACTTGACTTAGATAATATAACTATTCATTGTTTCTATGTATAATAAGTATGTATTTAAAACTATATAAGTATTGTATCAGCTATCTGGCCGCCATCACACAAGCTTTGCTTAGTTTGGGGTCAGATGGTGTTGTGTGTGAATTGTCCACCAATATTCATAAATTGTAGTTGTAGTCATATTTTAGTTGTTTCTTCATATTTCAAAACCCACCCCACCGATTTCGATAAAATGTATACCTATAGGACCATTGCCAAAGTTTGCACGTTTGGATGTTTGTTGCTCAATCACATAGGAACGACTGATCGTATCCGTACACAGATAGAATAAAAAGGTTTATGACACTGAACAAAATTTTGCCAAAAAAGCTGAAAAAGTAAACTAGCATTCTAAATTCAGAAGCGAGGGCAGACCTTACTTCTAAATTAGCTTCTGAGTTTAAACGACTAACTTTAGCCAAGCCTTATTATAGTCTGGGATAGCAAATAGGCAATTTTTTATTCCAAGAAAATTACGTAAACGGTAACAACGCGGGTAAAACCGCGGGGTGATACTAGTTTATAATTTTAAAATGATGTTTACAATAATATGACAGTAATAATTTATAATCGAACAAACAAATATTTTTCATTTTTTTTTAAGTAAGTAAGTCGTCCGCGGACCATTCTTCGATCACGTTCGTAACGGATATCGTCCGAGGTTTGTCGGCGTTCGAACTACGAACGCGCCCATGAGTAGGCAGGTACGCAATCAGGTAACTTGATTATGGTGCTCTGTCATCAGCCATTACGCACAGATGCCGGCTACAGACGTTACTACATAAATATACGTACATAAATATATGTACAGTGTACACACATGCTACATAAATAGCTTCGAGATATTTTGGAGATTCTCTGCTCCACTGGAGATGTACAAGTTAGTCAGATGCAATTTTGTGTTGTTAGGCCGTATGAGATTGTGATAGTGCTGCTTTAGAAATTATTCCTTACCTAAGGAACTGAAGTATCACAGAGGTATTGGAACGAAGTTTCTTACGGCTGGCTTGTAGGAGAAATTGATTTTACCCGACTGAACTGAAATAGTGAAAAGTTAAAACCGTAATAAAAACATTCGATAGCAGTGACGCGTAAAAACTGCTTTTTAAAATTTATTCTTAGCTATTTATACTAGATCTTCAGCCGCCGTAAAAATTGTTGCCCGTGACCAGTGTTTCCAACTTTATTTTTTAGATAATCTTACCCTATATAATAAAATAAAGCGTATTACTTAATTCTATATTATCTGAAGGAATTTCGATCCTATATCCTTTTTATTGTAGATTGTTTTGTCTTTAGTACAAGTTTTGTCAGTCGACGTTGTGAAAATTTGTGTTGATTTCTCGAAAATAATTATGACAGTTGGTATTAAATGGCTTCTACTGCTTTTAATAATAAGTACCTGGGTGACCGACCTTTGCTCGGTTTAAACACTGAGTATACTTAGACACCTACAGCTAAAGGGCTTCCAGTAATAGATTTTCTCAAAAAAACTTAAATATAATATAAAAAATATGCATAAAATAAAAAATACTTAACTTGAAAAAAAAATCAAGCGGTCGTTTGGATTCGAACCCGGATCTACCGTTTCGTGACCACCCGATTTCCCACCTGAACTATTATACTGGCGCGCGTGGCGGCAATATTTACCGTCGCATTCTAATGTAATAGTTTTTCATTGTCTAAAAACGCGCATAAAATACGTTTCTTAAAAATGAAACCTAGCTAGATCGACTTATCGTCCCCGAAACCCCCTACTTCATAATCTATACTAATATTATAAAGAGGAAAGATTTGTATTTTTGTATTTTTGTATTTTTGTATTTTTGTATTTTTGTATGTATGTAATAAACTCAAAAACTACTGAACCGATTTCAAAAATTCTTTTACCAAAAGAGAGCTACATTATCACTGAGTAACATAGGCTACTTTTATTACGAGAAAAAATTAGAATTACTTTCATTTCTTTACTAAAACCAACGCAAGGTATAAAAAAAACAGCCATAAAATGGCTTTGATCGCATACGCTGCGGAAAGTACCAATGATAGAACAAAACAATGTTCTACAATATTATAAAACGTATTAAAATCTACAAAAAACCTCGCGAGACCATATATTATGTCTAACTACTGTAATTACGTCGCTACAACTGTTTTTTTATATTTTAAAAGAAGATAAAAATGCCGATCAAATTCAGACCATGTTATCCATACATTTGTATTAATTCTTATCCAAATAAACTATTTCGTATTCAAGATTGCTTTAATACCTACTGATTCCTTTTTGAATTATTAAAATCGGACATTGCATTCAAAAGATATTACGAAGTTAAAAAATTCCATCCTGTCGAAATAATAATTATCGACGCGACGGGCCGGCGCGGCGCGCCGACTGTAGCGCGGCGCGGCGCAACGTGGCGGTACAATGCCAGCGATACAAATCAATGGATGTATCCTGAGAACCTTGAAATTGGTAATAAATTGCGTCTCTGTGTGTATCGTAAGTGGTTTACAAACAACCAATCTACTTGACCCCTATAATCGCTAGCGGCGAGATTTGCTGTGGTTCTACTTATTTTGGTTGTTGACAACGAATAATGATAGGTAAAAACGTCCGGCGTCCACCGCGTCCTGCAACCGACTAGAACGGAAAGAGTGAGCTCACTCTTCCCAACGTTGACATGATTGCGTGCGCCCTGAAGTTTGGTAGGGCCTATCTTAGGTTCTACGATTTATGGTAATATTATTATTTTGTTTCCGCCGTATTACATTACAGCTAGCCGTTTTGAAAAATAGTGCCTTTTTGTAATGCGGCGGTTCAACGATTAGCCGCATTGTCATTGCGATACGTTCTTCAATAAGGCGGCCCACGTTCAGCCGTATTGTATTACTGATTATATTATAGGGTGACCAAATTTAAAAAAACATAATTTAAATAAACAAAATCAAAATTAATTTCATTCATCCGAAAAAACTGACCGATTACTTACGGTATTCCTTAATATTTTTTTACAACATTTTACCTCTCACATAAAGTTTGAAAGCCCATAAATTGATATCGGTGATGGTACACCTAAGAAACATGGTGCACTTCCATAGACAAGGGTCTATCATCCAGATTTGACTCCGGGTGGGCTCCCGCCAGAAGCTCTGCGGTCAGCCCTGAGTGTCGCTTCTCCATACTCGGCCTGCGATACACTACGGCTACTTGCATGGCTTGCTCCACTCAGGACCTCCCTTGAGCTTCTGGCTCCCGCATTTTTTTTAATACACTCCAGAGGTAGTAGCGCCAAGACTATATGGAGTCGGTGTGCTCCGAGTCGGATCTGGGTCTCATGTAACCAACCCGGTCCGATTTAGTCTTAACAAGGTGGACGGTGGAAACGAAATAGTTTCCAAGTAACACCCAGGGTGACAAGTGACACTCCAATAATATTGTGTACAATCCCTCCGAACTCCAGAATCCACTGTCACTTTAGCAATTTAGCAACACACTTGCAGTACCTATTCAATGCCATAGTTGTTGTTATGTCAGGCAGTGCCATGAGTGTTAAGAATCGGAACTAAAAATTGTGAAAGAGGCGGCTAATCTCTCGCTTTATTACTTAACGGCTAGCCGTGTTGAATGACGTATGGCGTCGAATACATTCCGGCGGTTTTTTAATCAGCCGTATTCAATCCGGCTGATCGTTAAACCGCCGCTTTACAAAACGGCCCTCAACCAACTAAGCCACCAGGCCAGCCAGTTTAATGTTTTTACTCTTTAAAGTTTTGGTTTCTAATTTTGATAATTTGGAAAATTTTGGTCATGTACGTTTCATTTAGCATACCTACTTAACAAAAAATATTGACCCCGTGCGAAGCCGGGACGGGCCGCTAGTTATACATAATTTCATAAAAATCGTTCGAGCCGTTTCCGAGATTCAGATTCTATATACATACATAATATATTTAAATACAAGAATAGCTCGTTTAAAGGTATAAGATTGATGAATTCTTCTAGCATGCGCACGTAGGTAGGTACACCTGCACGTTTTTTTCATCTGTCTGTCACTGGTACCTATCTGTCATTTTGAAAACGGTCCCATTAAAACTGTTCAAATCCAATGAAATTAAAATATTAGCTAATAAATCAACTCAAAAATCACATTCCTTCCGGCAATTCCGCTTTCCCAGACCAGATTTATGGACAGAAATAAATACAGCATTCCTGAAAGATGTTTCCTTTGAATCGAAGCAAGTCAAGCCAACAATGCCTTGACGAAATCTTTTCAACCAGACGATCATTAATTTGCAAAAATGCTTCTCTGTCGCTCAACAAATTACCTTAATTTGTCGACCGCAATTGTTATTAAACGACAACCATTTGACAATTGCTTGAATGTTGGGTTTGGGATAAAACAGTATGGTGGAATCAGCTTCTTATCTCTTCTACTGCTGGGAAAACTGTATCTAGTAGATCCATCCATATATACCTAAAAATTATCCAATACACAGAGAAACAGAAAACAAGCTTTATTTTAAAAAAAATGTGACATTGTTTCTTGGTTGATATTACAAAGATTCGAACGAAAAGCTTTGATTCTACTTTTGTGATTATAAAGTCTAGGATGTGGAATGCGTTCCCTGGGTGGGGTTTTCCCGATGGTTGTAATCTTGGTGTCTTCGAATCAAGAGTAAATCTCTTTATTCTAGGTAAGAACGCTCCGTCGTAGACCGCATCTTCACTTAGTATCAGGTAAGATGGCGATCGAGTGTAAGCCTATAAAAGTAAAAAAAAGAAAAAAACAACAGAACTTCACAAATTTTTATTAACTGTTAAAAAAGTTAACTTCCGTCTTCTAGTTCCATCATGGGCCCTGGTTTATCACCTAGCATCAAAGTATTCGTTAAGACAAATCAACTCGATCACTTAATATGTCGTTTAATTACTGAGTTCCTATTATCCTCTTCCATCTGCATCATCAGACCCAAGTTATCATCTAGCACTCAATAAAGAACCTACTTATCAAGATAGATCAAACGAATCCAAACTCGATGGTCTCTCTGTTGGTCTTCGGTGATGCAGACCATACGAGAAACCATCGAGTTTAGACCCGTTTAATCCATCTTGATAAGTTAGCTCAACTTACAGATTGCCATCAGGGACTGAAATGCGGCCATAGTGGAGGCTCTGGCCAGAAGGAAGTGGCTTAGAAAAATCGGACTCACTAGAATTAGGATGAAAATGTTCCCTACTCCCCCAAATGTTTCCCCCTTTTCTGCTCGCAATCAAAGATTGTAATGTAAAAGAGAATTCAAATGACAAAAGCATGATCGCGTTTGTCATTTGGACCCCTAGATTTAATTAAAATAAAGTGGCCAAGTGCGAGTTGGACTCGCCCATGAAGGGTTCCGTTGCAGCAAGTAACATAATATACATAGTAGTACACATAGTTCTTGTAGTTCGTTGTAACTTTGATCGAAGTTTTAATAATAGTGTATTTATGACGTACTAAAAAAAAACTACTCATCAGATCGAGTTCAAACTAATTTTCGTTGATAGTTTTCATGGTAATGTACATCATATATTTTTTTTAGATTTTTCATTCTCTTACTTTAGAAGTTAGAGGGGGGGGGACACACATTTTACCACTTTGGAAGCGTCTCTTGCGCAAATTATACAGTGTAGACAAAAATTATATTGGAAACCTCAACATCATTTTTGAAGACCTATCGATAGACACCCCACACATGTAGGTTTGATGAAAAAAACATTTTTGAGTTTCAGTTCTCAGTATGGGGGGCACCCCTAATTTTTGTTTTTTTTTTAAACTTTTGTAAAAATCTTAATGCGGTTCACAGAATACATCTACTTACCAAGTTTCAACAGTGTAGTTCTCATAGTTTCGGCGAAAAGTGGCTGTGACATACGGACGGACAGACAGACAGACATGACGAATCTATAAGGGTTCCGTTTTTATGTTTTACGGGACCCTAAAAAGAAGTGTAAATTCGATGGCGTTGTGACGTTTAGCTCATGAGTTCCTAGTTAGCCACCTGTGGTTTCTTCATCAGATCAGCTCCATGACATATTAATTTTGCATTAGGTATCATCCCATTTTCATCGAAATTTCATCTCAATCGGTAGCCGGAAAGTGGACCAAATTTAATTTCCAAGATTTGGTGACAAACATCGGGACAGGTGAAACTAAATAAAAACTTGTAAAAAGCAGACAGTGCACATTGTTAAAAACTTTGAGAAATTACAGAGATGCGGGTTTCATTCCAAGATTTTATTTTACTTTGTAGTAAGCTATCAAAACAAAAAAAGCGTTTTTATAATGACACATATGAGACAGAGGAGAAGTGGAGAAAATATTACTCTTTTAAAATTAACGAAACTAAATATTTACTTAAATAAAACACTATAATGATCGCTTATTTTGGTCATTATTGTGGGAATTATACAGGTAACACTTTCCTTCCCTTTCCTACCCTCTAATATCAATCGTCGTCCCCTCATTCGAGAAAATAACATAAAAGGTGACCTTTCTCAATCACTATTATCTTCTGATTATTTAAACAATTGTAAGAAACTTCTATACTAGGCAATAAATATAACAGTCAAATAACCGGTATAACCATATTACATTAACTGGAGATAGTTACAGTACAAAAGTACAAAATTCAGAAATAGAAAGAGACATTTTGATCCTCGCAGGGAGTTTTTATAAGTTTTTACGGTGAAGTTTGCAGTCCGTAGTCTGTTTCTTCTCCGCTTGGCGGCGCCACGCGCTTCCGCTGGTGACGTATTCTTAGCTCCGCGCCTCTACCGCCTAACTAAATCGGCTATCGCTTTGTTAATCCTGTCTCTATCATTTCAAGCGAAAAGAAAAGAGAGAGAAACGTCAAAGCGATGACATTTTTCGTTCGGCGGTAGACCCCCCGGACGGACAATGACAGCGTTTCTTTCAAACGCTTTCGGCATAGGCACGGATCGCCAACACAATTAAACCAGAACCGAGTGTGGTATCGTCGTATCACTGCTGGCCACCAGACGTAAAAAGCTCATCATCACGTAAGTCCCACTCTTCTTTGTAGTTGCCTATTGTATTGTGTAATTCTTAATTTTATATTTTCAAATTAATTAAAACTTGGATCAGTGCATGCATCATTATTACACCAAGTGACGAACACCAAGAAAATTAGCTTTGCGGTCGGGTTATTGGCGGGACAAAATCGCGTCTCACTAATGTAACCAGGGGGTATCAACCCATAGAGTCCACACTGCTGAAGCACGACCCCACTGGCTACTGGCTACCCTACTGGCTAACTTGCGGGTTGTCAGACTTTACTTTTCTATGAAAAGTTCAATTTCATGTGACAAGCAGCTTTCTCATGATATCTTATATGACTGAATATTCACCGTTTTTTTAGTTAGCCGCATTACGCACGTAACTTTTAAGCGAAAATATATTGTAGTGGTGCGCAGAAGATTTGAATCAGGGGCTTCCGGATAGGCAGTAAAGTTGTCGTCTTCTTGATGGGGACCGTGTCACCCTCGTCCGTGGGGAAGCACCTCTACAATGAAACCCCCACACGTGGTCCCTGGGTGGTGCTAATCAGGTGACAAAATACCGGTGGTAGGCTTCGGCCGTGGCTGGTGACCACCTGCCAGACTGAGTCGTGCCGCCAAGCGGCCCAGCCGTGTTCCGGCATGTAGTCTAGTAACGCCATTAGGAAAAACGGGTCAGAACAGTTGCTGCATAACTGCAAGAGCGGATAGTCACACACCAAAACTTTACATCGGGACACTAGTCATGGAGGGTAGCGGGATCCGAGGCACGGTTTGCCGCACCGACCGCAGATAGTTGGGGGCCCAAGTAGTGAGCTAGCCACTCATGAAAGGCTGCCCCGCCATCTTGCGAAAAATCCCGGGATGCGCTATCCTGCCGGTTGGCGACCGGATGACAAGGCCAGATAGACATCCCCGGGGGGGCTCGGGCGTCCCCGCAGTCTCCAGACTAGTTTCCCACGGATGTATTCGTGTTGTGTGTTGTGACCGTTGGTCAGCAGTGTGTGGCCTCGTTCTACTTCCGTTTTCCCAACCGACACTCACTCCCAAACAATATGAAGAACAAGAATAATAGAAACAACGTTAAAATGCGGCTGCACTCCTCGTCACTCAAAGTGCACCTCACGAATATCCGAGGTCTGCACTCCAATATCACCGCAGTCCACCACCATCTAGAGACTGAGCAGCCGTCTCTCTTGTTTCTTACGGAGACGCAGATAAAATGTCCGTCGGATGAGGCGTACCTAACGTATCCAGGGTACACTTTGGAGCACAACTTTAGGCCTCGTGCTGGAGTGTGCCTGTACGCCCGTGACGACATCTGCTTTCGGCGTCTCCGTAATCTTGAGGACACCAGATTCTCTGTTCTTTGGGCGCTATTGGACACGGGCACGGACAAAATTGTCTATGCCTGTGTCTATCGGTCGCACAGTGGAGATCAGGAGACAACTCGGCTCACTGATTATTTGAGTGAGGCAGCGGACGCGGCTCAGCAGAAGTACCCATCAGCCCAATTAGTGTTACTGGGGGATTTCAACGGCCACCATAAGGATTGGCTGTACCCATACCGGGACACTGACCACGCTGGGTTGGAAATGAGAAAGCTTGCTTTGTCGTTAGACCTAACCCAGCTGGTCCAAGAAGCCACAAGGGTACCAGACGTTGAGTCGCATACTCCCTATTGCTTAGACCTTCTGCTGACAACTGATCCAGACCGATACTCCGTGGCGGTATCTTCGCCGTTAGGCAGCTCCGACCACTGTCTGGTGAAATCAGTATCCGTTTACCATCCGCCTGATCTCAGTCCCAGAGGCAGCCGGCGGCTGTGGCGATACAAGTCAGCAGATTGGGACGAGATGCGCTCTTTCTTTGCATCTTACCCATGGCAGTCACTGTGCTTCTCTTCTGGTGATCCGTCAGCCTGCGCGGATGCTGTGACAGTTGCTATACGTACGGCTATGGAATATTTCATTCCATACTCTGACGTTCCATTGTCCGGCAAAGCTCGCCCATGGTTCGGTCCTCAATGTAAAAGTGCTGAAGCATTTAAACATGAGGCCTACCTAGCCTGGGTTGATGCTCGACAGCGTAAGGCAAGGGACACACACCGGAAGAAAAAGGCGTTTAACAGGGCTGCCAAGGCATGCAAGAGGGTTTTTCAGAGGGCTCGTTTTGACCACATTAGTCGAATAGGGAACAAACTAGCTTCGTACCCTGCGGGCAGCAAAGCGTTTTGGTCCCTAGCTAAATCGGTCGAATCGAACTTCTGCCGCTCCTCACTCCCTCCAATGCTAAAACCTGATGGGGCGCTGGCTCACACCGCAATGGAGAAAGCAAACTTGTTTGCATCTCAGTTTGCGGAATCTTCACGTCTGGATGCTGGTAGTGCGACACCTCCTACTCCT
This sequence comes from Ectropis crepuscularia, assembly GCA_963693475.1. Taxonomy (NCBI): domain Eukaryota; kingdom Metazoa; phylum Arthropoda; class Insecta; order Lepidoptera; family Geometridae; genus Ectropis; species Ectropis crepuscularia. Next base: position 3,331,403 of record OY856355.1, read on the forward strand.
CCTGGCAGTCCGACCTTGATGCCGGAAATACATATTCGCCAAAAGGAGGTTCGTAAAGTGCTACGCAATCTGGATGTGAACAAAGCCAGTGGTCCGGACGGAATTCCTGCCCTAGTGTTGATGGTTTGTGCACCTGAGTTGTCTCCTGTACTGACCCGCCTGTTTAGGCTCTCTCTCCGTACTGAGCAAGTACCAAAATCATGGAAGCTTGCTAACGTGCAACCTGTGCCCAAAAAAGGTAGTCGTGCTGACCCTGCCAACTACAGGCCCATCTCGGTCACGTCCATACTCTGCAAGACTATGGAACGTGTCTTAAACCACAGGCTCCTGACGTACCTAGAATCTTACGACCTCCTCAGTGACCGGCAATACGGGTTCCGCCGAAATCGGTCCACCGGGGATATTCTAGCGTACGTCACTCACATCTGGAGTGAAGCTATCGAGAAACACGGGGAAGCACTTGCAGTCTCCCTGGATATCTCGAAGGCTTTCGACAGGGTTTGGCATGATGGCCTTATTAGCAAGCTTTCTAGTTATGGTTTGTCTTCTGGGTTTATTGCATGGATATCGGACTTCTTGAGGGATCGATCCATACGAGTTGTCATTGATGGCTGCTCGTCGGATCAAATGGCAATCAATGCCGGAGTCCCTCAAGGGTCGGTACTCTCTGCGACGCTTTTTCTGCTACATATAAACGATCTGTTGAAGCCCGGTATCTTTGGGTACGCGGATGATAGCACTGTTGTAGAGAGTTACATATCGAGCGCGAGAGCCAGTGGACAGCAAACTAAGGTTTTGAGAGAGAGTATGATCGAACGTTTGAACTTGGCCCTTGAGGAAGTCTCTGAATGGGGCGAAACCAATCTGGCCAAGTTTAACGAGGGAAAGACGCAGGCGTGTCTGTTCTCGGCAAAAAGGAGTCCATTTCAACATACTCCTACTTTTCGAGGTGTGTCCGTACCGGTTACTGATCATCTTGAGCTTTTGGGCGTTACCTTGACCTCTACGCTCAACTTTGGCACGTATATCGAGTCTAAGGCAAAATTAGCTGGCAAAAAACTAGGTGTCCTCTCAAAGGTGCGAAAGTACTTCAAATCTGAACAACTACTTCTCTTATACAAAGCACAGATTCGGTCTTGTATGGAGTACTGTTCGCATCTTTGGGATGGATCGGCTAAGTATCAGCTTGAGGCTCTGGAATCGATCGAGAGGCGTGCCAAAAGGCTCATAGGCAAAGACACTCTAGTGCGAAAAAGACTTCAAAGTCTTGAACATCGCCGCAAGATTGCAAGCTTGTCAGTTTTTTATCGGATACACTTCGGAGAGTGTGCGACTGATCTGCATGATCTAATACCACCTTGCCCTTTTTTCTATCGGACTTCTCGTAACTCGAAGAAGCGGCACCGTTTCATGGTTGATGTTCCAAAGACACGGACGAAGAGGTTTGACTCTACTTTTGTGATAAGAACGTCTAGGCTGTGGAATGAGTTGCCAGAGTGGGTTTTCCCTGATAGTTATAACCTTGGTGTCTTCAAATCGAGAGTGAATCGGTTTCTTCTAGGTAAACACGCTCCATCGTAGACCGCATCGTCGCTTAACATCAGGTGAGATGGCGGTCAAGTGTAAACCTATAAAAGTTAAAAAAAAAAAAAAAACCTATACTAGCCGTAACTCTCTTATAACACTAGGTACCTGTGGCATAGTTGATATTTTTGACAAGTTTATAAATCATTCATTTAACGTTCTGAAAATACATAGATGCTATTTATTGTATTCTCCATATCAAAAACAATATCCAGGAGAAGAAAACCAACAATAATAGTACTACAACCGGCGGCTGTATCGCTGAAAGCGATCTCTTCTCGGCAACCTTAGGATGGATGCAGACTAAAAAAAACGTCAAAATACGGGTTGTAATAATCCTACTTCCTACTAATCCTACTAATATTATAAATGTCAATTTATGGATATTTGGATGTTTGCTGTTCAATTACGTCGTAACGTTTGAACAGATCGCTGAAATATGGAACACAGTTAGATTTTGGTCTGGAAGAAAACAAAGGATACTTTTTATCCCGGAAAAATATCGGGAGCGTTTTTTTATATTAATACAGCCACCTGAAAAAAAAAATTATTACTTTCACCGCCTAAGTAAAATAGCTTATTTAGTTAGGCGATTTATAATTAATAGTGGATTAACTTTTTCTTTAATTTTGAGCTTAACTATAGAAAGAATCAAAATCAGATTTTTATTGCGTAAACTGTGTACAAAGATGTTATACAGAAGAGATATAGTTAGAAGCAATAGTATTTCCTTTTACGGGCTTTGTGTTTTTTTACCAAATGTACATAATATTTAAGAACTCATCTCAATCATAAAACTGCAAACAGTGAAAGTTCAAAATCGTCTGGCTTTCAGCACATCGGTAAACTTGTTTAAAAATTCATCTTAAGTTGAAACGCTTTGATAGTTATTAGGAATTAAATAATGTAGCGGCAACTCTTAACAGTTTTCGTCTGGAGATGTCATACTTATTTCTAGTTATTTATGGGGCAAACAAGTAAGCACAATATCAATACAAAATATATGTTATTTGAAACTATTTCTCACAGCATCAAGGTGGTGCTGTCTCCAAACTAAGCAAAACTTGTACAATTGAATATGTGGAACGTCGAGATAAGTGAAATAAAACCTATAAATTAGGTACAGCAATTATATACGACTAGCATCGCCCCGCGGTGTTACCCGCGTAGTTCCCTTTCCCGTTGTTCCCGTTGTTTTTTCGGGATAAAAAGTAGCCCATGTGTTCGTCTAGACTATAATCTATCTGTGTTCCAAATTTCAGCCCGATACGTTCATACGTTAGGACGTGATTGAGCAACAAACATCCATACATTGACATTTTTATTGTTAGTAGGAGTAGGATTACATAAATTACTTGCTGTGCACGAATTGTGCTGTCTTCGTCACACCTTTAGAGATCTTAATACTAAAAAGGGCAAAACTTGATTTCTTGTTGTAGTCTAAAAACGCTGGGAGGGGGCGCCCGAGTCTTTTCTCTTCATTGAGTTTAGAGTGTGAGTATTTAGATGTACATTTTTGCTTTTCATTTATTATCACATGGATTAGAGTCTTGGGAAGGTCTTCGGAGGTCTTGGGAGTATAATAGTCTTTGGTTGAGACCCTCTAATAATTGGAATCAATGGAAGTATAATCATCTTTGGTTGAGACCCTTTAATAAATAATTGGAATCAAACTTCACAAGGTATGATCGTTTGATTCCTAATTATAAAAGCAAATGTTTGCATGTTTATTGCATTACGTTGGAACGGCTAAGTAGTCATGTCCCTGTTGCTTACCATCAGGGACATGACCTGCTCGTCTCGTCACTCTATGCTATAAAAAAAAAAAAAAAGATCGACTTAAATCTCTGGAATAGTTGATTCTAATGTTATCACGAAAAATTACGTAAACGACTGAACGAACTACACTGGTAAAACTAGGAGTGCTGCTTTTGATATTATATTTCACAGTATATAAGGAGCTTAAGATGTTCAAGGCATAAAATGAAAAACCACTGGCTTTGGTAATATTATTTTAGCAGCGGGCTGCGGTTTTGCTCGTGTAATTTCTGTTTTCATAATCTTTGCTCTATGAATGTCGAGGCTATCCAGCTCCTTGATAACACGGACACAGTGAGAAGACATAAAAGAACAAAACCTTTTGAGTTAGTATAGTGCAGTGTCAGTGCAATACAATATAAAAAAAAATTAAATGTGCTAAGTCAAGTGAAAGAAGTGAACTCCCCGTAACAGAGTCAATAAGAAAAGTGCTGATGGGCACCTTCTTATGTATAAACTATGTAGCAATTTAAGTTAGATATAAATTACTCATTAGCCTAGACTTAGTAAATTAGGGTAGATTGTAATAAATATTAGGATCCAAAGTTGGTGAATAATTTAAGAAAAAAAAAATCTTTGCAACAATCTTGAGCAACAAATAACTAAATGCTCACATGTATAATACTAGCAGTGCCCGTTTTCTTTAACTTCCCGGGATAAAAAGAAACCAATGTTGATTCCCTGACTATAATCTACCTCTGTTCCAAATTTCAGGTCGATCCGTTCATATGTTTAGACGTGATTGAGCAACAAACATCCGAACATTGTCATTTACAATATTAGTAACTAGCAGCGCCCCGCGATTTTTCCCGCGTAGTTCCCGTTCCCGATATTTTCTCAGGAAAAAAAACAATATTTCAGATTCGGTGAGACGTTACGACGTGATTGAGCAACAAACATCCAAACATTGAAATCTATAATAAATAATTAGTAGGATATCACGCTCCATCGTAAACCGCATCGTCGCTTTACATCAGGCGAGATGGCGGTCAAGTGTAAACCTATATTATAAGATAAAAAAAAGAGATGAATAATTAGGATTGGTTCTTGGATTGGAACTTCATTTCTAGCCAACTCAATACCCTCAACATCCATGCTAATGCAACCAATTACCTAGATCCCTGATAGACTGGCGTATCTGTTAAACCTACCATTGGGGAACTGATGACGTCACATTGGTTTGCTGTCAGGTGACAGATGGTCCCATTAAATGCCGTCAATTGTAATGTCTTTAGACGCTCCACAGCCATCATTTACGATAATAGTAAATTTGATGCTCGACGTTGGATTTTGGGTGAAATTCCCGCGAAAGTGAGTGAAGCTTCAACGGAATTGGAATTGAGGTTTGGGTCAAATTGTGTCATTGAAATAATGTAGGTCAGGCTTGTGTTTGATCGTCCACCTAATGTTAAGTTACTGGCCAATCCCTATTAATATTATAAATGTGTTTTTCTGTCTGTAACGCTTCCACGGGTAAGTACCTATAAAACCGATTAAAATGAATGGTGTAAAGATAGTCTGGAGCTTAAAAACCGGACATAATATATTACTAAAAATAGTTTAAAAGACAATAAAGGCCTAGGAAAGGAGGAAAGAAGAAAGGTAAGTTTGCTCTTGGCCCCTACTTGCCAAAAATTTTTTTTACTAATACTGGTAAGTAGCGGGTAATACCGCAGAGCGCAGCTTGTTTGAATGAAATTATAGCGCGGTTTTGTTTTTTTTTTTACTGTAAAGTGACGAGGCGGGCAAGATGCTGGTGCTGATGATGCGGCTGATAGTAAACAGTACGCCATAATCGTCACGCAGTTATTTGAAACCACCTCTCAACGCGTCACCCAAAATATATAAGATATTTTTTGCCCTGTAATATCTCTGAAAACATTGTTGTTTAAAACAAAACATAGTAACACACATAATTGCTTATCCCACTGTGAGACTGCTCACTTTATAGACTACAGGCCCGTGTCGAAAATTGATGGGTCCATACCTATTATAAACCATTATTCCGCAACGCCGTACAAAAATCATGCGACAAGGGTAAAAAATCGAGAGCTGCAACCACCTCAGCTCTCTTCACCTGTATTCAGTTGGACAGCATACAAGTGACGGCATGGTGCTGAATCTTAATTATTATTTTGTACCCTTCTATCTTTCTACGTAGGTCTTCTGGTGGTTCAAATGACCCATTAATTTTGATTAAACTACAGACCTGTGGCCTGTAGTCTATTAAACCATTTCCTCACAAAGACAAAGTCAAGGTGATAATAATCCACCACGTCGACCAATTATAACGCTGATCAATGCTCTTGGAAATCCCGAAAAGAACACACAACAAGAGTTTATTTCAGTACTAATGTCACTATTCTGTGACCAAAGAAAGCATTATTTTTCTCCAAGGAGCACACTTATTACCGCCTGTTCTTCACCCTATTATTTGTCTACACTCCAGGAAAATGCAAGAGCGAGTAAAAAATAATAGCTTGGGCTTGTTAACAATTATTTCAAACAGAGTTCCGTACATTTTTTCTAACCAAATTTTCTTTCATTTCAGTAATAATTCATCATTCGCCTACCCTTATCCCAGTATATGTGGGGTCGGTACAACATGTACGTTTCCTCCATTCGTCTCTATCATTTGTCAAATCTTAGTTTATTCCTTTCCTATCCATGTCCTCATTCACACAATCCAGCCACACTTTCTTTCGGTCGCCCTTTACCACAACATCCATCAACATTCATATTTAAAACTCTTTGGGTTGTGTGGTCTGCATCCCTACGCATAACATGGTCAAACCACGATAACCTGGAGCTTTTCAACCTTTCTGTCACGGATGCCACTTTCATACTTCCCCTAATATACTCATTTCTAATTGGTCGGATTTTCAATTTAAATTATGTTAGAAAGATTTCGTGTGGAGTAACTTAGGTTTTGGGGGATGGAGAAGAAATGAATGGCTCACTTACTGAAGTTCTTGGGGTCCTGGAGTTCCTGGAGCTTCCCGAATCAGTTTGGAAAGTGGATCCACTCGCGGCTTTCACCTCCCGTGCTTACATTTAGGTGTTTCCTTAGCTTCACGTTAATTAAATGTTTTTCACTCGCACCTGGGTGGGGCACACTTGATTTGTTAAGTTTATGAGGTTTTATATGAGATTTAGTAAGATTTTGATTTATTTTCACTGAACACAGAGGAGCGCGTGGATACCGGCTCGCTGGTTGCGTTGACAGTGGCGACACAGCACGGCAGGATGTAGATTTGTAGATATTCAGTAGCGCGAACTTTCAAATGTGTTTTCTTCTGGTGTAAGTTAATGAGCCAGTACAAAGGAAACATTTAGGAAATAGGATGGGGAAATAATGGGAACCTACAAACTCCAACATACCTCCCCACGTGAAATCACTTAGGGATTTCAAGGATTAAATATCAGATTACTAAATCACTGCACGCAAAAATGCAAGGCAGGGAACTTCACCATAAGGGCAAGATACTTATATCGAGCGAAACTTATTAAAGGTTACATATAGATATGTATAGAAATACTAAACTAGTGCTCAGATAAATTAAACGACTACGGAAAATTTAAGTTAGGTTACAGATAACACGGATATTAAGAATAAACTAAAATTAGGCATATATGTATATATCTCGTTGGTATTTAATTGATAGGCAACGGACAAATTTTTGTAACGGGTCGTCGCAGAAGCCCTCTGGGTGTACGTACGGTGATCACACGCACCACGCCATCGCTACCAGGATGAGTCTCGACAATCCTGCCAACACGCCACTCCAAAGGAGGCAAACAATCGTCAACAATGACCACAATGTCACCCACACCAACATTATCACGGCCTTGAAACCATTTCAATCGCTGTTGCAATGTATGTAAGTAATCGTGCTGCCAAATTCGCCAGAAACTTTGAGTTAGCTTTTGTAACAACTGCCATCTTTCACGAGGTGGAAGATAGACATCTTCTAATTGAGGTTCCGGCAAAGCAACCAACGGACCACCAACGAGGAAGTGGCCAGGGGTCAAAACATCAACTTCGTTGGGATCAGATGACAGGGAACATAGTGGCCGGGAATTAAGAATTGCCTCGATTTTAGTGAGCACAGTGGTGAATTCTTCGTATGTTAGAATCTGAAGACCAACAACACGCTTTAGGTGGTACTTCATAGATTTGACACCACTTTCAAAGATTCCCCCAAAGTGGCTACCGGTAGGTGGATTCAACTGCCACGTTATTTTGCGTTGCGCTAATTTATTTTGTAAATCAGTCTGTTGATTTAACAACAGCTGATGCATTTCACCCAAATAGCGTTTTGCTCCCACAAAGTTTGTTCCACAATCCGATATTATGGTTCTGCAAATTCCACGACGCGACACAAAACGATCCAGACCGGTAATAAAGGCAGCCGTTGACAGCTCAGTCACCAGTTCAAGGTGAATTGCCTTAACTGCTAAACACACCATTACGCATACATATGTTTTGTAGGTAGGAGCCTTGCGCCTTCGGCTTTCTCTAACTATGAATGGGCCGGCAAAGTCGATGCCAATATTTTGGAAACACCGCGCGGGTCGGACTCGTACAGAGGGAAGATCTCCCATCATTGGCTGACAAGGGATAGGCTTAGCCTTAAAACAAGTAACGCATTTTGAGAGTCGCGAACGTATTAAATTACGAGCGCCCACTACCCAGAACTTCCTAAGAATTATGGATTGTAAAGCGCGGGGCCCGCAATGCAAATGGGAGAGATGGAAATAGTCTACGAGCAAAACTGCGAGACGGGAACCCTTTGAAAGTAAAAGCGGATGAGTTGCGCTGTGCGAGAGAAGAGAGTTCTTCAATCTTTCACCGACACGCAGAAGACCACCGTCATCCAAAAAAGGGCTCAGTTTTTGTATACTCCGATTACACAACTCCCCTGCCTGAATCGTCTTAATCTCGTCTTGAAAGTGTAACCGTTGTTCGTGCATGGTTAACATAAGTAACGAAGCTTCCAATTCTTCGGATGTCAGCTCGGTCACTCTTCGGTGATCCCTGGTAGATTTTAAGTTATGGACGAAGCGCATACACCAGGCTAAAGTACGCTGAATTCGAGACAAGGAAGAGGACTTATCCAGTAATTGAGAAATGAAATCTGGTTCCGCAGATACATTAGCTATGTACAAATTACGAACAATTGTTTTCAATTCCGGGACGGGTTCATTTTTTGCCGAATTCACTTGTATTGGCCAAGAGTTTACCTCTTCAGACAGCCACTCTGGCCCAGACCACCACAAACACGAGGAAACGAGCTGTGAGCAGGAAATACCACGACTGCAAAGATCTGCTGGGTTATGATGAGTCGAGACATGTATCCAATCTTCCAGTTGGACGTGTTCAATTATTTTTGCTACCCGATGTGAAACAAAGGTTTTAAGTTTGTGGGGTGGTGTGCGTAGCCAAGCCAGTACTGTGCTGCTATCAGTCAAGGCAATAACACCATTCAATTCGATCCTTTTGCTTAACAACTGGTACATGTGTCGGAGAACGCGAGACAGTAAGACTGCACCACAAAGTTCCAGGCGATTGACAGTTAAGGTTTTCAGTGGAGCTACTCGCGATTTTGCCATCAAAAGGTGACACGATGTTCCAAGGTCGCCGCTTGATCTCAGGTAAATGCAACAGCCGTATCCTTTAGTTGACCCGTCACATAAACCAACTAATTCGTAGGTTTTATTTTTAGCCATTGTTACACGTCGAGGTATGCGGACGCTTTGTATATGTTTCAGGTCTTCCACAAAAGCACGCCACTGATGAAGAACCTCATCGGGAACCACTTCGTCCCAGCCAAGTTGAAGTTGCCAGAGGTGTTGCATTAGTATTTTGGCTACTAGGACAACTGGTGTCAACCAGCCCAGAGGGTCGTAGATACGCGCGATATTAGATAAAATAGATCGCTTTGTGCAATTTGAGCTGACTTCTGAAACCGAGTAAGTAAATATATCAGCCACGGGGTCCCATTGTATGCCCAATATTTTCAGGGTTTGTGGACTATGGTCATCATAAAAAGTTTTCGGAACCTGGCAGTGTTCAACACAGGTATATCATCGAGGAATTCAGGCGAATTACTGCTCCATTTACGTAATTCAAATTTTCCGTGATCCAGAAGTTTGATTAGTTCATTTTTTAATTGTAAAGCCTTTGTGACAGAAACAGCTCCAGCGGTGATGTCATCCATGAATGTGTCTTCCAGAAGAGCAGCAGCAGCACGGGGACAATCCTTGCCATGGTCCCTAGCAAGCTGATGAAGCGTTTTTATTGCCAGGTAAGGGCTACTACTAACTCCATATGTCACAGTATTTAACTCGAACTCATCAATGGTGTCATCAGGAGTTTCTCTCCAGAGAATGTGTTGATACTTCCGATCTTCGGAACGCAGCTCAATGTTTCTGTACATTTTTGAAATGTCTGCTGTAAATACAACTTGAGGTAAACGGAATTTGGTAATGATATCAACAACATCATTCTGAAGTTTTGGTCCAGTATAAACAAGGTCATTCAATGATCGTCCATTTGTAGTTTTAAAGCTCCCATCAAATACTACTCTGAGTTTGGTGGTTGAACTGTCCGGTCTCAATACGCAATGATGCGGAATAATATTAAGACCCTTCTTTTCCGTTGATTCTATTTTCTTCATATGGTTTAAGTCAGAATATTCACGCATGAATTGTACGTAATCTATTTTGAGCTGTTCATGACGCACCAGTCGCTTTTCCAAATGGTGAAAACGGGACAACGCAGCACCATGAGATTCTCCCAATTCCGGATTAGTATCTTTTAAAAGTATAGGTACAACATACCTACCATCCGGATTTCGAGAGACTAAGTCAGCATACAATTGTTCGCATTTATCATCATCAGGATTGGATAGTTTATTAGAGGGTGGTTCCTCAATTTCCCAAAATTTTTTAATAACATGGTCAAGCGCAAGTGCTGATGCGAAGAACGACGAAGTACTCGGAGGGGGTCGAGAGTCAAGATCGAGCTTCCCAGTAACAACCCAACCGAAGATACTATGCAAGGCAACTGGTAATCCAGGTCCTAATTCAAATCGCCTACCATCATAAATATTATGGAATAACTCGGCACCTAGCAAAAGTTCAATGTCATTTGGCTTATCGAAGAATTCATCTGCAAATTCAAGATGCTGTAACGACTCGCGGACAACAGAAGGTACTTCAATAATTGGCATTTTATTTAAGTACAGTAAGTTCTACAAGGACTTTACGTTTCGTAGATCTAGAAAAAAGGAAAATGTCCGGTCTGGATGACGATACATCCATATCCTCTGGGATTTTATAGTGCTTTTCATACGTGTCCATTAAAATAGTCCAATCAGGTGCTGTACCTAGGATTGAGTGAGTGTTGTTCCTGGAATTTGAAGTTGAGCCTTCTTTTACAAAGTTAAGTTAAGTTAAATTAACTATTAATCACAATTGGAGAGATTTCAAACTGTGCACCCTTTGAGTCACGTGACCGTACAATACACGAAGTAGTTCCTTTTATTTGATGTACTGTGTTTTGACCCAAGCCAACAACGGTTACATTGCAACGTCGCAACGGCAAACCCAATCTTCGTGAACAACCGACTGTCATAAAACATTCTTGAGCTCCACTGTCAATAAGAGCACGAACCTTAAAAATTCCCCTAGGAGTTGCAACATGTACCATACAAGTACCAAGCAAAACAAATGATCAATTACTATCAGACTGCGAATGGAAACCGGTAGAACTCATGCTGACTATTGAGTGTGTGTCCTTATTTTCAGATTCATTGGTGGAAAGAACCGGGCAAGCAGCACTGCCATTTTCTTCATGAACTAGTGTATGATGCCTGCGCTGACACTTAAAACAGCTGGATTTTGATAAACACTTATCAACTCCATGGTTCGGCCGCAAGCAATTTCCACATAATTTTTTTGTTTTAATTACACCCAGTCTACCACTCAAGTCCATCATATGAAACACTGGACATTTATAAATCGCATGATGAGTAAATCCACAGCATGCACAGTCCGGATATTTATTAGAGGATGAGGTTGCATATGCATCAACATTGCCCATAGATGGAATAGAGGGATCATCTGAGTTCATTCCCGAGTCTAAGTACGGCCCTGCATCAGAATACGGCCCTGGTATATCAGCATATGGGTCCCCAATATCTGAGTACGGCCCTGTGTTTGCATACATACCTACATTCACAGGTAGGGAGAATGGTTTATGACGAGAATTCATTTTATTCTCCTGATCCAAGTTATTACGGTGAGGTTTGTATGGCGTTGATGGCCTTTTGAAAGTAACTGGTTCACTTGTTTCTAACACCTTCACATAACCTTGTAAATATGAAAGTAATTGTTCAAATGTTGGAATTTCAACTGTATTTTGGATTTCAAAACGCTTTCTGGTATCACTGTCCAGGTTTTGAGCGGCAAGGTGAAACAAAATAAATTCTCCCAAGTTATCAATTTTAACAGCTTTAAGAGCATTAACCGATTCATGCAAAAGGCATGTCAATTTTCTCAACTCACTTAAACTACTGGCTTTCAATGGATTAAAATTAATTATTCTATCCAGATAATTTGCCGCTAAAATTCTTTTATTTTGAAACTGCTGAATTAAACTTTCAAAAACAATAGGATAATTATCCCCTGTGACAGGGATACCCTTGGCAATTGATAGGGCTGAACCTGACAAACAGGATAGCAAATAATGAAACTTTTCAATAGGAGTGATATTGTTATTACAATGTACTAAAGACAAAAATGTATCATAAAATGTTTGCCAATACTCAATGTTTCCATCGAATTTTGGCAGTTCAATATTCGGCAACCTAACCTGAGTGGTTGGTTTTGAACCCACTGGAGTGCCCGCGCCGGAACAGCACCCGCCGGCGGGCTCCACTAGTCGTGGTGACGCCGGTGGGGTTGACAAAAGCTCATCTGCCGCGGCGGCGACGGCGTAGTACAAGGAGTCAAATGATTCCAAAGAGTTTAAATTTATCTTTTCCCCTGGATTAATTATCAGTTTTAAAGAATTAATTTCCTCCACTGTGTCAACATAATCACGTCTCACAGATTCGACACGTCTATATCTACTTCGAAATATACTTATTTTTGACGAATCGGTAGTTACTTCTCGAGATAAATCGTATAATATTTGAATATCTCGAAAAATAAATTCTCGTCTTGTTGTAAGCATACATAATTTAGCTTCAATGCCCGTATCTTTACCCTTTTCTGTTTCTTTTGGCATTTTCGATGATTGAATAAACTGTAACTACACAAGTAGGTATATACGCAATACGATTATGATACAGATAAATCAAAACAATGTGATTATGTTGAATATCCGTGGGGACTGGGTACAAATCCAGTAGTTTAGTTTTTTAGTAATAATTAGTGCTAAACACACTTAAAATAGGTGCTTCTGCGCTTCCAAAGTAGGTAGATAGCGACAATAGCGAGGTACCTTCGAACTGTACCTACCAACAAGGCGCGAGCCGGGCGGTCAGTTGCCGCGCGCTATAACCCGGCCGATTAGGGAAGTAAGTATTTTATCTGAGCACGTAAGTTTGAAATTGTTTTAAATTATACCAAATAGACTGGATATACGTTGATTTACGTCTGAGAAGGCTTTTACTGAGTGGACAACAAGTATAAACGGTTACTTCATGTGAAGTAATCCGCGATCCATAGGAAATTCGCGCTCGAAAGGATCACTTTAAATGGTCGGATTTTCAATTTAAATTATGTTAGAAAGATTTCGTGTGGAGTAACTTAGGTTTTGGGGGATGGAGAAGAAATGAATGGCTCACTTACTGAAGTTCTTGGGGTCCTGGAGTTCCTGGAGCTTCCCGAATCAGTTTGGAAAGTGGATCCACTCGCGGCTTTCACCTCCCGTGCTTACATTTAGGTATTTCCTTAGCTTCACGTTAATTAAATGTTTTTCACTCGCACCCGGGTGGGGCACACTTGATTTGTTAAGTTTATGAGGTTTTATATGAGATTTAGTAAGATTTTGATTTATTTTCACTGAACACACGGAGCGCGTGGATACCGGCTCGCTGGTTGCGTTGACAGTGGCGACACAGCACGGCAGGATGTAGATTTGTAGATATTCAGTAGCGCGAACTTTCAAATGTGTTTTCTTCTGGTGTAAGTTAATGAGCCAGTACAAAGGAAACATTTAGGAAATAGGATGGGGAAATAATGGGAACCTACAAACTCCAACACTAATCCTATCTATCCGCATCACACCACACATAAATATGGTCACATCATACTTTATGGTCATTATTAATAAACATTAATTTAACGACCATAAAGCAATATTAATCTATTCTCAATTTAAACACAGACTTTAACAATTAACAAAATCATGTTTATACGTGTGTGTCAAATACATGGTCGTATGTGTAATGTTTTTTTTATTGATTTAATGTATTTTTACTCATCATATTTTTTTTTATTTTTTTTTGATACCGAAATTTCATGCTCCTCTAGTGAATTGCTTTTAATAGAACACTGAACAAAGTTCATCTAGCACTTAAATACATGTTTCAGATAGCAAAAGGTTTTTGTTTCCGTGGTCTCACGGAATCCTAAAAGAACGAGTTTATAACGAGGAGCTTGTGTAAACTACCAACTAGCATTCTTGTGGCGCCCGCAATTTTAAAATATCTCTGAAGGAGCATGAAATTAGCTGCTACTTCTACTTAAAATGCGGAATGAGGCGAGAGAATGCTAAATAATTATTTTATGAAAAACTAGAACTGACAACTATATACTTCTTATGACAATAGCGCATAGAAGTGGGTCAAAATCGAATAAATAATTGAATTCGAATTCATAATTCGAATAATAATTGTACTGTTTTTTTTTTCATTTTAAGCTTTGATCACGCTATCTGTCATGGCGACTATAAATAAGAAGATGAACTGATTATTTCGCGTGCTTGTTTGACTTTTCTTTTATAATATATCGTATCTTCTGTCAAATCTAATAAAATTATACCATTGGGTTTTTTTTTCTTAAATAGTGACAAAACAAGCAGGACATGTTTTGTGCCTGATGGTAAGCAACATGGCTGCCCATAGCAACCCAGTGTGAACATGAAAAGTCCAAGTCATTACCTAGCGCTGCACTGCGCTCGTCACCCTGAGATATATTATGTTTTATCTATATGCCCTGTAATTTCACTGGGCATACTGTCCTTTAAACCGAAATACAGTAATGTTTGCACACTGTTTGGCGGTAAAATAAATGGCAAAGTTTATGAGCTGATATATTAATTGAGCAATAGTAAGTTGACCTGCAAGTTCGTTCAATCTTTTGCAGTTGCAGCGTAGATAAAGCTAGTTCCATAGTTTTATGTTTCTTGTTTCAACATAGGCACGTTTAAAGTTTCATGTACCTCTGCGTTTTCATTAACCATGATACGTTTGTCATTTGTCGAACTTTCATTGTCTTTATAGTTGTAGCTGTTTTAATTCACAAACCATTATAATATTCGATTTTTTACCTAACATCGAAACAAAACTTCCTACTGAGTTTAATTTTAGGTTGAAGAAAATAGTTTTTAGCATAGTACACGAATTCAAGATCAAATAGCATCACTTATATTTAAAAACATCTCGACCACTTTCTGAAAGTCATTAAAATCCTTCGCCACTTTTATTTATTTCAGATTTCATTAAAAAACTTTAGATTAAATTAAATTCTCGGTCCAAAACGACTGTTTTATCACGTTCAAGAATCTGAAATTTGATGAAACAAACACTAACTTGGGCACCTGAAACTTTTCGCATTATACTACCAATATTTAATACAATATAGATAATCGACGGGTTAGTTCATATGATATTCCAAAAGAGAGAGACGTGTGACCGACTTAATCAAAACAAATTAAGTGCTTAGCGAAAATTAGCAAAGCCAGTTCCCGTTGCCGTGTTTTTTTTTTCGGAATAAAAAGTTATTCGTAATTTCAGACAACAATCTAACTGTGTTTCAAATTTCAAACCGATCCGCTGACACGCTACGACGTGATTGAGCAACAAACATTACCATTTATAATATTAAAAGTACCTGGGTGACCGAGCTTTGCTCGGTTTAAATACTAAATATACTTAGATACCTACAGATAATGAAATAGATTTTCAAAAAAAGAATTGAAAAAAAAGATAACCCGTCTGGATTCGAACCCGGAGCTACAAAAAATAATTGAAAAAAACAGATAACCCGTCTGGATTCGAACCCGGAGCTAATTATTCGTGACCGCTATGAGCGCCCGACTTCCCGTCTGAGCTAATTATGCTGTCGCGTCACGCGGCGAAATTTACCTTCGCATTCTAATGTCTAATTTTTGAGAGTTTTTCATTGTCTAAAAACGCGCATAATATACGTTTTTTTTAATGAAACCTAGTTAGATCGATTTATCGTCCCCGAAATCCCCTGCATACATAATTTCATGAAAATCCGTCGAGCCGTTTCCGAAATTCAGATTCTATATATACAAGGTGTTGCAGAAAGGTGCAACAATATTTTTTATGGTAGTTCATCTACATTAAGTTTTGAATCATGTTTGTGAAAATTAGGCATGAAAACTCAAAAAAAAAATCCATAAATTTTTTTTTTTTTTGGTTTTTATTTCATTTGACATACCCCTAGTGGCCAGATCTCCGCACGGATTTTTGTACGACGCGACGTCGCGGCATCGGTGGCAAGGTCGTTTGTCTGCTGTACATGCGTTAGAGTTGAATCTGGTGATTTGGTGGAAATTTTACGTCAAACTTTGACTCGAATAATCTCGTGATCTACCGTGCTGAGGGGAAAGAGACTTTGGGTGATGAAGTCTACATCAGTGTTAGAATGGACTGTTAAAATATTGTTTGGGGTAAATCCACCACGTTGTATATACATATTTATATACAAGAATTGCTCGTTTAAAGGTATAAGATAAGATAGGAAATCCTACTTTATAAAATTATTATAAATAGATGTATGGATGTATTTCTATATTTGGATGTTTGTTGCTCAATCACGCTCAACGGAGTGTGTGAGTGTGAACTTCAAATGAATGTATGTAGAATTAATGAATGTAAAATATACATGTACATATATATATATATATATATATATAATACTAGCTATGCCCCGCGATTTACAAGTCAGATAGTTCGAGTATATGGCTAGGGCATAGTTCGATTTTTCTTCTTTCCAGGTATCATAGGGCATATGGTATGGTAACTAGTATGTTAGGCTTTTTAGACTTAAGTTAGGTATAGGGGGGTCCTGTGCTGTAGCGCTAACCCCAAAGTCCGATAGGTAGTAGAGGCACCCACCGCCAGCTACTATAGGTCCTTTAGAAAAAAAAAAAAAGATTCGCGGTTTTACGCGTGTAGTTCCCAAAATTTTCCCGGGATAAAAAGTAACGATAGTATTTTTCTAGATTTTAATTTGACTATGGTGCAGATTTCAACCCGATCCGTTCAGCCGTTTTGATGTGATTGAGCAACAAACATCGAAACCTTAACTTTTTTTAAATAAAGTGTAACGAGACGAGCAGGACATGTGCTTGATGGTAAGACACATGCCTGCCACATTACAGCACAGTGACACGCAGCTAATGGAACATGAAGAGTCCAAATCCTAGCGCAGTGACGTGCTGCACTGCGCTCGTCGCCTAGAGATCTAAGATGTTATATCTCTAAGCCCTGTAATTTCTCTGGAAGCATTGCCTTTCAAACCGAACCACAGTAATGTTTGCACATTACTTGCTTAGCGGTAGAATTACTGGCAAAGGTGTGGTACTTCCCCAGGCGGACTCTGCCAAGAGTCCTACCACTACAAAAATGTACAATATTAGCTGGATGTATGCCATGTGGCGAGCAAAACACGTTCCTGATGGTTAGCAACATACCCTTGCATATCAGCACAGGCATCTATTTGAACTCAAATATTCTAAATCACTACTTAACACTGCACTACACTCGTCACTATATAAGATGATTTATCTCCGTACTCTATAATTTCTATGAAAACATTGCCCTTTGAACCGGAACACTTAATTTAGATCTCGTAACCTGTCTTCTTGTTTAGGAAGTCATTGGACAACCGAGACAATGTTCCTTTAATTGAGAAAGTTTCCAATCAATACAGGGTAACTGGCTAACTGCTAGTCCAATTACTGGCCGCGTTCCGGAATGCTCTCATGTCATAATTCTGGAGCCACATTATGTTTTTCTAAATACTATCTCGCCAATTACTACAAAGCAAAAACACATCTATACTTAATATTATAAAGCTGAAGAGTTTGTTTGTTTGGACGCAAGGATCTCGGGAACTACTGGTCCGAATTGAAAGACTCTTTCTCTATTGGATAGTTCATTTATCGAGGAAGGCTATAGGTTATTTAACATTACGCTACTGTCAACAGAAGCGGAGAAAGAATGAAAAAATTAACAAAAACGATTTTTTTTTTGTTTTTTAGAGCTTTCGTTGCGTGACAGCATGTCCTTCCTTTAAAGGTCGCGTCATTAGAAGGTTCAAAATTTAAATAGGTACGACCAATTTTCGATAGATGGCGTAGCAAGGCGCGCACGGATCAGCTAGTATTTAAGAATCGTCGCATATTTAGTTAAGTTACGGTTGGTCTAGTAAGGAGAACGGTGACTGCCACCACTGTACTTTCGAAGTCATTTGCATAATGCCGCTAACTTAAAACGGTGAAGGAAAGTATCTTGAGGAACCCGACATGTGCCTAGAATCTTTCGAAGTTACGTGTCATCCACCAACACGCACTGGGCCAGCGTGGTGGATTATGGCCTTGACTCTCTCTTTGCGAGAGAAGGCCCCGAGTCCCAGCAGTGGGAACATTTAGTGGGCTGTTTATACTAATCTCTCAAGCAAAAACTACTGAAGGGAAATGGATGACATTTGTTAAAAAATAGTCTAGAATAAGACATAGGCCACTTAGTTAGACTATGCATTTTGCGCTTTTAGCCTCTTTATTGGGCGTGATATGCTACTTTTTAACCCAGGGAAAATATTAATATAGGGAAGGGAATTTAACGAGGTCGAGAATTACGCGTGAGAAACCGATGGATCTTGCTAGTAGTTTAAACTTCTAGGTGTATGACGTAAAACATCACCTTAAGTATCACCTTCAAATGTTACTTACTACATAATCTGAATAGTTAAGCACTAAGCTAGTTTTAAGCACCATTGTTTGCGTGTTACGAGAGCAAGAGTCCAACACTTGACTATTGTTGGAATTTTTTGACATTGTGACTAATATTAATCAGAATAAGGGTGCTAATCCATTACTAAATTTTAATTTTCTCCGAAAAAAAAAACAAAAAGCGAATCCAATTTAACCCTTAATTTGTAGGGTAGGTCCCAGGGACTCCGCGTTAAATTGTTTTGGTGAATATTTTTTCAAGTAGCTTCCGTCAATTTCGCGGCCGACACGGAGGCAAAAGGTCGTGCGCGGCCGCGTGAAGAAAAGTGAGTTATTGACACTTTCGGAGTCCCGTGGACTCCACCATACACTTTACGTAACAAAAAAATAAATGTTTTTTTGCGTTCCTCCATACAATACAGTGTTGTTTATTGTTTTATATTGATAAAATAACATCTAATAATCGAAATATAAGATCTGTTATTGTGTGATTAGTGACTGGCTATAAAGTATCGAAGAAAATGCAGACGATGAATAAAAAGAAGACAATTTCATATCTAACGTCCGCATTCAACGTTATTCAAGAAGCCAAATGATGTTGATGAAACAAATGAAGACAAATTATTCTTTGATAAGAGAAAATATTGTTTTCTTTGTCTAAAAAAAATATATAAAAAGAACGCGTATTTTTGTAACTCATGCTGCAAAACAACATGTATGACTTGTTCGCAAAAAAATTGCAGGCAACGATGTGTACGTACTAGTGATTGAGTCACTGCACGTTTTTTTTGTTTAATTTTTTCTTAGATGTTATGTTTTATTTGTCAAGAAGACTGTTATGTTTTCTCATTTAGAAAGTTTACAAAGGTTCCAAAATTTTTTTTGTATGTTTAAGCGGTACAAAATGGCTATGTCTATTTTTTTGTAATTTTAGAGACTGAATGTAAAGTTAATGTTTAAAATGAATTAAAATAAATGTTTCTATGTCTAATGTTTTTCAGTATCTGTGTTACCATACAAAATAAAAATAAAAAATCCTGTTTGACTTTAAGTCTTTTTATTCTTATTTGTATTTTGGAGTCCCTGGGTCCACCTTACACTTAACGTAAGTTTTAGTCACCATACATACTAAGGGTTAAAATTAAATTAACTCATTCGACTAAATTTAATATTCTTCGTGGAATTTAGCATTAAAAATTTGCGTTATTCGTTGAAATATCAAAAACGGGTCCGATGGTATATTATTATAATAAGTTACAAAATGCAAACTGCGCCAAGTCTGGCTTGTTTCAAGTCTCACCTAAGGCGCTGGTTGGTCGAACGGACGCTTTATAGCTTGGCTGAATTCTGTAACTGCAAAGTTGAAGACTGAACTGTGGTACAATAATTATTGTATTAATATAAATTTATATAAGTAAACATATTTTTTGGCTTTATTATTAAGTTTTATTGTATAGGTTGATTATTTAATTTAATTGATTGTTTTATTTGCCTATGTATAAACCTAAGTATTTCTTATATTATCATTTTATGATTAAACAACTTGACATGTAAATAATATTTATAACATATTTGCTCGTAAAGGGTCTCTTATTGGACCAATTTCTGTATCGTAATGTATCTTATTACGCACTAGTGCTGTAATGTGTAATGTAAAACGCACGGTTTCAAAATGCTCCGTCCACAGACTAGGTAGAGAGATATGCTCCGTCTAAAACGAACGATACCTTTTTAAATCTTAGTAAAGAGTTTTTATGTCAGAAAAGTGTGGTCAACATTTTATGAATAAAATTAACTTTGAGAGGTAAAATATAATAAATAATTATTAAATTCGTTAATTTAATTAATTTAGACCATAAATTACTTTAATTTTTCTGTAACAAAAATATTAATTTACTTTATTAGATATTAATGGCATAACGGCTAGTTCTGTGCCGTTGCTTAAAAAAAAAGGCGCCGATGCGCGCGCATTGCTAATCTGTGATCCATAGTGATTACTTACTCTGTGGTGTGATCTGTGATCAAGTAAATATTATTCCGCGCGTTTTTTTCGCTGTATTGTTTTTATTTGAAAATGTCGTCAGAGTTTTGTTTATTTCCTCGCAAATATGTTATAAAACGTCGTATGACATATACGTGCGCTTTGATAATTACAGCCTCTGCTAATTATAGCTCTCGCCTTCGGCTCGAGCTAGCAATAAAGCCTCGGCTGTAATTATCAACTTACCGCACTTATATCATAATGTACTATTATAAATAAAGGAATACAAAGAAGAATATTTTAATAAATGTGAAAATGTAGTTCAGTTATGTAGATATTTTTTGCTCAATCACGTCGGAACGTCTGGTCGGATCGGGTTACAATTTGGAATACAAATTGATTAAACTTTGGAAATTCAAAATTACGGCTGGTCTAGTCGGGAGAACGGCGCCTGCCGATCCGGAGACTCCGGGTTCAAAACCACGCGCACCACTGTCTTTTCGAAGTTATGTGCGCAATGCCGCTAACTTAAAACGGTGAAGGAAAATATCGTGAGGAAACCGACATGTACCTAAAATCTTTCGAAGTCATGTGTCGTCCACCAACCCACACTGGGCCAGCGTGGTGGATCATGGCCTTGACTCTCTTCTAGCGATAGAAGGCCCCGAGTCCCCCAGCAGTGAAAACATTTAGTGGGCTGTTGTTTATGCTTAGGTTTACGCAAACTATGAAAAATCACAGAGGCCACTTTTCATCGCGGGAAAATAATTGGAACAAGAACTACGAGGGTGAAATCGAGGGCGCTGCTGTTTCGAACACATTAGCAAAATAGAAGAGGCACTAGCACCTACATACGTTTGCAAGCAATTTTAGTATACATAATATCAATATCATAAATAAATCTATTTAAAGTTACTAAGTTGTAATATTGTGGAACATCTCAATAAATATTATCATGTATTTTCACTTGATGGCTTCAAGTTAGGCTAATTTTCAAAAAACTACAATGAATTCAACAACAAATACAATTTAGACTAGAACATTTGTATACTAATCAAACAGTTATATATGATCAGTGTAATCTAGTATTTTCAACTTCTATCGTAAACTGTAAACTCTTGAGACTTATAAAAATCAGTCAATTTTAGAAAAAAAATGTAATGCAGTGCTCTAGAAAACTAAAATTTTTCTAAAACGTAAAAAGCTTTCAGGAAATGGCAATGTACCAATCTCGGTACACAGTATCCGGTATTTGCGAGTGCAATATATTTCTTTGATCAGTTATAAGCAAGACGAATCACACTTCAAGCTACAATTCACGCACAGAGGGAATGGGACGCGCGGGAATTGGGATGACAAAAGTGTAAAAAAATACACCATTCAAATTAGTTCGTCAGATAGATTATAGAAAAATATGGGACACGTAGTATTATTTTACCAAATTATTAAAAAAATTACAGATATATAGATCATCAAACTTCCGGAGTGGGGGGTTGTGACGTCACTCCATAGTAAACATCGTACCAGAACGTGCTGTTACTCGAAACTTGTAAGCACTGTACTGTTGTCATTTTTTGTTTGTGAAACATACGAAAAAATACATGTACAATATTTTTTAATAATAAATATAACTGATGGACTAATTAGTTTTTTTAGTCGTTTAGTCGTCTCGCCTATATTGTGGATATCATCAGCCACAAGACGTCCACTGATGAACAATGAACGGACCTAGTAATGGTAGGCCAGTTTGCCAGTTATTCTACCGCCAAGCAGTAAAGTGAAAACATTACTGTGAAATTACAGGGCTTAGAGATATAATATCACAGATCTCTGGGTGACGAGCACAGTATAGTGCTAGGTAATGATTTGGACTCTTCATGATCCAATAGCTGCGTGTCACTGTGCTGTTATGTGGCAGGCATGTTGCTTACCACCAGGCATATGTCCTGCTCGTCTCGTCACTCTTTACTAAAAAAACCTGTGCAACCTAAAACCAGCTGTTTCCAGCGGCTTTTGTGAGGTCATCTGTCAAGCGAATGGAAGGCCGTCCAACACTGCGTCTTCCGGTTCGTGGATTTTGCTTATCTGTAAATCAATAAATATGACTCGTATGGGTGAATATAGCATAGGCGAAAAGAAAAAACATATCAATAGAAAATCGCTGGACCTGATGGGTGATATCCACAATGGAAGGGAACGCCCAAAGAAGTGGTGACATTATGCATTTAAAAGGAGTAATTTATGACGTAATTAATAATAAATGGAAATGGGGCAGAACAGACGGATAATCAAAAATGTTCTATTTTACACAACAGGATAAATACAATTGAAATTACACAAACAATGACTTGCCTATACCTACTCGTACTCATATTATAATGCTGAAGAGTTGGTTTATTTGATCACTAGGGTCCCGGGAACTACTGGTCCGAATTGAAAGTTTAAGTTACTATTGCATAGTCCATTTATCGAGGAGGAAGGATCATTACAAATATTTGTGTTATGAATATAAATATTTGTACTGCACCTGGGTGTTTTCTATCGTTATCTATTTGCACTCTGTTAAAAATGTTAGGTAGTCCTAGTAATCCAGAATGGATGTCAATGTATTTGGTATTTTGCCTTCTGTTGCTGCCGCTTCAAATGGCGCGCCCATCAATCCATGAGTAATTAATACCAGTACTGCGATGGAACACCATCGATTGTCGTCAGCATACTTTTTGGCTGATATAGCTTTATCTATTTATACTAGTTAGTAGTAGTTCTAGTTAGTTAATTAGTTTAGCTGGGCCTTTTCCGCACCTAGCTTCCTTATTGGGCAATTCTATCATTGGGCGTAGTTAATATCCACATTAAATTTGACTGGCCTCGTGACTTAGTGGGTAGTAACTCAACCTGCGAAGCCGAGGGTCGTGGGTTCGATTCTCACCCAGTGCAAATATTTTTGTGATGAATTTAAATATTTGTACTGCTTCTGGGTGTTTCAATGTATAATAATTATGTATTTATAACTATATAAGTATTATAAGTATCAGCTATCTGGCCGCCATAGTACAAGCTTTACTTGGTTTGGGGTCAGATGGTGTTGTGTGTGAATTATCCACTTATATTTATTTATTTAAATGTTCACTTCTTGGTAAGCTAGAAGCTGCTGAACATGATATGCATCCGACTTTTACTGCTTTCTTTACGTAATAAAATACATTTACGTAAACCTGCCGACATAATCTGGCCGCTTGTGTTATAGACGGGTTGTGTCAAACACAATACCACAAATAACGTATCTTTAGAACAAGAATACTTCTGTATTTTTTGAGGGACTAATCGCTCGTCTGCCCATCTCCAAACTAAGCTCAATGGAAACACCCTGTTCTTAATGCACCAGAATGGCTACGGTTGAGTGACCTCATGGAACAATACATTTATTTATCAATTAAAACACCATATCGCATATTACAACAATAAACAATCATCCGTCCTTTAATCTTCTGCACCTCACACTTCAACCCCGATAAACAATTCTCAACTTCGTTTGGGACGTATCTACGTATATGGACATTTAACTTTTTTTTTTTTCAGTAATAAAGTCATCGTCAATATCATCTTTTGAGACAGTATTGCTATCAACACAGTGATTCCTCAGGCATTCTCATCATTTTCCATCCAAAGTTTAAGAACACTATCCCAGTCTGCGTGTCCCGATGGGTACTCGTACAATATGAGCATTTTAAAATGTAGAATAATGAGGTTCCTTCTAGGTCATCTTACTTAAATTGAGATCGCGTCGTTGTTAAATATGCGCCGAAACGCAGACATAAGCAACTATTTGTAACCGACTTCAAAAAAGGAGGAGTACCTATTATACGCGATAGCTTTGCGAATTGTGAATCCATTTTGTTTTTTATTTTTATTTTGTAGAAATTACTTCAGAGATTACAATTTTATTGAAATCGGTGTTTTGCTTTTTGTAACATCAACAAAAAACTAAAGTTTGCTTTCATTTGTCTGGACAACGTAGGCATGTCTTCGTTTTTTTTTAACTTGAATAGGTTTACACTTGACCGCCATCTTGCCTGATGTTAAGCGACGGTGCGGCCTACGATGAAGCGTGCTTACCTAGAAGAAACCAATTTACTCTCGGCTTGAAGACACCAAGATTATAGCTCCAATCCACAAAATCCACTCAGGTAGCTCATTCAGCAGCCTAGACGTTCTTATCACAAAAGTAGAGTCAAACCTCTTTGTTTGTGTTTTTGGAACATCAACCATGAAACGATGTCGCTTTCTCGAGCTACGAGCAGTCCGATAGAAAAAAGGGCACGGTGGTATTAAATTATGCACATCAGTTGTTTTTGAAGCTAATTAAATAATGTACTTACAAATAATCTTTCACTCACGTCGTGTTACACAACGCAGCGTTTATTCCACCGAGTGAGTGTTATCTGGAACGCGAGTCGTTCCACACAAACAGCATCAATCAACCACGTCGGCCGATCGGAAGGAGCTCCGACAAATTGGATCCAACTCGTTAACGTCATCCATTATATTATTATTATAGCACCCTGTAAAAACTTGTACAACTTGTAAAAACTTTTTTATTTTATACTGACCTCGTGGCTTAGTGGGTAGAAGCTCTGCCTGCGAAGTCGATTCCCACCCAGTGCAAACATTTGTGTGATGGATTCAAATGGTTGCACTGTGTCTGGGTGTTTCTAGGTATAATATTATAATTTAAAACCATAATATAAGTATTTTATCAGCTATCTGGGCGCTATCGTACAAGATTTGCTTAGTTTGGGGTCAGATGGTGCTGTGTGTGAACTAGCCACCAATATTTATTTAGTAGTTAATATTCTTCCTCCATTTTTGCAGTATTTTTTGAAGTAATACATCTACCAGCTGAACCGTGCGCGTTGCTACGCCATCTATCGAAAAATTGGTCGTACCAATTCAAATTTTGAACAAATTCGGTTACCTTAGGATCTAATGATGTAACCTTTAAAAGATAGACACATGCTGTCACGCAACGAAAGCTCTCAAAAAGCAATATTTTTTCCCGTTTTGGTTACATATTTTATTCATGCTCCGCTCCTTTTCATAGTAGTGTAATGTTAAATAGACTATAGCCTTCCTCGATACATGGACAATCCAACAGAGAAAGAATCTTGCAATTCGGACCAGTTAAGTACGAGTAGTTCCCGAGATTCTTGCTTTCAAAGCAACAAACAAACAAACTCTTCATGCTATATAATATTAGTATAGATTGGCTGGCGCGTTAATGGAAAAATATGAGAGTAAATTGTTACTTATACTATGAAGAATAGGATTGGTAACTGAGACAAATGAAGTAAGGGTGAACCGATTTTTTTTATTTAAGTATTTTTTTTAGTAGTATAAAGTGACGAGACAAGCAGGATAATATGTGTCTGATGGTAAGCAAAATGCCTGCCACATAACAGCATAGAGATACGCAGCTATTGGAACTTGGAACACGAGGGGTTCAGATCATTACCTAGCACTCCACTCCGCTTGTCACCCAGAGATCTAAAAATTTAAATATCTAAGCCCTGTAATTTCTCGGGAAACATTGCCCTTCAAACCGACAACGCAGTAATGTTTACACATTCCTGCTTGGTGGTAGAATAATTGGCAAAGGTACATCAGGCGGCATCAGGTTACGCAGGCGGACTCTGCCAAGAGTCCTACCACTGCTACAGTGGTCTAATATAAAAATGTGAACGGTTGGTTTTGGTACATTAATTATTAACAAACGATACCGGTAGAAGCGTTTTGAAATGCTCTTGGAAAATAATGGGCTCAAACGGGTATATAAATAAGGCGCCATTTCATATTATGCCGAAGCGTAAAAACCGCACTTACGTAAACCGCACTTACGTAACCGGACACGCGTTTTCCCGCCAAATTTGTAAACGCGAGTAGCAGCCGGTATAGCGCGCGGGCAGAGCTTTTGCTTTGGCATACCACTGTAGATAAGGAATAAGTAAGTAGAACAGGACGTCTACTCTCTGTCTACGAAAACGTAATTTCGAATAAACTCACGACTTTTCAACTACGATTCTACTTCGATCCGTCGTTTCTTCCGTTTAAATGTTCTAAACCTACTCTAATTAAGGCCGATTTACATCAGACGAGCGAATGCTCATTCTATCCCCACTGTATCAAATTCATTTGGTGTAAACAAACGTAGAGCATTCTTTCGTTGTTTTGTTTACGTTTGCAACGATTCTATGGAATATATAATATGGAAAACGCTAAGAACGATCTTTCGTTTACACTAAAAGATCGAGAAAGAATGCTCTTGTTCCAGCTCTAGCTCTATGTTCGTTCAGTTTAAATCGGCCTTTAGAGTATGCTTAGAACACACAGTTAGAACATTTAAACGTCAAACAATGTTGTATCGGACGAAACGAAGTAGAACGAGAGTAGGAAAGTCACAGGTTTTTTTTTCGTAATTACGTTTTTGTAGAAATAGAGTAGATGTCCTGGTTTTTCCGCACGATACCTTTGTACCAATCGTAAGTAGCCCAATGCAATTACGCAAAAAAATTGAATAAAAATACATTAAATTATGTAGTTTAGGGACTATAAAGGATCGATAGGGGGTGCATTTTGAACATATATTTCACTTTGAGGGATTCTGGCATGGTCAGCTCAAGGTCATTTCGATGAAAACTCGTTTAATTTGATATCTCGAGAACTGTTAGTGTTAGGCAAAAAATTGTGGAGACCTTTTCTCTTCTAAATTAAATTTACTAACTGTTATAGTAACCATTTTTAGGGTTCCGTAAAACGTAAAAATGGAACCCTTATAGATTCGTCATGTCTGTCTGTCTGACTGTCTGTCTGTCTGTCTGTCTGTCTGTCCGTCCGTATGTCACAGCCACTTTTTGCCGAAACTATGAGAACTACACTGTTTAAACTTGGTAAGTAGATGTATTCTGTGAAGCGCTTAAGATTTGATCAAAAAAATTAAAAAAAAAGAAAAATTAGGGTTGCCCCCCATACTGAGAACTGAAACTCAAAAATTTTTTTTCATCTAACCTACACGTGTGGGGTGTCTATCGACAGGTCTTCAAAAATGATGTTGAGGTTTCTTAAATCATTTTCGTATACACTGCATAGTTTGCGCGAGACACACTTCCAAAGTGGTAAAATGTGTGTCCCCCCCCCCCTCTAACTTCTAAAGTAAGAGAATGAAAAATCTAAAAAAAAACATATGATGTACATTACCATGTAAACTACTAACGAAAATTAGTTTGAACTCGATCTGATGAATAGTTTTTCTTTTGTACGTCATAAATACACTATTATTAAAACTTCGATCAAAGTTACAACGAACTACAAGAACTATGTATACTATGTATATTATGTTACTTGCTGCAACGGAACCCTTCATGGGCGAGTCCAACTCGCACTTGGCCACTTTATTCTTTCTTTCATCAATATTTTTCAAGTTAATGCTTCCGAAAGGCAAAAATTTTACTACTTACTTACTTTTTTTCCTCCCTTTCGCCATTTTCTCCCCAACCGTTCAAATTTATGAAACTTTACCGATAATAAAAAGTGTAGATCTTTTAATAATGAACAACTTTTTCCTTGAATTTTTTTCAGTAATGACAATACCTTTAGAGTTATGTTACTTTACCGAGCGAAATCCGCGCCACTGCGACACCTCCGCGACACTGCAAAAAATCCGCGACACCTCCGGTCTTAGGGCTGAACCCAAAATTCATTGTTGGATTGTGTCGGTGGGTTTCTTCTACACAGGGTTATGTGAGACAACAACGTTACCTACTTCGACATATGCCAGAAATACGTAACATACATAAAAAACACTACGGTACAGACGTGGTAATTGTATTCGATGGCTATCCCAAAGGTATTTCCAACTTTGGCACCAATTCTGCCAAACGGCTGCGCCGATCCCAGCTGAAACCATGTGCGGATATCATTTTCATCTACAATATGACCGTCACCACAACTCAAGATAAGTTTTTAGGCAACGAGAGCAATAAAACCAGATTCATCTCACTACTGAAAACTTTTCTCATCAAATCAGATATAGAGGTGGAGCAAGCCGTAGAGTCCGGCAAAATTCTCTTAGCCGTACTGATAATCAGACCATCCGCATCCTCTACGGCTCGCTCCACCTCTATGTCTGATTTGATGAGAAAAGTTTTCAGTAGTGAGATGAATCTGGTCTTATTGCTCTCGTTGCCTAAAAACTTATCTTGAGTAGTGGTGATGGTCATATTGTAGATGAAATGTATCTGAGTGTATTTCTGGCATATATCGGAGTAGGTAACGTTGTTGTCCCACATAAGCCTGTGTAGAAGAAACCCACCGACACAATCAAACAATGAATTTTGGGTTCAGGCCTAAGTCCGGAGGTGTCGCGGATTTATCGCAGTGTCGCGGAGGTGTCGCAGTGGCGCGGATTTCGCTCGGTAAAGTAACATAACTCTGAAGGTATTGTCATTACAGAAAAAAGTTCAAGGAAAAAGTTGTTCATTATTAAAAGATCTACACTTTTGATCATCGGTAAAGTTTCATAAAATTGAACGGTTGGGGAGAAAATGGCGAAAGGGAGGAAAAGAAGTAAAATTTTTGCCTTTCGGAAGCAATAACTTGAAAAATATTGATGAAAGAAAGAAAAATGGTTACTATAAAAGTTAGTAAATTTAATTTAGAAGAGAAAAGGTCTCCACAATTTTTTGCCTAACACTAACATACAGTTCTCGAGGTATCGAATTAAACGCGTTTTCATCGAAATGACCTTGAGCTGACCATGCCAGAATCCCTCAAATTGGAATATATGCTCAGAATGCACCCCCTATCGATCCTTTATAGTCCCCAAACTACATAATTTAATGTTTATTTATTTCCGTAATTGCACTGGGCTAAAGCAGTTCTGACTCTATACGTAGTATGTCTAAATTCTTTGCATACCACCGTAGAGTGCAGCCATTTAGTTCTAACATTACGTATCCACATCAAATCACAACATTTTAGTGGTAGGACTCTTTACAGAGGTCCGTCTGGGGAAATACCACACCTTTGCCAGTTATTCTACCGTCAAGCAGTAATGTGCAAACATTACTGTGTTCCGGTTTGAAGGGCAATGTTTCCAGTGAAATTACAGAGCAGGGACAGCGCGGTGCAGTGCTAGGTAATGATTTGGACTCTTCATGTTCCAATAGATAACTGTGCTGTTATGTGGCAGGCATGTTGCTCACCATCAGGCACATGTCCTGCTCGTCTTGTCACTCCATACTTTAAAACAAAACAATGTTAACCTTCAGTTACGCTTTTTAAAATAACTTAAACTTTAGACTTGATAAAATATTCGCTAGGATTTTGACGCGAGTAATACTGTAATTTCACGTAGCACATAAATTATTCTAACAAGGTAAGCTTTCGACGGCACACCGGTACCCAAATATTGGTATAGGATGCGGAAGGTATGAAAACATGATTTTACCGGGTACCGTGGGAAAGTTCTTAAATATTATTTAGGTAATGTTAAATGGAAGGTTCTGCCATCATTGGCCAAAGTATACTGTCACCATAATAATAATAATAATATGTGTTTATTTATGAGTTGCATACAAGTTATTTTGAGGATTTAATAAGAATAGTTCGTCTCAGACAATTTATCAAGTTATATTAGACTGGCCTCGTGGCTTAGTGGGTAGTAGCTCTGCCTGCGAAGCCGAGGGTCGTGGGTTCGATCCCCACCCAGTGCAAATATTTGTGTGATGAATTCAAATGTTTGCACTGTGTCTGGATGTTTCTATGTATAATAATTATGTATTTAAAACTATATAAGTATTATATCTATCAGCTATCTGGCCGCCATCACACAAGCTTTGCTTAGTTTGGGGTCAGATGGTGTTTGTTGTGTGTGAATTGTCCACCAATATTTATTTTTTATTTATTATATTTTGTTATATTTCATGTTCAGGAAAGTTACGAGTAGGGCCAATTGTAATTAATAATTTTAGTTTTAAATTTTTCATCAAACCTACACGTGTGGGGTGTTTATCGATAGGTCTTCTAAAATGATGTTGAGGTTTCTTAAATCATTTTCGTCTACACTGAATAACTTGCGCGAGAGACACTTTCAAAGTGGTAAAATGTGTGCCCCCCCCCCTCTAACTTCTAAAGTAAGAGAATGAAAAATCTAAAAAAAATATATGATATACATTACCATGTAAACTACCAACGAAAATTGATTTGAACTCGATCTGATGAGTAGTTTTTTTTTAGTACGTCATAAATACACTATTATTGAAACTTCGATCAAAGTTACAACGAATTACAAGAACTATGTGTACTATGTATATTATGTTACTTGCTGCAACGGAACCCTTCATGGGCGAGTCCAACTCGCACTTGGCCACTTTATTTTTATTGTTGTTAATGTAAATATTGTTACGACATTCTTCACGCAACTTTAACTTTTTTTTGTTCGTGAAGGAAATATAC
Source organism: Ectropis crepuscularia (assembly GCA_963693475.1). Taxonomy (NCBI): domain Eukaryota; kingdom Metazoa; phylum Arthropoda; class Insecta; order Lepidoptera; family Geometridae; genus Ectropis; species Ectropis crepuscularia. The sequence goes on from OY856355.1 coordinate 3,362,515, forward strand.
ATTTACGCATACTCTTCCGCCTGGAGGAGACAAGTCGAGTCGAGTTATCAAGTCGATTAATTTATATCGATGACCTTGACTCCCTCCTTGTGAGAGAAGTACCAGCTATGGGATCGCAGAGTAAGATGTTTATAGATTTTTTTTTCTATTTTAAAAAGCGTTTATTGACCATACTTTACTTCGTATTAAAACGAAGATTATAACTTAATTAATAACACTGTAAGAAAATGCATTTATTTGTGAAGTATTAATTTATACGTACTGAGACTGACTGGTATCTAAACTAGTTTTAAGAAACTGTGCTACAGGTACCAGTGCCCTCCACATAACATACTATAAAAAAGAAACTATGAGAATACGTAACAGGTTTACTAATAAAGTGTAGCAATGAATTTTACTACTGAACTGAAAATAATATAATAACTGTTTATCTCTTAATAAGTCTATTTATAAATTGTAACTTAAAGCAAGATGTTTAGATGTGTCTCGACTCCTAAAAGTGGGATGTAATAAGAAAAACTTGCATTTTATGCAGAACAGTCTATAAACTCCAGAACATACTCTCTAAAATCCTTGGTTGACCGCAAGCTCACTCAGGTTCTTCAATCGCATCCACCTAATATCACAATGTTGGTCGACGATCGCGCTATCTCTCTCTTACCCCAATGTCACGGTACATTTGGCGCGGTTTGTTGGGTGGCGACGGAGAGGTAGCGATTAGCGATTTAGTAAATTAACTGCTGTTTAGTAGCTGTGTAGTGCAATATGCATAATGTTTCCACGTCACTGCGATGCCAGGTTCAATACATTTTGAAAATAATGTTTTTTTTCAGAAATTGACTTAGTTCGTTCCGCGTGAGTGAGAACTGCGTGAACCGCAAACTCATACTTGGCCAATGTAGAAAGTTATGGCCACGACTCATTTTTGTACGAAAAAGGTCTAAGTCCCAGCAGTGAAACCATAAAATAAGCCTATCATGCTCATAGCCAGTGTCTAATAAAAATGAAGCTTAGAAAGAAGAACGCTGCATTGAGAGCAAACTAACAATACCTCCATGTTAAGAATATACCACGTGTGACCAAAATGCTGGCGTTTACTTGAACCAACGCTTGGATCAGCGTGGTATTGTTGCCAGCATGCTAGGCACGCTTCCCACTGGTAGTGGGAAGCGTGCGTTGAAGATATTGATTATCTGTAGACCTTCATTGGTCTGTAGATAATTCAGATGTGTTCAGTGTAAATAATTACGTTTGTAGCGTAGTGTAGTTCTAATTGTGTTTTAGTTTTGCGAAAAAGAGCTCTGCCCATTTAAATAAACAATTTTCAAACCTTATTGTACTCGTCGTTTAGTTAACTAATATTTAAACTGATTAGTCTCAAGATATTGGACCTGTGAATACCAGAAACTAGTATCAGCTGTAAGTATCAGCTGGAAGCTCTAGAATTGATCGAGAAACGTGCCAAAAGGCTCATAGGCAACGACACTCTTGTGCGAAAAATACTTTAAAGTCTTGAACATCGCCGCTTATCGGTATTTTATCGGATACACTTCGGTGAGTGTGCGACTGATCTGCATGATCTGATACCACTTTGTCCTTTTTTTATCGGAATTCTCGTAGCTCAAAAAAGCGACATCGTTTCATGGTCGAAGTTCCAAAGACACAAACGAATAGATTTGACTCTATTTTTGTGATAAAAACGTCTAGACTGTCGAATACGTTGCCTGAGTGGGTTTTCCCCGATAGTTATAATCTTTGTGTCTTCAAATCGAGAGTGAATCGTTTTTTTTCTAGGTAATCACGCTCCATCGTAGATCGCATCGTCGGTTAATATCAGTCGAGATAGCGGTCAAGTGTGAACCTATTAAAGTTAAAAAAAAACTCATATCATTTTTAACAATTTTCCTGACAAGCGGTACCAAAATGGTAGCGTTTATTTGGTTTCATGTATAAGCATTGTCATTCAGCGTGATACTTATGCCCGCATACCGTGCACGCCTTCCAATAATATGGGGCTTAATGATCTTGACTATCCCTAGTTTTTCATAAGTCTATCGATAATTTCGATGTGGTGTAAGAAGTAAAGGAGTGAAGTGTAACTTTAATGATAATTTAGCTTTGGTATTAAAGGCTATGCCTACGGAAAGAATTGTCAATACTGTTTTGCTGCAAAAATCTGCAATACACGCAAACGGAAAAAAACTCTACAAAGTAACGTTTAAGGTTGAAATTAAATAGTCGCTCTCCGCGAACAGTACGACCAAAGAGCGAAGCTTGCGTAAACACAACTCCATGAATATGTACAGCGGTTCATTTAACACCATGTAGAGGGCATAATCCCATTTTATGTTCCGAAACGCGATATCTTTATTCATACGTATATGTATGAAAACTAGTGACAGTGGCTCAACAAAATATATAGTCCTCCTTAGCCATAAATAAATAGATGGGGTCAGCATTTTGGGCACGATTCCCACTGGCACCAGTCTTTTAGTTTAACGTAATATATATTACAATATGTAATACATATTGTAAATAAATCTATAATTAATACTTTTCAATCTTATGTGTATATTTTTTTATATCTTATATTTTGTTTTAAAATAAATTTTACTTATGAAAGAGTTAAATAGATAAGCTATTTATTTTTTGCGCTAAATAAAACTAATTTTTTTAATGAAAAATTAAAAAAAAAATTAGGGAAAAATTGGTGGCCTATCACCAAAAGCGATCTCTTCAAGTCAATCGTGACATCAAAAGGGGATAAAAAATATAATTAAAAAACTCAAAAACCCGACTGCGTAAAAAGTGAACCAAACTACGTACTCGCATACTAAAAAAAACTGAAAAGAATAAAACAAGCATTTAGATTTCTGGTGGTCTAGAATTCTATAATATGTTATTGTATTAATACTATTGAAATATATGCAATATTTTCTAGTAAAAGAACATTACAACTGAACAGTCGGGATCCATTGAACAATTACATTGTATGTCGAATAATAATGGATCCCGACTGTTCAGTTGTAATGTTCTTTTACTAGAAAATATTGCATATATTTCAATAGTATTAATACAATAACATATTATAGAATTCTAGACCACCAGAAATCTAAATGCTTGTTTTATTCTTTTCAGTTTTTTTTAGTATGCGAGTACGTAGTTTGGTTCACTTTTTACGCAGTCGGGTTTTTGAGTTTTTTAATTATATTTTTTATTTTATCCTTTTTAGTTATGAACAATAGATAGATAGATAGATAGATAGATAGATAACTCTTTATTGTGACACAAAGAAAGGAAACAATTACAGAAAAACACAATATAAACTAGCGCCACAAATGGCGGCCTTATTGCTGAGAGCAATCTCTTCCAGGCAACCAGCTTAAAGGAAAATCGCCTAGAACATTGTTAGGCGAGGCGATGCCGATGTGACGTTTTCCTTAATACTACTACTTATACTACCTTAACACAAAACAGATTAATATATATATTTATTAGACTAATGAGCTCAATACACAGAAAATGCTAGCAATTTTAAACCTACTACAACCTATATAAATGTAAAGACTATTTGTTAATGACCCATGCAACAGGGACGAAGACAGAGTAATACAACGTTACAGACGGCAGTGGACAACCATACTACCACCTACGACTTACTTGTTGTGAATGTTAATATGCTCAACATAATAATATGCATCTTTTGGTTGTTGACCAAATGTCTTCGTTTCTACTGATATAATATGTAGGATTTTCTACTGCATGTAATTCATATTTATAGTTTTGTGTTAGTATAGGTTTTCGATTGACGTTGAGTACCTACTAAATCGTTTGAAGTTGGAGATGGGCGACCGAGGCGGAGCAATCCGAGAGCAGTTCCGTGTTCCCACTATCACGTACCTGCACGTACGAAAAAAAGGTAGACCAATATACCTACTAGCATAGATCGTAGAACCCAAGATGGGCCCCATCCCAAACTTCACGGCACACGAAATCATGTCAACGTTGGGAAGAGTGAGCTCACTCTTTCCGTTCTAGTCGGTTGCAGGACGCGGTGGACGCCGGACGTTTTTACCTATCATTATTCGGTGTCAACAACCAAAATAAGTAGAACCACAGCAAATCTCGCCGCTAGCGATTATAGGGGTCAAGTAGATTGGTTGTTTGTAAACCACTTACGATACATACAGAGACGCAGTTTATTACCAATTTCAAGATTCTCAGGGCACATCTTTTGATTTATATCGATGCCTACTAGATACATTAGTATATAATGTCCATCCACATTCACACGTACAGTTAGTTATACGAAGTTTTCTGCTACCCAAAAACCTATAAATGTGAGAATGGTTGTTACTCAACTTTAAATCGATATACATCCTAAACGGTCAGTCAAATCGAAAAACATTGAGAGAAAGCTAAACATTATTTTCAAATACCTATTCAACGATACTCCTCTTGATATATTTTGGTGATTTTCATTTTTTTTATTTGGACAATATGGCGTCCTGAATCCGCCATATTGGATTTACACTAATGTCATGTCTTTAGTGTCACTTGCCAAATTAAGAGGAATCGATTGACGTGTGAATCATAAAAATCGGCCCAGGCGTTTGGTCTGTATAGTGCCTCAAAGGAACATACAAACATACATACATACATACATACATATATAGACTGTTAAACACATTACCACTCCTTTGCGTCGCGCAGTCGGGTAAAAATTAAAGAATGACGGGAGTTCACAAACAAAGAGTTAACATATACCGGTTAAAACAAACAATTAAGTACTAATCTTTGAATTACGATAAACATACGTAAATATGCCCTTTTAATTATTGTCTAGTCAACTAGCTTTTTAGGTCGAATTTTTTTCGACTAGTCAACAAGTGCTTTTTAAGTCGGTTTTTACCCGACTGCGCGACGCAAAGGAGTAGTAATGTGTTTAACAGTCTATGTATGTATGTTTGTATGTTCCTTTGAAGCACTATACAGACCAAACGCCTAGGCCGATTTTTATGATTCACACGTCAATCGATTCCTCTTAATCTGGCGAGTGACACTAAAGACATGACATTAGTGTAAGTCCAATATGGCGGATTCAGGACGCCATATTGTCCAAATAAAAAAAATGAAAATCACCAAAATATGTCCAGAGAGGTATCGTTGAATAGGTATTTAAAAATAATGTTTAGCTTTCTCTCAATGTTTTAATGACTGACCGTTTAGGATGTATATTGATTTAAAGTTGAGTAACAACCATTCTCACATTTATAGGTTTTTAGGTAGCAGAAAACTTCGTATAACTAACTGTACGTGTGAATGTGGATGGACATTATATACTAATGTATCTAGTAGGCATCGATGTAAATCAATAGATGTGCTCTGAGCACCTTGAAATTGGTAATAAACTGCGTCTCTGTATGTATCGTAAGTGGTTTACAAACAACCAATCTACTTGACCCCTATAATCGCTAGCGGCGAGATTTGCTGTGGTTCTACTAATTTTGGTTGTTGACACGGAATAATGATAGGTAAAAACGTCCGGCGTCCACCGCGTCCTACAACCGACTAGAACGGAAAGAGTGAGCTCACTCTTCCCAACGTTGACATGATTGCGTGCGCCGTGAAGTTTGGGATAGGGCCCATCTTGGGTTCTACGATCTATGCTAGTAGGTATATTGGACTACCTTTTTTTCGTACGTGCAGGAAATGTATTTACGCATACCCTACTGCCCCGCCCGGGAGACACAGCCGGGTTATGTTGCACTCTATATCATGTATGGATATGGTGCCCCTATCTACTAATAAACCTCCATGGGGTTTCAACTCTGTCGCTGATAGTGGGAACACGGAACCGCTCTCGGATTGCTCCGCCTCGGTCGCCCATCTCCAACTTCAAACGATTTAGTAGGTACTCAACGTCAATCGAAAATCTATACTAACACAAAACTATAAATATGAATTACATGCAGTAGAAAATCCTACATATTAAATCAGTAGAAACGAAGACATTTGGTCAGCAACCAAAAGATGCATATTATTATGTTGAGCATATTAACATTCACAACATTTTTCATAACTAAAAAGTATAAAATAAAATTTAAAAACTCAAAAACCCGACTGCGTAAAAAGTGAACCAAACTACGAACTCGCATACTAAAAAAAACTGAAAAGAATAAAACAAGCATTTAGATTTCTGGTGGTCTAGAATTCTATAATATATGTTATTGTATATTTATTCTATAATATGTTCTATAATATGTTATTGTATATTAATACTATTGAAATATATACAATATTTTCTAATAAAAGAACATTACAACTGAACAGTCGGGATCCATTGAACAATTACATTTTATGTCGAATAATAATATCGAATCCATTGAACAATTAGATTGTATGTCGAATAAAAATGGATCCCAACTATTCAGTTGTAATGTTCTTTTATTAGAAAATATTGTATATATTTCAATAGTATTAATACGATAACATATTATAGAATTCTAGACCACCAGAAATCTAAATGCTTGTTTTATTCTTTTCAGTTTTTTTAGTATGCGAGTACGTAGTTTGGTTCACTTTTTACGCAGTCGGGTTTTTTAATTTTTTAAATTATATTTTTTATTTTCTAAGACTCCTAGGACTAACATTTATAATTTTCCCAGAGAGATTAAAATACGCCCGAAAACGGAATCATGATAACACTATTTCCTGTACTTCCTACTAATATAATGTTGTAATGTTAATGTAAATGATAATGTTTGGATATTTGTAGCTCAATCACGTCGTATCGTATTTGTGAATTCGAACCTCAGTATAAATAACTTATAACTTAATTACAGGCTGGTTGCCTGGAAGAGATTGCTCTCAGCAATAAGGCCGCCATTTGTGGCGCTAGTTAATAAGTGTGTCTCTGTAATATTTTAAGTTTTTTTGTGTCACAATAAAGAGTTTCTATCTTTCTATCTATCTACAATCATATACCACTTACATCATACACTATAACAATTATGGTACGTGTTTTCCCTAAACATACACCAACAGAAGGATGATTACTAAGTAAATAATCTAAAATACCTAATAATAAATTTGTATTACACAATTTTCAATCTGAATCAATTAAGTAAGTTGCCATTGCTGGAACGAGAAAATGAAACTCTATTAGTAAGCAGTTTACTTGAAACGGTGAAGGAAAACATCGTGAGGAAACTGTCATGAACCTAAAATCTTTCAAGGTCATGTGTCATTGGGCCAGCGTGGTGGATTTGGGCCTAGACTCTGTTCTTGCGAGTCTCAACAGTTAGTGAACAGTAATTTAGTGAACTGCTAATGCAGGCTGAGGATGAGTAAAAAACATAGTCTGTGGATTATATTGACTTGTGGGTTTTACCACCGAGTAACCCAATAATTAGTTAGGTACATTGCATGGATATTGGTGTATGTATGTGTTACCGTATAATTGCAGTCCCCGTCAGTTCACAACACAACGCATGAGATTATAATCTGTAGGTGTGTAGGTAGTATAGGCAGTGCATCCTCACTCGCTCAAGGTCACGCGGTTTTAACCTACAGCTAGACCGTCCCTCCCAGGGAACAAGTGCCCGTCGCGTCGGCTGTCGGACGCACGGCTGAGCGCTCGCGCAACACGTTTCCCGCGCATATTGTTATTAGATATGTCGACAACCCTCTTCGCTAGACAGGGACAGAGTTACGCTTTAGAAAGAGCGCAAATGTTTATTTGAAAATCGCGACAGGTATTGCGAGCTGAATTGAACTTTGTTGTGTCCCAGCAAGAGTCGCTATTTATATAATTGTTTTCGGTAAGTGAGGCTTCTGTACTAATATTTATTCTGTGGTATAAGTTAGGTAAGTTTATAATATAACTTGGTTAGATAATAATCTGACGGGTTTTATAACTTTACGGTGACATTTGTGATTCGACAGTGAACTGATTTCTTCTTAGTAAGCATGCCCCAGTAATAAGTTACGGCTGGTCTAGAAGTTACGGTTGGTCTAGTCGTGAGAACGGCGAATGCCGATCCGGAGACCCCGCGTTAAAAACCACTGTCTTTTCTAAGTCATCTGCGTAATGCCGCTATCTTGAAACGGTGAAGGAAAACATCGATATATACCTAGAATCTTTCGAAGTTGTGTGCCATTTATCAACCCGCACTGGGCCGGCGTGGTGGATTATGGCTTTGACTCTCTCCTTGCGAGAGAAAGCCCCGAGTCCCAGCAGTGGGTACATTTAGTGGGATGTTTATGTTTTTATGCTAAGCAAGCCCTATCGTATACCGCATTGTTGCTCACCATAACTTGAGAACGGCCAACAAGTACAAACTTATCACCGTCTTTCTATAGTAGCACTCCTTGTCCATGCCACGACTGCCAGGCAGGGATCGCCTTTGGCGATAAGGCCGCCTTTTGCTGCAATTTTTTTACTATGTTTTATTTAGGGAAGTAAATATATTATCTACCATAATAAAGCTACTACCTACTCTACAGGTCTCTTAAAATCTATCCAATTACTTAATTCACCAAAGTTACTTCAAATTAACGCAGAAAAAATCTCTTATATTTTTATACCAAAGTTATGAGCGGTTGTAAAGCGTAGTTATGTTACCTCATCTCAGTATTGAAGCCTAAGTTTTTATGAAACCTAAAAAATAAGATGAAATTAACTATATTGGATATTTATAACAAAAAGAGATAATTAAGAGTTGTAAATTCTTACATTGGCGATTAAAAATGTGTTTATGTAAAAAATAACTACATATAAAATGCGAACGTTAAATGCTATTTAGCCTTTATTCAGATAAAGCTTACAATTTATCAATGTTATTACAACTTAAAAACTTAATTCTCCTCCAGGCCACGTGGTTCGACAGCGTAGTTCGATCAATCGAACTCTTACATTTTAGACTACAGGCCCGTGAACAAAATTTACGGGTCAAATGAACCACCAGGAGACCTATGTAGGATGATAGAAGGGTATAAAGTAATAAGATTCAGCATTATGCCGTCACTTGTAAGCTGTCCAACTAAGTGCAATTGAAGAGGGGGGGTTGCAATCCTCGATCATTTCTCTTTGTCGCAATATTTTTGTACGGTTTTGCGGAATAATATATTAAAAGAGGTATTGAAACTATACAAATTATAAATTTTAACTTTTTAATTATTAGCTTGCCCGAAAAATTTACAGAGTACGAGTAATTTACAGAGCAAATTTGGTCATTTGATTAAGTACGGCATTGGTTCCATACAATTTCAATACCTCTTCTAATCCATTATTTCGCAATGCCGTACAAAAATCATGCGACAAAGAGAAATGATAGAGGGTTGCAACCCCCCCTCGTCAATCACACTCAGTTGGACAGCTTACAAGTGACGGCATAGTGCTGAATCTTAATACTTTACACCCTTCTATCATCCTACAATGGTCTCCTGGTGGTTCATTTGACCCGTAAATTTTGTTCACGGGCCTGTAGTCTATTTAGATTGCTATCATACCGTCTGTTTGCCTATGACACTGAAGGAAAACGTCTTGAGAAAACTAGTGAGTTTCAGGGCGTGCGTAAAAATTAAGTAACACAATACAAAGTCTAGATGTCCTTACAGGTACAGATATATTTTTTTTTTTTAATTAATTTTGACGAGACGAGCAGGACATGTACCTGATGGTAAGCAACATGCCTGCCATATAACAGCACAGTGACACGCAGCTAATGGAACATGAAGAGTCCAAATCATTACCTAGCACTGCACTGCGCTTGTCACCCAGAGATCTAAGTTGTTATATCTCTAAGCCCTTTAATTTCTGTGGAAACATTGCCCTTCAAACCGGAACACAGTAATGTTCCCACATTATTGCTTGGCGGTAGAATATTAACTGGCACAGGTGTGGTACTTCCCCAGGCAGACTCTGCCTAGAGTCCTACCACTTACTACTAAAAGAAAAAATAAACCACGACAAATTGAAAAGAAATCGAACAAATTAAAACATCGCACCTTAAATAAAAAATCAAGCTCTCATTTGATCGCAGAATATTGAATAGGACAGCAGTGGGATGGGAGAATTTGACGGTTTGTCCCACTGGGCTGTCCCGTGGCTTTGTTCCGGTAATGGGACATTTGTTGGGTGTTTTTGCCCTCGAGCCCCGGAATCTCGGACATGATCGTTTCGCTAATTCATCCCATGTATCTCAGGAAGGCTTTTACCGGGTCCTCTCGGGATGCTTTTATGTACAAATACTCATTTTACAATCAGTGAATGTTTGAACACACCTTCGTTCTCATCACTCATGTCGTTACAGTCACTTTTAAAAGCAATTAATATTTCAAAATAAAATAAAAAATAATTAAAAACACAAGTGAAAATATTTTTTAATAGCTAATAATCTTAAAAATAATATCTAATAGATAGAACACGGAGTCACAAAACAAATAAAGTGGCCAAGTGCGAGTTGGACTCGCCCATGAAGGGTTCCGTTGCAGCAAGGAACATAATATACATAGTACACATAGTTTTTTTAGTTCGTTGTAACTTTGATCGAGATTTTAATAATAATGTATTTATGACGTGCTAAAAAAAAACTACTTATCAGATTGAGTTCAAACTAATTTTCGTTGGTAGTTTACATGGTAATGTACATCATATATTTTTTTTAGATTTTTCATTCTCTTACTTTAGAAGTTAGAGGGGGGGGGACACACATTTTACCACTTTGGAAGTGTCTCTCGCGCAAATTATTCAGTGTAGAGGAAAATGATTTCAGAAACCTCAATATCATTTTTAAAGACCTATCGATAGACACCCCACACGTGTAGGTTTGATGAAAAAAAAATTTTTGAGTTTCAGTTCTCAGTATGGGGGGCAACCCTATTTTTTCTTTTTTTTAATTTTTTTTGTTCAATTCTTAATGCGGTTCACAGAATACGTCTACTTACTAAGTTTCAGCAGTGTAGTTATCATAGTTTCGGCAAAAAGTGGCTGTGACATACGGACGGACAGACAGACAGACAGACAGACAGACAGACAGACAGACAGACATGACGAATCTATAAGGGTTCCGTTTTTACGTTTTACGGAACCCTAAAAACACTTCAAGAAAATGAAACGATGTGAAACAAAGTGAATGGAAATGACATTGAGTAAAATGAATTGCAAATGAAGATTTGTTTTGTGCAGATATTAGTAAAAGCCAAACAAAAACAAATGATTATCGAAGTCTTACACAATAAACGCGCAATACCTAATGCCGTTATTATCCCTAAAAGCATAGTCTATTAAATCATACAGTCGTTCGACGAAGACGTCTAGACGGGGCAATCGCGCGGAGCGTGCGGGGTGAGACGCGGGAAGCACGCTCCTGCATTGCCTACATTACAATGTTAGTATTGCAGGAGCGCGGCTCAGGGCTGACGTCTTCCGTGTGTTATAATTTAATTTTGCTGCCACTTTTTTAATATTGCGACAACCTTACCTGTGTATACATTATCGGTTTCTCCCAAGATCAAAGGCGAAGAACTACTAGTAGTATTTGTTTATACTGTGCTAAAAGTAGCTATTCCAGACTATAATCTAACTGTGTTTCAAATTTCATCTCCATTTGGACAGTGTGTCCTTATCATATAACGTTATTATTACCAACAAATAAGCAGGTCTACTACGAAAACAACCTCTGAATAATCGGAACCGACCGACAGCTGTCAGAATAATCGGTAAGGTAATTAAATGCTTTTGGAGTGAGTTCTACGACACAAAAACTGTCAAATTTATGTCGGTCGGAATTCGGAATGAACGAAACGCCCAATCCGGTCAACCGACTGATTGTGTTTCGTGGTAAGAAACGTCCATAAGTTCGGCCGATATATCGTTAATCGGACTTCGTAGTAGACCTCCAGATTAGTTCACTTTCCTTGTTTCTAGATCTTGAATCAGCTTCCTCGTAAAACACAGCAAAAGAACATAAAAACAGAACAACATGAAAAGTTTTTAGTATCAGTGTGAAACTTGTTTTCCGGAAGATAATATATGGGCCTAATCAGTGAGTGAGGATTTGAATTATAGAACCCGCTAACCGCTGAACCGATGACCTAGTGCGGAGGAGTCCAGTTCAAAGGCGTCAGCGATGTTACAAGCAAAAGTAGCATTAAAGCAGTTGTCGCACCGGCACCGATGAACGAGGAACGAGGATCGATATAAATCAATGGATGTGCCCTGAGATCCTTGAATTTGGTAACAAACTGCGTCTATGTGTGTATCGTAAGTGGTTTACAAACAACCAATCTACTTGACCCCTATAATCGCTACCGGCGAGATTTGCTGTGGTTCTACTTATTTTGGTTGCTGACAACGAATAATGATAGGCAAAAACGTCCAGCGTCCATCGCGTCCTGCAACCGACTAGAACGGAAAGAGTGAGCTCACTCTTCCCAACGTTGACATGATTGCGTGCGCCCTGAAGTTTGGGAGGGCCCATCTTGGGTACTACGATCTATGGTAATGAGTAGAGCTAGAATTAGAAACGAGTTGGCGAGCCGCGGGAGCGAGTGCGTAGTTCCAATAGTTGTGTAGCTCGGCTGTAAGCGAATGTGCGAGTGAGGCGAGCGATCACTCGCATCTTTCAGATCCGCACTGTAGAGAAATGACCGCTGGTTGCTCTCTCGGCGTGTTCTAATCGCTTAGCGAGTATCGCTGAGCGAGTGTTATCTTTCATAGCTCTTGTCGCTCAGCGCCAAACTAGTGAAGCGAGAGCGAGTGAGTGAAAAGAGCAGTCAGTGATCAACTGTTGGATATGCATCTCTTTTATTTACACGGAATTTGTATCTATTGTACGTTTTTTGAGCGAGAAAATAGTCGATAGTTAGTACTCGTTTTCTCGTCGGCGGTGCGACAACTGCTTTGTACATGGAAATAATGGCACGTGGCCCAAATGGGAACTAACGGCGTCGTCAAACCAACTATGGTTGCCGATGCCCGATTTCCCTATGCTCACGCTCTCCTGACAACGTCATCCAAGTACTATTATTTCGTCGTACGCCTATCTATGTATACCTCAATCGACAAAAGCAAAAAGTTACATTGACTTAAAAATATATTTTATTAGCAGTGCCCTCGTGATTACGCGTGTTCTCGTTTTCGTGTTTCGTGTTTTGTAAAGTTCTCATTCCCGTAATTTTCTCGATATAAAAAGTAGCGTATGTGGTGCTGGTACTTGTGGTGAGGCGATATGTACAGCAAGGCACATATTGGTGGGATGCAAGGTGCTCCTTAATAGGGGTCATTACTCACAGCGCCATAACAGAGTACTTGAAATCATACGTGAAGCCGTAAGCCTTTCGGTAGCTAGAGCTCAAAAGGGATTGACGACAAACAAAAAACAAATTAACTTTGTAAAAGAAAGCTCAACTTCAAACTCCAGGAACAAGCCTTACTCAATCCTGGGTTCAGCACCTAATTGGACTATTTTAATGTATACGTATGAAAAGCACTATAAAATCCCAGAGGATGTGGGTGTTTCGTCATCCAGACCGGACATTTTCCTTTTTTCTAGCGCTACGAAATGCGTAGTCCTTGTGGAACATACCGTACCCGTACCCCGACCAACCCGAAACGGTCTGGCACGTGCTAGTCGATTGTCCCCGATTCATGGCCGCAAGACATGAGCTCGAATGTATGATCGACGGAAGGCTGGTTGTCTCGGATCTCCACAACATCTTAGCAGATCCAGATAACAGAACACGGCTTCTGTCCTTCATGGAGACCTCATTCCGCATAGCGGCCAAGAGAAACTCCACTATTTCAAATACGCACCCCCCTTCGCCACCACACCCTGCCCCGCTGTCCGTGGACGCCGCGAGGAATGCGGTTCCCGCCCAACATAACTCCTCGAAGAGCATCTCCATCCAACAACTACTGGAGAACGCAGATCGAGGAGAGGCTGGGATCCGTATCCGTGGAGTGGCTCTCTTCATGGACAGCAACAAAGAAAGATTCGGAATAAGCTTTTGCTTCGCCTGGGAACGGAAACGAGCCCGTTTGTCGCCTGGATTGTCTTGCCTGCTTAATGGGAGTACCGCAAAAGTCACTATGAAGCGGAAAACCTACGACGCTATGCCGGTGTGCGAGGTAGACGGCCACCGATTTCGGTTGGTGCGATCGAAAAACAAAACGATTGCACTAATAGAATACTCGGAAGGTCGGACGCCTTTCACACAGGCAAGTGCGCTGCTCGCACATCTGAGCAGAAATGCAGGTGAAGCACCCCGGGTGATAAGCGTGGATGCGATGGCAATCGAATACTCAAGAGCGAGAGTCGCAGACCGGCTGGGTTGCATTGAGGCCTCTAAGCATCATGAGGTTGTCGTATACGAAGACAGGGGAGAAAATCTGAGTTTCCTCAGAGCCCCTTCGCACGACCAAACAAATGCAACTGACAGCTGGGGACATCCTGTTCCTAGTTCGACCATCCAAACCGGCTCCGAAAGAGCACAGCAGAGGGCAGCCGCGGAAAAAGCTTCAGCCAATCAAAATGGCAGCCGAGGCACCAAGACGGCCTTCATGACTGCCTTCAACGCAGCAGCAAGGAGCGTACTCCGAATTTCATCCCATTCATCACCCCCCTCGACGTCAAAGACCCCCAAAGCAGCTTCACAACAACAGATGAGCCGAACGAGAGCCGACATGGGACAGGTTGAACCGCCCCGCTATGTCACGGCTTCGCAGCCACGGAGCCATGCACGAAACGCCTTCATCGAATTCATAGCCACACTGAGCGCGACACGACTAGTCAACCTCAAGACCTGTGAAAACATCATGCAGTTCTATAGGCTAGGAAGTGAAAGCCTCTTAAAGGCGAAACTCGAGGAGGCCGAAGCAGCCATTTACAATAATGTCACTTCCCGGGTCATCAAGGGAACCATGACAGGACAGTATATGGCAGCTTACAGTGCTGAAAATGGCTTCGTGACACTGAACGAGAAAGAGACAGAGCGCGCGGGAAGGCCTGTTTATGCGACAACACCAAACGACCCAATTGTAGTTACCGCCCGATGCACCAAGATTATGCTGGACGATAAGATCCTAGAGATGGCCAAGACCATCGAAGGGAACTCGAACGTCAAAGCGAATTGGGAAAATTGGGAGATACCGAGAATACAGTGGGTTATCGGAGTTCCGGGATGTGGAAAGACAACATGGGTGATTAGACACTTCGATGTGGACAAGGACGCCATCATCACCACAACAACTGAGGCAGCAAAAGATCTCAGAGAAAAGCTATCGCACCGAATCGGAAATCTGGTCAAAACCAGAGTGCGAACCATGGCTTCTGCTCTGGTAAATGGTTTCGGAAGAGAAAGTTTCAGTCGCCTCATGGTGGACGAAGCTCTCATGAACCATTTTGGAGCCATTGTGATGGCTTCAAGGCTGTCTGGTGTTGGTGAAATTGTCCTCATCGGAGACGTCAATCAGTTGCCTTACATCGACAGGGAAAATCTCTTCGAAATGAGGTATCACCGCCCAAACCTGGTAACAAAGATCAGCCAGGAGTTGCTCTGCACACATCGCAACCCGATGGATGTCGCATATGCGCTGAGGGAAATATACTCCGGTATGTACTCCTCAGCGTCCCGTATAAAGTCCCTAGAGCAGAGAAGGTACAAGGGAGCGCAAATACCCAACACCCTACCAAACACCCTCTTTTTAGTTCACACTCAAGAAGAGAAGGAGACCCTGACAAACCAGGGTTATGGGTCAGGCACCGGGTCACGTATCCTTACCATCCATGAAGCTCAGGGACTAACATACGAGTCGGTAATCGCAATCAAAACCAAGGCAAACATGAAGCTGCACGAGAGCGTGCCCCATGCGGTTGTTGCAATCTCGCGGCACACGGGGACCTTCACATACTACGCCGACGACACCGACGACGCCATCGGCCGGTTCGTGCGGCGAGCGTCGGCTGCATCACCGAAGACCATCCGAGACTTCAACCTGCAGATGGCCATCAGGGACAGAAATGCGGCCGTTGTGGAGGCTCTGGGCCGGAAGAAGGCGGCTTGGGCAAATGACAGTTGGGCAAAGAATCGATGTTGAGTCGATTACTAGCGGAATCCCAACCGGTAGTGATCGGCTCAACAGACGAGAACTAGAATTAGGTGTAAAATGTTCCCAACTCCCCCCTATTTTCCTCTTCTTCTCCAAATCCAAGACACATGTAAAAAAAAAATGAATTGTAATGACAAAGATCACGGACCCCGGCGTCTGTGGAGTGGTTAATTTAAATAAAAAAAAAAAAAAAAAAAGAACATACCGTACCGTGGGAAACTAATATACCTAAGGACCACGTGATGAAACAAAATAAGTATTACTACTTTCAAAACGAATTAACAAAAAATATCTATGTAGTTAATTTATACGCTGTAGAAGCAAATCTACCAGTAAATCTCTCTATAACCTGCTTAAAGACCTCGGCTTGTCCAGAAGTGTAGTAAGTTCTATACTAGAATCGAGTATCTAAAGCTGCACTAGTACGATCATAATATCGGATTTGGCTAGGCAGGGAGACAAATACGAGTAGTGAAGGTGAGTGTTGACGTACGTCACTCAGGGGCCCTTTTAAACCTACGCCCGAGTCACAAGTCTTGGGGTCTATTCGAGATTTCTCTCTCTGTCACACGATGGACCCGGCACCCGCACGGTGAATCCATGGAAAGCTAAGAAGTTCGTCGCTTCGTCTCTATCCTCCTGACTATAACTTAGCTGTGTTCCCACTTTCAGCCAATCATTCATCCGTTTAGACGTTACGACGTGATTGAACAACAAACATCCAACCATCTAAACACTCAAACTTTGATATTTATAATATTAGTAGGATGCAATAGTCATGTTGAGTTACAAGTTCGTAAATTTAAAATTATGTAAAATTACGTAATGTGTGTTTTATGAACGCTATCGCTTGTGCCCTGCCAATGAAGAGCGAACTATGGTAAGCGGCGTAACGGCTACACGTGGATATGGCGTTGTTTGATAAATCACCACAACTTTCGGTGCCTACGCGTTACGAGAGTTAGATTCATGTTATATTACGAATCCAGGGGCCGTATTCAGTAATACACAAAACCTAAACGCAAACACGCTTCGATGGATAGCTTCATATACCAGGACATATACCTGATGGTAAACACCATGCATCCTCATAACAGCGCAGGATAGCATCTCACGTAGCTATTGGAAAATGAAGACCGCAAATCATTACATAGCACTGCACTGCGTTCGTCACCCAGAGCTATAAGAAGTTTTATCTTTATGCTCTGTAATTGTAACTCCAGAATAGAAGAACCAATTCAGATTATTTTTTTTGTTTGAAAGGTTTGGCGGTTTTAAAAAAAATGAAGAAAGGAAGTTTTAAAGGAATTACTTGAGAGTATTCTTAATTATGTTTCATGAAAATCGATCAAAGATGGCCTCCGCTACAAATTGGCGGATTTTATTTCTTCAATTTCACAATTTCCTCAATATGGGTTTCAAATGAAATGACTTGATTGGTAGAATACTTAACACTATGACATTTTAATGTCCAATATGGCCGCTACCACAAAACATCGAGATTTTTGAAACTTTAAACTTAATAAGTTATCCTCAGTTACAGAATACAGGCCCGTATTAAATTACGGTTCCTGTGCCATGCGTAAACGCGTTATCTTAGCTAATGGCGGCGTTACTTGAGGAGTACACATCAACGAAACAAAGAATATCTTACAAGACATTCTCGTATTTTTATACAGGAGTAGCAACCCGCCCCGACTTCGCACGGGTACAATGCTGATATTAAATATACTACTAAAATGCTTATTGTGCCACAAAAAAGAGGCAGAGAAAGAGGCTGGAAGACCTTGGAAGGTTACTGAACTGACAAATCGGCCAAGTAAAATTCCGAAGTCTTCCAGATGATGCCTTGTTCACTTTTTAGGAGAGTGCTCAGTGGAAGGACAAGGGCCGCGATGTGGCGACAGAGGAAATCCCTAGCTGCGGTGGTGAAGACGGACCTCTTGCTGGCTTGCTGCTGACCATCTCAGCCAAGATATTCGATAGTTAGAGGCCGTCTGAGTTAGAGGAGAGAGTAACGGCGCTGATCTAACAACACTGAGGCGGAAGCGGACACGGGGCCGACCCTGGAGACTCTAGTGGCTCGGATCCCGTCTCTACTGGAAGGCCTAGGGCGTCGGACATTTAGGGCCGTCCGGCACACCCCCTAGGGATAGATCTTCGAGGAGGTGACGCGTTGTTGATTTCCAGAGTGTCACTATATAGCTGTGGGGCACTAACACCCCCCGAGGCGAATCCGCAAGGGCAGTGGCAAGTGGATCCTGACTCTCTAAAAGCGGTCTCTTCCTGACAACCATAGAATTTAATGAAAGATATAAAAACAAGTCTCCTTATTATTCAGAGTAGTATACCACTAAATTTGTTTTATTGGAACCACAGAAATCTAAATAATAATTTAGATTTCTGTGGTTGGAACATACAAATATGACTCGTAAATCATTCATTTGTTTTACACAGAATATGCTCAAATAATCAGCTTAAGAAAACGGAAAAATATTCGAATAATCTATAACACTGGAGCAAGCTTGTCTGAGACAGAGCCAGGTTCCCTCATCCCCAACATATTGCCAATAATTTCAGCTTAAGTTACCACAATACGTCTAGTAAGTATCAGGGAAAAGTTTTGTTTTTCCTTTAACACTGCCATACCTGTTCGTCACAGCGGTTATAGGCTGTGGCTTATTTGAATCCAGCTTATCCATGTAAATACGGGATCTGTATCACATTCCTAGAGATGAGCTCATTCAAGTCACTTCAAATCAACCGCAAAAATGAAAGAGCTTCTCAATTCAGTTATATGACATTTTTTAATCAACTTTAAAATAAGAAGTTTCTAAAATTGCATGTTTTTTGTAAGTTTCTTAAATTGCATGTTTTTTGTAAGTTTATAAAATTGCATGTATTTTGTCAGTTTCTAAAATTGCATGTTTTTAGGGTTCCGTAAAACGTAAAAACGGAACCCTTATAGATTCGTCATGTCTGTCTGTCTGTCTGTCTGTCTGTCTGTCTGTCTGTCTGTCTGTCTGTCCGTCCGTATGTCACAGCCACTTTTTGCCGAAACTATGAGAACTACACTGTTGAAACTTGGTAAGTAGATGTATTCTGTAAACCGCATTAAGATTTGAACAAAAAAATTGTAAAAAAAGAAAAATTAGGGTTGCCCCCCATACTGAGAACTGAAACTCAAAAATTTTTTTTTCATCATACCTACACGTGTGGGTTGTTTATCGATAGGTCTTCAAAAATGATGTTGAGGTTTTTAAAATCATTTTCGTCTACACTGAATAATTTGCGCGAGAGACACTTCCAAAGTGGTAAAATGTGTGTCCCCCCCCTCTAACTTCTAAAGTAAGAGAATGAAAAATCTAAAAAAAAATATATTATGTACATTACCATGTAAACTACTAACGAAAATTGGTTTGAACTCGATCTGATGAGTATTTTGTCATAAATACACTATTATTGAAACTTCGATCAAAGTTACAACGAACTACGAGAATTATGTGTACTATGTATACCTATTATGTTACTTGCTGCAACGGAACCCTTCATGGGCGAGTCCAACTCGCACTTGGCCACTTTATTTGTTAGTTCCGCTAATTGAACACCGGTTTTGATGATTCTTAGGTAGTTCATCCTTCAGAAATAACTTCACGTACATTTTAAAGCGTGGGTATTTAATTTTAGAATAATTTATTTTCTCTGAAAGAAAAACAGAATTCGACTTCAATTTAAAATTAAATTCAGACACTCCACTAAATTTCATAGAAAGCAATCACTACCTACGTCATCGAGGTATATGAAAGTAAATTTTAGTTTTTTGTTCATATTTCAAAAACCACCACAGCACCGATTTAAATAAAATTTATATGAAATGTGCGAGTATGTGCAATATTGTATTTGCATGTATTTACAACTATATACGAATTATATCAGCTATCTGGCCGCCACAGTATAAGCTTTGCTTGGTTTGGGGATGATGTTGATGATGATGATTAATTTATTTCGAGATATTGCAACATGTGAGATTTTGCAGGAATATTTAGAGAGTAGGAGCTATTTGATTCACCAACATTTATTAAAACCCTATTTGTAGCTACAACATCAAACACTAATGCAAAACATTTTCCATGGTGTTCGTGATTTATAAGACCATAGACAAACGCAAAAAAAAGATGTGGTGTCATAGGAGACCAGGTAGGAACAAAGTTCCTTCAGTTAATATAGAAGCAATACAATTTGCAAAGAACGGTATTGCTAAATTTTATTATTTATGGTAAGATCCTCTGAAAAATAGATAGATAGATAAACTCTTAATTGTACTTAACAAGACAAACTTACAAAACAAACAATCTTAAAAATAGGAGTAGCAAATGGCGACCTTATCGCTATAAGCGATCTCTTCCAGGCAACCGTGGTTAAAGAAAAGAGTTAAACCATAGAAAGACGAGAGTAATAAAAAAAATTAAGTTAGAAACACAAGTTAACACGGACAGTTTTTACGTGTTATTTCCGTTATAGTTAAGTGCATTTTTCTTGGTCTTTAATAGTCTCACAATTTTTTTACTTCAATCACGCAACAAAAGCTTATTTTCCCCCAAGCCTGCCGTACGGAATTTTATTTCATTATTAACGGAATATTACAAAAAAAAAATGTTTAAAAAATATATATTTTTAATATTTTTAAGGATATTATAAAAAAAAATATTATTATGTTAGACGATATTGTGTAGCGATGGTCTAAATTACAACAGGAGAACACAAAAAAAATTAATGTGCTGTTTTCGATTGGTTGGGCGTTTTATTCGAAATAGTATAATTATTCGTAACACCTCATCTCTATGTGTAAATAGTGACAGACATAGAACGTAACGCGTTACGCGTGGGAGCAACGTTCCGGAAGTCTGCGTTACGTTACGTGTCAATTTGATAACGCACTGAAATACCAAAGATTATGTAGTGATTTGTACAAACAGAATAGACATTTAATTTAAAAAAAGTTTGCAACTTATGTCTTCTCCATCATTAATTAGACTCTTTCCATTGCTCTATACTAATTTATTTACTTACATTATCATTTTATTATTATTTATTTATATTTATTATTTATTTATTTAGTCCATTTTTTTTTGTAAAATTATATATTTTCTCCATAAATATGTACATATATATATGTACTTAAAAAAAAAAATACCAACTAAAGAAAATAAACATTTTACAATATGATCTCACACAAGTCACAAGAGGTAATTTAGTTTATGATAAGCACATTCTACTTTTAATATTTAAGTGAAGGCCAAATCTAAAATCTGGTCAATTGTGGACATTTCCTAGAAAACTGTTTTTTTTAATAACATGTTGATATTAACATTCTCACGATATTTTATTTCATCACTAAAGGCCGGGTCACACAGAGGCGATCCGGTAGCGATAGCGATCCGATAGCGATAGCGATCCGATACCGAGTATGGGATCGCGCCCGCTTGCTGTGTGTCAGCTCGGATCGCCTCTGTGTGACCTGGCTTTTAAACGTGTAATAAAGGTAAGTGAGGTTTGAACCTAAAACATCAAGTTCAGAAGTAGATCAGTCTCATCTCTGCAACACCACGACTTTTAAGAACGCTATTATATTATTCGAATAGTGGTGGGTTTCAACATCTTGATTACCTGTAGACCTTTATTGGTCTATGGATAATTCAGGTGAGCTTAGTATAAGTGGTTAGTTAGGTATGTGGCGTAATGAAGTTCTCATTGTATTTTAGTTTTGACAACAAAGGCTCTGCCCGTTTAAAAAAAAAAATTAAGATGAGATAGATGAAATCTCTCCTACTCTTTGCCGCAGTAACATCGCAACGCAAAACCATTTTCCCGCCCTGGGAATGAAGTGAAGAAAATGTATTCGTACCGATATAGAGGCGATATCGAAAACAAATGAGTTTGGTTAGTGGTATTCAGCCTCGAGGCCGCTCTATAGCGCAGTTACTAATCTTTGAAGCAAATTTTGTTTGTATCGTAATAATAATAAAAATTTCAAAGTTTGGATATTTGAATGTTAGTTGCTCAATCACGTCGTCACATCTGGACGTAGAGTCTACTGCCTAGGAAAATCTGTCTTAGGTTTCATTTGTCCTCTATTTTCTTTTCACTCAAAATTATAGAAACCACAAAAAAAGAGATAGCAAAGCCCATTAGTTCGACGGTGGAAGGTTGAAATTTGGAACATTCATAGACATATTATTGTACGGCATGTTGCTCACCATCACGCACATGTCCTGCTCGTCTCGTCATTCTTTATTAAAAAAAAAGGTCTACCCTCACCACCATGGCTAGGGATAGCCGCGGTTCCGCCTCTATGGCCGCGGCCCTTGTCCTTTCACTGAGCACTCTGAAATAATAGGAACGGGATACCTCCCACATAACAGCACAGTGACACGCAGCTATTGGAACACGAAGAGCCAAAATCATTACCTAGCACCGCACTGCGCTTGTTAGATTAAGGGTTCATTGGAACCCTTCACCTATCGTTAAAATTGGCTAAATGGGTGGTTTATACGAGTCAAATACTCATTAATCAGGATTTGACTCGTATAAACCACCCATTTAGCCAATTTTAACGATAGATGAAGGGTTCCAATGAACCCTTAATCTAACACGCTCGTCACCGAAATCTATCTAAGTTGTTATATCTCTAAGCCCAGTAATTTCTCTGGAAACATTGCCCCTCAAACCGGAACACAGTAATGTTTGCGCATTACCGCTTGGCAGTAGAATAATTGACAATGGTTTGGTACTTCCCCAGGCGGACTCTGCTAAGAGTCCTACCACTACAAGCTCTCGCTACCTACCTCGCTACCTCTCGCTGCCGACCAAGTTTGTCATGATACTCCTGCACTGAGACGGAAGTGAACACGGGAGTAAGCCTGGAGATTCACTTGGCTGAAGGCTTGCATCCCGTCTCTATTATTGGAGGGCCTGGGGCGTCGGACGTTTAGGGCCGTCTGGCATCCCACCTAGAGATAGGCCTTCGAGGAGGTGGCGTGCCGCTGATTTTTGGCGCGTCACTGGTGGGCCCGCAAGGGCGGTGGCAAGTAAGTCAGGACGTCTACTCTAATTCGTAAACGTAATTTCGAAATAAACTCGCGATTTTCCAACTCGGATTCTACTTCGATCCGTCGTTTTGTCCGTTTAAATGTTCTAAGCCCACTCTAATTAGAGTATGCTTAGAACATTTAAACGTCAAACAATGTTATATCGGACGAAACGAAGTAGAACGAGAGAAGGAAAGTCGCGAGTTATTTTTCGAAATTTTGTTTTCATAGAAACAGAGTAGACGCCCAGGGTCGTTGATGGGAGTGCGAAAAGTGACCCTGCGACCCTGACCCCGGGTCATGCAGAAGAAATCTGTGGGGGTTTTAGTCGGCAGGAGCACCATGTCTGTCGTCGCCATGGTGTCGAGCCCGACATACCTCACCATGTCCCTGCAAGGTGGGGGTACATAAATGTATTTCCCCCACATAAAAAAGTTATAATGCTGCACGCAACCTTAAAAGATAGACACATGCCGTCACGGACTTCGGCGCACGTTTCGTTGCGCGCTCGCAACGAAAGCTCTCAAAAGGAATATTTTTCCCGTTGTTGTTACATTTTTCATTTATGCTCCGCTCCTATTAATAGTAGCGTAATGTTATTTAGCCTATAGCCTTCTTCAATAAATGAACTATCTAACAAAAAATAATATTTCATTTCGGACCAGTATGAAACGAGAGCCTAGCATTCAAACAAACTCTCCAGCTTTTAAAGTATTAGTTTAGATATTATTAGGGATAAACTTTATTAACAAACAGAAACAAAAAGATACACATGAATATAATAAATTTCAACAACATCCTTTTCAACTAGTGCGACAAGTTGGTGGTCGGTATATCATCACGCCATCGCGTTTCTAGCTGTTCTGGGCTACGTTTTTTAATTGTTTAGAATACACGTAAAATCGAATGGAGCAAGTTTAAGTACTGCATTGAACGTAAACATGCTCTCCCTTATCCCTTGTATAATGTATAGGGTGCGTGAAAATTGAAGAGAATATCAACGCGAGAGAACTCCTGTACGTTTCATACTTCGGAAACCTCTCGTTTCGTGATCTTGTGAACGGTTTTATAATATTTACTTATATTATCCTTTTTTTTTTTTTAATAAAGAGTGACGAGGCGAGCAGGACATGTGGCTGATGATAAGCAACATACCTGCCACATAACAGCACAGTGACATGCAGCTATTGGAACATGAAGAGTCGAAATCATTACCTAGCACCGCACTGCGCTTGTCACTCAGAGATCTAAGTTGTTATTTCTCTAAGCCCTGTAATTTCTCTGGAAACATTACCCTTCAAACTGGAACACAGTAATGTTTGCACATTGCTGCTTGGCGGTAGAATAACTGGCAAAGGTGTGATACTTCCCCAGGCGGACTCTGCTAAGAGTCCTACCACTACCAAAAAGGTATTAGCGTGGTATTACCGTATTTAAGGTATCGAAAATCGGTTATATTATAAATGTCAATGTTTCGATGTTCGAGTGTTTGTTGCTCAATCACATCGTAACGTAGGAACGGATCGGGCTGAAATTTGGAATACAGCTAAAGTATAGTCAGGAAGAACATATAGGCTACTTTGTATCCCGGGAAATGAACGGAAACAGGAAGTACGCGGGTAAAACTGCTAGGCGATTTACTAGGTACCTAAGCAATCTTGAACTTTACTGTGACTTTCTGTTAATCTTTGTTATTATACTAGTTGAACCCTACTGGTTACTACTAGTTAGCTACTTTGTTCGTGTGAGAGGGTGTTGCAAGCGTATTTGCAGGGCATAAATAGGATGGGTGGTCATTTGGAAAAAAAAAGATTTTTATTTATCTATACAAAAATCAGCTTTATTACATTTTATATTTTTTTAGCAACACTAACAATTTGAAGGTTTCAAAGTAGGTATCGAATATAGTTATATCTTTCTAACTTTTATAGATGGATACTTGACCACCATTTCGCCTGATGTTAAGCGACGCGACGATGCAGTCTACGATGGAGCGTGTATATGTAATTTACATAATATTATATAATATTATTCTTAAACTTTTGACGTGATGACGTCTTATAATTCGATGAAGCCGGCTGCACGCCCGCAAAACATGACGTCATGTGCCGTTACCGCCGTTACCTCGCCGCATGACGTCATCAGTACCATTCCATCAGTATTTTCTTAAGACGTTGTCACGTTCAACTATCGTCAGTAAACCGACTTTACAGACAACCATTTTTTAAATTATGGGAGTGTGTATACCTAGAACAAACCAATTCACTCTCGATTTGAAGACACAAAGATAAGGTAACAATCGGAAAAAACCTACTCAGGCAACGCATTCCACGCCTAGACGATCTTATCACAAAACTACAATCAAACCTCTTCGTTCGTGTCTTTATAGTCGCAAGTGTTTGTAGTTCAGACTCTCCATATATTACTAAAATGTAGCAACAAGTTTAACTAAGAGTTTACTGTACTACATAGTACAGTAAACTCTTAGCAGAGTCCGCCTGGGGAAGTACCACACCTTTGTTAGTTGTTCTACCGCCAAGCAGTAATGTGCAAACATTACTGTGTTCTGGTTTGAAGGGCAATTTTTCCAGAGAAATTACAGGGCTTAGAGATATAACAACTTAGATCTCTGGATGACGAGCGCAGTGCGGTGCTAGGTAATGATTTGGACTCTTAATATTCCAATAGCTGCGTGTCACTGTGCTGTTATGCGGCAGGCATGTTGCTTACCATCAGGCACATGTCTTGCTCGTCTCGTCACTCTTTATTAAAAAAAAACAGTTTCCTGGTGTAAAAGCAATCTAAGATTGTAGCCCTGTTTTGGGTAAAAAAGAAACAATTACCTTAACTTTCCAATCCCAAGGCGGACCCTAAAGACAATTAATTCACAATTTTCTTCCCAATTTCCCGAAGTTACAAATCAGACGGTCTCAGGTGCGTAATTCTATAGAAAAACTCATAACATATAACATGCGTCGGGGTTATTCGACTCCGGAGTCTATAACTTAGAAGATCTTACTAATTGTGAAAGTTTGTACGAATAAATGTAGGTATGGAATAAATGCATCCGTACGTGAATCCATACATATGTATATGTATGGATTCACGTACGGATGCATTTATAGATGTGTTTGAATGGTTGTTTCTGTTTCATAAGTTATTCATTAAACACATACACTACACCGTAGACCACGTTGTCGCTTAACATCAAGAGAGATGACGGCCAAGTGTAAGCCTAATAATAGCTTAAAAATATAAATACTGGCCATGGCGATCCAGCGAGGCAAAGCGGCCAGTGTAATGGGCACTTTTGCATCGGTTGCTGTTCGGGTAGGTTCTTTTAGATTAATGACGAATACTAAACTTTTTGTATTAATTGTTTTAGATTTCTATTTGATTATTAATGTTGATTTTATTTATACATAATTATAGTTTATACATAAGTGAAGTTGCTGTCTTCGTTAAATCGAATCCTGAGCTCTTAAAGCGTGAAGGCATGAGGGCATGTTACAAATCTTACCATCCAGGACAACATTATTAAACAAAAGTGTATTTTGTATGGCCCCAATTATCTACAGCAAATTACCCCAGAATATTAGACAGAAGCAGGACATTAATGCTTTTAAAAACCAATTAAATAAATTTTTAATCCAGAAAGCATACTACAGTCTTGATTGATTTTTGTTGGACAAATTTGATAAGGTGAGGCTAGTGCTTTTTTTAATCGGTTTATATTTTTATGAATGCAATACAATGACCTGGTGTAACTGGATAAACAATAAATTAAATACTTGACGGCGCGTCGATTATTTTAGAGTGGCGAGGAACGTAACTGACAGTAACAGCTGCGATGACGGTTGACGTTTCTCGACTCTGACACAACTCCGGACGCTAATAGGCAACGTGCGGGAAGCAAACGAAAATGGTGGTCGAAGTTTAAGGTTTTTG
This sequence comes from Ectropis crepuscularia, assembly GCA_963693475.1. Taxonomy (NCBI): domain Eukaryota; kingdom Metazoa; phylum Arthropoda; class Insecta; order Lepidoptera; family Geometridae; genus Ectropis; species Ectropis crepuscularia. The sequence goes on from OY856355.1 coordinate 3,389,665, forward strand.
AGCTAGAAATCGGTTTGCATCGCATATGCGCATTACGTGTTCGGCGGAGTGTCGTTCGTACATCGTTGATTTAAATATTGAGACCGTGTTAGTGATATTTTGTAGAAATACTGTAAAATAGTTGATTAGAGTGTGTTGTACTAAAATTGTGGTTTCCATTCCTCTCGCCCGATAATCCACGCCCGTGTATGAACATGGAGGCTTCTGATAAAGACCCTGATATCGGCCAAGTGCCTTTATCAGAAGTGGGATGCGCAGGGCTACGTTCAGAGGAGAATACACAAAGTAATGAAGCGCCTAACTCGTCCACGGCGCCTAACCTGTTACTTCATATGGAGACATTGCTGTCTAGAGTATTGGCAAGTACTCAGCCTCGATCCACGAGCAGTACGACAACGCAGTTGATCCGATTTGACCCCGATGATGCCGAAGCTGAAATCGAAGGTTGGTGCAAAGTAACCGAGATAATAGTTAACAGCATAAGTCTAGAAGGTGCCGAGTTATTGTTGTTGCTGACGCATGCCCTTAAAGGACAAGCTGCTACCTGCTTAACAAAGCTGCAAGCTTCCCAGCTGACATGGCCTCAAATAAAAGAGCTGCTACTAGCGAAATTTGCCAAGCCCATGTTAGCTCAAGACTATTTTGATGAAGTGTTGCGTTTTCAAATCGCTCCAAAAGAAACTGCTTGCGAGGCGGCGATGCGTCTTTGGAGTATTATAGAGAGAATTCCACGTACGGAAATGGCCGAAGATATAGTAACGGGTTTTGTGGCTTCGGTATTGTGTCAAAAGGATGTTGTGATTCGAAGGGAGCTCCATTCGCATAACCCGACTACCAGATCTCAACTCTTTCGAGTGCTCAATGGAATTTCGGTCAAGCGGAAGTACGAGGGTAATGAAAATTACGAGGTTGATGTAAAAAGACCTCGCTACGGTGAATCTCGTTTTTTGGAACATGTCATCGCTGTGGTACACCGGGGCACAGAGTCTCTGACTGCCGCAAGCGACGGGAAGAGCCTGCTGCTGTTGACAAGAATGTGAACGCCAAGGGTTATCGACAAAGCACGAACAATCACCTGTTTTGTGTGCGGACAACCGGGTCACCTTGCCTCGGCGTGTCCAGACCGGAAAGGAGGTGGTGCAGGTGGCGCAGCGGTGGTAAAAGAAGTTCATATCTGCGAGCGCAAAGAAACTAAGAGCACCTTGACTACATCATCTGGTGAGCCCGTTTCCTTTTTGTTTGATAGGGGATCAGCCTGGGTTTGATAGTGGGCGTTGTTGAAATGTAGCTTTGCCAAGAAGATTCCGGGTACTTTGCATAATGATTTGGTATACCTTAAAGGTATAGGTAGCAACAATGTACAACGTGTTTCACAGGTTCTTAGCCCCATCAGTGTACGAGGCATCTCTGTATCATTGCTTTTTCACATAGTGCCTGATGGTGCCATCGCTGAGCCAGTACTCATAGGTAGAGAGAGACCTCTTAGAAAATAAGATTGAAGTTAATATTGATAATGAGCGTGTGATATTTTCCTTGCAAAAAGAGGTCAATGTGGCTGAAAAACTGAATAACTTTGACTTTACTGACATTAATACTGACTTAGAAGGCTATGATAAAAGTGCTTTAATTAAGGTATTACTAAAGTATAGTGACTTTTTCATCGACGGCATACCGACACGACGTGTAACGAACGGTGTTCTGCGTATAAATCCCATTGATCCAAACAAAACCGTACAAAGGCGTCCTTATAGATTGGCTCCACGAAAGGAAAAAGAAATAGTTAGAGAAAAGGTAGAGTCATTGTTGCAGGCAGGTATTATTCGGGAAAGCACATCACCGTTTGCTAGTCCTATTCTGTTGGTCAAGAAAAAGGACGGCACCGATAGGATGTGCGTAGATTATAGGGAAGCAAGCATAATAATAAAGAGTTACCCAAAGCAATTGCTCATACTTACGATGTACGTAAAGGTATACTTTATAGGAAAATCGAGCGTAACAGGAATTCCTTTTGTCTCCCGGTTGTGCCAAGATCTTTGACATGGACATTGATCAATCATGTTTACACTGAAATTAAGCACTTCGGCGCAGAAAGGACTCTATACAAGATATATGAGCAGTATTGGTCTCCACTAATGGCTGAGCAAGTACGAAAATTTGTGGATTCGTGTATCGTGTGTAAAGCGTCAAAAGGGTGTTCGGGAGCTCAACAAGTCTAACTCCACCCGATCCCAAAAGTTGCCACTCCTTGGCACACGATACATGTTGACATCACGGGTAAGCTTAGTGGGAAGAGTGACCGGTGTGTAAAGCGTCAAAAGGGTGTTCGGGAGCTCAACAAGTCTAACTCCACCCGATCCCAAAAGTTGCCACTCCTTGGCACACGATACATGTTGACATCACGGGTAAGCTTAGTGGGAAGAGTGACCGGAAAGAATATGCTTCAGTAATAATAGACTCCTTTACTAAGTATGTTCTTCTGGTGTACACCGCTTCGCTCGATGCGGCTAGTGCCATTAAAGCTCTTAAAAAATCAGTTTGTCTTTTTGGCGCTCCCAAGCGAATTGTAGCAGATCAGGGTAGATGTTACATTAGCGCAGACTTCAAACAATTTTGTAGTGACCATAGCATAGAGCTCCATTTCATTGCTACTGGCTCTAGCAGAGCTAATGGCCAGGTGGAGCGGGTTATGCGCACCTTGAAGAGCTTGCCTACAATTGTAGAGAATGGTCCGAACAAGACATGGCGTGACGAGCTTCCCGAGGTCCAACTCGCACTAAATAGTACCCGTTCTAGAGTAACGGGCTACACACCCACAGAACTAATGTTCGGTAAGCGAGCACAGTCATTAGGCATGTCTAGTATATCACCTAACCCGGAACCTGAGCCTCGTTTGGTTTTAAACTCGATCCGAAAGGATGCTTCCGAAAACATTGAGAAGGCGGCAGAGTCGGATACAAATCGTTTCAACCGCGGTAGGGCAGTCGTGAATCCCTTCTCTCAAGGCGATTTCGTGTTCATAAAATATAGCGAGCGTAATCAGACGAAATTACAGCGAAAATTTAGAGGTCCATTTATGATCACCCGAGTTTTAGATAACGATAGGTACGAGCTAAGAGACATTGATGGGTCTAATCGAACATACAAATATGCTCACGAAAATTTGCGCGCAGTACCCGGAGGCTATGATGGTTTAGTTGAAGCAGCCGCTTGCTTAATAAACGACTCGGAGAAGGCCGAGACGGCGGTCCATAGTCAAGAGATTGCCATCTGATGATGATAGTGATACAGTCTCGGTATCTAGTCGCACTCTTACCGCTAGCTCTGGAACCCTCTCTCTGCCTCTGAGCGTGACGAGTAATAATGAGCTGTGAGTACCTACTTCATATAAATATGAATCCCAGTTTACTGTCCATGTTAATTCTCGTGTCTCCATGTGGGCTTTTACGTGTGTTTGTGTGACGGTAAAGTAGCTGGTCTACGGGACTGGCTCATATGGGTCGATGTCTTAATAGTCAGTCTACAATACCTGTGTGTGGCCTCGGTGTGGCCTGTGTGTGGCACAAAGTGTGCCTGTGTGTGGCACAGAGTGTGCCTGTGTGTGGCACAGAGTGTGCCTGTGTGTGGCACAGAGTGTGCCTGTGTACGGCACAGAGTGTGCCTGTGTGTGGCACAGAGTGTGCCTGTGTGTGGCACAGAGTGTGCCTGTGTGTGGCACAGAGTGTGCCTGTGTATGGCACAGAGTGTGCCTGTCGTGTGCAGCTAGTGGACGGTCTAAGGGACTGGCTTATACTGGCCGAAGTTCCGGATCATATCGCTATGCTGGTGTTGGGTTGATATTTGATGTGGCCTGGTCGAAGGGACGCCAGAGTTGGTTGTCCGGTCCAGTGTATTGTGATGCGACGTGCCGTGATGGACAGATGTTGAGATGAGATTTAACGAGTAACTAAATGAGTAACAAATTGAGATACAGTGTCAGGAATGGGCGAGCGATGAGTGTTCCAGCTGTGTTTCATCTTTGCAGATTAACTGAGGAGTGAGGGCTGTATCTACATCAGCGAACGCACGAGGACGTGCGAATGTCAGTCTGGCCGTGACGGCGCGTCGATTATTTTAGAGTGGCGAGGAACGTAACTGACAGTAACAGCTGCGATGACGGTTGACGTTTCTCGACTCTGACACAACTACGGACGCTAATGGGCAACGTGCGGGAAGCAAACGAAAATGGTGGTCGAAGTTTAAGGTTTTTGAGCTAGAAATCGGTTTGCATCGCATATGCGCATTACGTGTTCGGCGGAGTGTCGTTCGTACATCGTTGATTTAAATATTGAGACCGTGTTAGTGATATTTTGTAGAAATACTGTAAAATAGTTGATTAGAGTGTGTTGTACTAAAATTGTGGTTTCCATTCCTCTCGCCCGATAATCCACGCCCGTGTATGAACATGGAGGCTTCTGATAAAGACCCTGATATCGGCCAAGTGCCTTTATACTTATTTCATACCTCTTATGTTGACATTTTGTAATTTGACATTGTATAATTTTGATATTTTATATAACTTCATAAATTGACCTAAGTTGAATATTAGATAGAATTAGATTATTATTTTTTATAAGAATTTTTGTCTGTATACCTTACCTGGTGAAAATTAGAGAACATTTATTTTATTTAAGACCTATGTGTTCACTTATACCTAATTTTACAGACCAATAAAGAATGGAATTGAATTGGATTATGATAATTATGACTTTAATAATGGAATTAAAATATATATATTTAATACAACTTTAAATATCACAAAATCTTAGGAAAACAAACATAGTTTTGAAGTCATCATATAGAAGGGAGAATAAAAAATAAATTAGCAATTTAATTTTAGGATACAGGTGCAAATAAGTTCCTGGTTATGAGCTTCGCCATTACAGAATACGAGCTCAAGCGGTCCCAGGCTAGCCTGATGTCGTTTAAAGTCTTCCGGAAACTTCTCACAGTTAAGGAATAGTTTATGTTGGCTTTGAAGGTCTATGTAAAGACTTTAGACCGCAACTTGGAGAAAACTTGTATTAATAAATTTAGAAGTTAACAAAGCGTAATAGAACACATAAATATGTTGGTAAATGTTTGTTCCCACAGTTGGGCCTCAGGGCTTTCTATTACAAGGTGAAGAGAGTCTTGACTATAATCCATGCTGGCTAATTGCAGATAACACAAAATATGAACCACAAAATATAAACCAAGGAACTTTTCAGTTTCTTCCCAAATTACTGCTAAACAAATAAATATTGGTGGTCAATTCACACAAACTAAGCAAAGCTTGTATTGTGGCGGCCAGATAGCTGATATACTTGGTTATTTTACTTGTTTTGTAGATCATAGTTTAGATCAACATCGCCACGGTCCCATATTATAATTTTATCGAAATTAGTGTGGTAGTTTTAGAAATATAAACAAAGACCTAAAATTTCCTTTCATATATTTAGACGACATAGTGATAGATTCTTTAAGACCTGGGGTTCTACCGCCTAACGAAAAACGCTTTGACGCTTTGACATTGCCGTCTTTTTAATGTCAAGCGAGAAGAAAAGAGACAGCAATGTCAAAGCGTCAAAGCGTTTTTAGTTAGGCGGTAGACCCCCTTTTGGATTTTGATTTGTGCGATTGCGAATGCGAGTGAGTACCTAATCACGACTGATTAAGTGATTACTATACAGCTATACACTCGCACTAATCAATCGGTGTCCACACGTGTTTCCTAATAATCAATAAACACCTGCACTAATGCACACAAGTGCACCCTCACTCGCTCAAGGTCGCGCGGTTTTAGCCTACCGCTAGACCGTTCCTTCCAGGAAACAAGTGACAATCGGTTGTCGGACGCACGGCTGAGCGCTCGCGCAAAACGTTTCCCGCGCATATTGTACTAATATTTATTCTGAGCTTTAGTGATAGATTCTTTAGAGCTTTAGTGGAGTGTCAGAATTTAATTATTAATTTATTTTTTTCAAAAGCTTTTCTTTTCTTCGGAGCAAATTAATTGTATGTGTTGTTGTGAGTTTTGACGATTTATTATGAAACCAATCTGTAACCTTAACCAACTACTTTGACTTTGACCAAAGACTCAATTGAGGGTACATTTCCAAAAACATTTTTGACAAGACCTAAAATAACTTTCTAGAACTACCCTCGAACCCTTAAACTTTCTGTCTAAATGGGATAGCGAACTAAATAACAAGTACCATCACATATACTTACGACAACAAGTATCGGCCATTTTGATTAAACTCTAACGTAAATTCTTCGAAATGAAATAGCGTAGTGACGAGAGAAGCGACCAAGGGTTGTTTATTTCCTACCGCTGTATATATTTATAGTAAATGTTACTCGTATTTATTCGATAAATATTATGCTTTCAATGAAGATCTTACAATTATGTGATGTAATATTACCCATAGTGTAGTAAAGCCTAAAATGCATGTAAAATTGGTTTTAAATGCATTTTACGCGTACCTTTTTTTAACTTTTATAGATTACACTTGACCGCCATTCCGCCTGATGTTAAGCGACGATGCGGTCTACTATAGAGCATGTTTACCTTGATGAAACAGGTTTACTTTCGACCTGAAGACACTAAGATTGTAACTATCAGGAAAAACCCATTCAGGCATCGTATTCCACATTCTTGATGATCTGATCACAAAAATTGGTCCTAACTTTGTAATTCGTGTCTTTGGAACATAAGCAATGAAACGGTGTTGCTTATTATGCAAAAAAGCATAGTCGTATTTTAGATTATGCAGATCAGTTGCATACTTTCCGAAGTGTATCCGATGTAAAACCGATTAGCGACCAATTTTGCGGCGATATTCAAGACTGAAGTCTTTTTCGCACAAGATTGTCGAATTAATGAATTTAATGTTCACTTGTTTCATAATAGTTTTCCTCTCGCTCATTCTTATACTACATTCACACCCTTTACCCCATACTTCTAAAACTTGCGGCTCACAAAAGTTTGAGCACAAGGATCTTTCATTAGATACGACAATCTTCAACTTTCGTGTAAATTACGATCACTATGCAGCCCCGATTTCAGAAAGTGTCTTTCAAAACTTCGTAGACCTATTGAGATATATTATAATTGTATGATGTACTAACACTTAGTTGTGCCCTCGTGTCCTTGTGACCTCCTGATTTCACCTAAGTCCACATCAGTGTTGGAATTTGACTGCCCTCGTGTCTTAGTGGGTAGTAGCTCTGCCTGCGAAGCCGAGGGTCGTGGTTTCGATCCCCACCCAGTGCAAATGTTTGTGTGATGAATTCAAATGTTTGCACTGAGTCTGGGTGTTTATATGTATAATAAGTATGTATTTAAAACTATGTAAGTATTATATCAGCTATCTGGCCGCCATCATACAAGCTTTGCTTAGTTTGGGGTCAGATGGTGTTGTGTGTGAATTGTCCACCAATATTTATTAAAAAAAAAATAAAAAAAAATGGACTGTTAAAATATTATTGGGGTTAATCCACCACGTTGTACAAAATAAATAAATAAATATTGGTGGACAAATCACACACAACACCATCTGACCCCAAACTAAGCAAAGTTTGTAGGTATTAAATAAAGAGTGACGAGACGAGCAGGATATGTGCCTGATAGTAAGCAACATGCCTGCCACATAACAGCACAGTGACACGCAGTTATTGGAACACATGAAGAGTCCAAATCACTACCTAACTCTGCAGTACACTCATCATCCAGAAATATAAGATGTTTTATCTCTATGCCTTGTAATTTCACTGGAAATATTGGCCTTCAAACCGAAACACAGTAATGTTTGCCTATTATTGCTTTGACGGTAGAATAACTGGCAAAGGTGTGGTACCTGCGCAGACGGATACTGCAAAGAGTCCTGCCACTACAGAAAAGAGAATGAATTAAAAAATATGTGGAAACTTTGTTGTCGTTGGATCCCTCATGAACTGACAGTGGAGTAGAAGCGGGCTGGTGGTTATACATATATTTTTTTTTTTATGTTTTAAACAATTGTTATTCAACAGTATGGTTATTTAGTACGAATAGTATATTTGTTTATGGTATTTAGCTATTTAGTTTATATAGGTTTAAGTATTATTCACAGTAGTTATTGTATGCGTAGTGTATATGTAGGTATATTTTATATAAGCATATTTATATATATGGATAAATAGAATAATTTTGTTATGAATGTTGATAGGTCAACGTATAATGTGTTATTTAGATGTTTTTTTATTATAAGTGGTAATATTATATATGGATATTGTAAGTGGTAGTAAGTACGATCACGGACATGACAATTCTGTTTATGACATTATCACAGAAGTCGAAACGTGGATTTATTGTTTTGATCCCGGAAAAAAACAGCAATCTTATCAAATGGGTATTTGAAAATGAGAACAGGCCAACAAAAGTGAGGTAGGCGAGAAACATTGTCCGCAGAAGACGACCAAAAAGCGCGTTTTTCTACATCGTGACAACGATTCTTCACACAGCCAACAAAACAAAGTAATTTTTAGTTTCCGAAAAATGGTCTCCTATCCTGCGCATAACCCCGGCCTTGCACCCTGTGATTTCTGTATTTTCCACAAAATCAAAGATTTGATGAGATGCTTCACTTTTATCAACTCTGAAGAGGCAGTGATAGCGTTCAATCAGCACGTAGAAAACACGCCTTCAGATCTGTAGTTCTCCTGTTTAAAAAAATGATTCGATCTGACTGTTTTAGAGTCAGAGATCTCAGTTGTTATATTTACAAGCCCTGTAATTTCTCTGGAAACATTGCCTTCAAACCGGAACACAGTAATGTTTGCACATTACTGCTTGGCGGTAGAATAACTGGCAAAGGTGTGGTCTTTCCCCAGGCGGACTCTGCCAAGAGTCCTACCACTACAAACATCTACTACATCTCGGTTAGTGTTAAATAACAATGTAATTTACAATGTAGAATACATGTATGTATAGGTAAACCCACCTACAAAAAACCGATTCATTCTCAACTTGAGATTGTAATCATCGCAAAAATTCCACTCAGACTACACGTTTTTAACACAAAAGTCTCCTCGTTTAAGTCTTTGGAACCTTAATCATGAAACGATGTCACTTTCTTAAACTACGAGCACACTGACAGAAAAAGAGGCCAACATAAATAAACATGGGTGACAATTCACACACATCTGACCCCAAACTAAGCAAAGGTTGTACTATGTTTTTTTTAAATCATGCAAATTAGTTGCACACTCACTGAAATGTATAAAGTAGCAATATTGCGGCGATGTATCTACTATTAAAAGTCCTAGAGCGCGCGTTTTTCAGACTGGTGTAATAGCGAGCTGACAAGGTAGACTCTAAAACAGTCTGAATAACGCGTTGTCTAATATGTGTTTAAGTTCCACACTCGTACAGGTATTGTTTTTGTTATGGCCACACTATTTAAGTTTTGCGTAACTTAAAAAAAAACAACGTATTGTTTTTTTTTTTTTTTTAAATAAAGAGTGACGAGTCGAGCAGGACATATGCCTGATGGTAAGCAACATGCCTGCCACATAACAGCACAGTGACACGCAGCTATTGGAACATGGAGAGCCCAAATCATTACCTAGCACTGCACTGCGCTCGTCACCCAGAGATCTAAGTTGTTATATCTCTAAGCCCTGTAATTTCTCTGGAAACATTGCCCTTCAAACCGGAACACAGTAATGTTTGCACATTACTGCTTGGCGGTAGAATAATTGGCAAAGGTGTGGTACTTCCCCAGGCGGACTCTGCTAAGAGTCCTACCACTACAAAACCACCACCAAAATTTTAAGTTTTTAAGTATTGTTACCAAAATGTTAAGTTTTTTGCTTTTCAAAATACACTTTGCTTTACACTTTAGTTTTTTTCCATGCGATCGAATCATTGTTTTAAAACAGGAGAACCACAGATCTGTAGTCGTGTTTTCTACGTGCTGATTGAACGCTATCATTGCCTCTCAGGAGTTGGCAAAAGTGAAACCGCTCATCAAATCTTTGATTTTGAGGAAAATACAGAAATCACAGGCTAGGTCGGGGCTATGCGCAGGATGGGTGAAGAGTTGAACTTTTTCGGAAGCTAAAAATTACTTTGTATTGGCTGTGTGTGAAGGAGCGTTCTCACGATGTAGAAAAACGCGCTTTTTGGTCGTCTTCCGCGGGCAACGTTTCTCGCCTACCTCACTTTTGTTGGCCTGTTCTCATTTTAAATCACCCATTGATAAGATTGCTGTTTTTTTTTTCGGGTTCAAGACAAACACGCACAAAAACTGCACGTTTCGACTTCTGTGACAATGTCATAAACAGAATTGGCATGTCCGTGGTCGTAGATACTTCAGTCTGTAAGAACCATTCCACCACCAGTCCGCTTCTGCTCCACTGTCAGTTCATGAGGGATCCAACGACAACAAAGTTTCCACACATTTTTGAAGTGAAAACTTCTTTAGGCGCGCTATAGACAGAATTTTCGTGGGCTGTGAAATGGATTCATCAATCGTCACGCTTGGATATGATAATGGATCGGATCGGATATGAAATCTTCGGGTAAACTCGGTAAAAACGGCCAGGTAGGTACCAGGGCAACAGAAACAGTAAAGAGTTTCGATTACCTACCTCCAACAGCCTCGCGTTTATCTCCAGATACCAGGACAACAGAAATATAAAAGAGTTGCGTTTGCCCCTAGGTACCAGTACCAGGGCAACAGCAAGTTTTCACTTCTATCGGCAGTTCCTATGACTGCCAATTTTTTTTTATCTATTATCTTTTTTGTAGTGGCAGGGCTCTTTGCAGAATCCGTCTGTGCAGGTACTACACCTTTGCCAGTTATTCTACCGCCAAAGCAATAATAGGCAAACATTACTGTGTTTCGGTTTGAAGGCCAATATTTCCAGTGAATTTACAAGGCATAGACATAAAACATCTTATATCTCTGGATGATGAGTGTAGTGCAGTGTTAGGTAATGATTTGGACTCTTCATGTTTCAATATCTACGTTTCACTGTGCTGTTATGTGGCAGGCATGTTGCTAACCACCAGGAACATGTTCTGCTCGTCTTGTCACTGTTTACTGTAAAAAAAAATCTAGTTTTCATTAGTTTTCACATTCTGAAAAGTGCCTCGATATTCACTTGAAATCCCTCACACAATATGAAACTCATAACTCCATCACGACAATTTGCATTCAAAGAAACTTGGCTAAGCGTTCCTCCAGGCAACAAGTTTCCCGGCAATTAATAAGTTGCTCCACAGTTGGGCGACTGTCGCCCCACTGCGGGGATACATTAATCTGTGATACTAATTGGTTGGAGCTGTTGTGAGCGGCTGAATTAGTTACATCTCCGACGTGGGTACATTTTCATTGAGGATTTCAAAAGGATATTACTAATATTGGTGGACATAATTCAATTCAATACAATTTATTTATTCGAACCATTAATTCAAGAGAACACTTGGTAACGTCACTTACAATAAAGTTATACATAAAATAATCTGTGTACATGCTAAAATAATACCAAAGAATAATGTCAAATAAAAAATAATCAGCTGTAAAGGGGCCTTGTCATTTAGGTGCAGCTGTAAAAATTCACACACAACACCATCATCTGACCCCAATCTAAGCAAAGCTTGTACTATGGAAGCCAGGCCGCTGATATAATACTTATATAGTTTTAAATACATAGGTATCTACTTATTATTCATAGAACACACCCAGATACGGTACAAATATTTGAATTCATCACACAAATATTTGCACTGTGTGGGAGTCGAATCCACGACCCTCGGCTTCGCAGCCAGAGTTACTACCCACTAAGCCACGAGGCCAGTCGAATATTAAATTGATGGATATTTATTATGTCCCTTCTTGTATGTCCTGTACATTGCTATGTTAATTTCCTTATTTCTATTCGAACTTACATGTTGAAGTTCTAATTTCTTCTGTTTTTACTGTCTTTTAGCGTTATCCCTAACATATCCACTTCTTTACAATCAACTTGTGAGAAGTTGTAGAAGATTTTATTACATTATTGTAAGATAAGGACTACATACATGAGATAAAGGCTAATTTCTAAGCTGTTACGAGAAAATATTTGCTTGTAAATATTTCCATAAGGGACAGATGCAAGTCACTCTTTTGTCGATGTTCGGTCTTTAAAAGAACTTAAGTGCAAGTTGTTACGTATTAATTATTATTTTCCCCGTCCACTTCTATGATTATTTTATTCTATTAGTATTAGTCATTACTAGTTTAGTCACTTTATTAGTTTTTGATTTATTTATTGACCAAGTTATTCAGCGTACTTGGCGGTATCTGTTATTAAAACTAGATCAATCGTTCGCGAATAATTATTTATAATATGAAGATTTAGATATTTTTTTTATATATAAATAAAATAAAAAATATTCCTTGAAAATACTATACTATTTCTTAATTTTACAACGAGAGTTTATGGCAACTTCTTTTTTCATACAACACAGTTTACTTTGAGTCCCACACTAGGCTGAGCCTTCTTTCTACAAACTAGGCTGAGCCTTCTTTCTACAAACTAGGCTGAACCTTCTTTCTTCAAACTAGGCTGAGCCTTCTTTCTTCAAACTAGGCTGAGCCTTCTTTCTACAAACTAGGCTGAGCCATCTTTCTTCAAACTAGGCTGAGCCTTCTTTCTACAAACTAGGCTGAGCCATCTTTCTACAAACTAGGCTGAACCTTCTTTCTACAAACTAGGCTGAGCCATCTTTCTTCAAACTAGGCTGAGCCTTCTTTCTACAAACTAGGCTGAGCCTTCTTTCTACAAACTAGGCTGAGCCATCTTTCTACAAACTAGGCTGAACCTTCTTTCTACAAACAAGGCTGAGCCATCTTTCCTTAAACTAGGCTGAGCCTTCTTTCTACAAACTAGGCTGAGCCATCTTTCTTCAAACTAGGCTGAGCCTTCTTTCTACAAACTAGGCTGAGCCTTCTTTCTACAAACTAGGCTGAGCCTTCTTTCTACAAACTAGGCTGAGCCTTCTTTCTACAAACTAGGCTGAGCCATCTTTCTTCAAACTAGGCTGAGCCTTCTTTCTACAAACTAGGCTGAGCCTTCTTTCTACAAACTAGGCTGAGCCTTCTTTCTACAAACTAGGCTGAGCCTTCTTTCTACAAACTAGGCTGAGCCTTCTTTCTACAAACTAGGCTGAGCCTTCTTTCTACAAACTAGGCTGAGCCTTCTTTCTACAAACTAGGCTGAGCCATCTTTCTTCAAACTAGGCTGAGCCTTCTTTCTGCAAACTAGGCTGAGCCTTCTTTCTACAAACAAGGCTGAGCCTTCTTTCTACAAACTAGGCTGAGCCATCTTTCTTCAAACTAGGCTGAGCCTTCTTTCTACAAACTAGGCTGAGGCTATCTTGGACGCTCTGGTCCAATTATCTATTTTAGTACCACGTTTTACGTTAATTCCAAGTGTAATATTTCTAAGTTTCTTATAAGTAGGTAATACTTGTTCAATCACGTTACATACTTGTTTAAATAAAAACGTTTGTATTTATATATGTGTGTTCCTTAGTCACGTTGTAAAACCTGAACGGTTTGAGTTGAAACTGTAGGATAAGTTTAAACAACAATTATTACATTTATTATAGTAATAATTAGATACATGAGAATAGAACATAAGCTACTAGATTTATTAGCTATTGTTTTATCATGTGAAAATTACGAATTAAAAACTGCTAGTATATTACGAATGTGAAAGTTTTAATTGTGAATGTGAAAGTTTAAATATTAGTTTTGTGGTGGTTTGAGGCGGTGGTGGTGGGGTGTCACATTTTAGATGTAGTCCCATATAATGTAAAATCGAGGAGAAACGGTTTTCAAAAAATCAATATATATCTACAATTTGATTAACTAGACGATGTATTTGTATTACCACGCTATTTCATTGGAACAGTGTGCTAATCTGCTAATATGATTTGATAAAAATTATGATCTTTAGAGAAACAGTCAAACAGCCGAGTGTCTGAATTTAATGTTAAATTTAAGTCGGTTTTTGTTTTTCTAGAGAAAGTTAAATTATTTTATTCCAAACTAGCGATCCATCCCGGATTTGCCTGTGGTACATAATATATAGCCAATATCACTCAAGGACCACGTACAGTCGTACACATCCAACGGTGAAAGATACAACGGTAAATATGGCGACCTAAGAAAGATAATTGTACCAACATCGATATTTTGTACCGATATTATGAAATAAAGAATCACCATTCATCATTTTTCGAAATCGGTCTAGTTTGTAAGGCAAGTTTATAAGGTAAATGCACTAACATTCAAACAAAAACCTCTCCAACTTTATACCTAATATTAATAGGAGTAGATGACTTATCCAAGAGAAGCCGAAGCAGGAAGATAGCGTAAAATATTTTTTTTATAAAATTAACATGTAGTACGGATACATTTCATATGTTATCCAGTATTTGAGAGAATCAGCCTAAAACTCTCCCAACCCATAACACCTTCAACAAAATAACTCATCCGAGACCTCTACGCTTCACATTCCCTGTGATTTATGTCCACTATCACGAGGAAACCCATCGCCGACATTAAAACTGCTGCCTTTTCTTTTCTTTCTGAAATAACGAAACACTCGTGTCATCATAAGTTTTGTGAATTTTTTTAGCGATCAGAAATTGTTAGTTTCTTTTAAGTAAAAGTTTCTTAGTGACATTTAGAACTTAATGGTAGAAAAATTCTTATGGATTCGCATCATTGACCTTCCAATGTCAAGTGGCTGTCTAGCAGCAGTCACAGCGCATCAAGGCGTTCATCTTTTTTTTAATAAATATTGGTGGACGATTCATACACAATCTGAAATTCAACATTGCAAATTCAGCCTTATCTCCACAGTACAACGCACATATTTCTTCAAAGATGAAAAAGACACCCGAATTCGCGCGCATTCGACAGGATTCGCGCGGCGCAGCGAAATCGACGATGATTAGTGCGCACGCGTTCGCGCGAACCTAAGTGCGAATCAATGCGTCTTCACTTGTCAGTCGGCATCGAGAACTGGTGTAAAACATCGATATAAATCTATGGATGTGCCCTCCCAAAGTTCAGGCGCACGGAATTATGTAATCGTTGAGAAGAGTGAGCACACTCTTTCCGTTTTAGTCGGTTGTAGCGGTGAACGCCGGACGTTAATACTTATCACTAGTAGAACCGCAACATACCTCGCCGCTAGCGATTCTAGGGGTCAAGTAGATTGGTAGTTGTGAACTTCTCATGCTACACACAGAGACGCAGTTTGTCGACAGTTTCAAGGAGCTCAGGGCACTCCCTTTGATTTGTATCGTTGGTGTAAAAGGTATAAATAACGGGCACTGGAATTACGCGAGTAACATCGTGGGGCGTTGCTAGTATTCACAGATTTCAAGAACGTGTCATACGCCAACCTGCACTTGGCCAACGTTGTAATATAAGTGTTTTACTCTTGTCTTGTGAGAGAAGACTCCAACCAATCTTTCACTGGAAAAAATGCAGAGTTTTAACGTTGCAACGTAGTATTATTTTATTCTAGACATTTATGTAGACTAAAATCAATTAATTAGTTGCATAGGTACCTGTATAGATTAATATTTGCGATTTTAATATATGTGAGCCGGTAATAAATTATTTAAAAAAATGTTTGCCTGTAAAGTCGGTTTACTGAAGATAGAACGTGACAACGTCTTAAGAAAATACTGATGGAATGGTAGCATTTTTCAAAAGAAAATTTTAATTTCATTTGTTTAATAGATTTGTATGTGAAAAGTAAACAGTAGAATTTAGTCATTTTCAATCAAAACAATGCAAAAAAGCTTTTAGATGCCAGGGATCGAACCCGGGGCATTTCACATGCAAAGCGAACGCTCTACCACTGAGCTACATCCCCGCTTGAACTACTGGTCGAAATAATTAATACAACTGTAACAAACATGCGGCGAAGTAACGGCCGACGGTAACGCGGTAACGGTACATGACGTCATGTTTGTCGGGCGTGCAGCCGGCTTCATCGAATTATAAGACGTTGTCATGTCAAAAACTTATTTAGTAACACGCTCGCGGGCCGCGCAGCGTATTTCCAATCTATACAAGGCCAGAACGCAAGGGTATGAAACTAATCACGTATAGATTGTGAATAAGTTTTTTTACTAAGATCTTCCAAACCATACAAGGCCAGTACGCAAAAACTCGCGTATACTTTGTAGTAACGTAGAAGTATTATGCTGTTACAAAATATACAGCGCCAGTACGCATACGGACTAATCGTGTATGTTTTGGAATAAGCGCGCGAAACTAACATTACAATTTGTACGTGAGCAGTTGCATTTTTTTGTTTATATAAAGAGTGACGAGACGAGCAGGACATTTGTCTGATGGTAAGCAACATCATCATCATCAACAGCCCACTAAACGTTCCCACTGCTGGGACTCGGGGCCTTCTCTCGCAAGGAGAGAGTTAAGGCCATAATCCACCACGCTGGCCCAGTGCGGGTTGGTGGATAAGGTATATGTAAGATGAATAGGTAAGCAACATACCTGCTACATAACAGTACAGTGACACGCAGCTATTGGAACATGAAGAGTCCAAATCGTTACCTAGCACTGCACTGAGCTCGGCACCCAGAGATCTAAGATGTTTTATCAAGATGTTATACTGACTGATTTATTGTAGATGTTGGTTTCCCAGATCCGACTCGGAGCACCCCGACTCCACCTAGTCTTGTCGCTACTACCCCTAGAGTGTATATAAAAAATGCGGGAGCCAGAAGCCTAAGGGAGGTCCTGAGTGGAGCGAGCCATACGAGGCCTAGCGAAACGCAGAGGGGAGGTGGCGAGCGAAGCGAGCCGGCGACCTCGGTAGTGGAGCTCAGGCCGAGTATGGAGAAGCGACACTCAGGGCTGACCGCAGGGCTTCTGGCGGGAGCCCACCCAGAGTCAAATCTCAGCATCGGATCGACAACATAGACAATCAGTACGAAAAATTATTGTATGCATCGTAATAACAGATTTATAACAACATTACAATATAATATACTCGTACGCGAACAGTTTCCTATGGCTGCGTTCTGGCGTTGTATAGAATGGAAAGACGCGACGCGAGCATCCACGTTACAAACTATACACCATCAGTACGCAAAACTCTTGTATGGTTTGTAATAACAGATTTTAAAACAACATTACAATATATACTCTCGCAGTTTTCTATGGCTGCGTTCTGGCGTTGTATAGTTTGGAAATACGCGGCCGCGCATTGCCAACCCCTGATCTAGATAAATGAGAGTTTTTTGTTCATATAAAAGCACTACGCCGATTTCGACACAACTTATAAATATGGTGCTCTGTATTATAATTTACCAAAAAAAAACACTATCAAAAATTATTCACAAAAGGCGAAGCTATCGCTTAACATACATACAAAAAAAACATTGAATCGGATTAAGAATCTCTTCCTTTTTTCAAGTCGTTTAAAAAATACCCAAAAATAGAATAAGTATCGAAACTCATCACAAAAATATATGCCGTGGCAACCGAATCCACTACCTACCTAAAACTCTGCAGAAAGACTTACTACCTAAAAATCCACAAGACCAGTCACAACAAAGTAACTCTTCTTTTTTATGTCGGGGGTTAATACAAGCCTTATCGCATTACCATTCCGCCCAATGAAATAGGACGTTCAGAGAAAATAAACATATACGAGCCTCTTAAGCATTGTTACAGCTGTATTCATGTGTAGGAAATAATGCCTTTCGAGTCATTAGCCTGGAAAACGGAACCCTAATGTGTGCAGTTCAATGACTGCTGGAATTGCCGGTTTTATGATCTACATAGCTGAAATAGATTCGGCTTAAAATTTCTAAAAAAAACGAAATTTGTAATATACTAGCAGTGTTCTGCGGGTTTGCTCGCGTTGTTTCCGTTCTAAATGACGAGTACTTTCCCGTGACTAAATGTGAAAGCTTACTTCTTGTCTCAAAAACTTTATAGCTTTTCTGCAGTGGTCCTTACCACACATTGCGGTGTACGCCTGCGGAAAAACCACACTTATGCTAGTTATCCTAGTGCCTATCAGTAATTAGCAAATATCACACTGTCACGGTTTAAAGCCAATGTTTTGTAGGGATGTTACAGAACAAGGAAATTAATCATTTTAGATCTATGGGTGATGAGTGAAGGGCAGTAATGTGTAGTGATTTTACCATCGATGTAAACCAAAAGATGTGTCCTTAGCACTTTGAAATTGGTAATAGACTGCGTCTCTATGCTATCGAACCGTAAGTAATATCGTATCGTAAGTAGCTTACAAACAACCAATCTGCTTGACTTCTAAAATCGAAGTGGCGGCGCGATATGCTGTGGTTCTACTTATGTTGGCTGTTGACAACGAATAGTGATAGGTAAAAACGTCCGGCGGTCACCGCTTCCTGCAATCGACTAGAACGGAAACAGTGAGCAACTCTTCCCAACGATGACATGATGATGCGCCCTGGAGTTTGGGAGGGCACATCTGTTTATTGAGATCATTGGATTTTGGGGCCCTCATCCGCCCCCATCCTCCCTGCACCGGCACCGCCGCCAACACTACAACCAGAGGCACCCCAGCCGCGCCTAGCACCCAGGGTAACCTTCACCCAAGAGACCAAGGCAGCGGCGGGGTCCCTTCCAACACCCAGCACCGGGCCGGTGCTGACAGACACTGGCCCACGTCTGTCACGCGCGGCCATTAGGCGACGTAATCACAAAGCCCCCGAGTTGCGGTCTGGAGGACTTCCTCTTTTCTCTGGACCGCGGCCGGGCTACCCGCCACCCCCACCGCCATCAGGCTTCGGACCCCAGAAGGGGCCCCCATCGCACTTCATACCAGCCTTCCCCTGCCCAGCGGCGGCGGGACCTCAGGCGGCGAGCCCATTCGGGACACCCATCTTCACCATATGGGAGGTCTTGAGGGGAGCGTGCGCCGCTGCCGCGGCGGGGGAACACCCCGAGCTGACGGCGGCCAAGGCAATGTCCCTACTTCTCCAACATCTTTATGGACTGTAGGGGCCTGCGTATTCTCTACTGGAACGCCGGAGGGGTGAGAGACAAGATGGCCACCCTCCGGCAGCTCGTCCAAGCGCAGAATATTCATATTCTGTTGCTGGGCGAGACCAAACTGACCCCGCAACAACAACTGAAACTGTCCAACTACGTCGTGTACCGCCGCGACGAGGTCTCTCCCCGGGGCGTGGCCTTCAGAGGCACGGCCGCCTTGGTGAGGAGGGACATTGTACACGACGAGTTGGACCACCTGGAGTTCGTGCAGACGCGGACGGTGGGCATCAGAACCAACGTAGCCGGCAAGGAAACCAAAATCTATGCCGGCTACCGCCCCCCACTATCCGCCACCCTCAACACCACTGACTTCAACCGCATTTTCGACAACGACTCCCCGACGGTGCTCGCTGCAGACCTAAACGCGAAGCACGTCGAGTGGGGGTCGCACCTGTCCACGACGAGCGGAAGAAGACTCCACGCCGAAGCAGAGAGGAGAGGGATTACTGTGGTCGGTCCCGACTCACCTACACACGTCCCCACCAACCCACTTCACCGAGCCGACGTGCTGGACATCGTCCTACACAAGGGGATTGCGACGCCGGTCTCCCTCGAGGTCCTGTACGACCTCGATGGCACGCACCTCCCCTTGCTCATCACTGTAGGCGGATCACTGGCCTGCACGTCACCTCCATCAGAAGTGAAGACGACGGACTGGGCCACATATCAGCAGCAGCTACAGTCGCTGACGGTCGGCGGTCTCTCCACACCAGAAGAGGTGGAGACCTGCGCGAGAGAGCTGACCGAGGCGATAGTGGCTGCCAAAGAAGCCGCAACCACCACCAGCCCACGCACTAGATGGCGCGCCGAACTTCCGAGGGCCCTAAGAGCATTACGCGACGAGAAGCGAGAGCTCAGGCAGCTGTGGACCCGCACCCGCTGCCCAAGGGTTAAGACGAAGTTGAATGCCATTACAGAGAGATTTGCAAATGAGGTCAAGGCCTGGAGAGGAGCCGCCTGGGACGACCACATTACCCAGTGCGAAGAGAACAAGACAAATTTGTATAGTCTCAACCGCCACCTGACCCAGGCTAAAGCGTCCGTTTGCCCCCTTCTAGATGGCGCGGGGCGACGGCGTTACTCAGCCTTAGAGAGGGCAGAGCTCCTTGCTGATCACTTGGAAGATCAGTTCATGCCACACCCGATTCCAGAAGAGGCCTCTGACGAGGTGCATGCCCACCACGCCGAAGTCGAGAGGGTCGTCGCCGAGTTTCTCCAGACCCCGGCTACTCCGTTGGGAGGAGAGGATTTCATCGCCCCCACGGAAGTCGTCAGAGCCGTGAGGAGTCTGAAGCTCAGGAAAGCGCCGGGTCCAGACGGAATCCCGAATGACGCACTGAAGTGGATGCCGAAGAAAGGCCTAGTGTGTCTGACCCGGCTCTTCAACGGCATCCTGAGAACGGGACACTTCCCCTCGACCTGGAAAACTGGAAAGGTCATCGTCATCCCGAAGTCCGATAAGGATAGGCGACTACCGTCCAGCTACCGCCCCATAACGCTGCTATCACACCTCGCGAAGTTGTTTGAGCGTCTGCTACTGCGGAGACTGCGTCCCCACCTCACACCCAGGGACGAGCAGTAGGGGTTCCGCATGCACCACTCCACCACGCTTCAACTAACGCGGGTGATCCACCATCTTTCTGAAGAAGTCAACAGGGGTAGACGGGTCGTCGCCGTATTCCTGGATATTGAGAAGGCCTTCGATAGGGTGTGGCATGAAGGCCTCATCTACAAGTTGGTGAAGACCGCAACTCCTGCAGCGTTGATCAAGGTCATTACGTCCTTCCTCGCCAAACGCCAGTTCTACGTGTCCGTCGAGAACGCCAGCTCCGGGCCCAGGCGCATCACGGCGGGTGTTCCGCAAGGGAGTTGCATCTCTCCACCACTTTACGCGCTGTTCACGGACGACATCCCGTGCCTGGAGGAGGGCGACCTCCTGCCAGGGGAAAGGGGAGTAGTCCTAGCACTATTCGCAGATGATAGCGCATACATCGCTTCGTCGCGCTCCAAAGAGTTGGCAACCAGAAGAGCCCAGAGGGTCCTGGATATTCTTCCACTTTGGCTCGACAAATGGAGGTCAGCCGTCAACGTGGGCAAGACAACGGCACTGCTGACCGGAAGCCAAAGGAGAAGACCACAGCCATTGCAGCTCAGAGGACAGGACGTCAGATGGGAAAAGACCGTTAAGTACCTCGGCGTCCATATCGACAGCGGCCTACGCATGTGCCCGCAGGTCTCATATGCCGTCAACCAGGCGAAGGCCGCGAGAGCACTGTTAAGGCCGGTCTTTCAATCTGGGCTGCCTATAAGAACAAAGGTCAACATATACAAGATGTATATTAGAACAAGATTGACCTATGGAGCACCAGCGTGGTACGCACTTTGTTCGGCTACGCAGAAGAAACGCCTCCAGGTGGTGCAGAACACCACCATGAGGATCCTCACGGGAGCCGGCCGGTACGTACGGAATGACGTTATCGCCAGGGACGTGAGAATCGAAACGGTGGGGGAGTTCGTGGCTCGTTTAGCGCGAACTATGTTCGACCGCGCGGACAACGGACCACACCCCCACCTGAACAACATCGCACCACTCCACACGCGTCCCCCCGACGTACGTAACTGGCGTGCCCTCCCGAGAGATCTTCTGCAAGCCGGACCGGCAAGCGACGAAGACGAAGATGAGGCCATACATCAACGACGATGAAGAAAGCACCACCAAGCCAAGATGCGGCCACCGTGTCTGGGCTGAACCGGGCCCAAATTATGGACCTCAACACCCCCCCAAGTCCTTGAACTTGGGAGCCCTACCCCGGCAGAGAGGTTCGCCTCGAAGCCGGCTCCCTACCTTCCCCCATGGGGACAAGGAAGAATTCAATGATGATGATCGTTGGATTTTACTTCTAGAATAGATGTGTAGTTGTGTAGTTATAGTGTTTTTTTTAAATTTATTTTTTAACTATTATAGGTTCGCACTTGACCACCATCTCGCTTGATGTTAAGCGATGATGCGATCTATGATGGAACGTGCTTACCTAGAAGAAACTGATTCACTCTCGATTTGAAGACACTAAGATTGTAACTATCGGGGGAAACCCACTCAGGCAACGCATTCCATAACCTAGACGTTCTTATCACAAACGTGGAGTCATATCTCTTCGTTCGTGTCTTTAGAACATCAGCCATGAAACGATGTCGCTTTTTTGAGACGCGAGAAGTCCAATAGAAGAAAGCGCTAGGTGGTATTAGATCATGCAGATTAGTTGCACACTCTCCGAAGTGTATCCGAAGTGTAAGTGAAGTGTGAAGTGAAGTGGTTTACTATAATGTTCATCATATAAATATCATAAAAAAGAATAATACATTATTGTTTTGTTTCACCTGTACACGTACACATCTTAATAATTCGGGCTAGTGATACTAAATTCGGTTACCTAATTTGTTTGCTAAATCCTCGGAATCCGTGATTGCCCAACAAAAGTATTTATTTTATCCCTAGATAAATGTCAACTAAATCCCATTACTACGTTTCTCGACGGCCATAGATTATCCACAATAGATTAGACAAACGATATCAAGGAAACTGCCACACAAAAATAGACTCTATTGCGTTACAATCGAAACGTAATTGGCAGTTTTCCAATGCACGAACATAACTTCTAAACTGCGACGGTGCCACAGAAATATCTCCTTTAATAGAGGGCTATAATTGTACGTTTGTGCCTTGCTGGCAAATGGCAAAGATTATTGTGGGATATAGTGGGTCATTTTGATTGATTGATAGCCCAGTGACATAGTTGAGAATATTTTGCTTTTTGGGTGATATTGGTATGTAAATATGTGACCGTAAAATTATATATTATATCTCCTGTCATTTTATAGTAATATCATAAAATACATCGGATTATCCATTATGGCAGTTTTATTAGTTTTGAAACAAAAGTTTACAAAATAGCACATTTGAAAAATGATTCAAAATATTCTTCAAATTGATATATAATATTTCAAATGATTATCAATTTTTTTTTTACATACTTTCTTATCGAATTTCTGTAACAATTGAAACACTGACGCCACTGAACGTGTTAGAACTTTTTGTTGAGCCCGCCTGGGGAAATATCACACATTTGCCAGTTATTCTACCGCCAAGCAGTAATGTGCAAACATTACTGTGTTTCGATTTGAAGGGCAATGTTTTTAGAGAAATTACAGGGCTTAGAGATATAACAAGTTAGATCTCTGGGTGACGAGCGCAGTGCAGTGCTAGGTAATGATTTGGACTCTTCATGTTCCAATAGCTGCGTGTCCCTGTGCTATTATGTGCTAGGTGATGATTTTGACACTTCACGTTCCAATAGCTGCGTGTCACTGAGCTGTTATGTGGCAGGCATGTTGCTTACCATCAGGCACATGTCTTGTTAGTCTCGTCACTTTTTATAAAAAAAAAAAAAAGAAAAAAAAACGCGAAAGTTTGTAAGTATTGATGGACGGATGTTTGTTTCTCGTTAATTTAAAAAAAATACTGAAGGGATTTGGATGAAATTTGATACATAGATAGATAATAATCTGGAATAACACATAGGGTACTTTTTATCCCAGGGAAATTACGGTATCGGGAACTACGTGGGTGAAACCGCAGGACGCCGGTAGTTCATAATATGTTTAGCCCTCGTTGCTGTAACTGTTCTTTGCCATTTGAAAACGAACGGCTATTATACTCGTATCGCTTCGGACTGCGCTTTTTGTTCTATGTAGTTTTATTGTTGTGTGTCCACCTGATTACGCGAGACTCCTACGTGTGGTTTGTGTATTATTACCATTTTATTAGTCAATTTATTTTTTGATAGATAGTATTTATAAGTAAATGTTTAGTTATAAGTATTTCGTAAAAATAATTGTTTACAGATTTTTATCGTCATTATCGTAATATTACTGTATTATGGCCGTGGTGGCCATCTGACTAGAAATCGACTCATAATTTTTATATCCTAGATTCAGATCCCGCCTGCAATTCTTAAGGATTTTTTCAAGACGTACAATCTTATCGTCACCACTAGATTTAAGGATAATCGTAACATAATTTACTATTATACACTAATTTTTATTCACAATTTCAGAGTGATTTAACATTATATGGCGATTCCATAACAATAGTACGAGTTGATCACAATGAAGATGATACAACCCTGGTTTTTCTACTTTAAAGGTCATACAACATTAGAACCATCCGACATCCGCCCCGCACCGCTTCGTCGCTAGGCGTCTCATCTCCATTCATTCGTCAGCAGGTCGTTCACGGGTGGAAGACCCGTTGTCACCAGTATTTGCGTGGTCAAGAAGTGGACCTCTCACCGTCGACTAGTAGACATCACATGGTCAAACAGTACGGTAGATGTCGACTACGTAATCCCACCAGTAGAACCCAAAAAGTCAACAAGTGTAAATATAGGAGTCTTTTTTTATTCATTCTGAAAGTTAAACCCGTATGGCCGACAGCTCGACACGTCAGAAAAAAGTCTAGATATGGCGGTGGACAGTACGCTGATGCACAGCACTGTCCTTGTAAACCACTCAGGGATCTACTTAACCGTTGACAGTAAGTATTGCACTTTGGGCCAGTGCATTGGAATTACGTAGCTACTTGCAAGGCGCTCTGATGACGCTATGGAGTTGATGTAATGAGCGTACACTTATATAAACCATACAAAGAATACTAACCGTCCGAAGCGAGGCGGTGTGCATCAGATGCTGAATGGTTAATATGAGCTGTGGCTTTACGTCAAAGGTTCGGTGTATCCATGTATAATCTCGCATCCTGTATTTGTATTGTATTGCATTGCATTGTATTGTATCCTTTTAAGCTGCTTTAAACGACCACTGGAAGCGGTTGAAACTACAGTCAGTTTTTCAGTGTAGTGGTAAAACTCTTTGCAGAGTTCGCATTAGGAAAGTACCACACCTTTACCAAATATTCTACTGTCAAACAGTAATATGAAAACATCATTGTGTTTCGGTTTGAAGGGCAATGTTTTCAGTGAAATTACGTTAATATAACTTAATAATTAGTAAGAAATGAGATAAAACGTCTTATATCTCTCTCTCTCTTATAAGTTACGGCTGGTCTAGTCGGGAGAACGGCGACTGCCGATCCGGAGACCCCGGGTTCAAACCCCACACGCACCACTGTCTTTTCGAAGTCATGTGCGTAATGCCGCTAACTTAAAACGGTGAAGGAAAACATCGTGAGGAAACCGACATGTACCTAGAATCTTTCGAAGTCATGTGTCATCCGCCAACCCGCACTGGGCCAGCGTGGTGGATTATGGCCTAAACTCTCTCCTTGCGAGAGAAGGCCCCGAGTCCCAGCAGTGGGAACATTTAGTGGGCTGTTGATGATGATGATATCTCTCGGTGACGAGCACAATGCAGTGCAAGGTAAATTATTTCGACACTTTTTGTTCCACTATCTGCGTGTCACTCTGCTCTTACTGCTTACCATCAGGCACATGACCTGACGTGACGACATGACATGACGTCTAGTCACACAAAAAAGGATACTTCTATTAAACCACATGTCCACACGCTTGAGAATTTTCTTCTAGCCCACGGCTTATTTTAACTCCTTCAAAATGGTTGCAAAAGTCTACCATAAGGAGTACCTGGTACGTCTCTTCCAAACGGTAGCGTGCCTATTATTCTCTCCCACAGTTCTTCCAGACACGTTCGAGAGTAAATCTTGGAAAGCGTTGCGACATCATCAGATTAGAATTCCGGGCGCGCTCCTCGCTGAGCCCTTTACACGACGATTTCTCTAATTAATTCGCATTCTACGTTATTTTCGAATTTCCTCAATCCGCGATCCCGGGGCCCTATTCTTGTGATGTGGGATATTTTTAGAACATATTGAAGACTAGCAGCGCCTCCGGATTTTACCTACGTAGTTCCTGCGTCCATTTTTATTTGTGATATAATTAACTTATGTGCTATTACAAACCATATGTTGACCATACAGGGTTACTGCTAATTAGTCTACATCCGTTTAAGGTGCGTCCCCTAGCAAAACGAGTTTTTTGTCCAGTTTTCAGAGCTATCTACTCATTAGCCAAAACAAATACCAACTGATAAAAAATACATTACATTTCTACAACTTCTTGGCTTCATAATGGTAGTTTTATTTTTTTGTTAATGAACTTATTGTTTAAATAATCGCCTCACAACGAAACCATGAAAAAAATAAATAATTGTAGTTATCATGCATCTCCTCGAAAAGCCTCCATTATTTTGATTTTGTACTTACACCTACGGATAGACAATTCCATTACGAACATTTTGGTAGATTTTTTTTTCAAAAGACCGAAATCTGATTTTAAATATTTTTTTTAAAGTTAATTATAAAATTTGAGCGTAAAACAGCGACAAATCCCGCTGTTTCTCTTTTGCTCTTTCTTGCAGTGTGCGATAAGGTAAGAAATACTCAAAGTCATTTGCTCGGGGTACGCCCTTAATGGCATGTTTTGTATATTTAAATAAACAACTTTTGTTCTGCAACTGTAGTTAAAACTCAATCCATATCTCAATAACAAATGTTTTTGTTGTTTTCTGTAGCACTTTTTAGCGGCTGTTTAGTGTACCTATAAGATGATTTATCTCTATACTTTATTATTTCTCTGAATATCTTGTATATTTATAGATTAAATCGTATTAGTACAGCAGGTCTACTACGAAAACAACCTCCGAATAATCGGATCCGACCGACAGCTGAATCGGATTGTAGCCTACCACGAAAAACAGTCGGATCGATACATCTCGGTCGGAAGTTATAGACTTAGGTCGGATGAGGGTCGAATCGAACGAAACGGCCGATCCTATCAACCGACAGATTGTCTTTCGAGGTAGGAAAAGTCCACAAGTTCGGCCGATACATCGTTTTTCGGACTTCGTAGTAGACCTGCTGAAATGTTCCGATGATACACATTATGTTAAAATTGTCATTTATTGTTATATTTCTGTAAAATTTTGCAAAAAAAAATGTACAATCACCAAATTTTACATAAATTGACGATTTAAATGCAATATTTTGTATGTATTTAGGACGCTCTACCGTAAAATCAGGATTTTGGAGATACAAAAATGTACGTGGGAGACATTGTTTAACTTTTTTTTCTCAGGATTGTTAGAATAAGACCCCTAGTTCAATTCTACGTTCGTTTCCACCCTAAGTTCAATCTACGTTCATTTTATGTTTATGAGATGTTACCTTCGCTTCAATCGAATCGAAAGTGGCGCTTCAGGCAATCTTCTATCTATACTAAGGAATGTCTGGTGAAGATTTTGTTCTAATAGGGGTTTTTATATCTTACTTAGTGTGGTTTCAACAAGCAGAAAGCTGACTCAGATAATACTAAAAAATAGTATTTTATGCTTCACTATAATAGGTTTACGCTTGACCGCCATCTCGCCTGATGTTAAGCGATGATGCGGTCTACGACGGAGCGTGCATACCTAGAAGAAATCGTTTCACTCTTGACTTGAAAAAATCAAGATTGAAACCGTCGGGAAAACCCCACTCAGGCAACGCATTCCATAGTCTAGATGTGTTTGTAATAAAAACATCTAGACTGTGGAATGAATATTGAAATCAAACCTCTTAGTTTGAGTCTTTTGAACGTAATTAAATCCAAAGACGGCAAAAAAAAAATTGAAATCTGTGATTAAATCCGTGGACGGCGTGAACAACTTGACATCTCGAGATTTTTTTATCCGCTTATACGATTTCTACGTGTTTTTTTATAATGTCATAAAAAGACAGCTCAAAATATACATATTATTTTGAGATGTTCGTTCGATGGCTGGCCTCGTGGCTTAGTTGTTAGTAGCTCTGCCTGCGAAGCCGAGGGTCGTGGGTTCGATTCCCACCCAGTGCAAATATTTGTGTGATGAATTCAAATGTTTGCACTGTGTCTGGGTGTTTCTATGTATAATAAGAATGTATTTAAAACTATATACGTATTATATCAGCTATCTGGCCGCCATCATACAAGCTTTGCTTAGTTTGGGGTCAGATGGTGTTGTGTGTGAATTGTCCACCAATATTTTTATTTATTTATGTCATTTTAAACAAAATTATTGCAAGCGGCCGGTAGCCGGCCGGTCCTCCCGCGCTTTCTATTTGACTTTATAAAGGCCTGTTCACACCGGAGCGGTATTCGCTGCCATCTGCGGTAGTGAATACCGCGTGGGTAAGCGGTAATATTACTGTTCACACCAAAAAGTACCGCCTACCCAGGCGGTACGTACAAAATACCGCGCGAAACCCGCGCGGTATTTACCGCTACCCACAGCGGTAGCGAATACCGCTCCGGTGTGAACAGGCCTTTATGAAGTGAAACTATTCTAGTTTAATCTGGGGGATTGATAGAAGAAAAGACAATGTTGAATATATACTCCAATACCATCGGCTGATCCTTTTTAACGACATTTTATTTTCATTCGTGATTGCTCAAGCGTGGCGAGTTCACAATTAAAATGTTTGTTATTGTATTTTTTTTGTTGTTTAACAATAAAAAAAACAATTCTAAGTACGCAATTTCGAACAACACATACAATTTTTGCTCCATAAAGAACGTCTTTGTCACTGTATCAATGACACTGACATTTAAAATGACGGCAGCTTCAAGATGACGTTCAAAATGGCTACACTAGCGCTTTGCGGAAGTTCCTGGAAGCTAGTGTCACCCTCCCTGGTTTTTGCCGCGTGCGGTCGGCACTGAACCATCGCGCGTTCCACGATACCACACGTACTTAGCTATACAACCAACTTTGTTCTTTGTTACATGTGCTTAATAAACTCGATTGTGTTTGCGAGTTTTCATCCAACACTACCCACCAGCTACGCCCACAGCTGAAGGATGCGATTAATTATGATGATGGCGAACCCTCGAATGGCGATGTCTCTGAAATCAGAAATGAGATTCGTGATGGATGTGCACAAATACGTAAATTCGTGGCGGTGGTGATATGGTCGAAGAAGAAAATACAAACATCCGAGTATTAATTGAGCCGCTCCAGTCACCGAAATCAACCTCCTCGTAAAGAACTGGCCAAATACAATGCTGAAAGGCAAAACACCAACGCAAGATGGTGCGTGACGCAGATTATTTGTTCCTCGAAAATCAACCGAGTGGCGGTCGACCATAAGCAAAGCGTTTCAAGCATTGAACTCTTAAAACATTAAGAAGCGGCACGCGCTCATCTACGATGGCGATGTAAAATCAGGTGACGTCTCCTGATTGAGTCTCAGTCGCAACAGGAGCCACAAGGTGAGTGGACGTTCGCTAACAATTAAAAAAAATCCGATATGAGCCGTAATAATGTCTTATTCTGCTTTTGCAAGGTGCACAAACAGTTCAAAGACCAAGAACAAATTCCATTTTTTTTTTTTTTTTTTTTTTTTTTTTAACTTCTATAGGTTTACACTTGACCGCCATCTCGCCTGATGTTAAGCGACGATGCGGTCTACGATGGAACGTGTTTACCTAGAAATAACCGATTCACTCTCGATTTGAAGACACAAAGATTGTAACCATCGGGGAAAACCCACTCAGGCAACGTATTCCACAGCCTAGACGTTCTTATCACAAAAGTAGAGTCAAATCTCTTCGTTCGTGTCTTTGGAACATCAACCATGAAACGATGTCGCTTTTTCGAGCTACGAGCATTCCGATAGAAAAAAGGACTAGGTGGTATCAGATCATGCAAATCAGTCGCACACTCTCCGAAGTGTATCCGATAAAAAACCGATAGGCTAGCAATTTTTCGGCGATGTTCAAGACTTTGAAGTCTTTTTCGCACAAGAGTGTCGTTACCTATGAGCCTTTTGGCACGTCTCTCGATCGATTCCAGAGCCTCCAGCTGATACTTAGCCGATCCATCCCAAAGGTGCGAACAGTACTCCATACAGGAGCGAATCTGTGCTTGATATAATGTAAGCAACTGTTCAGACTTGAAGTACCTTCGCACCTTTGAGAGGACACCTAGTTTTTTGGCAGCAAGTTTGGCCTTGGACTCGATATACGAGCCAAAGTTGAGCGTAGAGGTCAAAGTAACGCCCAAAAGCTCAAGACGGTCAGTAACCGGCACGGATACACCTCTAAAAGTTGGAGTCAGTTGGAAGGGACTCCTTTTAGCGGAAAACAGACACGCCTGCGTTTTATTCTCGTTGAACTTGACCAGATTGGCATCGCCCCATTTAGACACCGCCTCAAGGGTCAAGCTCAAACGTTCAATCAGACTCTCTCTCTGTACCAGAGTTTGCGGCCCAGTGGCTCTCGCGCTAGACATGTAACTCTCTACGACGGTGCTATCGTCTGCGTACCCATAGATAC
Organism: Ectropis crepuscularia; assembly: GCA_963693475.1. Lineage (NCBI taxonomy): Eukaryota > Metazoa > Arthropoda > Insecta > Lepidoptera > Geometridae > Ectropis > Ectropis crepuscularia. Next base: position 3,420,197 of record OY856355.1, read on the forward strand.
CGGGCTTCAACAGATCGTTAATATGTAGCAGGAAGAGCGTCGCAGAGAGTACCGACCCTTGAGGGACTCCGGCATTGATAGCCATTTGATCCGACGAGCAGCCATCAATGACAACTCGTATGGATCGATCCCTCAAGAAGTCCGATATCCACGCAATGAACCCAGGAGACAAACCATAACTAGAAAGCTTGCTTATAAGGCCATCATGCCAAACCCTTAAATGGTATCACTTTTCATGCGTAAGTACACAAAATCTTTAATTATTTCCATAACACAATTTTAAACAGTTGTAAACAATTTTACAATTGGCCATTTCTAAAAAGAGACAGATATACATAATACAGCGTAAGAGTGCAACACGACCGGCGATATGTTAGTTGCACCACACACAGTTTCACACCAGTGCATTCGTATGTCTTTCTATTCTTGTCGAAAAAATTATCTAAACAAATGTGATGTATAGCTATCTCAATTGCACCTACTGCTTACTTGTTATGATGTCTTTGTCATTCATTCAAACGTCTCTCACGATGCAAGTGAAGCTGTGTGCACATTGCGTATACTTGTGTGAGATTTTCGCCACATTATGCTGTATTTATATTAGAGCGTACCTCATCTTCGTTTACTTAGTTTTATCAAAGGTTTCAAGGTGAAGCATCAACTTGGCAAACTGATATTGCTCTACGAAGGAATTACGTGGACGCAATGTGCTTTTTAAACTACTGGTGGATACTCTTATTCAAATGAATCGCAAAAACCCAAGTGATACCTAAAACTACCCAGAAGTGGACGTCTTGCGGCTGATGATAATGATAAATAAATAAATAAAATCGCAACTCTCTATTATCAACCGCGCCACTATTTATCACCACTGACAGTCGAGCGTAAACTGCGCCTAAAAATGGCACCTATAACAATAAATTCGTTCATGTAACAATCGCCTCTATTTTCTAGTTGACCGCATTTTCGGAAGCTGCGACCAAAATAACTATCACACGGTTCAAACTGAAATAACTTATTATTAACTGTGCGTTGAATGTTTAAACCTACCGGGGTAACGCATAAAAACCACGATAAAACGAAAGTGTGGCATGCATATTCATAAATAGAAATCATAAAAGTAACCACTTTTTAATCATACGTACTATCCTATTTCCTACTAACATTATAAATTTAATTTTTAGTAGTGGTAGAACTCTTAGCAGAGTCCGCCTGGGGAAGTACCACACCTTTGCTAAATATTCTACCGCCAAGCAGTAATGTGCAAACATTACTATGTTCCGGTTTGAAGGGCAATGATTCCAGAGAAATTACAGGATTTAGAGACATAATATCTTAGATCTCTGGGTGACGAGCGCAGTGCAGTGCTAGGTAATGATTTGGACTATCATGTTCCAATAGCTGCGTGTTACTGTGCTGTTATGTGGCAGGCATGTTGCTTACCATCAGGCACGTGACCTGCTCGTCTCGTCACTCTATACTATAAAAAAAATATGTCAATATTAACGAAACTAAAATACTGTTAGAACTTTACTACGCTACATACCTAACTACTTACACTAAGCACACCTGAATTATCCATAGACCAATGAAGGTCTACAGATAATCAAAATGTTCAAGCCCACTACCAATCGGAAGCGTCAATGATAAACGTATATTTATGTCAATGATTAGATGTTTGTTGCTCAATCATGTCATAATATATGAACGGATCGTACTGAAATTCGGAACACATTTAGGTATAGTCTGGAAAAACACATATAATACATTTTATTCCGAAAAGCAAACGGGAACGGGAACTACGCGGATAAAATCGCGGGGCGTTGATAGTGTGCTTTAATGCAACAAAATCAATTCTTACGATCCTGTCTTAGCTAATATATTATCATCTCTAATATATTATCATAATATATTGCCCTCTCCTTTTTTATTCTTTCTCTCCCTTCTTCTTCAAGAAACAAAAACAACCAAAACTCTTTGTTCTCCTGACTGTATGTAAAATCTTAAAAATGTAAAGCTTAGGTAGTTTTATTCCTAAAATGGCATGTAAATTTTTATTCCTCCATTTTTGCAAATGCACACATACAGCTATGTAGCGAGTGGTTAGAAGTTTTAATGAAGTGTCAAAATTGTTAGTTAACATTTCAAGTACAACAATATCACTACATAGTATAAAACAAAGTCGCTTTCTCTGCCCTATATCCGTATGTATGCTTAATCCTTAAAACTACCCAACGGATTTTGATGCGGTTTTTTTAAAAGGTAGAGATATTCAAGAAAAAGGATTTTGTGTAGAATACATGCATAGTACAGTAGAGATACACTGACAATTTTAAATATTTCTAAAACAATGTCATCAATAAACACAATTTTTGCGCTTAAATTGCAAACGCTGGCTGAACCCTACGAGATTAATCAAAATAATGTACTGCGGTAATGTACACCTTAAAAAAGGTCTACAAAAAGCTCATTATGGTACATGTCTATCTCTTAGGGATAACCCACCATAATCATTTATTTATTAGTATATTTAATAACAGCATTGCACCCGAGCGAAGCCGGGGCGGGTCGCTTGTTAATTATAAGCAAACGATACCGCCAGCAGCGTCTTGAAACGCTCTTGAGAATAATGGGCTCGAACCTTCCATACCATATTTATATTAGTAGAATTAACGGCATCATTTCTGCGCAGTCCTACCGTTAACAGCGGTTGTAAACAACCGACTAAACTTTTTGTTACGTATAGTTGGTCATTATGACTGTCCTCGCGGTAATCTCTTCAGACTGTCAACGCATCTGTTTCTGGTGCAGACTTGGTATTCATTTATGTTAATTTTAATGCTGCTTTGATCAATTCCAACGAAAAATATAGTGTTGAGTGGAATGTTAAGTGGTTAGAAGTGCGAATTTATGAATGAAAAAAATTATTAATGGTTCATTTTTAGGGTTCCGTAAAACGTAAAAACGGAACCCTTATAGATTCGTCATGTCTGTCTGTCTGTCTGTCTGTCTGTCTGTCCGTCCGTATGTCACAGCCACTTTTTGCCGAAACTATGAGAACTACACTTGGTAAGTAGATGTATTCTGTGAACCGCATTAAGATTTTTACAAAAGTTTTTTAAAAAAACAAAAATTAGGGTTGCCCCCCATACTGAGAACTGAAACTCAAAATTTTTTTTTTTCATCAAACCTACACGTGTGGGATGTCTATCGATAGGTCTTAAAAAATGATGTTAAGGTTTCTAATATAATTTTTGTCTACACTGAATAACTTGCGCGAGAGACGCTTCCAAAGTGGTAAAATGTGTGTCCCCCCCCCTCTGACTTCTAAAGTAAGAGAATGAAAAAACTAAAAAATATATATGATGTACATTACCATGAAAACTACCAACGAAAATTAGTTTGAACTCGATCTGATGAGTAGTTTTTTTTTAGTACGTCATAAATACACTATTATTAAAACTTCGATCAAAGTTACAACGAACTACAAGAACTATGTGTACTATGTATATTATGTTACTTGCTGGAACGGAACCCTTCATGGGCGAGTCCAACTCGCACTTGGCCACTTTATTATAGTTATTCCACCAAAACGTAAAAGTTTGGATCTTTGAGCTTTGTAGAGTTCCAGTTTGAAGGGCTATGTTTTCAGATAGACTATAAGGTAATGATATATAACTATTATCCTATTTCCTACTAATCTTGTTTGTGGATTCGGGAAGAAACCCCAGTTGAGCAAATTTAGACCCAATCAACAGGAATTTAGATTTAAATTAACAGGACCGCGGCGTTCCACCGGTGGGCCCATGCCACGTAAGAGGTTAATGTGAAAGTTTGGATGTTTAGATGTTTGTTGCTCAATCACGTCGGAACATCTCAACGGATCGGGTTCGTACTTAAAATACAGATAGATGACAACCTGAAATAACACGTAGTCTATTTTTTATCGCGTTAAATTAACAGGAACGAGCTCTACGCGTATAAAACCACAAAGTGCTTCTAACATCTTCTTAATACACAGAACGAGTAACTGAAATAAACTATTGAAAGCATTGAGCGCTCTGAGACCGCAACAGAAATCTCCTACGATTCCACAAAGAGGAGCTAAATAATGCAAGCCTTTGTGAGTGACAAATGTTGCACCTGTCGTATGCCACGGGGCTTTCGAACGATTTAAATGATTTCGATTTTGCTCTAATAGCATACAATAACTAAATGTTCAGTAGGCCTATGTTAAGTTAAAATTCTAGGAAGTCTACTCTATTTCTACGAAAACGTAATTTCGAAGAAAAAAAACTCGCGACTTTCCTATTCTCGTTCTACTTCGTTTCGTCCGATACAACATTGTTTGACGTTTAAATGTTCTAAGCATACGTTAATTAGAGTAGACTTAGAACATATAAACGGGCAAAACGACGAATCGAAGTAGAATCGGAGTTGGAAAGTCGCGTGTGTTTTTTTCGAAATTACGTTTTTGTAGAAATAGAGTAGACGTTCAGGTCTCTATCTGATCCTTAGGCGATTAAGTTAACAAGTCGAAGGTCTTAATGAAACAAAGTTTAAAAATGAAATAAAAAGCTACCTATTGAGCAAGGCATATTATGATATAGATGACTTTGTTAAAGATAGTAACGTATGGAAGAGAACTGTGTTGAAACTAGAATCTTGTAATAAGGTAAAGTAATAGATTTATAAAACTTTTGATGGAACATTGTACTCATGTAGTATCTGTATACTGTATGTACTAATTATTTGTTATTTTGTCTTTGACAAAGCCTTTTTAAAGCTGCATTTGATTGACGAGGCTCCTTTACAGCCGCTTTATTCATTTTGACATTGTTATTTTATCTTATTATGTACACGGATTCTTATGCCTTTTTGTTAATGACGTTACCAAGTGTTCTTATGAATTTTTGGTTCGAATAAATGAATTGAATTGAATTGAATTAAAAAAAGACAGACGTAGTCTAGCTAAAACAAAAACTGTGTCTATAGAGTCGGCCACATAATAAGCACGTGTGTGATGTCACATACAAGCTGACACGCACATATACACACGTCAGTGGCTCATAACACGCGCAAATTTGCGTGGCAGCCTATCAGTGACAACGCGCACGTCGGCCACATATAGACACTCTATAGACACAGTTTTTGTTTTAGCGAGACTACGTCCGACTTTTTTTATACGTCCATGTTCTGACCCAAAACATTTCTCTAGCCATACAGCGTGGAAAGGCCGCCAGACTGATCAGCACTTTTGGTAGGCGATTTGACGAGCGCGGTGACTAAATTGATGACTCCAAACTTGTGTTAGTTGTAAAATGGATATTTTTAACTTCGTTTATTTTATGTTTTTGAATATTGTAAAGAATAATATATGAATAAACAAAATGTACTTTATGTATTACTAGAGACGTGCCCCGGCTTCGCACGGGTGCAAAACCTCCCTCTTCAATCACTCTATCTATTAAAAAAACCCGCATCGAAATCCGTCGCGTAGTTTTAAAGATTTAAGCATACATAGGGATATAGGGATAGAGAAAGCGACTTTGTTTTATAATAGGTAGGTACAGTCCGCGAGGTATAAGCTGAGCTTTGCATTAGTGTGAGTAATCACCAAAAGTACAGTCAGACGCAGGACGCTGTGACCATGTTCTCTTAATAAGGTGTTTCTTCAAACCAGAAGTGCTGCCATCTGAATAATATGATTTTGATGAAGTGTGAGTGGTGTCAATATATGTTTCATCGGTATAAACGATAGGCCTGCCCTGAATACGGTATTCGAAAATTTTAAGTAAATAAGTTATACGTAGGTGACGGATCTCATGCTTTTCCATTAAAATTTTTCTGTTATTCTCTGTCCTTGACCATTTGAATCCTAAAAGAGATACTTCTTTTCGCAATGACCATATTGATCCTGGATAGTTAATGTCAGCTTGTTGTTTAAGAGTTTGTTGTCTGACTGTACTTTTGGTAATAGATGCGTATGCATGTGATCACTCACACTAATGCAAAGCTCAGCTTATACCTCGCGGACTGTAGTGATAGTTAAAAATAATGACAATAAATATTGGTGTCACCATATAACCCCAAACTAAGCAAAGCTTGTGCTAGATAGCAGATATACTACGTATATATTTTTAAATACATACTTATTATACATAGAAAACACCCAGGCACAGCACTAATATTTGAATTCATCACACAATTATTTGCACTGGGTGGGAATCGAACCTACGACCCACGGCTTCGCAGGCAGACTTCCTACCAACTAAGCCACCAGGCCAGCCAAGTTATCACTGACCTAATAAGTTACGGTCTAGTCAAGACGCAACTACCGATCCGGGGGTCTACCGCCTAATGAAAAACGCTTTGACGCTTTGGCATTGCCGTCTCTTTCATTTCAAGCGAGAAGAAAAGAGACAGCAATATCTAAGCATCAAAGCGTCAAAGCGTTTTTCGTTAGGCGGTAGAAGCGCCGGAACCCTTGGTCACAGATCAGAAATTAGTTAGTAAAGACCACACGGTCTTAGAATCAGGGACGCTGTTTTTTGAAAATCATGTGCGCAATGCCGCTAACTTAAAAACGATGAAGAAAAACATCGTGAGTAAACCAACATGGACATAGAATCTTTCGAGATCATGCGTAATCCACTAACCCGTACTGAGCCAGCGTGGTGGATAATGGCTTTAGCTCTCTCGTTACGAGAGAAGGCTCAGATTTCCAGCAGTGGGAATATTTAGTAAGTTGTTTACGCTTCCGCACTAAATGATCCCACTGCTGGGACTCGGGGTTTTCTTTTGCGAGAAGATAGCAATGGACGATAGCAATTAATTAATAAATAAATATTGGTGGACAATTCACACACAACACTATATATGACCCCAAACTAAGCAAAGCTTGTACTGTGGCGGCCAGATAGCTGATATAATACTTAAATATAGAATTAAATACATACTTATTATACATAGAAACACCCAGACACAGTGCAAACATTTGAATTCATAACACATATATTTGCACTGGGTGGGAATCGAACCCACGACCCTCGGCTTCGCAGGCAGAGCTACTACCCACTAAGCCACGAGGGCAGTACCAGAAACCGTTGCCCCAGAGTGAGTTGGCATATAACACATGACCTCAGAAGACTCTTCGAACATACTGGTTTTCTCACGATGTTTTCCATCACTATTAAAGCCAGTGAAGACAAACTTTCACGTAAATACTTGTAAAAATACTCCAAAATGCAGGCGGGATTTGAATCTACGACCTGAAGATTGCGAAACGCACGTTTTAACCGCTAATCCATCCCAGGTTCAATTGCTATTTGCCCATAACGAGTTCAAATTACTACACTGCCCTCATCACCCGGAGATAACAAGATAATTTATTTCTTTGCGTTACAATTTTTCGGGATACATTGCCCTTTAGACCAGAACACAGTAATGTTGGCTAATCACTACTTTACTTTTCTGCATAGACTTTAATCAACAAACATCACTGACAACAAAAATTGACATTTATATTAGCAGGATAGAATCTAAAAAAAAAACACCTGATAGTGTGTAATATATTGCAGGCTGAATATATTTATACAGAATTTAAATTATGTTTTTGAATCCTTTTTGGATTTATTTACTAAAAGATCAACTTTACAATAAAATGTAAATTATTTAACGAATTAAACTACAGTTTTCACGCTACGTAAATGACTATCTGTCATTTGGATATTTGTATTTATAAATTCAGAGCTTACTTACAGCATTAAATTATTTACAGATAGAATCTACGTGTGAAATAAAAAGTTGGCTGTAATTTATACGTATTTTGTTTTATCCTGCTGATATTATAAATGTTAATGTTTGGATGTTTGTTGGTCAATAACGTCGTAACTTATGAACGGATCGGTCTGAAATTTAGAACATAGTTAGATTATAGTTCAGAAAAACACATAGCCTACTTTTTATCCTGGGGAAATAACGGTAGTGGGAAAACTGCGGTGCGCTAATAACTAAATAATAATTAGATCCCGTGCAATTTTTTTAGTACAACAACCGCGATAGCCAGAAACAATGTCAAAAAAAAAACCGTGGAATACTCGTATTTTCATCTTAGATTCGCTACACGTGTTAATACGTTTTGTAGTGGTAGGACTCTTAGCAGAATCCGCCTGGGCAAGTACCACACCTTTGCCAGTTATTCTACCGCCAAGCAGTAATGTGTAAACATTACTGTTTCCCGTTTTTAAGGGCAATGTTTCCAGAGAAATTACAGGGCTTAGAGATACAACATCTTAGATTTGAGATCTGGGTGACGAGCGCAGTGCAGTGCTAGGTAATGATTTGGGACTCGTCATATTCCAATAGCTGCATGTCTGTGCTGTTATGTGGCAGGCATGTTGCTAACCATCAGGCACATGACCTGCTAGTCTCGTCACTCTTTATTTAAAAAATAAACAAAAAAGAAGTCCTGTGCACAGACTAAGTAGAGAGTGGTCCTGTGTAATTTTTTCATTACCAGTGGGGTCAACAACCGTGATAGCCACAAACAATGCCAAAAAAAAACGTAGAATACTTGCATTTTCATCTTAAATTCGCTACACGTGTAAATACTCGAACCTTTCTTAAAAGACTACATTTGTAAATTTAAACATTTCCGTAAATCAGATTCAATCGCCCACAGGTAAAAATGTAACAAGATCTATCGCAACAAATAAAACCAGACTACAGAATAATTCCTTTGATCTGTTCTGTAATGTACCCAAACGTTTTAGTCGATGTTAAGTAAAACAAATGTCCATTCCATTAGAGTCGCGTTTAGACATTTACGTGCATGTCCTAAAATTTATGCAATACGGACGAGAAATAAATATTTTTATGGCTAAGACTGACTTAAATTATGGTATCAAAGCGGTGGGGGGACGTCGGTTATACGCAAACGCGCTTCCATAAGCTCTGCAGCCGTTCGCGAGAGCGCACGTACTGCTGAAACTGAAAAACACGAACCGCGGAATTCGAAATTTGAAAAAGTGGTGTTGTGCGTGAATGTGTGTGTTGATAATATAATGGGATTGCGCTGGTGTGGTGTCTTGTAGACCGCGTATGGTGAGTGTATTAATAAGATTATGGTATTTGTGTAAACGCCCGGTTATCGGCCTGCTTTGGGGAGATGTTATTCGTTTGGGCAAGGTCGGCAGCAATAAAACGGAAGGTTCGCTTTTGACGACTGTTACGTTCTTGAGAAGTTTCTGTTGTTGATTAAATTTTCGATGATTTTTCAACGAATTTTGACCTTTATGGATGTAACAATTTTTTATTAGTTACACGAAAATTTTACTTGATATTTGGAATTTATTATAGAAATGTCTACAATAGAAAGAGCAATAGAAAATAGTGTGACCAGTTTAAACGTATGTGATTTTATAACTACTAGATATCCAGTAGCTAGTATTTCGGTCAGTGAAAAAAAAAAATATTATTAAACGAAACCGTTTTTATAGGAATTAAAGTACATTACATTTTTAGATTTATCTTGAATAAATGAAGTAGGTGTTTTTCCTAAATTTCATTTTTCAATTTTATTGTTGAAATATCTATTATAGAAAAGAAGAGAAAAAATGTGTGTGTGATGTTTAACATGAATATACTGAATCTTGTTTATAGACGAAACATTTCTTGAAACTGACATATAGAACACTATTAGTTATTAATTACGGGATCTTTATTGTGATTATATAGTGGAATAATAGTGAATAGCACTAGTGTAATAAACAACAGATAGCTTTAAAACAATATTTTAAAAATAGTTTCTAGCAATGCAATAATCACTTAAATTTATGAACTCAACGTGATTTGAAAATACTGTAAATATATGTATATGCGGTAAAAAGTTCATTTCATTTATTTTTATGTCGTTTCACAAAATTGTTTCTGTCGAAAATGCCTAAGTTAACGACAGTTACTTTATCTTATATTTCTGTTATTTTTCCGCGAAGAGAGATTACTGAAAGTTAAGTGGCTGTGAAAGAAAATAAAGGAAATCATCTGGGCGAAATTCTTATATTTATTTCTGAGAAGTAAAAATAAAAAATATGTATTAACATGTCGAAGTTGTATAATGAATGAAAATTCATAACAGCTCACAACATTTCAATTATGCATACAACATAGAAAAATAGTAAGACTATTGAATGGGTAACCTTATCGCTAAAAGAGATTCCTTCCAGACAATTTGGGAGTGAGGTGGAAAAATCGTGGAAAATTGCACTATGCTTGTCATTTCGAGATATAGGATATTTTACCTTTTTCTCTGTACCTAGTATTTTTTAAGAAACATTGCCTTTGAAACCAGTTCAAAGTAAATTAATCTGGGTACTGCTTGACTGTAGAATAACTGGCAATAGCATGATACCTCCCGAAGTACTAAGACGTCGGCGTCGTAAAGATTTCTATAATAACGAAAATTAGTAGACATTTCACACACAACAGCATCTAGCCCCGAACTAAGCAAAGCTTGTACTATGGACGACATATATGTATACGATATAACACTTATACATATATAACATAAATAAATAGGTAGATACTTATTATACTTAATTCATTATAGACAAAAAAGAGATTCATTTTCTCCAAAAAAAAAAAATTTCAATTTAAAATTAAATGCAGACACTCCACAAAATTTCATAAGAAGCCATCACTAAGTCATCGAGGTTATTGACAGTAAATTTTAGATTTTATGTTCATATTACAAAAACCGATTTTGATAAAATTTATATTGGACCTCTGAACCACCATCACCTCTGATATCTACGAAACAAAAAAATAACCATAAGAAAACATACAACCGAAGAGGGCCTCCTCTTTCTTTGAAGTCAGTTAAAAATAGTAAATATGTTGATATTTGTAAGACTTAATGAACTATCTACTTGCCTTAAAGCCTTTAAAAAAAAAATTTTAGAATTTTGACCCATTGAAACGGTTAGTACTTAGTCGTAGTAGCTAGAACATGCAATCCAAAATCGCGTGGTCGTGGGCTTGAATCCAGTCTACACCGTGCATTTTCCGAAGCGTATACGTACAACTTTGTCGTCACCACTGGATTGAATGATGAAGGAAAAACATCGTGAATAAATCGGCACGTTCCACGTTTCGAGGTCATACGTTATCTGCTGATCCGCACTGGCCCAGGGTGGTGGATTGACTCGACTTTCTTCTTTCAAAAGAAAGCCTCGAGTCCCAATAGTTTTTGTAGTGGTAGGGATTCTTTGCAGAGTCCGCCTGGGGAAGTACCACACCTTTGCCAGTTATTCTACCGCCAAGCAGTAATGTGCAAACATTACTATGTTCCGATTTGAAGAGCAATGTTTCCAGTGAAATTAAAGGGCGTAGAGATAAAAGATCTAACATCTCTGGGTGACGAGCGCAGTGCAGTGCTAGGTAAGGACTCTTCATGTTCCAATAGCTGTTATGTGGCAGCCATGTTGCTTACCATCAGGCACATCTCCTGCTCGTCTAGTCACTCAAATCTATAAAAAAAAGTGACCAGATATGGTGGGTTTCTTATGCTTATACTAAGGGTAATAGGTGTTGTAATGTGGTAGGTACTAAAAAAATTACCGCCTACGTATGGCGGTAATTCTTTTGGTACACCTCTTTTTTTAAGGTTTAGAGTGGCAAAACGAGCCAAATGTGTGCTTGATGGTAAGCAACATGCCTGCCAATAACAGGGCAGTGTTACGCAGCTATTAGAACATCCTAAAAAGTAATTCCAGTAATCCAAATAATTACCTAGCACTGCAATGCCCTCGTTGCCAGGAGATTTAAGGGAATTCCGACCTTATTAAGCAACAAATATCTAAACTTTCCCAGGTAACCTACTAAAATTATAAATTAGAAGGTTTGTAAGTATGGATGGATGGATTCACGTAAAAGCTACTAGAGGGATTTGTATGAAATTTGGTTCATAGATAGATAATGGCCTGGAACAAGACATAGGCTACTTTTTATTTCGAAAAAACAACGGGATCGTAAACTACGCGGGTGAAACCTCGGGATGCTGCTAATTTATGACATCACTACATAGTATAAAACAAAGTCGCTTTCTCTGTCCCTATATCCCTATGTATGTTTAAATCTTTAAAACTACGCAACGGATTCTGATGCGGTTTTTTCGATAGATAGGGTGATTCAAGAGGAAGGTTTTTATGTAGAATACATGCGTGTATAGTACAGTAGATAGTAAACACTGATAATTTTAAAGATTTCTAAAACAATGTCATAAATAAACACAATTTTTGCGCTTAAATTGCAAACGCTGGCTGAACCCTACGAGATAGATCAAATTAATGTACTGTAGTATTGTACCTACATCTTAAAAAGGTCTACAAAAAAGCTGAGGATGTAACGTGTCTATATCTTAGGGATAACCCACAATAATCATTTTTGTTAGTATATTTAGTATCAGCATTGCACCCGTGCGAAGCCGGGGCGGGTCGCTTGTTAGTTATAAATATAAGTGAGATACAATTATAGTTATTTTAGTACAATCCCGACCTAATTAAGCAACAAATATCTAAACTTTCCCACTTATATTAAATAAAGATTGAATCATTAAAGATCTGGTTTATTCTCGCTTTACGCAGTAAATTTAATATTTCCTGCTCTCACTCGAATCATTTCATCTCGGCATTACATTTGAAGCGGAAATCTGTTTATTTAGGTTACGATTATGAGACGCCACTATTCTGAATCGATGCTGCTTCCTATTCTGTGTTATTACTGCTATTTATACGATACTCATCATCATCATCAGCCGCAAGACGTCCACTGCTGAACATAGGCCTCCCCCCTAGATTTCCACAACGAACGGTCCCGCGCAACCTGCAACCAGCGGTTTCCAGCGACCTTTGTGAGGTCATCTGTCCATCTAGTGGGAGGCCGTCCAACACTGCGTCTTCCGGTTCATGGTCGCCACTCAAGAACCTTTCTTCCCCATCGGTTGTCAGTTCCGCGAGCGATGTGGCCTGCCCATTGTCACTTCAGCTTGCTTACTCTTTGAGCTATGTCGGTCACTTTCGTTCTTTTGCGAATATCTTCATTATGCATACGATACTAGCTGTATAATACGGGTTTATTCACGTAGTTCCTGTTCCCCAAAATAGCTGTGTTTTTAACCGACTTCAAAAAAAGAAAAAGTGCTAAATTCAGTTATTTATTATAGTTGTATACTACGCGAGCTCCGCTAATTATTTTTGAAATGGATATGATGTTTTTTTTTTGTTTGGTATAAATTACATCAAAATAGTCCCATTTAAACTAAAACGAAATCAGTGCGGTGGTTTTTGCAATATCAACAAAAAACTGACATGTACTTTAATTTATATTGGACGACGCAGTCAGAGATTCTTGTGAAATTTACTCGAATATCTGAATTTCATTTTAATTCCTGTTTTTGTTATTTCGGATAAAATAAATTATTCCAAATTACAACTTAACTAATTCCAAATTTCAGTAGTTCTGACGTGATATACTAGGTACTGAACATTGGATCTACAACATCGCCAACCAACATTCATACATCCAAATTCTCATGTTAACAATATTAGTTCTAACCAGTACCCCGCGGTTATAAAATAAATAAATAAATATTGGTGGACAATTCACACACAACACCATCTGACCCCAAACTAAGCAAAGCTTGTGTGATGGCGGCCAGATAGCTGATATAATACTTATATAGTTTTAAATACATACTTATTATACATAGAAACACTCAGACACAGTGCAAACATTTGAATTCATCACACAAATATTTGCACTGGGTGGGAATCGAACCCACGACCCTCGGCTTCGCAGGCAGAGCTACTACCAACTAAGCCACGAGGCCAGTCAATTATTCCAATGATTATTCCAAATTACAACTTAACTAATTCCAAATTTCAATCCAATCCAAAATTCAGTAGTTCTGACGTGATATACTAGGTACTGAACATTGGATCTACAACATCGCCAACAAACATTCATATATCCAAATTCTCATGTTAACAATATTAGTTCTAACCAGTGCCCTGCGGTTTTTTTTTCATTTATTTAAATACAAAAACAAATATTTACACTGACAAAGGTTGTCTTAAAATCTAATCGATTTATCTAGACAACTATTTCTCGCTACATAATAATTGGTCTACCCTCATATATAATTATTAAATAGCTATCTTCAACAAAGTCAAAAACTATTTATAAGAACGCTTTAAACAATTTTGCATATATTCGTTTAGGTTATACTCGTGCAGTTCCATTCCTGTTATTTTCCTGTGATGAAAAGTAGCGTATGTGTTATTCTAGACTAGACTTGAGACCTACTCTCACAAAAATGCAGTCAAGATTTCAATCCACGCTGGTCAATGTGTTCTTGAAATCGAAAGATAGATGATATAAATGCACTTTATTGAAAACACTAAGTACGTGAAAATCATAAGTTGAAATAATTTATATCTTCTTCTTGATCGTATCTTCATTACTGAGGGTCTTGACTACCATCGACGTCCTTAACCACCTTCCTCCAGGCACTCCTGTCTTGGGCCATCCGTAAGCAAGTTTGGATGTTCGTCCTTGCTGAGTCCTTGATGGTGTCTATCCACCGGGATGGCGCTTTGCCTCTACCTCTCTTCCCTTCAACGCGACCGACCATTATTAACTTTTCTAAGCTTTCTTGTCGTCTAGCCACGTGTCCGAAAAATTGAATTGTATTAATTTATATACTAGTGCGATATATGGTGGACTTATCGCTGATAACAACTTTAATCTAACATGAAATGTGATTCTTTGATTTTTTTAGTATTTTCCGTCATATTTAAAAGGTAATCAAATTAATATAAACTAGCGGCCCGCTCCGGCTTCGCTCGAATAATAACCTAGATATCAATTTAGTAAGGATCCCTATTTTTTTTTTAAATATAATATAGCCTATGTTACTCGGGAATAATGTAGCTTTCCAAAGGTGAAAGAATTTTTGAAATCGGTCCATAAGTTTCGGAGCCTATTCATTACAAACAAACAAACAAACAAATCTTTCCTCTTTATTATCTTATATATAAAATTCTCGTGTCACAGTGTTTGTTTCCTTACTCCTCCGAAACGGCTTTACTGATTTTAACTAAATTTTATATGCATATTCTATAGGTCTGAGAATCGGCTACTAGCTATTTTTCATACCCCTAAGTGACAAGGGTTGTTCACCCCAAAAATATTTTTTTTAATTTTCGGACAATTTTTTTTCTTTTTATATTTTTATAATGTGGCGTGAAAAAATAGATACAATCCTAAATTTTTATCCTTTTATCACCAACCCCTATTTTTTAATAGCCATTTTAGTAATTTAATCATTTTTCATCCCGCTCGATAACTGATCAATTATAGTTTTTTTAGGGCTCCCTATAACGTAAAAACGGAACCCTTATAGATTCGTCATGTCTGTCTGTTTGTCTGTCTGTCCGTCCGTATGTCACAGCCACTTTTTGCCGAAACTATGAGAACTACACTGTTAAAACTTGGTAAGTAGATGTATTCTGTGAACCGCATTAAGATTATTACAAAGAAAAAAAAAATAGGGGTGCCCCCATACTTAGAACTGCAACTCAAAATTTTTTTTTTCATCAATCCTACACATGTGGGTTGTCTATCGATAGGTCTTCAAAAATGATGTTGAGGTTTCTGAAATCATTTTTGTCTACACTGAATAATTTGCGCGATAGACACTTCCAAAGTGGTAAAATGTGTCCCCCCCCCCCTCTAACTTCTAAAGTAAGAGAATGAAAAATCTACAAAAAATATATGAGTAAACTACCAACGAAAATTAGTTTGAACTCGATCTGATGAGTAGTTTTTTTTAGTACGTCATAAATACACTATTATTGAAACTTCGACCAAAGTTACAACGAACTACAAGAACTATGTGTACTATGTATATTATGTTACTTGCTGCAACGGAACCCTTCATGGGCGAGTCCAACTCGCACTTGCCCACTTTATTTTAGTACGTCATAAATACACTATTATTAAAACTTCGATCAAAGTTACAACGAACTACAAGAACTATGTGTACTATGTATATTACATTACTTGCTGCAACGGAACCCTTCATTGGCGAGTCTCACTCGCACTTCGCCACTTAATTTGCTAATGTTTTTCACTCTATTTCGATTCAAATTTCCCAGAGCTTTTGGCAAATCTAAAATCTATCTTCTATAACATGAAAATTAATCGCCTGGACCAATTTGGACATTTTTTTTTAATGTTCGTTGAAGTCCAAGCATGGTTTTTAGAGCGAGAATAATCGAGTAAGTGCCGGAAAAACCCTAAAAACAGCCCTATTCTTTTTCCCATACAAATGTTTTCTAACTAATATGGTAAGGCAATTTGTGCTTTATTGCTATGGAATAAAGTTCATATTAAATAAAGTGCTTTCCCAGACATACGTTTTCTAACAAAAATGTTAAGGCAATTTGAGCTTTATTGCTATGAAATAAAGTTCATATTAAATAACAAGCACTCACTGATGTCTAAGCAATATTTATGTGAGTTCCTAACGTCAAGGAGTCAATTTGCACTTTGTTCTCGCTGCACAAAGTTCAAATTCTATCATATCTATCAAAACAGTTAGAGAATAGGAGGATCTAATGTCACGTTCCGAAACCCACTCAGAAGAAACTCAACAAAAGGGATAATATCGCGAATCAAATCAAATTGAATAATTACAAAAC
Organism: Ectropis crepuscularia; assembly: GCA_963693475.1. Classification (NCBI taxonomy): domain Eukaryota; kingdom Metazoa; phylum Arthropoda; class Insecta; order Lepidoptera; family Geometridae; genus Ectropis; species Ectropis crepuscularia. The sequence continues at coordinate 3,436,960 of OY856355.1, forward strand.
CTAAGACTCATAGATCATTAATACTGATTTTCAATTTGGTCGGCTTCACGATATTATTTATTTTGATTAAGTTTCGGCATGCGATGTAAAATGTGTCAGTTTTACGTCATTATATCAAGCAAATGTCAGTCAAACACAAACCGCGTTACCAAAAGTGTCTTATTATTTTGAATTATTAATTTAATATCCCTATCTGTGCAAAATTATTTGAATATACACCTTTGCTAACGGGCTTTGGATCGCAGTGTTTTTTGAGTAAAACTAAGGGACAGAATACGAAACGTCATACTGCGTTCTAAAACCGGAATAGCCGATGTGAATCAAAAAGCAGCCAATTTGAAGTGGAATCAGGCTGGACATGTTTGCCGCATGTCGGATGATTATTGGGCCAAAATTACCACGCGGAGGAAGCCAGATTGCAAACGACGACGCGGCAGACTAAAAAAACGATGGCAAGACAAACTCCACAAATATAGGAAAGACTGGACGGTACGGAAGCCGTTGCCCAACATTGGGACAAGACAGCCACATGATAAATAAATATTAATACCTATTACGAACTGAGGATTTTTAAAACAGTTGATTCGGTAACTAATCAACAACTACCTATCCAGCGAAATTTTTGAACTCGATGGATTTTCCAGGATTGTCACCTCACAATCTTCAGTTAAAAGTTGGATCGGTTGTTAAAATGTTGCAAAATATCAACAAACCGCGTTTTTGCAACGGCACACGGTTAGCTATAAAAAATACTGAACAACGTGATAGAAGCAACTATACTGAAAGGAAAGTATAAAGGAGAAGACGTTTTGATACCACGCATTTCAATGATTCCGACTGATGTACCATTTGATTTTAAGCACTTCAGTTTCCAGTGCGGCTTGCTTTTGCTATGATCATTAACAAGTCCCAGGGGCAACCTTAACACGCTCAGCGCCAAGCCCTATATGCAAATACTGTCAAATTATCACAACTTTTAATTTTTATTTTTTTAGTGTTGTGAGTTGTGAGGTGTTAAAATAGTATAGAAAATAATCACACTCCCTCCTTTATCATCCTCCATCCTCCTTTTTTTTACCGGTGTGTATATTTTTTGATACACGTGACCTGGGAAATACTCTATATAGATAAACTATTCCTCAGGCCATGTGTTTCAATAAAGATACACATTTCGTAATATTATTTATCGGTGTTTCTCCCTTGAATGCACATTTATTATTCAACCAAATAATATCTCAAGAAACTTACTATCACTCAATTAAGGGAACAAATAATTGTAGTTTTGCTTAAACAATCTACTCAGTTAGCCGGAGATGATGTGTCGTCAGCCCCTATTATGACAAGAAGACCGTCTAATAGAAAACATTATCTAAAAAGTTACAAAGTTGGAGAGAAAATTGTACGCTGAAGATGTGCAGAGATGCTATAAAAAGCATGACAGGACAGTTATTGACGGCAAGACTTTCAAAGCAGCTCAAACAACTACAAAATGCTCTGTATGTGAAATGTGCTCTGTGTCTAGGCGTGCCTAAAGAAGTTTTCACTTCAAAAATACATGGTGGTACGAAGTTCACCGGGTCAGCTAGTCTTATATATAAAATTCTCGTGTCACAGTGTTTGTTTCCTTACTCCTCCGAAACGGCTTTACTGATTATAACCAAAATTTATATGCATATTCAGTAGGTCTGAGAATCGGCTACTAGCTATTTTTCATACCTTTATTTATATGGCAAAACAACGTTTGCGGGGTCAACTAGTATTAGTATAGATAAAACAAAAATTAAGTGCAACGAGGCTTCGAACTTATGATCTCTTGAAAATCGATTGCTATCACTACTGACATGACAAGTCATGTCAATCGAAGTTTTAAACCAAGTAACCAAGGTTAATAGTAATACTTTTAAAACTTCTCAAATTCTCTTACAACGGCTATCTATTCCGTTTTAGCTTCCATTTAGATTTCTAAAAGAAAATACGAAGAACAAGGAACGAAGAACATAAATAAACAAAAAGTTTTTATTACTCAAAATCTTGAGTCTATTTTGAAGCTAAAAATTGTCCCCTCGGTATTTTCAGAAACTCCCCGTTTACGATCACAACTTTCTTTATACAACGAAAAAAGGAGCCACATTCGTGTTATAAATAAAATATCAAAGTCAATCGTTCAACGCTTTTAGTGTTTTAATTTGAGCAACGTTTAAAATAATTTGGTTGGTTTTGTGTTTACACAAACTAAACTTTCCATTACAAAGAGGAGCCTCTGTCGAGAATTTTAAGTACCACCACTTAATATGTTTAGTTTCGTAATTTCATTAAATGTACACTTAAGTTTGTTGGTTTCTTCTTCAGCACTTCAGCATTTTCCGACAGAACCTCTCTCGAGTTATTATTTTAGCTCTATAAAGTTTTTTTTTGTACAAAAACACAGACCGTTTGATAAGTCTGAATATTAATGTTCCCAATTGGAAAAGTTTCGAAGCTGTCAGGAGCTTAGCCGTGATTATTTATGCCGAAAACAGGTGTCGTAAATGAAACTCTTTAAGTTTATTGCTAGTATCAAAGGAAATTAAATTACTGGGCAAATGATTCATATTCTTGTAGCTCTAGGTAAAGAACGCAATGCAGTGGTAGGCGCTTGGACTATTTAAGTAAACTTTTTTTAAATAAAGAGTGACGAGACGAGCAGGAGATTTGCCTGATGGTAAGCGACATGCCTGCCAAATAACAGCACAGTGGCACGCAACTATTGGAACATGAAGAGTCCAAATCATTACCTAGCACTGCACTGCGCTCGTCACCTTGAGATCTAAGATGTTATATCTCTTAGCCCTGTAATTTCTTTGGAAACATTGCCCTTTAAACTGGAACACAAGAATGTTAGCACATTACTGCTTGGCGGTAGAATAACTGGCAAAAATACTTCCCCAGGCTGACTCTGCTTGGTAAGCGAGTTGCTTAGCATCATACACACGTCTAGCTCGTCTCATCATTCTTACTAAATAAGCGTGTTAAATAGTCATGTCTTTGTCTGAGTTATGGCTTGCCTGGTCGGGAGAACGGTAATTGCCTATCTGGAGCCCCGGGTTCAATCCCACTGTCTTTTTAAAGACGTGTGCGTAATGTCGCTAACTTAAAACATCGTGAGGAATATGTCATGGTCCAATCCTATGAGGTCATGCGTCATCCACCAACATGCATTGAGCCAAAGCCAAATACTAACCTAACCTTGACTCTCCTTGCGAGAGAAGGCACCAAAGCCTAGAAGTGGAAAAATTTAGAGGCCTGCTAGCTTCTGCCTTCACAATTTTTATGTCGTAAATATATATTAATATTAGCAATAAACACCGAAACGTCTTTAATTTCACATTTGTAATATTAATAGAATAACAATTGTTATCTATTTGGGTGTTTCTATGTGTAATAAGTATGTATTTAAAACTATATAAGTATTATGTCAGCTATCTGGCCGCCATCATACAAGCTTTGCTTAGTTTGGGGTCAGATGGTGTTGTGTGTGAATTGTCCACCAATATGTATGTATGTATGTATTTATTAATTTCTAGCTCACAATTTAGAAAATTGCTTCTTCATAAATTGTATATTTTAGCTTGATCTTTTCTTTTTTTACGACGTAATTGAGCATCAAACATACATATTTTCACACTTATAATAATAGTTGGATGATTATAATGATTGAGGATTGAGCATCAAATTGACTGGATTTAGTAAAGACAGCAATACTTAAACATTTTCCTAATGTTGTAAAAATATACCTGAATTGAGTATAAAAGGAAGGTTTGAAAACCTTTCCGGATGAAAATTACATTTACTTCAAAAATCTTTGTTCAGTAGTAACAGTATGGACAATTAATTTTATAATAGTACATTATGATATAAGTGCGGTAAGTTGATAATTACAGCCGAGGCTTTATTGCTAGCTCGAGCTGAAGGCGAGAGCTATAATTAGCAGAGGCTGTAATTATCAAAGCGCACGTATGTCATACGACGTTATATTATATTTGCGAGGAAATAAACAAAACTCTGACGACATTTTCAAATAAAAACAATACAGCGAAAAAAAACGCGCGGAATAATATTTACTTGATCACAGATCACAGCACAGAGTAAGTAATCACTATGGATCACAGATTAGCAATGCGCGCGCATCGGCGCCTTTTTTTTAAGCAACGGCACAGAACCAGCCTGTATGCCATTAATAATAAAGTAAATGTATGCCATTAAATTAACGAATTTAATAATTCTTTATTATATTTTACCTCTCAAAGTTAATTTTATTCTTAAAATGTTGATCACACTTTTCTGACATAAAAACTCTTTACTAAGATTTAAAAAGGTACCGTTCGTTTTAGACGGAGCATATCCTCGTCACGTCAGTCACACAATAGACCGTGCACTGCACTCAGCTCGTCGCCAAATTAGCATAATAGCACACGCCACCACACCAATACACAAAACACACCACACACAGTCAACACATTCCACTTACAAATGGGCAAAGCATCTTCGTCACATTAAGTACGGAACTGTCAGTGCAATGCACTCAGCTCGGCAGCAGTGTAATATAATGCCACATAACATCACACCCCTTCCCAGAAATACACTATTACAATTCACTCAGTTTTCCAAACACACCATCAAGCCGACAAAGCACTCACCTCGTCAAGCTCCACACGTCCCTGCCAATGCAGTGCACTCACCCCGTCACCTCACGAATAAAAAAGCACACGCCGCCATACTGACCTCCATAAGAATATCGACACACCACTCACTGTTACCCGAACCCATCTACAAATGTACAAACCGCTCACCTCGTCAGATAATGTACGCATTGCACACAGCTCGTCATCTGTCTAATACAAAACTACACACTACCATAGTTCTTTCTATATCAATACTAGCACACCACACACAACTCCGTAACCAGACTATTACTTGGACAAAACACTCACCTCGACATGATACACATGACTCTCTCTATGCAATGTACTCACCTCGTCACTCAACGAATATAGTAGCACATGCCACTATTATGTATTTCATAATAATACCAACACACCACATACTGTTACTAGACCTCATCTACAAACAGACAAATCATTCACCTCGACACACTTTGTACGAATTTGCCTGTGTATTGCACTTAGTTCGTCAACTGCTTACTACGATACCGCACACCACCATATGCCCTTTCATAATAGAACCAATACAACAATCGCAGGTCTTTAACTATACCACTATGCGGACAAAGCACTCCCGTCGTCACACTATAAAACTGCTTGTGTAGTGCACTCAGCTCGTCAACAATCTAATACGATACCACACACCACGATAAGCTCTTTCATAACAGTACCAATACAACTCTCGCAGCTCTCTAACCATATCATTATGTGGACAAAGCACTCTCCTCGTCACGCCACACACATACCTACCTATGCATTGTACTCAATTCGTTGTACACATGATATAGTGCTATTACCAACATACCACACACCTAATCGTACACTCACTCACCACTCACAAACACTCACCTCGTTACGCCAGACAAAGCACTCACCTCGTTACGCCAGACACACTATAGACCGTACAATGCACTCAGCTCGTTGCCACACTAATACAATAGCACACGCCACCACACCAACACACAGAACGCACCACACACAGTTATTAGATTCTATCTACAAAAGAACAAATCACACACTTTGTCACATTAAGTACGAAACTATCAGTGCAATGCACTCAGCTCGGCTGCAGTGTAATATAATGCCACACTACACCATACTCCTTCCCAAAAATACATTATTACAATTCTCTCAGTTTCCCAAACACACCATCAAGCCGACAAAGCACTCACCTCGTCAAGCTCCACATGTCCCTGCCAATGCAGTGTTCTCACCCCGTCACCTCACGAATAAAAAAGCACACGCTGCCATACTGCACTCAGCCTGCTGCCTGGCAATCTCAGTAACGTACACCGCTATACTCCCATTCCAACCATTAAATAACACACCGTTACCCAACTACATCATTAAGTGGTCAATGCATTATGTACGTATAAACTGTTACAGAATCAAATGGCTTTCAGCTTGTGCACGTAGTACAAAACAACTATATAAAAATGGATGATCGGCAAATGGTAATGAGTGATATTGAAAACACAAATGCGGCACACAGCTACTATACCCTACAACCAGAAATGTGTCAGACATATCTGAGACTACACGAAAATCAAAACCAATTGCTGATTGTTTCTCAAAACATTCGAAGTATCCGAAGCAACAATTTTGACAAGCTAACTGTATTTCTTTCACGATTAGAGTTCACACCACACATAATAATCCTCACAGAATGCTGGCTGGATGACGCTTTTGCGGGGGTTCACCTGGAAAACTATAGCTGTGCGTACTCGAAACGTAACAAAAATCAAAACGACGGCGTAGTTGTATTATCTCGTGCAAATATGCCTGTGAGTGTGACTGAGCCGTCTTTCTCCGAAGCAACTGGTCTTTTGATTAATATAGCTAATGAGTTTTCGATCCTAGCAGTGTATAGGTCCCCTTCTTTCAATAATATAACGGGTTTCCTAGTATCATTGGAAAATATATTAGACCAAATGAAAGGACAGACGTGTATACTTGCTGGAGATCTAAACATTGATATCGTACCAAATCAGCAAAACTCGGTGAAAGACAAAAAGGCGGAAGAATACCTGGGAACACTGGCATGTAGGGGTTATTTTCCAGGACACCAATTGCCAACACGTGAAAGTACTTGCTTGGACCACGCAATGATCAAAAGCTCACATCAACTTTCAGTAATAGTGTGTTCAAGCAATGTGACTGATCACGATGCAGTAATTGTTTCAATTCCGGGTAAACCAAAAGTTTTTAACACTCCTAAACAATACTGTGATGTAAATTATCTTGAAGTTGTCAACGATATTGGTGCAATAGATTGGAAAAACTTTTACACTCATACAAACCCTAACATAGCAGCTACAGATCTTGTTACTATACTGAATGATATTGTTAAACAGCATAAAACTATAAAGCACTTGCGCAACTCCAAATGCATACGTAAAGACTGGATCACATCAGGATTGCTTAAGTCTATGCGAAAAAGAGACGTTCTGCACTATAAAACAAAGAGGAATCCAAATGACGTTAGCCTAATGGAAAAGTATAAAAGATATAGAAACCTCTGCAATAACATCATACAAAACCTGAAAAACGAGTACGAACGTAATAAAATCAAATCAAATATAGGCAATAGCAAACAACTCTGGAGCTCTATCAAGGACGTCTGTAATATAAACTCTGTTGTCACGACAAACACTGATCTTCTAAATACAGGTCCCACACCAACTTTGTCACTGAATGTGGTCAATAACTACTTTGCCACGATAGGTAAAACCCTAGCAAACGAAATTACTGACCACATAAATCTCTCGGAAGATGAACTAGTGCAGCTAGTTACATCTAACAATTATCCAACTAAATCTTTATTTTTTGCGCCAACAGATCCAACCCAAATTATCAAAATAATAAACGAGCTTAAAATTAAATCCGCTCCAGGAGAAGATAGTATTTCAAACAAGCTGCTTAAAATGGCAAAACACACACTTGCGGCTCCGATTGCGTTTCTCTGTAACCTCAGCCTTGAGACTGGCATTTTTCCAGACTCGTTTAAGAAGGCAAATGTCTGTCCTATTTACAAGGCTGGAGATACAGAGAAACCGTCAAATTATCGGCCAATATCCCTCCTAACGTCCCTTTCAAAAATTCTAGAACGAGTAGCCAACAAAAGCTTAGTAAACTTTCTCGAGAAAGAGAATATTCTCTCGCCAAACCAATTTGGCTTCAGGTCTGGCAGATCAACGGAGGACGCTGTAGCATCACTTGTTGACCATGTTGGTGGAATTCTAGACTCTGGGCAGAGATGCATAGGTGTCTTTCTTGATCTTGCTAAAGCTTTTGACAGCGTGTCGCGAAGGCTACTACTCAAAAAGCTCGAATGCTCTGGCGTGAGAGGAACGGCACTAGATTGGTTTGGTTCCTACTTAGAAAACCGATGGCAGCGTGTTAAAGTTGGAGAATTTCACAGTGACTACGAAGAAGTTAGTTACGGAGTCCCCCAAGGCAGTGTTCTCGGTCCTACGTTATTTACAGTTTATATAAATGACCTTTGTCAACTTCCCCTAAGCTGCGCCAAAGTTTTCGCTTTCGCCGATGACACGGCCATCATATTTCATGGGCGTGATTGGGACGAAGTAGCTAAAACTACCACTTCACAACTTCGTAATTTTTTTTTTTTTTTTTTTTTTTTTAACTTGAATAGGTTTACACTTGACCGCCATCTCGCCTGTTGTTAAGCGACGATGCGGCCTACGATGAAACGTGCTTACCTAGAAGAAACCGATTCACTCTCGACTTGAAGACACCAAGATTATAACTATCAGGAAAAATCCACTCTGGTAGCTCATTCCACAGCCTAGACGTTCTTATCACAAAAGTAGAGTCAAACCTCTTTGTTCGTGTCTTTGGAACATCAACCATGAAACGATGTCGTTTTCTCGAGCTACGAGCAGTCCGATAGAAAAAGGGGCAAGGTGGTATTAAGTTATGCAGATCAGTCGCGCACTCTCCGAAATGTATCCGATAAAAAACCGATAGGCTAGCAATTTTGCGGCGATGTTCAAGACTTTGAAGTCTTTTTCGCACTAGAGTATCATTGCCTATGAGCCTTTTGGCACGTTTCTCGATTGATTCCAGAGCCTCGAGCTGATACTTAGCCGAACCATCCCAAAGGTGCGAACAGTACTCCATGCAAGAGCGAATCTGTGCTTGATATAATACAAGCAACTGTTCAGACTTGAAGTACCTTCGAACCTTTGAGAGGACGCCTAGTTTTTTGGCAGCTAATTTAGCTTTGGACTCGATATAAGAGCCAAAGTTGAGCGTGGATGACAAGGTAACACCCAAAAGCTCGAGATGGTTGGTAACCGGCACGGATACACCTCGAAAAGAAGGAGTCTGTTGAAATTGACTCCTTTTTGCGGAGAACAGACACGCCTGTGTCTTTCCCTCGTTAAACTTGGCCAGATTGGCATCGCCCCATTCGGAGACTGTCTCAAGGGCCAAGTTCAAACGCTCTATCATACTCTCTCTCAGTAACTGAGTTTGCTGCCCACTGGCTCTCGCACTAGATATGTAACTCTCTACAACAGTGCTATCGTCTGCGTACCCATAGATACCGGGCTTCAACAGATCGTTGATATGTAGCAGAAAAAGCGTCGCAGAGAGTACTGACCCTTGAGGGACTCCGGCATTGATAGCCATTTGATCCGACGAGCAGCCATCAATGACGACTCGTATGGATCGATCCCTCAAGAAGTCTGATATCCACGCAACAAACCCAGGAGACAAACCAAAACCAGAAAGTTTGCTTATAAGGCCGTCATGCCAAACCCTGTCAAAAGCCTTCGAGATATCCAGAGAGACTGCAAGTGCTTCTCCGTGTTTATCGATGGCCTCACTCCAGATGTGAGTGACGTACGCTAGAATATCCCCGGTGGACCGGTTTCGGCGAAACCCGTATTGCCTGTCACTAAGGAGGTCATTAGATTCTAGGTACGTCAGGAGCCTGTGGTTTAAGACACGTTCCATAGTCTTGCAGAGTATGGACGTGACTGAAATTGGCCTGTAGTTGGCAGGGTCGGCACGACTACCTTTTTTGGGCACAGGTTGCACGTTAGCAACCTTCCATGATTTCGGTACTTGCGCAGTCTGAAGAGAGAGTCTAAACAGGCGCGTCAGTACAGGAGACAACTCAGGCGCACAAGCCTTCAGCACTACAGCAGGGATTCCGTCCGGGCCACTGGCTTTATTCACATCTAGATTGCGTAGCGCTTTACGAACCTCTATTTGGCGAATGTGTATTTCCGACATTAAGGACGGACTGCCTGGTGGAGTATGAGGTAATGCGCTACCAGCATCTAAACGTGAAGATTCTGCAAACTGAGATGCAAACAAGTTTGCCTTCTCTATTGCCGTGTGAGCCAGTGCCCCATCAGGTTTCAGAATTGGAGGCAGTGAGGAGCGGCAGAAGTTCGATTCGACCGATTTAGCTAGGGACCAAAACGCTTTGCTGCCCGCAGGGTACGAAGCCAGTTTGTTCCCTATTCGACTAATATGATCAAAACGAGCCCTCTGAAGAACCTTTTTGCATGCCTTGGCAGCCTTGTTAAACGCCTTCTTCTTCTGGTGTATGTCTCTCGCCTTACGCTGTCGAGCTTCAACCCAGGCTAGGTAGGTCTCATGTTTAAATGCTTCTGCACTATAACATTGAGATCCAAACCACGGGCGAGCTTTGCTGGATGATGGGACGTCAGAGTATGGAATAAAATATTCCATAGCCATTCGTATTACATCAGTCACAGCATCCGCGCAGGCTGACGGATCACCAGAAGTGAAGCACAATGACTGCCATGGGTAAGATGCAAAGAAAGATCGCATCTCATCCCAGTCTGCTGACTTGTATCGCCATAGCCGCCGGTTGCCTCTGGGGCAAGGATCGGGTGGATGGTAGACGGATACTGACTTCACCAGACAGTGGTCGGAGCTGCCTAAAGGCGAAGATACCGCCACGGAATATCGGTCTGGATCCGTTGTCAGCAGAAGGTCCAAGCAATAAGGAGTATGCGACTCAACGTCTGGTACCCGAGTGGCCTCTTGGACCAGCTGGGTTAGGTCTAACGATAAAGCTAGCTTTCTCGTTTCCTGCCCAGCGTGGTCGGTGTCCCGGTATGGGTACAGCCATTCCTTATGGTGTCCGTTGAAATCCCCCAGTAACACCAATTGGGCTGACGGGTACTTCTGCTGAGCCGCGTCCGCTGCCTCAGTTAAATATTCCATGAGCCTTGTTGTCTCCTGATCCCCACTGTGCGACCGATAGACACAGGCATATATAATTTTGTCTATGCCTGTGTCCATCAGCGCCCAAAGAACTGAGAATCTGGTGTCCTCAAGATTACGGAGACGCCGACAGCAGATGTCGTCACGGGCGTACAGGCACACACCAGCACGGGGCCGAAATTTGTGCTCCAGGGTGTACCCTGGATAAGTTAGGTACGCCACGTCCGACGGACATCCTATCTGCGTCTCCGTAAGAAACAAGAGCGACGGCTGCTCAGTCTCTAGATGGTGGTGGACTGCGGTGATATTGGAGTGCAGACCTCGAATATTCGTGAGGTGCACTTTGAGTGACGAGGAGTGCAGCCGCTTTATAACTTTGTTCCTTTTATTTTTCTTTATCATGTTATTTGAGAGTGAGTGTCGGTGGGAAAACGGAAGTGGAACGAGGCTACACACTGCTGACCAACGGTCACAGCACACAACACTAATACATCAATGGGAAACTAGTCTGGAGACTGCGGGGACGCCCGAGCCCCCCCGGGGATGTCTATCTGGCCTGTCATCCGGTCGCCAACCGGCAGGATAGCGCATCCCGGGATTTTTCGCTAGATGGCGGGGCAGCCTTTCATGAGTGGCTAGTTCACTACTTGGGCCCCCAACTATCTGCGGTCGGTCGCGGCAACCGTGCCTCGGATCCCGCTACCCTCCATGACTAGTTTACCGATGCAGAGTATAGGTTTGCGACATTCTGGTCTTGCAGTTGTGCAGCAACTATTCCGACCCGTTTTCCCCTGATGGCGTCACCAGACAACATGCCGGAACACGGCTAGGCCGCTTGGCGGCATGACTTAGTCTGGTGGGTGGTCACCAGCCACGGCCGAAGCCTACCACCGGTATTTTTTTGTCACCTGATTGGCACCACCCAGGGACCACGTGTGGGGTTTTTTTCTATTCACAGGTGTTTCCCTACGGACGGAGGTGACTCGGTCCCCAAAAATGTAATGTCAGCAGATGGTTGCTATATAACTTATTAACATTAAACGCGAGCAAAACAAAAGTTGTGGCTTTCCGTACTTCACATCGCACAGCCCCCCAACAATCTATTCCTATTATACTACATACTTGCAAATCTGATTCGGCTAGCTCTCATACATGTGGATGTCCTACACTGGTACAAGTTAAAGACGTAAAATACCTTGGCATACACATTGATGAGCTCCTGTCATGGACAAAACAAATAGACTCAGCCAGAGCAAGACTACGCAAATTTCTGTTCATATTCAAAAAACTACGCAATGTTGCAGATAAACTAACCATAGACATGGTTTACACTGCTTTGTGTAAGTCACTAATTACGTATTGCATTACTTCATGGGGTGCAGCGTGTACCTCACATTTGATAAAATTAGAACGAGCGCAGAGATTAGTATTAAAGGTTGCTCATAAAAAACCGTTTTTATATTCGACGGATGCTCTGTATCGTGACACCAAAGAACTCAGAGTCAGACAGCTATATATTCTTAAGAGTGTCCTAAGGTTCCACCCAACAGCGCCAAATAGTATCAAAACTCTAAAAACATCTAACAGAATGCCAAGGACTCATAGATGGGATCTCCCTCTAAGAAGAACTTGTCAGGGACAAAGAACCTACAGTTTTTTAGGCCCCTTCATATATGAAAAACTAAACACAAAACTCGAAATACTAAACAATACAAAAAATGAATGCAAAAAGAAGGTAACGGGATTTCTTAGGCAATTGGGCTACGAGGATACTGAGGCTCTAATTAGGACTGCAACATAATTGAACCTACCCACGGCTTTTTAAATTTAGACTATTATTATTGTGCCGCAAGTTTCAATATATAAGACGCTGTTACATAAATAATACACACATAGGGATACACACGATGCACGTCATCTCATCTACACTTACACACACATACATAATTATATACACCGCAGACACAACACACTCACATATACATACATACGCACAAACAGATAACATTCCGTCATCAACAAACATCACACATCCCCACCCTCACTCACACAGACACATACTCCCTTACATACACACACACACACCCTTTCACCCTTACACACACACATGGAAACAAGCACAACTGAAGAGAACTAGCTCCCACAAACACAGGGAATCCTAGTGTGGGAGCTAGGGTTACAATTGGACACTAATAATATGCATGTTAGTTTATTTAAGTCCATAAGTTACCATAAGGCCACAATGTTAGAATGAAAATAAATTTTTATTATTTTATTTTTTTTTATTATTTTTATCTCTCTACCTAGTCTGTGGACGGAGCATTTTGAAACCGTGCGTTTTACATTACACATCACAGCACTAGTGCGTAATAAGATACATTACGATACAGAAATTGGTCCAATAAGAGACCCTTTACGAGCAAATAATATGTTATAAACAGCGCCTTTACGACGCTATATTTTTAACCAACCACAAAACAGGTCTCTTTTCTCTATTCGGTTGTATGTTTTTGGTGTGTATGGTTTGTGCGATAGTTCTGTCAATTGTGAATCAGATGCTCTTTTTGTTGTTTTTTTTCAATGAAGAGTCACGAGACGAGCAGAACATGCGCCTGATGGTAAGCAACATGCCTGCACACAGTGACACACAGCTATTGGAACATGAAGAGTCCAAGTCATTACCTAGCACTGCACTGCGCTCGTCACCCAGAGATCTAAGATGTTATATCTCTAAGCCCTGTAATTTCTCTGGAAACATTGCCCTTCAAACCGGAACACAGTAAAGTTTGTACATTACTGCTCGGCGGTAGAATAACTGGCAAAGGTGTGGTACTTCCCCAGGCGGACTCTGCCGAGAGTCCTACCACTACTAAAATGTTATTTGTTATCCTTACTGTTGTTATATATGTACTGTAGCTTTTCCACACCCATTTCCTCTGAGCGCTTCGTAAAATTCTGTTAAGATGTTATGTTTTTTCGCGGATTAAAACAAACTCAATTAAGGTAAACCCCCACCGTACTTTCTCTGGTGTTTGCTTAACGGTATAATTTAATGCAACATAACAAGATTCTTTCACGTATTTTACACTAAATATTATTTTGATTTCATAAACGTGGCTAAGTCGTAGTAAGCCTGCTGAGTCGCAAGTAGTTGTGGGTTCAATTCTCATCCAGGACAACATTTGTGTAATGAATACGGATGTTTAGTTTAATTCATTTATTGGAATCACAAATTTAGAAAAACACTCGGTAACATCACCAAAAATACAAAAAATATTATATTATCTGGTTTTGTAGAGCATTATGCAGGTATCAGCTATATGGCTTCCATAGTAGGTACAAGCTTTGCTCAGTTAGGGGCTAAATTATGAATGTGATAAAGAGACAACCATTGTTTTTTTATTTGTTCGACTAAGTCTAAGTAAATGTTTTTGCCTATTGTTGTCCTGCAAAAATATAATACCTGTTATATAATACTACTTTAATCAACAGATGTACATTTTAAATTGGGCAGACCAATCACATACGTATATAATACATAATTTGGATAGGTTAATTGGCAATAATTTTATAAATATGAGAGATTGTTGATTGAACCATCACATTGGTACGGTTGAACGGACATTGGTTTAAAGTTTGGGACACAGTCTGAAATAGAGCAAAGGTGTCATCATCATGACTGCATGAACTGAAACGGACACAGTGAGAAGACTTAAAAGAACAAAACCTTTTGAGTTAATATAGTGCAGTGGCAGTGCAATACAATATAAAACAATTAAATGTGCTAAGTCAAGTGAAAGAAGTGACTTCCCCATAACAGAGTCAATAAGAAAAGTGCTGATGGGCACCTTCTTATGTATAAACTATGTAGCAATTTAAGTTAGATATAAATTACTCATTAGCCCAGACTTAATAGATTAAGCTAGATTGTAATAAGTATTAGGATCCAAGGTGACTTGGTGAATAATATTAGAAAAAAAAAACATGACTGAAACTTGAACTATGCGGACTAAACTACGGTTCTAGCTACGGTACTAGCTAGTCCATTAATGTATCCACACACCCATCTACAAATACAAAACTTAGCGATAATAATATTTCTAGAATCCTAACGATTGTTCTCGAACAAACAACGAACCTTTCGATCACAAGCCCCACTCCGATGCAGTGCTCAAAACTCTGACCGTTGAGAGTTTTTGGGTCGAGTGTACCGTTCGTTACTATTTCGCACTTCGAAACATTTTCTAAAGGCCGATTTAAACTGAACGAACATAGAGCTAGAGGTGGAACAAGAGCATTCTTTCTCGATCTTTTAGTGTAAACGAAAGATCGTTCTAAGCGTTTTCCATATTATATATTCCATAGAATCTTTGCGAACGCAAACAAAACAACGAAAGAATGCTCTACGTTTGTTTACACCAAATGAATTTGATACAGTGGGGATAGAATGAGCATTCGCTCGTCTGATGTAAATCGGCCTTAACATTCCGTTAGAATTTAGATATTTAAGAAAACTAAAATTTATTCATTAACTAGCTTTTACCCGCGACTTAAATATTAACGTAACTGAAGTAGTATTTGTACATACACGTGTACGTTTACTAAAACCAGCTTATATTAAAACATTTTTATAAAAACTAATCAAAGTTAGTTCAGTGGCTTAGGCGTAAAAGCGTAACAGACAGACAAAGTTACTTTCACAATTATTATTGTATGATAGTATAGATTTTAAGTGTCTAGTTACAACATTTCACGGTTTATCTTCAACATTGACAAACTTCCATGTAAACTTTCATTCCTCATTTCCCCCCTTTCAACTCTTTTTCTGTGATACAAAGTCGACCTTGTTCTTTCCTGAGTCTAGTTTATCTGTGCACCAAATTGCATCAATATCTGTTCAGGCGAAATGCGTGAAAGCGTAATAGACAGAGTTACTTTTATAATATTAGTATGTATATCAAGTGAGTTGCAAAACTTTATAGTTTTATCTTAAAAAATGACAAACTTCCAGGCCCCATTTTTCAACCCCTACTTATTTTACCCCGTACAGTTCGAAATTACAAAATTTCTAGAACAAACTTTGATTTCCTTCGCACCTATTGTCTAGATACGAAGTTTAATGATTTTATCTCCAACAATTGCGAACTTCCATACAAACATTCATCCCCCATTTGAACCTCTATTTCACCCCCATACAATTCGAAATTACAAAATTTCTAGAACAAACCTTTGTTTGTTTCGCTTCTAGCGTCTAGAATACGAAGTTTCATGGTTTTTTCTTCAACAATTACTAACTTCCATGTAAAGTTTCATCCCCCATTTCACCCCCTTCAACCCTTTTATCACAATAAAAAGTGGCATATGATCTTTCTCGGTGTCTAGTCTATCTAAGTACCACATTTTATGAAAGTCTGTTCAGTAGATTTCATGACTATAATTTCGAAAACGACGGAATTTTCATACAAATCCATCCCTTGTTTGACAGATATCGGGTTGTTACTTATAAATATATTCTCTTTGCGGCGTCGTCTTATTTTTATGAAATCTCAGTGGCTTTCCACCATTAAAAAACTTAGCAATAGCAATATCTTATCCGGGATTATCATAAAGCCTTATTTATACTTCGCCAAGTAATCAAGTTGTTATTGGCTAAGGTTGTTATGGAAACTGCTTGAGAACAAAGTAATGTGGCTAATTTGCTGAATACATAAAAAATGATTTGTTAGGCTGTAGCTACAGTGACTAGAGATAGCGGGAGCAGATTGAGAGCGCGAGTATAAACGCATGATTATAATAATAAAAGAATATCTTTATAAATTGCTTTTTGTCATTATCTACTCAATAACCTGCAACATTTCGAAATTTTTGACTTCAAATGAATCCAAATGCTATATTTAACTTAGATCATGTATTGTTAGGTTTACATAAATACCATGTCCTCCTATATTGTAATATAACCGTGGCCTAGGTATTAATATAATATTAATTTAACGGGTTCATTAATTATTTTTGAATCGATTAAATTACAACACTGTGTCAGGAGGACAGCGTGGTGCGCGCAGCGATTGACATTATCAATGTGGTCCAAAATAAGAAAAAAACAATAAAATAGAGCTATTGTTATAGCAAAGCTTTTTTTAATTTTTATTGACCTGAACTTCATAATATAACATGGCGATGAGACCAAGAATAGTGAAAAGTTGTTCACATTAAATCTATTTTTTTTTAGCTGATGTAGGTTCGCACTTCATCACCATCTTGCCTGATGTTAAGCGACGATGTGATCTACGATGGAGCGTGCTTATCTAGAAAAACCCCATTCACTCTCGATTTGAAGACACCAAGATTGTAACTATCGAGGAATCCACTCAGGCAACGCGTTTCACACCTAGACGTTCTTTTCACACAGTGGGGTCAAATCTCTTTGTTCGTGTTTTTGGAAAATCAAGCATGAAACGATGTTGCTTTTTTTGAGATACAAGAAGTCCGATAGAAGAATATTGATAAAAGACTAGCGCATGACCATAACCTGGGTACTCATGCTGTCTATTCTCATGGCCATCTCTACGAAAAGCGTTATATTGTTAATCTCATTTCACTTATATCCGCTCCGCTTGTCGCCTTCACCATGGCGTGCCTTTATTATGCCGACGTCGACACGGCTGCTTAATTTTCAGCCGTGTTAATATGAAAGAGTGTAATTTTGCGATTTATTACATCAAAATCGTGAGAGGCGTGTGACGTTATCACAATTAATGTATCTGAAGTGTTGTTTGGAGTAATTTGCAAAAATGAACTTTGATTTATGAGTAAACATACATATATTTCATGGAGCTAGGCGTTTGCTGTAGTCGATTCCAGCCGTATCTTTATACGAAGTAAGTGGACATTTTTGAAGTGAAATCTTTTTAAGCGGACATTTTTGGATATAAGATAAACAATTGAATTTAAGTACAAATAGCGGTTTCAGTCACGTACTTCTTGTTCTCATTATTTTACTAGAATTCAAAGAAGCTTATGTAATATTTCAGGCTAAATTCTATCTGTGTTTCAAATTACAATCTTTTCTGTTCAGGCAATCCGATGTGATTGAGTAACACACATCCAAACCACGGGGCGCTGTTACTTATGTGTAAAAGCTAGTGTTATGTTAGAAATGTCCACATTTATCTATATATTTATTTCTATATGCAATGCCCATTAAACAGGAGACAAGGAATGACTTCTACGATATCAATCCTAAATAGGTACACAAACCAGTGCTGCCACAATTCCGCACAGGTTTCGTCGGAGCTAAATAATGTTGCCTGTTTAGATCTAAATCTATCTACTTATGATTTTTCGACGTATCCCATATACCGAGGAATATAAGATAAGATAAGAAAACTCTTGATTAAAAACCACAATACAAAAGAAAAATTACAAAAGAAACTAAGAACTATTACACAAACATGCGATTTTAATTGGCGGACTTATTGTTTAGAGCAATATTAGAGGTAGGTAAAAATAATAAAGATAAATTTAGGCAATGTATAGACGTGGAAGAAAAGACAAGGAATTGCTTCTACAATACCAATACTAAGTACACAAACCATTGTTACCAGAATTTTGTACCTACGCATTCATTTCGTGGGAGCAAAATAATGTTTCCCGTTAAAATCTATCTACCTATATATGATTGTTGGATCCAAATGTAGTCGAGACTTGTCACGAGTAATATATTGAGGTAACTGAGGTAATAATAATGGATACTTACAGAAACACCTGTGGTGTCCCGTTTCTAAGCTTTGAATAAATGAAGCGAGATTTTTGTAGAAATAGGCCACTAACAATAATATTCTGTCTAGAAATTTGTGATGGACAATCATTTTCGGAGAATATGTTTTTCAAACTATTATAGGATAGCTTTTTTTTTAATGAAGAGTGACGAGACGAGCAGGACATGTGCCTGATGGTAAGCAACATGCCTGCCACATAACAGCACAGCGACACGCACTTATTGGAACATGAAGAGTCCAAATCATTACCTAGCACTGCACTCGTCACCCAGAGATCTAAGTTGTTATATCTCTAAGCCCTATAATTTCTCTGGAAACATTGTCCTTCATACCGTTTTGACCGACGTCTTATGCTTACCTCGAAAAAACCGATTCACTCTTTGATTTGGAGACACAAAGATTATAACCATTGGAAACACTCGCTCAAACAACGCATTCCACAACCTAGACGTTCTTATCACAAAAGTAGAGTCAAACCTATTCGATCGAGTCTTTGAAAAGTGAACGATATTGTGTGTCGGTGTTGTACGGCTTTTTAATAGATAGAGTTATTGTATTGTATCGATAGGAGGTTACGAATCGGCATGCTTGAAACTAAAACCTGAACAGAATTGAACCTTGCTTTTTAGGGTTCCGTAAAACGTAATAACGGAACCCTTATAGATTCGTCATGTCTGTCTGTCTGTCTGTCCGTCCGTATGTCACAGCCACTTTTTGCCGAAACTATGATAACTACACTGTTGAAACTTGGTAAGTAGATGTATTTTGTGAAACGCATTAAGATTTGAACAAAAATATTAAAAAAAAATAATTAGGTTACGTCATAAATACACTATTATTGAAACTTCGATCAAAGTTACAACGAACTACAAGAACTATGTATATTATGTTACTTGCTGCAACGGAACCCTTCATGGGCGAGTCCAACTCGCACTTGGCCACTTTATTTAAATAATGCTCGTGGGTTGAAAAATCGGAGCGCTTGGTCACGTGTAGAATTGACGAAACGCTAGGAAAGACTTTTTACAATGAGATGAGTATAGATTACCAGAAACCTACTTTAATTTTCGAATCTAGTTATCTAGAATTTATTTATTTTTCAAAAAAAAATACGACTTTGATACGGCCAGACTATTATACATTACACTACTTCACTAAAGTTTTTTTGTATGAATGGGCCAACTTCGGGAAGTAGTGGACCGATTTCAAAAAATCTTTCATCTTTGTATAGGTATGTATCATGTACCATGAACGAAGCCGGGGCGGATCGCTAGTAACAAATAAAACACGAAACAAGAAACACAGTTACAGAAATGCCACACCAAAGTACATTCATTTGCATAAGTACAAAAATTGACATAATATTTTCAAATCAAATCAAAAATATTTATTGCTTAAAACTGTGTAGGTACATTCGATGTTACAAAATGTTAAAAAAAAGTATCAACAGATTTATTACCCACTGCATTGGGTGTGCAATATTAAAGCTTTATATACAAACTAGCTGACCCGGTGAACTTCGTACCACCATGTATTTTTTCGTCTACATTTTCTAGACTTTCTGCTGTACAAATCTTGTCCCGACAATAACAAACAAAGAATCATCCTATTTGGTGCAGTCATTCATAAGTGGAATGAATGAGCATACATACATTTCGAAGATCCGTTTTTACGGTTCGGTAAAACGTACTAACTGGACCTTTATGAGTTTGTCATATCTGTCTGTCTGTCCATCCGTATGTCACAACCATTTTTTTTCGAAACTATAAGAACTATACTGTTGAAACTTGATACAGTTAATAACATTTTACTTCAACGTATATAAGCATTTAAAAGCAAGTAATCCCTTTATGCAGAATACAGAAGACCGCACCTTGTGGCGTTCATTAGGAGAGGCCTACGTCCAACAGTGGACGAATATTAAATAGGCTGATAATGATGATGAATCCCTTTATTGTTAATCAATAATTAATTAATCAATAATAATATTACCAAAAATCAGTTTTATTTTCATTGTAGTGCTTTGTGAAATTATACGATGTTTTTTGTTTGATTACCTTTCACATGGACAAACAAATCTGCTGGTTTTCGAACACGGGGGGGAATATGCAACATACAACTGACCATTTGAGAATCATGGGTTTTTTTTTTGACACAGAAAACTTTCACATACAGAGCATTTTGTAATTGTTTGAGCTGCTCTGAAAGTCTTGCCACCAATAACTTTCCTGTCATACTTTTTAAAGCACCTCTGCACATCTTCAGCGTACAATTGTCTCTCCAACTTTGTAACTTATGAGATAATGTTTTCTATTAGACGGTCTTCTTGTCATAATAGGGGCTGATGGCACTTCATCTCCGGCTAACTGAGCAGATCGTTTTAGTAAAACTACAATTATTATTTGTTCCCTGAATTGAGTGATAGTAAGTTTCTTGAGATAATATTTGGTTGAATAATAAATGTGCATTCAAGAGAGAAACACAGAGAAATATTATTACGAAATGTGTTTCTTTATTGATACACATGGCCTAGGGAATAGTTTATCTATATACCTTAAAGTCTTTCCCAGGCCACGTGTATCAAAAAACATACACACCGGTCGGTAAAAAAGGGGTGACGGGGGAGGAGGTGTGATTAGTTTCTATACTATTTTAACATCTCACAACTCACAACACTAAAAAAACAAAAATTAAAAGTTGTCAAAATTTGGTAGTATATCCATATAGGGCTTGGCGCTGAGCGTGTTAAGATTGTCCCTGGGACTTGTTTATGATCATAGCAAAAGCAAGCCGCACTGGAAACTGTAGTTGTTTAAACTCAAATGGTGCATCAGTCGGAATCATTGGGATGCGTGGTTTTAAAACGTCTTCTCATTTATACTTTCCTTTCAGTATAGTTGCTTCTATCACGTTGTTCAGTTTTTTTATAGCTAACCGTGTGACGTTGCAAAGGCGCGGTTCGTTCAAATTTCACAACATTTTAACTACAGATCCAACTTGAAGATTTGGTATGAGGTGGCAATCCTGGAAATTCCAGCGAGTTCAAAAATTCCGGTGGATAGGTAGTTGTTGACGACATTATCTTGAATCGAATCAACTGATTTATAAATCCTCAGTTCGCCTGTAATTTGTTCTTGAATTTAGAAATTTAATTCATTTGCATAATAGGTATTAATATTCATTTATTATGTAGCTGTCTTGTCCCAATATTGGGCAGCGGCTTCCATACCCTCCTTTCAGTTTTCCCTTTCTATGGCTAATACAGTCCAGTCTTTCCGATATTTGTGGAGGTTGACTTGCCATCGTTTCTTTGGTCTGGCTCGTCGTCGTTTGCAATCTGGGTTCATCATCTGGGTAATTTTGGCCCAATAATCATCCGACATGCAGCAAACATGTCCAGCCCGATCCCACTTTCAAATTGGCTGCCTTTTGAGTCACATCGGCTATTCCGGTTTTGGAACGCAGTATGGTGTTTCGTATTCTGTCCGTTAGTTTTAATCCAAAAATATTGCACTTCACAGTACAAACGTGTGTATTCAAATTATTTTGCACAGATAGGGATATTATATCAATAATTCAAAATAATATATAACACTTTTTAAAAAAAATTAATGGCTCTATGTGGATTAGTCAAAAAACACTTTTGGTGACGCGGTTTGTGTTTGACTGACACTTGATTGATATAATGACGTGAAAACTGACGCATTTTATACATCGCGCCGAAACTAAATCAAAGTAAATAATATCGTGAAGCCGACCAAATGGAAAATCAGTACTAATGAGTCTTACGTTTTGTGATTATTCAATTTAATTTGGTTCGCGATATTATCGCTTTTGTTGAGTTTCTTCTGGGTGGGTTTTGGAACGTGATATTAGAAAGTGTTTTGATAGATATGATGGAATTTAAACTTTGTGCAGCGGGAATTATTATAGTGCCAATTGACTCCTTGACGTTAGGAACACACATATATTGCTTAGGCATAAGCGAGTGCCTGTTATTTAATATGAACTTTATTTCATAGCAATAGAGCTCAAATTGCCTTAACATTTTAGTTTTAAAACGTTTGTATGGGAAAGCACTTCATAATATGAACTTTATTCAATCGCAATAAAGCTCAAATTGCCTTAACATTTTAGTTAGAAAACGTTGGTATGGGAAAAAGAAAAGGGCTGTTTTTAGAGTTTTCCCGGAAATTCTTACTTCTTGTTAAATAGTTTTATTCTTTTTTTTTCTTGCCGTAAAAACCATCCTTGGACTTCAACGAACATTTAAAACAAAGAATTGTCCAAATTGGTCCAGGCGTTGTTGAGTGATGCGCTTACCAACGCATTTTGCGATTCATTTTAATTTTATACATTTTAGATTTGCCATAAGCTTCGGGAAATTTGAATCGAAATAGAGTGAAAAACATTTACAAATAAAAACAACCAAATATTTATGACGTACTAAAAAAACTACTCATCAGATCGAGTTCAAACCAATTTTCATTGGTAGTTTGCACGTACATCATATATTTTTTTTAGTTTCATCATTCTTTTATTTTAGAAGTTACACATTTTACCACTTTGGAAGTGTCTGTCGCGCAAGTTATTCAGTGTAGACAAAAAAGATTTTAGAAACCTCAACATCATTTTTGAAGACCTATTGATAGACAACCCACACGTGTAGGTTTGATGAAAAAAAATTTGAGTTTTAGTTCTAAGTATGGGGGGCAGCCCTATTTTTTAATTTTTTTTGTAATAATCTTAACGCGGTTCACAGAATACATCTACTTACCAAGTTTTAACAGTGCAGTTCTCATAGTTTCTGCAAAAAGTGGCTGTGACATACGGACGGACAGACAGACAAACAGACAGACATGACGAATCTATAAGGGTTCCGTTTTTACGTTATACGGAACCCTAAAAAGACTATAATTGATCAGTTATCGAGCGGGAAGAAAAAAGATTAAATTACTAAAATGGCTATTAAAAAATAAAGGTTGGTGATAAAAGGGTAAAAATTGGGGGTTGTATGTATATTTTAACGCTACATTATAAAAAAATAAAAACAAAAATTTTTGTCCGAAAATTAAAAAAAAAAATGTTTGGGGTGACCAACCCTTGTCACTTAGGGGTATGAAAAATAGCTAGTAGCTGATTCTCAGACCTACAGAATATGCCTATAAAATTTGGTTAAAATCAGTAAAGCCGTTTCGGAGGAGTAAGGAAACAAACACTGTGACACGAGAATTTTATATATACAAATAAAGCAAAGTTCGTGATTTAAACTTAAATAAATCTATATAAATTCAAGAATTTTGAAATGTAAAACGTGTAACACTGCTTATTTTAATACAAATTATAAATATACTATGTCATTTAATAATACTAATGTACACCAAAACCAAAAAACCTAATGCAAACTTAAATATGCCCGAAAATAAATCTAGTTACCTAGTACTCATTGAACTGCGTAAATATAACTAAGTACATGTACATAATCAGACTTTATTATGTAGTACAAAATGAATCCAAGGATTGCATCGAGCAAAAGAAAAATAAAAAGCAGTTTTCAAAATTCTACACCAACTCAAACAAAAGTAACGAAGGTAAATCTCAAAGAAACGGCTAACCGAATTGAGAACATAAAAGGGGATTCCCATTCACGTGAAATTACGATAATACTTCATACAAATCCGACAATGCTTTGTACCGGGCTCGATTCTTTGTTGGAAATTAAATAAAACGAATGGTACGTTTATTTTGCTGGTCTTGACCCGGTTTGGGGCAAATTTTGTTAAGTCAACTGGGGGCTACTCTAAAAACGTTTTATAGAATTCCCTATTGAGCCATTTCCATGTTAGTTCGCGAGTAAGAGCAACTTTGATACGGAATTTAAACGAATTTTTGAATTGAAGTTAGGGTAAGGTTTTATTCTAATGATGAAGGCAGAAGTTTGTCAATTGGTAAAGTTTTATCTTATACCTTTAAACGAGCAATTCTTGTACCTATATAAATATATATATATATAGAATCTGAATCTCGGAAACGGCTCGACGGATTTTCATGAAATTATATATGCAGCGGATTTCGGGGACGATAAATCGATCTAACTAGGTCTTGTTTAAAAAAAAACGCATATTATGCGCGTTTTTAGACAATGAAAAACTGTAACATTAGATATTAGAATGTGAAGGTAAATTTTGCCGCGTGACGCGACAGCATAATTAGCTCAGACGGGAAGTCGGGCGCTCATAGCGGTCACGAATTAGTAGCTCCGTTTTCTAATCCAGACGGGTTCTCTTTTTTTTTCAATTCGTTTTTTTTAATAAAATCTATTTCTTGGAGTCTTTTATCTGTAGGTATCTAAGTATATTTAGTATTTAAACTGAGCAAAGCTCGGTCACCCAGGTACTCTATACTAATGTTATAAAGCTGGAGAGGTTTTTTATTTAAACGCCCTCATAAAATCAGCAACTACTAGACCAGTTTCATAAAATATATCATCGTTACATTACGAACGTGATCCCCGAATTCTATATTATTTGAACACTGCCATCAATAATAATATAGCTAATAGCGACGTACGCGCGAATACACCTGTCAAAGAGAATCAAAAAAAACAACAACCCTTGTAAAGTTGAGCAAACTCACGCATGTCATGGGTACAGTAGTAAATAACAATATACCAGAGTCCATCAGGATGGCCCCAGCCATAATAGTTTGAAACACCGGCTTCAGCACTAGCTTGTTAAGCACTCATTTTATGACATTAATGATTTTTTACAATTGTAGTTTTTAAAAGAATTGTTTTTTTGCTTATCAATTCCGAATAAATGAATATAAACTATATATTATTATGTACCACTGGCGAAACCGGGGCGGAGCGCTAGTCCCTTTATAATAAAACATGAAAATGATATTAGCTGGGTTAACATGTGGCAACACTAGGCAAGTTTATACGACCGGTGGCTGCTCAAGCCAAAGTCGTAGCGTCTGAGGTGCCCTTGCGCTGATTGTCATACGAGATTGTAGTACTTGAGTAAGATTAAATTAGTAGGACCCTGACCCTTCTGTGCTAACTCAAAGTTTGGTAGGCAGTGAAAGCCACTTGAGGCAAGCCGCCACAATTCCCTTAAAAATAAAAGAAAGGCAAAGTTCGTACATCATTGTTTTATCGAGATTGTAGTAGTACCCTTGGGTATTAAAACTTCTATTGAAGTTGTTTTAAGGTGTATTAAATTTCTTGTCTGAGGATGTGGTATTTGTGGCTATCTAACTTTATTGAAAGTTGTAAGTATCTTTGTTTCGTGTTTACAAAGCTAAGTAAAATGCGATAAATGTTTGAAAATAAATGTTGAGTTGTGTTGTATCTGTGAAATAAATTTGTAAATCTTGAAATGGACAGAGTAAAGTAATGTAATGGATGAACGTTAATTTTTTTTTCAGGTTTGAAATATAAAGTTTTCAGATACATTAAAGTGCGAAGAAGATTAACAACAAACAAAGTGACATCGTTTCATGGTTTATGTTCCAAAGACTGTAACCAAGAGGTTTGCCTGACTAAGTTCCGTAATACCAGTTTTCTATTTTCTACGCGATCGAGTCGCGGGCAGAATTTTGTCAATTTAATAAAACAGTAGGTATTTAATTTTATACAGTAACAATCACAACAACACATAGTTGCAAGTAATTTTTATGAAAAACAATTATTTAGCACAATAAAAGCAAATTATGAAAACACATAATTATGGAAAAACTTTACCAAATATCACGCATTTCTCATTGTTCGCACGCAAGCTTCGCCACAAGTATTAAATACAATTTTAATTATAAACGGCCATATTTAAATACCACTATTTTAACCCGTGCGTGACAATTGGTGTATTATTAAGCCTGGAAATTATGCCACATAGCCTACTTGCCGCGTCAATTTTACCGCAGCGTGTGGGAGTTTACAACATACGATTTGGCTACGATTCGGATGCGACTGTGAAGACACAGAAATTGAAATAGACTTGTCAGTGGGGTAGTCGAATGATGTACCTCGGTCTGGATTTGACGGTCTAACATTTGACTACCCTTGTACTAGGGTAAACTAACTGGTCACTGTCCCTTAAATAAGCACAGCTATTTACCATAGGTGTAACAGATAGCCCTCTTTGCAGAGGTTGCATGGAGAAAGAAGATACGTCACAGCATGTACTTATGGAGTGCAGTAGCGTGGCGGATAAGTGGGCAGAATCCCTCCCATCTCAGTCGTCTGTTCTGGATATCTATCGCAACCTTTATAGGATGCGTGCCTGCTGGGAAGGCCTAGGCTACATTACAGATCTTAATTAATTATTATCATTGCCCTTTTGTCTGATGTTAAGAGACAATGCAATTTACGGATGTGCTTACTTAGAAAAAATCGATTCACTTCCGATTTGAAGACACGAAAATTTGATCAGTTTTTTATCGGATACAGTTCGGAGGGTGTGTAACTGATCTGCATGCTCTTAATGTGCCTTGTGTTTTTGCTATTGCATTATTTAACAGCTTCGTCGTTTAATATTAAGTGAAACAGCGGTCAAGTGTAAACCAAAAATAGTTTTAAAAAAAGCAAAGACCGCGTCGATCGAGTCGAGTGTTATAAAGGTTCGCGCGGTATCCCGTTTTACGCGCGAATAAAGTAACGTAATAAAATATACATTTCCGTGGGTGTTCGTGATTAATTGCTGAAGTTTATGAATGTTGACGCTCCGCTCCAAGGATTCATTGTACGCAGTATGGCACAACGCGCGCGCCAATCAGAACTTGAGCCCACTAAACTGCGGCTTAGTATTAGAACATAAAAGTATTTTTATTACACTAATTTATTATAAATGCGAAAGTTTCTGAGAATGGATGTATATATGTTACGGTTTCATGTAAAAACTACGGAAGGGGTCTGAATGAAATTTGGTAAGTATATAGGTAGATAATAATCTAGAATAGTTTAATTTACATATATTCTTTTTTCATTGTATAAATTCAGATTAAATCATTGCACTCTTAAAACACTAAGAAGCGGCACGCGCTCTTCTACGATGGCAATGCAAAATCAGGTGACGTCTCCTGATTGAGTCTCAGTCGTAACAGGAGCCACAAGTTGAGTGGACGTTCGCTAACAATTAAAAAAATACCTAAACTAATGTGATGTATAGCTATCTCATTTGCACCTACTGCCTACTTGTCATAATGTCTTTGTCATTCATTCAAACGTATCTCACGATGGAAGTGAAGCTATCTGCACATTGGGTATGCTTGTGTGAAATGTTCGCCACATTATGCTGTCTTTATGTTAGAGCATACCTTATCTTTCTTTACTTAGTTATATCAATGGACTTAATCAAATTGTTTTGCCGGGCATATTTCTTGCCTCTGGAAGTAGAGGCCAGTTTGTATGGGCCAATTGTTACAACGTTTTGTATCATATTATCTTACCTGCAAACAGCAATAAAGATTTTTGTATTTATAACACCTAAGCTATTTTTTATGCGGGAAAATTACAAGGTCTGTAGGTTAGGGGTTGAAACCGCGGGACTCTGCTAGTGTGTATAAATATGAAACCTTACGGCACGTTGTCCCTTGTCTTTTTCTATTAAATATTTCTCTTCATACTTCGGTTGCCTGGAAGAAATCGCTTTTAGCCATAAGGTTTGTTTCACAAATTTGAATAATGATTGATTATTGATGGTTTGCGACTGGCCTATTCGTCCGATTTCAGAATCAGAACCTGTACCGCCGATTTAAATCCCGTCAAAACGTAATGTGTAGACCTAAACATATTATACATGAGCAGTTATCTTTATTTTCCTACTACTGGGGCTCGTAGCTTTCTCTAAAGGTCAGTACTCACATACGGTATTACTCGATAGTTTTACTCGAAGTCGAGCAAAAATCAACGTGTGGTCCGCAAAACTCACAGCTCGAAGGGTCGTACCGAGCCGGCTCGATGGAATTAAATGAAAGTAATTTCCTTCGAACCTACTCGAAGCGAGCCGTCAATCTTGACTCGTACGGCCTCAACCACAGTACGGGCCTAAGGCGGGCGCGGGCGCGGGCGCGGAAATTTCAAACATAAACTCTGCGCCATCACTTAAGTTCTCTGACGAAACAGTTGAACTACTTTTATAAAATCAGTTTTGTTTATCGTTATCGTTGTAGAATGCAACAATGGCTCCACTCACGACCGGTCGTGAATGGAGACGCGGATCTACAAAACGCGCCTTTGTGTCCACAGTGCAGGCGGCCTAGCCCGGCGGGCTTGAGCGACTAAGCGGGCGGAGATGTCAAACGTTCATTTGTTCGCGCTAGACGTGGGTAAAAATGAGTCTTTGGCGAGATTGAAATATTTGCATCTGGATCAGTCGATCAGTTGTAAAATGATGACATGATCATTTGTGCCATTTGGAACACTGAGTCAAAATAATGATTTAGATATAGATAGATAGATATGATATTTATAGATAGATTTACTATCTAAATCTTTACTATCTCAATCACATTTACAGTTTTTTACGGCCTTCTAAAAAAAAGGGGTATAGTAATGTAGACGCTGATGTCAGTCTGTCTGTCTGTAGACGCAACAGACAGTCTGGTGCGCCAAAGTTCTCAAAAGGATGGTTCAATTTTGATGCGGTTTTTTGATTTGAAATTCAGTGTCTTTGCGGTGGTTCTTAGTAATGTTTGATTAATATGAGTTTAACATGTTCGCCTGCATAAAATAGTAGACCAAAGATCTTTTCACAACCTATTTCAATATGGATATCAAATGAAAGGGAAAGTAGTAGAATTCTATAACAAATTCTATCAAATCCACTATATCAGGTGGAAATCTGAATATTTAATTATGTTCTTGTTATATTTTAACATTACTGTAGATTGTGTAGATACATACCTACTATCATATTTTTCATATTTGTAGAAGTTTTATTTATAACGTAAATATGAACAAACGGTTTAAGCAATCTATTCAAACTTCGAAAACTTGGTTCTAAAGCAATGAAAAACTTATTAATTTAGTTTGCAAGTTGCAAGGTTGCAACCTATGCGATACGCACGACGTTAATTCCGTTTTGTTTCTCAATCTTAGTACTACACAACGCAGTTTTATTTTTTTCACGCTTTGCCGCGATTTGATACTGCATTCGTAAATTATTGAATATTGTTAGCAATCGTACAACATACAATTCATTCAAACAGTGACTGCTAACTCGTGATTGTGAACTGATTTCGTTCCAAATTAAACACTTTTACCAGGGCATCATGTATGAGTCAAAAAACAAACAAAGAATTATATTTTTTTGCATTGCCTTTATAATTATATTAATCTGTGCTACAATGCTGACTACCTACATAACGGAAGGTTAGTTTATTTTTTTATTATATATGTCGACAACACTTGCGCATCATTCCGCGTCAGACAGTGACAGAGTTACGCGTTAGAAGAGAGCGCAAATGTTTAGGTGAATATCGCGATAGGCATTGAGCGCTAATGCGAGCTGAATTGCACTTTGTTGTGTCCCAACAAGAGTCGCTTTTTATAAAAAACTTTCGCTAAGTGAGTTTGCTGTACTTGAACGAATATTTATTTTGTGCTTTTACCATCCAACTGTTCCCAATTATTCGGATCACAGTGATGTTTCGGTTCACTGAGTCGTTTCAGTAAATGAGCTACTTACATACGTCTAGTTCAAGCGTTTCGTCCTCACATCTAGTTGGCGAGCGACCTAATGCGCATGTTGCGGGGGTATCAAACCTTTTCAGTCTTGTCGCTTGGCGACAAGATTGACGTTTACGCGGCTGGATATATTTTTTGGTACAATTATGATAAATACTGAATTGAACTGTTTAAAATCTGTTTCATTTTTCCGCAAATTTATAAATAATTCCTTCTTAGAACTAAAACTATACAAAAGTTTGCATTTTCTTTGATGATTTAAGCTATATTTTTTCAAGGATCTATTAAAATGTTGTAATGGACATTCGAGCGTACTACGCGATAAAAAAGCTTTTTGGGTGTTTTCCTGCAATTATGAAACAATTTACCACATTTTTCCCTGTTATAAATTATTTCATGTACGTCATGCAAATCGTCGCCTATAGTTTGCGACACCTGACGTAGGTCGCGCGCCCGCTGCTCACTGTGGCCACCCACCCGCACCCGCGCCCGCGCCCGCGCCCGCACCCGCGCCCGCGCCCGCCTTAGGCCCGTACTGTGGTTGAGGGTAGGCCTCAACCACCGTGACTGCGAGTGGCGCGAGGCGAGCGTCAGTCTGGTACTGTTTATCGTGATTGAAACACGTGTTTCTAAGAGAAATGGATTTGCGAGTTTAACCCAGTACCTCTTTTACGTTTTTTCTTTTCATTTTCTTTGATTTTCTTATAAAGCACTGTGAGACTTGCTAAATACAGCCACCGTCTAGTTTGTTGCATAGCCATCTTTTGGCTCGAACGGTTCGGTGAATACTGAACGGCGCGCCTCACTCGATAGATCAATGCTCAATGTGTGGACGAAAGCCCACGCCATGGGTTTTACTCGACAGTTTAGCTCGATCGAGTAATACCGTATGTGAGTACTGACCTTAACAAGGAGATAGTCAAGGTAATAATCCACCACGTTGGTTACGGATACGGGATACAGATACGGGATGCCGGATAAATAGATTAAGCAA
Source organism: Ectropis crepuscularia (assembly GCA_963693475.1). Taxonomy (NCBI): domain Eukaryota; kingdom Metazoa; phylum Arthropoda; class Insecta; order Lepidoptera; family Geometridae; genus Ectropis; species Ectropis crepuscularia. The sequence goes on from OY856355.1 coordinate 3,468,352, forward strand.
GTTGATATTGACACAACATTTCACCCATCCATAAAGCATCTAATTTACGACGGGTAAAGTACGGCGACTGCTGATCCAAATCTCCGAGTTCAAATACCACATCCACCACTGTCTCTTCGATGTCATGTGCGTAATGCCGCTAACTTAAATACAGTAAAAGAAAGCATCGTGAGGAAACCGATCGTGGTCATGTGTCATCCACCAACCCGTACTGGACTAGCGTAGCGTTAAGGCATTGACTTTCTTTGTGAGTTGGCCCCGAGTCCCAACAGTGGTAGCATTTTGTGGACTGGTTATGTAGAATCCTAACAGTGGGAACAGTGTGCTGCTTATGTAAAAAGCGTTCAACGCGCACGTTCCTACCCCATACTGTTTTTTTATTGTCGGGCTCTCCTGCCCGGCTCGCGTAGCTAATCAGGGCATTGGTTTTTCTTTGTTTACATTTCTATGTAAAATCATATCTCATGATATGAGTATTCAATGTTATTTATGCACCTGTTTTATATGCGCTATACTGTTAGACTATTAACATATAGATGACGCAAACAAGGAAGGTCAAGGTACTTACCAAAAAGAACTTGACGCAGCCGAAAAAGTTTGGTTTTCAATCCACGCAAATGTAATTTACGTCACAAGTGAAAACAAGGCAGACAGTGTACTGTCCACACAGTGCTCGTATCGTCACACAACACCGTGACAAGCCGCGGTAATTATTTTCGGTCGCTTGTGGAAAATTTCCCTGATAATATGACAGGGTGTGTGACTTTGGAAGAAAGTTGAGTTTGAGTTGGGAGGATGCGTGATTTTCATTTTGATATTCTTGTGAATGATTTGACTTTGCGAAGTTGTCTCGTAAATTAAAATTTATGTTTGGGCTTAAGAAGTTGTGGCTAATTTTAGACGCAAGCTTCGAAACAATTTCGATGTAAATAACCCGAAATTTCATCATAATTTAACTAGGATAAGCCGGTGACATCGTCTGCCTGTAATTAAGAAACTTCTATTGCGTTATGAGCTCTGCATTTTTTTTTATTAAAAGTAGCATCTATGTCATTTTAGACAGTAAAAGCCATTGCCTTAGATTCTCAGGGTCATGACGCGGTGTTTTTTTTTTTTAAACTTTTTACTTACTGTGTTTCCACAGCAAACGGGATAAATTCTTAGGAAGACTCCAAAGTGAAATATTTCATGTGTTTGCTTCAGTCCCACACTTGCTGGGTGGCTGGAAGGTGACAAAACGCGAAGGTACTGACATAAGTTGCGTCCTAAATGAGATAAACTCCTGCTTTCAAGAATTACGAAGTAATACCGCCTTCACCCGAGCTTTTTAATTTTTCAAAATGTTAAAACACTTTTTCATTGTCTACATAAAACGGCGTACATACATATGTACGCATAATACATACAATATTTCATGAAAATCGTTCGAGCCGTTTCCGAGATTCAGATTCTAAATTATACATAATTATATACATAACATAGGTATATACAAGAATTATTCGTAGGTATAAGATTCTATTATCTAAAGTTTAGTTACATTATAGTATTAAGTTATTGCTACACACAATTCTTATGTAAATATTTGAAATTTCAATCTTACAGTCTCAAACCCTCACCCTTGAATTGAAGACTTTGACGGAGTCTCGAAAAGGGTTGAAAACACATCGAGTTACAGAATTAACTCAATTTCCTAGGTCCAAAGTCTCAAATATTCTTCCCACTCGAATTCAGCAAAAATTAATGCCAACAGTACTCCAAAATATTCCAATTACACGCTTCAAGCGCCGAAATTTCTGAACTCTCGTTAAGAAAATACTTAGCCCAAGTTTTCGTGTAGAGGAAAAATATTTAATTACGAATCCTCTGTACGCAGGTTCCCATGCTTCTTAGAATTTTTTTAATTTCGCAGATAAGGTGTAAGGAAAAACTCAGGATTTCTCAGAAGTTACAGTTAAATTATATTTTATTCACAGAGGAATAAGGTTAACTTTACCATGTTCTAGCTCTAAGGAATCGGCTGAAATGTTGGTTTTTCTTTGAGTTTATTTAGTTTGCTGTTTTTTGTTTCGATGTTACAGAAAACGCAATCTTAATCACTATTATTTAATTATTATTTGTATTGTCTTAAATTGTATCATTTTAAAGTCACTACCAGTTATTAAGCACATCACCCCTGGTTTTAATGGTAAAAGAAAATTGTGATATCCGTATGTTTTTCTCTTGTCATGTCTTGAATGTTACCTGAATCTTTCGAGTCATGCGTCATCCTTGAATATGCCCTGACCTAGCGTGGGGATTGAGACATTAACTCCTTAAAAGAGAAGACCCCGAGGCCTAGCAGTGGAAACATTCAGTAGCTTGCTTATGTTTAACTAGATTTATCAATTATAACTAACTTCTAAACAGGAAAGGGTTTTCAATTCGGTTGTATGTTTTTTTTTTTGGTATGTACTCGTGTGTTACGCGATAGTGCCGTGAATTAAGAATCGTTTTTGTTGATTATGTTTTTATTTGGTATTAGTTGTGGTAGGACTCTTGGCAGATTCCGCCTGGGGATTCACCTTGCCAGTTATTCTACCGCCAAGCAGTAATGTGCAAAAATTACTGTGTTCCAGTTAAAAGGCAATGTTTCCAGAGAAATTACAGGGTTTAGAGATATAATATCTTAGGTCTCTGGGTGACGAGCGCAGTGCAGTGCTAGCTAATGATTTGGACTTTTCGTGGTCCTATAGCTGCGCGTCACTGTGCTGTTATGTGGCAGACATGTTGCTTACCATCAGACACATGTCCTGCTCGTCTCGTCACTCTATACTATAAAAAAAAGCATAATTCAGAAGTGGTTCCATTACAATTTTACTAAAATCAGCTTGATGGAATGATAAATGATTGAATAGCGTAACTTTTCTATTGACCGAGCTCAACAGCTAAACGCCGTTACAAAAATACAGAAACGTCTGTCTGGCGTGAATCACAGCGAATATACCTAAAGTTATTTGTAATCGTTACACACGCATTACGCTAATGCGGCAGCGTAAAACAACGTGTCTGCACAACACTGGCTCACGATAAATCCGTTTTTATAGCGCGATATTTTACTCCCGTTTCGCTTCACTAGCTGCAAGTAGGAGATGGGCAGAGAAAGAGTTAATACTGCCGCATTGCAAATACATATTTATTTGTTGACTTTTTGCAGTGGTAGGAAGCTTGGCTGAGTCCGCCTGGGGAAGTACCACACCTTTGCCAGTTAATCTACCGCCAAGCAGTAATGTAAAAAAAACCCTGTGTTCCAATTTGAAGGGCAATGTTTCCAGATAAATACTGGGATTTGAAAATGAAAAATGAAAATGAAAATTGTATTTCACACACAGAGAAACTAACACATACATTATAAAAAATTAAAGTTACATAAATATACCTAGTCCGTCCGTACGTGTGGTACAAGAATTTTCGGTATTCGATATTTGTAATAAAACATGTTAGATCTGTGGGTGACGAGAGCAGTGCAGTGCTAGGTAGTTGATTTGGGTCCTGTGTGTTCCAATAGCTGCGTAACACTGTGCTGCTATAGGCAGGAATGTTATTCACCAACAGGCACATGTCCTGCTCGTTTTGTCACTCTTAACCGAAAAAAAAGATGACACAGTAAAAAAAAACGAAAATTGGCAGTCATAAAAACAGTGGATAGAAATGAAAACTTATAGGTTTAAACTAGAATTAAACAGCACTAACAATACGTCACCTGTATACATACAAATATATTATCCGCTCTAATCCATCCAAAAAGCATTTAATACGTACGTCTCGGTCCGTCGCTCTACCGCCGCTCCAATAATACGCCACTACATTGCTAGGAGGGTATTTTTGGTAAAAGTTGAAAAAAGAATTAAGGATTAAAATTGCTACAGAATTGAATTGCGATCTAAAATATAATTTTATTAACTAGGTATTTCTGCAGCGGTACAGCGCCCGTGGGCACGAAAAGAGTGATCCTTAAGGCGCTGACAAAAGCCTTTGTTGGCAAAGGCAAATCATTATTTCAAGTTATAAACAACACACATGGCACTTTTATTTACACAAATTTAGCAAAATTTGTAATAATTTATATCGCAATCGCAATAATATTATAAAGCTCAAGAGTTTGTTTCAAAGCAAAGATCTCGGGAACTGCTGGTCAGAATTGAAAGATTATTTCTCCAAGGATAGATAGATAGATAGATAGTCCATTTATCGAGGTATCGGCTATGTACCATTACGCTACTATCAACAGGAGCGGAGCATGAATGAAAAATGTAACACGAACGGGAAAAAAATATTGCTTTTTGAGAGCTTTCGTTGCGTGACAGCATGTGTCTATCTTTGCGTCATTAGAACCTAAAGTGACCGAATTTGTTCAAAATTTGAATTGATACGACCAATTTCTAATAGATGGCGTAGCAACGCATGCACGGTTCAGCTAGTAATTTATATCACAATCAAGTTTTGTGTAATTAATTATTTAAATATTACCTAGTCCAAACCGTGAAAGCTTAAATCCAATAATGTTGGTAAAAGTTACTTCTCTGTACTATTTTCACTCACAGTCAAGACACGATTGTTTTGTCATAAATAGCTCTATTTTTGGAACGGGTGGATCTAAATCCATCTCTTTTTTTATTGTGCGATGACGACACGTCATAGATAAACATGAACATTTATGCGGCAAAAAATATACAATTTTATCTAACAATTTGTAAAATGAACATACCGAATTTTAAAGCACTAGGTGGAACCGGCGTTTTTATTTCGCGCAGGAATAAATAAAATAAATACTGGTGGTAATTTCTCACACAAGACCTACTAATATCATAAATGCGATAGTTTGAATGTCAAGAAGTTTGGGTGTTTGTAGCTTATTCACTTCAGAACGTCACGTCGAAAATTATATTTTTGTAATGAGAACGAATGATAAAATCATTAATTTGATATCCAGTGTATTTTTTCAAAAATAAAATGTGTGTGTACTTCCTCGTTTGTTTTTTTTTTTTAAATAAAGAGTCGTGAAACGACCAGGACATGTGCCTGATAGTAAGCAACTTGCCTGCAACATAACAGCACAGTGACACGCAGCTATTGGACCATGAAGAGTCCAAATCATTAAGCACTGCACTGCGCTCGTCACCTAGAGATCTAAGATGTTAAATCTCTAAGCCCTGTAATTTCTCTGGAAACATTGCCCTTCAAACCAGAACACAGTAATGTTTGCACATTACTGCTTGGCTGTAGAATAACTGGCAAAGGTGCTGCAAAAAGTTTAAATTTCTTATGTTCGTTACGTTAAGAAGTTTAATTTTAACCATAGATTAGATATATCTATCATGGAATATTTTCAACCCAAGAAGTATAAACTTAAAGTAAATTACAATGTTTACATTAACTAGCTAACTAGTTTTTCGAGACAGTTTGCGCATAATCTTCTCTTAAACGCTACAAAAGTATTGTAACTTCAAACACCTTTAAACTGTATCCTCAACAATGGGCTACATTAACTAGACCGCATACTATATATACCACATGCTCGCCATATGCCTAACTTTATATTTAATTTCCCTTTTTTCTTACGACATGAAAATAAACGCGCGATATCTTTACGTCACTCGCGTAATGAGCGTTTTACGTCGAGATAAGAATAACGAGCCAGTATTTTTATAAGAAATCCGTAAACGCTACGTAAACGTACAATAATAGCTTCAGAAACGAACGACTACAAAATAAAACTCACGAATTTGTAGAGCGCAAGATCTATTGTTGAAATCTTTCAAAGATTTATCAAGTTACAGGCAATGTTTCCAGAGAAATTACAGGGCCAAGAGATAAACTATCTCATATTTCTGGGTGACGATCGCAGTGCGGTGCTAGGTAATGATTTGGACTCTTCATGTTTCAACAGCTGCGTGTCACTTTGTTTTTTTGGGCATACATGTTGCTTACCATCAGGCACATGTCCTGTTCATCTTGTACACTGTATAAAAAAAGTAAAAATGATTGATTTCTTTTGGCACGTTGAGGAAAAATGATGAGAGTAAATTGTCACAAAAAACTGACCCTGAATTTAGCTATTCATTATTTTAGTGAACATTGTACCTAACTTCAGGTTAATGCTTCTTACGTTGATGATATTGTATAGGAATATTTTCTATGGTTAATGTTAGATTTCTTAGAAATCCTACCATCATAATATTTATAAATCTCCTGTTACGACGTTTGTCAACTACTTAACCGATTTTTAATTAAATTGGCATACCGTGAGCAGTCTGGTCCAACTTGAAAGAAAGGATAGTTTTTTTTCGATTATTAGTCCTTATTTGACGAAATCCGAGCGAAGCCGGAACGGGCCGCTAGTAATATTATAAATGTCAATGTGTGGATGTTTGGATATTTGGATGTTTGTTGCTCAATCACGTCCTAACGTATGAACGGATCGGGCTGAAATTTACAGGGAACACAGATAGATTATAGTCTGGAAGAACACATAGGCTACTTTTTATACCGGAAAAACAACGGAAACAACGGGAACGGGAACGTCGCGGGTAAAACCGCGGGGCGCTGCTAGTAGTAGATATTTAAACTTTCGTGATTGGAACTCATATTGCAAACATTACACAATTGAGAGTATCCTCATTCTCCAGTGAGATGACCCGACATTTCTTCAGTCTTTTCATGGCCTCCACCGTTGCAGCGCTCCCGAAAAGACAAGGTAATTAAACAATAATTTAGAGTTCGAAATTACTTTTACGAATCTGGAGTCAAAGCTCTTCGTTCGAGTCTTCTAAACATCGACTATGAAACGATGTCACTTTCCATCTGCCGTATAATTTAATTTTACCTTTTCTACATTATAAAAAGTTGTGAAAAACCATGTACATAGTAGTAAGGCCATTACTAGTAACAGGGACAGAAATGGCCGCTAGCCACTCAGTGTTGCCAAAATCCTTCGCCAAATGAGTTCTGTTTTAAAGTATTAAAACTTTATGACCCGCAAACGGTTTGAAGACTTTGGTACTTGAATTAGGTAGTTTTAGGTTGACTAGTCTAGTGAATGGTAATTTAACTCGAGTTTTAGATGGTAGCACCAGTTTTCGATAGTTTATTTCTAAAACTGACTATAGATGTAGAATAAAATAAATAAACCTACTAATATTATACTTGTTTCAAATCAGCTTGAAATTTTGAACTTCGCAGACAAAAAAAAAATTGGCAGTCATAGGAACTGTAGCTAGAAGTGAAAACTTATAACTTAGAATTTGATAGCTTACCTTGGAAACTACACGGGTGTAACCGGAGGGCGTGGCCTCGCCATCATGACATGGCCGTCTAGAAATGTGTCAGGATCTCCCATTGGCTCACGCATTTCTAGATGGCCATGCCATGATGTCGCCCTTGAGGCCACGCCCTTTCAGCATTTCCCATTGGCTGACGTATTTCTAGATGCCCAATCGCCAAGGTCCCGAGTTTACCCGAAAATTTCTTATCATAATATAATGCTCATTCTATCCCCACTGTATCAAATTCATTTGGTGTAAACAAACGCTAAGAACGATCTTTCGTTTACACTAAAAGATCGAGAAAGAATGCTCTTGTTCCAGCTCTAGATCTATATTCGTTTAGTTTAAATCGGCCTTAACATACGAACAAAAAATACAACCGAAATAAGAACCTCATCCTTTTTTTAAGTCCGTTAAAAATAGGTTCCAAATCCAAGATAACATGAATTGGGCGGCTTATCTAACGATAAGCAAAACTTGAACCTATCAGCATAATACAGGCTTTCTCGAAATCATATTCAACAGTACGTAAGTATATAATATTGGATAACCTATGGACATAAACTAATTTCTATAGTATTAGTTGCAAAGTAGACCTACATTGTTAAGTTGTTGATCGAAAGATAAACTAACATTATCGTTACAATTTCAAGTTAGGTTATTACAGAGATAAACATTTAGGTTTAAGTTGGGCTTTGGGCTTTAGTTAGGTAAATGTATGACGTAATAAAATCTAAAGGGAGGCAACATAGTTTCAAAGTTTTCGTCTTGAGCTGAGCTATACCTACGAACAAGGATACGTAGCGAAGCTGATAAATGTATAATGTATATGATAAAAAAGCGACATCGTTTCATGACGGACGTTCCAAAGATTCTAACGAGCCGTCAAGTTTATGTAACTACGGTCTATAATAAAGCACATCGTTCCTTTACATCAGACGGTAAATAATAATAATACGAGTATATCTAATAGAAGAAAAAAGTGCAATCTTTTAAATTTTAAAAAACATTCCTAATATTCTATTTTATTAATTATATGATTATTATCCCACTAATCTTAATGTTTATAAATCTCCTGTCACGACCTTTGTCAACTACTTAACCGATTTTAAATTAAATTGGCACACCGTGAGCAGTCTGGTCCAACTTGAGATATAAAATAAAATAAAATAAAAAAGCCTTTATTCAACTGCACTAAATCTTCTAAATACATTCAGCTTCACTAGTTCATACAGTTATTATTATTATTTATTACAATTTCATGTGACAAAAGTTAATACATATATATTAAAAAAAAAAACAGTTTTGTAGAATTTATGTCAAATCGGTACATTAATTATTATTATTTCAGTTTAGGTATAATATGTCAATGAAGTATTGGATGTCAATGTTTATCATGTGTCTCGTGTGCAGATGTTGCCTCTTTGGCATAGGCCTCCCCCAGTTCCTTCCATAATTTCCTTTCTCGTGCTATTCTCATCCATTCTGTCCCCTGCCTCTGTGTAAATACGTCTTCCCAGCGTCGGTTAGGGCGTCCTCTTTTCCTTTTGTCTTCTCTTGTTAACCATTCCGTTAATTTCTTTGTCCATCTTTCATTACTCATTCTACAAATGTGACCAGCCCAATTCCATTTCTATGTTCTTATAGTTTCTATTATGTCTCTTACTTTCGTTTCGTCTCTTAACGCTCTGTTGTTTATTCAATCCGACAGTCTTATTCCCAACATACTTCGTTCCATCTTCCTTTGACACACCGCTAGTTTCTGCTCATCCTCTGATCTTAGAGCGCATGTTTGGCAACCATATATGAGGGACGGCAAAATAGCTACATTGTACAATTTCGTCTTGATAACAATATTAACATCTTTATTCTTCATAATTTCTTTTAAGCTCCAATATTTTTTCCACGCTATTGCAATCCTTCGTTCTATTTCTTTTGCAGTTAGGTCTTCAAAAGCAATGGATTGCCCAAGATAAGTGTATTCGTACTTGAGATATAGGATAGTTTTCATTTCGATTAATAGTCTTTAAATGACAATAACCGAGCGCAGCCGGAATGGGCCGCTAGTATTATATATGTCAAAGTATAGATGTTTGGATGTTTGTTGCTCAATCACGCCATAACGTATTTAAATGGATCAGGCTGAAATTTGGAATACAGTTAGATGATATTCTGGAAGAATACCTACACAGGTTTTTATCCCGGCAAAATATAGGGAACGGGAACTACGAGGGGTGCTGCCAGTGGAATTTATGTGCACGGAACCAGATTTATGTGTATTTAAATAAATAAAATAAAAAAGCCTTATATTTCTTGCATTAGGTTACTAAACAAATTAAAATTAAACTTAAAACAAAATTAAAATTAAACTTATTTAATATATTTGTTGTAGCATAATTGTTATTAGCTTTATAACTCTATCTAATTTAAGTGTTGGTAATTGCAAGAACCCCTTCACGGGTGAAGGCCTCCTCCAAAGTATTCCACTTTGTTCGGTCCTGTGCCTCCTGCATCCAATCTGCTCCGGCTGTTTCTCTTACGTTGTCTTCCCATCTCGTGTGTGGTCTACGTTTTCGGCGTTTCCCTGTTGGTCCTTTCCACACTGTGACCCTTTTGGTCCATCTGTCGTCAGTAATCCTCGCTACGTGTCCGTGTGTGTATTTACCTAAATGCAAATAAATGGATATAGATAGAAAAAAATATTGGCAGTTATTGGAACTGCCGATAGAAATGAAAACTTATAACTAAGAATTGTATAGCTTACTTTCGAAACTACGCGGGTGAATCCGGAGAACGCAACCATGGGAAATGTTGACGCATTTCTAAATGACCAATGACCCGAGTTCACCCGAAAATGTCTTATCATTCCCGAAGAGGTTTTCACGTCAAAAACACGTTTATATGTGTATATGTTTGTATAAACATCAATATTTAAAATCATAGCATTAGTATGTCCAATGCGACAGTTCCTTATAATTACCATTCAACCTGTGACCTTATTCCGCTGCCCCACATCTCGGCCGGCGAAACACCTCAGTGGGAACCTCATTGCATATTCTGCAAGTGTGTGGCAGATTGCGGGAAAGGGTACGGGCCGCTTCACAAATCTTCAAGTGGCTGTTGATGAAGTTTTCCTTTGACGACAAGAGATATTAGAGAAAACGAAATAAAGTAAATCAGTTTAGTTTTGATTTGGAATCCATTTTTAACCATATTTTGATGATTCTAGCATTGTTTATACTGGTTACAGAATAAGGAGAGGATTGAAATAACCACAATCTTACTATTAGAAGTAGATAGGATGTTTGTCGCTCAATCGCATCGGAACAGATTAACGGAGCGGGTTAAAACTTGGTTGATGTTCCAAAGACACGGACGAAGAGGTTTGACTCTACTTTTGTGATAAGAACGTCTAGGCTGTGGAATGAGTTGCCAGAGTGGGTTTTCCCTGATAGTTATAACCTAGGTGTCTTCAAATCGAGAGTGAATCGGTTTCTTCTAAGTAAACACGCTCCATCGTACACCGCATCGTCGCTTAACATCAGGTGAGATGGCGGTCAAGTGTAAACCTATAAAAGTTAAAAAAAAAACACAGTGAGGTAATGATATGAAATACCATGGAATACTTTTAAGGCGGGATAATATCGGGAACATACAAGAGAGTAAACAAGCGGGCGTAATTTACGTAAACTAAAATTGATGGAACGAAACGAAACTATTTTTTAGACTACTTACACACAATATTTTTTCTATAGAGATCGTTTATGTATGACCAGGGACTGTATGGCGCGGTGAAGAATATTGTAGACTACAGGCTTGTGAACAAGTAGTTTAATTACCTCTTCTAATCTAATAATCAATTCTAATCTAATATATCAACGCAGTAAAAAAATGCGACAAGGAGAAATGATCGAGGGTTGCAACCCCTCTCTTCAACTGCACTCAGTTGGACAGCTTACAAGGAACGGCATAGTGCTGAATCTTATTACTTTATACCCTTCTATCATCCTACATAGGTCTCCAGATGGTTCATTTGACCCATATATTTTGTTCACGGGCCTGTAGTCTATTGTGTTTGTTTTATAAATCAGTAGCACAAGATTTAATGATCTTTAATTTCGTTATTGCTCGATTTTTCAATTCTAGCGCCAAATCGAATACAGAAATTTACACAATCAAACCTTCTACCATTAGTTTTACAAATAATTTCATGACTAACCAAATTGGTGGAGCCGTTCTAAAAGTTTAGCAATACTAAGAACGAAATATTGATTTTAAGTGTCGCTGAAAAGCTTGCTTTTTGTATACATTGGTAAAAACTGGACTAAAAGAGATGTTTTAAACTAGCGGTCTCTCTCGGTTCCGTCCCTGGTACATGGCATAATATGCCCTATAGCACTCAAGGATTACGTACATATCTAACAGTGAAATATTTTCTGCAAGCGGTCCAGTAGTTCCTGAGATTAGTGCGTTCAAACAAAACACCTCTTCAGCTTTATAATACTAGTACAAATATATATAGACACTGATTACGCAGAAATAGAGACACGTCCAACTTAATACATCCCTCTTAACATAAAAAATGTTTAAAAATGAAGTTATGGACTAATTTGTAATAACACAACTTTGAGTAACAAACTTGTTTTTCAAATTTGAAACCCTGAAAGGACACGCCATTTCATAATGTTGTTTCAAGAACAAAAACTCGGTAATCCACGTTAAGGTATGCGTGAGACTCGACGAAAATAAATGTAACATAAATCAACTAAAAAATTCAGGACCAAAAATTACGTATACCACAAACTTTCGCACAAACGGTATATTAAAAAAGGTTGGGGGTTTTGTACGTCGGCGTATAAGTATACACTCGGTTAAGGTTTTTTTACAATGTATCTGGGAATTCTTTAATATTTCTTGGTTTAGGTTACTGTTGTATTAAAAGCTTCTAGGAAAAAATACATGGTAAATAGAAAAATTTCTCACGGAGACGACCACAGTACGGTGTTAAGCAGATAAGTTTTCATATACAAAGGACTGCTATATGATGTTAAAAGTGATGGTTGGTGGAAAGCATGTTGGTAACCAAAAGACACACATCTTACTCGTCTTGTCTTGAGTGACTCACTTTAGCAGTGGGAACTGGTGGTTCACAAGGTCACAAATGCAAGTATATAGATGATACAGTCCTCAAAAATATGCCTTTCTTTGAACACTTTCTCCTTCTTTTTCAATTTTGCAGGTTAGTCGTCAGCTTCTTGAACTCGTCTTTGTCCATTGCCATCTGGAAAAGCTGCTCGACAGAGTTTAGGTATGCCTCCCATGTCCACTCCCGGATATTACGGAGTCTGATTCTTTCCGGCGTCCAGCGCGTCGTTTTCTTAACACTTTGAACACTTTAGTTCTCATCAAATTTGAATCAGCTACCTAAATGATATTATGAAGAAGTAGTCATAGTGGCCTATTGGTAAGACTGTCCAATTTCACAATCAGTGAGGTCATGAGTTCCAATCCTGTCTGGACATCTGCGCATTTTCCCAAGAATGTAAAACATTGTCATGACTACTCGCTGCACTGGTACTGGCTTCTGACTGCGGAAAAACGTTTTGAGCAAAATTAGTGTGTTCAAAAATACTTTTTGATGGCATTCATTATATAGAAACGCAGTAATGTATACACATTACTGCTTGGCCGTAGAATAACTGGCAAAGACAGATAAACGGCCTTTCAAAAGACCTCTATCACTACAAAATATTTACCTACTACTAGGTTTTACCCGCGGAGTTCCCGTGCTCATTCATGTTATTTTCCCGGGATAAAATTTATTAGCCTATGTGTTCTTCCAGACCATAGTTGAACTGTGTTTCAAATTTCAGCTCGATCCATTCATATTTTACGACGTGATTGAACAACAAACATACAAATATCCATACATTGATATTTAGAATATTAGCAGAATAGGATAGCAAGTTAGATAAGCAAATGCTTAACCGCCATTTTGTTTTTACACCGCCATGTTGCAATCTACATTGAAGCACGTTCAAAGCACGCAGAAATTGATACGTAAAAAAAGAAATACTCTCATCTAAATCATGAAACGCCTCGTAAAGTATATGCAAGGAAGCCTCGTATATTCTGACTTGGCGCCTTGTGGATGCGTCCCAAAGTCCTCCCGAGGCTTACGCCGGTCTTACCGCCGACACCTGAGTAAATATAATTCATGCGGCCCCAGTACCCTGTTTCTGAACAAGAAAGAATAGAGTTCTAACTCTAGCGAATTATAACTAAAAGTTTATGGAACTATCTGCAATTTTGTACGCACAGTATTCAAAGAAAAAGAGATTCATTAAAAACACAAAACACAGTTTTCAGAATAAAAAAGTAGCCTATATGTAAAATGTGATTTTCCAGACTGTACTGTAAGTATCTAAGTGCTAATCTTCAGGGTGGTTTATTTTGACATAATTGTACAACAAACATCCAAGTTTTCGCATTAATAATAATCTTAGTAGGATGTCTTCTGGATTTGTCGTTACTTTAATTTACTTAACTTTAAAAAGCTCCAAAGATTCAAACAGAAACAAAACGTTTTTATGCATTTCCGTAATAAAATCATCGTAATTGTAGAATTTGGGCACAATCTGTTAACGAAATACTTGTCAGTATTATGTTATATATTTTTTTCATGAACATACACTTCACCAAACATTTTTTATAGGTTTACACTTGCCAACATTTATCTTAATGTAAAGCAACAATGCGGTCTACGACGAACCGTACTACCGTAGAAAAAAAATAGCAGTCATAGGAACTGCCGATAGAAGTGAAAAATTAACTCAGAATTTGATAGCTTACCTTGGAAGCTACATGGGTGTAACCGGAGGGCGTGGCCTGGCCATCATGGCATGGCCATCTAGAAATGCGTCAACATTTCTCTGACTGCGACTGACCTCGTGGCTTAGTTGGTAGTAGCACTGCCTGCGAAGCCGAGGGTCGTGGGTTCGATCCCCACCCAGTGCAAATATTTGTGTGATGAATTCAAATGTTTGCACTGTGTCTGGGTGTTTCTATGTATAATAAGTATGTATTTAAAACTATTTAAGTATTATATCAGCTATCTGGCCGCCATCACACAAGCTTTGCTTAGTTTGGGGTCAGATGGTGTTGTGTGTGAATTGTCCACCAATATTTACCCATTGGCTGATGCATTTCTGGATGGCTATGCCACGCCCTTGCAGCATATCCCATTGGCTGACGCATTTCTAGATGGTCAATTGCCATAGTCCCGAGTTTACCCGAAGATTTCTTATCATACCCGAGCGTGACGCTAGAATTCAATTCACAGCCCACGAACAATCTGTCTAGGCGCGCCAAAAGAAGTTTTCACTTCAAAAAACCGATTAATTTTCGATTTGAAGACACATTGCTTTCCACAGGCTAGACCTTGAAATGTATTTCTAGTGTCGTGTTACAGTAGTTTAAGTTTTTCTATCTGATTTTCTAATCTGTGCCCTTTCTCTAGGCGGGAGAGAGGGAAGCGCTTGAGGTGCGAAATTGAAATAAAGATGCCATGTTGGGCTTGATTGCTTATTTTATTCATCATCATCATCATCAGCCGTAAGACGTCCACTGCTGGACATAGGCCTCCCCCCTAGATTTCCACAACGAACGGTCCTGCGCAACCTGCAACCAGCGGTTTCCAGCGACCTTCGTGAGGTCATCTGTCCATCTAGTGGGAGGCCGTCCAACACTGCGTCTTCCGGTTCGTGGTCGCCACTCGAGAACCTTTCTTCCCCATCGGTTGTCAGTTCTGCGAGCGATGTGGCCTGCCCATTGCCACTTCAGCTTAGCTACTCTTCGAGCTACGTCGGCTACTTTAGTTCTTTTGCGAATATCCTCGTTACGGATTCTGTCGCGCAAAGAGACTCCGAGCATAGCTCGCTCCATAGCTCGCTGTGTGACTTTGAGCTTTGTTATGAGGCCCACAGTTAAGGACCACGTCTCAGTTCCATAAGTCATCACTGGCAACACGCACTGATTGAAGACTTTCGTCTTCAAGCATTGGGGTATTTTGGACTCCAAGATGTGCCGTAGTTTCCCGAACGCTGCCCATCCGAGTTGGATCCTTCGCTGGACCTCTTTGTCGAAGTTGGATCTACCCAATTGGATCTTTTGACCCAGGTAGACGTATTCGTCATCAACTTCGAGTGTGGTATTCCCAACAATAACCGGTACAGGTGAGACATGAACATTTGACATGACCTTCGTCTTGTCCATATTCATCCTCAAACCTACCTGTTGGGATACTCTACTGAGGTCCCTGAGCATAGCACCGAGGTCCTCCATCGACTCCGCCACAATGACTATATCGTCGGCAAACCGAAGGTGAGTGATGCATTCGCCGTTGATATTGATGCCATGTCCGTTCCAGTCCAGTAGCTTGAAAACATCTTCCAGCGCGGCAGTGAACAGTTTCGGAGATATAACATCTCCCTGTCTCACGCCTTTCTGTAGCCGGATATGTTTTGTGCACCGGTCCTGTAATCGGACAGACATTGTGGCTTTGCTGTAAATGCACCTCAACACTTCGATATAGCGATAGTCCATGCGGCATCGCTGGAGAGACTGAAGCACTGCCCAGGTCTCGATGGAATCGAAGGCTTTCTCATAGTCCACATACGCTATACATAGTGGCCGATTATACTCCTCGGTTTTCTGTATAATCTGCCGAAGCGTATGTATGTGGTCTACGGTACTATAGCCTTTTCGGAAACCGGCTTGTTCGGGTGGCTGGAAGTCGTCAAACCTGCGTGCGAGACGATTCGTGATTACCCTCGAAAACAACTTATAAACGTGGCTCAGAAGTGAGATGGGTCTGTAGTTCTTCAACAAGGTGTTGTCACCTTTTTTGAAGAAGAGCACCACCACACTTCTGCTCCACGCTTCTGGCGTATTACCGTCAAGTATGACGGAGTCGAACAGCTTCTGTAGGACTTTAAGTACCGGTTTTCCACCCGCTCTCAGAAGCTCAGTCGTAATTCCGTCGTCGCCAGGTGCCTTGTTGTTCTTAAGTTGTTTGAGGGCCATCCTTATCTCATACAGGCTGACTTCCGGGATGTCTTCGGTAAAGTGTCGGGTCAGCTTGGCTCTTGGGTCTTTTGCCATGCTAACGACAGGTCGTGTTTGCGTAGAGGTGTATAACTGTTCATAGAACCTCTCAATCTCCTCCAAAATCTCGGCCCTCGACGAGACGACGTTACCACTGTCGGTCTTCAGTTTGGTCAATTGACTTTGCCCAAGAGACAGATTTCTTGCGAACACTTTCGAGCCTTTATTCCGCTTGATCGCTTCTTCAATACACGAAGTATTGAAGCAGCGTATGTCGCGTCGCACACAAGTAGAAATCTGTCTATTGAGCCGTCTGTATACCGTCATGTCGACCGAAGACTGCAATCGCATATCTCGCCTAACCGCCATGAGATTCAGAGTATGATCGGAGAGCTTTTGGGTTCTATTCTGGCGTCGGCTCTTATAAAATTACCTGCCAACTGCTTGAACAGTTTCCACCAGCCTGTCGTTTATTTCATCCGCCGTTACGCATTCATCTAAGGCTTCGAAGCGATTTTGAAGTTCGAGTTGAAAGTTGTCGGGATCTTCGATTTGAGCATAATTTGGTCGGAGCGTGGACTTCATTAGACGTGATCTTTCGAACTTAATGTTTAGATTCAGCGTGCCTCTTACAATACGGTGATCGCTGCCGGTTTTAACCCTACTGATCACAGAGACATCGCTGAATATTTGCCGTTTAGTCGTCATAATGAAGTCGATCTCATTTTTTGTGGAACCATCTGGGCTAATCCAGGTCCATTTTCGTTGTGGCTGTTTCTTGAAAAAGGAGTTCATCACAAAGAGGCTCTCCCTTTCCAAGAAATCAGCTAGACGTTGCCCTCTTGGGTTCCGCTGCCCATATCCGAATTGTCCCACTCTCAACTCATCACCGCTACGTTTGCCTAGTTTCGCGTTGAAGTCTCCCATCACAACTGTGAAATGTGTTGGCGAGACATGTATGGCTTTGGAGATGTCCTCATACATGGTCTCAACCTCTTCGTCGGGATGTGTCGAGGTCGGTGCGTATACCTGTATGACCTTCAATGAATACCGGTCGGTTATTTTAAGTACAAGGTATACAACCCTGCTCGACACACTCTCGATCATTAACACGTTGTTGACGAGAGACTTGCGGATGATAAACCCGACACCCCCTTGGGATTGTTGATCTCCCTCCCGGTAGTAGAACAAGTTGCCGGATTCGAGGGTTATTCTGTCTTCGCCCTGTCTACGGACTTCGGATAACCCTATGATATCCCAGCGCAACTTGTCCACTTCTTCATCCAGCTCCACAATCTTTTCGTCAGCCCTCAGCGTCCGTGCGTTGTACGTTGCCAGGTCGAGTCGTTGGGTTTGGTGGCGGGGCGTCTGCCGGGGATTCTTAGCACCCCATGCTCCGCCGGAACCAAGGCTGCCACCAGCGCCTGGAATAACGGAGCCGCCGGGGACTAGGGGCCGTTTCTTTGTTGTGACCATCATATGGGGGGGTGTTTGCCATAGTCACCACGCTTGGCAGGCGGGTTGGTGACCGCGGAGCCAGTCCTTTGCACCGATGACGCCGCTGCCCGTCACCGGCCAGGTCAATTTAGGACTGGCTTTTAAATGGATATACCGCCATTGGTTCGGTCGTCAGAGCCTCGTTAGTCGGCAGCAGGGTGTACCGCGCGCAGGAGAGGTTGACATTTGGGGAAACTAGATGTTAAGCGCTTCCCCCTTACACCCCTTCTTATTTTATTACAACGACATTATTCACCAACTGAGTGTCTCGATGCCATAGCAGTTTAATGGCAAGAAACTCTGACGTCACAATTGTGACGTAGGTTAATGGCCGAGTTACACGAAGCTAGTTTTTCAAGCTGCAACGTTGTGTTAGCAAGCTGGTACTACTCTCTTCGTGTAGACTCGTGTTTTGTCTACACGAAACAAGAAGTACTAGCTTGCTAGCTTACTAAGACTAGCTTGCTATTCTTAAAAAACTCGTGTAGCTCGGGCATAAGTATTAATTTTATGCATATAGATTTATAGATAGATAGATAGACAGTCAACTACATCTGCTTTCCGTATGCAGTCAGTGTGAAATTGAAAGCAGATGTAGTTGTCAGCTTTCAGCGGCATTACGAAATTGAACGATGACATCACAAATCAAAGCATAGCAGAAAGCAGAAGAGTTGGGCAGTAGACCTGATGAAGCTAAACCGATAACTGTTGGTGTAGATGGGCTCTGGAGTGGAGACCGCGAATCTTTTGGTAAAATTGTTTTTATTTTTAAACTACCGTCGTTTTCCGGGATAAAAAGTAGTCTATGTGTTGTTCTTCCAGACTATAATCTGTGTGTTCCAAATTTCAGCCCGATCCGTTCATAAGTTAGGACGTGATTGAGTAACAAACATCCAAATATCCAAACATCCATACATTGACATTTATAATATTAAAGTAGGATTATGTGCAATAAATAGTTAATCTAATGTATCTATCTATAAATCTATATGCATAAAATTAATACTGATCTGATAATCTGCGTTATCGAATTAGCTGATGACATCACAAATCAAAGCATAGCAGAAAGCAGGACATTTAGGCGGTAAACCTGCGGATACGATCAGCTCAGTTTCTCTTCAGTTTTCTGAGGAGCTGAGCTATTTTGGTGACCTTAGTTTTCTGCCAGATTACCTCGTTACGAATGTAATCCTTCAAAGCAACCCCGAGCATACATTATTTTTTGGGTAGAGTACTACACGATACGACAATGTTTCCAGTAAAGTTACGGGGCATAAAAATAAAATATCTTATATCTCTGGGCGACGAGCGTAGTGTAGTACTAGGTAATTATTTGGAGTCTTCATGTTCTAATAGCTGGGTGTCACGGGGTTGTTATGTGGTAGGCATGTTGCTTACAACCAGCTTAAAAAAAAATTGACAGTCATAGGAACTGCCGATAGAAGTGAAAACTTATAACTCAGAATTTGATAGGTTACCTTGGAAACTACACGGGTGTAACCGTAGGGCGTGGCCTCGCCATCTTGGCATGGCCATCTAGAAATGCGTCAGCATTTCCCATTGGCTGAAGCGTTTCTAGATGGCCATGCCATGATGGCCTGTCCACGCCCTTTTAGCATTTAGATAGCCAATAGCCATAGTCCCGAGTTTACCCGAAGCTTTCTTATCATACCCGAGCGTGACGAATGAATCCAATTCACAACCCACGAAAAATCTGTCTAGGCACGCCTAAAGAAGTTTTCACTTCAAAAACTTTATCGAAGCGGCTGCTAAGAGACCACAGAAATTTAAATAATAAGGTACTAAATAAAAATAATTATAAGTGAGTGGATCTGTTTTCGAAAATAACGCGCATGTAGTAGTGACAATGGAGGGGGCAGGATTGCGTTTTGCAAGTAATTTGAAAGTTGTAGCATTTCTATTACCTTATTATTTAGATTTCTGTGTAAGAGACTAACGATGGTACTAACCTAAACTGCACTCCACGTACAGAGGCGCCAGTTTTCATTAATCGCGTTTCTAGACCAGTCTACGTTTGAGTCATGTTGGCGAGATGCCATCGCGCGGCTATTCCGGGCGTCGACCTCTTTGCTCCAATCAGTCTTACCTCGAAAACAATAAGTTTTATAACGACCTGAAGACAATGGCAGTCAAATTGTGCCCGAACTGAGCTCGGTTTTGGGTGAAATAGGGTGGCCGAATATTACGGAATTTATGGGAATTTTTATGTTATAATTCTTTTGGCGCGGTATGGATGCATGATATGAGTAAATTTTTACGATGCACGCTCACACCATCAAGGAATATATATATAGTAGATATTAAATAAAGAAATATTATTTGACATTTCTCATACAACACAATCTATCTATCGTACTGCTCGTTGCTCGAGAAAGCGACATCGTTTCATGATTGACATTGCAAAGACACGAACGAAGAGACTTTACTCAACTTCTGTAATAAAAACGTTTAGGCTGTTGAATGAGTTGCCTGAGTGGATCTTTCCCGTTAAATATAATCTTGGTGTCTTCAAATTGAGAGTGAATCGGTTTCTTCTAGATAACCACGGTCCATCGTAGACCACAACGTCGCTAATTGGCAGTCAAGAGTAAACCTATTAAAGTTAAAGCTTTCTGGTCCAAACAAAACTTTGCTTAGTTTGATCCTAGATGGTGTTGCAAGAAAAGTGTTGACCTAAAAATATTTACCAACATTTTAACAGGTTTCGGTGGTAATAAACTAAGACGCAGATGGTCACCCTAATGGTAAGCTCCCTGAAGAGTTCGGCTTTATGAATGATTAATTTGGAAGGAAACGAGGTCCATTATCACGTTTTGTTCGCGGGATTTTGGTTGCAAAAGTTTGTTTTTGACGTAAACTGACGAATCATCTGCAAAATAATTGTCACATTTGAACTTTACGAATAAATCTTTTACTTTTCTGGCCGAAATAATATAAAGAGGGAAATAAAACGTGGGCTGCACTAATGGCCGAGCTACACAAGGCTAGTTTTCGAGCTAGGATAGCAAGCTAGTGTTAGTAAGCTAGCAAGCTAGTGCTTCTAGCTTCGTGTAGACAACGCTACGCAACGCTAGTTTTGTATACACAAAGCCATATATATATATGCACTAGCTTGGCATAGATACTTCGCTCAGAAATAGTGCAGCCAGTTTGAAAGTGTTCAAGGTCAGATTGTATATTATACAGGGTTATTGGTAATCAGCCTGCATCATTTTAAGGGGATGTTAGGTACATTCAATACGTCAACTTTTGTTGTACAGTTTTTTTTTCTTTTACAAAATAAATAAAAAGTGCATTTGCACGGTCTAAAAGTATCGAACTCTTCGTAACAATTCGTAACGAGAGCGCGTACGCTCTTTAACGCGCAAAAAATGATGTTCCGAAGTGAATAAACACTAAAAAGTCGCTAAACAGTACAAAAAGGGCAACAAATTCAATTTTTTTTGGGTTATCTATTTAGTTTTAACGAAAGTTGTACAACAAAAGTTGTTTGTTTAAATAAATATACAGAACATGCCCTTAAACGGATGCAGGCTGATTACCAGTAACCCTGTATAGGTTTATTCTCAAGGTTAGTGTGTATCTATCACAATTTAACTGTCGCTTTCCTACAGGTAAGTTGATAGTTAAACGCTGTCTTATATCCTTCAAAAACATTTTCGTTAGAACACTTTTAAGCATTATTCGTATAATTTTGCACACTACCTAAACCATAAAGGTAGGGACATGAATGTATATTGCGCAAATGCCTAACCTAGGCTAAGCTAAATTTCATAGATGTTAGAAATGAGCGAAGTAAGCCATATTCTACGAGGCAATTAAAAACAAGAAAACGGTTCGAAACTGCATGCATTCTAAGCGTAGACCGAGAAAAATTGCAAATAATTATTTACTGACTGACTATTTCTTTGCAATTTCTAAAAATTTGTAAAAAATATCTTTATTTATCAGTTTCCAAGTTTCTATTGTAGGTGCACATACTGAAAAATTGTATAAGTACAAAAACGCCGACAGCGCTGTCAAATTCATTTTTAACACAGAGGAGCGTTTGCGACAAGAAATATACATTTTTTATTCACCTCACATTGAAGGTTTTTTTTTATCAAAGCGAAAATTTTTGGTGGGCAATCAATTTTCCAATGGGGAAGTCGTAGATTTGAATTCCGCCTGCACTTCTCTGTTATGTTATAATGTTTTAGGTACAAATTTATCATCGCCACTGGTTGTTTCATCAAGATACCTTTAGAGAACATTTGTCATCCGCCAACTGGCACTTGACTAATATACATAGGCTGATGAAGATAATAACGAACCGACACTTGACCGAATTGTGAATTTCTTTTAATTATTAGTCTTCACAATTTCCTTGTGTGCCAAAGTCTGGAATCCCAACAATGAGAACACGAAGTAGAAGTAGGTTTATTCATGTATGTACCAAATAAATAATGTAAATCTGAAGATTTGTTACTCACAAAATTTTCTTGAAATTCCTGTCAGCTTACGTAAAAAAAACCTACAAATGAAATTAAATGCAAATGACATATTTAAATTTTCACAAACATAAAGCTTCTTCACTCCCATCCTCAACTACCCTCAAATCACATTCCATTTCGTAATAAATATTCAAAAGATCGTATGAAATATAAAACCTTGTTATCATATTCAGGTAGATATTTCAACGGTCTCCAAGGGCTGTAATCAAATAAAGTAGTGATCGCAGCCTCCTCCCTGGGCCCTCATAACTCAGATATATGGCCGGACGCGGCGGGTAGCTAAATTTTACAAAGACGGTGGGTAGGTTAGACTATTTGGGTTAGAGGTGGCAATAGCTTTATCGTGGCTAGGTAACTAAGGACCGAGTACTTAGTAACAACGTGAGGAATATATATATTTTAATCTTCCTTGTAAAATATGATGATTATCTTGTTCCAACCAAAATTGAACATTTTTAACGTTGCAATATTATATGGGTTTTTTAATCGGATAAAGTGGTATGAATTTTTCCAGTCTGCGTGGAGAAGTTTTGTAGTGGTAGGACTCTTAGCAGAGTCTTCCTGAGGAAGTACCACACCTTTGCCAGTTATTATGCCGCCAAGCACTAATGTGCAAACGTTACTGTGTTCCGGTTTGAAGGGCAATGTTTCTAGTAAAATTACAGGGCATAGAGATATAACATCTTAGATCTCTGGGTGACGAGCGCAGTGCAGTGCTAGGTAATGATTTGGACTCTTCACGTTCCGATAATTGCGTGTCACTGTGCTGTTATGTGGCAGGCATGTTGCTTACCATTAGGCAAATGTCCTGCTCATCTCGTCACTCTTTATTTAACAAAAAAAATTGGCAGTCCTAGAAACTGCCGATAGAAGTGAAAACTTATAACTCAGAATTTGATAGCTTACCTTGGAAACTACACGGCTGTAACCGAAGGGCGTGGCCTGGCCATCATGACATGTCCATCTAGATATGCGTCAGTGTTCTGCATTGGCTCACGCATTTCTAGATGACCATGCCATGATAGCCAGGCTACGGCCCTTTCAGCATTTCCCATTGGCTGACACATTTATATATGCCTAATGGTCATGGTCCCGAGTTTACTCGAAGATTTCTTATCATACTCGAGCGTGACGCTAGAATTAAATTCACAGCCCACGAAAAATCAGTCAAGGCGCGCCTAAAGAAGTTTTCACTTCAAAAAGTACCACATCTTTATCAAACAGAAGTGTGTTGTGTTTTGAAAGGTAATGTTTCTAGTCACAAGCGATTAAAGTCTAAAACATTCCAGACTAGCGGTCTGCCCCGGCTTCGCTTGTGGTACATATATAGTCTATAGCACTCAGGGATCACGTACATATCCAATGGTGAAAGAATTTTTGATATCGGTCCAGTAGTTCCTGGGATTAGCGCGTTCAAACAAAAAACCTCTTTAGCTTAATAGTCGATAAGAAGTATAGATAATAATCAAGCCAAGGATGCAGGAGGCATTACTACACTGAATGGAAAAGCTTATTAAGTTGAGCCAAATACCATCATTTTGATTACACGTCGCATCGATCAAGCCTCATGTCATCCATCCAAACAGGAGTTATCTCATTTTGAAAAACCTTTCCGAGGAAAGGTTTTTCAAAATGAGATAACTCCTGTTTCAACAACAAGCCGAAGTCATACAGTCTGAGACGCCATTGTGTTAAGGCCGATTTAAACTGAGCAAACATAGAGCTAGAGCTGGAACAAGAGCATTCTTTCTCGATCTTTTAGTGTAAACGAAACATCGTTCTTAGCGTTTTCCATATTAAATATTCCATAGAACCTTTGCGAATACGTTTGTTTACACCAAATGAATTTGATACAGTGGGGATAGAATGAGCATTCGCTCGTCTGATGTAAATCGGCCTTTAGTCATCGTACGAGATGTAGTACCTACTCGTTGATTATGGTAAAATTTAGCTGCCACAAAGTTCAGAAGACAGTGAGGCCACTTTATCCCAATTGGCATAGGTACTTTCAAAGGGTGTACATATACAACGTATAGAGTTAGAACAAACGCTTTACAACGAAAGCACGGGTCTGATCGTTCTTGTCTTGTCGCTCTTGAAGTGTCATACTTTTGTCGCGGCACATCACTATGTCGCCATAGCTAACATACAACTCATCTGCTTACGATTGGTACAAAGGAACCGTGTGGAAAAACCTGATCTAATTAATTACCTAAGGGTTTAGTAAGTTTAGTAACCTAAGTACTTTATCTAAGGGTACCTTACAAAAATGTTTCCATATTTATCGAAAGATCTAACCTTAAGGTTAACCGTGGTAAATTGAAAAAGCCGCACAAAGTAGATTAACTCACCCAATCCAGTACCAAAATAGTAAAGACACAACAAAAGCCTCGCGAATGTCATTCAAATATCGCATTCTTCTATTTACCTTTGCGATGAATCGTTTCCATAATGAAAATTCTGTTACTTCCCTAACTTTATTACATTTTTCGTTCATTCACAGAGAATTTCATACAATAAACAAAACAAGTAAAGGAAAAACGGAGCTTTAAAAACTTTTTACTTGGATGCGTATTAGAGCTAATGAAATCCTATTATTATGGGGAATGGTGTGAAAAAGGTACAAAAGTTTTGGAGCAATAAATTGATGTTTTTACTAAATTTTTCGGGAGTTTTTCTTTGGTATTTTTTTACTGAACTGCTCAAATAAAGAATTGTTAGGTACTCTCTTTCTGTATGTTGATGCTGCAGGCGATCATTGATTTGATCACCTCGTGATATGTCTAACGTTGAAAAAAAATATATACAAATAAGATTTTATGGGATTGAATACAGGGAATTTTTTCTATGAAAGTTTCGTAATTTCTAACAAACCCTGATGCTTATTTATACAGAATTTTGATTGAATATAAATAACGGCAGTTTTGTAGTTTTTTAATCTAAAAGATTGAAAATTTTTCTATGGGGTTATGATTGAGTATAAAAAAATGTGACCGTAGAAGATTGCAATAATTGTATCCTGAAATCGTATTAGGCCAAATTTGTGAACTGGAAAGCCGCGGCCCATACAACGGGGTTATAAATACGACCACCATAAAACGTTCAAGTATTGGAGTAAATTTAAAATATCCCAAACGGAAATAAAGTTCAAACAAATGGCACTATCAAAATTTGTAAAAATTGTATACTGAAATTATATTCTTAAATATTATATGGCGCAAATAAATTATCGTGAACTGGAAAGCTGGGGTTCACTCCGTAGCATGGGGCTTTTAGCAGCGGGTTATAAATACAACCACCATAAAACATCCAAGTATTGGAGTAAAATTGAAATATCCCAAGCGGGAAACTAATTCCCAACAACGACTTATTTACGAGTTACATTTACTGAATCGATGACCATAAAGTCAAGGGTAGTTTCCCATAAGCAATCCGGGGTAACCCCACAGGGGCAGTGGGCATCAATACCATGGGTTCACCAACTTATCAGTGCAGTTGATAGTGGCGCTAGTAGCGAGTTTACTATAGATAAAACTTAGATAGTCTAAGCCTTAGGAGTAGGTATACTATTTGAGATGACATCTGGATGGATTGATATTGTTCAAGCCATAACTGACTTAATAAAACACGATGGCAGACTATCATCAGCTTTTTTTACTAGACCTTTGTTAGGCAAAATGACCCTTACCATTTCGGGTTTTGGTAGTATACCTCTTTTTTATTCTTTAATAAGATGAGATCGTTTGTGGCGATAAGGTTGCCATTTGCTACGAGATATTTAGATGTTACATTGGCGGGCAGGGGTGTTACTTATGATCAATGGGAATGTCTTCCTCATTACGTCACTCTATTTCTAAAAATAAACTATAATCATGGTGTCTACTCACAAATAATTATCCACTAAAAACATAATTAAATATAAGACTTCAAAATAATTATCCATCCAACGTCTATTTATTATTTTATAAATTTCCAATTATAGTTTTTGTTAAAAATTAAGTTTAGTTTAGCTAATATTAACAGAATTAATCGATCAAATTAGTTCCAAATTTGTCCACCTGAATAGATAAGTTAGCGCTGCTTGAAGCACCGGGCGCGAAAGGGACGAAACTTAAGAGGATGGCAACAAGCAATTACAAGGTGATTCAGAAAGGTTACAGACATATTTATTGCAAGATGGCGTCGAGCCTACACATCACGATTACAAAACCACACGTTTTAAACACTTAAACTACGTATATTTGAAAATTACATTTTCAGCATTATTTTCGATGTTCAAGTTGGTATCATATTTGCCGATTGATTGTTTGATAAGACTTATGTTTAGACAAAAAGCTTAGTTAAAAATGTCAAGAGTCAAAATACTCCAGTTAAAAATACTCGCCAACTCGAAAACAGATTGTTTCAAATTGATCCATAAACGATGAATGATATGATAATGATGAGCATTTATTAATAACAATACTAATATTACAAAGCTCAAGAGTTTAATTGTTTTAACGCGCTAATCACAGGAACTACAAGACTGATTTCAAAAAAAATTCCACCGTTGTATATAAACGTGGTCCTTGAATGCTATAAGCTACGAATACTCTACAACAAGTGAAGCCAGGGCGAACCGCCAGTTATAACATATAGAGATACACAGACACTCAAACATACACCTTTACGACGAGGGTGGAAAAAAAACTGATTGCTCACATATTAAGAAAGGGCAGGGAAAGGGCGAATACGAGCGAAGCGGATGTATGTCAAACCCCATGGGAGGTCAGTATAGACAAGGGTTCCATTGTTATTACCCTTCCACATTTACATGTACATATTGTAAGTTATGGTAGGAGTTGAGAGGGCGTATAGAGTGTTGTACTTCTGGAAGTTCAAGGTTCCTAAAAAACTGTATGACAGAAGTGAAAACTAAAATAAGAACAAAGTGTTGAAAGCTATTGAATAACTAAATCGAAAAAGAATAAAAATAACAACCATAGATTAATAACGTCTAGATCGTTAATAATCAAATAAACGCTTCATCTTAAGTAGAGCAAAACGTAGATTGATGCAGATTGGCATAAGCATTATGTTCGCCATACAAAAATTGAATGTCGTGGAGTATCTATAGTGAATGATCACACAAACCATAATGTTTTTAATTTTCGGAGACGTATAAGCTGCGCTTGACCTTGACAACTGTTAGTAATTTCTAACGGACTGGCTCATTATGATTTGCCTCACTTTTCTTGCGCGGACCTGATTTCAAGGCGTAGAATATTATTCTATGATAACAATCATAATTATTAAAAATTGAATGTCATAAATTGTAATGTTGTAATAAATAGTTTGTCATAAACACAGCGACACGACAGTGACGGATGCGGCTGAATGACTAGTATCCATGGCCAAGATTAAATTATAAAAAATGGTTGTCTGTAAAGTCGGTTTACTGACGATAGTTGAACGTGACAACGTCTAGTATTTGTGTTAAGCGCCATCTAGGTAAAACATTCTGAAGCTTTTTGAAAAGCTGTTCAAAGCGCCATCTCTGGGTACATCATTGTACTAGCACAAGTTCTTAACTTCATATCGTCACTTTTCTAAAACATGGACAGACTCCTTGACCGTAATACACATTTCACTCACTAGATGGTGCGAAAAGTAATAAGGCGAGGTAACGGCGGTAAATATTATCTAATCTATGGCGGTAACGTTACATGACGTCATGTTTTGCGGGCGTGCAGCCGGTTTCATCGAATTATAAGACGTTATCACGTCAAAAACAGCGACAACGGACAGGTAGCAGGAGCTATCTTTCTTGCTCTGGCACACTTGGCGGTCTCGAGTTCATCCGAACATTTCTTTTATTTCTAAGCGTGATGCTAAGCGTCATTCATAGCCCACGAAAAATCTGTGTCTACACTACTTACCCCTACTGAATTTAGAGATGAAGGCGAATCATCTTTCAAGGGTTTTTTCAAGGTTATCTGTAATCTGCTAACGCTTCTACCGCCTAACTAAATCGACTATGGCTTTGCTATTGCTGTTTCTATCATTTCAAGGGAAAAGGAAAGAGAGAGAAATATCAAAGCTAAGACAGTTTCAGTTAGACGGTAGATCCGCCGCACTGGACCAGCGTCATGGGTTTATGGTCTTGAATTTTGCCTTGTGAGAGTGTCTAGGCTGTAGAATGTACTGCCTGAATATTATTTTTCTGACGGATACAATCTTGGTATATAGAGTGTCGAGGTTTCTTCTTGGTGAGTACCTATGCACTATCATAGACTGCATTGCCGCTTAAAATCTTGCGTATTAACAAAAGACGGTGATCAAAAACAAATCAAATATTGTTAAAAACCAGAGACTCCCCGGGAGTGACAACAATATTTGAAAAAACTCAAATAATTATCATACATTTGTACTTACACAATATAAACAGCGATGCCGCAATATTACATAACCTATTAACAGCGGTGTCGGTAACAGTCACAGTGTTGGTTGTTCAATTGTTTATTCCCGTATTAAAAATTCAAGAATTTTCAAGAAATTCTAAGAAGTTTTTTTTTACCTTTAATAAATTTACACTTGACCGCCATCTCGCCTGATGTTAAGCGACGATGCGGTCTACGATGGAGCGTGTTTACCTAGAAGAAACCGATTCGCTCTCGATTTGAAGACACAAAGATTGCATGCATCGGGGAAAACCCACTCAGGCAACGTATTACACAGCCTATACGTTTATTACACAAAAGTAGAGTCAAATTTCTTCGTTCCTATCTTTGGAACATCAACCATGAAACGATGTCACTTTTTCGAGCTACGAGCGTTCCGATAGAAAAAAGGGCAAGGTGGTATTAGATCATACAAATCAGTTGCACACTCCGAAGTGTCTAATTTAGCCATGTACTAGTGTAAAAAAAAACCTAATAGATAGAGAAAGAGGTGCTAATAAGTCATTTTAGAGATTTACTCTTCAAACTATTTCCAATATAATAACATCCGATGACATAAAAATCTCGCCACGTTCCTTATTACGGCAAACTAATTTAAACTTTTACTATCCCCTAAAATCATTTTATTCGTATTCAATCCCAAATTTATTTCACCGCTCCCGAATTGATCAAGTCCATAAACCTTTCAAACTTCAATATTATCTTATTTTTCCAAGATTTATCTTTTTGCCGGCGAACTAAAGGGATTCGACCTGTGATTCTAACTCACCTACAACCAATACGAAAACACCTACCAGTGTAACTTGGCTTACTATTAAGCGGGACTGTACTGAGTTTTAGTGTCAGGTTATACTGGTAATAACATGATTGTGTTTTGGTTGTAGACTATAAGAATACAGGCTCTGGTTTAAAACTAACAAAGTGTGGTAACTTTTGTCCTCGCGTAAAGTTTTACAAACTTTAATTAGAAATTCTTTTGGTGAGTGATAGTTGCGGTCTTGTTTCAAAGTGCTTCTAAGAATAGAGTATTTCTTTATAAGAAGTTGTGGGATTTTGTTTTATATTTCAAGTCAAACAAATCCTTTTCGACTACTATCTCTATATCTTTTCGACTTCTTTTTTGTAGTAGTAGGACTCTTAGCAGAGTCCGCCTGGGGAAGTACCACACCTTTGCCAGTTATTCTACCGTCAAGAAGTAATGTGCAAACATCATTGTGTTCCGGTATGAAGGGCAATGTTTCCAGAGAAATTACAGGGCTTAGAGATATAACATCTTAGATCTCTGGGTGACGAGCGCAGTGCAGTGCTAGGTGATGATTTGGACTCTCCATGTGCCAATAGCTGCGTGTCACTGTGCTGTTATGTGGCAGGCATGTTGCTTACCATCAGGCACATGTCCTGTTCGTCTCGTCACTCTATATTTAAAAAAAAAAACTTGCTCCATCAATGATTCGCCTCGCTTCGCAATTTGCCTGTTCTAGAGAAAAGAGTTGATTTTTTCGTAGCAAAGTAGACTAAGTGTGAATTTAAAGTTTGAAATTACTTTTCCTGATTCTAAATCTTATTACAGGTAGGACTATATGAAGGCAAGTTTTGTTATTGAGGTTGTCGCTTAAAACAGCCAGGTGGTTTTGCAGACATCGCTCTTTAGCTTTTTTTTTTAAAAGCGAGCAGAGCTTTTATGAACAAAACTAAAATATAATGAGAACTACACTACGCTAAATACCTAACTATTTACACCTAAGCACATCTGAATTATCTACAGACCAATGAAGGTCTCTAGATAATTGAGGTGTTCAACAATTGAGGTCTTTAGATAATTACCACGCTGAATGGCAATGCTTATGTTTTTGATCAGGTAGAATCTATTATCTAATCTAAAAGCTACAATCGTGAGGCCGTAGGTTCAAATTTCGCCCGCTCCTCTGATTTTTTTACAAATATTGATAAACAAATTTGTCTTCATCGTTTGCTTCAGTTCGAGTTAAGAAAATATTGTGGGAAAACCAGCATGTTCCTAAAATCTTTCGTGGTCTTTGTCTGTTTGGGGTCAAATATAGTAGTTGAATTTTTAAAATCTCGTTGTCAGATTGATCTGATATTTCGTAGATATTAGTTCTGGTAAAAATACATTTTTATTTTAATAAAACCTTTCATCCTCTTTTTTAATATACTTGTTTTGAACTATTATACGTTTACACTTTTTTTTTCGACTTGACTGCCATCTCGCTTGATGTTAATCAACGATGCGGTCTACGACGGTGCGTGCTAACCTTGAAGAAACTCATTCAATGTCGATTTGAAGACACCCAGAGCTTGCACTTTGTAATGCACTTACTTACTTACTCACTTTGCATGTTTTGTAATGCAGATAACGCCCTTAAATTATGTTTTTCCACAAAAAGAGTCAAAAGCTTTTGTAAATATACTTATAAGTACTCCAGTCTCCAGTAGTATTCCCTAGCCAACTCTGAAATGGCGCCCGCCCAAAAACTACAAGCAAACAACATACATATATATTTCTAACAACACACGATCGGTCCGATGGTCCCTATTTGGCGAAAACAACGGAAATATGCGAGGGAATTCGCTAAATATCATGTAAATGCTCAATTTAGATTAGACGCGAAATTAAACTTTTCTGAATAAAAGGATACAGCTGAATTTCATATTGAATAGAAGCGGTGATAATAGTGAATCCTACTTATTATATCCTACTAATATTATAAATGTCAATGTATAGATGTTTGGATATTTGGATGTTTGGATGTTTTTTGCTCAATCACGTCCTAACGTATGAACGGATCGCGGGATGAAATTTGGAACACAGATAGATTATAGTCTGGAAGAACACATAGAGGCTACTTTTTATCCCGAAAAATCAAAGAGAACAACGGGAACGGGCTCTACGCGGGTACCACCGCGGGGCGCTGCTAGTAATATTATAAATGTCAATGTATGGATGTTTGGATGTTTGTTGCTCAATCACGTCCTAACGTATGAACGGATCGGGCTGAAATTTGGAACACAAATAGATTATAGTCTGGAACACATAGGCTACTTTTTATCCCGAAAAAACAACAGAAACAACGGGAACGGGAACTTTGCGGGTAACACCGCGGGGCACTGCTAGTTAATCTATATATTGGTACGTTAAATAATACTCAAAGTTGCAGGCTGGGTTTATAGCTACAACATTGACATTCATACCGCCTAATATAAAGCCAGATGCTTATGAAGTTTAAAATTATCTAGACTAATATTATAAAGCTAAAGAGGGGATTATGCTTGAACGCGCAAATCTCAGAAGCTACTGTACCGATTTTAAAAAATCATTCACCGTTCAATATGAACGTGATCCCTGAGTATTATAGGCGTATTATGACGTATTATGGCGTATTATGTGTTTTGTTTTTTTTTGTTTACTTAGAGCAATAAAGAGTTTATCTATCTATCTATCATGGGCGATACCGGGACGGACCGCTAGTTATCGGTAACGAAATCAGTGACAAAATCATTTTATTTTCACAGAGAAAAGCAACTGACTTCAAATAAACACAGTGTTCCAACGAAACAGTGAAGTGGTACGAATGGACGACTCTAAGTAATATAAATTTTTTGTTGATATATATCAAAAATCGCTACATATCGCATCGATATTATAATTTTATTGAAATCTGTGTACGATCTGTGTAAGAATCGGAAGATTATTAAAAATAAATATTTTTATTTTGTTTCACAAAATTTTTAACTTAATTAAATGTTTAACAAAAATGCCGAAGATATGTTACATGTAGGTACCTATGTAGTGTTTAGAAGTTTCGAGTGATGTAACGTTCATTTACGATTATTATGTAAACGTCACAATACATTCCGGAAGTTTGATGATCTATATCTTTGTCGATTTTTAATTATTTGGAAAAAATTGTGTTGAAAAAAGTGTTCTAATTTTTTCCATAATTTACCTGTCCGACCTTTCAGAATGGTTAAGTTTAGACCTAGTGATCATGCCAAGTGGCGGACCAACCACGTAACATACATACTAAAAAAACTTAGTTTTTTAAACTTCATTAAAAAATCTAACAAAATGAGAATAGCCTCCCTGAAGGCGATTGAAAACCGGCGCAATGAAAGCTATAACAACATTTTTTCCGCATAAAATAATCAACCCTAATTTCATTTCTTTTCGGGCTCTGATCTATCTCTGAGCTTATTCGTCAAGGTTCAACCCTTTGCCAAGAAATGATCAAAGGCATTAGACCCGGTCGAGCGTCTCAGCGCACTTTTCGCTTGTTCTTAGCGGTCTTTTGCTATCTCCTTGTTAGATATATTCGCCGATTGTTCGGCTTTCCGATACTTTGTGGGCGAGTTGCTTTTGATTCTCGTGTGCTGAAAGCTTTCATTGATACCGCAGGGGAATTCTTTTAGTAATAAAATGATTCTCTTGCTATATAATCTTACTTGTTTGACACATATATTTATATATTTGAAGTGAAATTTATATACCTATACACAGATTAGTATTTTTACTGTCACGGAAAATAGTTACGCCCGCGTGGAGAGTTTTCGGAACGAAGTTACGGCAGGCTTGGAGAAGAAAGGGATTTTGAGTGACCGAACTGAAAAAATTTGAATAACTGAAATCGTAAAAAACTATGTAACGGAAGCGAAGTCAAAACTGCACGTAACTAGTGTTGCCAATTTTATTTTTCAGGTGATTGTGCCATACAGCTATTAAGATTTTTTTTTTAAATTGTGTTGTATTTTTTATTATCCGAAGAAACTTTTTTCCTACCTGCAGGTCTACTACGAAGTCCGATAAACAATATATCGGCCGAGCTTTGGACATTTCTTACCACGAAACACAACAGTCGATTAATCGTTCATTTCGAATTTCGACCGACATAGATTTGACAATTTTTGTGTCGTAAACCTTACTCCAAAAGCATTTAATTACCTTACCGATTATTCGGACAGGTGTCGGTCGGATCCGATTATTCGGAGGTTGTTTTCGTAGTAGACCTGCTGGTTTCCCATGTCACTTTTTAAATTTTTTTTTTTTGGGTTAAGTGTCGAGACGAGCATGACATGTGCCTAATGGTAAACAACACAACTGCCTGTAACAGCAGAATGTCATGCAGCTGATCAGATTGCTCTTTGCATAGTACACTTGAGGACGTAATACTCTTTTTCCCGTTATTCTACAGCCAAGCAGTAATGTGTAAACATTAAAAGTAATTTATCTAGAAAATATGTACAAAGCAAAGAGATGAACTGTCTAATAGGATGACGAGCACTGTGCAGTGCTATCTTTGGAGTCGTCAAGTTCATATAGTTCCGTGAAACTGTGTTGTTATTGAAATAGTCGTTTCGCTTGCCATCAAGCGTAAGATTTGCTCGTCTAATCCCCTTTATTAAAAATATTGTAGACGCAAGAGCCAGTTTTAGTTCGTGTTTGATATGTGATGGTTTGTTCAAACTATCTTTCAATACATATCTTATATATAAAATTCTCGTCTTATATATAAAATTCTCGTGTCACAGTGTTTGTTTCCGTACTCCTCCGAAACGGCTTTACTGATTTCAACCAAATTTTATATGCATATTCAGTAGGCCTGAGAATCGGCTACTAGCTATTTTTCATGCCCCTAAGTGACAAGGGTTGTTCACACCAAAAATTTTTTTTTTAGTTTTCTGTCAAAATTTTTTGTTTTTATTTTTTTATAATGTGGCGTTTAAAAATGTATACAACCCTAAATTTTTACCTTTTTATCACCAAACCCTATTTTTTAATAGCCATTTTAGTAATTTAATCATTTTTCATCCCGGTCGATAACTGATCAATTATAGTCTTTTTAGGGTTCCGGAAAACGTAGAAACAGAACCCTTATAGATTCGTCATGTCTGTCTGTTTGTATGTCTGTCCGTCCGTATGTCACAGCCACTTTTTGCCGAAACTATGAGAACTACACTGTTAAAACTTGGTAAGTAGATGTATTCTGTGAACCGGATTAAGATTTTTACAAAAATTAAAAAAAAAAAGGGGTAATACTTAGAAATGAAACTAAAAAAAATTTTTTTCATCAAACCTGCACGTGTGCACCGGGTGTCTATCGATAGGTCTTGATCGATATCGATAGGATGATGTTGAGGTTTCTAAAATTATTTTCGTCTACACTGAATTATTTGCGCGAGAGACACTTCCAAAGTGGTAAAATGTGCGTGTCCCCCCTCTAACTTCTAAAATAAGATAATGATAAAACTTAACAAAATATATATGATGTACATGCAAACTACCAACGAAAATTGGTTTGAACGCGATCTGATTAGTAGTTTTTTTTGTACGTCATAAATACTTGGCTGCTTTTATTTGTAAATGATTTTCACTCTATTTCAATTAAAATTTCTCGGAGCTTATGGCAAATCTAAGATCTATAATATTAAAATGAATCGCAAATGTGTGTCGCACTCAACAACGCCTGGACGAATTTGGACAATGCTTTGTTTTAAATGTTCGTTGAAGTCCAATGATGGTTTTTACAGCGAGAAAAACAAGAATATGTAATTGCCGGGAAAATTCTAAAAACAGCCCTTTTTTTTTCCTATACAAACGTTTTCTAACTAAAATGTTAAGGTAATTTGAGCTTTATTGCTATGAAATAAAGTTCATATTAAATAACAGGCACTCGCTTATGTCTAAGTAATATATGTGTGTTCCTAACGTTAAGGAGTCAATTTGCACTTTATTCCCGCTGCAAAAAGTTAAAACTCCATCACGTCTATCCAAACAATTGGAGGATAGGAAGATCTAATGTCACGTTCCGAAACCCACTCAGAAGAAACTCAATAAAAGTGATAATATCGCGAACCAAATTAAATTGAATAATCACAAAACGTAAGACTCAATAGTACTGATGTTCAATTTGGTAGGCTCCACGATATTATTTACTTTGATTTAGTTTCGGCACGCGATATAAAATGCGTCAGTTTTCACGTCACTATATCAATCAAGTGTCACACAAACACAAACCGCGTTACCAAAAGTGTTTATTGACTAATCCACATAGAGCCATTAATTAAAAAAAAGTGTTTTATTATTTTGATTTATTGATTTAATATCCCTATCTATGCAAAATGATTTGAATACACACGTTTGTGCTGTGGAGTGCAATATTTTTGGAGTAAAACTAACGGACAGAATACGAAACACCATACTGCGTTCCAAAACCGGAATAGCCGATGTGACTCAAAAAGCAGCCAATTTGAAAGTGAGTTCGGGCTGGACATGTTTGCTGCATGTCGGATGATTATTGGGCCAAAACTACCATGCGGAGGAAGCCAGATTGCAAACGACGACGTGGCAGACCAAAGAAACGATGGCAAGACAACCTCCACAAATATCGGAAAGACTGGACTGTATTAGCCATAGAAAGAGAAAAGTGGAAGGAGGGTATGGAAGCCGTTGCCCAATATTGGGACAAGACAGCCACATGATAAATAAATATTAATACCTATTATGTAAATGAGATAGATGCAAATGAATTAAATTTCAAAATTCAAGAACAAATTACAGAAGAACTGAGGATTTATAAATCAGTCGATTCGATTCAAGATGATTTCGTCAACAACTACCTATCCACCGGAATTTTTGAACTCGCTGGATATTCCAGGATTGCCACCTCATACCTAATCTTCAAGTTGGATCGGTAGTTAAAATGTTGTGAAATATGAACGAACCGCGTCTTTGTAACGGCACTCAGTTAGCTACAAAAAATACTGAACAACGTGATAGAAGCATTTATACTGAAAGGAAAGTATAAAGGAGAAGACGTTTTGATACCACGCATCCCAATGATTCCGACTGATGCACCATTTGAGTTTAAACGACTACAATTTCCTGTGCGGCTTGCTTTTGCTATGATCATAAACAAGTCCCAGGGGCAACCTTAACACGCTCAGCGCCAAGCTCTATATGGGAATACTACCAAATTTTGACAACTTTTCATTTTTGTTTTTTTTAGTGTTGTGAATTGTGAGGTGTTAAAACAGTATAGAAAATAATCACACCCCCTCCCCCGTCATCCCTTTTGTTACCGGTGTGTATGTTTTTTGATACCAATGTGTATCAATAAAGAGACACATTTCGTAATATTCTTTCTCTGTGTTTCTCTCTTGAATGCACATTTATTATTCAACCAAATAGTATCTCAAGAAACTTACTATCACTCAATTCAGGGAACAAATAATTGTAGTTTTACTAAAACGATCTGCTCAGTAAGCCGGAGATGAAGTAGTGCCATCAGCCTCTATTATGACAAGAAGACCGTCTAATAGAAAACATTATCTCATAAGTAACAAAGTTGGAGAGAAAATTGTACGCTGAAGCTATGCAGAGGTGTTATAGTGTTTGTGGTATTAATCTAGAAAACCCATGATTCTCACATGGTCAATTGTATGTTGCATATTCTCTCCCGTATTTGAAATCCATCAGATTTGTTTGTCCACGTGCCAGGTAATCAAACAAAAAACATCGTATATCACAAAGCACTACAATGAAAATAAAACAGATTTTTGATAATAACTTGATTGACAATAAAGGGATTCATCATCATTATCAGCCTATTTAATATTCGCCCACTGTTGGACGTAGGCTTCTCCTGATGAACGCCACAAGGTGCGGTCTTCTGTATTCTGCTTTTGCTTTTAAATGCTTATATACGTTGAAGTAAAATGTTATTAACTGTATCAAGTTTCAACAGTATAGTTCTTATAGTTTCGAAAAAAAATGGTTGTGACATACGGATGGACAGACAGACAGACATGACAAACCCATAAAGGTCCAGTTAGTACGTTTTACGGAATCGTAAAAATGGATCTTCGAAATGTATGTACGCTCATAACTTTTGAATGACTGCACCAAATAGGATGATTCTTTGTTTTGTTATTGTCGGGACAAGATTTGTACAGCAGAAAGTCTAGAAAATGTAGACGAAAAAATACATGGTGGTACGAAGTTCACCGGGTCAGCTAGTCTATATATATAAGTTCAATTTCAAATGTTCTGTGATTTGGACGACACGGTCAATCAAACAAAATTGAGTTTCTCTGTAAGAAAAGATTTATTGTGTTATTTTACATGTACACTATGATTCACATGAAATAAAAGTACTTAGCAACAAAATCTTACATACCTGTAAGAAAAGAAACGACATTTAATGTTATTAATCACAATGTCTTCCCAAATCACACTAATTAACAATGGTATCTTTATTTTATAAATTGTTAGCTCTCAACTACGAGTTCACGAGACTTTGTTTTAGGTTATCTTTTTTATAGATTATATTTGTCATGTCACGGTCTGACATGACGTTTGTGGCGCGGGAAAATTCAAATTAAAGAAAATTATATTTTTCTTTACATCTCCCCTCCCAGAGAAGATGAAACAATGCATTTGCTCAAGCATACTCCTCAAGCGCAGGCAGGGGCTGGTGTTAGCTTCGAGATGTGGAAAAAGTTTGACTCTGATTTCTTATGGCCGGTGTTTATCTTGTAAATTGAGTTTGATATTTTTTCTATGATTTTGTAGGGTCCGAGTCGCAATTCATCGAGCTTTTTCCTGTTCAGTTTGTTTCCATTTTCTACAAAAACGGTATCACCAACTTTGAATTCTATATGTCTTCGATTTTTATCGTAAATTGTCTTGTTGTAATTATGTGATCTGATTGTATTTTCCAGAGCTCTTTTCCTGGCCTGGATTAAATCATACTCGGTCTTCTTCAGTTTCAGCTCATTTGGCAAAATCGTAACATCTGTGCCATAAAGTAGGTACTTTGGAGCATATCCAGTAACAGTGTGCTCCGTTTCATTGTATTTTTTTACACAGTTGTGTGCTATAGTTGTCCATGCTATTTTTGTGTCGTGTTCGTTTATCTGGCATCTGATTTTATTGACCAATGTTTGGTTTAGTCTCTCGTTCAAACCATTTGAGAAAGGAGAGTTTACTGCTGTAAAAATTATTGGAATATTCTTATCATCCAAAAATCTCTTAAATTCCTTAGAATTAATACCTGGGTATTGGTCTGAGAGCATCAAATCAATGTCTTCACTTTCTGCACAGTTTCTTATCAGTTTGATGAAATCATTTGCATTTTGTGTACTTGATGTCAAAATATATGCATACCTAGTAAAATGATCTGTTAGCAGGTGTAAGTATCTTTTTGTTGATCTGGAACCTCCGAAGCCTCCAATGGTATCAATAGAGCATATCTGAAAAGGTCTTGTGGCGGGGCCCAAGTGGGACATCAATCCATATTTGTTTTGTCCTCTTGATTTATTCTTTAAACATACTATACAACTCTCACAGATTATTCCGATGTTTTTTATCATGTTATCTGCTGTATACACTGAGCTAATCATTCTTTGCATCTGTTTAATTCCTATGTGACCTAGATTTGTATGTACATTTTTCATGAATTCTATGCTCAATTTCTCTGATATAACAATTTTTTCCTTTTTCTGTACTTTCTTGTAGTAAACATTGTTTTTCGTTATTAACTTGTCTTTTCTGCACTGTATATATTTATTTTTAAGTTGATCTTTTATGATATCTTCCAGTGTTATTGTGTTGACTACTTTCAACTGTTCCTCTAGGTTTTCATTTGGTTCAAGGACTGGGTTCCTGCTCAGGCAATCAGCTTCGACATTGTATCTTCCAGGAGAATATTTAACTTGGAAATCATATTGTGATAAGTAGTATGTTAGGTCGCCTAATTCTTCATCTGTTCTGGATCTTATATTCATATTCTCTAATGGCTTGTGATCTGAAAAAACAGTAAATTTCCTACCTATTAACAGATGCTGCCAATATTTTACACATTCTTTTATTGCCAGGCATTCCAGATATATAGCTTTCTTCCTTTTTTGTACTTCATTCAATTTCCTTGAAAAGTATGCTACTGGTTTTTCATCGTTGTTTTCTTGCGGCTGTTTTAGGACTGCTCCTACTCCTAGTATACTAGCATCTGTGTATATATGAATAGGTTGATTTGGGTCAAAGATTGTTAATACTGGTTGAGAACATAATATTTCTTTCATTTCATCAAATGACTCTTGGCATGCTTTAGTCCAGTTAAAGATTTGTCCTTTTCTCAATAGGTTATGCAATGGTTCCAATTTTATTGCTATATTTGGCACATACTTATGATAAAAGTTAATTTTTCCCAAGAATTGTCTTACATTTTTTTGGGTTTTTGGAGTAGGGAATTTTTTTATTGATATTAAATTGTCTTTCAGCGGTCTCACTGAATTATTCTGTATTACATGACCCAAGTATTTAACTGTGTCTGCTGCCAATGTGCATTTAGAGAATTTTAGTTTTAAACCTTCGCTTTTAATTGCTTGAAATAGTTGTCTCAGGTGTCTGACATGATCCGAGAAAAATTTTGAAAATAATAAAATGTCATCGATGAAACATACTGCGAACTCTCCGAGCTTGTGCTTCCTTATTATGTTACACATTATTCTCTGGAATATGGCTGGGGACGTTTTCAAGCCAAACGGCAAACATGTCCATTGATAGTGACCCTCTTGTGTCACAAATGCAGTTTTGTGTCTATCTGTGACACGTAAAGGTATGGACCAAAACGCTGAATTAAGGTCCAGTGTTGAGAAAAACTTGCAATTTCTTGTTTTTACAATTAGGTCCTCAATAAGAGGGAACGGCTGTGACTGAGGTACAACAATTTTGTTTAAGTCTCGAAAATCGATACACAATCTTGATCTTTTATTTTCATCTCTTTTATAAGCTAATGTGACTGGTGCCGCAAATGGGCTATATGATTCTTCTATGATATTTTTTTCCAATAATTTTGCAATCTGGTTTTCAATCTCCTTCTTGTCTTCCATTGTGCAACGATATGGCCTTTTACTGCAATATTTTTCTATTAGTAGATCAATGTGTGCTTCATAACCTGTTACCTGTCCTATGTCATATTTGTCTTTTGCAAACACAGATTTATTTTCCGATATTAATTCATCAATCTCTGCCTGTTTTTGACAGTCTAGATGATTTATAGAAATTTTAAAGTTTTCTTCGCTGAAGTCTTCGTTGAAGTTTACTAGATTATCAGATTGTATTTCCTTAGAATCCATATCTGTTTTATTTGTTTCCTTAGAAACTATTTCACTTCTATGTATAGGTATTTTCTGACTAATTTCCAAGTTTTCGTTTTGAACTAGGTTAAACTCTTTTATGCAATCTAGTCCCACTAAGAAATCATAATCAAAATTTTCCTTGTCTATTACAAAAACATTTATCTTTTTTTCCACATTAAAAATGGCTACATCAAGGGTAATTATGCCATTTGCCTTTTTAACGCCATTAATCGTTTTTAAATTAGTATTGTTGGAATTACTGACTTCCTTGTTATTTATTTTTAACAACCTTGAATTTATCAATGAGACATTAGACCCTGAGTCATATATCCCAAATACTTCAACATTTTTATTGAGTACTAATTTTACTTTGATCAATGGCGGCACTATTAGTTTTTTTGGTCTTCACACTGCAATTCACATTCCAATTCAGAATTGTTGATGAGCTTTATTTGTTTTTTGTCCTTTTCAGTATTCATTTTTGCTTTAAACCAACAGGAATCTTCTGAATGATAGCGTACACCTTTCTTTAACTTTTCACAAATATTACATTTTTCTTTAATCTGTTTAGTGTCTTCTTTTTTTTTTATATATTTTTTTCTTGCAACCAAATGTTCTAGTCTGCCGAGCTCATTAAATAATTTCTTGGTGTGTACAATTTCTTCTTTGTTAATTCTATCTGTTATAAAATCTGGTAAGCCGGCAGCAATTATATCAATTAGGGTACCTTCATCCATTGTTTTTCTCACTTCCAGTAAAAGTTTTTCTTTTTTGACTGCATATTCCAATAAAGATCCTGCTTGATACTTGAAAGATAAAGCATACTTGCTAGTAGTCCAACCATTATTGGCATAGGTTAGTAAGAAACCTGATTTCCATTCTGACCACTCGGAATGTAAAGTAAGCTTGATCATCATGGAAGAATACCAATCAGTGCATGACTTTTCTAGAAATAGTCTAAAGATTTCAATTTTCTCTTCCTCTTTTACTATATCGAACCTTGCACATTCTTTCTCAAATACTTCCATCCACTGATATGCACTTGAATTTTTTCCATCAAATTTTTCAATTACAAACCTTTCCGCTAACTTTTTTATACTTTGTTTTTCTTTGTTTTGTTGACCTTCAACTAATTTTTCCAAAATTTTCACTATAGGATCTTCTGAACATTTTTTTTTATCAATAGCCAATTGTTCTTGGGTAGTTTCCTCTAGAAATTGGTCCTGAAAAATCATATTGCCTTCCTCATCCACATATGTTTGTAATATATCGTTTTTATCCAAACACTTCTAGTTTGATATCTTTTTTTCAATGTATTTTTCAAAGTAACGAAGGTTTTTGAGATTTGGATATGTTTATGAAGTGATACTGTTTGATACTCTTCAGGCATAAGGAAAACTTTGTCATCGTGTGTGGCAATTGAGGTCACGGCGATATAGCTTGACTTTCCGTCTGTTGTTGGTTTCATTTGAAACGTAAATTTCAATTTTTCCATTTTCTGACAATAAATGTCGTTTTATAAGTTCAATTTCAAATGTTCTGTGATTTGGACGACACGGTCAATCAAACAAAATTGAGTTTCTCTGTAAGAAAAGATTTATTGTGTTATTTTACATGTACACTATGATTCACATGAAATAAAAGTACTTAGCAACAAAATCTTACATACCTGTAAGAAAAGAAACGACATTTAATGTTATTAATCACAATGTCTTCCCAAATCACACTAATTAACAATGGTATCTTTATTTTATAAATTGTTAGCTCTCAACTACGAGTTCACGAGACTTTGTTTTAGGTTATCTTTTTTATAGATTATATTTGTCATGTCACGGTCTGACATGACGTTTGTGGCGCGGGAAAATTCAAATTAAAGAAAATTATATTTTTCTTTACATATATATAAAAATCAATGCCACTTTTCGTTGTTATTGAACTCCTCCTGAACGGCTGGACCGTTTTGAATGATTTTTTTTTGTATACGTTTGGGTAGGGCCCTGGAAGGTTTAAATTCACAAGTCAGCCCGGCAGATGGCGCTGCAATTGATATCTAGGTTATTATTCGAGCGAAACCGGAGCGGGCCGCTAGTAGTACAATATATCTTTCAATACCTATTCGAAGGTATCTACTGTAGCAATTCTAGCATAGTTAGATTGGATTCTGGGCTGACCGCAAAGGTCAGCTGTCGGTTGGTTGACCGGAGTGGCATTTTTCAATTAAGCACTAACGGGGGAGAGATGAGGCGCCATATTGTTTGTTTCTATTAGATAACTATACCGCTGTTAGGAGTCTACAGAGAGCAATTATTTACTTTAATAGCAGGGCATATTATTGTAGTTAAATTAATATCTATCATGATTATTCGTTTATATTTTGTTATGTTAATGTTATGTATTACTAGCAGCGCCCTTTGGTTTAACCCGGGATAAAAAGTAGCGTTTGTGTTCTTTCAGACTAATCTGATAGTGTTTTAAATTATTGCAACCCGACCCGTTCATTAATTACAACGTGATATTCAAACACTGACATTTATAATATTAGTAGATGAGAAACGTTCCCACTGCTGGGACTCGGGGCCTTCTCTCGCAAGGAGAGAGTTAAGGCCATAATCCACCACGCTGGCTCAGTGCGGGTTGGTGGATGACACAAATGACTTCGAAAGATTCTAGGTACATGTCGGTTTCCTCACGATGTTTTTCTTCACCGTTTTAAGTTAGCGGCATTACGCACATGACTTCGAAAAGACAGTGGTGCGTGTGGGGTTTGAACCCGGGGTCTCCGGATCGGCAGGCGCCGTTCTCCCGACTAGACCAGCCGTAACTTATTTCTACTATAATTAATTCTACTAACAGGAAAATTATGTCTACTATATTCTAAGA
This sequence comes from Ectropis crepuscularia, assembly GCA_963693475.1. Lineage (NCBI taxonomy): Eukaryota > Metazoa > Arthropoda > Insecta > Lepidoptera > Geometridae > Ectropis > Ectropis crepuscularia. Next base: position 3,512,242 of record OY856355.1, read on the forward strand.
TTTTACGCGATAGCTACGCTAAATATCAAGCTAAAGGAGTTTTCATTTAAGAAATGCGTTGCATTAAAATGGCTTAAGGGCGGTTTGCATTTTGATTCGTGCGACTGCGAGTGCGAGTGCGATTGCGAATGCGAGTGAGTAATCGCGGCTGATTAATAAATAAATATTGGTGGACAATTCACACACAACACCATCTGACCCCAAACTAAGCAAAGCTTGTATGATGGCGGCCAGATAGCTGATATAATACTTATATTAGTTTTAAATACATACTTATTATACATAGAAACACCCAGACACAGTGCAAACATTTGAATTCATCACACAAATATTTGCACTGGGTGGGGATCGAACCCACGACCCTCGGCTTCGCAGGCAGAGCTACTACCAACTAAGCCACGAGGGCAGTCAAATTTAGATTACTAAATTTTTCAGATTCAAATAATTCAGATTACTATGCACTCGCAATAATCAAGCGGTGTCCACACGTGTTTGGTACTAATCACTCAACACCTGCACTACTCACTCGCACTCGGACTAATCAAAATGAAAACAGGCCTTTAGCCTGAGAGTTTTACGTAACTTTATGTAGCAAACATTTGTGCTATCTCACCGGTTAAAGTATCGACAAATAGACGCGTAATGTCATCCTAGTTGCAATTAAGGCGGCGCAGAGACCCAAACCAAATTGACCGATACTGCAACACAGATATAAACAGTATGGGATATATTTACAATTAATTTTATTTTGAATACTAAACTTTTCTGTCTTTTATTTCAAGCTGTGCTGGTTTAAAGGAAAGAATTTCCTTATGGCCTCACTTTTTGCATTCGTAGCTTCAAATGACGTCAACATTATAACACTTTTGTAACGTGTAAGTTTGTAGGAGTTGACCATGTTCTATGAAAAATATACTTAGAGAATATGTATCGTAAAGATGCTGACACACACTTGGTCAGCTTAATAAATTATGTCCTTGAACCTCTCATGGTAAGAGAAAGCCCTGATTCCCAACGGTGGAATATTTATGGTAATACTCGTATTATTTCAGTTCTTTCAGTAATTTCACTGGACATCGCTGGAAATTGCTCACACAGCAAAAACTAGCCCCAAAAAACGTATACAATAGGTATAATGCTTATGTAATTGTAACTTCATACATAAATAAATATGATACGTGGAAACATGCAGACACAGAACAAATAACTTACTTTTGACTGGCTTTATGGCATAGTCTGCAGCTAGTCTACCTCCAGAATGCTGGGTCGTGGATTCCATTACCACCTTGAATAAATATTATAATTTTACACAAATAAGTATTGGTGATGAATTCAGATATTTGTAGCGTGTCTGGTTATCTATGCGGACGTTATGTTGTAATGGGTTAAATTTATATTTTATAAGCTATTGGCTTCTATGACTCAAGCTTTACCTAGGTTTAGATTATGTTTTATGATACATTTCCACCAATATTTAATAATTTATTTTGCAAGTATTAGGTACTGAGCATTGTTTAGTTTTTGATTAAATTGTGTTTTGTAAGAAATGTCTAGTGTCCACCAATATTGATTTTGCAACAATTAGGTACTGAGTTGCGTTACTGTCTATACGAATGCTGTGGCTCCACATCCGACCGCCAAATTAATTGGTTGATTGGATCACGTAGAGGTGGATAGCACTTAAGGCAAATTAGTTGGATCAGATAAAAGTTGGTTCGCCTGTTTGTCTCCGTTTGAGTTTGTGGGCGGAATTAACAACGATTTCAGAGCACCGGAACTGTTATTTCTTGAATTTATGTTGCGCTAAAAATTTTATAAACACAAAAGAAAAATTGTTAGTAAGAGGGAGTTTGATAAACAGCCCACTAAATGTTCCCACTGCTGGGACTCGCAGCGTTCTCTTACAAGGACAGAGTCAAGGCCATAATCCACCACGCTGGCCAGTGCGGATTGGCGGACGACACAACTTCTAGGTACATGGTTGAAAGATTCTAGGTACATGTCGGTTTCCTGACGATGTTTGCATTTACCTTTTTTAAATTAGCGGCATTACGTACATGAATTCAACAAGATAGTGGTGCCCGTGGTTTTGAACCGAGGGTTTCTGGATCGGTAGTCGCCGTTCTTCCGACTAGAGCAGCCGTAACTTCAGAGAGTTTGGACTGTGCGTAACTTTGTAGATTACGCAATAACTCCAAAAATGGTGAAATCGTGTTGCTGTAAGCGATATCGGCTGTAAATTATTTTACCGTCAAGCAGTAAAGGGCAAACATCACCATGTTTCTGTTTGAAGAGCAATGTTCCCAGTGAAATGACAGGGTTAGATCACTTTATATCTTTAGATGACAGCCACGTATAGTGTTAGGAATAATGACTTGAACTCTTTATGTTTCAATAGCTGCGTAACACTGTGATTGTATGGGGTGGCGTGTTGCTAAGCAATAGGCATCAGCATGTCCTCGTTTGTCCCTTCTTGTTTCTCCAAATCCAGTAATTTCACTTGAAACATTGCCCTTCATATACAGTGATATTTACACACTCTTTCTTGACTTAAAAATAAATAATTGACAAAGATGTGGTAAATGCCCCAAGCGGACTCTGCAAAGAGACAAATTATTATTCTTACTAAAATACTCAAAGACCAGAGAGTAGGTACTTTTGCTAAATGAGCAGCAAAATCTTTTAGTAACACAAAATAAACATCCAACTAATTCAAAAGCCTCCACGTAAAAGTCGAATCACGTATTCCAATTTAAAATTATCTACGGAGCTAACACAACTCATTGTTTAAATTCAGCGAGCGAATTCTTTTCAAGCCAAACTAAACACTAAACGCTGATGTAATTAGGTTTAAAATTGCTTTTAACCGGATCCAGCCGGGAAAGGGCGGAGCGGCTAGATAGGGCCTAGTTACATGTGGAGATCTGCCAAAAGCCTCTGGCACTGAGAAGTAGTTAGCGTTTGTGAGATAGCTCTATCGTCCTGAAGTGTAGGTTTTAACCTCCGGCGTGAAGCGATGAGGTTATCTTACTTCCTTTTAATCTTACCTTATAATTAATTATAAGGTAATTTATTTTTATCTTATAATTCATATTATAAATGTCAATGTTTAGATATTTGGATGTTTGTTGCTCACTCATATCATATGCATCACGTCATAACGTTAGAACGAATCGGGCTGAAATTTGGAACATAGTCTAGAAAAATACATATTGGCTACTTTTTTTATCCGGAAATAAATACGGAAACGGGTTCCCGTTACTTTTTTCGGGGTTTTTAGGGTTACTACGCGGGTAAAACCGCAGAACACTGCTAGTTAATTTTATAAATGTCAATGTTTGGATGTTTGCATGTTTGTTGCTCAATCACGTCAGAACTTTGGAACAGATTCGTAACAGATCTATTTTACATTATAAAACACTAGCTGTGCCCCGCGGTTTCACCCGCGTCTATTTGAGGAAAATCCATACTAAAATATCCATTGCTGGCCACTTTATTACGTTTTACGGAACCCTAAAAATACGTAAATAAGCAACAATGCATTGTTGTAGAACAAATTTGATTACTTCAAATGACACAAACTTCAAATGTAGACACGCGCCGTCACAGACTTCAACGACCAAAGAGAATTTAAATTCACGGAACTAAAGCTCTCGAAGAGAAATATTTTTCCCCGTTTTCTTTACATTCTTCACTCATACTCCGTACCTATTGATAGTAGCGTAATGTTATATACCCTATAGCCTTCCTCGATAAATGGAGTATCCAACAAAAAAAGAATCTTTCCTATCGGTTCAGTAGTTTCCGAGATCCTAGCGTTCAAACAAACAAACAAACAAACTCTTCAGCTTTATAATATTAGTATAGATATCTATTTAATAAGATAATGTTTCAAAAAAAGTGGCAACAGATCTTTGGCGACTAAAAAAAACGACGCCACTTGTCCATCCAAAAAATTCAAAGAATACATAACTTTGATAGGCCATATCTCAGCTCCGATATGAATTAGAGCAAATCTGATTGCACACATAGCATCAAGGTAATTTATTGTTACAAACAAGTGATAACAGAACTGCGGCCACGAAAAAAAAAACGACGCCAACTTTAAACAAACCCCTTTGTAAAACAAACCCCTTTTAAACTAACCCTTTTTTAAACATACCCCTTTGTAAAACCAACCCCTTTTAAACAAACCTCTTTGTGAAACAAACCCCTTTTAAACAAACCCCTTTGTGAAACAAACCCCTTTTAAACAAACCCCTTTGTTTGAACACGTATTAATTGTAGTACAGAATAACACAAAGGCTACTTTTTAATACGGGAAAGTAACGGGAACGAGACTGCAAGGCGCTGCTAGTAAGTTACAAGTTTAATAAGACACTCTCTCTCTCTCTCTCTCTCCGTGTGATTGTGTGTGTAGCATCGTAGCTACCCAGTAGATGAATTCATTTTGGTTTATATTTTTTGGTCTGAAAGATGAATTGTAACTATAGAAAGATGTGCCATTCCAATGCCATATAGGTAACTTTTTATCCTAAAAATATGGAGTTCCGTAGGCATTTTTTTTTCTAAATTCTTCGCGGGCAAAGTTGCTGTACGACACTAGAAAATGTAAAAGAGAAATTACGGGGCATAGATATTAAACATCTTATATCTCTAGATGACGAGTGCAGTGCAGTGATAGGTAATGATTTGGACTTCATGTTCTACTAGCTGTGTGACACTGTTCAAATTTCAACCCGATTCGTTCAGCTGTTCCAACATTTGGGAGTTTAGCATAGTTGGCCTGAGGATCTAACGTTAAAACATACAAACAATATTCAAATTTCGTGTTCAATATGTTAATAAGATAATAATACAATCTTTGACATTTGACAAGGCAATATTGACTATATTATTGTCAATGTTGGCTGCATGTCCGTATAAGTTGCTTATAACCCTAATGACAACTCGGAACCGCCGAGTGCGTTAGAGCGAGAAAGAAACATTCAGCTGGTGCTCTTTACTGCTGTGTCGCTGTGTTTACTATATTCGATTTAAGACATGCCAATTAAGTGTTTTTATTTATTCTCACACATCCAGTTACGATTTCTTATCCTATCCCTTTCATACATTATATAATTCAGCTTACTCTTTGATACTTACATCTTACACTTCTTGTCTCTCATATATTATGCTTCTCTTTCACAGTGACCAGTTACCATGCGCGGCTCCAGGGGGGGGGGTCACGGGGGACATGACCCCCCCCAAAATCGTATACCAGGTCACTTAGAAAGTTTTGCAAAAAAAAGTTTCTATGTATAAGACACTTGTAATTATTTTGAAAACTTCGATTATTTCAAAGTATAAATACAACTGTTCGATTTTCAAATTTCCCTCCGCATTTTTTGAGAGCCAATATTTTTTTTGTTTTAAAAAAATGAATCTGCGTCGAGAACATTTTCGTGCTATGATTTTTTACGATTTCAAATGTGGCTTAAAACCTGACGAGTCATTTGATCGACTTCGAATTGGTTTTATGGACGATGGACCTTCAAAAGCAACCATCTACCGCTGGTATAGCGACTTCAAACGCGGTCGTTTTACTTTGGGGGATGAACAAAAGAGTGGTCGTCCTACGACGGCTGTCACCAAAGAAAGTGTGCTGGCAGTAATAAATTTAATTCAAGAAAACAGACGCATTACGTACGAAGAGATTCAGCATACTCTGCAGATTGGTTCAGGAACTGTTCACAAGATTTTGCACTAACACCTTCGCGTAAGGAGGATACTTTCCCGCTGGGTGCCGCACAACCTCACCTAAGCTCAGAAACAGGCCCGTGTGGATTGGTGCCGTAATATGATACAAAAATTGGATGCAGGCTCGTCACGGTGCGTTTACGACATTGTGACAGGTGACGAATCCTGGATTTATCAATACGATCCAGAAACAAAGTAGTCGACAGTTTGGCTGTTTCAAAATGAACCAACACCTACGAAAGTGAAGCGATCGACGAGCGCAAGGAAAATTTTGATCGCTAGTTTCTTCACTTTGACGGGGTACCTAATTTCAATTCCACTTCGAGACCAAAGCAGGATCAGCAGGTCCAGCATAAAATGCTTGCCAGAAGGTTTTTTCTGCAATGAGAAACAAGCGACCGAACACCGGGCTTCGCGGGGTCCTTCTTCACCACGACAACGCGCCCGCGCACTCAGCGATCAAAACGAGGGACTTCCTGGACTCCACACCTGTCAGAGTCTTGGGGCACCCTCCTTACAGTCCTGATTTGCCTCTCTGTGATTATTTTTTATTCCCTAAAATCAGCTCAAAGGGATACAGTTTTCATCGCCGGTAGACGCGCTAACAGCGTTTGAGAAGGCCGTGGAAGAGGTGGTCTGCGGAGGACTGGAAAAAATGTTTTGAAAATTGGTTCAGACGCATGAAACTTTGTATAGAGGCTGGTGGAGAGTTCTTTGAAAAGATTTAGTAAAAACTTTTTGAAGTGAAAACTTCTTTAGGCGCGCTACAGAATTTTCGTGGGCTGTGAAATGGATTCATCAATCGTCACGCTCGGATATGATAAGAAATCTTCGGGTAAACTCGGTAAAAACGGCCAGGTACCAGGGCAACAGAAACTGTAAAGAGTTTCGATTACCTACCTCCAACAGCCCAGCGTTTATCTCCAGATACCAGGACCAGGACGTCTACTCTGTTTAAAAAAAACGAAATTTCGAAAAAAAACTCGCGACTTTCCTACTCTCGTTCTACTTCGTTTCGTCCGAAACAACATTGTTTGACGTTTAAATGTTCTAAGCATACTCTAATTAAAGTAGGCTTATATCATTTAAACGGACAAAGCGATGGACCGAAGTAGAATCGGAGTTGGAAAATTGCGAGTTCATTTCGAAATTACGCTTTCGTTGAATTAGAGTAGACGTCCTGGACAACAGAAATATAAAAGAGTTGCGTTTGCCCCTAGGTACCAGTACCACTACCAGGGCAAGAAATCTTCGGGTAAACTCGGGGCCACGGCCATAGGCCATCTAGAAATGCGTCAGCCAATGGGAAATGCTGAAAGGGCGTGGCCTAACCATCACAGCATGACCATCTAGAAATGCGTGAGCCAATGGGAAATGCTAACGCATTTCTAGAAGGCCATGCCATGATGGTCAGGCCACGCCTTCCGGTACACCCGTGTAGTTTCCAAAGTAAGCTATCAAATTCTGAGTTATAAGTTTTCACTTCTATCGGCAGTTCCTATGACTGCCAATTTTTTTTTCATACAAGTTAGTTTTTTAGTTTCTCAAAACTTTCAGAGTGCCCCGTGTACATTAGATTAAAAATCTAAAAAAAATCAAAATGTCTAGTAGTACATAAACTATTTTTTAACGCGGGAAAACAACTGCACTACTGCTGGAACGTCAACTACGCGGGTAAAATCGTGGGGCGCTACTAGTAAAGTCTTTTTTACTCGATTTATTGTCTTTCTACTCGTGACCCCCCCCCCCCAATCTGAGGCTGCGTACTGGTGACCCCCCCCAAAATTCGAGGCTGGGACCGCGCCTGCCAGTTACATTCACAAGCTAGTTTTCTTTCCAATATTTTTTGGATGGCGTAATCCGTGATAAATCCATCCGACTTGTTTCTAACTATCATATTAATATGATCCATAATAATACCACATTCTAATAAATCATATTATTAGTGTTTTTTATTTAAACTGTGGTAATACTACATAGTACAATATTCAGATAATGGAGTTTCACTTCTGCCGTGAGGTCTTAAGTAGATTAAATACACACATTATTATTTAGGGAATAAAAGTAAGACACACCGTTTGCCAAACTTTTTTATTCCAATTTCGTAATTTACCTTTTCGTTATAATCGCTGTCTTCAAGTGAGCGAGGAAAACTGAATCTCATTTGATATTTCTGAAGGAAAATGGCGAAAAAAGGAAATCACGTTAAGGGCTTTTAACACAGTCTTGAGATTATTCTATTACTAGATACATTAATTTTTCTTTTTTATTTGGAATGTGATGAGTAAGGGAAGATAAGAGATGGGAGGTGAGCCGTAGTGGAATAGTGACTAAAACGTGCGACTTACAATAATTGTGAGGTATTGAGTTCCAATCCCACTTGCACCTTTGAGTATTTCTCCAAGTACAGATATCAGATGACCTTGAAAGATTCTGGAAGAAGCCGGTTTCATTACAATGTTTTCCTTTACTGTTTAAGCCATCGTTGATGACAAATTTAATTAAATGCGCTAGATTTTAGTGGCAGGACTCTTTGCATAGTCCGTCTGGGGAAGTACCACATCTTTGCCAGTTATTTTACCACCAACCAGTAATGTCCAAACATTACTGTGTTCCGATTCGAAGGGCAATGTTTTCAGTGAAATTGCATGGCATAGTAATAAAACGTCTTATATCTCTGGGTGACAAGCGCAGTGCAGTGCTAGGTAATGATTTGTTCTCTTCATGTTTCAATAGTTGCGTGTTTCTGTGCTGTTATAGTCAGGCATGTTACTTTCAATCAGGTACATGTCCTGCTCGTCTCGTCACTCTGTACTATAAAAAAGATTCAATACTCAAAGGTCCAGCCGAGATTTGAACCTATAAACCTCTCACGATTGAGCATCGCACATTCTAGCGGAAGCGGAAACTTCCCGTATTCTTCCTGAGTACGTTCTAGCTATTTTACTCGTAAAGTAAATAATGTTAAGATCTTTATTGAACTCCCTAGAACATTATATCTTCCTTCCAATATTTAGATTTAATATTGCGCATCAATATGTAACATTTATAAAACGATTATAGCATCAAGAATATTGTTGCACCTTTTTTGTATTAAATAGTGGCGAATCGAGCAAGGACATGTTCCTGATAGTTTTTGAAGTGAAAATTTCTTCAGGCGCGCCTAGACAGATTTTTCGTGGGCTGTGAATTGAATTCATTCGTCATGCTCGGGTATGATAAGAAAACTTCGGGTAAACTCGGGATCATGGCTATTGGCCATCTAGTAATACGTCAGCCAATGGGAAATGCTGAAAGGGCGTGGACAGGCCATCATGGCATGGCCATCTAGAAACGTATCAGCCAATGGGAAATGCTGGCGTATTTCTAGATGGCCATGCCAAGATGGCTAAGCCACGCCCTTCGGATACTCCCGTGTAGTTTCCAATGTACCTAAGCTATCAAATACTGAGTTTTAAGTTTTCAATTCAATCGGCAGTTCCTATGACTGCCAATTTTTTTTTGATAAAGAGTTACGAGACGAAAACTACATGTGCCTGATGGTAAGCAACATGCCTGCCACATAACAGCACAGCGACACGCACCTATTGAAACATGAAGTGAATACTATTTAATTTAAACAAACATGAACAATTCAGCCTAGCAGTGTGCTGTGCTCGACATGTTAATTCGTTTCAACTAATCCTAATAGTTTTCTATTAGGATTAGTTGAGTGTACGAAATGACTAACAATGCATATTTTTATATTTTTTTACATCTCACACACAACATCATTTAGCCACAAACTTATACTATGGAACCCAAATAGCTGATATCCTACCTATATTATAAATGTTAATGTTTGGATGTTCGTTGCTCAATCACGTCGTAACGTATGAACGGATCATGCTAAAATTTGGAATAAATAATAATAAATAAATATTGGTGGACATTTCACACACCAAACCATCTGACCCCAAACTAAGCAAAGCTTGTAATATGGCGGCCAGATAGCTGATATAATACTTATATATTTTTAAATACATACTTAATATACATAGAAACATGATATATGATATATTTTAGTCTAAAAGAACAGAAAGACTACTTTTTATAGGTATCGTAAAAATAACGATAACGGGAATAGCGTGGATTAAACTGCGGGGCGCATTTTATAATACCTGTACCTATATCGTAAAATACATAGGTACCTATTAAACATAGCAAACACCCAAGCACAGTCTGAATATGTATTGTAATCATCATAAAAACATTTGTGCTGGGCGGGGATCGAACCCACGACCCACGGCTTTGCAGGCAGACTTAAGACCTAAAGACCCTAAGCCCTAAGACCTTAAGATATAGACCAAATAAACAACCAAGCCAGCCCGGCCAGGCCAGCCAAATAGGTATACACTTTTGATATATGAATCCAACGGTGTAGATTTTCTAATAAGAATTGGTAAGTCAATCCACAATTGGATTACTAAACTGCTGCATTTTTTTTTTACTTTTATAGATTTACACTTGACCGCCATCTCGCCTGATGTTAAGCGACGATGCGATCTACGATGGAGCGTATTTACCTAGAAAAAAAACCGATTCACTCTCGATTTGAAGACACAAAGATTGTAACCATCGGGGAAAACCCACTCAGGCAACGTATCCCACAGCCTAGACGTTCTTATCACAAAACTAGAGTCAAATATCTTCGTTCGTGTATTTGGAACATCAACGATGAAACGATGTCGCTTTTTCGAGCTACGAGCATTCCGATAGAAAAAAGGACAGGGTGGTATCAGATCATGCAAATCAGCTGCACACTCTCCGAAGTGTATCCGATAAAAACCCGATAGGCTAGGAATTTTGAAGTCTTTTTCGCACAAGAGTGTCGTTGCCTATGAGCCTTTTGTCACGTCTCTCGATCGATTCCAGAGCCTCCAGCTGATACTTCGCCGATCCATCCCAAAGGTGCGAACAGTACTCCATACATCTGCTTATAAATTACTCCAACTGAAAAATCTCATTGAATTAAAACCCGCGGAAAAATCCTCTCACTATAAATTGTCAGCAGTAACTCAATTCACACGTAATTGAATTCACTAATGAGTTCCCTAGACCTCGATTAAAAATCCCGGAGTTAATTTACTCGCATGCGCTGTCGATATAACATGCGTGGTGGCCTAAGTTAAAAGATTGCAGCGATTAATTAAAATTTTATCCCACTTATTTTTACTAATTTATAGAATTAATTATTTAATTGAATCAACCTTAATGCATTATATTTATTTACAATATGTACATAAACTTAATCTAAAAGACCGGTGTTAGTGGGAATTGTCCCCAAAATGCTGGCCCCAATTAATTATAATTAATTATTTAACTATGAATTTAATTACTTTGATGATATTTAGCAAAGTTGCAGTGCATGAGCCAAAGAAAGTTTCTGAGTTATTATGACCAATTTTCGACAGGGGGCGTAGCAACGCGCACAGGGTAAAGCTAATAATATTAGAAATGTGAAACTTTAGATGCTTGGATGTTTGGAAGTGTGTTGCTCAATCACGTTGGGACGTCTAAACGTATCAATAAAATTTGGAATACAGTTAGATTATACCCTGGAATAGCATGTTCGTTTTATTGCGGGGTAATAGCGGGTAAATCCGCGTATCGCTGCTGATACACTTTTAAAATACTACAGCGTCTATGTAGTATATGTGTTTTACCAAATTTCAACCCGATCCCTTTATACGTTACGACGTGATTGAGCAACAAACATCCAACCATCTAAACATCCAAACGTTACCAGTTATAATATTAGTAGGACAGTGAAACGTACCTCTGATAGTAAGCAACACACTTAAAACTGTGTAGGGCCACGCATCCGCTTGAATTTGCATCCACGTGAATAGTTCAAAACACTGCTTAGCACAGTAGTACTCATGGTACCTACATGGTACATGTTCTAAAGGTTCGAAGAGATTTGACTATATTTTTGTGACAACTGAAAATCTACCTACATATATACTAATATTATAAAGCTGAAGAGGGTTTTTGTTTGAATGCGCTAATCTCAGGAACAACTAGACCGATTTCAAAAATTCTTTCAGCGTTGAATATGTACGTGGTCATTGAATACTGTATATATTAATTATGCCCCACGGGCAAAACCGAGGCGGACCGCTAGTCTCCAAACAAAATTCGACAAAGTATATTATAAAATTATACCTCTACTAGCTGACCCGGTGAACTTCGTACCACCATTTATTTTTTCGTCTACATTTTCTAGACTTTCTGCTGTACAAATCTAGTCCCGACAATAACAAACAAAGAATCATTCTATTTGGTGCAGTCATTCAAAAGTTATAAGCGTACATACATTTTGAAGATCCATTTTTACGGTTCCGTAAAACTACTAACTGAACCTTTCTGGGTTACACTTGTCATGTCTGTCTGTCTGTCCATCCGTATGTCACAACCATTTTTTTTCGAAACTATAAGAACTATACTGTTGAAACTTGATACAGTTCATAACATTTTACTTCAACGTATATAAGCATTTAAAAGCAAAAGCAGAATACAGAAGACCGCACCTTGTGGCGTTCATCAGGAGAAGCCTACGTCCAACAGTGGACGAATATTAAATAGGCTGATAATGATGATGAATCCCTTTATTGTTAATCAAGATATTACCAAAAATCTGTTTTATTTTCATTGTAGTGCTTTGTGATATACGATGTTTTTTGTTTGATTACCTGGCACGTGGACAAACAAATCTGATGGTTTTCGAATACGGGAGAGAATCTGCAACATACAATTGACCATGTGAGAATCATGGGTTTTCTAGATTAATACCACAAACACTATAACACCTCTGCATAGCTTCAGCGTACAATTTTCTCTCCAACTTTGTTACTTATGAGATAATGTTTTCTATTAGACGGTCTTCTTGTCATAATAGAGGCTGATGGCACTTCATCTCCGGCTTACTGAGCAGATCGTTTTAGTAAAACTACAATTATTTGTTCCCTGAATTGAGTGATAGTAAGTTTATTGAGATACTATTTGGTTGAATAATAAATGTGCATTCAAGAGAGAAACACAGAGAAAGAATATTACTTATTATTACTTAATACGAAATGTGTCTCTTTATTGATACACATGGCCTGGGGAATAGTTTATCTATATACCTTAAAGTATTTCCCAGGCCACGTGTATCAAAAAACATACACGCCGGTAACAAAAGGGATGACGGGGAAGGGGGTGTGATTATTTTATATACTGTTTTAACACCTCACAATTCACAACACTAAAAAAAACAAAAATTAAAAGTTGTCAAAATTTGGTAGTATTTCCATATAGAGCTTGGCGCTGAGCGTGTTAAGGTTGCCCCTGGGACTTGTTTATGATCATAGCAAAAGCAAGCCGCACAGGAAATTGTAGTCGTTTAAACTCAAATGGTGCATCAGTCGGAATCATTGGGATGCGTGGTATCAAAACGTCTTCTCCTTTATACTTTCCTTTCAGTATAAATGCTTCTATTACGTTGTTCAGTATTTTTTGTAGCTAACTGAGTGCCGTTGCAAAGACGCGGTTCGTTCATATTTCACAACATTTTAACTACCGATCCAACTTGAAGATTAGGTATGAGGTGGCAATCCTGGAATATCCAGCGAGTTCAAAAATTCCGGTGGATAGGTAGTTGTTGACGAAATCATCTTGAATCGAATCGACTGATTTATAAATCCTCAGTTCTTCTGTAATTTGTTCTTGAATTTTGAAATTTAATTCATTTGCATCTATCTCATTTACATAATAGGTATTAATATTTATCTATCATGTGGCTGTCTTGTCCCAATATTGGGCAACGGCTTCCATACCCTCCTTCCACTTTTCTCTTTCTATGGCTAACACAGTCCAGTCTTTCCGATATTTGTGGAGGTTGTCTTGCCATCGTTTCTTTGGTCTGCCGCGTCGTCGTTTGCAATCTGGCTTCCTCCGCGTGGTAGTTTTGGCCCAATAATCATCCGACATGCAGCAAACATGTCCAGCCCGAACCCACTTTCAAATTGGCTGCTTTTTGAGTCACATCGGCTATTCCGGTTTTGGAACGCAGTATGGTGTTTCGTATTCTGTCCGTTAGTTTTACTCCAAAAATATTGCACTCCACAGCACAAACGTGTGTATTCAAATCATTTTGCACAGATAGGGATATTAAATCAATAAATCAAAAAAATAAAACACTTTTTTTTAATTAATGGCTCTATGTGGATTAGTCAATAAACACTTTTGGTAACGCGGTTTGTGTTTGTCTGACACTTGATTGATATAGTGACGTGAAAACTGACGCATTTTATATCGCGTGCCGAAACTAAATCAAAGTAAATAATATCGTGAAGCCGACCAAATTGAACATCAGTACTATTGAGTCTTACGTTTTGTGATTATTCAATTTAATTTGGTTCGCGATATTATCACTTTTATTGAGTTTCTTCTGAGTGGGTTTCGGAACGTGACATTAGATCTTCCTATCCTCCAATTGTTTGGATAGACATGATGGAGTTTTAACTTTTTGCAGCGGGAATAAAGTGCAAATTGACTCCTTGACGTTAGGAACACACATATATTGCTTAGACATAAGCGAGTGCCTGTTATTTAATATGAACTTTATTTCATAGCAATAAAGCTCAAATTACCTTAACATTTTAGTTAGAAAACGTTTGTATAGGAAAAAGAAAATGGCTGTTTTTAGAATTTTCCCGGCAATTACATATTCTTGTTTTTCTCGCTGTAAAAACCATCATTGGACTTCAACGAACATTTAAAACAAAGCATTGTCCAAATTCGTCCAGGCGTTGTTGAGTGCGACACACATTTGCGATTCATTTTAATATTATAGATCTTAGATTTGCCATAAGCTCCGGGAAATTTTAATTGAAATAGAGTGAAAATCATTTACAAATAAAAGCAGCCAAGTATTTATGACGTACTAAAAAACTACTAATCAGATCGAGTTCAAACCAATTTTCGTTGGTAGTTTGCATGTACATCATATATATTTTGTTAAGTTTTATCATTATCTTATTTTAGAAGTTAGAGGGGGGACACGCACATTTTACCTCTTTGGAAGTGTCTCTCGCGCAAATAATTCAGTGTAGACGAAAATAATTTTAGAAACCTCAACATCATTTTTGAAGACCTATCGATAGACACCCCACACGTGCAGGTTTGATGAAAAAAATTTTTTTTAGTTTCATTTCTAAGTATGGGGGCACCCCTATTTTTTATTTTTATTTTTGTAAAAATCTTAATCCGGTTCACAGAATACATCTACTTACCAAGTTTTAACAGTGTAGTTCTCATAGTTTCGGCAAAAAGTGGCTGTGACATACGGACGGACAGACATACAAACAGACAGACATGACGAATCTATAAGGGTTCTGTTTCTACGTTTTCCGGAACCCTAAAAAGACTATAATTGATCAGTTATCGACCGGGATGAAAAATGATTAAATTACCTAGTAAAATGGCTATTAAAAAATAGGGTTTGGTGATAAAAAGGTAAAAATTTAGGGTTGTATACATTTTTAAACGCCACATTATAAAAAAATAAAAACAAAAATTTTTGACAGAAAACTAAAAAAAAATGTTTTGGTGTTAACAACCCTTGTCACTTAGGGGCATGAAAAATAGCTAGTAGCCGATTCTCAGGCCTACTGAATATGCATATACAATTTGGTTGAAATCAGTAAAGCCGTTTCGGAGGAGTACGGAAACAAACACTGTGACACGAGAATTTTATATATTATACCTCTATATTCAGCTCATACATTTTTTTTTTTTTATACAACACAAACTTTTTCATCTTCAATTGAAAAAAAACTCAAGAGGTGCAGTCAAATTTTAACCCTATGACCTCACTATTTTAGGTTACAAGTTCAACCTACTGCCAATCACGGCTTTTTAATGAACATTCTCATCGCTTCTGACTTGTTCCCCAAACTATACGTCAGCTATGCCCTACATCTTGATTTAATTAAGATCATGCCCCGATACCTATGATAGTTCAAAGATTACTCAGTTAAGATAAGTTACATGACGCCGAGCATAGTTTGTTAATCATAACTTAGTTTGCTTCGATACATGGGACCTAGAGACGGATAGAACTATTAGTTTCAGCTTGTTGATTCTAGAAAATACCAGCCTTCATGAGTTGGATAATCTTTTGACAAAACATTATGCAATTGATAAACCCTGGTGTTTATATTATACAAGACTTCATCACGATAAAACATAGTGTAAATTTAATGCTGCTCAAACGTAATTAAATATTAAATATATCTATGTATATCGAAAAGGAAGCTATGGTGGCCTAGAATCAAGAAATAGAGGAATATCTAATATCGGCTGATTGAATTGATGGAGTTAAAACTATTGTATCTTCCTCTATATCTTGTTCTATTTTCTATCTGTAGTTTTAAGTTTTTGTACAATATATAAACGTGATTCTATTATAAAAACCTAAACTTAGACTACTGCCAGTAGTCACGCAAGGTACTGTTAATTATGGCGGTAGAATGAGGAACCTTAACAAAAAACGGCATATTTAGTAGCTACTGCGAGCTCTGATAATCATAGAAATCGTGAAAAACCGACATATTTCTAGAATCTTTATAGCTTGTGCGGTATCCGTCAGCCTACACTAGGCCAGCGTGATGGATTACAGCTATGACTCTCTCCTTGCGATAGAAGGTTTCGAATCTCAGCAATGGGTACATTCAGTAGGCTACTGACGCTGTTTTGTATTTTATTAGTATTTTTCAGCAAAATAACCTAGAATCTTTATAGATTATGCGTTATCCACCAACCCACAAGGGCCAAGGTCGTATTGAACGGTCTTGACTCTCCTTGCGAGACACATGTCTAACGAGTCCCATGAACATTTACTGGACTACTTATGCTGTCTTGTATGTGGTGAAAATATAGCCTTATTTTAGTCGCACGCTCTCAGTATCAACCACAGCGATTCGACCACACGTATATCGTCCCCAATTAGAATCGCCACCATAGCCGAAACTGGGTGAATCTTTTATGGCCTATAAATCTGGGACAGTAATTGACTTCGGATTCAGTCCGATAGTGCACAGTAAACCGGCGGATTAGTTCGGAACGTGTCTTTATGCTGATCGTGATTAATTAAACGGACAAACAACTATTGTTTGATAGCGGTGACCTTTGAAATAAGGGTGATTTAATCAAACACAGCATAGCATAAACAACCCACTAAATGTTTCAACGTCTGGGACTTCTCTCGTAAGGAGAGAGTCTATATTCCACCACGCTGGCTCAGTGCAAATTGGTCGATGATCCATGACCTCGAGATATCCTAAGAACATGACGGTTTTCTCAACATGTTTGCCATCACCGGTTTTAAGTTAGCAGCGTTATGCATATGATTTCGAAAAGATAGTGGTTCGCGTGGGCTTTGAACCCAGGGCTCCGGATCAGCAGTTACTTAGAAACTAGATCAGCCGTAACTTTCGCACGTTTATAGAGGTGCGTAAAAACACATGAAATATAAATTACTAGCGACCCGTTTCGGAATCGCTCGGATATTTATCAGGTAAAGATCATTAATCGAAATAAAAACTATCCTATCTCTCAAGTTTCACCAAATAGCCCATAAATACCAACTTTCAGGAGTATCGGTTGATTTGGTGAAGAGTTATCTGGGGATAAACATCAGGACACTGGACTTTTAAATATTAATATGAAGAAGGTTTAACTCAAACCGATGAAACACGATCATACTCTATCAAGGCTATAAAGGTTTTACTGAAAGAAAGTTTATATATTCCCACCCAGTGTAAATATTTGTGTAATGAATTCAAATGTTTGCACTGTGTCTGGGTGTTTCTATGTATTATAAGTATGTATTTAAAACTATATAAGTAATATATCAGCTATCTGACCGCCATCACACAAGCTTTGCTTAGTTTGGGGTCAGATGGTGTTGTGTGAACTGTCCACCAATATTTATTTATTTTTTCTAATGTACCCGTTACATTAAGTATGTTTGTTTTGATAGAAAAATGTAAATACAAATAAAAATATTTTTAGAGGTTCGTAAATGCTTGTTATTTTTTAATTAGAACACTTGCTCAAATACTCAAACAAAGGATTTGAGGCTTTGTTTTCATATTCTATTTTTAATTTACTCAGCAATCGATGTAGCACAGAACCAAATAATAACTCTTTTGTTTTCTAAACATATTTTTGCTAACTTTCCTTAACCTATTTATTCTTCGTAAGAGAATATGGCTCTTGAAAATTAAAAAGATGGGGTTTCTGTAGACGGTATTTTACCGTATTATTTTTGTTCCATTACTGCTCTTGTCAGATACAGGAAACATGGATTATATTATTTGCCCTCTGGTGTTGTTTTAACCAACGACACGAAAACGACAGGGTGTTATCAGTTTGACGTGCCTGTGTGGGTGTGGATGGATAGGTGTGTGGGCGTGTGTATATGTCCGTGGCATTGTAGCTCCAAAACGGATGAATCAATCTTGATTTTTTTTTTTCATACTTCATGCTGGTCATCATATAGATAGACAGATAATTCTGTACTTGTTTTGTGGCACAAAATATCAGAAAAAATACAGTAAAACACATTTTGAACTAGCGCCACAAATGGCGGCTTAATTGCTGAGAGGAATTTCTTCTAGACATCCAGCATATACATAATTATTTTCATAAATAAGATTGATTTCGATAATTCAATTTGACAGTTCATTATGATAATTCAATTTGACATTTTAATTTTTAAATTTATTCAAATCAAAGATTAAGGCCTACTGTCCACGCACGCGTTTTTTGTCAAATGCATGCATCCTACAAACAAACGCAAGACGTGCGGCTGTCGTGTCGTTGTCGTTTCGTGGACACAGACTTCATTATTTGTACGCAAGATGCAAGCATTCGTCTTGCATCCAACAATTGTTGAAATTGTGCGGATGTCGTGCAGCTACGTGGATTAGTGGCCTTAGATAACTTCATTGGCGTAATTATCGATAGGCCAATAAAGGTCTAAAAAAATGATGAAACCTACTACCTACTACTAATCAATTCATTATTTTGGATTTCCTTTCATATATGATTTCACAATATAGATACATAATTGTTTATTTAATTTAGATATGTATTATCATATTCTATGATAATAATAAGTAACTGGGTGACCGAGCTTTGCTCGTTTTAAATACTAAATATACTTAGGTACCTACAGATAAAAGACTCCAAGAAATTATTATCATCAAAAAAAATAAAAATAAAAACATGAAAAAAAGAAAAGCCGTCTGAATTCGAACCCGGAGCTACTAATTCGTGACCGCTATGATCGCCCGACTTCCCATCTGACCTATTACGCTGTCGCGTCACGAGGCTTAATCTACCTTTGGATTCTAATGTCTAATGTGACAGTTTTTCATTGTATAAAAACGCGCATAATATGCGTTTTTTTTTAAAGGAAACCTAGTTAGATCGAGTTATCGTCCCCGAAACCCTCTGTATACATAATTTTATCAAAATCGTTCGAGCTGTTTCCGAGATTCAGATTCTATATATAATACACATTATATATACATATTTAAATACAAGAATTGCTCGTTTAAAGGTAAAAGATAAGTTTTTTATTTATTTATTTACATATATGTATATATTTATGTCATCTGCACACCCCGCATGTTAAGATCCTACTTTTCTTTGGCCACCCTAAGGTTGCCTGGAAGATATCGATATTAGCAATAAGGCCGCCATCTGTCGCACTAACTTTGTGTTTAACATGTTTTAATTTATAAATTATTGTTATTTTGGTGTGTTCAATAAAGTGTATCTATATACCAGCTCAATATGACTATGAGAAGTGTATGTAGATTTACAGAAAACAATAGTATTGTAATAAACAAAGACTCCTGAACGGCGAACTAACTGCAAGCCAACTAAACTTCGCAGCTGCCAAGTTGGAAGTTCCGAACGCAGTGCAATAGACACTAAATCAGTAGTTTGTAAATACTTTACTAAGGGTTGAGAGGTACAGTCCGCGAGGTATAAGCTGAGCTTTGCATTAGTGTGAGTGATCACCAAAAGTACAGTCAGACGCAGGACGCTGTTACCATGTTCTCTTAATAAGGTGTCAATTTTATATTCAATAAATTGTTGTTTATTATGCAGTATCAATTGTATATTGGTATAAACGATAGGCCTGCCCTGAATACGGTATTCGGAAATTTTAAGTAAATAAGTTATACGTAGGTGACGGATCTCATGCTTTTCCATTAAATTTTTTCTGTTATACTCTGTCCTTGACCATTTGAATCCTAAAAGAGATACTTCTTTTCGCAATGACCATATTGATCCTGGATAGTTAATGTCAGCTTGTTGTTTAAGAGTTTGTTGTCTGACTGTACTTTTGGTAATAGATGCGTATGCATGTGATCACTCACACTAATGCAAAGCTCAGCTTATACCTCGCGGACTGTAAATAGATTTCTATGTCTAGAGTTATTTTAAATTAATACATCGACATGTCATTGAAACATTTATTTATTAGACTGGCCTCGTGGCTTAGTTGGTAGTAGCTCTGCCTGCGAAGCCGAGGGTCGTGGGTACGATTCCCACCCAGTGCAAATATTTGTATGATGAATTCAAATGTTTGCACTGTGTCTGGGTGTTTCTATGTATAATAAGTATGTATTTAAAATTATATAAGTATTATATCAGCTATCTGGCCGCCATCATACAAGCTTTGCTTAGTTTGGGGTCACATGGTGTTGTGTGTGAATTGTCCACCAATATTTATTAATTTACTATTTATCAGTAACTGGCAGTGCCTCGCGGTTTTACCTGCCTCCATTCAAGTCTCGATGTTTGTTAGTTCATGAGCAATTTTTTATCGCGGCAATGAAATTGGCGGTTATGTACTAACATAGGCTATTTTTATCGCAAAAAACAGCTAGACCTGAACGCGGGTGAAGACCGTGAGACACTATTCTTATTTTTACCATGTACCAAATTTCAACCGTTCAGACGTTTTTACATAATTGAGTAGCAAACGTAGTAGTTCGTATTTTAGTGCGATGTCCAGAGTAATTTAGAATTAACATTTCGTATTTGTTTTTTACACTATAAAGTGACGAGACGAGTACTAAATGTGCTTGATAGTTAGTGACATGCATGTCCAAAACAGCACAGTGTCACGCAACTATTGGAAAGTCCAAATCACTACCACCTAGCACCGCATTGCGCTCGTAACCCAATAGATATAAGATTGTGAGTCATTAGAAATGACTAGGTAATTTCTAATGTTTATCCGCAATTGAATTATGGGCCTTTCCCGATCTAATTTTAACCAGTCGAAGAGAAGAAAACTTTTCCGCAAAGCCTCGAACTAACCCCAGAAATGTCTGCCTCTCGCTAATTGCAATTTAATGCCTCAAACGCCACATCCGTCACGGCACTGCGCGGTCATTAATTACCCCCAAATGTATTTCTACTACAAAACTTGGAAGCCTAGTCTCCAGTTACGGAACTTCGATAGTTACGAAGGTAAGTGAGGAGATAAGAAAAGAAAACGGTTTATTGAAAGCTACAACACAGAAGAATAAAACAATTTAATACTTATAGGTACTTCGAAAAAAAAAACAAATTCATTTTACATTTCAGACATTTGACTAAATTTGATTAAATCCAGAAGGAAATCTATGACTACGTCGTCCAGATAAATGTGAGCAAATGATAGTTTTTGTTGAAGTTTTAAAAAACATAAATGTGAGCAAATTATAGTTTTTGTTGATGTCTTAAAAAACACCAAATTCAATATAATTTATACGAGACCATCTCTGATATTATATGACGTATATCCTACCAAAAAAAAAAAGAAGGATTAAACCGATTCGCAACATAGAAAGATAGAAGTAGAGCTATCAAGTAATATACCTACATAAAAAAAAACATCCAACCGGATCGAGAACCTCGTCCTTTTTGAAGTAGGTTAATATTAAGCTTCGTTAAAGAATACATTTTAATTAGCGGCTTCATCGCTTTGAAAGATCTCTTCTAGAGCTTCGTGTTTATAGACATTATTTTATACTAGTAACACCCCGCGATTTTACCCGTGTAGTTTCCGTTCCCGTAATTTCTAGGTTATATTCTAATTGTGAAACAAATTTCAACCTGATTCGTTCAGCCGTTCTAATGTGATTGAGCGATAAAGATTCAAACAGCTACCGCCGCGCAGTACTTCGCAAACATCACTGTGTTTCAGTTCCATTGGCAATTTTTCCAGATAAATTACAGGCTGTAGAGATATATCATCTATTTATATTTGGGGTTATTTATTTAACCAACTTCAAAAAATGAGGAAGTTCTTAATTCGCCTGAATGTTTTTTTGTATGTATTTTTACGCGATAGCTTCACGTAGCTTAATGGATCGATTTAAAGAGATCTTTTTTTGTTTGATCAACATCAACATCAACAACAACATCAACATCAACAGCCCACTAAACGTTCCCACTGCTGGGACTCGGGGCCTTCTCTCCCAAGGAGAGAGTTAAGGCCATAATCCACCACGGTGGCCTAGTGATTTTGATTTGGTTTGAAAAGGTCTTTATTTAATATAAAGTTACATAATTGTACAATTACCAGTGTATATATTAGCTTAGTCCTAGTAGTACAATGAAGTGATTTACAAAACGTTTTTCAAGTCATAAATAACTTGTGTAAAAACTTATACCATGTGACTTACAAAATTAGAAAAATAAATTGTTTATGATGAAACTAGTCATAATAAAAAGTAAAAAGATTATGCAAGCTTTAGTTGTAGCCTAGGCATTTTAGAATTAGAATAATTAGAATTTTAGGTGGCCTAGTGCGGGTTGGTGGATGACACATGACTTCGAAAGATTCTAGGTACACGTCGGTTTCCTCACGATGTTTTCCTTCACCGTTTTAAGTTAGCGGCATTACGCACATGACTTCGAAAAGACAATGGTGCGTGTGGGGTTTGAACCCGGGGTCTCCGGATCGGCAGTCGCCGTTCTCCCGACTAGACCAGCCGTAACTTTAGTTAACTTTACTTTAGATACATCATAGTTCAGAGGTATTCTCACATAAATTTTAGTACAATTAGTCTGGTGGTTTTTAAAATATGAACAAATAAATTAAATTTACTTTCATTTAACTAGATGACTTAAAACTGAGAGCGTCTGAATAAATCATTTTTAAATTAAAGCCGGTTATTGTTTTTTCGGAGATAAATAAAATGGCAGTCATAGAAACTGCCGATAGAAGTGAAAACTTGTGACTCAGATGTTTTCACTTTTGATTGAATTGTCTAATTTATTCATCACCTTGTCAGAAGACAATGTTTTTTAGACCATCAAATAACAAATTATTTGTTAAACCATCGTAGGTCTTTGTACATTCGCATAATTTCAACACCGCCAGCTAAATCGATGGTTGCGCCATCTAGTTTTATATCAACGTAATTATACAGAATATTGCAACTCTTTACTGTTTCTGTTGCCCTGGTACTGGTACCTAGGAGCAAACGCAACTCTTTTATATTTCTGTTGTCCTGGTATCTGGAAATTAACGCTGGGCTGTTGGAGGTAGGTAATCGAAACTCTTTACTGTTTCTGTTACCCTGGTACCTACCTTGCCGTTTTTACCGAGTTTACCCGAAGATTTCATATCCGATCCGATCCATTATCATATCCAAGCGTGACGATTGATGAATCCATTTCACAGCCCACGAAAATTCTATCTATAGCGCGCCTAAAGAAGTTTTCACTTCAAAAATTAATTACTGTCTGTGTTTCCACTGCGTCATAGGCAAGACTCGTTAGACGACCTTTCCTTGCAAAAACAAACCGGCACTAAGCCGCTTTAATAAATGTGGCAGATTTACCCCCCACTCTCGTAAGTAGGTTAGAGTAGACGTGTGTCTTTTTTATCTGGTAGTAAAGGTAGTTTACCTCCGTCTTAACTAATGGGGCTAAACGAATAATACTGGTTATTTTAGTCGTAGTACTAAGAAAATAGTAAAATATTTTGAAGTGAAAACTTCTTTAGGCGCGCCTACACAGATATTTCTTGGGCTGTGAATTGGATTCTAGCGTCACGCTCGGATATGATAAGAAATCATCGGGTTAACTCGGGACCATGGCTATTGGCCATTTAGAAATGCGTCAGCCAATGAGAAATGCTGAAAGGGCGTGGCCTCGGCATCATGGCATGGACATCTAGAAATGCATCAGCCAATAGGAAATTCTGACGCATTTCGAGATGGCCATGCCATGATGCCCAGGCCAAACTCTCCGGTTACACCAGTATAGTTTCCAAAGTAAGCTATCAAATTCTGAGTTATAAGTTTTCACTTTCATCGGCAGTTCCTATGACTGCCAATTTTTTTTATAGTATCGAGACGAGCAGGAGATTCGCCTGATGGTTAGCAACGTGCTTGCCTATATTAGTGGAACAAGAAAAGCTCAAATCTTTACCTAGCGCTGCACTACGCTCGTCACACAGAGATCTAAGTTGTTATATCTCTAAGCCCTGTAATTTCTCAGGAAACATTGCCCTTCAAACCGGAACACAGTAATGTTTGCACATTGCTGCTTGGCGGTAGAATAACTGACAAAGGTGTGGTACTTCCCCAGGCAGACTCTGCTAAGAGTCCTACCACTACTGAACTAGTTAAATAACCCGCGGGTTACATCACGAGCCGCAGGTAGTTTTGTACAAATTGTCAGAAAATGAAATGTCATCAAGTTTGACACTTCGTCGGAATGTCACACATTCTTACGTGTACAGAAAACGAAGCAAAAAGAACAGCAAACTGTGACCTTATTTTCGGAATAATAAAATAGCGGGCCGCTTGAGAAATCACAGCACGCTTGCCAAGCACAAAGTTGGAATGTGCAAAAATTCAGTTAGTTTCCGTATTCCACAGAATGTAGTTCCGTTTCCGCTTCCGAAAGCGGAACTACGTCTGAAGGTAGCTGTTCCTTTAGGTGACATTCGGGAAATTGTTGAGGACTGTAGGGTTGCATAAAAAATGTTTGGTTTTTGTGTGAATGAATAAATTTCACCTATTATGAATGTTTAAAAACATGGATTATAAACATGGTTTTTAAACATTCATGATTTGAAAGCATATCGAAAACATTAGGACTTAACGATCTATTTTATTGTTTAACTTCCTTGACGCGACGTTTCGGCAGCGCTACAACCACCGCTATTCCGAGAGGTAGAACCAAATTTTGGGTAGTTATTTGGGGCAACCTGAAAATTTGATCAAACTTTCTCATGGAGGTCAATACAAAGCCATAGACAAAGCCATACAAAGTGCCTCGTGGTCTCCGGTCGCGGTCTACGGTCGCGGTCTCCGGTTACGGTCTCAGGTCGTGGTCTCCGGTAGCGGTCTCGTGTCACGAGACACGTGTCGCGGTCGCGGCACAAACTGGCGCCCATACAAAGGCTATTTGTATATCAAGAGTCCAAATCACTGTAGCGGTTCACGCGAAGACCGTGTCAGGCACTTGATATAATACAATTGTATGGGCGCCAGTTAGCGCCGAGACCGCGACAGGAGACCGAGACAAGTCAAGTCAAGTGCCGTCTCCGGTTTCGGTCTCGTGTCGCGGTCGCAGTGCAAACCGCCGCCTTTACACTACACTGCGACATTCACCCGGAATGGCATGCAAACTTGCAGGCTTGTAGTTTTTTATTACATTTCGGATGATGCTCGCATGTTTGGATTTGACCGCCATCTCGTCTACGATGGTCCGATGGGGTGTGTTCGAGTAGAAAAAACAATTCAGTCCAGAAATGAAAACATCTAGATTATATCCATCAGGAAACACACACTCAGTCAACGCATCCCACAGCCTAGACGTTCTTCGTTTACTCGTGGTGTACTTCGTTCGAGTCTATGCAAAGTCAACTATAATGCCATGTAGGTTTTTCGAGCCACGAACAGTCTGATTGAAAAAAGTTGATTTTGTTTATTTCGGGCTATGCATGCTCACAAACCTTGTATTTTTTGCAGTTGGGTTTTATTATGGGGTCAGATTGTTACGACAACCAAACAACTAAAACCAATTAACCGAAAAAATCGCAAAACGACTGTCAAAGACCGAAATGAGACAAAAGCGGTATAAAACAATAGAAAATAAATCATTACTTATTTGTGAACGAATCTTGAACCAGTAAATCAAAAGCGATTTTAAACCATTAACTCTCGACCTCCGTCCAACGAAGCGTGGCTTTATCCGTTTGAAATCCGAAAGGAAATGAAATATGGCGCAAAACACCAGTAAAGTTTTGAACGAATCAATACTTAGGACAGTCTCTCAGATAAATTGCAAAAACAGCGAAGCTGAGCCAACTGGATGAATAAAACAATAAATGCACGGAACATTTGCTGCAAGTAAATGGTGCAAGAGTGCTTTTGCGCCGAGACCGAGTAACCTATATCCATGTATAGAAAAATAGGACTTGATAAAATATGCACTTACTGGGTAAATGTCGATTGTACGATATATTATTATATTTTATTTATATCGACGTGTAAATTGTACATTTATCAATAAAGAACTTTGACTTTGACTATATTGATATACTAGAAACTGCCCACGACTTAGTTCGCGTAGAATTTGTTGAATAAGCATTCCCAGCGAAATAACACCTATTTATGGAGTATGCCTTTCAAGATATTGATATTTGTCGAATGTTGACAGTAGTGATATTAGACTTCATTATGTTCTTTTCTGTCTATCTGTTCAAAATATCCAAAAATTTACATTCATAATAGGTATTAGTAAAATATTGAAAACAATAATTCAGTTGACATGGTTACGTACACTACGTGTACTAATGAAACTCAATACTTATGTTTGTTCTCATAATTATAAAAAAACCTTTTATAATAATTCTATTATAAAAGGTTTTTTTTATAATAACCCACAAAATTGCAAAATAATCAGAAATACCAAACAAAAATACACTTTAAGATTAATAAATCGTATGTATGTGAACTAATAATTTTTTCACGATTAAAACGTTTCCCACTAGATACTACATGCTTAACGAGTCTAACGGGACTTTTCATGTTACTCCATGTGATCAGAGTAATTTTGTAAACTGATGAGTAGGGCCTAAAAATTAAGCTTTTTAGTTACATTTTATAAATATGTATATGCGAAGACAATTCAAGATTCTTATAATAAATTTGTCATTTTATATCATTGTTATGTTATGTGGCATGTTTGTTGGAATGATTATGCATATTTTCATCAAAATGTTCGTTAATGTTTATAGTAATAAGAAATGTTGTAAAATGTCTCCCAAAAAATTACATGTAAATTGTAAAGCACATTAATTATTTTACTGCCGTAGGGAGACATGTTCATTTTATTTCAGTCAACACAATTTACGTGTATTGTTTCTTGTACGTCAGAAAAATATTGCTAAAGCAGTCTATTTTTTTTTTAGCTGGGCATCAGGATTTTTTACAAAGATGCAATCAAAGCCGTAATGTTCCATGTACGTTTGTACGTCCATTACGCTTGTCTTCAAAAGATGTATTTTTAGAACATCCCGGTTTCTTCAGGATGTTTTCAATAACTATTGAGGTCAACTATATTTTTTTTTGCACTTAAGTAATTATTCAGAGACGCAAACGGGATTTCGCCAGAGACAACTTTGGCAATAGCAACTCCAACCACGATAAAGAAAGTGTATGACTAAATGCAATTCAGTTTAAAAAAATGAGGAATTCAAATCATAATTATTATTACAAATAAAAATTTAGTAATACCTATACTATATCGTAGTAACGTAGCAGCATCTAGAAATCTAGAAAGCAGCAGGTAGAATAATGAAAAATTAAAAAACATTTGAGATTATACCCTTCTAATTACTAGCATCGCCTCTTAGTTATACGCGCGTAGATCACGTTTTCGTAACTTTACCGGAATAAAGAGTAGCGTATGTGTTCTTACAGACTACATTCTAACTGGATTTCAAATTTCATCCCAATCTGTTCATACGTTACGACGTGATTGAGCAACAAACATTTGAATATTCAGACAATGACATTTATAACATTATTCATCATCATCATCAGCCGCAAGACGTCCGCTGCTGAACATAGGCCTCCCTCCTAGATTTCCATAATGAACGGTCCCGCGCAACCTGCAACCAGCGGTTTCCAGGGACCTTTGTGAGGTCATCTGTCCATCTAGTAGGAGGCCATCCAACACTGCGTTTTCCAGTTAAGGGAACATTAATAAGAAGTAGAATATTATCTGGGGGCACGGCAGCGCCCCCGCCAAGTTATTACTTACCGTGTCAAAAACAAAGTTAATAATAGTAATAAATAAGCGCATTTCTTAAATAACAGTTTTTAATGTATTGTTTTACATTCGTTCCAAATTAAATTCAAAATTTATCTATTTTAGATAGCAACATTAGTAGAAAAAAAATATCGGTTTTTACCATTTATTTTTTCGGTCCTCATGTTAGTAAATGATACACTGGCACTCGCACAAAACTTTTCTCAATCCAATAAGTTGAACGTATTCGGTTAAACAAAAGAGATGAGAGATAGTTCGCTTTTGTTTCATTATTGCTGCTTTCGGAAGTTTCGGAAGTCTGAGTTTTGAGTGTTGGCGAAGTGGAAATAGATGTTATGGATAGATTTTCAACAAAGCATGCAGTTCGAGAAGTAGTTTGTTAGATGAACTATGATTTTTCAGCAATTTCAAGACAATATTTTTTATAGATTTGTCCAGATTTATGCCATTGCTGTTATATTTTGATTTCACACAAATCTACCGCCAAGCTATGTGTAAACATTACTGTGTTCCGGTTTGAAGGGTAATTTTTCCAGAGAAACTACAGGGCTTAGAGATACAACAAATAAGGATCCCCACTGCGCTCGTTACCCAGAGATATAAGATGTTTCATATCTTAGCCCTTTAATTTCTCTGGAAACATTGCCCTTCAAACCGGAACACGCACATGTTGCACCGGAACATGTTGCACTACTGCTAGGCGGCAGAATAGCTGGCAAAGGAGTAATACTTCCCCAGGTGGACTTTACAAATAGCCCTACCACTGCAAATATTGCGGTCAAGTATCAACCTATAAAAGTAAAAAAAACTAGGTATTTGTGGAGTGTAAAGTAATACAATAAAAAATATACATGTATCAATAATAACTGATTGGATACATATTCGTATATATGGGTTACTGTTAATTTCAAATGACGTCTGCAGGTCGTATTTTATACCTCTATTATGTGGAGGTTTAATAATAGTTTATGGGAAATCGTTAGAAATTGTATTGCGTACCATGTGTTGTCAAGGTTTGCTGAGATTGCTATGTGGTTCGGTCTGGCCGTTTCAATCATCATCATTATCAACAGCTCACTAAATGGTCCCACTGCTGGGACTCGAAGCTTTCTGTCGCAAGGAGAGAGTTAAGGCCATAATCCACCACGCTGGCCCAGTGCGGGTTGGTGGATGACACATGACTTCGAAAGATTCTAAATATATGTTGGTTTCCTCACGATGTTTTCCTTCACCGTTTTAAGTTAGCGGCATTACGCACATGACTTCAAAAGGACAGTGGTGCGTGTGGGGTTTTGAACCCGGGGTCTCCGGATCGGCAGGCACCGTTCTCCCGACTAGACTAGCCGTAACTTTCGTTTAAATATCTGCAATAACTCAACCTAAAAAAAGCTCAGTGTCTAATATCACATACAAGCAGTATTCTGCAGTTTTACCCGCGTAGTTCCTGTCCCCGTAAATGCCTCGACATAAAAAGTAGCTTACGTGGTATTGTAGATTATATTTCGAGTGCCAAATTTCAAAATGATTTGTTCAGCCATTTTGACGTGAGTGGCATACATCCAAACTTTCGCAATAAAAATATTAGTAGAATACTTTTTGTGGTCAAATTTCGCTGGACAATGGTCCTGGGCAGCAAGACAAACTGCTCTTCTCCACTATAAATCCTTCTAATCTTGACGGAGGGGCTCGCAACTGCAGTCATACATCACGACAGGAGGAAAATCACCACCTCAGCCTGAGTTATGAAATACTGTAAATTATAAATAAGGAACTGAATTTTGCTGGTTTTGAAGACTTAAGTAAATTTGTCAAAGATTTTTTCAATAATGGTAAGGACAACTTTGTAGAAAATCTAATACCTTAAAACGAATAATTCTTGTATATTATTTACATATCTACAAATAGAATCTCGGAAACGGCTCCAACGATTTTCATTAAATTTAGTATGCAGAGGGTTTCAAAGGTGATAGATACATAGATTTAATTAGGTTTCATTTTTAGAAAACGTACTTTTGTTCGTGTTTTTAAGCAATGAAATATCGAGTAGGCTCCACAAGCTCGGTCTAATTATTTTAACTTAACCTTTCCAACATTCATAGTAAAATCTACACCAGCAGATAAATTGCTTTAGAATTCCCCAAAAAGGTACGATTTCTATCTTAGAAGAAGTAATTCCCAAATTCGCCTAAGTTGTATTGATTCAATTAGTACACAAAACAATACAATGAATCCATTAACTAGCGCGTAATTATACAAAATGCCAATTAATATAGATACTTCCGAGCTGTAGAGTACTACAAACAAAACAGGACAGCCTTTGTCTGGGGAGAATATAGTCCAAGAGCTATCGGTATAATAATTAAATTCTGAATTTTTTTACTTCAATAATTCTGATACCCGCTTCATACACTTTGGTAACTATATTACACCAAATGACAAAAAAATACAAATGTATTTTTTGTTTTCGGTTTCGGGAAAAAAAAATCGTGTTTTTATTTGGGAAGGTATACCGATAAATTTGTGTTTAATGGCGTCTCTTAAACTGGTCTTTATTTTGATATAATTCACATTAAAATTAGAGTTCATTGAAATAAAAAAGTCGTAAAATTAAAAAAAAAAAAAAAAAAAATTATGGCGCGAAAATGTTGCCGAAGTATTAAAAAAAATAAAAAAATTGTGCTATCGAATGCCGTTATTTTTGGTTTTTCGAGTTTGTTATTTCGTACAACACATTTAAGCCATAAAACCACTGTCTCCTTTATAAATTATTAATATAATAGCTGATCGACTACTTCAGAAATCGGAAAAAAAGTCTCAAGTGTCAAAAATGTTAGTTTACATTTTAAGTACATTAATTATAAACAAACAATACTGCTAGAAGCGTTTTGAAACGTTCTTGAGAATAATGGGCGTAAGGGCTGAAACACGTACAAGTAACGCGGCACTTCATATGCCGAAGCGTAAACAAACGCACTTAGGTAACCTGACACCCGTTTTCCCCCCAAAATTGTAAAATCGAGTCGCCAAAAGTGTAGCAAGCGGATACAACAACTACACATAAAAATATTATGTAAATTAGTTGTTTACCCAAAAACCTTACATTTCTTTGAAATAAAATACCATTGCCATATCCCATTCGTTTATCTTATACTATATGTGTCAAATTGGTAAGTGATTAAATGACAAGCCTAAAAATTAATAGTTATCAAGACGGATCAATTTTGAATATAACCCATATTCTTTGAAATACTTGTTACTACTGGTGGCATGGCATCTAGGTATATTTTAAGCACAAATATTGTTCAAAATTTGTATAAAATAATAGTCACATCCAAATAACTAAAGCTATTTAATTATGCAAAAACAAAGGTTTGGGATATACCTAAAGATTATTACTGAACTGCATTATGTTATCCAGAATATATACTAAGCCTGCCAATGTATATATATTCTTCAAAATTTTCCATCAGAAATTGATCTTTATCTTTGGGTAGTGTCAGCTAAAGTTATTTTGAAAATAACCAAACATATTTACATTTAGTAAAATTAACACATAATATAGCGTTGACAATGTTTCGCAGGAAACCGAATCTTTATTTTCTTGACAGAATAACTCTTATCGTTCTAAGAATCTCAGTAAACATAACCACCGCCTCCTGCACTATTAGCAGTACAAATTTGGGTTTGCATTAATTTAATCAGCCGCCTCTCTATCCCCTTCATGAAGTAAAGTGTAAACAGTTGGTCGACTGACGACGCTGTTGAGTGACATTAGGGAATTGAAGTTGAGAAACAGGCGATTCCGGAAAGTTCGACTAGTCGTGTGTTAACTTTGTTCACAGACTTCTAGTAGATTGATTCATTGACTGACTTAGTAAGTAGTTAGTATGTCTGTGAAGTCATAGTTCGAGGGTTTTAATTCTTCTAATTTCTCTAGCATCGTTTCCCTTGAAACCGGAACACAGTGATGTTTGCGCATTACTGCTTACCACAAAATAACTGGTGAACGTGGACTATGCAAAGACACTTTCTCAGGTAGACTATGCAAGGAATCTACACTACAAGACATACTACTAGGAGCGCTGCTATAAATCCTACTAATATTATAAATGTCAATGTATGGATGTTTGTATATTTGGATGTTTCGATGTTTGTTGCTCAATCACGCCGTAACGTATAAACGGATCAGGAATTTGGAACACAGATAGATTATAGTCTGGAAGAACACATAGGCTACTTTTTATCCCGAAAAACAACTGGAACAACGGAAATGCGAACTTCGCGAGTAATACCGCGGGGCGCGTTGTCAACAAAATCTTACAGTGTAGTATTTGACTTACATTGAAACACGAGTAGTAGTAAACCCGTAAAATTTTACTTCAAAATAAAATGAACGAAAACAATAGTAGCACTTCGGGATTTGCGACAGAACTGAAAACTTGAACAAACAATCTAAACAGCGGTGCTGCAATATTTATATACTTGCTAGCGGCTCCTTCCGACTTTGCTCGGATATTGTTTTATAAATACCATTAATCGCAATAAAAACTATGATAATATGTCTCAAGTTGAACTAAATTACAAAATACATGTCAACTTTCGTGAATATCGGTTGATTTAGCTAAGAGTTCACTGGGCACAAACATCATGATACTTAACTATTATAAATTATTAGCTGTACCCTGTGCGCGTCGGCGCGCCATCTGTCGAAAATCGGTTGCACCACCTCAGAAACCTTTTTTGGATCATGCACAACAACTTTTCTAAATACCATCATCATCAATCATCAACAGTCCACAAAATGTACCCACTGCTGGGACTCGGGGCCTTCTCTCGAGAGTTAAGTATATAGCCCACCACGCATGCTCAGTGCGGGTTGGTGGATGACACATGACTTTGAAAGATTCTAGGTACATGTCTGTTTCCTCACGATGTTTTTTTTCACCGTTTTAAGTAAGCGGCATTACGCATATGACTTCGAAAATACAGTGGTGAGTCTGAGGTTTGAACCCGGGGTCTCCGGATCGGCAGGGGCCGTTCTCCCGACTAGACCAGCCGTACACTTGATCAAATACACAGTTAGTTTTATCCGATTTATTCTATACAGGATATGCAGACAAACATTATTTTTTATATATAGAAAATAAACTGCGGTGCCGGTGACTGTTACAGTATCACGAATTCAATTGTACTTTTTCATCTCAAACAATTCCTAAAGAACTTCACTTTCAAACCCTTGCGTAAAATGATTTTTTTACTTTTAAAATATGACTACTACCGAACAGTCAAGGTTATTTTAATATTGACTAGGGGATGATCGAGGGAATTATGTTTGTATGAACTGTGAGAAGGGATGAGTTATGAATAATATAAAGGACCGGAAATGACGTTTTAAAAACGAAGCGTTATATTATCGACGCCACATGAGAGGGAAAAGGGGAATTTGGGAAGTGACTTGCAGTTTTTTTACTCCCCTAGTCTTTTTTATTTTTTTAGGTGCAATTTTGAACTCTATGCTATTATAATATCTATTTACAATTCCTTGTCATAATAGTCTTTATAAAATATTCTTGCAAACAAGATTCCTAACTCCATGACAGATGGTAGTAATTGTAGTTCTACATGAGTTTATGAAATGTATACCTACTTAATTAGCGTTAAAGTCACATAAGCGCTAGAAAATATATTATGAAAAATATGTTTTTTTTTAAGATACTGACTTGTCACTTTTCATTTTATGCGTTTTTAGTGCCTGTGTAGTACTCAAAAACAGTACTAAACGCATACTCCGTTTTAAAATAGTTGGCAAATCATAACAACCTAATTTATTCTGTAAAAAAATTAAAATGAATGAATTTGATCATTTTATCCGTTTGGTAATATTTAATGTTATGTATTTAGAAGGCTAGTATTCAAAATTGGTTAACAAGTGACTTATAAAAAACCGTTGGTCAGTAAGTAGTAATTTTTAAACAATTCTTTCAGATACTATTTTATAGGGAATAGGTAATAGTGATTTACCAAGATGTTATTTTCTACCTGATATTTGCTTCCACAACGGTTTCACTTTACGACAGGCATTACCTACTTTCCGTATGATGTTTACGCAAAATATTCCCGCATCTAATCCTTGAGTTATGACGCTTGTTCGTAAAGTCGCAAAGATAGATAGCGAGCAGCGAGCAAGTATACCATGACCGAGTTTACCCTTACCCCTTTGATAATAAACGTCACAAAACTTGCTAAAGGCACATCTACGTAATTAGATCCCGTGCCCGCTCAATGGGAAACGGTTGACCGACTTCCTAGAATACAGTTTCCTAACATACTCTCTACCGTTGTCATCCCTTAACATCCAATTTGATGTTTCTGAAATTAACTAATCCTTTTAATTTCCGTTACAAAATTACTTCCAACACATTTGTAAAGAGATCCCAATTCGAGTTAAATTTGAAACTTCCTAACAATACTTATTTGAAATGTTTCGATCTAGTTGGTCAATTTGCTCGACCCGGGCGGTGCAATATGTAAACAAATAGCCGTCTCCAATAAACCATTACTACGCCAAGGGGTAAGGCGGTCGAGTATAAATAAAACTCCAAGATCGTACAGCCTTGACCGGCAAACAAAAAGCGTTTACGTAAACCGACCACCTGTTTCAAACGAAATATGATTTAGGGAGACCATTGAAACAGAGCCGATAACCGGGGCTATATTTCAGCAGCATTGTTTGCCTAATCTGGTTTGATTAACGCGAGCTTTGTTGTTTCAGGCAGTCGGCCGATGTAAACACGGAGTCGAAATGAGATGAGTATGCGCGTGGCGTGGGCCAGATGGTACTGGATAGTGATACTGACTACGTGCGCCGCCAGGACCGCCAGCGACTGGCTCGACTGCTCCCACATCGCCACCTGCCGCTGCAAGTGGTCCTCCGGCAAGAAGACCGCCTCCTGCGCCTCCGGTGACCTGCGCCGCCCGCCTTCTCTCTCATCAGACATACAAGTCTTAGACCTTCACGACAATCCACTGCGCAACCTTCCCAGAGAAGTATTCTTTAACATAGGACTCATCAATTTACAACGGATCAATTTACGAGCGACGAATCTTCGATCGATAAACGCTGACGCATTTCTAGAATTAAGGATTTTAATAGAAGTCGATTTAGGTGACAACGACCTCTCGCATCTACCGAGAGACATATTTAGAGGCAACGAAAGACTACGACTGGTCGTTTTGAGCAACAATCCACTGACTGCATTGATTGCGGACCAGTTTCCGCCTCTTCCGCATTTTCGAATGCTTTTATTAGACGGTTGCCGATTAAGAACGATACACACAAACGCATTGCGAAACTTGAAGTCATTAGAAAATATAGATTTACGCAGAAACCAGCTTACATTCCTTCGTCTGATTACGTTCTCGCTGCCTGCTTTGAAGACTGTTTCTTTGTCTGGAAACCCGTGGAGATGTGACTGTAGATTACGTGAGTTTAAGGACTGGTTCTTGGAAAGTACTCTTGGGACGGAGGATTTGCTATGCGTTGAACCTTCAACTCAAGCTGGAAATA
This sequence comes from Ectropis crepuscularia, assembly GCA_963693475.1. NCBI lineage: Eukaryota > Metazoa > Arthropoda > Insecta > Lepidoptera > Geometridae > Ectropis > Ectropis crepuscularia. The sequence continues at coordinate 3,547,946 of OY856355.1, forward strand.
AGTGGCGTAACGTTCCAAGTGAGAGTATGTCGTGTCCGCCAGAAGTGCGGTCAAGTACATTAGTGGTTAGAGCGGAAATTGGTGTAGCGACTTCATTCGGTTGTTGGGTGCACGGTGTTCCAAAACCTAATGTGACGTGGTTATTTGACGGCTTAGATGTACACAATAGTTCAGTCGATTGTGATATGGAAGAGAATGAAACGACTATAGATGATGATTCAGAAGATAGAGTCCCTGGAAGCGTAAGATGGGTGAATGTGACATTAATGAATGTCACATCAAGTGCTGCAGGTGAATGGTCATGTGTGGCAAAAAGTATAGCAGGTGAAGCACGAGCAATCATTAGCCTCGTCTTGCCTAGATCCCAGACTGCGACAGCCAGGACGGCTCCAGGAATTCCACAGCTATTGGGAGTAGTATTTGGGGCTCTAGGCATATTGGCTGGCATGGGCTTTATAGCGGCAGTAGCATGCTGGCATTTAAGAAGACGCACAGTGCCACCAAGTCGAAGTTTTTTAGACCAGGAGAAGCGTCTCATAGACGCATCAGTAGTGGTGAGTTGTGATCGATCAATTGGAAACATGGCTTCACCATGCGATTTTGAACTAACAGAAAGATCAAACGATGACCAACCAAGAGGCTGCGGGTTTGATCCTGTCCATATAACGATAGAAGGAACGCCGGGGGCGTTCCCTCCTCCACCAGCAGAGTTTGCCGTTCCAGTTCCATATGGGAACATCTTCATATCTGTCCAAGTAGCAGGGCGAGGTGAGCCTGGGAGATATCCTGATTTGCTGAGTGGAGGAGCGACTCTACCGAGACGAAACAAAACCTGCTGCGCAGCTCCTGCTTATGACAACATGGGTCCTAGGGTAACGGCCACCGGAAGTTCCACTTGGTCACTCCCAGGAGCCAGTTCTGAGAACGTGGATCAGTTATCAGAGACTCCAGTACTGACGCTGCCGCCTCCGCCGCCTGAATTTGTCTCCCTTTAGCCCAGGCCTCTGGTACTGGACGCCTCCGCACTGAGGTGACCTGGTACCCCCTGAACCTGAGTCAATTAGACTAATCCCCAATTTTATTACGTACGATAATTTGATTATAATAATTTTAATGTGTAAATAATAACGCTAAGTGTGGACGATGTGTGACATCCGTGAGATTTACATACGTAAGGTTGTTATCAGAATAATTAACTTTAAATAATTGCATTTAAGGAGAACTTGTTGATATGTTGGGATACAGAAGCGAGAGCGATTAGCATTTAATTGTTTCGTTTATACGTTTTTCCTTTCACGTTTTTTCGAGTATTTGTCTTCCTAACTTTTGTAAATATTGTTTATTATACAACTTCCCAAACATAAGACTGACCCTTTTGTCTTGTTTTGTCTGTTTGTAACCTTTAATCTTGTATGTAATGCTATACTCCATTTAGTATCAAACAATAGCTTCTAAAGAATTTCTTTCAAAGCGAAAATATCTAATGTAAAGGAAAATAAACCGATCACGTAAAATTCCGTCGTTTTATTGACTTTAGCTTTATCGTGATAGTTTTTATGACCTTTTATACTTCTTCGTCTAAACTGTTTCATACTCGGTGTTCATATAGACGATAAACATTATTCAACTATAAGCCAAACGTTTAATGAGTCCAATAAAAAATTGACTTTCATTAATAGCATTAGATAATGATATTTAAGAGTTGTGAATTAATAACTGTATTACATTCTGAATGAACTGAATGACCTGTATTCAATTTCTCAGGGGATTTTGAAGTTGGTATTAGCTTTACTAATATTATAAAGCTGAAAAGTTTATTTGTTTGAGAGCGCTAATATCAGGAACTACTAGACCGATTTTGAAAACTCTTTCTCCGTTAGATATGTACGTGATCCGTGAGTGCTTTAGGCTATATTTTTCACGTACCCACCGTGTGAAACCGGGTCTAGATGCTAGTCGTTATTATACAGAATAACGAGTATGACACCATGATACAACACGTGAACGATGAACACCTGATAGTAAACAAAACGTCTGCCTATAATAATAAGGCAATACCATGCAGTTATTTTAACTAGAATAGAAGAGATTGCGATAATTACCTAGCACTGAATTTCTCTGTCGTGTAATTTCTCTGAAAACACTTATTTTCAAACCGGAACACAGTAATGCTTGCACATGACAAACGCAGTCGAATAACTCAAAAAAGTCATTCTAGGTAACCTGTATAACATTTTTTAGTAAACTTTGATGTTGCCATTTTATTTTATCGTGTTAAAAAAATTACATTAAAAAGATAAATTGGTTTTCTTAGGAATAATCCTTTTCTTACTAGCATCCATCTTGAGATAGTTTAATAATTAGAATGACTTGGAATGTAGTAAACAAACAAGTTGAATACTATGATAATAGAACTCAGCAAAGAGACTGCCTGAGGAAGTATCACATTCTTCCTAGTTATTTAACTGTCAAACAGTAAATTTGCTAATTATACTAGTAGGTATCATGTTCCGCAGGAAATAAATTGTTTTTAAAAAAATACAGGGTAAAGAGATAGACCGTAATATATCTCTGAGTGACGAGAGCAGTACAGTGCCAGGTTGTTTGTCTCATCATGTTCAATAGCTGGGTGGCATTTTACTTTGAGCGTAATGTTTGTTGTAATAATTATGCATAGTTTTTTTATTTATTCATATTATGCTAGATTGAACGAGTCAGCAGAACCAGAGCTAAAGCAAGTGAGTGTGGTAAGTATATGATATATTTTTACTTTTTAGGTATCCTGCATTTAAAATAAAGCTATTAATTGTAATCTATTTAATCGATCAATTATAAATCGATCAATTGATGTAAAGCGACGATGCGGTGTATGATAAAGTGCACTAATCTAGACAAAACTTGATCCACTCTAGATTTGAAGACACGTAGATTGTACTCAACTGGAAGAATCCAATCAGGCGACACATTCCCAAGAAATGTTCTTATTACGATAGGTAATGGAACTAAACCTCTTCTTATGAACCTTTGAAACATCAGCCATGAAACGATGTCACTTGAAATGGATAGAACGATAGCTAAAAAATGTGTGTGCTTAAGACCGGCAGAAGTGACAACTAAAACAAAAAAAAAATGTGTGTGTGCGATTCACACACGATAGAAGTGAAACTTCAGTAAATCGTGATTAAAAAGGTTGCCAGTGACACAATATTTTTCTTATTTTTTTAACTCAGAATTTGATAGCTTACCTTGGAAACTACCGCCTAAAGAAGTTTTCACTTCAAAAAGCGTGCAAAACAAAAATCTTGGTAAGGATCGAACCCGGTACTTTACAATCGTTAAGGCGAGATCGTAATAATTGCGCCAAACACCGTTTGAGAGATGGGTCGAAAATGACGCTTACTTGCAGTATGGGACAAAATAGTTCGTATATTTCTGTCTCATTCTTTCCTGCACATTTTTGTATTTGTGTCTCTTACCTGTCGTTTTTTCCGTTGCATCCGGTTTGAAATCAGAACGATTCTAAAGAAGTTTCACTTCAAAATACTTTTTAAAAACTATTGAATCATTTTAATAATGAACAGTAACAGCATACAGACAGCAGCAGCAGTCCGCAGCTGATTGTCTCTTTCTCGTTCTGGCTCACTCGGTGGTCCCGATTTCACCCGAACATTTCTTTCTTTTCCGAGCGTCACGATGAGCTTCATTCAGGGCCCTCGAAAAATCTGTGTGTGGTGCGCCAATGAAAGGGTTTTCACTTCAAAAAGGCAAGAAAATAATCGATCAAGCAGATCAGCTGTGCTCTTAGGTATGCTCTATATGGACACTGGAAAGGCAACCTGGCTGATGTGCCAAATATGCGAAAATACGTTAGATATACCGTTAGATTCGTCTGACTTTTCTCTTTCTATGGATTCTATCGTAGTTTTATCCACCTACGAGTAATTTTGGTGATTTATAAGCAACCTGTGATTTCATAATTTTTGTTTAGTAGGCGCACAATATCAGGTCTTTTTAAAAATGTTACTCATAAGCTGCCTCTCATTTATCTATATTGATGAATAAGCAATATTTCTTTTCCGTATCACCCTTTATACATTCGAATGCGAAATTTCTGCGCGGTGAAAAAGTGTTCAGTTTAGACAGCAGACGATATAATATGCAAAATGTATCATGCCATATCGCGTTTCGAGGCAATACTACCTCTTAAGGCCGATTTAAACTGAACGAACATAGAGCTAGAGCTGGAACAAGAGCATTCTTTCTCGATCTTTTAGTGTAAACGAAAGATCGGTCTTAGCGTTTTTCATATTATATATTCCATAGAATCTTTGCGAACGCAAACAAAACAACGAAAGAATGCTCTACGTTTGTTTACACTAAATGAATTTGATACAGTGGGGAAGCCCGATTTACATCAGACGAGCGAATGCTCTTATTCTATGCTCTTACTGTACACGGGAAAGGAACCACGCGTCCCGCCGCTATCGGAACATGTAGAGACCAAATTGTTATCTAGCACTGTACTGCGCTCGTCACCCAGTCATATAAGATGATTTATCTCTACGCCGTGTAATTTCTCTTGCAACATTGCCCTTCAAACCAGAGCAAAGTGATGTTTTCATATAGAGTTGCTGACAAAAAAAAGCAAAGTCTGCAAAGAGTCCTACCACTACAAGAAGAGTATCCTGATTTTTTCACTATAGGTGTAACGTAAGTATGACTGTATGTTAATTTAAGTAAGTATTGCATCAGCTATCCGTTGTGGCCCTGGTCGTCTAGTATCTATAAAGGCCTTAGTGGCTTAGTGGGTGAAAGGTATGATCACAATTGTGAGGTCGTGGGGTTCGGATCACACCTGCCCCGCTGAGTAATTTTTCAGATATTAAACTTTGTAATCAGTATTTAATTACTTATTTTACGTATTAAGTTGATAGAAAAACTTACACTACATAAGCACATTTTGGCCTTTATATGTAACTAAACACAGTAAAGTAAACACTTTAAATGCAGGACACGATGGGAGCGTAGTGGCTAAAGCATCTCATTTGACAAACACAAGATTATTGTATAAAAAAAAACATTAAAAAAAATATCAATAATATTAGGTTCGAATCCTATTACCTTTGAGTATATTCTTCCCAGTCTATTTATACATTTTTGTTAGCACCACTGGCTGTGATGTGGTGAAGGAAACCATCGTAAGAAAACTAGCATATTTCAAAAACGACTTCTATCGAGGAAATGTGTCATCTGGCAACCCGCTCTTGGCTAGTAGCGTGATGGGCTTAATTAATTCCCAGCAGTGGGAACTTTTTTTATTTGAATAGATTTACATTTGACCGCCGTTTCCCGTTAATGCGACGATGCGGTCTACGATGAAGCGTGTTTACTTAGAAGAAATCGATTCACTCTTGATTTGAAGGCACCAAGATTGTAACAATCAGAGAAAAATTGGCAGTCATAGGAACTGCCGGTAGAAGTGAAAACTTATAACTCAGAATTTGATAGTTTACCTTGGAAATTACACGGGTGTAACTGGAGAGCGGGGCTTGGGCATTATGGCATGGCCATCTAGAAATGCATCAGCATTTCCCATTGGCTGATGCATTTCTAGATGGCCATGCCATGACGGCTAGATCACGCCCTTTCAGCATTTCCCATTGGCTGACGTATTTCTAGATGGCCAATAGCCATGGTCCCGAGTTCACCCGAAGATTTCTTATCATACCCGAGCGTGACGCTAGAATACATTTAACAGGCCACGAAAAATCTGTCTAGGCGCGCCTAAAGAAGTTTTCACTTCAAAAACCCAACTCCGGCAACGCATTCCACAGCCTAGACGTTCTTATCACAAAAGTAGAAACAAAGTAAAGTCAAATCCCTTCGTTCAAGTCTTTGGAACGTCAGCCATGAAACGATGTCGCTATTGCGAGTTACTAATAGCAGTCAAATAGAAAAAAGGGCATGGTGGTATTAGATTAAAGAGGTCAGTCGCACACTCTCCAAAGTGTATGTGATAATAAATTGATAACCTAGCAAATTTGCCGCGATGTAAAACAATTTTGAAGTCTTTTTCATACAATTGGGCTTCTTACGCTATTCTAAATCACTTAAAAGCATACACGAAAATTAAATTACATTACTAAGTGCAAGCAACACTCAAGTTATCCAAAGAGTAATTAACTTAAGTCGCTCCTAATGTATCGTAAAGTTGATAAGTTTAATTACTTACTATGATTATGAGAAGTTATTGCTTAATGGGTAGCTTTAACTATTTATGAGCACTTTATCTTCCCGCTAGTGAGTACTGGGGTAATACCATCTTATTACGATTTTGATCGTTCATTTAGTAGCTTAGTTTTTGAAATTACGTTTAATCCTACTAATATTAATTATAAATGCCAATGTATGCATGTTTGGATGTTTGTTGCTAAATCACGTTCTAACGTCTTAGCTAGCAGTGTCCCGCGGTGTTACCCGCGTAGTTCCCGTTCCCGTTGATCCCGTAATTTTTCGGGTTAAAAAGTAGCCTATGTGTTCTTCCAGCCTATTATTCATCTGTGTTCCAAATTTCAGCCCGATCCGTTCAGACGTTAGGGCGTGATTGAGCAACAAACATCCAAATTTCCAAACATCCATACAATGACATTTATAATATTAGTGGGATCCCATGATTACTCAAGTAGATTTGAATACCACTGTGTTCCGATTTTAAGGGTGATGATTCTAGATAAATAATTCCTAGCTTATCAGTTTTTCATCGGATTCACTTCGGAGAATGTGCAACTGATTTGCATGATCTATCTTAACCACCCTTCTTTTTTTTCTATTGAACTGCTTATAGCTCAAAAAACGACATCGTTTCACGGTTGATATTCCAAAGACACGAACGAAGAGGCTTGGCTCAACTTTTGTGTTAACAAGGTTAAGGCCTACTGTCCACGCACGCGTCTTTTGTCGAATGCATGCATCCTACGAACAAACGCAAGACGTGCGGCTATCGTGTCGTTGTCGTTTCGTGGACACAGACTTCATTATTTGTACGCAAGATGCAAGCATTCGTCTTGCATCCGACAATTGTCGAAATCGTGCGGATGTCGTGCAGCTACGTGGACAATTGGCCTTAGGATGTGCTTTCTCGATGGTTATTGTCTTGTCATTAAATCGAGAGAATCGAAGAAGGGGGATCGTTTCATGACTGATATTCCAAAGATACGTACGAAGAGGGTTGCTCTATTTTTGTATTTACACTTGTGAAAAGAACGTCTAGGCTGTGGAATGAGCTGCCTGCGTAAGTTGTTCCCGATAGTTATAATCTTGGTGTCTTCAAAAATTTTAATCAAAGAGTTAATAAAAAATAAGAATAAAAGATAATAATAATAATAAAAAAATAAAAATAAGAGTTTCTTCAAGATATACGAAACGAGGAAGTCCGCAGAAGAACGAAGGTCACCGACATAGCTCTTAAAATTAGCAAGTTGAAGTGGCAATAGACATATAGCTCGCAGAACCGACAACCGCTGGGGAGTAAAGGTTGTCTGTCGAATGGCGACCACGAAACGGCAGACGCAGTGTAGGACGGCCCACACGATGGACCGATGATATTGTCTCGGTCGCGGGAAGTCGGTGGCTGGAGGCGGCACAAGACCGATAATTGTGGAAATCATTGGGGGAGGCCTATGTCCAGCAGTGGACGTCTGCAGGCTGCAGATGATGATGATGATTCAAGATATACACGCTTCTATTGTCACCACATTTTAGACCACATTGTCAGTACCTAAGTGTAAACCTACAATATTTAAAAAAATACAGGGCAAAGAGAGAGGAGAGGCATCTTATATTTCAGGGTGACAAGTGCAGTTCAGTGCCATGTAATGATTTGGACTGTTCATTTCCGATAGCTGTGTGTTGCTGTGTTGTTATGGGCAGGCGTCTCGGTTACCATCAGGCACATTTACTGCTCGTCCCGTCATTATACAATATAAAACATAGTTTTTTAGGATGTCTGTAACTATGAAAATTGTGTATCATAGACGAGCAGTATGTGTCTGATGTGTATAAAGGAAGTGTGAACCTTTATTTATATTTTGTTAGCATGATATGTATGAGTACTATTCCAGGCAATAATTTTAATGTGTTCCAAATTTCAACCCGATCTGTTCAGACTTTCTTACGTGATTAAGCAACAAACATCTAAATATCCAAACATCGTAACTTTCGCATTTCTAATATTAGCAGGATTTATTTAAAACTGTGAATCCTTGACGAGTAAAATTATAAGACTCAACTGGATTCTAGTATAAAGAAAACATCAGGCTTACTACTTACTTAACCATAAAACATACCTAGTCAAATTTCAGTTGCCAGGCTCCGGATAAAAGTACTACTTAAGTCATTTCATAGTTTATAGCCAAAACCATAAGACTATGTTTTGGCAAGGATATAAATTAGGGCCATCAGCGTCGGCCATTCACTGAAAAAACGCTTTAGGACAAGCTCTATACTAAGTAGAACTCGTTTATACCTTATCACTAGCCTTCAGCTGGATGTATTCATATTACGAGCTTTGATGTGACTTTTAGGCTAAAATGTAGAGTACCAACAGTCACATGCTGTGACCAAATATTTGAACTACACTACAATATTATACAACAAGTTTTGTGTCTCCAGGTGATGTTCGCTAGTGGCGACGTTCAGGTGGGAATGGTGGGAATGGGCTGTGGAGCTGAATATTTTTGCGGCTCTATAAATAGGCTATTTTCGGAGGCCTAAAGAGACTGTTACTTATTCTGTACCCTGATTCTAGAATAGAATTGTTGATGTTATTTATTCTCCTGTCATTTGCAATAGGACTGGCTTCGAGACTCAGTAGGTAGTCTGATCACTGAGCTGAAAAGTCGGGATTTGAATCACATCCAGGATATATTTTTATGATGTTTTCCGTATTCATCATTCATTCGTTGGTATGTTTGTTCTTTATCTGAATTATTTTTACCCGACTGAAAGATGTTATGTTTTTTGCGCGTATCTAGTATTATGTTTGTATTGTTTGTATATTTCTTTATTCCCATGTGTCTTCCAAAACCCATTTCGACTGTTAAGATGTCGTTAGATTTGTCTCAATCCCCCAAGTGTTCTTATCGTAGGTAGTATATTGTATCAGATAATGTTCTTTACAGTCGGCTTTTTTTAAAATTAAAGTTATGATTTTGGTTAAGTATAATGTGAATCTTAACATGTATTACGATGGACTTACCTAATTAATTAATTTGCATTTTTTTTTAAAGACGGTCAGATCCTTTATTAACAAAACTAAAATACAATGAGAACTAAACTACGCTACATACCTAACTGACTACTTACACTAAGCACACCTGAATTATCCATAGACCAATGAAGGTCAACAGATAATCAAGATGTTCAAGCCCACCACCAATCGGAAGCGTACCCAGCATGCTGGCGGCATTACCACGATGAATGGCAATGATTATGCGTTGGGCCAAATAAACGCCAGAATTTTGGTCACGCGTCGCATTGTTATTTGCATACCTAATAACAGGTTGTTTTTTGCTGTGTGTATTATTTTGTAAGGTCATTATTACCCATTAACGAGCAAATAAAGAATTGAATTCTGTTTCATAAGTATGTATTTAAAAGTATAATATATGTATTACTAGCAGCGCCCCGCTGTGTGGATCCCGTTAGTTTTCCGGGACGAAACGTTGCCTATTTATTATTTCAGATAACTATCTGTGTTGCTAATTTCAACCCAATCCGTTTAGATGTTTCGACGAGATTCAGTGACAATTGTCTAAACGTGAAAATTTTCACATCTTTAATTTTTGTGTCAGCCATCAAAAAAGTGTCTACCAACTATCTTAAAAAGAAAACTATCAATATTTTACGTTTTTTTTTCACAGAGCTTTGTAGGGTTCCGTAAAACGTAAAAACGGAACCCTTATAGATTCGTCATGTCTGTCTGTCTGTCTGTCTGTCTGTCTGTCTGTCTGTCCGTCCGTATGTCACAGCCACTTTTTGCCGAAACTATGAGGACTACACTGTTGAAACTTGGTAAGTAGATGTATTCTGTAAACCGCATTAAGATTTGAACAAAAAAAATTTTAAAAAAGATAAATTAGGGTTGCCCCCCATACTGAGAACTGAAACTCAAAAAAAATGTTTTCATCAAACCTACACGTGTGGGGTGTCTATCGACAGGTCTTCAAAAGTGATGTTGAGGTTTCTAAAATCATTTTCGTCTACACTGAATAATTTGCGCGAGAGACACTTCCAAAGTGGTAAAATTTGTTTCCCCCCCCCTCTAACTTCTAAAGTAAGAGAATGAAAAATCTAAAAAAAATATATGATGTACATTACTGTGTAAACTACCAACGAAAATTAGTTTGAACTCGATCTGATGAGTAGTTTTTTTAGCACATCATAAATACACTATTATTGAAACTTCGATCAAAGTTACAACGAACTACAAGAACTATGTTTGTGCACTATGTATATTATGTTACATGCTGCAACGGAACCCTTCATGGGCGAGTCCAACTCGCACTTGGCCACTTTATTTAATACTAATTATACTACAAAACCAGCAAAATACACACATTAAATGAGGCCCATTACTATTTACCCAACGCTGGGACTCAAAAAGTTCTACGCCATTTTTAGGGTTCCGTAAAACGTAAAAACGGAACCCTTATAGATTCGTCATGTCTGTCTGTGTGTCTGTCTGTCTGTCCGTCCGTATGTCACAGCCACTTTTTGCCGAAACTATGAGAACTACACTGTTGAAACTTGGTAAGTAGATGTATTCTGTAAACCGCATTAAGATTTTTACAAAAGATTTTTAAAAAAACAAAAATTAGGGTTGCCCCCCATACTGAGAACTGAAGCTCAAAATTTTTTTTTCATCAAACCTACACATGTGGGGTGTCTATCGATAGGTCTTAAAAAATGATGTTGAGGTTTCTAGGATAATTTTTGTCTACACTGAATAACTTGCGCGAGAGACGCTTCCAAAGTGGTAAAATGTGTGTCCCCCCCCCTCTAACTTCTAAAGTAAGAGAATGAAAAAACTAAAAAAAATATATGATGTACATTACCATGAAAACTACCAACGAAAATTAGTTTGAACTCGATCTGATGAGTAGTTTTTTTTAGTACGTCATAAATACACTATTATTAAAACTTCGATCAAAGTTACAACGAACTACAAGAACTATGTGTACTATGTATATTATGTTACTTGCTGGAACGGAACCCTTCATGGGCGAGTCCAACTCGCACTTGGCTACTTTATTTTCATCTTAATTAATAAAAAAGTTTTTGCTCTCATGGGCTATCAGGAAATAGAATTTAGAGGTGTGATAAAAAGCCAGCCTAGTGGTTAGAGTGTACGATTTCACATCCAAGACATCATAGGTTCCAATCGCACTTGCACATCTGATTACTTTTCTAAGTTTAGATAAACCTACGAATTTCTCACCCCCCACCACGAGTATCTTCAACGGTGAAAGAAAATAATTATCATAAAGAATCCAGCCTGTTACAAGAAAAACAATGTTTGAAGACATGTGTGTGTCATCCGACAAACCGCACTTAGCCAGCCTGGTGGATTATGGTCTTGACGCTGTCCTTTTGAGAAGACCTCAAATCCTGACACAGAATAACATCACCGGAACCATCGATATAAACTAATCGATGTGCCCTGAGCACCTTGAAATTTGTAATAAACTGCGTCTCTGCGTGCATCGTAAGTGGTTTACAAACAACCAATCTACTTGACCCCTAGAATGGCTAGCGGTGAGATATGCTGTGGTTCTACTTGTTTTGGTTGTTGACAACGAAGAAAGTGATGGGTAAAAACGTCCGGCGTCCACCGCTTCCGACTAGAACGGAAAGAGTGAGCTCACTCTTCCCAACGATAACATGATTCCCCGAAGTTTGTGAGGGCACATATTTGTTTTGAAATCGTTGAGCGGAACCATATCGGCTGCATATACTATAGCTGGAAATTTATACGTGTTGCTTAATAGTTGATATTGGCAAGGGAAAATGCAGAAACCGTTTCCAAACATAATATTCGTATACACACATGGGTCCAATATTACCAGCATGTAGATATTATACATTTCCCGAAATTCATGTACGGTATGTGTATTGGAATGTTGTCGCCCTACGAGGAATTCCGGTTGCGGTCCGACGATATTGGAAATCAGTTCAAGGGCAAATGGGTATGCATGTAAGTGTAATAAAAATAAAACAAACATAGGTATTTATTGAACACTGGCTACTGGAAGTAACGGCCGATCCGGAGCTCAGGGTTCAAATCCCACGCGCATCACTCTTTTCGAAGCCATGTACGTAATGCCGCTAACTTAACAACGGTGAAGGAAAAGATAATGAGAAAACTGACCTAGAATCTTTCGAAATCATGTGTTATCGACCAACTCGCACTGGGCCAGCGTTGTCGATTATGGCCTTGACTGTGTCCTTGCGTCCGAGTTGCCGAGTGCTCCGAGTTTCAGCAACATTAAGTGGGTGGCTTATGCTATGATGAAGGACAATTTTAATACAAAAAAGTGTATTTTTCACCTCTTTTTAAGCAGAAATGCACTTACGTATATCCTTCCGCGTAAAGGGTCGGTCAGGATAAAGTCAAAGTTCTTTATTCATAAATGTACAATTTACACGTCAATAATAAAAAAACAAAAAAAGAGCATAGGGAGAGTATATATTTTTAAAGTTTAAATTTAACATTTTATTGTACGATAATAAGTATCGTACAAATAAGTGTCAACCATTTAAATATAATATGTATTTATTACAATTGTAATGAACAATGTCATTTTTTTACAATTTTTGTTATTTCGGACTCAACACCACGGTCAAACATGATACCTCTTTTTAAGGATTTGAATACTACTATTGTTCTGTACCTACTTGTACTTTACTTCAATTAAGAATAATCTGCACGCCATTGCTATATGTTCCGTGGAGCAGTGAGCAAGCACAGACTGAATACCAAAACACTCATAGATTGAACATACTTGTCTATAGTTGGAAAGTGAAACATTTAATTTACACAGATTTTATAAAATACTTCAGCAGTACCTACCTATAATATCTTCTTATATATAAAATTCTCGTGTCACAATGTTAGTTACCTTACTCCTCCAAAACGGCTTTACTGATTTTTAACAAATGTTATATGCATAGTCAGTAGGTCTGAGAATCGGCTACTATCTATTTTTCATACCCCTAAGTGATAAGGGTTGTTCACCCCGAAATATTTTTTTAATTTTTGGTCAATTTTTTTATACCTAATGTGGTATTAAAAAATACATACAACTATAAATGTTTACCCTTTTATCACCAACCCCTATTTTTTAATAGCCATTTTAGTATTTTAATCATTTTTCATCCCGCTCTATAACTGATAATTTATCGTTTTTTTTGTAAATGTTTTTCACTCTATTTCGGTTAAAATTTCCCGGAGCTTATAGCAAATCTAAAATTGTTTTATAGAAATGAAAAATATTTTTTCATCCCACCAGCTCGGAAAGAGTACTTTTGCTCCTCGATATCAGGGCGCAAAAGTCGTTTTTACCCTCTAGAGGTTAAAGTAAATTTGCATTTAGAACATCGTGTGTACTGAGGTTTTGAATTCAAAACATAATTTAACCTATTTATTTCTACCTCCTTGGTGCCGAATTCATCATACATTTATTTTTAATTTGCTAAAAACTCATACTCGGAACCTCTTTGGTGTACTTTTTTTTAAATGCTTTGCGCGCCATTTTCTTTTCACGTATGGAGGATAGAGGTAAAGAATGTTATTTCAAATGGCAAACATTTTGAAATGCTATGAATGAATCAATTGTAATCGAATTGAAGTATGCCGAGTTGCCGAGTTAAATAATTAAATATTATTGACTACTAAAATAGTAACTAATAGATAATTTCAACTACTTGTACAATACAAAATAATGTAGTAAATTTAACATCAAATAAATAATTACTATTTTGAGGAAACATGTAGGTACAATAAATTTTAAAGTCAAAACTTCTTTTGGCGCGCCAAAGACAGATTTTTCGTGGGCTGTCAATTTAATTCTAGCGTCACGCTCGGGAATGATAAGAAATCTTCGGGTAAACTCGTGATCATAGCCAATGGCCATCTAGAAATGCCTCAGCCTTTCCCATTGGCCATTTAAAAATGTGTCAGCATTTCTAGATGGCCATGCTCATAGCCACGCCCTCTGGTTTCACACGCGTAGTTTCCAAAGTAAAAATCAAATTCTGAGTTATAAGTTACCACTTCTATCGGCAGTGCCTATGACTGCCAATATTTTTCTTTCATGAATTCTTAATAATAATAATAATAAATATTGGTGGACAATTCACACACAACACCATCTGACCCCAAACTAAGCAAAGCTTGTATGATGGCGGCCAGATAGCTGATATAACACTTATATAGTTTTAAATACATACTTATTATACATAGAAAACACCCAGACACAGTGCAAACATTTGAATTCATCACACAAATATTTGCACTGGGTGGGGATCGAACCCACGACCCTCGGCTTCGCAGGTAGAGCTACTACCAACTAAGCCACGAGGGCATTCTGAATTGTACGTTTATTAATTTCCTTTAAAATGTACCTTGATGCAAATTTAGCGCTACTATAATTTAATGCATTTGGGCGGACACTTTTCATGTACACATGAAACTCCTTACCTCAATCGGTCAACTCACCATATTTTCACGTCATATTGTTATTGTTAAAACCATGGCTAAATAAACTTAAGTTAAAACTTATAAAATTGAATACAAGTGAAAAACCGAAATACCATAATAATAAGTGATTCTAGCGACCAAGAAGTTTATTTAACGCCAACAGAATCGACTGAAACTGAAAATGCGCAAAGCGTTTAGTAATTTCCTCGCTAGGGGGGGATGAAAAATTACAGCTTCGTGACACTATAATGTCATAGCTTACCATCAAGCACCACATGTCCTGCTTGTCTCGTTACTCTACACTATAAAAAAAACATGACCGGCTCGTAAATAAAAAAAAATGGACCTGAACACCCAAGGCAACGCCGAGATCACCTTGTGGACTAATCAGAAAGTGGGTGTCTAGTGATTAAATATGACCTTAACTAACAAAACCTTACCCGTAGGGAAATAAATACCTTTTTATAAATGTTTTTCGATTTTGCAGATGTTTTTTGAAAAGATTGATTCAACGGTCTCTTGAGTACCAATAAATCTATTTACATTTAACTTTGTAAACATAACGAAATTAATTTCGATACTTGTGTGGTGTTATGTTTGTTCTTTGTCTGAGAGTTTGTCGTGGTCGCCTAGTGAATAAAACGCTCGATTTCACAAAAGTCAAAGTCAAAGTTCGTTATTCATAAAGCTAAAATTTACACGACAATTAATAAACAAAATAAAAAGAAAATCCACTCATTCGGTAGATACCTATACATATTTAAAGTTGAAAAGGAATATTTCACAGTACGATAATACGATACGATATGATAAAACATAAAAGGGTCAAGCATTATTGTAAAAGTACCTTGTAATGTATGTATTGTATGTAATGTATGTATTAATATATATATTGTAATGTATGTATTGTAAATGTATTACAATTATTGTAATGAACGATGTAATTTTTTTACAATTTTATTGTAAGTTTACCCACTCTCTTAAAAATAGCTGTAACTTTAAAAAAAAAAATCGATAATCCAGTATTTTGTTCTGTTTTTGAAGCTGCCGAAACCTGGGGCCGATCTTACTATTTTAGGACTAATTTATTTTCTCGGAAATAAAGAAACCTGACTTACTGACTTACTTAGTCTCTTTACCAAATTTCATAAAATGGCATCACTAAGTCATCGAGGTATATGAAAGTAAATTTTAGTATTTTTGTTCATGTTTCAAAAACCACCCCACCGATATTGATAACATTTATTTCGAGCCACCTCTGAATATGATCTATCAAACAAAAGCAAAAGCATTAAAATTTATTCACAATTGTCGGAGCTATTGCGTAACATCCATAAAAAACATACAATCGAATTGACCATCTCTTCCTTTTTAGGGTTCCGTAAAACGTAAAAACGGAACCCTTATAGATTCGTCATGTCTGTCTGTCTGTCTGTCTGTCCGTCCGTATGTCACAGCCACTTTTTGCCGAAACTATGAGAACTACACTGTTGAAACTTAGTAAGTAGATGTATTCTGTGAACCGCATTAAGATTTTTACAAAAGTTTAAAAAAAAAACAAAAATTAGGGGTGCCCCCCATACTGAGAACTAAAGCTCAAAAATTTTTTTTTCATCAAACCTACACGTGTAGGGTGTCTTTCGATAGGTCTTAAAAAATGATGTTGAGGTATCTAATATAATTTTTGTCTACACTGAATAACTTGCGCGAGAGACGCTTCCAAAGTGGTAAACTGTGTGTCCCCCCCCCTCTAACTTCTAAAGTAAGAGAATGAAAAAACTAAAAAAAATATATGATGTACATTACCATGAAAACTACCAACGAAAATTAGTTTGAACTCGATCTGATGAGTAGTTTTTTTTTAGTACGTCATAAATACACTATTATTAAAACTTCGATCAAAGTTACAACGAACTACAAGAACTATGTGTACTATGTATATTATGTTACTTGCTGGAACGGAACCCTTCATGGGCGAGTCCAACTCGCACTTGGCTACTTTATTTTTTTTTAGTTGGTTAAACAAATATAGTTCTAGGTTCGAACCTCCCTGCGGAACCACTAACTTTATTCCTAATGAAATCGACAGCTAAATCGTTCAACTGTGGTATTTCGACAAAGGCTTCATCTAAATATTAGTTTTTAATATCAAAAGGCAATTAATATTAAAGTAAATTCGTTAAAGGAATCAAATTGCCTAGAAATAATACAACGCCATGCACAAATAACTTTACGGCGTGCTTAATCTTCGCGAGTTCCTATTCTCTGAAATAATTGTGCGGCGAACGCAAAAACGTTTCGTTTTGTCGAGTTATTTGTTTGACCTATTTTGGATACGGTAGCGTTTTCAGTATCGATATACACCAACAGATGTGCCCTGAGAAACATGTTTTTTTTTACTATAATAAGTTCGCTCTTGACCACCATCTCGCCTGATGTTAAGTGACGATGCGATCTACGATGGAGCGTGCTTACCTAGAGGAAAAACCCACTCAGGCAACGCACTCCATGCCTAGACGTTCTTGTCACAAACGTGGAGTCAAATCTCTTCGTTTGTGTTTTTAAAACATCAACCACGAAACAATGTTGCTTTTTTGAGATACGAAAGTCCGATAGAAGAAAGGGCAAGGTAGTATTGGTGGTAAATTGGTAATAAACCGCGTCTCTGAGTGTATCGTAAGTGGTTTACATAACAACCAATCTACTTGACCCCTAGAATCGTTAGCAGCGAGATTTGCTGTGGTTCTACTCATTTTGGTAGTTGACAACGAATAGTGATAGGTAAAAACGTCCGGCGTCCACCGCATTTGGCAACCGACTAGAACGGAAAGAGTGAGGTCACTCTTCCCAACGATGACATGATTCCGTGCGCCCTAAAGATTGGGAGGATACATCTGTGTATTGAGATCGTTGGTTTTTAGTGAAGTTACCAACGGGAGCAACAAGAATAATATAAAAAAAAAAAAAAAAAACTGGCAGTCATAGGAACTGCTGATAGAAGTGAAAACTTATAACTCAGAATTTGATAGCTTACCTTTGAAACTACACGGGTATAACCGAAGGGCGTGGCCTCGCCATCTTGGCATGGCTATCTAGAAATGCGTCAGCATTTCCCATTGGCTGTTGCGTTTCTAGATGGCCATGCCATGATGGGCTGTCCACGTCCTTTCAGCATTTCCTATTGCCTGACGTATTTTTTGGTGGCCAATAGCCATGGTCCCGAGTTTACCCGAAGCTTTCTTATCATACCCGAGCGTGACGAATGAATTGAATTCACAGCCCACGAAAAATCTGTCTAGGCGCGCCTAAAGAAGTTTTCACTTCAAAAACGTGAAACTCTCAAACTTAAAAAATATTTTGTCATGATTATTTTAATTTTGAATTTAGCAAGTTGTGTTGTATTCTACCAGTCAAATTAACTTGTAGTTTAATTTGATACTTATATTGAGGGAGTTGTAAAAACATATGTTATCCGCCATTTTGTGGCGGCGGCCATCTTGTACTGTTTATGCATGATAAACATAGCTAAGAACAATCCTGACTAATTCACCTGACAAACAAAAAAAAAACATAATCGATTCATTCGCGGGCAAACAGATACTTCCTTGGTATAACTCCATTAACCTTCCTTCGACTATGCAAAAATAGTCCTATCACTAAAATTGGCTTAGTACAAGTATGTACTCTTTGGTACAAGTATTTTGCCTGAAGCTGTATTTCATTCTCAAAGAGTTGGTAACTATTAAAACATTTTTTGACTCCACGAATTCAATTACTTTACAACATAATTTATAACAAGCTTAATTACAAAAATTAACTGTTACTAAGAAAGAATTTCTAAAAAGAAGTTTATAATAAATTATTTATTAATGTTAAAATTTACTAGTGAGAGCCTTAAGCGAAGTTCGTTATCTCAGGGTAGAAGTAATGAAAAGAAATTATCGTTGTTTTTTTAATTTTATTCCCACATCATAATTTAAATTGTTGAAAGACTTTTGGTCTAGATACAGACTGACGGACGAGTTATAATTCTAAGACTATTAAGTTCTGGTTTGCATTAGATAGCTATACACGATTTAAGGGAAAAATGTATTTAGCATAATATTAAGCACACAATCAGCCCACTAAATGTTCGCACTACACCACGCTGGCCCAGTACATAACGGTTTCTTCGCGATGTTTTCCTTCGGGATATTTTAAGCTAGCGACTTCACGCACATGACTTCGCCAAGACTTTGAGCTTAAACCGGAATACAGTAATGTTTGCATATTCTGTGTCCCGGTTTGAAGGACAGTGTTTCCAGTGAAATTACAGGACATAAAGGTAAAATATCTTACATCTATGGTTGACCAGCGCAGTGCATAAACAACCCACTAAAAGTTCCCACTGAGACTCGGGGCCGACTCTAGCAAGAGAGTCAAGGCCATAATCCACCACGCTGGTCCAATGCGAGTTGGTGGATGACACATGACATCGAAATATTCTAGGTACATGTCGGTTTCCTCATGATGTTTTCCTTCACCGTTTTAAATTAGCGGCATGACGCACATGACATCGAAAAGACAGTGGTGCGTGTGCTTTTTTAGAACCCAGGGTCTCCGGATCGGCAGTCGGCGTTCTCCCTACTAGTAGGTACTGGTCTAGACCAGCCGTAACTTGCAGACACAGAGTAAGTAAAGTGCAGTCCTAGAAAATTATTTGGACTCTACATGTACCACTAGCTGCGCGTCACTGTACTGTTGGGCAGGCATGTTGCTTACCATCAGACAGACATGTCCTGATTGTCTCGACTATACTATAAAAATTAATGTAAAATGTTATACCAACCCCCAACACATGTCCTGTATGTCCCGAACACCCCTGCAGAAAATGGCCGTGATTTATATACGTCTGATCACATACCACGTCATGTTGAGGAAAAACGGCAAGCGCATCTGTACCGAAGCACCTTTGTTTGTCGAGACACGATCCGATCCCTTATTTACCATCATTTAAAAACAAATAAGGTGGAAATGTAACACAACCCGTCCTTGACTGCGTTATCTACGGAGGACCGAGACGGAATACTAAGCATGGCGGTGTGCGACGCGGTTGCCAGATTAGAGGTTTGTATATCTGTAGATTAAATTAAAGGTAGCTAGATAGATGAAAAACTTTTGTTTTGTCCTAAAATTGTCATAATGTTAAGTTAAAGTCATAATCATCATCGTTAGCTTATTTTGGTCCACTACTGGACATAGGCCTGCCCCATGGCTCGCCATACTGTCTTTCGTATATTGTCACTACATCCAAACATCCCTCGCACTCCTATGTACGAGACGTATAGACGCCCACAAAGTTGGCGCCATTGCCTCGCCAAATGGCGATGTCTTTGTACCAAGTATGAGGCAGAACGCGAGTAACCACCACGTAACGAATGTTTGATCGTAGTCCGTATCATCATACAATATCAAGCGTTATAAGGGCCAAAACCATAATTACATTTTATTAAAAAAAAATACACAAAAAGGGACGTCTTAACATAGTTCTTGTTATGTGTTTTTATGTGATTATTGAACTTGACTACTTATACAAAAAAATATATGTTTCGTCTTATTTGCTTGAGCAACGTTTAGAATCGGGCAACATCGTAATAAGAATACATGTAGCGTAAAATAAAATACACAAAAGTTGGCAGTTGGCACAGAATCTTAGCGCGTGTCTTGTGGTAATTCGGACTTTTATCTACGCCTTGTTCGGTCTAGACGGATAAATAATGCTAGCTGTGTCCTTTTGGATGCGTTATAAGAACTATTGCTTTAATAAATGAGGTTGATCTTGAACATAAGCATAGATTTTAACCGACGATTTTATATTTGCCTACATACTATAGTAATATTACACATACATAAAGTTTAAGCTCGTCTCGGCCTGGCATTGATACAGTTTTTGTATCAAACATTTTGTGGTACAAGTTGAGCAATGCTGAAATGTTTTTCTTTAATAGGCTGTTAAAATTGGCAAGCTGGTATTAGATCATGCAGATCAGTTTCACACTCTCCGAAGTGTATCCTATAAAAACATAACATTGTTAGCTTCACTGACATGCTTCATGCTATTCAGTTATCTTTATATTATACCGCGTCTTTACTTTTTTTTTTGAAATAATTATTTCTTTTAAATGCAATGATACTCGTATAAACGAAGTTATGACTTTTCTTAAGAAATTTGAGCGAGTTACTGAGTTTGTTTGCTAAATTTAAGTTAGTTTTTTCGGATTTCTTTTTTTAGGGTTCCGTACCCAAAGGGTAAAAACGGAACCCTATTACTGAGACATGGCTGTCCGTCCGTCTGTCACCAGGCTGTATCTCAAGAACGGTGATAGCTAGACAGTTGAAACTTTCACAGATGATATACTTCTATTGCCGCTAAAACAACAAATACTAAAAATAAAATCAATATTTAACGGGGGCTCCCAAACAACAAACTTGTTTTTTTACCGTTTCTAGCTCGATTAGTCCGTTCCAAATAAACTAGATGGCGCCACTCGTAAACTAAAGCGCGCATTCGACCTCGCCGTTAAAATCGTAAGGTAAAATCAAAATTTTGCTAAAGCTTTTGCTTGAAAGCCTAGCTGTGGCAACTGCGAGGGTTTATGTATACGGAATTCAAATAAAGCCAGAGGTTTTCGCCGTTTATTTGCTAATGGTACGGAACCCTTCGTGCGGGAGTCCTACTCGCACTTGACCACTTTTATTTACATATACAGAAGCATGCACAATTTCACTTCGAGTATGATATTATTTCACTGTCAGTCTTTATTGAATAACCTCGTTTAACTATGTTGAATAGTTAAACAATTCTAAGCGCTAGTGCAGTACGCGACGCAAACTAAACAAAGTAATAATTTAACCGCTTTTTGCTCAGAAGATGAGCGTTGAGATGTGCTCAATTAGTGATGTGCTTACCTTTGTCTTGGAGTTTCTTGACTCAGTCGTAGGTACATAACTCCTTTAATGTTGGAACTGTTAGTTTTAATTAGTACAGTACTTTAACACTGTCATGTTGTCTCTGAAAAGGAACGTAAGGTAAGGCTATAAGTTCCTTGTTCTTTAAAAGCTTATTTCACTAAACTAAATTTAGTTAAATGAATTTAGTGAGCTCAAGTTCAACATAAGCAAATATTGTTTCTTTCTAACTTGCTCGTAAACTGGCTTTAGAATCCAGTCAACTAATCTTGCTTCTAAATTTGCGTCTGAATTCAGTCACAAAATTTAGCCAGTAAGTTTATCTACTTTTACAATATTTCTTAAACCAATTATTAGATGGGTTCCGCAGTGGAGACAGCAAATCTGTAAACGTAGTGTAGGACACCCTGAGACTAGATGGAGTGATGATTTACTAGCTGTTGATAAGGATTGTAAAAGTAAGACTGAGCATCGGGCTGAGAGGTTTATTATTTAAGAAGCCTATGTCTAGCAGTGAACAAATACAAGCTTTTTATTTTTGTCGAAAAAAGACTTGTACTTAACCCTTAACAAGAAGAATCGATTCAACCTCGACTAAGCTAATTTAATTTAAAAACGTTTAGACACTTTGTAGAGGCAGCCATTTTGCATTTGAAATTTATCATAGTGTTTAAATAGTAGTTTACAAATCAAACCCTTTCATTTGATACCCATAAGGAGGGGCTTGTGATAAAATATGCAATACGCCATTTTGTGGTGGCGGCCATCTTGAATTAATTTTCAACTTAATTTTCAACAAAGCTAAGAATATTCCCGACTAATTCACCTTTCAAACAAAAACAAACAATATCAAAAGAATCGACATTTTGGGTCGAAGTTTTTTTAATTTAATTAGCTTGCAATAGCTTTAGGAGAGATATGACATTATGTCAGCCATTTTAATCTGCTGAAGTACCTACTGATATGTCGGCGACCTTAGGTTTGAGACTGATTACAATGTTGCGAATGCAATCTCTCAGAGAAACCCCAAACGTAACTTGAAACCTTCGGAGTTGCAAAAGGGATGATTAACGAACAAATGAAGCGAAATACAGATAATTAAGATGATTAGGTACACCAGTTTTTTGGGAAAAATGTCTAATGAATAAATTCTAATTTAACTTATCACAATGATATCTAATAAACATGGAGTGTACTTAAAAAAAATAAGCAAAATTAAGCTCATGTCCTGATAACAAATACCTAATACTAGTGAAGTACGAGTCAGGTACACAATGTGCATTCCGAACAAAATGAAGTTTAACAAGTAAACAGAGTGTTTTTTTTAAACATACAGTGACTAGACTACAGGCCCGTGAACAAAATTTGTGGGCCATATGAACCATCAGACGACCTATGTAGAATGATAGTAGGGCTTAAAATAATAAGATTTAGCACTATTCAGTCACTTGTAAGCTGCCCAACTAAGTGCAAGTTAAGATAGGGGGTTGCAACCCTCGATTTCTTAGGCTCTTTAATCATTTCGTTTATTATACATTTGTGCCGTAATTTATCTATACTAATATTATTAAGAAGTAAAGTTTGTGTGTTTGTTAAATTGTAAGGGGTAATCTCGGGATCTACCGAACCGATTTTAAAAATTCTTTCACCAATAGAAAGCCACTTTATTGCTGAGTGTCATAGGCTATATAAAAAACTAAAAATAAAAAGGCTTTTACGTGGTAGTCCGTTTTCAAAGTGAATCGGAGAAACAACGGTCGAATGAAAGCGTTTCTTACGAACGCTGCCTTAACTATGAAAGATTTATTTTTGAGTTCTCGAGAAAAGATGTGGAGCTTGAAAATGCCTACAAAAAAGTCAACGACAGCATATGTCTAACATTTATATTTAAGTTACAAAAAGTAGTTTTTTAAATATTAGTACAGATAATTTAAGTTTTAATATTAATAAAATAATTTAAATCGTTAGGTATGCCCAACGAAGTGGGCACGGGTCAGCTAGTTATTATTTATAGGTAAATCAAACACAATTCCAACTATCATGGTCGTTTCATATAACATTTATAAAATATTTGCATTTTCAAACCTAAACCTGAGACGCTTCAATAGCTCTAACGTTACAAATGCAATTTGCAAATGAGTCCATTGGCTTCTTACATAGAAAATGAATTTCCCTTTAGAAAACCAATTATGTACTATATTTAGATAACAATAAGGATGACTTTTGAGTGGAAGGTTAAGGTTACAAATGTAAAGGAAGTTTGTTTCGCTTCCTCCCGATCAGGTTATCAGGGCAGTATGATTGAGTAGTGAATGTTGAAGGAATTAATTAATAAATTAATCTTAAGTTTGTTTTTAAACTTATTTTATGCAACCCACTATTTGTTCCCACGGGTAGGGGCTCAAAATCTCTCACAAAGACTATTATCCACGAGTTTGACAAGCACATCAGCTGTCGCTCTCTTTGGCTATTTTTTTGAGCAGAACTTGAGGATAAATTGAGGATATCGACTTCCCACACGATGCCACTGCAAGGATGAGCTTTTGTTGGTGAGTACAAATGCAGGGACGTACGCATAATTCTTATTTCTAAAAAATAATAATTCGAAATCGCTATTAATAATATCTTACAATTAACTCCGATGGAGATGATGACTACGTCAAAAATATGCCATTCAAATTAGTCCATAAAATACATCGTTATTTTTTTTTCATAAGCAAAATTTTAACTGCGTTATCTGCTGCCTCTACTGAAAATAACAATGTTGCAGTTCTACTTATTTTGGTTGTTGACAACGAATAGCGATAGGTGTAAACGTCCGGCATTCCCAGCTTCCTACGATCGACTAAAATAGAAAGAGTGAGCTCACTCTTCCCAACTATAACATAATTCCGTTGCGCCTGAAGTTTGGGAGGGCACATCCTTTGATTTATATCGATGAAAATAAATAATTGGCGGAGCGGTAGCGAAACATACTTGTACAAACAAACAAAAAAAAACAAACGAATTGAGAACCTCCTCCATTTTTGAAATCAGTTAAAAATGTACAAATTCAAATATTTACAAACATGTTTAATCCGAAACCTCGTTGTATCATTGGAATTGTGTATTTAGTTGAATTCATAAAAGTCGCGTGTTTGAGTTTAATTTTAAATTGAAGCCAGTGTCGTAGAAAATATAATAATGTATAATTGCTCTCTGGAAGTTGTTAGTAAAAATATACACATTAGCGTAATTTAACGACTAGCTTACATCATTTATTTCTTCTATAATTCATGTACATAATAGGTATTATATAACAAGCTTTCATGTGTGTCATTGAAACCCCTTAAACGGTTTCCGTCCACCGGTGTGGCGTCACGCGCGTTCTGTTAAATTTAAACCTAAATTCCTGTTGCTTGAGTCTAAATTTGCTTAACTCGGCCTTCTTCCCTGTCCATAAATAAATAAATTAATTAGTTACTTTAGTGATCAATTATGAAATTAGTGTCCTTAATAAAACTATGTATATTTGTGGAAAGTTATGTGTGTGTGTTATAAATAGTTTTATGTGTTATTATGTATCTGAATTGTTTAATAATATTATTTTTTGTAATGTATTATACTTTTAGTATGAATTTGTCAAGTAATGACAATATTAAATAATACCATGATAATATCAGATTATTATGTTTTGGCTGTATGTGCGTGTTGGCTATGCTGTAAGCACATCTCAGCAATTGAAAAAAAAAAAAAAAAAAAAAAAGGGGCTAATAACATAATATTTTAAGATGGATAATGGATTTTTCTCTGGATTTCTGTGCCCTTTGATGTACTGTACTGTTTGTACTTTGATGTTTATGTACTGTAAGAACAGCAGGCAACTGAATTTTAATGAATAAAATAGGGAGTTCTCTTTACTGTCTCAACCTCAATGGCAATCAGAACCTGTCCATCTATATGTGAACGGAAGACTGTCAACAGAGTACTAGAGCCATATCTTTAGATCCACTCGCCCGTGTTCAGTATTATTGCGTACGCTCTAATCACACGATGAAAACGTAAATTTCTGGTCATGTCCATCTTTTTTTAAGGGACTTCAACTTTTTAATATTTTTTTTAATTAAAGAGTGACGTGACAACCACGACATCTGCCTGATGGTAAGCAACATGCCTGGCACATGACAGCACAGTGACACGCAGCTATTGGAACATGAGGACTCCAAATCATTACCTAGCACTGCACTGCGCTCTTCACCCAGATATTTAGATAGATTTATAGTTGTTATGTCTCTAAGCCCTGTAATTTCTCTGGAAACATTGTTCTTCAAACCGGAACACAGTAATGTTTGCACATTACTGCTGAGCAGTAGAATAATATATAGAATAATAAATAGGAGGGATTTTATAGGCTGTATGTTTTTGAAGGGAAAACTTTTTTGGCCCACCAGACGGATTTTTCGTAGGCTGTGAATTAACCTCAATCGTCACGTTCGTAAATGAAAGAAATCTTTGGGTGAACTCGGGACCACGGTCATCGAGAAATGCGTTAGAATTTCTGGATGGCCATGGTCATCCATGGACCACGCCCTCCGGTTTCACCCGCGTAGTTTTCTAAGTGAACTATCAAATTCTGAGTTATAAGTTTTCACTTCTATCGGGAGTCCCTATGACTGTAAATTTTTTTGTATATTAGGCGATAGCTCCGCCAATTGAATTTAGATATTTTTTTTTGTTTGTTCAAACTACAGATTAAAAATGTTATGGAAATAGATATGGTAGTTTTTGTAATATCTATAAAAAACTTTACTTTACCTGAAAGATGTATTCGTAAATTTCACAAATATTATGAAATTTTGTCTAATGTACTTTTAAATTGGAGTCGATTTTTTTCGAAGATTTTTTTGTTACAACGTAGCACAATACCACATAGCTATGTGAACTTGAAGAGTCCAAATCGAACACATTTAGTACTAAGTAGTCTTAGTACTAAAATGTGCTCATTGCCCAGATATATAACATGTTTTATCTCATAACCCTGTAGTTTCTATGTAAAAACTGTCCTTCAAACCGGAACACAGTCATATTAACACATTTGTCCAAATTGACTTTGCAAAGAGTTCTTTCACTACAAAATATCAATTAATAAATCCTGTAAATTTATAGAGTTTATATTTTACTATAGATATATTTTTTTTTTAAATCATAATACGACGTGAGCGAACTCGCTGGTAATTAATAGCTCATTCAATTCTGTCAAGTAATCTAAATATTATTTTAATTAAGATTATTGCAAGGGAATCCGTATTAGTTACAAGTAATTAATTCTTTAATTAGCGCGGCGCAACGTTATCTGTAACTAAATATTAAATATACTACATTCATTGAACAGCCTCATGGCTTAGTTGGTAGTTTTTTTTTTACTTTTGTAGGCTTACACTTGACCGCCATCTCGCCTGATGTTAAGCGACGATGCGGTCTACGAGTGAGCATGTTTACCTAGAAGAAACCGATTCACTCTCGATTTGAAGACACAAAGATTGTAACCAACAGGGAAAACCCACTCACGCAACGCATTCCAAAGCCTAGACGTTCTTATCACAAAAGTAGAGTCAAATCTCATTGTTCGTGTCTTTGGAACATTAACCATGAAACGATGTCGCTTTTTCGAGCTACGAGCATTCTGATAGAAAAAAGGGCAAGGTGGTATTAGATCATGTAAATCAGTCGCACACTCTCCGAAGCGAAGTGTGCATAGTAAGCATGCCTGTAGAATTGTAGGTCGTGTTCGGGTCACACCCTAAAATTGCGTGAAGAATATCTTTTTTTTTTTTTTTAAATAAAGAGTGACGAGACGAGCAGGTCATGGGCCTGATGGTAAGCAAGATGCCTGCCAATGTCATTTTAAACTGAAGTCGGTTGAAAACCGACTTCCAAAGAGTCCATCAATTCGACAACCATGTTTTTTTAATGTATTTTACATGATTTCTCGAGAACGCCCAAACCGATTTTAAGGTTTATTTATGTGTTCGGATGTATGCTTCCCAAATGGATTTTATCGAAATCGGTGAGGTGGTTTTTGAACGATAAACAGAAAACTGTAGTGGTAGGACTCTTAGCAGATTCCGCCTGGGGAAGTACCACACCTTTGCCAGTTATTCTACCGCCAAGCAGTAATGTGTAAACATTAGTGTGTTCCGGTTTGAAGGGTAATGTTTCCAGAGAAATTACAGGGCTTAGAGATCTAACAACTTAGATCTCTGGGTGACGAGCGCAGTGCGTTGCTAGGTAATGATTTGGGCTCTTCATGTCCCAATAGCTGCGTTTCGCTGCCCTGTTATGTGGCAGGCATGTTGCTTATCATCAGGCACATGTCCTGCTCATCTCGTCACTCTTTATTAAAAAAAATGCCTACAATTGTCAGGATTATGTTGTTGTAGCTTTCACAAAAGTTATGAAATTGGATCTTATCAACACGAAATATACTGAAAAATTGTTTTGCACTAAAAAGGGTAAACTGAACATTTTTTCACAAAAATTAAACTGACTTCAAAACTACAAATAGACACTCAAAAGACTTCAAATAGATGAATAAGTATCGTTTATAATAATGAAATTAACTTATTTTTGTGTGGTTGTGAAGTCGGTGAAATTTTTGTGTAAAAAGAGTTTCCTTTGAGAAAGAGAAAATAAATTACTTTTATGTATTTGATTACCGACGAATGATTATAGGAATAGGCCTCCTCTCCTGAACGATATAGACGCTGGCAGACGATGAGAGCTGTCCTTGGGGAATTGATGCGTCGAGTGCCTTCAAGACGCGTGTGTTTATGAGTTAAGTGAGGGAGGGAAATCGAGGCATAATAGAGTAGGAACGTGTTTTGGTATTTTGAGATTATATCAAGAGAGAACGTGAAGATTATATGTAAACGTCGATGAATTTTAATACTTTAAATAACTTCAAAAGTGATACCGTTTTATGGTTGATGTTACGAAGACTTGGACGAAGAGATTTGACTCTACTTTAGTGATAAGAATGTCTAAGCTGTGGAATGCCTGCTGATTGAGTGGGTGCTCCCCGATAGTTACAATCATTTTGTCTTCAAATCGAGAGTGAATCTGTTTTTTTAGGTAAACACGCTCCATCGTAGACCGCATCGTCGCTTAACATCAGGCGAGATGTCGGTCAAATGTAAGCCTAAAAAAGTAAAAAAAAAAGTGTCTTCTATGTAAGCGCGTTCCTCTATTTGCCGCATACTTACTTAACATCGAAGCCAAAATGGTCATCAAGTGCTGAACTTGTTATCTTTATAAATGTTACTAGCTGAACGCGCGCGCGTTGCTGCGCCATCTATCGAAAATTGGTCGTACCAATTCAAATTTTGTTCAAATTCGGTTACTTTAGGTTCTAATGACGCAACTTTTAACATATGACAAATGCTGTCACGCAACGAAAGCTCTCTAAAAGCAATATTTTCCCCCCGTTTTTATTATATTTTTCTTTCATGCTCGGCTCCTGTTGATAGTAGCGTAATGTTAAATACCCTATAGCCTTCCTCGATAAATGGACTATCCTACAAAGAAAGAATCTTTCAATTCGGACCAGTAGTTCCAGAGATCTTTGCGTTCAAACAAACAAACATACAAACAAACAAACTCTTCAGCTTTATAATATTAGTATAGATATCTGTTGCTGTAAAAAGCATATGAGTTTTAAACCTAAATTATTTTTAAAATCAGAACTTTTCAGGCTAGGCCTGTGGCGGTAACTGGCCATTTCTCTTTCGGGTGTCACTTTGTCGTTTATTGCTTAATCTAAAGGATCGTGATAAAATTTGGAACATAGCTATATTATGATCTGTAATACGAGTAAATGTAAGCTACTAACTTTCAGCTTTCTGAATAAAAACAGACTTTTAGTTTATGCAGCAAATTTTTGTATTCCATTTCTGCAATGTTGTGTCAGTGTGTGCGACATAGCAATGTAATTTGACTGTTCTTTTTATTGGAAATATCTCGTGTACTCTAGCACAGTTTGTTAGAAAAGTTTTGTGCTCAATTTTTACTTGAGCCTTTCATTTGTACAAATAAGTAAGTACAAAACAATGTTGAGTAACAAGACTCAACGGTTTTACCCACATAGTTATCTTTACCATCCTGCAATAAAAATTAACATGTAAGTTAATTTTTCATCATAGGATCATCTTTTTAGGGTTCCGTAAAACGTAAAAACGGAACCCTTATAGATTTGTCATGTCTGTCTGTCTGTCTGTTCGTCCGTATGTCACAGCTACTTTTTGCCGAAACTACAAGAACTACACTGTTGAAACTTGGTAAGTAGATGTATTCTGTGAACCGCATTAAGATTTTTACAAAAAAATAATTAAAAAATAGTGTTTTTATCATCAAATATAAAGTTTTTTCATCAAACCTACACGTGTGGGGTGTCTATCGATAGGTCTAAATGATGTTGAGGTTTCTAATATAATTTTTGTCTACACTGAATAATTTACGCGAGAGACACTTCCAAAGTGGTAAAATGTGTGTGTGTGTGTGTGTGTGTCCCCTCTAACTTCTAAAGTAAGAGAATGAAAAAACTAAAAAAAATATATGATGTACATTACCATGCAAACTACCAACGAAAATTGGTTTGAACTCGATCTGATGAGTAGTTTTTTTTAGTACGTCATAAATACACTAGTATTAAAACTTCGATCAAAGTTACAACGAACTAGAAGAACTATGTGTACTATGTACCTATATTATGTTACTTGCTGCAACGGAACTCTTCATGGGCGAGTCCAACCCGCATTTGGCCGGTTTATTTCAATAGGGTTAAGATCACGATGGATCACGCTTCTAGAATCTAGACCATAATCTAATTGTGTTTCAATGTAGTTTAATTTTTGAAGTGAAAACTTCTTTTGGCGCGCCACAAACAGATTTTTTGTAAGCTGTGAATTGAATTCTAGCGTCACGCTCGGAAATTATAAGAAATCTTCGGGTAAACTCGGGACCATGGGCATTGGCCTTGTAGAAATGCGTCATCATTTCCCATTGGCTGACGCATTTCTAGATGGCCATGCATGCTCATGGCCACGCCCTCCGGTTTCACCCGCGTAGTTTCCAAAGAAAGCTATCAAATTCTGAGTTATAAGTTTTCACCTCTGTCGGCAGTTTTTATGACTGCTAATTTTTTTTTCTTTGTTTTACTTGCTTCTGTAATGTTTATTTTTATTTGTCATGTTAATTAGTATTGTTTTGTATGGTTATTAATAATGTTTATGTATTTATCTATATATATAAAAATCAATGCCACTTTTCGTTGTTATTGAACTCCTCCTAAACGGGACCGATTTGAATGATTTTTTTTGTATACGTTTGGGTCCCTACCCTGGAAAGTTTAGATTCACAAATCAGCCCGGCAGATGGCGCTGCAGTTGATATCTAGGCTATTATTCGAGCGGAGCCGGAGCGGGCCGCTAGTTGTTTATATTTTAGTTGTTATAATGTATGTCTAATATTGTTGTGCAGTATATGTATGTATATATTTGGAAGTAGTTTAAGTGATGACTTGTTGATTTTGTCATAGGTACTGTTTTTCTCTACACCCTATCTTTAATTTGCTATTTCTTTGTTTGATTCCTGCCACTAATGGTTACCTGGAAGAAATTGCTATTAGCGATAAGGGTGCCATTTACGGCACTAGTTATAAGTTTTTCATGTTTTGAATATTTTGATTTAGTACTGATGTGCATAATTAAACGTTTCTGTCTGTCTTTCTGTCTGTAAGTTTAATTGTGTTTCAAATTTTACCTTGATCCGTTCAGGTGTTCAGTCATCCACATGCAAAGGTTTGAAATACACTCTCCTTTATATATTTTTTTTTTAATGAAGAATGACGAGACGAGCAGGACATGCGCCTGATGGTAAGCAACATGCCTGCCACATAACAGCACAGTGACACGCAGTTATTGGATCATGAAGAGTCCAAATCATTACCTAGCACTGCACTGCGCTCGTCACCCAAAGATCTAAGTTGTTGTATCTCTCAGCCCTGTAATTTCTCTGGAAACATTGCTCTTCAAACCGGAACACAGTAATGTTTGCACATGACTGCTTGGCGGTAGAATAAATGGCTAAGGTGTGGTACTTCCCCAGGCGGACTCTGCTAAGAGTCCTACCACTACAAAACAATATTACTAGCATGATTACTCGACCCGGACGAAAATGGAACTGACCGAATAATAATATAACTCATACACCAAAATAACTTCGCAAGAGCGATCAGAAACAGAAGCCAATATCTTAAGCGTTTAATTAGACGTACCTAATTGTTAATTTTATTCTCTTTGATGTTTGCAAAAACTCAGAGCTTTGTCTTCTTAATAATCTTTCCCTTTTAACAAGTCGGGCGCCATTAACAATAGAACCATATTTTCATTTGCGTAAACAAAGGCCCAGAATAAACAATTATTTTTTTCTTTTTCGGCAATTATTTTGAGGAATTTAACGGTCAGATAGGAAATGTTTTGGTCAGCATAATAACATAGAAAATTAAACTTTTCTCTCTCAAAACAAAAAAATCTCTTTGAATCGTGAATTGGCAAACGTAAATACCCTGAGACTAGATGGAGTCACGATGTATGTATGGGGATGAGATGTGACGGTATTTGCCGATGGTCCAATTTAAATCCAATGTGTTGTTCAGTATTATATTTATTTCATCAAACACAAAATCAATAATTAATGAATACCATACTCGTAGACGTAACATATAAAATTTTATGACATTAAACTTCAAACAATTAATAAGTAAAATATTTAAAAGTGGCCAGAGCGGCGCGTGAATAAAAACTTATTAGATAAATATAAAGTAAATGCCACATCTGGAAGACTAGAAGGAAGTGGATGGAAACCTATGTAAACCTGGGGATATAGCTGAGTGGCGAGCCATGGGAGAGGTCTATTATATTAGTCTAAGATGGACCGATGCTGTGATGATGATGATAATGAATCTGTTGGAACTTGGGGAAATTTCAACAAAAAGATTTTATTCTCTTACAGAAGACCTTTTTAAGTAATATTTTGTCTTACATAATATGCCAAAGAGATAGTCTTGCCAAATTTTGCCACTAATTAAGATGTGTCAAGTCATATCATCTATAGATTGGAAATAAAAGTCGAATCTTATAAGTAAACATTTTTTTTTCAAAAAACGATCTACCAAATTCAATAAAAGCAGAATTTTTTAAATATCTTTAACAACTTGGGACTTCCAATCTTGAAATCAACGAAAAAGTAGCTTGGCTTTAATATTTCGACACGAACAGCAAGATATAATTGGTATCTGAAAGTAAACAATCTAACTATTGGAAATACAGTCGTCATTTAAACAAGCATCTCTGTATCAACTTTAGCGTCCAACGAGCGTGTTTGACTCCTGTCTTGCTCAAACTTACGCTCGCAACTTCTTAAACAAATCCATATAACACAACATAATCATAATAAAAACACATTATTATACCGCAAAGTAAAAAAATAAAAAATAGTAGAAAGTATCTGCTATATGACCGTAATTTTTATTTTATAAGTAACTTGCTTCATGAAACTATAAACTATAAATCATTTTTCTAGATAACTAAGTAATAACGCTGGCGCTGGGTAGATGACACCTGAAAGGTCAGTCATGGCACCGGATTGAGACGGGTAGAATACACGATGAGAGGCTATGCTCATAGTGGGTGATAACGGGTTGTAAATAAAGTAACAAACGATCGACATTGTAATTTCAGATTTAATATAATATTTTAGATATATTGTCATCAGAAACTTATCATATTTTTGAATGGCATCATAATTATGTTTAGTCGCTTTTATCGTCACGGTGTCTGACGTTTGCGGATAGATTTATTGAAGTGAAAACTTCTTTTGGCGCGCCTAGACAGATTTTTCGTAGACTGTGAATTTAATTCTAGCGTCACCCTCGGTTATGATAAGAAATCTTCGGGTAAACTCAGGACCATGGCCATCGGCCATCTAGAAATGCGTCAGCCAATGGGAAATGCTAAAAGGGCGTGGCCTAGACATCATGGCATGGCCATCTAGAAATGCATCAGCCAATGGAAAATGCTGACCATTTTTCATTTACACCCATTTTTTTTTAAATAAAGGTGCCAAGAAATTAAATCCTTTGTTACAAAGTCGAATCGATATCGAACAACCCGTGCGTATAAACTCTGTGTCTTCGATCTCTTAAATGAGTCTAGGTAAGTAGTAATTTACGGCTGGTCTAGTCGGGAGAACGGCGCCTGCCGATCCGGAGACCCCGGGTTCAAACCCCACACGCACCACTGTCTTTTCGAAGTCATGTGCGTAATGCCGCTAACTTAAAACGGTGAAGGAAAACATCGTGAAGAAACCGACATGTACCTAGAATCTTTAGAAATCATGTGTCATCCACCAACCCGCACTGGGCCAGCGTGGTGGACTATGGCCTTAACTCCTTGCGAGAGAAGGCCCCGAGTCCCAGCAGTGGGAACATTTAGTAGGCTGTTGATGATGAAGTAATATTGGGTAAATTTTTACAAATGTGAGAAAGCACTAAACTGTACCGGTAACTTAGGGCCTTATCATACTAGCGGGTTGCTAGCGTCCTCAAAGCGAAGCGAGCGCGTAACGAATACGTTGCGGGCGCGCAGCGAACACGCGGCGCATGTGCAGCGATTTTGTACTGTCTCGTACAAATGTGTATCTTCATGTGTTAAATCAGTTAGTATCAGATACAGCAACTCATAAAATGTAGTAATCCGAGATCCCAGAGCTCCCAGACGTCACCTTTTGTTGAATATACGTGAAAATCACTAATTAGAAAATACGCGAAGTAAGTAATGTTTGTATGTACCTTCATTACCCCATATCTCAAAATTGGCCGTATAAGCAAGTTAGCGAGTAAGCATGTGTTCTTAGAACTTACTAACTCTACTCAATCGTCCACATTTCATTCATCAGAAAATAGGTGACGTCTGGGAGCTCTGGGATCTTACTCTATAGGTCTTGACATTCGCAGGTAAGAATGGAATTGTTTTTTATTCGTTTGCAGAATAACACAAAGTAGTCGCTCTCTTCCATTCGATGAATTGATAATAGATCCTCCCAAATTCGTCGATGCTTTCGTTTTTGTCTGCGGCGTCTTCGACGTAACAAAGCCCAGCAGTGTTTCCTCGTCGGAATCCATTTTGTTACTGAGTGTATTGTACTCGCTAGAGACATGTGACGAAAACGTTGCGCGTCCGCGACGTCCTCGCTGCGCAGCCGCGGCGTGTTCGCGACGCATTCGCTGCGTGCTCGCTTCGCCCCCCAGCCGCTCGCAAGCCGCTAGTATGATAAGGCCCTTATGGTGTTGCTGGAATGTTTTTTAAGTTAATTTTTTAAGAATGTTTTTTGTAGTGGTAGGACTCTTAGCAGAGTCCGCCTGGGGAAGTACCACACCTTTGTCAGTTATTCTACCGCCAAGCAGTAATGTGCAAACATTACTGTGTTCCGGTTTGAAGGGCAATGTTTCCAGAGAAATTACAGGGCTTAGAGATATAACAACTTAGATCTCTGGGTGACGAGCGCAGTGCGGTGCTAGGTAATGATTTTGGCTCTTCATGTTCCAATAGCTGCGTGTCACTGTGCTGTTATGTGACAGGCATGTTGCTTACCATCAGGCACATGTCCTGCTCGTCTCGTTACTCTTTATTTAAAAAAAAAAGTTAGCTGTGAGTTTTACACAGCTGCAGATGACGTAAATTCTATTTGGTGTAAATTGTTGCGTTTTCCGATACTTGTGGTAGAAAACATTTTTTTTAAATCATCAAATGCAAAAAAGAACTTATGCATGTCACTAACCAGACTATGTAAAAAAACTTACCTATGCCTAATGCGGTTAAAATCGCGGTTAATAAATGTATCTGAAAATTTACTAGTAGTCAAAAATATATTTTACTAGCAGCACCCCACGGTTTTACCCACGCAGCTTTTGTTCGTTTTACTTTCCTCTGATAAAAAGTAGCCTTTGTATCCCAGACTAACAAAAGAGTATAACCAAAAAGAGGCATGCTATGATAGAGGGCGACGAAAAAAAGCGTGGATGGATTGTGTGAAAGAGGGTATGAATAGGAAAGAAGTAGTAAGCTTAGATTTAACGAATGGTAGAGACGAATGGAAGAAACGTACATGTTGTACCGGCTCCACGTAAAGTGATGTGAGGGTAGTAGGCGAATGATGATTATTCCTGACTATTATTCCAAATTTCAACCCGATCCATTCCGTCTATCGACTACAATCAATGCCAACAAGCATATTAGTAGAACTATATTAAACTAAATCATAACATATCCATTAAAGTTTTCTGGCTCTCTTCAATCACACAATCGCGGGATTCACCAATACGCTCAAACCTGCTCCATCCAACACTGAATAGTTGGCAAATTGAACGAGCAAACATTAGTAGATTTCACAAAACTTTCCACCCTTCCCCTTCAATTACAGACGATCTCCAATATAGACTGGGGCTAAGCTGTTTTCGAGCCCGACCGGACCATATGCTTCCTTTAATTTAGTACAAAAACAATGATCTGAACATAGCCTGCGTTACAGTAAACATATTTCCCTGGCGGCATTGGCGGTCTGCCAGAATATATTGATTTTGGTACGAATGGGTCGAGGATCTTGGGAGAACATCTAGTGACAGTGACAGAGTTTTGAAGTTGAATGCCCTTATTTGAATATGGCTCGAAATCGGACTATTTCACAAACATGGGCTGAGATTTAAGTTTCTGTTCCCGAGTCGGGAAGTTATAAGTTGGTTACGAATGGCTGAAAAATAACCACTATTTTTCGGGACGACTGATATTGGTGGACAATTCACACACAATACCATCTGACCCCAAACTAAGCAAAGCTTGTACCATGGCGGCAAGATAGCTAACATAATACTTACATAGTTGTAAATACATACTTATTATACATAGAAAAACCCAGACACAGTACAATAAGACAGAAGTGAATACTAAATTTGGAATCCATTCTATTAATGTAGTACCTTATATTTATCTTAAAGTTTGACAAAACAGAACAACATATTTTTGAAATAAACATTTCTCTTGTCCCATATTGGTAACAGTTTTTGGCACAGAAAAATATTATGCGTTTCAGTCACTGACATGTTGATGGAACGGCGTAGCATGAGAGCAGCAGCGGGAGTGCCGATAGAATTGAAAAATTATAATTTGGAATTTCTATACTAATATTATAAAGAGGAAAGATTTGTTTGTTTGTTTGTTTGTTTGTAATGAATAGGCTCCGAAACTACTGTACCGATTTCAAAAATTCTTTCACCTTTGGAAAGCTACATTATTCCCGAGTAATATAGGCTACGGCAGATGGCGCTGCAGTTGATATCTAGGTTATTATTCGAGCGAAGCCGGAGCGGGCCGCTAGTTAGTAATATACAGCCCAGTTGTTGCAAAAAACGTCACCTGTGTAGCTTCTCCTATAACCTACGTCAGTGACGCGATCTTACAAGAGATTACCAAACCAAAGTGATCAAAGTGGCCAAAGATTTCATTTCAGAAGAAACAAACACATGGATACGATACTAAAAATTAATGTAAGCATTCTAGTAATATTAAAGGAGAAAACAAAAGTTTGTTGGATACGTATTCAAGCAAAAACTACTTTTCTAATCATCATGAAACTTTGTACTTTGTATTCTTGAAAAAATCACTACTAGCATAAGTTACTTTTTATCCCGGGAAAATAACGGTATCGGGTACTAAGCGCGTGAACCAATGGAGCACTGCTGCTATTCTATATTCAACTAATTTGTTCTCTCTGAAACAACAAAAATCGACTTCAATTCAAAATAATTATCTTCAAAAACTACCAAATTTCATAAGAAGTCGTAAGAGGCACTAGTCGCCTCGCCCAGATAACTGAAAGTAAATTTTAGTTTTTGTACATATTTCAAAAACCACGACACCGATTTCGATAAAATTCGGACTACATCTGAACGGTCAAAAAAAATAACCATCAAAATCGATTCAAAACGGAGCTATGGCGAAACACACGTACAAAAAAAAATATAACCGAAATGAGATCCTCCTACTTTTTTGAAGTCGGGTAAACAGTAATATTTTTTCATAAAAACAAACAAACAAACACACATATAACAATCTTGTTGCTTTAGTACATGAATACAAACATGTTAATGAACAGCTAGTATAATTGACATGACTCAGTTTTTTTCACCAATTTCTGTGAGCTACGAGTGTTTTCGCGATCTCCATCTCTGGTTTATTCACGAAGCGTCTCATATAAATGGAGGGTTGTCACTCTTGTGTATTAGCCGTATCAATATTTGTGGAGCGATAGTAAAGTGGCTGTCTGACGGATGTACCCGACAGAGAGGTCGAGAGGTCGGCCCGAGGCTGAATTTTTGCATGCAAAAGTCACCTTTGATGCCTTCGTAACCGACTTCAGAAAGGAGACAGATTTCTATGCGCTTTTTGAAGTGAAAACTTCTTTTGGCGCGCTATAGGCAGATTTCTCGCGGGCTGTGAATTGAATTCCAGCGTCACGCTCGGGAATGATAAGAAATCAACTTGGGACCACGGCCATTGGGCCTATCACTTCCTATGACTGCCAATTTTTTTTAATGTAATAGTTTATCTGTCTTCGAATAGTATAAAGATAATGTAATATGTATCTTCGTTCTTATTTTAATAAACTTCTTTGCTGGAATGCAGGAGTGTGGCGGATCAACGGGCAGAATTCCTCCACTCCCCAGCAGCAGTCCCGGATGCCTTCAACAACCTGAGTAGGTTGCTTGCCTTCTGGGATAGCCTGGGATGGTTGGAGTAGAAGGGTAGTATGAGCCACGCACAATGGCCCATTTGAGAGGCTAAGTGCGGAAAAGGCCCCGTCTAACTCACTAACTAACTAAACTTCTTTCCTAGGCACTCAAATATGGATGAAGACTTCCTCGATATTTTGCCATGCCGCTCTGTCTAGTGCTAGGCGACTCCAAGTCACACCCGCAACTTCCATGATATTGTCACACAATCATCTCTACGGTCGTCTTTTTTAAAATAAAAATAAGACATATTGGTAGACACTTCACACACAACAGCGTCTGACCCCAAGCTTAGCAAAGCTTATACTATGGAAGTTAGATAGCTGATACAATACTTATGTACTTTTAAATACCTACATACTTATAAAATATGAAAACACCCAGGCACAGAAAATTCATCATACAAATATTTCCACTGGGTGGGAATCGAACCCACGAACATCGGTTTAGTATTCATGTTTGTTTAAGTAGCTCAATTTATGTTCCTACAGCTGGGACTCGACGCTTTTTCTTACATCCAGAGTAAAGGCCATAATCGTCCATGCTGGTCCAGTGCGAGTTGGCGGATGACACATATCAGATAATATGAATGAACTATATAACTATATGTTTTATATTACTATAAAATCTGGCGCTACAAGCAGGTGCCTTATTTCTAAAACCGATTTCTTCCAGGCAATCTTAGCCTAAACAATTTTTATTTATGTAAGTATAGACCTATGCAGCTCTAGAGATTATCAAAGTGGCATTCTTCTAATTCATCAACTAGCATTCTGAAGCGAGTCTGGGAGTCGTGCTGAATGACAATGATTTTAACATTTACGAGTATATAATAATTTAGGATTTTAATTGAAATCGTTTCAGTCGTTTCAAAATTATCACCTCTTTCTTACTTCATACTTTGGTATGAAATTAATTAAGAAGCATAACGGGTTAGTATTTGCCTTATTTACCAGTTAAGTTTCATACATGTTTCATGCTTATACATGCGTACGTATGAACTAATGGAACAATGAGTTAGGACCGATTTCAGCGGAAAAAAATGGGCGGGCGGGCAAGATGGCGGTCAAATATAAACCTATAAAAGTTTAGAAAAACAGTGAGACAAACAAGAATAATTACAATAAATTCAATTCAATTCAATTTATTTTTTCGAACCTTAGGATATTACATCACTTGGTAACGTCACATGAAACATTAATAAATTAGAAATTTCGTATACATAATTTAGGTTCAACAATTAAATGCGGCTGTAAAGAGGCCTTGTCAATAGGTGCAGCTGTGCAGCTTTGTCATATTAGGTCATTACACAATGATTAAAATAATAAATTATGTCATGAAATACAAAAGTAAATTATGAAACATGTCCACCAATATTTAGTTTTAGCCCAGTCTTTACGATCATTTATAAAATCTTTGACCGTATAGTAAGCCTTTTTGAGTAAATAAATATCTTTTCATCCCACCAGCTCGGAAAGAGTACTTTTGCTCCTCGATATCAGGGCGCAAAAGTCGTTTTTACCCTCTAGAGGTTAAAGTAAATTTGAATTTAGAACATCGTGTGTACTGAGGTTTTGAATTCAAAACATAATTTAACCTATTTATTTCTACCTCCTTGGTGCCGAATTCATCATACATTTATTTTTAATTTGTTAAAAACTCATACTCGGAACCTCTATGGTGTACTTTTTTTTAAATGCTTTGCGCGCAATTTTCTTTTCACGTATGGAGGATAGAGGTAAAGAATGTTATTTCAAATGGCAAAACATTTTGAAATGCTATGAATGAATCAATTGTAATCGAATTGAAGTATGCCGAGTTGCCGAGTTAAATAATTAAATATTATTGACTACTAAAATAGTAACTAATAGATAATTTCAACTACTTGTACAGTACAAAATAATGTAGTAAATTTAACATCAAATAAATAATTACTATTTTGAGAAAACATGTAGGTACAATATATTTTGAAGTCAAAACTTCTTTTGGCGCGCCAAAGACAGATTTTTCGTGGGCTGTCAATTTAATTCTAGCGTCACGCTCGGGAATGATAAGAAATATTCGGGTAAACTCGTGACCATAGCCAATGGCCATCTAGAAATGCCTCAGCCTTTCCCATTGGCCATTTAAAAATGTGTCAGCATTTCTAGATGGTCATGCTCATAGCCACGCCCACTGGTTTCACACGCGTAGTTTCCAAAGTAAAAATCAAATTCTGAGTTATAAGTTACCACTTCTATCGGCAGTGCCTATGACTGCCAATATTTTTCTTTCATGAATTCTGATTAGTACGTTTATTAATTTCCTTTAAAATGTACCTTGATGCAAATTTAGCGCTACTATAATTTAATGCATTTGGGCGGACACTTTTTCATGTACACATGAAACTCCTAACCTCAATCGGTCAACTCTCCATATTTTCACGTCATATTGTTATTGTTAAAACCTTAAAACCATGGCTAAATAAACTTAAGTTTAAAACTTATAAAATTGAATACAAGTGAAAAACCGAAATACCATAATAATAAGTGATTCTAGCGACCATGAAGTTTATTTAACGCCAACAGAATCGACTGAAACTGAAAATGCGCAAAGCGTTTAGTAATTTCCTCGCTAGGGGGGGATGAAAAATTACGTGTTACACTCGAGTGCAAAGATTTTTCACCTTGTGCCCTTTTGATTCCCTTGCTACGCTCAGGATTCTAATTTTTGAATCCCGCGCTACGCTCGTGATTCAACTTTAGAATCCTTCGCTTGCTCGGTCATCAAAATTGAGCACGCGGTTAAAAAGCCACTTTGCACTCTTGTATAACAAATAACTATTTTATGGCAGTTTTAAATTTTGTTTCGTTGAGACCCTCTAGCTGCTTAGGAATTACATTGGTTGACCTTTCAAAAAACAATAACGTTAAAACGTAAAGTTAAAATGATTCCTGTTACATAAGTTTGATTGAATGTTTGATCTAAATCAATATTGAATTTTCAATCATGTCACCTAAGCAAAACTATTTCCACAAGCCTTTTCTGAAGAAAGTAGGCTATAAATCTCCCTAGACTCAATCTATACTTACTTTGACAATCACTGAGCAATTTTACGAGGCACAGGACTCATAACAGGATATTAACTTTGTAGAAGCTACACTCCACGGCTTCCGGCTCAGACTTTGTTATTTTCTTGCAAGATTGTATTGAAATGATAATGAGGTTTTTGATGTCATTGCGAACTATGACTACATTCCAATATTATTTGAAAGAAAAATATAACGGGTCAGAATAGTGTGTACAGATTTAGAGCGAGTATTAGGCCCGGTTCACACGACGCGGCTGCCGACCGCGCCTGCGCGCGGGCGCGGCGCCGCACCGCGCGACGGTTTTGTTTCAATACTCACGAGACCGCAGGTTTTCGCGGTTTCTGCTCCGGAAAGCTACCGCGCAAGAATCGCGCGCAGCCGCCGCGACCGTAAACCGCGTCGTGTGAATTGAATTCAATTTTATATGGAAATCTACCGCGCCCGCGCGCGGGCGCGATTGGCAGCCGCGCCGTGTGAATCGTCTCTTACTCGAACAGGGTCGTACGTGGCAACACCGGTAAGCGACCGGTGTTCCGTTGGAGTGGAGTGGCGTTGACAAGTTGTAATAGGTGGACATAGACAAGTGATTTTAAAATGACATTGACAGCACACTTTGAGTTGGTGCTGACAATTCAAAGTAAGTTGACAGGTTAGTATACCAATCCGAACTACAATATTGTCTATGCCATTCCATTTCAGTAGGTGAACGTTTAGTCCATTGAAATGTTAAATTTTTTAGGCCTTACCTTGCGTTTTTTAGATGACGC
This sequence comes from Ectropis crepuscularia, assembly GCA_963693475.1. Lineage (NCBI taxonomy): Eukaryota > Metazoa > Arthropoda > Insecta > Lepidoptera > Geometridae > Ectropis > Ectropis crepuscularia. The sequence goes on from OY856355.1 coordinate 3,590,369, forward strand.
AATTTTATTTATTTGATGTGTAGGGGGGGTCAGTGTAAAGCTATAAACAAGTTTGTGGGGTCGCAACCCTTGTCCCACGGCCGCCATCTTGAAAATAGGGGTTGAAATGGTTTCTACGGTATATCTCTCTCGTACAAATCTGTTTCTCTAAATCTGTTGTGATCTTATCCAACCAATGGTAAAACTGAATATGGAACTCAACTGATTCGTACAAACTGAATCTGACTGATCGAAGAACCTACGCATAACCTCAAGTTACAGAAAATGGCTGATCCTCTCTCGCTGATGTCGGGCGATCCATTTGTCTCCCCGACATATATATTTAATTTTTAAATCAATTGAATTATAGGAATAATTGTCAAACAAACCTAAAAGAATTATGCATAAGTACATTTTAAGTTACGGCTGGTCTAGTCGGGAGAACGGCGGCTGCCGATCCGGAGACCCCGGGTTCAAATCCCACACGCACCACTGTCTTTTCGGAGTCATAGTGCGTAATGCCGCTAACTTAAAAACGGTGAAGAAAAACATCGTGAGGAAACCGACATGTACCTAGAATCTTGCGAAGTCATGTGTCATCCGCCAACCCGCACTGGGCCAGCGTGGTGGATTATGGCCTTAACTCTCTCCTTGCGAGAGAAGGCCCCGAGTCCCAGCAGTGGGAACGTTTAGTGGGCTGTTGATGATTGATTGACATTTTAAACATTTTCAAAAGTAGGGCGGAATGGTGAATAGTAGCAGAATAGTAGTAGTTTAGATCTTCAGGCCATAATAGTTATATAGGTGTTACTGTTTGTGGCGAGGAAATGAAAGAAATAAACCACGTAACCATTTAAATAGCCAATATATCCACAGACAAAACTAAACAAAGATCATTTTACCCAAAGTGAAGTAATCAAACATACATGAACAGGGTAACTCTCCAACACTCCCTAAGGGACTAAAACTAGCCTAGTTTCAACCACAGACCCTTCAGAAAGTACCGCGCACCTGTCAGCCCAGGAAACCTAACCGATATCATCCTGAATAATTAATACTCCAGCAGTTTATGAATATGCCTACGGTTGTTCGTTTTTTGTGTGTGTTTTGCGCGTAAAACCGTCTTTACAGTCCCCCGCCCTACAATTTTTATGCCTTTCATAACAACCTCAAGTGCGCCTGTGTACATTTTTTTCATAATAATACAGGGGGAACTGAGTAAATCATTTTGACGTAAAATACTATCATATCAAAAAACATTGTCAAACACAGAGTTTACATTGGAGTACTATAAAAATAGTTCACTGATGAGGTTTCATTTGAGCTCATTTCGTTGAGCGGCGTTTTTTGGTAAGAAATTCATCTACCTTGGCCCTGTTATCATGTTTGTAATCAGACCCGAGTTCAATTCACGATAGCTACAATACCATTAGTTCATCTTGTATCTACACGTATATGTACACACATCTATGTATACTAATATTATAAAGCTGAAGAGATTTTTTGTTTGAACGCGCTATCTATAATCTTAGGAACTACTGGACCGATTTCAAAAATCTTTCACCTTTGGATATATACGTGATCTTTGAGTGCTATCTATACTAATATTATAAAGAGGAAAGATTTGTTTGTTTGTAATGAATAGGCTCCGAAACTACTTGACCGATTTCAAAAATTCTTTCACCTTTGGAAAGCTACATTATTCCCGAGTAACATAGGCTACGGCAGATGGCGCTGCAGTTGATATCTAGGTTATTATTCGAGCGAAGCCGGAGCGGGCCGCTAGTAAACTATATTTATATAAATTATGTACCACGGGCAAAGCCGAGGCTAACCGCTAGTTCAATAAATAAGTACCGGCAATAATACAGTTTCGACACCAGACTGGTCATTTCAAAACCGCCAATTTGTACCTAGACAAACTATTTTTTCTACAAACCGAAAAAAAAAGTTTTCAAGACTCAAAATAATACAACGGTATCTGACCTTATAGTCGGTGACTATAATAACCTAATACGCTGCTTGTATTCTAAAATCACCCTTACTGTCACACACAAAATATAACATTTTTACGTTTCTGCGTGGGCCCATTAAAACGAATTCCGCGATAGGATACCGTTGACCTCAAATTATATATGACTGGTTTTTGAATATCAAAAGAGTTTTTGGCTTTGAAATGTTGTTGTAAAAGTGAAATTACCGTTTTAATGGCCTGTTTTGTGGAGTGAAGCAGCAGCGGAATGGATGGGGTGATTTCTTTAAATATTGGGGAAGTGGGCTGAGAAGTAAGCGATTTTTCCCAATTTAGTAGGGAGAATTCGTGGGTTGAGTAATTTTGTGGAAATTGTTGACAGCGTTGTGTAGTAGTCGAATGAAGAACGTGGAATAACGTTATACGCTCTGGACGTCTACTCTCTTTCTACGAAAACGTAATATCGAAATAAACTCGCGACTTTCCAACGCCGATTATACTTCCATCCGTCGTTTTGTCCGTTTAAATGTTGTAAGCCTACTCTAATTAGAGTATGCTTAGAACATTTAAACGTCAAACAATATTGTATCGGACGAAACGAAGTAGAACGAGAGTAGGAAAGTCGAGAGTTTTTTTTCGAAATTACGTTTTCGTAGAAAGAGAGTAGACGCCCTGAACTAAAGCGAAAAAAGCGTGATAAGATTATTTTTTTACTTTAATCGGTTTACAATCTTGACTGCCATCTCGCCTGATGTTAAACGACGATGTGGTGTACGATGGAGCTTACTCGCCTAGAAAAACCGATTCACTCTCGATTTGAAGACACCAAAATTGTAACCATCGATATAAACCACCCTCTAACAACGCATTACATGGCCTAGAACTTTCTTGTCTCAAAAGTAGAGTCAAACCTCTTTGTTCGAGTCTTTGGAACGTCAACCATGAAACGATGTCGCTTTTGCGAGCATCTCTGGTGTCTGACGTCACAAAATAGCCGAAGCAAAGACGCGTAACGTTCTTTTGGTATCTTTTTCAGAAAGTAGTTTCGTAATTGTTACAAAAGCTATCGTAATGCGTATTTTTATTACGATTACATCACATCAACAGCCAAACGTTTCCACTGCTGGGACTCGGGACCGTCCCTCGCAAGGATAGAGTTAAGGTCATAACCTACCACGCTGGCCCAGTGCGGGTTGGTGGATGACACATGACTTCGAAAGATTCTAGGTACATGTCGGTTTCCTCACGATGTTTTCCTTCACCGTTTTAAGTTAGCGGCAATACGCACATGACTTTGAAAATACAGTGGTGCGTGTGGGGTTTGAACCCGGGGTCTCCGGATCGGCAGGCGCCGTTCTCCCGACTAGACCAGCCGTAACTTACTAGACCAGCCGTAACTTATTCTAACGATGTATTTTTATTAAAGAGGAATAATTATGAAAACTGATGTTGGTTACAAATAATTAAAATCAAATATGTCAAAAAATAATAGTCTTAGTGAAATAAACACAATTTTTGCAGAAAAAATGGACAATAATAATGAAGATCATGAAAAAGGCTAATGAATATAACTCATGTGTGTTCTTGCACCATGTAAGCATTGTAATGAAAATCGATGATCAAATGATGTAGTGTGATTTTTGATCGATTTTGACAAAATGTTGAGTAATTCTTTTGTTTACTAGCGGCTGACAAGAGGTGAACGAACTTCATTGTCCATCAATTAAATCCAAGGTATTATGCGCGTAATATAACTCCGCGCGCGACTGGTGGCGTACTTATTGTTGCCAGGTCAATACTACTCTTACTTACTCTCTCTTCTTCTTTCATTCAAAAACAGCTGAAGGGATTTGAATGAAATTTGGTGCGTTGCTAAATAATCGTCTGGATTAACACATAGGTTGCTTTTTATCCCGAGAAGTTTACAAGATCGGGAACTATGCGTGTTAAACCGCAGGGTACTGCTAGTCCAACTTTCTACTATTTACGAGTTCCATTATATATCCTACTTATATTATATATGTCCATGTTTGGATGTTTGTTGCTCAATCACGTCCTAACGTATGAACGGATTGGGCTGAAATTTGGAACACAGTGAAATTAATTTAATAGTGGTAGAACTCTTGGCAGAGTCCGCCTGGGGAAGGACTACACCGTTCCGGTTTGAAGGGTAATGTTTCCAGAGAAATTACAGGGCTTAGAGATATAACAACTTAGCTCTCTGGGTGACGAGCGCAGTGCAGTGCTAGGTAATGATTTGGACTCTTCATGTTCCAATAGCTGCGTGTCACTGTGCTTTTATGTGGCAGGCATGTTGCTTACCATCAGGTACATGTCCTGCTTGTCTCGTCACTCTTTATTTAAAAAAAAAAAACTAGTCCTACTTTCCACTATATACGAGTTCCATTATACAACGTGGTGGATTTACCCCCAACAATATTTTAACAGTCCATTCTAACACTGATGTACACTTCATCACCCAAGGTCGCTTTCCCCTCAGCACGGTAGATCACGAGATAATTCGAGTCAAAGTTTGACGTAAAATTCCCACCAAATCACCAGCTTCAATCCTAAAGCATGTACAGCAGAACAACGACCTTGCCGCCGAAGCCGTGACATCGTACAAAAATCCGTGCGGAGATCTGGCCATTAGGGGTATGTCAAATGAAATAACAATCGAAAAAAATATTTTTTTTATGGAAAAAAATTTTTGAGCTTTCATGCCTAATATTCACATACATGATTCAAAACTTAATGTAGATGAACTACCATATATATTGTTGCACCTTTCTGCAACACCTTGTATATCTTACTAATCCTACTAATAATAAATATGTCCAATTTTGAATGTTTGTGGCCAATCCGTTCACACGTTAGGACGTGCTAACGTATGAACGGATTGGACTGAAATTTGGAACATGGTTAAATTATAGTCTAGAAGAACACATAGGCTACTTTTTATATTCCCAATAAAACAACGGGAATGACGGAAATGGGAACTACACGGGCAACACAGCGGGGAACTGCGAGAAATAAATAAACCATGGTTTGTTGCTAGTTTCGAGTATGCACTAATATTTCCACAAACTCATTGAAGCTGCTTATCGCGACGTTCGACGTCACTCTGGCCGCCATTCCTCATTTCCTGCCAGCTTTGTTTGTTAATACGTCTGATATGTTTGCAATGTTTGCTAATACGTTCTGTGGTCGAAAACGTAACATCACGTAATAACACATAAAGAGAGAATGTTTTGAGCTAAGAGGTACTACAGAAATTGTTCAGGATAAGTAGCCCATAAATTAATCCCACTGCTGGGACTAAGGGACCTCTCTCGCAAAGAGGGAGTCAAGGGCATAATCTACCACGCTGGCTGAGTGCGGGTTGGAGAATGACACATGACCTCGAAAGATTCAAGGTTATTTTAAATCTTTGAGTGACAATTGCAGTGCAGTGATAGATAAATAATTTTTTGAGCACTCATGGTGTAATAGCTGGGTGACGCGCTACTCTTATTGGGAGAGATTGTTACTCAATACTGCGAGAAAAATCTTTGCTTCTATATATTAATCAGCAAGTAGTACCTTTAGATGCTTAAATATGAAAGTACTGCCATTCATTACATTGTAAACGCGCAGGGTTGCCAAGTAAACAGAGCCCTTCCAGCTAAACGGTAGCAATATCTCTAAAATTTCGCGTCATATTTCAACTCTAAAATATCCAAAGTGGCAATCGATACTGCCATGGCATTAGGCCAAGTGTAGATCGCAAGTATTATTCATGGGGTATCGGTTATAGTTCAGGAGCTAGGTTATAAAGCTGATTCAGCAACAAACATTCAAACTTTGAAATTTTCACATTAATATTTGTAGTGGAAATGAAACAAAATAATATTAAGGTAAAGATTAATTAATACATGAAACCGTAGTATCCTAGTGTGGCTGGAATAGCCGATTTCACAATTCTTGGGTCGTAGGTTCGAATTTTTACTGTGAAGGAAAATATCGAGAGAAAACGGGTGTGTTTCAAGAACTTTTTTTTTGAGTCCGTTTTTATAACAAAACACCCTGACTCCCAGCAGAGGGAACTTGGAGAATAGAAAGTAAATATTTTGTGCTGAAAATGTGCACTTTGGTTACAGATTAGTAACCACTATTTCGCTTGATGTAAAGTGACAATGTAGTTTACGATTGAGATTGCTAACTTGGAAGAAACCAGTTTAATAACAAACTGGTTGACCAAATTGAATACTTTAAAAATATAACCATTTTGGAAAACTGGCACGAATTCCAGACGTTCTTATAACAAAACTAGAGCCAAACGTCTTAGTTCGAGTCTCTAGAACATCAATCATGAAACGACGTCACCTTTTCAAGTCATAAGGAGGCCGATAAAAAAAAATTGGTAGCATTAGATCATACAGATCAGTTACACACCCTCCGAAATGTACCCATTAAAGAGAGTGATAAGTTTGCAATGTTGGCGATGTTCAAAGCTTTGAACCTCTGATATCTGACTGAATATCTTTTAATAATTATTTTCTGGAGCATCGAGTTTATTTGCAGTAGAATTAAAATAAATCTCGCTACCATATAAAGCTAGCTAGTGCAAACACTGAAAATTAAATCCTGTGTATGACAAGTAATCTAGACGCCAGTGATGTTCAAAGCGCAATAGTTCATGCACTCACATGAAACCCTAGGTGATCGACCTTAGACATACAAGGTAACCCAGAATGGTTAAGCTTATTGGAAAGGCACTCGTTTCTTAGAGGAATACTTTATCATTTTACTAGCAGTGCTCCGTGGTTTTAGACGCATAGTTCCCGTTCTCGTTGTTTCTATATATATCTTATTTATAAAATTCTCGTGTCACAGTGTTTGTTTCCTTACTCCTCCGAAACGGCTATACTGATTTTTACCAAATTTTATATGCATATTCAGTAGGTCTGAGAATCGGCTACTAGCTATTTTTCGTACACCTAATTGTTAGGGGTTGTTCACCCCAAACATTTTTTTTTTAATTTTTGGTCAAATTTTTATTTTTTTATTTTTATATAATGTGGCGTTAAAAAATACATACAACCCTACATTTTCACTTTTTTATCACCAACCCCTGTTTTTTTATAGCCATTTTAGTAATTTAATCATTTGACAGTGAACTCCTAAACGACGGGACCGATTTGAATGTTTTTTTTGTGTGCGTATTCGAAGATGGTTTAAATTCACAAATAAGCCCAGCAGATGGCGCTGCAGACAGTGTCTAGGTTATGTCCGAGCGAAGCCGGAACGGGCCGCTAGTAATTTATAGAAATAACGAGAACGGCGTTCTTCCAGACTATAATACAAGGGTCAGCAACAGGCGGACCGCGGTCCGTATCTGGACCGCGAAAGGTTGAACCTCGGACCGCCAAATATTGTATTGCATACCAAGTACACATTTTAAAATGTAAATAAGACACTGTACCTTTATTAATTGTTATAATATTTTTTGCCACGTAGAATCTAATTTCAACCAGTTTTTGACGTGACAACGTCTTATAATTCGATGAAGCCGGCTGCACGCCCGCAAAACATGACGTCATGTAACGTTACCGCCGTTACCTCGGCGCCGGCGTTACCTCGCTCTAAGACGTAGTTGAAGTTGTCACGTTCAACTAACGTCAGTAACCCGACTTTACAGACAACCATTTTTTTTTTTCTGAACCTCGATTAAACTTTCGCCCAGCATCCAGACTGCATCTAAAACTACTTGCCGACCCCTGCTATAATCCATCTACATGAATATGTTCCAAATTTCAGCCCGATCCGTACATACGGTACGACGTGATTGAGCAACATACATTCAAATATCTAAACATTCAAATATTGACATTAAATAATATTAGTAGCTACCCCCACGGCTAGTACTAGCTGTGCCCCGCGATATTTCTCGCGACTTAACAACAATTAACTTTAATGGAATAAAATGCAGCTAATGTTAATCCAGGTTTTTTATAGTGAAGAGTGACGGGATGAACTGGACATGTGAAAGCAACACGCCAGCCGATAATATGACATTTTCTTTTTTCGTATCTAGCTATTGGAACATGAAAAGTCTAAATCATTACCTCACACTACACTGCACTTGTCATGCAGAAATTTACGACGTTTTATTTCTATGGCATGTTATTTTTCTGGATGTTATTTGTGTCTGGACATTTATGTGTATCATAGGAATATATTAAAAATGTTGAGGATTAAAATGATACATTTATCAGTTATCTGGCTTCCGTTGTGGAAGCTATGCTTGGCTAGATGATTGCGTGTAAATTTTTCGATAAATACTTATTTGTCTACTAGCTGCATGTACCCTTCGCGCATTGCTACTCCATCTGTCGAAAATTGGTAGTACCAATTTAGAAAAGTTTTTTTCGCTCATGCACAAGAATTGTGCTAATCATTCAAGGACAAACACACAAACATTTATATTTATGTATGTACTCGTATATAAAAAATGTAGTTTAGTTTTCGCAATATCATAGTTAGTTCGGTAGCAAAAGCATTTTCTAGTTTAAAACGCAACCCTATCAGTTCATGCAGTCTGCATAACCCTTATATGCGCACTACCCCTTTATATACTAGATAGAAAATTAAATGAACGAACTCATCATACTAGGAGGTAATCATTTGTTATTACAAGGGTACGAAGAAGAAAATATTTACTTATATAAGTGGGTAAGGTAAGAAGCATACGGAAGGGTTTAAGGAGAATGTGCATGAGGACATTTAGTTTGTAAGTTTAGGTAAGTAGCACCTTTTGCCTTCTAGGCAAATTTATTTCTTACAAAACTTATCAAATTTGGGATGTTGGGATGTTTGGGAAAATGAGCTAAGACCTAACTCCAACCGCCACAGTTATATACGTATTTTTTTTTGTATGTACATGCAAAAAAAATCACATGGGAAAGACATACGAGAACTTAAAGACGTATGTTTACCTATTTCTTAATGAAGTTATAAATATATCTGTACTAATATTATAAAGCTGAAGAGTTTGTTTGTTTGTTTGTATGTTTGTTTGTTTGTTTGAACGCAATGATCTCTGGAACTACTGGTCCGAATTGAAAGATTATTTCTTTGTAGGATAGTCCATTTATCGAGGAAGGCTATAGCACACCCCGGACACTCGGCCTAAACTCCAAACAAACGGTGCAGTGGACTTACCTACTCTCCACACAACAACGCAGATGTTGTTCGCACATATTTACGCATGTGTGCGTGTCGGCTAGGGTTACTGAATTATTTTATGGAATAGTTAGATGTGACCCGTGAGTTAACCTGCCAGTGTTAAGTGGCCTACAATCTTACCGAGTGTTGGATCTTTTTTTGGAGAAAATTCAAACCAAAAAAGTAAAAAGTATTACCTACCTATTGGTTTTTAGTAGGGACACATTTGAGACTTACCCAAGGAAAAAACTTTGTTCTGACCAAAAAATAATAATCAGTCCACACACACACACATACCTATTTCGTTGTAAATCTCAAAACATTGAATTAGATAAAATTACGTGCATACGTTGGTTGCATTTTGTAATCTACGTATAACGCGCATTGTAATACAGTTCACTCAAATCATATACTAAGTTACAATGCACACACGAATTAGGTATTCACATCTAATACGGCAGCGAACAGTACAAGTATTTAATAAGGTTTTGCAACTCATATTAAAGTTTGTAAACATGAAACTATATAATATTATACTTATACGCGCGAAATGCAACAAATCGGCAGAATCAGCTGTTGGCTGATTTGTGTTGCCAGTTCCGGATTTAATTTTTTTCCGAATTGGTTCAAGAATCACTTATTTCATGTCAAATGGCGAATTACATAATATTCACATTTGTTGGAAGGAACGCATAAAATTTTAAATGTTGCGAATAGTGTAGTGATAGTGTATATATATTCAAAGCACACTATAAAATTAAAGTATATCGCCTGACATGAAAAACTAGAAGTAGAACAAGTGAAGCTGTATAAGTCAAACATAAGAGCCAATGTCAAAGTCAAAGTTTAAAATAACTTAAGAAGTTTTATTTTTAACCGACTTTGAAAAAGGAGGAAGTTCTCAAATACATTTTTATTTTTTTGTATGAATGTTACGGTATAGCTTCGCCAATTGTGAATAGATTTTGCTAGATCTTTTTTATTGTTTGATAAGATTATTGTTCCAAGGTTTCCATTCCAGTTCCATGTGATTTTGGATTGAAATCGGTGTGGCAGTTTTCGCAATTACAACAAAAATAACTTGAATTTAATTTAACGGGACGACGCTATTGTAGATATCACAGAAATTATAAAATGTAGTCTAGTGTCTGTTTAATTTTAAATTGATGTCAGTTTTTGTATTTTCGGTAAAAACTTAATTATTAGCATATAAATAATTGTAGTTATTATTACATAGTACTCAATTTTTCCAGTCACTTGTTTATTGACACGCCTGTTACAAAAACCAGTTAATAGACTTTTAGTGAGTCTCTATATCAAACCTAAACTACACTAAATTTACTAAGCATAACTGAATTATCCATATACCGATGAAATATATCGACGATTTACAAATAATTAAATAAGTCTAGCCTGTTATCAAATGGAACTATAGGTTTAGTATTTCTGAACGTACATAAAATTACATACAGTCTTTCCTCTCCTCCTAACTAACCTCTTTCCTTTTTTTGTCGGTTTTTATAACCAACAGCAGTCAATGTATCCTCTTACTTGTTTATTGACACGGCTGTTACGATATCTTAAATAAGTACCTGAACTGTACTGAAACCGTATATTCAGTGTTCACTATTGACGGACATATTCATGGACGCACATAAAACTACATATAGTCTAATATAGAACCTTTTTCTTTTTTTGCATCGTTTGAACGCAAAAAAATAATCACGCACCAAGAAATCTGAATTGCAGCAATCGTAGTAAATAAATCCACTAAATTGGTAACACTAGTGATTTTGTAAATTGTAAACTTATCAAAACACAGTAGAAAAACGATTCAATCCTAGTATATTATAGAAATTCTTATGAAATTAAAAATCTGTTATTCTTGTTTCGTTTAACAGATGAAAAATTTGGTACCTAAATAACACAGCAACACAGCATCATGGTCGTATTCTCATAGAAAATTGTCGTCCGATATAACCCTTTGTTGAGTGCTTCTCGCGTTCTTGCGGGGTAGGAAGCTTGAAACTGGCGGGGGGTGGGGAGTGTCCGTTCTATCTGTATTATCTATTCTATGGCTATAGGGTATTTAACATTTTTTTTTTTTTTTTTTGTTGCATAGAGTGACGAGACGAGCAGGTCATGTGCCTGATGGTAAGCAACATGCCTGCCACATAACAGCACAGTAACACGCAGCTATTGGAACATGATAGTCCAAATCATTACCTAGCACTGCACTATTACGCTACTATCAACAGGAGCCGAGCATGAATTAAAAATGTAACAAAAACGGGGAAAAAATATTGCTTTTAGAGAGCTTTCGTTGCATGACAGCATTTGTCATATGTTAAAGGTTGCATCATTAGAACCTAAAGTAACCGGATTTGAACAAAATTTGAATTGGTACGACCAATTTTTGATAGATGGCGTAGCAACGCGCGCGCGTTCAGCTAGTAAAATATATTTACACATAATAACAAATGCTCATCGTTGAAAAATAAACTCTACTTCATTAAAATAAATGTACGCATTTTATATTTACATCTCTACAAAAAAAGCTGTCTGTTTGTAATGTAAAAGTACCAAGAGAGTTTGTTTTTTCAATCTTATTTTTTTTCTATTACCGAGGCCACAACAATATAACTAGTTTTTTTAAAGGCGTGTTTGTTTGAACTTATGTCTGCAAAATAGTTGAACCTGTTCCAATTCGAGTTTAACTAGATGATTTATATTTACATGAAAAAAAAAGCAAACAGAAAAAAAGGCAATTTTTGTAAAGACGTAAAGTCATGTACATAATGCCGCTAACTTAAAATGGTGACGGAAAACATTGTACAACCGACATGTACCTAGAATCTTTCGTTCTCATATGTCATCCACCAACCCGCACTGAGCCAGCGTGGTGGATTATGGCCTTGACTCTCTCCTTACGAGGTCTCTCGAGTCCCAGGAGTGGGAATATTTAGTGGTCTGCTTATGACAATTTTTTTTTATTTGATAGAAGTAGAAACATGATTTATTTCAACATACATGATGCCTCAGCGCAACTCACGCGCCATCGAAATGAAATGAAATTTTGAAATTCACAGGTTAGTACATAGTATATGTCCTTATTTAATAATTCAGGTTGAGAAGCATTGATACCCAAGCTAGGATAAATCCTGTGTTATGGCGTAACAATACCCTTCTCCGGATAGTAACAAACGAAACTTGATTACAAGACTATAGGCCCGTGAACAAAATTTACGGGTCAAATGAACCACCAGGATACCTATGTAGGATTATAGAAGGGTGTAAAGTATTAAGATTCAGCGCTATGCCGTCACTTGTAAGCTGTCCAACTGAGTGCAGTTGAAGAGGGGGGGTTGCAACCCTCGATCATTTCTCCTTGTCGCATGATTTTTGTACGGCATTGCGAAACAATGGATTAGAAGAGGTATTGAAACTGTAAGAAACCAATGCCGTACAAAATCAAACGACCAAATTTACTCTGTAAATTACTCGTCCTCTGTAATTTTTTCCCACAGACTAATAATTTAAAAGTTCAAATTTATATTTTTTATTATTTCAATACCTTTTCTAATCTATTATTCCCCAACGCCGTACAAAAATAACGCGACCAGGAGAAATTATCGAGCATTGCAACCCCCCCTCTTTACACTCAGTTGTACAGCTTACAAGTGACGGCATAGTGCTGAATCTTATTGCTTTATACCCTTCTATAATCCTACATAGGTATCCTGGTGGTTCATTTGACCCGTAAATTTTGTTCACGGGCCTGTAGTCTATTAATCTATAGTTAACAAAAATAAAAATTGAAAAAGATGAGTTAAAATCATCAGTTACTTACAAAATAAATATTGTGTAAATCCCTTTAACGTTGATTTTATGAAATAATATATTTTGTTTTCCTTATAACAGACGCGGATCAAAAACTCTGTCCTCGTTATTTTGAATCCCTTGTAAAAAACCTTTGTTATAAAGGACGGGGTACACATGTATGTATCTTGCACGCCAGTACGCCAACTCTTGCCATTGACTTTAAGCTATGGTGGCTAGTAATGACAACATTATAGCAATTACGTTCAATTCCACAGTCGTAAGATCATTATAATTTGTCTGAATATAATAGGGTACCGGACTGGGTCAAAAATACACCATCCTAATTAGTCCGTCAGCTAGATCATGGAAAAATATTGGACACGTATTTTTTGTTTTTTCATAATATTAAAAATCGTCAAAGATACAGACCATCAGACTTCGAGAGGTCGCGACGTCACTCGTGTGTAAAAATCGTACTCACAAGTGACGTCACACGAAACTTCGAAGCGCTGTACCTTCGTCATTTTTTGTTTGTGAAACAAAAGAAAAAATACGTGTACAATATTTTTTGGCAATCTAACTAATGGGCTACTTAGTTTTGTTTGAGGATTGTACCCTATTATATTTCAAGTGCAGATAAATGAGTTTTTGAATACCACTGGCTTTTGGCTTTATCGGTGAAAGAAAATATTTTCAAAAAATGTTTCGATAGATACATCTTTTGTAGTGGTAGGACTCTTAGCAGAGTCCGCCTGGGGAAGTACCACACCTTTGTCAATTATTCTACCGCCAAGCAGTAATGTGCAAACATTACTGTGTTTCGGTCTGAAGGGCAATGTTTCCAGAGAAATTACAGGGCTTAGAGATATAACAACTTAAATCTATGGGTGACGAGCGCAGTGCGATGCTAGGTAATTATTTGGGCTCTTGTTGTTCCAATAGCTGCGTGTCACTGTGCTGTTATGTGGCAGGCATGTTGCTTACCATCAGGCACATGCCCTGCTCGTCTCGTCACTCTTTATTTAAAAAAAAACTTTCAAAGACATGTGTTATGCACCAACCTGCATTTGGCCAGCTTAGAGGATAATACCTTGGTTCTCTTCTTGCCTAAGCATTATGCATGCCAAGCAATTGTTGGTTTGACTTCTGGGTCAATAACCTCCTCCTTATTGGAAGTTGGTTAAAAATATATTATCATGCTAATTAGTCCGTCAGATAGATTTTGGGAAAAACATGGCTTACTTTTTTTTTGTTTCATAAAATTATTAAAAATCAACATAAATAAAGACCTTCCAGAGTCATCATCTGTTGTGACGTCACTTTATCGTAATATCGTACCATGAAGTGACGTCACTCATAACTTCTATGCACTGTATCTTCTTCATTTTTCGCTTGTGAAACAAAAGAAAAAATACGTGTGCGATATTTTTCTGAACTAACTGACGGACCAATTAGTTCCTTTTAGTCATTATACCTATTCCATGTCAAGCACAATTATTCATTTTTTCATTTTTAAACTAGTTCCGGCATGCATGGCGGCATGTCAACTACTTTTCATTCTACAGGCATGAGAATTCCTACTTCGATGTATATTTCGCAGTATAATGAACCAGCTATAACGCCGTTAAGCCTCCCGCAATTTTCATTCGATGGTTTAAACTGCGCTGTTTGCAAATGAAAAGGTATTTACGTAATTACGTATTAATTTTTGTACACCACTGTACTAATTACAAATATTACGAACGCTGAAATATATATTGGTGACCTACTTAACTTTTGTTGGTACAAGTTTGTCTTTTTTTTAAATAAAGAGTGACGAGGCAAGCAGGACATATGCCTGATGGTAAGCAACATGCCTGCCACATAATAGCACAGTGACACGCAACTATTGGAACATGCAGAGCCCAAATCATTACCTAGCACCGCACTGCGCTCGTCACCCAGAGATCTAAGTTGTTATATCTCTAAGCCCTGTAATTTCTCTGGAAACATTGCCCTTCAGACCGGAACACAGTAATGTTTGCACATTACTGCTTGGCGGTAGAATAATTGACAAAGGTGTGGTACTTCCCCAGGCGGACTCTGCTAAGAGTTCTACCACTACAAAGAAAAGGTTTACCGAAGGTTTCAACGGTGGAGAAGAACAATGCGAGGAAGTGGCATGATTCAATAATGGCACTATTCGAAAACGTGTGTTATTTGCCAAATCACAGTTGACAGCGTTGTGTGTTGGCCAATTCTTTTATATCTGCCACTGTTGGAAGAGAGGTCTCTGTGGTAGTGGGTTCGACTCCCGCTGGATCCTTTGCGCATTTTTCCAAGTGCAAGTGAGTTTATCGTCACTGGCTTTAACTGTGAAGGAAAAATCGTAAGGAAATCGGTAATAAATCCTTCAAGGATATACATAGCCCGCACTTTAATAGCGTTTATTTGTAGTATAGATTGAGAACACGAGCAGTACATGTGCCTGATGGTAAACAGCACGCCTGTCCATATCAGCACAGTGTCAGTTAGCTATTGGAACACGAAGAATCTAAATCATTACCTAGCACCGTACTGCGCTCGTCACCCGGTTTATCTCATAGCCCAGTAATTTCTTTAGAAACTGGAGTGGTGGATTATGGTCTTGACTCTGTCCTCATGAAAGAAGGCTCCACACAAAAAGAAAAACGTCTTTGGAAGAAGTGTGTTATCTGCCAATCTGCACTTTGTTAGCATGGCGGATTATGGCATAGACTTGTGACAGAAAGACCCAAGTCCAAGCAATGGGAACACAAAATAAAAGACTGATTTTGCTACTTATTATCTACAAAAATTAGTGGGTCGGCTCCTCAACTATACAGTCCCTCCATAGTCAGTCGATACTTAGTTCCAAACTTTACCTGCTTCGGTTTATCGTGATATAACATGAGGCTATGGGGAAATTGAGAATATAATATACTACCTACGGCCGACATTTTTTAACTATGTCATGTTACATTTTCGGTTTCAATATTGCGATTTTTCCTGATGTCCGGAACACGTTTATGTTAAAAATAACCATTCAAATGCTCGTAGCTTATTTTTTTTGCATCTAACTCGCCCTCATATTTGTGTACCTGTCGACCTCTACCTATATAAATATTGGGCAGAAGACGAATTATATTAGAATATTACATATTTAGGTATATTTACGGCTTTAGGTAGTTACGGCTGGTCTAGTCGGGAGAACGGCGACTGCCGATCCGGAGACCCCGGATCAAACCCCACACGCACCAATGTCTTTTCAAAGTCATGTGCGTAATGCCACTAACTTAAAACGGTAAAGGAAAATATCGTGAGGAAACCGACATGTACCTAAAACCTTTCGAAGTCATGTGTCATCCACCAACTCGCACTGGGCCAGCGTGGTGGATTATGGCCTAAACTCTCTCCTTGCGAGAGAAGGCCCCGAGTCCCAGCAGTGGGAACATTTTGTGGGCTGTTGATGTGGTTGTTGATGTTGATATTAATGTATTGCATCTTCAATCAAAGTTCTGTTATCCGTAGATTACCACATATGATACAAACTGAGTTGGAAGTTAAATCAATAAAACCAATTAATAGTAAAACCAACTTCATATAATTTATCACTAGCAGTGCCCAGCGGTGTTACCCGCGTAGTTCCCGTTCCCGTTGTTCCCGTTGTTTTTCCCTTATTTTTTTAGCCTATGTGTTCTTCCAGACTATAATCTATATGTGTTCCAAATTTCAGCCCGATCCGTTCATACGTTAGGACGTGATTGAGCAACAAATATCCAAACATTCATACATTGACATTTTTAATATTAGTAGGACAACCACTAGCTAGTTCGTTCATTTTCTCTGGGTGAATATCGTCCTGCTTTTTTTATCCCGGGAAAATAATGGGAACGATAGCTACGAGGATAAACCTCGGGGCACTGCTAGTGTTAGAAAATTTTGTAGGGACCTTCACACCACTGACGTGTCGCAAGCGTGCATCATGGCCCATGGTATGACCAACTTATCTGTAGAATGAAGCGATGGCGCCACGGTCGAGAAATGATGAGTAGGGGTCTCTTGGAAGAGTCCGCATGGGGAAGTACCACACCTTTGCCAGTTATTCTACCGGCAAGCAGTAATGTGCAAACATTACTGTGTTCCGGTTTGAAGGACAATGTTTCCAGAGAAATTACAGGGCTTAGAGATATAACATCTTAGATCTCTGGGTGAAGAGCGCAGTGCGGTGCTAGGTAATGATTTGGACTCTTCATGTTCTAATAGCTGCGTGTCACTGTGCTGTTATGTGGCAGGCATGGTGTTTTACATCAGGCACATGTCCTGCTCGTCTCGTCACTCTTTATATACAAAAAAAGATGTCAGTTATTTTACTTTTATAGGATTACACTTGATCACCGTCTCGCCTGACTTGAAGCAAGCGATGTTGCCGTCTACGATGAAGCGCGTTTACTTAGAAGATACCGATTTATTCTCAATTTTAAAACACCAAGATGTAACCTTCAGGAAAATCCCACTCAGGCAACGCATTCCACAGTCCAGACGTTCTTTCCACAAAAGTAGAGGTAAACCTCTTCGTTAGTCTTTGGAGTCCGTTAGTAAAAAGTGCAGGGGGGTATCATACAGATCAATTGCACACTCATCAAAGTGTATCCTATAAAAAGCCTTGCAATAATAAGATAACCTAGAAATTTTGCGGCGATGTTAAAGCCTTTGACGTCTTTTGCGTACAAGGCCTGTGTTTTTTTTGGCATATCTCTTGATCTCTTGAAGAAATAGCTTTCAGCGATAAGATCGCCTGTTGTAGCACTAGCTTTTAATGATTCTCTTTGCACGTATATCTGTTTTTCTTTTGGTGTGAACAATAAAAAGTGTCTATTTATCCTCCTATTGTTGATATCAGCATCATCAGCCGCAAGACGTCCCCTGCTGAACATAGGCTTCCTTCATAGATTTCCACAACGAACGGTCCGGCGCAATCAGCAACCAGCGGTTTCCAGCGACCTTTGTGAGATCATCTGTCCACCTAGTGGGAAGCCGTCCAATACTGCTGCATTGCTGATATAATATATGTATGGACAATGACAAAATAACATTTTCCCAGTGACATCAGTAGTCCAACTTTCGGCCATTCCACAGTTAAGTTGGTGACACATGTCTGACTGTCGCACGTCACTACATACGTCCTCGGATCACGTCTTCTAATTTCCTGCGCCGGCAGGATTTCTGCCACATTGTGCGTGTGTGCGTTTATTTTAATGGCTTCCTTTTACGTGTTTTGTTCTTTGAGAGGGTTTGTGTGAAAGAGCGTTTTGTTTGGACGATTACGCTTGCAATATGATCGTTTAGAGATAGAATGCTGAATCCGCTTAGACAGCAGAAGGGGGATTGTTGTTAGTGTTTTGAAAGGAGAATATTATGGGTTCGCGACATAGACTTCAAATTCCGGTTGACAGCGAAGCAGGAAGAGAGCGGTAAATGCTTTTTGGATGGGTGAAATCTAGTTAGTTCAGGGCGTAATAGTTGCATTTAATATGTTGCTATACAGATGATGTTTTGTGCAACTTTCATTATCATCATCATAACCATAATTCACCGCTGGACATAAGCCTCTCCCAGGCCCGCCACTCAAGCTTATCCTCGGCTATACGCTATTCCTGCTGAATTCCGTATATCTCCATCTAGTCTCAGGATGCAACATTAGTACTGTGACTTTTGATTGAGAAACATCGAATCGCGTCATTTAAATCCTAATGTAGTGTGTAATATACTGTGGAATACGTTGCCTGAGTGGGTTTTTCCCAATAGTTATAATATTTGTGCCTTCAAATCGAGAGCGAATCGTTTTTTTTTTAGCTAAACACATTCCATCACAGACGACATCATCGCCTAACACCAGGCGAAATGGCGGTCAAGTGTAAACCTGTAAAAGTTAAAAAACCTTAGGAATCATTGCCCTTCAAACCGCAACACAGTGCTGTTTGCACATTACAGCTTGGCGGCGGCTTTAAACACTGCAATATATGTACATTTAAGTATATTGTAGTGGCAGCACTCGAGTCCGCCTGGGGAAGTACCACACCGTGGCCAGTTGCAAACCAGCAGTGTGCAAACATTACTGTATTCCGCATATAGATAAAACATTCTATACTTTTGAACGACGAGCGCAGTGGAGTGCTAGGTAATGATTTGGACTTTTCATGCCAAAGTCAAAGTACTATATTCATAAATGTACAATTTACACGTCAATTAAAAAAAAACATAATAAAAAGAGCCTACAAATTGCTTACATTTTCAAAGTTTGAAATGACTGCTTTCCATCATATTCATGTTCATAATTTTCAAGTTTATCTTCAGGCACATGACCTACTCGTCTTATCATTCTATACTGTACAAAAAAAAAATGTTTGTCTGTAAAGTCGGTTTACTGACGATAGAACGTGACAACGTCTTAAGAAAATACTGATGGAATGGTAGCATTTTTTAAAAGAAAATTTTAATTTCATTTGTTCAATAGATTTGTATGTAATGTAATGTATGTAAAAAGTAATCAGTAGAATTTAGTCATTTTTAATCAAAACAATGAAAAAAAGCTTTTAGATGCCGGGGATCGAACCCGGGGCATTTCACATGCAAAGCGAACGCTCTACCACTGGGCTACATCCCCGCTTGAACTACTGGTCGAAATAATTATACAACTGTAACAAACATGCGGCGAGGTAACGACCGACGGTAACGGTACATGACGTCATGTTTTGTAGGCGTGCAGCCGGCTTCATCGAATTATATGACGTTATCACGTCAAAAAGCTGGACTCGAGTGGATCTACCACTTCAAAGTTATTTTATATTGTAGTGTTTGGCACAAACCTGTGCTATTTTTTCTACAACTACGTCACACTGTTACGAGTATGTATTTCAACATTTTCTAGAAGTAAACTGCCGCTTCCCGGCTTCATTATTCATGGTGGAATGCGGACGATCCACGTGACGTCACAGCAGATTAATTTTGCATCACCTGTAGTTGAGTACCTCCCGACAGGCTCGTTAGTTTGAGACCAGATTTAGCTGATCTTTTTAGGGATATTTACTTTATCACTAAGTTCTTTGAAGGAAAAAGTTTTTCAGCTACATTGATCATTTCAAATAGGTACATAAACAGGCCACTAAATTCCTCGCAAAGAGCGAGTCATGACCATAGTACACCACACTGGCCCAGTGCGGGTTGGTGGATGATACATGACTTCGAAGTATTCTAAATACATGACGGTTTCCTCTCGGTATTTTCTTCGCCGTTTTATGTTAGCGGCATTACGCACATGACTTCCAAAAGACAGTGGTGCGCGTAACTCTAACTAGACCGGCCGTAACTGTTTTTTTTTTAAATATAAAAAGTGAAGAGACAAGCAACACATGTGCCTGATGGTAAGCAACATGCTTGCCACATATCAGCACTGTGACACGCCACGCAGCTATTGAAACATGAAGAGGCCAAATCATTACCTAGCACCGCACAGCGCTCGTCACCCTAAGTTGTTATATAAGCCCTGTAATTTCTCTGGAAACATTGCCCTTCAAACCGGAACACAGTGATGTTTGCACATTACTGCTTGGCGGTAGAATAACTGGTAAAGGTGTGGTACTTCTCCAGGCGGACTCTGCTAAGAGTCCTACTACTACAATTTACTAACTTACAATTAACAAACTTACTAGACTAGCCGTAACGTTGAGCATTTCAAGTAGGGGAAAATTGTATGAGTTTTCGTCACTGATTTGCAATTTTTTTTTTTTTTTTTTTTTAACTTCTATAGGTTTACACTTGACCGCCATCTCGCCTGATGTTAAGCGATGATGCGGTCTACGATGGAGCGTGCTTACCTAGATAAAACCGATTCACTCTCGATTTGAAGACACAAAGATTGTAACCATCGGGGAAAACCCACTCAGGCAACGTATTCCACAGCTTAGACGTTCTTATCACGAAAGTAGAGTCGAATCTCTTCGTTCGTGTCTTTGGAACATCAACCATGAAACGATGTCGCTTTTTCGAGCTACGAGCATTCCGATAGAAAAAAATATCTAAGCTAATATCGGATGGCAGCTGCGCAGCGTTGGAGCGGCGGCGGAGCAACGACGCTGAAGCAGCGGATCGGGAAGTATGTAGATGATTTTTGAATGGACGAAATCTTGTGATTCCGCACCACTGACGTGCAGCAGTATGCTATAGCTGTACAGGTGTGAGGAATTAAGTATATAAACAAAAGTGCTGTTTAATACTAAAATTCTAAGTTATAAGTTTTCACTTCTATTGTAATGTACAGCGACAGGTCTAGAAAATATGCGTCTGATGGAAACCCCTTACTTAACCAGCTGGTTCCAAAATAGGCATTTTGAAGGTCAAACATGTGTCATGTCTTGACAAACGCTAGATATTTAATATGAGTTCCAGAAATGCGCACTAGACGTACGCTAAAACATCTAGTACGCATTATGTTGTTCATAATAAAAAACACAAATAATAATAAAATTTCAAATACAGTAGAGTTCGGATATAACGACTTTCACGGGACTGGCGATATTATGTCGTACTAACCAGATGACACACAATACGAAAACGAAAAGATCATATCTCGAGTACATATTAAGTAGGTACTTACAAACACATGTGTATTACTAGAACATTTAATCAACATCATCAATTTCAACAGCCCACTAAACGTTCCCACTGCTGGGACTCGGGGCCTTCTCTCCCAAGGAGAGAGTTAAGGCCATAATCCATCACGCTGGCCCAGTGCAGGTTGGCGGATGACACATGACTTCGAAAGATTCTAGGTACATGTCGGTTTCCTCACGATGTTTTCCTTCACCGTTTTAAGTTAGCGGCATTACGCACATGACTTCGAAAAGACAGTGGTGCGTGTGGGGTTTGAACCCGGGTCTCCGGATCGGCAGCCGCCGTTCTCCCAACTAGACCACCGTAAACATTTAATAAGCATCACATATTAATTTATTTTGTTGGTTCTTAAACATTCCAAATTACAAACATAAGTGTTTCTGACTATCTTTTCGTCACTTTCGCTTCACAGAAATCATCTTGTAAAGCTCTATGAACTTGTCGGCACCTGTTAAGGTGATTAACACTAAAACACTAAACTGTGACTTACACGCGCCAATAAGGCGAGGTGAAGTACGCGGGGTGGGGCGCCAACGTCTTTGTACGTAGTTTTGTGTAAATAAAACATCGCACGTCGTTTTAACCGGACGTATTATCATAAATAATGGTCGCTATAAGCAGCTTGTCGCTTAAGCCGGAGTCGATAAACGGTTATATTTTGTTAGTACTTACATATGAAACGTAACTTGAGTATATGTATATTATCGTCGCTAAAAGCGGTTAGACGTTATAACGTTATAAGTGGATTCTACTATATATTCAATTTATTTATTTGGCTCACATTTATTTTCTTCTCAAGTTTCGTTCGGTTTGCACAAAAGTGAGGAAAGTTCGAAAGTTATATTTTCGTTGTACAGAAGAGCTTGCAGCTTGTTTTCGTATTTTGAGCTTTTGCTTTTAAGTCATTTGAAAGAGAAAAGTTTTTCGACTTTTGAAAGTAGTAGCGTCAGAAATCACAAAGTATCCTACTTTATATTTGGTTCTTTTTTTCTGAGTCACTTAGAGGGTACCTCGCCTGACAATTCACGCCACTCTCGGGTGACTCGTCCCGCGGAGCAGTATTTAACCGATTTCGCGCCGAGGGCGCACGTCACTTCTTTTCGCGCATTCTTAAAAGTAACTTATACTCCAGCTGTTTATAAAGTTCGCCTCGCACCAGTTAAAGTTACCGATTCGTACCGCACCGCACCACAAGATTATTTCGCAACACACAATTCAAAGGCAGCTGCTGAAGGAAATATAATTGAGGAAGAAGAACTGCCGCTCAATCGCCCGGAGGACGCTGGATTCTTAAGGTAGGACCTTTCTTTTGTGTTTCTGGAGAAAAGGCCAAACCCCAGGGTCTTCCACCCCCTTATTGTTTTTGTTCCTTTAATTTAAATTCCACCCGCTCCGCCGTCACGAAATCTCATAGATATCCAAGAGTACCAGCGCACCGCTGGTGACGAGAATTGTTATAATTAATAATTAATTTTCTTCGCCATTTAATGGTCCTTCGTCACTCGGATGCCTTGTTTATCCTGAGATTTCGTGGCTATTTACCCCATTCCTATTAATTTATTTATCTACCGCCTATTTTGTGTGTCTCTCGTTTGAAGTCAAGTTCGTTTTGTAGTGGTAGGGCTCTTGCCAAGCCCGCCTGGGGAAGTACCACAGCTTTGCCTATTATTCTGCCGTCAAGCAGTTACCTACTGTGTTACGGTTTGAAGGGCAAAGTTTCCAGATATACGACTGGGCTAAGAGATATAACACCTAAAATCTCAAAGTGACGAGCAGTGCAGTGTCAAACAGTGATTTAGACTCTTCATGTTCAATCAACTTCGTGACGTTTGACTTTTATGAACAGATTTGTCGTTACCCGTCTCGTCACTCTAAATAAATAATATTTGCTTATTTAAATTATTTAACATTCAAAAGTCAAACATTGCCTTTGGTTACCGCATCGCCTAATAAACTCGAATTTCGCATTTACACCGCAATTTTTATAAACCGTTTTCAACTCTGTTAATGACTACCTACATAAATCACTTATAATTACCAACGCATTATATTATCTCGTTCGCCGTTGGAAATTATTTATTTACCTACCTCGCATTTTTGTTATTTTGTACGATCACTTTAACATTTGAGTTTGGATCATACCTATTGTCTGGATTTGATCACGATGACGTCGTCTAATGATCAAAAATTAAAATTATTGGAATGTCAAAGACAAGTATATTTCGAGCGTCTTCAACAAATATACGATAAATCGCGTGCTAATTTGAATGACCCAGAATTATTGGAAGAATTTCTGTGCTCGGTTGAGACTTTACAAGAAATCAGGTGTAACTTTCAGATTTGCGTGAAAGATATCGAATCTTTATTATTGAAAATTGATAAGGATTCAGTTCCGGATTTCAATCAATGGCTCGCATTTGAAGATCTTTATTGTCGTGTTAAACGTAAACATTCTCAGTTTATTACAACCACAGCGCTCACACCAACGGTTAAACCAGATAAAACATTTCAAAATATTAAGCTAGCTCGTATAGAAATACCGGAATTTGACGGAAATGCAAACGACTGGCCTTTATTTTATGCTACTTTCCAAAGGGCTGTACATTTAAATTCATCGCTTTCCGTAACGGAAAAAATATTTTATCTCACTAGTAAATTGAAAGGTCGAGCGAAACAAGTATACATTGGATTCGTACCCTGTGAAGAAAACTATGAAACAATATATAACGCGCTCGTTTCTAAATACGAAGATAAGAGAAATCTCGCTAGTACTTATTTAAACCAAATTTTCTCATTGAAGCCCATTGTTTCCCCCACCGCTAATAACTTAGAATATTTAATCGACCAATTTTCAAATTCGCATCTCGCATTAATTAACTTAAACATACCCGACTTGTACGATTTTGTCATGTCATACCTTTTATTACAACGGCTGGACAGAGATTCGGCACGTTTATTCGAAATGGATAACCGCGATTCGGAAATACCTGCGTTTGATAAAATTACTAAATTTGTTCGCGACCGTATTAAGGTTTTGAATAGGACGAGTGAAAACTCAAGTACTTGTGTGAGAGCCAAGCTGTCAGAAAACTACATTCCGAAAAATAATTCACGCGCATTCTTAGTAAGCGATAACATTTGTACATTATGCAATGACAAACACGACCACTTGTATTCCTGTAAAAAGTACAGGACTTTAACCGCTCGAGAACGTTACGAACATGTAAAACAATTACGCGCTTGCATTAACTGTTTGAGTTCGCAACATAATTCAAACGCATGCCGGTCTAAGGGAACTTGTGCAAATTGTAAAAAAAAGCACCACACTTCACTCTGTTTTCAAGCTGATAACAGTAGAACCGGTCCGTCGAGTGATAACAGTCGTAGTCCAGTAGTGGCTGCTCAGAATAATAACGCTACTTCAAATTTATTTTTGAATGAACCGACGAATAATGACGCTTCATTTTGTAGTATGAACGCAAATTCAAAATCTTTGCGAAAAACTCAAAATGTTTTGTTGGGTACCGTTCTTGCTGATGTTCGCAAAAGAGACGGTTCCGTGATTCAAGTTCGTGTCCTCGTGGACAATGGATCGCAAAATCATTTTATTTCCCGCTTCGCTTGCAGGAAATTAGGTATTAACATCTTTCACGATGATACTGACCGTTTCGTAAACGGAATTGGTGGCAGCTACCAGTCTATATTAGGCTATACAGACGTAACGTTGGTATCTAAATATGACAGAAACGTTAACTTGCGGATTAAACCTCTCGTTCTTAAAACCATTTCAAGTTGTTTGCCCAGCTGTGAATTTGACATCTCACCGCTGTCTTATATAGGTAAACTCCAGCTGGCAGACCCGCATTTTAATAAACCCGCCGAGATCGATATTTTGTTGGGGGCTGAAGCCTTTTTACAGATATTACGACCCGGAAAATTGCTGGGTCCACCAGGGCGTCCCGATCTTTTGGAAACTGCTTTTGGATACGTAATATTAGGATCAATAGCTACGTTACA
Organism: Ectropis crepuscularia; assembly: GCA_963693475.1. Taxonomy (NCBI): domain Eukaryota; kingdom Metazoa; phylum Arthropoda; class Insecta; order Lepidoptera; family Geometridae; genus Ectropis; species Ectropis crepuscularia. The sequence goes on from OY856355.1 coordinate 3,616,035, forward strand.
AGCTCATAATGGATCAGACAATAATGAAAACAATCGCTCATTTTTCTCGTCGAGTGAGGGTAATTCAATTGAAAGTTTAGTTTCCAAGTTCTGGGATCTCGAATCGGTACCCACTAAAACTTATTTGTCTGAAAGGGATCAAGAATGTGAAAACTTCTACGCGTCAAACACGCATCGCAATAAAGTTACTGGACAGTATGTTACGGCTTTACCATTTATAAAATCAACCGTGACGTTGGGTGATTCATTAACCGTAGCCTCTCGCTGTTTTTCATCCCTTGAACGAAAATTCCAAACAAATACCGCCTTAAAAATGGAATATGACACTGTTTTGAAAAATTATATTAGTGAGGGTATATTATCACCTGCACCACCGCTAAATAATAAAAATTATTACGTTATTCCGCACCATGGCGTCTGCCGGGAGGGCAAAGCGCTACGTATTGTATTGAACGCGAGCGCAAAATGTGTTGACACGAACGCTTCACTCAATGACTGTCTACATTCCGGCCCTAATTTACAAGCTAATCTAACCGCGATTATTTTAAAATTTAGATTGTTTCCAATCGCACTGACCGCTGACATCAGACAAATGTTTTTAGCAATAGGAATCCGCGAGGAAGACCGTCGTTTTTTGAATATTCTATATAAATTTGACGGCGATTCTACCACCAAACTATATCACTTTAATCGGGTTTGCTTTGGCTTGCGATGCTCGCCGTACCTCGCTATGAAAACAGTCAAACAACTCGCTCAAGATGAAACTGATCTTCCAAACGCATCGGAAACCGCTGTTAATAATTTATACATGGACGACTTGGGAGCTTCGGTAGCTACCGCTGAGGAAGGTGCTCAGCTGGCACAAGATTTGATCGAGTTATTTAAGCGTGGTGGGTTTGACTTGGTTAAATTTGTGAGCAACTCACCTAAAGTGTTAAAAGCGATTCCACTGGAAAATCGTTTATCTTCGAAAATCGAATTCGACAAAGAGGATAATATGAAGCTTTTAGGCCTAATTTGGTCTCCAGTCGAAGACGAGTTTTCTATTGCCGTAAAATTTAACCCGCAGTCAAAATGCACAAAACGCCTTATGCTTTCGACGGTCGCGAAATTATGGGACATTAACGGGTTTTGCGGTCCTGTTATATTACACGCAAAGTTATTAATAAAAGCTGTTTGGACGGCACGCGTCGACTGGGATTCTACCCCACCGCTGGACATTTGTTTAGCGTGGAAACGCTTCTTAACGGAGCTCCCTACGTTACATAATTTTAAAATACCCCGTTTTGTAGGTATTAGGCCTAACTCTCGCGTCATACTCTTAGGGTTCGCGGATGCTTCAGAAAAGGCGATGGGTGCCTCCGTGTACCTTGCCACTCAACATACCTCGGGTAATAACCAGGTCCATTTGATAGGCTCAAAGAGCAAGGTCGCCCCGCTCAAAATTGTCTCTTTAGCTCGTTTAGAGCTGTGCGCGTTATTATTATTATCCAAATTGCTTCGATTTATGATAGAAACTATTTCTTGCCGCTGTCAAATAGATGAAATTTTCGCGTTTACTGATTCGACAGTAGCCCTTCATTGGGTTCATTCGTCTCCGCATCGATTCGACACTTTTGTTGCCAACCGTATCTCTCAAATACAGGACAATCTTCACGCAAACCATTTTTTTCACTGTGAAAGCGCACTGAATCCTAGTGATTGTTTAAGTCGCGGCCTTACACCTGGTCAATTTTTAAACCATAAATTGTGGCTACATGGCCCCCCGTGGGCTTTAAATGAAGTACACACATGGCCGATTAATAGATTCATTTTTAATCCCGCACAAGATGAAAAACTGTTAGAGCTTAAAAGGCAGGCAAACATTTTTCTTGTCACCGATGATCCAGAACCTTTTCTATGTTCTCTAGCTAAGCGCGTTTCTTCTTGGTCTAAGCTTCTCCGCATCGTCGTTTATATATATATATTTATTAGGAAACTTCCCCGCACTGATAGAATGCAACTTACACATTTACACTTTGCTGAGACTGCGATTATAAAAGCCCTTCAACGACAATATTTTCAAAATGACATGAAAACTATTTCAAAAGGTCAACCAGCCTCTAAGAAACTTCTCCCGCTTTCTCCGTTTTTGAAAAATGACATCCTCCGCGTCGGTGGACGATTACATAATTCATCTCTCGAATTCGATAGTAAGCATCCAATTCTTCTCCCGAAAAAGGATCATATAGTCAATCTTATCATCGACTATTATCATCGCAAATACCTACACGCAGGGCCACAGTTATTATTGTCGTTACTGAGACAGAAATTCTGGATTATATCCGGACGCAGTACTGTCAAACAACGCTTTCATTTTTGTAACAGCTGCTTCAAAGCTAAACCACGCACAGAGACGCCATTTATGGCTTCTCTTCCCGCTGTTCGCGTAAACGAAGCATCAAAGCCCTTTCTTTGGACGGGCGTAGATTATGCGGGTCCACAAGATATTCTCATTAGCCGCTATCGTGGTGCACGAAGGGAGCGTTGTTGTTTTTCGCTATTTACCTGTTTGATAACCCGCGCAGTACACATAGAGATTTCCGTCGACTTATCAACAGCTTCCTTTCTTCGCGCCTTTCGTAGATTCATAGCACGTCGAGGAAAAGTCCTTTCGCTATACTCCGACAACGGAACAAATTTTATAGGCGCGAAAACAAAACTCAATGAACTTAATAAATTTCTTAAATCCAAAACATTCGGTGATTCCTTTACACAAGAAACCCTTTATCAAGGTATAAATTGGGTTCTAAACCCACCATCCGCTAGCCATATGGGCGGACCTTGGGAAAGTATGATCCGGGTTCTAAAGGTCCACCTGCGCCGTACTATAGGAAACGCTCTCCTCACGTACGAAGAAATGCTAACAGTAATAACGCAAGTCGAGGCTATCCTTAACTCAAGACCTATAACCACGTTAAGCTCTGACCCCTCGGAACCTGAAGCTTTAACCCCTTCGCACTTTCTAACACAAGGTCCATTAGATTCTTTTCATTCCGATCCGCGCATAGATTCCGTAGACTTGATCCGCAACAAACGTCTAGTTGACAGCATAGTTCAGAGATACTGGAACCGTTGGAGACGGGAATACCTCAACACGCTCCAAACTCGTGTCAAGTGGAATACTAAAACTAACCCGGTAACTAAAGGCACTGTAGTTTTACTTAAAACAGAAAATTCACCGCCACTACAGTGGCCATTAGGTATAATTGAAGATATTAAATCCTCTTCGGACGGCATCGCTCGTATTGTGGAGATACGCACAAAAAAATGGCACTTACATTCGACCAGTGGTAAAACTGTGTGTTTTACCCTCCCAATAATTCGCACCTTTTGTTTTTCTCTTACGCATGTCTACTTAGCATGTGTAAATCTAATTCACACTCTTATTTTTTTTCATTCTCTTTTACATGCGTATTTAATATTTATTTATTCCAGACATCCGTGATTAGTCACTGGATGCATTATTACCCGCACCCTTGCTCCAACCCGCACCCTTGTTTTTTACCCGCACCATTGATTTTACCCGCATCATTCACCCAACCCGCAAGTTAAACAATTTATCCGTTTAACCTATATCCTATCCACACTATATGTATTTGTATATTTTCCGCATCTAATACTTATTTGTATTGTCTCCTATTCCTATTTCCCTTTAGTTCAGGAGCCTACAACTCCTGAAGGCCGGGGGGATGGTTCTTTTTTTCTGAGTCACTTAGAGGGTACCTCGCCTGACAATTCACGCCACTCTCGGGTGACTCGTCCCGCGGAGCAGTATTTAACCGATTTCGCGCCGAGGGCGCACGTCACTTCTTTTCGCGCATTCTTAAAAGTAACTTATACTCCAGCTGTTTATAAAGTTCGCCTCGCACCAGTTAAAGTTACCGATTCGTACCGCACCGCACCACAAGATTATTTCGCAACACACAATTCAAAGGCAGCTGCTGAAGGAAATATAATTGAGGAAGAAGAACTGCCGCTCAATCGCCCGGAGGACGCTGGATTCTTAAGGTAGGACCTTTCTTTTGTGTTTCTGGAGAAAAGGCCAAACCCCAGGGTCTTCCACCCCCTTATTGTTTTTGTTCCTTTAATTTAAATTCCACCCGCTCCGCCGTCACGAAATCTCATAGATATCCAAGAGTACCAGCGCACCGCTGGTGACGAGAATTGTTATAATTAATAATTAATTTTCTTCGCCAATATTATAAATGTCAATGTTTGGATGTTTGTTGCTCAATCACATCGTATCGTAAGAACGTATCGGGGTGAAATTTTGAACACAGTTTGATTATAGTATGTAAGAATACATAGGCTATTTTCATCCCGGAAAAATAAAGAGACAAAAACTTCGCCGTTAAAACTAAGAGGCGTTAAAAAAAAATGTTAGGACTATGTTTAAGATTTATAGTAGGTAGCATAGGTATAATCACATTCCTATCCAGATAAGAAAAAGTTTAGCATGGTATGTTGTTGATACATTCTAAATAATCATCTGCTGATATCCTTTTAATATTATAGATGTCCATGTTGGAATTTTTGTTGGTCAATTACGTCAGAATGTTAAAACAGATCGAAGGGTCTACCGCCGAACGAAAAATGTCATCGCTTTGATGTTTCCCTCTCTTTTCTTTTCGCTTGAAATGATAGAGACAGCATTAGCAAAGCGATAGCCGATTTAGTTAGGCGGTAGAAGTGCGGGCCTTCCTACCGCCTAACTAAATCGGCTTTCACTTTGCTATTGCTGTCTCTATCTTTTCAAGCGGAAAGAAAAGAGAGAGCCATATCGAAGCTAAGACAGTTTTAGTTAGCTGGTAGACCCTCGGGTTGAAATTTGGAACACAGTTACATTACAATCAGAAATAACATCATAAGCTATTATTATATATTACTACTTTTGTCACGGACAAAATAACGGAAACGAAAAGGCGCTGGTCAAATCTCTGGCCACTGCTGTAGGTTAATAAATAATTAGTTGATTTCAATAAACAAGTGATGGTTTAAGAAAAAAAAAATTGGCAGTCATATAGGAACTGCCGATAGAAGTGAAAACGTATAACTCAGAATTTGATGGCTTGCTTTGGAAACTACACGGGTGTAACCGGAGGGTGTGGCCTGGTCATCATGGCATGACCATCTAGAAATGCACCAGCATTTCCCATTGGCTGGCGCATTTCTAGATGCCCATGCCATGATGGACAGGCCCTGCCCTTTTAGTATTTCCCATTGGATGACGCATTTCTAGATAGCCTATGGCTATGGTCCCGAGTTTACCCGAAGATTTCTTATCATGTCCGAGCGTGACGCTAGAATTCATTTCACAGCCCACGAAAAATCCGTCTAAGTGCCAAAAGAAGTTTTCACTTCATAAAGTAGGTAATAAGTACTACAATACCTTAGAGTCGCTAAGTAAAATACCTTGGTATCAGGCTAGATACTAAGGTCAAGACTTAAGAGTCTTTAAAACTTCATCTGAAAGGTTACCAAGGTACCACAGCACAGGTCACCAAAATGAAAAAGCCCCCCAAAACCAACGTCACAAAGCAAACGGTATTTACCATTGAAAAGACTTGAATTTTAAATATTTAAATTGATTGTTTTCAAGGGATTTATTATATGACGTTGTCTTGCAATGGCGTTAATACCTATATGCTGTCTTCGAAAAGTTTATATTGTATCACTCTATCTTATCTTATACCTTTAAACGAGCAATTCATGTATATATGCATAAATATACATAGAATCTGAACGGTTGTCATGAAATTATGTATGCAGGGGGTTCCGGGGATGATAAATCGATCTAGCTAGGTTTTATTTTTTTTAAACATTTTATGCGCGTTTTTAGACAACCAAAAACTGTCACATTAGACATTAGAATGGAAAGGTAAATTTCGCCGCGAGGCGCGTAGTATAATAGCTCAGGCGGAAAGTCGGGCGGTCACGAATTAGTAGAACCGGGTTCGAATCCAGGCGGTTTCTCTTTTTTTTTCAAGTTCCTTTGTTACTTGGGGTCTTGTATCTGTAGGTATCTAAGTATATTTAGATAGTATTTAAACCACGCAAAGCTCGGACACCCAGGTACTTAATATTACCTATATGAGATGAGTAGAACACGCGTCTGATGGTGAACAACATCCCTACCCATAACAGCACAGATCTATGCAGCTATTGGAACGTGAAGAGTCCAAGAGAGACAAGATCTATATCCACCTAAATACCCTGTATTTTCCCTTTAAACCGGAACATAGTGATCTTTGCACACTACTGCTTGGTGTAAAATCAAAGCAAAAAAAGGCGCGATACTTCCCCAGTTGGACTCTGTAGAGTGTCCTTCCACTACGGAATATTTGTCAGTGTTAGAATCAGTATAGTTTTTTGTAGTGGTAGTCAACCTGGGGAAGTACCACACCATTACTAGTTATTCTACCGCCACGCAGTAATGTGTAAACATTACTGTGCTCCGGTTTGAAGGACAATGTTTCCAGAGAAATTACAGAGCTTAGAGATATATTATCTTAGATTTCTGGGTGACGCGCGCAGTGCAGTGCTAAGTAATGATTTGGACTCTTCACGTTCCAATAGCTGCGTGTCACTGTGCTGTTATGTGGCAGACGTGTTGCTTACCATCAGTCACATGTCCTGCTCGTCTCTTCACTCTATATTTAAAAAAAACTGTGTCAGTGTCAAAATCAAAGTTTTTTGGTGTAGTTATTTGGTTCTTCTCTGGTGGTTCTCTTCTGTTTCTAGGTACTAACCTATATCCAGGTTGATCGGACATGTTCTGTCTTCGACACAGCAAACGCGCGCAAATGAGACTCCTTCACAAAAGTCAAGTCGTCACATTGTCTCGAGAACAAAAACCTCGCGCCAGATTGCTACAAAAGTACAATGGATGACGAAAGTGTCTTCCTGGTTGCTGTGGATGACAGTTACAAAGGTGGGCTAAAATAGTCGTAAGTGTGTCATGAGTATAATTTACCTGACTAAGGTAAAGCAAAACCAAAAGTTAATTTGATAGGCACTACCATCTGCCAAGATAAGCACACAATTTTATGATAGTCTTCAATTTAAAATTTCAAAATAATATTTTTTCGTCATTAACAAAAAGATGAGATCTTTACATCGGTTATGTCCTTATTGTGTACAAATATATAACGCAATAGCTCCGACAATTGCGAGTCAATTTTGGTGATATTTTCTTCGTTTGGTATATCACACCATATAAGGTTGCCTGGAAGAGATCACTATTAGCGATAAGGCCGCCATTTGTCGCAGTAGTTTTAAGTGTATAAACTTGTTTCAATTGGCGAATTTTTGTTATTTTGATGTGTTCATTGTTCAATAGTGTATCTACCTATCATACATCAGAGGAGGTCCCACATACATTTGATTGAAATCTATAAGAAATGTATATAATTGTTTCGATTTGTAGTTACTTTTTGCAAAATTTTCAGAAACTGATGTTGGTTGAATGGTTTTTAGAGAAAAATAATTAATATTATCCAAATAATTGCAGAAAATACAAAAATCCAATCCAAATCTTAAATAATATCTCTAGCCAATTATCCAAGCTAGATATGAACTCAACAAACGGAAATCAGTAAAAAAGATATAAGATGTATTAACTTCTTGGGTGCGTACATATTTTATTTTGTTTCTGTAGTTTTTCAGTTTATTAAATGTATTCATCATCATCATCATCAGCCGTAAGACGTCCACTGCTGAACATAGGCCTCCCCCCTAGATTTCCACAACGAACGGTCCCGCGCAACCTGCAACCAGCGGTTTCCAGCGACCTTTGTGAGGTCATCTGTCCATCTAGTGGGAGGCCGTCCAACACTGCGTCTTCCAGTTCGTGGTCGCCACTCGAGAACCTTTCTTCCCCATCGGTTGTCAGTTCTGCGAGCGATGTGGCCTGCCCATTGCCACTTCAGCTTAGCTACTCTTCGAGCTATGTCGGCCACTTTCGTTCTTTTGCGAATATCCTCATTACGGATTCTGTCGCGCAAAGAGACTCCGAGCATAGCTCGCTCCATAGCTCGCTGTGTGACTTTGAGCTTTGTTATGAGGCCTACAGTTAAGGACCACGTCTCAGTTCCATAAGTCATCACTGGCAACACGCACTGATTGAAGACTTTCGTCTTCAAGCATTGGGGTATTTTGGACTCCAAGATGTGCCGTAGTTTCCCGAAAGCTGCCCATCCGAGTTGGGTCCTTCGCTGGACCTCTTTGTCGAAGTTGGATCTACCCAATTGGATCTTTTGACCCAGGTAGACGTATTCGTCAACAACTTCGAGTGTGGTATTCCCAACAATAACCGGTACAGGTGAGACATGAACATTTGACATGACCTTCGTCTTGTCCATATTCATCCTCAAACCTACCTGTTGGGATACTCTACTGAGGTTCCTGAGCATAGCACCGAGGTCCTCCATCGACTCCGCCACAATCACTATATCGTCGGCAAACCGAAGGTGAGTGATGCATTCGCCGTTGATATTGATGCCATGTCCGTTCCAGTCCAGTAGCTTGAAAACATCTTCCAGCGCGGCAGTGAACAGTTTCGGAGATATAACATCTCCCTGTCTCACGCCTTTCTGTAGCCGGATATGTTTTGTGCACTGGTCCTGTAATCGGACAGACATTGTGGCTTTGCTGTAAATACACCTCAACACTTCGATATAGCGACAGTCCATGCGGCATCGCTGGAGAGACTGAAGCACTGCCCAGGTCTCGATGGAATCGAAGGCTTTCTCATAGTCCACATACGCTATACATAGTGGCCGATTATACTCCTCGGTTTTCTGTATAATCTGCCGAAGCGTATGGATGTGGTCTACGGTACTATAGCCTTTTCGGAACCCGGCTTGTTCGGGTGGCTGGAAGTCGTCAAACCTGCGTGCGAGACGATTCGTGATTACCCTCGAAAACAACTTATAAACGTGGCTCAGAAGTGAGATGGGTCTGTAGTTCTTCAACAAGGTGTTGTCACCTTTTTTGAAGAAGAGCACCACCACACTTCTGCTCCACGCTTCTGGCGTATTACCGTCAAGTATGACGGAGTCGAACAGCTTCTGGAGGACTTTAAGTACCGGTTTTCCACCCGCTCTCAGAAGCTCAGTCGTAATTCCGTCGTCACCAGGTGCCTTGTTGTTCTTAAGTTGTTTGAGGGCCATCCTAATCTCATACAGGCTGACTTCCGGGATGTCTTCGGTAAAGTGTCGGGTCAGCTTGGCTCTGGGGTCTTTTGCCATGCTAACGACAGGTTGTGCTTGCGTAGAGGTGTATAACTGTTCATAGAACCTCTCAATCTCCTCCAAAATCTCGGGCTTCGACGAGACGACGTTACCACTGTCGGTCTTCAGTTTGGTCAATTGACTTTGCCCAAGAGACAGATTTCTTGCGAACACTTTCGAGCCTTTGTTCTGCTTGATCGCTTCTTCAATACACGAAGTATTGAAGCAGCGTATGTCGCATCGCACACAAGTAGATATCTGTCTATTGAGCCGTCTGTATACCGTCATGTCGACCGAAGACTGCAATCGCATATCTCGCCTAACCGCCATGAGATTTAGAGTATGATCGGAGAGCTTTTGGGTTCTATTCTGGCGTCGGCTCTTATAAAATTTCCTGCCAACTGCTTGAACAGTTTCCACCAGCCTGTCGTTTATTTCGTCCGCCGTTACGCATTCATCTAAGGCTTCGAAGCGATTTTGAAGTTCGAGTTGAAAGTTATCGGGATCTTCGATTTGAGCATAATTTGGTCGGAGCGTAGACTTCATTAGACGTGATCTTTCGAACTTAATGTTTAGATTCAGCGTGCCTCTTACAATACGGTGGTCGCTGCCGGTCTTAACCCTACTGATCACAGAGACATCGCTGAATATTTGCCGTTTAGTCGTCATAATGAAGTCGATCTCATTTTTTGTGGAACCATCTGGGCTAATCCATGTCCATTTTCGTTGTGGCTGTTTCTTGAAAAAGGAGTTCATCATAAAGAGGCTCTCCCTTTCCAAGAAATCAGCTAGACGTTGCCCTCTTGGGTTCCGCTGCCCATATCCGAATTGTCCCACTCTCAACTCATCACCGCTACGTTTGCCTAGTTTCGCGTTGAAGTCTCCCATCACAACTGTGAAATGTGTTGGCGAGACATGTATGGCTTTGGAGATGTCCTCATACATGGTCTCAACCTCTTCGTCGGGATGTGTCGAGGTCGGTGCGTATACCTGTATGACCTTCAATGAATACCGGTCAGTTATTTTAAGTACAAGGTATACAACCCTGCTCGACACACTCTCGATCATTAACACGTTGTTAACGAGAGACTTGCGGACGATAAACCCGACACCCCCTTGGGATTGTTGATCTCCCTCCCGGTAGTAAAACAAGTTGCCGGATTCGAGGGTTATTCTGTCCTCGCCCTGTCTACGGACTTCGGATAACCCTATGACATCCCAACGCAACTTGTCTACTTCTTCTTCCAGCTCCACAATCTTCTCGTCAGCCCTCAGCGTCCGTGCGTTGTACGTTGCCAGGTCGAGTCGTTGGGTTTGGTGGCGGGGCGTCTGCCGGGGATTCTTAGCACCCCATGCTCCACCGGAACCAAGGCTGCCACCATCGCCTGGAATAACGGAGCCGCCGGGGACTAGGGGCCGTTCCTTTTTTGTGACCATCATATGGGGGGGTGTTTGCCATAGTCACCACGCTTGGCAGGCGGGTTGGTGACCGCGGAGCCAGTCCTTTGCACCGATGACGCCGCTGCCCGTCACCGGCCAGGTCAATTTAGGACTGGCTTTTAAATGGATATACCGCCATTGGTTCGGTCGTCAGAGCCTCGTTAGTTGGCAGCAGGGTGTACCAGGGGGAAACTAGATGTTAAGCGCTTCCCCCTTACACCCCAAAATGTATTACTGTTAATTAACTAATACAAATACACGTCTCTTTATAATAATTAGAGAACAGAAAAATGTATTAAAATAAATAGTACTATTTAGTACTCAGTTGAACATCACTTTAAGATACGCAATGCTATGTCAAAACATTACTTTTTTAAGAACGCGCCTTTATTATCAAAACTAACCTACAATAGTAACTACAATAGTCACCTATCTTCTCACACTAAATGCATCTAAATTGTCCATAACCCGTTGCAAATCTAAATATTATTATTCAGGCGACATCAACAACTGTTTATCTCCCTTCGTACGCTTTGCACCTCTATCTTCCATACCGACTTCCAAAATGCAGTAAGCGCTTTTCACCTCGACACTACGTGGCGAACACCAAGCTTGTTTGACTGTGAATTCTTATCCCGCCTATACATACTGGCCGAGTGCAGGCCAACGCCAGTGTGTGGAGGGTCGTTTTGCCATGACTTGTGATCACTCGCCGTCGCTTGCCTAGCTGGCCGAGTGACGGCAAGTGGCCAGCGTGTATAGGACTCTTTTGCCTCGACTCATCTCTCGTGACCGGTTTTTGTGCACAAAACAAAGGCGCTCGTAGCTCGTATTGGCCTGCGCTCGGCCATCGCAGTGTGTGGATGCTACCACTCGCCATGTCCCGTTTTGTCGGCGCTCTCGTTGGCATGCGCTCGGCCAGTCTGTGGATGCTACCACTCGTCTTGTGCCGTTTTGTCGGCGCTCGCGTTGGCCTCCACTAGGCCAGTGTGTATAGGCCTTACGAGCAGTTATAGACTTATAGTGTTATTTATGCGATGAAGTTACTGTTTTGTGGCAACTTTTGTTATTGTCTGTATTGTTTGTTGGTTAACTCTTAGCTGATCTGTTTTGGTTTATGTCGACGTTAGAGTAGAAGTTTATCTGGTTTTGTAAATTGGCTTTAGAATATTACGAATAGTAGTAGCAGTGCATCATCACTCGCTCAAGGTCGCGCGGTTTTAGCCTACAGCTAGATCGTGCCTTCCAGGGGACAAGTGCCAGTCGGTTGTCGGACGCACGGCTGAGCGCTCGCGCAACTCGTTTCTCGCGTATATTGTTATTAGATATGTCGACAACCCTCCGTGCGAAACAGCGACAGAGTTACGCGTTAGAAAGAGCGCAAATGTTAAGTTGAAAATCGCGACAGGTATTGAGCGCTAATGCGACCTGAATTGAACTTTGTTGTGTCCCAGCAAGAGTCGCTATTTATATCATTGTTTTCGGTAGTGAGGCTTCTGTACTTGTACTAATATTCATTCTGTGGTAGTAGACTCTCTGCACAGTACGCTTGGGCAAGTACCATTTCTTTGGCAGTTTTTCTACCGCCAAATAGTAATGTCACTGTATGCTGGTTCGAAGAGAATGTTTCCAAAAAAAATTGGCAGTCATAGGAACTGCCGATAGAAGTGAACACTTATAACTCGGAATTTGATAGGTTAATTTGGAAACTACGCGGGTGTAACCGGAAGGCGTGGCCATGAGCAATGAGCATGGCCATCTAGAAATGCGTTAGCATTTCTAATATAAACAATATTGATTAAAAATGGGAACTACTGACGTATTACTAGGTGGCCAATGGCCATGGTCCCGAGTTTACTTGAAGATTTCTTATTGTTACCGAGCGTGACGCTAGAATTCAGTCTGTGGCGCGCCAAAACAAGTTTTCACTTAAAAAATTACAGGTTCGCGTTTTATTTTTATTTATTATTTTTATTATTCATTTATTAGTACTCTATTTTGAACCTTATTTCTTCACTCCAATAACGTATCCTTGGTCTATCCCCAATTTATTGGTACTCTATTCTGAACCTTATTTCTTCACTCCAACAACATATCCGTCTTTCTAATTAACATGTCCCTAATTACACGTTCACCCACGTCACAAATCACTCTATGCATCTATAGTCCTATCTATAGTCGAGGCGTGCTCGCGACGATATGTCACTGCCGCTTGAGGTTATAAATTACACTATTAATAACGGCCCGTTGCGGACGTGCATATCATTATACTTTATGGTCGGAACTCTGAACTATTCTAGATAGACGTAAGTAGCTGTACAGTACTGTGTTCCGGGTTGAAAGGCAATGTTTCTAGGGAATTTACCGGGCAACATTACAAAAAAAAGTATCCATAAAAAATAGTTAAGTAATTTTTTTTTAGATAGTAGGTACATATATACCTAGTTATAAAATATTGAGGAAACACAAGACATAGTTATAATAAGAAACATCATCGAATCGAAGAAGAAGGACAAATTGGAAACAGAGGAGAAGGAGAACAAATACATAATTATTATAAACAATAATATAATAAATCATTCCCGACGAGTGGTTTGTGACGAGTATAGTACACTGCAAGCTGTAGATTTGAACTATTTGTGATCAAAAATAGCGGCGGGGCACTGTGCTTTTAAAGCATTCGAGACGCTTACTGTCAGACGCAATTCTTGCTCATGTCGTGATTCTGTCCCACGTCATGTTTTAAATTAAATTTAAAATAAAAGTGGAAAATTTTGACTGGCTTCGCGGCTGAGTCGGTAGGGTAGTATTTTTAGGTGTATATTTGATTCCTATCATAGAACAAGCATTTATGTGATGAATAGATATGTTTTTTCTGCGAACACCTTAACAAACATAAACCTAGATTATGAAAAAATTACATAACATTTTTGCTATGCAAAAAATGACATAGATATTTTTTTACCAAACGAACATATTTTATTTAACTTACTACTTCTATCAACAAAGACACAAAACTAATTCTAGTATTCTACTAATTTTATAAATGTGAAAGTTTTAATTCTTATTATTTTCTGAGGTTGCAATGCCTAAACAAATGAACTTGACATTTAGAACAAAATTATATTTATTATAGTCTGAAATTGAACGTGAAATGTGAATAGCACTAGTAATTTTTATTACGGAAAATAACGAGTGTTCTCTTTATTTTCGAGAAGTACGCGGGCAAAACCGCGGGTCGCTGTTTGTATTCTACTTACTTACTACTTGTTCTTCTTTTACTTTCAAGCAATTAAGTATTAGGTATTATCAACTAAATGTACTAACTTTGCTTAACTAATATATTTCGAGCGAAACCAACCAAAACAACAGTTAAACTCACGATTATCTGACTTCATATTATACAGGAAAAATATCTTCAAGTGACTGTCACCCATATAACAATATACTTCCTACTACATCGTAGAAAGTTTCCGATGGACGCGATATGAGACGTTGTAAGTGGTACGTAGTACTGTTTACGGACCTCATACTTATTCCTTTCTTATTTACTTTTATTCCTCTTGTATATCTGTCTGGGTTTATTGCGTTCTTACCTTCCTCTTTTATATCATATATCAAATACATCATATTATGCAATGTAATAAAACTGGCACTGCGGTAGAAGAATGAAGCGTTTTTCTGTTTTTTTGATAGCTCGTACTTGCGGCTTTTCCCGTTTAGTCTAATATGTTTAACTAGTAATGGAAATGAAAAGTTTGAAGACTGACCTTCGGTAATAAGGGTTTATAGTAGCAATAAAAATGTACTGCACAAAAAAAAACACTAGTAATGTGAAAGTGTTGAATTCACTGTGTTATTTATTTTAATTGATCGCACTGTACGCACAGGATGAGATGATGGTTCTAAACAACCATCTGTCTAGGCCACTATTACTTAGAATACTCGTCCTAAATGTGGCACAACCCTTAAACCAATTGACGGACTACCCACCCCGGACTTCTCAGTTTGGACTGCCCAATTTACTACGGTTACTCAATCTTCATTACCCAACCTGAATTTCACAACCTACACTCATTCTGCACCGCCACCGTAGACTCACTATGAAACGCCTACCCTGAACTACCCAGCTTAGACCTCTCACGCTGGATGCCACCACCTTGGACTGGCTAGAAGGAATACTCGCCCTGAACCCCTACCTACCTACTTATTTTGGTTCCAATGTCCATTCTCGTATAAAAGTTCATCTTGCCAATGCCTTGGCTAATGAATTTCACCAAATTCAGGCAAGTTGTCAAAATGAACAAACAGATAAAAGTGGTGAACACCTTATCTTATATCTTTTTGCTTCTTACAATCCTTAACTGTTCTGTACTCAAGTGCAAGATAAAGAAAATTTCGCTTTTTTCATTAGTACCCGAGTATTATAACAGATTTACCGCTACTATAAACCATTGTAGTTACATTGTCATTGTAATTACCGTTACCTTCACGCCAATAAGCAAACATGAATCCTGGTCTCTGGTCACAATATTAAATTTCACAATCGTTATGGGTGGTTTGGGTGAGATGGCGGTTTAGTATAAACCTATCAAAGTTAAAAAAAAAGTAGTTCTTGGTCGAAGATCCTTTGCAGAACACCAAATTCAGACCTCTTACTTCAACTGTCCCCTACAATCTACAATAGATTATTCACTGTGGACTGTCTACCGCTGACCTTCAATCCCACATATCTTTATCCCAGACCAACGATCCCTTAGCTCTGACCCCAATTTCGGGTTCAATATCTATTTACAACCATAAGTCATCACTAAAAACAAATTGAGAGAAGACACGTTCATTTCAAATTCGGAAATTACTTTGCCAGCCGTCCATCAGTAGTAAGTGGTCATATTGAAATGTTCAGATGCACATCTAAACATTTTAACACAGATTCACCGCTGCTACAGTGCCGCCGCCGTGGGCTACAAATCATTGTAATGGCCGTTGCCGCCACATGATCAATACGCGATATCAATCCTAGTTACCTGAATTTCAGTTTGTGATACAAAATTCATGTTATTTTTCATGGCACATATTAATCCCGTTATTTTTAGAATTTCATTTTTCATTTTAACAATGTATCAAAGATTTTACGGAGGCTTTTGGGTTGGATATGCTTAGCCAAAGGGGATATGTTTTACAATATTTTTTTCCATAAAGTGCATTAGGAGAAGAAATAGATTGAAAGTGGTGGTGAAATAGTTGATCAAGGGTTGGTGATCTGGGGTAGGTGGTCTGGGGCAGGAGGATAGGGTTTAGTGTTCTTAAAAGAATCGTCCTCCAAGAATTGTTTTCTCCGGACTAGCTTAAATAGTCTAGATTGATAACAGTAATTGTTATCGTAGATTATCTTTCATACATCATACATTGCCAAGCGGTTTTATATTTAAGTTTAAAAAAAATTATTTTCAAATATTTAAATATTGTAAAACTTTTGCATACAGTTACAATGAAGGCCATGGGCTTCACAGTCAAGTAGAGCGTCAAGGCCATCCAACAACCTGATCAAGTGCAAGTTTGCGGATGACCTCTTCGAAAGTTCTTATATCTTTCTAAAAAAAAACATTCATTCTCTTCTGTTGTGGTAAGGCTCTTTGCAGAGTCCGCCTGGGGAAGTACTGCACCTGTGCCAACTATTCTTCCGACAAGCATTACTGTGTTCCGGTTTGAAGGGCAATGTTTCCAGATAAATTACTGGGCTGAGAGATGAAACAGCGTATGTATCCGAATGACGAGCGCAGGGCGGTGCTATGTAGGTAATAATAATAAATATTGGTGGACAATTCACGTACAACACCATCTGACCCCAAACTAAGCAAATCTTGTACTATGGCGGCCAGATAGCTAATAACTATAATACTTATATAGTTTTAACCCTTATATACATATACATACTTATTATAGATATGTAGAAACACCCAAACACAGTACAAATATTTGAATTTATCACACAAATATTTGCACTGGGTGCGAAACGAACCCACGACTTGGCTTCGCAGGCAGAATTACTACCCACTAAGCCACGAGGCCAGTCACTAAGGTACGATTCGGACTCTTCATGTTCCAATAGCTTCGTGTCACTGTGCTGTTATAGTGACCATGGATACAAAATGAAATCAAGAAATGCTGATATGAAGATTTCTTTCATTTACGAACGTGACGGTTGAGCTCATTTCACAACCCACGTACAATCTGTGTGTGGGGACCATAAGAAGTTTTCACTTAAAAAAAAACATAAAAATGCCACGATTTGTAGAATATCTTAAGAAACTCCGGATTTTTCAGGATAAATATTCAATGTCTCGTTCCAGAATATGAAACTCAATTATTATCTAAATAATTAAATCACCACTGCCATTCAAAATTTGGACTTTTCAAAATATGGTTTCAGTCGCTGTAATGATGTCAATGAATGCCGACCACAATACTAATTACTCAATTATAGGGTGTTTAAAACATTTCAATTTCTTTTTCATACTTTTTTTTAAATAAAGAGTGACGAGACGAGCAGGACATGTGCCTGATGGTAAGCAACATGCCTGCCACATAACAGCACAGTGACACGCAGCTATTGAAACATGAAGAGTCCAAATCATTACCTAGCACTGGACTGGCCTCGTCACCCAGATATATAAGTTGTTATATCTCTAATCCCTGTATTTACTCTGGAAACGTTGCCCTTCAAACCGGAACACAATAATGTTTGCACATAACTGCTTGGCGGTAGAATAACTGGCAAAGGTGTGGTACTTCCCCAGGCGGACTCTGCTAAGAGTCCTACCACTACAAAATATATAGGATACGATGTAGTTTTATTAATTTTGTTAATATATCACAGGAGTTTTCACGATTTAAATTACCATATAATTACGTCAACGTCTCGGTAGTTTTATAACCACCACAGTTACGAGAAGATTGACCATAATGTACCGCTATCCATATTCCGGACTATAATCTATCTGTGATTCAAATTTCAACGCAATGTGTTCAGACGTTTTTTTTTTAAATAAAGAGTGACGAGACGAGCAGGACATGTGCCTGATGGTAAGCAACATGCCTGCCACATAACAGCACAGTGACACGCAGCTATTGGAACATGAAGAGCCAAAATCAGTACCTAGCACCGCACTGCGCTCGTCACCCAGAGATCTAACTTGTTATATCTCTAAGCCCTGTAATTTCTCTGGAAACATTGCCCTTCAAACCGGAACACAGTAATGTTTGCACATTACTGCTTGGCGGTAGAATAATTGACAAAGGTGTGGTACTTCCCCAGGCGGACTCTGCTAAGAGTCCTACCACTACAATTCCGAGACGTTCCGCAAAACAGTTTTACACATCTCAACATGCAAAGTACCACAGTTACAATGTTAGTAGGATAAAGTTACCAGACTATTACTTGTGAAAAATGTTTTCGTAACAGATGACCATACCAATAACTTTCATTACCCGCCATTAATCTACGATATGTTTTTTTAAAAGATAATTGCCACGTTATTTCAATTAATTCATACAATCACAAACAAATCGAAAAATTCGTAATAGAAAAGTCAATACCATTCTAGTGGAACGGTGTTTTTTTAACACTAGGTTCCATGTTATTTGTAGGAATTAACATTTTTTGGAAGCAAAATATATAGTAAATCTAGGCTATTTACATTTTAAATTAAATTAATGAGTATAGGCCATAATACACCACGCTGACCCAGTACTGGTTGATGGATGACGTGTAGCCTCGAAAGATTTTATGAACATGTCAGTTTATTCCCAATATTTTCCTGCGCCGTTTTAGGTTAGCAGCACCACACATACATGACTTCAAAAAACTATAGTGCGCATGGGATTCAAACCAGGGGCTTTGGATTAGAAGTTGCTATTCTCCTAACCGACTAGCCGTAACTTAAAACTCTACCAATAAAATATATTTTCAACACACTTGGCTATAATTTTACCGCAATTAGGAATATAACGACATCTGTAATCGAACTGTGACTTTTTCATAGCTATTATTCACATGTAAGTTGTAGAGTTTTTAATTTAATTGTATTCGTTGAGTTGCTTTGTTGTTAAAAAAGTGTTCATAGAAATAATATCGTGTTCAAAAGATTTAAATAATTGTGAATCTATTGGACTCGACTGACTCGTCTTTGACTGGCCTCGTGGCTGTGTGGATAGTAGCTCTGCCTGCGAACCCGAGGGTCGTGGGTTCGAACTATGTATGATAAGTATGTATTTATAAACTAAATCGATATTATATGAGCTATCTGGCCACCATAACACAAGCTTTGCTTAATTTGGGGTCAGATAGTGTTGTGTGTGAATTGTCCACCAATATTTATTTGTATTTTTTTTTCTACTAGTGTGTTGGAAAACTTTGTATGATACACGTGTGCAATGTTGATTACTGTCTTCAGCTTTCTTAAAACCTCATCCAACGGCTCGGTTTTCAATGGCGCCTCAACGGTAAACACCAAAATAACACACTTGTATTATACCACAATGCACTATTTTCCAAATTCCATCAGCCTGTATAATCCAAACGTCATCGTGCACAATTACGCGGGCGACATTTGACGCTGAATATTAACAGTAATCGTATACGGGGTGATTAATTTATCGGTCGTGGCCGAGTGCGATTTAGTGGGTCATGATGGGCCGTGATTGTGATTTAGGATGATCGCTTGCTGATCGAGCCGATGCCGATTGATTGATGTCAATAATCTTTATTTATCGATAAAAGCCTTGCACTTGATTGCCTGATGTCAAATGATGTGTCGTCTACGATTAAGCGTATTTAATTTTGAAGAAAGATTTATTCTGGACTGGACAGCAAATCATTATTTATCTGTGGGTGATAATGGGAAAAACAAATCAAATCATTTGTTCATCCAAAAATAGTACATTTATGTTGTCATGTCACTCTATCCACTAAACTGGGTGTTAAAACCCGTATCTTGGTGGCTAGTTCCTTCCTATGGTAACTATCTCTCAAGTTGGACCAGACTGCTCACGGTGTGCCAATTTAATTTAAAATCGGTTAAGTAGTTTAGGAATGCATCGCGGACAAACATCGTGATAGGAGATTTATATATATTTAGATGATTAATCATTAGTTAATGATTAATAACATTGTCAAAATCGTCGTGGCTTAGTGGTAGTAACTCTACCTGCAAAGTCTAGGGTCGTGGGTTCGATTCCCACCCAGTGCAAATATTTGTGTGATGAATTCAAATGTTTGGACTGTGTCTGGGTGTTTCTATGTATAATAAGTATGTATTTACAACTATATAAGTATTATATCAGCTATTTGGCCGCCATATTACAAGCTTTGCTTAGTTTGGGGTCAGGTGGTGTTGTGTGTCAATTGTCCACCAATATTTATTATTCTGCGTCCAAGCAGTAGTGTTCAAACGTTACTGCGTTCCAGTTTGAAGAGCACTCAAGAGTGATAAAACACCTTATATCTCCAGGTGACGAGCGCAACACGGAGCCAGGTAATGATTTGGACTCTTCATGTTCGAATAGCTGCGTTGTAAAAGGCCCAGTTCTAATGGGCAGGCATGTTGCTTACCATCAGCTTGCTCTGGTCGTCTTGTGTCTCTTTACTCTAAAAAAGATAGGTATTCAGTTTAATAAGCATGGTGTTGTATGAAAAAGGTCAAAAAGTATTTATTATTATTAATTATAAGTAACTTATGGAAGGCTCTATATTATTTGTAAAGATATGTTACAATTAATTTTAGAAATTGTATTAAAGTCATTAATTTGTCTTTGTTTTTTCAGAGATAACCTAAATTAGGTTCTATAAAATAGTGTCCACTGTTTTTAATTGCTAACATTATGCTAATAAATCTAGGGACCAAACGCAGGATATAAATTAAAGCTATCTGTAAACATAATAACTTTGTACAATAATTATTTATTCCACAAATTAGGTCCTATCTTATCGACACATCTATACATCAGACGCACAAAAATTGCGAAATTCGGACATCCGGCGATGCTATCTGACGCTGAATTATAGCAAAATTATTTTAAATTTTACTATCTGCGTTCCGTGGCTTTTTCTGTGTGGGTTTTATGATTTTGGTGTGTTTACTTAAGTTACATTAATTTATTAAGTCTAATTGTTTGTTTAATGTCTTAAAATCAGTCTTAATGATGTTTATCGAAGTCGTCTCACGTACGTTTGTTTTTGCGTTGGATATAATACGTCTTGTTAAATTTATGGCTCTAAAGACAAACTAAGCAAAGTTTGTAGTATGGAAGCCAGAAGTGTAAGTATAAGTGTATCCCTACTGATATTATAATTGCAAAAGTGTGGATAATCATCCACACTTTCGCAATCACGTCGGAACGACTGAACAGATCGGAATGAAATTTGAAACATTGTTAGATCTGAATTGGAAATAACACATACCTACTCGTATATAACGTTTTATTGCGAAAAAAATACACAAACGAAAACTACGCAGTTAATAAAATTGTAAATGCGTGTTTGTAATACATAGAAACAACTAGACCAGGATACATCACACAAATATTTGTCCTGATAGGGAATAGAACTCACGACCTTTAACTAAGGCATGAGTTTAGTCAATATGTCAGTTTTTCTTTACTGCTAAAGTCAGTGTCAATGACATACTTGTTCATGTGCACTTTCAAACTTTTTTAAACTACACTTCGGAGTATAACTAACTTATACTTACCTTATACTTTGTACCAACGACTTCACTGTTGCGGTATTGTATACTGGCAGTAGTGGTAGGACTCTCTGCAGACTCCGCAAAAATAGGGGGCGGGGTAAATGAATCACATACTTTTAGAAGTGCGGCCCGCTTTTATCTTTTTGTCTCCCCATGTGGCCCATAGCTCCCAAAACGTTGCCGATCCCTGCTTTAGACTCTTCGTGTTTAAAAAGTAGCGTGACACTGTATTGTTATGGGCAGGTATGTCGCTTACCATCAGGTGCGTGTACCTTACCTGCTCGTCTCGTCACTCTTTACTATTAAAAAAAAACTCTAGCGACTGGGCCACCACGGCTAGTGCCGTAAATGACAGTAAAAACACTATACAGGGTTACTGGTAATCAGCCTGCATCCGTTTCTGGTCATGTTCCGTATACTTAAACAAACAACTATTGTTCTACAATTTTTGTTAAAACATAATCCATATCAAAAAAAAAAAGTTGCACTGTTTAGCGGTTATTTAGTGCTTATTCATTTCGGCTTATTATTTATAGAGCGTTTAAGAGCGCGCAAGCTCTTGTTACGAAGATTTCGATGCGTTAAGACCAGAAAAAATGTGTTTATGACACTTTTTTTATTTTGTATGTAAAAAATACTATCTCTTACAAACTGTAGAGCAATAGTTGATGTATTTAATGTACTTAGCATCCCCTTAAAAGGATGCAGTCTGATTACCAGTAACCCTGTATGCATACAAACATTCTGATTTACTATGATGTAAATACACAAACGTATTGAGCGAAACGAAATAATTTTATTCCATTGATTTCCTCGTGCAATATACGGACAGTTGTGATGCGATCAGATTTAATTTTACCTAAAATGCGGTCAATTTTATTAGCCTGTGTTGTTATGTATACAGTTATAGCTGAAGAAAGAGGTAAGCTACAATAAAATATATAAAATACAAACAAAAAACTAAATTAAACATTTTGCGTCTTAGATACTGGACTGGACTGGAATCTGGACTGAATTACATATTTTCTTAGCCATAATAAAAATAAAAGTTTAGTAGGTAGTATATGGCATCTGAGGACAAATTAGAAATAGAATATACGTGGGAATAAAGAAATTTACAAACATACAAGATACGCGCGAAAAATATAATCCTTCTTTCAGTCGGATAAACAAAATTATAGGACACGTATTTTTTGTTTTATCGAATAATTATTAATAAGCGACAAAGATCAAAATCATCAAACTTCCGTATTGCGGGGTTGTGACGTCACGTCTTAGTAAAAATCGTTCAATGAAGTGACGTCACTTGAAACTTCTAAGCAATGTATCTTCGTCATTTCTTGTTTGTGAAACAAAAGAAAAAAATACTTGAACAATATTTTTTCAATAATCTACCTGACGGGCTAATTTGTTGTTTTTGTCATCAAGCCTTTTTAGGGTTCCGTAAAACGTAAAAACGGAACCCTTATAGATTCGTCATGTCTGTCCGTCCGTATGTCACAGCCACTTTTTGCCGAAACTATGAGAATTACACTGTTGAAACTTGGTAAGTAGATGTATTCTGTGAACCGCATTAAGACTTTTACAAAAAAAAATAAAAAATAGAAAAATTAGGGTTGCCCCCCATACTGAGAACTGAAACTCAAAAATTTTTTTTTTCATCAAACCTACACGTGTGTGGTGTCTATCGATAGGTCTTTGAAAATGATATTGAGGTTTCTAAAATAATTTTCGTCTACACTGAATAATTTGCGCAAGAGACACTTCCAAAGTGGTAAAATGTGTGTGTCCCCCCCCCCCCTCTAACTTCTAAAGTAAGAGAATGAAAAATCTAAAAAAAATATATGATGTACATTACCATGTAAACTACCAACGAAAATTAGTTTGAACTCGATCTGATGAGTAGTTTTTTTTTTGTACGTCATAAATACACTATTATTGAAACTTCGACCAAAGTTACAACGAACTACAAGAACTATGTGTACTATGTATATTATGTTACTTGCTGCAACGGAACCCTTCATGGGCGAGTCGAACTCGCACTTGGCCACGTTATTTTTATTTCCAGAGAATCCGTTTACGTCAGTGGTACGTAAGACGCTAGTGTCTACCGCTCGCTCCTGTATGGAGCATGTCAACGCGACAGAGAGTGATATCCAGCATCTTCGAGAGGAACCTCCTTACCCGGAAAAAGCTGCTTGTATCATCAAGTGCTTATTAGAAAAGGTTAGAATTTTCTTATAAATTAAGATTTTTTTTTAATTACGAGACTTCTTTTTTTCCTAATTAAATTAGCAATTTCACAGACTCTAGGGTAAGTGACCTTTGTCGTTTGGGGTCTCTAAGATTTAAATATATTATAGAGAATTAAGATGCTTGACCTAGACTCGATCATCAAAGGTTTTTTGTGTAAAACATAGATTAAATTTTGATTGATATTGGGTTCAGTTAATCGATAAGTCTGCCAGCATACCTGTGAGATGCAGGTTTACCTAATTCCTACGACATACCTACATGCATACTTACATAAATACATATTACGGTGATATTTGATAAAATGTACTCGTATTTTATGTCTGGGTTATTATTTGTATCGTCAATTCATCAGTTTATACTTACAGCTTTATATTTAGAAATAGTGATGATGATGAAAAATATTTGCAGATTGGAGTAATCAAAAATGAAAAGTTTTCGAAGATAGGTTTCATGACCGCCGTAACTCCATTAGTGTTCAGACACAAGAAGAAACTGGAGCATATGAAAACTGTGTCAGAAACATGTGATAAAGAGGTAAAACAAAATTATTCATCTTATCTTATATATAAAATTCTCGTGTCACAGTGTTTGTTTCCTTACTCCTCCGAAACGGCTTTACTGATTTTTACCAAATTTTATATGTATATTCAGTAGGTCTGAGAATCGGCTACTAGCTATTTTTCATACCCCTAAGCATTAGGGGTTGTTCACCCCAAACATTTTTAGGCCGCTAGTAATAATATAAAAATGTATAGTTACCGGCAAACATCTTTAATAGTAGTAGTTCCTAGTTAGGGTAGCCGTCTACCCTAGAGTTCCCGTTCTGGAGTGGTGATCGCGAATTATCAAACGGTCTGAGACTAAATGACGTCATGATTTACGAACAATTCGATAAGACTTCATGCATGAGCAGCGCACTAAATATTCCCAATGCTGGGACTCGGGGACTTCTCTCGCAAGAGAGTCAAATCAATAATATACCACGCTGGCCCGGTGCCGTACCCCACTAGCCCAAGCCAGATGACGCATTACTTCGAACGATTTTTGAAATGTTTCAAATTCCACACTATGTTTTCTGTCACCGGTAAAGCCTGGACGTCTACTCTAATTCAACGAAAACGTAATTTCGTAATAAACTCGCGATTTTCCAACTCCGATTCTACTTCGATCCGTCGTTTTGTGAATCTTGTATCGGACGAAACGAAGTAGAAAGAGAGTAGGAAAGTCGCGAGTTGTTTTTTGAAATTTCGTTTTCGTAGAAATAGAGTAGACGTCCTGTGGTGATGACAAATTAGTATATTTGCACTTGGAAATAACTCGGACTCGGCGGGAACCTATGGCATCATGGTTATGAATCACACATTTTATATACTTAGCCGTCACTGTTTTTTTTCTAGGAGAAAAGTTATACCTATGAAACAGAAACAATATTTATCAATTTGGATTTAAACAAAATGAACAGTAATAAAATCTGTACCAAAAACAATATGTCATAAAATTTACACACATTGAGTTTATGATGTGGATTGTGACCTCTACTTTCTTCTTGTTGTGTGTTTTTGTGATTTTTCTTGTATACGAAATGAGGTGTTTCTGTCTATCTGTCAGGAACGTCAAAAGTTGTAGCAGTGAATATCAAAGTGGGTTTTGGATGCCAAAATGGAGTCGGAATTTTTAAATTTAAATTTGTAATTTTTATTTCACATGCAAACTTCGATTTAAAATGCATATTTTTTTAATATGTTTTAGTAAACATTATAATAAAAGTAATTAATACAGTACGTATAATATTATAATCACGAAATTTAAATCTGCATTAATAAATTACGATGGATTTTATAGCGAGTTTGTCCAATCTTCGCAAGCCTGTGACCATAAGTTTAAATCAACCGCATACACTTTTGAGTATTTTTTTCAAGTGCCAGTATGCAAGTTTGCCATTGGCGTTAACAATGAAAATAAAATTGATGTTTAAGATATTTTTCGTTTAAATGTACATAAAATACCTATGTGTTATCTTTTATTTTTATTTTTTATTTGGCTAGTATAATGAGGTATGCTCAAGACTCTCTTGTGAGTTCAAGACCCGCAAGATACCTCGAACGTCGGCATCGGGAACGGTATAAGATATTATAGTAGAAAAAAACTTTGTCAAAAAGTTTGATCAAAACACGTAACCTGATTTAGACTTCTTGTTTCAGATAAAACATGAAGTTGAAGTATGCGAGTTGGGAAATGAAGTCATTACGTGCATCTACAAATACGCCCCTGAATTGCACATGAAAACAAAATGATTAATACTTTATTCCAGACATCATTTAACTTCAACGTATTATTGCCGGCAAACTTCTTTAATATTAGTGTGTGCTTAATAATACTCTCCCGTACAACAGCACATGCATGACATAGACTACAGGCCCGTGAACAAAATTTACGGGTCAAATGAACCACCAGGAGACCTATGTAGAATGATAGAAGCGTCTAAAGTAATAAGATTCAGCACTATGCCGTCAGTTGTAAGCTGTCCAACTGAGTACAGTTGAAGAGGGGGGGGTTCTAATCATCTCGATCATTTCTCCTTATCGCATGATTTTTGTACGGCGTTGCGGAATAATAGATTAGAAGAGGTATGGAAACAATAAAAATTATACATTGTAGATTTTTAATTATTAGTTTGTCGGAAAAAAATATGATGTGCCGACGATTTACAGAGTAAATTTGGTCATTTGAATATGTACGGCATTGGTTCCATACTGTTTCAATACATCTTCTAATCTATTATTTCGCAACGCCGTACAAAAATCATGCGACAAGGAGAAATGATCGAGGATTGGAACCCCCCCTCTTCAACTGTACTCAGTTGGACAGCTTACAAGTGACGGCATAGTGCTGAATCTTATTTCTTTATACCCACCCTTCTATCATCCTACATAGGTCTCCTGGTGGTTCATTTGACCCGTAAATTTTGTTCACGGGCCTGTAGTCTAACACTTGTGAAAACTCCTCCTATCTTTCCCACCCTTCGCCAAAATTTAAAGCCAAACTATTGGATATTCTCCAATTCTCCATGTTTACCATGTTTGCCGGTCAACAGTTTCACGAAACCCAAAATAAACTGCAATTTTATTTCAAATGTTTTGTTTAATTTATAACAAAGCTGTTTTTACAACCAACGTGCCTTTGCTTCATTTATTATTTAAGAGATTTAAGTTGTAGTGAAATTCATTACTGAAACAATAAAATGCACGTACAACAACCATTGTCAAAATTTTTTTAGTCCTTAAAATTCATTCGAATATTACAGAGTGGAAAAAAGAGAGTAAAACAATGTGCAAAAAATATTTTGAATTAAGTTTGGAGTGAATAATTTTTAACGCGTTTTGCAGTTTTAAAACTAAACAAAAATTATTCAACAAAAATAAATAAAAAAGAAAAGCCTTGAAAATATGCAAAGTTAAAATACTTTTGTAAACCACCAACCAGTGTAGTTTTGTAGTGGTAGGACACATTGCAGAATCCGCCTGGGGAAGTACCACACCTTTGAGAGTTACTCTACCGCCAAGCATTACTTTTTTTTTAAATAAAGAGTGACAAGACGAGCAGGACATGTGCCTGATGGTAAGCAACATGCCTGCCACATAACAGCACAGTGACACGCAGCTATTGGAACATGAAGAGCCAAAATGAAAAAAATAATGATTTTGGCTCTTCATGTTCCAATAGCTGCACCGCACTGCGCTCGTCACCCAGAGATCTAAGTTGTTATATCTCTAAGCCCTGTAATTTCTCTGGAAACATTGCCCTTCAAACCGGAAAACAGTAATGTTTGCACATTACTGTGTGTGTGTGAAAACTTTACTGTGTTCCATTTAAAGAACAATGTTTCTAGTGAAATTGTAATTTCACTATTTCTCTATGCTCTACAGGGCATAGAGAAATAGAGAAATAGTGAAGTGAACAACGATAAAACATCCTATATCTCTGGGTGACGAGCGTAGTGCACTGCTAGGTAATGATTTGATCTTTGCATGTTCCAATTAGTCCATTGAAAAGTTACATTTGGGGTTGCGTTTTTAGAGGACGCAATATTTTTTTTGATATGTAGGGGGGTTCAGTGTAAAGCTAAAACCAAGTTGGTGGGGTCGCCACCCTTGCCCCACGGCCGCCATCTTGAAAATAGGGGTTGAAATGGTTTCTACGGTATATCTCTTAAACTATTTATTTGATAAAAAAAAATGTTAACATTTTTTGTTGCAAATTAAATTCTCTACAACTTTGCTTTTTGTCGTAGAACTATAAATAAAAAGTTATAAGCGAAAATCTTCAGAAATTCGAGAAAAAAAATTATATATTTCGATGTAACTTTCTTTTTATAATTTTTCTTTTTATGTTATGGGCAAGAATGTTGCATACCATCAGGCATATGTCCTACTCCTCTTATCACTCTAAACTGTATAAAAAGACCAACCACGAAATAATCTTAGAAAATAGCTCTTGATCAATTCCTTGAACAGCGAACCAAATCGTTCCAGATATGGAGACACCTGCGTTTTATCTTCAACCAGCTCTATCTTGGAGTTGCATATTTCAAAGCGATACAGCTTACATCCCAGTGAATTGTACAATCCAATACAAAAACATATTTTCAAATCGGATCAAATGTAGTTGAGAATGCAAAATAATTTATCTTATTTCGGACCTTTTGTGAGTTTTTTTTAATTTTGAAAACATTGCATTTGTTTATTAACCGACTTCCAAAAAGGAGGAGGTTATCAATTTGACCACTATGTTTGTTACCTGTTTTCTCGAGAACGCCCGAACCGATTTAAAAAATGTTTGTCTGTAAAGTCGGTTTACTGACGATAGAACGTGACAACGTCTTAAGAAAATACTGATGGCATTTTTCAAAAGAAAATTTTAATTTCATTTGTTTAATAGATTTGTATGTAAAAAGTAATCAGTAGAATTTAGTAATTTTCAATCAAAACAATGCAAAAAAGGTTTTAGATGCCGGGGATCGAACCCGGGGCATTTCACATGCAAAGCGAACGCTCTACCACTGAGCTACATCCTCGCTTGAACTACTGGTCGAAATAATTAATACAACTGTAACAAACATGCGGGGAGGTAACGACCGACGGTAACGCGGTAACGGTACATGACGTCATGATATGCGGGCGTGCAGCCGGCTTCATCGAATTATAAGACGTTGTCACGTCAATAATAAAAATTGTGGTATGTAATAAATTTGTTATAAAATAGTTTTTTTTTAATTCTTTCTGGATCCACCCTAAGCTTTCTAGAATAGCCGCGTATTTTCTGTGATCAAATCCAAATCTACACCAAACAGTATTACCCTTGCTTACAATTTTACCTTATTTCCCTCCAATTTCCCTCGCAACAATCCATTACGAATATACGAATATTCCAGAAGGATTACCGCAATAAAAGTAAGCAGCAATCAAATCTGACAGTTGACATGACAACGTGTCACTTTGACGTCAGCTGTCACTCAATGCGAATACTCATTTCGGGGACCGGGGAAATGTGGGTAGGAAGGAAAGTATGACGCAATATGGAGTTTGGTTGTGTGATAAAAATGTCTTCAATGACGGTAGGTACTTGTGAACTGTCACATGTATTGGAATAATGATGTAGTTTCGTATGTATGACATTTTTCTTAGAGATATAATATGGCTAGCAGCGGAACTCGGTTTTACCCGTTTATTTTCCGTTCTGCTGTGCTCACTTTCACTTTTGCTGTGGGGTAAATGTCCATGGAAAATGGGCCGTCTCCTTTAAGCCTTATCCGTTAATGCGTTACGACGTAATTGCGCAACAAACATCAAAATAGTAGTAACCTGCGATTTTACCCACGTGGTTTCCGTTATTTTGTCGTGATGAAAAATAGGCTATCAAACGATGCCCTGCTTATTATCTAACAGCGTTTTTAAACAACAATCCGATCCAAATAGGCCTTTTGACGTGATTGAGTGACACACATCCAAGTTTTTGCATGTTTAATATCAGTAAGATTTATAAATGTTACATCACCAACCTTGGCTCATCAGAATTCAATCTTGACGAAGCTTATATATATCAACAAAAATTTAAATGCGTTTCCATTTATCTGGACGACGTAGTCATATCTTCTTATGAAATTTGGTTGAGTATCTGAATTTAATTTTAAATTGAAGTCGACCTTTGATTTTTCGGAGAAAATTAAACTATTTATTATTTGTAATTGTTACTTAAAGTCAAGCCAAAACGTATGTTTGTTGGATGTTTTCGTCATCAACCAAGTTTTTGGGTACTATATTACACACCGGTGTATCAAGCGGATACAAATGTATGTATTAATGAATGTATGAAATTCTAGGGAACGCCATTCTACCATAAAGCCACTAACGCAGCTTCTGTGACGCACTGACGCTGCGTTAGTGTCGCTGTGTTTGAATGATGTTCCATAGAATTTCATACATTTGTATGGAACGTCTATCTGTCGCTCTGTCGCGGCGTCACAGTCGCGGCGCCAGTGACGCTATAGACGCTCGCTTTGAAAGGCTACCTTTAGGTACCATGGTTCAAATCATATGATATAGGATATAAATAAAACTTACGGCTCTTTTCAATTCTGTAATTAACTAGTCAATATTATCTGACACTCGATTTAACGTCCGCAGCCCCCGCACTAGCGGAATAAAATCCGAGGAAAACGACACGTTATAAAAGATATTTTAAGAACATGTGACATGGGAGTCACGTGTTCAAACATGTTGTCCTGTAATTTAATAGGTAGGGCCTCAAGTACCCTGTCCAGTGAAGGGATTCTATTTTCGGTGGCGCTGTGTGCTAGGTCGTACTCTTCCTTCAAATATAGTTAAGGTGAGGTGACTGCAAAAAAAATAACAAAAATATATTTATTTTTGTTTACATCATAAAAGGTTTACATAATTTCGATATGAACACACTGGCTCTGAACTAGTCTAACTATTCCGAACTGACACATGCGTGGTACTCGGGAACGGGTACTGCTTGTGGTAGTTTGACTATTTTTTAAAACTTTTATAGGCTTACACTTGACCGGATCTCGCCTGATGTGACGATGCGGTCTAGGATGGAGCGTGTTTAACTAGAAGAAACCGATTCACTCTCGATTTGAAGACACAAAGATTGTAACCATCGGGGAAAACCCACTCAGATCACGTATTCCACGTTCAAAAAAGTACGTTCGCACAAAAATAGAGTCAAATCTCTTTGTTCGTGTCTTTGGAACATCAACCATAA
This sequence comes from Ectropis crepuscularia, assembly GCA_963693475.1. Classification (NCBI taxonomy): domain Eukaryota; kingdom Metazoa; phylum Arthropoda; class Insecta; order Lepidoptera; family Geometridae; genus Ectropis; species Ectropis crepuscularia. The sequence continues at coordinate 3,647,038 of OY856355.1, forward strand.
AATGATGTCGCTATTACTATATACGAGAATTCCGATAGAAAAAAGGGCAAGGTGGAATTTGATCATGCAAATCAGTTGCGATTTGCATGATCTTCTCTCTCTCTCTCTCTCCGAAGTGTACCAATCCGATAAAAACCTTATCGGACTGGTCGTGATACTTATACTACATACAATTACACTGACCATAAATATAAGCTAACGTTTCCTACAAAATCGTTCGAATATGATAAATGCCACGAATGGATGTTACTCTTTCAAAGGGTTCCGTACCTTACCTAAGGGCTTTATTCCGAATTCCGTATTAACCGACCATCGCAGTTTCCGCGGACAGGCTTTCATCGAAAAAGTTTTACAAAAATTTTGATTTTACGTTGTGGTTCTAACGACGAATTTGATAGCGCGTTTTAGTATTCTAGTGGCGCCATCTAGTTTTCTTGGGACGGACTTATTGAGCCAGAAACGGTAAAAATCAAGTTTCTTGTATGAGCTCCCCTTAAACATTCATTTTATTTTAATTTTAGTACATATTTGTTGTTATAGCGGCAATAGAAAAACATCATTTGTGAAAATTTCAACTGCCTAGCTATCACCGTTCTTGAGGTACATCCTGACAGACACAGCACAGACAGACGGACGAATAGCCAAGTCGCAGCAATAGGCTTCCGTTTTTACCCTTTGGGTACGGAACCCTAAAACCGGATGATTTTTGATAGATACGAGTATGCATAGATAATAGTCGTAAATAACACGTAGTATACATTTTATCCTGGGAGAATAACGTAATCGAGAAGTACGTGCGTGAAACCCTAAAATGCTACACTAGAATTCAATATCAAAAAGCGCGGATTTTCGTGTCTGTGGAGTAAAAAATTTGACTTAAAAAAATTTTGGCTTTACTTTGGCTATCTACTATACAGAGTTACTGGTAATTAGCCTGCATCCTTTACGTGGATATTAAGTACATTATGTACGTCAATTTTAGTTCAGCAGTTTTTTAAAACTTGTGTTAGTTTTTTCCCATACAAAATAAATAAAAAGTGTATTTTTCCGGTCTAAAAGCATCGATCTCTTCGTAACAAGAGCGCGTACAGTTAAAGTTCGATAAATGATGTGCGGAAGTGAATAAACACTAAAAAGCCGCAAAACAGTGCTAGAAAGGACAACAAACACTAGTTTTTTTGGGCTTTATACTATATATTGAGTTTTCACGAAAGTTGTAGAACAAAAGTTGTTTGTTTAAATATACAGAACATGCCTTTAAACGGATTCAGGTTGATCAGTGATCACCAGTAACCCTGTATAGCGAAAAACATCGAATCCGTCAAAATATAAAGTGGAATGTTAATACAATGTTTCAATTACATTACTAAATTAATAAACGTTACTAAATGTTCACTATTGTGTAAGAAATCCCTTAGATCGTTTAATATCGGCAAAAATTAAACTCTTTCATGAAAGATTCCGTCGACAAGACTAATTGCCGTTTTAATCTGCCCGTGAGATTAAAACGGCCGATTAATTTGGGTACGGCGACGATCGATTATAGAATGTCCTACGTAATTGTCTAAGCTACGATGCTATATGAAGCGATTTCAAGACACTAGCATAAAAATCATGATGTCAACAAACGACGCCGACGCGACGGCGACGTACGCATAATATACGATATTGCGATTCCGTTTAAAACAACTTCTGTGATAGAAACCTAATGTGCCCTGGAGATATGCCAGAGAGGTGCGAACAATACACGTACTACTACAACTACTATAATAGGTAAGTATATGAGAAAAATAGTAAATATTTTTAAGTAAACATGCAACACACTACATGAAATATGGATAGAAAATAATACAACATAATGTTTGTAAAAATCATAGTTTACTGTTTTGTTGTAAACATAGATAGAAAAAAACTCTACTTACGTACGTAGCTTCGTATCGCGTCGCCGCACTGTAAACATCAACTGGGACAAAAAGCTGGGTGGCTCTCTTGTACTCATGTTAAATTATCCGATATTTCAGGTAATTTCATACATTATATTTATAGAGTACTTAATAGATTTGGTTCATGAATTTCTTATTGGTAAAGTGACAAGCAGACGGGTCAGTGGGAGTGAATTCAGATAATTTATCAACATTTTTGGAAGATAAGGAAACACGAAAACATAGTGGAACTACAACATCGTCGCAAATAGAAGACTAGCTCTTCAAATCCAAATATAGATATATTATGGGAGATTTGGTTCTAATACAAGAAGACAACGTCCCAACTCTCTGTTGGAGACTTGGCCGCAATTCCAACTTATTCTGCGGACCTAAAGACGGAATACCTCGAGTCGCTGATGTGAACACCTCCAGAGGATGCATGCGCCGCCCATTAGTCTGCCTGTGTGCCTTACTTACAGCGCTACAGCAGAAGAGCTAGAAGGTTGAAAATCGAAGCTTTCAATGAGGGCAGGATGTTTACGCCTACGTAATTAGAAACGCAAGATGCAAGCGCGTCACCATGTTCCTGTCTATCCATATTTTATCAGGCACCTTCAGTGCATACCAAAACTTAACAGCGTCAAGTCACTCTTACTCATCATCCGGTCATCATGCTACCTACACGCACAAGATTTGTACCCAATGTATTCTACGATATATTTGTTTTTTAATAAAGAGTGACGAGACGAGCAGGACATGTGCCTGATTGTAAGCAACATGCCTGACACATGACAGCACAGTGACACGCAGCTATCGGAACATGAAGAGTCCAAATCGTTACCTAGCACTGCACTGTCGTCACCCAGAGATCTAAGTTGTAATATCTCTAAGCCTTGTAATTTCTCTGGAAACATTGCCCTTCAAACCGGAACACAGTAATGTTTGCCCATTACTGCTTGGCGGTAGAATAACTGGCAAAGGTGTAGCACTTCCCCAGGCGGACTCTGCCAAGAGTCGTAACACTGCAAAATCTTTTGGCACTTTGGTGTAAGAATTCCAAATTCAAAAATCTGATGGAATTAAATTTAAAATTTCACAAATTAAATAAGAGAGCGAAACTTTCAAAAGCGTTCCATCTTTGAAAACGCAACAGAAACGAGTCCAACCGCAGGCGCCACCGCCGGGTTAACAATAGATTAAAGATAACGGGTGATTAGGGCCGGTTTCGCAAATTGCCCGGTTAAAATTAAGGTTTTAAGCGTGATTTGAATTGTAAAGTTGGAGTTATTTATGCTTTAACCGTCGTTGAGATTTGTGGACAACTGTCATAAAGTCCTGTTGGATGATTCTATTTTGATTGTTTTATATTGTCTATTGTTCTATATTTTGGAATAACTTATTCAGTATACGGGTATGGCTGTATTTATAAGACGAACCCAAAGATAATGTTTTATTTACTATTGACTATTAATTAAATAGAACAACATTAGTAGTTTAATACTGAATTTAAGACAGTTCGATTTATAAAAATATATTTATAAATCGAAAAAATAAAATATACTAATATGTATTTTTATAAATCGAACTGACTTACATTCAGTATTAAACTAATGTTTTTCTGAGTTTGTTTTCATAGCTATTTACTCATGGATATATTATGTTTAACCCTTCACGTGCTTTACGCAACGCATAGTTGCGTAAGGAAAGCTCTCTATTGGAAGACGGATTGTGACATGTATACGTCTTAACACGTTATAATGTTGGTACTAGTCTATTCGGAATTTCAATTCCGTAAAATTTACCGGTAACACAATACAAATAAAGCTTCATTTGGCCTAAAAAAATAAAAAATACGGATTCTACTCCGCCATTTTTTTGTCGCGATTGTCCGACGCCATTTTGCCCCACGACAAAGATTTTTTTTTTATAAACCAGAAAATGTGAAAACGGTTTGTATTGTATTGTAATCTACTAAAAAAACAATGGCGAACGTGCTAAAGCTAATATTATTTGTGTGTTGTGTTCTTTTATTAGTGAAAAAGCATAATGACATCGAAATGCTGTGAAATCCAAAACTTTTTTACAACGGGCGTAAAATGTAAACTTTGCATTTCGTGACAGGATTAATTAATGTTGTAAATAGTTAGAATTTAATATAATAGTAAGCTACATTTCAAGGGCTTTCTGGTAATATATAAATGTAGGTATATTATACTGAATATATAATAATAATATGTGATAATGATCTAGCCGGGACGTACGGACCGTTCCGCGAGTTTTCGTCACACGCGTGAAGGGTTAATATAAGGCTGTTGTTAAAATAAATGTTACTAGCGAGTTCAAACAAACAAGCTCTTGAGCTTTATAATATAAGTAGGTATAGATTTATATATCGGTTAATAAGTAGAACTTAATTTACTTAAGATTTAAGTAAATATCTGTTTACACAAGTATCAATCAAAAACACTTTTGTACACCTTCCCAATCTCAATTCATTTTCATTCAACGGTTGCCTGGGAGAGATGTATGTTGTTAGCGATAAGATACCCATTTGCTACTTTATTTTTTAGTAATAAATTAAAGTTGTGTTTGCTTTTTAGGGTTCCGTAAAACGTAAAAACGGAACCCTTATAGATTCGTCATGTCTGTCTGTCTGTCTGTCTGTCTGTCTGTCTGTCTGTCTGTCTGTCTGTCCGTCCGTATGTCACAGCCACTTTTTGCCGAAACTATGAGAACTACACTGTTGAAACTTGGTAAGTAGATGTATTCTGTGAACCGCATTAAGATTTTTACAAAAGAAATTAAAAAAAATAAAAATTAGGGTTGCCCCTCATACTGAGAACTGAAACTCAAAAAAATTTTTTTCATCTATCCTACACGTGTGGGGTGTCTATCGATAGGTCTTCAAAAATGATGTTGAGGTTTCTATTATAGTTTTTGTCTACACTGAATAGTTTGCGCGAGAGACACTTCCAAAGTGGTAAAATTTGTGTCCCCCCCCCTCTAACTTCTAAAGTAAGAAAATGAAAAATCTAAAAAAAATATATGATGTACAACACCATGAAAACTACCAACGAAAATTAGTTTGAACTCGATCTGAAGAGTAGTTTTTTTTTAGTGCGTCATAAATACACAATTATTAAAACTTCGATCAAAGTTACAACGAACTACAAGAACTATGTGTACTATGTATATTATGTTACTTGCTGCAACGGAACCCTTCATGGGCGAGTCCAACTCGCACTTGGCTACTTTATTATTGAGTACAATTCAAACATTTATCTACGAGTATCTAATGTTAGATAGGACATCACTTCAATAAGACTTTGTTACATAATCTTCTTTTTTATACCTCTCAACTATCCTGAAGTTAATGGTTGATGGTCTAGTTACAGCAACCGAAATATCCACCACAGGCGTTTAGTGAAACTGTCTTGACGCAGAATAGATGGTGCATAAACAACACTAAACGTTCCCACTGCTGGGACTCGGGACAAGGTCATAATCCACCACGCTGGCCGAGTACGGGTCGGCGGATAACGCATGACCTTATAATATTTTAGAGATATGTCAGTTTCTTCACGATGTTTTTTTTTCACCGTTTTTAAGTTATTGGCATTACGGACATGATTTCGAAAACAGAATGGCGCGTCTAAGATTCAAAGCAGACCGTTTTTAAGTTAGCGGCATTAAGCACTTGACTTTGAAAAGACTGAAGTGCGCGTGAGCTTCAAACCAGGGGCTCCGGATTGACAGTCGCCGATCCACCGACTAGACCAACAGTAAATCAAGATACCGCGGATAGTGTAGCTAGATAGATAGATAAACTTTTTTATACTACACCTGCTCGGAAAGTACCTTGATACTTTATCAAATTTACGGTAGAAAGTACGTCATTGCATATCGAACAAATATGCGGCGAGAAAACGCATCTGAGCGGGAGAGAAAAGTGTATGAAAATCCATTTCTTACGTGGTTTTTCTTTTTTAATTTTGGGTAAGACTATGCGCTGGTAACATAAATATCACAACCCAAAAAGTTTTTACAGTGAGTTTTTATCTCCAAGTTTGCAAAATGACACTGGCCACTAGCTGTGTGTTGGATGGTGTCAAACAATTTGAAAAAAGAACATGTGAAAATTGCAGACGCCATTGGCGCCATTTTCAATTTGTGTGTTGTTTGAGGATTCAGTTTTCGTAGAAAAGTAAAATAAAATTGATTTTCCTCGTAGGTGTAGTATAAAGCACTATGTATCACTCGAGAGAAAGTGTGATTCCCGATCTCGGGTGTTTTAAAGTCCTCGCCTACGGCTCGGGCTTCAAACGACACCCTCGACGGTAATCGGTCACTTTCTCCTCTCGGTGAACAATGTACTAAATTCCACTAAATAAACAAAATAAAAAAATATTATCGGTAAAAGCGATCACTTCCAGGCAACCATGGTATGGAAAATGATTATAAATAAATTAAGACGGGTTCACAAACAAAGAATGAATGTAGTGCTCTAATAATAGATTAGATTTAAATTAGATAGAAAATGATATTTTATTTTTACGGCGAGAGCGTTTTTTTTGTATCCAGAGGAAAGCGAGGGACTCTAGAGTCAAACATGACGAAATATTATTTATTAGAATCCTGAACGTAGCGAGGGATTCAAAGTATATACGCCGCCTGAGACAAAAATATTTTCACTATAAGTATACTATACTATAAGTAAGTATAGTGTACTATAAGTATAAAGTACACTATACTGTAAGTAGAGTGTACAATTCGGGCGCGCCCGATTGATACACTCTTCTTTTCATCCCTCACTCTAAGAAAAAAAAGACCTCATAGTTCTTAATATTATTTATTTAACAAAACACAGAGTTACAACTAAATTAAAATTAAATAGTATCTACTAATAAAACAACTCAAAACTTACATTTAAAGTTAAGACATTTTGCGTTCAATTTCTTTGGCGCTAAACACTACTATGTTCCATATTCAAAAAGTGCGTGGCAAAGATAATTAATTTATTGTATTACTAGCGGCCTGTTCCGGCTTTGCTCGGACATAACCTAGACACTGTCTGCAGCGCCATCTGCCGGGCTTATAAAAATAGCTAGTAGCCTTTTCTCAGACCTACTGAATATGCATATAAAATTGGGTAAAAATCAGTAAAGCCGTTTCGGAGGAGTAAGGAAACAAACACTGTGACACGAGAATTTTATATATAAGATAGTAGTGGTAGGACTCTTAGCAGAGTCCGCCTGGGAAGTACCACACCTTTGCCAAATATTCTAACGCCAAGCAGTAATGTGCAAATCAAAATGTGATTCCAGAGAAATTACAGGGCTTAGAGACATAATATCTTAGATCTCTGGGTGACGAGCGCAGTGCAGTGCTAGGTAATGATTTGGATTATCATGTTCCAATAGCTGCGTGTTACTGTGCTGTTATGTGGCAGGCATGTTGCTTACCATCAGGCACATGACCTGGTCGTCTCGTCACTCTATGCTATAAAATATATATATATATATTATAATGGACTAGAAGCTCGTTGATGCCTGTTAAAATTTTCGTGTAGAAAACACTACTTTGTGCACTTAAAAGCGAACCAACTCGTCCTTTTCGAATAAATGGGATTGTCATCCCATTTATTGTATCCTGCCTATTGTATCCCATTTATTGTATACTGTATCCAGCTGTATGCTGTCGCATACAGCTATTACATTACTAAAGTAAAAAAAAGTTAGTAAATGTAATATGGATAAAATATATTTAAAAAATAAAATAAAAATAAGATGTGATATTATTTAAAATAAATATTTTATAATAAATGAAATTAAAAAATCCATTTATTTTAATTCTGTTTTTTTTTTAAATTTTAATCTATCACTTTACCATAAATGTAGGTATATTGTAAATGAAAATGGAGATTTAAATTTTTAGTAATTATTTATTCATTGATCAATAATTCATTGAATATAATTAGATATAGTTAAAATATTAAAGAAAAAGTGTGAAATTAAGATATTTAAAAAAATAGGTAGAATGAATATAAATATTATTAAAAAAATTTAGTTACAGAAAAAATATGAAATATTAAAAGTAATTGATAAACTAAAGGAAAAAGTAAGTGAAAGTAGGTAACAAAATCAATATACTTACTAAATGAATATGTACGAACCTATATTAATAAAAAATGAATAAATGTTATCAATATCAAACAAAAAAAATAGAGTAAAAAAGAAACATAAAAAATGTATTAAAATAATTATATGGATAAAAATTTGATGTTTAAATTAAATGTGTAAAAAATATACAAACATAAAATTTCTCTCTATACTCTTTATAATTTTCGGGCTATTTCCCCGAATGTTCACTATCACTTTTGAGTATGTGTTAATTTGTCGTAGCACAAATTAACACATACTTACTTATAATCTCAATATATCTGGGAGTAAAAGTACACTCATACGCATGTATGAGGCTTGCCTCCCTTACCTCGCGGTAATCATAAAACGTTTCTGATTGTTTTCAATTGTTGAAACCTTTAAAATGTCGCTACATAGAGTTCAGAGAAGACGTCTTTCCTCGAAAGGAAACGCCACCGCCAGCTAATTCGATGCTACCGACATCTATATCTTTTGACCGTAAGCTATAGATATGGCGTCATGCCAACTTCAGTGAAGGTTAACCAGTGTACTACACTACGCACGGTATTTGAGGAGTGCCGCTATTTTTGTTTTCCTCAAAGATATGCAATGAGCATTATATTAAAATACCGTGGTTCAACAATTTAGTCACCGAATTTGAAGATATTCGTGATAAATATTTGGTAAAACTAAATTGATAAAATTATTATGTAGAATTCAAAGCACCAGTACTAAGCAAAGTAGATTAGGTACATTTGCCGCAATATTACAAATAATAACGAAATTAAAACGATGAAATATGTAAATAATAATCGAAGTTTGCGCATCAAATTAAGTAACTTTTTTTTGTTTTGTTTCGGTCCAGGCTTGAAAAAAGGTCGATTTAAAAAATAGCATTTACATAAACAACCAATTAAGGTTCCACTGTTGGAACTCATGGCCTTCTCTCGCAAGTAGAGAATCAAGCCCATAATCCAACACGCTGGCCCAGTGCGGGTCAGTGGATGACTCTTGACCTTGAAAAATTTTAGGCACATGTTTTTTTCCTTGAGATGTGTTTTTTGAGTTAGCGGTATCACACACATGACTTAGAAAAGACAGTGGTGCGCGCGAGATTCGATTGGTAGGGATTGCAGAGGCTCCAGATTGTCAATTAAATCTAGTGAAATTACCCTCCAGGCCACGTGGTTCGACAGCGTAGTTCGATCAATTGGACCACGGGCACTTTTTTTTCCCATTGGTTCGATCAATCGGACCACGTGAACTTTCTTCTCCTGTTGGTTCGATCAATCGGACCACGTGAACTTTTTTATCCCGTTGGTTCGATCATCGAACTGTGTATTTTTGAGACCTCTGATAGTTCGATTTATCTGAATATGTAGACTTTTTTCAATTGCTAAACTTAGATAAAAACAACAACACAACGACAAGCATATATTTACAGGGCTTAGAGATATAATATCTTAGATCTCTGGGTGACGAGCGCAGTGCAGTGCTAGGTAATGATTATGACTCTTCATGGTCCAATAGCTGCGTGTCACTGTGCTGTTAAGTGCCGGGCATGTAGCTTACTAACAGGCACATGTCCTGTTCGTCTCGTTACTCTATACTATAAAAAAAAGTGCCAGTCTCCGAACTAAACCACATGTAATATAAAAAGTAGAGCAACAATTTTTTTTGCAGAGTTAGAGTGATACATTTAGATATCGACATTGAATTGCTCAAACTATAAATATAACTTAATTATTATTTGTTAAGTATGCTAAAACCGGGTCAGATAGTAAAAATTATTAGCTTAAGCGGCCCACGAAATGTTCCCACTGCTGGGACTTGGGCCCTTATCTCGCAAGGAGAGATTCAAGGTACTACAATGGTAGAGCGCGGAATGACCTCGATAGATTTATGAAACATGCCAGTTTCCTCGCGATGTTTTCCGTCACTGCTAAAGCCAGTGGCGATGAGAAAATTGTACTCTTGCACTTAAAAAAACTCTTGCATATAAAAAGGCCAGTATTTCTTAAGTGCAAGTGTATGAGTTTCTCTTCGCCACTGGCTATAACAAATAAAATGCAAAGTATAGGAAATCATCGCGAAGAAACCAGCGCGTGTGTAATATTTCGATGAAATCTGTCATCGACCTGCACTTGACCAGCGTGATAGATAAATATTTGATGTAATTTGTAAATATAACCATAAAATCAAACTTAAAATCACGAAAAAAATCATTACTTAGTTGTTACATTTAATTTTATAGAGCCCATTTGTAAGCGCTTCCATAATTATTAGCATCTCTGATACTGAAGATTTTTATAAGTGACAACTACCGCTTACCATTTAGTAGATCTTATGTTTACAGGCACTCAATATTTTATGTTCTAATTTTTATAAAATTAGTTAATTTTATGAATGAACATAAATTAAATAGAGAAGCAAGAATGAAATTTAATGGCAATCATTCATGAACACAGTTACGGCTGCCCTAGTTGGAAGAACTACCGATGCGGAGTCCTGGGTTCAAATCCCACGCGCACCACAGTCTTTCCCCATCCACAAGTAATGTGCATAATGCCGCTAACTTAAAACGGTTAAAGAAACATATTTTCGAAGTCATGTGCATGATGCCGCAAACTTAAAACGGTGAAGGACACATCGTGAGGAATCTGACATATACCTATAAACGTTCGAGGCCATGTGTCATCCACCAACCCGCACTGGGCCAGCGTGGTGGATTATGGCCTTGACTCTCTCCTTGCGAGAGAAGGCCCCGAGTCCCAGCAGTGGGAACATTTAGTGGGCTGCTGATGCTTTTACTATTCAAAAACGTTAAAACCATCTCTAACGGTATCTATCATAAAGGTACCCATTACGCTGGCAGCATTACCCAGCTGAATAGCGGTGTATATGTATCTTTTATTTCTTTTCTTAGGGAGTATCTTTAGAATACCTTATCTGATTGCCTTGAAAAATAGTCTTCAAAATAAATAAATAGATAAGCAAGTAGTAAGTAATTGCGATAAGACTACTTATAAATTTTAGCGATAAGCCCATAATTTAGACACTTGAATTTAGTCTCTACGCACATCAAATCCCTATCCTAAAGTGTCCATCAGTCTGGTGGCATTCCCACGCTGTAGGGCCAGAGAAATCATTTGGGTATAGAGACCTGAGTACGATTACCGAGATACTTTATTTTTTGTGATCATTGTAATTTGTCTGGTGTGCATAAAATAGTTTTACTGTCTGTTTATGTCATTTCTACACTATTTAAATTATATTTATCACAATGCAAAACTATTGATAAAAAGCGACATCGCTTCATGGTTGTTGTTCCAAAGACACGAACGAAGAGATTTGACTTTACTTTTGTGATAAGAACGTGTAAGCTGTGGAATGCGTTGCCTGAGTGGGTTTTCCCGAATAATCTTGATGTCTTCAAATCGATAGTGAATTGGTTTCTTCTAGGTAAGCACGGTCCATCGTAAACCGCATCGTCGTTTGACATCAGGCGAGATGGTACAGACCTAAAAAAGTTAATAAAAAAAAAATAATTAGTTAGTTACTATTCTGCCCTGCTTATGATAAATACAGTAAGTCACATTTTGGTCGATTTTGAGTTGAGTACATATTTGGAATGTACAGATTAAGATCTACATTTCTGTATATTCAAAGTTTCAAAATGAGACTCAGAAAATGAAATAAGCTTAAGCATAGTTACAGTAAGACACGTTTCGCACCAAGGGATCCTTATTATTATTGCAGTATGAGCACATACGGTTGATTTTTTTCAAATTGTTTAACCATTTCCTAGGTACTGCTACAGTAAGTAATTTTGCTATTATTATATTTAAGTTATGAGTATATTTCATCAAGTATCACAAACACATATTAACAGTAAGTACCACTTACTGTTACTTTTAGTGTTGGTAATAAAACATGAGTTAATAAACCTTAACATATATACAGTAAGAACATGCTTTTAGCATTATATCGAAGGGACTTTAGGCTAAACATTTTTTTTGTACGTATGTAACGCGATAGCGCTGCCAATTGTGAATTGATTTTGATGGATCTTTTTTGTTTGGTAGATCATAATTAAGTCGGTCCCGTGTACATTTTATCAAAATCAGTGTAGCTGTTTTAGAAATATGAACAAAAAAAAATTCCTTTTACATATTTAGACGAAATAGTGATATTCTATGAAATTTGGTCATGTGTCTGAATTTAACCTAAATTGAAGTCTGTTTTTATATTTTTTAAAGAAAATGGATTATCGTCCTCTGCTTTAAAGATAGAGATAACGAATTAAAAGTGTCTTCAACGAATTAAATCTCCTTGAGATAGTAAAAATGGACCATTACATGAGAGAGCTTCTTTTAAATCAGGATCTAATGTAGTAATGTAATGTATCTTTCCGGTTGTTTCTGGTGTTGATGTCTGATCGGAACTTTGGCTCTGGTATGGATAGTTTTTGCACCATGAGGGGTTGGTCTTTTCGCCTCTGGCAGGTCAGGATACTTAATTTTAAATATTTTTTTCTTTTGTAATAGTTTTAGTATTAGTACGACAAAAGTAAAAATCAATTAAGTGGTTTGTTGGATTCGTTCATTACATAGGGATTCCAAACGGTATAGACCTTGATATTTTTGTCCATCCGGTAAGATTGCCCACTCATGTAACGCAACAGATTTATGGAACCCACATATTGTCTTGTAGTCCGATGGCAAAGCCAAAATACTGCACACATAACTTTGTTACTAATGGTATCAAATTCCTTCGCTGAGATTTGAAAGTAATGTTACCACAAATGTAACATAACTTGTAGGGATCATTTTTATACTTTCTTGGCATTATTTAAGAGCCACTTAACTGAATCAACTTAAAAATATCTATGATATTCAAATTAAATAGTTATTTTTTTTTGTGAAACTAAGACAAAAACTGTTAAGTTTCAATTATGTGGATTGTAGCTGTAACATGAAAATGAGATTTTTCAATTTTATAATCTATTTCGATTAAACTGTTACATCATACTTACTTACTTCTGTTTTATTTAGCTACCAAAACATCGAAAAAGAGTAATTCATTATTATTAATAATGCAATGAGATTACATGTTTGTCCTAGCTATAACTACAGTAAGTGATTACATAATACTAAGCAAATTGTGCAGTTTTTGTTATAATATTTAAACATTCACCTCATTTCCTAGTCATTGTTGCAGTATGTACTGCAAACTAAAGATAGTTACAGTATGTCACACACTTACTGTACCTATACTAAAAAAAACATAATTTTTTGCTTTTTCATTCCTTAGCATACATATTTTTTCAAGATTTATCATTAAACTATTATGACTAAATAAAAATTAAAATACACAAATTGTTAAACAAACACGGTTTTATCTGAAACAGTTTAGAAAAGTTACATTTAATTTATACTTTGGGAGAAACGATAAAAGTAAAAAAAAAACTTTGACCGCGTTTTTCTCGAAAGTGGTTCCATGTCACTTACTGTATATATCATAGGCAGGGCAGTATTGTAGATAGCAGCACTGTTGATAATTGCCGATTTACTAAGAGCACCTGTATCCTACCGAATGAAGAAATAATCGTAATAAAAAAATATAAATAGATACGGTCGAATCGAAAAACCTATTCTCTTTTCAAAGTCAGTTAAAAATAACAGGGTGCTATTGACGATTCCAGAATTCAGTTACAAAAAGGTAAATGCACGTAACAATTGCTTTTCTTTCGGATTCGAACAACTAGAATCATTTCCTCGCAACCCGAATCTATTAGTTACCCGAGGGTTACTATTGTAAACGTCTTGAATAGGGACCCACCGACTATGATTGAATAGACTGGGTATTGTTACTTGGCCGATATGTTTTTTTTTAAGCCCCTACGCAAAAAATGTTAACAATAAGTTTGATACGTTTGTGGCATTGTAGTTCTCAATCGAATGAATCTATTTTGGTATTATTGTTTTTAGTTATTTGATAAGATAAAACAACAAATTTGTTGTTAATAAACCGATCCAGGTTAGAAGTGTTCTTAAGGCCTGTTGTCATTTCGATTAATGTGCGAGTATAGTGCGAGTGAGGAGTAGAGGTGTTGAGTGATTAGTAGCAGACACGTGTGGACACCGATGGGTTATTGCGAGTGCATAGTAATCAGTAGTGATTACTCACTCGCACTCGCACTAATCAAAATGCAAACAAGTAGGGTATGTAATCAAAATCGGTTTCAAAGTTGTCAACTCTTTTGCAGTCTGCGATTGAAATCTTATTAGATAGTGGCTTTAATTTCAAAGATAAGCGTGTCTATACATTAAAAAAAAATGTAATCTTTTGTTGTGATTTGAATATGAATTAGCAGCTCCAGTTTAGTAACTGTGGGTCGAACGCAACGGCTTACGTGCGAGATTCTATGGCACCCGGGGGTCTACCGCCGAACGAAAAATGTCATAGCTTTGATGTTTCTCTCTCTTTTCTTTTCGCTTGAAATGATAGAGACAGCATTAGCAAAGCGATAGCCGATTTAGTTAGGCGGTAGAAGCGCCGGTTTTCGACTAGTGGCGCGCGGGTAACTTTGGTGACCTCTGTGGCAGTACGATGAAAACTATTCGGTCGATCACCATTTCGATACAGCAAAAACTCGCAGAGCACTGTGTGGCGCCACTTACGTTTTTGTTGTATATTTTTCAATAATACCAGCCAGCGGCGCATTCCACCTACACTCGAGTAATGTCATTTAAGCTGCCGTCCGCAAACTACAATGCCATTAAGTACCAAAATGTAGTTTCGAGATATCGCGGGAAAACGGTTTCTAAATTTTAAAATTATGCCATTTGATAAGTGAAATACGTATTTCCATAATTTTGATACCTTTATATAGAGCTGCAAAAACACTTTGAAATCATAGTATTTTCAAGATATTAAGGTGTGCAAAATAAGAGTTATAAGCGTTTTTGCATTCTAGTCTTGTAATTTTGTCTTAAAATCTTTTCAAAATCACCACTAAAATGCCGTTATGTATAGTTTAACGGCATTTTAGCTTGATATTTTCTTTAATTTCATTGGATGGTACTTGACTACAGAATTTGAAATCATTCCACAACTAAAATGCCGTTATATCATGAAACATCCAAGATTACAATGCGGTTAAAGTCATTTAACCGCATTTAAAACTAGTAAACTTCATAAATTTGTTTTAATCGGTTATTTTAGAGCATTTTACAACACTAAAATGCGATTAAATGCAAAACCTTTACCTTTAACTGCAATTAAGCTAAGCATGACTCACAAGATATTTAAGAAAATACAATAAAAGTGATGATTTATGTGAAATAAGTAAACAAAAAATGACTTTAAAAACTAGTTTTTTATTGGCATTAAAAAACAACAAACAGCATTTTTTGTTAATCTTTTTCGAATACAAGCCTAAGTATCTAAAAATAAAATTTCTCAAGAGTTAAAATTTAAAATAACAAGGCAAAATTACAAGGTAAAATTACAAAATTTTAAAATTAAAATACTACTTTTATTGCCCTTATTTACAACAGATTTTCAAGAATCTACAATAGATATCAATTGTTTTTGTTTTATTTTTGTCACAATCACTTAAACTTTTGGATAAATATTCCTACAAAATAATTAATAATACC
Source organism: Ectropis crepuscularia (assembly GCA_963693475.1). Lineage (NCBI taxonomy): Eukaryota > Metazoa > Arthropoda > Insecta > Lepidoptera > Geometridae > Ectropis > Ectropis crepuscularia. The sequence goes on from OY856355.1 coordinate 3,662,767, forward strand.
TAAGACTCAAATATTTTTCTTGAGTCTAAATATTGCTTTACTAGCATTATCATTCTGTGTCGTCGGTCGACAAGTTCTTCCAAAACAATAGCTTATGTGTTGGCGCTATGTTGCTCTATGAATTAATCTAAATTAACTAAATTAATCTTCCGCTTAGTATTTCTGCATTTTGCTTTTGATTTGAAACGAAGTTTTATAATTTCTGGTATTTTAAGTATTTGCCATTGAAGAAAGCAAAATAATATAAATAATCTTTCTGGCAAAAATTTTTGGACCTACAAGCTATCACAATAAAACTCAAAATCAGAGTAAATCCACATGTGCGACATATTTTTGAGATTAACTCAGGGGCTTAATTTGTATTCTTCTTTCTGAAGCGTTATTTGGCACAATGACGAAATTGTTTGGTGCTATAAACTTCATATTTACTTTTGAGTTGCTAACTCATACTGTCTCATCAAAATGGTCAAAATCATATAACTTACCTTTATTGCATTTCTTACTTTACTTTATGATCTTCTTGTTCGCAACTCATGAAACTGTGTTCAGATTTGAAATAATAAAGCGTAATTTGTTATATGCAGATGATTTTGCTTTAGTAAATAAATGCATTTAGTAAATAAATGCATTTAGTAAATAAATGACACTGAGAAGAAGTGAACATAATAGTCAATTTAATTTTGTGCACTGCAACTGCATTGCACTGTTAACAACTCAATTGTATACATCAGATCTTTTTCTTCGATTCAGTCATAATTTTTATTTTCCAAACTGTCAACTGCTTTGTGGTCGTTGCATAAACATTAAAGTAGATAGGTTCTGATATTCACCAATTTCTATCATGTGTCTCCGCGTTTGACAGAGAGATGGAAATACTGACAGTTTTTTGAGGTTAATTAATTGAGCTTCTACGCTTTTCCAACCAGCCTTCGGTTAGTTTTTCTGTATTCTGTATAACGGCATTGACAATGTTTTTAATACAACGTTAAATGGTACCGTTTTTAAGCTAGTTTTCTGTAGGTATTTATTAATGATGTTGTGGTTCTTAAAGTCAGACTTATGGTTACGTTTCAACTTACACTTAATGGATTTCTTGAAAATAGTTACTAAAATTTTCACTTGAATCAGCTATCTTAAAATCATTATTTTATTTACAACAATTTACAAACAATTACAACAATTGCAGGTCATCTGAATTGAAATCACACTGTAAACTTGATTGTGGAGTTTAAAACTTCAACAGATACGGTATGGTGCTATCATCATCTGGCTGTAAAATTTTATGTTAACTCTTTAAACTGAATGTTTGTTTTGATGATTTTGTAGAGAATTACTCTACTTTCCTTGTAAGTCTATTAAAACATGATAAAGTTTCATTAGATAGATTTGTGATTTCATTAAAATCTAAAGAAAGACGAGTACTGTAACATAATTTATACGTCCCAAAATGAATCAATGACACTGGAAGAGTCGGAACAAGATGTAACATAAGGATCATTTCCGATTTTTTCTATACAAGATCTAGTTTGACTCATCTAAATGTGTTTTAAGCCATCGTAACAAGTTGGAGGGAACGAAAGCATCTTATTCATCTGCACTTGATTTCCTTCACATACTATCGTACTGCATACGCAAGAACTTATAACGGCATTTTAGTTAAGTAATGTGGCATAGCCGCATTTTAGTCTAGTATTGTAAAAAATAAATAATTTATATCACATAGTTAAGGTAGCTTTGTGATATTTTCTGTTTTAACTTTACAAAATTGCATACGTATTAACTAGTCTAAAAAGCCGTTAAGTATGTTTAACTGCATTTTTGTGTTGTATTCAAGCATAACGGCTTTATAGCGTTGGACAAATACAATATAAATTATAAATGAAACTTTGTTTAAAAACATTTACCTAAGTGCTTTAACGGCACTATAGCGTACAAATGTCAGTTAACGGCAATTAAGTAATGGAAAATCAAAGAAAATTTCAGCCAAAGGTAACGTTAAAATACCTTAGCGGCTTTTTAGGTAAGTATTGTTATTTAACTGCGTTTTAGCGTTGGAACCATACAAAATAAAATGACTTAACGGCATTTTTAGTTTTGGTATCTTAAAAACTAACATACCTAGAGAAACACGGGTTACACAGATCGATAGATAATTTTTTTCTGATTGTAGTGCCATTTAAAAGTCCAAATCGACCCGATGTTAGATAACGGCATTTAAGCTTGCGGACGGCAGTAAGAAACAAATAATTCGTTTGCTGTAAAAATGTTGAGACGAAAAATCTAAATAAAAACTAATCTACTTATCTCTTAAGTTAAACCAATTACACATAAATGCCAAGTTCGTGAAGATGACATAATGAAGAGTTCACTATGAACAAACATTATGACTCTGGGTTTTTATATGCATAATTCATGGACGTATAAAAAAAGTCGGACGTAGTCTTGCTAAAACAAAAACTGTGTCCATCGAGTCGGCCACATAATATGCACGTGTGCGCGGTCACATACAGGCTGATATGCACACATCAATGAGTCATTACACGCGCAACGTGTGTGGATATGTGTGCGTGTCAGCCTATCAGTGACAACCTGACAACGCACACGTGCAAATGTGGCCGACTCTAGTGACACAGTTTTTGTTTTAGCGAGACTACGTCCGACTTTTTTAAACGTCCATATCATAATTACAGTTTATGTGTCGACGATTTTTTTTTTTTTTTATAGCATAGAGTGACGAGACGAGCAGGTCATGTGCCTGATGGTAAGCAACATGCCTGCCACATAATAGCACAGTAACACGCAGCTATTAGAACATGATAGTCCAAATCATTACCTAGCACTGCACTGCGCTCGTCACCCAGAGATCTAAGATATTATGTCTCTAAGCCCTGTAATTTCTCTGGAATCATTGCCCTTCAAACCGGAACACAGTAATGTTTGCACTACTGCTTGGCGGTAGAATATTTGACTAAGGTGTGGTACTTCCCCAGGCGGACTCTGCTAAGAGTCCTACCACTACTAAAATTGTGTGTGATAAGTTTTTATAAAATAAATCAATCAGAATAATCAGCTCTTTTGAGTAAACATTTATTCTTCTCTACAACGACCATAAACCTTATTTGACTAATGTAGAACATTAGCGGGATTTATTCACATCAATTAGTGCCGACAACGAATTATACTAATGGCAATGAATAATATAATTATCTAAATGAATATTAAATCTAGCTATCTTCATTTAGATATTACAATTAAGATTATTTATTAATCTCTCTATTCCTGAGGTGACGTGCTAAAAATGGGCCATTTTTTACGCGACACTATAAAAAATGACAACGTAACATAATGAGCAAGACAATCACCTGATTGTAAACTGCAGGCCTATCACGCACCCGTAATAAATAGTTAGTAACTTTAATTAAAAAACGGGGGTTAACTGCAAACCTCAACAGATAAAAAAATATTATGTAAATAAATAAATAAATATTGGTGTGCAATTTACACACAACACCATCTGACCCCAAACTAAGCAAAGCTATGGTGGCCAGATAGCTGATATAATACTTATAATATTGTTTTAAATATATACTTACTAGCGGCCCGTTCCGGCTTCGCTCGGATTTCGTCATATAAGGACTATAAATCGAAAAAAAAACTATCCTATCTCTCAAGTTGGACCAGACTGCTCACGGTGTGCCAATTTAATTTAAAATCGTTAAGTAGTTTAGAAATACATCGCGGACAAACATCGTGACAGGAGATTTATATATATTAAGATTATATATTAACATTACAAGTAAGTAATACATTATACTATTGTAGAGACGAACCTGACGATGTCTTAATTGTCAAAATCGATCAAGCCGTTTGGAAGAAACAAAACGAAACGAACGAAAAACTAAATTTACAAACATAACCCTTCTTTCAGTTGCAAAAAGATGAGTTACGCATACAGTGTCAACTGCAATTTCAGTCTATGGTTTAGGTAGAGGAAAACACCATGGAACCATTGTCGTATCCAATAAAAGGGTCTGGAAAGGGGAAAGAATTAATACCACCATTTAAGCATGGGATGTTGTTATGGCCCACGATTGAACGGAAATTTTTACGCTCAAACAAACGGCTGGTTTAGTTGGGGATAGTTGCTTGATAGGATCGTTACGGCTGGTCTAGTCGGGAGAACGGTGACTGCCGATCCGGAGGATTTGAACCTGGGAGTTCAAATCCCACGAGCAACACTGACTTTTTGAAGACATGTGCGTAATCCCGCTAACTTAAAACGGCGAAGGAAAACGTCGTGAGGAAACCGACATGTACGTAGAACTAGATTATGGCCTTGACTCTCTCCTTGCGAGAAGAGGAACCGAGTTACAGCAGCGGAAACATTTGCTTATGCTTCATAGTAAAAGCCGGGGGTCACACAGAGGCGATCCGATAGCGATAGCGATCCGAGACGGGATTTTTTCTAATGTTCGAATTTGTATGCAACCTGACACACAGCAAGCGGGCGCGATCCCATACTCGGATACGATCCGGATCGCTATCGGATCGCTATCGCTATCGGATCGCCTCTGTGTGACCCGGCTTTTAGTGCTGATTTCCTTAACTTAGCGAGATATGCTAAGTGCTATGCTTGGAGTTTCACTTAAAGATTGTCTTCTATTCAAATAGCCCGTCAGAGAACTAAGTCAGCAACATAGCTTAGTGCATCAGCAAGCTCAGCGCATCAGAAGTGGCGGCGGGCTGGTCATATCTTTCGCAGAACAGATTACCGTTGGGGTAGACGGGTTCTGAAGTGGATACCGCGAATCGGTAAACGTAGTTACGCCCTGAGAATAGGCGGACGATTTACGAAAGACAGGCGGTGGCAGTTGGTAATGCAAAACCGAGAATCGGACTCAGTGGCGTATTATTAGAGAGGTCTATGTTCAGCAGTGGACGAGTGTGGCCTGATTATGATGAAGTTCTTTCTAGGAAACAGTTAGTTGTTATTATTTTATAATGTTAATGTTAGTGATGGCCTGAGATAAAATGAAGAACTAGCCAAGATCAGAGTAAATACGACCTTTTAGGTCAGGGTCCGTCATCTTCGACCGGACCGTCGCTTATCATCAGCCGAGTTGTTGGTCAATCATGGACTCATGCGCGATAAAATAAATGTTTTTCTTTTCATGACGAATAATTTTATTTTTTCCGAAGAAACAAAAATCAAAATTTAAAATTCAAACACTCGACCAAATTTTAAAAGAACCCATCACTAAATAACGAAAGAAACCATATAGATAAACTAGCAGCGCCCCGCGGTGTTACCCGCGAAGTTCCCGTTTCCGTTGGTCCCGTTGTTTTCCGGGATAAAAAGTAGCCTATGTGTTCTTCCAGACTATATTCTATCTGTGTTCCAAATTTCAGCCCGATCCGTTCATACGTTAGGACGTGATTGTTTGAGCAACAAACATCCAAATTATTAGGCCCAACGCATAAGCATTGCCGTTCAGCGTGGTAATGCCGCCAGCATGCTGAGTACGCTTCCGATTGGTAGTGGGCTTGAACATGTTGATTATCTGTAGACCTTCATTGGTCTATGGATAATTCAGGTGTGCTTAGTGTAAGTAGTTGTTCATATGTAGCGTAGTGTAGTTAACATCCATACATTGACATTTATAATATTAGTAGGAAGCAAGTAAATTTTAGTTTTTTTGTTCATTTTACAAAAACCTTACACCGATTTATGTATGGGACCATTTCTAAACTATGATCTACCACACAAAAAAAAACATCAAAATTTATTTACAATTGGCGGACATATCGGGTAACAGAAACCAAACATACAATCGAATTGAGAACCTCCTCCTGTTTTGAAGTCTGATAAAAATGCTCAACGTGCATTTTCACTTCAAAAACCGAGACCTCTACTTAATATCATTTTACACCAGTAGATAAAGCTAACAGTGCTATTAAATGAAACTAATACTCCATCTACTAACTAAATTAACTTCTAAAGCTGCCTATACACACTGGGCCAGTGGATGCCAACGCGAGTGTCGACAAAACGGCACGAGACAAAACGTAGCATCCACACACTGGTCCAGCGCAGGCCAACGCAAGCGCCGACAAAACGGCACGAGACAAAACGTAGCATCCACACACTGGCCCAGCGCTGGCAAAAGCGAGGTAGGCCAATAGGAGAACAGGACGCTACTCAAGCTCCATCTCTTGCTGTCTTTAAAGACCAAGTCAAACAGTTCTATTTGTTGCAGTCATCAGCAAGTTGAATTCATTATTTATGTTATATTCCTTACTGTTTAATTTGATTGTCGTAAGTAATTGTTCTTTTTTTTTCTTTATGCATATATTATTTTTGTTATATATTAGTTTATTTTACATTTATTTGTGTATTAGGATGTACAGTTATTAATGTGTAGTATTGGTATATATATAGATATAGTATGGTATAGAATTAAATTAGATAAATATGTAACTATTTGTTGGTATGCTATTATAAATAAGTGTAAGTATCTTTATACTCCCAATTGTACCCCCGTCTTCAATTAATCAAATCTTCTTCACCATCCTACGGTTGCCTGGAAGAAATCACTCTTAGCGATAAGGTCGCCTATTGTTACTTTGTTATAAGATGTTTCTGTATTTTGTTTTATTATTTAAGTGCAATAAAGAGTTTATCTATCTATCTATCTACTCGCTGAGCGCCTTTGTTTTGTGCACAAAAACCGACACCGGTCACGAGAGACGAGTCGAGACAAAACAGCCCTATACACACCGGCCACTTGCCGTCACTCGGCCAGCGAGGCGAGCGACGCGAGTCATCACAAAACGACCCTCCACACACTGGCGTTGGCCTGTACTGGCCCAGTGTGTATAGGCAGCTTAAAGTATCTAAAGTAGCATAAAGTATAAGTTATCATTTAAATAAATAGGCGAAATTAATTTCACTACAAATATACATTAGAATCCTCTCGTCGAGAGCGGAGGAGTCGTTAGTTGTACGGTTATGGCAGTTTATTTTAGCTTTGTGTTTTGTGCGAAAAAGCTGTTATAGCGTAGTGGGTAGAACGTGCGGTTTGTAATCTAGAGGTCGTAGGTTTGCAATCCCTCTTGTAAGTTGCAGTTTAAAGAATTTATTCCTTATTTACTTTTAACTAGCAGCACCCCGCGGTTTTACCCACGTAGTTCCCGTTGTTCCCGTTGTTTTTTCGGGATTAAAAGTAGCCTATGCGTTCTTCAAGATTATAATCTAACTGTGTTCCAAATTACAATCCAATCCGATCATACGTTAGGACTAGACTACAGGCCCGTGAACAAAATTTACGGGTCAAATGAACCACCAGTAGACCTATGTAGGAAGATAGAAGGGTATAAAGTAATAAGATTCAGCACTATGCCGTCACTTGTAAGCTGTCCAATTGAGTGCAATTGAAGAGGGGGGGTTGCAATCCTCGATCATTTCACCTTGTCGCATTATTTTTGTACGGCGTTGCGGAATAATAGATAAGAAGAGGTATTGAAACTATAAACATTGTAAATGTTAACTTTTTCATTATTAGTTTGTCGGAAAAATTTACAGAGTAGGTACGAGTAATTTACAGAGTAAATTTGGTCATTTGATTAAGTACGGCATTGGTTCCATACAGTTTAAATACCTCTTCTAATCTATTATTCCGCAACGCCGTACAAAAATAATGCGACAAGGAGAAAAATGATCGAGGATTGCAACTCTTCAATTGCACTCAATTGGACAGCTTACAAGTGACGGCATAGTGCTGAATTTTATTACTTTATACCCTTCTATCTTCCTACATAGGTCTCTTGGTGATTCATTTGACCCGTAAATTTTGTTCACGGGCCTGTAGTCTAGACGTGATTGAGCTACAAACATCCAAACATAGACATTTATAATATTAGTAGGATTTATCCTTTTATGAAAAAAGTAAGGCTGGTCTAGTCGGTAGAAGGACCACTTCCTATCCGGAACTTTTGTTTCGTACCCCATTCACACTAAGTACTGCCTTTTCCAAGTCATGTGTACAATACTATTGCTGACTTAAAACGGTGAAGGAAAATATCTCGTAAAAACCAACGTTTCAAGAGTTCTTCGAAGTCACGCGGCATCCAACAACCCAGCCAGCGTAGTGGATTATGGGCTTGATTGTCTATTTGCTAGAGATGGCTTCAAATCCCAGCAGTGGTATTTGTAGTTGTAGGACTCGTTGTCGAATCCGCCTGGGGAAGTATCACATCTTTACCAGTTATTCTACCGCCAAGTAGTAATGTGAAAACATAACTGTGTTCCGGTTTGAAGGGCAATGTTTCCAGTGAAGCTACAGGGTATAGAGATAAAGCATTTTTGTGTGTGACGAGCGCAGTGCTGTGTTAGGTAATGATTTGAACTCTTCATATTGCAATAGCTGCGTGTCGCTGTGCTGTTATGGCCAGGCATCTTGATTACCATCAGGCACATACCTACCTACTCGTCTCTAAAATATTACGTATATATAAAAAAATAGTTGCCCGCTTATGCTTAAAAAAAACACGTTATTTAAAACGTGCCGTACATTACGAAACGAATGGCATGTTTTAATAAAGAATACAAGCCCCGAATCGAGTAATTTACGCCGTAGTCGGCTTTTATCCAAATTTTTCAGCAGACGCGGCATTCCCACTTAAATTTGCTCATAACTCAAGCTTGGAATATATTTCTAAGCCGTCTGCGAGTAAATTCAGCGAAATATAAGATAAAAGTAAGCAAATCCGGGCTTTCGCCGTGTACTACGTGAGACCGATTCAGTGTTGCCAGCACTGATTTAAAAAAGTATATTTCTACAAATGTATAATTTTGGAAGGGTACAGGGAAAGAAAGATCAATGTCACTTGACGATTGGCTTGCGAAAATCGATAAACACATTTAACTTGCACAAAAGATTTAAATTAAAAAAACTGTGATAAATCCCTTAATAGTACAATATAATTATGTGTTACCCACAAAATTATACTTAGGTATCTCAAATTAATATCTTTTTCAAACAGCTTTATGAATTTTGTACTGGATAGCATTGGTAACTCTTGTTTAGAAATAATGAACATTGATCTTTCTTTCCCTGTAGGTACTCTTCATTTTGTAAAGATTTTTTAAGCTATTGCATAGCTTTTATCGCGGGCCTGGAGACCGATTGTTACTAATGGTGCATCTCTTTCTTATGTTCACAAAAAAAGAGGGAGGGAAGACTGTCACGCCGTCCTCCCCACTCGGTCATTCGACTTTCAATCTTATGTTGTTACATTTACAGTCTAAATGCTCTTAGCAGTGTTGCCAACTTAACGGATTTCCCGTGATACGTAGTGGATTTGAGTACGTAGAGAACGGGAAAATAACTTTCTAACGGCTATTATCATAGCATATTTTGGAATAGGTATATCAATGAAGCAATAATGTCAGCGTAAAAGCTCACTAGCTCACTATTTAATCAATTTTAGGGATTTTTAATTTAACTTAAGTTTAGGGATAAATATTTTGAGTAGATGGAACACTGATTTCGCGACGTTTAAAATTTTTGGATGTACATGAATGTCAATGTCACTAAATATGAATAAACAAAAAACAAAGTGCCATAAAAGCAAAATATAGTGAAAAAGCTGAAAATCTTCATGTTCCAAGAAGCGTGCTATAATTGAGATGTTTTGGCTTAACAATATGGAATCTGGATTTACTAAAGGGAATAGGTAGTTCCAATTAACCAAAGAAGGCAAACTTTTTTGCAATCAAGAAACAAAGACTTTTGTAGTTCAGAATAATTCATGAACGTGAAAACATCTTTGTAAGTACAGTTTTACGTTTAATACTATTTACCTCTGTATAATACATAAAGCAGCCTAGTACATAAATATGTAATAGATGATTTTCGGCTTAGAACTTCATCTTTAACACTGTTTACAAAGTTAGGTTATGTGCGTAAAATATAATAAGCGTTTGTTTGCTTGTTTCAGATGCTGTTGGATATGTCCAAATAAAAAGAGATCTAAATGTGTGTACTGTCAAGTGTCGCGTATGTCCTGAACACAATAAAATATGAAACAGCCTTGGATATGGGATAAGGAGCAGCTTCATCTGAAAATACCTGTGCCTATGATAAATCTGTGGAAGAAGCTACAGCCAAAGGCTGCGGACAGGAACTATGTTTTCATATTGCAAAAGAGAGCAATCCATGGTTTATATAATTTATCAGCTAGAGAATCAGTACAGGAGATTTTCACCACATAACAACTTTAGTATGATAGCAATGAAGGGATCATTGTACATATATTTATCAATGTATAATGTATGTAAGAAAAAATCAAAGTCAATGGCAGAAATTAAATCTGAATCCTAAAGCACACCATAAACACAAAATTGTATTATACCTTAGTTATTTTATCTTATTATGTACACAGATTCTTTGATTTTTTGTGAATGACGTTACCACATGTTCTTATATAATGATGTAATAATAAACTAATAAAAATAATCTTATGTTAGTGAATTAGACTGGCGAGCGAATTAGAAGTCATGAGCTTAGTGGGTATAGTAGCTCTGCCTGCGAAGCCGAGGGTTGTGGGTTCGATTCCCACCCAGTGCAGTAATGTGCAAACATTACTGTGTTCCGGTTTGAAGGGCAATGTTTCCAGTGAAATTACAGGGCATACAGATAATACATCTTATATCTCTGGGTGACGAGCGCAGTGCAGTGCTGCAGGTAATAATTTGGACTCTTCATGTTCCAAAAGCAGCGTGTCACTGTGCTGTTATGTGGTTATCTTATTATGTACACAGATTCTTTGATTTTTTGTGAATGACGTTACCACATATTCTTATGGATTTGTGGTTCGAATAAATGAATTGAATTGAACAGGAAAATAAAAAAAAAATAAACATTAACAGTTGTATAATGATGTAATAATAAACTAATAAAAATCATCTTATGTTAGTGAATTAGACTGGCGAGCGAATTAGAAGCCATGAGCTTAGTGGGTATAGTAGCTCTGCCTGCGAAGCCGAGGGTTGTGGGTTCGATTCCCACCCAGTGCAGTAATGTGCAAATATTACTGTGTTCCGGTTTGAAGGGCAAAGTTTCCAGTGAAATTACAGGGCATACAGATAATACATCTCATATCTCTGGGTGACGAGCGCAGTGCAGTGCTGCAGGTAATAATTTGGACTCTTCATGTTCCAAAAGCAGCGTGTCACTGTGCTGTTATGTGGCAGGCATGTTGCTTACCATCAGGCACATGTCCTGCTTGTTTATAATATAGAGTGATGAGTCACATTACAAAAAAAAAAATGTTTGCACTGTGGCTGGGTGTTTCTTCATATTTTATCTATCTATATAAATATAAATCAATGCCACTTTTCATTGTTAGTTAACTCCACCTAAATGGCTGGACTGATTTGAATGTTTTTTTTTGTATATATTTGGGTAGGACCCTGGAAGGTTTAGATTCACAAATCAGCTCGGCAGATGGCGCTGCAGTTGATATTTAGGTTATTATTCGAGCGAAGCCGGAGCGGGCCGCTAGTCTTCTATAAATATAAAAGCGAAAGGTCACTCATCAAGGAATCTCAGAAACTACAAATGCTAGGAATCTGAAATGTTGTATGGAGGTCCCTTTTAGCACGTAGGCGCTCACTAAGACGGGGTTTTGCGAAATTCAACCCCTAAGAGAGTGAAACAAGGATGAACTGTTGTATGAAAATTCGTGATTTTCAAAGTTATCAAATTTTGTCTCTAGATACCTGATACGAAGCACTTAAATGTTTGTTTTATCAATTTTGTGATTTCGAACTGTATGGGGTGAAATTGAGGTTGAAATGGGGGATGAATGTCAATATGAAAATTCCCAACCGTTGAAGATAAAACCATGAAACTCTGTATAATATATAGACACTTGACACGAAGCAAATAAATGTTTGTTCTAGCAATTTTGTAATTTCGACCTGTATGGGGATGAAATTGGAGTTGAAATGGGGGACGAATGTATCTTACGCTTTCACATCTAAACAACAGAACCGATTTTGATGAAATTGTATTATTACCTTAATATTTATTTTGCACAGACGAAGTTGCGGGTAAAGCTAGTAGCAAGTATGTATTTAAAACTGTATAAGTATTATATCAGCTATCTAGCCGCCATAGTACAAGCTTTGCTTAGTTTGGGGTCAGATTTTCATGTAAGTGAATAGTCCACCAATATTTATTTAGTTAGTGTGATTAATTTTAAGAGAAGTATATGACAGTATGAAGATGTAAGAGAGTTTGTTTGACTCATTTGATTTTGAGATTGTTTTGAATAATTGCTGTAAATAAGTGATATTTTGTACTTAATCTCTTTGTATAACTTTAACCTTAATGTAAATAAGTAGCATTTTGTATTAAATCTTTTGTAGAAATTTTACCTTAATGAGTTTATATTATTTTGTACTCAACCTTTCCAGCATTATGACATAGAATAGATTGATTATGATAAAAACAAATGTGATTCAGACTCAACATTATCCCAAAAATACTGTAGAAATCAAATTTAAAAAAATATAATTGCATAAGTTGATAAAAAATGCATGCAATAGCTTTACCGCGGCAGTCCCCGAGTGCCACACGTCTTTTTTTTTTTTTATAAAACAGAAATAATAATACAGAAATGTAATAAATTATCTGCAAAATAGAAAACAGATTTATAATATTTTCCAGAGAAGTTTCCATGCAGTTATTTTGACAAAAATAGCAACACTTTGTAATAATACCGTAAAGACTATCTATACATTGCAATATCTTCCAGATAACGTATCGATTATCGCTAACTCTACATATTTACAATACACGTTTGGGCAATGCCATTGAACTCTTAGGAATGGAGTATAATGTAATAATCACACTACTTAATATTATAAATGAGAAAGTTTGTATGTTTAGACGTTCAGATGTTTGTATGTGTTTTGTTCAATCACGTCGAAATACCTAAATTGAGTTGAAATTTGGAACACATGTAGATATTATAGCCTAGAATAACACATATGCTACATTTAATCCTGGGGAAATAATGGGAACGGGAACTACGCGGGTGAAACCGTGGAGCGCTGCTAGTATTACATATTCTATTCATATTATAAATGTGAAAATATAGATGTTTGGATGTTTTTTGCTCAATCATATGGGATACTTTTGAACGAATCTAAATTTGGACAATTACAACTTGGAAAACAGTTAGATACCCGTAAATAGTCTGGAAACAAATGTAAGCCTTAAGTCACGAAAAAATAACAGAAACTGAGTGGATAAACCCCAATCCGCTAAACCGGGCTCTCTTAGAATAGAATGGAATGGAAAGACCTTTTTTTCAAAAACATGTAAACATAAATAGTGTAACAATTTTTTATATTTCGTAGATATTTTTTAACAGAAACGTACATCTACAATATAACGGTACATTTATCTACGGTTTATTAATACGACTAAAATTCGCGCAACTAGTTTCAATTTAGCGATGCCGAGATAGTGTTTGTAGAACACTGTGAGATGGCTGGGACGAATAAGGCACTGGATTTGGTAGTTACCCTTGATAACGTGCAAAGCTGTGACGCCTACAAAAGCCATGGTAGGATAGTGGCAAAAATGAGTTTTATTTAACTATCACGTTAGGTTTAAACTCCACTGCCATCTCGCGTGATGTTAAGTGACGATGGGGTGCACGATAGAGCTTGCTTACCTAGAAGAATGATTGAGTATATTTTTAAAGTATTATAGGTTTAGGTTGACAGTGACACTTGACCGCTCTTGTCTGATGTCAAAGTCAAAGTTCTTTATTCATAAATGTACAATTTACACGTCAATTTCATGTTAAATGACGATGCGGTCTACGATGGAGTTTTTACTTAAAAGAAACCGATTCACTCTCGGTTTGAAGTCACCAAGATTGTGACCGTCGGGAATTACCATCTTAGGCCCGAAATTCGTGCCTTTCTGTTTTGTATGGAACCGCGGCGGGCGACCGCGTCACACAGTTTTGGCCCTTATGGACACCACACACGTTACAGTCTTCCGTAGAGGTCCACCTGTACAGGTATGCCTGCGCAGGTAGACCGGAATGTGTGTGGGAATTTACCTGTGCAGTTTTTTGAGCCTGCGCAGGCGTGTATGGCAACGCATTGTTCAGCGTCGAACTTCTTGTTACAAAATTATTTGTTCGGTTCTTTGCAACGTCAACCATGAAACAACGTCTCTTTTATCGGTCAGTTTGTTTCATTTGGCTGTTTGTAGTTGTTGTTTGTTTGTTGTCCTACGATGTCGAAACGTGGACACTAACAGTGAAAATGGTCCGTAAACTCGAAGTCGTTCAGCGAACTGTGAAAAGGACTAATTCGGAATTTCTCTGAAGGATTGCATCTGCAATTAAGTATTTCATCAGCAGAAAACTAAAATCGCCGACATATCTCAGCCCATTTGCCAGCTGAAGTATCGGTGGGCCAGCCTTATCTGTCGCAGACCATGAGCTCTGCCGCCGAACGAACACTGTCTTAGCTTTGAAGTTTCTCTCTCTTTTCTTTTTGTTTGAAATGATAGAGACGGCAATAGCAAAGCCAAAGCCGATTTAGTTAGGCGGTAGAAGGCCCGGAAACCGTAGCGTTAGACGAGTCCACTTTCCCTTTCTATGGCTAATACAGTCCAGTCTTTCCGATATTTGTAGAGGTTGTATCGCCATCGTTTCTTTGGTCTGCCGCGTCGTTGTTTGCAATCTGGGTAGCGATTCTGAAACCATTCGGTTGCATCCAACACGGAATCTCATCTCTCGGTCTTTGTCATGCTAAACAGATAAGACAAAGACCGCGAGATGAGATTCCGTGTCGGATGCAACCGAATGGTTTCAGAATCGCTACCCTGGCTTCCTCAGTGTGGTAATTTTGGCCCAATAATCATCCGACATGCAGCAAACATGTCCAGCCCGATCCCTTTTTCAAATTGGCTGCTTTTTGAGTCACATCGGCTATTCCGGTTTTGGAACGCAGTATGGTATTTCGTATTCTGTCCGTTAGTTTTACACCAAATATATTGGACTCCACAGCACAAACTTGTGTATTCAAATCATTTTGCACGGATAGGGATATTCAATCAATAATTCAAAATAATAACACACTTTTTTTAATTCATGGCTCTATGTGGATTAGTCAATAAACACTTTTGGTTACGCGGTTTGTGTTTGACTGACACTTGATTGATATAATGACGTGAAAACTGACGCATTTTGTATCGCGTGCCGAAACTAAATCAAAGTAAATAATATCGTGAAGCCGACCAAATTGAAAATCAGTACTAATGAGTGTTACGATTTGTGATTATTCAATTTAATTTGGTTCGCGATATTATCGCTTTTGTTGAGTTTCTTCTAAATGGGTTTCGGAACATGACATTAGATCCTCCTATCCTCCAACTGTTTTGATAGACATGATGGAATTTGAACTTTGTGCAGCGGGAATAAATAAAGTGCCAATTGACAAACTCAGTGTTTAGTATGAACGCGCAGTGCTTACCACCGAGACAGTTGACAATATGCCACCAAAACATTAACTCGCTAAACGATAAGACTCAACGATTAGAAGTTCTCTTAGAAACTGATCTTAACAGAATCTTTGCATTAACAGAACACTGGCTTACCGCCCCGAATTTACAATGTATACACTTAAAAGGCTTCAAGTTAGTGTCTAGTTTTTGTAGAAATAATGTTATCCATGGCGGATCTTGCATCTTTGTAAATGAAGCACTAAAGTGTGTCGAAAACGTTGAGTTATCAGCATTGTCAGTAGAAAGATTTTGCGAAATTTCCGCGATTGACGTTATGGACTTTGACATTACTATCATTTGCATTTATCGCACAGGCCTAGCTCATGTTAGAGGTTTCTTAAGTGGCCTGGAACGTTTGCTCGATAAGCTCAGTGCAACCGATAGAACATTCATGATTCTCGGTGATATAAACATAAATATTTTAGACAACACTAGCGCTGACTGTAAAAATCTGTTTGACTTACTCCACTCCTATGATGTGAGTTCAATTGTAGACTTCCCTACTCGTATAACAGAAAAGTCACAAACAGCGATTGACCTTATTTTCACAAATGTAGCGCGACAACTTACTTCCGCAAACTCAATAAATACGCTTCTGTCGGATCACATGGCTGTACGTGGAGTAGTGAAATTTGCTCACTCAACACCCGCACAACTCACTCGCCGCACGCGTGATTTCTCGCAAAATAACCGGTCAAACTTCGTTATGTCTATTGACAGTATAGATTGGCCCGAGGTAAGCGAGAGAAACAAAACCGCTCAAACATTTGTGGTGGCACTGATTAATATTTTAGCAAATAAGTATGATACTTGTTTCCCGATAAAACGAACACCAAATAACAAACGTGACGCGTCGTGGGTTACACCTGACATAATTGATCTAAAATCGTTGTTGTTTGATATTTCAAAATTAGTTGACCAATTTCCTGAGGAAGAGAACTTAATAGCTATATTTGACGATCTCAACAGGAAATACATTTCGACTTTGAATATGTGTAAAACAAATCATTATAGTAGTATAATACACGGAAGTACGAATCCATGTAAAGCTATGTGGGGAATCGTGAACACGGAGAGGGGGAAAAACAATACCCCAAGGTCGAACTGCTCCGAGATCGTAAAAGATTGCAACGGCAGTAAGTTTAGTTCGCCAAAAGATGCAGTAAATGCTATGAATGTTCGGTTTTTAAATGCAGCTGCTGCCTGTGGGGCACCTAAAGCTGATGCTGCTACTGTACGTAAAATATTAGTATCAGCACGTCAAGCATCTGACCGTTCCCTCAGACTAACAAGTTTCTCGGCTGATGAGGTATTCCGTATAGTTTCTTCCAGAATACCCCCAAAAAAGTCAAAAGACATTTACGGTGTTTCGATGGAGCTAATTAAGTTAGCAATTCTGCCTCTAGCTCCGGTTCTCGCCACACTGTTTAATAAGTGTCTTAGAGAAGGCTCGTACCCGTCGTCGCTGAAAATATCGAAAGTGTCCCCGATATTTAAAGGCAAAGGCAAGAGGGACGATATTGATGGATATAGACCAGTATCGATTATACCAGCAATAGCCAAAGTGTTCGAAAACGGCTTGAGTTCGCGATTAGTGGCCTACCTATCGGAAACCAAGGCGCTGTGTGAACAACAATACGCATACCGCGAAGGGAGGTCTACGATTTCTCTAACGCGTGAAGTGATTCGTAGTGTGTTGGCTGCCCGTGAACGTAAAGATCAAGTAGCTGTATTGTGCTGTGACTTATCGAAGGCCTTCGATGTCGCAGACCACAAGACCTTAGCTTTAAAGCTTAAACACTATGGCATAGCTGGGAAATCATACGAGGTATTGACTGACATGTTACGAGGCCGCTCTCAAGTAGTGGATGCTGGCGATGGCGATAATAAATCAGATCCACTGCCTTCGTCTATGGGAGTACCGCAGGGTTCGTCGGTGTCAAATATAATGTTCTCTCTCCTACTAAACGATCTCCCCGATGCCGTAAAGGGTGCAGGCATATTCATGTATGCAGATGATGTGGCTGCCGTAGTAACAGCTCTTACAATAGAGGAATTGGAAGAGAAATTAAATATTGTAATTAACGGCTTAAATTCATGGTTTAGAGCTAATGGTTTTATGTTAAATTCAAAAAAGACTCACTTCGTTCACTTTTGTCTGTCGGGCCATCATACAAAACCACTTAAAGTTTCGCTAAACGGTGTCAGAATTGAGCAAGTACAGAACACCACATTTTTGGGATTCGAGATTGATCGCAGCATGACGTGGGAGCACCACATCGACAAGATGTGTGCTAAGGTCAGCAGTGCGTGCTTTGCGTTAAGACGAGTATCCCGAGTGGTGTCTGCGGATGTGTCGCGGGCGTGTTACTTTGCCACAGTGCATTCTCGGTTACAATACGGCGCCGAGCTATACGCGCGCGCTGCCGATTGGGAGCGTGCGTTCCGCGCCCAAAAACGTGCCGTACGTGCTATCGTTGGCGTATCGCAATGCACATCCGTCAGACCATATTTCAAAGAGCTTGGCATACTTACGTTACCTGCTATAATGATCTTCCAGGTGGCTGTGTATGTCAGAAATAATCTAGAATCATACAATACGCGAGGAGAGAGACATTCTCGTAACATGCGTAACGCGGATAAGCTGGATGTTATACCACACTCTCTAACGAGGTCACGGAAGTTAACTCACATTATGGGACCTGAAGTTTATAACACGCTTCCCAAAATAATTATATCTGCCCCAAGTTTCGGTAGCTTCAAAAATAGATTAAAGTGCTGGCTTATCGATCAAACTTTTTTTAGTTACACCGAATTTTTTGAGAGTGATGGCAAAGTCCTATAAAAATGAATGCAAACATTTGACATGGAACATATTATACTCATATAATGCTTGACAGTTTTCTGTACAATAATTATTATAATACAGTAAAGTAGTCATTTTAAACTTTGAAAATGTATACAATTTGTATGCTCTTTCTTTTGTTTTTATGTTTTTATTAATTGACGTGTAAATTGTACATTTATGAATAAAGTACTTTGACTTTGACTTTGACTTTGACTCCTTGACGTTAGGAACACACATAAATATATTGCTTAGGCATAAGCGAATGCCTCTTATTTAATATGAACTTTATTTTATAGCAATAAAGCTCAAATTGTCTTAACATTTTAATTAGAAAACGTTTGAATGGGAAAGCACTTCATTTAATATGAACTTTATTCAATCGCAATAAATCTCAAATTGCCTTAACATTTTAGTTAAAAAACGTTTGTATGGGAAAAAGAAAAGGGCTGTGTTTAGAGTTTTCCAGGCAATTATTCGATTTTTTCTGGCCGTAAAAACCATCCTTGGACTTCAAAGAACATTTAAAATAAAGAATTGTCCAAATTGGTCCAGGCGTTGTTGAGTGATGCGCTTACCAACACATTTTGCGATTCATTTTTATATTAAAGAAGATTTTAGATTTGCCATAAGCTCCGGGAAATTTTAATCGAAATAGAGTGAAAAACATTTACAAATAAAAGCAGCCAAGTATTTATGACGTACAGAAAAAAACTACTCATCCGATCGAGTTCAAACCAATTTACGTTGTTAGTTTGCACGTACATCATATATTTTGTTTAGTTTCATCATTCTCTTATTTTAGAAGTTACACATTTTACCACTTTGGAAGGGTCTGTCGCGCAAATAATTCAGTGTAGACAAAACTGATTATAGAAACCTCAACATCATTTTTGAAGACCTATCGATAGACACCCCACACGTGCAGGTTTGATGAAACATTTTTTTTTAGTTTCATTTCTAAGTATGGTATGGTATTTCTAAGTATTACTAAGTATTACCCTTATTTTTTTTTTAATTTTTGTAAAAATCTTAATCCGGTTCACAGAATACATCTACTTACCAAGTTTTAACAGTGTAGTTCTCATAGTTTCGGCAAAAAGTGGCTGTGACATACGGACGGACAGACATACAAACAGACAGAATCTATAAGGGTTCTGTTTCTACGTTTTCCGGAACCCTAAAAAAACTATAATTGATCAGTTATCGACCGGGATGAAAAATGATTAAATTACTAAAATGGCTATTAAAAAATAGGGGTTGGTGATAAAAAGGTAAAAATTTAGGGTTGTATACATTTTTGAACGCCACATTATAAAAAAATAAAAACAAAAAATTTTGAGAGAAAACTAAAAAAAAATTTTTTGGTGTGAACAACCCTTGTCACTTAGGGGCATGAAAAATAGCTAGTAGCCGATTCTCAGGCCTACTGAATATGCATATAAAATTTGGTTGAAATCAGTAAAGCCGTTTCGGAGGAGTACGGAAACAAACACTGTGACACGAGAATTTTATATATAAGATTAATGTGGTAATTGGTGACCTTATCACTTAAAGCAATCTGTTCCAAGTAGGACCGTATTAATAATTTTACAGTGACATATAGAATAGAATAATATAACTCAGTCGATCGTCGAATGTTTCAGTGAATCGTTTTTTGAGCAAGTCTAACAATTTATAGGTTCATTAAATGTTGAATTCTAAACTAATGATTATCTCTTGCGAAACCGTAATAATATTTAATGGTGATTATTTTGTGTACTTTGTAAATGAAATGGCGGCGAAAATTTGTGTGATGTTCACTTGATTAAATTGTTTGAGAGTGTAATTGTGAAATGTGTTCGCTAAATAAATTATTTCGCTTTTATGTGTTAAAGAAAGTTATAAAATCCAAATGGTCAGAAAATAATACTTTCTTAAGTTTGTAGGTTTAAGACATGCAGACTAATGGTTTGGAATTAAATGCCCTTTTTCGTAAAAAAACTTCGAGTATTGAATATAGTCGCAAAATTGGAAGTTTATTTGTAATACTTTTCGGAGAATGTACAGCTGATTTGCATGATCAAATTTACCAGTTTACCCTCTTTTCTCAATACTCAATTACTCAATTATTTATTGCGTCATTATGTTACAGGTAAGTAATTACAACGAAACAAGTAATCAGATTTAGGACAAAGCTTAGTCGTAACACAACGTACCCCAACCGGGCATTGCAATTTATGTGACATTATGGAGCGAAGCGTTTTATTTCACAGTCAGATAGGTATTTAATTTTCATCTTTGGAGATTTTTAGGTCATCGGTAAAAAACTCGGATAGACTATAATAGGCTTTTGACAACAGAAGATCCTTCAAAGTCCTGACAAACCTACGCTCATCCTCAATTTCCTTAAGATTATTGGGAAGTTTATTATAAATTTTTGTAGCCATCGCATGCGGACCGGTACTATGTAAAGTTAGTTTTGATGTCGGTACGTTTAAGTTATGCTTGTATAATGTCCTAATAGGGTAGCGCCAGTTGTCAGCTACTTTTTCAAATAAATGTGGATATTTTTTAACAAATTTGCAGTTTTCTAATATATAAAGTGATGTCAAGGTTAAGATTTTGTAGTCAATGAAATATGGTTTGTGAAAATGTGTTTTACTTATGTCGGGGAGTTTAACATTGGCGAGGATACGCACACATTTTTTTTGTAGGATGAAGAGGTCATCTGCATCAACACTTCCACCCCAAAGGAGAATCCCGTAGGTCAGCCTGGAGTAAGCGTATGCGTAATAGGCCGATAAGGATGTATCCAGATCGGTGCCTCGTCGCAACTCTCTTAGGGCGTAAATGAAGCTGGACAATTTTGATTTTAGTTTCTTTACGTGAGATTTCCAATTTACGTGTGTGTCAATGTCTATGCCTAATAGTGTGGCTGCGTCAACAAATTCTAGAATATTATTATTATATATAAAATTAATGTCAAGAGGGGTTTTTTGTGGAGGTCTAAATTGCATGATTTTCGTCTTGGTAAAATTTAATTCCAGGCAATGGTCAGTTCTATCGGACTTCTTGTCGCTCCAAAAGAGGAGATCGGTTCCTAGTTCCACTAGCGGTCCGCTGCGGCTAAATAATACATAGCCTATGAATATACAACTTTGGAATCATCAATCATATTCAACGAAAATAATTTTTGAAATCGGTCTAGTAGTTCCAGAAATAAGCGAAGTCAAACAAATTACAACGTAATCAAGCTTTATAATATTACAACGTAATCTTCATTTATACGAGAGATAAAAGAAATAAACTACTAGATCAAGAAGAATTAGAATGGTATAGATAAATGTGAAAGAAGAGGTTTTCCATCACTTTATTAGTATGAACATTAAAACATTGGAATGTGTTGGCCTGATGGGTATTATAATAATATGAGTGTCTTAAGTTCTAGAGTAGGGGAAATTGGGTTGGCCCAACCCAATCTTCCCTTAAATTGTAGGATGGGTTGAATAATGTTTTAAATAAAGCTGAAATGTAAATTGTCGTTATAATTATTTTTTTCTGATTTTACAAAATATATGGCGCTTAAGCTAGATTTGTCGATGTAAGTCCATAAACTATGGCATTAAATGGAAAAAAATGTGCTAGTAACAAAATCACTTTTTCGGACGAAATACATTAGTGTGGTGATAACAGTTACTTATTTCCGTTGGATTGTTTAATCAAACGTGGCACCGGTGGCACGGGCCGTCAAACCATATCGACTGTTTGCGGAGAAACAAAGGTCAATTGGCTTGACGTCGAATTGATGGAATATCCTACGGTGTGGATCCGTCTGTATACTACGTACAGAATACATGAGAGTTGGGTATGTCATAGAGTATGTTAGCCAGGCTGAAGTACCTATGTTAGTTATTTCGTACGCCAGGCTAGCAGGTATAATATTTATATGTTGTATAACATCTTAAATCGCAGCATATAGCGCAGTGCAGTGCTAGGTAATGATTTGGACTCTTCATGTTCCAATAGCTGCGTGTCACTGAGTTGTTATTTGGCAGGCATGTTGCTTACCATCAGGCGCATGTCCCGCTCGTCTCTTTACTTCTTATTTAAAAAAAATGTATGGATCAAATGATAAATCGGCATCATTCATAATGACAGGGCAGTATGGAAAATGCCCACTGAGATGGGTCAATTTGATAATAATTATTAAAATAATCGAATTGACTGGGCATTATACCTACATAATACATAATGCATATCACCTTTTGAGCAGAGCAATACAAACATTTTTTTTATTACTGCTATCAGTTAGGGTCTATCACTTAAATTTAACTAAGGGTGGGCTCCCGCCAGAAGCTTCTCCATACTCGTTCTGCGCTCCACTACAAAGGTCTCCGGCTCGCTTCGCTTGCCACCTTCCCCCTTCGTTGCGCTTGGACCTCACTCAGGACCTCCTTTGAGCTTTTAGCTCCCGCATTTTTTATCTATATCTATAAAAGCGAAAGGTCACTCATCAAGGAATCTCAGAAACTACAAATGCTAGGAATCTGAAATTTTGCATGGAGGTCCCTTTTAGCACGTAGGCGCTCGATAAGACGGGGTTTTGCGAAATTCAACCCCTAAGAGGGTGAAACAAGGGATGGTTGAGGGAACGGTTGTATGAAAATTTTGTATGAAACGTGATTTTCAAACTTATCAAATTTTGTATCTAGACACTTGACACGAAGCAATTAAATGCATGTTCTATCAATTTTGTAATTTCGAACTGTACGGGGGTGAAATTGGGATTGAAATGAGGGATGAATGTCAATATGGAAGTTCCCAACCGTTAAATATAAAACCATGAAACTCTGTAGGTATATATAGACACTTGACACGAAGCAAACGAATGTTTGTTCCATCAATTTCGTAATTTCGAACTGTACGGGGGTGAAATTGGGGTTGAAATCAGGGATGAATGTGAATATGGAAGATCCCAACTGTTGAAGATAAAACCATGAAACTCTGTATATATATATAGACACTGGACACGAAGCAAACGAACGTTTGTTCTTGCAATTTCGTAATTTCGAACTGTACGGGGGTGAAATTGGGGTTCCTTTCGTTGAAGATAAAACTATGAAACTCTTTATATAGGCACTTGGCACAAAGCCAATAAATGTTTGTTCTAGCAATTTTGTGATTTCGAATTATATAGGGATGAAATTGGGATTGAAATGGGGGATGAAAGTATACATGGAAGCTTCCTTTCGTTGAAGATAAAACTATGAAACTCTTTATATAGGCACTTGGCACATCTATCTATATTATATCTATAAAAGCGAAAGGTCACTCATCAAGGAATCTCAGAAACTACAAATGCTAGGAATCTGAAATTTTGCATGGAGGTCCCTTTTAGCACGTAGGCGCTCGCTAAGACGGGGTTTTGCGAAATTCAACCCCTAAGAGGGTGAAACAAGGGATGAACGGTTGTATGAAAATTTTGTATGAAACGTGATTTTCAAACTTATCAAATTTTGTATCTAGACACTTGACACGAAGCAATTAAATGCATGTTCTATCAATTTTGTAATTTCGAACTGTACGGGGGTGAAATTGGGGTTGAAATGAGGGATGAATGTCAATATGGAAGTTCCCAACCGTTAAATATAAAACCATGAAACTCTGTAGGTATATATAGACACTTGACACGAAGCAAACGAATGTTTGTTCCATCAATTTCGTAATTTCGAACTGTACGGGGGTGAAATTGGGGTTGAAATGAGGGATGAATGTGAATATGGAAGATCCCAACTGTTGAAGATAAAACCATGAAACTCTGTATATATATATATAGACACTGGACACGAAGCAAACGAACGTTTGTTCTTGCAATTTCGTAATTTCGAACTGTACGGGGGTGAAATTGGGGTTCCTTTCGTTGAAGATAAAACTATGAAACTCTTTATATAGGCACTTGGCACAAAGCCAATAAATGTTTGTTCTAGCAATTTTGTAATTTCGAACTGTATGGGGAAGAAATTGAAGTTGAAATGGGGGACGAATGTCTCTTACGCTTTCACACCTAAACAACTGAACCGATTTTGATGACATTGTTTTATTATAAGCTGGTTTTAGTAAATGTGTCTGGGTGTAAAATTAGTTATTGCCTGAGTTACCTCAGTATTTATTTCATGCGGACGAAGTCGCGGGTAACAGCTAGTACACTATATAGGTAGTAGCGACAAGACTTCGCGGAGTCGGGGTGCTCAGAGTCGGATCTGGGTCCTAAGTAACATTTCCGGTCCCATTTGGTTATTTAGCTTTATTATCAAATTGTCCATTTGGTACGTAGCGATATAATAATGACCGGGCAATATGATAAATACTGAAGTTTAATCACTTTGCCCGATAGAGATTTACATTATAAACAGTGCCCGCGCATTATTAATAATGTCCGCATTAATAATATTGTCATGTCATGGACAATATTATTAATGCGGACACAAAACTAGCAGCGCCTGGCGGTACCACGCGTTGTCCTCGTCCCTTATTTTTTGCGCAATAAAAAACCTATGCCTTATACCAGACTATATTTGGAGTAGGATAAATTAATTATACATCTAAGAAAACAAATTAAGTAATTTTATCTTTTGGATTTGAATTTCAATGGAAAGTCAGCCGATTAATATGTAACTTTGTATCAAGCTTACAATTTTCGCTAAGTCTGACGTATCAAACTTGCTTTTACTCTAAATTAGCGAACGCTAATACGTTACAGGGAAACTAGAAAGTTTGATTTAAATTTAAGCTAGCTACTCGTATTTTGTATTTTGCATGCCGAAAGGTTGATTATGGAGTTCTCAATGTAATCATATAGGATCTTATTGTAATTACCCATTTTCGCAAATAAAGACATTTATTATTTGTCAAGTTTGGAAAATTTCTTTGAGTTCAAAGGCAAATTACTTCTCGAAGGTGCAAAGGTACTCCACATCTGATCAGTAAAGTTGCTCACTTTATACTTAGTATAGATTAGCTATATGTATATAGTTCTCTTCGTATCTTTCGGTTGGTTCGGCTTAGTTCCAGCTGGAAGCTTTGCATTTAATCGAGAGATGTGGCAAGAGACTCACAGGCAACGACGCCCTTGTTCAAGACTTCATAGGTATGGAACATTGCCGAAAATTTTCAATTTCATTGCATTTGTCTAAGAATAGATAGTGTGAAGCTAATTGGTATAAACTGATAGTATCTTGGCTTTCTTATTAGGCAGCCGTTTTATAGATTAAAATACAACCCAATTTAACACTAGAAGCGCCGCCGTCCCATTTTTGTCCCACCCGCAAGTTTCATCGTCCATAACTTTTTATTTTTTCGCCTCAAGACCGTGAAACTTTTTGACTTTTCATTATTTATTGTATTTATCAAAATTGACATGTTTTCTATTTAATAAAAACAATAGTAAATAAAATATTATTTGATTTACTGCCGACGGGTCATTTTTGTCCCGCCAAAATTCTAGTAGTAATTCCACGAAAAAACATTGCGTTGGTTGGATGCGCGGGTGGCGGGGGGCTACTAATCTGTTGATCAGGAATTATTTCAAATAATTTCAATTTTAATCGTCCTTTCGCGTAATAAGTGCACGTTTTTGTTTTTTCGAGCGCATACCGCACGTGTTATAATCATGTCTACTCAGCATTGCAGAATTTTGGAACCGTATGTTATTGTGTCTTATTTGAACTATATTTATGGGGACGAATCAAATAGGTACGAGTAAGACAACAGTTTCATTTCTTCTTCTGACAAATCTGACAATACGATTCAGAGAGAAATACCTCAAGGTAAGTACGTTTTACTCTTTTAGAAGACATCGGTGTTTGTTTGCTGTTTATTTTTGTTTTGTGTTGTTAGTTTACCATATATTCAGAGTTAGTTGTCTACTGTGTGAGCTGTTGCTACATATAATTTTTTTAGAAGTTTCAAGTTTCACGACTGTCGTAACTGAACCCCCAAAATCAAGTGACAGGTCAAAGAAAAGGACGAAGTCGAGGAGTTCTCTGACGAGCTCTGTCACGTTTGGATATCTGCATTGACAAACTCTCGTTTAGAAACGACATCAGACTCAACACTTGTGTCTCCTAATGGCACCGTCTGGACTACAATTGAAGCTGGTAGTACACCTGGTAGGCATGTATGCCAAAATGTTTTAGAAATCGTATTGAGCCAACTCCACACGCTAAGCGTAACGTGGATAAATTTTGTAAAAATGATTGGCAACTTATGGTATCCAAAAAAATATGCAGCATATCTTAGAGTTCACTGTGGAATAGCCACGACGGGAATTACAAACAATGTAATGACTGGGATATGACGATGGAAGAATTGGAGGCATTTGTTGCTGTACTTTATTTGTAAACATGATACAAATGGTGCACTTGGGTCAGGATTCATTATGGTCGATACAATGGGGTAATACTATAATATTAAAACCAACAATGTCGACCAACCAACAATGTCGCAATCGTTTTACCTAATATACGTACATATAATAAAGTATCTACTTGCGATTTGATCATAAATCCATAAGAAGTCAAAGACTCAATAATGATAAGTTTGCTATGATTTCGAAAATTTCGCATGATTTATCTCGAATGCACAAAGATACCTATATACCGTATATTTATAACGATTGACAAACAGCTTTTTCTAGATCGTAAATTTACCCAGTTCATGAGCTCAAAGCCAGATAAGTATGGCCAAAAGTTTCGAAAAAGATGTAAATTATTTACAAATTATATTATATAAAAATCTTAGAAAGCTAAATAATTTGATTTAAATAAATAAATAAATATGGTTTCAAATAGCTTATATTTCGTTATAATAATATTTTAGTACTTTATGATAATGAAAGATGTTAAAAATAAGCTAGGACAAAATTGGCACGGCGGCGGTTCTAGAGGGGTCATAAGTTTCGGCACTTCTAGTGTTAAAAGTGTTGATAACGTTAATTTAGTTTTCATCGATTTTTTTATATTAAATACCAATAATAACTGTTTTACCTACCGATGAGAGGTTTAAGCCAAGTTAGTGTACTGTAACACCGTGTTATGTTTAGAAACAATATTTGCTGGAGTAAATTGATTGGAAAGAATACAAAGCTCATATGGCCTCTGGGAGCTAGATATTGACGGTTCGGATACTGATTGGCTTTAAAGGGTTCAAAGACGCTGGTTTTCTCTTGCGCTTTTCTTATTGAGAATTCACGCTGAGTTCAGATATTTTTAGTACGTAGTCTGGCTACGGACAAATTAAGCTGAGTGCTGTCGATCACAAAGTCACGCAAAGAAATAAAACAAAGTTGAAAGACTATGAAATAAATCCACAATTGAGTTACGAGTGGTCTAGTCGGGAGAACGGCGACTGTACAAACATCTGGGCCTCTAGTTTGAATCCCACACGCGCTACTATATTTTTGAAGTCATGTGCGTTTTGCTACTTACTGAAAAAAAAAAAATACGGTGATGAAAAACATCGTGAGGAAACTGAGACAAAAATTATATCTATACCTACCATATTATTTATCTGGAAATATTGTCCTCCAAACTGGAAAACAGTGACGTCTCCAAATTACTTTGCTGTAGAATAACTGCAAAAGGTATGGTACTTCCACAGACGGACTCTGCAAAGAGTCCTACCAATTTTAGTATGAAAACTATAACAGATCGCAACTGGTATCATTGTATGGATACGATTCTGTGCCATTTATGGCTCCCTCAGGAGTCCCGCAGGGTTCAAATTTGGGACCCTTGTTGTTTCTTGTGTTTGTGAATGATCTTTTGGATTCGTTGGATGGGTACTTCCTGGCTTATGCTGATGACATAAAGATTTTTCGCAGAATTTATTCTAAATTAGATTGTGAGCGCCTTCAAGAGGATCTTGATTTCATTGTAGACTGGTGCACGGTTAATTTCATGTCACTTAATGCAAAAAAATGTCAAATCATAAGTTTCACCAAAAACAAATCGCAGATCTCTTTTGACTATCATATAGAAGGGGTTGTTCTTAGTCGTGTTGATGTTGTCAGAGATCTCGGAGTGGTATTTGATTCGGCACTATCTTTCAGGCCTCATTATGATCACCTTATGAATAAAGCTAACAGAATGCTGGGATTTATATTGCGTACAGCTAAACCATTTAAGAATGTAGATACCTGGATTATTCTCTATAACAGCCTAGTTAGATCAATTCTTGAGTACTGCTCTTCGGTGTGGTACCCAATATATGACAGACATGTCGATAGAATAGAATCTGTACAGCGTAAATTTTTGCGATCATTGTGCACTCGACTGGGATTGCGACGCAAGCTCAAGGAATACTCTGACAGGCTTACCAATTTCAAACTGAAAAGTCTTGAAGGACGTAGAGCGATCATGGATTTGTGTACATTGTATAAAATTGTCAATGGTACTGCTGGAGGTGAGCTTTTACAAAATATTAACTTTAAAGTTCCCACACGATCTGTTCGTAAGGTTCAGTTATTTGGCTCGACACTAACCCAAAACAATGTATCGTGGAATAGTCCCTTACACAGAATGTGCCGCACCTATGATAATCTGGCTGATCCAATTGATATGTTTGCTTATAGTGTGAGAAGTTTTAAATCTGCTGTCAACAATTGCTTCAAATAAGTTTTTTTTTTTGTTTTTTTTTTTCTCTTAATATTTTAATTAGTGTATAGATGAAAAGAAAAGCATTGTGCATGTCACATTATAAAAAAGTTAAATTAACGTTCAACTTACATTTACAAGTAGAGTATGGCTGTTATTGGGCATGAAGTTAAAAAAGCTGTTTTAAATAATTACTTTTAGTTTAAGATTTGACTTTGTGCCTGTTGTCATTCCTAAATAAATAAATAAATAAATAAATAAACTAACTAACGTGGTTAGTATTACATTTTATATAAATACACGGGTAACTCACGTTTGATATAGTCAGCCAAGCCCGACTTAAGTTTCGGTCGCGTCCGGGTAAACAATCTGCGATCACACACGCGCACTCTCCTTGAAAAAGGTCGCCGGACGCGACCGTAACTTAAGTCGGACTGAACTGATTCTATCAAACGTTAGTTACCCGCGTATTTATTTAAAAAGTCCTACCACTGCTAAATGAAGATTTAATAAATATGAAGACCCCAAGATTATAATTGTAACCATATGGAAAAACCTAAACATATGCCCTTGCCAGTGATACATAACCTTGACATAGCAATAAACGTATTTTCCATACAATTCCCCTATCCTCGCTTATTTGATCATTCCATCATAAAACAAATCCGAGATTTTGTTTTATAACATTCTCAATAGATTTCGGCTCGGTCTCTACGCATGTCCTTGTTTACCCCTAATCTTTCTAAATCATTTAAAAATATACTCTATTGCTTGGGTGATAGGGTTGGGTTTATGTGGTGCGGAGTTAATATTGTGTAGAAGCACGTAAACAATATTGTCTGCCATGGTATGAAGTCAGTGCAGTGGTTATATAAAACACTGGCAGTAACCTGTCCATTATCGTCTTATTTGCCAGTTATTCCACCGCCAAGTAGAAATGTAAAACCATCACTGTATAGTTTGTAGCCCACAGTGTTCACGGGCCTGTGCCCGTGAATAAAATTTAGGGGTCATATGAACGACCAGGAGACCTATATGTAGGATGATAGAAGAGTATAAAATAATACGATTCAGCACTTTGCTGTCACTTGTGAGTTGTCCAACTGAGTGCAAGTGAAGATAGAGGGTTGCAACTCTCAAGTATTTCTCTTTGTCGCATTATTTTTGTACGGCGTTGCGGAATAATGGATTAGAAGAGGTATTTCATTATCACCGTTTGTCCAGAATCAGTATTAGATGATTTTGAAGTATCTTTGCTACTCAGAACAATTATTTCATTTCAGAGTTTAAGTTTTAATTGTTTTTTGAACTAAATGTCAATTGTTTCCAGTAAAGTTGCACCTCGCACACAGGTATAGCGACGCTATAAATATTTCCTCTCACACGTTGAAATTATCAAGTTTTGTGGAGGGGCGTTCATTTTTAGGGTTCCGTAAAATGTAAAAACGGAACCCTTATAGATTCGTCATGTCTGTCTGTCTGTCTGTCCGTTTGTCTGTCTGTCTGTCCGTCCGTATGTCACAGCCATTTTTTGCCGAAGCTATGAGAACTACACTGTTGAAACTTGGTAAGTAGATGTATTCTATGAACCGCATTAAGATTTGAACAGAAAAATTTACAAAAAAGAAAAATTAGGGTTGCCCCCCATACTGAAACTCAAAAATATTTTTTTCATCAAACCTACACGTGTCTATCGATAGGTCTTCAAAAATTATGTTGAGGTTTCTAAAATCATTTTCGTCTACACTGAATAATTTGCGCGAGAGACACTTCCAAAGTGGTAAAATGTGTCCCCCCCCCTCTAACTTCTAAAGTAAGAGAATGAAAAATCAAAAAAATATATATGATGTACATTACCATGTAAACTACCAACGAAAATTGGTTTGAATTCGATCTGATGAGTAGTTTTTTTTTAGTACGTCATAAATACACTATTATTGAAACTTCGATCAAAGTTACAACGAACTACAAGAACTATGTGTACTTTGTATATTATGTTAATTGCTGCAACGGAACCCTTCATGGGCGAGTCCAACTTGGGCACTTTATTAGTTTTTAGAATTGTTAATCTTTTTTTATAAACTTTTCGGCTTTATTACGGCTGATGATGATGATGATGATGATGATAAACTTTTCTAAGGTTTACAATGTTTGTAATGTTATTATTTTTTGGGCTACAATACTTTATTGCAGCCCAAAAAATAATAACATTAACAGTTTTCTATCTATCTATCTATCTTTACACTTGACCGACATCTTGCCTGATGTTCCCAATCTAATCTAAGTGTGAGCCAGACCGGATAACACCGCCATCTTTATTTAGATTGATCTACTGTCGTTCTGCTGTACTGTATGATACACGGTTGGAACTCACTTCCACTGCTGGGAATCCCTTATTGCATAGCAGATTTGATGGTACTTTTGTTTAGATTTTCTGTGGCATTGAATTGCGTGGAGCTATAATTTGATTACAAGATTCAACAGAGATAAAATGTGTTTTCATTACAAAGAAGTTACTAAACCTTTAATAAACTAGGGTTTTTGCTGTATTCAAATCTACAGTAACTAAGTAACTTTACAGTAAACGTATTATATCCTAGGCAGTCTCGTATCATATAATAGTACCTGGGTGACCGACTGAGTATACTTAGATACCTACAGCTCCCGAAGTAATAGATGAAAAAAAAGAACTTGAAAGAAAAAAGAAGCCATCTGGATTCGAACCCGGGTCCTACTACTTCATGACCGCCCATCTTATTGACTAAGCTGTTATTCTCTCGAACCAAAATTTACCGTCGCTTTCTAATGTTAATGTTACAGTTTTTCATTGTCTAAAAAACGCGAGTAAAATGCGTTTTTTTTAATATGAAACCTAGTTAGATCGATTTATCATTCCCGAAACCCCCTGCATACATAATTTCATGATAATCGTTCGAGCCGTTTCCGAGATTCAGATTCTATTAATGTATATATCATATATATATATATATACAAGAATTGCTCGTTTAAAGGTATAAGATGCTTCAACAACAGACTAATCAGTAGTGCAGTATTAGCTACCTAGCGATTTGGACTCTTTCAGTCGCCTAAAAGCCGGGTCACACAGAGGCGATCCGATAGCGATAGCGATCCGATAGCGAGACGGGATTTTTTGTAATGTTCGAATTTGTATGCAACCTGACACACAGCAAGCGGGCGCGATCCCATACTCGGTATCGGATCGCTATCGCTATCGGATCGCTATCGCTACCGGATCGCCTCTGTGTGACCCGGCCTTAACTAAAACTGTCTTAGCTTTGAAATAGCTCTCTCTTTCCTTTCTGTTTGAAATTATAGAGACAGGTATAGCAAAACCAAAACAACAAACTCAGGTCAAACTCCTACGTAGCTGTGCTGTTATGGGCAGCATAGTATAAATAAGCATAACGAACCCAATAAATGTTCCCACTGCGAGCCTTCTATCGCAAGAAGAGAGTCAAGGCAATAATCCAACACGCTGGCCCAGTGCGGGTTGGTTTTTGACGTGATAACGTCTTATAATTCGATGAAGCCGGCTGCACGCCCGCAAAACTGTAACGTTCCGCCGTTACCGTTAGTTCGTCTTCCGTGCCATGCGGACGAAGCTGAGCGCTGAGGGCGCCACCCGCCGAGTCGAGCGGTATCACTACTCGCGCTATCAGCGTACTGATTTCTTAAGACGTTGTCACGTTCTATCGTCAGTAAACCGACTTTACAGACAACCAACCATTTTTATTTTTATTTTTTACTTTTATATGTTTACACTTGACCGCCATCTCGCCTGATGTTAAACGACGATGCGGTCTACGATAAAGCGTGTTTACCTAGAAAAAACCGATTCACTCTCGATTTGAAGACACAAAGATTGTAACCATCGGAGAAAACCCACTCAGGCAACGTATTCCACAGCCTAGACGTTCTTATCACAAAAGTAGAGTCAAATCTCTTCGTTCGTATCTTTGGAACATCCACCATGAAATGATGTCGCTTTTTCGAGCTACGAGCATTCCAAACAACAAGGACAAAAGAACATACAAATACGTACATATACATGGTGGATGATACACGACCTCGAAACATTCTTGGAACATGCCGTTTTCCTCACGGCTTCACCGTTTGTGGGATTGCTGCATCACGCACATCATGACTTCGAAAAGATAGTGGGATTCAACCAGGAACTTCGGATTGCCAATCGCCGTTCTCCGACTAGACCAGCAATGAATGTGTTGCTTACCATCAGGCACATGTCGCGTTCGTCTCATTACTTTATACTTACCTATTTTTAAAAAAATCGCCTAAAAAATTAATAAAAATATGATGTCTTATACTCAGAAACAGAATCCATCTAATATAGGTACTATTTTAAAATTGGATTCGTATGTGTTGAAACGATCTCAAGATTCTATTTCCGACTACAAACTTATTTTAAAAACTGCTAGGTCGAACATCATAATAAAAAGAATAGTTTTTACTTTTGGTTTAAATTTATTTAACACAAAACTATTTGAAGTAATCACTAGAAAATAGACCTTTTATAGACCAAATCTATTAGAAAAAATAGTCGCACGCGGCATTATTCTTGGAATCTCAAAATTATCAGTTTAAGCAGGTATAAACCAGTTTCATAGGCTGAGAGGTAGAGTATCCTTTTTAGGGCTCCCGTACCCATAGGGTAAAAACGGAACCCTATTAGTGAGACTTGGCTGTCCGTCCGTCTGTCCGTCTGTCACCAGGCTGTATCTCAAGAACGGTGATAGCTAGACAGTTGAAATTTTCACAGCTGATGTATTTATCTATTGCCGCTATAACAACACATACTAAAAATAAAATAAACATTAAAAAACGGGGGCTCCCATACAATATACATATATACATACGTATTTAAAACTATATAAGTATTATATCAGCTATCTGGCCGCCATCACACAAGTTTCGCTCAGTCAGGTGGTGTTGTGTGTGAATTGTCCACCGAAATATTATATTTTTTAGTTTTATTATTCTCTTATTTAATAAGTTACAGGGGACACACATTTTACCACTTTGGAAGTGTCTCTCGGGCAAATTATTCAGTATAGAAAAAAAATTGGTTAGAAAGTTCAACATTATTTTTTAAGACCTATCC
This sequence comes from Ectropis crepuscularia, assembly GCA_963693475.1. Lineage (NCBI taxonomy): Eukaryota > Metazoa > Arthropoda > Insecta > Lepidoptera > Geometridae > Ectropis > Ectropis crepuscularia. The sequence goes on from OY856355.1 coordinate 3,696,985, forward strand.
GTAGACACCACATGTGTGAGTTTGATAAAAAAAATTGAGTTTCAGTTCTAAGTATGGGACACCCCCATAATTTATTATTTCTTTTGTATTTTTGTGTAAAAATCTTAATGCGGCTCACAGAATACAATACATCTACTTACCAAGATTCAGCAATCATATAGTTCTTATAGTTTCGGGAAAAAGTGTCTGTGATATACGGACGGACAGACAGACATGACGAATCTATAAGGGTTCCGTTTTTACGTTTTAACGGAATCCTAAAAAGATACAGTAACTTGTCAATTCATAGGCTTACTACTTAATACTTCAGAATTGCCAATATCGATTACCATCTGTAAAATTTCTGAAGTATCAATGCTAATAAGATTGTATCAGTTCATTTTGTTACTTGTTATTCTATTTTGATTCTTTTGGACTAAAAAAATAAGCACGTCAAGATATCACATTTACATAATCCAGTGTACACGTCGAGTTATTTTTATGATCAAATATCTCACAGATGTTGCCAGTCAAAACGCTGAGAATAAATAAAACATTTATAGTTCCAACTTTGCAACAATTTTCTCTCTGTAAGTTTTTATACCTATTTAATTTTAGGTAGATTTTGTGTTTTGCTGTAACAAATTATTATTGGAAAATTGATATTTGAAAATAATATATGTTTAAGCAGTGTTGCGCTTAGGCTAGAATTTTATGTATAAAACGAGTTTTTCCGCATACACTTCCGAGAGTGTGTAATTGATACAAAAATCATCTTGCCTTTTATTTTTCAATCGAACAGCTCGAAAAAGCGACGTAATTTCATGGTTGACGTTTCTTTTTGAAGAGTCGAACAAAGAAGGTTGACTGTACTATTGTGATGAGCACGTCTAGGCTGTGGAATGTATTACCTGATCCCGATCGTTGCCATCTTTGTGTCTTCAACTCAGCAATGAATCTGTCTTTTCTAGGTAACGCGCTGTATTGTCGCTTAACGTCAGGCGAGATGGCGGTCAAGTGTAAACCAGTAAAACGAGTTGTCTACAGTACATATTAAATGTTCTTCTTCGTTTTTATATCAGGGGAATAAACACCAAATTACGACAAAATATTTTTTTTGTGACACTTTTTTTTTTCAAGTCAATTATAACTTTCAAACTTTGCATGTCATAATAGTTTACATCTAATTAAAAGTAATATTTTTTTCGCCAAGGATCGGGGGCCGTCTCAGCCGCGCTGGTGACAACTACATCGCGCGAGACAAGCTTACAAAATTCAGTAGAAATTAAATTTAGAAAAGTCATGGTAATTTAATTTAAGAAATACTTAGGTAAAACATGGCATCAAAAAACTCATTGACTTGTTCTTTGAAAGTTTGTCGACATGTTTTTTAAAGTTGTTTTTGGGTGTATGTATAGATAGAAACCTCCGCTAGTTATCATGACCGATTTTGATGTTTTTTTTTTTGTTTGGTATATCTAACTTCTGAGGGTAACCATTTCAGAAGTATGACATGCCAAACCACCATATTATTATTATTTTTATCAAAATTAGTGTAATAGTTTTTAATTCCAAAATTTGCTTACCTGGACAATGCATTCAACCTCACTGTTTTATTGGAATAGTGTGTTTAGTTGATTTCCTAATAAAATATTAAATTTTGTCGAGTTCCTAAGTTTAATTTAAGACTGACTTAAAAGTAGGTTTTTGTTTTTTCGATTTTTAAATTATGAATATTATTATTAGAAAGTCATTGTTGACAAATACTTAGATTCTGACTGGCCTCGTGGCTTAGTTGGTAGTAGCTCTGCCTGCGAAGCCGAGGGTCGTGGGTTCGATTCCCACCCAGTGCAAATATTTGTGTGATGAATTCAAATGTTTGCACTGTGTCTGGGTGTTTCTATGTATAATAAGTATGTATTTAAAAAACTATATAAGTATTATATCAGCTATCTGGCCGCCATCACACAAGCTTTGCTTAGTTTGGGGTCAGATGGTGTTGTGTGTGAATTGTCCACCAATATTTATATTTATATTTATTTCTCTTAATATTATTATATTATAGATTCTCATACTTAGACTTTCGAATAATAATTTAATTCATAATTTAAAAATCGAAAAAACAAAAACCTTTTAAATATTACATAAAAATAATTTATTTTGCAGCTCAAAGCAAATTAAAGTCATTGTAATATCTCGTAGAAACTTCGTGTTGTGGTAACTAAACCTCTTGGAATGGAGTTTAAGTCTGTTACATAACTTGGGAACAGGAATTCAGGCCGCGTACTAAGTTTTGACTTCAAGAATTGTGTCAAGCACTTATATTATTATTTATATATATCTTAGCTAGGATTCGCGAATTTTCTTGTGGTGGTAAAGACTCTAGAAAATCCGCCTGTTGAAGTACTTTTCCACCTACTTTTTCCGGTTATTTAATCGCCATGCAGTAATGCGCGAAAATTACTGCATTCTGGTTTGAAGAGCAATGTTTCAAGATACAGGATTACATATACAGATAGATTACAGGTCAAAGCGATAAATAATCTTCTTTTTGTATCTCTAGGTTATGAAAGACAATAAAAGCGTAATAAACATACACATTACACTATAAGGTCCCCCCCACTTGCCACGGGACTCGCGATTTCTCTCATATAACGAGAGAGACAAGGCTATTATAAATACACCACTCTAGCGAAGTGCGGGTCAGTGACTGATGCATGCCCTCGAAAGATGTCTTTCTTTAAACTTGCCAGTTTCCTCACGATGATTTTCTTCACCGTTAAATCTAGTGCTGACGACAAACTTGTACATCTCTACTTGGAGAAATATTCATAGGTGGTGGGATTCGAACCTATGATTTAATATATTATTATTAATAAATCATAGGTTCTGATTATGAAATTAGATTATGATTATGAAATTAGACGTTCTCACTTCTAAACTACCACGTTTTTTTAATAAAATTTGTAATAGTAGTATCTATTAATCTATTATTTATTATTTTGATGTATTTATATTTTATTTATTTATTATTATTAACTATTATCTTGTTTGTTTTTGGTCCTAATGTATTTTTTTTATCTGTGTTTCTAATATCTGAATATTATTGTTTAATAATTTCTATAACAACTGAATTTTTTTTAAATAATTAGTTATGAATTTTCAAATTGTTTTTAGTTCTGATTTATAATTGTATGATTTCCTCTATTCGTTGCAAAATTGAAATATTAATAATAATAATATTGGTGGACAATTCAAACACAACACCATCTGGTTTTGTAGTGGTAGGACTCTTAGCAGAGTCCGCCTGGGGAAGTACCACACCTTTGCCAAATATTCTACCGCCAAGCAGTAGTGTGCAAACATTACCGTGTTCCGGTTTGAAGGACAATGATTCCAGAGAAATTACAGGGCTTAGAGACATAATATCTTAGATCTCTGGGTGACGAGCGCAGTGCAGTGCTAGCTAAGGATTTGGACTATCATGTTTCAATAGCTGCGTGTTACTGTGCTGTTATGTGGCAGGCATGTTGCTTACCATCAGGCACATGACCTGCTCGTCTCGTCACTCTATGCTATAAAAAAAAAAAAGAAAAATCAATGTCCATTATTTCCGATTATGAGTTACTAGTGCTAGTAAATTTACCGTCGCATTCTAATGTCTGATGGAACAGTTTTTCATTGTCTAAAAACGCGCATAAAATACGTTTCTTAAAAATGCAACCTAGCTAGATCAACTTATCGTCTCCGAAACCCCCTACATACATAATGTCATGAAAATCGTTCGAGCCGTGTCGAGATTCATCATCATCATCATCAGAGACATTATTTTGAGATACATAATATGATTTTGTAACATATATATTGTACTATTTAAGGATACTTTACAATACTTTAATATAGATCCTTTGAGCTAGCTATATGTTTATTGATTTCATTTAATAGTTAAGTGATATTGTTCTTTCTTTCCCTGTACCCTTCATCTATGAATAACGAACTTTGACTCTGACATTTCACACACTACAATGTATTTACATTTGTTTATTATTAAAGTCTATGGTATTAATGAATGTACTATTTGTTGAGAAGATGAAATATTCGAGATTTCAAATGAGAACTCTACCCCACAGATCGGAGACGTGTAGACTTTTTTTCCCGTAAAGGAACGTCCATTAAAAGCGTTATTGTAGTTCTACAAAAGCGCCAATGGGGGCCGGGGCATTGTTGTCGAGTTTTTCTCTTCTTCAAATTACAAAGGTTTTCTTTGAGATGTTGTTTAATTGGGAAGATATTTTCGAGGAAAGCTTATTATTCTTGCTTATTCTTGGTTATTATTTCAGCACTATTATGTATGAATGAAAATAACTGGGTTTTAATATTTGTTCAATTTTTTTTGTATTTTGTTTCGTTGACACAGGTGCGAACACGTAGCGTCAAAGTTATCGCCATGTAATACATAACAATATTAACAAATGAAATTAAATATTGCCAAAAATTATTAAAGCCAAAAAAAATAATTAAAGCATTGTTTGTTATTGTATGAATCATTTCTTTTGTAATTCTTATTTTTTTCCTACTAACATTGTTAATGCGTAAGTTTGGATGTTTAGATGTTTATTGCTCAATCACGTCGTAACATATGTATGGCGGGTCTACCGACTAACTAAATCTGCTTTGTCTTTGGTATTGCTATCTCTGTCATTAAAAAATGAAAAGAAATAACAAAATCAAAGCTAAGACAGTTTTAATTAAAGTCAAAGTCAAAGTTCTTTATTCATAAATGTACAATTTACACGTCAACATAAAAAAAGAGCACACTAAGAGTAAACAATTTTAAAGTTTAAATTTTACATTTTATTGTACGATAATAAGTATCGTACAAATAAGTGTCAACCATTAAAATAATTATAATATGTATTTATTACAATTGTAATGAACAATGTCATTTTTTTACAATTTTATTGTGAGTTTACCATCACTCTTTAAAAAATCGCTGTAACTATAAAAAAAATTGATCGATAAGCCAGCTTTTTAATCGACTCTTGAAGCTGCCCAAACTCGGGGCTGATTTAACTATTTTAGGAAGAGTGTTACAGATAGTGCAATCCACGAAGACGCGCCCCACTATTCCTCCTAACCGTTTATAGTATATGTGTGCAAGCTTCCGTCAATGTTTGAGTGTTATCAGTACACACTAATTACCTATGAATGCACACGCACACTACAATGACTGGTGAATGGTTCGCGACTGACGCTCGGAGCAAACGCGATTGGTGGAAACGAAAATTGGTGGGGCGCTTCTTCGTGGATTGCACTATCTATATAATTAGGCGGTAGACCCGTTGATCTGATTAATATTTGGAAAATCGTAAATAAATAAATAAATATTGGTGGACAATTCACACACAACACCATCTGACCCCAAACTAAGCAAAGCTTGTGTGATGGCGGCCAAATAGCTGATATAATACTTATATAGTTTTAAGTACATATACATAGAAACACCCAGACACAGTAAATATGCTATAAATAGGCTGGAAGACCACATAAGCTACTTTTTATCCCGAAATAATAATAGAAACGAAAACTATGCTGGTAAAACCACGGTTCGCTGTCATATTATAAATCCGTTTTTTTTGTTTTGCTTAGCAGGATTTCAAAGGAAAGTATGTAGGTAAAGCAAACAATATTAAATCGAAACCATTTGTCGTGAGCTGTTTCGATACAATTGCAAGTCCAATAAGTGAGATACAGAGCGGTTTGTATCGGGATAGTCTCCGCAAACGCAGGCTGTCTATGCGACCAAACTCGAGGATATACGAATCAGTAATACTGTGTAAGGTCCACATAGTCAGTTCTCGAAGAATTGGTTCAATTATCCTGAAAACAAAGTATTAATTTTTGTTTAAATAAAGAGTGACGAGACGAACAGGACATGTGCCTGATGGTAAGCAACATGCCTGTCACATAACAGCACAGTGTCACGCAGCTATTGGAACATGAAGAGTCCAAATCATTACCTAGCACTGTACTGCGCTCGTCACCCAGAGATCTAAGATATTATATCTCTAAGCCCTGTAATTTCTCTGGAAACGTTACCCTTCAAACCGGAACACAGTAATATTTGCACATTACTGCTTGGCGGTAGAATAACTGGCAAAGGTTCCCCAGGCTGACTCTGCAAAGAGTCCACGACTAAATTATCGATTAACTTTAAAACATTTTTTTTAAGTTGGCAGCCTTATCGCTAAAAGTGATCTCTTCCAGGTAACCTCAGGATCAGAAATAAAGCGTGTCCGTTACTTTCAGGCGCTAACCTATAAGAGAACCCTATTCTTGACATGGTGTGTACAATTTGATACATAGAACTTTCGACAAATATTTAAAAGTCCCAGAACATACTTTAGGTTTTTTAATGATATAGAATGATCAGAAATATTGTACTTATTACACCAAAAAATATTTTTGTGTTATTGATAACACTAAAATAATAATTTGATGCAAAATAGCAGACCGATTGAAAACGTCTGCGCAACGCAAAATAAGAATATATTATTTTTATTATATTTTGATCTAATTTACTACATTTACAGTTTGTTTTACATAGAATACAATACCAATTAGTCAAAGAATTTGTTTTCGAATTCAAAAAAGTGTAGTAAGTATATGTTATACGATGTTTTTTTCGAATGTATCAAATATGACACGTTGCCGGATAGCAAACGTTCTGAAGTGTAATTATATTTTTAAAATTTTACATTTTTGAGTTTCTAAAAACACTTTTTTAATTTATTTTTCTATAACAGGTCTGTGCTAAATTAGTTTAACTAACAACAACAAGACAGAGCTCAAAAAATCTTAGCGTCTGTTTTCAAATCAGGGGCAAATCTGATTTGGACGAAAGAAATTCATGTAAGAATGAGCTTCAGTACTGTTTTCGCCCAGCATATTTGGACGACGGTTCCTCACCATCTTACCTTCTTCATTTCATCTTCATGAAAAATTTACATCTTTTGTCAGACGACGAAAATGATTGCAGCCAAAGGGCTGCGGTAACATTTTTGACGCCAAATCAACAATTATCGCCATCAATGCAGGCAGTTTCCATCAATTTTAACACCAAATGCATCAGCAACGATCCACAATGTATTGATGTTAGTCCTTTGACCCTGCACCAATTTTTATTACGTATATATGATACGTAAATTTTCTAAGGTAGATCGTTAAGAGTCTGGCAATGTACCATATTTGATACATTCAATAAATCCTAAATTAAAAACTAAATTTTTTTTTTGTATTTTTTCTGTAATTTACACATACCTACCTAAAAACACAGAAAAACAATAATTTATGAATATTTTAGGAAAAAAATTCTTTGCCAAGTATAGGGTTAAAAAATACTCATACTCTAAAAAAAGTTCTCAACAACCAATTCGCAACGTCGCCACTACAGTAATTCCAGTTGAAATTGTGAATGGGCGTATGCAAGTTCGCATGCAAAGTAGTCACATGTGACCAATACTAACCTCCGCAAGATACTTCATACTGGTATTTGGAACTCGTTCCTGCGTTGTTTCGTTCTGTTTGTCCGTTTGTAAATAATTTATTGGGAAACTTGAGAATTGGAGAGAAAATTACATGATAAACAGTAATGTTGGACTTGAAAATGTTATTAAAGCTCTAAGTTTTAATTTTTTTAGTGAAAACTTCTTAAAAGTGTCACACAGGTATTGGCCCAAACCTAGCACTGCACTGCGCTCGTCACCCAGAAATGCAAGATATTTTAACTTTACCCCCTGTATTATATTTGGACAGATGACCCTTCAAACCGACACAGTGATATTGGCACATTACTATTTGGCGGTAGAATAAACGGCAAATACCTGGTACTTCCCCAGACGGACTCAGCAAAGAGTCATACCGCTACAACAATACTCCAATAGTTGCGTGACACTACATAATATATTATGTTGTTGTGGGTAAGCGTGTTGCTTACTATCAGGCACATATCCTGCTCGTCTCGTCACTGTATAACATGAAGGAAAAAAAGACTTTTGGCAAAAGCGTCACGTACTAATTATCACAGGATATGTTTTTTAAATAACATATATTTTTCCATATCTATCCACTCCGGTAACGTGTTTTAGATTTTTGCAAAGAGCCCTATCACTACAGCAAATCAAAATAATAACACTTTTATTTAAAAAAAAAAAAAACGTTTGAACGACATCAACTCAAATCATTTCCACTAGACCATAAAATATCCAATTATAATTAAAAACTCAGTTCAGCAAAACTCAGCTAAACTAACTAACCGATTAATCAAAGTTACGTTCGTTATTCTTAATTAGTAAATTGCAACGCAACGGGTCAACTTGGGAATAATTATATCATAGGTCAGAATTCAGGGTCAGTTTGTACCTCAGGGTCTGAAATGAATAAAGGGTTAGTCTAGACTCGGATTACATTAATTCGATACTCCACGCGAACCGTTTATGTATTACGCATTGTTATTCGTTATATGTCAAAGTATTTATTAAGTGGTTGTGTCACAAAGATGAATAAAATAGGCAGTCATAGAGATTGCCTATTAAAATGAAATGAAAAGTTGAAATGAAAACTTGAAATGTAGAATTTTAGTACTAAATAGTACTAATATTGCACAATACTTCACTTTTATAGCCACAAATATACTGATGGATAGATAAACTATTTATTGCACTTTAATTAGAATATCTTTAATTTAAAAAAAAACGACTGCAAAAATCACCAAGTAAAAAACATTATATTATATACCTACTATCTAGGGACACTTGGGTGAATGAGAGGAGTCTAACGATATCTTTGTCAAAATCTATCCAGCTGTATCGCAGATACATACGTGGGATAAATTTACAAACATACAAGGTATGCGCGAAAAACAAGAAAAACAAATTGGTAGTCATAGGAACTGCCGATAGAACAGTAACTTACAACTCAAAATTAGATTATTTTCGAAACTACGCGGATGAAATCGGAGGGCATGGCCTTGAACATGGCCAATGGGAAATGCGGACGCATTTCTAGATGACCAATGCCATGGTCCATGGTCCCTAGTTTAACCGAAGATTTCTTATCATTCTCGAGCGTGATGCTAGAATTCAATTCACAGCCCACGAAAAAATCTGTCTATGACGTGCCAGAAGAAGTTTTCTCTTCAATAAAATCGGTGCATCCTTTTGGGAAGAAAGATGCCACAGGCAGACGTAGCCATAAACACACTCACAAACACGTTAAACTTATATCACCCCGTCTTATTTGCGTCTGGGGTTGAAAATAATAATCACATTTACAATTTTCAAAAATAAACTCTGAATTTTACAACAAAAACACAAACATAAATTGCATTCGGATGTTCACTTCATTTTCCTTCGCCATCGCGTCGCTCCGTTTTTAAACGAAAAAGTGTGCATCTGACCTTATTTATTTCATTCGTGTAAAACGATGCAAAATGGAAGCTGCCTGATAATATATTAATTAATATAATTGAGTTTCATGATAATGTTATTGTTAATTAATTGGCAAAATATTGTATGCACGAGGAGTAAGCTTTAGCATAGTCAAAATTTATAAATGGCGTTTGATATAGACTCTGTGTACATAACAAGCCGTGAAAGCTTAGTGGTTGGAACGTGTGTTTCGTAGTCGCGTAGTTGTAGGTTCGAATGTTTTCTCTACTCCTGAAAAGATATAGGTATTTATTAATTTGTTATAACCACGGTGGATGTGCCAAAGGAGCCACAGGGTACGTAAACAAATTGTATAATATCGCGTATAGTACATAGGCTGTATTTACAGTTAAATTAAGTCGCAGGGCGCAGTTAAGTGTTTTTCGCTCCTTGTTGTATTATTATTGGTGATACCCCCAAAATGTGAGGCTGTGACCGTTCTTGATAACTGTAGGTTTTGTTAGTGAAAGAAAACATGTAATATATCAAATGATTTTAATCTTTCGAAGTCATGTATCATCCACCAACCCGCACTAAGCCATCATGGCTCACACTGTCTTATGGACCACCAAAAAAAATGAAATTGGAGGAGCTATTTCGTAATATATGAGTACGTAAAAAAAACACACAATCGAATTGCTAACCATCTCTTTTTTAAACTCAGCTAAAATCTTAAGTTTACAATGATTTTCAGCCTAAGAATCATAGTCAGCAAAATGGAAAATCAAGATGGCGGGTCATTCGCGCCGGTCGTAGTCTGCGTCACATCCCGAGCGATCGCCCGTAATTTACATTACATCGAATGGCCGTAATTTACGCTCGCGCCACCCGTCAAGTAAATCGAATCGTAAAAATGATTATCGATATTAATGCTGCTCATTGCGGCGATCGAATGCGGTCGCTAAATAGTTCGTATTGTGATGGAATAGGGATGATTTTGTCATTCAATTATCTAGTAAATATGTGTCTAATTTTACATTTATACTAAAATATTATAAATATGAACTATTTGGCTCTGGTAGTACATTACATATTTATTATTTACATAACATCGAATGACCTTATAGAGCAAGAAAGATCCCAGGGTCACCAGACGTCACGTATTTTTTGACGAACGAAATGTGGATGATTGAGTAGTGTCGAGTCGAGTTTCTGAGCATAACTTTAATATTGACGTCGGTTTTTGTTGGATCGGGGAAAAATATTTTTATCAAAACGAATGCCTTATATAAATATGTTGATACTAGCTATGGAGCGAGACCCAAGCTAAATAGGCCGTAATAGTACAAGATCCAATTGCAGAATTAGTGCAATTATCGAGTATTTGTTTGAAGTCAAATGTTTAAGCAATTGTAAAACTACAAAATTGTCTGCCAAAATTTCGGCGCAAGTATTTGGAATCAAATTAACTAGATTGATTTTTTTAATTAAAAAAAAATCTTATATTATTAACCTCCGACGCAAATAGCAAATACAATAAGGAATTATAAGTTTGACGTGTTTGTGTGTGTTTCTATCTGAGGTATGGTAGCTTCCGAATAGATGAATCTATTTTAGTTTAGTTGTTAAGGTTTGAAAGAAAATTTGTTGAGAGTCTTCTTTGCTATGTTTGATGAAAATCGGTCTAAAATGTCCGTCGCCACAAAATGACTGTTAACATTTTTCCCAACTCAAAAAGCGAACCCAAATGATAATAGTCCAGTAACTTTGTCGCCTGAATGTATGGAGTAGGATGCGTTAAATCCGGTAGATCTGATTTTTTGCAGACTTGTTTATGATGTTGGCCTAATGATTGTCCCAAGTTTGTGACCTCGAGCGACGAACGCAACTTTGTCAAAAATCGAAAAAACCGCGAAAAAAACGTTTATTTTTCAAATTTTGGCGATTATAACCCTAAACGACTAGTTTTTGTAAAAACTTTCTTATGGCGTTTATAAAGTAGACTAAATTTGCTACAATATGATACTAGAATTGTCTCTGTACACCTATTAGTTTCTGAGAATAAGTCTTTCAAAGATTATAATTTTTTTCGTACTTCGCAATTTTTAGCAATATTTTAACTCCTACTTGACCACTTTGTGGCAAAGTTACGGCGGTTTTGAACCCCCGACCAAAAAATGAGGTGTTATTAATTTGACGCCGAAGTCTGTCTGTCTATCAGACAGACACACATACAGGTCTGTCTCTATGTGTATCTGCCTGTGTGTGTATCTGTCTATGGCACCGTAGAGCTCAAACGGATGGGCCGATTTCGATGCGGTTTTTTTTAGTTGAAGATACATTTTTGTGTTGATGTTTTGAGCTATTTTTGGTTAATATCGATTCAAGATGGCCGCCTCCACCAAATGGCAGACCCAATATTTCATCACAATCTACCTCAATATGGGTATCAAATGAAAGGGCTTGACTAGTAGAGTACTATACAGTATAACAAATTTCAAATCACAAAATAGCGAACAATTTTTTTTTATTTTTCACTATTGCCTTTATATGAGTATCAAATGAAAGGGCTTGACTAGTAGACTACTATGCACTATGACACATTTCAAATCCATGATGGCCGCACCCACAAAATGACGAAATACGTTTCTTTTTTCACAACTACCTCGATATGGTATAAATCTTATATATAAAATTCTCGTGTCACAGTGTTTGTTTCCTTACTCCTCCGAAACGGCTTGACTGATTTTAACCAAATTTTACATGCATATTCAGTAGGTCTGAGAATCGGCTACTAGCTATTTTTCATAACCCTAAGTGACAAGGGTTGTTCACCCCAAAATTTTTTTTTTGAATTTTCAGACAAATTTTTTTGTTTTTATTTTTTTATAATGTGGCGTTAAAAAATACATACAACCCTAAATTTTTACCGTTTTATCACAAACCCTTATTTTTTAATAGCCATTTTAGTAATATAATAATTTTTCATCCCGCTCGATAACTGATCAATTATAGTCTTTTTAGGGTTCCATAAAACGTAAAAACGGAACCCTTAAGATTTGTCATGTCTGTCTGTTTGTCTGTCTCTCCGTCCGTATGTCACAGCCACTTTTTGTCGAAACTATGAGAAGTACTTGGTAAGTTTCAACAGTGTAACAGTAAACTTGGTATTCTGTGAATCGCATTAAGATTTTTACAAAAATTGAAAAATTCTAAAAAATAGGGTTGCCCCCATACTTAGAATTAAAACTCAAATTTTTTTTTCATCAAACCTACACGTGTGGGGTGTCTATCGATAGGTCTTCAAAAATGATGTTAAGTTTTCTAAAATCATTTTTGTCTACACTGAATAATTTGTGCGACAGACACTTCCAAAGTGGTGAAATGTGTGCCCCCCCCCTCTCTAACTTCTAAAATAAGAGAATGATAAAACTAAACAAAATATATGATGAACATGCAAACTACCAACGAAAATTGGTTTGAACTCGATCTGATAAGTAGTTTTTTTTAATACGTCATAAATACTTGGCTGCTTTTATTTGTAAATGTTTTTCACTCTATTTCGATTAAAATTTCCAGGAGTTTATGGCAAATCTAAAATTTATAATATTGAAATGAATCGCAAATGTGTTGGTAAGCGCATCGCTCAACAACGCCTGGACCAATTTGGACAATGCTTTGTTTTAAATGTTTGTTGAAGTCCAAGGATGGTTTTTACCGAGAGAAAAAAAAATTGCCGGGAAAACTCTAAAAGCAGCCTTTTTTCCCATACAAACGTTTTCTAACTAAAATGTAAAGGCAATTGGAGCTTTATTGCTATTGAATAAAGTTCATATTAAATGAAGTGATTTCCCATACAAACGTTTTCTACCTAAAATGTAAAGTTGCTTTTTGAGCTTTGAGCTTTATTGCTATGAAATAAAGTTCATATTAAATAACAGGCACTCGCTTATGTCTAAGCAATATATGTGTGTTCCTAACGTCAAGGAGTCAATTTGCACTTTATTCCCGCTGCACAAAGTTCAAATTCCATCATGTCTATCAAAACAGTTGAAGGATAGGAGGATCTAATGTCACGTTCCGAACCCCAATCAGAAGAAACTCAACAAAAGCGATAATATCGCGAACCAAATTAAATTGAATAATCACAAAACTTAAGACTCATTAGTACTGATTTTGAATTTGGTCGGCTTCACGATATTATTTACTTTGATTTAGTTTCGGCACGCGATATAAAATGCGTCACTTTCACGTCACTATATCAATCAAGTGTCAGTCAAACACAAACCGCGTTACCAAAAGTGTTTATTGACTAATCCACATAGAGCCATTAATTAAAAAAAAGTGTTTTATTATTTTGAATTATTGATTTAATATCCCTATCTGTGCGAAATAATTTGAATACACACGTTTGTGCTGTGGAGTGCAGTATTTTTGAAATAAAACTAACTGACAGAATACGAAACAACATACTGCGTTCCAAAACGGAATAGCCGATGTGACTCAAAAAGCAGCCAATTTGAAAGTGGGGTCGGGCTGGACATGTTTGCTGCATGTCGGATGATTATTGGGCCAAAATTACCACGCGGAGGAAGCCATATTGCAAACGACGACGCGGCAGACCAAAAAAACGATGGCAAGACAACCTCCACAAATATCGGAAAGGCTGGACTGTGGAAAGAGGGTATGGAAGCCGTTGCCCAATATTGGTACAAGACAGCCACATGATAAATAAATATTAATACCTATTATGTAAATGAGATAGACGCAAATGAATTAAATTTCAAAATTCAAGAACAAATTACAGGCGAACTGAGGATTTATAAATCAGTTGATTCGATTCAAGATGATGTCGTCAACAACCTATCCACCGGAATTTTGAAACTCGCTGGATTTTCCAGGATTGCCACCTCATTCCTAATCTTCAAGTTGGATCGGTAGTTAAAATGTTGTGAAATATGAACGAACCGCGTCTTTGCAACGGCACACGGTTAGCTATAAAAAATACTGAACAACGTGATAGAAGCAACTATACTGAATGGAAAGTATAAAGGAGAAGACGTTTTGATACCACGCATCCCAATGATTCCGACTGATGCACCATTTGAGTTTAAACGACTAAAGTTTCCAGAACGGCTTGCTTTTGCTATGATCATAAACAAGTACCAGGGGCAACATTAACACGCTTACCGCCAAGCCCTATCTGGAAATACTACCAAATTTTGACAACTTTTAATTTTTGTTTTTTTAGTATTGTGAATTGTGAGGTGTTAAAATAGTATGAAAAATAATCCCACCCTTTCCCCCGTCAACCTTTTTTTTACCGGTGTGTATATTTTTTGATACACGTGTCTTGGGAAATACTTTAAGGTATATAGATAAACTATTCCCCAGGCCATGTGTATCAATAAAGAAACACATTTCGTAATATTATTTCTCTGTGTTTCTCTCTTGAATGCACATTTATTATTCAACCAAATATTATCTCAAGAAACTTACTATCACGCAATTCAGGGAACAAATAATTTTAGTTTTACTAAAACGATCTGCTCTGTTAGCCAGAGATGAAGTGCCATCAGCCCCTATTATGACAAGAAGACCGTCTAATAGAAAACATTATCTCATAAGTAACAAAGTTGGAGAGAAAATTGTACGCTGAAGATGTGCAGAGGTGTTATAAAAAGTATGACAGGAAAGTTATTGATGGCAAGACTTTCAGAGCAGCTCAAACCACTACAAAAGGCTCTGCATGTGAAAGTTTTATGTGTCAAAAATGTTTCAATAATATTCACTGTTTTATTTTGAACTTATCAAATTGATTATTAAGTTTCTAAGTACCTATCTTTTTTGGAATAAAATTATTTCAAGGTGATTTTTATTTTGCTCTTAATATCTCCTTAACTGATTGTCCGATTTTCAACCTAAAACCACTGGGAAAATGTGTAGAAAGCGTGCGCCTTTCGGGTACATACTGCTTTAACTGAAATGCGGAGTGTGTATCATAAACTATACATACTCCTTATGACATTGTGTGTCCTAAACGATATACAAGGCGCTGAGCGTGTTAAAGTGTTTGTGGTATTCATTTAGAAAACCCATGATTCTCACATGGTCAATTGTATGTTGCATATTCCCTCCCGTGTTCGAAAACCATCAGATTTGTTTGTCCATGTGCAAGGTAATCAAACAAAAAACATCGTACTATATCACAAAGCACTACAATGAAAATATAACTGATTTTCGGTAATAACTTTATTAACAATAAAGGGATTCATCATCATTATCAGCCTATTTAATATTCGTCCACTGTTGGACTGGTAGGCCTCTCCTAATGAACGCCACAAGGTGTGGTCTTCTGTATTCTGCATAAAGAGATTACTTGCTTTTAAATGCTTATATACGTTGAAGCAAAATGTTACTAACTGTATCAAGTTTTAACAGTATAGTTCTTATAGTTTCGAAAAAAATGGTTGTGACATACGGATGGACAGACAGACAGACATGACAAACCCATAAATGTCCAGTTAGTACGTTTTACGGAACCGTAAAAATGGATCTTCGAAATGTATGTACGCTCATAACTTTTGAATGACTGCACCAAATAGGATGATTCTTTGTTTGTTATTATCGGGACAAGATTTGTACAACAGAAAGTCTAGAAAATGTAGACGAAAAAATACATGGTGGTACGAAGTTCACCGGGTCAGCTAGTATGGTATAAATATAAATTTTTCATAGTGTATAGTAGTCTACTAGTCAAGCTCTTTCATTTGACACCCATATTAAGGCATTAGTGAAAAAAAAATTATGGAGTTCGCCATTTTGTGATTTGAAATTTGTTATACTGTATAGTACTCTACTAGTCAAGCCCTTTCATTTGATACCCATATTGAGGTAGATTGTGATGAAATATTTGGTCTGCCATTTGGTGGAGGCGGCCATCTTGAATCGATATTAACCAAAAATAGCTCAAAACATCAACACAAAAGTTTATCTTCAAATAAAAAAACCCGCATTGAAATCGGCCCATCCGTTTGAGCTCTACGGTGCCATAGACAGATACACACACAGGCAGATACACATAGAGACAGACCTGTATGTGTGTCTGTCTGATAGACAGACAGACTTCGACGTCAAATTTATAACACCTCATTTTTTGGTCGGGGGTTAAAAACCGCCGTAACTGTGCCACAAAGTGGTCAAGTAGGAGTTAAAATATTGATAAAAATTGCGAAGTACGAAAAAAATTATAAACTTTGAAAGACTTATTCTCAGAAACTAATAGGTGTACAGAGACAATTCTAGTATCATATTGTAGCAAATTTAGTCTACTTTATAAGCGCCATAAGAAAGTTTTTACAAAAACTAGTCGTTTAGGGTTATAATCGCCAAAATTTGAAAAATAAACGGTTTTTTCGCGGTTTTTTCGATTTTTGACAAAGTTGCGTTCGTCGCTCGAGGTCACAAATTTGGGACAATCATTAGGGCAACATCATAAACAAGTCTGCAAAAAATCAGATCTACCAGATTTAACGCCTACGGTAATGTATAAAGTTACTGTACTATAAGTCACGACTAAGAAAATACTGTACTTACACTAGGTATGATACATTTCAAATCTAAGATAACTGCCACCACAAAATAGCGAATTAAATTGTTTTCACCAGTCCCTCTATACCTATGGATATCAAATGACAGGCTTCCATTAGTAGTATACCACATACATACATCATCATCAACAGCCCACTAAACGTTCCCACTGCTGGGACTCGGGGCCTTCTCTCGCAAGGAGAGAGTTAAGGCTATAATCCACCACGCTGGCCCAGTGCGTGTTGGTGGATGACACATGACTTCGAAAGATTCTAGGTACATGTCGGTTTCCTCACGATGTTTTCCTTCACCGTTTTAAGTTAGCGGCATTACGCACATGACTTCGAAAAGACAGTGGTGCGTGTGGGGTTTGAACCCGGGGTCTCCGGATCGGCAGCCGCCGTTCTCCCGACTAGACCAGCCGTAACTACCACATACATACACTATGACAAATTTCAAATCTAACATGGTCGAACTCAATGCGGTAGCTCAAAATGTTTAAAGTTTGTTCTTGTTTAAGTAAAATATCCACTTCAAGGAACTATTATTCCAGTACCTAGTGGTAGGACTCTTTACACAGTCCGTCTGGGGAAGTACCACACCTTTGCCAGTTATTCTACCGCCAAGCAGTAATGTGAAAACGTTACGGTGTACCGGTTTGAAGGGCGATGTTTCCAGTGAAATTACAGAGCATATAAATAAAGCATCTTATATCTTCTAGGTAATGATTTGGACTCTTCATGTTCCAATAGGTGCATGTTACTTTGCTGTTATGTGGCAGGCATTTTGCTTACCATCAGGCACATGTCCTGCTCATCTCGACACTCTATAGTCTATACTTTAAAAAAAACGATATAACTAGCAGTGGCCTGCGGTTTTACCCGTGTAGTTCCCGCTTCCGTTATTTTCCAGTAATACAAAGTAGGATATGTGTTCTCCTAGACTTAATGTAACTGTGTACCAAATTTAATCTCGTTTCGTTCCCGTCATATCTTACACGAGTCGTCGAGTAACAAATATCCAAATATTTATATTTATAAACTTATATATTTTTAAAGACCTTGTCCAGAAGTGTAGTAAGTTCTATACTAGAACGAGTATCTAAAGCTGCACTAGTAGGATCATATCGGATTTGGCTGGGCAGGGAGAGGCTAGAAATACGAGTAGTGAAGGTGAGTGTTGACGACGTACGTCACTAAGGGGTCACTTTTAACAAACTTTTAAACCTACGCCCGAGTCACAAGTCTTGGGGTCTATTCGAGATTTCTCTCTCTGCCACACGATGGACCCGGCACCCGCACGGTGAATCCATGGAATGCTAAGAAGTTCGTCTCTCTTGCTTTTAACGGGCAGAGCCATAAACAACTAAAATACAATGAGCATTACACTATAATATTAGTAGGATTAATAACTTTAATTTCAAAAACCCGACTGCAAAAAATGAACACATAGTTAAAACATTATGTGATACTATATTGTATCATCATGTTTTTTTTCTATATAAGGACACTTGGGTGGTTGAGACGAATCAAACGATATCATAGTTGTCAAAATTCGTCAAACTGTTTGGAAGATACGCGGGAATTAAGAAATTTCAAGAGTAACTGTCGCGTGTATTCAACTCTTTTAACAATAATTATTACTAGCCCAAACTGTCCCACTACTGGGCAAAGGCCTCTCTTTCCACCGTCCAGATAGCACAATTAAGGCTTTGGTGGCCCAGTCTTTACTATGCGATTCGGGTTCGTCACGCGACCTTCGTCTGGGTCGACCCGGAGGTCGTAAGAAGACTTCTAACAATCGCCGAAAGAAAACCTCATCATATCAGCCGAAGGACGTCCACTGCTGGACGAAGACCTCCCCCAAGGATCTCCACAAAGACCGGTCTTGCGCCGCCCGCATCCAACAATTCCTGGTGACCTTCACCAGATCGTCGCTCCATCTTGTGGGAGGCCTGCCAACGCTGCGTTTTTTGCAACGAAAACCTACTTTCAATAAAAATGGAAGAGAAAATATGCTTTGAAAATGTCTGATTAATCAACGCTTTAGTGTTCAAACGGCCTATACAATACTATACATACACTATACAGTCTAGTAGCTCTTAAGCTCGTATCGCGGTCATGAATTTCAATTACGTTGAAATATCAATTTTTCAGGTTTTTGGTTGAAAAACTGTGTATTTAATAAAAATCACGAAAATGATTTATTACATTTTTTACCGATAGCCGGGGAACCCGATACCTGCTAGGGCGTTGTTTTGGTGTTGAACAACAACATAATCAGTTTTTTGAAATAAAGGATGAAAAACGATGGCTCAATTTTGAATTATTTATTGAAACTAGTGATATAAGTTTTTTTTTTTAAATAAACAATGACGAGACGAGCAGAACATGTGCCTGATGGTAAGCAACATGCCTGCTACATAACAGCACAGTGACACGCAGCTATTGGAACATGAAGAGTCCAAATCATTACCTAGCACTGCACAGCGCTCGTCACCCAGAGATCTAAGTTGTTATATCTCTAAGCCCTGTAATTTCTCTGGAAACATTGCCCTTCAAACCGGAACACAGTAATGTTTGCACATTACTGCTTGGCGGTAGAATAATTGACAAAGGTGTGGTACTTCCCCAGGCGGACTCTGCTAAGAGTCCTACCACTACATAAAAAGTACGACCTATAAAGCAAAATTAATATATTCTCTATTTGACCAGACCCTTGAACAATAAATAAAAGAGTAGGTATATGTGTGTGTCAAATGTATGGTAGTGTGTGAAATATTTATTTCATTGATTTAATTATTTATTTACGCTTAAAAATATAATTATATTAGCTTTCTGCACACCTCTACATAAAATTAGAGTTCGAAAAATTTTACACTCTGCACTTCGCGCAATTTTCGTAAAAAGGGGTATAAAATTTTTGCTTCTCGTGTCCTACTATCTTATTCTTCCTACTAATGTTATAAATATCAATGCATGGATGTTTGGATGTTTGTTGCTCAATCACGTCGTAACATATGAACGGATCGGTCTGAAATTTGTAAAACAATTAAAGTATAGCCTGGAAAAACACATTCGTTTATCTCGGAAAAATAACGACGGGAACAGAAACTATGCGGGTAAAACCGCGGGGCGCAGCTAGTTAATCTATAGATGAAAATAACAATCATTGGTGGCCATTTCTCACACAAAACCATGTAGCCCCAAAATTAGCGAAGCTTGTACTATTATAGGCCCGATAGTTGGGGTGCAATGCTCGGAAACCACCACGTGATGCACCCTGGGACTCAAACAATGACTCTAGAGCGCGGTGGTGTCTTGTTGTTTGATGGGTAATCCCGGCCGGGGTGGACGAAATTATATGCGTGAACCTCATCCCCTCGGGAATTGCGTAGATATGGATGTTTATTGGGTAGGACTCTACTACTCTCTACTCTAAATAAAATAAAATAAAGGACTGGAATAGGGTACAATCCTAAAAAAACTTATTAGTCTGTCAGCTAGATTGCAAAAAATATTGTATACGTCTTTTTTTGTTTCATAAACAAAACTGGCAATGATACCCACATTTTTACCCACAAGTAACGTCACGACCCTCCCACTCTGGAAGTTTTATGACCTATTTATATCTTTGTTGGCTTTTAATAATTTGATAAAACATAAAATACGTGTCCCATATTTTTTCATGATCTAGCTGATGGACTAATTAGAATGGTTTATTTTAGACTCAGTCCGATACCCTTTTACTTAGAATGTAACCCAATAGATCTATCCGGCCGATTAGCAGTCCAAAGACTATTACTGGGTGCTCACAGATCATGGGTCCTGAGACTTTCAGTGCGGCCACTCGCTAGGACTTTGCCCTTTAAGGTAACAACCGTGCAGTCAAG
Source organism: Ectropis crepuscularia (assembly GCA_963693475.1). NCBI lineage: Eukaryota > Metazoa > Arthropoda > Insecta > Lepidoptera > Geometridae > Ectropis > Ectropis crepuscularia. The sequence continues at coordinate 3,717,874 of OY856355.1, forward strand.
TAGGGTACATAAAGGCGCAGATAATTGAACTATTCATGGTGGAACTCGTTGCAGAGAAAATCAGGAAAGATTAGCTAATTCATCTACCTACTGTTTAATGTAAATAAAAAACTAAAATGCAATGAGAACTACACTACGCTACTTACATACCTAACAACTACTTACACTAAGCACACCTGAATTATCCATAGACCAATGAAGGTCTACAGATAATCAAGATGTTCAAGCCCACTACCAATCGGAAGCGTACCCAGCATGCTGGCGGCATTACCACGCTGAATGGCAATGCTTATGCGTTGGGCCAAATAAACGCTAGCATTTTGGTCACGCGTCGTGTCGACCAAGCGCTCGGAATGGCTTTTAGAATGTAAAGTGTATTACTGGGTTTCGTCTGCACAGGTAATATTTTCAAAAACATTAGAAGACCAATAATCTCTTATAATTGGGTGACAAACACAGTGCATTGTCATATGAGCTTTTCATGCCTTAGTAACTGAATGAGTTTTAAGCTGACTACTTATTTACCATTAGTCGTACGTTTTGCTAGGGAACGAGCAAAACGTACGACTAATGGTAAATAAGTCGGCCTATAAATATATATACTTAGTCGTACAAAAAAGACAATAGCTATATTTTTCCGTAGGATCTCATAAATAACTAAGTATCAAAGTAAGTCTATCAGTTCCTAATGTCTTCCCTTCACACGAACGTCTACAAACTGATATCACTCAACAACAACTCTATATCTACAGTAAGGGAACTCAGAGGGTCTACCGCCTAACGAAAAACGCTTTGACGCTGGGGGTCTACCCCCAGGTTCTAATTAGGACTAAAAAAACACTTCCTATTGTAATCTTATGGACAACTAGCAGCGCTCCGCGGTGTTGCCCGCGTAGTTCCCGTTCCCGTTGTTCCCGTTGTGTTTCTGGGATAAAAAGTAGCCTATGTGTTCTTCCAGACTATAATCTATATGTTTTCCAAATTTCAGCCCGATCCGTTCATACGTTAAGACGTGATTGAGCAACAAACATCCAAACATCCATACATTGACATTAATAACATTAGTAGGAAGTAGGATAATAATTGGTTCGTCTCCGGCAACACCAGATGGCGTTAGTAAGCCTTAAAACACGATGATGTTCTGTTTTTGTGAGATTAATCAATAATTTATCTATACAAGGTTATTGGTAATCAGCCTCCGTCCTTTTGAGGATGTTAAGTATATTAAATACGATATATTTTGTTCTATAGTTTAAAAAAAACATTTTTTTTCATCCCACCACCTCGTAAAGTTTTTACCCTCTAGAGGGTAAAGTAAATTTAAATTTAGAACATCGCGTGTACTGAGGTTTTAAATCGAAAACATAATTTAACCCTTTTTATTTCTACCTCCTTGGTGCCGAATTCATCATACACACATCATACATTTTTTTAATTCGTTAATCACTCATACTCGGAACCTCCTTAGTGTACTTTTTTTTAAATCCTTTGCGCGCAATTTTCTTTTCACGTATGGAGGACAGAGGTAAGGAATGTTATTTCAAATGGCGGAACATTTAAAAATGGTATGAATTAATCAATTGTAATCAAATTGAAGGATGCCGATTTAATAATTAAACATTATTGACGACTAAAATATTAACTAATAGATAATTTCAAGTACTTGTGAAGTACAAAACAATGTAGTAAATGTAACAGGAAATAAATAATTACTGTTTTGAGAAAACATGTAGCTACAATATATTTTGAAGTGAAAACTTCTTTTGGCGCGCCAAAGACAGATTTTTCGTGGGCTGTCAATTGAATTCTAGCGTCACGCTCGGGAACGATAATAAATCTTCGGGCAAACGCGGGACCATGGCCATTGGCCATCTAGAAATCTAGTTTCCTGAGTAGGCAAAAAAGTTAAATTTCTAGTCCTAAATTAATTGTGCACCTTTTGTGTACCATAGGGCCAAGTGGCTTAGTGAGGACATCTGCAGGCATATCACTACTTTTTACATATTCTAAGGTAACAACATTATTGGATACCTTTTCCCTAATAAAGTGAAACATAGTATCAATATGCTTCGTCCTGCTGTGGTGTATAGGATTACGAACGAGATTGATGGCACTCTGGCTGTCAGACGCTAAGTTAACTGAAGTAAGTTTACCTGTTATCTCATATGTAAAGCGACGTAGATAACACGCTTCCTTAGTAGCGGACGCTAACGCCATGTATTCGGCTTCCGCAGATGACAAAGCAGTCGTAGGTTGCTTCTTTGACTCCCAGGATACTGGTCCTCCACCTAGCTTGAAGGTATAGCCGGTATACGACTTCCTGTCGAACGGACAGTTCGCCCAATCGGCGTCGCAAAAGCCTTTTAAAGGTTCTCCGCTTCTCCTCTTGTGCCAGAGTTGGTAACTATTCTGACAACCAGAGTGCACATCCTGCGTCAAATAATTGTTTGCCGCGTTATCGGGAACATTAAAGTACGTACAGTCCACCACAGGGCGAGGCACGAAGAACGGAATCACCAAAGATCCTTATTAGACTGGCACGAAGTGTTAAGAGCAGTAAAAGTGGAATCGTTTCCTTCTACAGCATTAGCTTTCTCCTTCTTGCTTCTCAGTGGACAGTCCGGCCTTTTATGTCCAGGTACTTTACAATCGTAGCACACTATTTCTTTCTTCTTAGATTTAGATTTCAGTCTGGCATTAAAAACGGAATCCACTGGTGCAGATGCAGTTTTGGACATCTCGTTCAGCAGTTTCGATTTGACTAAATCAGTTGTTACGTCGATATTACAGTTCTCTAGCGCCATAATAAGTGGCTCATATTTTGGAGTGAGACCTCCCAAAAGTATAGCGGCAATCGACGTATCTTCTATCACCTTGTCAATATCCGCCAAGTCCTGTGCGGTTGACATAACTGCATTTATGTACAGTTCGATATTCTCGAAGTCTGACAGACTTAATCTGTACAGTTTACGCTCTAAATCTAGTCTTTGTTCCATACCTTTGTCCTCAAAAGCTTTTTGCAAACATTTCCATGCTTCGGCTGCAGTTTTAGCACAACTGACGTGCGTAATAGCTGTACCGTCTACTGTTAAGCAAATTTTTGCAAGTGCTTTTGCATCATTTCGTACCTTGATCGAGGCGGGAATAGTGTCATCTACTGTATAACCACTTACTGTTGCCCATAAATCCTCGTGTAAAAGGTAATTACGCATCTTGAACTTCCATGTAGGATACCCTTCTTTATTCTTCAGGCAAAAAGATGGAATCGAATATGCATTCGACGAAGTTGACTTGTTAACACTTGAAACATCTCCCGATTCTTTTGACATTTTATCGATAAAAAAAAATATTTTCAAGTCACACAAAAAATCACACTATTACTATATCAAGTAGTAAATTTTCACATGCACGCTCTCATCCCATGTGCTCATAGAGCTTCGTGCTGATAACGTGTTGAGATATTGAGGCTATGCGAGAGTAAATAGTAAAAAGAGATGTTACTTGTTCAAGTGTTTATAATGAAGTAAGTCATGTAAACAAACAATCAATTTAAATATTGAATAAAAGAATATGTCAATCAGATGTAAAAGAAATATAACTTATAAAGAGTCTGTACACAACAAGAGATTAAAGACTATCTACAACAACTATGACTGCCTATTTTTTTTCATTAATTCTAAATGGTAATGTTTATTTATTTCCTTTAAAATATACCCTGATGCTAACTTAGTACTACTATAGTTTGATGAATTTGTCCGCCCGGACACTTTTTCATATACACAGATGAACCTCCTTACCTCAATCGCTCAACTCTCCATATTTTTACGTCATATTGTAATTATTAAAACCATGGTCAGATAAACTCAAAGTTAAAAATAGGAAAGTTGAATACAAGTGAAAATCCCAAATACCTAAGTGATTCTAGTGACCAAGAAGTTTATTTGACCCCAACAGAATTGACTAAAACTGAAAATGCGCAAAGCATTTACCTAGTAATTTCCTCGCTAAGGTGGGATGAAAAATTACGTGTTGCACTCGAGTCCAAAGATTTTTCACCTTGTGCCCTTTTGTGATTCCCTTGCTACCCTCAAGATTCTAATTTTGAATCCCTCGCTACGCTCGTGATTCAATTATAGAATCCTTCGCTTGCTCGGTCATCAAAATTGAGCACGCGGTTAAAAAGCCACTTTGCACTCTTGTACAACAAATAACTATTTTTCCCATACATGAAAAGTAGTCTATGATTTTCAAAGTAATCCCGACCGTGAAATTTTGTTGAGTAGACACTCAGTTTAATTTTAAATTTAACAAGTTGTTTTTCAATTATTTGAAAACTAGCAGTGCTCCGCGGTGTTACCCGCGAAGTTCCCGTTGCGTTATTCCTGTTGTTTTTCTGGGATTAAAAGTCTATGTGTATCTAAAAGTCTAAGCCTATGTGTTTTTCCAGACCATAATCTATCTGTGTTCCAATTTTCAGCCCGATCCGTTCATACGGGACGTGATTGAGCAACAAACATCCAATTATCCAAACATCCATACATAGACATTTATAATATTATTATATAGTAGGAAGTAGGATTAAGTAATGGAGAACTATAGTACAACGTCTCCTTACTGGTAGTAGAGTGTGGACCGTCTGCAAACTTCATCCGATCATCGACCAACAGTTTGATAGTTGTTATGAATTCCAAGTCTACGTTGACCACTTTTATTTTGTCGTCTCTGCGAGAAAATGGTCGGATACGTCTAGAACTTCTTATTTTTTGTTCTTAGAGATCTAGGTAATGATTTGGACTCTTCATGTCCTAATAGCTGCGTGTCACTGTGCTGCTATGTGACATGCATGTTGTTTACCATCAGGCACATGTCCTGCTCGTCACTCTTACTCATCAAGCTATAAAAAAAACATTTTGTAAAATAAATCTCGAAAATACAAGTGATACGGCTACGTTTCATTTTGTAAAATAAATCTCAAATATCTTGACTAACTTTCGTTTTAAAAAATAAATAATGAAAATGCAAATGATACGAGAACGATTAGTTAAAAAAATATTCTTGAATATTGATATGGTATGCTTCGTTTTAAAATAAATCCTCAAAATGTAAATGATACAGTAACGTTTCGTATATAATTTTAGCTGTTCCGCTACTTTTATTTGTCGTTCCTCTTCGTCGTCTAGAATCCAATTACAAAGGCTGTCCGTAATTATGTCAGACCGGGTCATGTTTCAATTAACTAATAAATTCCCATTTCATGGCTTCCATTAAAATTGAATGTAACTTTACTGTTCGAATTGGCAGTAATTCTTGGCGATGGGCGCTTTCGGTATTTGAATGGGACGAACTGATGGTTATATCACGTTTTTGCTTTTTAACCGACTACAAAAAGGAAAAGGTTTGCAATTCGACATTTTTGAAGTGAAAACTTCTTTAGGCGTGCCTAGACAAATTTTTCGTGGGGTGTAAATTGAATGCTACCGTCACGCTCGGGTATGATAAGAAATCTTCGGGTAAACTCGGGACCTTGGCGATTGGGCATCTAGAAATGCGTCAGCCAATAGGAAATGCTGAAAGAGCGTGGCCTCGCCATCATGGCATGGCCATCCAGAAATGCGTGAGCCAATGGGAAATGCTGACGCATTTCTAGATGCCATGATGGCGAGGCCACGCCCTCCGATAACGCCCGTGTAGTTTCCAAGGTAAGCTATCAAATTCTGAGTTATAAGTTTTCACTTCTATCTGCAGTTCCTATGACTGCCAATATTTTTCTTTTGTTTTTATGAATGTTACGCGATGATTCCTGTAACATTCATGCAAATGGAATCCAAAAAGGCAGATTCCGAAGCCGCCCCGAAGAATGATCTTCAGGGCTGTTGGAATTTGCCATAAGTGCCAATGTTTCGTTTTGTTACAAAAATGATGCCCATAAATTTAATGACCCGTTTTAATGTCGATCTTCATGGCTCTGAAAACATTACCCTTCCGTTAACCTGTCATTACCCATTACAGTGTAATTTGCACACTACTTAGTGGTAGAATATTTGCTAAATGTTTGCCACTGCCCTAGGCGGCTTCTGCATAGAGTCCCACCACTACTTGAATTCTATGTAAGTATATTTGGCACATTTGAAATAAGTCACACCTTAATGGTTTTTATGCCCACCTCACATATTTAATATTTTAATTTGGCATTTAAATTCATACATAACCCTTAACTTTCATTTTATACCACCAACTCCCATTTCTGATTTATACATGATTTATGTGACAAAACAATGTTTGTTTTATCTGCTAGTTCTCGATAAAATAGTAGCAAAAGGTTATTTTCACAAAACTCCAATGAATTATAATTGTGTGGACATCAAGTACTACACTGCGCTCGTCACCCAAAGATCTAAAATATTTAATCCTTCTAAGCCTGTAATTTTTCTTGAAACATTGCCCTTCAAACCGGAACACAGTAATTTTTGCACATTACTGCTGTAGGCGGTAGGATAACTGGCAAAGGTGTGGTACTTCCCCAGGCGTACTCTGCCAAGAGTCCTACCACTACAAAATATATACCACTAGAAATGTAATGTAGCCATGTCATTTATGTGTTTGAGATTTATTTTTAAATACAAAACGTAGCCATATGTTACAACATATTTCAATATTATTTTTATTCAAAACGACAATTTTATAAATTCCAGATTTAATTCGAGAAAACAACTGGAAAAGTGTGATAAGTCCCGAAGTTCTGCAAATAGTCTTACAACAACGTAATATGTATGATGGATTGTTAATAAGTAGAGTATATGGCGAGAGATAATAAAAAATTGACCGTCATAGTGCTTGCCGATAAAAAGGAAAACTTAATATGACCTGGGAAGTTTAATTGTATGTTTTAAGCGGCGTTAATGTTACACATAACACAATGCGTCTGTTGTATCCTGTATAGCTACAGATGCTATTAGCAGCGATTTCACAAAAACTTTTATTATCCTAACGATGCTTACGACGAACGACGAACGAACATATCTCTTGCAGGTAAAACTGTAGCAATTCTTTTTATTACAGTGTTGTTTTTGTATTTGTGATAAATATGTACAATAAAAAGAAGCATTTAAATATAAACAGCAAGTAAAGAGTAAGTACCACAAATACACACTCCATCATCATTGCTCCAGGCGAAATTATGCGCAACGCAGTGTAATGTATATATATACTAGCTGACCCCGCAAACGTTGTTTTGCCATATAAATAAAGGTATGAAAAATAGCTAGTAGCCGATTCTCAGACCTACTGAATATGCATATAAATTTTGGTTGAAATCAGTAAAGCCGTTTCGGAGGAGTAAGGAAACAAACACTGTGACACGAGAATTTTATATATAAGATAAAACAATTAATTGTTGAGAAAGTGTTTGTTCACCAGATAATTATTATTGTTCTTACAAATTTTCTGGTGATTGTTTTGGTAATAGTACAATAAAGAAATTTTAAAAATAATTGTAAACCTACTGTAGGTACAATTTACATTATGTTATTTCGAACTGGAAGTTTTTTTTTTGTACAAATTCTCACATGAAAAATTGGTAGAATTGATTGTTCGATTGAAATTTCTGTTATTTTTACGGTCCACGTGAGATATAGAATGGTCAGATAATATATTCGGAGTTTTTTGTAGTCAATACAGACCAGCGTATTTTATTACGTTTAATGTTTACTTTTGTAACAAACCGAATTTCGACCAGTTAGAGAACTGTCGATAATTTTGAAGTAGGCCGAATAGTGTTAAGTTAAAGACACCAAAAAAAAAAACAATTTTTCACTTTTTTGATGCTGTGATAAAATACTTTGACAACGTTCGGGTCTGATAATGAGGTATTTTTAATAAAACAACTATGAACAATAGTAGTGACGTCAAAGACTTAAATACCTTTATTTTTTGGGTAAGCGTATTTCAAAGTCTATTATTTTTTTATTCCATTATTTCGTACCATCTATCACTCTCTTGGAATGTTAAACCTATAAGTGTTAATAAAAAAATACTAATTTATCAAAGGCAGTTATTTTTTGTGATGGACAATAATTATCTTGCCACGTTAATCGAGTAAAATTATCATTGAAGTACGTTTTATACAATCATACGGAGGCCGCGTTTAACTATATTTCTGCTCTGTGTGTAACACTCAGTATCTATTTGTAGTATGTTTCGTTTTTTGTCTCTATTTAAGCTTGATCTTGGCTCGATATTTATTTTCAGGAATGATTTGTATGCATATGATAGTTTTAAGCCCAATTGAAATTATTAGTGTCCCGCGCTGTCTGCCCTAAGTCCAGTAGATACGCGCGGTAGAAAAACGCTGCGTGCGCTATGCTCGTCTGCTCAACTTAACCAAAACCCAGCAGCAATTCTTCCTGTTATTTCTTTTATATTTTTTTTCTGTATTGACAATTCCGTTGCGTTCGGACTCGTGTTTGAGTAGTGAAACGGTTTTTGTAAAACCAATTTGTAACATTTTTCATTGAGACGCAATCTCTGTTATCAATTTTTATTTTAAGTTGATTGAAATTTGAAAAGAGCTGTGACATTTATCTCCCTTCTTTATTATAGAAAAAGTCGTATCACAAAATTTGGCTCGAACTCAATCTTGTATCTTTGACTTTGACTGGCCTCGTGGCTTAGTTGGTAGTAGCTCTGCCTGCGAAGCCGAGGGTCGTGGGTTCGATTCCCACCCAGTGCAAATATTTGTGTGATGAATTCAAATGTTTGCAGTGTCTGGGTGTTTATCCATCATACAAGCTTTGCTTAGTTTGGGGTCAGATGGTGTTGTGTGTGTATCCACCAATATTTATATTTATCTTTGTGTTCCATCATTATGACGTCGCTAATATCGAACCTTTTATACGAGATATACTTTGTTAAAAATCTCATAAGTTTTGGACTCTACTGGAGTTTGGAGTTTTGATGTAAAATAGATGTAAAACTAAAATACCAATTAATATATACCGACAGAACCAAAAGAACATGGCGGTTATGTTCGTGAAAAAGTTTGATTGACGCGTGAACAGATCAAGTACTTGATAGAAAACGCCATAGGTACGCAGTATTTTACTACTATTGTTTCCACAATACATTATTTAAGAAGGGCTATTGCCATTACTTACGTAAGAACGTAGGTCAATATCCTCTTACAACACCACGCTACAACTTTAATACGAATTGATCAAGTGACAGAACTAACAACTATAAAGAAAAGTAGCAAGTTTGCTTAGTCAAAACGATGGTGTCACTCTCATTCACTTGATAAATAAGTTTGTAAAGTCTCACGAATTTTGCCCTGTCAGCGAAACGTGTGCCGATCGAGAAACGTGACGAAGCCTCAAGACTCCATACTCGAAGAGCCCTTGGTGTTTGCATCGGTAAAGTCCTCTTTGGGCCTTCTTGAAGGCGGGCGGGAGGGCTTCGTCTTCTTCGGGAGACCTAATTTGAGCGTTTCTTTGTCAGGAAGTAAAGTCTAAAGTACTGTTAGGCTCTATAAAAGTACCTACGGTATTATTGAAAGTTGTTGTTCAATTTTTACACAAATATTCTTCTTTTTACCCGGCTGCGCGACGCAAAGGAGTGGTAATGTGTTTAACAGTCTATGTATGTATGTATGTTTGTATGTTCCTTTGAAGCACTATACAGACCAAACGCCTGGGCTGATTTTTATGATTCACACGTCAATCGATTCCTCTTAATCTGGCGAGTGACACTAAAGACATGACATTAGTGTAAGTCCAATATGGCGGATTCAGGACGCCATATTGTCCAAATTAAAAAAATGAAAATCACCAAAATATGTCAAGAGAGGTATCGTTGAATAGGTATTTAAAAATAATGTTTAGCTTTCTCTCAATGTTTTTCGATTTGACTGACCGTTTAGGATGTATATCGATTTAAAGTTGAGTAACAACCATTCTCACATTTATAGGTTTTTAGGTAGCAGAAAACTTCGTATAACTAACTGTACGTGTGAATGTGGATGGACATTATATACTAATGTATCTAGTAGGCATCGATATAAATCAATAGATGTGCCCTGAGCACCTTGAAATTGGTAATAAACTGCGTCTCTGTATGTATCGTAAGTGGTTTACAAACAACCTATCTACTTGACCCCATAATCGCTAGCGGCGAGATTTGCTGTGGTTCTACTTATTTTGGTTGTTGACACCGAACAATGATAGGTAAAAACGTCCGGCGTCCACCGCGTCCTGCAACCGACTAGAACGGAAAGAGTGAGCTCACTCTTCCCAACGTTGCCATGATTGCGTGCGCCGTGAAGTTTGGGATGGGGCCCATCTTGGGTTCTACGATCTATGCTTGTAGGTATATTGGACTACCCTTTTTTCGTACGTGCAGGAAATGTATTTACGCATACCCTACTGCCCCGCCCGGGAGACGAGAGCCGGGTTATGTTGCACTCTATATCATGTATGGATATGGTGCCCCTATCTACTAATAAAACTCCATGGGGTTTCAACTCTGCCGCTGATAGTGGGAACATGGAACCGCTCTTGGATTGCTCCGCCTCGGTCACCCATCTCCAACTTCAAACGATTTAGTAGGTATTCAACGTCAATCGAAAACCCATACTAACACAAAACTATAAATATGAATTACATGCAGTAGAAAATCCTACATATTAAATCAGTAGAAACGAAGACATTTGGTCAACAACCAAAAGATGCATATTATTATGTTGAGCATATTTATTATCATTCACAACATTGTTCATAACTAAAAAGTATAAAATCAAAAATATAATTCAAAAACTCAAAAACCCGACTGCGTAAAAAGTGAACCAAACTACGTACTCGCATACTAAAAAAACTGAAAAGAATAAAACAAGCATTTAGATTTCTGGTGGTCCAGAATTCTATAATATGTTATTGTATTAATACTTTTGAAATATATACAATATTTTCTAATAAAAGAACATTACAACTGAACAGTCGGGATCGATTGAACAATTACATTGTATGTCGAATAATAATATCGAATCCATTGAACAATTAGATTGTATGTCGAATAATAATGGATCCCGACTCTTCAGTTGTAATGTTCTTTTATTAGAAAATATTGTATATATTTCAATAGTATTAATACAATAACATAATATTATAGAATTCTGGACCACCAGAAATCTAAATGCTTGTTTTATTCTTTTCAGTTTTTTTAGTATGCGAGTACGTAGTTTGGTTCACTTTTTAGGCAGTCGGGTTTTTGAGTTTTTGAATTATATTTTTTATTTTCTCGAACTTTTTTGTTGTTGTTTTTTTCCTGTATCGTTTGCGTTTTGCTTGCAAATCATGATCATTTGCAAAATGATGATGGTTATAAAACATAACGAACAAGGGAGTAATTGGATGTGAGCCTTTTGGCGTGTGACAATATTCTACTTTAGATTCCAAAGCCTCCTGCAATTAACTGGCCAATGCCAAAGTTTCGAACAGTAGGTGCGCAAAATCGGGTCCGAACTTTTGGTTTTGGGTTGTATCTGGGATCATCCCCATTGAATGCATTCGCAAGAACATAGTGTGACCAAATAAGACGACAGGATATATGTGTATCGGTATTATTTAAAATCGAACTAATGCACTCAGATTGTTCAATCACAATTACTTTAGCTGGTAAAGTAAACTCCCTCCTTCCATGCATGCATGGCGTGGCTTGGCTTCCGCTATTGCTCAGTGAGGATGGTTAGAGGGCGAGTCACAGCATGCCATATTATTCTAGGTCGCAGGTTGCGCGGGACCGTTCGGTGTGGAATTCTAGGGGGGAGGACTATGTTCAGCAGTGGACGTCTTGCGGCTGATGATGATGATGATGCAATATATGGGCTAAAGTGGCTGGGCATTGTTTAAGAAATCTACGACGGCTTTTTCGTTTAAGTGTAACAGCATAACAGACAGGCAGACAGACTTCTGCATTTATGATATTAGTAAAGACAGAAATCAGAAATTCTTAGAGATGTCTAGAATAACATGTTTTTTCTTGTTTTGTGATATCTTTCAGTAAAATCCCCAGCAGTGTCCACAAGGAGCGAGTCAGCCCGTGAGCGGGGGGGGCTCACGTTTCGCTGACGGAACAGTTTGCCGGCCCTTTGACGGCCACTGACCCGTGCCGGCCACTCCAACAGATGGCAAGTCAGGACCGCCTCTTCGTTTAACTTGCTATCGATTTAAATTATAAGCGCAAGCGGTTTGTTGACTTAAGGTGCGTCCCCCAGCAAAACGAGTTTTTTGTCCAGTTTTAAGAGCTATCTACTCATTAGCCAAAACAAATATTAACTGGTAAAAAATACATCAAATTTCTACAACTTCTTGGCTTCAAAATGGTAGTTTTATTTTTTTGATAATTAACTTATTGTTTAAATAATCGCCTCACAACGAAACCATGAAAAAATTAAATAACTGTAGTTATCATGCATCTCCTCGAAAACCATCCATTATTTTGATTTTGTACTTACACCAACGGATAGACAATTCCATTACGAACATTTTGGTAGTTTTATTTTTTTCAAAAGACCAAAATCTGATTTTATAAAGAGTTTATTCTAAAATTTGAGCGTAAAACAGCGACAAATCCTACTGTTTCTCTCTTGCTCTTTATTGCGGTGTGCGATAAGGTAAGAAATACTCAAGGTCATTTGCTCGGGGTACGCCCTCAATCAATGTATTCTACAAAAGCGTACCATATATTTCAAGAGGTGGTAGCAAATTCTGGCTAGGTATTGAGGCAAGCAGGTGTAAAACTGCCTGCTTAAAAGTAAATACTAACATCTTTACTTAAGTTTGCATGGAAGATAAGATGATACAAAACATTTTAAAAGTTGACCCATACAAAGTGGTCTCTCTTTTTGTGCCTGATGGTAAGCAATAACCATGCACATAACAGCATAGTGACACGAAGCTGGTATAGTTTTGTTAACTTTATGTATTCTACAGATCCTAAAGCGACCCATACGAGCGATCGTCCGAGTAAAACAGAATACTTTCGCGTAAGTTTAATTCCAAAGGCTGTGGATTCTGACACTGCCGTCAAAAATAACATGGTATATAACAGTGTACGCGAGAATACAGCGGAGGAGGATGTATTGGAGGAAAAGAACACAGTAACAAGAAAAACATTTATTTAGGTAGGAAAGTACCCGAGTTGAGGAGAGTTGTTTTAAGATAAATTAATATGAATATTCCAAACATTTAATTAATGATTACACGAGTCAAAATTATGTCAAAATGTTTAACATTTATCAATAGAAGCAAGGACAACAATCACGGAAGGCACTATATCTTACGACACAGGATTTTTCCTAGTTTTATTTTTTAACAATAACTACATATCGGTAAAATAATAAAATACTGATAACATTACATTTTGTTTGCATCTCCATCTCCACTGCTGTTAAGTGACCATGCAGTCCGTAATGTACGATCCAAACCAATTTGTTCTTGACAAACATGTAGGTACATCCATCCAATACTTTCATAATTTCCATTTCTACGTTATCACTTCAACGTATTGTAACACTTTTTTTTTTCCGTGAATCGGAACGCATCGATTCTCTATGCGGCCGAGCGATATACGGACGTCACTAAAAAGTCGTTTCCTCTTTACCGCGTCACTAGCTGGCTGTTGGCGGAAACGAGCGTCATGAGCGGCCATTTGTTTTTTCGTGTCACGGGCGGCGGTCTCGGACCGCCGCTCTGTTATTAATTAATGTATATTGTGCAGATTGTGCTGAATTGTTTGATCGTTGGTGAGTTATGTGCTGTTATTTTGTTTGTTCGACCGTCGGACGATCGAAGTTTGCCGCGGCGTTATGAAAACTTATTTTTTGTCGTAGGACGTGTGGTTTGCTGGGTCCGCGTGTGACGCCGTTCACCTGGTGTGGAAGCCTGGTGTGGAAGTTGTGGAGAATTTGTTGCCTCCTTCATCAGGTAAAATTTAAAAGTATTAGTGTTGAAGGACCGCGTGGCGGGCGGGTGTCTGTCTGAAACGTTTCTTATTCGATTGTTTTCTTTATAGGAGGTGTTTGGTGAGCCTATGTTTGGTTTTGAGGCGCCTATCTTTTGGGAGATGTCCAGTACGGGCCGGGAGCCCTGTACGCGTGGGCTGTCACGTGGTGTGCTCGGTTCGGCGTGAGCTGCGGAGCCGTCCGAGGCTCGACAGTTAGCAGTGAGACCTCGGGACCTTCAACCGCGGCTTGCGTCCGCGTCTCAACAGGTTTTTGTTTGTGTTTGTGCTTTAGCCGATAATCTGATAGTGTTTCTTATGTGGTGTTAGTATTTCTAGTGGTACATTTCCCTCGAGGAGTTAACGTCTTATAATGTCAGCAGAAGGGTAGGAATGTCTCCCTCCCTCCGACCTGCCGCCAATTAATGAAGGTCTTGTTTAGACCTGGATATAGGTTCAACCTTTATGAAAATTTTAGAAGGCATATTGGCCTTTAGTTTTGTTTTGTAGCTTTTCATTTTTAACCCTACAGGTTCCGGGAGTATGGGGAGGTGGTGACTTTCTAATTAACTCTTAAACCTAACCGGGAGAGTTGGCCCGGGGCTTAACCCCTCACTTCTACCGGTTTTATATTTGCCATCTACCGACCCTTACTCAGGGACCCTGTATGGTAGAATCTTAGTTTGTTTTGGACTCAAAGAGGTTGATGGAATTCCTATAATTCCTTCTATACATCTGGGTAACAGCGACTCAACGGTCAACCCCTGACCCTTTTAACCTTTTAACCTTTTACCCTGAATATGGTAAACTTGTAAATTTGTTTAGGCAAATAAACGCTTGAAAAAGTCTTAATTTTTTATTTTATACATAAACTTTAACTTTTTTTCCGGGGAGGTTTGAGAATTCAATTTTCACCAATTGAGTTCTCAACCATAACACCCCGGATACCCTTACAGTATTCCAAAATTCGGACGAACATCTTCAATATTATTGGCAAGTACATCACCAACCTCTGATATGCCGATGGCATTGTAGTCATTGCTAGGGTTTCAGCCAGGACAACATAGGTAGGATGCTGAATGACCTCAGTAGAGTCTCCGAAAAAGTAGGTCTAGGCCTGCCGCTTGTATAATTATTTCGGTAAATTTTAATTATTGTAGTATTAGCTAACCATACTCTTGACTTGGAATTTGTGAACTTACTGTATTTAATTTTAACGTTATGTATAAAATATGTCTGTGATGTTATGTATATCGACATATATTATATTCTAATATACTTGTTTAGATTTGCATACCTAATGTGAGGTTGTTTTTGGCTGTATTTGTAATTTTGTAAGATCTTTGTAACCCATTAACTAGCAAATAAAGAATTGAATTGAATTAAAACTGAACATGAACAAAACGAAAATCATGTTGATAAACGTGCTCAAGACTCTACAAGCTTGTTACTTGTACCAACAACATAAAGTTATGAATTTTGGTGTAGGCTTATTTTGGTTTTCCGCCTACAAGTTGGAACCCTTGATTTGAGGTAATTGTAAACTAAAAGTTTCTACTCACTGTTCGTGTTTAGTTGCTTATTCATGGTTCGGGTCGTGCATTACGTATGCACCATAAGAAGAAGGGAAGCGAGGTGGTTTTTGCTTTGTTGTTTTTTGTTTCCTATGGAAAATGGGGATATTAATCGCCGTATAATAAATCTAGACTATAATTGTATTAAAATTAGCTTGCTTTTGTCTCTGTACAGTTGTTTTCTCTATTAGCACATTAGGTACTGTTGGGCGGTAGGATAGCAATCAAAGAACTTACTGAGATGGACTCTACAAGGAGTATTTAAAACACTTAAAATGTGTGCCCGTTAAACGGCTAAAAAAATGGGGACGTTTTATAATAATTGCTGCTAGTTTCCATCATACGTTAACTCAGTTATTTTACCACCACGTAGTATTGTCAAAACTTTGTAATACATACTAGCAGTGTCCCGCGGCTGTACCCGCGTAGTTCCCGTTCTCATTGTTCCCGTTTTGTTCCCAGGATAAAAAGTACCCTATGTGTTTTTCCAGCTTATTATCTATCTGTATTTCAAATTTTAGCCCGATCTGTTCAGACGTCAGGACGTGATTGAGCAGCAAACATCCAAACATCCATTCTTTGACATTGTTAATATTAGTGGAAAGTAGGATTTCAGTTAGAATAGCGACATTTTTAAAGTAATAACACAACATAACAACACGACTATGTTAAGTAATTGAAGAGTACAACTCTGAATACAAATTTGAAGTTTTTGATTTCGAATTCTTATAATTGATAAACTGTTTTTATGCAAAACATTAAACCGACTTCAAAACCACAAATAGGCACTCAAAAGCGAAAATTAAGTTAAACCCCGTTTACATGATTCCAGTCCAGCGACCGAATCCAGCGCTGGATTGGGTACTGGAATAATGGAAAACGGCACTCGAATGAATCAATCCAGTGCCAATGCATTCCTGTGCCGGTTTACATTATTCCAGTAAGCAATCCAGCGCTGGATTCGGTCGCTGGACTGGAATCATGTAAACGGGGTATTCATTTAATTATTATGAGCGCCAGTCACTCATCTATTTGAAATCGTTGCCAGTCAAGTCAAAAAGCTAGTAGATAGATGCTATGTGCGTAGTAAGTAGGCATATTGGTGGTGGTGGTGGACAATTTACAAACAACACCATCTAACCCCAAACTAAGCAAAGCTTGTACTATGGCGGCCAGATAGCTGATATAATATTTATATAGTTTACATACAAACTCATTATACCTAAAACACCCAGACACTGCAAATATTTGAATTCATCACACAAATATTTGCACTGGGTGCGAATCGAATCCACGACCCTCGGCTTTGCAGGCAGAGTTACCACCCACTAAGCCACGAGACTAGTCAATGTATTGTCAAATTGATAACCTCCTCCTTCTTGGAAGTCGGTTAAAAACGGTCGGTCGGTTAGTTTTCATAACTGTGTTCCGGTTTGAAGGGCAATGATTCCAGAGAAATTACAGGGCTTAGAGACATAATATCTTAGATCTCTGGGTGACGAGCGCAGTACAGTGCTAGGTAATGATTTGGACTATCATGTTCCAATAGCTGCGTGTTACTGCATCAGGCACATGATCTGCTCGTCTCGTCACTCTATGCTATAAAAAAAAAAAAAAAATAACTGAATAATGTTTTTAGAACCTAAACAAATACGAGCATTTTAAAAATATTTATTCCAAGAAGGTCATGTTTTATGAAAAGCAATGACGTATTGTTTAGTTTATATAAAATACTAGCTGACCCGGTGAACTTCGTACCACCATGTATTTTTTCGTCTACATTTTCTAGACTTTCTGCTGTAAAAATCTTGTCCCGACAATAACAAACAAAGAATCATCCTATTTGGTGCAGTCATTCAAAAGTTATGAGCGTACATACATTTCGAAGATCCATTTTTACGTTTCCGTAAAACGTACTAACTGGACCTTTATGGGTTTGTCATGTCTGTCTGTCTGTCCATCCGTATGTCACAACCATTTTTTTCAAAACTATAAGAACTATACTGTTGAAACTTGATACAGTTAATAACATTTTACTTCAACGTATATAAGAGTTTAAAAGCAAGTAATCCCTGTATGCAGAATACAGAAGACCCCACCTTGTGGCGTTCGTTAGGAGAAGCCTACGTCCAACAGTGGACGAATATAAAATAGGCTGATAATGATGATGAATCCCTTTATTGTTAATCAAGTTATTACCAAAAATCAGTTTTATTTTCATTGTAGTGCTTTGTGATATACGATGTTTTTTGTTTGATTACCTGGCACATGGACAAACAAATCTGATGGTTTTCGAACACGGGAGGGAATATGCAACATACAATTGACCATGTGAGAATCATGGGTTTTCTAGATGAATACCACAAACACTATAACACCTCTGCACATCTTCAGCGAACAATTTTCTCTCCAACTTTGTTACTGATGAGATAATGTTTTCTATTAGACGGTCTTCTTGTCATAATAGGGGCTGATGGCACTTCATCTCCGGCTAACTGAGCAGATCGTTTTAGTAAAACTACAATTATTTGTTCCCTGAATTGAGTGATAGTAAGTTTCTTGAGATAATATTTGGTTGAATAATAAATGTGCATTCAAGAGAGAAATACAGAGAACTAATATTACGAAATGTGTTTCTTTATTGATACACATGGCCTGGGGAATAGTTTATCTATATACCTTAAAGTATTTTCCAGGCCACGTGTATCAAAAAATATAAACACCGGTAATAAAAGGGATGACGGGGGAGAGGGTGTGATTATTTTCTATACTATTTTAACACCTCACAACTCGCAACACTAAAAAAACAAAAATTAAAAGTTGACACAATTTGGTAGTATTTCCATATAAGGCTTGGCGCTGAGCGTGTTAAGGTTGTCCCTGGGACTTGTTTATGATCATAGCAAAAGCAAGCCGCACTGGAAACTGTAGTCGTTTAAACTCAAATGGTACATCAGTCGGAATCATTGGGATGCGTGGTATCAAAACGTCTTCTCCTTTATACTTTCCTTTCAGTATAGTTGCTTCTATAACGTTGTTCATTATTTTTTATAGTTAACCGTGTGCCGTTGCAAAGACGCGGTTCGTTCATATTTCACAACATTTTAACTACCGATCCAAATTGAAGATTAGGTGTGAGGTGGCAATCCTGGAAAATCCAGCGAGTTCAAAAATTCCGGTGGATAGGTAGTTGTTGACGACATCATCTTGAATCGAATCAACTGATTTATAAATCCTCAGTTCGCCTGTAATTTGTCCTTGAATTTAGAAATTTAATTCATTTGCATCTATCTCATTTACATAACAGGTATTAATATTTATTTATCATGTGGCTGTCTTTTCCCAATATTGGGCAACGGCTTCCATCCCCTTCTTCCACTTTTCCTTTTCTATGGCTAGTATAGTCCAGTCTTTCCGATATTTGTGGAGGTTGTTTTGCCATCGTTTCTTTGGTCTGCCGCGTCGTCGTTTGCAATCTGGCTTCCTCCGCGTGGTAATTTTGGCCCAATAATCATCCGACATGCAGTAAATATGTCCAGCCCGATCCCACTTTCAAATTGGCTGCTTTTTGAGTCACATCGTCTATTCCGGTTTTGAAACGCAGTATGGTATTTCGTATTCTGTTCGTTAGTTTTACTCCAGAAAACATGCTCTCCACAGCACAAACGTGTGTTCAAATCATTTTGCACAGATAGGGATATTAAATCAATAATTCAAAATAATAAAACACTTTTTTTTTAATTAATGGCTCTATGTGGATTAGTCAATAAGCACTTTTGGTAACGCGGTTTGTGTTTGACTGACACTAACTTGATTGATATAATGACGTGAAAACTGACGCATTTTATTTCGCGTGCCGAAACTAAATTAAAGTAAATAATATCGTGAAGTCGACCAAATTGAAAATCAGTACTAATGAGTCTTACGTTTTGTGATTATTCAATTTGATTTGGTTCGCGATATTATAGCTTTTGCCGACTTTCTTCTGAGTGGGTTTCGGAACGTGACATTAGATCCTCCTATACTCCAACTGTTTTGATAGACATGATGGAATTTGAACTGTGTGCAGCGGGAATAAAGTGCAAATTGACTCATTGACGTTAGGAACACACATATATTGCTTAGACATAAGCGAGTGCCTGTTATTTAATATGAACTTTATTTTATAACAATAAAGCTCAAATTGCCTTAACATTTTAGTTAGAAAACGTTTGTATGGGAAAAAGAAAAGGGCTGTTTCTATAGTTTTCCCGGGAATTATTTTTTTTTTCTCGCCGTAAAAACCATCATTGGACCTCAACAAACATTTAAAACAAAGAATTGTCCAAATTGGTCCAGGCGTTGTTGAGTGATGCTCTTACCAACACATTTTGCGATTCATTTTAATTTATAGATTTTAGATTTGCCATAAGCTCCGGGAATTTTTAATCGAAATAGAGTGAAAAACATTTACAAATAAAAGCAGCCAAGTATTTATGACGTACTAAAAAAAACTACTCATCAGGTCGAGTTCAAACCAACCAATTTTCGTTGGTTTTTTTTTTTTTTTTTTTGTTGTTCCACCTGTACTTCCCCCGGCACAAGCCGGGGACATTGTCAAGATGAACATTTGCACAGCAATTTTCTGTTTGTTACACATATCGGCCAGATGTATAGATCTGCCTTTTATAATACACGAGTAAATAAAGTTAAAGGACATCACATCAAAGCACCAGGTTAGTACGGTTTTTTTTTTTTCTTTTTTTCTTTTTCTTTGTTATTTTTTTTTATTTTTTGTCTGTAATACATATGTATTTATGTATATACTTTGTTTTTTTTCTTTTTATTTTGTTTTGTTTTTCTTCTGTAAATATACTTAGCTTAAATTGTTAGTATAGTTAAGATATTATCAATTAAAGTAACGTTATTGGTATGTATTTATATAACTTTACAAGCCCCAAAATGAATTTTACATGTTGGTATAACATGCTAGTATTCATTATTGGTGATGAACAGGTTTTTCTAGAAGGTGAGCAAATATTACCTGATATGCTGCACACCTTCATTGTTCTACTTTTATTTATCCATCTATATATTTTTTTATTAAATCTTATAAACATGGCTTGGTTAATCTACTATACTATCGGATATCTATATGGTTGCAATATATTCATAAATATATCTTACATATAGTTTTCACACAATTACTAAACTTTTACAACTTTTAGGAGTGGCGTATATTTACATTCGTGTCTTAGAATGTGTCTATTTCCCAAACTTACAAAATCAAATCCATTAAAACAAATATGTACAACACAACATATTCTAGCATCACATTAGCTTATTTATGTTACATAATACATATTACTTATTCCTTTTATTACACATTTTTGTTACATATTTACAAAATTCCAAAAAACTAATTCTACTATTCTCATCCTGCAGCCACTCGTTTAAGTTACTCCGTCTCACATCCTTTTTGCATTTTATTTCTAAGAGTGTTCTTTTCAGTATATAAACAGGGCAGTCAACAACAGCGTGGATAGTTGTCTCATCTACTTCCGGATCACAAACACAACCAGGTGAGGACTTAATTTTAAACCGATGCAGGTATTGAGCGAAGCCACCGTGCCCTGTAAACACCTGTACCAGTTCTTGGGCAAGTTTAATTTTCTTAAGGAGCTTATTTGCCATTCGTACATCCGGGAAGAACATTTTTGTGGTCCCTGCCGTATCACCATCAGTGAATCTTGCCTGCCATTTTTGCACGCCCTCATTGCGTATGAGTCGCTTTACGTACGAGATAGGACACTTGTCGTAGTGAGCTGCGGACCTCATTTTTTGTGCAGCTTCTTTAGCCAACATATCTGCGCGTTCGTTACCTTCAACCCCTACATGTGCTTTCACCCAGTACAAGTGCACTAACTTACCCTGTTCTTTCAGTTTTATCAGGTTTTTTCTGGTGTGGAAGGCAATCGGGTGAAAAGTATCACAATTTTGTAGAAGTTCTAATGATGACCTAGAATCGCTAAATATAGTTAATTCCGGGTCATTCATTTTAAGAGCCTTTTCTGTTGCGTGGTAAAGAGCATACATTTCAGCTTGAAAGACCGTGCAAAATGATTCAAGCTTCAGCTTCTTTGATTTTAATTCTTCCCCACCTTTCCACCATGAGAGAGCGGCTCCCACTTTACCATCTATCCTGCTTCCATCTGTGAAAACTAACGTACCATTTATATTATTTGACATCAGGGTCTCTGCTGTCCAGTCTTCGATGCATTTAAAGGTGAATGTTTCATTTTTTGACGGATGGATTGCGTTCAAGAAGCTCTCTTTGGTTTCTAGATCACGACCCGCTATAGGCTCAAAGGGTTTTCCTCGTTTCGCTTCAAATATTTGAGCGGCCTCTTGTATTCTTATGTCCAGGGGCATAAGGCCCGAGAGTAACAGAGCAGAGTTCAATGATACCGTACGGTAGCATTTGCAGACCTTTTGAGCAAATCCCCTCTGGATAGAGTTTAGTTTTTTCCTTATAGTTGTTTTTGTTACGACCTGGGACCACACACTTGCCGCATACAAGATGACTGGCTCGATTACTGCCATGTATATTGTTTTTGTAACTTCGGGATTTAAGCCCCAGGAAACTTTTGCCGCTTTCGCCAGCTGGTGATATATTTTTATACATTTCTTACCAATATTGGAAATATGACTATTAAATGTGAGTTTTTTGTCTATTGTTAAGCCCAAAATTTTTATTTCATTCGTCATATTAACTATTGTTCCACCCATGCTTAAGTTTGGAACATCATATTTTATCTTCTTTGTCAAAATCATTGCAAAAGTTTTGTGTGCAGCAAATTTCAGTTTGGTGTCAGTTCCCCACTTATAAACCATATTTAGTATTTCGTTAATGTATGATTCTAGATCTTTCACTGACTTACCGGAGAACACCAGGGTTATATCATCGGCAAATGCTTGAGTATAGACATTTCTCCCCTCCAGGAGCTCCAACAAGGGATCCAAGAGGACATTCCAAAATGTGGGACCCCCCACTGAACCCTGGACACAGCCTTTTGCAGTTTGCCTAGAGCACCGTTCACCTGCATACCTTATTTCTACTTCACGGTCTCTCAGGTAACTGTCAACCATACCTCTAAGATTGTTCGGGCACCCCTTTTTCATTAGTTGGTGTTTTATGGCCGGCCACCAAGCACTATCAAAAGCGCCTTCGATGTCTAGAGAGACCAGAACTACAATATCTTTATTTTTTATCTTTTCCCTGATATAGTTAACCAGATCGTAGAGAGCGTCTTCTGTGCTGCGCTGGGGTACGAAACCATATTGTCGAGGGTTACACTTTGGGAGTACATACCACTTTAGTCGCTTGACCAAAACCTTTTCTAAAATTTTACCGAGAATGGATAGTAACCCTATTGGCCTGTAAGACTTTGGTTGACTATAGTCGGTTTTGCCTGGTTTTCTTAATATAATTACCGCTGCTGACTTCCATAGCTGTGGAAAATATTGTAATTCCAGGCATTTATTGATGAGTTCCAAGAATAATGCTGTATCTACGCCGATAGCTCTTGAGCAAATGTCAGCTGTGAAGCCATCGTGACCTGGAGCTTTTTTGGTACTAAAGGTCGCAACGGTACTCTCAAGCTCACTGTTTGTGAAAGGGGGGTCATCTTGATTATAATTATCTATTCTTTGGTTATGTTCTGTCAAACAAAATTTTCGTTGGTAGTTTGCATGTCCATCATATATTTTGTTTAGTTTTATCATTCACTTATTTTAGAAGTTAGAGGGGAGGGGGGGGACACATTTTACCACTTTGGAAGTGTCTGTCGCGCAAATTATTCAGTGTAGACAAAAATGATTTTAGATACCTGAACATCATTTTTGAAGACCTATCGATAGACACCCCACACGTGTATGTTTGATAAAAAAAATGTTGAGTTTTATTTCTAAGTATGGGGGGCCCCCCCTATTTTTTATTATTTTTTAACTTTTGTAAGAATCTTAATGCGGTTCACAGAATACTACTATAATCTACTTACCAAGTTTTAACAGTGTAGTTCTCATTTCAGTTCTCAGTTTCGGCAAAAAGTGGCTGTGATATACGGACGGACAGACAGACAGACAGACATGATGAATCTATAAGGGTTCCGTTTTTACGTTTTACGGAACCCTAAAAAGACGACAATTGATCAGTTATCGAGCGGGATGAAAAAAGATTAAATTACTGAACTGGCTATTAAAAAATAGGGGTTGATGATAAATGGGTAAAAATTTAGAGTTGTATGTATTTTTTAACGCCACTTTATAAAAAAATAAAAATAAAAAAAATTGTACGAAAATTAAAAAAAAAAATTTTGGTTTGCACAACCCTTGTCACTTAGGGGTATAAAAAATAGCTAATAGCCGATTCTCAGACCTACTGAACATGCATATAAAATTTGGTTAAAATCAGTAAAGCCGTTTCGGAGGAGTAAGGAAACAAACACTGTGACACGAGAATTTTATATATAAGATAACAACTTTTGACGAATAATGTAAACTTGCTGTCGAAAACTAGGTTAGTAGCAGTTGTAACAATGCGCGTTGAACGATAGTTTGTTTACGTATCTCGATCGAAATGTAAATTTGCGCAAAACAATGATTCAACAACTCGCTTACAAAAATAAAGTGAGTTTCAAAACTACCACAATAATAGTTAGTAGTGGTAGGACTCTTGGCAGAGTTCGCCTGGGGAAGTACCATACCTTTGTCAGTTATTCTACCGCCATTTTATGTGCAAGTATTGTTGTGTTCCGGTTTAAATGGCCATGTTTTTAGAAATATTAGTGTTTTTGGACTATTATAGAAAGCACGCCCTGTGCCTACTAATCTCAACTTAATAACATAAACACAAAATGTTGGACAAAACAATTATTGACCTTTTTTCTATCGGAATGCTCGTAGCTCGAAAAAGCGACATCGTTTCATGGTTGATGTTCCAAATACACGAACGAAGAGACCTGACTCTACTATTGTGATAAGAACGTCTATAGGTTCAACTTTTATAGGTTCACACTTGACCGCCATCTCGCCTGATGTTAAGCGACGATGCGGTCTACGATGGAGCGTGTTTACCTAGAAAAACCCGATTCACTCTCGATTTGAAGACACAAAGATCAAATCAGTCGCACACTCTCCGAAGTGTATCCGATAAAAAACCGATAGGCTAGCAATGATATACATGCATTCCAAGCTAATAAAAAAGCGTGTCTGAAATGACGAAGATATAGTGCTTCAAAATTTCAAATGACAACTGCACGTCTACATACGATTTTTAGGGTTGTCCTCCATACTGAGAACTGAAACTCAAAAATTTTGAAAATTTAGGGGGGGTGTCTATAGATAGGTCTTCAAAAATGATGTTGAGGTTTCTAATATAATTTTTGTCTACACTGAATAATTTGCGCGAGAGACACTTCCAAAGTGGTAAAATATGTGTCCCCCCCCTCTCTAACTTCTAAAGTAAGAGAATGAAAAAACTAAAAAAATACATGACGTACATTACCATGCAAACTACCAACGAAAATTAGTTTGAACTCCATCTGATGAGTAGTTTTTTTTAGTAGATACGTCATAAATACGCTATTATTAAAACTTCGATCAAAGTTACAACCAACTACAAAAAATATGTGTACTATGTATATTATGTTACTTGCTGCAAGGGAACCCTTCATGGGCGAGTCCAACTCGCACTTGGCCACTTTATTTTTATGAATACGTGACGTCATAACCCTCGGGCTCGAACTCACGGAAGTTTGATGATATTGATAATTTGTCGATCTCAAATAATTTAATTTAAAAAAAACGGGTCCCATAATTTACATGACGGACTAATTAAAATGGTATATTTTTGCCCTAGTCGTCATCCAAATTCTGAGGTATAAAGATGTTTTAAAGAGACACATAAAAGACACCATGTTGCATATAATATTGTTACTATATAAACTTTTAAACATTTGTACACTCATGTTACAAATAATGTTACACCAAAATGTTGGCTAAAAGTCAAAATTATGTTATGTAAAAGGTTTTAATGTTAAAGGGTCTGTTTGGGTGTTCGTATTAGCGTGTGTGCATATTATTATTATGTGTGAAATTCGATCACAGATTTTTGTGACATTTGTGGTGCATTTGTGACATTGTTAGTTTAAGTATCTACTTCCTTTTTCTATTACAGTACTATAACGAATTATAAATGTCTTCGTAAAATTGCAAGAACCGTCATAATATTAAAATGAAACGACGTCACAATTAGAAACCAATCTAACCTAACCTACAATGAGATTACAATCTCTCGCGATAGATTTTATAATCTCACTGTATTCACAATCTAGACTTCCTCGCCGATTTCGGCTTCGGCGACTATAACCTGCTTTTAAGTATTGCGACGACATTTGCACGCGCGCATATGACTGCCGTAACTGATTTTTGCACGAAAAGTTCGTGCGCAGATAGGGTACGTCAAGATGCCGTTGTTAAAATTATAATTTATGTTAGAAGGTGGTCTGGTTTTAAGTTGGTCTCTCTTTGCATCAAGCTCACACCTCTTACATTCTCAAAAAATTGAATTTTGTGTTATACCAGACGTCTCCATTCAGTCCTGTTTGACACCAGATCCTCCCAGCGAGAAGGCTCTATGTTGCATCTCTTCATATGTCTTTTTTACATTTAAAGATGTATTCACAATCTTCCGGTGTTGACTACCTAACACTGCAAAATTTTGGAACGCTAACAAAACATCTACTAAGGGCATTAAAGGCTAAATAAAATGAAGGCATTCCTGTTCCATTAAAATCAACGTTTTTCAATACAAACCAATAACGCAAAAGACAGGACATCCGTATTCCGACACCGAAAAACCGTCGTAACATTTTAACGACACGCCAGCACCGCGATCGCGGAATCGGTGCCGATTTGATTGACGTATACGTCAAAACGTTTCGAACTCTCCGAGGCCTTCGACCCTACAAACTTAATACAAAACTATCCGATAGAGCCATCATCTTATATCATTAACAAAATTGGAATTCCCACACGGAACGGTTTAGTTATACTTTTTAAACAGATGAACCGATAACGTGGTTTGGCTTGTATTTTTGAAGCGAAAAATGAATTTCGGATTTTATCAATCGGTATGATTTAATTGTTTTTTGACGTCGATAATATAGAGATGGTGATTGGTGTACGTTCAGTTGTGCAATTTGTATGACATGGTATTTTGTTTTGACGTAATAATGATGGTTGACAAAACTTTTACTGGATCGTACTTATTTCACCCAGTTAATGTATAAAAGTAACATTATTCACTACTAGCAGCGAACTGGGATTTTGCTAGAGTGATTCTTGTTCCTGTAATTTTCCTACGATAAAAAGTAGCGTATACAGACTGTGGCCTCGTGGTTTAGGGCTCCCACACAAAACTGCGATACGACGCCGCATCCCAGGAACTTGCGATGCGAATTGCTGCGGTGCGATTTTGTGCGGCAAACCGTTAGTCAGGGTAACCATACCTTCAATGGTAGTCAGCCGTGTTGGACGTGTTTTTCGGAAGCGTAACATGGATCGTAAAAAGATTGTTGCACTGTTCTTCAAATGAAGACGCTCTTCAAATGAAGATAATTATGCTCATTCTAAAATAAATAATCAAACATTTTCACGGTGTCTGGGTGTTTCTAAGAATAATAAGTATGTATTTACAACTATTTAAGTGTTATTAGCTATTCGGTCGCCATAGTATAAGCTTTGCTAAGTTTGGGGTAAGAAAAAAAGTATCCATCGTTACCAATGTTCCTTATTCTGTAGCCCTAGCCACTTTTAGTTTGGGGCCTGCTTCGATGCCGGCGGCAGTCTTGAGTTGGTAGTATTCATAATGTTGAACATCGCCACCAAATTACTAGATTATCGGTTTTTAGAAGATAGACCTTTATATGGATAGTCAAATGTAAACCGCACAGACACAATTACCGCTCTACCTATATTTCTCGAGTTTGCAGAAATCGT
This sequence comes from Ectropis crepuscularia, assembly GCA_963693475.1. NCBI lineage: Eukaryota > Metazoa > Arthropoda > Insecta > Lepidoptera > Geometridae > Ectropis > Ectropis crepuscularia. Next base: position 3,745,476 of record OY856355.1, read on the forward strand.
TAATTTTAAAGCAAAATTTAAGGTAGTACATACGTTGAAAGTTATCATTAAGCAAATAAATGAAGATATTGAAAACATACTAAACAGTTTTTAAGAACAATCCCATAAAACCGATTTTTGTCGAAAAGAGCAAAGTGACGGAAAATATAGGTTGTAGGACGGTTGTTTGTGCCTCTGAGTAATTAGGGTTCCGTAAAACATAAAAACGGAACCCTTATAGATTCGTCATGTCTGTCTGTCTGTCTGTCTGTCTGTCTGTCTGTCCGTCCGTATGTCACAGCCACTTTTTGCCGAAACTATGAGAACTACACTATTGAAACTTGGTTAGTAGATGTATTTTGTGAACCGCATTAAGATTAAAACAAAAAAAAATAAAAAAAAATAAAAAATTAGGGTTGCCCCCCATACTGAGAACTGAAACTCAAAATTTTTTTTTTCATCAAACCTACACGTGTGGGGTGTCTATCGATAGGTCTTCAAAAATGATGTTGGGGTTTCTAAAATCATTTTCGTCTACACTGAATAATTTGCGCGAGAGACACTTCCAAAGTGGTAAAATGTGTGTCCCCCCCCCCTCTAACTTCTAAAGTAAGAGAATGAAAAATCTACAAAAAATATATGATGTACATTACCATCTAAACTACCAACGAAAATTAGTTTGAACTCAATCTGATGAGTACTTTTTTTTAGTACGTCATAAATATACTATTATTGAAACTTCGATCAAAGTTACAACGAACTACAAGAACTATGTATATTATGTTACTTGCTGCAACGGAACCCTTCATGGGCGACTCCAACTCGCACTTGGCCACTTTATTTTTAATAGTAAAAGAAGTGAGTTTAAATCCTACTCAAAGGTATTCGCCTAAAATAAAGCTATCTTTTTAATATTTCCATTGAATTATAGATGGAATGAAACTCGAGTTGGCTCACGTTACAAATGAAAGGCTTCTATTTAACCCTATATTAAATTTAATGGGCTTCGAAGATCGCTAGCAATCAATTTGGGGGAAAATGGACATTTCGACTGTAGCGGAACGAAATTAAATTTGAGGTTTTAATTAAAATTAAAACCGAAGGGGTCGCAGTCATTTCGGATTCCACTCACTGGGGCTGATGCGATCTTTTAATTGACGTGTATATTTGTGTAAGCGTAAAATTTTAATCCTAGTCAGTTTACAGTATAACGCCTGAGATTATAATTTAACGGTGGGTTAAGTAAGTTACTTAACCCACCGTTAAATTATAATCTTGTACTTGAAAGTTTTTCATTTTGACGTGATAACGTCTTATAATTCGGTGAAGCCGGCTGCACGCCCGCACAACATGACGTCATGTAACGTTACCGTTACCGTTAGTTCGTCGTCCGTGCCATGCGGACGAACCTGAGTGCTGAGGGCGCCACCCGCCGAGTCGAGCGGTATCACTACTCGCGCTATCAGCGTACTGATTTCTTAAGACGTTGTCACGTTTAACTATAGTAAGTAAACCGACTTTACAGACAACCATTTTTTTATGGTGACATGTATTATTGGTCTCGGTTATTGTTTATTTAGTGTGATTTCATGGATAGGCATGGAAACATGTTACACGAATCCCAGGAATACCGATAGACGCAGAAACAGTCCAAGCCAAGTGCGAAATGAAAACGAACCGACTGAAAATAATGGCAGATACTCGTATCACCACTGTGTTGTTACAATCCCATAATATATTTATTAGTACAATGTATCGACGAACTTTCACCATTATTACTATTACGACCTCCTCAGTGACCAGCAATACGGGTTTCGCCGAAACCGGTCCACCGGGGATATTCTAGCGTACGTCACTCACATCTGGAGTGAAGCTATTGAGAAACACGGGGAAGCACTTGCAGTCTCCCTGGATATCTCAAAGGCTTTTGACAGGGTTTGGCATGATGGCCTTATAAGCAAGCTTTCTAGTTATGGTTTGTCTCCTGGGTTCATTGCGTGGATATCGGACTTCTTGAGGGATCGATCCATACGAGTTGTCATTGATGGCTGCTCGTCGGATCAAATGGCTATCAATGCCGGAGTCCCTCAAGGGTCTGTACTCTCTGCGACGCTCTTCCTGCTACATATTAACGATCTGTTGAAGCCCGGTATCTATGGGTACGCAGACGATAGCACCGTCGTAGAGAGTTACATGTCTAGCGCGAGAGCCACTGGGCCGCAAACTCTGGTACAGAGAGAGAGTCTGATTGAACGTTTGAGCTTGACCCTTGAGGCGGTGTCTAAATGGGGCGATGCCAATCTGGTCAAGTTCAACGAGAATAAAACGCAGGCGTGTCTGTTTTCCGCTAAAAGGAGTCCCTTCCAACTGACTCCATCTTTTAGAGGTGTATCCGTGCCGGTTACTGACCGTCTTGAGCTTTTGGGCGTTACTTTGACCTCTACGCTCAACTTTGGCTCGTATATCGAGTCCAAGGCCAAACTTGCTGCCAAAAAACTAGGTGTCCTCTCAAAGGTGCGAAGGTACTTCAAGTCTGAACAGTTGCTTACATTATATCAAGCACAGATTCGCTCCTGTATGGAGTACTGTTCGCACCTTTGGGATGGATCGGCTAAGTATCAGCTGGAGGCTCTGGAATCGATCGAGAGACGTGCCAAAAGGCTCATAGGTAACGACACTCTTGTGCGAAAAAGACTTCAAAGTCTTGAACATCGCCGAAAAATTGCTAGCCTATCGGTTTTTTATCGGATACACTTCGGAGAGTGTGCGACTGATTTGCATGATCTGATACCACCTTGTCCTTTTTTCTATCGGAATGCTCGTAGCTCGAAAAAGCGACATCGTTTCATGGTTGATGTTCCAAAGACACGAACGAAGAGATTTGACTCTACTTTTGTGATAAGAACGTCTAGGCTGTGGAATACGTTGCCTGAGTGGGTTTTCCCCGATGGTTACAATCTTTGTGTCTTCAAATCGAGAGTGAATCGGTTATTTCTAGGTAAACACGTTCCATCGTAGACCGCATCGTCGCTTAACATCAGGCGAGATGGCGGTCAAGTGTAAACCTATAGAAGTTAAAAAAAAAAAAAAAAATATTGTCACAAAAATTAAATTTCCTTGGTCTATTTCGTAATAAGATACCCTTGAAATGACATTTATATTTTTCTCTTGATGTGTCTTGTCTTGGCGTGTCTTGTCTATATTTCTTTCAACCTTATAGAACTTAGGCTAAGAACACATGGAGTGATGACCCGCAAGTGCCGCGGTTGCGGGCCCGCAGTTTCTGTAGAATATAAATATAATTTGTAAAGTTTGTAAAAAAAACAAAGCACAACTCACGACGCGTTTTGCGCCCATGGCACGCTGGTGAAAATCGCTCCATAAATTCTTAGCCTTACATGGAACCTTTACTATGACCTCTAGTAGTACTGCACTGAGCACAATTTTGTAAAGCTTTCGTCTCGACTTGAGCTTACTTCAGTTATTTTTGTAGCTTCATCAGATACATAGGCGGTGAAGTCAATTATTAGAGATATTTTTACAAGAAAAAGATGCTGGAACCTAAAAATATGGTTATGTTAAGGAATTCGTATTGCGTCTTTTGTTGGGTGGGACAATATAGCGAGCCGTATTGAAGATCTTGTGTCGTTTCTTCTCGCTGTGGCCTAATGCGAATTCTTTTAAAGTATTTGCATAGTCCAAAGAAATATAAATAATTAAATTTAGTAGACTGTGGTATTAGGGAGCCAAAAGTCATACATTACACGAGCCTAATAGTAAGCAGGATGTTCCGTATAATCGGGCAACATTATATCGGCCATCGAAATATAGCGGATCTATGTTTTGACAGCCGGCTGTCAAGTGACGTTGTCTCGTTTCGCCGGTACGTTCGAGCGACTCCTTGTTTTTTGATAATCTGGTGTTTTTCGGGATAAAAGCTTTATTATTGTGCGGGAATACGGTAATAATTACTACTGGAGTAGTGCTGGACTATTTGTGTGAAAGTGGGCCCCTGGATTGGCCCTTTTCTACAACGCCGGACCGTTGCTACTGCTGGAACGGGAATTCTGGAAGCTCCCTGGTTTGGTGTCTAATTATTCCCTTCCTTCCTTCTTCCTGTCAGACCAAACTGGGCTTTGGACGACGCCGGGAACCCTACGTAAGTGATTTCTTTTCGATACTTTGTTTGCAATTAGGGGGTAAATATTAAAATCGGTATAGCTACGTAAATAATTTGTTCTAGACTTGCTATGGGCCCCAAGTCGGTATTTCTGGCATAAATACTATACATTTTTTGGTAGCAGGAGCGCGGTTAGCCGTAAATACCCCTTTTTTGTTTTTAGTTTTCTGGGAAAATATATCGGGTAGGCCAGATATTTGGGGGTTCCCAGTTTATAATTTCTCCCCAAACTGTCGGGAAATTAGTATTAAGTGGTATCCGGTTTAATAGGTTGCGGATATATTTGTTGTGACATTGTCCGAACTTTAGGTTGGTTTAAATTTAAATTTAAAAATGGCTTCGGATTTGGCCAACCAGCTCCGATGGTTCGAATCCTTACAAGGATTGGTCGGCCGGAGAGACCGGGAGGAGGCGCTCCTAAACAGGTCAGAACACCTCGACAGGAGCCTGGAGATCGCTGAGAGGAGCACAGGATTGCTGCGGGATGCAAGGCCGCCTCCACCTGAGGAGCAGATGGAGAGGATCGACGCGGACATGCGGCGCATCCTGGATTTGTACGACGAGGTCTCCGAAGGGGTTCGCCAGCTGGAGAGGTCTCGTCAGGGAAGGGCGAACTCGGGACCCGTCATCAGGAATGCGGGTTCGGGTGTAGTGGGACGCCTTCCCACCCTGGACTTGCCCAGGTTCACAGGTAACCTGCGAGAGTGGAGCGGCTTCCGGAGTATGTTCGCCTCTCTCGTAGATTCACGCAACGACTTGACGAGGGCGGAGAAACTGGCGTATCTCCGCACGTCACTGGAGGGTGAGGCACTCTCCCTGATCCAGCACCTGGAGCTGGACGACGACAACTGCGGCACGGCGATGGAGTTGCTGGAGACGAGGTTCCAAAACCCTCGGCTCCTCGCCGACGCTCACGTGTCCCAAATACTGGGGCTGCCGAAGGTGACTGAGAGGTCTCAGTTGTGGCTGCTAATCCTCACGCCCGTGAAGGTGGCGTACAACGCCTTGCGCAGCTTGGGACTGCCAGTGGAACACTGGTCGTTTCTGCTGGTCCACATCCTGCTGGGCAAGGTGCCGCTGGAGTTGCGCGCCCGGTTCGAGCGGGAAAGGGGCCTTCACGGCGACCCGAAGGTCTTCCCCACGTTTGAGGAGCTACTTCGGGTCCTGGAGTGGGAGGCGAGGATGGCAGAGTCGGCGCCTCAGGAGGCGCAGCCCGCCGCGTCAGCTCGTGGCCCTGCCGGAACAGGACCGCGACCTACCAATCCCCGCACTCAGGGTGGGGTAAAGCGGACGGCGACGGTGACGAGTGCGTCGGAGCAGGAGTGCCCGAACTGTGGCCAGCTTCACGCGCTGGTGCAGTGTCCGGCCCTGCTTGCGAGGACGACTTCCGACCGACGAGGCATCGTTCGGAGGTTGCGTCGGTGCTACGGGTGCCTGGGGGGTCATTTGTTCAATGACTGCCCCACGGCACGGCCGTGTCCTGGGTGTGGGGGACCACACCACCAGCTCTTGTGCGTCAGGAGCGATGGTGCTGGTCGACAGCCCTCAGGGAGGGGGCCCTCCACGGGCGGGGGCGCTCCCACGCAGAGCCACGCATTGTACAACAATGAAGTGGCTACAGCGTGGAGCACACCCCCTCCACCCCAACTCACGGCAGCACCGGGCAGCCCAACGAGGGGCGTCCTTCACGTGGCTTGGTCACCTCGGTCACAGCCCGCGCGGACGCGGGCGAATTGGAGGGATGGAAGGGTGATACCGGAGTCACCACTGGGGTCACCTCCCCAGCGTTACCCATCTCCGCCGCTGGATCCGCGACCGATGGAATGGAGGGCGTACACGCCTCCCCTCCATGAACATCCGAGGCTGGAATACCACCCGCCCTACTTTCGGTATGGCAGGGCGGCCGGATATGCCCCCCCTCCGATGGCCCTTTGCACTCGGCAGCAATATTGGGCTGGGCCCGGTAGTCCGACGGGTTCGGACGGGCCTCGGAGGGATTGACTAGCCTCCGTTCCCTTGGCACAGGATCAACCGGTGGTCCTGCTGCCCACCCTCTGGTTAAGGGTTTGGGGTCCAAGAGGCGACTACGTCCGGATACGAGCGCTCTTGGACACAGGGTCCCAGGGGTGCATTTTAACAACGCGGGTTGCTCATCGCCTGGGCCTGGCTAGGTTTCCGTCACCGACTCCGTTGCGAGGAGTTGGGAACTCAGAGGTGCGGTCGGCTGGACAGACCCGCCTCTCCTTCTCGTCCGTACATTCCTATTCGGAAAGGATTGCGGTCAGGGCCACCGTCATGGATTCGGTTGTCGGTTGGCTTCCTCAGGCGGACATAGATCCGGATCTTTTGTCCTGTACTAAGGGTCTCAGGTTGGCGGATCCCCGCTTCGGGATGGCGGGTCCGGTAGATCTTTTGTTGGGTTCTGATGTACTGGGTTACATCATGAACGGGAAGCCTAGACTGTTGGACCAGTCTTCGCTGATGGCGCTGCCCACCATCTACGGGAACGCCATTTTGGGAATGGTGGATGAGTGGCAGCAGTCGAATCAGGCTTCTTTTACGGGAACGGCCCTCGCTCAGATCATGCAGAGGTTCTGGGAGATCGAAGAGCCGCCTACCGTGTCTCGGCTGGATCCCGAGCACGTGGAGTGTGAGAACTTTTATCAGGCTCACACTCGGAGAATGGTTTCTGGGCGATTGGAGACTAGGCTGCCTTTCCGGGATAACCCCCCGCGTCTGGGCCAGTCTCGATCATTGGCCGAGAAAAGGCTCAGGTCCATGGAGCGACGCATGGCTCGAGATCCTGTACTTCGGGAAAAGTACATCGAGTTCATGAGGGAGTATGAGGCACTGGGCCACATGTCTCCGGCTCGCGACGACTGGTCGACCATGGACCACTACTTTTTGCCTCATCACGCTGTTTTGAAAGCGTCGACAGGCAAACTCAGGACGGTGTTCGATGGATCCGCTCCGACTTCGACAGGAGTGTCACTGAACCAGTGCCTCCACGCTGGACCGAAGTTACATCGGGATATTGTAGACATCATCCTGAATTTCCGTAGGCATCAGGTGGTGTTGGGAGCGGACATCCGTATGATATTCCGACAAACGGTCATACACCCCGAGGACAGGAGGTTCCAGTTGATCCTCTGGCGGGAAAGTCCTCAGGACCCTATGATGGTGTATGAGTTGAACACCAACACCTATGGGTTGAGATCAAGCCCCTTCATTGCGATCCGCTCACTGCTGGAGTTGGCGGAGCAAGAACGGGCTCGGTATCCACGTGCAGCCGCAGTTCTGGAACGCGACCTGTACGTGGACGACGTTTGCACTGGTGCGCAGACGGTGGAGGAAGCTCTGTTGCTCCGGGATGAGCTTACAGAGCTTCTCGTATCTGGAGGCTATGAGCTTCGGAAATGGCTCTCTAACGACCCCAACGTCCTGGCTGGTATCCCGGACGATCACCAGCAGGATCCCGGGCTCTTTGAGGAAGGTGACGATCCGCACGGGATTGCGGTTCTGGGCATGCAGTATCAACCGGTTGCTGACATCTTCACCTTTCGGGTGGCACTGGAAGCCACACGCGCGTGGACAAAACGGACGGTTTTGTCCACCATCGCCAGGATGTTTGATCCAAACGGTTGGATCAGTCCGGTTTTGTTCGCAGCCAAGTGTCTGTTACAGCGACTTTGGACTCTGAAGGTCTCATGGGACGACCCCCTGGTTGGAGACTCGCTTAACATTTGGCTTCGTTTAATATCTGACCTCGAAACGATCAATCGAGTGGCGTTGCCCCGTCGCATTCTGCCACCAGGCTGTAGCCGGATCAGCCTCCACGGGTTCTGTGATGCGTCCGAGCTGGGCTATGCCGCATCTGTGTACTTGCGTACAGTTGACGCTGGAGGCCACGTCAATGTCACGCTCTTATTGGGGAAGAGCAAGGTAGCTCCTATCAGGACACGACTCACTATTCCGAAACTGGAATTGAGCGGAGCCACATTACTTGCTCGGCTGCTTAAGCACGTATATCAGGAACTGTCCACCTCGATAGACATCCGGAATGTCTATGCGTGGTCAGACAGTCAGGTCGTGCTTGCCTGGTTAAGAGCAGCCCCTCACACTTTGGAGACCTTTGTGGGAAATCGGGTTTCCCAAATCCAAAACATTGGACTGGACATGGTTTGGAGACATGTCCCGGGTGAGTTGAACCCCGCTGACTGTGCTTCGCGCGGCTGTTCCGCGCCGGAGCTAGTTGATCACCCCTTATGGTGGGGTCCGGACTGGCTGCGGGAGCCAGAAGCTTCCTGGCCAGCTCTCGGCGCGGACTCGGAGCGAGCGGAGCTGCCCGGAGTCCGCGTGCATGCGATTGTGGCGGAAGTGCCCCCAGACCCTGATTGGTTGACGGGTCGTTACAGCAAGCTGGATAAATTGCTGGGGGTAACTAGCTGGATTAAGCGCTTCATCCACAGCTGTCGTCACCCTCGTCAGAGGAGGAGTGACCAGATCGCCTCTGTGGAGGAGCGTCGGAGTTCCTTGCTGCACCTCATTCGGCTGGTACAGGGTGAGAGGTTTCCGACGGAACTTGAGGCGCTGCGCTGCGGTCGCGCTCGCTTGAAGGGTGCGGTCGCTAAGTTGAACCCTTTCACAGATCAGGATGGTCTTCTGCGCGTAAGAGGTCGGCTCCGGAAGGCCAACCTGCCGTACGGCAGCAGGCATCCCCTGTTGCTACCGAAAGGAGGTCCTCTGATCACCGATCGGCATATCGGTAACGCGCACGCTGGATGTAGCGCGCTTCTCGCTGTGTTGCAGCGTGAATTCTGGATCTTGTCGGCTCGCAGGGCGGTCCGAAAGGTGCTGTTTAGATGTGTCCCTTGTTATAGGCTCAAGGCGTCTACCATGCAGCCCATGATGGGAGATCTTCCTCCGGATAGGATTTCTCCCTCGAGGCCGTTCGACGGGGTCGGAACGGACTTCGCTGGGCCCTTCTCGGTCAAGTCATCGACGTTGCGTAACGCCAAGGTCGTTAAAGCCTACCTGTGCGTCTTTGTGTGTTTGGCCACCAAAGCAGTCCACCTGGAGCTGGTCTCTGCGCTGTCTACGGAGGCCTTTGTCGCGGCGCTGGATCGCTTTGTAGCGCGAAGAGGAGTACCCTCTTTAATACGTTCGGACAATGGCACAAATTATCGAGGGGCGGCGAATTATTTACGCGAAGTTAATAATTTTTTAAATTCTGGTAATAATAGTTTAAGTCTGGCTCTCGCCCAGCGGGGAATCAGCTCTCTGTCCAATCTCGCCTGACCCTAACGATCTAGAAGTCTTGACGCCGGGTCACTTCTTGATCGGTCAGCCCTTAACCGCGTTGCCGGAGTATCCCTGGAAGGATGAGCGGCCCGGACGCCTGTCCCGTTTTCAGTTATTGCAGCAAATAAGTCAAGACTTCTGGAGGCGCTGGTCGGCCGAGTACTTGCATCTGTTGCAACAACGGGTAAAATGGACAGATAGGACGGAGGCCCCTCGGGAAGGGGACTTAGTATTATTAAAAGAGGCAAATTTGGCCCCCCTACTCTGGCGTAGGGGACGTATTTTAAAATTGATATCTAGTACTGATGGCACACCCCGCGTGGCGGAGATTCTGGTTTCTGGTTCCAGACTTCAGCGCGCGGTGTCCTCTCTGGCCCGCTTGCCTCTTTATTAGATATACGTATTTGTCAAGGTTAAAATTTAATTTTATTTTATTACTAAGTTTTTTTTTGGTTTGATTTCCACTTTCGGGTCAAAGTTGGGAATTTCGTTTTATTTGGGGTCCGGATACTGCTAAATACTGGTTTATAAAATTGAGCTGGAGTTCAATTGGTCGGGGGTTTTGTTCCGTATAATCGGGCAACATTATATCGGCCATCGAAATATAGCGGATCTATGTTTTGACAGCCGGCTGTCAAGTGACGTTGTCTCGTTTCGCCGGTACGTTCGAGCGACTCCTTGTTTTTTGATAATCTGGTGTTTTTCGGGATAAAAGCTTTATTATTGTGCGGGAATACGGTAATAATTACTACTGGAGTAGTGCTGGACTATTTGTGTGAAAGTGGGCCCCTGGATTGGCCCTTTTCTACAACGCCGGACCGTTGCTACTGCTGGAACGGGAATTCTGGAAGCTCCCTGGTTTGGTGTCTAATTATTCCCTTCCTTCCTTCTTCCTGTCAGACCAAACTGGGCTTTGGACGACGCCGGGAACCCTACGTAAGTGATTTCTTTTCGATACTTTGTTTGCAATTAGGGGGTAAATATTAAAATCGGTATAGCTACGTAAATAATTTGTTCTAGACTTGCTATGGGCCCCAAGTCGGTATTTCTGGCATAAATACTATACACAGGATGTCTGCACATAATTATGTACATCTTTGTAAATGAAGGGAATGGTCAAGCACAGCTCCACGCTCGTTGTTCGGGAGACATAAAATGTTTTTTTTTTTAATATTATAAACATCACGGCACGAGTAAAACATGTGCCTGATAGTAAGCAACACGCCTGCCATAGTAAGAGTACAGTTTTGCGCTATTGGAACATGCAGAGTCCAAATTATAACCTAACACTGCACTAAACTCGGTACGCAGAGATAAAAGATGATTTATCGCTAAGCCTTGTAATTTCTCTGGAAACATTTCCCTTCAAACCGAAAGACAGTAATGTTAGTATATCACTGCTTGGCGGTTGAGAGACTAGCAAAAGTGAGGTATTTCTACAGAAATATGGAACGTCTTACTCAATACTAGTCGTGTCGAACACAGTGCGTACAATCTTTTGTAGACAAAAATTCGATCTGATACGATAATCGCCGGCATTGTTAATTTAAAACTTAAAATTTCACTGCTGTTTCACGTCCAGTTGGATTTATTTGCTAATCCTTTCGTGGCTATACAAAGCTACGTTGCAAGGATACAATGTTACGCAGACTTACAGAACTTGAAAGAACCATTTTATACATGCAACTTCGTGACAAGAAAGGCTTCAAGAAATGTTAAATATATAAAATAGTAATATTCAATACGGGATATTTACGGGCATGGACAAAATTTCCGATATATTTAGCCAACATCCAAAAAAGGTGGATCTTCTCAATTCGGTTGATGCTCATTTTGTTTGTATTTTAGGCGATAACTCTGCCAATTGTGAGTCGATTTTAATGGTGTTTTTTTCGTTTGGCAGATCAATTTCCCTTTAATATAATATTATGTAAAAAAAAACATTTATTGAATTAAGTGAAGTGATTTTTGAAATATCAGCAGCTTACCTTTGACCTTATCTGGATAACGTCATCATATAAATTTAGAAATTTTGTAGAGTTAAATTTTTATTGAAGTCTGTTTTTTCAAAGAAATTTACGTTATTGCTGTAACAATATTGTTTTCACTTGAACGCCATAGCACTTGCTGTTAAGGTACTATGTGTCCAATATCTTACCTGATGTTAAGCGACGATGCGGTCTACGATGGAGCGTGTTTACTTAGAAGAAACCGATTTCCTCTCTATTTGTAGAAGATTGTGACCATCGCATTGTGTTCTAAGCGCAGTGGCACGCTGCGGCTACACGATGTATATCTCAGTCACTGCATTGTCATGTACACCTTTGTGTGCGACAGAATATTGGACAGCGTCGACGTTTCGGCGTAAATTGTAATGGCATTGACTCTCCTTGTGAGAGAAAACTCCGAGTCCCACCGGTGGGAACATAACGTAGTAGCGTAACGTAATTTTGTAGTGGTAGGACTCTTAGCAGAGTCCGCCTGGGGAAGTATCATACATTTGCCAGTTATTCTACCGCCAAGCAGTAATGTGCAAACATTACTGTGTTCCGGTTTGAAGGGCAATGTTTCCAGAAAAAATACAGGGCTTAGAGATATAACATATAAGATCTCTAGGTGACGAGCGCAGTTCAGTGCTAGGTGATGATTTGGACTCTTCATGTTCCTATAGCTGCGTGTCACTATGCTGCCATGTGGCAGGCATGTAGCTTACTATGAGGCACATGTCCTGCTCGTCTCGTCACTCTTTATTTAAAAAAAAGGTGGGCTGGTTATAGCACGCTCCGTAAGTTACAGATGGTCTAGTCGGGAGAACGGCGACTGTCGATCAGGACCACACGGGTTCAAATACCACGCGCACCACTGTATTTTCGAAGTCGTGTGCGTAATGCTGCTAAATTTAAAACAGTGAAGGAAAACATAGAGAGGAAACCGACATGTACATAGAATCTTTTGAGGTCATGTGTCATCCATCAACCCGCACTGGGCCAGCGTGGTGGATTATGGCTTTGACTCTCTCCTTGCGAGAGAAAGCTTCAAGTCCCAGCAGTGGGAACATTTAGTGGGCTGTTTATGCTATGGTAAGCTTAAGCTATTATTTTATTTAATAAACGCTAATATATTGAATTTCGGAAACAAACTCCACTTAAGTGGTTAAATAATAGTTTCAAATGATTTTATCGATTGCTTCACAAAGGGATGAAAAGTATTGTGTGCAGAAATATAAGTTTTAGCGTTGTTAAAATAGAGATGAAATAATGTGAAGTCGGTTTCTGAGTTTGTACTCTTGATAATGCTGGCTTATCCAACATTGCCCATGATTTTGGAGTTTGTAGAATATTTGCTTTGTTACGGTACGACTCTTTGGAGAGTACATCTGGGAAAGAATCCCGTTTTCGCCAGTTATTTTGACGAAGAGATCTCTCTCTAGGTTTGTGATAAGAACGTCTAGGCTGTGGAATGAGCTACCAGAGTGGATTTTTCCCGATAGTTACTATCTCAGTGCCTTCAAGTCGAGAGTGAATCGGTTTCTTCTAGGTAAGCACGCTTCATCGCTTAACTTCAGGCGAGATGGCGGTCAAGTGTAAACCTATTCAAGTTAAAAAAAATATATTTTACCGACAAGCAGTTACGACTAATATTAAAATGGTCCAGTTTGAACGAAAATGTATCCAAAAAAATCGGTTGTCTGTAAAGTTACTGACGATAGTTGAACGTGATAACTTCAATTCCAAGCCTTAAATGGAACGCCTCAGAGCGAGGTAACGCCGCATGACGTCATGTTTTTTAGTGCGTGCAGCCGGCTTCATCGAATTATAAGACGTTGTCACGTCAAAAAGGTATAGGGCAGATAGATAAATCATATTATGGCTCTTATTGAGAAGTTCAATGTAATGTAATTTGGTAGGTAGTGGTTTGGACTTTTAGCTAATAGGAATTATTATGGAACATGTAGAGAAAATGTAAAATGTCAGTGATATATTGTGCCTAGGTTTTAAACTAATACACGGTTAACTCACGTGTGCTAGTCTAGTCCGACTTAAGTTTCGGCCGCGTCCGGCGGCCATTTTTAAGGAGAGTGCAAGCGTGTGACCCCTACTCGTTCGGCACACTGTGTCATTGTGTCTAAATCGTGAGGTTACATGTGAGGTTTTGAAGACCAATTGAAAAATAAAGTTAGTTTCAAAATAGCTTTGAAGAAGCTGCTTTTGGGGAGAGTGGGGCAAATTATTGCTTTTATCTGTTTCAAGACTTCAAAGCAACTTATAAGCATACTTCAACCCAATATTACAGTAGTGTGATTACAAAAGTGTGATTACTAAAGTAGTAAAATAAATATGTGATAGGAGAAGATAGAAATACTCTCAAATCTAACTCTCAAAACTACTGTACAACTTGGCAAAGTTGTAAGTCAATAGCATCAATGAATTAAAAAAACTTTTACTCTTACTACGTGACTACATTTTATGTTGCAATAAGAAAACTTGTTGTCTATCATCAGGCGTACGTCTTGTTTGTTTTGTAACTCTACAAAAGATAAATAAATAGTTAACACACAAAAAAATTGTTAGTTACATCGGTTTAGCACTGAAATGGTATAAATTTACCTTAAAAATGGTTTAAATTGAGTACAAATTCAAAGCATTTTATCAGCAAACTGAACTGTTATTAATAATTATTTCAAAAATTGTCAGTCATAGGAATTGCCGACAGAAGTAAAAACTAACAACTCAGAATGTGATCATTCACTTTGAAACTACGCGGGTGAAACCGGAGGGCGTGGCCATGACCATGGTCATCTAGATCGTCCGAGTTTACCCGAAGATTTCTTTCATTTACGAACGTGACGCTTGAGCTCAATTCACAGCCCTCGGAAAATCTGTATGTGGCGCGCCAAAAGAAGTTTTCACTTTAAAAATATCCTTCATTTTACTTAACTTCTTGGTTACCCCACATACCGGACGAGGCAAAACTTTAGCCCGGCATTGTCCGTTGCAAGATTACGTGTCGTTGCGGCTTTGTGGTCGCTCTAGTGGTGTAACGCAGGGAAACAGGATGTGACCTTTCACATTCAGTTTAGGTCACGTGACTGGTTATAGAAAATACTTCAAAGAAACAACAAAAATAACAGTCATGTTTGAAAGCCTAACTTAGGCGCTGCGCAATCGTATACACTTTTGGCTTCTTCTTCCCGACACCGAACGTTTTCGGAGGGAGTGAATTACTTTATACCGGTTCTAAAAAAAACAAATAATTGTTCGTCGGTAGCTTGTATCTGACACAAAAAATAATAACAACTCTGTGCCACGCAGCTATTAAAGCCGGGTCACACAGAGGCGATCCGATAGCGATAGCGATCCGATAGCGAGACGATATTTTTTGTAATGTTCGAATTTGTATGCAACCTGACACACAGCAAGCGGGCGCGATCCCATACTCGGTATCGCATCGCTATCGCTATCGGATCGCTATCGCTACCGGATTGCCTCTGTCTGACCCGGCCTTTAGATGAATCATTCATCACTCATCACTTCATCACTCTACTACACTGCGCTTGTAACCTGAATACAATATTTTACTGGCTTTTGGTAGAGTATCTGATAAAGGTATGGTACTTTCCCAAGCGGTGTCTGCAAACTGCAAAGAGGCTTGCCACTACAGAACCGAAGTCTTATTTTTACGTAAGTCTATGATACGTGCACATACATTGTAATCATTTACGCATATTTTTACTGTACTTGTTGAGTAGGTTCTTAAGTGAGTATGGTAAGATTTCAAGTTTAAGTGTAGTATGTGTTGTTAAGAGTAAAGTCTGCAAAAATGTATTAAATCCATACATTTTAATCTGTTTTGTTACTCTGTCACGCAAAAACGACTCAAGAGATTTGAACGAAATTCGGTACATAGACAGATAATGATCTGGACTAACACTTAGGCAAAATAGTTATTTTATTTTGACAAAATAACTGGATCAAGAACTGCGGGTGAAACCGCGAAATACTGCTAGTGTATATTTTAACTCATAAATTTACCATTAAACTTTAACTTATTCAATACATCACCCAGCTAGCGCTGAACTTTGTCAGTCACCTTAGTTCTCTGACTGATTACTTCGTTGCAAATGCAATCCCTCAGAGAAACAGCGAACATTGGTCTGCGTATAAGTGACTCGTTTTACGACTTTGAACTTCTAGTTTTAACATTCAGAGTTCACATTAAAAATAAATAAATAAAAGATCTGGTATTGTTACGCTTTAAAACGCTGAGATACATTACAAAAGTCAATCACAAAAATATTATCGGAATTAAAAAACAAACACAGCTTTTTAAATGCTGCTGCTGCCGAGACTCGGGGCCTTCTCTCGCAAGGAGAGGCCATGCCTATAATCCACCACAAGCCTCTACCCCTAAAGGCCGATTTACATCAGACGAGCAAATGCTCATTCTATCCCCACTGTATCAAATTCATTTGGTGTAAACAAACGTAGAGCATTCTTTCGTTGTTTTGTTTGCGTTCGCAAAGATTCTATGAAATGTATAATATGGAAAACGCTAAGAACGATCTTTCGTTTACACTAAAAGATCGAGAAAGAATGCTCTTGTTCCAGCTCTAGCTCTATGTTCGTTCAGTTTAAATCGGCCTTAAGGCAAGAGAGAATAGGTTTTCTATGGTCAAACTGGATTGTCTATAGCACACGTAAGTTACCCGTGAAATAATTTGCAATAAAACTCTACAGGTTGATGCAAAATCATTTCCACCTTAATAGGTATTAGACCTTATGTTCCCGAAATAAAAAATGTACCTTGTCTGTGACAGCAGGATTGCATCAACAAATTTCGTGATCTGTTTTGATCAAGTGATCTGCCCAAAAATAGATATTTTTCCCGATACCTGCTGAACACCAAATTTGGAAAACTTTTAGCCACGTATTTTCGCTGCGATCCAACCTTGCTTAACAATGAGTTGAGGAGCCAAAAATGATTAAACTTTTTCAATCACACCAGCCCAAGTTGTCAAAACATCTGTAACTAAGCATCGGTGAATTACTTATCAAACTAAATGAGGTTACGCAAATTAAGTATTAAAGTAGCTGAGAATAGTGTCCAATTTAGAATAATGTAAAAATATTACTATACTAGCAGTGCCGCGCGGTTTTACCCGCGTATTCCCGTTCCCGTTGTTTTCCGGGATAAAATAAATAAATAAATATAAAATAAATTTTATTCAGTTGACAAGTTCACATTTTTACAATTTGTTAAGTGAAAAACGGAACCCAAACTCGCCTAGGCGGGTATTTTGGTATTCTTCAGTTAGATTTATGAAAATTACTGTGTACAATATTACATTAGAATCCATATAAAACATAGAAATTACAGTTAGATTATTAAAAAATACGTGTCCAATATTTTTCCATGATCTAGCTGATGGACTAATTAGGATGGTGTATTTTTGACCCAGTCCGGTACCCTATTGCGCAACAAACATCAAAATAGTAGTAACCTACGATTTTACCCACGTGGTTTCCGTTATTTTGTCGTGATGAAAAATAGCTTATCAGACGATGCCCTGCTTATTATCTAACAGCGTTTTTAAACAACAATCCGATCCAAATAGGCCATTTGACGTGATTGAGTGACAAACGTTACGAAGTGAAGTTACGAGTGAAGTTACGGCTGGTCTAGTAAGTTACGGCTGGTCTAGTCGGGAGAACGGCGGCTGCCGATCCGGAGACCCCGGGTTCAAACCCCACACGCACCACTGTCTTTTCGAAGTCATGTGCGTAATGCCGCTAACTTAAAACGGTGAAGGAAAACATCGTGAGGAAACCGACAAATACCTAGAATCTTTCGAAGTCATGTGTCATCCGCCAACCCGCACTGGGCCAGCGTGGTGGATTATGGCCTCAACTCTCTCCTTGCGAGAGAAGGCCCCGAGTCCCAGCAGTGGGAACGTTTAGTGGGCTGTTGATGATGACATTAATATAAACCAGAAAATACAATAGCTCATATTATCAAACGAAAATAAACTTAGACATATGATTTAAATGCAAATAAAACCATAGATAGTACACAATAGGCCTATCCAATAAAGAAGATTGCGATGTAAGTTTGTGATTGTGACTACAGCTTTGACAAATAATAAAATTTAACGTGAGTTTTAAAAGAATCGAGCCATATCGATTTTCTAAGGCCCTTCGTACATTATGCTACGCAAATCTTGGATACTAATGTTGTATACTACATTAGTATCGTGTCGCGAGTATCGAGTAGCGCACGATCCGTACACACGGCATTGAATCGCAAGACGTGAATTGCCTATTCAGCCACTACTGACATAGCGACATGACATTCTCCACCTCAGAAACAAATTTAATATTCAATAACTGCTCCGCCATCTTGAAAATTGCTGCGACTTATGTAGCGACGATCTCGGCAGGCAGGTGGCGCACGAGCACGACTGGCGCGACGCGAGTCGCGGGACAAATGTCGGCGACGCAACTAGTGTACGAGCCTCAATGAATTTGTATGGCGGTAGTCGCTTGGAGACTAAAATCGTCGAGTATCCAAGATTTGCGTAGCATAGTGTACGAAGGGCCTAAATGTTTGTAATGACATGCATTTAATATAAATGCAGCAATGGTATTTAAAGCAACCATCCATCTCGAATTGTAACCTTATTGGATGTCAATACACGCTAATATTTTACTAGATATCCCTCTCGGCTCCTAATATAACATATTACATAATAGCAACAGGCAACTTGTTCCACAATTTGACTGCCTGAAAGGCAAAGGATTTGCCACAATACGTTTCGGAACGTGCTGTAAGCACGTGTTCTTAGTACGTACTAACTGTATTCAATCGTCCACATTTCATTCATGAGAACATACGTGACGTCTGGCGGCCCTGGGATCTTACTCTGTATGCCATTGGCTCTTTCTTTTCGAGATAAGGCCCCGTGGGAACATTTAGGAGCCTAAGTATGATGCTTATGATTAGTAACAACACTCATTTGAATTTGCTCAAATTCTCAACAGGTTTTATCTCGTTAAGTCTCAATGCTTATGTGAATAAGCGACGTTTGAAGTTTTAGTGAGTTTCATCAAATTTTGACCGACTTCCAAGAAAAGAGAAGGTTCCCAATTCGATTGTATGATTTTTTGATCGCCGACCAAAATATATATATTTTTTATTTTATTTCAAAGAGTGACGAGACGAGCAGGACATGTGCCTGATGTTAAGCAACATGCCTGCTACATAACAGCACAGTGACACATAGCTATTGGAACATGAAGAGTCAAATAGCTAGTCAAATGTGCTAGTCAAATGGTATTGTGTGTGAATTGTCCACCAATATTTATTTATAGGGGTGTTATAAGTTTGACGTCGACATATGTATGTGTGTCTGTCTGTAGCATCGTAGAGCTCAAACGGATGGACCGATTCCGATGCGGTTTTTTTATTTGAAGGTAAATATCCGTACGGTGGTCCTTAGCTATGTTACAAAATGGCGAAAAAATATTTCTTCACAACCTACTTCAATTTAGGTGTCAAATGAAAGGGCTTGACTAGTAGAACATCATACACTATGACAAATTTCAAATCCAAGAACTGATGGCCGCCACCCCATAATGGCTACACCAACTCTACAGCTATGTTCTGAGTAACGATAAGTACGCAACATGTTCGGTAGATGGCTCTGTAGGGCGTTAAAACGCACTTGCGTTAGTCGTCGCAATTTGCTATAGGGAATACACTACGTCATAACCTTCACTAGTTCTATAATCATGTAGTAGTTTTAGTAGTAGTATTATTCTAAATCTTAATCTAATTAATTAATGTTAAGTTAAAAGTAATGTAAGTAGTTATAACAACAATTATTGCTGTGATTTTTTAAGGATAAGTAAAAAGTTTTGAAATCGCCTAAATTCTATAATTTAGGCGTCGCACATTGACTAATGACGACAACTTATTAATTAATACACACTTATATATTTATACTAGCGACCCGCCTGGCTTCGCACGCGTGCAATAAAAATGGTTATTGTGGGTTATTACTAAGAGATAGACATTTATTTATACTATTGTTGACCTTTACGTACACCTTTTATAGGGGCACAATACTGCTGTACATTATTTTGATCTATCTCGTAGGGTTCAGCCAGCGTTTGCAATGTAATCGCAAAAAAAATTGTCTATTTATGAACATTAGAAACGCTTAAAATTATCAGTGTTTTCTCTACTATTTTATGCACGTATTATACATATAAATTTGCCTCTTGAATCACACTATCTATTAAATAAAGTGGTCAAGTGCGAGTTGGACTCGCCCATGAAGGGTTCCGTTCCAGCAAGTAACATAATATACATAGTACACATAGTTCTTGTAGATCGTTGTAACTTTGATCGAAGTTTCAATAATAGTGTATTTATGACGTACTAAAAAAAAACTACTCATCAGATCGAGTTCAAACTAATTTTCGTTGGTAGTTTACATGGTAATGTACATCACATATTTTTTTTAGATTTTTCATTCTCTTACTTTAGAAATTAGAGGGGGGGGGGGGACACACACATTTTACCACTTTGGAAGTGTCTCTCGCGCAAATTATTCAGTGTAGACGAAAATTATTTTAGAAACCTCAACATCATTTTTGAAGACCTATCGATAGACACCCCACACGTGTAGGTTTGATGAAAAATAAAATTTTGAGTTTCAGTTCTCAGTATGGGGGGCAACCCTAATTTTTCTTTTTTTTTAATTTATTTGTTCAAATCTTAATACGGTTCACAGAATACATCTAATTACCAAGTTTCAACAGTGTAGTTCTCATGGTTTCGGCAAAAAGTGGCTGTGATATACGAACGGACAGACAGACAGACAGACATGACGAATCTATAAGGGTTCCGTTTTTACGTTTTACGGAACCCTAAAAACCCGTATCTGTTTGGTGGTTGTAAAGATTTAAGCATGTAGGTACATATAGAGATGGACAGACGCGGGAAGTGACTTTGTTTTATACTATAACTAGCGACCCGCCCCGGCTTCGCACGGCTGCAAAACCTTCCTCATCAATATGGCCATCAAATGAAAGTGCTTGACTTGTAGAATATTGTACTGATTACAAATCCGAGGTAGTCTGGTGTCAATCAAAACTTTGAATTTTGTTCTTGTCATAATTCTTGTACCTATATAAATATGTATATATATATAGAATCTGAATCTCGGAAACGGCTCGACGGATTTTCATGAAATTATGTATGCAGGGGATTTCGGGGACGATTAATCGATCTAACTAGGTCTTATTTAAAAAAAACGCATATTATGCGCGTTTTTAGACAATGAAAAACTGTCACATTAGACATTAGATTGTGAAGGTAAATTTCGCCGCGTGACGCGACAGCAAAATTAGCTCAGACGGGAAGTCGGGGGCTCATAGCGAATTAGTAGCTCCGGGTTCGAATCCAGACGAGTTCTCTTTTTTTTCGATTCGTTTTTTTTAAGAAAATCTATCTATATCTTGGAGTCTTTTATCTGTAGGTATCTAAGTATATTTAGTATTTAAACCGAGCAAAGCTCGGTCACCCAGGTACTGTATATTACGCGATACGCGATAGCTCAACAAATTGTACAAAAAAATATAGTTATTTTTTGTTTGGTTGCTCATGGTTCAGAGGTAGCTCCATATAACTACATTTTTATTTTTACTGTAGTGGTAGGACTCTTAGCAGAGTCCGCCTGGGGAAGTACCACACCTTTGCCAATTATTCTACCGCCAAGCAGTAATGTGCAAACATTACTGTGTTCCGGTTTGAAGGGCAATGTTTCCAGAGAAATTACAGGGCTTAGAGATATAACAACTTAGATCTCTGGGTGACGAGCGCAGTGCAATGCTAGGTAATGATTTGGACTCTTCATGTTCCAATAGCTGGGTGTCACTGTGCTGTTATGTGGCAGGCATGTTGCTTACCATCAGGCACATGTCCTGCTCGTCTCGTCACTCTTTATATAAAAAAAAAAAAATGGAAATCTATGAATTGGTTTGTGACAAATATACAAAAAATTTGTTCACTTTTGTACTATTAGGGCTCTTTGAAGAGTCCGCCTGGGGAAGTACCACATCTTTGCCAGTTATTCTACGGCCAAGCAGTAGTGTAAAAACGTTTTTTGTTCCAGTTTGAAAGGCAATGTTTCCAGAGAAATTACTGGGGTAAAAGATAAAACACTTTTATCTCTGTGTGACGAGCGGGGTGCGGTGCTAGGTAATGATTTGGACTATTCATGTTCCAATAGCTGCTTGTCAGTGTGCTGTTATGGGCAGGCGTGTTGGTTACCATCAGGCACATGTCCTGCTCATCTTGTCACTCTATTCTATATAAAATAAAGTAGCCAAGTGCGAGTTGGACTCGCCCATGAAGGGTTCCGTTCCAGCAAGTAACATAATATACATAGTACACATAGTTCTTGTAGTTCGTTGTAACTTTGATCGAAGTTTTAATAATAGTGTATTTATGACGTACTAAAAAAAACTACTCATCAGATCGAGTTCAAACTAATTTTCGTTGGTAGTTTTCATAGTAATGTACATCATATATTTTTTTTAGTTTTTTCATTTTCTTACTTTAGAAGTTAGAGGGGGGGGACACACATTTTACCACTTTGGAAGCGTCTCTCGCGCAAGTTATTCAGTGTAGACAAAAATTATATTAGAAACCTCAACATCATTTTTTAAGACCTGTCGATAGGCACCCCACACGTGTAGGTTTGATGAAAAAAAACTTTTGAACTTCAGTTCTCAGTATGGGGGGCACCCCTAATTTTTGTTTTTTTTTTAAACTTTTGCAAAAATCTTAATGCGGTTCACAGAATACATCTACTTACCAAGTTTCAACAGTGTAGTTCTCATAGTTTCGGCAAAAAGTGGCTGTGACATACGGACGGACAGACAGACAGACAGACAGACAGACAGACAGACATGAAGAATCTATAAGGGTTCCGTTTTTACGTTTTACGGAACCCTAAAAACTGGTTGATCTCAAATCATATGGAGGATATCATAGAAATTATGAAATATGGTAGAACGTCTGATTTCAGAACTTAAGCAAAAGGCAGGGTAGGTACTCAAAATATTGTAACAATTTACTTGGTACTACCGAAATAAAATTATGTAATGTTATGTTATGTTAATTTAGAATTGATGTATGATTTTTTTGTTTTTTTGTTTTTGGACATATTTTATTTGATACACTTCTTGCAATGAGCTTTGCTTTGCTATATTTGTTTTTTTATAATAAATTAAATTTCTATCAAGTACCTAAGTAACGTAAGTTAAGTGTCATATTTATATATGGTTAGTGTACTGCGTAGTATCAAATGTCTCAGGTGCCCGTATCTGCCGCTTACTGTGACAAAGTTCCACTTCAACCATTAGCTTTTAACTGCGAGCTGTGAAATTTTCTAATGGCATCTTGGACTATGTCTCTCTAATGGAGGTCATTTTAAAAGTTCTGTTGTAAGAAAATTGAGATTAACTGTGTTGTTTTGTGTAATTAGTGAAAGTAACAGTGTTTAGACTTATTTTATTGTAATATAGTTTTATTTTGTTGCCTGCTGTTAATTTATTAAAATAAATACTTAGAACTGAGGATAGGGCTGTGTGGCGAAACCTGAGAGATGCATAATTATGTCTAGCAGTGGACTAAGATAGGTTGATTATGATGATGATGTTTTTTTGAAGTTAAAACTTCTTTTGGCATGCCTCAGACAGATTTTTCGTGGGCTGTGAATTGAATTCACGCTCTGGAATGATAATAAATTTTCGGGCGAACTCGGGACTATGGTCATTGGCCGTCTAGAAATGCGTCAGCATTTCCCATAGGCTATGGCTAGATGGCCGTGGTCATGGCCACGCCCTCTGGTTTCACCCGCGTAGTTTCTAAAATTAGTTTTTAAATTCTGTTCACATTTTCACTTCTAGCGGCAGTTCCTATGACTGCCAATTTATTATTTAATTTGTAGTAGTTGGACTTTGCGGAGTCCGCCTGGGGAAGTACCACACCTTTATCGGGTTTTTTACCGTCAGGGAGTAATTTATAAACATCACTATTTATTTATTTTCTATATCAATTGCTAGCATACTACGTTCCGGTTGAAGAGCAATGTTTCTCGAGAGCTATTACAGGGCATATACAAAAAACAACTTACATCGGGTGACGAGCTCAGTGGAGTGTAAGGCACCTTCATGTTTCATAGACTCTATCTTCATGTTTCACTAGCTGCATACTACAAATTTTGTAATGGGCAGACCGAGGTGTTTTCGGTCAGGACGTAGAAATAAATAATTTTGTATATCAGAATGACGAGCGCAACACAAGGTATTTGGACTATGTATTCATGTTCCAATGTTGGTGCATGACACTGTTTTGATAGGGCAGGCGTGGTTTGATAGGGCACGATAGGCGTGTTTTGATATTGAACGGCAGGCGTGTTTTGATAGGGCAGGCGTGTTTTGATAGGGCACGGTAGGCGTGTTTTGATATTGAACGGCAGGCGTGTTTTGATAGGGCAGGCGTGTTTTGATAGGGCAGGCGTGTTTTGATAGGGCAGGTGTGTTTTAATAGGGCAGGCGTGTTTTGATAGGCAAAGCATGTTTTGATAGGACAGGCGTGTTTTGATAGGGCAGGGTAGGCGTGTTTTGATATTGAACGGCAGGCATGTTTTGATAGGGCAGGCGTGTTTTGATAGGGCAGGCGTGTTTTGATAAGGCAGGTGTGTTTTAATAGGGCAGGCGTGTTTTGATAGGCAAAGCATGTTTTGATAGGACAGGCGTGTTTTGATAGGGCACGGTAGGCGTGTTTTGATATTGAACGGCAGGCGTGTTTTGATAAGGCAGGCGTGTTTTCATAGTAAGGCGTGTTTTGATAGGGCAGGTGTGTTTTAATAGGGCAGGCGTGTTTTGATAGGGAAAGCGTGTTTTGATAGGACAGGCGTGTTTTGATAGGGCATGGTAGGTGTGTTTTGATATTGAACGGCAGGCGTGTTTTGATAAGGCAGTCGTGTTTTTATAGTAAGGCGTGTTTTGATAGGGCAGGTGTGTTTTAATAGGGCAGGCGTGTTTTGATAGGGCAGGTGTGTTTTAATAGGGCAGGCGTGTTTTGATAGGGAAAGCGTGTTTTGATAGGACAGGCGTGTTTTGATAGGGCAGGTGTATTTTAATAGGGCAGGCATGTTTTGAT
The DNA here is from genome assembly GCA_963693475.1 of Ectropis crepuscularia. Classification (NCBI taxonomy): domain Eukaryota; kingdom Metazoa; phylum Arthropoda; class Insecta; order Lepidoptera; family Geometridae; genus Ectropis; species Ectropis crepuscularia. The sequence continues at coordinate 3,770,173 of OY856355.1, forward strand.
AGGGAAAGCGTGTTTTGATAGGACAGGCGTGTTTGTATAGGGCAGGTGTGTTTTAATAGGGCAAGGGTGTTTTGATAAGGCAGGCGTGTTTTTTACCATCAGGCACACATGTTGTTGTTTCTTGGAATTACCTACACCTACATTTTACGTAAGTACCACTGTTCAAGACTTTGAGATCTTTTGCGCACAATAGTGTCATTTCTTATGAGCTTTTTGGCAAATCTCTCAATCGATTCCAGAGTCTCCAAGTAACTAGGCTTCTCTGGCAAAATTGCGGTTCAAAACACATCATAAAGCATATACAACCTACTAAACTTTCCCACTGCTGGTATCCCGAATACCAGCAATCTTTTCTTTCAAAGAGAGAGGCAAGGCCATAATCGTTTCCTCGTGAGAAAAGTGGTAGAACTCTTGGCAGATTCCGCCTGGGGTAGGACCACACCTTTGCCAGTTATTCTACTGCCAAGCAGTAATGTGCAAACATTACTGTGTTCCGGTTTGAAGGGCAAAGTTTCCACATAAATTACAGGGCTTAGAGATATACAGTCCGCGAGGTATAAGCTGAGCTTTGCATTAGTGTGAGTGATCACATGCATACGCATCTATTACCAAAAGTACAGTCAGACAACAAACTCTTAAACAACAAGCTGACATTAACTATCCAGGATCAATATGGTCATTGCGAAAAGAAGTATCTCTTTTAGGATTCAAATGGTCAAGGACAGAGAATAACAGAAAAAATTTAATGGAAAAGCATGAGATCCGTCACCTACGTATAACTTATTTACTTAAAATTTCCGAATACCGTATTCAGGGCATGCCTATCGTTTATACCGATGAAACATATATTGACACCACTCACACTTCATCAAAATCATATTCAGATGGCAGCACTTCTGGTTTGAAGAAACACCTTATTAAGAGAACATGGTCACAGCGTCCTGCGTCTGACTGTACTTTTGGTGATCACTCACACTAATGCAAAACTCAGCTTATACCTCGCGGACTGTAACAACTTAGATCTCTGGGTGACGAGTGCACTGCAGTGCTAGGTAATGATTTGGACTCTTCATGTTCTAATAGCTGCGTGTCACTGTGGTGTTATGTGGCAGGCTTGTTGCTTATCATCCGGCACATGTCCTGCTCTATCCGTTACTCTTTATTTAAAAAAAAAAAGACGTCCCGGGTGCCATCAGTGGGAATATAATTTATACATTGGGCTATTTACGCAGACATGCAAACACCCAAAAACACACAACCGAAATTACACCTCCTCCTTTTTTGAAGGGACTCCCGCACGAAGGGTCCGGTACCATTAGCAAATAAACGGCGAAAACATTTTTGTATTTCAAATTCCGTACTCAAATACTCAAGTACTAAAATACATACATACTCGTAGACTATCGCAGTTTCCTCATACAGGCATACATCCGAAACGCTTTTTAAAATTTTGATTTTACCTTATGGTTATAACGACGAATTCGATACCGCGCTTTAGTCTTCTAGTGGTGCCATCTAGTTTTCTTAGGACGGACTTATCGAGCAAGAAACGGTAAAAATCAAGTTGTTGTATGGGAGCCCCCCTTAAACATTTATTTGATTTTATTATTAGTATTTGTTGATACGAGTATAGCAGCAATAGAAATACATAATCTGTGAAAATGTCAACTGTATAGCAGCAATAGAAATACATAATCTGTGAAAATGTCAACTGTCTAGCTATCAAAGTTCTTGAGATACAGCCAGCAGGTCTACTACGAAATCCGATAAACGATATATCGGCCGAACTTATGGACTTTTCCTACCTCGAAAGATAATCTGTCGGTTGATAGGATCGGCCGTTTTGTTCGATTCGACTCTCATCCAACCTAAGTCTATAACTTCTGACCGAGATGTAAGTATTGATCCGACTGTTTTTCGTGGCAGGCTACAATCCGATTGAGCTGTCGGTCGGATCCGATCATTCGGATTTTGTTTTCGTAGTAGAACTGCTGGTGACAGACGGACGGACGGACAGCCAAGTCCGTTAGTAGGGTTCCGTTTTACCGTTTGGGTACGGAACCCTAAAAAGGTAACGGTTAGGTATTCGTGAGAAAACAAAAGTTTCTTTATATCACAAAACAAAGACTTAATCAGTTCTGTTTCAGATACAGAGCAATAAAACAAATTAAATTCGTTTAGACACAAGTTTTTCGTTCGGATTGCTTTTATCTTTACGTGGAATTTCTATATGAGTTTTACGTTAGGATGACCATGATTTATACTTTTAATAAATCAAAGGTAGTTCTCAATTTTGCCAATGGTGGCGCCACTGTTAAAATTTTATGCAACTTTAAAAGAAGGATGAGGTTCTGAATTCTTAGTTTTTTTTTTCGTGAATTTCGTGAATTGTTTTTTAAATTATTTATTTTTAATCTTTTGTTTGATACATACAATACATACATACGTCAGAGGTGATCCGATATAAATTTTATCGAAATTGTTTGGATTTACTTAAATTGATCAATAAAGCGTGATATTTATGTTTTCAATACATTTAAAAATTTACCAGTTTTGGCATATATAGTATTTTATTAGACTTTGGAGTGTTCCCGCAAAAAAGTGTTTCAAAATGTACACTGTACAGAGTTTGACCCGCTTAAAGTTTTATTATTCGAGTACTTACTACTTACTGCCTATATAGTAGTATTTGTCGAATGGTTGAACTATGTTGTTAAGGAAAATTGTTATCATTTAATAAAACGATAGTGGCGCCAATATTATCAACGATTAGACGTTGTGAAGTTACGGCTGGTTTAGTAAGTTCCGGCTGGTCTAGTAAGTTACGGCTGGTCTAGTAAGTTACGGCTGGTCTAGTAAGTTACGGCTGGTCTAATCGGGAGAACGGCGACTGCCGATCCGGATACCCCGGGTTCAAACCCCACACGCACCACTGTGTTTTCGAAGTCATGTGCGTAATTCCGCTAACTTAAAACGGTGAAGGAAAACATCGTGAGGAAACCGACATGTACCTAGAATCTTTTGAAGTCATGTGTCATCCACCAACCAACCCTCTCCTTGCGAGAGAAGGGTCCGAGTCCCAGCAGTGGGAACATTTAGTGAGCTATTGTTGATGATGATGATGAGACGTTGTAATTCGAAGTCTATAGTAGAGCAATTCTCTACGATCCAGCAAAACTATTTCTTGTTGTTCTTTAAATCGAAAACAAGAGATATACTGTCGTGATATACCTCGTGGCTTTTTTGGTAGGGATCTTAGGTTTGATTCCCATTCATGAAATTTATTTTGTGTAATTAATACTCACCAATATTTGTTCTGAGTTTGGGTGTTTCTATATATTTTATGAATGTATTTACGATTATATAAGTACCGTCAGCACTTAGCGGTTTTACTCGCGTAGTTTTCCCGTGTCTGTTATTTTTTCGAAATAAAAAATTGCAAATGTTTTTTCCAAACTATTATCTATCCATGGTTTAAATTTCAGCCCGATCCGTTCATACGTTACGACGTGATTGAGCAACAAACATCCTAACATTGGATTTCTAATTAAAATAGGATAATTATCTATCTGGTTCCCATAAAATTCATGCTTTGCTTAGTTTGGGTCTAGTTAGCATGGAGAGTTGAGCATGGACTTATAAAAAAAGTTGGACTTAGTCTCGCTACAACAAAAACCAGTGCGCTGTCACATACATGCTGACACGTACACACACACAGCGCACCGGCCGACTCTATAGACACAGTTTTTGTTTTAGCTAGACTAAGTCCGACTTTTTTTATACGTTGTGTAATGTAATGTCCACTAATACAATTTACTGAATGTGGTCACCCCATTATTTAGGCTCCACTTAGTATTTACGGTAGAATTTTGAACATTTGAATAAATTACTTAGTTATTTGTTTGCATTGGTTCTGAGATATTTTGAGATTTGTACAAAAAAGTTTGTATACATTGTAATCTCATTGGTTTCACAATGATCTTCAACGCTGTCATCTATTGTTGAAGAAACTGTCCTTTGGAAATTGTAATTGTATTAAACCAAGTTCAACAAAAGTAATAGCCTCCAAGTGTTCTAAATTCACCATGTATATTTACATATAATACTAGCGGCCCGTTCCGGCTTCGCTCGAACATAACCTAGACACTGTCTGCAGCGCCATCTACCGGGCTTATTTGTGAATTTAAACCATCTTCGAATACACACACAAAAAAAAACATTCAAATCGGTCCCGTCGTTTAGGAGTTCCCTGTAAAATGATTAAATTACTAAAATGGCTATAAAAAAACAGGGGTTGGTGATAAAAGGGTAAAAATTTAGGGTTGTATGTATTTTTTAACGTCACATTATAAAAAAATAAAAACAAAAAATATTGACCAAAAATTAAAAAAAAAATGTTTGGGGTGAACAACCCCTAACACTTAGGGGTATGAAAAATAGCTAGTAGTCGATTCTCAGACCTACTGAATAAGCATATAAAATTTGGTAAAAATCAGTAAAGCCGTTTCGGAGGAGTAAGGAAACAAACACTGTGACACGAGAATTTTATATATAAGAAGATAATATTATAATAATACCATTTTCACAAAATTGGGTACAACACTTTATTGTTCTCGTATTGAAAGAATGAAAAAAAAAGATTCCTATTTTTTTTACATGTGCACTTTTAAACGTCAAAATATGAGATTGCACGTTGAAAATTGAAGTGGTTTAATAAAAATACACCAAACGGCGTAAAAACATGGATATTTTCAATATAAAGAACATAAATATTATCTATCCAGAAAAGGAAAACATACAAAAATAACAAAGGTCGTGCCTGTTCTCATGTGCCTTATCTAAAGTATTATATGCGAATAACAAAATATGGCCAATGGTTAAAGGTATTATTATCTTGCAATAATTGAATATTATAAATGCCTAATTGAACGAAAATGAAATTTTGTTTTGTCGCTGTTTTTTACCCGACTGCGCGACGCATTACCCACCCGACTGCGCGACGCAAAGGAGTGGTAATGTGTTTAACAGTCTATGTATGTATGTATGTTTGTATGTTCCTTTGAGGCACTATACAGACCAAACGCCTGGGCCGATTTTTATGATTCACACGTCAATCGATTCCTCTTAATCTGGCGAGTGACACTAAAGACATGACATTAGTGTAAATCCAATATGGCGGATTCAGGACGCCATATTGTCGAAATTAAAAAAATGAAAATCACCAAAATATGTCAAAAGGGGTATCGTTGAATAGGTATTTGAAAATAATGTTTAGCTTTCTCTCAATGTTTTTCGATTTGACTGACCGTTTAGGATGTATATCGATTTAAAGTTGAGTAACAACCCTTCTCACATTTATAGGTTTATAGGTAGCAGAAAACTTCGTATAACTAACTGTACGTGTGAATGTGGATGGACATTATATATTATATACTAAAGTATCTAGTAAAAAAAAAAAAAAAAAAAAAAAATATTTTCATTTTAAACATTGAGGCATTATGGTTACTTATTAACTTAAATAGACTAACATGCATATGATAAAAGTATTACATTAGTAACACATTGTAGCCCTAGCTCCCACACTAGGATTCCCTGTGTTTGTGGGAGCTAGTTCTCTTCGGTTGTGATTGAGTATGTGTATGTGTGTGTGTGTGTGTGTATGAGTGTGGTTGGTTTTGAGGCTGTGTTTGTGATATGGGTGTATTTTAGAGGTATTTAATGTTTCATTAGTAAAATTGTGGTTAGGTTCACTAGATCGATGTTTTAAGCAGCGATTCTGTGTCCTCGTAGTCCAATTGCCTGAGAAACTGCGTTACCTTTTTTTTGCACTCTTTTTTTGTGTTTTTCAGTAAATCTAGTTTTTTGTGTAATTTTTTATAAATGTAAGGGCCTAGAAAACTGTGGCTTCTTTGACCCTGACAGGTTCTTTTTCGAGGAAGATCCCATCTGTGAGTCCTTGGCATTACATTACATGTTACTAGAGTTTTAGTACCATTAGTAGGCATCGATATAAATCAATAGATGTGCCCTGAGAATCTTGAAATTGGTAATAAACTGCGTCTCTGTATGTATCGTAAGTGGTTTACAAACAACCAATCTACTTGACCCCTATAATCGCTAGCGGCGAGATTTGCTGTGGTTCTACTTATTTTGGTTGTTGACACCGAATAATGATAGGTAAAAACGTCCGGCGTCCACCGCGTCCTGCAACCGACTAGAACGGAAAGAGTGAGCTCACTCTTCCCAACGTTGACATGATTGCGTGCGCCGTGAAGTTTGGGATGGGGCCCATCTTGGGTTCTACGATCTATGCTAGTAGGTAAATTGGACTACCTTTTTTTCGTACGTGCAGGTACGTGATAGTGGGAACACGGAACCGCTCTCGGATTGCTCCGCCTCGGTCGCCCATCTCCAACTTCAAACGATTTAGTAGGTACTCAACGACAATCGAAAACCTATACTAACAAAAAACTATAAATATGAATTACATGCAGTAGAAAATCCTACATATTATATCAGTAGAAACGAAGACATTTGGTCAACAACCAAAAGATGCAGAATATTATGTTGAGCATATTAACATTCACAATATTGTTCATAACTAAAAAGTATAAAATAAAAAAATATATAATTTAAAAACTCAAAAACCCGACTGCGTAAAAAGTGAACCAAACTACGTACTCGCATACTAAAAAAAACTGAAAAGAATAAAACAAGCATTTAGATTTCTGGTGGTCTAGAATTCTATAATATGTTATTGTATTAATACTATTGAAATATATATACAATATTTTCTAATAAAAGAACTTTACAACTGAACAGTCGGGATCCATTGAACAATTACATTGTATGTCGAATAATAATGGATCCCGACTGTTCAGTTGTAATGTTCTTTTATTAGAAAATATTGTATATGTTTCAATAGTATTAATACAATAAAATATTATAGAATTCTAGACCACCAGAAATCTAAATGCTTGTTTTATTCTTTTCAGTTTTTTTTAGTATGCGAGTACGTAGTTTGGTTCACTTTTTACGCAGTCGGGTTTTTGAGTTTTTAAATTATATTTTTTTATTACATACAATTGTTATAGGTATTTGTTGTTTATGGTATCATTTGTTTTATCCAAAGACGTCAAATGTAAAAGACACACAAAGGCTGCTCGGAGACCTGATAAAAAATCATATTTGCATGTGTTGGTGACTAGTGTAATGATTCGGATTATAATATCGTCTTGTATCACATTCACGCATAGAACATGCCATAATATAAATAATTTAATAAAATCGTCTGCAATCCAAGGATTAATTAAAAAATACACGATTTTCACCGCGACGAAATCAGACTGTTACGTTCGGGTATACTAAAATATTGTAATGACGTTACTTCATTCACTTTCTCTTCTTCTCTCGAGCGATGTCCACTTGAAAATGATTTCTCGCTCACTCGCTTTGTTGATCTTTTAAGCAAAAAAAATTCTTCATCTATGGTTTTATCCGAGTCAAAGGTAAATTTAGTGGAGAACCTGTGAAAACGACTGGTACTCAGGATGTGTATTTGGGAGTTGGCACTGAGTCAGTGCTAATCTAAAACTTAAATTGTAAGGTCTTTTGTATCAGCTATGTCATGGCAAATTAAGTAATCCAAAAAATTAAAAAATCAACATTCAATCAAACACATCTAGATAATACATTAGGAAATACCTGCGACTTCTTTCGCATAAGATTTAGTAGCTGGAGGATCGAGCTTTGCTCGGATTAAACACGGATAAAACCACGTTTTCTTCAAATAAAACCTAGCTAGATCAATTTATCGCTCTAAAAACCCCTCTGCATACTAAATTTAATGAAAATCGTTCGAGCCATATCCTATATTCAGAATATTCAGATTACATTTACGTCATCATCAACCTCATCAATCAACAGCACTCCGTGGTTTTATCCGCGTACTTCCCGTTCCCGTTATATTTTCGGGATAAAAAGCGCAATAGCTTATGTGTTATTCCAGAACATATAATCTATCTCTGTTCCAAATTTCAACCCGATACGTTCATACGTAACGACGTGATTAGACAACAAACATCCAAACATTAACAATTATAATACTTATGGTGTTAATAGGGTATAATGTAAACAAAAACCGACTTAAATGTGAACCCATAATACTACCACAGTAATTTTTTTTATACTGTGATAATATTTTCCGTTCCCAAAACCGTTCTCAAAGCTTTAAGTATGAAAACTAACGTGGTTATTACATATTTTAAATAAAATACATGGGCAACTCACGGTTGATATAGTCAGTCCAGCACCACTCAAGTTTCGATCGCGTCCGGCGATCTTTTTCAAAGAGAGTGCTAAACGAGCTGCGAAAACGCGCGCGCAAACTCCTTGAAAAATATCGCCGGACACGATCGAAACTTGAGTCGAACTGGACTGACTATATCAAAGGTGAGTAACCCGTATATTTTATTTAAAACGTTCTAATACCACATTTTTGTTACCACCCTAGCATATTTACATTTAATACAATGCTCGCAGAAAATGCCAAATACTAGCTCCTCAACCAAAATTAGAGATAGTCCGAAAAGGTCCTTAACACATGATTTTTAAAATTTACAATCAGTTACCTAAAGAACTACGTGAGGAAACCAATCTTAAAAAGTTTAAAACTATTTAAAAAACTACTATAAATGAAAAATGCTATTACAACATAAATTACTACTTGAATGACAAAACGTTTCAGTCTCGTAATTTTAAAAAACCTTAACTATAAATAGTTTTAAGATACTACTTACATAATATGTATACCTACTTAGTACATTATACTATTCGCAACACCCTATGCACAGGGTCTTATGTGTATTGTTAAGTATTATACTTACCTACACATTCAGATGCGACTGTATGTTTTAAATAAATAAATAAAAGCTGCTAAAAATCACTTTAAACTTTTAGAAAATAGCAACAAAATCGAACGATTTCTTATCAAACGTAGAGTAAATAAATACAAACGTAACCCACTTAACCTGCTCAAGAGCTAATTACCTGTGTAAGAGTTCCCGCAACTCGGCTGTTAACGCCCAATCCTCCCTTTTGTCGCGTCGTTTTGTCACTCCTATAACTTGAGTCAACAGAGAAGTCAAATCCCCGACTTGGGGAATTAGTTTGCTTACATGACTTGGGACGAAGTTTGCGTTTTGTGGAAAGCAAATAAACGCGCTAATTGGTCTCGTCTGTAGCCTAACGCTTAGTCATCAGCTTGGCGTTGATTTGAAACTCCAGAAAATTAGCTTTTTGTACGCTCAGATGATGGGTCAGGGGTTCCAAACTCTGCTTTCGATGAAATCATTAGCTAAATAAAGTGGCCAAGTGCGAGTTGGACTCGCCCATGAAGGGTTCCGTTGCAGCATGTAACATAATATACATAGTACACATAGTTCTTGTAGTTCGTAGTAACTTTGATCGAACTTTCAATAATAGTGTATTTATGACGTACTAAAAAAAAACTACTCATCAGATCGAGTTCAAACTAATTTTCGTTGGTAGTTTACATGGTAATGTACATCATATATTTTTTTTAGATTTTTCATTCTCTTACTTTAGAAGTTAGAGGGGGGGGGACACACATTTTACCACTTTGGAAGTGTCTCTCGCGCAAATTATTCAGTGTAGACGAAAATGATTTAAGAAACATCATTATAATTTTTGAAGACCTATCGATAGACACCCCACACGTGTAGGTTTGATGAAAAAATGTTTTTTGAGTTTCAGTTCTCAGTATGGGGGGCAACCCTAATTTATCTTTTTTTAAATTTTTTTTGTTCAAATCTTAATGCGGTTCACAGAATACATCTACTTACCAAGTTTCAACAGTGTAGTTCTCATAGTTTCGGCAAAAAGTGGCTGTGACATACGGACGGACAGACAGACAGACAGACAGACAGACAGACAGACATGACGAATCTATAAGGGTTCCGTTTTTACGTTTTACGGAACCCTAAAAAGAACAAAATTAAAAATGTTAAGTTCGAATGTTTTGTTATCTGAGCAGTATGACAAAAGCCATTTTGGTGTAGTAAACATATTGGATTTGTAATAGTATTCTATTAGTGAAGCCCTTTCATGTGATATTCATATGATGGGACTTGTGAAAAAATATAAAATCAGCCATTTTTTAGTGGCGGCCATCTTGGTCCGATATACACCATACATTGCTAAGAACACCTCCCCCAACTAATTCACATTTGAAACAAAAAAAACTCAGTGTATTTGTTTGGAAGCCATGATGCCATACACAACAGATATATGTACTTAGACACACACACACACACGTCAAACTTACTCGTATAATACACCATAAATTTTAGGTCTGGGGTTAAAAAAAACAGCGGCTCTCCGGGGGTGCCAATAGAAGCGAAAACATGAACAATTGAAATTAATCATCTCTGTGCAAAATGTTTATCAAAACAATAACAAATGTACTGTTTGTAAAAGCATATTATACAGTTTGTACTTGTTCACAAATTTAATTAAATAATGAAACCGTCTAAAAGTCGATCCGCTCTGCACTCTCTCTTAAATACTCGTATCTCTCTCATATATTGTCATATCCAATCAGGATCATGGATAAATATTGAGTGTACAATTAAATAAGACGAATACATGTAGCACGCTAACAATCATAATTAATTGTTCAGTATTGAATAACAGGTTTATTTTTTAAATCGTCTAAAAATATAGAGAGGTGTCGTTAACGTTACCAGTGTCCAACTTAAAGCCGGGTCACACAGAGGCGATCCGATAGCGATAGCGATCCGAGACGGGATTTTTTGTAATGTTCGAATTTGTATGCAACCTGACACACAGCAAGCGGGCGCGATCCCATACTCGGATACGATCCGGTTCGCTATCGGATCGCTATCGCTATCGGATCGCCTTTGTGTGAAACAGTAAAAGCCGGGGCCTTTACTGTTTTATCGATCTCAAAAAATCACAACAAACACGTCGAAAAAAGATTTCAGTCAAAAAATTTTGAAAATGTATTCCTTTGTTACAGTTAGGTATGTCATCATAGGCGAAAGTAGGTAGGCGAAAGTCATCATTTATTTGCCGTGAGAAGACTCTTTACAGTGTCTACTGGAAAAGTTATGGCACTTCCCTAGGAAGCGCCATAACTTTTTCAGTTATTTTTTTTTTCCAGCTGATACTTATCCGATCCATCCCAAAGATGCAAATGGTACCCAATACAAGATCGAATCTGTGCTTGATATAACATGAGCAATTGTTCTCACTTGAAATACCTACGCACCTTTGAGAGGACACCTAGTTTTTCGGCAGCTAATTTAGCCTTGGACTAATTTAGCTATTATACCACCCAGCAGAAATGTGCAAAGATTAGGTAGGTAGAGTGCTCGCAATATAACTCTGCGCGTAGTAAAATATGGAACTAATTGACAGGCCGTCAACTTCTTGTTTACGTCAGTTGACAAAAGTTTGTTTACGTTTGGTATATTTATTAATTTCGATAGTAATTATTAGATTTTATTATGCCGAAAGTGATTAAAAGTGCTGGCCGTGGCTGGTTCTTGAACATCAATCGTGGTTGTGAAGAAGAACGATACAATAACAGGCCAAAAGTGCAGTTTTCCAAACGCAGAGCTATTTGACAACTAATATGTAGGGATACCATGGCAATCAAATCTCCACCTATTATCGGCGTATTTTTAAGCTGAGGCTTTATTTTTGAGGTTTGATTGTTTTATCGCCAATGTCAATCAATAACCGTGGGAAAAAATGTGAGTGCTTAAGACCGAATGTGAGAAACAAGTTATATTAAATTTTTATAACATAACATACAAATCAAAATAGGAAACACAGTGACACAGTAGTAAAGATCAGCTGATTGTATCTTTCTCGCTCGGATACACTCGGCGGTCCTACGTTCACCCGATCGACCCTTTCACCTAACAGCGTCAGCTTCATTTACCACCGAAGCGAAAATGTGTGGGCGGTGCGCCAAAAGAAATTTCACTTAATTTTTTTACCTTGGATGCTCTGTTATCATTTACTCCGTATTAATTACTGTATGTTTTATTATAGGCGTTTCAGAACGTACAATTACGTGGTAATGGATAACGCATCATACCACTGCACTCAGACTAAAGAGGCTACAATGTATCTAATAAAGAGGCACAAAGAAGACCCACAATACTAAGTAGAATTACTGTTAAAAGGACATGGACAAGAAGTTTTGCGGTTACCGCTGTGATCCATCGTGATCTAAACCCTATTGAAAAATAAGATGATCCTTCAAAGAGCATTCATACGCCAAATTTTCAAATAGTGTTATTTATGGTCTCAATAAAAGATTTCCAAGTTTATATTAAATTATCATTTTTTTCGTTGTTGGTGTAGGTTGAAAATGACAGATTTTTTATAATGTAATTAACTAAAATAAAGATATCCTGGTGGTAAGAGACTCAGACAGTCATTAACCTGTACCTACCAATGATACTTGGTCATACTGAACCAAACTGCACTGAACCAGCACTGTAACGGCGTTCATTATTTCGAGACATTCGTTCTAATCTCAGTTGTCCTATAATTTATAAATAGTTAGTTATATTGCTTCCCTGAACAATCCCTTCCCGTACCTGTTTTATGAAGTTGAAAGTTTGCAATGAAAGGGGAGGGAACCCATTAGCTTGACCTGGCAACATTAAGTACGCCACCAGTCGCGCGCAGACTTATACTGCGAGCACTATACTATGATTTGAAGGACAATGTCTATGATATGTCAAAGACACTATGGAGAACAAATAAATCATCATAAGTATATCTGCGTGACGAATGTAATGTATGTGACTATTAATATGTTTTTTTTAAATTATTTAATTTAACCACTCCACAGACTTTTTTTTAACTATAATAGGTTCACATTTGACCGCGACGATGCGATCTACGATGGAACGTGCTTACCTAGAAGAAACCGATTCACTCTCGATTTGAAGACACCAAGATTGTAACTATCGGGAAAAATCCCTTCTGGCAAGGTATTCCGTAATCTAGACCTAGACGTTCTTATCACAAACGTGGAGACAAATCTCTTCGTTCGTGTTTTTGGAACATCAACCATGAAACGATGTCCCTTTTTTTGATATACGAGAATTCCGATAGAAGAAAATGCAAGGTGGTATTAGTTCATGCAGATCAGTTGCACACTCTCCGAAGTGTAGGGAAGACTCCGGGGTCCGTGACCTTTGTCATTACAATAATCTACTACTAATATTATGTTAGCAAGCAATGAAACAAACAAAGAGTTAAACAACTTGAAAAATACACAAACACTGAGCTAGGGAAGTACATTATTTAGCTAAATACTTAAGTCGGGGCAGGTCAAGTGTCGACTCAATCGCGTGTCTCGGAAGCCGTACACTATCGGATTGAGAGTCGGTGGGAAATCGGTCACGAGGTGATTCTTCTTCAATCTTTTAGTCCGTAGGAAACTTAAACTATGTTTGGTTCGGTCGGTGTTGCGATGGGTGACCGGAGTTTTTTATTGAAGTGAAAAGTTCTTTTGGCGCGCCTAGACAGATTTTTCGTGGGGTGTGAATTGTTTTTTTTTTAATTAAGAGTGACGGGACGAGCAGGATATGTGCCTGATGGTAAGCAACATGCCCGCCACATAACAGCAGTGACACGCAGCTATTGGAACATGAAGAGCCCAAATCATTACCTAGCACCTAGAATTCTAGCGTTACGCTCGGCCATGATAAGAAATCTTCGGGTAAACTCGGGACCATGGCCATTGGCAATCTAGTAATGCGTCAGCCATGCTGAAAGCATGTAAATGGTGAAAGGGCGTGGCCTGATCATCATGGCATGGCCATCTAGAAATGCGTGAGCCAATGGGAAATGCTGACGCATTTCTAGATGGCCATGCCCTGATGGCTAGGCCACGCCCTCCGGTTACACCCGTGTGGTTTCCAAAATTAGCTATCAAATTCTGAGTTATATACATAAGTTTTCACTTCTATCGGCAGTTCTTATAACTGCCAATTTTTTTCTTTTAAAGTTTAGAAACACCATAATATTCTGGGGTCCGTGACTTTTGTCATTTGGGTTAGCTATTTAATATAAGATTAAGTGAAGAAAAGGAAAAACTGTCCTACTCAGGACAGTTTTCAACCTAATTCTAGTGTAAGTAACTAAAGATCTACCACCTCACTAAAATTGCATTTGCTTTTATATTTCTCGCTTAATACCAAGAAAATATTTTCTTAATCTTGTTTTTGTAGTGGTAGTACTCTTGGCAGAGTCCGCCTGGCAAGTACCACACCTTTTTCAGTTATTCTACCGCCAAGCAGTAATGTGTAAGCGTTACTGTGTTCCGGTTTGAAGGGCAATGTTTCCAGAGAAATTACAGGGCATAGAGATATAACATGTTAGATCTCTGGGTAACGAGCGCAGTGCTGTGAATGATTTGGATTCTTCATGTTCCAATAACTACGTGTCACTGTGCTGTTATGTGGCAGGCATGTTGCTTACCATCAGGCACATGTCATGCTCGTCTCGTCACTCTTTATTAAAAAGAATCTTATTATTTTCCAAATCCCGTCGTTAGTTTTTGCTTGAAAGAGTAATAAACATACATTCATACATTCTTACAAACTTTCGAGCTTATGATGTAGGAAGATTATCCAGACCAGGACCACACAGCGACTGAGTACCGAGATCCAAGCCGACCTCTTTAGTTGGAACTCGTTAAAATTTCGACGAAGTGCCACGCCAATGATAGTACAAAGTTTGTTTGACGGTTCATACTTGTTTTATGTACGTGCTTGTGTAACTGTTATGACACGCGCATGTGTTCGTTTTGAAACTCGTAAATTTAGTGAGAACGCTTCAAACGAGGAAATGTGGACGAAGATGGCATAAACAGCACACTGTAGTTTCCTAGTGTAGAGACTAGAAGTTTCTTCCACCGGCTATAGAGAGCCCTTTCCGAGATGGTGATACGTTACTAGTATCCGTCCTATCACTGAAACTAAATACAGGGGTTCAGCTATCAATATAAACCATTTGATGTGCCCTCCCAAACTCCAGGCACACGGTATTATGCCATCGTTGAGAAAAGTGAGCTCACTTTTTCCGTTCTAGTCGGTTGCAGGAAGCGATGAACGCCGGACGTTTTTACCTATCACTATACGTCGTCAACAACCAAAATAAGTAGAACCATAGCATATCTAGCCGCTAGCGATTCTAGGGTTCAAATAGACTTGTTGTGTGTAAACCACTTACGCTACACACAGAGACGGAGTTTGTTACCGATTTCGAAGTGCTCAGGGCACATTCATTGGTTTATATCGATGGGTTCAGCCTCCCCGACAAATGTCGAGCCAGACATATTTCGTCGTATCTCTGCAACATATGCATTCATGCATTTCCCCCATGCAAAGAAGGAAACTAAAGTAAAAAAAAAACACCGCGGGGCGCTGCTAGTGTACATACAAAAATGTCTATACTAATATTATAAAGCTGAAGAGTTTGTTTGTTTGAACGCTAGGATCTCGGAAACTACTGGACCGATAGGAAAGATTCTTTTTTTGTTGGATACTCCATTTATCGAGGCAGGCTATAGGGTATATAACATTACGCTACTATCAATAGGTACGGAGTATGAGTGAAGAATGTAAAGAAAACGGGGAAAAATATTCTCTTCGAGAGCTTTAGTTCCGTGAATTTAAATTCTCTTTGGTCGCTGAAGTCTGTGACGGCGCGTGTCTACATTTGAAGTTTGTGTCATTTGTTTGTTCTACAACAATGCATTGTTGCATATTTACGTATTTTTAGGGTTCCGTAAAACGTAATAAAGTGGCCAGCAATGGATATTTTAGTATGGATTTTCCTCAAATAGACGCGGGTGAAACCGCGGGGCACAGCTAGTGTATAATATACTTATAAACAGAAGTGGCGATAATGCTAGCGGAAAGTGTCGGGAAGTGTCGCGAGTTCAGTAGACTTTTCTCTACTCAAAAATACCAATTATTTACCCCGATGTGTATGCACATACGCAGTATATCGTACAAATCTACTTATAGAAAGAGAGGTTGGCTAAGGTAATAGTGTAACTAGTGCAATAGTTCCCATCTCAAAATTAAACGGCTAAAGAAGTTTTCAGTTCAACGATCTTCACTAGTTTTGTGAAACAAACTGTTTACAAATAGTGTATTTTACAATAATATTTTGCTTTCCCAGCGATATCAGAAACTAAACAACAACAAACATAACAAAAGCCTAAAAGAAAACAATCACATTCACTTTGTATAATATAAAGTATGTTTTGGCATAAATTATAACAGAGGCGGCTTCAGGAGAGAGCGAAGTGGGGCCAAATATAAGGTATGAAATTCTTTTAAGTTGTACAGTTACGGCATTACTTATTTCCTTTAAAAAAACAAAGATCCGACTTAATTTCAGTAGTAACGTGTCTGTGTGTCTGTCAGTGGCATGGTAGCTCCGATGCCACAGACATACACATAGAACGGATGAACCGATTTTGTTTTTTAATTTTTTACACTCTCGAGTATTTTGTAGTCGGGAATGTTCTTAGCTATATTCCATCAAAATTGATTGAAGTGTATTACATAATGACTAGAAATGATAAATTTCCTTTTTTTTTAATTTTATTTTCGAGCGACGAGACGAACAGGACACGTGCCGTAAGCAATATTGTACAGTGCCACGCAGCTATCTTTTTTTTTTTAATTTATTTAAATTAGCCACTCCATAGACACCGGGGTCCGTGATCTTTGTCATTTCAATTCTTTTTTTTTACATATGTCTTGGATTAGGAGAAGAAAAGGAAAATAGAGGGGAGTTGGGAACATTTTAAACCTAATTCTAGTGCATAATTTGCCTAAGCCACCTCCTCCCGGCCCAGAGCCTCCACAACGGCCGCATTTTTGTCCCTGATGGCCATCTGCAGGTTGAAGTCGCGGATGATGGTGATGCAGCCAACGCTCGCCGCAAGAACCGGCCGATGGCGTCGTTGGTGTCGTCAGCGTAGTATGTGAAGGTGTGCCGTGTGCCCAGTGTGCCGTGAGATAGCAACAACCGCGTGGGGCACGCTCTCGAGCAGCTTCATGTTTGCCTTGGGTTTGATTGCGATTACCGACTCGTATGTTAGTCCCTGAGCTTCATAGATGGTAAGGATGCGTGACCCGGTGCCTGACCCATAACCCTGGTTTGTCAGGGTCTCCTTCTCTTCTTGAGTGTGAACTAAAAAGAGGGTGTTTGGTAGGGTGTTGGGTATTTGCGCTCCCTTATACCTTCTCTGCTCTAGGGACTTTATACGGGACGCTGAGGAGTACATCATCATCATCATCAACATCAACAGCCCACTGAATGTTCCCACTGCTGGGACTCGAGGCCTTTCTTTCGCAAGGAGAGAGTTAAGGCCATAATCCACCACGCTGGCCCAGTGCGGGTTGGCGGATGACATATGACTTCGAAAAATTCTAGGTACATGTCGGTTTCCTCACGATGTTTTCCTTCACCGTTTTAACATACATACGAGGAGTACATACCGGAGTATATTTCCCTCAGTGCATATGCGACATCCATTGGGTTGCGATGTGTGCAGAGCAACTCCTGGCTGATCTTTGTTACCAGGTTTGAGCGGTGATACCTCATTTCGAAGAGATTTTCCCTGTCGATGTAAGGCAACTGATTGACGTCTCCGATGAGGACAATTTTACCAACACCAGACAGTCTTGAAGCCATTACAATGACTCCAAAATGGTTCATGAGAGCTTCGTCCACCATGAGGTGACTGAAACTTTCTCTTTCGAAACCATTTACCAGAGCAGAAGCCATGGTTTGCACTCTGGTTTTAACCAGGTTTCCGATACGGTGCGATAGCTTTTCTCTTAGATCTTTTGCTGCCTCAGTTGTTGTGACGATGATGGCGTCCTTGTCCACTACAAAGTGTCCAATCTGTCCAATCAATGTTGTCTTTCCACATCCTGGAACTCCGTTAACCCACTGTATTCTCGGTACCTCCCAGTTTTCCCAACCAGCTTTGACGTTTGAGTTCCTTTCGATGGTCTTG
The DNA here is from genome assembly GCA_963693475.1 of Ectropis crepuscularia. Taxonomy (NCBI): domain Eukaryota; kingdom Metazoa; phylum Arthropoda; class Insecta; order Lepidoptera; family Geometridae; genus Ectropis; species Ectropis crepuscularia. The sequence continues at coordinate 3,788,288 of OY856355.1, forward strand.
GCCATCTCTAGGATCTAATCGTCCAGCATAGTCTTGGTGCAACGGGCAGTAACTACAATTGGGTAGTTTTGTGTCGCATAAACAGGCACTCCCGCGCGCTCTGTTTCTATCTCGTTCAGAGTCACGAAGCCATTTTCTGCACTGTAAGCTGCCATATACTGTCCTGTCATGGTTCCCTTGATGACCCGGGAAGTAACATTATTGTAGATAGCTGCTTCGGCCTCCTCGAGTTTCGCCTTCAAGAGGCTTTGTCTTCCTAATCTATAAGACTGCATGATGTTTTCGCAAGTCTTGAGGTTGAATTGTCTTGTCCACGCATCTATCGGAACACTAAGAGTCCGAATTATCACCTATCATTGTTCAAGCTTTGCTTAGTTTAGGGTCAGAGGGTGCTGTGTGTGAATAAAATTGTCCACCAAAATTATTTATTATTATCAGTTATTTATTTCTTCATTTCTAAGTGTTTACAATAGGTATAAATAATATAATCATTATAAAAACTTAAACACTAGCCTTGCCCAGCGGAGTAGAGCTCAAGCTACCGGTGGTTAAGGCTGCAGAGTGAGGAACCTCCTGACAATGCGCGCTATGTCAAGGATGACTGCCTTCTGCATCTGACCCTTAACCCAAACGTCTAGCGAAAGTCTCTTTAGATGTTGGTCGAGACTCTTCGCTATAAGGCCGTTTGCCGACACGACTATTGGGACTATGGCCGTCGAATCAACATCCCATTATTTATTTTTATTATCGTACTGCGCTTATCACCCATATATATACCTATATAAAATGTTTTATCTCCATGCCCTGTAATTTTACTGTTTTGAGAAACAAATGGATTCAAAAATACATCCCCCAGCAGCTGTCCATTCTGAATCCGTCCCTAAATTACAAGCATTATACTGAAGAACAAAGCAAGAAACAAGATCGATTAATTTCAATCAAAAAGCCTGCAAAGTGGGCACTGAGCACGTCCGCCCCCGGGGTCGGGAACACTTGAAAACTTATGTCATTAACAAAGTTAATTAACAAAAAGAGCTTTATCGAGAAGTTTCAGAGATTGGCCCCTGAGAAATGTTTTTTGAATTATGACTGAATAATGAACGGTTCACACGGTATTGTTGTGCGTGATTATTGCAAAAAAGAAAAATACTGTTACTAATAATTTCACAAAATTGAAGCGTAAAAACCAAAACACCTCGATGGACCAACCCAACTGTTGAGAGTAGGATAAAAAGTAGATATATAAAGGGTTTTATGTCTCGGGAATCTGATGGTGGCGCATTCTGGGGATCAGTAAATCCTGAGGGTACACCAACCAATCTTTGGTAGGTTCTTGTCGAATAATCCCGGCTGTGGTAGAAGGTTCTTTCCACGATCTTCGCTCTTCGAGATACGCGTGCAAGGTTTTGTGGGAAAAGTGAGACTGCAGACACGCTTCTTTGCTGTTATTTCTATGTAACTAAGAAACAGATCTATTTTTGACGTGATAACGTCTTATAATTCGGTGAAGCCGGCTACACGCCCGCAAAACATGACGTCATGTAACGTTACCGTTACCGTTAGTTCGTCGTCCGTGCCATGCGGACGAAGCTGAGCGCTGAGGGCGCCACCCGCCGAGTCGAGCGGTATCACTACTCGCGCTATCAACGTACTGATTTCTTAAGACGTTGTCACGTTTAACTATCGTCAGTAAACCGACTTTACAGACAACCATTTTTTTTTAGAATAACGTTTCATGTGAGTGCATAATCCTATTCATGAGATATTCATCTGATGGTTGTATAAACCAATAGGAGTAACATGTTACAACGATAGCATCGCCACAAAATAAAACTTTGATAGTTTTTTTTTTTATTAAAGAGTGACGAGACGAGCAGGACATGTGCCTGGTGGTAAGCAACATGCCTGCCACATAACAGCACAGTGACACGCAGCTATTGGAACATGAAGAGCCAAACTCATTACCTAGCACCGCACTGCGCTCGTCACCCAGAGATCTAAGGTGTTATATCTCTAAGCCCTGTAATTTATCTGGAAACATTGCCCTTCAAACCGGAACACAGTAATGTTTGCACATTACTGCTTGGCGGTAGAATAATTGACAAAGGTGTGGTCCTTCCCCAGGCGGACTCTGCTAAGAGTCCTACCACTACGATAGTTAGCTGGAGGCACTAGATTGTGCTCAGTATATTCCATTTATCTAAAATATTAAAATACCAGATTCCATCTGGTGTTTTTTCGTCGGAAAAACAACTACTACAAAAATGTCTAATTGCAGACAGCAAAATATCCCACAGCAGAAAGAGCAGTATTCAGAACTGCCCAGATACAGAAATATTCATGGAGCCATCCAATTGCTCAACTGCTTACCCGCAAAACGGCCCTACAGACTGTTACAAGAACGATGATGGAATTCAGCCCTTCTTTCTTTCTAGGTCTCCACGTTGAAATACGTAAGCAACATGGCCTCTCACCCTGATAAAATAAGCATATTTTTTATAATTAACATATTAATAGAATACCAAATAGGTAGGTACACAGAAATGTGTCTGAATATTAAATACCTTGTGCATCCGTCTCACAACTTGATGAAATTAAAAAAGGTGATGGGGAGTAAGACTCTGTAAAGAATTAGCGTAAGATATAATTGACTTTTTTACAATGAAACTCTGTGGGTTCATTTGAATAATCTCAGTGACAGCGATGGGGAAACGTGGATTATTAACTGACATCAGGGGGAAAGGAGGGGAGTGTGATTATTCAGGATTCTGACTTTCTGTAATATATTTTTTTGACATTATTTTAATAAGCTCTGTAGTGACTCTACGCAGAACCTTCAGATCTATCAGTTTAATTTATTTTTTATGAATTCATCTACACTTCTATGCATAAATGTTTCGTATGGAAATCATAAGATAAGATAAAATAAGAAAAGAAACAAAGAACACAAATCAAATCAAATCAAAAATGTTTTATGACTCTCAGGAGAATGTGTGTTTTTGTAAGTTAACATCTTTAACCAGTGTGTAAAATTTAATTTCTATGGCACACGACCCCATCACCAGCGTACTTTAACCTAGATCACGCCGTGACCACATCAGGGACTAAACAGGAGTGCCTAAAGCCCCCACGTCTGGACACTCTTGGTCCTCCGCGAGTGGTCAGGTCCGTGGTAACGCCGCCTAACACTTTTGGCCGCAAAGGGCATAAAGAGCAGCGCACCACAATATTTAGTATGGTACAGTAAAGTAGTTATTTCAAAGTTTGAAAATGATCATAAGTAGATCATAAGTTCAGAGATCAGATTAAATCATATCACATCATAGGCCCAATATTTATTTTATCTAAATCTGTGTGGTGGTTTTGAAACATGACCAGAAACTTAAAATTTATTTTATACCTTTATTACCACCTCGCTAAGTTAGTGATGGCTTCTTGTGAAATTTGGTCGAGTGTCTCAATTTAATTTTACATTGAACAAAGTATTTTTTTAGAGAAAATTAATTATGTCTTACACTCGTTACTTACAATTTTAGCCACTGAAATGATATATTTCATCTCCATCACTCTCAATACAATTTGCAAGTGACAAAATGTACAGTTTTATTACATCGAAGCTCTTCATTCAAAGTTACTTCAATCTCCTAAAATCTTCCCGCGTTTTCCTTACCCCGAAAAATTTAACAAACAACACAAACCAACCGTGTCCACAAAAACTTGAATAAAGCTTGCCCATAAAATTACTGAGTAGAAGATTTACAGAGCGAAAGAAACATAGAATAATAATTTCGAAGAAATGTATTATATTTCTTCGAAATTTATTTTTCCTGTTCATTACATATGCAAAATTCTGGATGTTTAGATGTTTTGTGCTATATCACGTTGGAACGTATGAATCGATCGGTTTTGTAATTTTGGGAACAGAAAACAGTCTGATCATAGTAAAGTTGATCTTGTATGTTTTTTATTAACCTGATGGTAGTATAAAGGAAAAGTGAACTGCGCAAGTAAATCTGGAGGGCGCGGCTAGTTATGTAATGACTAGCAGTGCCCTGCGGGTTTACCCACATAGTCCCCATTATTCCCCTGGAATACATTAAATGGGTGATTAAAACAAACATCCTCGAGGAGTTTCCGGCATGCTATGGGTTTGGTGGTTTGTAGGCATACTGGGCATTATCTTTGAGGTGGGCTCTGGAACCGCGGCGAGTTTGTGGAAGAATTCAAGTGCGTCTCCGCGTTCCTTAAGGTAAAAGTTCGTGCTGAGACCGCAACAGGAGACTGCGACATCCAGTTGAAGTTATAGAATGGTATAGGTGCCAGTTCGCGCCAAGACCACGACAGGAGACCGAGACACACATGTGTCGTGGTCTCGGTGTGAACTGGCACCCACACAATTCCATAATGTTAAGTGCCTGTCGCGGTCTCCGGTCGCGGTCTCCGGTCACGGTCTCCTATCGCGGTCTCGCGTCACAGTCTCAGCGCGAACTTGTATCTTTACATGTGCCGTCTACGTAGATCTCAAGTTTTTAATTGGTAGGAGCACCACTTGTAAAATCGAGTGTGACATAAACTATGTTTATAAGTATTCTATTTATATTAAACTAGCGGCCCGCTCCGGCTTCGCTCGAATAATAACCTAGATATCAACTGCAGCGCCATCTGCTGGGCTGATTTGTAAATCTAAACCTTCCAGGGCCCTACCCAAACGTATACAAAAAAAAACCATTTAAATCGGTCCAGCCATTTAGGAGGAGTTCAATAACAATGAAAAGTGGCATTGATTTTTATATATATAGATAAATTTGCAAAAACTTGTGAAATTTGCACTTGTCCTGATTATTTTGTAATATTATTGTTTTCTGCACATTTTCTACTCACTGATAAAACTTAGCCATACCAACTCAGCGAAATTCTTCATAGCCGGGAATAAATTATACAAGGAAACTCTTTGAGGGTCCTAATTCTGCCTCAGAACTTAACTACATGAACCATGTTTATCTAGGAACTAATTAAGGTAGTACAAGATCTTCGGCTAAAGGGAACTCTTCCCAAGGTGTTTATTATAAAATAAAACGTTTGACCATATTACTGACAAGTAATTGCTTTGACAATATTAACTCGTGACTTGAGACTCATTTCAAGACAATTTTTTTCCATTATTTCACTAGTTTAAAGTTTTTTTTATTCTGCTGCCGCGAAAATGTTTTTGTTGATATACCTTCATTTATGATTTGTTTTGTCAAAACTAACCTTAAAATGTTTGAGGGTAGATTTTTTTACAGGATTCATATCCGGCGCCGAACCCATATACTAGCAAACGCGTGATCTTTGGGCAAACTGCAAAAGAGTCCTACTACTACAGGTAATGTTGTTCACCATTGAATTCCAAACATTTACTTAATGGTTCAGCACTATCAAGCCTTACTCGTCCAGTGCTGGACCTAGGCCTCTTTCATCTTGCTACTAACTCCAATCCTGACCTGCTGAACAACTTCCGTATAATATCATTGAAAAGAATTCACGGCTTCTACTCAAAACACAGTGTTGGACGGCCTCCCACTAGCTGGACAGATGACCTCACAAAGGTCGCTGGAAACCGCTGCTTACGTGGTTGCAGTTTGCGCGGGACCATTCGTTGTGGAAATTTAGGGGGGAGGCCTATGTTCAGCAGTGGACGTCTTGCGGCTAATAATGACTCAAAACTCGTCAAAAACGCTCATCGGATCTGCAGTAGAACCAGTCCAATGCCTTAAGTTTTCTAATGCGCTGAGATATGCCAGTTCTCTGAGAGATAACCAACCTCACCTTGGTTCTCTCCTTGTGAGTTCCAGCAGTATAACAGTCCCTGTGTGGGTTGCTTACACAAGTTTTGTTTTAAAGCAGTTGGCGGTAGAATGACCTTCGAAGATTCAGGGATGGTTCACCAGACAGCCTCGGTAAAAGTAATTTATAGAACTTCTAAGCGAAAATTCTAACTCATCCTCATCGCTGGACGTTTTCTACAGCTGTGCATAAATTAAATAAGAACGCCCTATTATGGCCGCGGCTGTAATTAAGGCCGCCCCAGACACGGTTAGGGCATTTGGTGGATTGTAATGGTTAAGTCAGTGCTTCAGGACAAGAGTTTCGTCTCAAGCGAAATTAAAATTTATTTTGGTTTTAGAATGTTTCTTTTATTTATGAATGTGTTTTTGTGGGTCAAGCTTAAGGTGCATCGATTTTTTATTTGTTCATCAGATATAATCCTATTAACATTACAAATAACATTATTTGGATGTTTGGGGTGACGACCGATATCTACTAAATACTATTTAATTCCCAATTAAACAAGGTTTTGCTTTAGAAGCCAGATAGCTAACATAAAATTAATACCATTATTAATGCAAAAGTTTGCTCGTAGCTCAATCTTGTCGGAATTGTTGAATGGATTGGATTGGGTTGAAGTTTTGAATGCAATTATAGTCTGGAATAGCACATAGGCTTTATTTTACAGGAAAGTAAAAAGACTGTGTACCTATACACACTGACTACACTAGCTCTGCAAAGAATTTCTATAAACTTTAGAAGATAAATAGGATTTGTCTGATTGAACGTGATATTAACTCCTTCTAGGTCCTCAGATTATGTTCTTTCTCCCATTTCTCTAAATTAAACTTGATTTCATTATCCTGAGAACGAAGTAATAATATTATTCTTCATTCTAGATTAAAACCTGAAGTGTCTGTATACGGCGACCCTTGTATGTCTGGTCTCTAGAGGACACTCAGACGTGGGTAGTGTTGTGTGGAAATGCAATGCGCGGACTTTTAGGTAATTCGTTTTATAAATTTATTTTTACTTACCTACAGTATTTTAATATGCTGCCCTGCGTTTTCTATTGACGTTCAAGGTCTCTGGTAAGTGGTAGACACTATCTGAAAACTAATGAAATTAAGTAAAATGAGGTGCAATAAAGTGAAATATAGTGAAACAAATCAAAACGACGTCGATGTGAAATTAAATGAAGTATAGCAGTGAAATGAGGTGCAATGAAGTGAAATAAAGTGAAACAAATCAAAACGACGCCGACGTGAAATTAAATGAAGTGTAGCGAAGTGAAGTGAAGTGAAATGAAGTCAAAATAAATTATGTGATGTAAATTTTGTTTCACATCCAAAATAATATGAGAAAACGCAAACAAACATAAACAATAATACAAGTCTAACATGTGTCAAGCATGTGTTTTTAAGCCGGGAGGCAAAGTATGTTCAATGTCGCCAAACTAATAATAATTGTGCAATAACTGCCATACAATACATATAAGGTGTTAGTTTGCCATAGGACAATAAACAAAAAGTTATTTCCACTGCTAAATTATATTTTTTTTTATATTATAGGTCTACTTGACCGCCCCGCCGCGCCGTCTCACCTGATGTTAAAGGACGATGCAGTCTACGTTGGAGCGTGCTTACCTAGAAGAAACCAATTCACTTTCTACTTAAAGACACCAAGAATTTAACCATCCATGATGTTCCACAGACTCTAACAGTCTTGCTTGATTCAGTCGTCTTAGTTATAATTAACAAAGCGGCTTGATTCCGTCCTCTTAGTTATATTATCAAAATAAGTTGTGTGACTCCGCTTTCGTAATAATCTTAATTGTGAAATAAGTTGTCTGAGTGAGTTTTTCCTGATGAATAAGATCAAAGCATTTTCAAATCAAAAGTGAATTAGTTACTATTATAACTATATAAGCGTGTTTTCCGTTGTTGTATTAAGACTATCACTGGACTAGGACTCGCAAAATCCGTCTGAGGAAGTACCACACCTTCCGCCAGTCATTCTACCGCAGTAATGTGAAAACAGCACTGTGCTCCGGTTTGAAGGACAATGTTTCCAGTGAAATTACAGGGCTTAAAGATAAATCATCTTATTTATCTGGGTTACGAGCGGATTGCAATGCTATTAGGTAATGATTTGGGCTCTTCATTTTCCAATAGCTGAGTGTCACTGTGGGCTTATGGGCAGGCATGCTTACCATCAGGCACATATCCTGCTCGTCTCGTCACCCAATACTATAAAAAAGACCGTACTTAACATCAGATCACATGGCGTTCGAATGACATACATAAATATAATAATCGATAAAGAGATGTGTCTGTTCATAAGGTTTATTTTCACATTTAATGACAGTAATAACAGACATTTGTACATAGAAACATACACAGTTACGCAGGTAAGGTTGGAATCCTTAAACCACTCTGTATTGTATTATAACCTACTGCCTGATGTTTTCCCTAATGGAATTATAATAAGGTCTTCTTTTCTCTAACCTGAAAAATCCCCCCACTTATTAATGCCTAGGCACCGCTAGAGTTCCAGATGTGTGTAACTCCGCACAAGTGTAATATTCTATTGTATTACAAACAAAACCCTCTTACTACAATCCCTCCTCCTCCATAAATTAGGGGAGCGTAATGAAAAATACGACAGTGCCGTATACCTTGGTTTGTTGTAGGAAGTGACGAAGCTAGGTGGATTGTTGATTGTCTGATAAGTCTACGATTTATATCTGAACGTTTGAATATGTTCCTCTGTTTATTTTAACATTTCTTAGTATTGACATGAAATTTTTGACATTATCTCTGTCATTATTCCGTGGTTTTGTAAAGTTGGATCGATGCATTAAAAATACACATCATGACGATTATGAGTTGTAATAAGATGAACATGCAATTATATGTATTTAACCTGCATTGCTCCCATTTCTGTCGTTTTACCCCATTAAAAATATTTTACGTGCTATTTCAAACTATGATCTATTATGTTTTAAATTTCAACTCAGTCCGTTCAGTCTTTCCAGCGTCATTGAACAATAAAGATCTAAACTTTCATATTAATACTCGAAATATAAATATATCTTAATATCATGGGATTTGGTAATGTTATACAGTTAGTTTAGAAGTTTTATTCAAATCGATTACAAGAAATTACGGTTTTTACTGATATTATTCTGTTTTAAATATGTAATACTATTAACCATGGTTAAGTGTATGAAATTACAATGAAGTATTTTGGTTCTACTAGGCTGTATTTAGTGATAATAGATTATTAAAAGAAGTTGAACCAACAAAGTTGGTTTGTAGTTTGAAAAGGCTTATTTAAGAGCTATTTTTGACAAGTTCTTTTCGTTCATCTGATATTGTGATTTCTGAATATGTCTCTAGTTTGAAGAAATGCTTCAATTTGCTCAGCAATACGGCATGTCCTTGATTTGCTTAAGCTGGGATTAAATGTTTGAAATATTACATTAAGTCTTCTGTGACGTTTATACTATGTTCCCACTGCTGGGACTCTGGGAGAAAGTCAAGGACATAATCCACCACGCTGGCCCAGTGCGGATTGGTGGATGATACAAATATGACCAACATGATTGTAACAAACAAACTGTGTTACACGTCAGTTTGTTTGTTACAATCTTATAAATAAATTATGATTGTGATCTCGAAATATTTTAGGAACATGTCGGTTTCCTCACGATGTCTTCCAGCGTCGTTTTAAGTTAGCGGCATTACGTACATGACTTCGAAAAGACAGTGGTGCGCGTGGGATTTGGATCCTGGGGCTCCGGATTGGCAGTCACCGTTCTCCTGACTAGACCAGCTGTAACTTGCTAGACCAGCCGTAATTTACGACGTTTACACTAAGTATTGTAAAATTCATTTCTGATTTAGTTACTCAGAATAATAAATTTTAATACGAGGACGTTAACAAAGTCCATTTCAATTTTAACACTAAATTCTACGACTAGCATTTGTAACACAAAACTTAAACCGCTGCACGTATCGTAAAAGCAGCTGAGGCAGTTACTCCTCCCGTTCTAAATGAACAATTGAAATCGGTGTAGGTATTTCGTCGATCGACTAACAATAGTTCGAGCTTGCACCGCGACATAAGATTAGGGCGGGCGGCAGATGGACGCGAGACGCCGCGTTGTACGGACGTGACGCTGCGGAAGTGACGTCACATTCTAGCTGTCAATGAGTGACGTGTAGTGATGTGTGGATTGAAAGCCTGTTGATGTAAGTTTCACTTTGACTTTATTTTTTCAATTTGTTATTAAATAAATTTATTTTATTTTGTAGCTATACAAATATCGTTCCCTAACAAGCCGTTAATAAAAATAATAAAAAATCGACTTTTTAGTGAACATAAACTAAAACCTGAACATGGAATTGTACATGGACAAATCAAGTGAATTAAATTATTCACAAACGTATCATTGAAGAAAAAATATATCACTATTTGTTGGAATTATTTGTGCTTTTAAAATTTGTAAAAATAAACGCCTGCTGGTCGTGTTAAAATAAGCAAAGTCGAGAAAGGGCGTGAAAGGTTAATTATGCTAAAACTTTAAAGACGTGGATTTTGGACGCAATTGGATTGTATTTCTTAGTTTCGATATCTTATGAACGTACTCTTACCATAGATATGTATATCCTTGGAACATTGTTTTAATTCGTTTACTACAGATACCTCTATATCCTTAGAGTGAGCAGAATATCAGATCAGATAATGAAATAGAATTATATTTCATTGGATTTGTAGAGAATAGAGACGTACTTCTTAGCATTCCATGGATTCACCGTGCGGGTGCCGGGTCCATCGTGTGGCAGAGAGAGAAATCACGAGTAGACCCCGAGACTTGTGACTCGGGCTGTAGGTTTAAAAGGGGCCCCTTATATTGACGTACGTCAACACTCACCTTCACTACTCGTATTTCTCTCCCTGCCCAGCCAAATCCGATATGATCCTACTAGTGCAGCTTTAGATACTCGTTCTAGTATAGAACTTACTGCACTTCTGGACAATCCAAGGTCTTTAAGCAGGTTATAGAGAGATTTTGCTGGTATACCTCTCGCTCCTACTTCTACAGCGTATAAATTAACTACATAGCCATTTTTTGTTAATTCATTTTGTAGGTCGTAATACTTATTTTGTTTCATCGCGTGGTCTTTAGGTATATTAGTTTCCCACGGTACGGTAAGTTCTACCAGGACTATGCGTTTCGTAGCCCTAGAAAAAAGGAAAATGTCCGGTCTGGATGACGAAACACCTACATCCTCTGGGATTTTGTAGTGCTTTTCATACGTGTCCATTAAAATAGTCCAATCAGGTGCTGAACCCAGGATTGAGTAAGGCTTGTTCTTGGAGTTTGAAGTTGAGCCCTCTTTTACAAAGTTAATTTGTCTTTTGTTTATCGTCAATCCCTTTTGGGCTCTAGCTACCGAAAGGCTTACGGCTTCACGTATGATTTCAAGTACTCTGTCATGGCGCTGTGAGTAATGACCCCTATTAAGGAGCACCTTGCATCCCACCAATATGTGCCTTGCTGTACATAACGCCGTACAACTATGCTCTTAGGCGTTACGAAATTAATAAATAATTTGTACTTGTAGTTGTAGTTGTAGTTATAATCTTTTTATATAATCGTAGAATGTTTAAGAACCCAAATGTTTATACGTGTATATTGAACACATCCTCGAATTTGAAATCCAAATTAATTAATAGTTTACTGTAGTGGTTAGACCCTTTTTAGAGTCCGGCTGTGCAATAGCAGTTTTTACTGGTTATTTCTATCGCCAAACAGTAATGTGCTAACGTTACTGCGTTATGGTTTGAAAGGTAATGTTTTCAGTGAATTACAGGGTAATGAGATAAATTGTCTTATATTTCGAGGTGATCTTATTAGAGCGCAGTGAAGAGCTAGGGAGTGACTTGAACCTTTCATGTTCTAATAGCATGCTGTATATCATCTTCCACAAGCAGAACCTGTTCACGAGTATGACACATGTGTGACCTAAAATTTTTCTCGACCATGTTGAAGAAAAGAACGAGAATTAGTGTTACCTGTCTATTTTTAACCGACTTCAAAAGAGGAGGAGGTTCTCAATGCGGCCGTATGGTTTTTTTGCGCGTATGTTACGCGATATCACCGAATTGTTAATCGATTTCATTTTTTTTTTCAAGTGAAATTTTCATTTGTTGCACTACAGCCAAATTTTTCGTGGGCTGTGAATTGAATTCTAGCGTCACGCTCGAGTATGATAAGAAATGTTCTGGTAAACTCGGGACCATGGCCATTGGCTACCTAGAGATGCGTCGGTATTTCCCATTGGCTATCTAGAAATGCGTCAGTGTTTCCAGATGACCATGGTCATGGCTACGCCCTCCGGTATCACCCGCGTAGTTTTCAAAGTGAGCTATCAAAATCTGAGTTTTAAGTTTCCACTTCTATAGTCCTGTGACTGCTAATTTTTGACCGACTTCCAAAAAGACATTATCAATTCGGCCACCATGTTTTTTTTATGTTGTCACCTGATTTCTCGGGAATGCCTGAACCTATTTATGCCAGCCTAGTCTACCTGATAGTAGATGTATACTACTTGCCTATACCTACTTACTACCTACGTACATAGTATCTGTCCACTAGCTTTTTGACTAGGCTGGCACCGAATTCAAATAGATGAGTGAGTAGCGCTTATAATAATAATATCAGTTTATTTTTCGCTTTTGAGTGCCTATTTGTGGTTTGAAGTCGGTTTAATTTTTAGGGTTCCGTAAAACGTAAAAATGGAACCCTTATAGATTCGTCATGTATGTCTGTCTGTCTGCCTGTCTGTCCGTATGTCACAGCCACTTTTTGCCGAAACTATGATAACTACACTAATGAAACTTGGTAAGCAGATGTATTCTATAAACCGCATTAGGATTTTTACAAAAAAAAATAAAAGTTAGGGTTGCCCCCCATACTTAGAACTGAAACTCAACATTTTTTTTTCGTCAAACCACGTTTTGATGTTGAGGTTTCTAATATAGTTTTTGTCTACACTGAATAATTTGCGCGAGAGACACTTCCAAAGTGGTAAAATGTGTGTCCCCCCCACTCTAACTTCTTAAATAAGAGAACGAAAAAACTAAAAAAAATGTATGATGCACATTACCATGCAAACTACCAACGAAATTTGGTTTGAACTCGATCTGATGAGTAGTTTTTTTAGTACGTCATAAATACATTATTATTAAAACTTCGATCAAAGTTACAACGAACTAAAAAAACTATATGTACTATGTATATTATGTTACTTGCTGCAACGGAACCCGTCATGGGCGAGTCCAACTCGCACTTGGCCACTTTATTTGTAGAAAATAGTTTATTTGTTTTCCAGAGGAATACCCACAAGAAAACTAATTGCCAACAAATTATTGCCATCATTTATTTAAACGGCACAGTCATAGCTTTTTATGAAATGTATTCGTTTTTAATTACTAATAGCGACCCGCGGTTTTGCCCGTGTATTTCGCATTCCTTTTATTTTCCCGGGATAAAAGGTAAATGTGTGTTATTCCAGACTATAATCTAACCGTTTTCCAAATTTCATCCAGATTCATTCTGACGTTACGACGTGATTGAGCAACAAACATCCAAACATTGACATTTGTAATATTATTAGAATTACTTATTAATAACGATGAACTTTTACGTTAAATCGAATGATAACGATATTTCTTTTTTTTTACAAAAAGCCTGTGATATGCAGTGTCTTTGTTGGCTTAAAAAACAATTAATTATGTGTATTAAAAATTAAAAGCACAAATGTCTTCAATTTAAAACAGGAAAAGAATATTTTGAAAAGGATACCTTAATATTAGCTCTCTCCGGGTCGGCATAGCACCGTCAAAGCCTTTGATGTTGCAGATGTCCTTAAGCGATGGTTAACATTTACCAGTAAACGCTGTCTGATGGTTTGTCACTGTTTAACATTGTACTTCGCAGAATGTTATTTATATCTACGATTTATATACCCACAATTTCTTTAAGAATTCAACTTAAGGTGCGTACCCCAGCAAAACGAGTTTTTTGTCTAGTTTTAAGAGCTATCTACTCATTAGCCAAAACAAATATCAACTGGTAAAAAATACATTAAATTTCTACAACTTCTGGGCTTCAAAACGGTAGTATTATTTTTTTGTTAATGAACTTATTGTTTTAAATAATCGCCTCACAACGAAACCATGAAAAAATTAAATAATTATAGTTATCATGCATCTCCTCGAAAATCATCCATTATTTTGAGTTTGTACTTACACTAACGGATAGACAATTCCATTATGAACATTTTGGTAGTTTTATTTTTTTCAAAAGACCAAAATCAGATTTTATAAAGAGTTTATTCTAAAATTTGAGCGTAAAACAGCGACAAATCCTACGGTTTCTCTCTTGCTCTTTCTTGCGGTGTGCGATAAGGTAAGAAATACTCACGGTCATTTGCTCGGGGTACGCCCTTAAAGGTTTTCTTACTGATAAGTGAAATGCGACCCTATTGTAAAGATATTTAGTCGTAGAATATATAAGCAGTGCCATTCTACCCGCTTTGTTTCGTTAGTTTTCTAGACTAGAATGGAGCCTATATGTTACTTCAGACTATAATCTAACTATACTCCATATTTTATCTGAATATTTCTGAAATTTCGACGCGATTGAGCTACAAACGTTCCAACATCTAAACTTTGACTCTTATGTCTATATAATCTCTCTCCCTATATAATACTAGCTGCGCCTTGAGGGTTTTTTTTAATAAACAGGGACGAGACGAGCAGGTCATGAGCCTGATGGTAAGCAACATGCCTGTCACATAACAGCACAATGACACTCAGCTATTGGAACATCAACATCACAACAACATCAACAGCCCACTAAACGTTCCCACTGCTGGGACTCGGGGCCTTCTCTCGCAAGGAGAGAGTTAAGGCCATAATCCACCACGCTGGCCCAGTGCGGGTTGGTGGATGGAACATGAAGAGTCCAAATTATTACCTAGCACTGCACTGCGCTCGTCATCCAGAGATCTAAGATGCTATATCTCTCTAAGCCCAGTAATTTCCCTGGAAACATTGCCCTTCAAACCGGAACACAGTTATGTTTACCCGCGCAGTTCTGATCCCTTGATAACACGCAAACTATTTCAGAATTTAATCTAAGTATGTTCAAAATTTCAACCTAATCCATTCAGACGTTCCTTGTTTGGACAACAAATATTTAAACTTTGGGATTTATAATATTAGTAGGGTAGTAGGATCATGTGTAACTTTATACATTGTACATAAATATGGAGATTAGATGCTAAGGAGTTTCATCACAAAAGGTAGAGAAAAAAAATAGCGAGTTGTATGATTTAAATTACAGTTCAAAAATATTCCACAATGGCGCTGGTGTAGACAAAGGAGTTAAAAAATTTAGTATTATTGTCGACCTAAATAGTTATTAGAAAATGTCTAATTGGTAGTTGCGTAGTACAAAGTCATGTAGTAAAAAACTATATCCTTATATATTTACTTTGAGAAAACATTTAGCTAGTCTAGCATTTTATATCGTGTACAGTATATAATGCGTTTATTCATCTCTTAAAATGTATGATACTCCAGTGGCGCCACCTTAATTTAATTCATTTGGACTCCCACATTTTCATGTACACATGAAACTCCTTGGCCTCTAAACTCCATAATTGTACAAGCGGAAGTCTGAATTTTACGTGTTTTTTACCAGACAAATGCTGTGTTAGAAAAAAATTTGAAGTGGTAGGACTCTAGGCAGAGGCCAGCTAAACAGTAATGTGCAAACATTACTGTGTTCCGGTTTGAAGAGCAATGTTTCCAGAGAAATTACAGGGCTTAGAGATATAACAACTTAGATCTCTGGGTGACGAGCGCAGTGTTCGTATAGCTGCGTGTCACTGTGCTGTTATGTGGCAGGCATGTTGCTTACGATCAGGCACATGTATTGCTCGTATTGTTACTCTTTATTTAAAAAAAATATAAAATAAGTAAGTGTATTTCATGTACTTACTCTTGTTTTAGCTGTGTGGAGTTTTTGTTTGTTCTTGTTGTTTGTGTCTTGAGATGTTTGCTTAGGACGTATTTATTTGTATTGACAAAAATAACACAGAAAAGAAATAGGTAAAATAATAACGTAAAATTGTTCAATGACAAGGAAAGTTTTAACCAAGTGGACAACCATAGAGAGAACAGAGGAAAATGGTATAGAAAACCTTATTATTTATAAGGTCACCAGGCACATGGCTTGCTCGTCTCGGCACTTTATATTATCAGCATTAATATAACACTAAAAGTGCCTCATATTACTATTCTCTAAATTATTTTATAGCATATTTGCTCGTAAAGGGTCTCTTATTGGACCAATTTCTGTATCGTAATGTATGATACATTATGATTACGTACATGTGCTGTAATATGTAATGTAAAACACACGGTTTCAAAATGCTCCGTCCACAGACTAGGTAGAGATATGCTCCGTCTAAAACGAACGGTACCTTTTTAAATCTTAGTAAAGAGTTTTTATGTCAGAAAAGTGTGGTCAACATTTTATGAATAAAATTAAGTTTGAGACGTTAAATATGATAAATAATTATTTAATTCGTTAGTTAAATTAATTTTGACCATAAAATACTTTAATTTTTCTGTAACAAAACACAAAAATATTAATTGACTTTATATTACTAAGAGCATACCGGCTGGTTCTGTGCCGTTGCTTAAAAAAAAAGGCGCCGATGCGCGCGCATTGCTAATCTGTGATCCATAGTGATTACTTACCTACTCTGTGCTGTGATCTGTGATCAAGTAAATATTATTCCGCGCCTTTTTTTTCGCTGTATTGTTTTTATTTGAAAATGTCGTCTGAGTTTTGTTTATTACCTCGCAAATATGTTATATAAGACGTCGTATGACATATGTGCGCTTTGATAATTACAGCCTCTGCTATATTATAGCTCCCACTGCTGGGAATCGAGGCCTTCTCTCGCAAGGAGAAAGTGCAGGTCATAATCCACCACGCTGGTCCAGCGCGGGTTGGCGGATGACACATGACCTGGAAAGATTCTAGGTATATGTTGGTTTCCTCACGATGTTTTGCTTCACCGTTCAAAGTTAGCGGCATTACGCATATGACTTCGAAAAGACAGTGATGCGCGTGAGATTTCCGAATCGCCAGTCGCCGTTCTCCCACTTAGACCGAGCCGTAACTTTTATAACTAACATGAACATGAAGAGTCCAAATCTCTGCCCCTAGCACTGTACAGCGCTCAAATCTCAGAGATATTAGATAATTTATCGCTTTGTCCAGCTATTTTTCTGAAAACATTGCCTTTCTATTCGGAACGCGGTAAAGAGTCAACCCGCACTAGGCCAGCGCCAGCGTGGTGGATTATGGCCTTGACTCTCTCCATGCAAGAGAATAGAATAATATTTATTGTAAAAACTGTGTACATAACATAGGTGATACAATTGAGGTAGTTTCAACAGTTCTGTCCATCACGAACATACAATATATTTTTTAGAAGACACATTGGTACTACTTACTTACACTTAGGTACAAGAGAAGGTCCCGGGTCCCAGTAGTGGGAACATTTAGTAAGCTGCTTATGCTTTTTTTAAATAGCTTCATGGCACTGAGTTGTTTACATCATTTTGTGACTATACAACGTGTTGGATTTACCCCCAACAATATTTTAACAGTCCATTCTAACAATGATGTAGACTTCATCACCCAAGGTCTCTTTCCCCTCAGCACGGTAGATCACGAGATAATTGGAGTCAAAGTTTGACGTAAAATTCCCACCAAATCACCAGCTTCAACCCTAAAGCTTGTACAGCAGACAAACGACCTTGCCACCGACGCCGCGACGTCCTACAAAAATCCGTGCGGAGATCTGGCCATTAGGGGTATGTCAAATGAAATAACAACCAAAAAAATTATAATTTATTTTGGAAAAAAATTTTGAGCTTTCATGCCTAATTTTCACATACATGATTCAAAACTTAATGTAGATGAACTACCATAAATATTGTTGCACCTTTTTGCAACACCTTGTATATTATAGAAAAGAAAATAAAGTTTTTTTTTATTAAATAAAGAGTGACGAGACGAGCAGGACATGTGCCTGATGGGTAAGCAACATGCCTGCCACATAACAGCACAGTGACACGCAGCTATTGGAATATGAAGAGCCAAAATCATTACCTAGCACCGCACTGCGCTCGTCACCCAGAGATCTAAGTTGTTATATCTCTAAGCCCTGTAATTTCTCTGGAAACATTGCCCTTCAAACCGGAACACAGTAATGTTTGCACATTACTGCTTGGCAGTAGAATAATTCACAAAGGTGTGGTACTTCCCCAGGCGGACTCTGCTAAGAGTCCTACCACTACAACTGAATGTAGTGGAATACCGTGATAGATGAAAACAATATTTAAGTCAATAAATAATTTCCACTATACGTTGCCTGACTTTTATTTGATCAAACATTTTAGTGGCAAATTACCGTCTGAGGGTCAGAAATGGCAGGCAGCCTCTCGATAGTAAGTGGCTTGACCCTTCAGGGTGCTCACCGCTATATCTGTAAAACCCTTTGCACACCAAGAGCTATCATATACTTAAACCGTAGCATAAGAAATGCGTTTTGAAATAATCTTAGCCTACTAATCCTACTACCTACCAATATTATAAATGTCAATGTTTGGATGTTTCGATGTTTGGACGTTTGTTGCTCAATCACGACGTAATGTATGAACGGATTGGATTGGAATTTGGAACAGAGCTAGATTATAGCCTGGAAGAATAAGCTACGTTTTATCTCGGGAACTACGCAAGTTAATAATAGTAATATTATAGTTCTAAGACTTTCCAGTTAGATATTTTTAACTGGTAAAACCGTTACTTAGCTAGTATAACCTTGGCTAGTAAAATCATTATTTTAAAAAATAGTGATTGATTGATGGCAAAAAAGAAAGAGTCCTAAATTCGTTTAACAAATATTTACAATTCGCTTACCATGATCAATCTATACTAATATTATAAAGCTGAAGAGTTTGTTTGTTTGTTTGTTTGAACGCTAGGATCTCGGAAACTACTGGACCGATACGAAAGATTCTTTTTTTGTTGGATACTCCATTTATTGAGGAAGGCTATAGGGTATATAACATTACGCTACTATCAATAGGTACGGAGTATGAGTGAAGAATGTAAAGAAAACGGGGAAAAATATTTCTCTTCGAGAGCTTTAGTTCCGTGAATTTAAATTCTCTTTGGTCGCTGAAGTCTGTGACGGCGCGTGTCTACATTTGAAGTTTGTGTCATTTGAAGTAATCAAATTTGTTCTACAACAATGCATTGTTGCTTATTTACGTATTTTTAGGGTTCCGTAAAACGTAATAAAGGGGCCAGCAATGGATATTTTAGTATGGATTTTCCTCAAATAGATGCGGGTGAAACCGCGGGGCACAGCTAGTTAGTTATATTCGTACTGCCTCGCTTTCTCATTGGAACAGGGTGTTTAGTCGATTTCCGGAGAAAATTAAATTATTGGCATTGGTGAAAAGTCTGAAACAACGTCGTAAAGTTGCTACCTTATGGGAAAAGTGATGCTATTTTATGGTTGGTGTTTTTATTGCCCAAGCTACACGAGGCTAGTTTTTCAAACTAGGATAGTAAGAAAGTATTAGCAAGCTAGTCCTTCTAGCTTCATGTAGACAACGCTACCCAACGCCACTTTTGTCTATACGAAGCTAGAAGTACTAGCTTGCTAGCTTACTAACACTAGCCTGCTATCCTAGCTTGAATAAAGTGGCCAAGTGCGAGTTGGACTCGCCCATGAAGGGTTCCGTTGCAGCAAGTAACATTATATACATAGTACACATAGTTCTTGTAGTTCGTTGTAACTTTGATCGAAGTTTCAATAATGGTGTATTTATGACGTACTAAAAAAAAACTACTCATCAGATCGAGTTCAAACTAATTTTCGTTGGTAGTTTACATGGTAATGTACATCATATATTTTTTTTAGATTTTTTATTCTCTTACTTTAGCAGTTAGAGGGGGGGGGACACACATTTTACCACTTTGGAAGTGTCTCTCGCGCAAATTATTCAGTGTAGACGAAAATGATTTTAGAAACCTCAACATCATGTTTGAAGACCTATCGATAAACACCCCACACGTGTAGGTTTCATGAAAAAAAAATTGAGTTTCAGTTCTCAGTATGGGGGGCACCCCTAATTTTTCTTTTTTTATTTTTTTTCTGTTGAAATCTTAATGCGGTTTACAGAATACATCTACTTACCTAGTTTCAACAGTGTAGTTCTCATAGTTTCGGCAAAAAGTGGCTGTGACATACGGACGGACAGACAGACAGACATGACGAATCTATAAGGGTTCCGTTTTTACGTATTACGGAACCCTAAAAACTACCCTCGTGTAGCTCGGACATAAGACTTTTACGAAGAGGTTTAGCTTACTTTTATAATAAGCACGTCTAAAGTGTAAAATGCATTGTCTAAGTCAGAGCTTCCCAAACTGTGCATTGCGACGCCCTGGGAAGTCGTTGTATTGTCCCAGGGGCGTCGTCAGGCGATCTCGACCGAATCAAGTAAGCGCCATGTGAGTCATAAAATGTTGGCGGCTGAAAGTATGCTAATCAACTAAAACGTTATTTGGAAACAACTCGCTGTCATACGACAGTGTTTCAAGACAAACCGAGCGAAACTATCGCTAGAAAATTGCTAGAACTGAAACATTAGTCCACGACTTTATTTGTAAGAGCATCGGTTCCTGCCAAATCACGGCTCGCTCCCTGCAAGGTCGCTCACCGTATTGCCAAATGTAAGAAACCGCAAACGATTGCTGAGAAGCTTATTTTACCAGCCACAGGCGAGAAGTACAATAGTCAGTAGATAGGATAATACATACATATAGGACATAAAGGCCAGAGCGTCACAAAAATAACATAACTTACCGAGTGCATCAGAGTGAAAATAAGTTTGGGAAGCTCTGGTCTAAGTGATATGATTGCTTAATTTCACTTTAAAATTTAGCATAATACGCAAATTTAGCCACTTTATTTTCTTATTCTTGAAGCTTGGAGCTTTTTCTCACAACGTACACAAATACACACACTCACACAACGACACTTTAAATTCCGCAAAAATGGATCTTTTGTCAGTCTTGGGCAGAAAGGTGACAATTTATAATTTCAGCTCATCTATAGCTTTTAAGTTACAAACTATTGAATATAACTTTACTGCCTTGCTTATATCTTGTTTGCTTTTTGTGGGCAGCGGTATTTATATTTCGTTATCGCCGTTAGACTCGTTACGGGGACTGTCGTTATGTGAGTGGGTATTTTCGGGTATTATATTTAATGTTTTTATAAGCGTATATTTTGTTTGTGCAAATTCAAATTGAGTGGCTTACACATCGAGGTATCGAATGAATGTTTGCGTGTGTGTTCGTTATAGAGTCGTAAACTATGAATTTGATAATGTGGTGATCTTCAGCTAAGTTGTTGTGCAAGAGATTAAAATGGTTTCTGAGTTGGTACGACCAATTTTCGATAGGTGGCGTAACAACGCGCCCAAGGTACAGTTAGTATAAAAAATGCTGCAGGAAATTCCCACTGCTGGGACTCCGGGCCTTTTTTGGTAGGGAGAAAGTTAAGATATTCCACCTCGCTACTAGCCCATTGCTGGTTGGTGAATGACACGTGACCTTGAAAGATTCTAGGTACATATTAGTTTCCTCACGATGTTTTCCCTCACCATTCTTACGTTAGCGGCGTTTATGCACACGAGCTTGAACGCGTCCGTTTGATGAGGTCAACGCTCCGTCCGAACATTCTCCAAACCATACTTGAGTCTGAAACATTCCAGCTAAAACTGGAGAACCGATTTGCTGCCTTGGAAACCACAGACAGCGTTGACCAGAAGCTCGACGGAGTGGTGGATGTCCTACGAGATGAGGGCACAAAATTCTGCAAAATGCGGCGCAAAGGCAGAAAGTCAAAGCTTTCGACGGAAACTCTGCATCTCATGGAGGAACGACGAAATCCCACGTTAAATTCGTCAGAACAAGGGGCTCTAAACAAGAAGATTACCAAACTTGTACGACGTGACCTCCGATTAGCTAACACGCTCTTGATTGAAAAATCAATTGAGCAAAATCGGGGGTCAAAAGTGTTCGTCAAGTCACTAGGTAGAAGCCACCTGACGAAATTAACCACCTCGACGGGGAGAGTCGTTGTATCCAAAGCGGATATTCTCTCGGAAGTGGAAGACTTTTAAGGCCAGCTGTACGCATCGCATGCTTCTCATCTCCCACAAAACCAGGACAAAAGAGCTACTCTAACACGCCACTACACAGAAGACCTGCCTGAGATCAGTCTGGACGAAATTGTGATGGCTCTTGGACAACTGAAAAATGGAAAGGCCGCGGGCGAGGACGGGATTACAACAGAGCTCTTAAAGTCTGGTGGAACTTCACTGATAAAAGAGCTCCAAGAACTGTTTAATGCCGTCCTCTTCACCGGGAGAACTCCACGGGCATGGCATAGAAGTGTGGTCGTCCTCTTCTTTAAAAAGGGAGATAAGACCCTTTTAAAGAACTACAGACCAATATCGCTTCTGAGCCATGTCTATAAGTTATTCTCAAGAGTTATCACAAATCGTCTCGCCCGAAGACTCGACGAGTCTCAACCTCCTGAACAGGCCGGGTTTCGAAGTGGGTACAGCACCATAGACCACATTCACACGGTACGGCAGATTGTACAGAAGACAAAGGAGTACAATCGGCCACTTTGCTTAGCGTTTGTGGACTATGAGAAGGCATTTGACTTAGTCGAAACCTGGGCAGTTCTGGAGTCCTTACAGCGATGCCAAGTCGATTGGCGATACATCGAGGTGATGAGGTGTTTGTACGACGCCGCTACGATGGCGGTTCAAATTCAAGACCAGCAGACTAAACAAATTCCTCTGCATCGAGGCGTGAGGGAAGGGGATGTTATTTCCCCGAAATTGTTCTCAAACGCACTAGAGGATATGTTTAAGACGCTGGATTGGGTTGGACGTGGCCTAAATATCAACGGCGAGTACATCTCTCACCTACGGTTTGCAGACGACATCGTCATTATGGCAGAGTCGCTGGAGGACTTGCAGTGGATGTTGGATGGCCTGGCTAACGCTTCTCAACGCATCGGCCTCCGGATGAATTTGGATAAAACCAAGGTCATGTGTAACGAGTTCGTTGCACCGGGGCCGATTGTCGTAAATGAAATCACTCTTGAAATTGTCCAGAAATACATTTACCTAGGGCAGACGCTCGAACTAGGTAGGAGTAGCTTTGAGAGTGAGGCCATGAGAAGAATCCAGTTGGGCTGGGCAGCATTTGGAAAACTTCGTCGAGTCTTCTCGTCACCCATCCCACAAAGTCCTAAGACAAAAATGTTCAACCAGTGCGTTCTACCTGTTATGACCTACGGTGCTGAAACGTGGACACTGACAGTGAAAATGGTCCGAAAGCTCAAGGTCGCTCAGCGAGCTATGGAAAGGGCTATGCTTGGGGTTTCTCTGAGGGATTGCATCCGCAATGAAGTAATTCGTCAGAGAACTAAAGTCACCGACATAGCTCAGCGTATTAGCAGACTGAAGTGGCAATGGGCCGGTCACATCTGTCGCAGACCCGATAACCGTTGGGGAAGACGGGTTCTGGAGTGGAGACCGCGAATCGGTAAACGTAGTGTAGGACGCCCTGAGACTAGATGGAGTGACGATATACGAAAGGCGGCTGGTGGCGGTTGGAAACGCAAAACTGAGGATCGGGCTGAGTGGCGAAATATAGGAGAGGCCTATGTCCAGCAGTGGACGAACACGGGCTGATGATGATGATGCACACAGCATTAACCAGTCTTAAACTAAGCAAAGCCTGTAATATGAAAGTTTTATATATTTTATAAATGCAAATACAAATACAAATCATTTATTGATAACACAAAGTTACAATGTAATTGTAAATTCATACACACACCCAGACACAGAACAAATATAATAATATGTATTCATAACACTAATATTTGTCCCAGATGGGAATGAAACCCACGACCACCACATGTAATATTTCCGTTATAAGAACATCTATAGTGTGGAATGCCCTGCATGAGTGGCTAACACTGACGGACATAATCTGAAATGGATTAATCACATTAAGTCGTGTTTTCAATTTTAAAATGTTTGGAAGATATTAGTGAAAAAATTGCGAATAAATGCACAAAAAGCTAATCCAGTTTTAATATAACAGTTAAATTTTTGCACAACTTCGAAACGTCAATGCACGAACCGTAGCAGACTAAAAATCAAGAGATATTCCGGAGTAAAGATTCTTGTCGTTTGAACCTGAAAAGGTAACCGTACAATGAGTCGGTGGAAAGGTTTAAAAATATAAAACCGTCGCTAGTACTTGTCTATCTCAGCGGAACTAGTCTCTACATAATGAACATTTTCTCACATTTAAGGCTACGATTTTGAGCAAATTTAAAATTATAAAATTGGTAAAAGTGTGAATAATGTTTTATGCTGGATTGTACGCCGCAATTTTATCGTGAGGTATACTTATGTAGGTATACATATACCTTCGTATTATATATATTATTTTTCATTCATCCTACTATAATCTTATGTATAAAATTCTCGTGTCACAGTGTTTGTTTCCTTACTCCTCCGAGCTTGAGCTTTATTGCTATGAAATAAAGTATATATTAAATAGCAGGCACTCTCTTATGTCTAAGTAATAAATGTGTGTTCCTAACGTCAAGGAGTCAATTTGCACTTTATTCCCGCTGCACAAAGTTCAAATTCCATCATGTCTATCAAAACAGTTGGAGGACAGGAGGATCTAATGTCACGTTCCGAAACCCACTCAGAAGAAACTCAACAAAAGCGATAATATCGCGAACCAAATTAAATTGAATAATCACAAAAACGTAAGACTCATTCATTTGGTCGGCTTCACGACATTATTTACTTTGATTTAGTTTCGGCACGCGATATAAAATGCGTCAGTTTTCACGTCATTATATCAATCAAGTGTCAGTCAAACACAAACCGCGTTACCAAAAGTGTTTATTGACTAACCCTTATAGAGCCGTTAATTAAAAAAAAAGTGTTTTATTATTTTGAATTATTGATTTAATATCCCTATCTGTGCAAAATGATTTGAATACACACGTTTGTGCTGTGGAGTAGAATATTTTTTTGAGTAAAACTAACGGACAGAATACGAAACACTATACTAAAAGACCGTCTAATAGAAAACATTATCTCATAAGTAACAAAGTTGGAGAGAAAATTGAGCAGCTCAAACAAGTACTACAAAATGCTCTGTATGTAAATATTTTCTGTTTCAAAAATGTTTCAATAATATTCACTGATTTATTTTGAACTTATTAAATTGATTATTTAGTTTCTAAGTAACTTTCTTATTTTGAATAAAATTATTTCAAGGTGATTTTTATTTTTCTTTTAATATCTCTTTAACTGATTGTCCGATTTCCATCCCAAAACCACTAGGAAAATGTGTAAAAAGCGTCCACATTTTGGATACATACTGCTTTAACTGAAATGGGGAGTGTGTATCATAAACTATACACACTGCTTATGACATAGTGTATCCTAAAGGATACACAAGGCGCTGAGCGTGTTATAGTGTTTGTGGTATTAATCTAGAAAACATATGATTCTCACATGGTCAATTGTATGTTGCATATTCCCTCCCGTGTTCGAAACCCATCAGATTTGTTTGTCCATGTGCCAGGTAATCAAACAAAAAACATCGTATATCACAAAGCACTACAATGAAAATAAAATTAATTTTTGGTAACAAGTTGATTAACAATAAAGGGATTCATCATCATTATCAGCCTATTTAATATTCGTCCACTGTTGGACGTAGGCCTCTCCTAATGAACGCCACAAGGTGCGGTCTTCTGTATTCTGCATTAAGGGATTACTTGCTTTTAAATTCTTATATACGTTGAAGTAAAATGTTATTAACTGTATCAAGTTTCAACAGTATAGTTCATATAGTTTCGAAAAAAATGGTTGTGACATACGGATGGACAGACAGTCAGACATGAGAAACCCATAAAAGTCCAGTTAGTACGTTTCACTGAATCGTAAAAAAGGATCTTCGAAATGTATGTACGCTCATAACTTTTGAATGAATGCACCAAATAGGATGATTATTTGTTTGTTATTATCGGGATAAGATTTGTACAGCAGACTAGAAAGTCTAGAAAATGTAGACGAAAAAATTTATGGTGGTACGAAGTTCACCGGGTCAGCTAGTATTAAACATATATGTCGATGTATGGATTTTTGGATGTTTGTTGCTCAATCACGTCCTAACGTATGAACGGATCGGGCTGAATGTTGGATCACAGATAGATTATAGTCTGGAAGAACACATTAGGCTACATTTTTTCCCGGAAAACAACGGGAACGGGAATTTGGCGGGTAACACCGCGGGGCGCAAATTTCAATTCAAGAATGTTTTTGGATTATCTGGACTACGTAGTGATACTTTCTTGTAAAGTTTGCTCGAGTGTTTGAATTTATTACATGTTGGGTACATACATACGTCTTTGTTTTTTCAAATAAAATAAAATAATTTTACTACATCTACACGTAAATTCATTGGTTTTAATGTTTGTAGCAAGGATCTTCTTTATAAGTTAAGTAAGTTTAATCGTGTTTAATACAAAGTTTAAATAGTGGTAGGATTTTTTCCTAGTTTTTAGTTTAGTAGAATAGTTACCAGTAGGAGTCCTTTGGGAGTACCTCGCTTTTGTCAGTTATTCTACCGCCAAGCAGTAGTTTGCAAACAGCACTGTGCTTCAGTTTAAAATGAAAGTTTTCAGAGACATTACAGGGCTTAAAGAAAAAAAATTGCTTAAACGAGCACAGTGATTGGGACTCTTCATTTTCCAATATAGCCGGGTAATATTGTGCTGTTGTTCGTTGTCGCATATTGCTTTTAAAATATCACTACTGTAACTACATAGTTTAACAAAGTCGCTTTCTCTGTCCCCATATCCCTATGTATGCTTAAATCTTTAAAACTACGCAATGGATTTAGATGCGCTTTTTTTTAATAGAAGATAGAGCGACGAAAGAGGATGGCTTTTAAGCATAATAACACGCAATAAATAGTGGAAAAGTACTGTTATTTTTGAGGTTACTAATGTGATGTCGTAAACAATTAATTTTGTTTCGGATACATTGCAAACGCAGGCTATACTCTACGAGATTTATCAAAATAATGTACTAAGTATTGTACACATTGAATGGGTCCACAGAAAACTCCACTATCATATTTCATATATGTGTATCTCATAGGGATATCCCACAATAATCATTTCTTCAGTGAATGACATAGGCTATATATTTTATACCCGTACGAAACCGGAGCGGGCCGCTAGTATCGTTATAAGTAAATAATCCTACGATTATTTCCTAGTCTGGTACGGACACATAAATGATTGAAATGAATACAAGACAAGCAAACAATGCGATTGCAATTCAATTTAAAAAATTAACAATTCAATTTTAATTGGAGAACACAACTCTGCGCCGTATGTTAAACTTTTTTTATATTCGCCTGTTAAATTAACTGGAGCGTGTTAGCTTTAACTGCGAACTGTTTGGAGTGAAAATAAAACGTTGATTCAGTTCAGTTCGGTTCAGTTCAGTCCAGACTGTTTTACATTAGGGGTCGGCGGGCTTTCAGTAATTTTGTGAATGTGACGTGTATTAACTGAACTAAAAAACATGTTTTAAAACCTTTCAGAGCGCTTTGTCGTAGATTTTTGTAAAATTTAGGAATGTGACATGGAACTTAAGGCCTGTCTGCATTTTGATGAGTGCGAGTGATTGGTATAGGTGTTTAGTGATTAGTAGCAAACACGTGTGTACATACACAAGTACACCGATTGATTAGTGCGAGTGTGTAGTAACTTGGTTAGTGAAGTCTCGCACTCACTTACTCGCACTCGCACTCGCACTAATCAAAGTGCAAACAGCGCTTTCGCATAGAATAGATAATATCCTTTAGCTAAACGATTTAAGTTTAACTAACTTAACTAAACAACAATCAATTTAAAAACCTTTCTGAGTGTTTCTGATGCTTTTAGGAATGTTGAATGTATATATCCCAGAAAATGGTTCCTATCATATTTCTGTTCTTAGAGGCAGGTTTATTAAAAACATTTTGTAAGCGTGCTGTCGTAAGTTTTTGATGATTTTGGTAATATTACGTATTTCTAACGAAACTATAAACGTTTCGTTAATCATTTTTGACCATAGGATAAGCACAGATTTCGAAAGCCACAATAAACCGAGAATAAACGAGATGATATTAAATTTTTCCAGCAGGGGAAAGAAGTCAATGTTTAAATGTACATGTTTGTTATTACCATTAGCGTTAACGATGAAGCAAAACATTGCAAGGAAACCGAGTTTCAAGATAAACGTCTTTCGAGGCATCTATCATCTGCCAACTCGCATTATTCCAGCGTGGTGGGTTATGGCCTTCAGTCTCTCTTTGTGAGAGAAGGCTCTGAATCCCAGCTATGGGAACATAAAGTAAGCTGTTTAAGTTTATGTTTTTTGAAGCAATGTTGTTTTGTTTGTGCTTTATTTAACCCTATCCTATCCTACTAATATTATGAATGTAAATGTATGGATGTTTGGATATTTTGATGTTTATTGCTCAATCACATCGTAACGTAAAAACGAATCGAGGTGAAATTTGGAATACAGTTAGATTTTAGTATGTAAGAATACATAGGTTTTTTTTTTATCCCGGAATAATAACGGGAACGATGGGAACTACGCGGGCAAAACCGCGGAGCACTGCTAGTTAGTTATTAAAATACTAGTTGTCGCCCATGGTTTTACCCGTGTAGTTTATGTTCCCGTTATTTTCTGGATATAATTTTAAAGTTTATGAAAAATGTAATTTAATTTTATAATATTTAAAGTTATTTTCTTTAGTGATAGGACTCTTTGCAGGGTCCGCCTGGGCAAAGTACCTTTGCCAGTTATTCTACCGCCAAGCAGTAACGTGCAAAAAAGTCATGCCTGCCATACCATGTGCTATTTCATACTACAATAAAATTTCGATAAGATTATACAGGATTTAATCACAGTCTGTATTATTATTTAATTATAATTAAGTATTCTCGTCTCCACCTCGCCGGCGGTTGTAGCGCTGCCAAAAACGTAGAGGTAATTGAATAATAATTTAGATCGTGATTAAATTCTGTGTAGTGTTTACAATATGAAATTAGGTAACACAAGTTTTTAACTATATATCTAATCTACTTGTGTTCCAAATTTCAAACTGATCCATTCAGCCGTTGCGACGTGATTGAGGAGTTAACATCCAAACGTACGAATTTGTAACATTAGTAGGATTGTTTAAGAAGTATATTTTATTTCTATTGTGTTTATGTACTTTTGGAATTGTTGTGGTCTGTAAATTAATTTATCCAATTATTTACATCTGATTGCTGCTAAACAATCAAATGCTGATGCAGGGTACACCGAAAACAGCTCAATTTTAAGTCAATTTTCTTGGCGTCAAAAAGAAATTTGTCTCTCATTGAAAGCAGTGGGTCAGAGCATCCGTGTTTGGCGGAGTGCCGAACTCTTGAAGCGTATTTATTTCCGTGTTTTACTAGAAGTTTGCCAGGAACCGTTACTTCTTTTAAATCAGCGTGCGGAAGCGAAGATTGAATCGTATTTTTTTTAAAGTAATGAGAGATAGAACGAGCAAGACACGTGCCTAAAGGAAAGCCATACGCCTACCAATAATAGCAGTGCTGTTCGCGCGGAGACCGCGACATGAGACCGTGACAGGAGACCGCGACCGGCGACCGCGACAGCCACTTGACATTATGGACGCCAGTTCACGCCGGGACCGCGACACGTGTCTCCATCTCCTGTCGCGATTTCGGTGTGAACTGGCACCCATAAAATTCTATAACGTCAAGTGTCTGTCGCGGTCTCCGGTCGCGGTCTCTGGCCGCGGTCTCCGGTCGCAGTGTCCGGTCGCGGTCTCCGGTCGCGGTCACCGGTCGCGGTCTCCGATTGCGGTCTCCGATTGCGGTCTCCGATCGCGGTCTTCGGTTGCGGTCTCCATTCTCGGTCTCGTGTCGCGGCCGCGGCGCCGCCGCCTTTACGCAACTATTGAAACTTGAAAAGTCCAAAACGATTCTCAATGACTTATGAAATGCGTATTGGGTTAAAAGATAGAGTTAAATTTGACATTTAGTAACAAAAAACAACACATTTTCTAATGCGCAACCTGAAATCAATATCCGAGTCTTGCCTATTTAGTGTAACGTACTTTCGCAAGCATTTCGAGAGAACTTGACGCCAGCCTTCGAATTTCGCCAACAGAACAGTATTTCCCGACTTCATAACATTTCGAGTTCCTATTTCCTCGTCTCAATTCCGAATGTGAGAGTCCGTGACATCATGGCTCGGTGGTACGACAGCGTTGCGATATCATCTCATATCTTCGCGCTCGGCGTAATATGTTTGATTAAAACAAGTGAGCTGAAAATTCGGCGGGCAATTTCCGAGTGCGGTGGAGGGTTGACGCTTTTTGCATTTGCTGTAGTTTTTTTTTTACACCAGAAAGTTCGTTGATCTGCAATCTACAGGTTACTAAAATTGCGATTTCTTTTTACGGATACAGACGCTCATTATTTAAAAGAATGTTTAAAAAAGAAATGAACATTCTACTAATTTTATAAATTGCGAAAGTTTTGATGTCCACAGATATTAGGATGTTTGTTGTTCAATCACTTATGAACAGCTGAACGGATCAGGTTGTTATTTGGCTGGGACTCGGGGCCTTCTCTCGCAAGGAGAGTCATGATCATAATCTACCACGCTGGGCTAATGCAGGTTAGTGGATGACACATAACCTTAAAATATTCTAGATAGATGTCAGTTTCCTCAGGATGTCTTTTTTCGCCATTTTTAAGTTAGCATCATTTAACATGACTTAAAAAATCAATGGTGCGCGTGGGATTTAAATCCGGGTCCCGCATCAACAGTCGCCGTTCGATCGACTAGATCAGCCGTAACTTTTTAGACCAGCCCTAACTTTCATTATAACAAACAACATTTCTACGTCTAACAAAAATAATTTCGCGCGATACCCGACCGGTATCAAGATATTTAATGAGACATTCAAATAATTTCAGTCATCCCTAATCCGATCAAAGAAAAAAAATATAGATATTTCGTACAGAGCTCCCAGAAATTATTTCTCCACTCGACAAGGCAAAAAGGACTTTTTTCGTGGCAACCCTACCCTCGGCTTACTTTTTTAATCTTATTACACGTTGAGTTGACGAGAGGTGCGGAGTGGAGCGATGGCGGAATTAGGAGGCAAATTGTTTCGCGCACGGGTAGCGCCTGAGGGTAGGAAGCTCGGATTTCGCTGCGAAATGGGTATGAAGAGATTTTTAACGACTACCCGAAATAGGAGTTCTATTTATGTTATCAATAACTACTATTCTCTTTATTAAGTACAACGTTTTACTTTTTGAAGTGAAAACTTATTTTGCACCATACACGTGGGCAGTGAATGAAGCTCAGCATCATGATCGGAATTGAAATAAATATATTTCTTTTTTTAAATAAAGAGTGACGAGACGAGCAGGACATATGCCTGATGGTAAGCAACATGCTTGCCACATAACAGCACAGTGACACGCAGCTATTGGAACATGAAGAGTCCAAATCATTACCTAGCACCGCACTGCGCTCGTCACCCAGAGATCTAAGTTGTTATATCTCTAAGCCCTGTAATTTCTCTGGAAACATTGCCCTTCAGACCGGAACACAGTAATGTTTGCACATTACTGCTTGGCGGTAGAATAATTGACAAAGGTGTGGTACTTCCCCAGGCGGACTCTGCTAAGAGTCCTACCACTACAAACTATGGGTGAACTCGGGACTACTGAGTGTGCCAGAGCGAGAGAGATAGTCAGCTGCTGCTGTCACTGTCTTTTTTTTAATCTCTTTTTGGCCATATCAAATCAAATCGTTTATTTGTTAACGTGTGCAACACGTCTGCCCATAACATCACAGTGTCATACCGCTATTGAATTTATGGAGCACTAGCATTGCCCTGCGGTTTCACACTCGTAATTCCCGATCTCATTATTTTTTCGGTATAAAAACAGTGTGTTATTCTGTACTACTGTTCATCTATGTACCAAATTTCAAAAAGATTCCTTCAGTAGAACTCTTACGAGTTAAGAGCTACAAAACCACGTCGCAAATGTTTGAGAGTGACCAACATCCGTGTGCTCATCATCATCATCATCATCATCCCATCTTAGTCCACTGCTGGACATGGGCCTCTCCCATGGCTCGCCACTCAGCCCTATCCTCGTCTATACGTCTCCATCCACTGCCTGCTATCTCTCCATCCATATACTTACTTCTCACATAATTTTCGAGCTTATAATTTTACTAGCAGCAGTTCGCGGTTTTATCCGCGTAGATACCGTTTCCTTTATTTTCCCGGGATAAAAAAAAATTGGATGCCTGTAAAGTCGGTATACGGGCGAAAGTTTTACGTGACAACGACTTTGAGTGGTTAGCCCGCCTAAGAGCGAGAGAGACAGACATAAAAAGTGAAAGGCACGCGTCCCTCTCACTCGCTCTCATTGTGAGCGCATAACGTGAGCGGAGCGTAACGCAGTTTCTTGAAGTGTCACCCGGCAAACCAATTTATAAGACGTTGTCAAGTCAAAAGTAGTATGTCTGTTCTTCCAGTCTATATACAATCTAACTGTGCTCCTAGCGTGATTGAGAAACAAACATCCAAATATTGACTTAGTTAGTAATGTTTTAATTAATAATTAATTAATAATGTTAGTAGGATATTAGTAACTATTGCAATTTGTAGTTTTTATATAACCTTAGCTTTACTATGTATGCTGATTACCAAATGTTTTACAATAATAGTCCTACATAATTACGAATAACTCGCAGTGCTCCACGGTTTTACCCACGTAGCTCCCATTTCCATTACTTTTCTGTGGTAAAAAGTAGCATAATGTGGTAATTTAAGCTATATTCTAACTATGTTTCAAATTTGAAAGTTCCGTTTAGCCAGTACAATGTGATTGAGCTACAAAATTCCAAACATACCCATTTAAACTTACCCATTTCTAATATTAACACGATTTTGCGTTCTTACACATACAAGGCTAAAAATAAACCAATTCATAACTATTAACATATTTTACTAATCAAAATTATTAAAATACACGTCCACAAACTCATTAACCAAAACAACCCAACCTGAATCATTCCTGGTGCAAATGTATCCAAAACGCTGGCTGCGTTACCTAGCTGAATAGCGATGGCTATCTGCCTCAGAAAGGAGTCAGAGCGGAGGTGCTGCCGCCTAACTAAAACTCTCTTAGCTTTGATATTGCTCTTTCGTTTCGTTTCACTTGAAACGATAGAGACAGAAATAGCAAAGCCATAGCCGATTTAGTCCGGCGGTAGAAGGGCCCGCCCTTCACCGTTCAAGTCACCACTTTGGTTACGTAAATAACGCCCAATCTTTCAGATGAAATCCTTCGCATCAGCTCCTCAACTGCACATAAAGACAACATACCCTTATCTATGACTGCACATAATCTTTACTCATCATCATAAATAAAGATCAATCGAAAACAAATACGAGTTGAAAAAGATTAATTACTTCAACTAGCTGATAAAATAATAGTTTGAACGAATAATAAATAATTGTTCGAAATTAATCTCAGTTATTATTCCTAAAAAGGATTATTCGATCAAGACTTTTCGGACAAATTCGGACTATTGCATCTATTTCGTCGACCTTAGAATTTGGATTATTACCTTATAAATAATGTATCTACTGTCTGACTATCTGTCAAACTATCAGACTGTTTTATAGAGTTAACAACTTCGTATAGATTATAATAATGTTTTCATCATCATCATCAACAGCCCACTAAATGTTCCCACTGCTGCGACTCAGGGCCTTCTCTCGCAAGGAGAGAGTTAAGGCCATAATCCACCACGCTGGCCCAGTGCGGGTTGGTGGATGACACATGACTTCGAAAGATTCTAGGTACATGTCGGTTTCCTTACGATGTTTTCCTTCACCGTTTTAAGTTAGCGGCATTACGCACATGACTTCGAAAAGACAGTGGTGCGTGTGGGGTTTGAACCCGGGGTCTCCGGATCGGCAGGCGTCGTTCTTCCGACTAGACCAGCCGTAACTTCAGCTCCTCAACTGCACATAAAGATATTATACCCTAATCTATGACTGCACATAATCTTTACTAATGAAAACAAATAAAGATCAATCGAGAACTAATACGAGTTAAAGAAGATTAATTACTTCAACTAGCTGATAAAATACTAATTTGAACGAATGCAAAATAATTCTTCTTGATTAATATCAGTTATTTGTCTTAAGAAGGATATTTTTCGATCAAGAAAATTCGTAATGTTAAATCGGACTATAGCATCTATTTCGTCGACCTTAGAATTTGGATTACTTTAAAAATAATCTATCTAGCACTATCAGACTGTTTTATTGTGTTAACAGCTCCGTATAGATTATAATAATGTATTATTAGATAGAAAACCCCGAAAACCTTTTAAACCCAGCTAACATTTTAAAATTCCGACACGTATGCAAATTCACGGGAGCAGAAAGAGTTAGCGCTTGAAATTGACGCCAAATTATTATACGTGCTCGAACTAGGAGAGTGAAAACATGCCGAGACACATGACTGTATAGGATAACCATTTTTTTTATAGTTGAGAGTGATAAGACGAGCAGGGCATGTGGCTGATGGTAAGCAACATACCTGCCATATAACAGTACAGTGACACGCAGGCAGCTATTGGAACACGAAGAGTCCAGATAATCATTTAGCACTACATTGCGCTCGTCACCCAGAGACATATGATGTTTTATCTTTATGCCCTATAATTTCACTGGATACATTGCCCTTAAAACCAGAACACGGTAATGTTTGCACATACACAGACTGGCAACCCCGTTGTCAAGAGTAACTGCAAGTCTGTGATAAAAATGTAAAAATAATGTATTTAATTAATGTTTGAAGTGGTAAACAGTGAAAGTGCAATATTAGACCGAAGATCGACCTATGTATAAATAAAACTATAAATATTGTGCATGAAATTCAGTAATTTCTCAAAAAAACTGGCGCCGAGAGGATAACAAGAAAACATACAATTTTACTAATATTTCAAAATGTGCGCGGTAAAAGTGAATTAATTATGAATATAACCACTGAGGACATGAACAGTAAGCAATTACTATTAGAATATTGCAATTTTTGAAGAAAGATAAGTTATTTTTGTATATTTTCTACCCACTTCGTAAGATCGGAAAAAAGTGATAATTATTTATTCACGGACTTCACGATTTTAATTTTGACGGATGGTCATTAATGTCAAACTCAAATGACTGCTGACATATAAATTGACAAGGCATTTGACTGCTGATCGTAATGACATTGATGTAACAACAAAAACAACGAACAGATATTTTGTGCTGCCATACGCAGAAAATTTACCCATTTTAGGAAGGAAAATTAATTAATGCGCTCTCATTTATCAGAAAAATACATTTTGAACGTATAGTATTTTTTGAGATATATTGTATTAAAAAATGGTGAATACACGAAGTCAAACTACACTATCAGCTTTAAAAGAAGCGCAATGTCGAATTCGCACGCTTACGTCAGAATTAGAGCAAGCTCAAGCACTCAATATTAAATTACTACAAGAACAAGAAGATGGAGCGGAAGAATACAAACGACTATTGAGTGAAAATAAGGGGCTGAAGTCAAAACTGGCATCGCAAGAATTTGAACTAATCGATACTTCATCGGAAACTACAAAATTAAAAGAAATTACTGAACAAAATCTTCAAAATTTCAATGAATATGAAAATGCTCTCAAAATAATTCAGATGCTCGAAAAAAATGCAATCTTGTTCGAACAACTACAAAAGTCAACAGAATTAGAGCACGCACAAAAAGTGGAGGAATTAAATATAGAAATCAGCAGACTTACAGATAAATTGACACGATTGCAAACTGAAATCTTGAAGTTAAAGAATGGAGAGGAGATTAACGAAAATTTGGAAGATAATCTACAAGTGCAGAATAGCGATGGCACATCGATTAAAAATGGGCATGTGTGGGATCTAAACATAAAAGAGAATGTGTCAGCAGAAATTATTAGTCCATCTCCAAATGAACCACAGATTCAAACGCAAGCTGTGTGCAAGACAAATATTTACAGTCGTAACTCAATTTCCCGATCCACGAAACGACTGCTCATCCTCTGCGATCAATATGAAAGATCCGTGGCAGAAAATATTAAAAATCGGCACTCTGAATATGAGGTGTTGTCAATATGCAAACCGGATGCCACACTATCAGAAGTCACAAACGGTTTGAAGAGTTTGACGGATGGCATGTTTGAGGGTGATATTGTAATTGTTGTAGCTTCTAATCATCTCGATTATGACTTTGGATGTATACAGCGGATCGCCGACCTTTGTGAGATAAGAAAGTTTACGTTTCAGATTTCAACCTTGCCATATCATTATGGTAGTGATGTATATAATAGAATTAATCGTTTTAAATATGGAATCAATAAGCAATTATATTGTTTTGCAGGTAGCTCAAATTATATGTCAATAATTGAAGTAAAGACTTCAGTGGGCCTGTCTCGATGACATCAGGGCGTTTGACAAACAGATTTATAAACTTTATCTCCCGATTAATAATTGAACATGTCTTGTTACCGCACTCGTCGGGAAATTTAATTTACCTTACAGGACACACAAAAAATGATAACGCCTTGACCTTGAATGTGAAAACAAATAATATTGTTGTTCCTTGTTTGAATTCGTGTGTAAAAACTCCAAATAATGACAATTTTTTAGAAAAGGTTTTAGTAAAAACGAGACAAACTTGAAATGTACAGAATGTATTATAATTCATCAAAATATCCAATGTGTCCGAAATAAGATTGTAAGATTAGAGAGCTTAACCGTAACGTACAAACCTGATGTGCTAGTACTAAGTGAAACCTGGCTAGATTGTAGTGAAGTCGATGGTGTTATTATCCACGGTTATTACCATGCAAATCATTATGTTCGGAAATCAAGACGTCATGGTGGTGTCTCCATATTTGTCAGGAATGACCTGTTGTCGAGACCTTGCAAGGAAATTGATGCAGTGTCGGTCGAGTATCATTGTGAGTTCGCATCTGTGGAAATAAATCTTACCAATGTATCTAAATTAACTGTAATAGGTATGTATAGAACTGGTCTAGGTAGTGAACTCATAAAATAATCAACTTAAAAATTATAGACCGATTACAATTGTGCCAACTATATCGAAAATTATAGAATCATTTATGTCTAGTGATATAATGGAATATTTAACACACAATAAATTATTATCAGAATCCCAACATGCCTACCGAAGGGGTAGGTCTACCGTAACAGCGTCAGTTAGATTTGTTGACATTGTAACGGGCTGTCTTGAACGTAAGGAAAAAGTCGCTGCTATATTTCTAGACCTCTCCAGGGCTTTTGATTCGGTAAATCATGAGCTTTTGTCACAGAAGCTTAAAACTTATGGCATAGGGGGTAGAAATCTACAACTCATTGAATCTTTCTTATCAAATCGTGAACAAACGGTAGAAATAAAAAATGAAGGAAGTCGCATCAGATCTAATCCACAGACTATTGGCATAGGTATACCGCAAGGATCATCAGTCGGAAATATTCTTTTTCTCCTCTTTATCAATGATATAAATCAATTAGATATTCAGGGTGACATCATACAGTACGCAGATGATACCACAATAATTGTTTCAGATGATAATACAGATAACCTGATAAGTAAACTTAAAGCCACTTTCAATAAATTAGATGGCTGGTTTGGGGAAAATGGACTTCATTTAAATAAGGACAAAACAAACATTATGTTTTTCAACCCCTTAACACCTAAAGGGAATACTTTCCCAATAAACTTAGGAACTTCTACATTATACACAACAAATTCTGTCAAAATGTTAGGATTTGAAATTGATTCCTCGCTAACATGGAGAAATCATATAGATATCACATGCAAAAAAATGTCCAGAGGAGTGTTCGCTCTCAAACAATTAAAAACTATCACCTCCTCTGAATGTTTGAAAGAAGTTTACTATGCATATGTCCATTCTATAATGTTGTATGGTATAATTGTATGGGGAAGTGCAACAGATTACGAGAGAATTTTGAAAATACAAAAGCGTGCAATCAGAGTTTTGGTTGGTATCAAGTGTAAAGAGTCATGTAGAAACCATTTCAGGGATTTGCAGATTTTGACATCTGTGTCACTTTATATTTTCGAAATTTTAAAATATGTTAGGCAAAATATAAGTAAATACAAGCTCCATAGAACCAATAGGGTAAAATCTAGTAGAAACAGAATGTATTTTGAACCTATACCACACAGATTGTGCATGTCTAATAGAACTCCACTCATCCGAGGCCAGGAATTATATAATAAACTCCCATCGGGAATTCAAACCCTGACAAGTGACACAGAGTTTCTTAAGAAAGTCAAGGTTATTTTACTAGACAAGACCATTTATACACTAAAAGAATATTTAAGCAATGACTACACCAATTACAATTGGACTGATACCTGACATAATAATTTAATAATTTCAAAATGTTATTTATAAATGTGTAGACATAAAATTAAATTAGGTAATGTTAGTATAGACATAATTAAATAATTAAATGAATAAAATGCCCTTATACAGCATTTTTAACTGTAAAAAAAAAAGGAAAGGAAATTAATTATCAAATGTTTTGTATTTGATTGTTATTTATATTTTAATTTACATTTGACATTTTCATAGTGTACCATACAACCATTTTGTAAAAAATTGTAATGTGTGTGTTATCAATGAAATAAATTATATTCTATTCTATTCTATTCATAACTGCTTGGCGGTAGATTAGCTGGCAAAGGCGTGGTACTTCCCCAGACGGTCTCTGCAAAGAGTCCTACCACTATTTGAATGTTATCTCTTAGCCTAGTGATTTCTCTGGAAACATTGCCCTTTAAAGCGGAACACGGTAGTATTTGCGCACAACGGAAAGGCGGCAGAATGACCGCAAAAAGAGTGGTACTTCCCCAGGCTGACTCTGTAAAGATCTACCGCTACAAAAACAAATTGAAAGTAATTCAAATGTCCATTCGAACTCGATTTGCATCATTACTCTATGAAATGAAAATAACTTCCTCTTTGTAGTGCCTATGATAATTTACATTACTATATTCCCAACTTTAAAACTTCATTCGAAATTAATTAATTCGAATCAGTGAATAAGTTGGTCACGTTTGACTGCACCGGCTGTTTCTGAAATTATTTCCAATTTCACTAACTTTATGGCGTTTTGGAAGCAATTATAAATTGTTTTATAACTCGCAAAGCTCAACTATATCACTATTTTTGCTTGTTGTTCAACTAAATTTAAAAAAAGGAAGTTCTCAATGCGGTTGTAGTATGTTTTTTGTTACTCAATACCATCACTACCATTTGTGAATATATTGAGATAGATAGATACTCTTTATTGACACACCAAAAAATAAAAATACATACCAAAAATAAACAAAACATAGTAAATTAGTGCGACAGTGGGCGGCCTTATCGCTGAAAGCGATCTCTTATTATTTTATATATTTTAATGAATCTTATTTTTTGGTAGATCATACTTCAGACCTTTTAAATACATTTTGTCGAAATCAGTGAATGAAGTAATTTCTGAAATATCAATGAAAATCTAAAATTGGGTTACTTCGTTGGTGAATTCTTTTCTTCTCAGACCTCGCTGTCTCGTTAAAACAGTGTGTTTAAAGTCAGTGATGCTAGATTCAATAATAGATTCGGGAAAGGGAAAAACGAAGAGATGAACGGATGGATGAATGTTTGTTGCTCACTCATGCAAAAACTACTAAAGGGGTCAAGATGAAGTTGGGTACACAGATAGATAATTTTGTGGAATAACACTTAGGTTACCTTTTATTTTTGTCCAGGGAAAATGATTCCGGAGCCTCGCATGTGATACCGCGCAGTTTAACGCACTCTGTATAAAGTGAGATAGCATTAACAGCCCACTAAATGTTCCCACTGCTGGGACTCGGGGGCTTCTCTCGCAAGAGAGTCAAGGCCGAAATTCACCACTCTGGCCAGTGCGGGTTGGTTTCTGGATGACACATGGCTTCGAAAGATTCCCGATATATGTTGGTATCCTTACGATGTTTTCCTTTACCGTTTCAAGTTAGCGGCATTACGCACATTGAAAAGACAATGATGCGCGTGGTTTTGAACCCGGGATCACCGGATCGGCAGTCGCCGTTCTCCCGACTAGACCAGCCGTAACTTGGGATAAACTGGGATAAGGGTAGATGAATGATGATGTTGTCTAGTTACTTTTAAATGAAAAAAACGTATTTATTTAATATTAAACAGAAAGTCTGTTAAAGCAGAGCTCCGTGTGTATAATAAGCATCAACATGGGAGCCACTGATGCACTCAGAGAGCTAAAGTTTTTAATGGCCGGAGCGCAGTATCGTAAGTGTAAAGTGTACTTAGATGTTTTGTTTTGTCAGAATATTAAAATTCTGCGCTACACGTATTACTTACTATTAGTGAGTTTTATAGAAGTTTGGAGATTAATCTTTAGGTAGATAAAGTTTAATGCAGTTATATGCAAAATAACTAAGTAATTTGGCTCAACGACCCAGAGTGGGGCCTGGCCGCTGACACAAAGTAATGTCACTCATCTCTGGCATACGCTTTTTACTGCCATAAGAGGGAGGTTTGAAGCTCGTGTATGTCTCGTTCCATTCTGTTGTCGTTTCTTTGGCCGTCGACCATTTGAGACACCGAAATTGACTGGCTTAGCAGCTTGATCCTCTCTCATTCTCTCTGCGTTACTTAAAACGTCTATTACAATAAAAATAAAAACACAATATAAAAACTTAAAAGGAAGTAAATACCTGTATAATAAAAATATAGCAAAGAAAGTACGACCTTATCGTCTAAAGAGGTCTCTTCTAGGCAACCGTAGGATAGAAAAAAAAATACGAAAATAGGATGACGAGCACAAATAAGATGTAGTGCATTCTTCTGTAATATTGAAAATAATACTGTTACGTCCTACTTAATATTATAAACGAGAAAGTAAGTTTGTTTGTTACGCTTTAACGGGAAAACTACTTAACCGATCATCTTGAAACTTTGTGCACAACATATTCTTGGAGGTGTTCAAAGTAAGTTAAGACTTTTAGCTCAGGGAAGTAACGTAAACGTAGTAAGTGAGTGAAACCACGGCACACTGCTAGTAATGCATATTTAGATAAACCTGCAGAATAATTATTACTAAACATCTTAACACATTAATTATATTATGATCCTACTAACATTATAATTGTCAATGTTTGGATATTTGTTGCTCAATCACGTATGAACGGAAAGGGAAGATATTCGAGCCTATTCGGTATAAGGCCGTTCGCCGAACCACTATCTGTACTTACTATGCTCGTAGAATCAACATTCCTCGTGGCGGAAACGCCAAGTCAAGGTACTTGCTCTGCTTGTCTTTCTCTTCTTTCATGACTTTCTTATCATTTGGTACGGTGATACCGACGCTAAGACCGGTCTAGCAGGATATCTATTTTAATATAGGATTATGGCTTATTCGCGACAATAGTACTTACTGTCCGTGATGATAGATCGGTCCCAGTTAAGCAAGACATAACCATTTTCGAGGACTGGCAAAGGTACATATGTAGGTACACACGGTACGGTCCCTCGTACTCGGCAAGGCCGTATCGAAGAGCAAGTTGATATTAGATTTAGTATTATTGTTTATGATTATCTCTCTCCGTGGGAGAGAAAGCATTGAGTCTCAGCTGTAGAAACATACTGTAACATAAGCATTGCTGATTTTCGATGAAAATAATGTTTTATTTTTTATATGGTTTCGCTGATGTAATAAACCAGAATGTAAGTCACGTATAAATTTTGTTTTTGAAAGATAACGTTTGGAAATTTTTATATTATATCTCAATCTAAATCAAATACTATACTTATCCGCTGGGGCACGGCTGCACGGTATTGTATATCATCACCATCATCATCAGCCCGTATTGTACAGACTTACCCATATGAAATCATCTAAACCAAAATTTGGATTAGGCTAGTGTAAGTTTTGTGTATTTTTGTGTTTGTACGTTTAATTTGGTTTGAATGAATTAAATAAATATATGTGAAACCGGTCACCGTTCTACGACGAACTATTATATCCAAATGGTTCGTGTAACATTACATAAGATGCTGTTCGCCAGTTCTGTTTGCTTGAACTTGGCTTGACTTGCTACCGAGTGTCTAGAAAGTATGATCAGTATTTTTATGCATAAATTTAGTAGTGGTAGGACTCTTAGCAGAGTCCGCCTGGGGAAGTAACACACCTTTGCCAGTTAATCTACCGCCAATCAGTAATGTGCAAATATTACTGTGTTCCGGTTTGAAAGGGAATGTTTCCAGAGAAATTACAGGGCTTAGAGACATAATATCTTAGATCTCTGGGTGACGAGCGCAGTGCAGTGCTAGGTAATGATCTGGACTATCATGTTCCAATAGCTGCATGTCACTGTGCTGTTATGTGGCAGGCATGTTGCTTGCCATCCAGCACATGTCCTGCTCGTCTCGTCACTCTTTGCTATACAAAAAAAATAAAAAATATGTATAAAATAGTAAAACCACTAAATGTTGCTACTGTACTGGGACTAGGGGCCTTTTCTCGCAAGAAAAGTTATTAAGAGTGCGCCTAATGCCAGGGAAAAATCAGTTTTCACCCGCACGACGTGTTTCTTAATGCGATATACATAAAGTCGAGAATAGCATGACACAGTTTGGAGGAAAAATCAATATTAAATCAGAAGTCCATTTTTAACCAAGTTTTATTAAATCTATACTAATATAATAAAGCTGAAGAGTTTGTTTGTTTGTTTGTTTGTTTGAACGCAAGGATCTCGGGAACTACTGGTCCGAATTGAACGGTTCTTTCTCTGTTCGATAGTCCATTTATCGAGGAAGGCTATAGGCTATTTAACATTACGCTACTATCAACAGGAACGAAGCATGAATGAAAAATGTTACAAAAACGGGAAATAATTTTGCTTTTTGAGAGTTTTCGTTGCGTGACAGCATGTGTCATTCGTCAAAGGTTCGTGAAAGGTTGCGTCATTAGAACCTAAGGCAACTGAATTTGTTCAAAATTTGAATTGGTATGATGAATATTAGATAGATGGCGTAGCAACGCGCGCGCGATTCAGCTAGTTACTCAATAATTAAACACAAATTTAAAAAAGTGTTCGGCTACTTTACTAGAACGTACAATTAGGAATTTTATTACCAAAAAATAATGTGGGGTCATCTCTGATAATTTCGAGTTCTCGAATGAAACGGGTTTTTTCGGTGTCATTTTTATTTTTTTATTGTAAAAAACTCTGATCTATTTTTAAAATTCTCTTCGGTTATTGTGCTTTTTCTTGATTGTACCTACACGTCAATATTTTTTTGTCATAGGTTTTAGTTTCTTTACTTCAGTGAGCGGCGTCGAAAATGTCCTTTTTTCGTTTTCTGGCACTAGGCGCCCGCCCTATTAATAGACTAGCGGTCTGCCACGGCTTTGCCCGTGTTACTTATATAGCCTATATCATTCAGGGATCACGTACATAATATTCAACAGATAAATTTTGAAATTGATCCAGTAGCTCCTGAGATTAGCGCCTTGGCGCCGCCTAGGCGCCGAAACAAACAAGCTCTTCAGCTTTACAATATTAACATAGACAAGTTTACACTTGATAGCAGCTTCGCCTGATGTTAATAGAAACTGATTAGCTTTTGAATTAAAGACTGTAGATTGTAGCTATCGGGAGAAGTCCACTCAGGCAACGCACTCTACAGCCTAGAAGTTAGTATCACAAAAGTAAAGTCAAAGCTCTTCGTTCCAGTCTTTGGATTGTTAGATATGAAACGATGCCACGTTTTCGAGCTACTAGCAAAAAAGAGCAAGTTACTCGTAGTATAAAACATACAGCTCAGTTGCACACTTTTCTAAATGTATCCGATGTAAAACCGACAGCCTAACAATTTTACGGTTCCATACACGCTGTTCAAGACTTTGAAGTATTTTTTTAATAAGGGTGTCGTTGCATACTTTTAATCGACTTTAAAAAAAAGAGCATATCTTTGTGTAGGTTTTTTTTTTAAGTAAAAACTTATTTTGGCGCACCGTACACAGATTTTTTCGAAGGC
The DNA here is from genome assembly GCA_963693475.1 of Ectropis crepuscularia. NCBI lineage: Eukaryota > Metazoa > Arthropoda > Insecta > Lepidoptera > Geometridae > Ectropis > Ectropis crepuscularia. Next base: position 3,832,679 of record OY856355.1, read on the forward strand.
TGTTAGTGAAGCTGACCCGTCACGCTCTGAAGTGCAAGGCTTGTTCGGGTGAACTCGGGACCGCCTTGTTTAACCGAGCGAGAAGCACCGTGCACACAATTTCCTATAGGCTGTAAGTGAAGCTGACCTGTCACGTTCTGAGGTTAAAAGCTCGATCGGGCTAAAAGCAGGAGCGCCGTGCCGATTGTATCCGAGTGAGAAAGAAACAGTCAACTGTTCTTCACTGCTGTTATTATTCAGTATAATGAAGTTTTCTCTTTTGCCGTGCGGTTATAAGCACAGACATTTTTGAAGTGAAAACTTCTTTAGGCAGATATTTCGTGGGCCGTGAATTGGATTCTAGCGTCACGCTCGGATATGATAAGAAATGTTCGGGTTAACTCGGGACCATGGCTATTGGCCATTTAGAAATGCGTCAGCTAATGGGAAATGCTGAAAGCGCGTGGCCTCGGCATCATGCCATGGCCATCTAGAAATGCATCAGCCAATGATGCAGAGATGGCCATGCCATGATGCCCAGGTCACGCCCTCCGTTTACACACGTGTAGTTTCCAAAGTAAGCTATCAAATTCTGAGTTATAAGTTTTCACTTCTATCGGTATCAGTTCCTATGACTGCCAATTTTTTTTTAAATTGATTATGTGAAAATCAGGGTCTAAATTACACGGATATAATATATAGCTAGACGTAAAGATAGGCGTACCCCTGGGATACGGTTCCGCAGCGTTGCCATCCCCGGCAAAGCTCTAAAGGCTACATCTAAAACAACATTAATTGAAGCTACTGGCGCTCTGGCGAACGTCCAACGGCACGGCAAGCGTGATTTAATTTCAACGCTTCACAGCTATTGGCCACGTACACCTAATGCGCTCTATTGCAGCTAACACGTAATTGTGTGCTTTGGGCCTGTTCGAGAGTTAAGCAAATGTGAATTGTAACCGTTCCTAATACTGAGAACTAGCTTGCATCAGGCGTATTCCAAATTGTGCGTCATGTACTGCGAAATTGTGAAGTTTTTGCTGGAATTTGTCTTAAGTTGTCCAAAACGTTACTAAATCACCAAGATACTGATTAATTATTATGATTAACATTTTTCACCTAAGGTGCTCTTTTGCAGCTAACACGTGATTGTGTGCTTTTGACCTGTCTGAAAGATCGGCAAATGTAAATTTTAACCGTTTCTAGTACCTACTGAGAACTATGATTGAACGTGCATCTTGTGTAATTCAAAATTGTGAAAAATTCTACTTAAATTTCCCCTACGTATTCCAAAACGGTACTAATGACAAAAATTGTGATCAAGTAACGTCTGTTACCTGATATGATCTATTGCTGCTAACACATAATTGTGTGTTTTCGAATTTTTCAAAGTTTAAAGGGTACCAGACTGGGTCAAAAATACACCATCCTAATTAGTCCGTCAGCTAGATCATAGAAAAATATTGGACACGTATTTTTTGTTTTTTCATAATATTAAAAATCATCAAAGATCACCATCAAACTTCGAGAGTGGGGGGTCGCGACGTCACTCGTGAATAAAAATCGTACTCACAAGTGACGTCACACGAAACTTCGAAGCGCTGTATCTTCGTCATTTTTTGTTTGTGAAACAAAAGAAAAAATACATGTACAATATTTTTTGGCAATCTAACTAACGGGCTGCTTAGTTTTTTTGAGGATTGTACCCTATTGTAGCCGTTCCTAATACCAAGAAATTCTATTCGACTTGCATCATATTTATTTCAAAATTGTTATCACCAGAAAAGTGATTAAACCTTTATCACATAATGTGCTCTATTGCAGCTAACACGTAATTGTGTGCTTTGGGCCTGTTCGAGAGTTCAGCACATGTGAATTGTAACCGTTCCTAATACTGAGAACTACGGTTCGACTTGCATCAGGCGTATTCCAAATTTGTGCAATTGTACCTCATGAGTACTGCGAAATTGTGAAAAATTTTGCTAGAATTCGGCTTACGTGATCCAAAACGCTACTTAATCACTAAAATAGTTTGCCCTAGGTTTTCAAAAACTTTAATTAATCCCTAAAATATTTTCAGTATGAAAACTAACGTGGTTATAATACATTTGAAATAAATTAATACACTAAAATAGTTCTTTCGTAATCCAAAACGTTACTTAATCACTAAATCTGGCGATTCATCCCGGCTTTGCCCGTGGTTCATGATAAATTTCATAGCTTACTAGCAACGCCCCGCGGTGTTACCCGCGTAGTTCCCGTTCCCGTTGTTCCCGTTATTTTTTCGGGATAAAACGTTTCGTTCTTCCAGCCTATCAGTATTCCAAACTTCAGCCCGATCCGTTCAGACGTTAGGACGTGATTGAGCAACAAACATCCAAACACTGTTCCCGTTATTTTTTCGGGATAAAGCGTTTCGTTCTTCCAGCCTATCAGTATTCCAAATTTCAGCCCCATCCGTTCAGACGTTAGAACGTGATTGAGCAACAAACATCCATACAATGATATTTATAATATTAGTGGGATAGCACTCAGGGACCAAGTACATTTGACATTGTAGCATTTGACATTAATAATGATTTTGACAACTTCATAATCTGGCAATCTGAATCTGACATTATTTTTGTTTTCATTTTGTGTAATAAGTGATTGTAAATCGAATTCTTTGTTGTTTGTTTAATTTTTAATATCTGCTGTGACAATGCTATATTGCTGTGTATGCGGTACAATTTATAATTTATGTTTTGGTTTGCTGTGAGATAATGCGAAAAGGTAACACTTATCTGAGGATTTAGCACATAAATGTCTGTATACCAAACAATGGTGGAAACTAGCGTACGTTTTTTCTGGTCTCTGACACAACACAATTTTGTTTAATCCTAGTTTCACAGACGAATAAAGTATCATTGAAGTATCATTGAAGTACATATCCAATGGTAAAAAGAAATTTCGAAATCATCCCAGCAGTTCTTGAGAATAGCGTGTATATACAAAATACTTCATCAGCTTTATAATATCACTAAAATAGTTTTCCTTACGCAATCTAAAACGTTTTAAGCTATTTTTTAAACGGTTTTATTTAAACGGTTTTTTAAACGGTTTTATTAAACGGTTTTATTAAACGGTTTTATTAAACGGTTTTATTTAGCTCACCCCGTTTGTTTTATTTATTATTTATTCTTGGGTCAAATTTAGTAATTCAAATTTCACCCTTTTCCTGCCAACCGATTAATCTGAAATTTTGTATACACTTTGGATTTTGGTGACAATACAATTATGTTTATTCATTATCATTACAAATTCAAGATGGCCGCCGCTACAAAATGGCGGATAATTTATGTTTTATTAATCCCATCAATATAGGTATCAAATGAAAGGGCTCAACAAGCAGAATACAATATACTATAAAAAATTGAAATCCAAGATGGCGGCCGCTACAAAATGGCGGATAACGTAGGTTTTATCAATCCCATCAACATGGGTATCAAATGAAAGAGCTCAACAAGCAGAATACAATATACTATAAAACATTGAAATCCAAGATGGCGGCCGCTACAAAATGGCGGATAACGTAGGTTTTATCAATCCCATCAATATGGGTATCAAATGAAAGTGCTCAACAAGTAGAATACAATGTACTATATAAAATTAAAATCCAAGATGGCAGCCTCCACAAAATGGCGGATAACTTAGGTTTTATCAATCCCATCAACATGGGTATCAAATAAAAGGGCTTGACAAGAAGAATACAGTGCACTATACAACCTCAATATTTAAGATGGGCGCAGCCACTAAATGGCGTATAATAATAAGATTTAAATTTAGAAATTGAATCTGTAATTTAGGTATCTGATTAATCCAGGCTGAATCCACCACCCAAGTCAAGATTTTGTATCGTGTTGAGGACTGTGGCGTTAGGGTGGCTAAAAAAGATACGTCGTTAGCGGTACACCACCCAAGTTAAGGTGAAAGGTTAAAACGCGCCGAGAACTGTACTGCCTCAATTTCGTCGAACTCAGATGTATGCAACAGATGTACCTTCCGTCCGAATTGATTTCGCAAGAGACGGAGTACATCTTATACACCCAAAAGCCATACAGTTTCCAGCTAAGTACAATTACGGGACGGCTGAAAGAAGAATGTTGCCTTTAATACTATCATGGGCTTCTACAATACATAAAATGCAGGGCAGCACTGTGGATCACGCAGTCGTATACTTAGGTGCGAAACTGTTTGAAGAAGGTCAAGCCTACGTGGCTCTTAGTAGAGTAAGATCTTTGCAGGGACTACGTATAGAGGAGTTGGACTACAATAAACTAAGGGGCAAGAAACCTTGCAATAATAAAGCACTAAATGAATTAAACAGAATGCGAAATAAAAACTAGAAAATAAAAATAGGTAAAAAAACTTTTTAAGTTAAACGGTTTTATGTTAAACATACATTGCAATGTTTAAGATAAATGTACTAAAAACCAAAAAATAATAAAATAGATACAGTCGTGGGAATTATAAACAAATGCATAGACTAGACTAAAATAAAACCGTGGGGCACGTCAATTGTCTACAATCGTTGATTAAAATGTTTGTTTTGTAATGTTACACTATAATTAGGCAGTTGTTCAACCGTCAACGATGGACGTGTGATAAGTAGGGCTAGAATGTGGAAACAAGCTAGCAAGCTGGATTATAAGCGAGTTTTAGGGTGTGAGCGAGTAGTACTTTTATCATATGTTTTGTCGATTAAAGACAAACTACGAGCAGTGAAACGATTCCTCGCCAGCCAGCAGTGTGAATGTCCAACGATAAACTAGTTGAAACATCTCTTTTATTTACATGGAGTGTATAACTATTGGAATTTCCATGAGCAAGAAAATAGTAAGTAATTTCCTCACCGTCTGCGGGCCAACTGCCTAACGACGAATTAAACGATTCTTCTATCGCACATTAAGTCGATAATTTGTAGACAATTGACGTGCCCCACGGTTTTATTTTAGTCTAGTCTATGTATTTGTTTATAATTCCCACGACTGTATCTATTTTATTATTTTTTGGTTTTTAGTACATTTATCTTAAACATTGCAATGTATGTTTAACATAAAACCGTTTAACTTAAAAAGTTTTTTTACCTATTTTTATTTTTTATTTATTATTTAGCTCACCCCGTTTGTTTTATTTATTATTTATTCTTGGGTCAAATTTAGTAATTCAAATTTCACCCTCTTCCTGTCAACCGATTAATCTGAAATTTTGTATACACTTTGAATTTTGGTGACAATACAATTATGTTTATTCATTATCATTATAAATTCAAGATGGCCGCCGCTACAAAATGGCGGATAATTTATGTTTTATTAATCCCATCGACATGGGTATCAAATGAAAGGGCTCAACAAGCAGAATACGATATACTATAAAAAATTGAAATCCAAGATGGCGGCCGCTACAAAATGGCGGATAACGTAGGTTTAATCAATCCCATCAATATGGGAATCAAATGAAAGTGCTCAACCAGTAGAATACAATGTACTATATAAAAAAATAAAATCCAAGATGGCGGGCTCTACAAAATGGCGGATAACTTAGGTTTTATCAATCCCATCAACATGGGTATCAAATAAAAGGCAGGGCAGCACTGTGGATCACGCAGTCGTATACTTAGGTGCGAAACTGTTTGAAGAAGGTCATGCCTACGTGGCTCTTAGTAGGTAGAGTAAGATCTTTGCAGGGACTACGTATAGAGGAGTTGGACTGCAATAAACTAACGGGCAAGAAACCTTGCAATAATGAAGCACTAAATTAATTAAACAGAATGCGAAATAAAAACTAAAAACTAGAAAATAAAAATAGGTAAAAAAACTTTTTAAGTTAAACGGTTTTATGTTAAACATACATTGCAATGTTTAAGATAAATGTACTAAAAACCAAAAAATAATAAAATAGATACAGTCGTGGGAATTATAAACATATGCATAGACTAGACTAAAATAAAACCGTGGGGCACGTCAATTGTCTACAATCGTTGATTAAAATGTTTGTTTTGTAATGTTACACTATAATTAGGCAGTTGTTCAACCGACAACGATGGACGTGTGATAAGTAGGGCTAGAATCTGGAAACAAGCTAGCAAGCTCGATTATAAGCGAGTTCATAGTGATTCGATTTTAAGGGTTTCATAGTGGTGAGCGAGTAGTACTTTTATCATATGTTTTGTCGATTAAAGACAAACTACGAGCAGTGAAACGATTCCTCGCCAGCCAGCAGTGTGAATGTCCAACGATAAACTAGTTGAAACATCTCTTTTATTTACATGGAGTGTAGAACTATTGGAATTTCCATGAGCAAGAAAATAGTAAGTAATTTCCTCACCGTCTGCGGGCCAACTGCCTAACAACGAATTAAACGATTCTTCTATCGCACATTAAGTCGATAATTTGTAGACAATTGACGTGCCTCACGGTTTTATTTTAGTCTAGTCTATGCATATGTTTATAATTCCCACGACTGTATCTATTTTATTATTTTTTGGTTTTTAGTACATTTATCTTAAACATTGCAATGTATGTTTAACATAAAACCGTTTAACTTAAAAAGTTTTTTTACCTATTTTTATTACCAAATATAAATTATGTAGCATAAACAGGCCACTAAATGATCCCACTGCTGGATCGCAACGCTCCTCTCATAAAGAGAGAACCAAAGTCATAATCCACTAAGCTAGCCCAGTGCAGGTTGCTACATGCAACTTTAATTGTGTATTTTTACTTAAAAATCATTGAGTAAATAACTTTCCCTAAGTCCCTACAACCAAACTCACTATTTTTTTCACTTTTATTATATCAGAATAGAATAATAAAATACTCTACTGCTTAAAGAATTAAGTCATTTTTCTTATGTCTACAAAAACTGTCTTCAGACCCGAGAAAGGAGAAAAGTATGTAAAAAATATAACGCTAATAAAACGATGACGCTTTTACTGGCACTTCTGTGTATTCGCTAGTTTTCTTATGACATTCTGTACGTTACTTTAATCTTTCAACATGATACTATTTCTTAATTTTTTTTTAACTTCTATAGGTTTACACTTGACCGCCATCTCGCCTGATGTTAAGCGATGATGCGGTCTACGATGGAGCATGTTTAACTAGATAAAACCGATTCACTCTCGATTTGAAGACACAAAGATTGTAACCATCGGGGAAAACCCACTCAGGCAACGTATTCCACAGCTTAGACGTTCTTATCACAAAAGTAGAGTCGAATCTCTTCGTTCGTGTCTTTGGAACATCAACCATGAAACGATGTCGCTTTTTCGAGCTACGAGCATTCCGATAGAAAAATGGACAAGGTGGTATCAGATCATGGATTAATTTGGATTACCGTCAAACAAAGTCTGTTTGGGATACAAAAAGATATAGGTAGTGGTTTATTTCTTTCTAGCATTGCCCCGTGGATTTACTGGCGTGGTTCACGCTCCCGTTATTTTTTCGAGATAAAAACTAGCCTATGTTACTTCTAATACCTCCAATAATGTATGTACAAAGTTTCGTGATGATCGGTTAAGTAGTATTCGCGTAAAGGCGTAACAAACAAACTTACATTAACATTTAAAATATTAGGACATCGTTTCACGATTGATGTTTAAGACTCATGGGAAGAGGTTATATTTTACTACCGGGTGGTCTACCGCCTAACGAAAAACGCTTTGACGCTTTGGCATTGCCGTCTCTTTCATTTCAAGCGAGAAGAAAAGAGACAGCAATATCAAAGCATCAAAGCGTCAAAGCGTTTTTCGTTAGGCGGTAGAAGCGCAGGACATCGAAACTTTGGATTGCTTTGCCTTTTTCGTGTGGGAGAAAGGCATTAACGCATCATCCGCCGTGAAGAGACACGACGGGTAAGTAAGTCGGGCTCGACAGCCGAAAATGTGGTGCCTCTACCAACTAAATCCCTACAGGTTTCTCAGTCGTGCCTTACGGTACTTGCTTTCGCAATACTTAATCAGTTGGGTCGTCTAAGTGAAGTACGAATACTATCGTAAACGTAAACGCTACATAAACAGCCCCAAATGATCCCACTGCTGGGACTCCGGACCATCTCTCGCAAGGAGAAAGCTAAAACTATAATAATACAACACGGTGGTCTAGTGCGGGTTGGCGAATTATGCATGACCTCGAAAGATTATTTTGTTGTTTGTCTCACGATGTTTTTGTTCACCGTCAAAGCTAGTGGTGATAATAAACTTGTGCATCGGCACTTGGAAAAATACTCTGAAGTGCAGGCGGGATTTGAAACCATGACCTCTAGATTGTGAATTGCGTATTTTAACCACTGAACTATTACGGCATCAAATTAATTATTATCAATTGAATGATTTATTCAATTTTAAAGTCTAATATATTTATACTCACTTAGATACGTCGAAGCAAAGTCATTAGCTGTTCCATAAAAATACGTAGAGCTAAAAGAGCACAAACCTAACTAGGTCGGCGACAAAAACTGAAACGAATGCGGAATAATACATGAAATGTCTAAATACTATAGTAGCGACACTTTTCAGCAGGTCATATAAGTTGCAAGCGAGTTTAATCCCGCGTCGCTCTAATGAGGTGACATAGGTACTAATTTCATGCACGTAGTGACGTCACAGGTTAAATGCTAGTTTCTTGTAAGGCTGCGTTCATATTGACAACAGTAAGCGTTGGAAAAGGAGTCTAAATAGGTCGCATTAGAATTGTGATTTCATTGAAAAGTGACGGGAACGTTTGGCCCGAGAATTGTGATGACTGAGAGAGTTTTTTCGATTCATATAATGTCATAGCATAGCATAAGCAGCCCACTGAATGTTCCCACTGCTGGGACTCGGGGCCTTTTCTCGCAAGGAGAGAAGGCCCCGAGTCCATAATCCACGCTGGCCCAGTGCGGGTTGGTGGATCTCACATGACTTCGAAAGATTCTAGATACATGTGGGTTTCTTCACGATGTTTTCCTTCACCGTTTTAAGTTAGCGGCATAACGCACATGACTTCGAAAAGACAGTGGTACGCGTGGGGCTTGAATCCGGGATCTCCGAATCGGCAGTCGCCGTTCGCCCGACTAGACCAGCCGTAATTTCATATGATGTCGGTATTGTCATATAATGTCTTGAAATCGAAAGACGATCTTGAGACGAAAGAAAATCTTGTCTTTTTTGTCGATAAATAGTGGTACGACCCGGCTTCGCCCGTCTTACATGAACATACAGCCTAAGGAATCAAAAAACCAAATTTTTTAAATCAGTCTAGTAGTTCCTGTGATTAGAGCGATGATAAAAAAAATGTTCAGCTTTCTAATTTTATAAAGATTACACTTGACTACCATTTCGCTTTATGTCTAGCGACGATAAGGTCTACAATTGAACGCGCTTACCTAGAAAAGGTTGCTCAAAACATTTATGGGATTTTTGTTCTAGTTACGTGTGAAATGAACCTAACCGTTTGCTACACTTTTGAATGTAAATGTTTGTGCTTCAGAGATGTTTATAATCGTCTTTAAGTACAGTTACGTAAGAGCCGTAGTGAACATTTTTATGTAGCTATCATGAGCTCAGTCTTGCTTATCTACTAAGGAGTAGGTACTTTGCGTTAACGTACGGGTAACGTTCGGTTCTCATTTGTACGACGAGATATTTATAAAAGATACTAGGGTTATCTGTGTGGTGGTGACTAATGTAGTGAACGTGTAAATGAGCAAAGGCAATAAAAATTAGACGGAATATGTTTTTGACCAACGGAATGAACGCCTAATTGAACGAGGAAGATAAGAACTGTACGAAAAACGCTACTGACCAACGGATTTAATGTGTGAATGAGCAATGATAGCCTTTCCGAACGCTTGGTCGATGCGACGCGTGACCAAAATGCTGGCGTTTATTTGGCCCAACGCATAAGCATTGCCATTCAGCGTGGTAATGCCGCCAGCATGCTGGGTACGCTTCCGATTGGTAGTGGGCTTGAACATCTTGATTATCTGTAGACCTTCATTGGTCTATGGATAATTCAGGTGTGCTTAGTGTAAGTAGTTGTTAGGTATGTAGCGTAGTGTAGTTCTCCTTGTATTTTAGTTTTGTTAATAAAGGCTCTGCCCCATTACCAGTAAAAAAAAAAAAAAAAATAGAATGGGTTAGAAAACAATTTTGAACAATTTTGGCTCTTATTTTTGGCACTTTTGACCAAAATTGACTTGCCTCGTGGCTCAGTTGGTAGTAGCTCTGCCTGCGAAGCCGAGGGTCGTGGGTTCGATTCCCACCCAGTGCAAATATTTGTGTGATGAATTCAAATGTTTGCGCTGTGTCTGGGTGTTTCTATGTATAATAAGTATTAAGTATGTATTTAAAACTATATAAGTATAATATCAGCTATCTGGCCGCCATCTTACAAGCTTTGCTTAGTTTGAAGTCAGATGGTGTTGTGTGTGAATTGTCCGCCAATGTTTATTTATTACTAGCTGTTACCCGCGACTTCATCCGCGCGAAATTGAATGAATGAATGAAAATTCTTTATTGTTTACAACTTCAAAATAACACATAAAATATTTGAAAACAGTAAATCTTGTGAAACAGCTGGCAGCCTTATCGCTGAAAGCGATTTCTTCCAGGCAACCTTGGGGTGAAGAAAATGATAGAAAAGCTAAAAGCGTGGTGCGCAACAAAGACTATTACTACGCTATTATTAATTGATAGAACAAACATTCGTTTGCTTCGTGTCAAGTGTCAATATACAGAGTTTCATGGTTTTATCTTCAACGGTTAGGAACTTCCATATTGACATTCGTCTTTCAACCCCAATTTTACCCCTGTACAGTTCGAAATTACAAAATTGATATAACAAACATTTAATTGCTTCGTGTCTAGATACAAAATTTGATGACTTTGAAAATCACGAATTTTCAAGTGAAATTTCAATTCAAGGGGCCTCCATGCAAAATTTCAGATTCCTAGCATTTGTAGTTTCTGAGATTCCTTGATGAGTGACCTTTCGCTTTTATATATATAGATTTATTCATTTAATGAAGTGAACGTGTGAATGAACAAAAGTAAAAGAACGAACTGTAAAACTAGACGAACTTCAAATTTGCAAATGAGCACAGACCTCGGTCTTCGTAGGGTGTGAGTGTTTGCCCCTTCGTACACTATGCTACCCAAATCTTGGATACTAATGTTGTATACTACATTAGTATCGTGTCGCGAGTATCGAGTAGCGCACGGTCCGTACACACGGCATTGAATCGCAAGACGTGAATTGCCTTATCAGCCACTACTGACATAGCGGACATAGCGACATGACATTCTCCACCTCAGAAACAAAGAACAATGGCAGACTTTCATACTTTAAAATAGTTGAGACGAAATGATAGCGTCTATACATCAAAAATATCTTAAAATGTTGAGCATCAGTCCCTGAGTAAGATATGGAAAGATTTTTGTCTTCAAAAGGCCTAGAAAAAAAGATATTTAAGTTGAAACTTTATTAACATTCGATAAGTCACAGACTAAATAGAGAGATTGGACAGATATACTCTGTATTAGTGGCTGACGTTGACATGCCAAAGACATAATAATATTTTTTAATTTGTGTTTGGCTATGGATACAAATTCTTCAGCCGCAGTGACATAGGAGAATTTCTGATGTTGCCATATCATTAAAATAGAATTATACCAATAGTTTTAACATTGATATTATTAATATTCCGGAAAGAAGTTTTAATGAAACTTATATCCACTACTATCTTTTAATTTTTATAACTACTGATATTCTATATACTAATGATAACCAACTTAAAATAAAATATATTTTTGCCGTCATTATTGTTTTACAATTACTTCCAAAATAGCACGATTATAGAAAATGGTCATATTTCAACGGTGTACTAAGTCATTTTAATCATATGAAAACCCAATATGTTGTAATATTTTTTGTGGCTTCTATTACTACATATATTTATATGAAAAATCTTAGAAAAATCAATGAATTCATTTCGTATAAACATTATTTCTAGACGCTACAATGAAGCTAACTATTATTTTGCCATTGTTCTTTAATATTCAATAACTGCTCCGCCATCTTGAAAATCGCTGCGACTTATGTAGCGACGATCTCGGCAGGCAGGTAGGTAGCGCACGACTGGCACGACGCGAGTCGCGGGACGAATGTCGGCGACGTAACTAGTGTACGAGCCTCAATGAATTTGTATGGCGATAGTCGCTTGGAGACTAAAATCGTCGAGTATCCAAGATTTGCGTAGCATAGTGTACGAAGGGCCTTTAAAGTAATATAGGTAAATAATTAGCAGTCATAGGGACTGCCGATATGAGTGAAAACTTTAAACTTAAAATGTTATTATGAAACAATTCAAGGTGTACTTATGAGTAAAAAAATGTCCAATGAGTCACCTGCGTAACTCAGATACACAGCTGTTACACAAATGTTCGTCACGTGAAATCTCCAGATTTCAGCGATACAAAATGCATCTAACGTTGCTCCGTCGCCGCTCATACGCTACGCCGTTAGGCCGATACAATAGCATGACAGTGACATAACAATAGATTTTTTTCAGATCAAGAAATTAAGAAATTTTATATAAAGAAATTTTCACTACAAAAAATAATTAATATCAACTAAGTAGTTGTAAAAAAACACCCAAACTAAACAAAAATATAACAAGCACTCCACGAAAGCTATGGAAAATTTTGCGACTTAGGTTAAAATATCAGTTTTTTCCGAAACCTTATTAAGTCCACTTTGAAATTCATGAAAATTATAAATGGCTCCACGAAATTTAATCAAAACCTAGGTTCAATCACACCTAATGAAACACCTAGCCTTCACGAGCTATTTCATAAACCATCCTAAAATTTACCATTTACCAATCTCCGAAACTATGTGGTGAAAATATTGAACTAAGCTGAGGTAGCTAAGTTCGACAAGTTTTTCATCGCCATAATATAATTTAGTAGTGGTAGGACTCTTGGCAGAGTCCACCTGGGGAAGTACCACACCTTTGCCAGTTACTCTACCGCCGAGCAGTAATGTGCTAACATTACTGTGTTCCGGTTTGAAGGGCAATGTTTCCAGAGAAACTACAGGGCTTAGAGATATAACAACTTAGATATCTGGGTGACGAGCGCGGTGCAGTGCTAGGTAATGATTTGGACTCTTCGGGTTGCAATGGCTGCGTGTTACTGTGCTGTTTTTTTTTATATTGGTGGACAACTCACACACAACACCATCTGACCCCAAACTAAGCAAAGGTTGTACTATGGCGGCCAGATAGCTGATATAATACTTATATAGTTTAAAATACATAGAAACACTCAGACACAGTGCAAACATTTGAATTCATCACACAAATATTTGCACTGGGTGGGAATCGAACCCACGACCTTCGGCTTCGCAGGAAGAGCTACTACCAACTAAGCCACGAGGCCAGTCAATTCTATGTGGCCAGTATCTTGGTAACCATCAGGCACATGTCCTGCTCGTCTCGTCACTCGATACTATACAAAAAATACGATAGCAGCGCTGGTCGTCAACTGCTATAATAAATTTGTGGCTTTAGGACGAAAACACCTGAATATTCATGACATGGTTCGTCATAACTGGATTAGTTTAGTTTTTGACCACAGGAGATGTGGGGGGAGGTAATGCAGTTTAGTTGAGCGCAAACTAATTACAACCTAATCACGTCTGCTAAGCTCTCATTAACGCTTGCAGTGTCATTTGTAACTTTTATTACGACGTCTAATTTATTATTTATCCCAACTTTAAATTTGACGTTCATTTTCTGTCATATTTCAAACACCCAATTAATGGCGCCATTAGCCTGAAATTATGTTCTAGCAGTTCATAACTGTAGTTTTATGTAGTTCCCGGTGTTTTTTTTTCGGGATAAAAAGTAGCCTATATGTTGTTCCAGATTATAATCTAATTGTGATTCAGGTTTCAGCCCGATCCGTTTATACGTTACGACGTGATTGTGCAGCAAACATCCAAACATTGACATTTATAATATTAATAGGATTACGGGATTCAAATTTTTATTATTAAAATACATATGTGTGATTTTTCTAATTGTAAAACTAAAACATTGTCTGTTCATCTTACAACGGCCTGCATAGGTGTCGCAGTCAACCAGCTTAATCAGCCGTTTAACTAACAGCCTAGCCCAGCTACACTAAACAGCACCTTTTAACTAAATCATCATCATATCAGCCGAAGGACATCCACTGCTGAACGAAGGCCTCCCCCAAGGATCTCCACAAAGACGGGTCTTGCGCCGCCCGCATCCAACGATTCCCGGCGAACTTCACCAGATCGTCGGTCCATCTTGTGGGAGGCCAACGCTGCGTTTTCCGGTACGTGGTCGCCACTCAAGAACCTTTCCATCAGTTCTGCGAGCTATGTGCCCCGCCCATTGCCACTTAAGTTTGGCAACTCGGTGTGCTATGTCGGTTACTTTGGTTCTCCTGCGGATTCCCTCATTTCTGATTCTATCACGCAGGGAAACTCCGAGCATGGCTCTTTCCATTGCCCTTTGGGTAACTTTGAGTTTTTTTACGAGACCCATAGTAAGCGACCACGTCTCTGTTCCATAAGTCATCACTGGCAACACGCACTGGTCAAAGACTTTCATCTTGAGACACTAAGTACTAAATACTTAAATGATATTCAGGCATTTGATCAAACAGCTAAGCAAAAAGCTTGGATCGTCGACATTTAATTACTTGCCTAGCCCGTTCATTTCAATTGGTTGCGACGTTTGTATAATATACCTGTAGTGTAATTTTATCAAAAAAAGAAAAACAGGCTACATTTGAGTTATGAGCTCAGACATATCAGTCTAGAAAAGGTTTCGAGCTTGTTCAATTCCCAGCCTCTTTCCATCACTCCAACGGGTTACTCTATCTACCGTACCTACCATACAAATTTATATGTTTTTGTAATATATTTACTTTTATAATATAAGTATTTGTATACCAGGGTCATGATGTTCATGGTCTCACTAACCTAACCTAACGGTTAAAAAAATATGATATTCTATTTTTATAATAAACGTGAAAATTTTACTACATCATCACGTCAAATCGTCGTAGAATTACATTGAATTTTCTCTGAAAATATTGTACTTTAAAGTAGACTTGAAAACGCAAAAACTGTTCCTATTGCGAAACCTCCGCTTGCGAAATCACCCTGGCGAAACCACGGATCAAGACTTTAAAGTATTTTTCGTACAAGGGAGTCGTGACCTATTTATCAAATATATCCTCATAAACAAAACAGTAATTATTTGCCGTTGAGAACGCCGCCAATTAATCACCCCTCTAAATTATTGACATAAACGTCTACATCGGCCGACCGCGACCCTTTGCCGAAAGCCATTCAAATGTTAATATGAAGCAACCGCAGCCCAGAATTACTCGTCTGTGAGGGGTGCTAATAGTTCAGCGGTTGAGACATTATTGATATATAAGACGAGAGTGTGGACAACTTGTTTCTGATAATATGTTTTGCACATATTGAAAAGTCTACATATTCAGATAAATCGAACAATCAGAAGTCTCAAAAACACATGGTTCGATGATCGAACCAACGAGATAAGAAAGTTCACGTGGTTCGATCGATCGAACCAACAGGAAAAGAAAGTTCACGTGGTCCGATTGATCGAACCAACAGGAAAAAAAAGTGTCCGTGGTTCGATTGATCGAACTACGCTGTCGAACCACGTGGCCTGGAGGGTTTCTGAGGGAAGCACCAAGAAAAAAATATGTTGTAAGTGTGTCGTGGAAATTGTATGGTAAATCTAGTCTTTCGATCGCATCAATTTTGTAGTTATAGAATTATTTTCAAAGTCCGCCTGTACAAGTACCACACTTTTGCCAGTTATTCTACCTTCAAGCAAGACACAACTGTGTGCCAGTATAAAATACAAAGTTTCCAGGAAAATTTTAGGACAAAGAGACTCGACACCTCGGATAGACATGATGTTCTTACCGAATAAAATGTCCTCCTGTCCGATCATCGCTACATTTCGATCAGTGTCTCTCCGTTGACGGCGGAGGGACGACACGGGAGCCTCCCTGCCGGTGACGGGCCCGCGTCGGGGACTGAAGCGCCTGGACATTGAAAAGCTGCAGGAGGCAGCCATTGTCCAGGCGTGGAACCCCGCTCCATCACCATCACAGATCTTGACGTGGAGGCTGATGCGTTGTGTGTGGCGATGTCGCACGTCTGAGACGCCGCTATGCCTCGCGTTAAGGATCTTCTCCAAATGACTCAGGTTTACTGGTAGTTGGAGGAGATTGCGGAGCTCCGGCGATCTTTGTAGCCGCAAGGGCTTACGGCGGGAACTCGGGGACGTTCTCGCATTTCCCTACAAACCCACGCGTGTCTGTATAGGGGGCCCTCTCTGGCACACCTCAGTCCCAAGTAACCGGTGCACCTGAAACCAAAATACGCCGTGATCACCTTAAGAACCAACCAGTACAGTTCACCAGGCTTACATAAGATGTACGAACTCAAAAAAATATGTATGAACAGAAGATAGTTTCAACAATAAGCTAGTTAATGTTTTACTAAAATACTGTGAAATTAATACGAAAGCCAATGTTGCATCCACATTTCCGACTTGTAAATAAAAAACTCAGTACCTTCCACTTACAATTTTGAATGTGCAATATGTTATTCGATCACAATGAAACAAAAAGGCTCGATTCTCAGCTTACACAGTATTTGTAGCGTCTTTCGTCTGTCTACGATTCATTGTTTTATCGAAACATCTGTCAGGTACACGGCTGAATACACCTAACTGATTCGTAACCGATATACCTCGGAATATTGACGTACGAATGATAATGGTGAACAATATTGACGTTCAGAGTATCTACATGAGATCTTATAACCCCTTTGTGCCTCCTTCATTCTCCTGATGTACCCCTTTTGTAACCCCTTTAATGAACTGTATCCAATGACTGTTGTTCGTTAGCAGGCGAGAGATAGGTTGCCCGATACCGCAGGGTTAACTTCCTACTATTAATTGTATGGCAACCCTTCCATCCCACGCCTTGAAGGTTGACGCCGTGGAGTGCAAAGATTAAATATGGCTTCTTGAGATCGTTATCTAAGCCCGATAGTAGATAGTGATGGAAACAAATTTGTAACATAAGTTGAATGAATAAATTTTCTTCAAAATGCAAAAACCGATTCAATTTACAATTAAACTCCGACAGTCAGACACATAACCAAATTTCATTATTTTTTTCTGAAATTGACTAAATACAATGACAGCCATTTAGTAGGTAGAATTTAATCATTGAGGTAATAAAATTTACATTTTAGAGTGAATCACAAAGCCGAGGCTGACTAGCCATGTTTATTTTATCATGACTGCGTATTTTGGTGCTTTGATATCTTCCTGTATTAGCTTTTTCCTTCATTTTTCCGAGTGAGTTCAAAATAATTATGATCAGTTGATTTAATAATACTAGTTGATCAATTGATTTATAACGATGAATAGTAAGTTTTTATTCAAGATACGTTTCTAACAAACATTTTGCAAAAGTGGATAAAATAAAATCTATGAGAACATAACAATTGACTTCAATTTAAAAATTTAACTCACTAGTTATAATAAAATTGATAGTAAACGAACATAGTATCACCATTTCAACTTTTTTTTTTTTGATAATTCAAAATCGCGCCTACGTATTCGATAAAATTTGTATTGGACTACTTCTGAAGCTTAACAACATATTTACAAAAAAAAAACATACAGCTGTATTGAAAACTTCTCCCTTTTTTAAAGTTGATTAAAACAATACGAAATTATAATTACATTTTTCTTGTTACAGGTAATTTTCGACGAATTTTCTATTATGAAATGGGCATTCGCGTATGGAGCGGGCACGTCATCTTTATCCTGATCGTCTCCCAAACCGGCAGCCACTGGCTCAACTGCGGCAAAATACCAGAATGCCACTGCAAATGGTCTTCTGGCAAGAAAACGGCATCATGCGTCGAAGCCGGCATGCAACGCGTCCCTATACTAGCATCAGACATTCAAGTACTCGACCTCCAAGGAAATCCTTTGAAAATGTTAGAAGAGGACGCTTTTGCCAGTATAGATTTATTAAATCTCCAAAGGTTGAATCTAAGCTCCACCGGGCTCCATTCACTACACCCCAACGCCTTCCGAGAGCTCCGTATACTGGTAGAACTAGATCTTTCTCAGAACGAACTCCTTCAGCTATCACCTGACACGTTCAAAGGCGCGGATCGACTAAGGCTCTTGATACTTAACGACAACCCTTTGAGCGCTTTAGTCGCTGAGCAGTTCCCGCCTTTGAGATATTTAAAGAAACTAGAAATATCGCGCTGTAAGCTACGAGCGGTGCACCCACACAGCTTTATAAATCTGCAAGCTCTTGAAACGGTTTATATTCACCAGAATTTGTTGTCCTACCTTCACCAAGACACGTTTAATTTACCCGTCCTTAAAACGCTAACTTTATCCGACAACCCGTGGTTTTGCGACTGCAGACTGAGAGAATTCCACGAGTGGTTTTTAAATAGCAACCTGGGAAGCGAAGAGGTCGTGTGCGTTGGCCCGGAAAATAAAGCGGACATGTCTTGGAGGATTTTGAAACGAGAAGACATGTTTTGCCCTCCGTCGGCTTATGCGAGTCCGACCATCATTAGGGCAGAAGCGGGAGCGGAAATTACATTTGGATGCCTCGTTCGTGGCGATCCTAAACCATCAGTTACTTGGCTTTTCCAGTACGCTGAGAAACAAAACAGTTCAGATACCAGCAGTGAAATCACAATCAACGAGTATCCTATCAACAATTATATTGGTTACATTGATGAATTGAACAGAAGTGCTCAGTGGGTGAATGTGACTATAAATAATGTAACCAGTGACTACTCCGGTGAGTGGAAGTGTAGTGCCAAAAGTCGAATAGGAGAAGCATCAGCTTACGTTACTCTCTTTCTCCCAAAAGCTAGAACTGCTACGGCTAGGACTGCTCCTCAGTATTCTACTTTTATTCTTGTAGCTGGGTCTTTATTGGCCATGACAGGGGCTGGTTTTGTGGCCTCTTGCATATGTTGGAAAACTCGACGTCGCAGAGTACCTCCAAGTAGAAGCTTCACGGACCAAGAGAAGAAGCTTCTAGACACTTCTTTAGCCGTAAGCTGCGACAGGACCAGCGCCGATTTAGGGTCTTCATACGGTTTTGAGATGTTAGATAGGTCTATGTCTTTGGAAAGCGAAGACACTAGATTAGAACCTGTACAGATTACAATAGAAGGACCTCCTGGTACTTTCCCTCCGCCTCCAGCAGAGTTTGCCTTGCCAGCTCCTTATGGTAGCATCTTTATTTCCGTTCAAGTAGCTCCTAATGATGAATATCCTGACCTACTGGGCGGTGGTTCGACTTTACCAAGACGAAGTAGAACCTGCTTTTTAAAGTCAGCATATGACAACATGGGGCCAAGGATAACGGCTACTGGCAGCTCAACCTGGTCTCTCCCTGGTGCCAATGTAGATAAAACTAATGATAAGGATCCCTTCCCTATGCCTTTATCAACATTTTCTACAGAGTTCACAGCTTTATAAACAAAGTACCGACATTTTTAATGTCAACTGTCACTACCACTTTTAGTTGTATAGTTTTCCTCGACTCAAAATCTCAAAAATTTTATTAGTTTCATTGCCTGGGGTTTTTAAATTATCACGTAGTTTGTCACAAAAATACGAAAATTATACAACTAAGTTGGAACAGCATAGTTAACGTAATATACCCGACTAAGATTAACTCCTGCTGAATAATATACTTCCCTGAAGTAACGTACATTTCTGTGAGCTCAAAATATAATTCAAGAAACTTTAGTTTTCTGCAAAGTGCAGTAAATTTATGCATTTTATTCATAGTGAGGTGAAAATAACTGAAAGAATATCGTTAGAAACACGAGTACTACGAGTATTTTATAAAATGAAGAAGTGTTACTGTGTGATGTTTTTTTTTGTAATGACGTCAATCATATCAAAGAAAAAATGTTGTAGCAAATATATCATTACAGATTTTTTGGAAATTATTAATAGTTTCGAAATCATAGCTTGCGTACTTTTTGTCATCAGTTTAACAGATGTATTACATTTGTTAAATGTTTTATTTAATAACTAAATTATTGTTGGAAATAATTATTGCTGGCTTTGTCTAAAGAAATGCATACAAAAAGACAAAATAGTTTTACATGTTTTTTTATTGTGCTTTTCTGTAAGCGCCAGAATAGCTGCTTGCCAGAATAACTATACTATAATAAGAAATTTAAAAAAGTTATCACAAGGCCTACATTTTTCTATAAACAACAGATATTGATATTGACCATAAGTACTGATTTTTTAACTAACCAAAGATAATATTTAATAGAATAAATTAGCTATTGAGAATTAACAATATGTAAGAACATATCAAATTATTATGTTGTAAATATAAGAGTGATTTGAAAGGGCTTTCCGGAATCTTTTAAATAGATGAAATTGGAAAACTTGTTAGTAGGTGCCACTTTAAATGGATTTCTTAATATTTAGTTGTTAATTTATTTGGACTAAAACAATTTGTTTACGAAGTCTATGTGCCAAAGGCTATACAATATGTATGTAATTTATACAGTTTACAATATTTGCTTATTACCTACTGTATATAGGTAGGACACGATTTTTTGGTACAGTTGTCTAACGATTAGGTACATCTAAAATATTCATTTCAAAGTGTTGCCTGAAGATTTTCGTACAGTGAGCCAATCATTATAGATTAATATAGTATCTAGCGTTGTTTTGAGTTAAATCAATAAACGATATTACTCAGGAAAAACATGTTGATTACAATTGATGCATAAACCAAGTCAAGTCCTTTGTGAAAAAGCTCAACTACGAAAAATTAGGTATTAATACATAAGCTAGTCAACTAAAATATCTGACCACAGAACAAATCAATTATCTTCCACTCAATTAGATAACTGAGAACAATTAAATTATTAACTGTCAGTAAGTCAATCAACTTAGAACAACAGAGAAAAGTGTCATAAACATTCAAATATGAAGTATTTCAGTGAACCAGTCAACTCAGAACAAATTAATTAACTGGCACATGAACTAACAACTTAGAACAACTCTAATAACAGTAAATAATTCAATCTGTTCTATTAGAGAATAGTTCCATTACCAGTCAATGGTCCAGTTAATTTAGTTATCAGTGAATCATTGTACTCAGAACAGCTCAGTTATCTAGTTATTACTAGAACCAGTCAACTCAGAACAGTTCAGTCATTTACCAATAAACCAGTCAGCTCAAAATATCTTAGTTATGTTTCACAAAGCTAAATAATTCAGATCAAATCTATGTGTCACTGAACCAGTCGTTTTTTTTATTAACTCAGTTATCTGGTTATTTACTAGTTACCTCATATGACTCACCCATCTGGAAACAATTCAGTTAGTTTAGAACAACTCAGGCAATCGTAAATAAACGAGTCTTCTTTTTTGTTTTTATAGACGAGCAGGACATGTGCCTGGTGGTAAGCAACATACCTGCCACATAACAGCACAGTGACACGCAGCTATTAGAACATAAAGAGTCCAAATCATTACCTAACACTGCACTGCGCTCGTCACCCAGATATCTAAGATATTTTATCTCTAATCCCTGTAATTTGTCTGGAAGCAAGCTCTTCAAACCGGAACACAGTAATGTTTCCCTATTACTGTTTGACGGTATAATAACTGGCAAAGGTGTGGTACTTCCCCAGGCGGACTCAGATCATCTCAGGCATATCTAAATAAACCAGTAATTCTGAATAAATCCAAATTTACCAATTAACTGCGTAAATCAAAGCTCTAGCTTAATAGTATGAACGGTTCATAATTATCTCCAATTAATATAGCAAACAAGCTGGACTGACCAATTAGCTTCCACTCGGAACTGAAGTATGAATCCAATTACTGATCTAACTCATCTGAAAATTAGCTCGTTTATCTCATTTGCATGCAATATTCAGGGTTATTCAGACAAATGCGCTATATCGCAAATATTTGAATTAATTCATCTTCTTGATGTGAAATAATAAATTCAATTCATTTGGTTTTGTATGTCTTAACATTTTAAGTTAAGTTACTGGTCTAAACGGGAGAGCGGCCGGGCTTTGAGACCGCTGGTTCAAACCCTACGCGCACCACTGTCTTTTCGAAGTCATGTGCGTAAATACCGGTAATTAAAAACAGTGAAGGTAAACATCGTGAGGAAACCATAATTTACCTAGAATCTTTCGAGAACATGTGTTATCCAGGAACCCGCACTGGGCCAGCGTGGTGGATTACGGCTTTGACTCTCCCCTTGCGGGAAAAGTAGTCTTTTTGTAGTGGTAGGACTCCTAGCAGAGTCAGCCTGGGGAAGTACCACACCTTTGTCAATTATTCTACCGCCAAGCAGTAATGTGCAAACATTACTGTGTTCCGGTTTGAAGGGCAATGTTTCCAGAGAAATTACAGGGTTTAGAGATATAACAACTTAGATCTCTAGGTGACGAGCGCAGTGCGGTGCTAGGTAATGATTTTGGCTCTTCATGTTCCAATAGCTGCGTGTCACTGTGCTGTTATGTGGCAGGCATGTTCCTTACCATCAGGCACATGTCTATTACTAATTAAGCAAAGATACCTGTTATACAGGGTTATTGGTAATCAGCCTGCTTTTGTTGCCGTGCAAATGCACTTTTTATTTATTTTGTAAAAGAAAAAAAAAACATTTTTTTTAAACTGTAGAACAAAAGTTAGCGTATTGAATGTACCTAACATCCCCTTAAAAGGATGCAGGCTGATTACCAATAACCCTGTAGATAGATACATAGATGGGTAAACTCTTTATTGTACTTAAACACTAAGACAAAATACAGAAACACCTTAGAACAAAGTAACAATAGGCGATCTTATCGATAAGAGCGATTTCTTCCAGGCAACCGTAGGATGGTGAAGAAGATTTGAGAAATGGAAGACGGCGGTACAATTAGGAGTATATATATACTTACACTTTTTTTTTATAGCATAGAGTGACGAGACGAGCAGGTCATGTGCCTGATGGTAAGCAACATGCCTGCCACATAACAGCACAGTAACACGCAGCTATTGGAACATGATAGTCCAAATCATTACCTAGCACTGCACTGCGCTTGTCACCCAGAGATCTAAGTTGTTATATCTCTAAGCCCTGTAATTTCTCTGGAAACATTGCCCTTAAAACCGGAACACAGTTATGTTTGCACATTACTGCTTGGCGGTAGAATAACTGGCAAAGGTGTGGTACTTCCCCAGGCGGACTCTGCTAAGAGTCCTACCACTACAAAACACTTATTACAATATAGTAGTTTGGAGCTATCTATCTATGTGACAAATTTCATCTAAATTCCTTCAGTAGTTTTTGCGTAAAAGAGTAACTAAAATCCATACGTACTCACAAACTTTCGCGTTAATAATTTTACTAAAGATTACAATAACTTTTGATCAAATTCTCAAAAAAAATCCGATGTTTCTCTGACTTAAAATCAACTCCAAGTAAAATAGACCTGTCTCCGACTCGCGAACCTTAGATAGAAAATTTTTGGTAAAATGTAGGAAACTCCGATCCGCCAAGAGATAAACTTTATTCAGAGACTCAGAGCACAGTGGCTTCACGTTTCAGGGCTGACACCCGCGCTCGTTCCATAACATCGCATTTATTCCCCGTGACAACCCTATTGAAAGTGAACCTGAAAATTTTAAAATGTAAAAATGTACTGTGAATTTTTAGTGGCTGCGTATAAATGACGTTTTCGGATTGTTTTTTTTTATGTGAATGTGATATCAAAATAACGAATACAACCTTTGAAGTTATTTTGTTCAATATGTTTTTTGATATTCAGTGTTAGTGAATAAATAAATATTGGGTTGCATTTATTTGGATTGACTTGACGTAGTCGTAACCTAGTGGCGGTAATGTATATGTTTTCACTATAGTGAGGTCGTGGGGTTGAATCTCGCCTTCTTTTCTGAGTATTTTTCGTACTTTGTAGGTACAAGATTGGATACTACTAGATTTACTGGTGAAGGAAATTTGAAAAAGGAACGGGAACGGCTTTGTACAGATAAAAGCGTAAGGCGCTGTTACTATACTACACAGTTTAACCATCCCACAAATTATTCCCGCTGCTGGGACTCGGGGCCTTCTCTCGCAAGGAGAGAGTCAAGGCCATAATCCACCACGCTACCCCAGTGCGAGTTGGTGGATGCCACATGACCTCGAAAAAATTTAGGTACATGTCAGTTTCCTCACGATGTTTTCCTCCACCGTTTCAAGTTAGCGGCACATGACTGCAAACAGACAGTGGTGCGCATGGGATTTAAACCCGGGGGCTCCGGTTCGGCGTTCTCCCGACTAGACCAGCCGTAACTTCACTACATAGTATAAAACAAAGTCGCTTCTGTCTGTCCCTATGTATGAGTATGGTTGGATCTTTAAAACTACGCAACGGATTTTGATGCAGTTTTTTTAATTAGATAGAGTGATCCAAGAGGAAAGTTTATTTAAGTATATGTCGTAGCAAGATTTGATAAACTGTATTTTCGCAAGAATCCTAGGAAATTTGTGAAAACTCGGATAAGTAAATGTTGGCTATGACATTTCTGAACGTTACTGAAAATATTAGGTTTTTGCAAAAACACGAGAAGCTTTAGTGCATTAAATGTAGCTAACTCTGATTGGCTAGATTTTGGTTTACAAGATTACCTTGATTGTGATCGGTTCCTAGTTTTAAACAAAATTCAAAATGGCCAAGGAATTTTCGATGTCCATGACGTCAAACTATCTGAAATAGATTTAAGTAATATTTTATAATAAAAAACATTGGAAGGTACTTATTCACCCATGTATTATTTGTACCGAATCTGTAGTTTGTGTGAATACTAAATGAAATAAGTATAGGTTAGTTTAAGGTTTTGTACAATTATACAGTAATTTTAGATTAAGTTGATTACAGATTGTCATTGTAAGAAATAAAACCAAGTTGCTTTAAAATGAGAGAAGAAATAAACGAGTGCCCAAAATCGTTTCTTGTTTTATTGAAGTGAAAACTTCTTTTGGCGCGCCTAGACAGATTTTTCGTGGGGTGTGAATTGAATTCTACCGTCACGCTCGGGTATGATAAGAAATACTCGGGACCATGGCAATTGGAAATCTAGAAATGTGCCAGCCAATGGGAAATACTGAAAGGGCGTGGCCCGGCCATCATGGCATGGCCATCTAGAAGTGCGTGAGCCAATGGGAAATGCTGACGCATTTCTAGATGGCCATGCCATGATGACCAGCCCACGCCCTCCGGTCCGGTTACACCCGTGTAGTTTCCAAATTCTGAGTTATAAGTTTTCACTTCTATCGGCAGTTCCTATGAATGCCAATTTTTATTTGTTACAGCTACGTGCATATTATTATTACTTACAAAGCTATTAAAATAATTCTCAATAAATTAAACTCGTCATCCAGAGCTTTTTTTTATAGTATAGAGAGACAAGATGAGCAGGACATGTGATCGATGGTAAGCAACTTGTCTGCCCATAACATCACAGTGTCACGCAGCTATTGAAACATGAAGAGTTCAAATAATTATCTAGGACCGCACTGTGCCCGTCACCCGGATATATAAGCTGCTTTGTCTCTTAGCCCAAAAATGTCTCTGGAAACATTGCCCTTGAAACCGGAAGACAGTAATGTTTGCACACTACTGCTTGCCGCCAGTTAATACTGGCAAAGCTGCGGTACTACCCTAGGCGGACAGAGAGCCCTACCAATACTAAAATACTATAAGATGATATTTCTCAACATTGCCCTTCAAACCGGAATACCTAGAGTGATTACACTTGACTGTTTGGCGGTAGAATAACTGGCAAAGTTATTCGTGATACTTCTCCAGATGGTTACCACTACTCTTGAAAAGCTCCACGTATCAAGTGATATCTCGTGAAAATCAAGTGTTTTTCAACAAATGACATTTTACTTAAACCAGCTGATTTTTCAAGAAAGTTTGCTTTCAGCAAACGCAAGCTTGAACTTTCAAGCGAACTAGACGGGAACCGACAGAAATGACAATCCCAATAGCACACAGTATTGTGAGAGGGATGAGGAATTGATTTGCTTCGCAAGTATTTTCGACGTGAAATGTAGCACGAAATGCAACGCAGTGCTAGGGAATGATTTGGACTTTTCATGTTCAAATAGCTTTGTGTCACTGTCCTTATATGGGCAAACATGTTGCTTACCATCAGGTACATGTCCTGCCACTGAACTTAGCACTGCACTGTGCTCTTTACGTAGACATTTGAGATGTTTTATCTCTACGCCCTGTAATTTTCACTGAAAACATTGCCCTTCAAACAATAGTGTTTGCGTATTTCTGCTTGACGGTAGAATAACTGGCAAAGGTGTGGTACTTCCCTAGGCAGACTCTGTAAAGAGTCCTACTACTACAAAAATACATAAGGTTTATACATAGTCTTATATCTCTGGGTGACGAGCGCAGTACAGTGCTAGGTATTGATTTGGACTGTATTTAGCTGCGTGTCACTGTGCTATTATGCGCAGGCTCGTAGCTTACTATCAGGCGGATGTTCTGCTCGTCTCGTTACTTGATACTATAAAATAAAGTAGCCAAGTGCGAGTTGGACTCGCCCATGAAGGGTTCCGTTCCAGCAAGTAACATAATATACATAGTACACATAGTTCTTGTAGTTCGTTGTAACTTTGATCGAAGTTTTAATAATAGTGTATTTATGACGTACTAAAAAAAAACTACTCATCAGATCGAGTTCAAACTAATTTTCGTTGGTAGTTTTCATGGTAATGTACATCATATATTTTTTTTAGTTTTTTCATTCTCTTACATAAGAAGTTAGAGGGGGGGGGACACACATTTTACCACTTTGGAAGCGTCTCTCGCGCAAGTTATTCAGTGTAGACAAAAATTATATTAGAAACCTCAACATCATTTTTAAGACCTATCGATAGACACTCCACACGTGTAGGTTTGATGAAAAAAAATTTTTTGAGCTTCAGTTCTCAGTATGGGGGGCACCCCTAATTTTTGTTTTTTTTAAAAACTTTTGTAAAAATCTTAATGCGGTTCATAGAATACATTTACTTACCAAGTTTCAACAGTGTAGTTCTCATAGTTTCGGCAAAAAGTGGCTGTGACATACGGACGGACAGACAGACAGACAGACAGACATGACGAATCTATAAGGGTTCCGTTTTTACGTTTTACGGAACCCTAAAAAGGAAGTTTAGTACAAAATAAGCGAGGATAATAATTAATTATCGTGGGTTCGTGGGTTCGAATCCCGCCCGCGTCTCTGATTATTTATTTTTCCAAGTGCAATAGATATTATTAATGTGAAAGGTAAAATGTGAAAGGTCAGTTTGTAGGTGTACATTTGTATGTTTGTGCCCGTGTTTCTCTGCAACGATTGAACGGTTTTCATTTTCATTGAAATTATATACGTAAGTACAAAACTTGGATAATACGTGTGCTTTTTAACATACTAAAGTGTGTAGTTTTTGCATATTTTATAATTTTTTTTTTAAATAGTTTCATGTTATTGTCAAAATTGTTCTTATTTTTGATATTACTTAACGAATTGCATTGAAATAAAAAAAAATGAGTACATCATCTGTATAAACTGAGTTGCTGAATATAAAGACACCAATAAAAATAGCATATCGATAGAAAAAAAAATTGCTACTTTTTTAGCTGTCGTAAATTTTCATAATTAATAATTTAGTAGCGAAAATTAGTACCTAAGTCTGTATACTCGTTATAAGATCTTAAATATTTACGTTGAAAACGCCATAATCAACCTTGCAAATCGTACCTAAGTGGATTACGACTAAACAACAACGCTTTCAAGGGCTGACTACATTTTTGTTAATTAATATTCAAATTTAAGTGCATTAACTTTTTTCAAAATTATGTGCATTTTGCAACCCTCGGAAGTGGTTAAATATTTGAGCGCTTTGGGGTTGAGACATTGATTGGGCCCGTGGGGGCCGATATTATCTATTCTATGGCCGGGTGCTCATCTTCAAAAGCCTTTCCGAGCGCTTGGTTGACACGACGCGTAACCAAAATGCTGGCGTATATTTATCCCAACACCATCCAACGCATAAGGATTACCATTCAGCGTGGTAATGAAACCAGCAGGGTAGTTACGCTTCCGATTGGTAGTGAGCTTGCACATCTCGATTATCTGTAGACCTTCCTTGGTCTATGGATAACTCAGGTTTGCTTAGAATAAGTAGGTACTCGTAGTTAGTTAAGTATGTACATAATATCTTAGTTTTATTAATAAAGGCATTAAAAAACTGTATAATATTATAATTAATTAATTCAGGGTAAGTAAATAATTATAGTAAAATAAAACAAACATACCATATACGTTTTTTTCGTTTTTACAGATGGTACATTTTAATGTTTGGGAGGCATTTTTTTAAACACTTTACACATCTAATAGTAGAAACAATCTACCTGAATCTTGATGGTAAGGGATCAAACACTAAAATGGGAGACTGAATCTGTGAAATGGAGGAGAAATAGCTCAAACAGCAAATGGATCGGTTTGAACAGGAAATGATTTGACCTGTGAGCTATTTTAGAGCACTTTAAGCCCGGTACAGACTAGTATTTAAAATAAATCATTTATATTTTGCAATAACATTAAATCCCGAAACTAGTTTCAAGCCGCAGCGTAACCAGTGGCTTGCCGGCTTTTTACAAAAAAATATTTTCGTCAAGTACGATTCAGGAGTAAAAGTTTTGCAAACTTTTTTTTATAACATATTTTAAAGATCATGCGCCATATGTATCGCACTCGCACTGAACATGCAAGCAGCCCCTTGCTTGCCCATTATGGCCTGAACTCTTTTGTGAAAGAATGCCCACTACTGGGACTAATCCCAGTAGTGTGAACAAAAAGCTGGTTTTGTTTTTTACACATAATATTTACATATAATTGATTTTCTTATTAATAACACGTTTTGAGTAGTGGTAGAACTCTTAGCAGAGTTCGCCTGGGGAAGTACCACACCTTTGCCAAATATTCTACCGCCAAGCAGTAATGTGAAAACATACTGTGTTCCAGTTTGAAGGGCAATGATTCCAGAGAAATTACAGGGCTTAGAGACATAATATCTTAGATCTCTGGGTGACGAGCGCAGTGCAGTGCTAGGTAATGATTTAGACTATCATGTTCCAATAGCTGCGTGTTACTGTGCTGTTATGTGGCAGGCATGTTGCTTACCATCAGGCAAATGAACTGCTAGTCTCGTCACTCTGTGCTATAAAAAAAAAAAAAAAGTTTGCTTACTTCACTTCTGAGATTGCTCACAAGTGAAGCGAAGAAACAACTTTGCTAGTTCTCTATCGAGCACACTGTTGCAGTTAAAGAAAGCACGATTGGTTTTTAAAAGCTCTGACTTTTATCGAAGCTTTCAACCACACCTCCTACTTTTAACTTCTATTTGTTGTCAAATGTTTCTATCTTTTATTTAACAGACCTAGTACCTGGGTGACCGAGCTTTGCTCGGTTTAAATACTAAATATACTTAGATACCTACAGATAAAAGACTCCAAGAAATAGATTTTCTTAAAAAAAAACGAATTGAAAAAAAAAAGAGAACCCGGAGCTACTAATTCGTGACCGCTATGAGCGCCCGACTTCCCGGCTGAGCTAATTATGCTGTCGCGTCACGCGGCGAAATTTACCTTCACATTCTAATGTCTAATGTGACAGATTTTCATTGCCTTAAAAACGCGCATAATATGCGTTTTTTTTAAATAATACCTAGTTAGATCGATTTATCGTCCCCGAAATCCCCTGCATACATCATTTCATGAAAATCCGTCGAGCCGTTTCCGAGATTCAGATTCTATATATATATACATATTTATATAGGTATAAGAATTGCTCGTTTAAAGGTATAAGATAAGATACTAGTATGTAGATACTCGACAGATAGTAGATACTCATTAACAGCTTCTCGATGCATAATTTCAGACATTTACTTTTTAAGCTTTCGAAATTTGAAATCATACACATTACATAGCTTTTAATAACAATCCAAATCATAACTTAAATTTTTATTAAAGTCGTTATTTGGTTTGGAGAAAAAACCATCATTTGAAAACCAATAAGAGATTAGGTAAGGCGCTGCGCTGGTTGTACCGCAGCGTGCAGCTATCCTTGTATTACAAATGCGAACGTTTTTTTATTTATTTATTGTGTAACAGCAAAAACCTTAAAATCTAATTGATTTGTCTAGGACAACTAATTCTCGACACAACTTAATTATTCTAATTACCCTCAAAAATAACATATTATACTTTTATTAAATCAAATCATTAAAGATATCAGCGTCATGCTTGCGCGCAACGGTGACGTCACAAAAAACTGCCACTGCGCTGTAGGCGCATGCACCGATGTATGCAAACCCGGGGGTCTACCGCCTAACGAAAAACGCTTTGATGCTTTGACGCTTTGGCATTGCCGTCTCTTTCATTTCAAGCAAGAAGAAAAGAGACAGCAATGTTAAAAGCATCAAAGCGTCAAAGCGTTTTTCGTTAGGCGGTAGAAGCGCCGGTTTGCAACGCACACTGCATCAGTCAACAGTTGCAGCGCACCACACGCATTGATACATCGTTTGGATGTTTGTTGCTCAATAACATCGGAACGCCAGAACGGATCGGGTTGAACTTTGCAATACATTTAGATTACAGTCTAAAATTACACTACTAAAAACGGGATAAAACCTAACTATATAGGTTTTATCCCGGAAAAATAAAGGGGATGGAACCAACGCAGGTGAACCCATGGCGCACTACTAGTTATTAATTAGAATAAAATCTTTATTGCTCTCTCATCAGTAAACTTCCGTCTCTTACTCTATCTTCAATAAAAACGTATGTCGTGTTCAATTGCCCATTTTGCACGGAAGTCCCAATATCTTCGGCTCCATCTGCCTACTCCCTCCGCGTGGCCAAATCGCAGCGCTGACATTTCAATTTGTATAAAATAATGGGGCCGTTGTGAGTCGAACTGCGTCCGACGAAACCGTGCTGTGCATGAAAAGTATCCACCAAGAACTAGTAAGGAGACTGGAAGGAATTACAAGAGATAAAAGATGTCTAATCTCGGCAAAGTGAGTAGTAAGTCTGCCCGGAGATGAAGGTCGTGGATTCCCAACTCGGCCAACAATTAAATGCGAAAGTTTGTATGATAGCTGCTCAGTCACGTGGGAACGGCTGAAACGATCGAGTTGGGAATAGAAACTTAATAGTTCAAGATCCCAGAGCCGCCAGACGTCACGTATTTTCTGACGAACGAAATGTGGACCTTAATCGCCCACATTTCGTTCGTCAGAGTTCGTCGTAGTATTAGTACGTACTAAGAACGCATGCCTACCCGTTACCTTGCTTAGACGGCCAATTTTGAGATATCAGGTATTAAAGAAGGCACACAAAAAATGACTTACTTCACATACATTCTCCTAACTGATTTTCACGTATATTATAATAGACCTTATCCGTTGAAATAAGTCACCAATACTCCCAGACACATTCATTATGCCGTTTTACTTTGCAGACGCTTTAACACTCCCAAAATAATGAGCCACTCGTAACTTGCTTCTTGATGCTGCATTTTAAGTATGTTCGCCAGACAACTATTTTAGAAGCTTTTACAAGAAAACAGACCGATCCATGGGGCCAATCATCCCCTAAACTCAATTCTGCGTCACTTTATCTGCGTTACAAGTTTTAAGCCGATCCGTTCAGTCTGCATTTCAAATTGTACGCCTGATGGACTGTTATGTTGAGCAAGAAACACCCAAACCTACTACTAACTAATTATAATACTAATTGTATTAGTCATGAAACATTAAAGAAAATGAAAAATACAAATTCTT
Organism: Ectropis crepuscularia; assembly: GCA_963693475.1. Taxonomy (NCBI): domain Eukaryota; kingdom Metazoa; phylum Arthropoda; class Insecta; order Lepidoptera; family Geometridae; genus Ectropis; species Ectropis crepuscularia. The sequence goes on from OY856355.1 coordinate 3,864,723, forward strand.
GATCCAGAAATATGGCCGCGAATTTATCTCGCCGTATCATCGACTTGGAAAATCTATCAATATTCAAACGCTGACAAATCTCCCAAGTTTCTCCCAAGTATTTAGGCCCGAACATAAAATATTAAGGGTAGTAATAAAATGTCTCTTCCATGAATACTTTAGTGACGTAATATTATTGGAAGTTACCGAATTTTCGTTTTTACCGACGACAGGTGTAGGTGTATATTGAATAAATTATGTTCGGGAACATTTTTCGATATATTGCTTTGGTTATTACTGAACGCTGATCTAAAACATTAGTTTAAATAAATGTGCTAAATGTTTTTGTGTTTAAATTCTACCGTAGTTTTTAAATGATTTTAGACTTGGAAGAAAGTCAAAACATTTGAGAAATATTCACAATAAATTCTTTTTTTTTTTTTTTTTTTTTTTTACCTTTTATAGGTTTACACTTGACCGCCATCTCGCCTGATGTAAAGCGACGATGCGGTCTACGATGAAGCGTGTTTACCTAGAAAAAACCGATTCACTCTCGATTTGAAGACACAAAGATTGTAACCATCGGGGAAAACCCACTCAGGCAACGCATTCCACAGCCTAGACGTTCTTATCACAAAAGTAGAGTCAAATCTCTTCGTTCGTGTCTTTGGAACATCAACCATGAAACGATGTCGCTTTTTCGAGCTACGAGCATTCCGATAGAAAAAAGGACAAGGTGGTATTAGATCATGTAAATCAGTCGCACACTCTCCGAAGTGTATCCGATAAAAAACCGATAGACTAGCAATTTTACGGCGATGTTCTAGACTTTGAAGTCTTTTTCGCACAAGAGTAGCATTGCCTATGAGCCTTTTGGCACGTCTCTCGATCGATTCCAGAGCTTCCAGCTGATACTTAGCCGAACCATCCCAAAGGTGCGAACAGTACTCCATACAGGAGCGAATCTGTGCTTGATATAATGTAAGCAACTGTTCAGACTTGAAGTACCTTCGCACCTTTGAAAGGACACCCAGTTTTTTGGCAGCTAGTTTAGCCTTAGATTCGATATACGAGCCAAAGTTGAGCGTAGAGGTCAAAGTCATGCCCAAAAGCTCAAGACGGTCAGAAACCGGCACGGACACACCTTTAAAAGTTGGAGTCAGTTCAAATGGACTCCTTTTAGCGGAGAATAGACACGCCTGCGTCTTACTCTCGTTGAACTTGACCAGATTGGCATCGCCCCATTCAGACACCGCCTCAAGGGTCAAGCTCAAACGCTCGATCAGACTCTCTCTCAGTACCTGAGTTTGCTGCCCACTGGCTCTCGCGCTAGATATGTAACTCTCTACAACGGTGCTATCATCTGCGTACCCAAAGATACCGGGCTTCAACAGATCATTGATGTGTAGCAGGAAGAGCGTTGCAGAGAGTACCGACCCTTGAGGGACTCCGGCATTAATAGCCATTTGATCAGACGAGCAGCCATCAATGACGACTCGTATGGATCGATCCCTCAAAAAGTCCGATATCCACGCAATAAACCCAGAAGACAAACCATACCTAGAAAGCTTACTTATAAGGCCATCATGCCAAACCCTGTCGAAAGCCTTTGAGATATCCAGGGAGACTGCAAGTGCTTCCCCGTGTTTCTCAATAGCTTCACTCCAGATGTGAGTGACGTACGCTAGAATATCCCCGGTGGACCGGTTTCGGCGAAATCCGTATTGCTGGTCACTGAGGAGGTCGTTTGATTCTAGGTACGTGAGGAGCCTGTGGTTTAAGACACGTTCCATAGTCTTGCAGAGTATGGACGTGACCGAGATGGGCCTGTAGTTGGCAGGGTCAGCACGACTACCCTTTTTGGGCACAGGTTGCACATTAGCAAGCTTCCAAGACTTCGGTACTAGCCCAGTTTGGAGAGAGAGTCTAAATAGGCGCGTCAGTATCGGAGACAACTCAGGCGCACAAGCCTTCAATACTAGGGCAGGAATACCATCTGGGCCACTGGCTTTATTCACGTCCAGATTGCGTAGCACTTTGCGAACCTCCATTTGGCGAATGTGAATATCTGACATAAAAGTCGGACAGCCAGGTGGAGTAGGAGGTGTTGCGCTACCAGCATCTAGACGAGAAGATTCCGCAAACTGAGTTGCAAACAAGTTTGCTTTCTCCGTTGCAGTGTGAGCCAGTGTCCCATCAGTGTCATAATTCTAATAAATTAATATTTTATGGGTCAAAAAATGTTTAAAAAACTTTGTGTAAGTACTAAGTAATTCTTGTTTATTCAGTTTCTTGCGGGAATGGGAACTATGTGGGTAAAACCGGGTCACAGCAAACTGGCAAACTATAAGTGCGCGAAATTTCATACTCTTTTCGTCCGCGGAATTGTTGTTTTTAGGAATAAAAAGTTTTTGCTTCACGTAATTATCTCTATGTAATTAGATGATTTGATAAACCGGGGGGTCTACCGCCTAACGAAAAACGCTTTGACGCTTTGATGCTTTGGCATTGCCGTCTCTTTCATTTCAAGCGAGAAGAAAAGAGACAGCAACGTCATAGCGTCAAAGCGTTTTTCGTTAGGCGGTAGAGGTGCGAATTTTCGCAAAAGTGCTAGGAATTTCGCGAGAACACGTACAATTAAATAATCGCTATGACATTTCTTGATCTTACTGAAAAAAAAGGTGTTTTGCAAAACAAGCTGGCTGGCTTAGTAAGACTGCAAAATCAATCGTAGGTTGTTAAAGCACGCTGATTGGTCATTAAGAGCGCCCCAAACTTGACTCCTGAATTGAACTCTGCTGATTGGTTGACAATTCGACAACATTCTCTCTATGATATGTCTTTAATGTTCTAAGATTATCTGTCACCCTGAAATTGTAAATACGAACAGTTTACAATCTATTAATAACGTTAGATTCTAAGGTAACCTAACCCAAAGCTACCGTAATAAAACATCCAATCGTGAAGACCATAGATGTGGTAATGTAAACTTTAGGGTGAAGACTAACTCCAATCGAAAGATCGAAAAAGCGAAAGAAGCGTTTGCAACGATACCCGCCAGCTGTTTTCACTGACTTCGCTCAAACCGCTCCATCCGCTCTCTAATGAAGCGAGATGTCCAGGGAAATCACCAGTTTATTAGCTTAGAATATAAATTGCGCTCGTTCGGGCCAATTAAGGGTGCGTGTTGGGGCCACTGAGCCTTTAATGATATCATTTTTTGGTTGAATATTCTCTGTTATCTGTTACTTTTGCCGTCGTTTATTGTTCATTAAATTTGTTAATAGCCCGTTGTTTTGTCTGGGACACACAAACGGACGAAGCTACGTTGGATATAAATATGTGACTATTATTTTGGTGTGAGTGAAAGATGTCCATGACCTTTGAAGTAAGTACCAAATAATTGGGTCTTTTAACTTGCGATTTCGCAAGGACGGCGTTTTTGTGTTTTGAGGTTATGATAGTCATTTGGCGCGTAAAGGTTCGCAAGTTCGCAAGTTCGCGCGGAGACCGCGACACGAGACCGCGACAGGAGACCGAGACTAGTCGCGGTCGCGGTCGCGACGCGAACTGGCGTCCATACAATTCTATAGTGTCAAGTGCCTGTCGCGGTCTCCGGTCTTGGTCTCCGGTCGCGGTCTCGCGTCGCGGTCGCGAACTTGTACCTTTAGGGATAGTTTTATTTGATTTTGATTTGACGAGAGTACCTAACATTTTACGTTGCGCGCGCATACATACCGTCACGAAATACTGACACCCTGAAGTTAACAAGTAAACATTGTAACTAACTAATACTTCTTATAATAGATGAAGTCCCAGAAACATTGCCCTTCAAATCGGAACACAGTAACGTTTGCACACTACCGCAGTGGAACAGCTAGCACATGTGTGCACTTCCCAGATAAACTTTTCGGAGAGACCAACCACCAGCGGTGTACCTACAACTTCAGAAAACAAGGACAAAAAAAATTATTGGCTGTTATAGAGACTGCCGATAGATCTAAATACTTATAAATCAGAATTTGAAAGCTCACTTTGGAAACTACACGGGTGAAACAGGACAACGCTGCTCGTCTGGAATAAATCTTCACATTATCGACTTAGTCTTCTAAGCATGGCCATCTAGACTAGACATTTGTGTAATGGTAACCATGGTAACACGCCATGGCCATCTAGAAATGCATTAACATTTCTAGATGGTTCCGAGTTCCGAAGATTCCTTTTATTCGCGAGCTTGACGCTTGAGCTCAATAATACACAGCCCACAAAAAAATCTGTATATAGTGCGACAAAAAAAGTTTTCACTTCAAAAACTTTCTATGCTCCTGTCCAGTGAGTAATTTTTAATTCATATAGGTACATAGGTACGAAGTTACAAAACAAAGTTATTAACAACTAAAATGCATTACAAAGTTGGTAAACTACCGAAACTTATCTCAACTTCGGCTTAACCAAAACAATTGAAACTTCAAAGGCTCTCCGAGGTTCCATGTCTTTGGCCACTACATAAGTTACTTAACTACTTAAGCGTGCTTAGCGTTACTTAACCGACGGAAGGTAAAAAGGAATCCCTCGTGGTGGAACTACTTGTTTGATAATGTACTTTAATGCGTGTAAATGAGAATTTACTTTTCCCCTGTTTGGTAGGGTTGCTGTAACTGATGGACGAAAATAACAAAGTAGTCATACCCCAAGAGGCCAAATTTGGGCAAAACCGGTTTTGGGACTTTAAAACCTTATTTTTTCATGATATACATACTCGATTCTTAGTTTATTTTTAGTACATTATCGTTTACAGACACACAAAATTTGGTTTCATTTTTTAGTAATAATTTTTTGTGTGACGTCACGACTCCGGTCGCGTCGCGAGTCGGGCTTAATAGGGTAACAAACGTCTTTTAACATATGTATGGTATTTATTTGCAATTTAATTAACTATCACCGAAAAGAACAAAACTGTAACTTTTTAATTAATTGAGAACTAAATAATTTACGAAACACACTCATCTTGTGTGAAAATAACGATATGTTTATCTTTATTTTTAATTATTTGACATGTAAAATTGTCAATTAAGTACCTACTTATCATGTATCCGTATTCGTAAACGTATTCTGTATTAGTTAAAAACTGTATCTTCGTCAATAAATGTTTGTTTACAACAATAGAAAGCAAAGTAATATCGAATATTGACACATCTAATCGAAATTAATTGCAATATCCAGTAAATTCAGCTCCGATCTGGTTCGAAGCAGTTGTTACACATTGCAGCTACATCATTTAATTAACACCAAATGGCGGCAAATGCCTAATAACAAAATTCAATTTATAGCTTAATACAAACTCTGAATATAACAGGCAGAGAAACAACTCAATAAAATGAAGAAATTGTGAACATTAATTTCGTATTGAAAATAATGTTTGCCAGTATCCTTTTTTTGTACAGTTAAATAAATAAATAATAATTGTGGACACTGACACCTCACACACAACACCATCTAACCCACCAAACTAAGCAAAGCTTGTACTATAAAAGCCAGCTAATAGTTGTGTTTAAATTGCAACGCAGCGTTATCATTTTGGCAATTATTTTTCAGTTTAATTTCTAAATTTAAATTTATTTTGTTCGCTAGATATAACATCACTGGATGACGAGCGTAGTGCAATGCTAGACAGTGATTTGGACTCTTCATATTTCAAATTTCAATAGCTGTATAACACTGTTCTGTTATGGACAAGGGTGGTGCTTACTATCAGGAATATGTTCTGCTTGTCCTGTCATTCTATACTATACAAACTTTGTCACACGAACGCATAAGATGACCTATCTGTTTCTTAATACAGGTCTTCTGTTTCAAAGACCACAGCACTTTTCTTGTAGATTCTTGATAGATGGCGTTTAGACTAGAAAATACCGAAACTAGGAGCTGTAAATCTGCTAATTTTCTACTCAATAATACGGATTCAGGATTTAATCAGCCTGAATAACCAGCGCTACAGTAATGGCTGATCTAATTATTTAGCGCACGTGTTGTGTGGGTACGTTTGTCAAGTCTTGGAGGGAAATTTAACTGCATTTAGAACTGTTGACGAAGACTTTAACGCATGTCTGGCTTTCATAGCATATTTGTATTTTGAAATGAATTATCAATTGTATTTTTAAACCCTGACCAAAAAAATAAGTTTGACGTCGATGTCTGTCTGTCTATCTGTCTGTCTTCGTGTCTGTCTGTCTGTCTGTGTGTGTGTCTGTCTGTGGCACCGTAGAGCTCAATCGGATGCACCGATTTCGATGCGGTTTTTTTTATTTGAAGGTTAATTTCCGTGCGATAGTCTTTAACTATGTTTGATTAATATCGATTCAAGAGGGCCGCCTCCACAAAATAGTAAACAAAACATTTCCTCACAACCTACCTTAATGTGTCCCAAGTAAGTGGCCCAGATGGTATTCCTGCTCTACTAGTATTGAAGGCTTGTGCGCCTGAGTTGTCACCGATACTGACGTGCCTATTCAGACTCTCTGTCCAAACTGGGGTAGTACCGAAGTTTTGGAAGCTTGCTAATGTGCAACCTGTGCCCAAAAAGAGTATAAAAATCATGCGACACCGAGAAATGACCGAGGATTGTAACCCCCCCTCTTACAAGTGACGGCATAGTGCTGAATCTTATTACTTTATGCCCTTCTATCATCCTACATAGGTCTCCTGGTGGTTCATTTGCTACGTAAATTTTGTTCACGAGCCTGTGGTCTAATATTAGTATGTAATTTATTTAATTACATATTTTATAAATATTTTACCTTTGCTTACATTTAATGTCAGATAGTGATAGTGAAGTCTCTAACTACCTGACATGTTCTTCAATCCACGATACTATGGGCAGTTTTTGCAGTATTTCAACTTTGTCAGACTATATTGAGTCACTGATTTCAGACCTCAAAAACTTCAATATTTTCCATGTATAATGTATATATTATATTATATATAAATTCAATATTTTGCACAGAATATTTCGGCTCACTACCCAGAAATGCTTGCGTCTTTCGTGCACTCTAATTTTCATGCTATTTTAGTTTCTGAGACGTAGTTATAGACGTGGTAGGCTATATTTTATCCCGGGAAAATAAGGGGATTGGGAATTACGCGGGTGAAACCGCGGGACACTGCTACTAATTAATAAAGCAACCAGATATTTCTTTTACTAATAACAGCAGTGAAATTGCAAACTGCAACTCTGAATACTAATAGCATAAACTTGCAGACGAAAGCTTGAATATTAAAAAAAAAACACACAGAGAAAGGCATAAATTTTGTAGACGTTCTTCTCACAACACCCTACTAAGCTAAACTTGTACAATAGAAGCCAGATAGCTAAAGTATTTTTTTTTAAATAAGGAGTGACGAGACGAGCAGAACATGTGCCTGATGGTAAGCAACACGCCTGCCACATAACAGCACAGTGACACGCAGCTATTGGAACAGAAAGAGTCCAAATCATTATCTAGCACTGCACTGCGCTTGTCACTAAGATCTAAGTTTTATATCTCTAAGCCCTGTAATTTCTCTGGAAACATTGCCCTTCAAATCGGGAACCCAGTAATGTTTGCATCACTGCATGGTGGTAACTCTCTGAATAATCAGTTAAGTGCAAATAAAACGTTCCCCAAACATCAGTCCACATTCCACGTGTGAGTTCCCGGTTTCCGCCCGAACGGCGAGTCGTAACTCTGGCGGTAATTGTTCCGCTCCGTTTCGAAAGATACGCGTATCGGAACGGAAATATACCCCCTTTGAGGCGGAATGCTGTGTGGTTGACTGTGTAAAACAGTATTACAACTTTGTTTGATTGTAAGCTAACAACTGCGTCTCTCTATGACCGCACTAATTGTTCCCACTGCTGGGACTCGGGGCCTTCTATCGCAAGGAGGGATTCAACCCGCCTAATAATCTACCAGGCTGGCTAAGTGCGGGTTAGTGGATGACACAAGATCTCGAAATATTTTAGATCGGTACATGTCGGTTTCCTCACGATGTTTTCCTTCAAGTTCAAGCGGCACTACGCACATGACTTGGAAAATACAGAGTACAGTACGTTCTAATTACATAAGTGGAGCCAAACCTCGTCGTTTTTTGGAACATCGACTATGAAACGAAGTCACTTTTGAGTTACGAACAGTCCGACAGAAAAAGAACAAGGCGGTATTACATCGTACAGATCAGCAGCGCATTTTCTGAAACGCATCCGGTAAAAATCGAGCACTAAACTTTGAAACAGCTTCAATCTATATATATATAAGCGAAAGGTCACTCATCAAGGAATCTCAGAAACTACAAATGCTAGGAATCTGAAATTTTGCATGGAGGTCCCTTTTGGCACGTAGGCGCTCGCTAAGACGGGGTTTTGCGAAATTCAACCCCTAAGAGGGTGAAACAAGGGATGTACTGTTGTATGAAGATTTTGTATGAAACGTGATTTTCAAAGTTATCAAATTTTGTATCTAGACACTTGACACGAAGCAATTAAATGCATGTTCTATCAATTTCATAATTTTCAACTGTACTGGGGTGAAATTGGGGTTGAAATGAGGGATGAATGTCAATATGGAAATTCCCAACCGTTGAAGATAAAACCATGAAACTCTGTTTATAGACACTTGACACGAATAAAACGAATGTTTGTTCCATCAATTTCGTAATTTCGAACTGTACGGGGGTGAAATTGAGGTTGAAATGAGGGATGAATGTCAATATGGAAGTTCCCAACCGTTGAAGATAAAACCATGAAACTCTGTATATAGACACTTGACACGAAGCAAACAAAGGTTTGTTCCATCAATTTTGTAATTTTGAACTGTACGGGGATGAAATTGAGGTTGAAATGGGGGATGAATGTCAATATGGAAGTTCCCAACGATAATTATAAAACCATGAAACTCTGTATGTATGGTGTAAGGGGGAAGCGTATATCATCTAGTTTCCTCAAATGTCAACCTCCCCTGCACGTGGTGCACCCTGCTGCCAACTAACGAGGCTCTGACGACCGAACCAATGGCGGTATATCCATTTAAAAGCCAGTCCTAAATTGACCAGGCCAGTGACGGGCAGCGGCGTCACTGGTGCAAAGGGCTGGCCCCGCGGTCACCAACCCGCCTGCCAAGCGTGGTGACTATGGCAAACACCCCCCTTATGAAAGACACAAATAAGAAACGGCCCCTAGTCCCCGGCGGCTCCGCTATTCCAGGCACTGGTGGCAGCCTTGGTTCCGGCAGAGCATGGGGTGCAAAGAATCTCCGGCAGATGCCCCGCCACCAAACCCCACGACTCGACCTGGCAACTTATAATGCACGGACGCTGAGGGCTGACGAAAAGATTGTGGAGTTGGAAGAAGAAGTGGACAAGTTGCGCTGGGATATTATAGGGTTATCCGAAGTCCGAAGACAGGGCGAGGGCAGGATAACCCTCGATTCCGGCAACTTGTTCTACTACCGGGAGGGAGATCAACAATCCCAAGGGGGTGTCGGGTTTATCGTCCGCAAGTCTCTTGTTAACAACGTGATAATGATCGAGAGTGTGTCGAACAGGGTTGTATACCTTGTACTTAAAATTACCGACCGATACTCATTGAAGGTAGTACAGGTATACGCACCGACCTCGACACATCCCGACGAAGAGGTTGAGGCCATGTATGAGGACATTTCCAAAGCCATACATGTCTCGCCAACACATTTCACAGTTGTGATGGGAGACTTGAACGCAAAACTGGGGAAACGTAGCGGTGATGAGTTGAGAGTAGGGCAATTCGGATATGGGCAGCGGAACCCAAGAGGGCAACGTCTAGCTGATTTCTTGGAAAAGGAGAGCCTCTTTATGATGAACTCCTTTTTCAAGAAACAGCCACAACGAAAATGGACATGGATTAGCCCAGATGGTTCCACAAAAAATGAGATCGACTTCATTATGACGACTAAACGGCAAATATTCAGCGATGTCTCTGTGATCAGTAAGGTCAAAACCGGCAGCGATCACCGTATGGTAAGAGGCACGCTGAATCTAAACATTAAGTTCGAAAGGTCACGTCTAATGAAGTCCACGCTCCAACCAAGTTCTGCTCAAATTGAGAATCCCGTTAACTTTCAACTCGAACTTCAAAACCGCTTCGAGTCCCTAAATGAGTGCGTAACGGCGGATGAAATTAATGACAGGCTAGTGGAAACTGTTCACGCGGTTGGCAGAAAATTCTACCAGAGCCGACGCCAAAATAGAACACAAAAACTCACCGATCATACTCTGAATCTCATGGCGGTTAGGCGAGGTATACGGTTGCAGTCTTCGGTAGACATGACGGTCTACAGACGGCTCAATAGACAGATTTCTACTTGTGTGCGACGCGACATACGCTGCTACAATACTATGAGTATTGAAGAAGCGATTAAGCGGAACAAAGGCTCGAAAGTGTTCGCAAGAAATCTGTCTCTTGGGCAAAGTCAATTGACCAAATTGAAAACTGATGATGGCAAAGTCACCTCGTCGAAGCCCGAGATTTTAGAGGAGATTGAGAGGTTCTATGAACAGTTATACACCTCTGCGCAAGCACAACCTGTCGTTAATATGGCTAAAGACCCCAGAGCCAAGCTGACCCGACACTTTACCGAAGATATCCCGGAAGTCAGCCTGTACGAGATTAGGATGGCCCTCAAGCAACTTAAAAACAACAAGGCACCTGGCGACGACGGAATTACGACTGAGCTTCTGAGAGCGGGTGGAAAACCGGTACTTAAAGTCCTCCAGAAGCTGTTCGACTCCGTCATACTTGACGGTAATACGCCAGAAGCGTGGAGCAGAAGTGTGGTGGTGCTCTTCTTCAAAAAAGGTGACAACACCTTGTTGAAGAATTACAGACCCATCTCACTTCTGAGCCACGTTTATAAGTTGTTTTCGAGGGTAATCACGAATCGTCTCGCACGCAGGTTTGACGACTTCCAGCCACCCGAACAAGCCGGTTTCCGAAAAGGCTATAGTACCATAGACCACATCCATACACTTCGGCAGATTATACAGAAAACCGAGGAGTATAATCGGCCACTATGTATAGCGTATGTGGACTATGAGAAAGCCTTCGATTCCATCGAGACCTGGGCAGTGCTTCAGTCTCTCCAGCGATGCCGCATGGACTATCGCTATATCGAAGTGTTGAAGTGTATTTACAGCAAAGCCACAATGTCTGTTCGATTACAGGACCAGTGCACAAAACATATCCAGCTACAGAAAGGCGTGAGGCAGGGAGATGTTATATCTCCGAAACTGTTCACTGCCGCGCTGGAAGATGTTTTCAAGTTACTGGACTGGAACGGACATGGCATCAATATCAACGGCGAATGTATCACTCACCTTCGGTTTGCCGACGACATAGTCATTGTGGCGGAGTCGCTGGAGGACCTCGGTGCTATGCTATGCAGAGACCTCAGTAGAGTATCCCAACAGGTAGGTTTGAGGATGAATATGGACAAGACGAAGGTCATGTCAAATGTTCATGTCTCACCTGTACCGGTTATTGTTGGGAATACCACACTCGAAGTTGTTGACGAATACGTCTACCTGGGTCAAAAGATCCAATTAGGTAGATCCAACTTCGACAAAGAGGTCCAGCGAAGGATCCAACTCGGATGGGTAGCGTTCGGGAAACTACGGCACATCTTGGAGTCCAAAATACCCCAATGCTTGAAGACGAAAGTCTTCAATCAGTGCGTGTTGCCAGTGATGACTTATGGAACTGAGACGTGGTCCTTAACTGTGGGCCTCATAACAAAGCTCAAAGTCACACAGCGAGCTATGGAGAGAGCCATGCTCGGAGTCTCTTTGCGCGACAGAATCAGGAATGAGGATATTCGCTAAAGAACGAAAGTAGCCGACATAGCTCGAAGAGTAGCTAAGCTGAAGTGGCAATGGGCAGGCCACATCGCTCGCAGAACTGACAACCGATGGGGAAGAAAGGTTCTCGAGTGGCGACCACGAACCGGAAGACGCAGTGTTGGACGGCCTCCCACTAGATGGACAGATGACCTCACAAAGGTCGCTGGAAACCGCTGGTTGCAGGTTGCGCAGGACCGTTCGTTGTGGAAATCTAGGGGGGAGGCCTATGTCCAACAGTGGACGTCTTGCGGCTGATGAATGAATGAAAAAATGAAACTCTGTATATAGACACTTGACACGAAGCAAACGAATGTTTGTTCCATCAATTTAGCAATTTAGAACTGTACAGGGGTGAAATTGGGGTTAAAATGAGGGATGAATGTCAATATGAAAATTCCCAACCGTTGAAGATAAAACCATGAAACTCTGTAAATAGACACTTGACACGAAGAAAACGAATGTTTGTTTCATCAATTTAGCAATTTCGAACTATATAGGGGTGAAATTGGGGTTAAAATGAGGGATGAATGTCATTATGAAAGTTCCCAACCGTTGAAGATAAAACCATGAAACTCTGTAAATAGACACTTGACACGAAGCAACCGAATGTTTGTTCTAGCAATTTTGTAATTTCAAACTGTACGGGGGTGAAATTGGGGTTGAAATGGGGGGTGAATGTCAACATGGAAGATCCCAACCGTTGAAGATAAAACCATGAAACTCTGAATATAGACTCTTGACACAAAGCAAACGAATATTATTTCTAGCAATTTTGTGATTTTGAACTGTATAGGGATGAAATTGGGATTAAAATGGGGGATGAAAGTATACATGGAAGCTTCCATTCGTTGAAGGTAAAACTATGAAACTCTTTATATAGGCACTTGGCATAAAGCCAATAAATAATGTTTGTTCTAGCACTTTTGTAATTTTGAACTGTATGGGGATGAAATTGAAGTTGAAATGGGGGACGAATGTCTCTTACGCTTTCACACCTAAACAACTGAACCGATTTGATGAAATTATTTTATTATAAGCTGTTTTAGTAAATGTGTCTTGGTGTAAAATAAGTTATAGTTATTGCCTGAGTTACCTCAGTATTTATTTCGCGCGGACGAAGTCGCGGGTAACAGCTAGTTTTCCATAATACCGAAAGAACTATTCCACTAATATTTTAAATGCAACAGTTTCGATGTTTGTTACTCAATCACGTCGGAACGTCGGAACGGATCGGATTGGAAATTTCTTGAATTGATCGGAACACAGATTGTCTGGAAAATAGTCTAGTAACAGGGGTCGGCAACGCGCGGTCCTCGACCTACCTCCTTACGGCAGTGTACCCTCACTCGCTCAAGGTCGCGCGGTTTTAACCTACCGCTAGACCGTTCTTTCCAGGAAACAAGTGACAGTCGGTTGTCGGACGCACGGCTGAGCGCTCGCGCAAAACGTTTCCTGCGCATATTGTTACTAGATATGTCGTAAACCCTCCGCGCTAAACAGGGACAGAGTTACGCGTTAGAAAGAGCGCAAATGCTTATTTGAAAATCGCGACAGGTATTGCGAGCTGAATTGAACTTTGTTGTGTCCCAGCAAGAGTCGCTATTTATATAATTGTTTTTGGTAAGTGTGGCTTCTGTACTAATATTTATTCTGTGCTTACAGCCCGCAATGGTTTTAAATAAGATTTAATTGTTCCAAATTTTCCTAAAATTTTGCATATTATTTGTTATTGCAAACGCAAATGCAGCTTTCTCTCAAAGAAAGAATCAGTGAGAGAACAGGGGGAGGTGCAAATGAAATCAGAAGTGCGGCCCGCTTTTATCTACTCTTCTCACCATTTGACCCATAACTCCCAAAACGTTACCGACCCCTGGTCTGGTACACAGGAATCTTTTAATTTTTCACTGGAACCAGTGACTGGGAATGGGAAGGGAATGCAATGGGAATATAATCATCATGGGAATATTGGTGGACAATTCACACACAACACCATCTGACCCCAAACTAAGCAAAGCTTGTACTATGGCGGCCAGGTAGCTGATATAATACTTATGTAGTTTTTAAATACATACTTATTATACATAGAAACACCAAGATACAGTGCAAACATTTGAACTCATCACACAAATATTTGTAACAAATATGTCACCGTCAAATTGTAAAAACCGTCAGATTATTATCTAACAACGTTATATTATAATAACTTTTTTTTTTTTGTGGGGAAAATGCATTGCCGCTCCGTCCACTGTGTAGGGACACGGCAGGTGTGTCGGGCTCGACACCACTAATAGTGGTGCCCCTACCGACTAAAACCCCTACAGGTTTCTCCGGCATAGCAGTGGATCAATGTCGCGGGGTCACTCTTCGCAGTCCCTCTACGACTTCGATCCAACGCCGGCACCCTTGCGGGCCCGCCTCACGGGGGGGGGCGAAGCCCCCGCATTTGGCTCCAGTGACGCACCAAAAACCAGTGGCGCGTCACCGCCTCGAGAGGGGCTATCCCTGGGTGGGGTGTCGGGCGGCCCTAAACGCTCGACGCCCCAGGCCCTCCAAGTGGAAATGGGGTACGAGCCCGAGTTTGCTCGCCCCCGTGTCCGCTTCCATCTCCGCGGAGGAGCAAGAGGATCCATCTCCCTCTCTTGCTCCTCAGCCTCCCTCCGTGACATGACTGTCCCGCAGGAGGAGACCACCGCCTCCCACGACCTCTCATTGTCGAGCATCTTTGGTAAGATGGTCGGCAATGAGAGATCCGCCCCCATGACCGCAGCTAGGGATCGCAGCGGTTCCTCCTCTCCAGGGCATGCCTCCAACACGTGGTGCGCGGTGTCTTCCGCGCAACCGCACCGGTGGCACACCGGGGTTTCCTCCCTTCCGGCTACTCTACACAGGTACCTCTCGAAACAACCGTGTCCCGAGAGCACCTGCGTAGTCCGAAAGGTGCGGGCTCCGTGTCTCCTCTGGACCCACCCAGGGAGAACGGGCCGGATTGCCTCGAGGAGCCATTGGGCGCCGGTTCCTCTCTGAGTGGGTCCCGATATTATAATAACCTAGTGTAACCTACCGTGAGATTATAATCTCACGCGATACATTGTAAATTTAACAATTTAGATACATCCAAAATTTTACAATTATAATATAAGTACGATAATTATTTACTCAGGCGTTTTGAAAAACTGAGGTTTTTGCAAATTTCACTGATCGGAAATAAACTGATCAGTTAACTTTACAACAGGGAACGAACAACCGGAACTGCGCAGGTAAAGCCATGGAATGCTGCTAGTGTATATAATAATATCAAAGTAATATGCACTCCACTGTTGTGTTCCATTTTGACACATCCGCGTTCTCAATTTGAATCGGACATAAACCCCATTTCAATCTGTCTGCTTCGCAGTAAACTCTCTTGCGAGCAATAACCAATCATATGAATGACCAGATGTGGAATAAGCTATTTTAAACTATGTATCTAGAATAACTAGTGGTCGCCAATGGGTCGATATTCAACTATAAGCAATATCTATTAATGTTTTCGGAATTTGATTACAGAGTTTAACAATAAACAGAAATGATAGATTGTATGACAAGGGAGCTCAATAGTACCTATACAATAAGTAGAATTTTTACGGCAACGATGAAGCGACCTTACTAAGACTTATTCGCTCTCGATTTGAAGACACTTAGATTGCAACCATCGGGAAAACGGCGCTCAGGCAACGGATTTCATAGCATAGATGTTTTATTAAGTAAATTAAGTTATTGCCAGTTATTCTACCGCCAAGCGGTAATGTGCAAACATTACTGTGTTCCGGTTTGAAGGGCCATGTTTCCAGAGAAATTATACGGCTTAGAGATGTAACATCTTAGATCTCTGGATGACGAGCGCAGTTCAGTGCTAGATAATGATTTGGACTCTTCATGTTCCAAATACCTACGTCACTGTGCTGTTATGTGGCAGGCATATTGTTTACGATCAGGCACATGTACTGCTCGTCTCGTCACTCTTTATTAAGAAAAAATGAAGTCAAACGTCGTTCGAGTTTTTAGACCGTCAACCAAGAAACAAGGTTTTTTGGGAAATGAGCATAAACAGCCCAATAAATATACCCACTGGAATATACCCACTGGAATATACCCACTGGAATATGCCCACTGGAATATGCCCACTGGAATATACCCACTGGAATATACCCACTGGAATATACCCACTGGAATATACCCACTGGAATATACCCACTGGAATATACCCACTGGAATATACCCACTGGAATATACCCACTGGAATATACCCACTGGAATATACCCACTGGAATATACCCACTGGAATATGCCCACTGGAGCTCGGGGGCTTTCTTTCACTAGGAGAGAGTCAAGGCCATAAACCACGCTGGCCAATGGGCCAGTGTGGTGGATTATGGCTTTTGATTGGTTGCATTTGATTGGTGGATGACAACAAAAGATACCTACAATTAGGGTGTCCCTTAAATTTCAATGTCAATATATTTTTACGCATACCTTCTAAAAACTTTTGTATTGACCTAATATAGTACAGAAATAAATATTAGCCCGATTTATAAACGATAACCCGTGCCGACTTGAGTTTTTAACTTGTCCATACAAGTTGCGCGGGTGCAGCGCTGCGACCTGTTACTGCGAGTTTCAATTGTCATTTCATACGTGATTTCTAACATTATTAGTGCGTTATTTATTGTGTGAATATGTCTGTGGAATTCATCATCATCATCACCCGCAAGACGTCCACTGTTGAACATAGGCCTCCCCCCTAGATTTCCACAACGAACGGTCCTGCGCAACCTGCAACCAGCGGTTTCCAGCGACCTTTGTGAGGTCATCTGTCCAACTAGTGGGAGGTCGTCCAACACTGCGTCTTCTGGTTGGTGGTCGCCACTCGAGAACCATTCTTCCCCTTCGGTTGTCAGTTCTACGAGCGATGTGGCCTGCCCATTGTCATTCAGCATAGTTACTCTTCGAGCTATGTCGGCTACTTTCGTTCTTTTGCGAATATCCTCATTACGGGTTCTGTCGCGCAAAGAAACTCCGAGCATAGCTCTCTCCATAGCTCGCTGTGTGACTTTGAGCTTTGTTATGAGGCCTACAGTTAAGGATCACGTCTCAGTTCCATAAGTCATCACTGGGAACACGCACTGATTGAAGACTTTCATCTTCAAGCATTGGGGTATTTTGGACTCCAAGATGTGCCGTAGTTTTAATGATTTAATGAACTAAGGAACTAATCAGCTAATTAGAATGTTTTATTTTTGACTCAGTTTGGTACCTTATCGCCTCGCAATTGGTTATCAATGCTTATGCTCTGAAATCATCAGTTAGTTATCACATTAAATGTTGTCAATAATCAGTTTTTTCATTGTAAGTATAGACTGACGAGACGAGCAGAACATGTGCCTGGTGGTAAGCAACACGCCTGCCACATAACAGCACAGTGACATGCAGTTATTGGAACAGAAAGAGTCCAAATCATTACCTAGCACTGCACTGCGCTTGTCACTAAGATCTAAGATTTTATATCTCTAAGCCCTGTAATTTCTCTGGAAACATTGCCCTTCAAGCCGGAACCCAGTAATGTTTGCACATCACTGCTTGGCGGTAACTCTCTGAATAATCAGTTAAGTGGAAATAAAACGTTCCCCAAACATCAGTCCACATTCCACGTGTGAGTTCCCGGTTTCCACCCGAACGGCGAGTCGTAACTCTGGCGGTAATTGTTCCGCTCCGTTTCGAAAGATACGCGTATCGGAACGGAAATATACCCCCTTTGAGGCGGAATGCTGTGTGGTTGACTGTGTAAAACAGTAATACAACTTTGTTTGATTTTAAGCAAACTGCGTCTCTCTGTGACCGCACTAATTGTTCCCACTGCTGGGACTCGGGACCTTCTATCGCAAGGAGGGATTCAATCCGCCTAATAATCTACCAGCCTGGCTAAGTGCGGGTTAGTGGATGACACAAGACCCCGAAATATTTTAGATCGGTACATGTCGGTTTCCTCACGATGTTTTCCTTCAAGTAAGCGGCACTACGCACATGACTTGGAAAATACAGTACGTTCTAATTATATAAGTGGAGCCAAACCTCGTCGTTTTTTGGAACATCAACTATGAAACGAAGTCACTTTTGAGCTACGAACAGTCCGACAGAAAAAGAACAAGGCGGCATTACATCGTGCAGATCAGCAGCGCATTTTCCGAAACGCATCCGGTAAAAACCGAGCAATAAACTTTGAAACAGCTTCAGTTTTCCATAATACCGAAAGAACTATTCCACTATTATTTTAAATGCATGGTAGCTTGTCACATTGTATTGGATCGTGCCAAAAAATTGACCAAGTCAAGGAGTTCACTTATCTAGGGTTAGTAATCGACAATAGATTAAATTGGGCGAAACATATCGACAAAACATGTACAAGACTACGTGCTGTTATGGCTAAATTCTATGCAATAAAAAATCGTGTTCCTTTTTATGTATTACTATTAATGTACAAAGCTCTGGTTGAAAACATAGCCTCGTACGGATTGACAAGTTATGGCCGCACATACAAAACATATCTTGATAAAATCTATCAACTACAATATAGAATTCTTAAATTAATAACCTCGCAATATTAAAACAAAATTTTCAAATAACCCAGACGGACTTTTTAAATTCTGCGGTGTTTTGCCAATTCACATTAAAATTAAGTATTGTTTATTACTCGAGCAATTTTTTCGATCAGAAATACAAACTATTAAAACGGGTCGTGTAATTACTAGGAGTATATCAAATGAAAAACTTGTTGTACCACGATTTAATAATACTTATGGTAAAAGAACCTCTAATTTTATAATACCCAGCCTAATCAATAAATTACCAGTCGAAATAAAAAATAGAATAAATGAAAAAAATATTAAGGTAACTTTAAAGTCATACTTCTCCAAATTATAACGTCAGGTAGGAACAGCCTGTATGTTGAGTATGCAGCAGCGCGCGCTAACTGCGGCGGCTCGTATGGACAAATAAGACAACAAACCGGTTTCTTACTGAACTAAAACGCATACGGCAATCTTGGGTGCGCGCGCGCGCAGATATAATATGCAATATATATTGTAATTTTTTAGTTTTTGGTGTTTTTTATAGACATAATATAGTTCACTTTTTTAAGGACCATTTTGAGAACTATTTGTCCTAGACAAACCTTGTTGAGGTTTTAAGGGCAAATTTATTCTTGTATGTATTAATTATTGTTTCTGAAATAAAATTAAAAAAAAAAAAAAAAAAAAATGTAACAGTTTCGATGTTTGTTACTCATTCACGTCGGAACGTCGGAACGGATCGGATTAAAAATTATACACAGATTGTCTGGAAAATAGTCTAGTAACAGGGGTCGACAACGTGCGGTCCTCGACCTACCTCCTTACGGCCCGCAATGGTTTTAAATAAAATTTAAAATTGTTCCAAATTTTCCTAAAATTTTACATATTATTTGTTATCGCAAACGCAAATGCAGCTTTCTCTCAAAGAAAGAATCAGTGAGAGAACAGGGGGAGGTCCGTTAGAAGTTCGGCCCGCTTTTATCTACTCTTCTCACCATATGACCCATGACTCCCAAAACGTTACCGATCCCTGGTCTAGTGGCACACAGGAATCTTTTCATTTATCACTGGGACCACTACTGGGAATGGGAAGGAAATGGAATGGGAATATAATCATCATGGGAATATTGGTGGACAATTCCCACACAATACCATCTGACCCCAAACTAAGCAAAGCTTGTAATATGGCGGCCAGATAGCTGATACAATACTTATATAGTTATTATATACATACTTATGATACATAGATACACCCAGATACAGTGCAAACATTTGAATTCATCACACAAATATGGCACGGTCAAATTGTAAAAACCGTCAGATTATTATTAACAACGTTATTTTATATTAACCTTTTTTTTGTGAGGAAAGATGCATTGCCGCACCGTCCACCGTGTTAGGACACGGCAGGTATGTACCGACTAAAACCCCCACAGGTTTCTCCGGCATAGCAGTGGATCAAAGTCACGGGGTCACTCTTCGCACTCCCTCTACGACTTCGATCCAACGCCGGCACCCTTTCGGGCCCGCCTCGCGGGGGGGGCGAAGCCCCCGCATTTGGCTCCAGTTGCGCACCAGAAACCAGTGGCTCGTTACCGCCTTGGGAGGGCCTATCCCTAGATGGGGTGTCGGGCGGGCCTAAATGCTCGACGCACCAGGTCCTCCAAGTGGAGACGGGGTGCGAGCCCGAGTGGCTCGCCCCCGTGTCCACTTTCTTCTCCGCGGAGGAGCAAGAGGATCCATCTCCCTCTCTCGCTCCTCGGCCTCCCTTCGTGACGTGACTGTCTCGCAGAAGGAGACCACCGCCTCCCACGACCTCTCATTGTCTAGCATCTTTGGTAAGATGGTCGGCAATGAGAGATCCGCCCCCATGACCGCAGCTAGGGATTGCCGCGGTTCCTCCTCTCCCGTGCATGCCTCCAACACGTGTTGCGCGGTGTCTTCCGCGCAACCGCACCGGTGGCACACCGGGGTTTCCTCCCTTCCGACTACTCTACACAGGTACCTCCCGAAACAACCGTGTCCCGAGAGCACCTGCGTAGTCCGGAAGGTGCGGACTCCGTGTCTCCTCTGGACCCACCCAGGGAGAACGGGCCGGATTGCCTCGAGGAGCCATCGGGCGCCGGTTCCTCTCTGAGTGGGTCCCGATATTATAATAACCTAGTGTAACCTACCGTGAGATTATAATCTAACGCGATAAATTGTAAATTGAACAATTTAGATACATCCAAACTTTTACATTTATCTTATATATAAAATTCTCGTGTCACAGTGTTTGTTTTCTTACTCCTCCAAAACGGCTTTACTGATTTTAACCAAATTTTATACGCATATTCAGTAGGTCTGAGAATCGGCTACTAGATATTTTTCATACCCCTAAGTGACAAGGGTTGGTCACCCCATATTTTTTTTTTGTAATTTTTGGACAATTTTTTTTGTTTTTATTTTTTTATAATGTGGCGTTAAAAAATACATACAACCCTAAATTTTTACCCTTTTATCACAAACCCCTATTTTTTAATAGCCATTTTAGTAATTTAATAATTTTTCATCCCGCTCGATAACTGATCAATTATCGTCTTTTTCGGTCTGTCTATTTCGGTTTGTCTATTTCGGTTAAAACTTTCCGGAGCTTATGGCAATTTTAAAATTGTTTTATAAAAAAAAACATTTATTTTAATTATTAAAGTTTAGGGTTACCAATGTTAGATTTTTAAAATTTGTATTAATTATTTATATGGCAAAACAACGTTTGCCGGGTCAGCTAGTAATAATATATAAGTACGATAATTATTTACTCAGGCGTTTACTCACTGATCGGAAATAAACTGATCAGTTAACTTTACAACAGAGAACGAACAACCGGAACTGCGCAGGTAAAGCCATGGAATGCTGCTAGTGTATATAATAATATCAAAGTAATATGCACTCCACTGTTGTGTTCCATTTTGACACATCCGCGTTCGCAATTTGAAACGGACATAAACCCCATTTCAATCTGTCTGCTTCGCAGTAAACTCTCTTGCGAGCAATAACCAATCATATGAATGACCAGATGTGGAATAAGCTATTTTAAACTATGTATCTAGAATAACTAGTGGTCGCCAATTGGTCGATATTCATCTATAAGCAAGATCTTTTCGGAATTTGATTACAGAGTTTAACAATAAACAAAAATGATAGATTGTATGATAAAGGAGCTGAAAAGTACCTATACAATAAGTAGAATTTTTACGGCGACGATGAAGCGACCTTACTAAGACTTATTCGCTCTCGATTTGAAGACACTTAGCTCAGGCAACGGATTTCATAGCGTAGATTTCGTAAATTAATATAGTTTATTATTATTTTAATTATACTTTATTAATATATAATAAAATAAATTATTTTTTATTTCGTATAAAAATTACACAGCTTAGAGATGTAACATCTTAGATCTTTGGGTGACGAGCGCAGTGCAGTGCTAGATAATGATTTAGACTCTTCAGGTTCCAATAGCTGTGTGACTGTGCTGTTACGTGGCAGGCATGTTTGTTAGCTGTATGACTGTGCTGTTACGTATCAGGCACATATCCTGCACGTCTCGTCACTCTTTATTTAAAAAAAAAATGAAGGCAAACTTTTAGACCGTCAACCAGGAAACAAGGTTTTTTGGGTTATGAGCATAAACAGCCCACTAAATATACCCACTGCTGGAACTCGGGGGCTTTCTTTCACTAGGAGAGAGTCAAGGCCATAATCCACCACGCTGGCCCATTGCAATTGGGTTGCATTTGGTAGGTAGATGACAACGAAAGATACCTACATGTTGGTTTCTTCATGATGGATGTTTTCTTTCACCGTATTTTAAGTAAACGGCATTACACACACGATGTGCCCGTGGGATTTGAACCTGGTTCTCCGGATCGATATCCGCCGTTCTTCCGACTAGACCAGCCGTAGCTTTATACGAGTAGGATACGAACAGTCCAATAGTTAATAAAATTGGCAGTCATAGGGGCTGCCTATAGAAGTTAAAACTTATAACTCAGAATTTGATAGCTCACTTTGGAAACTACGCGGGTGAAACCGAAGGGCACTGCTAGTCTGAAATAAATCTTCAAAGCATTGTCGTCTAAATAAGACTTCCAACCATGCTATTCTAATCATGCTCCTAACCACAGCTATCTAGAAAGCGAAAGCTAAAGCTGATAGCGCATTTCTAGATGGCATGGTCCCGAGTCCCCCCGAAGATTTCTTTCATTTAGGAGCGTAGCGCTTGAGCTCAATTTACAGCCCACAAAAAATCTGTATATGGTGCGTCAAAATAACTTTTCACTTCAAAATGTTTAGGTACTGAGAGACACGGAATAGAGGCCCTTTCGCGCGTCGTTTTATCATTCGACTTATGAATCGTTCCGCGCGGGGCGTTTAGCCTGACGTACGGCGCACGGACCGCTGCCCCGGGTCTGTGCGCTCCACCGTACATTTGCTGTACGATGCTGCACTCTTCTTATGACATAAATCTATCTTAATATTCAAAAAGAAAAGGAAAGACTGAACCGTATTAGCCTTAGATAGAGAAAAGCCGAAGTGGCCCAACATTGGGACAAGACAGATACATAACAGTAATAAATAAAATACCCGTCATTATGTTTGCCAAGTCAACCGACATTCACAAAAGTAGGCATTTATGTGTAATTTGGTCCAACTTGAGAGAAAGGATAGTTTTTAGTCTGAACAGTCTGTTTTTTGTAAGTGACGTTACCAAGTGTTCTCTTGAATTAATGGTTCGAATAAATAAATTGAATTGAATTGAAAAAACATCAATTTGAACCGATATTTTTTTTTTTTTATAAATATTGTTGGACAATTTACACACAACACCATCTGACCCCAAACTAAGCAAATCTTGTATGATGGCGGGCAGATAGCTGATATAATACTTATATAATTTTAAATACATACTTATTATACATAGAAACACCCAGACACATTATCTTGAGTGTCTTACCTCATCGCACACCCCAAGAGAGAGCAAGAGAGAAACAATTTGAATTATTACTGTTTCACGCTCATATTTTAGAATAGGTAAGCTCCATATAAAACCAGATTTTGTAAATTGATGGTGATTCCAATTTTACGATGACATACATACATATAGGTACATCCAAAATTTTGCATGTATAATATTAGAACGATGATTCTTCAAGGCATTATTGAAAACTGAGGCTGTAGTTGTTTCATTGTCGTTTTATCATTCGACTTATGAATCGTTCCGCGCGGGGCGTTTAGCCTGACGTACGGCGCACGGACCGCTGCCCCGGGTCTGTGCGCTCTACCGTACAGTTTGCTGTACGATGCTGCACTCTTCTTATGACATAAATCTATCTTAATATTCAAAAAGAAAAGGAAAGACTGAACTGTATTAGCATTAGATAGAGAAAAGTCGCAGGAGGGTAGGGAGGCCTTTGCCCAACTTTGGAACAATACAGGCACATAATAATAATATATAAAAAACCAGTCATTATGTTTGCCAAGTCAACCGACATTCACGAAAGTTGACATTTAATTTGGTCCAACTTGAAAGATAGGATAGTTTTTAGTCTGAACATCACCTTGAACGGATATTATCTTGAGTATGTCTTACCTCATCGCACACCCCAAGAGAGAGCAAGAGAGAAACACTAAGAATTGTTTCTGTTTTAGACTCTTTTTCACTTTCTCACATTTTAGAATAGGTAAGCTCTATGTAAAACCAGATTTTTTAAATTGATGGTGATTACAATTTTACGGTGACATACGTATACGAGCTATGGAGCGAGCTATGCTCGGAGTCTCTTTGCTCGACAGAATCCGTAATGAGGATATTCGCAAAAGAACGAAAGTAGCCGACATAGCTAAGAAGAGTAGCTAAGCTGAAGTGGCAATGGGCAGGCCACATCGCTCGCAGAACTGACAACCGATGGGGAAGAAAGGTTCTCGAGTGGCGACCATGAACCGGAAGACGCAGTGTTGGACGGACAGTGCGGGTTGGTGGAAATCTAGGGGGGAGGCCTGTCTTCAACAGTGGACGTCTTGCGGCTGATGATGATGATGATACGTATACATCCAAAATGTTGTATTTATAATATTACTACGATGATTCTTCAAGGCATTATTGAAAACTGAGGCTATAGTTGTTTCATTGTCGTTATATCATTCGACTTATGAATTGTTCCGCGCGGGGCGTTTAGCTTGACGTACGGTGCACGGACCGCTGCCTCGGGTCTGTGCGCTCTACCGTACAGTTTGCTGTAGGATACTGCACTCTTCTTATGATATAAATCTATCTCAATAAGTATTATGGACGTATAAAAAAACTCGGATGCGCCAAAATAAAAACTGTGTCTATAGAGTCGGCCAGTGCGCTGTTACATTCAAGCTGACACGTACACATACACAAATTAGTCGGTAATTACGCGCGCATGCTTAAAAGTATGTGTGCGTGTCAGCCTGTCACGTACAGACTGACACGCAAGATACACAGCGCACTGACCGACTCAATAGACACAGTGTTTGTTTGCTGTAGAATGCTGCACTCTTTTTAT
This sequence comes from Ectropis crepuscularia, assembly GCA_963693475.1. Classification (NCBI taxonomy): domain Eukaryota; kingdom Metazoa; phylum Arthropoda; class Insecta; order Lepidoptera; family Geometridae; genus Ectropis; species Ectropis crepuscularia. The sequence continues at coordinate 3,889,783 of OY856355.1, forward strand.
GACATAAATCCATATTATATAAAAATCCAGTCGTGATGTTTGTTCCCGGTAAACCATTCACCAAGTAAACTGACATTCACGAATGTTCATTGGGTGCCATTTAAAACGCATATTTTTTTCCTAATTAACTTTGTCATAATAAATGTAACATAATATATAGTGGCATAATGTAACTTTTGCATAATAGTTTTTTTGGCATAAAATTTGGATGATACGCATAATAGTCTTAAGGCATATTAAAGGTGAGACGCATATAATAGTCTTTAGGTATTTTTTATTTATTTGTTGTGATACTTAATATAGAGCCAGGTTGCATAGGACCTAGATCCAACCCGGAGCACTCCGATTCCACCTAGTCTTGTCGCTACTGCCCCTAGAGTGTATAGTAAAAATGCTGGAGCCAGAAGCTCAAGGGAGGTCCTGAGTGGAGCGAGCCATGCGAAACCAAGAGTAGTGGAGCGCAGGCCGAGTATGGAGAAGCGACACTCAAGGCTGATCGCAGAGTTTCTGGCTGGGAGCCCACCCGGAGTCAAAAAGTGCACCATATTTCTTAAGTTTACCATATGCTTTTCTCAAAGTGTGCCTGCAAACATTATGCTAAGTTATCTTTATGCTATACTATAAGGTTATGTGTTTAAACATTATGGTAAGTTGTGACTTTTAAAACAATACAAAAAACTCATTTTTCTCGGGGACGAGCCTTACGTATAACTAACGTCTGGTATGATTGGTCCAATCCGACTATCGAGACACAAGTGAGTAACCCGTGACTTATTTAAATTAGGACATTCATCGTAAAATATAAAAATCCAGAGTAATGATGTTTCTTCAATCGTTATTCACTAAAGTCGGCATTATTTCGATCAATGATCGCAGTTTTAGTAATAACATAAATAATATTCAGTAGTGGTACGCCTCTTGGCAGAGTCCGCCTGGGGAAGGACCACACCTTTGCCAGTTATTCTACCGCCAAGCAGTAATGTGCAAACATTACTGTGTTCCGGTTTGAAGGGCAATGTTTCCAGAGAAGTTACAGGGCTTAGAGATATAACAACTTAGATCTCTGGGTGACGAGCGCAATGCAGTGCTAGGTAATGATGAACTCTGCATGTTCCAATAGCTGCGTGTCACTGTGCTGTTATGTGGCAGGCATATTGCTTACCATCAGGCACATGTCTTGCTCGTCTGGTCAGTCTTAATTAAAAAAAAAAAACGAAAGTTTGAAAGTTTGCTCAAACACGTCGGAATTAGAATTACTGAGCGGATGGGGTTGAAATTTGGAACACAGATAATAGTCTGAAACATAGGCTATCTGTACGCCTATGGGCTTTTTATCTCCAGATAACGGCGCTTCTACCGCCTAACGAAAAACGCTTTGACGCTTTGATGCTTTGATATTGCTGTCTCTTTTCTTCTCGCTTGAAATGAAAGAGACGGCAATGCCAAAGCGTCAAAGCGTCAAAGCGTTTTTCGTTAGGCGGTAGAACCCCGGCACCTCTACTGCCTAACGAAAAACGCTTTGACGCTTTGGGGTTGCTGTCTCTTTTCTTCTCGCTTGAAATGAAAGAGACGGTAATGCCAAAGCGTCAAAGCGTCAAAGCGTTTTTCGTTAGGCGGTAGAACCCCGGGGACCGGAAATTAAGCGATTGAAAGCGCGGAATGCTACTAGTAATATTTATTTATTTATTTTAATTGTTATTACGAGAGTTTGAATCGATGATTCAAACTGACTAATTCAAGCAAAAGCTACCTACTGAAGGGATCAGAATAAAATTTGCCTTATGGATTAATTATGTTGATAGTCTGGAATAACACATAGGCTCCTTTTTAATCGGGAAAAATAACCAGGACGTCTACTCTTTTTCTACGCGCGCCTAGACAGATTTTTCGTGGGCTGTGAATTGAATTCTGGCGTCACACTCGGGTATGATTTAGAAGTTAGTTTGGTAGTTATTTAATTTTTAGTAGTTTATTTAGTATCAGCATTGCATCAGTGCGAAGCTGGGGCGGGTCGCTAGTTTATAATATTAACAGGATTTGCGTTCTAAAAATAAACGTTAGAATAACTCCGCTACCTCCACAAGTGTAAGCCTACTACGTTATTCAACGGTTGAAAGAGAATTATAATGATTCCTGCTCCCTTTCATACCTGTGCTACAAATATAACGAAAAGCTGGGCAGCGATAATGAAAACATGACATTTTTGGAGTGAAAACTTGTTTTTAGGGTTCCGTAAAACGTAAAAACGGCACCCTTATAGATTCGTCATGTCTGTCCGTCCGTATGTCACAGCCACTTTTTGCCGAATCTATGAGAACTACACTGTTGAAACTTGGTAAGTAGATGTATTCTGTGATCATTAAGATTTTTACAAAAAAATACAACAAATTTTGGGTGAAACTTAGAACTGAAAATCAAGATGTTTTTTTCATCAAAGCTAAACGTGTGGAGCATCTATAGATAGGTCTTCAGAAATAATGTTGAGGCTTCTAACATCAGTTTTAGGGTTCCGTAAAACGTAAAAACGGAACCCTTATAGATTCGTCATGTCTGTCTGTCTGTCTGCCCGTCCGTATGTCACAGCCACTTTTTGCCGAAACTATGAGAACTACACTGTTGAAACTTGGTAAGTAGATGTATTCTCAGAACTGCAATAAGATTTTTACAAAAAAAATTAAAAAAAGAAAAATTAGGGTTGCCCCCCATACTGAGACCTGAAACTCGAAAAATTTTTTTTATCAAACCTACACTTGTGAGGTTTTTATCGATAGGGCTTCAAAAATGATGTTGAGGTTTCTAATGTAATTTTTGTCTACACTGAATAATTTGCGCGAGAGACACTTCCAAAGTGGTAAAATGTGTCCCCCCCCCCCCTCTAACTTCTAAAGTAAGAGAATGAAAAAACTAAAAAAATATATGATCTACATTATCTTGCAAACTATCAACGAAAATTGGTTGGAACTCGATCTGACGAGTAATTTTTTTTGTGCGTCATAAATACACTACCTATTATTAAAACTTCGATCAAAGTTACAACGAACTACAAGAACTATGTGTACTATGTATACGTATTATGTTACTTGCTGCAACGGAACCCTTTATGGGCGAGCCCAACTCGCACTTGGCCACTTTATTTATTTTGTATACTGAATAATAATTTCCGCGAAAGACACTTCTTCCAAAGTGGTAAAATGTATCTCCCACCCCCTGTAACTTCTAAAATAAGAGACTGACAAAACTAAAACAAATGTATGATGTACATTACCATGCAAACTTCCAACGAAAATGGTTTGAACTCGATCTAGTGAGTAGTTTTTTAAGTACGTCATAAATATACTAATACTAAAACATCGATCAAAGTTCCACCGAACTACAAGAACTTATGTATTATGTTACTTGCTGCTACGGAACCCTTCATGGGCGAATCCGACTCGCACTTGGCCAGTTTTATTGGTTCTGGGTTGCATCACAGATTCATTCAGCAGGTTTTACATGAATGAGTACCAGACGGTATACACTTATTAGAGGCCATACTTTATCTCCGTTTCAAATTTTACGAGTTTCCTTTCAGCAGTTTTTGTATGAATGAGTAACCACATATACAAACCTTTACAATTGGAATGATGACTGGGAATGAATAATTATATTATGCAAGCAAACCTTTGCTTGGTTGGCCATTGCCATTCAGCGTGGGAACGCGGCGAGCATCATGGGCACTTTTGCGCCGGGAGCAGTTAGGGGTGGGTTATTTGGACATTAGTTTTATTTTTTGAGTTTCAGTTCAAAAACAATAAAATTACGACAGGCAAACTATGTTATTATTCTTATTAACAATTAATTAATTATAATAATTGTCAAATTACCTATTAATTAATTAATTATAATAATTAATTAATAGGTAATTTGACAATGACATTTAATATTTTGACTCAATCATTTTTTATTTTCAATTAATTTGACGTTGTTTAAAATCTATCTTTTTTAGTAAATACCATTTTGAAATTGTTTAAAAAAAATTTTTGCATACCTCTCACGAGGAAAACATAATGGCCATGACTGTACAAATTACACCTAATTCATCTACATATGTTTACATTGTTTACGAAAATAAACCTCATTTCATTTCATTTATATGCTGCTTTGTTTTTTTACAGATCACATGGGTGCAGTGATTCTATTAGGTATCATTGTAATTAGTCCGTCAGGTAAATTATTGGAAAAAAAATGGGACACATATTTTTTGATTCATCAGTTTGTTAATACAATTGTCAAAGATAAAGATCATCAAACTTCCGGTGAGGAGGGTTGTGACGACACAACATCTAAAAAAAAATTACAATGAAGTGAATCTAAATCTAAATCGTCACTCGGTATTTCTAAGTTCACCTTTGAATATATATTTTTTGTAATTTGAAAGTAATTATGTGAGGCTGTTTGTTACGCTTTCAGAGCCAAACTGCAAAACTAATTTTAATGAAATTTGATACAAAAATAGTCTACCATACAATACTTATTTTATCTTTCGTACTAAGAAGTCTAAATTCAACCATAGAATAGATAATACCTTCAACTAATTAATTAATTTGTATTTGCTTAGGGCCATGTTCCTATCTTTTGTATCTAATCCGTGCACGGTTGCCTGGAAGAGATCGCTATAAGCGATAAGGCCGCCAATTGAATTGTCATTTTTTTTTATTATTTAGTTAAGTGTATTGTCTTTCTTTTGCTTTTTGGCTTTTAATAAAGAGTTTCCTTATCTTATCTTATCTTATCTTCAACGCAAAAAGTATTAATTAACCTGCATTTAGTTCCAATATTTACTTAAAAGTACCAAACTTCTGGGTGTCGATTTTTCATGACGTTCGCGTATCGGAAAAAATACTCTAATAATTTTCTCCCTAACGTGCCAAACGAAGTTTGGCCTAGTTTCATAATGGTGGGCGTCATCATCATCAACAGTCCTATAACCTTCCCACGACTCGGACTCGGGGCCTTCTCTCGCAAGGAGAGAGTTAAGGCTATAATCCACCACGCTGGCCCAGTGCGGGTTGGCGGATGACGCATGACTTCGAAAGATTCTAGTTACATGTCGGTTTCCTTACGATGTTTTCCTTCACCGTTTTAAGTTAGCGGCATTAGGTACACGACTTCGAAAAGACAGTGGTGCGTGTGGGGTTTGAACCCGGGGTCTCCGGATCGGCAGGCGCCGTTCTCCCGACTAGACCAGCAGTAACTTATAGGTACGGTGGGCGTGTATTGCAAAAATTTAGTCTCATTTTTTCTCATCTCTCTTCACCCCTAACTTTTTTTATTTTTTAAATAAAGAATGACGAGACGAGTAGGAAATGTGCCTGATGGTAAGCAACATGCCTGCCACATAACAGCACAGTGACACGCAGCTATTGGAACATGAAGAAAACTTGCCAAAAGAAGTACCTATAAGTTCAATAAACCCAAAAACCTGTACAGAAAACTCGGAAACCACACACGGACCACCGCGCCGCGGTGTCAAAGCCCGCGACCGGAGTCGGCGACGCCAGGAATCCAATAACGGGTAGCGCTGACACGCCAAATTGGATTAATGGATTGGCCCTTCCGAACGCTTTGTCTTTTGTCGCCCGTGAGACCAAGACGTTTCTGTCGAAGAGATCGTTTAATGGAACTCTTTGTTTCTGTTTTGTTGAATAAAGATGCTATATAGTGACGTGTGATAAAAAAATTAACAAAACTTTTATTGACAAAATAAACGTACTATGAAAATTACACTAAACCATGAAATAACCATCGATATAAACTAATGGATGTCCCCTGAGCACCTTGAAATTGGTAATAAACTGCGTCTCTGCGTCTCGGTATTGTAAGTGGTTTACACACAACCAATCTACTTCACCTCTAGAATCTGACAACGAATAGCGATAGGTAAAAAAAAACATCTGGCGTTCACCACTTCCTGCAACCGACTAGAATGGAAAGAGTGAACTCACTCTTCCCAACCAGGGCATAATTCTGTGCGCCTGAAATTTGGGAGGGCTCATTCGTTGGTTTATATCGAAGGAAATAACTATCAGTTACGTCTGGTCTAGTCGGAAAAACAGCCCATGGCATGGCAAGTCGTGTGCGTAATTCCACTAACTTAAAACGGTGAAGGAAAGAAAACTGATATGTACCTAGAATATAATGGATTGCACTTATTCACTGCAGCCTAGCGTAGTCGCCAATGTGTGATGGTGAACGCTGTAGGCCTGCACGTAAAGAGGAATGCCTGTATATCACCGCTCTCCCTGTCCTCTGCGGCTGAATTATGGCAGGCGACGAGGCTGCACATCGCGTCCTTCGCGGAACAACAAGGGTTCAGATGTGAAGACGTCAAGCACCCATTTTCTGGTTGGTTCTTGAGATGGTAGCAGCGTGCCCTGGGTTCAGGTGAGCAGATGACAGGGCCTAGCCTATGACCATGGTGTTGAGTCTGATATAACTTAACCTTCTCTATAGGCTTTTCCGTATGCGTAAATGTATTTCCTGTATGTTCTCGGTTTCTTCTTGGTAATCATGTTCCATAGTAGATAGTATCTTCGCTTGATATCATGCAAGATGGTGATTTAAGGCAATACCTATCATTTCCTACGGTTTCTAATACCATATTGGAAACCGTAGGGCATGTCCATAAGCATGGCGATCTATGGCCAATAGCCATGGTCCCGAGTATTCCCGCAGATTTCTTACTTATCATTTTCGTGCGTGGCGTTAGAATTCAATTCACAGCCCACGAAAAATCTGTCTATGGCGTGCCAAAAGAAGTTTTCACTTTAAAAAACATGATTATAACGTATTCAAAACATTGCTTATGACTAATTACCATTACGCTTTTCTCGCTTTAATATTTGTAAAAAAAATATTGGCAGTCATAGGAACTGCCGATAGAAGTGAAAACTTAGAACTCAGAATTTGATAGCTTACTTTGGAAACTACACGAGTGTAACCAATTTATATTATAAAATTTAGATATACGTCAGCCAATGGGAAATGCTGAAAGGGCGTGGCCTGGACATCATGGCATGGCCATCTCGAAATGCGTCAGCATTTTCTATTGGCTGATGCATTTCTAGATGGCCATTGCATGATGCCGAGGCCACGCCCTTTCAGAATTTCCCATTGGCTGACGTATATCTAAATGGCCAATAGCCATGGTCCCGAGTTTACCCGAAGATTTCTTATCATACCCGAACGTTACGCTAGAATCAATTCAAAATAATAATAATAATCAATTCAAATGTGAATAAATCCAATTCCCAGCCCACAAAATATCTGTGTAGGCGAGCCTAAAGAAGTTTGCACTTCAATAAACGTTTTCATTGATGTTGTTTGCGCATTGTAATCAAAATATACGCAAACAGTCGTTATTTCATCAATTTTCAAAATGGCCTCCTGTTTACCAAAATCTCTTTTCCATTATAAAGGTCAGGAAAAACATGTCGCTTCCCAAGTGAATTCTCGATAGCCAGAATTAATCTCCGAACATAAAGCACGAACCGATCCGGGATCATCCATCATTAGTTTCTAGGCATCATTAATCTCAGTGCTAAGGACGGCCTGGAAATGCCTGAAATCGGGACCTGAAAAAGCTATATTGGTCGTCTACAATTTTTCAACAGAATTGGAGGACTTGATCTAGATCTTTTGTGGAACGTTTTATTATTGATGAGACTTTGAGGTTTTAGATTTTTTAGAATGTTAATGTAAAAAATAGTTCAAAATATGAACTAGTCACCAGTAGTGGATTTGAAATTTGTCGTAGTGCATAGTATTCTACTAGTCAAGAGTCAGGACCTATCATTTCATACCCATATTAAGGTAGTAGTGAAAAAAAATTATGTAATTCACCATTTTATGGTGGCGGACATCTTAGATTTGGAATTTGTTGTAGTGTATAGTATTTTACTAGTCAAGCCCTTTCGTTTGATACCTATATTGAGGTAGATTGTGATTAAATATTTGGTTCGCCATTTTGTGGAGGCGGTCATCTTAAATCGATATTAACCAAAAACAGCTAAAAAATCAACACAAAAATTAGCCTTTAAATAAAAAAAACGCATCGAAATCGGCCCATCCGTTTGAGCTCTATGGTGCCACAGACAGACACACACATAGACAGACACACAGAGAGACAGACCTGTATGACTGTCTGTCTGACAGACAGACAGACTTCGACGTCAAACTTATAACACCCCTTTTTTTGGTCAGGGGATAAAATGTCCAGTAACTGTGCCATAAAGTGTTCAAGTAGGAGTTAAAATATTGCAAAAAAATTTCGAAGTTCGAAAATAATTATAAACTTTGAAAGATTTATTCTTAGAAACTATTGGGTGTACAGAGACAATTCTAGTATCATATTGTAGAAATTTTAGTCTACTTTATAAACGTCTTAAGAAAGTTTTTTCAAAAACTAGTCGTTTAGGGTTATAATCGCTAAAATTTTAAATATAAACGTTTTTTCGCGGTTTTTTCGATTTTTAACAAAGTTGCGTTCGGCATTCGAGGTCACAAACTTGGATTAATCATTAGGCCAACATCATAAACAAGTCTGCAAAAAATCAGAACTACCGGATTTAACGCATACTGTAATCTCGCCTATTGTTACTTTGTTATAAGATGTTTCTGTATTTTGTTTTATTATTTAAGTGCAATAAAGAGTTTATCTATCTATCTATCTATCTATCTGTAATGTACTCGTATAAAGTTACTGGACTATTATGTGAAAGGTGACAGACTTCAAGTAATTACCAGATTGCAATGAATCACCATGGTTTGAGCGTGTTTAAATGTGACGATATATCTGCTTTTGATGTATGTTAAAACTCATACTTCAAAAGCCGACATATCATAATATCATCATACCATGATAAATATTTTTATAATAATGTAACGTAATCAAAGTTATACTGGTTGCTATCATTCTACCTCCTTTTCAGACTGCTGCTGCTCTTGCTTTTCAGGCGAAACAAACTATAGTTGTTGTCGCTACAACTTTCAATACAGAAAACTGGAGATAAAAGTACGCGGCGGTACTTTCAGTCTCATCTTGGAATGCAATTGCGACTTACGGGCACTAAAGGAGATTGGAATCGCAAAGGCCACTGCTATTCGAGCAGTCGTTTTAAATTGCAGATACGACACTCTGATTTACGAGACTCAATGTGGGCATGAACGACGTTTGAAGGAAGAACAACGGAGTGATATCGACAATGTAAGGTTTGTTACAATTAGCAGAATATTATCAGAGATGTATCGCTTTGAGAATTTATTTTGTGTGTATATTTAGTCTGTTTTGTTAAAAAACTATTAGGCCAAACTCTTTGGTAACTTTGGATTAGACCATATGGCAACCATTCGGCATCAAACTATAGTGAATCATAATAACCAATTAATGAATCAATCGATATACATAGGTACAAATCTGTACCTCAGAGGCATACAACATTATGTGCCAAAACACATATTTTACAGGAGAGACAAAAATGCGAAGCTTAATAATTGTTAAACGCGATGCTACGCGGGCTGTGAGTGAGATATTAGTCATACCAATCGAATTCAAAACTTTGTTCGTTTTGAGATCCGTTAAAAAAAATTTTTTAACAATAATATGTGGTAGATTGATGATTGTTTTAACAAAAAAAAATCCTTGCTCCGAGTTCTACCTGTGGGAACACTTAGAAGGCTGCTTATATATATGCTTATAAAAATTTCGTGTTTCTGCTCGATGAACTAATAAATCCATTTTAATCAAGTTTTGGAAACTGTGTGCCGTTTTATCCAACTTAGAAAATAGCATAGTTTATACCTCAAAATATGCCAGAATAACATTTTGGGGTCAGCTGATATTGGAATAAACAGAGCCCATACCCCAGATGCCTAGATATTCCCAAAACACTTATCTGAACAGCGTAGACGTATTTACGAAAATGGAAAATCGGCAACGAGTAATAACTTCAACTGCACCTAAACCTGTCGAACCTCTTGCAAACTCGAATAAATTTCTAGATTCACTATCAGAAATTTTCAAATTTAAATCGTATTTTCCAAAATTTTTAGCGTTAGATTTACAATGGCGAAGATGTGTAATAGCGCTTTTGTAATTGAACATATTTAAGCGATGTTAAAAACAACTTGTTTGTTAATAAATATTGGGATAAGTGATTTCCATGATTGCATTCCCCCGTGGCTCCTCAAGGAGGGCAGATCGCACTTAGCTGACCCGCTTTGCCATTTATTTAATATGGCTCTACGGCAGGGTATTTACCCACCTGAGTGGAAGGTGTCCCGAGTCACTCCTATCCCGAAAACCTCCAACAAAATTGTGGTTGAGGAGTATCGTCCTATAGCTATATTGCCCACCGTTGCTAAAGTTTTCGAGCACGTCCTGTACAAAAAGTTATTTCGACAGTCAGAAGCTTACCTCTGCAACGAACAACACGGATTCAGAGCTAGAAGATCAGTTAATTCCAATCTTTTAACACTAGTAGATTATATATCTTCTAGACTTGATCGTGGAGTGCAGGTTGATGTGGTTTATTTTGACTACCGGAAGGCGTTTGATAGAGTAAATAATGACATTTTGCTACAGAAGCTCAGCGCGTTGGGGTTTTCCCCAATGCTACTTAAATTCTTTGCTGACTATCTCCGTAACCGTCACCAGTACGTTCGACATGGTTTGTACGAATCTGAGCTCTATCACACGCCTTCAGGAGTGAGTCAGGGATCGGTGCTCGGGCCCTTACTCTTTAATTACATGGTCAACGATCTTCCTACAGTTGTAGAGCACTCAGAGTGTCTCCTTTATGCGGATGATTTCAAAATATTTCGAGAAATCAATACGCCGGAAGACTGTTTGAAGCTGCAGGAGGATATTGATTCCACTCACGGATGGAGTTCTAAGAACGAGATGGAAGTAAACTGCTCAAAGTGCTACGTCATGACTTTCGGTCGAATGCGACACCCAATCGAGTTCCAATACAAGCTAGGCCAGCAAGCAATTGCTCGGGTAACTTCGGTTAAAGATTTGGGTGTGGTATTCGACCGACAGCTGACGTTTAATGACCATATAGTTGCGGTGGCGGGAGAGTCATACAGACGTCTCGGTTTTGTGTTGCGTAACTCTGGAGATATGCTCAATATCGACGCTGTTAAGCTTGTGTTTAGTGCGCTAGTGCGTAGCAAACTCGAAGCAAGTGCTTGCGTCTGGCATCCGCATGAGAGCAAGTATACCCTTTTGTTGGAGAAGGTTCAAAAGGCCTTCCTCAGGTATTTGTACAAGCGTCTGTATGGGTATTATCCGTTTATGTATCCTACAAAATTCTTGCTGGGATCACTGGGTTATAACTCATTAGAAGTTAGACGATCTTATGACCAGCTGGCAACAATGTGCAAAATACTTCGAGGGAGAATTGATGCACCGGAGCTCTGTAGCCAGCTATCCTCCTTGTTTGTTCCCGATAAGTACCTCCGGAGCAGACGGCACAAGCTGTTTGCTCTCCCTAGGTGCAGAACAGTAGCGCATGCTACGTCACCGGTGCCGCGATCTCTTGGTGCGCTCAATGACATGCTAGACGCACAGCCAAAGTGCGATGTATTTGACGACGACTGGAGGGAATTGATGTCTGAGTGCTTACACTTTTGTGAGAAAATGGATAATGAATAATAACTACTCATAACCCTCCTTTAATAATTGATTGACTTTCGTGTTTTCTTTCATATATCGCTTTGGTATTTGTTATTTTTGTGTACTTACTTTTTATGATCTAATTTATGACATCTAATTGTATTTTTATCAATTTAATTTAATTTAACTGACTTATTTTCTATTAGACTAATATTTGAATGTGTGTAATTGTCAGAACATACCATATTTATTTTATCACGACATAAATGAATGTATCTATCATTAGTATAATTGGCATTATGCCGTTCTAATTGATTAAATAAATAAATAAATAAATAAATGATGTTTTCCATTTCCATGTCTGATGACAACCGAAAGAGTATTCCGTAGCAAAAAAGACCGTGTACAAAACGACGAACCGAACGAATTAGTTGAAAATAACTCGAATGAAGATTTCAGAACTGAAGTAAAATGATCGACAAAGGAAGAAACTTTTTTTTGCTTTTGAAAAAGAATTTTGCTTCTTACCGTCATCTCCCGCTGCGCAATCGCTGTCAGTCAACTATGTGGTCTACGATGGGGCGTGCTTAATTAGAAGAAGCCGATTCACTCTCCACTTTCTTTTTCTTTCTTTCTGTCGAATAAGAACGTCCTGGCTGTGGAATGTATTGCCTGCGTGGGTTTTACCGATGGTGATAATTTTGGTTTAATCAAGACTAAGTGGTGATTAAATCGGTGCCTTCTAGGTAGCACGGTTTATCGTAGATCGTCGTTTAACATCAAAAGGATGAGATGGTGTTTTTTTGCGTAACCGTCCCACATTCACATCCATTTAGAGAAAAGCTGTTAATTTGGAATTACTTCACTACAATTTTAATTAAATGTATAGATTAGTCGTAGGTATAGATACTAATATTATGATACTAAAGATGAGGCTATATTATAAAGCTTTTATTTTTGAACGCGCTAATCACAGGGACTACTATAGTGTTTAGTAGTGGTAGGACTCTTAGCAGAGTCCGCCTGGGGAAGTACAACATCTTTGCCAGTTATTCTACCGCCAAGCAGTAATGTGCAAACATTACTGTGTTCCGGTTTGAAGGGTTACGTTTCCAGAGAAATTACAGGGCTTAGAGATATAATATCTTAGATCTCTGGGTGACTGGGTAAGCGCAGCGCAGTGCTAGGTAATGATTTGGACTCTTCATGTTCCAATAGCTGCGTGTCACTGTGCTGTTATGTGGCAGGCATGTTGCTTACCATCAGGCACATGTTGTGATAGTCTTGTCAATCTTTATTTAAAAAAAAAACTACTGGACTGATTTAAAAAAATATATCACCATTGGAAATGTCTGTAATCGCAGAGAGAGTGCCATTTGCTATAATATTTTGTCCCACAAGCGAAGCCGGGACGGACCGCTGGTGTATGTATCATACACTTTGCTGTAGATCGTCCCATATCTATTAATTCTAAAATCAGTGGCAACAGCAGTGTTTATTGAATGCATTGGGGGAAATGGGTGGAGCGGGGACTGAAACAGGATGCAACTGGCTCTAAAGGAAACAACAAAACTGATTTAACTTTTACCATAATAGTTTCTGCGGCAGACCCGGGTCACTTAACGTGCCTGGTGCGAGGATCGAGAATAAAACTGGTTTTAAACGACTTTTTAAAACAATTCGGTTGTATGTGTTTTTTGTATAAACATACATAGCGATAGCTCCGAATACGAATAAAACTGCCTTAATGTCAGTAGTAGGTACCATTGATGGTACAAGCTAAATGAAGTAACAGATATTAATATCTTATACTATGGTTAAAGTCAGACTTTTCAACACGAGGAATAATGAGAAAAAGAAAAAAAACTTATTCCGTGCGTAGATAAGTACCTATATAACAATTTTCTTTTTCCAAACAAGCACACTTTTCTATACAAATAAATGAAATCGGAGTTTTTGTATATAATATCCAGTTAACAGCTTATTGCTAAGTTGAAATGATAGTATACACTTGCATATAAAAACAAACAATTTTTGTGTTTTTTGTCTGTCTGTCTGTTTATTCCAGCTAATCTGCGAAACGGTTGTACTGATTATGACGGGACTTTCACTACCAAATAGTAGCTTAAGTAATAGTAATAGAACATTTTTGACGTGATAAAGTCTTATAATTCGATGAAGCCGGCTGCACGCCCGCAAAACATGACGTCATGTAACGTTACCGTCGTTACCTCGCCTTATTACTTTTCGCACCATCTAGTGAGTGAAATGTGTATTACGTTCAAGGAGTCTGTCAATGTTTTAGAAAAGCGACGATATGAAGTTAAGAACTTGTGCTAGTACAATGATGTACCCAGAGATGGCGGTTGGAACAGCTTTTCAAAAAGCTTCAGAATGTTTTACCTAGATGGCGCTTAACACAAATACTATGACCGCATTAAAAAAGACGTTGTCACGTTCAACTATCGTCAGTAAACCGACTTTACAGACAACCATTTTTTTTTTAAATAAAGAGTGACGAGACAAGCCAGACATGTGCCTGATAGTAAGCAACATAACAGCACAGTGACACGTAGTTATTGGAACATGAAGAGTCCAAAACATTACCTAGCACTGCACTGCGCTCGCCACCCAGAGAGCTAAGTCATTATATCTCCATGCCCTATAATTTCTCTAAAAACATTGCCCTTCAAACTGGAACATAGTAATTTTTGCAGATTACTACTTGGCGGTAGAATAACTGGCAAAGGTGTGGTCCTTCACCAGGTGGACTCTGGCAAGCGTCCTACCATTACAAAAACACCTACCACTACATCAGTGTTCTAACGTATTGGCGGGACATAAACAGGGGTTCGAAAGAAAAAAAAACCGTAAAATTAACGTTAAACCACTGATGTAGCATGCAGCTATAGTCAAGTATAAAATTATCATGGGGACTGCCGATAGAAGTGAAAACATGAAAACTCAGGATTTGACAGCACACTTTAGAAACTACGCGGTTGAAACCGAAGGGCTAGGTATTCCAGACTAGCAGGTAGTCTGAAAATAAATCTTCAAAGCAAGCGTCTAAAAAGCCATCTGGACTAGATGGCCATGGTTAGATGTTCAAATGTGTCATAGCAACCACGGCCCTGAGTCCACCCGAAGATTTCTTTCATTCACGGGCGTGCCGCTTGAGGTCAATTCACAGCCCTCGAAAAAATCTGTGTGGTTTTTTTTTTATTGCATAGAATGACGAGACGAGCAGGTCATGTGCCTGATGGTAAGCAACACGCCTGCCACATAACAGCACAGTGACACGCAGCTATTGAAACATGCAGAGTCAAAATCATTACCTAGCACTGCACTGCGCTCGTCACCCAGAGATCTAAGATGTTATATCTCTAAGCCCCGTAATTTTTCTGGAATCATTGCCCTTCAAACCGGAACACAGTAATGTTTGCACATTACTGCTTGGCGGTAGAATATTTGGCAAAGGTGTAGTACTTCCCCAGGTGGACTCTGCTAAGAGTCCTACCACTACTAAAAAAGAAAGTGGTGCGACAAAAGCAATTTTCTCTTCAAAATAGATACCGTTTTATTCTCGTTCCTAACAACCGCCCCTGGTGCATCCCCGCAACAAAGATTGCTACAAGTTCCGGGCTCGCACAACTTAATCTGTCTAAGTGACAGTGATCGATGTTTCCAGAACTTCGGATAATTTCCTTACTGTTCTACAAGCTGTGATAAAAACTTTCGGGGTAATTGTTGCTAGTTGGTGTAATGAGGATAATGGGATTTAGATTGAAGACGTCTTCATTTTTTTGATCTACAGTGTTTTTAATGGCTAGCAGCCCGTAGGTACTAGTTTCACTCGGGTGATGTCTTAAGTTTGCAGGTTAAATGGTACAGTATTTGAGATTGTTGAAAATACAGCATCAATAATTATAATCGTCCTATCCGATAACACATTAAATAAACATATTTCACTCTATTTTGGACTACATAGTGTGGTTGGTTCTGGCTTGTATTTTTGTAAAAATACGCCAATGAAATTAAAAAAAATACTGAATTTATATCTACGACGTAAACGCACTGTGGATGGCAACGCTGTTGACGTCACACGCCAGTAAATATAACATTCCATCTGCAGTAAACGGTTTCTTTAAGAACAGTGAATTGTTCACTGGCTTGCGCGTCAAATGACCAGAAACAACACTAGACTAGTCACGACGTCAAGCGGCTCAGCCGTGTTCCGTCATGTTGTTTAGTGACACCAAGAACATAATGTATGTATGTTCTGTGAGTGACACCATTAGGGGAAAACGGGTCAGAACAGTTGCTGCATAACTGCAAGACCGGTCTGTCACACACCAATACTGTACATCGGGCAGCTAGTTATGGAGGTTAGCGGGATCCGAGGCACGGTTGCTGCGACCGACCGCAGATAGTTGGGGGCCCAAGTAGTGAGAAGTACTCATGAAAAGCTGCCCCGCCATCTAGTGAAAAATCCCGGGATGCGCTATCCTGATGAAAGGATGGATGGGGGGGCGGGGCTCAGGCGTCACCGCAGGCTAGCTCCCACTGGAGTATACGTGCTGTGTGTTATGGACCAAGGTCAGTAGTGTGCGACCTCGGTCTAATGCCGCTTTCCCGCCGATCCTCTCTACTAACTAAACTTACTACCATATTATACCCGAGCGTGACGCTAGAATTCAAATCACAGCCCACGAGAATTTGTCTAGGCGCGTCAAAAGAAGTTTTCACTTCAAAAAGTAATAAATAACTAAAAAAATGTTTGATTGGTAACGTCAAATGTTTGACTGGAAATAACGAATAGTTTGTATTAGAAAATGAAATTGTTGTTTTTACTATCTTCTTCGAAAGTTTTCAATATTTTCTCACCGTTTACCTTCCCTTAGCAACGACAAACATGTCAAAACTATAATATACCAAATCGGCCCAGCCGTTGTCGTGTTTTAGGAGACCCACGAAAAGCAATTCATTTTTATATGCATTAATTTATATACATGTTTATAAATCGATACCTTAATTGGCAGACCCGCTAACTCCATTCTTCCTCATAAAAAACAGTTTAGTTCAGATTATAACTATTAAAAATACGGCGTGATTTTAAAAAACAATAGCTCCAATTCAATCACAATTCTTTCAATAAACGGCTATTCGAAAATCAGTCAACTCCACGTGTCACAGACCGTAACGATTTTGACCGCCAACTCCACTAAAAGCCGGGTCACACTGACGCCTCCCGCCGCGACAAAGCGATAGCGACGCGGGACGATATTTTTTGTAATGTTCGAATTTGTATGCAACCTGTCACACAGCTAGCGATAGCGATACGATACGATACGCTCTCCCGCGCGACAAGATTCGGACGACAAACAGAAGATCGCATTGCGATAATATCGCGCCGCAGCGCGAGACGGGCGGCGGGCGCGGGCGCTGTGTTCTACGGCAGTCGGTACAAGCTGTCACACAGGGAAAGCGATAGCGTAGCGATACCGTAGCGATAGCGATACGATATCACGAGTTGTATTTTTTTACAACGTACTCGTGCGATATAGTGCGTTTCACGGAGATGTGTAGAAAACCGAAACAAAGGTGATGCCGTAACATAAAACTTGATCTATTTTTATGAAACTTTCACAAATATATGATCCGAGCAATATTTGGATTTACGGATTTGTACTGATCAAATAATTAATATCTAATAAATAATACTAGTTGGTGGGTTGATAGAAATAATATTATTTTTTATACTTTTTCCAGAATATTACTTCACAGTGTTATGAACAGTTTCGTGTAGTGCGAGGACAATTCGAACGAAATTTATATTATAAAGCTGAAGAGTTTGTTTGTTGGAACGCAAGGATCTCTGGAACGGCTGGACCGAATTGAAAGATTATTTCTTTGTAGGATAGTAAAAGCTATTTATGTATGACGTCATCGATAACTCTATGGCGACTCCGCCGACTCCACTAATCTAGAATCCAAATGTATATCATATGAATATAATATCATTTCGGGTTTTGAAAAAAGTTTAAGTTAAAGTAATTATTGGTAAACTTACCTCAAGCAAATACATAGACGTTCTTTGGTGCCAATGGCACGTCTCCAATTGGTGTCGAGCTTTCATATATAAGGTCTTACAAGGTCATGCAATTCATCAAAAGTGGTTTGACTCATGTGAAAATACGTAAAAAATCGGTCCTCGTATGAACGCAGCTCTTTACACATATCTCGTTTCATATTTATGTCGTGAACCCAAATCCTTTTGGGTTTGCGTTGTTTGCGTTTTTTCTTTTGGTACATTGCTAATAAAAGAAGAATTTCTTCTTCGTCGCTGTCGGACATGATGTATAACGTGAATATCGCTTTTGGTGTCACACCGGCTACGTTATCGCTACCTTCGGCGACCTTCACCTCACACAGGGCGACCTTCCCGCCGCCCGCGGCGGGAAGGTCGCCCTGTGTGACGTGGTACGTACCGCTATCGCTTCGTATCGCTATCGCTACCGGATCGCTATCGCTGTCGGATCGCTGTGTGTGACCCGGCTTTAAACCGGCCATTTTTTATGGCGTCCGAGGCGTGTAATGTTAGTGGCCAACATTTTAATTGAGAAAATAATAAATGAAAAAACGCGACGAAAGGAGAGTGGGTGTTTAAGCTAGTTGAACATTAGTACAAGGTATTTGTTACTTATTTACTTTTTCACAAAACACTGCTATTTAATTAAATTATCTTACGATTTCATTCTGAATAGGAGTTGGCTGTTTTGCTTCCTACTTTTTTTACACTAGTCTTGGGAGATGTCCACTTTTTGTATAATAAATAATATCGTACTTTATTTTATCGATGATATTTATTTTTTAATAATTAAGTAATGGTTTTTTGCATTAAACCGATGAATATATTTTGTAGTATATAATTTGTTTACTTGCAATTTAACTTTAAGTTATTGTTATTTTACATTTTGGCTTACTTTTTGTACTTTGGTTGTGTTTTTTTTTTGTTTTTTTCACACACAGATGTCCAATTCACGCGCTAAAAAAATACTACAAATTAGCATACAAAATAAACCGCATGAGCTTGATACTGTAACTAACAACCCTGATTTTGTTTTGTTAATGAATATTCAATTCCCAATACCTTACGATGCTTTGCTTGGTCAAGATAACGTAGCTTCAAATTCTGGTTTATTATCTTCATTTGATGACTACATTGCTGATATTGACAATGAACAAGCTGTTGAAAAGTACCCTGAATCGTTCGGTAATAAATATTTCGAAAATCAAATAGGTACAAATACTTATGAAATAGTTGAATATTATTACTGAAGACATATATCCGTTAGAAACAGACAAACTGAATCCAAGTTTGCTATCACCTTCTCTTACACCATCAGTTTTACCTACCAGTTTTATCTCTTATTTTAGAAGTTAGAGGATGGGGGGGCACACATTTTACCACTTTGAAAGTGTCTTTCGCGCAAATTGTTCACTGTAGACAAAAATTATGTTAGAAAGAGTTTTGAAGACCTATCGATAAACACCCCACACGAATAGGTTTGATGTAAAAAATTTTTTTGAGTTTCAGTTCTAAGTATTATTTTTGTAAGTATTAATTTTTTTCTAAAAATCTTAATGCGGATCACAGAATACATCTACTTACCAAGTTTCAACGGTGTAGTTCTCATAGTTTCTGCAAAAATGGTTGTGACATACGGACGGATAGACAGACAAACAGACAGGACGAATCTATAAGGGTTCCGTTTTTACGTTTTACGGTACCCTAAAAATCATTGAAACGGTTTTACAAATTTAGTCAGATACAGTTATTTTTTTTGTTTGAACCAAATAAGTATTCCTATGAAGTATACTTATTTTAAAAAAGAATGAATGAAATCGGTCAACCCGTTCTCGAGTTATAGAGTGATCAAAAAATAGGGGTTCACTTTTATGTAGATATAGATTACGAACACAGACTAAGTAGAGAGATACCTACTCTATTACGAAAACAAATATAATTTGAGTAGTATGATTTAGGCAGCGGCAGTTTGAAACTAGAGCTGAAAACACAAAGAATTTACTAAAACACATTTGATTGGAAGAATTGAGTAAAAGCTAGCTTTATAAATAAAATGCTCTTTTGTTTTCTATGAACCAATAACGAGCGAGTTTTTGCGGTTGGGGTATAATCTGTTTAACATGACGAGGGCTGACGCAACGCTCCTAAATGCGGGCTCGCACGAGTCTGTCACGGGGTTTTTTGTGGGGAAAATGAAACGAAATTAAAGAATTATGTGTGATAGAAACACGTTATTTAAGCTGACGCTGTATTTTTGTATAAAGCGTTTTTAGAATGGTTTTTTGCATTAAACCGATGAATATATATTTTGTAGTATATCATTTGTATACTTGCAATTTAACTTTAAGTTATTATTATTTTACATTTTGGCTTACTTTTTGTGCTGTGGTTGTGTTTTGTTTTTTGTGTTTTTTTCACACAGATGTCTAATTCACGCGCTAAAAAAATACTGCAAATTAGCATACAAAATGAACCGCATGAGCTTGATACTGTAACTAACAACCCTGATTTTGTTTTGTTACTGAATATTCAATTCCCAATACCTTACGATGCTTTGCTAATGCTACTACGCTCCTAAATGCGGGCTCGCACGAGTCTGTCACGGGGTTTTTGTGGGGAAAATGAAACGAAATTAAAGAATTATGTGTGATAGAAACACGTTATTTAAGCTGACGCTTTATTTTTTACTAGCTGTGCCCCGCGGTTTCACCCGCGTCTATTTGAGGAAAATCCATACTAAAATATCCATTGCTGGCCACTTTATTACGTTTTACGGAACCCTAAAAATACGTAAATAAGCAACAATGCATTGTTGTAGAACAAATTTGATTACTTCAAATGTAGACACGCGCCGTCACAGACTTCAACGACCAAAGAGAATTTAAATTCACGGAACTAAAGCTCTCGAAGAGAAATATTTTCCCCCGTTTTCTTTACATTCTTCACTCATACTCCGTACCTTTTGATAGTAGCGTAATGTTATATACCCTATAGCCTTCCTCGATAAATGGAGTATCCAACAAAAAAAGAATCTTTCCTATCGGTCCAGTAGTTTCCGAGATCCTAGCGTTCAAACAAACAAACAAACAAACTCTTCAGCTTTATAATATTAGCATAGATAAAGCGTAAAAATCGGTTTTAAATTTTATGTATATTTTACTGGCAGCGTCTAGTGGTTTCGTCCGCGCAGTTCTCGTTCACATTATTTTCCGCAATGACAAGTAAACTATGTACATATTTATATGTGCAATTCTAGACTATAATCTTAAAAAAAATCAATACGATTCGTTCATATCTTCTAATGTGATCAAGCAACACACATCCAATCCAAACCTTCGCATTTATAATATATTATGACAAGTGTTGATCAACTATATAACTGAGGATTTGATAGCTTACCTTGGAAACTACACGGGTGTAACTGGAGGGTGTGGCCACCATCGCATGATGACCACATCATGGCATGACCATCTAGAAATGCATCAAGATTTCCCATTGGCTGGCGCATTTCTAGATGACCAGGTCATGATGACCAAGCGATGCCTTTTCAACATTTCCCATTGGCTAACGCATTTCTAGATAGCCAATGGCTATGGTCTCGAGTTTACCCGAAGATTTCTTATCATACCCAACCGTGACACTAGAATTCAATTCACAGCCCACAAAAAATCAGTCTAGGCGCACCAAAAGAAGTTTTCACTTCAAAAATATTTTTACCACTTATAAGTGAATTCACAAATCCTCGCCAGAAAGTTGATGTAGTTATTCAGCTGACAATAAATAATGCGTGCCATTTTTTTTTCCAAGAATAAAATCAAGAACCAACCCACGACCTTACTTAACAATAACTTCCCGCCTCGACCAAGGTCGAACTTAAGTGAGAGACAGCGGCTTCGTCGATGATAAATAAATTACGTAGATATGTACATTACACTTGCCTATTTGTTTATTGAGATAAGACCGGATTTACAATAATAAAACTATCTCACACAATTTATATTGACTTTAAAATTTGCATCTTAGTCAGATACACAGTACAATTATTTTATTAAATCAATAATGATACAAATTATACGAAACAATATCAAAATAAAATAAAAATCTTTTCAAATTAACCATGGTCGTCGGTCGATCTATCCGTATTTTCATTCATATCCCAATGTTTAGTAATATTTTCACGACCAACACGATACAAGGCCTAACTGGATTACCATAAGTTATCATAAAAATATCCCACACACACAAGTTCACACATAAACGCACACACACAGCATATAAATATTAGTACCTGGTTCCCGAGCTTTGCTCCGTTTTTTTGAAATTATATTTAGGTAGATTAAAATCCGTTTCGTAGTTTTAGAAATTTATACATACATCGGTTCATAAAAAAGAACGAAAAAAAAGGCAGTCATAGGAGCTGCTGATAGAAGTAAAAACTTATAACTCAGAATTCGATAGCTTACTTTGAAAACAACGCGTTTGAAACCGGAGGGCGTGACCATGAGCATGCATGGCCCGCTAGAAATGCGTCAGCCAATGGGAAATGATGACACATTTCTAGATGGCCAATGGCCATTGTCCCGAGTTTACCCGAAGATTTCTTATCATTTCCGAGCGTGACGCTAGAATTCAATTCAAAGCCCACGCAAAAATGTGTCTGTAGCGCGCCTAAAGAAGTTTTCCCTTAAAAAAAAAAACGATACCGTTACAATCATCCGGATTCAAATCGAGGTCTCCTGAACCCGAGGGCGCCCTTCTACCGTTTGAGCTATTGAGCCACAGCCGGCGCCGGCAAAATTTGCTATCGTATTCTAATGATTTTGTAGGGGTTTTACATTGCCTGAAAAAGTAAATAAAATGTATTTTTTTAATAATCAAATCTAGCTAGATCGATTTATCGTCCCCGAAATCCCTTGCATACAAAACTTCATCAAAATCGTTCGAGCCGTTTCCGGGATAAATACTTTCTATATGAATATATATACATACCTATATACAAGAATTGCTCGTTTTTAGGTATAAGATAATCTTATTTGAAATCACAACTTTTGGGAATGGTATTTTAAGTTATTTGGAACATCGTGAATATATAAATACTTAATCACAGGTTGAAAATAATAACAATATCATCCAATGTTATACGTTTGGCAAATCGTTTTTTTGGCATACGTTTTCCGAGTTCCGGTTTTCTAAGACACTTTTTGATCCTATTACCAAATATCACAAACAACTTTCTTCACAGTTACATATCTATCAGTTTGAGATATCTATCAATTCTCGTAATCAAATTATTTACCCTCCCAATTTCTCGCGACTCCGAATCAAATATAAAAAGGTTTTATTCCTGTTGACTTTTAATTTTATTTTCATCTACAGAATTATGACAAATGTTAGGATTCAAAATGGCAACATTTTGGGAAAATTCAAAGATGTACAGGATGTAAAGTACAGGATGTAAGATATTGCTAAGTCAATATTTTGAGATTACATTTGGGATTTAATTGATTCTGAATCTATTTCCACAGATTTTTAAGATGGGGCTGATTGCTCGGAAGTGAAAGGCTTGATTGGGTAAACTCGGGACCGCCAAACTACAAGTCAACGAATAACTCAACATAGTTTTTTTTTAAAAACATGTTTTATTTTCTATTTTTATGATGCTTAAACAAATATTCTATAACTTTATTCTATAACAATTCTATAACAAAGTGACATCTTTGCTGTGAAGTATAGACCCCAAAATGCGCGCTAACTATCAACTATTTAATAACTACTACATTCTTACATACAAAATCTCTAGTTCAGTAACTCTTAAGAGTCAATTCTTGCTTATATTCCTTCTCTAAGCTTTGATCAGGTGTGTTTTGTCCAGCTGGGGCTAGATGAAGACATTGTTGACAGGAGCGTGTTCGGCGATCTCAGCCTCTCGTTCTCTCATCAATTTCATTGCGTAGACGTAATAAACGAGGATAAAGTAGGCGGACACCCCTGAAATAAAACAATCAATTTAATAAAAAAAATTGGCAGTCATAGGAACTGCCGATAGAAGTGAAAACTTATAACTCAGAATTTGGCAGCTCACTTTGGAAAATACGCGGGCAAAACCGGAGGGCGTGGCCTCACCATCGCCATCGCACCATTTCATTTTACCATTTTCACCATGGCATTTTAGTAGTGGTAGGACTCTTGGCTGGGGAAGGACCACACCTTTGCCGGTTATTCTACCGCCAAGCAATATTGTGCAAACGTTACTGTGTTTCGGTTTGAAGGGCAATGTTTCCAGAGTAATTACAGGGCTTAGATATATAACAATTTGGATCTCTGGATGACGAGCGCAGTGCAGTGCTAGGTAATGATTTGTACTCTTCATGTTCGAATAGCTGCTTGTCACTGTGCTGTTATGTGGCAGGCATGTTACTTAGCATGTTGCTTGCCATCAGGTCCTACTCGTCTCGTTATTTAAAAAAAATATCTAGAAATGCGTCAGCATTTCTAAATAACCAATGGGCAATGCTGATACATTTCTAGATAGCCAATGGCCATGGTCCCGAGTTCACTCGAAAATTTCGTATCATTCCCGAGCTCTGTCTGTAGTCCGCAAAAAAAGTATTCACTTCAAAAATGTATTGAAGAGTTTGGTTTGAATGGTAATGTTTCCAGAGAAATAACAATGCATGGAGATAAAACATCTCATATTTCTGGGCGACCAGCGCAGTGCAGTGCTAGCTAATGATTTTGACTATTCGTGTTCCAATAACTGCGTGTTACTGTTCCCTGAATAGTAAAATGCAGCTATTGGAAGCACAACAAGATAAACACTCTTTTTACAAAAATAATGGACAATTATTATGAAGATCATATAAATAGACAAATAAGTATAACTCATATGTGCTCTTGTAGATGATAAAATAACGTACTTGTAATCGATTTTGTCAAAAATGTAAGTTATACTCTGTTACTAGTGGCTGACAAGAGTTGAACGAACTTCATTGCCAATCCATCTGGCACGGACTAAAATAGTGTTGTATATGGTTAGGAAACCTACGAATACTTCTAGTGTGGTACTTCCAATATTTAATATTATGATACGATATATCGGATATTGGATATGAATGCTAGATCCGATAAACGGGACAGTAAGAAATTTAAAAATGCAATGTTTCAACATTATTGGTTAAAAAGCGATTAATTGATGAGTCTTTTGATTCCTATATGAGGAAGGTCGAGTCGAACCTGTCCGTTGATCCGAAAGCTTTTTGGTCGTACATTAAGCAACAGCGTCGAGGTGAACAGGATGTGAGGAGTTGTGTAGTGAGTTGATGTTCCAGGGTGAGAATGTAACCTATAAATGCCAACAAGCTGCCGATGCGTTCGTCTCATATTATAGCTCTGTTTTTCTTAACCGCCTGATACACCGTGGTAACTATATTACACAAAATTACGAAAACCTTAAGTTTTTGGCGGGATTTTTTTTTTGTATTTTTATTTGGGAAGGTACGAGTATACCCATGACTTTGTGTTGTATGTCGTTCGTCTACTTGAACCAGTTTTTGTTTGACGTCAACCACATTAAAATTGAAGTTCATTATGATAGAAAAATAGTTAAATTTAAAACAAAACTTCTGTCGGGAAAATGGTTTCGAATTATTGCAAAATTTATAAAAAATACAATTTGTGCTATCGAATGCAGTTTTTTTGTTATTTCATGTTTGTTATAGGTTTTGAATACAATTAATTTAAAATAAAAAATCAGTAGAGGTATGTCTGTCTTATAATTTAAAATGTGATAGTTCCTAGACCACTTGAGAACTCGCAAAAACTCCGACTCAAGTGTCAAAGTTGTTAGTTTACATTTCAAGTACATCTATACTAATATTATAAAGCTGAAGAGTTTGTTTGTTTGTTTGTTTGAACGCTAGGATCTCGGAAACTACTGGACCGATAGGAAAGATTCTTTTTTTGTTGGATACTCCATTTATCGAGGAAGGCTATAAGGTATATAACATTACGCTACTATCAATAAGTACGGAGTATGAGTGAAGAATGTAAAGAAAACGGGGAAAAATATTTCTCTTCGAGAGCTTTAGTTCCGTGAATTTAAATTCTCTTTGGTCGTTGAAGTCTGTGACGGCGCGTGTCTACATTTGAAGTTTGTGTCATTTGAAGTAATCAAATTTGTTCTACAACAATGCATTGTTGCTTATTTACGTATTTTTAGGGTTCCGTGAAACGTAATAAAGTGGCCAGCAATGGATATTTTAGTATGGATTTTCCTCAAATAGACGCGGGTGAAACCGCGGGGCACAGCTAGTATATTATAAACAAACGATACCGCTAGAAGAGTCTGGAAACCCTCTTGAGAATAATGGGCTCAAACAAGTACAAGTAAGGCGGCCGTTTTAGTAGTAAAATGACTCTTGGCAGAGTCTGCCTGGAGAAGTACCACACCTTTGCCAGTTATTCTACTGCCAAGCAGTAATGTGCAAACATTACTGTGTTCCGATTTGAAGGGCACTGTTTTCAGATAAATTACTGGGCTTAGAGATATAACATCTTAGACCTCTGGGTGACGAGCGCAGTACAGTGCTAGGTCTTAGGACTCTACATGTTCCAATAGCTGCATGTCATTGTGCTGTTATGTGGCAGGCATGTTGCTTACCATCAGGCACATGTACTGCTTGTCTTGTCACTCTTTATTTAACAAAAAACATTGGCAGTCATAGGAACTGCCGATAGAAGTGAAAACTTAAAACTCAGAATTTGATAGTTTACCTTGGCAACTACACGGGTGTAACCGGAGGGCGTGTGCTCGCCATCTCGGCATGGCCATCTAGAAATGCGTCAGCATTTCCCATTGGCTGATGCGTTTCTAGATGGCCTTGCCATGATGGCCTGTCCACGCCCTTTCAGCATTTCCCATTGGCTGACGTATTTCTAGATAGCCAATAGCCATGGTCCCGAGTTTACCCGAAGCTTTCTTATCATACCCGAGCGTGACGAATGAGTTCAATTCACAGCCCACGAAAAATCTGTCTAGACGCGCCCAAAGAAGTTTTCACTTCAAAAATGTTTTTCCGCCAAAATTGTAAACGCGAGTAGCCGCCAGAGTATCAAGCGGGTATACTTAGGACTCTTTGCAGAATCCGGCTGGGGAAGTGCCTTTCCCAGTTATTCTACCGCCAAGCAGTAATGTGAAAAGAGTGTCCTTTTTTTTAACTTTTATAGGTTTACACTTGACCGCCATCTCTCCTGATGTTAAGCGACGATGCGGTCTACGATGGAGCGTGTTTACCTAGATAAAACCGATTCACTCTCGATTTGAAGACACAAAGATTGTAACCGTCGGGGAAAACCCACTCAGGCAACGTATTCCACAGCTTAGACGTTCTTATCACAAAAGTAGAGTCGAATCTCTTCGTTCGTGTCTTTGGAATATCAACCATGAAACGATGTCGCTTTTTCGAGCTACGAGCATTCCGATAGGACAAAGTGGTATCAGATCATGCAAATCAGTCGCACACTCTCCGAAGTGTTCCGGTTTAAAGGGCAATTTTAACAGCCAAATTACAGGGTATAGATATAAAACATCTTAATATCTCTGGGTAACGAGCGCAGTTCAGCGCTGCGTAATGATTAGGATTCTTCATTTTCCAATACTTGCGTGTCAATGTGCTGTTGCTTACCATCAGGCACATATCCTGCTTGTCTCGTCACTCCGTACTACAAAAAACAAAGTGGCCAAGTGCGAGTTGGACTCGCCCATGAAGGGTTCCGTTGCAGCAAGTAACATAATATACATATTACACATAGTTCTTGTAGTTCGTTGTAACTTTGATCGAAGTTTCAATAATAGTGTATTTATGACGTACTAAAAAAAAACTACTCATCAGATTGAGTTCAAACCAATTTTCGTTGGTAGTTTACATGGTAATGTACATCATATATTTTTTTAAGATTTTTCATTCTTACTTTAGAAGTTAGAGGGGGGGGGGACACACATTTTACCACTTTGGAAGTGTGTCTCGCGCAAACTATGCAGTTTATACGAAAATGATTTAAGAAGCCTCAACATCATTTTTGAAGACCCGTCGATAGACACCACGCACGTGTAGGTTAGATGAAAAAAACATTTTTGAGTTTCAGTTCTCAGTATGGGGGGCAACCCTAATTTTTCTTTTTTTTTAATTTTTTTGTTCAAATCTTAATGCGGTTCACAGAATACATCTACTTACAAAGTTTCAACAGTGTAGTTCTCATAGTTTCGGCAAAAAGTGGCTGTGACATACGGACGGACAGACAGACAGACAGACAGACAGACATGACGAATCTATAAGGGTTCCGTTTTTACGTTTTACGGAACCCTAAAAAACTGACATCGACAAACATATTATTTTGCAAATACAAGATTAGACAATACAATTAGTTGAAAATTTAGTAGCGGTAGTACTCTTGGCAGAGTCCGCCTGGGGAAGTACCACACATTTGCCAGTTATTCTACCGCCAAGCAAAAATGCGCAAACATTGCTGTGTTTCGGTTTGAAGGGTAATATTACCAGAAAAATTACAGGGCTTAAAGATCTTAGATCTCTGGGTGACGAGCGCATTGCCAGTTATTCTACTGCCAAGCAGTAATATGCAAACTTTACTGTGTTCCGATTTGAAGAGCACTGTTTTCAGAGAAATTACTGGGCTTAGAGATATAACATCTTAGACCTCTGGGTGACGAGCGCAGTACAGTGCTAGATAATCATTTGGACTCTTCACGTTCCAATAGCTGCGTATCACTGTGCTGTTATGTGCCAGGCATGTTGCTTACCATCAGGCACATGCCCTGCTCGTCTCGTCACTCTATATTTAAGAAAAAAAACAATAAATTGAATTAATTATGTTTTTGAAACTTTTAAATCGATTAGTGATAGAACTATCATTGAGATTGACTCTGGGTGGGCTTCCAGTTCAAGGGAGGTCTTGGATGGATCGAGTCATGTGAAGCTAAACGTAGCGAAGGGGGGAGGTGCCGAAGAAAGCCGGCAATCTCCGCAGTGAAGCGCAAGCTGAGTATGGCGAAGCGACACTCAGGGCTGAGCAAAGTCCTGTTTGCAGGGGATACACGAATGAGGAAGAAACGCCACCGCATGTAATTACGGAATGTAGTAGCGTGTCTGACGAACAGCACTCCTCTAATCAGCAATAAATGAGATGATAAAGGGTTATTGTAATGGAACCCCAAATTACCCATATTACAAGTTGAATATCTCCACGTAGCAGTATTTTGTTGTCTACGCAATAAATCAAACAAAAGTGGAAAGAATCGTAATTTATTTCCAATTTTTAGATGCTTAAACAAATTCGAATAAAACTCATAAAGTGTAATTAATTTTTGTTTCCAAATCTTATGTATAAAAAAATTAGACAGCCATACTAATACGGAAAAGTTTATGACATTTTCAGATCAACAAACTAAATTTTTAGAATAAAAGTTAATTAAGAAATATAAACAAAATGAGAAACAAAGTAACACATCGGAAAGAAAAATCTAGATATTAATCAATAAAGCACAGAAATTTACCCAGAAATTTTTTTTTTCTTTTTTTTTCTTCAAATTATTTTCGTCAAAGATGGCATTTCACAGTATCTTTGCTGTGAAGTTACCTATAGACTCCAAAACGCATGCTAACTATTGACTATTTAATAACTGCTACATTCCTACATACAAAATATCTAGTCTAGTAACTCTTTTAGTTCATTCTTCCTTAAATTTCTTCTCTAAGCTACGACCAGGTGATTTTTGTCGAGCTTGGTGGGGTAGATGAAGACATTGTTGATTGGAGCTGGTTCGGCGATCTCAGACTCTCGTTCCCTCTCCAGTTGCATTGCGTAGACGCAGTAAACGAGAATGAAGTAAGCGGACAGACCTGAAATATAAAAATCATAATTACAATAATGCATTGACCCAAAATCCAAAAACCATTTCGACATTTTTACATAACATAGGTATTGTAGTGGTATAACACTTTTTACAGAGTCCACAAAAGGAAGTATCAAATTAAAATTAATGCAAATTATTCTTCTGCTAATTTTCCAGATCAATTACTACACAAATAGATAAATTATTTCAGACAAAATTTGTTCATCCCTTCTTCAATACCTTCGTCAATGGTTAGTACCGAGCTTTGCTCGGTTTAAATACTAAATATACTTAGATACCTACAGATAAAATACTCCAAGAAATAGATTTCCTTAAAAAAAACGAATTGAAAAAAAAGACATCCCGTCTGGATTCGAACCCGGAGCTTCTAATTCGTGACCGCTATGAGCGCCCGACTTCCCGTCTGAGCTAATTATGCTGTCGCGTCACGCGGCGAAATTTACCTTCACATTCTAATGTCTAATGTGCCAGTTTTTCATTGTCTAAAAACGCGCATAATATGCGTTTTTTTTAAATAAGACCTAGTTAGGTCGATTTATCGTCCCCAAAATCCCCTGCATACATTATTTCATGAAAATCCGTCGAGCCGTTTCCGAGATTCAGATTCTATATATATATATACATATTTATATAGGTACAAGAATTGCTCGTTTAAAGGTATAAGATTCTTAAGTTTGTATTCTCATTGCTTTATCTCAAAAAAGTTTGCAAAAAAGGTAAGATATGACAAAACATGAATAGTTGACCCATACAAACTGGGCTCTTCTATAGGCATGAAGTATGTGCATGTCTGACAAAACAGATTCTATTGGTCTGAATTGATACAATGATAAAAATAATAGTCAACTGTTAAAAGTCTTCTTTTTTATTTTTTTTATTTTTCCTCTTTTAATCAGTTGTATTGTATTATATGTATTTGGTTTCGTTTTTGTCGATGTGTTTTTATTTATTCATACTATTGTGTTTGGCTTGAAGGTACGATGTGCCACAATACATTTTACCATTAGGAATGGCTTGCTTGCCTTGTCACTTCTATATAACAAAATCACGTACAATAGTCGAGTAAAACAAAGAAGGAAATACGTCAAGCTTAACACACCACCTATTTTTATATTCAGGATGAAAATAACCTCGATTACTTCATTTGAATAAAGTATCTTAACAGCATTACCCTGAGAGGGTGCGCTAACCCGAAATAGACACCATTACCCATCATTTTGAACTAGCCCAAATTTGACTGGTAACTCAACCTTTTTATGCCATTCTTTGTCTTTGGAATCTTTGCAATGAATCTGTTGGATCATGAATCCTGATTTACTTTTACATTGAAAATCCTATCTGTATTCTACTGTATGTGTGTACATAATTATGTCAATGAATTCCTCATATATATATTAATTTTGCAGATATATGAATTTGTCATCATTGTAGTGATTTGAACTCTGAAGAAATTACTGCACAGCACTGCGCATCCTGAGATCCTGCCATGTATGATTTATCACTTTACCGTATTTTTTTAACAACAAGACAATAATAATGTTCTTTAAATAAATAAAATAAAAACCCCAAAATAAAGGCCCCAAACTAAGCAAAGTTTGTACGATGGCGGCCAGATAGCTGATATAATACTTAATATAGTTTTATATACATACTTATTATACATAGAAACACCCAGTTCCAGTGCAAACATTTGAATTCATCACACAAATATTTACACTGGGTGGGAATCGAACCCACGACCCTCGGCTTCGCAGGCAGAGCTGCTACCCACTAAGCCACGAAGCCAGTCAACAGTTTACTTTTTAGCAGTTGCTTTTACTTTGCCAGTAGAATAACTGGCAAAGATTTGTTTCTTCCCCGTGCAGACTTTGCAAAGTGTTCTTTTAATCCTAAAAACCAAATTATAAGTCCCGAATTGGCATTGAAGAAATAGCCGCAATATATTCTATTACATTATTAAACGCGCCAAAAGTTGTAGTAATGCCTTTCAACGAGCAATGTATATATCTAGGTATATATTATATAATCTGTAATTAAATATCCTGGTAATTTCGGGGGCAATAAATCAATCTAGCTAGGTTTTAAGGCAATACCTTAGTATCCGCGTTTAAACAGACCAAAGCTCGGTCATCCGTGCTGTATATTATTAAAACACTATTCAAATAATATTATTGTGTCTTTTGTTTTTGTTCCAAGTTACCTACATTCTAGGATCTTCTGCAAAAGTCGAAACAGATCTTTTGTTTTTTGGAAGCTACCCTATACGACTACGACTGCTCGAGTTGCAAAACATGGCGCTGTTTTTTCTTTTGTTTGCTCCGAAATTGGCGAGGAATCAAATCGTATGATATACAGGACAGCGCAAAATAAACCAACCTACGCCGTTACAATGACCCCATACAAAAAGCTTTTTTGTTCTTTCCTATTGTTAAGTTTGGTTCGGTTTTCAGAACACAAAGCTTCAATGGATACAGCGAATGCACAAAACCTGTCACTTTATCCGAAGTATTTCGAACTCGCATTACTAATTCTTTCATATTCCCTTATATTTTCTTATACAATTATTATAGGCTTATTACATGCCTCTCAAAGAGGCCAGTTTGTATGGGTCAACTTTTAAAATGTTTTGTAATATCTTACCTGCAAACAGCAATAAAAAAAAATATATTTGAATTTGCTTACACTTGACCGCCATCTTTTTTTTACTAAATAAAGAATGACGAGACTAACAGCACATATGCCTAATGGTAAGCCTGATGTATGCATTTGTGCGTTTCAGCCTGGATGTGACAACGGACACGTGCATATTATATGGCCGACTCTATAGACACGGTCTTTTGTTTTAGCGAGACAACATCCGACCTTTTTTATACGTCCATGACTTCTTAGCCCCTAGACCTCTTGCATTTAGAAAAATACCTAAGGGTGCAGATGGGATTCGAGTCCATGACCTCATGATTGCGAACCGGATGTTCTAGGACAGCAGGGTATTGTAGTGCCCTGCGATT
The DNA here is from genome assembly GCA_963693475.1 of Ectropis crepuscularia. Classification (NCBI taxonomy): domain Eukaryota; kingdom Metazoa; phylum Arthropoda; class Insecta; order Lepidoptera; family Geometridae; genus Ectropis; species Ectropis crepuscularia. Next base: position 3,922,464 of record OY856355.1, read on the forward strand.
TTGCTCAAGTAGTTCCCTTTCCCAAATTTTTTCCGGGATAAAAAATAGTTTTGTGCAATTCTAGACTTTCTAGATCCAGAGATCAGACAGAGAGATTCTGAGATCTAATTGTATGATGCTGGTTGCCTAGAAGAGATTGCTCTCAGCAATAAGGCCGCCACTTGTGGCACTAGATAATAAGTGATAATAAGTTATTTCTGTGTAATATTTTAATTTCTTTGTGTTACAATAAAGTGTTTCTATCTATCTATCTATGTATGCTTTTCAACCCAATTTGTTTATAGCTGTGATCAAGTAATTGAATAATAAACATCCTAATTCACATTATAATTAAGTCGCCATTTAGATTCCACCTCCTCGTATGACAAGATTACTTGATATTGCGATGTTGCCAGAATCCGTAAACATCGGATCAAAACACGGTGTCATCGCGTCCATTCTACCATAACACGCCTCAAATTACATGAGATTATCTGCCATTGTTCTCTAACCTTGGTGCTGGCTCGACCCCTACCATGAATTTTATTATATCACTAGCAGAACCGTGCGCGCGTTGCTACGCCATCGGTACAAATTTAAATTTTGAGCAAACTCGGTTACCTTAAGTTCTAATGACGCAACCTTTAAAATATAGACACATGCTGTCACGCAACGAAAGCTCTCAAAAAGCAATATTTTTTCTCCGTTTTTGTTACTTTTTTCATTCATGCTCCGCTCCTGTTGTTAGTAGCGTAATGTTAAAAAATAGCATACCGCCTTCCTCGATAAATGGACTATCCAACAGAGAAATAATCTTTAAATTCGGTTCAGTAGTTCCCTAGATTCTTGCGTTCAAACAAACAAACTCTTCAGCTTCATAATATTGGGATAGATTTTGATTAAACTTGCACGGTGTGTATATTTCACTGTTAAATCGTAAACACCGTCTTAACTTTACAATAGCTATGATGACTGAAAAAAAACGAATTAGTTTGTCAACTCACGAACGGATTAAAAAAAATACGCATAAAACAAAAAAATACGAAGATACAGTGCTCCGAAGTTTCGAGTGACGTCACTTCACTGTATGATTTTTACGAAGACGTGACGTCATAACCCCCAGTCTGGAATGTCTACTGCCTAACTGTCTTAGCTGTGATATTGCTATCTCTTTTGTTTTCGCTTGAAATGATAGAGACAGGAATAGCCAAAGCCATAGCCGATTTAGTTAGGCGGTACAAGGGCGGGAGGTTAGTTTGTAATCTAGCGTCGCTACATTTTACAGCTACGGTCATACTTATATCAATGGCTACGGTATTTACAATTTCACGATGACATACATCATTTCACTAAACACGGTCTGACAGACTTGATAGCCATATCATATTGCGGTTTCCAAGTAAACCCAATTACCATGTGGCCTTGTTCTAATCATTATATAACACTCCTTTCTATTTATTTACCTCTACCCTTATTATCCCTTTTATTATTTACCTGCGATATACACATTTTATATAATTTAATTTTGAAAAAACAAACTTCCACTTCAACTTAAAATTAAACGTAGACGCTCCACAAAGTTTTTTTTGGTATGGTAAACGATGGTATCGTTGAGGTAAGCAAATTTTACATTTGCATTGATATTTCAAAATCTGCTACACGAATTTCGATGTAATCTATATGGGACTGAAGTACTCTGAAGTGTGATCTATCAAGCAAATATTATATGTAAGATCATGAAAATCAATTCATAATTGGCGGAGCTATGACATGATATGTAAACACAAAAATTAAAATAGTACAAAACATACAACCGATTCTCCGATAGGATCTCCTCAGTTTTATTAAAGGCGGTTAGCAACCGGAAATAGAATTTAAAATATTAGAAAAAAGAACAAAATTAGTTATATTGATTAGGTAAACGGGTAACTCACGTGTAATGAGGTCGGTCAATCCGACTCGAGTTTCGGCCGCGTCCGGCGGCCTTTTTCAAGGAGAGTGTACGTGCCCGATGGCTTCCTGTTTGGCACTCTCAGTGGCTCAGTGCCAAACGGGAAGCCATCGGGCGCCTACACTCTCTTTGAAAAAGGCCACCGGACGCGGCCGAAACTCGAGTCGGATTGACCAACCTCATTACACGTGAGTTACCCGTTTACCTAATCAATATGTGTAACAACCACGTTAATTTTAATACTAAAACAAAATTAGTTTTTCCTTTAGTATGAAATATTGAATTATTGTTGACACGAAAACAAGAAAACATCATTTATTGACCAATCGTACCTCAATCCTTCCACACGTGAAAAAGCAACTTCCTGGGTTCAAGGTCACCGAACCTGTTACGAATTACGTTGCTATGCCATTGATTGGGAGTCCAAGGATCGAGTTCGCGAGCTGTCAGGGACAGTCAGGGTCAACGTGTTATCACTAGCTGAGCGACAGTTGGATAGGGCGGGTCGGGTATCCAAACTCATTATCACTGACGATTTCGCAGAATCATTATTACAGTATGGAAGCCCAATGGGTTTTTTATGCTAGAGAGTGACGAGACGAGCAAGGCATGTGCCTGATGGTAAGCAACATGCCCACCACAAAAGTTACACATTCTTAGGAGATATGAAAAAAATAATAAATTTGTCCGATTTGAGACAATGTGCAGCTAATCTGTATGGCCTAAATACAACCTGGTTTTCTTTTGTGGCTGGCTGGTTGGAAGTAAATCTACCTGCGAAGTCGTTGGCTGTGGGTTCGATCCCCACCAAGTGCAAATATTTGTGTGATTAATACAATTATTTATATCGAACCAGGGTGTTTTATATGTATAATAAGTATGTATTTAAAAATATATAAGTATTATTTCAGCTATTTGACTCCCACAGCCCACAGTCCATACAAGATTTGGTTAGTTTGAGGTTTGAGGGCTAGCCTCAAATATTGAATACTAATAAATATTGTTGTGTGAGTAATGTCCATCAATATTAATTTATTAGTAGCTATTCGTGAATAAATTTAATTTAAAATGTATTTACCGAGATCTAAGCTCTTCGCGATGATGGTTTCTGGTTCCGTGTGTGGCCTGTACATGGCGAGATAGATGAAACCAATCAGCTCCAGAATCAGGCGAGCGGTCGCGAAACCAACGTACACTCGGATGGGGCCTGGACGTTTCTGGAATTAAACATTTGTAATACGTTAAAATACATTTAATTTAAATACTCTACAGGACAGGACACTTTACTACGAAAAACGTAATTTCGAAATAAAGTCGTGACTTTCCTACTTCGATCCGTCGTTTCGTCCGTTTAAATGTTCTAACTTAGAACATTTAAACGATCGGACGAAACGAAGTAGAACCGGAGTAGGAAAGTTGCGAGTTCATTTCGAAATTGCGAGAAGTCCGGTAGAAAAAAGGACAAGGTGGTATTTACATATTATATCCTACACTCCGAAGTGTATCTGACAAAAAACTGATAAGCTAGCAATTTAGAGGCGATGCTTTGAGGTCAAGACTTTGAGGTCTTCTTCGTATAAGATCCTTTTGGCACGTTTTTTAATTGATTCCAGAGCCTTGAGCTGATACCTAATGTCAATTGTTAACCCAAAGGGATGTGTTAAATCTTGTGAGCTTTTTACGAGTAGCTTCTATGCTTAGTAGTGGTAGGACTCTTAGCAGAGTCCGCCTGGGGAAGTACCACACCTTTGCCAGCTATTCTACTGCCAAGCAGTAATGTGCAAACATTACTGTGTTCCGGTTTGAAGGGTAATGTTTCCAGAGAAATTAGGTACAGGGCTTAGAGATATAACAACTTAGATCTCTGGGTGACGAGTGCAGTGCAAGGCTAGGTATTGCTTTGGACTCTTCATGTTCTAATAGCTGCGTGTCACTTTGCTGTTCTGTGGCAGTCATGTTGCTTACCATCAGGCACATGTCATGCTCGTCTCGTCAATCCTTATTTTAAAAAAAATAGTGCTGCTCTGCCACCACTCCGATTTGACGCTGTTATATTTATTAGCATGGAGATGATTTGTAACTTGAACTCTTGTGATTTCCCCATATCAAAAAATTATCAACCCAGCGTCAAAATTGTTTTCTTCAATAATTGTGGTAATTTTCGGAAACGTTATACTATCATGGCCCAGTCATATTTTTAACCGTGTTAAGTCAAGTTGCGAATAAGTATGCACAGTCTCTTAGTAACATCTGGATCGAAGCCAGTCGGATTATTCACTAAGGTTCAGAACAAAATAGATTATTTATTATGTTCTGTGTACCTACAGAGTATAAGGTCTTACAATAGGTTACAATCCTAAAAAAAACTAATTACGTCATTAAACCGATTCAATTAGTATTTACTTCCCGATGGTTACAAGCTTTGGGTCTTTAAACCGAGAGTGAATCGGTTTTTGAAGTGAAAACTTCTTTAGGCGCGCTATAGACAGAATTTTCGTGGGCTGTGAAATGGATTCATCAATCGTCACGCTTGGATATGATAATGGATCGGATCGGATATGAAATCTTCGGGTAAACTCGGTAAAAACGGCCAGGTAGGTACCAGGGCAACATAAACAGTAAAGAGTTTCGATTACCTACCTCCAACAGCCCAGCGTTTATCTCCAGATACCAGGACAACAGAAATATAAAAGAGTTGCGTTTGCCCCTAGGTACCAGTACCAGGGCAACAGCAAGTTTTCACTTCTATCGGCAGTTCCTATGACTGCCAATTTTTTTTTGTAGGTAATGAACGCTCTATCTTACACCGCATCGTCGCTTAACATCAGACGAGATGGCGGTCAAGTGTACAGCTATAAAAGTTAAAAAATAAATTAGAAATATTTATATTGTTTGTTTCAATAGTTATCCATTTAGTCTTTGTTTGTGATCTCCCCTTCTTTTTTATTTGGAATCGTTTTCTACGATAAGGCTGACACTTATTACTAAATATTTAATGTTTTTTTTAGATGTTGTTATTTTATTTGGTGCAATAAAAAGTTTATCCATATATAATCCTGAATACAGAGCGTAGTGCAGTGCTGGGCAAATCAAATCTTCTTTGCAACAGCACAATGTCTACAAAAAACACCAAACTACATTTTAAGAGATATGAGTATAGAGAATACAGACCCTAGACCGAAATGCGCGAGCTAACGCGTTTATTATAGTCGAAGAGCTCTTGCCTGGAAATTAATAGCATTATTTTGCATAGTCATAACTCTCTGAATAGAGGTAGGAAATACAATGAATATTTTGTGCGGGTCTGTGCAAGTGCCCATTTTACTTGGTAGTTTATTATGCTTTTACCTCTTTACTTTGATACGTTTCAGTACTCGTCTAAAGCTTCTAAGTACGTCGTCTTTGACCAAATAAATATACATGTACTAGCTTTTGTCCACGGGTTCGCTCGGGTTCTCTTAGTTTTTTATAGTAGGTACTAGGTACATTTTTACTTTTATAAGCACCATAACAGTAGAATGATAATGTCTAATTTCATAATACTGTGATACGCCGAGTCAAAGATAGCAAGAAAGAAATTTCGTAAAACAGTATGTATTCAAATGAATGTTATTGCAAAGCAATTTCTAAAGCAGTTTATCACCAAAGCTTCAAGTTAAACAATAACAATAACAATGTCCGCGACTCTTATGGAACAGAGACCAGCCACTACATTTATTTTATTACTCACTGAAAGCAAGGCTACATGACAATACTTGAAAAACCAGAGCAGCTAACAGTATTGAGTAGGTGTCCCCTGAAGTATGAGCAAATGCCATCAATTTTTGCAAAATGTATTTGGACAGCAAATCCGGTACATACATTTTGTGTAAAGTTTATGCTATGACAAAAAGAGACATTGAAAAAACAGTTTTTTTTTTCTAAATAAGAGGTGTAAGGCAGTTGATCTTAGATTTCTTCTATAGTCTATCGCATGTTACGGCTAACGCAGAAAACGGAGGACCCTACAAATATCTTTTTTTGTAATTTATATCCAATGTTTTGTGTTTTGCTTTTTAGTAAAGAGAAACATAAAAACGTATATTAAGTACATGGTACAGATAACGGAAAACCAGTGGCTTTGCTAATTCTGCGTATTACTAATACTACTATACTACTAATACGTATAGAAGTTATAAACGCACATGCGCAAAATAAAGAAATGGTGATTTTTTATAAGAAACTAATATTTTTGGGGATAACAAGTCATAATTTACATACAATACGATAACAGCCTAACTGCTATTTCAGGCTATAATCTGAGTTTTAAATGTTTCTAGAGTTATTCAATTACAATAATAATATTAGTATTTTTATTAGACAAAGTGTTTAAAAGAAAAACTAAATAACAATGAAAACTACACCACCTAAACATAAAATCAAACTATTTATAACTTGTCCATATTTCGTGAATCATCCATAAACCGATTTGAGATAGTCAATTTTGATACGAGCTGTCTAAAATTATTCGCATTTACATAAAATAATTTTGTCCACTTTTCGTTTGAAGACCCTTAGATCTTATACCTACATCATTATCAAGTTATTTAACAATTTGAGACACTGAAAATCCCGTTAGGTAACCTTTCCAAATGTAACGTTCCTCGGATACCTAGTACTGTTATTTTTATAGCACAGTAAACAAGTGCAGGATTTCGGTGGAGCTATTTGCTGTTAAAATGAATTCCGCGATGAGACGGCTTTGAACCTCGCTTCATAACTAGAACTTTGCGCAAACAGTCTGGTTTAATTTTTAGTCTTGTTCCATTTCAAAGGAATACTGAACTACCTGTAAAATGTTTCTTCAGTACAAGAAAACTTGTAGTGAATGTTTCCACAAAAAATTGGCAGTCATAGGAACTCCCGATAGAAGTGAAAACTTAGAACTCAGAATTTGATAGCTCACTTTGGAAACTACACGTGTGTAACCAGAGGGCGTGGCCTGGGCATCATGGCATGGCCATCTAGAAATGCGTCAGCATTTCCTATTGGCTGATGCATTTCTAGAAGGCCATGGCATGATGCCGAGGCCACGCCCTTTCCGCATTTCTCATTGGCTGACGCATTTGTAAATGGCCAATAGCCGTGGTCCCGAGTTTACCCGAAGATTTCTTATCATACCCGAGCGTGACGCTAGAATCCAATTCACAGCTTAGGAAATATCTGTCTAGGCGCGCCTAAAGAAGTTTTCACTTCAAAAAAGGATTTCCGATGAAAACAATGTTGGTGTTTTCAAGTCGAGAGTGAATCGGTTTCTTCTAGCTAAACATACCTTATCGAAGACCCCATCTTCACATGTCATTCGATATAGTGATGAAATAAGAGCCTTTTATCGAAAGAATAGGTAAGCTAAACTCACACTTATATGTAAGGGCCCTAGCACACGGCGTATTTTAAACGTGAGTTTCAGGAACGCGAGTTTCTGCGCCGTAGATGTGGATATTTACGTTTGTTACGTTTAAAGCATTCAAAAGATTCAAAAGCACGCAAAACGCGATACAAACGGGCGAAACTCGTTTGAAGCAAGGCAAAAGGCAAAGGAAAAGTAGAGGAGGAGCGTAATTGTACAACTGACGAGGAGGAAGCTACGATCGACTCCAACGCGTCTGTATCGCTGTGTCTGCGCGTATACGTGCAGTAGACGCGCGGTTCACGGTCACTTCATGTGCTTAGGTTAAGAGGTTCGTTCTCGTTTGAAGCGCGAATCTTAAGTAACACGGCGTATTTTAAACGCGAGTTTCAGGTACGCAAGTCACGTCCTGCGCGTCGGATGCGCGTTTAAAACACGTGTGCTAGGGGCCCAATGTAAAAGGTTACAGTATTTAAGTTTTACCTTATGCAGTCCAACAAGGCAGGCGATGTTGACACCCATCCAAATCAGACAAGCGACCAACAGAATAGTCATCAGAAATCCAAGTTGCATGATAAGCATGTGCTCATCTATCTTCTCAGGAGCGTTGTACTCCTCCAAACTAAATTTTCTCTTATCAGTTGAGGAGTCAAAGTGGTCGAAGCCATTGGTGAGTACAGCGATCATGATGAAGGAAAATACAGCTGACATAGTCCGGAAGAAGTTCACAACCTGTAAATACACAAGAACATATATGTAAAATTAAATAAATTAAATAACATCCTTCAAACATAAAAATGTAACGAAATCTTTCCATTCGTTTAGAAGAGTCTACTTGACCTACAGAGCAAAAACGTGGACCCTTACACGTTAATACTAGTCTATATCGATATAAATCAATGGATGTGCCCTCCAAAACTTAAGGCGCACGGAATTATGTTATCGTTGGGAAGAGTGAGCTCCTCTTTCCGTTTTAGTCGATTGTAGGAATCGGTAAACGCTGGACGTTTTTTATACTTAGCGCTATTTGATGCCAACAACGAAAATAAGTAGATTACATACCTCACCGCTAGCGATCCTAGGGTCAAGTAGATTGGTAGTTGTAAACCACTCACGCTACACACAGAGACTCGATTTTTTAACAATTTCAAGGTGCTCAGGGCACATCTATTGATTTATATCGATGCTAGTCTACATGTTCATAGTTGCTAAGTGTACTATGAAAACAAGCCATGGTCAGTCTGCATCTGCTTAGTAAATTCTTAAATTTAGTTGTCCGAGGATCTGCGTAAACCAGGATATGCAAAAAAAATCCAAAATGAGCAGGCGATTTTCAGTTATTTTGAAAAAATTTAGTATAAAGGCGGTGCGACCGAGACTGGGACTGAGAGACCGAGACCGAAGACCGCGACAAGTATCTCGGTCTCTTTTGCTCTACTTTTTATCCCTCATCCCGAGAAAATAACGGGAATGGGAACTACGCGGGTAAAACCGCGGGGTAATATGTAGCTTTTCATGTATAGTAAAGTGACGAGACGAGCACGACATGTGCCTGATGGTAAGCAATATGCCTGCCACATAACAGCACAGTGACACGCAGCTATTGGAACATCAAGAGTCCAAATGATTACCTAGCACTGTACTGCGCTCGTCGCCCTGAGATCTAAGATATTATTTATCTAAGTCCCGTAATTACTCTGGAAACATTGCCCTTCAAACCGGAACACAGTATTGTTTACACATTACTGCTTGGCGGTAGAATAACTGGCAAAAGTGTGGTACTTCCACTGGTAGACTCTGCCAAGAATCCTACCACTACGTAGTGTATGAGCTGTGATACTTTTGCTCTGTACAAAACTTTCTATTGATGTTAAGGATAAATTCAAACATATCTTCGAATATTTTTGTGTTTTCAAAACAGTAAAAACAACAAGGAAAATATTGTAAAAAATACCTTGAACCGGCTTTTAATGGACTCAAAACAGCTTTTTCCTGTTATATTGCAAGGCCTAAATACACAGCACAGCCGTGAACCTTATTGCTGAGGATTACGGTTCACAATTCAGGTGACCGAAGTTTTGTGAGCGAATCGAATCTTAAAATCACTGGAATAAGGGCTCATTGTCCATTGGCAAGAATTGCCATGTATGCAATTTTATTGATTTAAAGGTAAGACTTCACTAACATTGAAGTAGTTATTTTGATCTTTAAAAATCTTTTAAAATGTACATTCAACTTTTGTTTTATTCGTAAAATATTCATGACCTTTTTCACTCATTCGTTTTACGGTACAACTGGATTGTGCCGATTTTAAAGGATTGTATAATTTCTAGATACAATTTTCCTCATGTTACTCTCTGATACCATGTTAATGTTTTTGCTAAAACGATGATGCCAAAATTGGATTTCGATGATATAAAACTGATTTATCTTGAAGATACGTGGACGTGGATACTGGGATAAATTGATGCAGTTTTATTTTTTGTGTCATCTTGATTACAGGTTAAGATTTAAAATAATATCTTCTGCAAAACTGTGTGGCCATAATTTATTTAAAAAACTATGTAAGTATTATATCAGCTATTTGGCCGCCATCACACAAGCTTTGCTTAGTTTGGGGTCAGATGGTGTTGTGTGTGAATTGCCCACCAATATTTATTATTATTATTATAATAGGAGAGACGACAAAACAACTAATTAGTCCAGATTATTAGATTATTGAAATTTATTGTAATACATGTATTTTATCTTTAGTTTAACAAACAAAAAACTAAGAAGATACAGTGCTTAGAAGTTCACCGCTTTATGATACGATTGTTACAAAGTAGTGACGTCACAATCCTTTCACTTTGTAAGTTTGAAGATCTTTGTAGTCAAGCCCCAAGAGACCAAATTTGGGCAAAACCGGTTTTGGGACTTTAAACCTTATTTTTTCATGATATATTAGTTTATTTTGATGCCTAAGAGATAGGCGATAATATTAATTAGCACATTGTCGTTTACAGACATACAAAATTTGGTTTCATTTTTTAGTAATGATTTTTTGTGTGACGTCACGACGCCGGTCGCGTCGCGAATCGGGCATAATGGGTTAAATTACAAAAAATACGTGTTCCATATTTTTCCATTATTTAGCTGATGGACTAATTATATTGGTATATTTTTACTTAGTCGTCATATCAATGACATTAATCCAGATTCCATGAAAGGTACATTAATTCCTTCTAAAGAGCTTCTAAGTGAAAACTTAAGCTATATTAGGAAGCTGTTGGAACAAGTTTCCACTGAGACGATGTGCGTCAATCTACAAGAAATGTACGAAGTTGTTCAATGTTTCAAGTGCAGCAAGGCAGTGGATATGAGTCATTCCATTAAATAATAAATCTCAACCAACAACTCACAATTGAGTTGATTCGGTTAATAAAATGTGAACTCACCAGATTGAGATATCCCAGAATGAAGCATCCTGTCCTCAAGGGGAAGCAGAAACAGCATTTGTTGAAGAGAGACTTGGTTTCGACTGACTCTCTTGAAATACTGAAACAAATGAAATATATCCATCAAATATATTATTGTAAAACTACACTCCTATGTGTCCAGCAGTGTAATGTAAATTATTGAATGGCATTTTTTTGGGACAAAGTACCTTACGGAGATAGGAACTGAAAATAAAGTGACAGTCACAGGAACTGCCAATAGAAGTGAAACTTATCTACTAAACTAACTCAGAATTTGAAAGCTCACTTTGGACACTCCGCGGGTGTTACCGAAGGGTGTGAAAATGACCATGGCCATCTAAAAATGCGTCAGCATTTATAGATAGCCAGAAAGAAAAATCCTGACGCATTTCTAGATGGCCAATGGCAATTGTCCCGAGTTCACCCAAAAATGTCTTATCATTCCCGAGCATGACGCTAGAATTCAATTCACAGCCCACGAAAAATATGTCTGTAGTGCGCCAAAAGAAACTAAAATTGGTTCATCTGTTTGAGAGCTACGATGCCACACACACACACAGCCACGTCAAAGTAATAACACCCCGTCGTTTTTTCGTCGAGGGTTAAAAGGGGTTTTGGCTATGCAGTTGTGTTTTACATAGTTATGTGTAATGTTTCCATAACTTCATATCATAGCAATATAAATGGACTCCGTATTTATAAACTGAGCATACGCCCGTATGATATTCGATTCCAGTTATGTCGCGATTGTCATCAGCGGATGTTATGGTCGATAACACAATAGGTACAATGACGGTTGCCACTTACTAAATTGCTATTCACATATTTTAGTCGTTAAGTATTTTTTTATCAAATTACACTAGAATTATTCCAAAGAACTAAAAGCTGTTGTTGGAACAAACTTCCAGCTCAGCGCACATTACATATTTTTTGCGCTGGCTGTGGAGACCATGGACCTGTGGTCGTCCAATAATAAACATTTGTCAAAGATTTTTCTGAGCGTTTGGTCCTCGCCTCAGGGGATCTCAGACCTGGCACTTACTTTGCCCAAAAGTTGATGTCCTAAGGGCAACGCTGCCAGCATTCCGGGTACCCCTGCCGCGCTATGGCGATCTGAACGGCGTGCTTGATTTGTATTTTTTTTGGTATACATAATTTTTATGTATTTATTAATAATACTTACGGCTGGTCTAGTCGGGAGAACGGCGCCTGCCGATCCGGAGACCCCGGGTTCAAACCCCACACGCACCACTGTCTTTTCGAAGTCATGTGCGTAATGCCGTTAACTTAAAACGTTGAAGGAAAACATCGTGAGGAAACCGACATGTACCTAGAATCTTTCGAAATCATGTATCATCCACCAACCCGCACTGGACCAGCGTGGTGGATTATGGCCTTAACTCTCTCCTTGCGAGAGAAGGCCCCTAGTCCCAGCAGTGGGAACGTTTAGTGGGCTGTTGTTGATGTTGTAATAATACTTAAAGCATAGTTTTATAATATTTATAAAAAATATAGGTATTAATTGAATTTCATGTCACGGTGCTTGTGGTTGTACGTCGTACGTCGAAACTACACGACCGTTCAAAAAAGATTTTTAAAGTGATACTTCTTTATCGACGTACTCGATTTCACAGCAATGTGACGTTTTTTTATTACGCGCCATCTTTATTTCCAAGTCACATTTTGCCGTTACGCGCCATTTTTAATGAAATACTATACATATGTATATGAAATTAAATGTAAAAGTAATAGTTGTAATAAGTAGCAATAATTGCATTAATTGCATTATTTTTATCCATGTCTATGATAATAAGTCGTTTGCTTAAACTTGATCAAATTTAGCTTTATTTTACCAATTTCTGTAAAGTTCATTTCTCGAAAAATTATGTCATAAAAAAGTTTCATTTCTTACGTCTGTACTTACACTGTTACACACACATTTTTTGTTGCATATTTACTGTGGTAAGTTCCAGAATAAGTTAAATATTTTTCACTTTCCCACCCTTTTTGTTTATAAATCGAAATTATATTATTTTTGGTTCAATAACATTGAACTCTTAAAAAAACGTATTTACCAATATTCATGTTCAACAATGTCAAGATAAATAATTTACCTATTCATGAATCACTGATGTGAAGTTACACAAAGTTTTGTTGACCACAACTCACGAGATAGAAAGCGATGATGTGGTTAGTTTTTTTTTTTGAGAGAAAACTTCTTTATCTGTGTGTAAGAGAAAATCTAATGAATGCATCACCAACATACCATTGTTGACTGTACTCACATAAACATACCACTAAATGTTCCCACTGCTGGGACTCGAGGCCTTCTCTCGCAAGGAGAGAGTCAAGGCCATAATCCACCACGCTGGCCCAATGCGGGTTAGTGAAGGATGACTTGAGCAAAATCTAGGTAAATGTCGATTTCTTTACAATATTTTATTTCCCGGCATTAGCAAAGCGATGGCCGATTTAGTTAGGCGGTAGTAACGTGGGTCAGTAGTTACAAAAACATTTTTATTGCTGTTTGGAGATATAATAAGATGATACAAAATCTTTCAAAAGCTGACCCGTATAAATTGGTCTCTTCTCCTAGAGACATGCAATATGTCTGGCAAAACAATTCCTGAGATTATCGCGTTCAAACAACAAACCTCTTCTTCATTATAACATTAGTATATTTTATGGATATTCATTAAAGCTCTTATCAAGTATGCATATTATACTTATTTTTAAATGAGCAGTGATTAAACGTAGTCTGCCAGTGTTAACCTTTTGACCAGGCCACAATAAACGGGCTTGAGTAATGACATTATTTCAAGGAATCTACTAATTACATGGTATGGTTCAATAGTCTTATTTTGCTTTTTATATATTTGTAAATACTATACATACTTATATTATTATTCGTTTATAAATTAAATTTTCACTAAACATTACGATTGCTAGATCGTTATTTTTAATCACTTTATGCATTTGTAAAACATTAATTTACCAAATGGTATTAATTGTTATTTTATTTATCCAATTTTTTTACAACACGCAGAGCCTATAGCATTAAAATTTTTAAAAATTCCCTAACGCCGTTGTTTAAAATTTTGAGTATAAGTAAATACTCATGTTCGTTACCCCATTGTTTTGTTATCATTACCAGGAGCGTTGCTTACCACCAGACACTTGTCCTGCTCGTCCCGTCATTCAAAATTATTTTTTTAAAATGTCCATAATTAGGTAGTAATTACCAAAAAAAATATTCAGCACAAAGCCCCATTTTATACTTTGAACCTTTCGCTGCATTTATGTAGGTATATAGAAACTGCTATTAAGTAAATTAAATTCCATGAACTATTGAATGAGAAATCGATTTTTTATAAAATTTTAATCGACATTCTGACGTCACTAACTAGTGATTGTGTTCAAATTAATTATCATTTATTATACATCGTTTCAACGTTGTTTCTACTATTGAAGTCGTAAACTACCCACGATGGATTTCACAACTTTCACATTATTTTGTAATTCGACTTTCTCCAACAAATTAATATCCTCAGGACATTCACTGACACAATTTAAGTACGTAAAAAATATACTCATCAACATACGTCATTATTTATGCAAAACAATATATCAACCAAAGAGTTTACATATTATATTCTTTATTTAAGGTAATACAACAGAAGATCCAGAAAACGCATTCATACACAAACCTGATTACATCGGCAGACCACCCACATCGTTTTAAAAATAAAACAGTTTTGCAATAAGGCCCGATTACAATTCAAAATTGGAATTGAAAACTTACGTGTCATACGGAACGTTGGTTTTCTCCGCCATGGTTGCGAAATTACACGCTGAATTTAAAAATAAACAATTCTAGTTTCGATTTGAAAGTGGAACACACGCGGATTGGTCGAACGCTGACGAGTAACTGCGTATTGGATGCGCCGACGCCGGCAGCTAGCTCAGTTGAAGGGTAACCGGTTACAAAACATGCACAAATAAACAAACACTATTCTGCTATAGTCACTATAGTCTATAGTTGAATGAAACCGGTCGTTACGTTAATTACTAAAACATAAACTGAGTGTTGGGTTTTTACCAACACGTGGGTATTTCCTTTCTGCAATATTGCTAGTATTCTCTTCCAAACAATATTTCTATGGAGCCAACTTTCTGAGTACGTTTTCCACTAAATATTTATCTGTAATAGATAAGGTATTTGCATCGCATAGGGAGCAAATGTTTCGAATAAAGACTACCTACGTCGGTTAATCTTAAATATAAAATTCTCGTGTCACAGTGTTTGTTTCCTTACTCCTCCGAAACGGCTTTACTGATTTTAACCAAATTTTATATGCATATTCTGTAGGTATGAGAATCGGCTACTAGCTATTTTTCATACCCCTAAGTGACAAGGGTTGTTCACTAAGGCAAAACAACGTTTGCGGGGTCAGCTAGTAATAATATAACTCTGTCAAAAAAGTAACGGGAAAAGATCAACAATACACAAAACATTTGTTATTCATCCAAATTTATTTTATGACCTTCAGAAATGATGCACTTACGCCAACTACTTATCCAATCATCAAAACATTTTTTAAGCGCTGTTGCCGAAATTTATTGCAGTTCTTGCCGTGAATTCTTCTTTATGACTTCTACCGATTGAAAACGGGTACCACGAAGTGATAATTTGAGTTTAGGAAAAAGAATGAAGTCGGCTGGAGCCATATCTGTTGAATACAGTGGTTCCTTGATGGTATTTGTTGAGTATTTGGTCAATTTTTTTTTCACAAAATTATAGACGTGTGCGAAGGCGCATTTTTGTGGTGCAAAATCCGAAAATTTTGTTTTCACAAATCTGGCCGTTTTCGTCGAATTTGCTCTCTTAAATGATATTACACTCAAATAATATTCTTAATTATCCGTTTGATATTTCGGCAAGAATTCCGAGTGTACAACACCGCGATAGTCAAAGAAAACAGTCAATCATCTATTCCCGATACTTTTTACCCGACTGCGCGACGCAAAGGAGTGGTAATGTGTTTAACAGTCTATGTATGTATGTATGTATGTATGTTTGTATGTTCCTTTGAGGCACTATACAGACCAAACGCCTGGGCCGATTTTTATGATTCACACGTCAATCGATTCCTCTTAATCTGGCGAGTGACACTAAAGACATGACATTAGTGTAAGTCCAATATGGCGGTTTCAGGACGCCATATTGTCCAAATAAAAAAAATGAAAATCACCAAAATATGTCAAAAGGGGTATCGTTGAATAGGTATTTCAAAATAATGTTTAGCTTTCTCTCAATGTTTTTCGATTCGACAGACCGTTTAGGATGTATATCGATTTAAAGTTGAGTAACAACCATTCTCACATTTATAGGTTTTTAGGTAGCAGAAAACTTCGTATAACTAACTGTACATGTGAATGTGGATGGACATTATATACTAATGTATCTAGTAGGCATCGATATACATCAATAGATGTGCCCTGAGCACCTTGAAATTGGTAATAAACTGCGTCTCTGTATGTATCGTAAGTGGTTTACAAACAACCAATCTACTTGACCCCTATAATCGCTAGCGGCGAGATTTGCTGTGGTTCTACTTATTTTGGTTGTTGACACCAAATAATGATAAGTAAAAACGTCTGGCGTCCACCGCGTCCTGCAACCGACTAGAACGGAAAGAGTGAGCTCACTCTTCCCAACGTTGACATGATTGCGTGCGCCGTGAAGTTTGGGATGGGGCCCATCTTGCGTTCTACGATCTATGCTAGTAGGTATATTGGACTACCTTTTTTTCGTACGTGCAGGAAATGTATTTACGCAAACCCTACTGCCCCGCCCGGGAGACACAGCCAGGTTATGTTAGACTCTATATCATGTATGGATATGGTGTATCTACTAATAAACCTCTATGGGGTTTCAACTCTGCCGCTGATAGTGGGACCACGGAACCGCTCTCAGATTGCTCCGCCTCGGTCGCCCATCTCCAACTTCAAACGATTTAGTAGGTACTCAACGTCAATCGAAAACCTATACTAACACAAAACTATAAATATGAATTACATGCAGTAGAAAATCCTACATATTATATCAGTAGAAACGAAGACATTTGGTCAACAACCAAAAGATGCATATTATTATGTTGAGCATATTAACATTCACAACATTGTTCATAACTAAAAAGTATAAAAAAATATATATAATTTAAGAACTCAAAAACCCGACTGCGTAAAAAGTGAACCAAACTACGTTCTCGCATATTAAAAAAAACTGAAAAGAATAAAACAAGCATTTAGATTTCTGGTGGTCTAGAATTCTATAATATGTTATTGTATTAATACTATTGAAATATATACAATATTTTCTAATAAAAGAACATTACAACTGAACAGTCGGGATCCATTGAACAATTACATTGTATGTCGAATAATAATGGATCCCGACTCTTCAGTTGTAATGTTCTTTTATTAGAAAATATGGTATATATTTCAATAGTATTAATACAATAACATATTATAGAATTCTAGACCACCAGAAATCTAAATGCTTGTTTTATTCTTTTCAGTTTTTTTTAATATGCGAGAACGTAGTTTGGTTCACTTTTTACGCAGTCGGGTTTTTGAGTTTTTAAATTATATATATTTTTTGACTGAATGTATGCCCGATCCTCGGTTGTACATTTTACCGTACCCGGATCGAACGAAATTCCTTCATTGCCTGAAAACGTGAAAACCCCTATCAAACTACTTAGATACGAATTAAATGTGTTGATAAAGGGCTCCCAGTAATGATTTTTCTAGAAAAAAGCTCAAAATAAGAAGTCATGAAACTATTAACGCCAGGATTCGAACCGGGGTCTCCTGATTTCAAAAGCGGTCCCCTCCTGCCTGAGCTAAATTCAGTAGCGAATAAATTCAGTAGCGACTAAATTCAGTAGCGGCTAAATTCAGTAGCGACTAAATTCAGTAATTACTAAATTCAGTAGCGACTAAATTCAGCAATGACTAAATTCAGTAGCAACTAAATTCAGTAGCGACTATTTAGTCATTACTTACATTGGCGAAATTTGTTATCGTTTTCTACTTTAGCAAAAAGTGTCGTTACAACCTTTCGTGAGATTTTTTTCCGTCTAGCCCCCTTTCACAAAGCGCGATAAGGAACTTCGTTCCAATAAATAAAAGCGAGACGAGCGCAGTGTAGTGCTTATCATCTGGCACATGTTTCGTTCATTTCGTCACTCTCTACTTTTTATTTATTTATTGAAAGGGCGTTGTTGCTTAGCGACCATATCGCCCTGTAATTAAAAATCATTTTAAAACACCAAAACAATGTCTTAAAAACAAATGTGACTATTTGTCCAGAACCACTAGGACTAGATTATGCAACATAAGCGCTATGTCGGTATCAAGGGAACATGGACGTATAAAAAGTAGGACGTAGTCACGCCAAAACAAAAACTGTGTCACTAGAGTCGGCCACATTTGCACGTGTGCGTTGTCAGGTTGTCACTGATAGGCTGACACGCACACATATACACAAGTAGCGCGTGTAATGACCCACTGTTGTGTGCGTGTCAGCCTGTATGTGACAGCGCCCACGTGCATATTATGTGGCCGACTCGATAGACACAGTTTTTGTTTTAGCGAGACTACGTCCGACTTTTTTTATACGTCCATGCAAGGGAAGATAAAATAACATTACAATATCCCACCTTGGTGATGTCGCTCCGGTTGAAACAAGATCTTGTAAGCCCGTCATTCCGTACACATTCCATCAATATGTGCAAGACATCCTCAATTACCTCGCAGTCATCAGCTCATCACAGTTGGGAGATGAAACTTTCATGAGATAGGCAAATTTATTTGATGGAATGTGACCAGAACGAAGCCTGCGAGCAGATACCAAAACATCACGAGGTACAGTCCGCGAGGTATAAGCTGAGCTTTGCATTAGAGTGAGTGATCACATGCATACGCATCTATTACCAAAAGTACAGTCAGACAACAAACTCTTAAACAACAAGCTGACATTAACTATCCAGGATCAATATGGTCATTGCGAAAAGAAGTATCTCTTTTAGGATTCAAATGGTCAAGGACAGAGAATAACAGAAACATTTTAATGGAAAAGCATGAGATCCGTCACCTACGTATAACTTATTTACTGAAAATTTCCGAATACCGTATTCAGGGCAGGCCTATCGTTTATACCGATGAAACATATATTGACACCACTCACACTTCATCAAAATCATATTCAGATGGCAGCACTTCTGGTTTGAAGAAACACCTTATTACCGGTGTGAAAATGGCAGCCAAAAGTTTCTGCCGTATTATCCGACCAAATTAAAATGGTATTTTTTGTAAAATTTGCTTAAATCAATGAATCTTATGATTATGCTTTAGAGCATTAAATAAAAATGGTGAAACTCAATACTTATAATTTGATAAAGCTCAGAAACAAACCAAAAAACTAAAAAAACCCAGGCACACTTTTTTCGCCAAGTCCACGTTTTCTTCAATACTGCGACCTGACGGCCCCTGAAATTCTGAAATATTATGTAACAGTATTGTAGCGTGTTTCATGCGCTATCAAAAAAACGTAGTTAAAATGTGGCTAAATGGTTTCTACTCAGATAAATGTTCATCTGAAATCGCTCGGGTACCGAAATCTTTGTAGGAAAAGTTGACTGCTGGCTTATTGTGAACTCCCACAGCTGAAATTAGTTAAAAATCAAAACATTTAATCTAGGTCTATACATATTCTAACGAAGTTAGTCATTTAAGATAAGGCTTCATGCCGTTTTAACCCTAAACTTTCCACACAAACAAAACTAGTGAAAGTGCTCAACCTTAAAACACACCATGCTCGATTACGACCTGTAGGCCCCTGAAATACTGAAGTTTTTAGGTTTTATTCTACAGAATGATACCTAGTCTATCTAAAAAATATAGTGAGAATGTGGCTAAACGATTGCTTAACCCTCAATTGAGTTCATGAAAAATTTACAAAAAAATTTTTTGCCAAGTTCATGTTTCCTTCAATACTGCGACCTGACGGCCCCTGAAATTCTGAAATATTATGTAACAGTATTGTAGCGTGTTTCATGTACTATCAAAAAAACATAGTTAAAATGTGGCTAAATGGTCTCTACTTAGAGAAATTTTCATCTGAAATCGCTCGGGTACCGAAATCTTAGGAGGAAAAGTTGGCTGCTGGCTAATTGTGAACTCCCACAGCTGAAATTAACCAAAAATCTTAACATTAATTCTCGGTCTATACATATTCTATCAAAGTTAGTCATTTAAGATAAGGCTTCATGCCGTTTTAACCCTAAACTTTCCACACAAACAAAACTAGTGAAAGTGCTCAACCTTAAAACGTACCATGCTCGATTACGACCTGTAGGCCCCTGAAATACTGAAGTTTTTAGGTTTTATTCTACAGAATGATACCTAGTCTATCTAAAAAATATAGTGAGAATGTGGCTAAACGATTGCTTAACCCTCAGTTGAGTTCATGAAAAATTTACAAAAAAAAATTTTGCCAAGTTCATGTTTCCTTCAATACTGCGACCTGACGGCCCCTGAAATTCTGAAATATTATGTAACAGTATTGTAGCGTGTTTCATGTACTATCAAAAAAACATAGTTAAAATGTGGCTAAATGGTCTCTACTTAGAGAAATTTTCATCTGAAATCGCTCGGGTACCGAAATCTTAGGAGGAAAAGTTAGCTGCTGGCTAATTGTGAACTCCCACAGCTGAAATTAACCAAAAATCTTAACATTAATTCTCGGTCTATACATATTCTATCAAAGTTAGTCATTTAAGATAAGGCTTCATGCCGTTTTAACCCTAAACTTTCCACACAAACAAAACTAGTGAAAGTGCTCAACCTTAAAACACACCATGCTCGATTACGACCTGTAGGCCCCTGAAATACTAAAGTTTTTAGGTTTTATTCTATAGAATGATACCTAGTCTATCTAAAAAATATAGTGAGAATGTGGCTAAACGATTGCTTAACCCTCAATTGAGTTCATGAAAAATTTACAAAAAAAATTTTTGCCAAGTTCATGTTTCCTTCAATACTGCGACCTGACGGCCCCTAAAATTCTGAAATATTATGTAACAGTATTGTAGCGTGTTTCATGCGCTATCAAAAAAACATAGTTAAAATGTGGCTAAATGGTCTCTACTTAGAGAAATTTTCATCTGAAATCGCTCGGGTACCGAAATCTTAGGAGGAAAAGTTGGCTGCTGGCTAATTGTGAACTCACACAGCTGAAATTAACCAAAAATCATAACATTAATTCTCGGTCTATACATATTCTATCAAAGTTAGTCATTTAAGATAAGGCTTCATGCCGTTTTAACCCTAAACTTTCCACACAAACAAAACTAGTGAAAGTGCTCAACCTTAAAACACACCATGCTCGATTACGACCTGTAGGCCCCTGAAATACTGAAGTTTTTAGGTTTTATTCTGTAGAATGATACCTAGTCTATCTAAAAAATATAGTGAGAATGTGGCTAAACGATTGCTTAACCCTCAGTTGAGTTCATAAAAAATTTACAAAAAAAAATTTTGCCAAGTTCATGTTTCCTTCAATACTGCGACCTGACGGCCCCTGAAATTCTGAAATATTATGTAACAGTATTGTAGCGTGTTTCATGCGCTATCAAAAAAACATAGTTAAAATGTGGCTAAATGGTCTCTACTTAGATAAATTTTCATCTGAAATCGCTCGGGTACCGAAATCTTAGGAGGAAAAGTTGGCTGCTGGCTAATTGTGAACTCCCACAGCTGAAAGTAGCCAAAACTCTTATCAGTTAATCTAGGTCTACACATATAATATCAAAGTTAGTCATTTAAGATAAGGCTTCATGCCGTTTTAACCCTAAACTTTCCACACAAACAAAACTAGTGAAAGTGCTCAAACTTAAAACACACCATGCTCGATTACGACCTGTAGGCCCCTGAAATACTGAAGTTTTTTGGTTTTATTCTGTAGAATGATACCTAGTCTATCTAAAAAATATAGTGAGAATGTGGCTAAACGATTTCTTAACCCTAAATTGAGTTCATGAAAAATTTACAAAAAAATTTTTTGCCAAGTTCATGTTTCCTTCAATACTGCGACCTGACGGCCCCTGAAATTCTGAAATATTATGTAACAGTATTGTAGCGTGTTTCATGCGCTATCAAAAAAACATAGTTAAAATGTGGCTAAATGGTCTCTACTTAGAGAAATTTTCATCTGAAATCGCTCGGGTACCGAAATCTTAGGAGGAAAAGTTGGCTGCTGGCTAATTGTGAACTCCCACAGCTGAAATTAGCCAAAACTCTTATCAGTTAATCTAGGTCTATACATATAATATCAAAGTTAGTCATTTAAGATAAGGCTTCATGCCGTTTTCACCCTAAACTTTCCACACAAACAAAACTAGTGAAAGTGCTCAACCTTAAAACACACCATGCTCGATTACGACCTGTAGGCCCCTGAAATACTGAAGTTTTTAGGTTTTATTCTGTAGAATGATACCTAGTCTATCTAAAAAATATAGTGAGAATGTGGCTAAACGATTGCTTAACCCTCAGTTGAGTTCATGAAAAATTTACAAAAAAAATTTTTGCCAAGTTCATGTTTCCTTCAATACTGCGACCTGACGGCCCCTAAAATTCTGAAATATTATGTATTTGTATTGTAGCGTGTTTCATGCGCTATCAAAAAAACATAGTTAAAATGTGGCTAAATGGTCTCTACTTAGAGAAATTTTCGTCTGAAATCGCTCGGGTACCGAAATCTTAGGAGGAAAAGTTGGCTGCTGGCTAATTGTGAACTCCCACAGCTGAAATTAACCAAAAATCATAACATTAATTCTCGGTCTATACATATTCTATCAAAGTTAGTCATTTAAGATAAGGCTTCATGCCGTTTTAACCCTAAACTTTCCACACAAACAAAACTAGTGAAAGTGCTCAACCTTAAAACACACCATGCTCGATTACGACCTGTAGGCCCCTGAAATACTAAAGTTTTTAGGTTTTATTCTATAGAATGATAACTAGTCTATCTAAAAAATATAGTGAGAATGTGGCTAAACGATTGCTTAACCCTCAATTGAGTTCATGAAAAATTTACAAAAAAAAATTTTGCCAAGTTCATGTTTCCTTCAATACTGCGACCTGACGGCCCCTAAAATTCTGAAATATTATGTAACAGTATTGTAGCGTGTTTCATGCGCTATCAAAAAAACATAGTTAAAATGTGGCTAAATGGTCTCTACTTAGAGAAATTTTCATCTGAAATCGCTCGGGTACCGAAATCTTAGGAGGAAAAGTTGGCTGCTGGCTAATTGTGAACTCCCACAGCTGAAATTAACCAAAAATCATAACATTAATTCTCGGTCTATACATATTCTATCAAAGTTAGTCATTTAAGATAAGGCTTCATGCCGTTTTAACCCTAAACTTTCCACACAAACAAAACTAGTGAAAGTGCTCAACCTTAAAACACACCATGCTCGATTACGACCTGTAGGCCCCTGAAATACTGAAGTTTTTAGGTTTTATTCTGTAGAATGATACCTAGTCTATCAAAAAAATATAGTGAGAATGTGGCTAAACGATTGCTTAACCCTCAGTTGAGTTCATAAAAAATTTACAAAAAAAAATTTTGCCAAGTTCATGTTTCCTTCAATACTGCGACCTGACGGCCCCTGAAATTCTGAAATATTATGTAACAGTATTGTAGCGTGTTTCATGCGCTATCAAAAAAACATAGTTAAAATGTGGCTAAATGGTCTCTACTTAGATAAATTTTCATCTGAAATCGCTCGGGTACCGAAATCTTAGGAGGAAAAGTTGGCTGCTGGCTAATTGTGAACTCCCACAGCTGAAAGTAGCCAAAACTCTTATCAGTTAATCTAGGTCTATACATATAATATCAAAGTTAGTCATTTAAGATAAGGCTTCATGCCGTTTTAACCCTAAACTTTCCACACAAACAAAACTAGTGAAAGTGCTCAACCTTAAAACGTACCATGCTCGATTACGACCTGTAGGCCCCTGAAATACTGAAGTTTTTAGGTTTTATTCTACAGAATGATACCTAGTCTATCTAAAAAATATAGTGAGAATGTGGCTAAACGATTGCTTAACCCTCAGTTGAGTTCATGAAAAATTTACAAAAAAAAATTTTGCCAAGTTCATGTTTCCTTCAATACTGCGACCTGACGGCCCCTGAAATTCTGAAATATTATGTAACAGTATTGTAGCGTGTTTCATGTACTATCAAAAAAACATAGTTAAAATGTGGCTAAATGGTCTCTACTTAGAGAAATTTTCATCTGAAATCGCTCGGGTACCGAAATCTTAGGAGGAAAAGTTAGCTGCTGGCTAATTGTGAACTCCCACAGCTGAAATTAACCAAAAATCTTAACATTAATTCTCGGTCTATACATATTCTATCAAAGTTAGTCATTTAAGATAAGGCTTCATGCCGTTTTAACCCTAAACTTTCCACACAAACAAAACTAGTGAAAGTGCTCAACCTTAAAACACACCATGCTCGATTACGACCTGTAGGCCCCTGAAATACTAAAGTTTTTAGGTTTTATTCTATAGAATGATACCTAGTCTATCTAAAAAATATAGTGAGAATGTGGCTAAACGATTGCTTAACCCTCAATTGAGTTCATGAAAAATTTACAAAAAAAATTTTTGCCAAGTTCATGTTTCCTTCAATACTGCGACCTGACGGCCCCTAAAATTCTGAAATATTATGTAACAGTATTGTAGCGTGTTTCATGCGCTATCAAAAAAACATAGTTAAAATGTGGCTAAATGGTCTCTACTTAGAGAAATTTTCATCTGAAATCGCTCGGGTACCGAAATCTTAGGAGGAAAAGTTGGCTGCTGGCTAATTGTGAACTCACACAGCTGAAATTAACCAAAAATCATAACATTAATTCTCGGTCTATACATATTCTATCAAAGTTAGTCATTTAAGATAATGCTTCATGCCGTTTTAACCCTAAACTTTCCACACAAACAAAACTAGTGAAAGTGCTCAACCTTAAAACACACCATGCTCGATTACGACCTGTAGGCCCCTGAAATACTGAAGTTTTTAGGTTTTATTCTGTAGAATGATACCTAGTCTATCTAAAAAATATAGTGAGAATGTGGCTAAACGATTGCTTAACCCTCAGTTGAGTTCATAAAAAATTTACAAAAAAAAATTTTGCCAAGTTCATGTTTCCTTCAATACTGCGACCTGACGGCCCCTGAAATTCTGAAATATTATGTAACAGTATTGTAGCGTGTTTCATGCGCTATCAAAAAAACATAGTTAAAATGTGGCTAAATGGTCTCTACTTAGATAAATTTTCATCTGAAATCGCTCGGGTACCGAAATCTTAGGAGGAAAAGTTGGCTGCTGGCTAATTGTGAACTCCCACAGCTGAAAGTAGCCAAAACTCTTATCAGTTAATCTAGGTCTACACATATAATATCAAAGTTAGTCATTTAAGATAAGGCTTCATGCCGTTTTAACCCTAAACTTTCCACACAAACAAAACTAGTGAAAGTGCTCAAACTTAAAACACACCATGCTCGATTACGACCTGTAGGCCCCTGAAATACTGAAGTTTTTTGGTTTTATTCTGTAGAATGATACCTAGTCTATCTAAAAAATATAGTGAGAATGTGGCTAAACGATTTCTTAACCCTAAATTGAGTTCATGAAAAATTTACAAAAAAATTTTTTGCCAAGTTCATGTTTCCTTCAATACTGCGACCTGACGGCCCCTGAAATTCTGAAATATTATGTAACAGTATTGTAGCGTGTTTCATGCGCTATCAAAAAAACATAGTTAAAATGTGGCTAAATGGTCTCTACTTAGAGAAATTTTCATCTGAAATCGCTCGGGTACCGAAATCTTAGGAGGAAAAGTTGGCTGCTGGCTAATTGTGAACTCCCACAGCTGAAATTAGCCAAAACTCTTATCAGTTAATCTAGGTCTATACATATAATATCAAAGTTAGTCATTTAAGATAAGGCTTCATGCCGTTTTCACCCTAAACTTTCCACACAAACAAAACTAGTGAAAGTGCTCAACCTTAAAACACACCATGCTCGATTACGACCTGTAGGCCCCTGAAATACTGAAGTTTTTAGGTTTTATTCTGTAGAATGATACCTAGTCTATCTAAAAAATATAGTGAGAATGTGGCTAAACGATTGCTTAACCCTCAGTTGAGTTCATGAAAAATTTACAAAAAAAATTTTTGCCAAGTTCATGTTTCCTTCAATACTGCGACCTGACGGCCCCTAAAATTCTGAAATATTATGTATTTGTATTGTAGCGTGTTTCATGCGCTATCAAAAAAACATAGTTAAAATGTGGCTAAATGGTCTCTACTTAGAGAAATTTTCGTCTGAAATCGCTCGGGTACCGAAATCTTAGGAGGAAAAGTTGGCTGCTGGCTAATTGTGAACTCCCACAGCTGAAATTAACCAAAAATCATAACATTAATTCTCGGTCTATACATATTCTATCAAAGTTAGTCATTTAAGATAAGGCTTCATGCCGTTTTAACCCTAAACTTTCCACACAAACAAAACTAGTGAAAGTGCTCAACCTTAAAACACACCATGCTCGATTACGACCTGTAGGCCCCTGAAATACTAAAGTTTTTAGGTTTTATTCTATAGAATGATAACTAGTCTATCTAAAAAATATAGTGAGAATGTGGCTAAACGATTGCTTAACCCTCAATTGAGTTCATGAAAAATTTACAAAAAAAATTTTTGCCAAGTTCATGTTTCCTTCAATACTGCGACCTGACGGCCCCTAAAATTCTGAAATATTATGTAACAGTATTGTAGCGTGTTTCATGCGCTATCAAAAAAACATAGTTAAAATGTGGCTAAATGGTCTCTACTTAGAGAAATTTTCATCTGAAATCGCTCGGGTACCGAAATCTTAGGAGGAAAAGTTGGCTGCTGGCTAATTGTGAACTCCCACAGCTGAAATTAACCAAAAATCATAACATTAATTCTCGGTCTATACATATTCTATCAAAGTTAGTCATTTAAGATAAGGCTTCATGCCGTTTTAACCCTAAACTTTCCACACAAACAAAACTAGTGAAAGTGCTCAACCTTAAAACACACCATGCTCGATTACGACCTGTAGGCCCCTGAAATACTGAAGTTTTTAGGTTTTATTCTGTAGAATGATACCTAGTCTATCAAAAAAATATAGTGAGAATGTGGCTAAACGATTGCTTAACCCTCAGTTGAGTTCATAAAAAATTTACAAAAAAAAATTTTGCCAAGTTCATGTTTCCTTCAATACTGCGACCTGACGGCCCCTGAAATTCTGAAATATTATGTAACAGTATTGTAGCGTGTTTCATGCGCTATCAAAAAAACATAGTTAAAATGTGGCTAAATGGTCTCTACTTAGATAAATTTTCATCTGAAATCGCTCGGGTACCGAAATCTTAGGAGGAAAAGTTGGCTGCTGGCTAATTGTGAACTCCCACAGCTGAAAGTAGCCAAAACTCTTATCAGTTAATCTAGGTCTATACATATAATATCAAAGTTAGTCATTTAAGATAAGGCTTCATGCCGTTTTAACCCTAAACTTTCCACACAAACAAAACTAGTGAAAGTGCTCAAACTTAAAACACACCATGCTCGATTACGACCTGTAGGCCCCTGAAATACTGAAGTTTTTTGGTTTTATTCTGTAGAATGATACCTAGTCTATCTAAAAAATATAGTGAGAATGTGGCTAAACGATTTCTTAACCCTAAATTGAGTTCATGAAAAATTTACAAAAAAATTTTTTGCCAAGTTCATGTTTCCTTCAATACTGCGACCTGACGGCCCCTGAAATTCTGAAATATTATGTAACAGTATTGTAGCGTGTTTCATGCGCTATCAAAAAAACATAGTTAAAATGTGGCTAAATGGTCTCTACTTAGAGAAATTTTCATCTGAAATCGCTCGGGTACCGAAATCTTAGGAGGAAAAGTTGGCTGCTGGCTAATTGTGAACTCCCACAGCTGAAATTAGCCAAAACTCTTATCAGTTAATCTAGGTCTATACATATAACATCAAAGTTAGTCATTTAAGATAAGGCTTCATGCCGTTTTCACCCTAAACTTTCCACACAAACAAAACTAGTGAAAGTGCTCAACCTTAAAACACACCATGCTCGATTACGACCTGTAGGCCCCTGAAATACTGAAGTTTTTAGGTTTTATTCTGTAGAATGATACCTAGTCTATCTAAAAAATATAGTGAGAATGTGGCTAAACGATTGCTTAACCCTCAGTTGAGTTCATGAAAAATTTACAAAAAAAATTTTTGCCAAGTTCATGTTTCCTTCAATACTGCGACCTGACGGCCCCTAAAATTCTGAAATATTATGTATTTGTATTGTAGCGTGTTTCATGCGCTATCAAAAAAACATAGTTAAAATGTGGCTAAATGGTCTCTACTTAGAGAAATTTTCATCTGAATTCGCTCGGGTACCGAAATCTTAGAAGGAAAAGTTGGCTGCTGGCTAATTGTGAACTCCCACAGCTGAAATTAGCCAAAAATCTAAACATTTAGTCTAGGTCTATACATATTCTATCGAAGTTAGTCATTTAAGATAAGGCTTCATGCCGTTTTAACCCTAAACTTTCCACACAAACAAAACTAGTGAAAATTTCTCTAAGTAGAGACCATTTAGCCACATTTTAACTATGTTTTTTTGATAGCGCATGAAACACGCTACAATACTGTTACATAATATTTCAGAATTTCAGGGCCCGTCAGGTCGCAGTATTGAAGGAAACATGAACTTGGCAAAATTTTTTTTGTAAATTTTTCATGAACTCAACTGAGGGTTAAGCAATCGTTTAGCCACATTCTCACTATATTTTTTAGATAGACTAGGTATCATTCTACAGAATAAAACCTAAAAACTTCAGTATTTCAGGGGCCTACAGGTCGTAATCGAGCATGGTGTGTTTTAAGGTTGAGCACTTTCACTAGTTTTGTTTTTGTGGAAAGTTTAGGGTTAAAACGGCATGAAGCCTTATCTTAAATGACTAACTTTGATAGAATATGTATAGACCGAGAATTAATGTTAAGATTTTTGGTTAATTTCAGCTGTGGGAGTTCACAATTAGCCAGCAGCCAACTTTTCCTCCTAAGATTTCGGTACCTGAGCGATTTCAGATGAAAATTTCTGTAAGTAGAGACCATTGAGCCACATTTTAACTATGTTTTTTTGATAGCGCATGAAACGCGCTACAATACAGTTACATAATATTTCAGAATTTTAGGGGCCGTCAGGTCGCAGTATTGAAGGAAACATGAACTTGGCAAAAATTTTTTTCATAAATTTTTCATGAACTCAATTGAGGGTTAAGAAATCGTTTAGCCACATTCTCACTATATTTTTTAGATAGACTAGGTATGATTCTACAGAATAAAACCTAAAAACTTCAGTATTTCAGGGGCCTACAGGTCGTAATCGAGCATGGTGTGTTTTAAGGTTGAGCACTTTCACTAGTTTTGTTTTTGTGGAAAGTTTAGGGTTAAAACGGCATGAAGCCTTATCTTAAATGACTAACTTTGATAGAATATGTATAGACCTAGATTAAATGTTAAGATTTTTGGCTAATTTCAGCTGTGGGAGTTCACAATTAGCCAGCAGCCAACTTTTCCTCCAAAGATTTCGGTACCCGAGCGATTTCAGATGAAAATTTCTCTAAGTAGAGACCATTTAGCCACATTTTAACTATGTTTTTTTGATAGCGCATGAAACACGCTACAATACTGTTACATAATATTTCAGAATTTCAGGGGCCGTCAGGTCGCAGTATTGAAGGAAACATGAACTTGGCAAAAAAATTTTTGTAAATTTTTCATGAACTCAATTGAGGGTTAAGCAATCGTTTAGCCACATTCTCACTATATTTTTTAGATAGACTAGGTATCATTCTGTAGAATAAAACCAAAAAACTTCAGTATTTCAGGGGCCTACAGGTCGTAATCGAGCATGGTGTGTTTTAAGGTTGAGCACTTTCACTAGTTTTGTTTGTGTGGAAAGTTTAGGGTTAAAACGGCATGAAGCCTTATCTTAAATGACTAACTTTGATATAATATGTATAGACCTAGATTAACTGATAAGAGTTTTGGCTAATTTCAGCTGTGGGAGTTCACAATTAGCCAGCAGCCAACTTTGCCTCCTAAGATTTCGGTACCCGAGCGATTTCAGATGAAAATTTCTCTAAGTAGAGACCATTTAGCCACATTTTAACTATGTTTTTTTGATAGCGCATGAAACACGCTACAATACTGTTACATAATATTTCAGAATTTCAGGGGCCATCAGGTCGGAGTAATGAAGGAAACATGAACTTGGCAAAATTTTTTTTTGTAAATTTTTCATGAACTCAACTGAGGGTTAAGCAATCGTTTAGCCACATTTTCACTATATTTTTTAGATAGACTAGGTATCATTCTACAGAATAAAACCTAAAAACTTCAGTATTTCAGGGGCCTACAGGTCGTAATCGAGCATGGTGTGTTTTAAGGTTGAGCACTTTCACTAGTTTTGTTTGTGTGGAAAGTTTAGGGTTAGAACGGCATGAAGCCTTATCTTAAATGACTAACTTTGATATTATATGTATAGACCTAGATTATCTGATAAGAGTTTTGGCTAATTTCAGCTGTGGGAGTTCACAATTAGCCAGCAGCCAACTTTTCCTCCTAAGATTTCGGTACCCGAGCGATTTCAGATGAAAATTTCTCTAAGTAGAGACCATTTAGCCACATTTTAACTATGTTTTTTTGATAGCGCATGAAACACGCTACAATACTGTTACATAATATTTCAGAATTTCAGGGGCCGTCAGGTCGCAGTATTGAAGGAAACATGAACTTGGCAAAATTTTTTTTTGTAAATTTTTCATGAACTCAACTGAGGGTTAAGCAATCGTTTAGCCACATTCTCACTATATTTTTTAGATAGACTAGGTATCATTCTACAGAATAAAACCTAAAAACTTCAGTATTTCAGGGGCCTACAGGTCGTAATCGAGCATGGTGTGTTTTAAGGTTGAGCACTTTCACTAGTTTTGTTTGTGTGGAAAGTTTAGGGTTAAAACGGCATGAAGCCTTATCTTAAATGACTAACTTTGATAGAATATGTATAGACCGAGAATTAATGTTAAGATTTTTGGTTAATTTCAGCTGTGGGAGTTCACAATTAGCCAGCAGCCAACTTTGCCTCCTAAGATTTCGGTACCCGAGCGATTTCAGATGAAAATTTCTCTAAGTAGAGACCATTTAGCCACATTTTAACTATGTTTTTTTGATAGCACATGAAACACGCTACAATACTGTTACATAATATTTTAGAATTTCAGGGGCCGTCAGGTCGCAGTATTAAAGGAAAAATGAACTTGGCAAAATTTTGTTTGTAAATTTTTCATGAACTCAATTGAGGGTTAAGAAATCGTTTAGCCACATTCTCACTATATTTTTTAGATAGACTAGGTATCATTCTACAGAATAAAATCTAAAAACTTCAGTATTTCAGGGGCCTACAGGTCGTAATCGAGCATGGTGTGTTTTAAGGTTGAGCACTTTCACTAGTTTTGTTTGTGTGGAGAGTTTAGGGTTAAAACGGCATGAAGCCTTATCTTAAATGACTAACTTTGATAGAATATGTATAGACCTAGATTAAATGTTAAGATTTTTGGCTAATTTCAGCTGTGGGAGTTCACAATTAGCCAGCAGCCAACTTTTCCTCCAAAGATTTCGGTACCCGAGCGATTTCAGATGAAAATTTCTCTAAGTAGAGACCATTTAGCCACATTTTAACTATGTTTTTTTGATAGCGCATGAAACACTACGATTGAACGACACACTACGAAACGTGGACTTGGCGAAAAAAGTGTGCCTGGGTTTTTTTAGTTTTTTGGTTTGTTTCTGAGCTTTATCAAATTATAAGTATTGAGTTTCACCATTTTTATTTTATGCTCTAAAGCATAAGCATAAAATTCATTGATTTAAGCAAATTTTACAAAAAATACCATTTTAATTTGGTCGGATAATACGGCAGAAACTTTTGGCTGCCAACTTCACACCGGTCACCTTATTAAGAGAACATGGTCACAGCGTCCTGCGTCTGACTGTACTTTTGGTGATCACTCACACTAATGCAAAGCTCAGCTTATACCTCGCGGACTGTAGGTGGGTACTGCTAATCTATGGATACCTTGTTATCTCAGGCTGGATAGTTTTATACCAAATGCCAACTTCCTTAGACCGCTCATCGAAGTATTCCTGCCACAACAACCTACAACGATTTCTGATGTAGCTGGTATAATCAGAGAACATGAACGCTTCCAATGAAATCCCGTCTGTTGACGCATGTAGCTTGCAAATAAAAACAGCTTTAGTTACACTCTCCGAAATGAATCCAATAAAAACCGATAAGCACTCTTGTGCTAGCAACGATCTGTAAAGTTCACCACCGCAATCAGTTTCTCGAGTACCTACTTGCTGCGATTAATCGAACAGGCGTCCAAGTAGCAAACATTAACAGTAGTTTATTGTTTGCCCGAAAAAAATATATGTTATAAAACTCATATGGCCAAATTTAAATTGCCCGAATTGTTTGTTTACCGTGCAAGTTATGTGATTTAACGCCTTTATCCGGAAAAGCTTTCTATTCTAGCACTTTGGTGGCCGCTGCCTAGGCACGCTCGCTTTGCTCGCTTGGCTCGTGCGTTGTTTTTCATGTTTTCTGACATTTTTTTTTTTTTTTTTTTGTGGGGGAAATGCATTGACGCACCTTCCACCATGTAGGGACACGGCAGGTGTGCAGTGTGTCGGAGTCGACACCACTAAAAGTGGTGCCCCTACCGACTAAAACCCCCACAGGTTTCTTCGACATGGCAGCAGGTCAGTGACTCCCTTCAACGACAACACCCTTGCGGGCCCGCCTCGCGGGGGGACGGAACCCCCGCTTTTGGCTCCAGTGACGCACCGGAAACCAGCGGCGCGTCACCGCCTCGGGAAACCATGTTCTAACCTAAATTAACCTCATGGGAAACAAAGTTTCTAGCATAATTTTATATGTCATAAATTAAATAGTGATCAATGAGTGTTTACTATATTAGTCACTTATACATATAGTAAACAATGAGTTATGGTATATAAAATTATGACAACAATATTCTGCCAGTTGATCAGTACATCAAATGAAATTATGGCAAATGAAATTCTGGCAAGTGTATGTAGCCCAACTTGTATTCCAACTCGAGATTTCCAGGCTTTGGCGAACACCTGAACTGAGGGACATAAACATCGACAAACTAGGTTCTGAAACACAACTTTGTAAGTTGCAGCGGCAATGTTTATGATAGCATTTTATATAGATGACGTAAGAGGAACGAAGTAATGAGCAATTTTGACAATACGACCAGGATCTCGGGATCGAATCCTCCTAGATCGAATACTCACAATATTTTTGAAGTGAAAACTTATATAGGCGCGCCTAGACAGATTTTTCGTGGGCTGTGAATTGAATTCTACCGTCACGCTAGGGTATGATAAGAAATCTTCGGGTACACTCGGGACCATGGCTATTGGCCAAGTAGAAATACGTCAGCCAATGGGAAATGCTGAAAGGGCGTGGCCAGGCTATCATGGCATAGCCATCAAGAAACGCATCAGCCAATGGGAAATCCTGACGCATTTCTAGATGGTCATGCCAAGATGGCGAGGCCACGCCCTCCGGTTACACCCGTGTAGTTTCCAAGGTAAGCTATCAAATTCTGAGTTATAAGTTTTCACTTCTATCGGCAGTTCCTATGACTGCCAATTTTTTTTTTTAATAATCTGACGTACTAATTAGTTTTTTCTTTTTAGTCACCGTGCGTATTTGTTATCACATCTGGCTTTATCAGTTTCACCAATGAGACTGTTAGAGTATTACCTACCTTACTGCCATTTGAATACTTAAAAAATGGCACATTCATTTCCTTATTTCCATCGAAACTGCTACCTTCGTAGAACAAAACACAATGTCAACTGACTCCATCTGCCATTCCAGCTACAAAACAAGTGCCATTTTTCCAACTGTGTAGTTTTACAGCCGTGCCATTTCAATCAGTATCGTATCGAGCCGTTTTATGTACTGGCCCAGTATAGCCCCGTAATGGACTCGTACATAAAACTTTGTGTGATTTTTAGTGCGGCGTAAACCAGGGAGACGTGCTAGGCCCGGCTAGATTCAACCTTGTACCGACGTGCGCCGGCCATCAGACGGATTGTTACGTGATTGTTGGAAACTTGAAATCTTTTGGCGAAACGAAAATGAAATGAAAAATTGTCAAAGGTTTTTACAAAAAAAAACCTTATTTGTTTTTCTACAGCTGGGTACTCACTTAGCAGTGTAGCATGTATTGTATCAGATACAGTATCAAGTGAGTGCGTAGTCACGAGCCCGCTGCTCGCCGCTCGCGCTTGGAGCGCTGTGAGCTCGCAGTGACCCGCCGAGTGGCGGTATCACTGCGGACACAAAGTCGCGAGCACTGCGGACCCGGCAGCTCGTAGCTAGATACGCGGTGGACCGTGGACGAGCCGTACAACTAGCGGCACGTAAGTCTAGCGCTGAGGGTACTGTGGAGGGGAGGGCTGCGCATGTTGACCGCCATACTAAACTCATGCGCAGCCACCCCCTCCACACTTCGCTCAACGATAGACCTGTACCCACTTGCAGATTGATACAGTATCTGATACGTTACATGCAACACTGCTAAGTGAGTACCCAGCTTAAGTTACGGCTGGTCTAGTGGGGAGAACGGTGACTGCCGATCCGGACACCCCGGGTTTAAATCCCAGGCACAGCACTGTCTTTTCGAAGTCATGTGCGTAATGCAACCAACTAAAAAATGGCGAATGAAAATATTGTGAAGAAATCGACATGTATTTAGATTATTTTGAGGTAATTTTTGTTATGCACGAACCCGCATTGGACCAGTGTGTTATAATGGCTTTGACTTTCTTCTTGGAAGATCCCAGCTGTGGGAACATTTAGTGGGCTGTTTATGCTTAAGCAACCTTTATTAAAATTCTGAGATGAGCGAAGGTATATACTGGTAAGGCATAGGTGTACTGAATACTGAAGGTAGGTACGGCAGTGTTGAATGTTTGGAAAGTGTTTTTACGAGAAGCTTGTTTCAGATTCTTTATCTATATCAGATCGTTTGTGTAAAATAATTTAGTTAAACATAATTATTTTTATTGTCATCCTACTAATATTATAAATGTGAATGTATGGATGTTTGGATGTTTGTTGCTCAATCACGTCCTAACGTATGAACGGATCGGGCTGAAATTTGGAACACATATAGATTATAGTCTGGAAGAACACATAGGCAACTTTTTATCCCGGAAAAACAACGGGAACAACGGGAACGGGAACTTCGCGGGTAACACCGCGGGGCGCTTCTAGTAATAAATAAATTTATAAATACATTCAGTAATCATAAAAATAATCACCTTTAAAATAGATAGAATGTAGTAACTAGTAACGCCCCACATCTTCACCCGCATAGTTTCCGAACCCATTATTTTTTCGGGATAAAAAAATTCTTAAGTAAATGAGTTATTCCAGACCATTACCCTATCTATCTATGTACCAAATTTCATCCATATCATTCAGTAGTTTTTGAGTGAAAAAGTAACAAACATACATGCATAATCTTCTTAATATATACATAATATTATATTAATCTCCTGTCACGATGTTTGTCCACGATGGATTCCTAAACTACTTAACCGATTTTAAATTAAACTGGCACACCGTGAGCAGTTTGGTCCAACTTGAGAGATAGGATAGTTTTTATTTCGAATAATAGTCTTTAAATGACAATATCCGAGCGCAGCCGGAATGGGCCGCTAGTATACATATATAAATCTCCTGTCACGATGTTTGTCCAGACAGTTTTTGACAGTTTTTGTAGACATGAGAAAAATGACTTAATTCTTTAAGCAGTAGAGTATTTTATTATTCTATTCTGATATCTTAATCTTCTTAATATATATAAATCTCCTGTCACGATGTTTGTCCGCGATGGATTCCTAAACTACTTAACCGATTTTAAATTAAATTGGCACACCGTGAGCAGTCTGGTCCAACTTGAGAGATAGGATAGTTTTTATTTCGATTAATAGTCTTCTAATGACAATATCCAAGCGCAGCCGGAATGGGCCGCTCGTTTTTTATAAATCGTATTAATAAATATCAATTTATAAAAATATCGTGTTTATAATATTAGTAAGATAGTACGTAGGACGTTCATAAAAAAAAATGTTAGTCATAGGAACTGCCGATAGAAGTGAAAGCTTATATCTCAGAATTTGATAGCTCACTTTGGAATCTACACGGGTGTAACCGGAGGGCGTGACCTAGTCATCATGGCATGGCCATCTAGAAATGCGTCAGCATTTCCCATTGGCTCACGCATCTCTAGAAGGCCATTCTACGTCCTTTCAGCATTTGGCTGACGCATTTCTAGTCCCGAGTTTACCCGAAGATTTCTTATCATACCCGAGCGTGACGGTAGAATTCAATTCACACCCAACGAAAAATCTGTCTAGGCGCGCCAAAAGATGTTTTCACTTCAATAAAATTCGTATTCGTTTTTAGTTATCGCTGAGTTTGCAATGTTTGGACTTTAGTCATGCACGTGGTCAGACGTTTGCCAATTTTGTTTAGAAAGAAAACAATGCTTGTGTGTGTTAAGGGCCTGCCGCAAATAAATATGACTCACAATTTAAATGTTCGTTATATTATTATGATAATTGTACATTGTAAGTAAAAATTAAATTGTAGCTAGAATTAATTGTAGATTTGATAGTTTTCTTCCACTCCCATTAGTATATTATTAAATTAGTTATTAAATGTAATTTGGTTGTTAATTATCAAAATTACCCAATATTGTCATAGCAATTACCGCGGTACCCGATGAAGAAAACAAACAAAACATTTTTTTAATGATTAGTGACGTGACGAGCTGGACATGTGCCTGATAGTAAGCAACTTGCATGCCACATAACAGCACAGTCACACACAGCTATTGGAACATGAAGAGTCCAAATTATTACCTAGCATTGCATTGCGCTCGTCACCCGGAGATCTAAGTTGTTATATATCTAAGCCCTGTAATTTCACATTACTGCTTGTCGGTAGAATAACTAGCAAAGGTGTGGTATTTCCCTACCACTACCAAAGTCTTACCGAAAGTCTTGGGATTTGAGGATATCATTATAGGTAGGTACGCGACATCATAAAAAGAAGAGGCTTTCAATTCAACGGTATTTTTATGATTATTACCTCAAAACTTTCGACTGGTTGAGCTGATTTCGATAATCCTTTTTTTGTTCAATGTCACATTAGCTTTTTTATTGAAATCGGTAGAGCAATTTTATTAAAATAAAAATAAAAACTCCATCAATGACATATTAATTTAATATTAATTAAATTAAAATAAGTGAACTATGGGAGTTCAATTTTTAAATTGAAATCCTTTGTTGCTTAATTTAGGTATTTAATCACAACCCTTTCATACACCCCTTTGAATTCCGGTAATTTAATCAAATTGACATTTAAACAAACACACATAAACAGCAAAATATAACCCTCTTTTTTGCCGTCAGGAAATAAATCACAATGATCAATCAGTACTAATCGAACCAGAGTCATAATTTAATCACCGGTAAACATCGTAGTGGACACAGGGGTACAGTTAATTTACAATTTTAGTAGGATAAACTATATTCTATAGGTAGTTATAGGTAGGGCTATAGAGTGAACAAATCTCTGACAATACGCACTTGTACAAAAAATCCTGCAGTTGCAGGATTTTTTATTTTTACATCATGGATTTTTTTTTTTTTAATAAAGAGTGACGAGACGAGCATGACATGTGCCTGATGGTAAGCAACATGCCTGCCACATAACAGCACAGTGACACGCAGCTATTGGAACATGGAGAGCCCAAATCATTACCTAGCACTGCACTGCGCTCGTCACCCAGAGATCTAAGTTGTTATATCTCTAAGCCCTATAATTTCTCTGGAAACATTGCCCTTCAAACCGGAACACAGTAATGTTTGCACATTACTGCTTGGCGGTAGAATAATTGGCAAAGGTGTGGTACTTCCCCAGGCGGACTCTGCTAAGAGTCCTACCACTACGGATCCTAGAATCAGAATCATTTATTGCAAAAACTGTGTACAAAGGTGATGTTATAATTAAGAAATACAGAAATAACAGTTCTACCCTTTGCGGACATGCAAAAGCAACGCCTTATTGGCATGAGTTTACAAAAAAATTAGAATGAGCTACACAAATAATACATATTATCAAAATTTGGAATTAATTAGTAGGTACTTATTACGACATTAAATTAAATTGTTACAACTTAACCTAGACTCTATAAAGAAAACGAATACCATCTAATGAAAGCCTCTTCTTATCACACATTGATCTTGATTGAATTGTTATTCAACAGTATGGTATTTATTAGTACGAATAGTATATTT
This sequence comes from Ectropis crepuscularia, assembly GCA_963693475.1. NCBI lineage: Eukaryota > Metazoa > Arthropoda > Insecta > Lepidoptera > Geometridae > Ectropis > Ectropis crepuscularia. The sequence goes on from OY856355.1 coordinate 3,960,899, forward strand.
GTTTATGGTATTTAGCTATTTAGTTTATGTAGGTTTAAGTATTATTCACAGTAGTTATTGTATGTGTAGTGTATATGTAGGTATATTTTATATAAGTATATATATATGGAATAATTTTATTATGAATGTTGATAGGTATAATGTGTTATTTAGATGTTTATTTTTTATTGAAAATGTGTTTTACTTTTCTGTTTAAAATAGTTTATAAGGGCCATTTTTTGGTATGCCATCTCCTGTTCGTGCACGGTTGCCTGGTAGAGATCGCTCTAAGCGATAAGGCCGCCAATTAAATTGCTAGGATATTATTGTTTCTGTTTTGTATCATTTGTTGTATTTCTTATGTTTTATGGCTTTTTAATAAAGAGTTATTGTATTGTATTGTATTGATCGTAAGGGTTCTCTATAAACCTGTTATTATTATCAGTTCTTGCATATTATGGAGCAACGACAATAAAAACTTATAACATTAACTTTGAATTGATAAACATTGAATTATAAACTGCAGTTTAAAATGGAACTGAAAATTTGCTGCAACAATCCAAGCGAACACTCATTCGCGCCAATTCCGTTTTATTCAAAAGCCAAAAAACATTATTGTAACGCTTAAAACAGACCAATTGAGATAACAAATAAAATTAAGGCAGTTCCACACTGTGCGAGACCACCACAAATCACCACTATTGTACTACAGGGTTGTCAGTAACCAGTTTTTTAGTGAATATTGTTTTTAAGGTTTCGCGATTTCAACTCATATTTTAAACATATTAACTTTGGCTTTATTAGTAACTAGCAGCGCCCCGCGGTGTTACCCGCGAAGTTCCCGTTGTTCCCGTTGTTTTTCCGGGATAAAAAGTAGCCTATGTGTTCTTCCAGACTATAATCTATATGTGTTCCAAATTTCAGCCCGATGCGTTCATACGTTAGGACGTGATTGAGCAACAAACATCCAAATATCCAAACATCCATGCATTGACATTTATAATATTAGTAGGATAGTAGGATTTATCACAATTAATAATTATTCGGTTACCTTGACGTTTCCGCAATGCCACAACCGATCTGGTCACGAAATTACAATCACATTCTTCTCGTGACTCATTCCTCACACAGAGAATACATAATATTAAGCATTGGTTCAAATCGGGACGAAAGTCGATAAAAAGTTGGTTTCTCTAAGATTGCACGATTCATCACGGATCACTTAAGATCTTAAGTCGACGTTAAATATTTAGTTACTAAAAATACTTATCCTTTTTTCTATTTTTTGTTAAAAAATACTAAAACTGTTCCATAAATTAAATGCCTTCATAAGCTTATCAACCCTACGAACTATACTAGCCTATATTGTTAAAGCCGCGTACAGACGAGGGGAGCTCATTTTCGACTGGCATTGTTTGTAAACTGCCAGATAGTAAGACCATTGTTTTCATCGTAGTTTTTCGGGCTAAATGGGTCTACTGAACTGTACACTGTACAGGGCAGATGACCTTAGGTTATTATCTCGCCTATTAATATTATAAATGCGAAAATTTTGTTGTTTAGATGTTTGGATGTTTCTAGCTCGATCATGTCAAAACGTCCGAACATCCAAACTTTCGTATTTACAATCAGATATTCCGACATGACTGAGTAACATACATCCAAACATTGATGTTTAAAATTTTAGTAGGATTTAATCTAAAACTCAGATTAGATACTGCAAAAATTGTGCTAATTTTGCGGTAAAAATGTTATTGATTTAGGCACGCCTTTTAATTGGTAACAAAAATACATACTTACAGTGTTTACAAAGATCTTAAAGTAGCTTAAATGCAGAAACAGTGTGCATAAGTAAACGAACTGCAATATGTGTCACATAGTGACATAGTAGGTAGGTACCTACTAACGTAATAATTTATATCAAACACTTAGTTTGATTTTTACCTATACAAAAAAAAATTGGCAGTCCTATAACTGCCAATAGAAGTGAAAACTTATTAACTTAACTCAGCATTTGATAGATCACTTTACCGGACCGGAAACCGGAGGGCGTGGCCATGACCATGACCATCTAGAAAAGTTGACGCTTTCTAGATAGCCAATGGGAAATGCTGACGCATTTCTAGATGACCAATGGGAAATGCTCACGCATTTCTAGATGGCCAATGGCTATGGTCCCGCTCCCGAGTTAACCCGAAAATTTCTTATCATTACCGAGCGTGACGCAAGAATTCAATTCACAGCCCACGAAAAATAAGTCTGCGGTGCGCCAAAAGAAGTTTTAAATAAAAAAAAAAGCGAAAAATAAGTCTGTGGTGAGCCAAAAGAAGTTTTAAATTAAAAAAAAATTATAATATACTTAATAAATATTGGTGGACAATTCACACACAACACCATCTGACCCCAAACTAAGCAAAGCTTGTATGATGGCGGCCAGATAGCTGATATAATACTTGTATAGTTTTTAAATACATACTTCATACTTATTATACATAGAAACACCCAGACACAGTGCAAATTTGTAAAATTGTTAATTTGTAAATGGTTGATTGTATGACTTTTAAATTATTATATTTTTATTTTTTATAATAATTAGAATATTGTAGATTTTATCCTTATTAATTTGACATTTTGCTACTGTTAATTTTAATTTATTTACATACACTTGACATTTTATACATTTTGGAAGTAATGAATTCACCCATGAATGGGCACCTTTATTTGCATGTTTGTATTGATTGGTATTGACACAATGCTTAAAATTATGTGGGTATTTTGGTTTTGATGGATGCCCTCTAAATTCTGAATAATTTTGTTTCGAATTTGCATACCGAAAGGTTGATTATGGAGTTTTGTAAACATATTTTAAGATCCCTTTGTACCCATTTTCGCAAATAAAGATAAATATGAAATATGAAAACATTTGAATTCATCACACAAATATTTGCACTGGGTGGGAATCGAACCCACGACCCTCGGCTTCGCAGGCAGAGCTACTACCAACTAAGCCACGAGGCCAGTCATACTTATTATACATAGGTACATAGAAACACCCAGACACAGTGCAAACACTTGAATTCATCACACAATAGGAAACCCTTATGATATAGGAACGTTAGTTGTGCTTGTGTTTCCAAGTCTCAGCGGTGGCGTAGAATAAATTGATACTAGAAACTTTGCTGAAAAGAATCTAACAATTCGAAGGTGGGGAAGAATGTCAGGAGAGCGATAAAGTATGATTACCTACGCCCAGGAACAACATGTTGTATTGGATTTATAGGAGCTCAGCTTTTAGAATCAGTTCATTTTGGATTCTGTCTAAATCAAGATACTTAAGTACAACTTAGGCCTACTGTCCACGCACGCGTCTTTTGTCGAATGCATGCATCCTACGAACAAACGCAAGACGTGCTGCTGTCGTGTCGTTGTCGTTTCGTGGACACAGACTTCATTATTTGTACGCAAGATGCAAGCATTCGTTTTGCATCCGACAATTGTCGAAATCGTGCGGATGTCGTGCAGCTACGTGGACAATTGGCCTTACAATTCAATTTAGCTTTTGGTGTAAATTGGTACTCAAATATTTTCATAATGGATATTTGAAATAACAGCAAAGAGCACTATTTTTAACCTCCCACACATTAACGATGGTGTGTTCCAAGTTTGATGTGTCTCTGTTCGTTTGATGATTATGATTTTGGTTTATTGAATAATGAATTAGATGTTTTTTAGCAACAGATATTTATTATGTTTGATGAAAAAAGCGCGTAAGATTTTCGGAAAATGCCGGTTTCTTCACAATCTACCATGTTTACCGCCCACCACAGTTAAATCCACAGATGACGGTAAACTTGTATTTACGTAAATTACTCAGAAGAGTAGACGGCATTTCAACCTAGTAGGTACTACAGCTACTACCTACTTACCTCATACGATTGTGAGTTGCAAGTAAAAAAAATGGCTATGTACCTAGTTAATTTATACGCTGTAGAAGTAGGAGCGAGAGGTATACCAGCAAAATCTCTCTAAAACCAGCTTAAAGACCTTGGCTTGTCCAGTCTTGGGGTCTCTTCGAGATTTCTCTCTCTGCCACACGATGAACCCGGCACCCGCACGGTGAATCCATGGAATGCTAAGAAGTTCGTCTCTCTCTCTCTCTTGTTTATTTCTTAGGTAGGTAGTACTTTTTGCCCTCGTATGTTTTGCAGTAGGTATACTTAATTAAACATTTCCATATTCATGTCGAAAATACCTTCGTTACCAACAAACTCTTGTAGAAAGTAAAAAAAATATTTTCAGAAAACATTGCCACTGCAACTAACAAAGTTGTATTCAAGAAACTGGTTTGTCGATATTTATGCCCTTCGGTTCAGGTGTTTGCCAAAGCCTGGAAGCCACGAGTTTGAGCACAAGTTTGCAACTTCGTCGCCTGTTCGATTGATCGTGGCAAGTACTCGGGAAGCAGATTGCGGTGGCGAACTTTACAGATCGTTGCTAGCAAAAAATTGTAGTCTTATTGATAAATTTCGGAGACTGTGCAGTGTGCATTTTTGAACGAGGTTTGATTCCACTCGTGAACAAAATTTACGTATCAAATGAACCACCAGGAGCCCTATGTAGGATGATTGAAGGCTATAAAGTAATAAGACTCAGCACTATGCCGTCACTTGTAAGTTGTCCGACTGAGTATATTCTCCTTGTCGCATGATTTTTGTACGGGGAGAAATGATCGAGTTGTAACCCCCCCGAGTTGTCGAGTTGTGATCGAGTTGTGTGTTGTAATACTTTCAATGATAAAAACCAATTGATTTATACCTGGATAAGTAAATCGTCCGCACTGAATTTGTTTTTTTTTGTCCGAAGGACATGACTTTCCTAAGGGTATGTCTCTCCGAATGATCTCAAATAATTTGAGTCCACATCCAAAAATTAAGAGGTGAATGATACTATGTTCGTCTATACGTTTTTTGTGTATTTTCATAAATAGCTTTACCAATTCTAAACCAATTGCCAAAATCCAATTTGGAACCACTTCCGGGCTCTCCATTGAGCTGAAATTAATCGTAATTCATCATTAATAAGTTTAGTAACAACACCCACCTCTACAATAATCTGGTACTATTGAGCTGACCTAACGATAGAGTCAGGACACCTCCTGACTGATAGTGAAACGTTTCAAGTGCAAAGACACGATTTTTTTAATGGCTTTGACTATTCAGACTATACAGCCAGCCATTCTAAACTGCATCAGGGCATAGTCACTCCACCCAGGGTTCTGATGAGGGAACTCCTCAATAGTGAATAGTACAGACACACAATATTGTAAATGTAATTTTATGACCCGGACTTGAAATTGTATACATTTTATGATGCTTATAACTAACTAGGTGTAATTTTATTGAAACTGGTTTGGACTACTCAAAATCAAAATAATAAATGAATATAATTGTTATAAGCGCCTTGATTCTAGAACCGTGACTTTTTTTTTTTAAATAAAGAGTGACGAGACGAGCAGGACATGTGCCTGATGGTAAGCAACATGCCTGACACATAACAGCACAGTGACACCCAGCTATTGGAACATGAAGAGTCCAAATCATTACCTAGCATTGCACTGCGCTCGTCACCCCGAGATCTAAGTTGTTATATCTCTAAGCCCTGTAATTTCTCTGGAAACATTGCCCTTCAAACCGGAACACAGTAATGTTTGCACATTACTGCTTGGCGGTAGAATAATTGGCAAAGGTGTGGTACTTCCCCAGGCGGACTCTGCTAAGAGTCCTACCACTACACTGACTAACACTACACTTAACTGACTTTTACTATTCTGAGGGAAAAGCAGCTGATATTTATCGTTAGTTTTCTTCTCTCCCAACACAGCATAGAAAGAAACTCCAAAGTTAGAACAAACTTGGTTTGCCGGCAGTCAACTTATAGACTTGTCGCGGCGACTGCGGTGTCTCGTCTAGCCCATTCGATTTTACGGTCAATAGAGCACGGTATTTCATTTATGACCTACGGTACTGAAACGTGGACACTAACAGTTAGGACCGTCTAGCTATAGAAAACTCGATAGAGTGATGATGTATGTAAGAGAGCAGGAAGTGTCTTGAGAATAAAGCCGAGCTTAGGGCTCTCTCATGATAGCCCACGCCAGGATATGAGCGATATAATGATTATTCCATCTATAATAGAAAGTTGACTATGTCACCTCTTTGGTAGTCTGTAGTGAATTTGGATTTTGAATTAGTGATTTTTTTTTGCTTTTCTTCATTATAACATGTTTGTTTTATAAAACCGAAAGTATCTCTGTCTGCCGGTCTAGCTGTTACGCTTTGACGTCGATACTACTGAACCAATTTAAATGCTATTTGGTACAAAGTAGTCTAAGGCCTGAGAAAGAAGTGTGAGGAGAGTAGGCGCAGTCCCAGCTTCGAATCATGAAGTGGATCACCACTCCACCAGTACGCAGTCTTAGATTTTGGGGGAACCAGTAGAAATACAATAAATCGAGTAAAAAAGACTTTACTAGTAGCGCCTCACGATTCTACGATTTCAGAGATGATTATGCGTATGGAAGTTTTGTCATATCTGAAGGTAGGAGTTTGAAACTAAATTTATTAGGGTTTTATTTGATACTAGCAAATTGTTTCAGCTTCGCCCGTGATAATAATATAATACGGCTTATATTACTCAGATATCAGGTAGGTACATTTCCCCAGTGAAAATATTTTTTGAAATCGGTACTGGACCGATTTCAAAAAAATAATATTTTATTATGTGTTTATAATAAGTAGCCTATATCACTCAGATATCATGTAGACTTCCCCAGTGAAATATTTTTTTGATATCGTTCATGATGAATTGAGTTCATGTGGTTAGCATGTTCAAACAAATAACTTCTTCAGGTTTACAATATTAGTAAAGTAAATAAATATGACATTTAAACCTGAAAAATCCCCTCAAAGTGCTAAAATACTGCCCCAAATAATGTATACTATAGTTGTAAACAAACCATCACAAGCGCTGGGTATCAACTTTCCCCATTTTTATAAGAAACAATAAAACCTTACACGCGACACAAATCTTGGTCACTCCATAATAAGGCTCAGTTTTTATTTATCTGGAAAAACCGCACCTCAAATAAGAGTGGCCATAATAAAAATTTATAGGCAATTTACTGAGAAATACACAGTCCTTCTTCGCAAGCTTTCGTGTTCATTAATGAAAGAATTCTGGTTGTTCCAGTAAGTTGATAAAGTCCACTTTTTTATATAAAACAGAGTAATAGGACAAGCAAGACATGGGACTGATGGTAAACAACGTACCTGCACATTGTAGACACACAGTTATTTGAACATGAAGAATCTAAATCAAGGCCTAGCAAAATAGCTGATATTACACGCTTTACTTAGTTTGGGATCAGTGGTTTCATGTGTGTGAAATGTTAACCAAAAATTACTGGTTAAATATTAATTTGCAAACCGGAACACTTTAATGTTTGTTTTTTGTAGTGGTAGGACTCTTAGCAGAGTCCGCCTGGGAAAGTACCACACCTTTGCCAGTTATTCTACCGCCAAGCAGTAATGTGCAAACATTACTGTGTTCCGGTTTGAAGGGTAATGTTTCCAGTGAAATTACAGGGCTTAGAGATATAACATCTTAGATCTCTGGGTGACGAGCGCAGTGCAGTGCTAGGTAATGATTTGGACTCTTCATGTTCCAATAGCTGAGTGTCACTGTGCTGTTACGTGGCAGGCATGTTGTTTACCATCAGGCAAATGTCCTGCTGGTCTCGTCACTCTTTTTTTTTAAAGACATTACTCACTGGCAGTAGAATTACTGATTAAGATGTGGTAGATACTTCCCCAGGTGGACTTATAAGCATAATAACCATAAGAAACCCACTAAATGTTCCCACTGATGGGCCTTCCCTCGCAAGGAGATAATCAAGGCCATAATCACATATATCTAAATAATATTATCTAGATTATTGTGGCCATAATCCACCACGCTGGTCGGTTTATTCCCGTTCGTCCCCACATCGTCGTCCCCACTGGGGACGAGTGGGAAAAAAAAGTTTCGATCGTCCCCAGTGGGAACGAATGGGAAAAAAAAGTTTCGTTCGTCCCCAGTGGGAACGAATGGGAAAAAAAGTTTCGTTCGTCCCCAGTGGTGATGATTGGAACTTTTTATTTCCCACTCGTTCCCCTATTGACCGAGAATTAAAAAGCAATGATCACAACATTATAGTTAAAAATAATTAAAAAGGAGTAAGTTCTAATACTTTATTGTGGCAATATCAAATATCTAATACTTTACACAGGGGACGAACGAAACTATTTTTCCCCATTCGTTCCCACTGGGGACGATCGAAACTTTTTTTCCCACTCGTCCCCAGTGGGGACGAAGATGTGGGGACGAACGGGAATAAACCCGCTGGTCCAGTGCGGGTTATTGGATAACACTTGATTTCGAAAGATTACTAGGTATTTATCTGTGTCACAAATTTCTACACGACAAGAATAAGAAGAAGGATATTTATTTATGCTTTGTTCCTTCTTGTTCTGTAAACATTTTTAGCGTTACTCTGTATGCTAAAAATATACCAAGGAATAATGTTTACGCAGTGTATCGGATGAATGAATGAAAGTTGGTATTTTGTCTGCGTCATGAATTTTAATGGCGACTCCAGACGATCAACTTCGCTCTATTTTCGAGGTACAGATTTTGATACCAGTATGTGTAAAAATAAATATGTATTTATTATTCCTGGTAAAGATGTTTTTATTTTAATATTGTATTATTCCCGTTACCGTCATGTTCCTGCGATGAAAAGTAGCTTATGTTTTATTCCAGACAGATATCTGTGTTCTAAATTTCAACCCGATCCGTGCAAACTTCCGAAGTCATTGCGCAACGAACATCAAAACTTTTACATATAATAATACAAGTAGGCAGTAGTATTTTACTTTTACAGTGCTTGCGTGATAATACGTCCCGTTAAGAGGGCGCCTAGTGCCAGAAAACGAAAGAAGGACATTTTCGACGCCGCTCACTGAAGTAAAAAAACTAAAATTTATGACAAAAAAAATATTGACGTGTGGGTACAATCAAAAAAAAGCATAATAACCGAATAGAATTTTAAAAATAGATCAGAGTTTTTTTTACAATAAAAAAATAAAAATGACACCGAAAAAACCCGTTTTAATTCGAGTACTCGAAATTATCAGCGATGACCCATTACACATTATTTTTTGGTAATAAAATTCGTAATTGGGTGAAAACTGATTTTCCCTGGCATTAGGCGCACTCTTAATACCATACAGTTGTCAGACCCCGAGATTCCACACAAAGAAAACAGACAATACATCTCGGCGCAACGCGTGACGTGGCCATTCCTTGACCCGCTTCCACGGGGATCGTTCTATCCCATCCTCGTTCTATCTGGGGAGCTATTACTGAAACACACCTGGATTGTTATATTTTTTAAAAGTAAAGAGCCACGGATCTAGCAGGACATGTCCCTGATGGTAAGCAATACGTCTACCTATAACACCATAGTGTTAGCAATATTGGTAATTTATATAAGTTCTTATTGAAAGAATAGTAAGAATATCGAAATGTACTCTATGGCATTCCGGGTTTGATTTGTATATAGTCTGTGGCTTGATCGTTTTGGCGGGAAACAACCAAGCTCGTAAAACATGTTAATAAGAAAAATCATATACGGCAGCAAGGCTAAGCGAAAGGTTTAAATTAAACGTACTAGTAAACCGATAAATATCTAGGTAAAAGTGATGATTGTACATCTGTTACTGAATTTATGGTACTGTAAAGCGTTTTTGTGAATATAATGTTATACAAAATGTACTAGGTACTTCAGCTGCACAAGGCAGCTGTGAATTAGTTGGTATGATGAAAGATTGATTCCGAAATATAAAGCTGTGGACTGATCATAGCTGTATTATTTATGAACTAAATTGTGTTCTTAATTTAGAATAAATTACGTACTTAACAATAGTGTCAAGCATAGAGATTGCAACCAGCGCTAACTAAATCGACTTTGGCTATGCCATTGTTTTCTCTATAAACTGCAAGCAAAAAGAAAAGAGAGCGCAATATCAAAGCTAAGACAGTGTCAGTCAGGCGGTAAACCACCGGTAATGATAACCGGTAGTAATAGTACTCATAACTCGTTTTAGCCGAAATTTAAAAAAATAAGACGAAAAATACTTTTAGCAAATAAGAGTTTTTTGCTAAAAGTTAAAAGTTGCGGACTCTGCAAAGAGTCCTGCCAGTGCAGTGCTAAGTACCTAATGCTCTAGACTTCTGGACCCTTAATATTCCAATGTCTTCATGCCCACTGCGCTGTTATGAGCAAGCATGTTTTTAAATTATAGTCTGGAATGATATATCAGGCACATGTCCTGCTTGTCTCGTCACTACTATCTATGAAAAAAAAAAATACTAATGCCTGAGACACACGAGGTTTTTTTTATTTAAATATGACTCCACAGACTCCGGGGTCCGTGATCTTTGTCAATACAATTTTTTTTACAGATTTCTTGGATTAGGAGAAGAAAAGGAAAATAGGGGGGAGTTAGACACATTTCAAACCTAATTCTAGAGCTCGTTTGTAGAGCCGATCACTATCGGTTGGGATTCTACCGCTAGTAATCGACTCTACATCGAGTTTTTGCCTTGCTATTTGCCTAAGCCGCCTCCTCCCGGGCCCAGAGCCTCCACTACGGCTGCACTTCTGTCCCTGATGGCCATCTGTAGGTTGAACTCTCGGATGGTCTTCGGTGATGCAGCCAACGCTCGCCGCACGAACCGACCGATGGCGTCGTCGGTGTCGTCAGCGTAGTAAATGAAGGTCCCTGTGTGCCGTGAGATTGCAACAACCGCATGGGGCACGCTACACGAGGTTAGTTTTTCAAGCTAGATAACAAGCTAGTGTTAGTGTTAGAGAACGGATACAACAGTTATAATATTCGTTCACAGAGGTCACTTACCTAAACGAAGAATTTCAAAAATAGAACTCCTTCCATTGTTGCAACGTCGATTGCGAGGCTTTTTCCAAGCCCCGCGGGATTACAGCCATTTTAGAGGAACTTTGGGATATTAGATCCGAATTAAGTGAATACTTGAGAGATACTCAAGACTTTTTGTTAAGAAAACAATAGTTGTAGAGTAAGACTTTTGTTTACCCTTTTTGTAAGAGATACTAGCTTGTCCCGTAAACATTGTCTTTCTTCTAAGATGATTTGAAAATAGTGTATTTGTGTAACAATTTGAAAATTTCGCATTTCTTTAAAGCTGAAATTGTGCAGCACTACACCATATTTTTTAAGAGCCTATTTGCAACCTCATTTTTTGGTGAATTAAATTACTTTGACGTTTGAGTTTTTTACTTTTTCCCAAATAAATGTGCGTTTACTACTTAACTTATGTAAGCATGAAGTAAGCGTGCAAGAAATTTAAACTTCTTCTCGTTATTCCCATACCCTGAGAAATCTAAATTCAATCATAGATTGCATAATAATACTCGTATCTTCTGAAGTTGGTTACAATGTTTAATACAACGATGTTGACTGACTTCAGGATGATCACAGTTTCAAAATCTGCTGTAACCCTCTTTGTGGTAATATGCGTCTGAAACAGCTCAACCGATCTTAACAATTTTTGTAGTGAAAACTTCTTTAGGCGCGCCTAGACAGATTTTTGTGGGCTGTGAATTGAATTCTACCGTCACGCTCGGGTATGATAAGAAATCTTCAGGTAAACTCGGGACCATGCCTATTGGCCACCAAAAAATGCGTCAGCTAATGGGAAATGCTGAAAAGGCGTGACCTGGGCATCATGGAATGGCCATCTAGAAATGCGTCAGCCAATGGGAAACGCTGACGCATGTCTAGATGGACATGCCATGATGGCTAGGCCACGCCGTCCGGTTGCACCCGTGTAGTTTCCAAGGTAAGCTATCAAATTCAGAGTTATAAGTTTTCACTTCTATCGGCAGTTCCTATGACTGCCAATTTTTTTTGTACATATGAAAATAGACAGTAATGGTATTTTTCACCCCTTCTCTTTCTTTTAATCAGTGTTTTATAATTTTTGTAAAAACTATATTCAAACAAAAGTTAACCACGATGAAAGCCATGTATGTATTGTCTTGTGACTTTAATATATAATTTGGTTAACAATGTATATGGGACAGTAACTTCAGCAGCATCAAATTTAATGACAATACAAAAATTTCAAAGATAAACACCAAGTTCGTCGCCTTTACAAAACCACTTTAACATTAGCTAAAACACTTTGAGACGTCAAATTTTTTGCAACAATGCAACAGTTCAAGCTGCCTACTAAATATTCCCAGTGCTGGGACTCGGGGCCTTCTCTCGCAAGGTCGAGGCCATATCTCGGGGCTAGTATTCATGACCTAAAAAGATTCTTGGGACTTGTTGGCTTCCTCAGGATGTTTTCTTTCACCGTTTTTAGTTAGCGGCATTATAATAATAATAATTTCTAGGAACATATTAAAACCAATGTTTCCCCGTATTCCGACGTATTTACAAAGCGCTAATAAATTCACTTGCTCTTTCATAAGCAAATGTTTTTTCGATAATAATAATTTTCGATGATCATAATAATTCTAAACGTCCCTGAAGACGTCCATTTCAACTTTTGACGACATTTTTTTTTTTATTCTGTATAATATACTAGCGGCCCGTCCCGGCTTCGCACGGGGTCAATTTTTTTGTTAAGTAGGTATGCTAAATGAAATGTACATGACCAAATTTTTCCAAAAGATCAAAATTAAAAACCAAAACTTTAAAGTTCAAAAACATTAAACTGCCTGGCCTGGTGGCTTAGTTGGTTAAAGGCCGTTTTGTAAAGCGGCGGTTTAACGATCAGCCGGATTGAATACAGCTGATTTAAAAACCACTGGAATGTATTCAACGCCATACGTTATTCAACACGGCTAGCCGTAATGTAATAAAGCGAGAGATTAGCCGCTTCTTTGATAATTTTTAGTTCCGATTCTTAACACTCATGGCGCTGCCTGACATAACAACAACCATGGCGTTGAATACTGTGTGTTCCTAAATTGCTAACACGGCTAGCCGTAATGTAATAAAGCGAGAGATTAACCGCCTCTTTGACAATTTTTAGTTCCGATTCTTAACACTCATGGCGCTGCCTGATATAACAACAACTATGGCGTTGAATACTGTGTGTTCCTAAATTGCTAAAGTGACAGTGGATTCTGGAGTTTGGAGGAATCGTACACAATATTATTAGGGTGGCACTTATCACCCTGGGCGTTACTTGGATACTATTTCGTTTCCACCGTCCACCTTGTTAAGACTAAATCGGACCGGGTAGGTTACATGAGACCCAGATCCGACCCGGAGCACCCCGACTCCACCTAGTCTTGGCGCTACTACCCCTAGAGTGTATTTAAAAGAATGCGGGAGCCAGAAGCTCAAGGGAGGTCCTGAGTGGAGCGAGCCATGCAAGTAGTTTTAAAACTATAATAGGTCGTAACTTGACCACCATCTCACCTGATGTTAAGCGACGATGCTATCTACGATGGAACATGTTTCGATAATAGACCCTTGTCTATGGAAGTTCACCATGTTTCTTAGGTGTACCGTCACCGATATCAAGTTATGGGCTTTCAAACTTTATGTGAGAGGTAAAATGTTGAAAAAAAAATAGTACGGAATATCGTACGATATAATCGATCAATTTATTCAGATAAATGAAATTAATTTAGATTTTGTGTTGTTATTTTTTTAAATATGGTCTTCCTACAACATAAGCAGTAATACAATGCGGCTGAACGTGGACCGCCTTATTGAAGAACGTATTGCAATGACAATGCGGCTAATCGTTGAACCGCCGCATTACAAAACGGCCCCGTTTTTCAAAACGGCTAGCCGTAATGTAATACGGCGAACTATACAATCCGGCTGCGACATATACATCATAATCCGGATCTCGTTGTTGGGCTGTATGTTTGATATCTTGACACAAATTGTCTTCAAAAATATGCCATAATTCCGAGGGAAAACAAAATAATAATATTACCACAAACAACTCTCTGCAGCCTCAACGGACACCGAGAAATTGAAGCTTCTCTCAAAGTTATTTCTTTGATTTTGAGTACCTAGTCTTGGAACGATGTACCTACGTGGTACATGATAAAGAAGTATTCTGAGATAAAATCACTCTGACTGGGATGAACGCTGTACTGTATGTACACTCTTCATAATTCTGCCGGCCGTCGCGTCGTTGCAAATATTTAGGATGGATATTTTTAATTTCGTAATATATTTTGAATGGAATGTCCGATTTTAATAATTCAAAAAGGAATCGATAGGTAATATAGCAGTCTTGATTGAAAAATAATTTATTTTGATAAGAATTAAAACAAATGTATGAATAGCATGGTCTTAAATTGATCGGCATTTTTATCTTCTTTTAAAATGTAAAAAAGCAGTTGTAGCGACGTAATTACTGTAGTTAGACGAGTATATGTCTAACTACAGTAATTACGTCGCGAGGTTTTTTGTAGATTTTAATACGTTCTATAATATTGTAGAACATTGTTTGGTTCTATCATTGGTACTTTCCGCAGCGTATGCGATGAAAGCCATTTTATGGCTGTTTTTTTTATACCTTGCGTTGGTTTTAGTAAAAAATTCCAAAGATCACTATTTTTTTTCTTGTAATAAAAATAGCCTATGTTACTCAGTGATAATGTAGCTTTCTCTTGGCAAAAGAATTTTTGAAATCGGTTCAGTAGTTTTTGAGTTTATTATATACATACAAAAATACAAAAATACAAATCTTTCCTCTTTATAATATTAGTATAGATATAGATGAAAATATTTTGATTGAAATCTTTGACAAAACCCTTTTACAGCTACTTAAGAGCTGCTTCCATTCATTGGAAAAGGCCTCTATTTACTTTAAATGTTGACATAGTTAATTGATTATGTTTTTTAACTGTTTTATTAACTTTTGTCATTGACGATAGCAAGTTTTTATGTAAAATAATAATCGAAGAAATAAAATTAATTGAATATGATAGAACATTTTTTATTAGCAAGGTCACCTAGTTTCACTATAAGGCGAGGATTTTGTGAAAACTAAAAGTCTGTAAAAGCTCTCGCTGTATTTTAAATTAATACGAAAATTCAGTAATTACTAAAATATCTTTTGAAGGCTTTTAACTTCTAAATTGTCACTGTTTATCTGAAGTCTGAAAGTCAGGTGGCTTTTGCAAAGATGTTCCAACGTTTCAACTTGTGAAATAAATATTAATTTAAATAAAATGCTCTGTGTAGGTAAAGGGAAAGTTTTCATCTTAGTCGTAACAGTTTCGTTAATACAAATTCGAAATCCAAACGGACGGGTTATGAAAAAACGGAGAGCCATGTTTTTTTTCACAACTAAAACGATATAAACAAACCAATTACATTAGTCGACAGCTTTTCATAGGTAAACCCTAAAAGTAAATAAAATTATTAGTGTTATCAAATATATAATTTATTATCTCCGAAAAATCACCAAAACTACTTCAACTTAAAAATAAATTCAGGCATTCCAGCAAGTTCAACAGAAAGCAACCACTAAGTCAGAGGTAACGAAAGTAAATTTTAGTTGTTTTTTGTTCATATTTCCAAAACCGATAGACCGATTTCGATAAAACTTATATGGGATCACCTCTGATTTATAATCTACCAAACGAAAAAAAAACCATCAAAATCGATGCACAACCGATACAAAAAACTTACATTTAACTTAAAACTTAAATACAAAAAACTTACTTTTTTGAAGTCCGTTTAAAAATTTTGAAAATACAACAGGTTAAATGAACTTTAATGAATAAATGTCAAGTCTTATATAACACATATGTTACTAAACTCAAAGTATAGTGGGTCCAGTAAGTAAGTAAGTATGTATGGACTAAATCGCCGGGCTTATTTTTTTTTATTCAGCAAACATTAAACTACAGCATAGAAAAATTGTGTATTACCTCAAATATGTTTATTGAACAGAAAAAGAAAATTTAAATAATGCAATGGATTCCCGCCACTCACCAGCCAGATTGACATTGTTGCCAGCTCCCGTAATATAATAAGCTGCTGGTTAGATATGACACATAATTTCAAAAGATTGCAGCAACGTACCGGCTTCCTCACAATGTTTTCCTTTAACGTTAAAGCGTTGATGAAAAAATTTGAATATCTGAACTGGGAAAAAGACTCAAAAGTGCAGACAAGATTTGATACTATGACCTCACGATTGAGCAATTGAGGATCACACATTCTAACCACTAGTCCAAACAAAACGGCTTTTCATATTATGGCTTCGGGAGGATCCTATTTAGATTTTGTAAAATTTGCTTGAAAATTTGTGCAAATTATTATATTGCCATGACTTACATTCTCAGAACAAGCAAATAACGGGTTAAATACAATATACGAAAACAAAACCCACAAATTCGTTTTAACCACATATTTCTAGGAACATATTAAAACAAATGTTCCCCCGTATTCCGACGTATTTACAAAGAGCTAATAAATTCACTTGCTCTTTCATAAGCAAATGTTTTTTCTACTTGATCAATTTGACTTGATAAATTTAATATCTGGTTGTTGGAAAATTAAATATCATTTGTAATGCTTAGTACAGTAGGTATATGTGAATCCCACATAATGTTCCCACTGCTGGCACACGGAGTCATCTCTCGTTAGAAAACAGTTAAGGCCATAACGTACCACCCTGGCCCAGTGTGGTTCTGTGGGATTATTGGATGACGATGACCTTAAAAGACGTTCTACAAACATGTTTTTCTTTCAGCAATTCTAAATCTATAGACATTATTTCAAATTCTAACTTAATTAAAAGCATTAACATTATTTTGTTAACTTAATTGCTCTGAAGTTGTTTGGGATTTACAATGTTTTTGTTCTTTCCTTTTGTAATGACCTCTATAAACTTGGTAAAATACTCAGAGGCAGGTAGGATTTCAACCTACGAACTCATGCTTGTGAAATTTTATGATTTCGCCACTTGCCACCATTTGATTTTAAATTTCAAGAGACAGAGTCCTTATCGGTTACTTAGTAGCTTATCAGATACACTTCGAAGAGCGGAACTGATCTGCATGATCTAATATTACCTTGCGCTTTTTCTATCTAATGGCTCGTAGTTCGAAAAAGCCACATCGTTTCATGGTTGATGTTCCTAAGACACGGACGAAGAGGCTTAACTCTGATTCTGTGACAAGAACGTCCAGACTGTGGAATGTGGTTGCCTGAGTGGCTTTTACCGATGGTTACAATCTTGGTGTTTTCAAATCGAGAGTGAATCGGTTTCTTCTAGGTAAACACTCTCCTTAGTAGACCGCATCGTCGCTTAACATGAGGCGAAATGGCGGTCAAGTGCAAAACTATATTTTTTTTTTTAAATAGTTTAATTCTTTAATTTGAATTAAACACACTTTACAAGGATCAATGATCAAATTAAATCGAAATACATTAGTTAGCTAATCGTAGTTATATAAGAAATAATTTACTAGCAGCTTTTTTGTTACAAACAAACCCGCGGTTTTGTTCGCGTACCGTTCCCGTTATTTGAGATGTTCCAGATCATTTTCTGTATTTCAAATTTACTCCCAATTCGTTGAGATGTGTTCCAATGTGATTGATTGGATGCTTGTTGCAAACATCCAAAAGTTGCGTTTCATAATATTAGTTTAAAGACGATGCGATTAATTACGAATGTAGTCAAATTAATCCCATAATCTGACCCTAAATGTTCCTGACCTAGAAGGTGGCGATAACGCTTTAAGGGCATTGCCACGTTGAGTAACGATAGCTTGCCTTTGTACCAAATATATTCACCACTTTATAAGATACTAGCAGCGCCCCACGGCGTTACCCGCGAAGTTCCCGTTCCCGTTATGTTTGCGGGATAAGTCTACGCGTGTGTTCTTCCAGACTATAATCTATCTATGTTCCAAATTTCAGCCCAATCTGTTCAGACGTCACTTCGTGATTGAACAACAAACATCCATACATTGACATTAATAATATCAGTAGGATAGGGTTATATTAATAACTAAATTACACTACATCCCTAACCCATATTAAATGAAATACATTATAAATACCAGTATTCGCTTCGTAAAAATATAAATAAATCTTTAGCAAAACGGTAACAAAAAACACAGTCACACAATGCGTAACCACCCTTACATCAAACGGATCACTCGCATACCCCAAAATTAAATTTCCCCAAATTTATGTTGCCAATTTACCCAACAGGGGTAAACACGGGTACGTAATCTAAATACCATTTCCCCAGAATATCAGGATACATTACCCTAATCCCATTCTAAGTTTAAAATCTTCTAAACATCTACCCTCAATTTAAACTAAGATTTAAACTTGGAAGTGTCATATACAGAATGGCCAGGTGAACTAAGTTTGATCGTTTCATGTAAGTTTGCTCGTTTGTAAGCACCCTGTATTGGTCATCTGGAGGGTTGCTTCGTTACACGGGGTGTTATAGTATGGGGTAAATTGATTTATTGGCGTCGGATTAAATTTGAGGAAGTCAATTTGGTTTGGGGTTTAGGGTCTGGCTTCGGCGGAGTATGCGTGGTCTAGAATCAAATCAGCTTATTTAAGTTGTCTTTCAGTCGCGCGCAGTCCTTGACAGCGGGCGCACGGTTTGACATAAGTGTTTGTAAACAATTCTGGTGATTTTTTTCATTTTATAAAATTACTGGGGATAAACATGGACGAGGTCGTCAGACCTCGATCATGTACCTTGGATAGCAACAGTAGCAACAGTACACTTACTTCGAGACCCGAGAATAAAAGATCAAGAGAAGATAGTGACGAAGATGTCAGTGATAGCCTCCATTTTATCCCAGTCCAAAGCAGAAAATACGCTAAAAGAAGTAATACCACACAAAACAAATTAAAGAATATACAATCCAGTGTACCAGGTTCATATGAAGTCTGTGTAAGTGCCACGGAAATACTACCGAAACAAATACAATTGGCAAAGTTACTGAAATGCGAAAAAATATTGAACGTGACCAAAATTAAGTACAAAACACCGTATAAGCTGTTAATTCAGTTTGAAAATAAAGAAGACGCACACAGTTTGGTAAGCAATGCTACTTTTAAAGAGCTAGGCTATAGATGCCGTCTTACTAACGAAGTTAATATAAGCTATGGAGTAGTCAAATATATAAAACAAGACCTAAAAGAAGAGGAATTAGTTAATTTTTTTGATTGCGAAACCGAGATACTTTCAATAAAACGACTTAAACGCCTTAATGAAAAAAGAGAATGGAGTGAGAGTGAGACAGTACAGTTCTGTTTTAAAGGAGCGACGTTACCCACACATGTGTACGGAGCTGGATGTCGCTTTAAGGTAGAGCCATACACATTTCCGGTGACCCAATGTTTATCCTGCTGGCATTACGGTCACCTGGCAAAATTTTGTCCGTCCAAAAAGAAGATATGCCCAAAATGTAGCGGAGAACATGTAAATTGTGAGACTAATAACTTTAAATGCACAAACTGTAGAGGTGAACATGTTGCTTTTGACAGAAAATGCCCAACATTTTTAAAAGAAAAATATATTAGAAAAATCATGAGCAAACGAAACTGCACATATAGAGCAGCATTAGATGAGTATTTGGGCCAAAACAGTGACGTAAGCGAAATAAACAGAGTGAATTTGAACAATAAAACTAACAGAACAAACGTATCTGGTGATTTATTAACAGAGAAGGTTCTTATTGAACATGTTTCCTCCAAACAGTGTGAGATCGATGAAAGTTCTGACTCACGGGAACAAAATGTAAATAAAGAGTTGAAAAAAAAAGTTAAGAAGCAGAAAAAAGATAGTGTCAAGCCCCTTTATTCAGACGTTACCAAAATTAAAAAACAAGATAAAGTAGATACAATTCGTCCACACTCGTCTAGTCATACTCGTACAAAAGAACTTAAAGGAAAAGAGAATACTCCAAAAGTAACTGGAAACTTTAATTTATTTGATTTGATTGAAAAAATGCGGAATATTTTTTTTGCAGATGTTAGTTTCGAAGAGAAAATTACAAGGTTTTTTAAGTATTTACTTGAAGAAATTAAGAACCTTTTTTTAAGAACCGTTAACGATGGAGATATGTTTACCAAATTTTTTAATATTTTCCATAATGGATAATGTACCTCATAGAACCAACGGTGTCACTCCGGACTTTGATAGTTCTGCTACTCAATTGTGTTTTGGGCAGTGGAACTCCCGAAGTTTAAACAACAAAAAAATTGGATTAGAGCTATTGTTAAATCAAGACAAAATTCATGTATGTTTACTTAGTGAAACTTGGCTGACGGCAGACCGTGACTTTAAAATCAATGGATATAACGTATATAGAACAGACAGGGATGAGGCAAATGGAGGAGTTGCAATACTAGTACATAATTCTATTAAGTCACGGTTGTATCCTGTTTTTTTAAATAACTCTGGCATTGAAATAGTTTCTATAGAAGTTTTTAATTGTAAACACGTTAAGTACATAGCATCTATTTATTGTCCGTCTTCTGTCCAAACTTCACAATGTGACTGGGATCAACTGTTGTCTAACTTTGGAGAAAAATCAATTGTAGCTGGAGATTTTAATGCCCATCATTCTAATTGGTCAAACAATGTAATTTGTAGTGGTGCAACTAGAGGTAAACAATTATATGATGCTAGTGCAGACCATAACCTTTTAAGTATAAACAATGGTGAATGTACTTATTTGAAATTAGTAAATAGTAGGTTACATAAATCATCACCAGATGTTACATTTGTGTCTACAGATATTGCTATCTATTTTAATTGGAATGTTACGAAGGAGTGCCTTGGCAGTGATCATATATTCATAAAATTTTATTCAGAACAAAACTACGCGTCACCTTGTAAAAGGCTGCGCAATTATAAATTAGCTAACTGGGATTTATATCGTGGTGCCTGTCAAAAAAGTTTTTCTGATGACAACCTAACTTTTTTGAACGAAGATAATATTCAGTTAACTTACAATTTTTTTATTGAAAAACTAAATTACGCTGCTGATAAAAGTATACCATATGTAAACATTAAAACAAATCCTACAAGGTCATTCAAACCAAAACCTTACTGGAATCAAGACATCTCTCATGCCGTCGCTAAGCGTCGCCTAGCACTTAAAACTTTTAGATCAAACCCAACCCCAAACAATTTTGACAAACTTAATGAAACAATATCTAAAGCGCAAAAATGTATAAGGCAGGCTAAATTTGATAGTTGGAAGAGTTTCTGCGGAGAGATAGATGGTGTTACCAATGCATCGGTCATGTGGCAAAAAATGAGATGGATTAAAGGAGTGAAAAAAACAGGGGTTCATGTATCTAAAGACAAAAAAGAGGAATTATTATGTTCATTGGCGCCAGATTTTGTTGAACCTCCTTTACCAATTTTTAGTTCAGAAAACATGCAATTAGATAGTGCTTTTTCTCTGCAGGAACTTAACAACTGTATTAAGAAAAAAGATACTGCGCCGGGTACAGATGCTATTACATACAGTATGATTTACCACTTACCTTTGGTGGGTAAAAGTCTACTGCTTAAACTTTATAATTTAATATACATGAAAGCTTCAATACCTGATCAATGGCGCCAGATCAAAGTTCTACCTATTCCCAAGACAGATTCTAATAACAATTCTACATCAAAACTTAGACCAATCTCATTGATATCTTGTATATGTAAGATACTCCACACAATGTTGACTAAGAGGATAGAATGGTTCACTGAAAGTAATAATATACTGGCCTGTACTACATCGGGTTTTCGTAGAGGTCAGTCTAGTGTGGATTGTATAACGAGATTGGTACTACACATACAATCGGGTTTTGTTGAAAGAGTACCCACTCTTGCTTGTTTTTTAGATATTGATAGTGCCTACAATAATGTACTTATTGATCAACTTGTTGTGAGAATGGATGAACTGGGGTTTGGTGCTAAAATATGTGATTATTTAATTAAATTTCTGAGTCTGCGATGCCTCACTATAGAAGACGATAGCGATAATAGCAATAGCATATGCAGGTGGACAAGTAAAGGATTAGCTCAAGGTGACCCTATGTCACCTATATTATTTAATTTAGTCACAACTATGATCAGTCAATTCGCGGATTCGTTGTATGTTTTACAATATGCAGATGACTTTGTTTTTTATATACAGGACAAAAATTTAGACAAATGTGTAGTGGAAATGCAAGACTGTGTAGCTTGGATATCTTCATGTTTGAGCGAAATAGGCTTGACAGTGTCCCTCACGAAAACTAAACTATGTCTGTTTAGTAAAAGTAGACAGAGAGAACAAATATCAATAAGAGTAGATGACAATCTTGTCCCAGTAGTAGATTGTGTTAGATATTTGGGAGTATGGTTGGACAGGAAATTGATTTGGACCAGACATATTAACGAAATTTATAACAAATCTGTTAAGCTATTGAATATTTTAATGGTTTTAGGAGGGTCATCTTGGGGAGTGCATCCAAAACATCTTCGGAGACTTTATTTATCTTTAATTAGGAGTAGAATTGATTATTCGTGTTTTATATATGACAATGCATCTAAGACAAATTTACTTAAATTAGACCGACTTCAAAATGCGGCATTGCGTGTTGTAGGCGGCTTTATTAAAACTACACCTATTCATGTGATGGAATATGAACTGTATGTACCTCCCTTATGCATGCGTCGAAAATACCTGGCAACTAAATACTGCCTTAGAGCGCAAGCCTGGGCCAAGAATGTTACAATTAACAGGTTGGATTATTTTATAAATTTAAACTTAACAAAATTAAAAAAGTGGCCTTTACTCTTATCAGTTTATAATGAGACAAAGACAGAAAAGATTAACAATAATTATCCTTTACCGTTGTTCTCTCTGAATACTTGGGTTTCTAATATAGACACAAGTTTCATACAAACCAAAATAGAAAACATAGTAGAACCAAAAAAAAACTATGATAACTTAATTTTAAAGTGTAACACATTGCACATGCTAAATGTAAAATACAACGGCTGGCATAAAATTTACACTGATGGCTCTCAAACACAAGTAGGTCGCGGTGCAGCCTTCTGTGATCCCAAGCACAGTGTGAAAGAGCGATTTAAATTAAATGTTTCAAATTATTCGATTATGTTTGTCGAACTCTTTGCGATCTCCGAGGCGCTGTCTTATGTGATCAGTGCAGGATTTCAAAATACCGTTATTTTGTCAGATAGCAAAAGTGCTTTGCAACATGTGGCACGATGTGCCTCTGGTCACAGATGTTCATCGATAGCATACACAATATTAAATAAAGTCCTAACTCTGTTGAGTAAGGGAGTGATCTTGGTGTTGCAATGGGTTCCTTCGCATATTGGTCTGTGTGGTAATGAGGAGGCTGATAGGCTTGCTCAGGAAGCAATATCAAATGGTACTGAAGTTTACTTGAGGCCTGAATTCACAGAAATACTAAACAACTATAAAATTTGTATGAAGTTACAATGGAAAGATTATTTTGATAAGGTTTCAAGAGCAAAGGGTATATGGTATCGCACGATACAAACTGAACCTCCTCAAGTGCCATGGTGGACATATGTAAATTTAACTCGCGAAAATATTACAATTGCTCATAGATTGCGCTCTGGACACATGCCACTGAATAGTTTCAATTTTTTAATGGGACTCATTGATAGCCCCAGTTGCAATATGTGTGGTGCCGCTGTAGAAGACATTCATCACTTCTTAATGGAGTGTATCCACAGCGCATCTATGAGAAATAACTTAGTGGACACATACAAATTAAACAGCCTAGATGTCGGAATGATCCAAAGCATCTTAGCCGAGCCTATGTCGGACGTTGCTAGAATGCTTTATAGGTCGGCCCGTCAGCTGTTTAAAAATAGAATTTCTTGTATCTAATTATTATTAATCGGTGCTGTTATGTAATTTGTGTGTTAAATACGGGACTGACATAGTCAAATATGACTCAATGTCCCCAAATAAAATCAGATAAAAAAAAAAAAAAAAAAAAGTTGTCTTTGGATCTTTGTCATCATCATTGTCTGTGACAGCGAAGATACACATCGTGAGAAAATCGGTGTGTTTCAAGTTAGACATAATATTTCGATGACACGACCCATCTGTCAACCTGCACTCGTCCAGTGTGGTGGATTATGGCCTTGACTCCTTCCTTAAGACAGAATATAATCCAATAAAAAACAGAAAAGCTTAGCAATTTTGCACCAAGACTTTGGAGACTTTGGACCATTCAAGACTTTGGAGTCTTTTTCGAACAAAGGCGTCGTTGTCTATGATCCTTTTGGCATGTCTCTCGATGGGTTCTAGAGCTTCTAGCTGTTCAGCTAAAGGTGCGAACAGTACTTAATACAAGAGTGATTCTGTGCTTAATATTACGCGAGCAACTGTTCAGACTTGCAATACCTTCATACCTCTGACGGGACTTGTTGTTTTTTGCCAGCTTTTTGAAGTGAAAACTTCTTTTGGGGGGCGCCACAGACAGATTTTTTGTGGGCTGTAAATTGAATTCTAGCGTCACGCTTGGAAATGATAAGAAATCTTCGGGGAGACTCGGGATCATGGCTATTGGCCGTCAAGGAATGCGTCAGCATGGCCATGCTCATGGCCACGCTCTCCAGTTTTACCCGCGCAGTTTCCAAAGTAAGCTATCAAATTCTGAGTTATAAGTTTTCACTTCTATCGGCAGCTCCTAAGACTGCCATTTTTTTTTTACCATTGTCTCGATATACACAACCAAAAGTATTATAGCACAGATTAGAAAATAGTTATGGTATTGTTATGACATAAGCAACTGTTTAAAAATAAATACACAGCAAATGACCGAACCGACAGTAATCAATAAACTCCCAGAAAACGTCACTTCTGCGCCCACAATGGGAAGCTTTAAATTCCGATTAAAACAGTGGCTTATCGAGCAGTCGTTCTACAGCTACGAAGAATTCGTTCAATTGAAATGATTTGATTGTAACTTAAGTTTTTAGACGTTAACGTTAAAATGAATTATTTAATAATTTATTATATGTTATTAATTTATGTTGACATTGTGAATGTAAAAATCGATGAACATTAATTAATTTAATATTTTAATTTTCGTATTATTAATGAAAGAGTATACAGTATATTCATTACTATATAAGATGTTGCAGTAGGTACACAGTACCTACACAATACACATGATTGTATATAATTAACCAATGTTTTTTGACTTGTAACAAATATTTATCAATAAATGATTATGATTATGATTATGACCCCCTTAATGTCCTTGTTTCGTTGTTATGTACCTACATATTCTTATAAATAAAATGAAAACACAACCTGCCTTATTTATACACAATCCTTCATGAATAAAGCCAATTTTGCGGGACGTTTTATGAATAAGGAATCGAATAATGCGTCTTCACACGTCATATTACAATGACGTCACTTTAATATAATGTAGCGGATTTACGAATTCTCATATTCACTCGTCTCAATTTAAACTCAGTACCTGGGTGACCGAGCTTTGCTCGGTTTAAATACTAAAAATACTTAGACACCTACAGATAAAAGGCTCCGAGTAATAGATTTTCTTTAAAAATAAAAATAAAACTTGAAAAAAGGAGAAGCGGTCTGGATTCGAACCCGGAGCTACTTATTCGTGACCGCTTTGACCGGCCGACTTCCCGTCTGAGCTATTTTGCTGTCGCGTCACACGGCCTTTACCTTCAAAATTTATCTTCGCATTCTAATGTCAAATGTGACAGTTTTTCACTGTCTAAAAACGCGCATAATATGCGTTTTTTTTAAATGAAACCTAGTTAGATCGATTTATCGTCCCCGAAACCCCCTGCATACAAAACTTCATGAAAATCGTTCGAGCCGTTTCCGAAATTCAGATTCTATATATACGTATATACATATTTATATACAAGAATTGCTCGTTTAAAGGTATAAGATTTCAAAAAGGCGGATGTTTTCATTTCGTCATTCTTAACCGACTTAAAAAAAGAGGAGGTAATCAATTCGACCACCATGTTTTTTGTATGTTTTTGTATATGCTCCGCCAACCCGCACTGGGCCAGCGTGGTGGATTATGGCCTTAACTCTCTCCTTGCGAGAGAAGGCCCCGAGTCCCAGCAGTGGGAACGTTTAGTGGGCTGTTGATGTTGATGATGTTGATGTTGTATATGCTGAACAATAGGCGCCTGAATTCGATTTTTGAAAACTTTAGTCGCGTTCTAAACTTGTTATTAGGGGAAAATCTTTGAGTGACGAGACGAGCAAGACATGTGCCCGATGGTAGCCAACGTGTCTGCCCATAACAGCACAGTGACACGCAGCTATTAGAACATGAAGAGTCCAAATCATTGCCTAGCACTGCACTACGCTCGTCACCCAGATGTAAAATATATTTTTTCTCTGTGCCCTGTAATTTCACTTGAAACATTGCATTTCAAACCAGATAATAGTAACGTTTGCACATTACTGCTTTGCGGTAGAATAATACTTGGCAAAGGTGTGGTACTTCCCCAGACAGACTCTGCAAAAAGTCCAACCACTACAGATAACTACTACTTACCATATCTTTGCCAAATTTCATAACTTTAATATTAAAAATCTAATGTTTCACAGTTCCTCAAACTGCGAAACTCCTGGGAGCATTACCGCAACTGCCCGCCCGGTTATGACGTCCATATAGAAGTTTACTATAGAAAATGTGCAAAGTTTGAGAACCTCATTACCTCTATGTCGTAACATGTAAAGGGAACGGGTCCGAAGTTTGAGAGTACGTTACTGTAACATGCAGTTTGCAGTCAAATTCAATTTTTATAGAGTACTCGGTACCTCGACTACACACAGACATTACAACTATAATCTTACTAATATTATAAATGCAAATGTTGCTCAATCGCGTTGGAATATCTGAATGAAAGATTTTTAACTTAAGAACACAGATTTACAGTCTGTACCTAATAACTTGGCTCTTTTTATCACCGGAAAATACCACCTGCGGAAGTACCACACCTTTGCCAGTTATTCTACCGCTAAGCAGTTATGTGCAAACATTACTATGTTCTGGTTTGAAGGGCCATGTTACCAGAGAAATTACAGGGCTTAGTTAATCTTAGATTTTGATCTCTGGGTGACGAGCGCAGTGAAGTGCTATGTAATGATTTGGACTTCATTTTCCTATAGCTTCGTGTCGCTGTGCTGTTATGTGGCAGGCATGTTGCTTCCCATCGGGCACATGTGCTGCTCGTCTCGTCACTCTATAATACAAAACTTTTTTGTGCGGTGTATGAAACTCAGCGGATAAAACTGGGTTACGCTGCTAATATCAAATAGTTTTCTTTTTACAATTTATAGAGCAACGATCAATTATTGTAAACAAGACACGTACATATTCAGATATTTAAACATGACAATTCCAAAACTAGCTAGCACTGTACTGATCACTCAAATAAATTGTTATTTATCGCATTGCCTTGTAATTTATCTGGAAACATTACCCCTCAAATCGGAATACAGTAATAATTTCACATTAGCGCGCGGCAGTATAATAACTGGCAAAGGTGTGGTACTTCCCCAGGCGGACAACACAAGTCTATGTATATTGATATGGGTCAATATTTCACAATACAATTTTTCGTGATTCGACCAAACGTTCATCTTCAAATAGAATGTTTTGTCTAAACACATTTAAACATTACAGTACCTGGGTCACCGAGCTTTGCTCGGTTTAAATACTAAAAATACTTAGATACTATTAGATTTTCTTTAAAAAAAAAACTTGAAAAAAAAAGAGAAGCCGTCTGGATTCGAACCCGCAGCTACTAATTTGTGACCGCCACGAACGCCCGACTTCCCGTCTGAGCCAATTATGCTGTCGCGTCACGCGGCGAAATTTACCTTTGCATTCTAATGGCTAATGTGATAGTTTTTCGTTGTCTAAAAACGCGCATAATATGCGTTTTTTTTAAATGAAACCTAGTTAGATCTATTTATCGTCCCCCAAACCCCCTGCATACACAATTTCATGAAAATCGTTCGAGCCGTTTCCGAGATTCAGATTCTATATAATATATTATATATACATATTTATATAGGTACAAGAATTGCTCGTTTAAAGGTATAAGATAAGATACCTAGTTTGTAAACTAGGTAATAATAGTAACTAACAAATAGTTTTTATAAAAAGTAAACTACCAACAAAAACCACCCCTTCAGTAACATACAAAAAAGATTTGCAAAAAAACATGGTTAGAGTTTCAAATCACAGAACCATAAGTCACTGCCAAGTTACAAAAACCGCATCCAATCCCATTCGCGACTTTTTGCTTCAAAAAAAGATACATGCGAAATAAATAACGCGTGTGACCGAAAAATAAAAAAAACGCCAGAAAAAAAACATTTTTAAAAAGCTTTCACGATGCGGTGTGAACACATTTCGCGCTCAAAGCCCGACCTTTGCATGTGGACAGTCAAAGCCCGACGCACAATATAACAACTCACGATTCTTTCATATGTGAAAACACCACTCTTTCATATATGCTCTAGTTTTTCCATTTAACCCATTGTTCCGGCCAGCGATGACGCCGGCGTCGTGACGTCACACAAAAAAAATATCACTCAAAAATGAAATCAAATTTTGTGTGTCTGTAAACGACAATGTACTTATTCATATAATCTCCTATCTCTTAGGCATCAAAATAAATTAATCATCGAGTATGTACATCATGTAAAAATAATGTTTTAAAGTCCCAAAAACCGGTTTGGCCAAATTTGGCCGCTTGGGGCTCAAGTGGAAAATAAACCGGTTGATTTCGAGTCTCACTAATGGTATATCCTAACCATACACGGACAAACCTGGGTAAATAAAAGTCGGATAAGCCAAACACCTAGTGGTAGGCCTCTTGGCAGAGTCTGCCTGGGGAAGTACCACACCTTTGCCAGTTATTCTACCGCCAAGCAGTGATGTGCAAACTTTACTGTGTTCCCGTTTGAAGACCAATGTTTCCAGAGAAATTACAGGGCTTAAAGATATAACATCTTAGATCTCTGGGTAACGAGCGCAGTGCAGTGCTAGGTAATGATTTGGATTCTTCATTTTCCAATAGCTGCGTGTCACTCTGTTATGTGGCAGGCATGTTGCTTACCATCAGGCACATGACCTGCTCGTCTCGTCACTCTTTATTTAAAAAAAAAAAAATCGGTTGTCTGTAATCTGTAAAGTTACTGACGATAGTTGAACGTGACAACTTCAACTACGCCTCAGAGCGAGGTAACGCCGCATGACGTCATGCGGTGAGGTAACGTTACATGACGTCATGTTTTTTCGTGCGTGCAGCCGGCTTCATCGAATCATAAGACGTTGTCACGTCAAAAGTAAACTTAGGTATTTGTCAAAAATAATGAAAGCAGAGTGGATACCTTACAAGATCTCACACATATCGAATACCAGCTTTCAAATTCTTTAGTGAAATCGCAAAATATCAAATTCTTTAGTTATCATCTACAAAGGTCTTTGTAGTGAGGCGATGAACCGGCGGCAGTGTCTGGAGTGAACCCACACTTGGCAGTTTCGTTTACAACGCTTTTCTATCCATAATAGGTTTTTCTCTTGAAGTATTTTGTGCAAGTAAACACTTTTAGCAAGTACTGGGTTGGATTTAAAATGAAGTAACATTTTTCACGCTATGTAATTTCAAATTAAGAAAAACTAGTACTAAGGAAAGAAGGCAGTATACTTTTATGAGAATAATAGTAAAATAAAGAGACCAAATATTTTGAGAGGGCATTTAGTACAAATAGGATTGTTTGCATATTCCGCCTGGTACAGTCCGCGAGGTATAAGCTGAGCTTTGCATTAGTGTGAGTGATCACCAAAAGTACAGTCAGACGCAGGACGCTGTGACCATGTTCTCTTAATAAGGTGTTTCTTCAAACCAGAAGTGCTGCCATCTGTTAATGTTAAGTTAAATAAGTTATACGTAGGTGACGGATCTCATGCTTTTCCATTAAAAATTTTCTGTTATTCTCTGTCCTTGACCATTTGAATCCTAAAAGAGATACTTCTTTTCGCAATGACCATATTGATCCTGGATAGTTAGTGTCAGCTTGTTGTTTAAGAGTTTGTTGTCTGACTGTACTTTTGGTAATAGATGCGTATGCATGTGATCACTCACACTAATGCAAAGCTCAGCTTATACCTCGCGGACTGTACCATACATATAATGAATGTCATTTAAGCTATTGCCAAGCGGTAATGTACAAATTATGCGGATTAGGTTATTTTTTTAAATAAAACTTAGGTATAGTGTGGCAAGAACGTTCAATTCTCCGTGAAGTTGTTGGAATGAATCCCACCTGCACCTGAATATTCTTCAATAGCAAATGTACGAATTTCTCATCACTAATGGTCTTGGATTTAATGTCTAAGAACACTGAGGAAAATCTTGAGGAAATCAACTTATTTCAGAAAGTCACCTTTCGAGGATTTCTGTTTTCACCTACCCGCACTTGACCAGAGCGGTACATTTATAGCTTTGAATATTTTCTTCTGTGAAAAGCCCCAATTCCCAGCAGTGGGGCTTATATAGTTGGCTACTTACGTTTATGCAGATTTTTTAATACACTGGCAAGCGA
Organism: Ectropis crepuscularia; assembly: GCA_963693475.1. NCBI lineage: Eukaryota > Metazoa > Arthropoda > Insecta > Lepidoptera > Geometridae > Ectropis > Ectropis crepuscularia. Next base: position 3,991,671 of record OY856355.1, read on the forward strand.
AGTCAATACAGGTAATACACCGGTAATATACCCGTAAGATACTCCTAGTATCGATATTAAAACAAGTAACTCGTGTAACATATTGAACCCGCATTTTCCTGAAAATCGCTTCGCTTTTTCCATGAAAACCGAATGAAAACAGCGGGGGTCACGACCGGAGCTTGAAAAGTAAGCATAGTTTTTATGGAGCATACTATCGTACTGCAGATACGAGTGTTGCACAATATACATGTATGGGGGCAGTAAGGGCAGTGGAGTGTTTTGTAAATTAAGATCTCATCAAAAATATAAATGTGATAATGTGAAATAAGAGCTAAGTAAAATATGATGGAGTATTATGCCTTAAACAGATATGTTAATTTCCTCCAGGCCACGTGGTTCGACAATTTAGTTCGATCAATCGAACCACGGACACTTTTTTTTCCCGTTGGTTCGACTTTAGAATCGCACCACGTGAACTACTGATACTTGGGACCGAACTTACAGAACAAAAAATGTAAGATAACATCCTATTTCTACCCTTCCTAATATTATAAATGTCAACGTATCTGTATACCTTCATTAGTCTATGGATAATTCAGGTGTGCTTAGTGTAAGTAGTTGTTAGGTATGTAGCGTAGTGTAGTTCTTATTGTATTTTAGTTTTGTTAATAAAGGCTCTGCCCACAGTAAAAAAAAATGTTTAGATATTTGGATGTTTGTTGCTCAATCACGTCATAACGTATGAACGGATCGGGCTGAAATTTGGAACACAGTTAGATTACACAGTCTGGAAAAACATTTAGGCTACTTTTTGTCCCGGAAAAAATATACAGAAAATATTTAAAAAAAAAATGTACTGTGAGGTACTTAATTTTAACTCAGTGTCATCGTGTATCGGTCGTTTACGAGTAAATTGTTTGAGGCATATAAGAAAATATTTGATGACTAAATAGACTACAGGTCCGTGAACAATATTTACGTAGTAAATGAACCACCAGGAGACCTATGTAGGATGATAGAAGGGTATAAAGTAATAAGATTCAGCACTATGCCGTCACTTGTAAGCTGTCCAACTGAGTACAGTCGAAGGGTACAGGGGTTGCAACCCTCGATCATTTCTCCTTGTCGCAGGATTTTTGTACGGCGCGGCGTTACAGAATAATAGATTAATTGAATTTAGTATTGAAACTATCAAAATTATAAATGTTAAGTTTTCAATTGTTAGTTTGTCGGAAAAATTCGTGATTTTCCGACAGCTTACAAGTGACGGCATAGTCCTGAATCTTATTACTTTATACCCTTCTATCATCCTACATAGGTCGCCTGGTGGTTCATTTACTACGTACATTTTGTTCACGGGCCTGTAGTCTAAAAAGTTAAAATATTTTCGTATTTTGTAAAAGTTCTCATACTGTGTTTTCATTTTGACACTCAAACATTGTCCGGCGATAAAATTAAATTAAACGGTAAATTTTACATGATAAAACCATTTAAACGTCTTGAGAACTCGAAAATATTATTGTAAACGTCGCCGTGGCGAGATAAGACGATTTTAATGTTTCTATTTTAAGCAATTGTAGAGTTCAAGGATCACGAAATGTTTTAACACGAGGACCTTTTTGCAAAGTTTAATAACCACTTGATGGATATAGGTCTACGATCTTTAGTAGTGTAAGTTAGCAGATGACACAAACATGTCCTCGAAAGACAGTTGCCAGTTTCTTCACGGTGTTTTCTTTCACCGTTAAAACGTATGGTGAAGACGAATGTGTAAAATTGAACTTGGAAGAATGTTATGGTGGAATTTGAACCTACTACTTGAGGATTAAGAATCGCATATTATAGCCCCTAGGCCACTAGGCCACTGCGGCTTCAAATCTCAACAGTTTTTTTCTAATCATCCTGATCTAGACAAGAGATACTCTTTATAGACACCAAAAGAAGAGGATACACAGAAAAAATAATATAATTTATTTTCTACAAAAAGACTAAACCGACTTCAATTTAAAATTAAATTCAGGCACTCGACCAAGTTTCTTAGGAAACTATCTCTTAGTAGTCTACAAGTAAAAATGTACATTTAATTTTTTATTCATATTTCAATAACCGTCTCACCAATTTCGATAAAATGTACCTATGGAATTTATATAATTTAATTACCTCTGAACTATAATATTTATAATCTCCGAAAAAAAAAACATCAAAATTGATTCACAGAATTGAGAATCTCCTCCTGTTTTGAAGTCGGATAATTAACGATAAACTATTAAAGTACTTAGCTTTAGTGCGACTCTTGGCGGCCTTATCTATTCCAGGTAACCTTTGAATGGAAAATAATAAAATGGACAAGTCATAAAACGTAAAACAAAAATAAAAATGGTACACCATTTTTTTTTTTAAATAGAGTTTATTATTATTTTTAAAATACTACTGTATCAACTTCTATATATTACATGAAATACAAGTAATTAAAATATTTTGCAATTTCAATTCACCTTTTTTATATTATTTACATTCGAAAAGATAATCGTAATAAATAATGTCAATGTACAAACAAACATTGAAAACATTACTTTTTTCTTAATAAATTCTACTAATGTATATTTATTTGTATGATTATATAGATATGTCCTATAAAAATGTATACAAAAATTTGACGTAGGTCAGTACAATTGTTTTAAAAACATATTATACTCATATAATGCTTGACAGTTTTCTGTACAATAATTATTATAATACAGTAAAGTAGTCATTTCAAACTTTGAAAATGTACACAATTTGTATGCTCTTTCTTTTGTTTTTATTTTTTATTTATTGACGTGTAAATTGTACATTTATGAATAAAGTACTTTGACTTTGATATTTAACAAATGTTACAATACAACTCTGTTATTCGTATAAAAATCTAGTGTCAATAATAGTAGGTTGCAAAACAAGTGATGAAACGGCGAAACCCGTTGAATCGGGGACCCACTCAGCCCCAAGCACTTTTCCTTTAAAAGGTTCTTCGCCTGTATCTAATCATGGCGGGCGTTTTTTAAAGAAGTCATTTCTGGAGGGGAGATAGGTCGAGTCGGAGCGATGTATCAACCGGTCCACTCCAACGGGTGCCTAATGACGTGTGAACTATCAATCGAGGTTCGATTCCTGCCTCCGGCAGGCTGGGAGATAAGGGGTAATAGTATTACTAAAGAAACTGCGTTAAAAGTGTTGAATGTTTCTATAATAATAATTCATTTGAAATCTATGAAATGCGTTTATTTGTTTTAATTGAATAATAATGCTTACTGTGAACAATATTTTGTAGTAGCCGAACACTTTGCGGAGTCTGCTTAATGAACTGAAGCTGACAAATAGGCTTCTATATGTCTAATTGTCACTAACAAATACGTTTCCAATTAGGGGTAGATATATGAAAGTAACTTCTTTTTCATTCTTGTCTACTGAAAGTGAATATCTAATATTGACACTATCTATTGTATTTTGATCAAAATTGGGGCACGTAGTTTTATTTTTAAAATCGCAAGTTCTTTTGGTCTACCATACAACAACGGCAAATATCCCGTAATTATTAATACTAAGTCAGGGTGTGTCACCTTCACCCACACCATAGTTTTTCTTCTAGAGAATTGGTTGTCTAACGCGAACTACAGATTCACTAAAAATACTAATTTTATGGCATAAAAAAGAATTAAATGCCTGGCCTAATTGTATTTATTGGTTTACCTGCGAAGCTGTTGGTTGTAAAATTAATTCCATCCCAGTGCAAATATTTGTGTGCTGAATCCGAGCATTTGTTCTGTGTGTGAGAATTTCTGTATTCTGAAGCATGTCCATAATCCATACCATAATCCAAGCTTTGCGTAGTTTGGGGCCAAATCACCATCTTATGATAGAAATGCCCATAAATATTTATTTATTTACCTAAATAATACCTTCTACAGTTACAAAAAGGTCCACGCGCTCCCAAACTAGCCCATGTCCAATGTTAATCTTAAACTGGTGTTCAGTAAAGTGTTTTCGTTAAGTGGCCGGCGTATTTATGGGCAGGGTGTGATGCGGGTTAAACGCTGCCCATTCGAGCCGTTTAGTATGGGGGTTGTGTACTGCCCTTTATTGTGTGCAAGACCCATTGTATATGTGCCTACATGCTAATCTGTTAGACGATAAATAAACCGAGTACTTCGCGTTTGACTTATCAAAAGCTTTCGACTGTGTTCATCATGAAACTCTTTTGAAGAAACTGCAGTTCTATGGGGTATCGAAACCAGCTCTAAATTTCATTTCTTCATATCTTAAAGACCGTGTACAGATAGTCGATGTTGACGGTGTGCAATCAAATGAGTCGCCTATAAGAATGGGTGTACCACAAGGTTCCATACTTGGACCTTTCTTGTTTCTTATTTACATAAATGATCTACCTTTCATGATAAAGAAACATAAAAATATAGAAATAGTTATGTTCGCTGATGATACATCACTTCTATTCAAAGTGAAGAGAGGAATAAACGATTTCACAGAAATTAACGTAATTTTAGACATTGCGTACAAATGGTTTGAAGCAAATAATCTAGTACTTAATCCAACTAAAACGAAATGTATAAAATTCTCACTCTGCAATGTAATGTGCGGTAAACTTGATATAAGACTGAAAGATGAACTCATCGAACCTGTACAATCTACTCGATTTCTGGGTATTTCAGTAGATTCAAAGCTTCAATGGGGTCCTCACATAGAGAGACTGGCTGACCGACTTAGTTCAGCTGCCCACGCTGTTCGTCAAATTAAAAAAATATCGGATGTCGCAACAGCTAGGCTTGTTTATTTTGGCTATTTTCATAGTATTATGTCCTACGGGATTTTATTATGGGGTTCAGCTGCGGACAGAAACTCAGTTTTCATATTGCAAAAGAGAGCAATCCGTGGTCTATATAATTTATCAGCTAGAGATTCAGTACGGGAGATTTTCAAAACTATAAACATATTAACAGTCCCTTCATTGTATATTTATGAATGTATAATGTATGTAAGAAAAAATCGAAGTCGACTGAAGAAACTAACTGATCTGAATCCAAAAGCGCACCATAAGCACAAAATTGTATTTCCTAAGTGCAGACTTCAGAAAACAAATAACTCTTTCAAATGTAATGGTATTCGCTTCTATAATGCAATCCCTGCACAAGTCGAAGGTCTTAATGAAACAAAGTTTAAAAATGAAATAAAAAGCTACCTATTGAGCAAGGCATATTATAATATAGATGACTTTGCTAAAGATAGTAACGTATGGAAGAGAAATGTGTTGAAACTGGAATCTTGTAATAAGGTAAAATAATACATTTATAAAACTTTTGATGGAACATTGTTTGTACTCATGTAGTATCTGTATACTGTATGTATTCATTATTTGTTAGTTTGTCTTTGACAAAGCCTTTTTACAGCTGCATTTGATTGACGAGGCTCCTTTACAGCCGCTTTATTCATTTTGACATTGTTATTTTATCTTATTATGTACACGGATTCTTTGCCTTTTTGTTAATGACGTTACCAAGTGTTCTTATGAATTTATGGTTCGAATAAATGAATTGAATTGAATTGAATTGAATTTCAAAAGGACGTAAATCCTTTTTAAATTTGCTTTTATAAATTTGCTTCCAAGAATCAATTTTCTCTGAAAACGAGAAAAAAATCAAATGCTTAGCCGGAAAATGAAGCGTTCAGAAACTACATACAGATTTGTTGACATTTATCAAACAACACAATCTCCATATTCCCAAGCTAAGCAAAGATTGTAGGCAATGTGGCCCCAGACAGCTGATACAATATATTTATACTTGTAAATACATAGGTAGGTACTTATGATACACCCAGACAGAAAAAATATTCATATCTATCACACAAATGCTTCTTCTGGGTGGATATCGAACCCACGATCTGTATGTAGCTCAGTAAGAAGTCTCATTGTCGGCTGAGCCACAAGGCTAGTCGATAACCATCGATTATCGACATTAAGTTTTGTATACTGTTTACGTGTACCTAAACTATATTTTTGAAGTGAAAACTTCTTTAGGCGCGCTATAGCCAGAATTTTCGTGGGCTGTGAAATGGAGTCATCAATCGTCACGCTTGGATATGATAATGGATCGGATCGGATATGAAATCTTCGGGTAAACTCGGTAAAAACGGCCAGGTAGGTACCAGGGCAACAGAAACAGTAAAGAGTTTCGATTACCTACCTCCAACAGCCCAGCGCTTATCTCCAGATACCAGGACAACAGAAATATAAAAGAGTTGCGTTTGCCCCTAGGTACCAGTACCAGGACAACAGCAAGTTTTCACTTCTATCGGCAGTTCCTATGACTGCCAATTTTTTTTTACTTTTTAAGTTTACACTTGACCGCCATCTAGACTGATGATAAGCCACGATGGAGTTTACGATGAATCGTGAATACCTAGATGAAATCGATTCACTCTTGATTTGAAGACACCTAGACGTTCTTATCACAAAAACAGACTCAAACCCTTTCGTTCGAGTCTCTGGAACTATAACCATGAAAACATATCACTTTTTGAGCTAAGAACAGTCAGAAAAACCCTTCCGTGCACTTTCATAACTAAGTTTTGTTAACTGGTTAAGAAAAACCCTTTTTTATTATTGTTTTCACAACTGGTTTTTAAACAAGAATACGAAGTGTTCATTCATAACTGACAATCACAAATAGTTAAGAAACGAATAATTATGATTATGTTTTTATAACTAGCTACAGTCAGCAACAACATATTTCCTTTAACCTTAAATCAAAATAAAAATAAAGTGGCCAAGTGCGAGTTGAACTCGCCCATGAAGGGTTCCGTTGCAGCAAGTAACATAATATACATAGTACACATAGTTCTTATAGTTCGTTGTAACTTTGGTCGAAGTTTCAATAATAGTGTATTTATGACGTACTAAAAAAAAACTACTCATCAGATCGAGTTCAAACTAATTTTCGTTGGTAGTTTACATGGTAATGTACATCATATATTTTTTTTAGATTTTTCATTCTCTTACTTTAGAAGGTAGAGGGGGGGGGACACACATTTTACCACTTTGGAAGTGTCTCGCGCGCAAATTATTCAGTGTAGGCGAAAATGATTTAAGAAACCTCAACATCATTTTTGAAGACCTATCGATAGACATCCCACACGTGTAGGTATGATGAAAAAAAAATTTTTGAGTTTCAGTTCGCAGTATGGGGGGCAACCCAAATTTTTCTTTTTTTTTCTTTTTTTTGTAAAAACCCTAATGCGGTTCACAGAATACATCTACTTACCAAGTTTCAACAGTGTAGTTCTCATAGTTTCGGCAAAAAATGGCTGTGACATACGGACGGACAGACAGACAGACAGACAGACAGACAGACAGACAGACATGACGAATCTATAAGGGTTCCGTTTTTACGTTTTACGGAACCCTAACAACAGAGTTAGAGTTTTTATCGAGAGTATTGCATGCGGAAAACGGATGAGGTTCTTATCTCAATAAATTATTATCTATTATTGATATGTAAACTGCAATGGCATGACATTGACATTGTCATTTTAGTATTATTTAGTTTTCTGCTTTGGTTTTCTGTTGCAATTGACAATTGAGTGCAATTTATATAAAATATATAACAACCGAAAACTTAAGTGATAAACTATGTCGCTTTCTAAGCCCATCATTGAGTTCATAACGACAAAAAGGGATCGCGAGAAACTACTATACGACGGCCGTCAGTACCATAAAATTAAAACTTATGTGAACGAAAATGTTTTTTGGAAATGCTACAATAAAACTGGTTGTAAAGGTAATGTGACATTAAGCAATGAAAACCATATAGTTAAAGAGGGCGTGCACGATATTGATTGTTTACCTAATAGTGCAAAATATCTAGTTTTGAAGAAAATGAAAGATTTGAAAACTAAAATAGTAGCTAATGTCGATCCAATACAAAAACAGTTTGAAGAAGTAGTATGCGAACTGGAAGACGATGGCGTGCACTTAGTTGCTGACTTACCAAAATTTAACAATATTAAAAGTGGTCTATACCAAGCAAGAAATAAGGCATTAGGAGTTTCTAAGCTCCATTTTGAATCACCAACTAAAGTAGAAATACCAAAAAAATATGAAAACTTCCTCCTAGCCGACTATAACGACAATGACACCAACAACAGGATTCTAATATTTTCTTCTTCTGATATAAAAACGTATTTGGACAATTTCGAACATTTCTTTCTGGATGGAACTTTTAAGTCTTGCCCTGAACCTTTCATACAAATATATACCATTCATGGACTACATAAAATAACAAAAAAAATTGTACCTTTATTCTTTGGTTTCATTCATAATAAAACTGAAAATACCTACAAACTTATATTTGAAATGATAAAGTCACAAATTCCTGAATGGAACCCCGTAAAATTGACACTGGATTACGAAATCTCAGCAATGAAAGCAATACGTAAAATTTTTCCGAATGCAGTAATGAAAGGATGTTATTATCATTTTTGTGCCAGCCTTTTTAAAAAGGCGAAACGATTAGGGATTAAATCTACAATACAAAGACGACATATTGCAAGATGTGCTGGCTTAGCCCGATTGCCATTGAGATATGTAATGGCAGGTTACAAGTATACAATGACCAAATCCCCGAAAACTGAAGCAGTGATAAAGTTCAACAATTACCTAAACCGTTACTGGTTCAGCGACGTAAATTTTATCAAGACTTGGTGCTGCTACGGCGAGGAAATTCGAACCACCAACAATCTAGAAGGCTGGCACGCAAGACTTAATAGAATGGTTGGACGCCAAAAACCGTCGGTAGCAACAATTCTGAATGTTCTTACTAAAGAAACAAAAATTTCAATGTCGTTCAAAACAAACAAAAACACATCGAACAAAAATTACCAAGAGATTGACCAAGAAATTGCGGATACTATACATCTTTTAACAAATAAGTCTATCACTGTTGGACATTGTTTAGAAATAATTGCCCCATTTAAATATTAAGTAAATTTACCTAAATTACATTCAGTGTTTGATTTAAGGTTAAAGGAAATAAGTTGTTGCTGACTGTAGCTAGTTATAAAAACATAATCATAATTATTCGTTTCTTAACTATTTGTGATTGTCAGTTATGAATGAACACTTCGTATTCTTGTTTAAAAACCAGTTGTGAAAACAATAATAAAAAAGGGTTTTTCTTAACCAGTTAACAAAACTTAGTTATGAAAGTGCACGGAAGGAGAAAAACAAACCAGGTGTAACAGTTTAGTTCAGTGGATCATCCAGATCAATTGCACATTGTAATGTAATCAATTGTAGTGGTAGGACTCTTAGCAGAATCCGCGTGGGGAAGTATTACACCTTTGCCAGTTATTATACCGCCAAGCAGTAATGTGCAAACATTACTGTGTTCCGGTTTGAAGGGCAATGTTTCCAGTGAAATTACAGGGCTTAGAGATATAACATCTTAGATCTCTGGGTGACGAGCGCAGTGCAGTGCTAGGTAATGATTTGGACTCTTCAAGTTCCAATAGCTGCGTGTCACTGTGCTGTTATGTGGCTTACCAACTGGCAAATGTCATATTCGTCTCGTCATTCTTTATTGAAAAAAAAAAAATTCTTCGAAAAGTAAAAAAAAACTGATAAACTAGCAAAGCGCCAATGTTCGAAAACTACATCAACTTTGTCAGTTTTTACGCTATCAAAGTCAAAAGATCCCAAGAAACTGAGCAACAGTCAACCCTAACCGTTTAAGTGGGCACCCAAGGGTGCGCAGGCTGTGTCATGTTTGTATGAACCTCCTGACACTGTCAGCCTGGATCCTGAGGGATGGACTAAGGCGATTTATACTCGACCGTGTCTTTTCCGTGATTTCTTGTATTTTCTTAGTCTTCACGTATTTTACACTTTACTTTACGTATTACATTTCGATGGCAATACCACTAATGTATTAATATCAGAACTGAAGTCGATAACATTAAACAGGTCTTAATCACGATCTAAATATACGAGTATACTAATATTAACTAGCTGATGAGTTTATTTATTTGAACGCGTTAACCTCAGGTACTACTGCACAGATTAAAAAAATTATGCCCTATAATTACATAGGAAACATTGCCCTTCAAAACGGAACAGTGATGTTTTCACATTACTGTGATGGTTGCCTGGAAGAGATTGCTCTTAGCAATAAGGCCGCCACTTGTGGTACTAGTTCATAAATATTTCACTGTAATTTTATTAATTTGTCTGTATCACAATAAAGAGTTTCTATCTATCTATCTATCTACTGTTTGGCGGTAGAATAACTGGCAAAGGTGTGGTACTTCCCCAGGCGGGCTGTGTAAAAAGTCCTACCACTGTACAGCTCGCTCTCCGCAGTTTACCCACGCAGTTCCGGTTAAAATGTTATTTTAAATATCCATACAGCACTTAAATGAGAGCTTGCGTAGCATTTAGGCATTACGTTATTGAGAATTTCTCGTAAAGTTGTGGTGTCAGTAATTCGGCTACAGGGACCTATTGCTGTTGTTTTCACGGCCCGGACGCGGCCCGGTCTAGCATGATTCATTTACAGCCCAAGGGACGGGCCGGGAGTGTTTCAACGGACGATTTATGTCGCTTTGTTCTGTCATGCGCGTTTTTTGTTCCAAAATAGCGAAACTTTTTTGTACGCATAAAATTTTTGTAATTTAAATTCTTTTATTTTTACAAAGCAAAGACAAAACAATTCGATTCTTTATTAAATTTATAGAGTTCGTTTAAAAATTGAGATATTTTTATAGTAAACTTTAGCCATCCCAGAATTAACGTCTTTAATATTTTATTTAATACTAGCTGAACCCGCTGTACTTCGTTCGCGTACGTTGATCTTGCGACAAAACATAACAACACAACGCATAAACATTGCTATTCAGCGTGGTACTGCCACCAGCATGCTGGGCACGCTTCCGACTGGTAGTGGGCTTGAACATCTTGTCATCCAGTTTTTAATATTCAAAAAACCACCTCCCTGTTTTCCATATAATATATGTACATAGTAAAAACGGGACCCTATTACTGGACTTCGCTGTTCGTCCGTTCGTGCGTCCGTCTGTCACCAGACTGTATCTCAAGAACGGTGATAGCTAGACGGTTGTAATTTTCAAAGATGATATATTTATATTGCCGCTACAACAACAAATACTACATTACACATTTTCTAATAAATATCAGATCGTGTTTCGTACCTGAGCTACCATCTGTACTTAAAGTGGAAAAACATTAGAAAGATAATGTCAAATTGAGACGAATGACAAATTTGAGCGCGGTGTGTGTAAACCAGGGATGAGCTTCGACTCCGACTCCGATAAGTCAGAACTTCCGATTACCATTAATCATTCGATTCCGAGAGACTTCGGATCCGAAAATTTTAAAACGGAGGTTATAATCGGAGGTAAGGTGTACAAATATTGCAGATAATTCCTTATTGTGGTGGATAGCAAATGAAATTACAAAATCCTAACTTCCTAAATCGTTAAAATGTTACGTTTAACATTTTAACCACCACCACCACCATTGTGTCTCCACGTGTTTGGCAAAAAAAAAATACCCAATAAAAATATCTCTCCTGCCAACACTTCTAATCCTGCCTATGCCTCCGATTTCGGTTCCGACTCCGATAAATCAAATTTTAAAACTCCGACTCCGAAATCGGTTCCGATAAAATGACCTCCATTACATCTCTAGTGTTTACAGTGTCACAGTATACTTAGAAGTTAGTATATACCGAACTTTTTATTACCGTTATTACTTAATTTCTATGTAATTTCCGAACCACACGACCAATAATGTTAAAATATTGCTGGAAATATACTAAATTGTGTTCTTTCTAACAAAATAAGAATTAACGAAATTGAACAACGCAAACATGAGTTACAACTAAATACACATTTTGACTTTCACCCCTTCCTGCAAGAAAACCGTGCAGAATTTGGGAATTAAAAGTAGACAGCTACCATCTACTTAGTATGATCTTAAATCGTGTCAAGTTTCATTTGAATTGAATCAGTAGTTTAGGCGTGATGAGAGTTCCCTATACAGAAAGACAGACATGAAAGAAAAAAAATACAGTTTCCCCATCAGTATCGACTATGGAGTGCCCCCAATTTTTTTTTTAAATATCTTCAATGTACAGAATTCGACCCGCTACAGTTTTATTATAATAAAATAAATAATAATAAATAAATCGGTGGACAATTCACACACAACACCATCTGACCCCAAACTAAGCAAAGCTTGTATGATGGCGGCCAGATAGCTGATATAATACTTATATAGTTTTAGATACATATAAGTATAGATCTAGATTATAGAGTTGCGCAAGACGTGTGCCTGATGGTAATCAATGCGCCTACCGATATCATAAGCATAAACAGCTCACTAAATGTTCCGCAGGGAATACTGGTCCTCGGCGCCTTTTCTCGCAAGAAAAGTTAAAGCCAAGGTCATAATCCACCACGCTGACCCAGTGTGGGCCGGTGGATGACACAATGATCTCGAAAGATTCTAGGTACATGTTGGTTTCTTCACTATGGTTTCCTTCGACGTTTTCAATTAGCAGCATTACGCACATGACTTTAAAAAGACAGTGGTGCTCGTGAGATTTGAACTCGGGGCTCGGGATCGTCAGTCGCCGTTCCCCCGACTATACCACACGTAAATTCTAGACTAGCCGTAATAGTCCGAGATCCCAGAGCTCCCAGACGTCACCTATTTTCTGAAGAATGAAATGTGGACGATTGAGTAGAGTTAGTACGTACTAGAAACACATGCTTACTCGCTAACTTGCTTAGACGGCCAATTTTGAAATATGGGGTAATGAAGGTACATACAAACATTACTAACTTACTTCACGTATTTTCTAATAAGTGATTTTCACGTATGTTGTAGGCAATATTCTTTAAAACAAGATCCCAATACTCCCATACACTTTCCGTCAGCCGTTTTGCTTAACAACTCCAAAATAATAATTTAACTTCACTTAAATGCTCATGCTCCATTTGTAAATATGTTCGTCAGACAATTATTTTAAAGCTTTTTCCAATAAGACATACCAATCTAAGGGGCCAATCAACCCCTAAGCAAGTTAGCGAGTAAGCATGTGTTTTTAGTACGTACTAACTCTACTCAATCGTCCACATTTCATTCATCAGAAAATAAGTGACTTCTGGGAGCTCTGGGATCTTACTCTATAACTTAATGTTAATTATTGTTAAAATAGAGTATGTTAGAATGCCAATCATCCCCTAAACTCACTTTTAAGTCAATATTTCCTAATAAATGTCTCACTCAGTCTCCCGCTCTTACCCATAGGATATAGTTGAGTTTAGGGGATGATTGCCTTCTTAGATTGGTCTGTCTTATTGGAAAAAGCTTTAAAATAGTTGTCTGACGAACATATTTACAAATGGAGCATGAGAATTTAAGTGAAGTTAAATTATTATTTTGGAGTTGTTAAGCAAAACGGCTGACGGAAAGTGTCTGGGAGTATTGGGACCTTGTTTTAAGGATATTGCCTACAACATACGTGAAAATCACTTATTAGAAAATACGTGAAGTAAGTTAGTAATGTTTGTATGTACCTTCATTACCCCATATTTCAAAATTGGCCGTCTAAGCAAATTAGCGAGTAAGCATGTGTTTTTAGTACGTACTAACTCTACTCAATCGTCCACATTTCATTCATCAGAAAATAGGTGACGTCTGGGAGCTCTGGGATCTTACTCTATAACTTAATGTTAATTATTGTTAAAATAGAGTATGTTAGAATGCCAATCATCCCCTAAACTCACTTTTAAGTCAATATTTCCTAATAAATGTCTCACTCAGTCTCCCGCTCTTACCCATAGGACATAGTTGAGTTTAGGGGATGATTGCCTTCTTAGATTGGTCTGTCTTATTGGAAAAAGCTTTAAAATAGTTGTCTGACGAACATATTTACAAATGGAGCATGAGAATTTAAGTGAAGTTAAATTATTATTTTGGAGTTGTTAAGCAAAACGGCTGACGGAAAGTGTCTGGGAGTATTGGTACCTTGTTTTTAAGGATGTTGCCTACAACATACGTGAAAATCAGTTATTAGAAAATACGTGAAGTAAGTTAGTAATGTTTGTATGTACCTTCATTAACCCATATTTCAAAATTGGCCGTCTAAGCAAGTTAGCGAGTAAGCATGTGTTTTTAGTACGTACTAACTCTACTCAATCGTCCACATTTCATTCATCAGAAAATAGGTGACGTCTGGGAGCTCTGGGATCTTACTCTATAACTTAATGTTAATTATTGTTAAAATAGAGTATGTTAGAACAATTTTTTTGAGTGAAATTGTCCCTGAAGCTAGCTTTATATGAGAACTGTCTGGACCCTGTGTCTTGGACTGGTCATCTTGTGCAATCCTCGGTACCTGGCCGTTGTTCCATCTAGTGTTGGACGAAAGAGATACTGCTGTTATGAGATTAGGGAAGATTCATTTTTCAGCGTATATTTCTATACTTTTTGTTGGTTATTAAAATTCACGTCTTTTAGGTAAAGTTTCTGTAAATATATTTCATTTGTAATTCATACTTTCAATCATTAAACTTAATTCATATATTTGTGGTAATTATCGCTACTTTAAATAATATAAATTTGTGTAATGTTGTAATCATGTAACATTTTTTAAAGTTTTGTTTTCGTGTTATTGCATGCTGAAAAGCAGAATATGGAGCTCTGTTTTATATATATGTACATCTGTAAATACCCATATACGCAAATAAAGAATTGAATTGAATTGAATTGAATTGATATTATCACTTTTATTGAGTTTCTTCTGAGTGGGTTTCGGAACGTGACATTAGATCTTCCTATCCTCCAATTGTTTGGATAGACATGATGGAGTTTTAACTTTTTGCAGCGGGAATAAAGTGCAAATTGACTCCTTGACGTTAGGAACACACATATATTGCTTAGACATAAGCGAGTGCCTGTTATTTAATATGAACTTTATTTCATAGCAATAAAGCTCAAATTACCTTAACATTTTAGTTAGAAAACGTTTGTATAGGAAAAAGAAAAGGGCTGTTTTTAGAATTTTCCCGGCAATTACATATTCTTGTTTTTCTCGCTGTAAAAACCATCATTGTACTTCAACGAACATTTAAAACAAAGCATTGTCCAAATTCGTCCAGGCGTTGTTGAGCGCGACACACATTTGCGATTCATTTTAATATTATAGATCTTAGATTTGCCATAAGCTCCGGGAAATTTTAATTGAAATAGAGTGAAAATCATTTACAAATAAAAACAGCCAAGTATTTATGACGTACTAAAAAAACTACTAATCAGATCGAGTTCAAACCAATTTTCGTTGGTAGTTTGCATGTACATCATATATATTTTGTTAAGTTTTATCATTATCTTATTTTAGAAGTTAGAGGGGGGACACGCACATTTTACCACTTTGGAAGTGTCTCTCGCGCAAATAATTCAGTGTAGACGAAAATAATTGTAGAAACCTCAACATCATTTTTGAAGACCTATCGATAGACACCCCACACGTGCAGGTTTGATGAAAAAAATTTTTTTTAGTTTCATTTCTAAGTATGGGGAAGTAACTATTTTCTGATCTGTGGTATGGGGGCACCCCTATTTTTTTTTTTGTAAAAACCTTAATCCGGTTCACAGAATACATCTACTTACCAAGTTTTAACAGTGTAGTTCTCATAGTTTCGGCAAAAAGTGGCTGTGACATACGGACGGACAGACATACAAACAGACAGACATGACGAATCTATAAGGGTTCTGTTTCTACGTTTTCCGGAACCCTAAAAAGACTATAATTGATCAGTTATCGACCGGGATGAAAAATGATTAAATTACTAAAATGGCTATTAAAAAATAGGGTTTGGTGATAAAAAGGTAAAAATTTAGGGTTGTATACATTTTTAAACGCCACATTATAAAAAAATAAAAACAAAAAATTTTGACAGAAAACTAAAAAAAAATTTTTTGGTGTGAACAACCCTTGTCACTTAGGGGCATGAAAAATAGCTAGTAGCCGATTCTCAGGCCTACTGAATATGCATATAAAATTTGGTTGAAATCAGTAAAGCCGTTTCGGAGGAGTACGGAAACAAACACTGTGACACGAGAATTTTATATATAAGATTATACACAGATAGAGCGCGATTCCGGAGAACGATTAAAAACGTGCTAATATAAGACTAATAAAATAAAATTCAGTTATATTATAAAGTAACTAGGGATCTGTCCGGCTTCGCTCGAGGTACATTAAACCTATAGCACTCAGGGATACATATCCAACGGTAGATCCTGAGATTTGCGCGTTCAAACAAAAAAACCTCTTCAGCTTTCTAATATTACTACAGATTTTTGATTTCATTCTCATACCTCAACCCCACAGTACTTAGCTATTCATAATCACAAGTATTGATTCCATTCGCCGGCAACTTATTTTCATTTCGGCTCATGTAAATAAGATTGCCGTATAAAAATGTAATAAAGCTCAATATACGAGTATAATCACGACAGTATTTCATTGATAACGACACGTGGAGTCCCTTTATTCCTATAAATAAGACAGTATTATATAAAATAAGGGTCTACATTGTATTATTCATGTAAACACCAGAGAATGTAAGAAAAAGGTTCGAGCGACGTTAAGTTAATCTCAATGGGATCGGCGCGGAATATTTATCAAGTGAAGGGGAATAAGGTTTGGATGACCACAGATAAATGTAAGGACGTTAGCGGGAAAAAACGCATTAATGGTATGACTGCGTAAAGGCCTGTTTACATTTTGATTACTGCGAGTGCGAGTGATTAATCGCGACTGATTACTATGCACTCGGACCAATCAATCGGTGTCCACACATGATTGCTACTAATCACTAAATACCTGTACTAATCACTCGCACTCGAACTAATCAAAATGCAAACAGGCCTTAAGCAAAGCCACAAGGAAGTATCCTTGGTCCATTATTATTCTTAATATACATAAACGAACTACCACTTCTAACCAAATATCTATGCATTATGTTCGCTGATGATGCCACTATTTACATACCCAAAGATAACAATATGACTCGTGACGATTTTGAAAAGATAATTATTGAGATACTTGAAAAGGTTGTAAATTATTTAGAAAACCTAAATTTACAAGTAAACATAAAAAAGACAATGTTAATAGAATTCAAAAACTGTAAACGGCAGCCACTGGACCTCAATGTAGTGCATAGAGGTATTAAATTATACATGGCAAAAGAGGCAAATTTTTTGGGAGTTACTATCGATACAAATTTAAATTGGAAAGCGCACATTACTAAAGCGAACAGCAAAATAAACAGATATATACATTCATTATACATTTTAGCAAATGTGTCATCGAAGAAAATAGCAATAAATGCATATTATGGTTACGTTTATCCTCTTTTATGTTATGGAGTTATTTTTTGGGGAAATTCAGCCGAAGCTAAGTCTACATTTGTATTGCAAAAAAGATGTCTAAGAGCCATTTTCAACATGATTAGTCTTGATACTTTGCGAGATGTATTCAAAGAACAAAATTTGTTAACCCTCACTTGTTTATTTATTTACCATATCAGTATATTTGCAAACCAGCATAGAAGCCATTTTTTTACCTCATCAAGCAGATCCGACCTGTTGCGAACTAAATATAAAAATAATATTTTTGTTCCGCAGGCAAATAACGATCAATGACTCGTGGTCCCACTAATTTGACCCACTGGTGGGACAGTGTGTCGATTTAATGGGCTCGTGGTCCCACTGTTTGGTGGGACCATCAGTCAACGTAATGCAGTCGCTCGTGGTCCCACTGATTTGGTCATAAGGGCTATAACACAAATATTTTTGTGAAATGAACAGAAAAGTGGAATTTATTATTAAATCACTTTATTTTACTATTAAAGTTTTTCTGCCTAAGGGGAGGATTCAAAACAGGAATAAGCCGAAAATAAAAAGGCCAGCATAAAAACGTGAAGCAAAATATTTTTTTTTCTCAACAATGAACTTAATGAACAAAACTTAGAGTTTGTTCTCTTTAAACTTATTTTAATTTTTATCTTAACTTTTCTAAAAAATAACCAACTGTGATCTCCTTGTTTATCAGCTGCATTTGTGACTGTATTATTAAGTCGTCTTTTAATAGTTGCAACCGATCTCTTTTCTTTTCGAAAGTATTTTTTGCAGTAAAATCTTCTTTAAGTGTATGCAGTAGTAGTTTCAAAACAGTAACATAATTTTTATTTATTTATACTTTTATTGAGTTTTGAATTCCAACTTTCGCAAACGTTATTAGTGCGATGTCTTTCGCTAGATACACACCATTCCCTTACAAATTTTTCAGATTTGACTTAATATTTATCAAAGTATGCCATAAACACGTTCATTTTCTTCATGTTCATACATTCAGTTTTGATGTATTCCAAACCTTCTTGAATGAACTCTTGCGGCAAAAGGGGAAGAGCAGAATTTAATCCAACTATTCTTTTATAGATTTTTGCTTTCAGACCTAACGTTTTAGCTTTCTTGTAAAGGCTCCGCACGAAATGGGCGTAGCATCTTTTAATAATTACGGTAGAATCCAAAGCATTGGTAGGAGCAATTTCGAAATCGGCGTGAATTTTTATAGGATTCCATTCTGGAAATCGTGTCTTAATGATGTCAAATAATGCAAAGTATGAGTTTTCTTTTTTGTCACTCATGAGAGCAAAAAATAATGGAGCAACTTTTGTCTTGTCAGTAGTACTCCCCGTGTCTCCATGTATCACCATTAGCTGATAAAAAGGCGTAGGAGTGCTTTTAAAGGTTGCATCAAAAAAAATTCATCGATAATTGGTAATAATTGCTCAGTTCTTTCTGATGCAAATACAATGATTCTAGCATCGCCGCCAAGACAAGTATAATCTGCTACAAGAAATGATTTGAAAATTTGAATTTGAATTGTGACTAAAAAGGCCAGTATCTCAAGTAGCCAGTACCTGAGGAACTCACTTTAATTCAAGTACGTATAATACAAGTCTACGTATAAATTTGATGCAGTGGGGCCACGAACCTACGATTTTAACTATGACTTGTAGTCCCACTAAGCAGTGGGACCACGAACCCATGATTTCAGGGATAGTGGGACCACGAGTAATAGTGGTACAATCCCAGTGGGACCACAAGTCGCAACCCCAAATAACGCACTCTATCACAAAAACTCATTTTTCACATCTATCAAAATTTATAATAATCTTCCTTCTAAAATAAAATTGTTCAATGGGTCTACATTCAAAAGAGAATTAAAGAAATGGCTGCTGACTAAGGCATTTTACGATTTAAAAGAGTATTTTAACGACGGGAGAAATTACTATTTACAACTATTTTAATGTGTAACTGATTTGATAAATATAGATGATTGTTATCAAAAACAAAATTACACTCGTAGTACTACCTATGTAAACTTGTTAATGTTGCACGCCCGTCAAGGGTATACTGTTGTACATTTTATATATTTTAAGACCTTTTTTACACAGTGTGAGCAATAAATATATTCTTATTCTTATTCCTAAGCGACGTACTACAAATATTTACTTAAGGATCAAACAGCACACTTGTATGTGTCTCACACTCAGCACACTTAACAAAATTTCATAAGAAGCTATGACAACATCGTCCAGATAAGTTAAAACATTTTTTTATGGAAATTTCAAAAATCGCAAAGATTTTTTGATGAAATTTAGATGAAAAAACCTGTAAAGAATTTTTTACCAAACAAAAAATAAACCATCAAAATCGATTCGACATACACAATGAACGGAGCTATCGCGTAACTTACACAAAAACACAACCGAATTGAAAACCAAATTAAAGTCAGTTAAAAAACCAAAACGAACTATATTTTTATTTATCTGATGTAACAAAATAAACCCTCAATATTTATGTTATATTAAATAACAAACGTACCTGAACTGTATAGAACGCATTGATTTATTTCTATCATAGCTTCGGCTAATGACGCGTTAAGCTTGTAAACTTTATCCAACCGTAAAATCTAAGCCTAAGCGTAAAGCGATTTGCTTTTTACCGGTTTTCGGATACTTTTTGAATATGTTTTTTTCACCCGAAAGCTTGAGTGTTTGTACCATGTTTGTTCCTTCATTGGTTTGTTTCGACTTAACGGTTTTTTATACCATAGAGTGACGATACGAGCAGGACATGGGCCTGATAGTAAGCAACCTGCCAGCATAACTTATAACATCATAGTGATACGCAGCTATTGGAACATGAAAAGCCCAAATCATTACCTAGCACTGCTCAGCGCTCATCACCCAGAGATTTCCCTTCAAATCGGAACATAGTAATGTTTGCACATTGCTACTCGACGGAAGAATGACATCTTATGGCGTGGTATTTTTCTAGATAATATAGTCTTCATAGAGTATTTCTTCTATTACAAACTGTTTTTATATATTTTCAAATCAATTAAACGTTAAAAAATAATAATGTTTTATTTTGTTGAAAGGTACCTCGCAGACCATTGATATGCTACAAACATCCTTGGACGCCATTCAAAATAATAGATTGCCAATCGACAAAAACGATCTTAAATTTGCCAACTTACTCGGGAAATTTTGAGGAAAACGGGGAAATTGATTGTAAAATTCACGCAATCCTCTTCTAACTTAAGCTACTTATCAGTAACACTCAAAGTTACGCGCAAAACTGTGTAACTTGAAGTTCTCTGTTAAGTTAATACTTTGAACTCAACTTACGCAGCTTAATCTAACAAATTAATACAATTAACGGTCTATTTAACGATTGTTTTTCTAACTTAAGTAAAGAACTTTGAGAAGTTTGTAGGAGACCAAAAGTTAGGTTTAGTCAATGTCTTTCAGTGATTAAATACTTCTTGGATTTAGTTTGTAGGCAGTTTCTGTGTAATTTTAGGCTAGATTTTAACGTTTAAGAATTTCAGAATTATATTTTAAATGTTAAGGTTGGATGTTTTTTACTCAATCACTTCGTAAGTAATGATGAGGTCAAGTTTCATTTCAGACTCGAAAGAATTACAGTTTGAAATCACACACAGGCTAAAATGTATCCAAAATGTAGAAAAATGTAGAGTACCGGTTTGAAGAACATTGTTTTTGGAGTTGTTAATACCGACAAAATAGATAAAACCTACTAATGTTATAAATGGATATGTTAGTATGTTATTTGCTAAGACACGTCAGAACGGCTAAACAAATCGGCTCGAAATTTGATAAAACAGAATTTAGTCTATATTCTGTTTTATCAAATTTCGATTTTGATAAAACAGAATTTAGTATATATTCTGTTTTATCAAATTTCGACCCGATTTGTTTAGAAAATACCACATAAGCTTTATCCGGGGAAAATAAAGGTATCATGAACTACTCGGGTAAAACCGTGGAGCGTCGCTTGTTATCTTGTGCCCGGTTGACGAACACAGTCTCGTGCTGTGTCTTGATTTCAAATTTTACTGGCATACTCCAAATATTTGCTTTAAATTTACACAAGGAAAAACTTTCAAAAGTGAAGTCAGTGTAAACATTTTCAACGTCTAAGGTAGTCCAGGCAAGATGCTTACCATCAAGCACGTGGCTTGTTTAACCTTTCAATTTCAACTAAAATAATATTTCAATGGCCTCGTGGCTTAGTGGGTAGTAGCTCTGCCTGCGAAGCCGAGGGTCGTGGGTTCGATCCCCACCCAGTGCAAATATTTGTGTGATGAATTCAAATGTTTGCACTGTGTCTGGGTGTTTTTATGTATAATAAGTATGTATTTAAAATTATATAAGTATTATATCAGCTATCTGGCCGCCATAATACAAGCTTTGCTTAGTTTGGGGTCTGATGGTGTTTTGTGTGATGTCCACCAATATTTATTTATTTATTTATTTTAATTAGAACGCCCTATCCGCCCTATACGACGGACGAAATTATCTTGTCCAAGCGAGCTGTAGCCATTATTATTTATGGATCAGTTAGTTCACAAACCAAGGATTGGCATAGGCGTTTGTGTAAACGTCTAACGATCAAACATATAGAAAAGCACAGTATGGGCAATCCGATTTCCAAATAACGCGTTTTTTGACATTTTGGTTTTGGCTTTGCCTGTTGTTTTTTTTAACATTCGATGCAAAAACGACGGCTATAACTTTGGTGTATCACTGTGTCAACGTATAGATATACAGGTTAAAGATTATTCTTCATTTTCATCATTCTTCAAATTCGACAAAAGTTCAGGTTTGTCGAAGTAGGGAGTGTTAACACTAATCACAAATTAATGTTATGATACAGGTAGTTTGTAGTTAAATAATATTGAAAATCACATTTTATAACTTAATGTAACTTAGTAAACTTATGTATTATAAATGATTTTACTAGACTAGTCTGTTTATTTCTCTGCATTTTTATTATATTTTGCGATCAAAAGGCCGGGTCACACAGAGGCGATCCGATAGCTATAGCGATCCGATAGCGATAGCGATCCGATACCGAGTATGGGATCGCGCCCGCTTGCTGTGTGTCAGGTTCCATACAAATTCGAACATTACAAAAAATATCGTCTCACTATCGGATCGCTATCGCTATCGGATCGCCTCTGTGTCGCTAAAAAGCGACGATGATTTTGATTGTTTGTATTCAAGTAAAAATAAGATAATACATAAACTAAACATACAGTCATGGATCGCGACCATGGACTATTTGCAGAGTCTTTTTGGGGAAGTACCACACATTTGCACAGTTATTCTACGGCCAAGCAGTAATGTGCAAACATTACTGTGTTCTCATTCGGCAATGTTTCCAGTGAAATAACAGGTGACAGAGATAAAACATCTTATATGTCTGGGTGAAGAGTGCAGTGCTAGGTAATAAGTTGGGTTATTCATGTTCCAATAGCTGCGTATCACTGTGTTGTTATGTGGCACGTATGTTGCTTACCATCAGGCATATGTCCTGCTCGCCTCGTCACTTCATACTATATAAAAACAAAAACATAATTATTTAACTTAACTTTACCCATAAATTACTGAGAACAATACTTGACAAGTATACATATTTGTATACAATACGTCTTTTTAAAAATCTGCCAGAAATTTTGCACATGCACTTCTTGTTATGGTATAATAAAAGTCAACGTAAAATGTTATAATGAATGCTGCCCCATACTGCGTAGGTTCTGTTTAGGAATGTAAGCGTCGTAGCAGGAACGTGATCGCCGAGACGATTGCCAGCTCACAGTATTGACGGAGACCGCCGCAGATTAATTAGATCGGACCGTGTTGTTGAGGGCATAACGATCTGCAGAGACTCTATAGCTTCTTTGTTCTTACGTTGTTTGACTTTAGAACCAAAGGCTAAGAATTCATGGAAGAACTTTCACTCGCGCCTGTTGCGGTTCCGCAACAGCGCGGGCGCGGGTTTTATTTCAAACCTCATGAGACCACTGTTTTTTGCGGTTTCGCAGCTGCCGCGGGTGCAATTATCGCTCGCGAACGTATGACGGGCGTGCGGCGACCGCGCCTGTAAAACGCGTCGTGAGTTGTGCTCTGAATTTTTGCATAAATATCTGCATTCTACAGTTGCGCCCGCTGCGGTACTGGCCCGCAGCTGAAAAACGCTCCATGAGTTCTTAGACTAAGTTTATCCTTGTTAAGGCAAATAACAACGTTCGTCGGACCGTATTGTTCAGGGCATAAGGTTCTACACAGAGTCTTTAAATTCGTTGTTGATTTTATGACCTAACTGTCCTGAGATTTGTATCAAAATAAGGAGCTCTACGCTAAAGCGGATTTTGTATTTTTGCACAACTTTAGAGACAAAACAAGTAACAGTTGGTCTAGAAGTTACGGCTGGTTTAGTCGGAAGAACAGGGTCTGCCAATCAGGAGACCCCCGGGTTCAAACCCCGCGCGCACCACAAACATACTGCTCACGAATAAACTTCGTTTTTACACTTACTATCTTATATATAAAATTCTCGTGTCACAGTGTTTGGTTCCTTACTCCTCCGAAACGGCTTGACTGATTTTTACCAAATTTTATATGCATATTCAGTAGGTCTGAGAATCGGCTACTAGCTATTTTTCATACCCCTAAGTATTAGGGGTTGTTCAACCCAAAATATTTTTTATTTTTTTTGAACAATTATTTTTATAATGTGGCGTTAAAAATACATGCAACTCTATATTTTTACCCTTTTATCACCAACCCCTGTTTTTTCTTAGCCATTTTAGTAATTTAATCATTTGACAGTGAACTCCTAAACGACGGAACCGATTTGAATGATTTTTTTGTGTGTGTATTCGAAGATGGTTTAAATTCACAAATAAGCCCGGCAGATGGCGCTGCAGACAGTGTCTAGGTTATGATTCGAGCGAAGCCGGAACGGGCCGCTAGTAATTATATACACTGCACTGCTTTCGTTACCTAGATATACGATAACCTCATAAATTTTCAAGCTAAAATTAATTACCTTTCAATCAGGACGACACTAATGTTTGTACATTACTGCTTAGCGGGAAAATAACTGGCAATGTTGCAATACTTCCCCAGGTTACTGCAAATTATTTCCTGATCCCGCTACTTGCCCGGGATAAAAAAAATGCCCATGTGTTGTTCCAGAATATAATCTACAATTTTCATAAATATAAATACTAAATTTTACAAAGATCCGTTCAATAGTTTTAACATAAAAGTGTAACAAACATCCATTGTTCCGTATAATCGGGCAACATTAAAAATCATAGCGGATCTATGGTTTGACAGCCGGCTGTGAAGTACGTTGTCTCTGGCCGCGGGACCGGCATGACATGAGTTTTTTTTGTGGTTACAACTGTGTTAATATTTGCTACGGGAATACATTATTAACGTTAATTACTACTGGATTAGTGCTGGAATATTAATTGTGATACTACGGGATTAGTGCTGGACTATTGTGAGGTGGCTACTGGATTGGCCGCTTCTCGAACGCAGGATCGTTCTGGGGCGGAAGGAAGTCTACGGAATTTGTCTGGTTTGGTATTCCGATTCCCCTTTGCTCCCGTTCCTTATTCCTCTCGACCAAACTGGACTTTGGACGACGCCGGGAACCCTATGTAAGTAATTTCTTTATGTAAATACGGGGTAAATGTTAAAATCGGTATAACGGCATTTAATTTGTTTTTGGTTCTCGCTGATGGGCCCCGAGACGGTGATTTCTGGATGAATTACTGAACATTTTTTGGTAGCAGGAGCGCGGTTAGCCGTAAATACTCCCTTTTTGTTTTATTTTTCTGGCAAAATATACCGGGTAGGCCGAATATTTGGGGGTTCCCAGTTTATAATTTCTCCCCAAACTGTCGGGAAATTAGTATTAAGTGGTATCCGGTTTTTTAGGTTGCGGATATATTTGTTTGTTGTGACATTGTCCGAACTTTAGGCTAATTTAAAATTTAAATTTAAATTTAAAAATTGGTTCGGATTTGGCCAACCAGCTCCGATGGTTCGAATCCTTACAAGGATTGGTCGGCCGGAGAGACCGGGAGGAGGCGCTGCTAAACAGGGCAGAACAGCTCGACAGGCGCCTGGAGGTCGCTGAGAGGAGCGCAGGATCGCTGCGGGATGCAAGGCCGTCTCCACCTGAGGAGCAGATGGAGAGGATCGAGGCGGACATGCGGCGCATCCTGGATGTGTACGACGAGGTCTCCGAAAGGGTTCGCCAGCTGGAGAGGTCTCGTCAGGGAAGGGCGAGCTCGGGACCCGTCATCAGGGATGCGGGCTCGGGTGTAGTGGGACGCCTTCCCACTCTGGACTTGCCCAGGTTTACAGGGAACCTGCGGGAGTGGAGCGGCTTCCGGAGCATGTTCGCCTCTCTCGTGGACTCACGCAAGGACTTGACGAGGGCGGAGAAGCTGGCCTATCTCCGCACGTCACTGGAGGGTGAGGCACTCTCCCTGGTCCAGCACCTGGAGCTGGACGACGACAACTTCGGCACGGCGATGGAGTTGCTGGAGACGAGGTTTCAAAATCCTCGGCTCCTCGCCGACGCTCACGTGTCACAAATACTGGGGCTGCCGAAGGTGACTGAGAGGTCTCAGTTGCGGCCGCTAATCCTCACGCCCGTGAAGGTGGCGTACAACGCCTTGCGCAGCTTGGGACTGCCAGTAGAACACTGGTCGTTCCTGCTGGTCCACATCCTGCTGGGCAAGGTGCCGCTGGAGTTGCGCGCCCGGTTCGAGCGGGAAAGGGGCCTTCACGGTGACCCGAAGGTCTTCCCCACGTTTGAGGAGCTACTTCGGGTCCTGGAGTGGGAGGCGAGGATGGCAGAGTCGGCGCCTCAGGAGGCACAGCCCGCCGCGTCAGCTCGTGGCCCTGCCGGAACAGGACCGCGACCTACCAATCCCCGCACTCAGGGTGCGGTGAAGCGGACGGCGACGGTGACGAGTGCGTCGGAGCAGGAGTGCCCGAACTGTGGCCAGCTTCACGCGCTGGTGCAGTGTCCGGCCCTGCTTGCGCGGACGACCTCCGAACGACGAGGGATCGTTCGGCGGTTGCGTCGGTGCTACGGGTGCCTGGGGGGTCATCTGTACAATGACTGCCCCACGGCACGGCCGTGTCCTGGGTGTGGGGGACCACACCATCAGCTCTTGTGCGTCAGGAGCAATGGTGCTGGTCGACAGCCCTCAGGGAGGGGGCCCTCCACGGGCGGGGGCGCTCCCACGCAGAGCCACGCATTGTACAACAATGAAGTGGCTACAGCGTGGAGCACACCCCCTCCACCCCAACCCACGGCAGCACCGGGCAGCCCAACAAGGGGCGTCTTACACGCGGCTCGGTCACCGACCTCACAGCCCGCGCGGACGCGGGCGAACTGGAGAGGTGGAAGGGTGATACAGGAGTCACCACGGGGGCCACCTCCCCAGCGTTATCCTTCTCCGCCGCTGGATCCGCGACCTATGGAATGGAGGGCGTACACGCCTCCCCTCCATGAACATCCGAGGCTGGATTACCACCCGCCCTACTTTAGGTACGGCAGGGCAGCTGGATATGCCCCCCCTCCGATGGCCCTTTGCACTCGGCAGCCATACTGGGCTGGGCCCGGTAGTCCGACGGGTTCGGACGGGCCTCGGAGGGATTGACTAGCCTCCGTTCCCTTGGCACAGGATCAACCGGTGGTCCTGCTGCCCACCCTCTGGTTAAGGGTTTGGGGTCCAAGAGGCGACTACGTCCGGATACGAGCGCTCTTGGACACAGGGTCCCAGGGGTGCATTTTAACAACCCGGGTTGCTCATCGCCTGGGCCTGGCTAGGTTTCCGTCACCGACTCCGTTGCGAGGAGTCGGGAACACAGAGGTGCGGTCGGCTGGACAGACCCGCCTCTCCTTCTCGTCCGTACATTCCTACTCGGAAAGGATTGCGGTCAGAGCCACCGTCATGGATTCGGTTGTCGGTTGGCTTCCTCAGGCGGACATAGATCCGGATCTTTTGTCCTGTACTAAGGGTCTCAGGTTGGCGGATCCCCGCTTCGGGATGGCGGGTCCGGTAGACCTTTTGTTGGGTTCTGATGTACTGGGTTACATCATGAACGGCAAGCCTAGACTGCTGGATCAGTCTTCGCTGATGGCGCTGCCCACCATCTACGGGAACGCCATTTTGGGAATGGTGGATGAGTGGCAGCAGTCGAATCAGGCTTCTTTTACGGGAACGGCCCTCGCTCAGATCATGCAGAGGTTCTGGGAGATCGAAGAGCCGCCTACCGTGTCTCGGCTGGATCCCGAGCACGTGGAGTGTGAGAACTTTTATCAGGCTCACACTCGGAGAATGGTCTCTGGGCGATTGGAGACTAGGCTGCCCTTCCGGGATAACCCCCCGCGTCTGGGCCAGTCTCGATCACTGGCCGAAAAAAGGCTCAGGTCCATGGAGCGACGCATGGCTCGAGATCCTGTAATTCGGGAAAAGTACATCGAGTTCATGAGGGAGTATGAGGCACTGGGCCACATGTCTCCGGCTCGCGACGACTGGTCGACCATGGACCACTACTTTTTGCCTCATCACGCCGTTTTGAAGGCGTCGACGGGCAAACTCAGGACGGTGTTCGATGGATCCGCTCCGACTTCGACAGGAGTGGCACTGAACCAGTGCCTCCACGCTGGACCGAAGCTACATCGGGATATTGTAGACATCATCCTGAATTTCCGTAGGCATCAGGTGGTGTTGGGAGCGGACATCCGTATGATGTTCCGACAAACGGTCATACACCCCGAGGACAGGAGGTTCCAGTTGATCCTCTGGCGGGAAAGTCCTCAGGACCCTATGATGGTGTATGAGTTGAACACCAACACCTATGGGTTGAGATCAAGCCCCTTCATTGCGATCCGCTCACTGCTGGAGTTGGCGGAGCAAGAACGGGCTCGGTACCCACGTGCAGCCGCAGTTCTGGAACGCGACCTGTACGTGGACGACGTTTGCACTGGTGCGCAGACGGTGGAGGAAGCTCTGTTGCTCCGGGATGAGCTTACAGAGCTTCTCGCATCTGGAGGCTATGAGCTTCGGAAATGGCTCTCTAACGACCCCAACGTCCTGGCTGGTATCCCGGACGATCACCAGCAGGATCCGGGGCTCTTCGAGGAAGGTGACGATCCGCACGGGATTGCGGTTTTGGGCATGCAGTATCAACCGGTTGCTGACATCTTCACCTTTCGGGTGGCACTGGAAGCCACACGCGCGTGGACAAAACGGACGGTTTTGTCCACCATCGC
This sequence comes from Ectropis crepuscularia, assembly GCA_963693475.1. NCBI lineage: Eukaryota > Metazoa > Arthropoda > Insecta > Lepidoptera > Geometridae > Ectropis > Ectropis crepuscularia. The sequence continues at coordinate 4,020,484 of OY856355.1, forward strand.
TAGGATGTTTGATCCAAACGGTTGGATCAGTCCGGTTCTGTTCGCAGCCAAGTGTCTGTTACAGCGACTTTGGACTCTGAAGGTCTCATGGGACGACCCCCTGGTTGGAGACTCGCTTAACACTTGGCTTCGTTTAATATCTGACCTCGAAACGGTTAATCGAGTGGCGTTGCCCCGTCGCATTCTGCCACCAGGCTGTAGCCGGATCAGCCTGCACGGGTTCTGTGATGCGTCCGAGCTGGGCTATGCCGCATCTGTGTACTTGCGTACAGTTGACGCTGGAGGCCACGTCAATGTCACGCTCTTATTGGGGAAGAGCAAGGTAGCTCCTATCAGGACACGACTCACCATTCCGAAACTGGAATTGAGCGGAGCCACATTACTTGCTCGGCTGCTCAAGCATGTATATCAGGAACTGTCCACCTCGATAGACATCCGGAATGTCTATGCGTGGTCTGACAGTCAGGTCGTGCTTGCCTGGTTAAGAGCAGCCCCTCACACCTTGGAGACCTTTGTGGGAAATCGGGTTTCCCAAGTCCAAAACATTGGACTGGACATGGTTTGGAGACATGTCCCGGGTGAGTTGAACCCCGCTGACTGTGCTTCGCGCGGCTGTTCCGCGCCGGAGCTAGTTGATCACCCCTTATGGTGGGGTCCGGACTGGCTGCGGGAGCCAGAAGCTTCCTGGCCAGCTCTCGGCGCGGACTCGGAGCGAGCGGAGCTGCCCGGAGTCCGCGTGCATGCGATTGTGGCGGAAGTGCCCCCAGACCCTGACTGGTTGACGGGTCGTTACAGCAAGCTGGATAAGTTGTTGGGGGTAACTAGCTGGATTAAACGCTTCATCCACAACTGTCGTCACCCTCGTCAGAGGAGGAGTGACCAGATCGCCACTGTGGAGGAGCGTCGGAGTTCCTTGCTGCACCTCATTCGGCTGGTGCAGGGTGAGAGGTTTCCGACGGAACTTGAGGCGCTGCGCTGCGGACGCGCTCGCTTGAAGGGTGCGGTCGCCAAGTTGAACCCTTTCACAGATCAGGATGGTCTTCTGCGCGTAGGAGGTCGGCTCCGGAAAGCCAACCTGCCGTACGGCAGCAGGCACCCCCTGTTGCTACCGAAAGGAGGTCCTCTGGTGGACCTGCTGATCACCGATCGGCATATCGGTAACGCGCACGCTGGATGTGGCGCGCTTCTCGCTGTGTTGCAGCGTGAATTCTGGATCTTGTCGGCTCGCAGGGCGGTCCGAAAGGTGCTGTTTAGATGTGTCCCTTGTTATAGGCTCAAGGCGTCTACCATGCAGCCCATGATGGGAGATCTTCCTCCGGATAGGATTTCTCCCTCGAGGCCGTTCGACGGGGTCGGAACGGACTTCGCTGGGCCCTTCTCGGTCAAGTCATCGACGTTGCGTAACGCCAAGGTCGTTAAAGCCTACCTGTGCGTCTTTGTGTGTTTGGCCACCAAAGCAGTCCACCTGGAGCTGGTCTCTGCGCTGTCTACGGAGGCCTTTGTCGCGGCGCTGGATCGCTTTGTAGCGCGAAGAGGAGTACCCTCTTTAATACGTTCGGACAATGGCACAAATTATCGAGGGGCGGCGAATTATTTACGCGAAGTTAATATTTTTTTAAATTCTGGTAATAATAGTTTAAGTCTGGCTCTCGCCCAGCGGGGAATCAGCTGGCAATTTAGTGTGCCGGCCTGTCCTCACTGGGGAGGAATTTTTGAGGCTGCGGTGAAGTCTGCTAAAACCCATCTCCGCCGTGTCATCGGGGAGACCGTGTTAAGTTGGGAAGAGTTAGTCACGGTACTATGCCGCGTGGAGGCAGTGCTTAATTCCCGTCCTCTCTGTCCAATCTCGCCTGACCCTAACGATCTAGAAGTCTTGACGCCGGGTCACTTCTTGATCGGTCAGCCTTTAACCGCGTTGCCGGAGTATCCCTGGAAGGATGAGCGCCCCGGACGCCTGTCCCGTTTTCAGTTATTGCAGCAAATAAGTCAAGACTTCTGGAGGCGCTGGTCGGCCGAGTACTTGCATCTGTTGCAACAACGGGTAAAATGGACAGATAGGACGGAGGCCCCTCGGGAAGGGGACTTAGTATTATTAAAAGAGGCAAATTTGGCCCCCCTACTCTGGCGTAGGGGACGTATTTAAAATTGATATCTGGTACTGATGGCACACCCCGCGTGGCGGAGATTCTGGTTTCTGGTTCCAGACTTCAGCGCGCGGTGTCCTCTCTAGCACGCCTGCCTCTTTATTAGATATACGTATTTTTCATGGTTAAAATTTTATTTAATTTTATTGCTATTTTTGGTAAAGGTTTTTTTTTGGTTTGATTTCCACTTTCGGGTCAAAGTTGGGAATTTCGTTTTTATTTGAGGTCTGGATACTGCTAAATACTAGTTACTAAATACTGGTTTTCTAAAATTGAACAGGAGTTCAATTGGTCGGGGGTTTTGTTCCGTATAATCGGGCAACATTAAAAATCATAGCGGATCTATGGTTTGACAGCCGGCTGTGAAGTACGTTGTCTCTGGCCGCGGGACCGGCATGACATGAGTTTTTTTTGTGGTTACAACTGTGTTAATATTTGCTACGGGAATACATTATTAACGTTAATTACTACTGGATTAGTGCTGGAATATTAATTGTGATACTACGGGATTAGTGCTGGACTATTGTGAGGTGGCTACTGGATTGGCCGCTTCTCGAACGCAGGATCGTTCTGGGGCGGAAGGAAGTCTACGGAATTTGTCTGGTTTGGTATTCCAATTCCCCTTTGCTCCCGTTCCTTATTCCTCTCGACCAAACTGGACTTTGGACGACGCCGGGAACCCTATGTAAGTAATTTCTTTATGTAAATACGGGGTAAATGTTAAAATCGGTATAACGGCATTTAATTTGTTTTTGGTTCTCGCTGATGGGCCCCGAGACGGTGATTTCTGGATGAATTACTGAACATCCATGTTTATAGAAACTTGCGAAATTATAAAATTAAGTGAGATTAGGAATATTTCTAATTAACTACTTGATTGGAAAATAGGATATTACAGTTACATTTTACATGTTTACAGTCAGACCTCATGATCAACCTTGCGGCTTGTCAATATTGAGTTGTCTATAACAATTAGACAACATAATTAACTAATTGAACGCTGCCTACAAGGTCTGCCTATTTCAAATTATTACACTTTTTTATAGTATAGAATGACGAGACGAGCTGGCCATGTGCCTGATGGTAAGCAACATGCCTGCCATATAACAGCACAGTGACACGCAGCTATTGGAACACGAAGAGTCCAAATCATTACCTAGCACTGCACTGCGCTCGTCACTCAGATATCTAAGATGTTATATCTCTAAGCCCAGTATTTTTTCTGGAAACATTTCCCTTCAAACCGAAACACAGTAATGTTTGGCGGTAGAATAACTGGCAAAGGTGTGGTACTTCCCCAGGCGGACACGGACTTCTGCCAAGAGTGACACTGTGAACACTATGAATGGCTAACATAATTGTCAATGATCGTGTCAATGAGTGCATTAATAAAATTAGCGCGTAACTAAGATATCATTACACACGAACTTAATCAAAACTTAGAATCTCCAACGTTGTGCTTGGATATAGTTAAGAATGCGTTAAAGTTAAACACATTAACAGGCAATCCGAATGTAGGATCCAGTCGGGCTAAGCTTTCTAATTTAACTTGGTGTTCGTTGGGAAAACAGATTCCACTGTTGGGAACTTCGCATGTCGAACGCGGACACAAAACAGAAGATCAAGCGATTGGAAAATAAAACGAGAAGATTAAGTGACAAGAGTTCAAGCGATTTAATGTATTGCGGCTTAGAGAAATATAGGTCATTACAGAACAAAGAGATAACTTATTTTAAATCTCCGTTTATCAGCAGGCAGTGGCAGGAGATGAAAAGATGATGATGAGACTGAGCGATGTATTAATGCGAAAGTCTTTTGTCCAGCAGTTGATTAGGGTAGGCTAATGATAATGATGATATCTCCGGACGACAAGCACTTTTTTTATAATACAGAGTGACGAGACGAGTAGAACATGTGCCTGATGGTAACCATGCAATGCCAGCACAGTAACACACAACAATTGGAAAATGAAAAGTCAAGTCAATGTATTTTTTTTTTTTTTTTTTTTTTATAGCATAAATTGACGAGACGAGCAGGTCATGTGCCTGATGGTAAGCAACATGCCTGCCACATAACAGCACAGTAACACGCAGCTATTGAAACATGATAGTCCAAATCCTTACCTAGCACTGCACTGCGCTCGTCACCCAGAGATCTAAGATATTATGTCTCTAAGCCCTGTAATTTCTCTGGAATCATTGCCCTTCATACCGGAACACAGCAATGTTTGCACACTACTGCTTGGCGGTAGAATATTTGGCAAAGGTGTGGTACCTCCCCAGGCGGACTCTGCTAAGAGTCCTACCACTACAAATATTACCCATCACTGCACTGCGCTCGTCACCCAGATATATATACGATGTTTATAACGCTGTAATTTCACTGAAAACATTTTGCTTGAAATAGGAACACACTAATGTTCGCACATCGCTGCTTGGCGATAGAATAACTGGCAACTGTGTGGTACTTCCCCAGGCACACTTTACATAGAGTCCTCCTACCATTGTAATTGCTTACCATCAGGCACATGTCTTTCTACTCGAAGTCCCCGTCACTCAATACTATAGAGATCTTAAATTTACTTGCAAATTGCCGTCGTAGTGGTGCTTGGAATTATATAAAATTTTAATATATTTAGGATTTAATAGTATTTAGGTCGTTCATCAAGTCATTATAAGTCAATCTCCGGATCCTGCTATAATAATAATAATGCTACGAAATTTATCAGTCAACATTTGTGAACCCAATATTTGTCTGAATAAACGTTTTTTAATTTTTTTAATTTTCATTCGATGGATTTAGGCAAAGTAGACACAAACAATCAAATTAATCAAAATTCTAAAAAATGTACCCAAAATGCATCCGATAAAATTGCGAAGTTCAAGACTTAAGATATAAAACTTAGGTTGTCCTAAATAATAATCAAAGATTCACCTCCCTTCGTTTATAACTTAGACCATGACATGGGACGTCGCCTTCTTGCCAACTTAAAACTCACTTATTTTAACTTAACTTCGACTTTGGGCGCTCCCAATCCTTGACTTTTGACTTAGTTCTTTCTTAATGAAGAACTGAACTTTAAATGCCTAGTGCAGTGTAATTAAGCCGGTTGACACTAATTAACAGGATAGTTTGGAAATAACGACGAGAATTAAAAATGGCAGTGTTAGGCCAGTAGAAGTGAAAACCTATAACTTGGAATTTACTTGGATATTTTATTATGTAGTGGTGGGACTCTTAGCAGAGTCCGCCTGGGGAAGTACCACACCTTTGTCAATTATTCTATCGCCAAGCAGTAATGTGCAAACATTACTGTGTTCCGGTTTGAATGGCAATGTTTCCAGAGAAATTACAGGGCTTAGAGATATAACAACTTAGATCTCTGGGTGACGAGCGCAGTGCGGTGCTAGGTAATGATTTTGGCTCTTCATGTTGTTCCAATAGCTGCGTGTCACTGCGCTGTTATGTGGCAGGTCTGTTGCTTACCATCAGCCACATGTACTGCTCGTCTCGTCACTCTTTATTTAAAAAAAAATACACTTCGGAGAGCGCGCAACTGATCTGCATGATCTAATACCACCTTGCCCTTTTTTCTATCGAACTGTTCGTAGTTCTAAAAAGCGACATCGTTTCATTGTTGATGTTCCGTTAAACCATGTCGCATTGATGCACTTTTGTGATAAGAATGTCTAGGCTGTGGAATGCGTTGCCTGAGTGAGTTTCTGTAGACGGTTACAATCTTGGTGTCTTCAAATCGAGAGCGAATCAGTTTATTGGTTTATTCTAGGTTTCTAAGTAAACACGCTCTATCGTAGACCGCATCGTCGCTTAACACCAAGCGAGATGGTGGTCAATTAGTGTAAAACTGTAAAAGTTAAAAAAAATAATTAAGCAGTACTCATTTTGCACAATACGTCACGCACAATATATTTTAATAAACTAAGTATACTTTACACTTCACAGATATCCAGCTATAATATTATACCTCTAAATGCGAAAGCTTGGATGTTTGTAACACAGACGTTAGTATAGGCTACTTTTAACCCGGGAAAAAAGGGAACGCGAACGACGCAAGTAAAACTGCGTGTCACTACTACTATAATATAATTCGTTACGATGCAAATGCCACAACTTTTCTCGTCAAGAACTTGACTGCGACTTTCAGTGAATAACTGTATAACTGAAAATAATTTGCCGAGTTTCTTCTGACTTTACAAAATTTTCTTTTTAAAACGAAGAAAAGGCACGGAGCAGCGAGATTTCCGCAGCTTCCGAGCCACCTCGTTTTATTACACCAGGTGACCATAAAGTATAAAATATATGTTGCTATAAAAATAAGTCGTAAAATGGTGAAATTCATAAAACAAATAGGCGCTACCTTCTTTGGTGTTGTTTCTGACAATACAGTTATGCGGGAAATTTATGGCAAATTGTTTGGTGCCTTTGACGCATAATTTGATAAGCTAGGGATGATTGTCTGGGTCGTATGGGATATGGAGACTATAATATACAGTCTTATAGACATAAGCACTTTTCTTTAACGACTCAAATACATATTATGTACTTGAGTCGTTAAAGAAATATGTCTTGTGCATCTCTATACAGCTATACACTCAGAATTTAGAGATTACTAGTGCCTCACGGTTTCACCCACGTCGTTACCAATCCCGTTATTTTCCCACATTAAAAAAGTCTATGTTTGTGAATCTATCTGGGGTCCAAATTACAACTCGATCCGTGTAAGTACCTACATGGATCGGAACACTCCGGAAGTGCTGACAGAAGTCAGTCAAAATACAAAATATATACATACTTATATACAGATGTGTCCAAGGCCGGATCCAACGGAGGGGTCGTGACGGTCACGTTTCCCTTGGTTGGATCCAAAACCTAGGACCACTAATTAAAACGCACGCACGCACTCATCGCACGAGCTTGTGACTAAACCACGACTATGTGACCCCCTACCCTGGCGCCAAAGCTGGATCTGCCCATCTGACCTTGGATGTATCGGTAATGGTATCGCGGATACAATTGTTTTTTCCCGTCTCAGGTTCGTCTATCAGACAGAGAGCCATCACGCTTTAAAACGTTCAGCGTTTGCATTATACGTTATATTATGAGAAAAAAGATTGCATTCGCCATTTTGTGGAGGCGGCCATCTTGAATCGATATTAACCAAATATAACATGAACATCCGCATGGAAAATAGCTGTCAAATAAATAAACTGCAACGAAATCGTTTAAGAGCTAATGTGCCGCAGACAGACACACACATAGATAGACAGGCAGGCAGACAGACAGACATCGATGTCAAACTCATAAAACTCCTCTTTTTCGTTTTGTATATTTTGCTTAAAAATCTGTAGATAGATTCTGGCTAACTCAAACATAGTTTCAATAACAAGAGGCGCACCCTATACCCCTATAGTTTGGGAAACAGCTGCCGTTGCACAGTAACAGCGAATACAACGAATGGATTAATATTTGCATAACTTGGTTGATATTCCGCAGAAAGCTTTACTATGTAATAAAAGACGATATTGGGATGCACTAATTTATAACAAACTAGGAAAATCTTGCGGTTTTACCCACGTAGTTCATGTTTTCGAAAAAATGAATTAGAAAAAATGGTCGGTTCTTTTTTTTTCAAATTTGTATAGTTTTTGCTAAATAACATCGAAACGGCTAATGTTCGGGTTGATATGCTATAAATATGTTTGCACTGGGTGGGAATCGAACCCACGATCCTTGGCTTTGCAGGTTGCAGTCAGGCTTACTACAAAGGGTTGTAAAGCACTATTCAACCCATAGTCACAATGACTGTCGCTCATCAATTCCTTTGATGACCTCAAGCAGTTCTTGTTGTTCACTCTAGTAAAGGTCTCGACCTTTGACCTTGGCCTTAATTTTACCCGGTCATCAAGGTTTGCAATGCTTTCCACGCCATAAAAATGAAAATTTCTTAAGTTGAGCAAGCTTTTGTAGGGAAATTCTTATAAGTTCGCATCAGGACCACGCAAATGTGGTAGCGTAGCGGCTGTGGAGCAACGGGGTAGGACTTTTTTTTAGAGTGACAAGATGAACAGGACATGTGCCTGATGGAAAGCAACATACCTGCCTATAGCAGCTCAGGGACACCCAGCTATTAGAACATGAAGATTCCAAATCCTCATCCAACAATGAACTGCACATATCACCCAGAGATATAAGATTATTATCCATCTCCATAGGCATGGATATCTCATATCTCATAATCTCCATGCCTCCATCCCATCTCCTGCCATGTCTCTGGAAACATTGCCCTTCAAACCGGAACACAGTGATGTGTGCTCATTACTGCTTGACTGTAGAACAACTGGCAAAGGTGATACTTCTCCAGGCAAACTCTGCAAACAGTCCTAAAACCAATACATAAAACGTGCGTGTTATTTGCTTTTTGGATGAAAATTTTGTCAGTTTGCGTCACTGACATACATAATAGCAGTATATCTATTTACAGCAGGTGTCGTAGCATGATTGGTGCTGTTTAATTTTAAAATTCTAAGTTTTATAAGTTTTCTCTTATAGCGGTAGTCCCAATGTCTGTCAATTATAAAAATATACAAAATGTGAGCTATTTACCATCGGTTTGAAGGGCATTGTTTCCAATTACTGGGCTATGAGATAAATCATAAAACACCTCGTATCTCCGGGCGAATAGCGCAGTGCGGTTCCAATAGCTGCGTGTCACTGTGCTGTTATGGTATGTTGCTTACCATCAGGCACATTACCTGCTTGTCATGTCACAAAAAAAAGAAACTTCGTTTTACGTACTGACAAGTCTTTGGCAAATGTTCTTTCATTATAATCGGATTGTGGGGAAAATGCCGAACAAATCATTAATTTATGTTTTGTTACACAACTCTGAGCATTAAAAACAGGCGAAGTATCCGTAACAGGAAAAAAAGTCGTATTTAGATAGAAATACGTGTTTATCAATACTTGCAACAGACACGACCTCCATTTCGCCATTAATATTCTTTCCTCATCTATTCCGGCCTAAATATTTGCAAATTAACATACACGACGCGTATCATTATTACCTACCTTACAAAGTTCCTGCTCTGTACAGAAATACAGCTACTAATATCATTATACGACTTAGGTACCTATGTGGGTTGATGATGACCAAAGATTAGGTACCCACTCTTCGCTGTAGACTGCATCCTTCTTTTTTGGAGCTTATAGAGTGACGAGACGAGCAGGATATGTGCCTGATTGTAAGCAACATGCCTGCCACATAACAGCACAGACACGCAGCTATTGGAACATGAAGAGTTCAAAAGCCACCTGCAGCAGTGCACTACGCCATTGACCTTCAAACCGGGACACAATGATGTCTGGCAAAGGTGTGGTACTTCCCCAGGCGGACTCTGCAAAGAGGCGGAACTACAATTTATCCATACTCTACCACCAAGGGCAGACGACTAAACACCATGGATAGATATTGTCTCTATCGATTAAAACTCTCTCTGGACCCTCAAACGGGGTACAGCCCGTCACTAATGCACCTGAACGCATGATAAGCCGTGACCACCTCGGGGGCCAACTCGTAAGTGAGTGCCAGATGCTCCCGCGGCTAGACACCCTTAGTTCTTCCGAACCATAAACCTGACCAGGTTTGTGATCCCACCGCAAACCACATTTCAGCAGCAAATGATAAGGGAGAGCGGCGCACCGCAATAGCGGCATTCCTCTTCCCCTGCACCCTCATAACATTCGCCATCATAAGTTGGCGACGACGCCAGGCCGCGATAATAGCGGTCTCGAGGTCGGCATTACGGTGAAGACTGAATCTTCACTGTAATACCAGGAACGATGCTCCTCTCCCACCATGGTCTTTCCTCTTACTTCTTCACTTCAGTCACGCTGACGCCGCCTGCATCGCGTCACTCCCTCCTGACTCCCGGTTTGGTGCCCAAACCACGGAGCGGACCCACTCCAGGGTATCTACCGCCTAACAAAAACTGTCTTAGCTTTGAAATTGCTATCTCATTTCTTCTCGCTTGAAATGAAAGAGACGCCACAGCAAATAGCAAAGCCACAGCCGATTTAGTTAGGCGGTAGAGGGCCAGGTTCCTTTTAGCTTCATTTTGATTGACCAGGTTCACGGCTACTGAATCCCTCCGCTTCGTTAATGCGGGTCCCTTCGGGGACGTAGTCGACCCCATCCTTGCTTAACATCGGGCGAGATGGTTGACCTGCATGATTTTTATTTTTTTTGAAGTTATGTTTCTTTTGCCGTACTTGGGTGAAATGATTTTTAACGATACACGCGTCCACCGACACCCATATTTCAAACTGATGGGTTTAGCAGTTCCGATGCGATTAAGGAACAAACAAACCAAACTATCGCATTTAAAACATTGGCAGGTCAAGTAAAGGAAGTACAATTTACCAATTTCCTTCGTAGTTCGGTAACTGCGCTCCACGCTTGAATAGGTAAATATTATCCCGAGTTAAAATATTCAGTCTAAGCCCCAGCTTGTATTATGTTGGGATGACAACCTGATGAATATTTAGCTCGTGTATACTCGCCCCTAAAATCAACAACCATTGTATAGATATTTTGGAAGATGGGGATTAGAGGGAATCTAATGAATGTCTCTAATTGGGTGAAGAATTGACGTTCATCTAGATTAGTTGCAGATGTATAAGTTTGTTATTGCAAAAGTCATAGTTGTTTATTCGTTTTTTTGAAGTGAAAACTTCTTTTGGCGCGCCTAGACAGACTTTTCGTGGGCTGTGAAATGAATTCTACCGTCACGCTCGGGAATGGTAAGAAATCTTCGGGTAAACTCGGGACCATGGCCATTGGCTATCTAGAAATGCGTCAGCCAATGGGAAATGCTGAAAGGGCGTTTCCTAACCATCATGGCATGGCCATCTAGAAATGCGTGAGCCAATGGGAAATGCTGGCGCATTTATAGATGGCCATGCCATGATGGCTAGGCTACGCTCTCCGGTTACACCCGTGTAGTTTCCAAAGTAAGCTATCAAATCCTGAGTTACTTATAAGTTTTCACTTCTATCGGCTGTTCCTATGACTGACATTTTTTTTTGTTTGATCGTTATCTCGTTTGATGTAAAGTGACGACGTGGTCTAAGATGGATAGTTACCTAGAAGAAACCGATTCACTTTCGATTCGAAAACACTCAGATGGTATCCATTGAGACATATTGACTTGAGACAACAACTTGTACAACCAGTGCGTTCTACCCGTTATGACCTACGGTGGTGAAACGTGGACACTGACAGTGAAAATGGTCTGTAAGCTCAAAGTCGCTCAGCGAGCTATGGAAAGGGCTATGCTTGGGGTTTTTTTGAGGGGGATTGCATCTGCAACGAAGTAATTCGTCAGAGAACTAAAGTCGCCGACATAGCTCAGCGTATTAGCAAAGTGAAGTGACAGTGGGCCGGTCACATCTGTCGCAGACCCGATAACCGTTGGGGTAAACGGGCTCTGGAGTGGAGACCGCGAATCGGCAAATGTAGTGTAGGACGCCCTGAGACTAGATGGAGTGACGATTATCGAAAGGCAGCTGGTGGAAGTTGGTAAAGTAAGACCGAGGATCGGGCTGCACTCAGCACCATAGGTACGCCACTGCGTATCATAGGAGAGGCCTATGTCCAGCAGTGGACAAAAACAGGCTGATGATGATGATGACTTGAGACACTTGGGTAGCATATTAATTTCGTTGCTTTGGGTACAGCCACGCAATGGAATATGGTATGCACGAGGTTGTAACAAAATTGGAATTAAACCGTTTCGATCGCATTTTCAAAATGTCAACCATTCGGGATGTTCGATAGAAAATTAAATCTTAATGTATTAAAACCCAGTGTTGTGATGTATGTGCCCAGTGAGAGTTCACCAAGTGAACAGATAATCACAAACAAACGCGAGGAAATGAGGAAAGTGGATTCATTTGAATCCACTTTCCTCATGCGTACAGTTGCAGAGCGGAATAAGTTGCCGGCCTCCTTGTTCCCTGAGAGTTACAATCTAGAACTTTTCAAGATCAGAATATATAAGTAATTTCTTTTTTTTTTAGTATAGTGACGTGACAAACATGACATGTGCCTGATGGTAAGCAACATGCCTACCACATCAGTGACACGCAGCTATGGGAACACGAAGAGTCCAAATCATTACCTAGCACTGCACAGTGCTCGTCACCCAGAGATCTAATATAATTATATCTCTAAGCCCTGTAATTTCTCTGATAATATTGCTCTTAAAACCGGAACACAGTAAAGGCGCGGCCCCACCGCGGTGCATGCTGTGCACGGGCACGCGGCGCATTTTAGCTGCGTGTATTTATTTGTTTGACAACGTGGGTCTACGTTTCCACTGGAGTACCTACACGAAGACCCACGACTATGTTTAGCGTGGCACGGCGCACGGAGAGGCTACACACATGCCACTGCAATCTACAGACACGGGCTTCACTGCGGGAGGTGGGACGGGCGGAGAAGCAAGCGAGCGACGCCTGCGCCCAGTCTTGCCAGAAGGTTACTTTTGTAACCTTTTAGGTGATTTTCGAACTGCATTGGTTACTTTTAGGTTACACTAATGAAAAGGTTACTTTTAGGTGATTTTTCGGAATTTGTAGAATTAATTTTTTACATAAAAGCAACTTGAAACGGAACGCTCGTTTTAGAATTTTTCATGTTGGTCAGCTTCGTTAGCAGTAGTAGAACTAAAACTATAGATCTAGAACAATCATCATAGGGGATAGGGGTATGAGCTACTTTGCCAATAACTAGGGCAGTTAATTTTATTTCTCAGGATCACTACATAGTTGAGTATATAAAATATAAACTTTGGAATTATAACAACTAATAAAGAAATTGAAATTCATATTCAGTATGTAAAGATATACTAGAATTCATATGACACGTGCTTGCGCGCGAAAACAACTGCTCTGCGATAACCGAGCTGTACGCTGTACATAGTCGTGGGTCTTATTCGTGTACTCCAGTGGAAACGTAGACCCACGTTGACAGCGTTGAGCTATGTAACCGCCTATTCGAGCAAGCCACGCGTGTATCAATGACGTCAATTCATGCGTAGCCTCTCCGTGGGTTGCAGTGGACACAACCACATACATTTTCTTACAAAGCGAAGCTTAATACACGTGTGTAGCCTCTCCGTGCACCGCGGTGGGCCCGCGCCTTAATGTTTGCACATTACTGTTAGGCGGTAGAATAACTGGCAAAGGTGTGGTACTTCCTCAGGCGGATTCTGCCAAGAGTCCTACCACTAAATTTCGTGCGTCATATTCGACCACACCGTGACTTAGCATCAAGCGAGTTGGTAATCTAATGCAAACATATTATACGTGATAAAAAAACAGAATCGAGCGGATAAAATAAAATTACCATTTCGATTTTGGCTTAAAAATATTGGAACAAATATGAAATACTAAAATAATTTGAATGAAACCCTACGTGTACACGAAGGCTTTCCCCGTCACGGTACAGCAGGTCTGATTGAATGCAAATCTATTCCAAACAAGAGAAACCCAAACAAACCCGCTTTTTGTAACTGTTCAAAACTGTATAATCCACTGTACTGTGCGAATTCAATATGTAGTTGGCAAGCTTAGTTATATTTTTTTTACATTTGTTACGAAAATTGTTATAGTTTTGGAAAACTGATCATAAATATGTATGTAATCCAATTTAAGCTCAGGAACGTAGGATTTTCTTTTTTAAAAGGACTTTATCAGTCGTTGGAACTGCTGATATAAGTTAAAACTAATATCATAGAATGATAGTACTAAACAGCAGTTATATTATACAGTCAGACTATAAATAAATACAATATGTATAAACTGCAATTACTACGTATGACAGTGACACATAAATAATCAGAGGTGATACCAAAATGTTAATTTAAGCTCTACCTCAATAGTCACTTCTTTTTTGCAATGTCGCGTAGAAGCAGTTAAGAAACAAAATAAATACCAGGTAACTCAGAAAGTTTTGCGAAAAAAAGTTTTTTTGTATAAGACACTGGGCCACTTGTTATTATTTTGAAAACTTCGCTTATTTAAAAGTAATAAAAAAATATAATTTAAAAACTCAAAAACCCGACTGCGTAAAAAGTGAACCAAACTACGTACTCGCATACTAAAAAAACTGAAAAGAATAAAACAAGCACTTAGATTTCTGGTGGTCTAGAATTCTATAACATGTTATTGTATTAATACTATTTAAATATATACAATATTTTCTAATAAAAGAACATTACAACTGAAGAGTCGATCTCGCCGCTAGCGATTATAGGGGTCAAGTAGATTGGTTGTTTGTAAGCCACTTACGATACATACAGAGACGCAGTTTATTACCAATTTCAAGGTGCTCAGGGCACATCTATTGATTTATATCGATGCCTACTAGATACATTAGTATATAATGTCCATCCACATTCACACGTACAGTTAGTTATACGAAGTTTTCTGCTACCTAAAAACCTATAAATGTGAGATTGGTTGTTACTCAACTTTAAATCGATATACATCCTAAACGGTCAGTCAAATCGAAAAACATTGAGAGAAAGCTAAACATTATTTTGAAATACCTATTCAACGATACCCCTCTTGACATATTTTGGTGATTTTCATTTTTTTAATTTGGACAATATGGCGTCCTGAAGCGGCCATATTGGACTTACACTAATGCCATGTCTTTAGTGTGACTCGCCAGATTAAGAGGAATCGATTGACGTGTGAATGATAAAAATCGGCCCAGGCGTTTGGTCTGTATAGTGCTTCAAAGGAACATACATAAATACATACATAGACTGTTAAACACATTACCACTCCTTTGCGTCGCGCAGTCGGGTAAAAATACATCTGTTCGATTTTCAAATTTCCCTCCACATTTTTTTGAGAGCCAATTCAAATTTGTTTAAAAAATGGATCTGCGTCGAGAACATTTTTGTGCTATGATTTTTTACGATTTCAAATATTGCTTAAAACCTGACGAGTCATTTGATCGACTTCGAATTGATTTTATGGATGAAAGACCTTCAAAAGCAACCATCTATCGCTGGTATAGCGAGTTCAAACGCGGTACTTTGGGGGATGAACAAAGGAGTGGTCGTCCTACGACGGCTGTCACCGAAGAAAGTGTGCTGGCAGTAAAAAAATTAATTCAAGAAAACAGAACACGTACATTACGTACAAAGAGATTCAGCATACTCTGCTGATTGGTTCAGGAAGTGTTCACAAGATTTTGCACGAGCACCTTCGCGTAAGGAGGATAGTTTCCCGCTGGGTGCACAATCTCACTGAAGCTCAGAAGCAGGCCCGTGTGAATTGGTGCCGTGATATGATACAAAAAATTGATGCAGGCTCGTCACGGCGCGTTTATGACATTGTGACAGATGAC
Source organism: Ectropis crepuscularia (assembly GCA_963693475.1). Classification (NCBI taxonomy): domain Eukaryota; kingdom Metazoa; phylum Arthropoda; class Insecta; order Lepidoptera; family Geometridae; genus Ectropis; species Ectropis crepuscularia. Next base: position 4,036,072 of record OY856355.1, read on the forward strand.
GAATCCTGGATTTATCAATACGATCCAGAAACAAATCGTCAGTCGACAGTTTGGCTGTTTCAAAATGAACCAACACCTACAAAAGTGAAGCGATCGAGAAGCGCAAGGAAAATTTTTATCGCTAGTTTCTTCACTTTGAAGGGGTACCTAATTTCAATTCCACTTCGAGACCAAAGCAGTATCAATGCCAAATGGTACAGCATAAAATGCTTGCCAGAATTTTTTCTGCAATGAGAAACATGCGACCGAACACCGGGCTCTGCGGGGTCCTTCTTCACCACGACAACGCGCATGCGCACTCTGCGACCAAAACGAGGGACTTCCTGGACTCCACACTGGTCAGAGTCTTGGGGCACCCCCCTTACAGTCCTGATTTGGCTCCGTGTGACTTCTTTTTATTCCCTAAAATTTAAAAATCAGGTACAGTTTTCATCGCCGGAAGACGCGCTAACAGCGTTTGAGAAGGCCGTCGAAGAGGTATCTGTGGAGGACTGGAAAACTGTTTTGAAAATTGGTTCAGACGCATGAAACTTTGTATAGAGGCTGGTGGAAAGTTCTTTGAATAAAAATTAGTAAAAAATATTTTTAAGTTAGTTTTCTTTTTTTTCTCAAAACTTTCTCAGTGTCCCACGTAATGGTCGACAGTTCATACACAACATCATAATACCCTAAACTAACCAAAGCTTGCACCGTGAAAGCCAGATAGCTGATGTAATATTTGTATATATTTTTAAAACCAAAAGCACCCAGGCACAGTGCAAATATTTGCACTCAACATTCATATAGCATTCATATATTCATATAGCACTCTTAGCAGAGTCCGCCTGGGGAAGTACCACACCTTTGCCATTTATTCTACCGCCAAGCAGTAATGTGCAAACATTACTGTGTTCCGGTTTGAATGTTAATGTTTCCAGAGAAATTACAGGGCTTAGAGATATAGCAACTTAGATCTCTGGGTCATCACCCAGAGATCTAAGTTGTAAGAGCGCAGTGCAGTGCTAGGTAATGATGTGGACTCTTCATGTTCCAATAGCTGCGTGTCACTGTGCTGTTATATGGCAAGCATGTTGCTTACCATCAGGCAGATGTCCTGCTCGTCTCGTCACTTTTTATTTAAAAAAAAAAAAATCAACATCACACAAACATTTAAATGCACACTTCCACCAACATAACAGATGCGCAACGATGCAACACTTGAAAGTATTGAAGATTACTGTAAGATGCTAGGTTATTGATATCTAGATGTATGTACACTGGTCGGCATTTACAGATCGATCACCAGGAGAGTGGCGTAACCGCAGGCATTCAGAAATAGACACGTATGCGGTCGCACTGCAATTGATAGAATTCACAGTGTATTTCCCATTTCACCCGTGAAAACTCGTTATAAAAAGCACGCGCAAAATATCCCGGCACAGATATGGGCGGAAACGATTTTACTTTGAAATGTATTTTATTTTTAAACGTGACGTAAAAACGACGGAATGTTATAAGTTTGGCGTCTCTCTCGTTCTGTATATGAGGGAGTGGATTATGTGTGTGTGTTTTTTTGTGTGCGTGCGTATGTCTAGTATTTATGACATTTTAGTTCCTGAATGAATGGAGTTGAATGCGCTTGATTTTTTGGGTTGAAAGATAAATTAGTCGGCAGTTTTCTTAGCTACAATTGATGAAATTTGGTACAAGATGGCCACCAAAAAAAATGGCAAAATATCGACTCTCTCAGTTAAAAGTTACGGCTGGTCGGGAGAACGGTGACTACCGATCCGGAGACACCGGGTTCAAAACCAACCGCGCGCACCACTGTATTTTCGGAGTCATATACGTAATGCCGCTGACATAGAACGATGAAGGAAGACATTGTGAGGAAACCGACAAGTACCTAGAATCTATCCGATCAATCAGAAAGCCCCTAAAATAAAAAATAAAGACTAAAAATAAAAACCCGAAGTAATTTAAAAATAAAATACGTATTGTTACTGTACCTTCAGAAAAAAATGTTAATTATCACTAGCGTTGGTTTTTTTTATATAAAGAGTGACGAGACGAGCAGGACATGTGCCTGATGGTACGCAACATGCCTGCCACATAACATCACAGTGACACGCAGCTATTGGAGCATGAAGAGTCCAAATCATTACCTAGCACTGCACTGCGCTCGTCACCCAGAGATCTAAGTTGTTATATCTCTAAGCCCTGTAATTTCTCTGGAAACATTGCCCTTCAAACCGGAACACAGTAATGTTTGCACATTACTGCTTGGCGGTAGAATAACTGGCAAAGGTGTGGTACTTCCCCAGGCGGACTCTGCTAAGAGTCCTACCACTACTAAACAAGTAGACTTGAAGACATCAAGATTGTAACCATCAGGAAAAACAATACGCATTTCACAACTTAGGCATCCTTATTGCGAAAGTGGAGTCAAATAAAACTATAAATAAATAATTTTATTTAAGACTAAAAATTAAGACATTTTTAAAATAAAATACGTACTGTTACTGTACTTTCAGAATAAATTTTAATTATAATATTATTAGCAATAGGGTACAATCCTCAAAAAAAAACTAGCCCGTTAGTTAGATTGCCAAAAAATATTGTACACGTATTTTTTCTTTTGTTTCACAAACAAAAAATGACGAAGATACAGCGCTTCGAAGTTTCGTGTGACGTCACTTGTGAGTACGATTTTTACTCACGAGTGACGTCGCGACCCCCCACTCTCGAAGTTTGATGGTCTATATCTTTGACGATTTTTAATATTATGAAAAAAACAAAAAATACGTGTACAATATTTTTCCATGATCTAGCTGACGGACTAATTAGGATGGTGTATTTTTGACCCAGTCCGGTACCCTATTGTAGGTGCACTGGCGTTGCGCTTTGTATTAGACAACGTCATAGACTACAGGCCCTAGGATAGTTAGGGTACATTTCTATGTATTTTTTTTTTGTAAAAGTACGAGTTACTGTAAATAAAGACTTTTATGCCTTAACTGTAAGAACTATTCGTTTAGAGTTAAAATCATTCTATCAACTACATATCTATTCCACAGCAGGAATACCCCTAAAGCAATTACTCTAATTGTATTAAATTAATATAATGTACCCAATAGGTACTTATACAATTTTGGCAATTGAAACCTGACTATCAGCATGAATCATGTTTTCCAAAGGCGATCTTACGAACTTGCTCATCTCTGTCATTCCTATCCACGTAGAATTTCCCGTTCAGAATGCATGATCGCCTCCATAATCTGGCGCATTCATTTATACCCAACAACAGCTGAGACCGCCGTCCGTTCCGATTCATGGAATCCGTGCAGGATTTCCGCGTACTTCCGGCCCGTTTCACACATTCTTAGCTGTATTTCTGCGTGAAACCAAACGTTCCTTCCTTCCAAATTCGAACCAGCTATGTATCAATACGTAGTGAACTGTATTCATATCACGACTACTTTTTCAATGCCCGTGGATTAACAAATTTTAGGTTATAGATTTGCTGCGGTTAGTGAAAAGCTTGCCGTGTGTCCCGGTATTTTCAACGTTTTCGCTTTATTGAAAGATAGTGATTCTACCAATCTACTAATATTACAGATGTCAATAATGTTTGTTGTTCAATCACGTCGTTACGTATGAACGGTTCGGCGTGAAATTTGGATCACAATTAGATTAAAGTCTGGAAGAACTCATACGCTACTTTTTGTCCTGGGAAAATAACTGGAACTGGAATTACGCGGCTTAATTAAGCTGCGAGGCGTTGCTAGTCTATACTAATATTATGAAGCTGAAGAGTTCGTTTGTTTGTGTGTATTTTTGTTTGTTTGAACGCAAGGATCTCTGGAACTACTGGTCTGAATTGAAAGATTCTTTCTTTTTAGGATAGTCCATTTATCGAGGAAGGCTATAGGCTATTTAACATTACGCTACTATCAACAGGAGCCGAGCATGAACGAAAAATGTAACAAAAACGGGGAAAAAGTATTGCTTTTAGAGAGCTTTCGTTGCGTGACAGCATTTGTCATATGTTAAAGGTTGCGTCATTAGAACCTAAAGTAACCGAATTTGTTCAAAATTTGAATTGGTACTACCAATTTTCGATAGATAGCGTAGCAACGCGCGCGCTTTCAGCTAGTAATTAATATTTTGGTTTTGATAGGACTAGTTGCAGGGTCCGCCTGGGGAACTACCACATCCCTGGCAGTTATTCTACCGCCAACAAGTAATGTGCAAACAATATAAAAACACCTTATCGGCACCACAAACAAAGTTTGTAATAACGAAAAACAACAACGCCAAAAACGCGTTATTTTAAAAGCTATATTTTCCACCCAAGTTTTTGTTTTTTTATGGATTTATAACGAAACATTCCTGTGATTTGGTTTAAAGAACAATGTTACTAATGAAATTACAGAAAAAGAGAAAACTGATTTTTATCGGTGGGCGATGAGCGAAGTGCAGTGCAACTAGACCATGATGTGACATTGTATATGATCAAATAGCTGCGTTTCGAGGCACTACCTGTTGTGGGTATAATATGACTTGAATCTTATTGAAAATCATTTTCACATCGTACAAGTTTGTAAATGAGTATCAGTACATGTAAATAGGTTTGTCCTATCACTCTTTATTCAGGAAAACACATAGTTGGTACGCTCTGTGAAAAATAGACCTGGAGTCACAAAGTTATCTCAGTTCAAGTATAATCATAAAAATGCTTTCATTACGAAAGATGTTTGTTCCCCCTTAGCATGGCCGTTTCATTGTCAACACATCTTCTTTTTATCAATTCATCCAACGTCATATATAGGAAAAACCTCAGGCAAAATATAAATCAGCCAATTCTCTCACACTGGTTGTGACGTAGATTTATATGTGGGAAGTCTGTCACTTTGAGAAATGACTGAAGTTCCCCTCATCCAAAGAAGTTCACAATTGGTTCCCTACCTGGTTGAGTCGTGATTGATGGTGGAAGAAGGTATTTTTTGGCCATTTCCTGCGGTAACCGTTCATTAATGGCCAAAATGATTTACGTGAGATATCATAAAAACACCATACAACGCGTATTAAACATATACCGAAAACATTTTATACCTTAAACTTAGTCCTCCACATTATACACATCAACGGTGAACCCAGTTAAGAACGATTATGCGCACAAACATGGCTCGCATAACCAAGTTTTGTTTTAAATGTCCTATCTCATGACGCACAATGCAATAGGCCATTCGAATTGTACGTGTAGGTGTAGGAAAGCTTCGGGCGGATCCTATTTAAGAGATGTTTTGCGTCTAGATCTTGTAAACTCTGATACCAAAAACATTTTGTAACTGAATCGCCATTTCATACTTATTTCGATTACTTGCTAGTTTTATTGTTGATAGGTTTGAACTTGCCCCCATCTTGCCTGATGTATGATGTTAAGGGACAATGAGGTCTACGAAGGTCTATGGAACGCTCTCGCTTAGAAGACATTGATTTACCCTCGACTTCGAAGACACCATCAGGAAAAACCCACTTAGACGACGCATTCCAACGTTTCGATCTTTTTGTTACGAAACTGGAGTTATGCCTCTTCGTTTGAGTCTTTAAAACGTAAACTATGAAATGGTGTCGCTTGCAGTGGCTACGAGAAGTCTGATAATAAAGAAGGTGGTACTAGACCATGCACATCAGCTGAACACTGTCCAAAATGTAACCCAATAAAATCATAAAATATTAGCTTAAAACTTTCTACACTAAAGTTAGAAAATATAATTTACGGCGATGTTCAAGACTTTCATGTACAATTACTTTACGAACAAGGGATATGTTGCTTGTGGGCCTCTTAGTACCAAGTCTCAAACTGGTATTTTGCCGAGACATTATACCTTAGAGTTTAACTTAAAATAACATAGTTTTTTGTTTCAATGTAAACTGCGCAGCCATTGAAAAAAAATTAGCTATTAACTGTCATTGTAAAATTAAGAAATAGTATAGTATCTTAAAAAGGAATAAAATGACTTTTAGCACAGAAAATAGCAGTAATAGCATTACACTACAGAAATAAACATTTTAACCAGCGCAAATTTTAGTTTAGGTATTTTAGACGTTAAATTTTATCGCTGAACAGTTTAAGCCCGCATGCAAATTTATCGCCGCAAATAACAAATTGACAATTTATCTTTGCACATTAAAATAAATGGCTTCAGACGACAAAATAAATAATGTTTCGAAAACGTATTTACTCTATTTCGAGTGTTATTGTTTAATGATCCTGTTTTTAAATTTACATTTGAATGTAGCTATAGAAATTTATCAAGGGCTGAACCATAGATTTTGATTTTTTTTACGGAACCTTTTTTAATAAAACTAAAATACAATAAGAACTACACTACGCTACATACTTAACTACTTATACTAAACACATCTGAATTATTCATAGACCTTTTTGGTGTCTAAAGATAATCAAAATGTTCTAGAGCAAGAGCCCAGAGCTCCCAGACATCACCTATTTTCTGATGAATGAAATGTGGACGATTGAGTAGAGTTAGTAAGTACTAAGAACACATGCTTACTCGCTAACTTGCTTAGACGGCCAATTTTAAGATATGGAGTAATGAAGGTACATACAAACATTACTTACTTCACGTATTTTCTAATAAGTGATTTTCACGTATGTTGTAGGCAATATCCTTAAAAACAAGGTACCAATACTCCCAGACACTTTCCGTCAGCCGTTTTGCTTAACAACTCCAAAATAATAATTTAACTTCACTTAAATTCTCATGCTCCATTTGTAAATATTATGTTCGTCAGACAACAATTTTAAAGCTATTTTCATAAGATATATTTTATAAGACAGACCAATCTAAAGGGCCAATCATCCCCTATCACCCATTTGGCCGTTCATTCTGCATTCATAATACTAGAACGACTAAATATACTTACAATTTTTCCTATTTTTTTTTCTTACGCGAAATATCTATGTAAATCCAGAAATGAGGTTAATGTTCCCATTTCGACGTGAGCAGTCCTTCAGTTCGCTATTAACAGAAGTGGCTATAACGTATAACATAACGGCTATAACATATAACAATCTCGTAAGAAGGCAAATGAACGTACCTTTTGAGAATCAGAATGTATGTTTGATATGATTAGCTCTTTTCTGTTCTTTGTTACGGAAAATGTTCTTAAGATACTTATTCTGTCGATAAAATTCTACCGGTGTTCAGGAAAATGGTATACACACTTCAGATAATATTGTATTGTAAGCATTTTTGTCCTTTTGTAAATAGAGAATTGGATTGTGATTCCAAAAAAGAGCCAGATGTTATTATGCACTAGAAATGAAGATAAAAAGTATTAACTTGTTACGTGCGGACATAAGTACCTCTACAAACACAGTTTTTTATTATCTGATACTAGCAGCACCCCGCGGTGTTACCCGCAAAGTTCCCGTTCCCGTTGTTCCCGTTGTTCTTCCGGGATAAAAAGCCTATGTGTTCTTCCAGACTATAATCTATCTGTGTTCCAAATTTCATTTGATTGAGCAACAAACATCCAAACATCCATACATTGACATTTATAATATTAGTAGGATAGGATAGTAGGATAATATTATATATTACAGTTGGAAGGAAGACTAGCTGCACCCCACGGTTTTACCCACATAATTTCCGTGCTCATTACTTTTCCGGGATAAAAATCCTGTGTGCTTCACAATTATAATCTAATTGTGTTTCAAATTTCAACCCGATCCGTTCAAGCATTCCGATGTGAGTGAAAAAACCTCAGAACCTTCGCATCATAATATTTTAAGATTCGTTTTTTTTAAGTATTTAGGTCCCAACTAATACCTAGTATAGCAGTATTCAGCAATGCTTGTTAATTTGTCATCTATCGTCCCAAGTCGGACAATAGTTGATCATGGAACATTATTTATACGACAGTCGGAGATGCGCCTTATTATTTATTATCTATAGCTGGTGTTGCCATCAAACATTGAATGACGACGTCCGTTATCGAAAGCTATTATCGTGAATCGAAATTACCATTAAGGAAAACGCAAGTCATGAGCGTTAAGATGATAATTGAGGAATAAATAAATGTGTGAGATACTGTTTCTGTAGTAAAGATTCCTTCTTTGTTGAGTTCGACTAGGGAAGTATCAAATCTTTTTAAGGTATTCTATCGATAAACAGTAATGCGTTTTTTTAACTTTTAAAGGTTGACACTTGACCGCCATCTCGCTCTCCCTGATGTTAAGTGACGATGCGGTCTACGATGCGTCTTTCCATTCTATACAAGGCCAGAACGCAAGGGTATGAAACTAATCACGTATAAATTGGAAATACGTTTTTACTAAATTCTTCCAAACCATACAAGACTAGTACGCAAATACTTGCGTATACTTTGTAGTAACGTAGAAGTATTATGTTGTTCCAAAATATACAGCGCCAGTACGCAAACAGACTAATCGTGTATGTTTTGGAATAGGCGCGCAAAACTCTAAAATTACAATTTGTACGTGAGCAGTTGCATGCTCGCCATTTTGATTGGTTGACCTAGCTCTTAATTGATTTATTGTAGTAGATGTTGGTTTCCCAGATCCGACTTGGAGCTCCCCGACTCCACCTAGTCTTGTCGCTACTACCCCTAGAGTGTATATACAAAATGCGGGAGCCAGAAGCTCAAGGGAGGTCCTGCCGTAGTGGACCTCAGACCGAGTATGGAGAAGCGACACTCAGGGCTGACCGCAGAGCTTCTGGCGGGAGCCTACCTAGAGTCAAATCTCAGTGATAGCCCCTCATCGGATCGACAACATACACAATCGGTACGGAAAAATCTTGTATGCATTATAAGAACAGATTTAAAACAACATTACAATATAATATACTCGAACGCGAACAGTTTCCTATGGCTGCGTTCTGGCGTTGTATAGAATGGAAAGATGCGACGCGAGCATCCACGTTACAAACTATACACGATCAGTACGCAAAACTCTTGTATGGTTTGTAATAACAGATTTTAAAACGACATTACAATATATACGCCAGCAGTTTCCAATGGCTGCGTTCTGGCGTTGTATAGAATGGAAATACGCGTCTACGATGGAGCGTGTTTACATAGAAGAAACCGATTCACTCTCGATTTGAAGACACAAAGATTGAAACCATCAGGCAACGTATTCCACAGTCTTGACGTTATTATCACAACAGTAGAATCAAATCTCTTCGTTCGGGTCTTTGGAACATTAACCATGAAACGACGTCGCTTTTTCGAGCTACGAGCATTCCAATTGAAAAAAAAGGGCAAGTTTGTATTAGATCATGCAAATCAGTTACAGGCTCTCCGAAGTGTATCCAAGATTTAATTCTAGTTTTAAGGCCCATATTTTCAGAGGATTTCATAATATAAATACATAAATCTTATGTATCAAATATGTAGGTGCGTGGCAATATATACTGTTATTTGGAGGAGTGTTCCTTACCATCAGGTGTTTGTCGTGTTTGTTCTGTTACTTTTTGTCATAAAATTAAAATACTCTGAAACTCAAATGAGAGACAAATAAGAATAAATTGATGAAAGGTTTAGTGGTATAATTACGGACAAGGGCATTGTCCGGAAGTGAGATCAAATTAAATAAAATAGTGATTCATTTCAATGATTTTCGTCTATGATTTTAGTGAAAATGAAACAATCTCTATAAAGGCCGATTTACATCAGACGAGCGAATGCTCATTCTATCCCCACTGTATCAAATTCATTTGGTGTAAACAAACGTAGTACATTCTTTCGTTGTTTTTTTTGCGTTTGCAAAGATTCTATGGAATATATAATATGGAAAACGCTAAGAACGATCTTTCGTTTACACTAAAAGATCGAGAAAGAATGCTCTTGTTCCAGCTCTAGTTCTATGTTCGTTCAGTTTAAATCGGCCTTTAGAAGAGCGTTCATTTTAATTTAATGTTAGTTATAGATTTAATCTTACTACCACTTTTTCTACCACTGAAACCATTTGTTTCAGTAATCTGTGCCTACTACGAGTAAAATTACAAATTTCAAAGTTTGGCTGTTCAGATGTTCTGTCGCTCAATCACTTCTGAACAGATTTATTGCGTAATAGTTTGTAACATTACAAGTCTAGAATAAAACATAGCCTACATTTAATCCCTGGAATATAAACGCTGCTATAATCAGTACTCTTTGCTCTGTAGGACAGTAGTCTGTGTTCTAAAGTTCAGCTCGATCCGTTCACAAGTTACGGCTCAATCGAGCAACAAACATCCAAGTATCCAAATATCTACATTTATTATATTGGTAGGATATAGAATATTCGTTGTTTCTTACAACTTGGCCCAAATAGTTGTCCAACTAGGTTATATTAGGCCACGAATAATTGATAGGAGGGGTGCACACGTACCATCTAATATACCCAATACAGTTATGTTATTCTATCCTGAGCTTATCCGTTACCAATTTGCTGACAGAACGGGATAACAATTTTGGTATTGATTGATCCGTTTTTTTACTCTTTTGTAAGTATTTGTATACTTACTAGCTAGACTGGTTTTGAAGTAATTCGTCAGAGAACTAAAGTCACCGACATAGCTCAGCGTATTAGCAAACTGAAGTGACAATGTGCCGGTCACATCTGTCGCAGACCCGATAACCGTTGGGGTAGACGGGTTTTGGAGTGGAGACCGCGAATCGGCAAACGTAGTGTAGGACGCCCAGAGACCAGATGGAGTGACGATATACGAAAGATGGCTGGTGGCAGTTGGAAACGTAAGACCGAGGATCGGGCTGAGTGGCGTATTATAGGAGAGGCCTATGTCCAGCAGTGGACGAACACGGGCTGATGATGATGATGATGAGACTGGTTTTACCTGCGTAGTTACCTGCTAAAGCAAAATGAAACTGTTTCAAATTTAACTGATTTAATGAAAAACTATAATCTGACATTACACATAAAAGAGCCAACAAGATTAAACTCATGTCTTGACCATATTATAAGCAATGCAAGGGATGGAGTTAGTGAAGTTCTGAAACTTGGCCTCTCGGATCATGACACTGCTCAAATGATTAGCATACCTTGTAAGAAAGATGTGTTACCAGTTACTACTTATTTCACCACAAAACGTGACTATTGTCTAGAAAACGTTAATAAATTTCTTGAGAGTTTAAGTTGTTTGAGCTTTAGTGATGTTTACCTTTCAGAAAATTTAGACACAGCTTTTAATAGTTTTCACGAGGACTTCTCATTGTTCTACAATTTATGTTTTCCCTTTATAAGGCGTAAGATCATGAAAAAAAGACGGAATCTAAAATGGGTCACAACTGGCCTACGCCACAGTTGTTCTACTAAAAGAACGCTTCGCTATAATTATTATAAGCAAAAAACGAAAGAGAGCAAAATATGTTACCAGAATTACTCAAGAATTCTACGGCAATGTATCTATCGGTCTCAAAAGAATTGTAATCATATGTATATCTCTAAGTCTCAAAATATATGTAAAGCTGCATGGAAGGTCATAAATGATGACCTTGACAATGACACACAATGTAACTTCATTGAAAATGTAAGTGCGGGAAATGAAAAAATTTATAATCCACAAGAAATAGCCAATACCTTTAATAAATACCTAATAGAATTAACAAATGGAAGTAGGAAGCCTTGTAAAAACACAAATAAAACACGACTGGATAACACAATATTTCTTTCTCCACTGAGTAGTATAGAAGTTCGTAATATTATAATGTCTTTGAACAATACAAATTCAGTCGGCTATGATGACATACGAACAGACATCCTAAAAAAAAGTATTAAATTTATCGTCCCGGTATTTGCACATCTTATAAATCTTTCTTTTGAAACAGGTACTTTTCCTACCATTCTCAAAAAATCTGTTGTTAAGCCTTTGTACAAAAAGGGTAATAAGACAGATATGAGTAATTATAGACCTATAACTTTGATTCCCATAATGTCTAAAGTTTTTGAAAAAGCTATGCATATGAAATTGACAAATTTTTGGAATAAATTTGATGTAATTAAAAAAGAACAAAATGGGTTTCAGAAAGGTAAATCAACAACTCTGGCTATTTTTCAGTTAGTGTATGACATTGTTCTAAGCTTGGACAAAAAGAAAAGTACAGTTGTAATTTTTTTTGACATGTCAAAGGCGTTCGATTTTGTACCACACAAATTACTTCTTGATAAATTGGAAAACTACGGTATACGGGGGCCAGCTCTAAACTGGATAAAATCATATCTATCAGATAGAGAACAATGTGTAGAAATCATGAGATTGTCAGAAAGAAATGAAATTTCTCGAGCACGATCCACCTTTAAGACAAATGCTTGTGGAGTCCCACAGGGTAGTATCATAGGTCCTATAATGTTTATATCACTCATAAATGACCTACCTGACATAACAAATTACAAATGTACCTTATTTGCAGATGATATATCTATTTTATTGACATGTGACAAAAATGACCCCACATTTAATGATAATATAAATAAGACAATTGAATTAACCCTGGAATGGTTAGGTAATAACAATCTTAATGCTAATTTGACAAAAACAAGCTATACTCAATTTCAAACACGAGGTACTAAAACTGTACAAAGACAATTGACATATGGTGGTATTACTTTAAAGGAGAGAAATGATATAAAGTTTTTAGGTATTGTTTTGGATAGATATTTGGACTGGAAGGAGCAGATAGGACAGGTATGCTCCAGAATAAACAAATTTGTTCTAGTTCTAAATAGGCTACGTAAAAGTTCATCACGACAGACTGTATTACTCGCGTACCATGGTTATGTAAGCTCTGTACTACGATATGGGTTGCTGGTTTGGGGAAATTCCACGCATATTCATAAAGTCTTCATATCGCAAAAGAAGTGCATCCGTGCTATGGTTGGTGTTCGGCCACATGTATCTTGTAGACCATATTTTAAAGAATTGGATGTTTTGACCTTAACTAGCATGTACATTCTGGAAGTGGCTCTGTTTGTACGCAAGCATCCTAAACTTTTTAAAATTGCTAATGATAGGCTCCCAAGGAGGACAAAATACAGTAAAAGGTTACTTTACGAAGGGCCACCAAGGCTTACGCTATTTCAAAAAAACTGTTATAGTATGTGCATCACTATTTATAACAAACTGCCTGTAGAAATAAAAGACCTACCTTATGTAATGTTCCGGAGAAAACTAAAAATGTGGCTGGTTCAAAAATGTTTTTACAGCCTAAATGAATTTATAAAGACTAAAAATAAGAGATGACATAATCCATTGAGGAACATTATGAAATGGGTAGTATATTTATTATACTATCTTCTGTATGCCCATTTACGCAACAGAAATTTGAGTTAATATCTTAACCTCTGTGTCGAAATTATAATTTTTTTATTTTACCTCAAACCATTTGACTCCCCTGTGACTCAATGATAAAAAAAAGCTATGGAAAATGTATTTTATTTTGTGTTAATGTTAAAAGAATATTTCCTTCTTTATTATTATTGCCTCCATACAATTTTTCTACAGACATAATTTATTCTATAGCAACAATTATTATAATTCCATAGCTATGCGATTTGTATTGACATTGTATAAAAAAAAAAAAAACACACAAACCATTTAACCTGCATGTGACTCAATGTTAAAAAACTATTGAAAATGTTGAATCGAATTTTATGATAATAGTTCTTTCTTTATTACCTATGTATAATTTCTCAACTGACATATAATTTATGCAAAAACAATAATTATAATTCCATATGCCAGAGATCTTGGCAAAATAGAATGATCGCTTAATTAATTTTAATAACATCTTAAATTGTACTCTATTTTGTGTGGAATAAATTTCATTTCATTTCATTTCATTTCATTTCATTTCATTTCATTTCATTTCATTTCATTTCATTTCATTTCATTTCATTTCATTTCATTTCATAGTTGCCGTTACTTTTCCGTGATAAAAAGTAACCTACATGCTCTTCCAGACTGTAATCTAACTGTGTTCCAAATTTAAGTCCGATCCTTTTTATACGTTGCAACGTGATTGAGCAACAAACATCCAAATATCCACGCATCGAAATCGAAACATCCAAAGATTGACGTTTATAATATTAGTAGGATGCAAATATTTTGATGTTTGTTGCTCAATCACGTCGGAATACCAAAACGTGTACGGATCGTGTTGAAATTTGAAACACATATATACACTATAATCTGGAACCACACGGGCTACTTTATATTACGGGAAAATAACTGAAACTACGCGGAACTATACACATTTTGAAACATATTTTGGCGTGTCATTTTTCGTGTTCCGTAAAACGTAATAAAGTAGCCAAGTGCGAGTTGGACTCGCCCATGAAGGGTTCCGTTCCAGCAAGTAACATAATATACATAGTACACATAGTTCTTGTAGTTCGTTGTAACTTTGATCGAAGTTTTAATAATAGTGTGTTTATGACGTACTAAAAAAAAACTACTCATCAGATCGAGTTCAAACTAATTTTCGTTGGTAGTTTTTATGGTAATCTACATCATATATTTTTTTTAGATTTTTCATTCTCTTACTTTAGAAGTTAGAGGGGGGGGGACACACATTTTACCACTTTGGAAGCGCCTCTCGCGCATGTTATTCAGTGTAGACAAAAATTATATTAGAAACCTCAACATAATTTTTTAAGACCTATCGATAGAAACCCCACACGTGTAGGTTTGATGAAAAAAAAATTTTTGAGCTTCAGTTCTCAGTATGGGGGGCACCCCTAATTTTTGTTTTTTTTTAAAAACTTTTGTAAAAATCTTAATGCGGTTCACAAAATACATCTACTTACCAAGTTTCAACAGTGTAGTTCTCATAGTTTCGGCAAAAAGTGGCTGTGACATACGGACGGACAGACAGACAGACAGACAGACAGACAGACAGACATGACGAATCTATAAGGGTTCCGTTTTTACATTTTACGGAACCCTAAAAACGGAACCCTTATAGATTCGTCATGTCTGTCTGTCTGTCTGTCCGTCCGTATGTCACAGCCACTTTTTGCCGAAACTATATGAGAACTACACTGTTGAAACTTAGTAAGTAGATGTATTCTGTGAACCGCATTAAGATTTGAACAAAAAAAAATAAAAAAAGGAAAATTAGGGTTGCCCCCCATACTGAGAACTGAAACTCAAAAATTTTTTTTTCATCAAACCTACATGTGTGGGGTGTCTATCGATAGGTCTTCAAAAATGATATTGAGGTTTCTAAAATCATTTTCGTCTACACTGAATAATTTGCGTGAGAGACACTTCCAAATTGGTAAAATGTGTGTCCCCCCCCCTCTAACTTCTAAAGTAAGAAAATGAAAAATCTAAAAAAAATATATGATGTACATTACCATGTAAACTACCAACTAAAATTGGTTTGAACTCAATCTGATGAGTAGTTTTTTTTAGTACGTCATAAATACACTAGTATTGAAACTTCGATCAAAGTTACAAGGAACTACAAGAACTATGTGTACTATGTATGTTATGTTACTTGCTGCAACGGAACCCTTCATGGGCGAGTCCAACTCGCAATTGGCCACTTTATTTATGTTCTATTTTTCTAATAATTAGAGTAAAATTTAAGACGCGCTCACACCGTCACGAAACACTCCCCGAAATTAGCTACTCAAAATTTTAGTACAGATTGTAACTTACTTCAAGTTAATACTTCTAATTCTTCTTTTAACCAATACGTCACTTGTACAGCTAGCTACATTCATTGTGCTGTGACGCAATTGGGTGACGAGAACTCACTAGATTACACTCATCCAAAAATCGTCTAACGCGCTCATTCCATATCACCAGGGGGTCTACCGCCTAACGAAAACGCTTTGACGCTTTGACATTGCCGTCTCTTTCATTTCAAGCGAGAAGAAAAGAGACAGCAATGATGCATTATCTTTTGCCCTACAAAAAAGTATCCAACTACCCCAAAGAAGTTTCCACATCAAAATTCCTAGCTGCATTTACAAATCGCCCCGAGTTTTAACCAAACATGAACAGTTTAATCAACCCATTGACTAGTAATACTGTACATAGTGCTTTTGTTTATTTTGTTCACACGGCATTGTTCATTTTGTTCTCTGGGCATTGTTCATTTTGGTGAACCGGCAGCAGTATCGGGCGGACAATCGCGAACAAATGGCGTAATTTGTCTTGTTTTTTTTTGTAAACGACTGTACGTATAGGGTTCACGCACTAGGAGTGATATGTGAGAGCTAGGGTTCGGCTTATTCTAAAAATATGTGCTTTTATTTTTGACGTGACAACGTCTTATAATTCGATGAAGCCGGCTGCACGCCCGCAAAACATGACGTCATGTGCCGTTAACGCCGTTACCTCGCCGCCGGCGTTACCTCGCTCTAAGGCGTAGTTGAAGTTGTCACGTTCAACTATCGTCAGTAAGCCGACTTTACAGACAACCATTTTTTACCTCTACCTCTTTAGGGGCCTAATGGTGAGTGAGGCTTTAACGGTTGTAGCAAACATTGCGAAGAAACATCATTTTCCGATAAAGACGGGTTTTCACGGACTATCATCAACCTCCAAAAATTCAAAATAAATTAATTGAGAATTTCTTTAGAATCCTGGCGATGGTATTATATGCTAAAAAAAAAGCGGCGTTCGGCGATTATTTCCATCGTAGCGTCGTAACGCGCTCCCGAAATTGCGAACATGACCATGTTAGAAGTTAGGAAGCAAGGTTCAGGGTTGGCGTTTGTTTTGTTTTTTTTTTTTTACTTATTTAAAATGGTTCATACGACATGTAGACAAGAGATTGTAAGTCATAATTTATCAGTCAATATTTGCTAGTTTTTCTTTATACTGTGGTAGTAGTACATATACGCAACCTCTTCGATTTCTGTTCATCCGTAGTTTTAGCATAATAACGCCTAGAAACTGGGTCTGCGCAAAAAAAGTGAGCCAAATCATAGTGAGCCATATTGGCTCATTCCGTTCGAAACTACAAAATCAAGCGCTAATTAATGAATGCGTCCCTGACTATTAAGAACATTATGATGGTTTGTGTGGTACATACTGCATAATAGGGTAAAAAACTAAGTAGCCCGTTAGTTAGATTGCCAAAAAATATTGTACACGTATTTTTTCTTCTGTTTCACAAACAAAAAATGACGAAGATACAACGCTTTGAAGTTTCGTGTGATGTCACTTGTGACTACGATTTTTACTCACGAGTGACATCGCGACCCCCCACTCTCGAAATTTGATGGTCTATATCTTTGACGATTTTTAATATTATGAAAAAACAAAAAATACGTGTCCAATATTTTTCCATGATCTAGCTGACGGACTAATTAGGATGGTGTATTTTTGACCCAGTCCGGTACCCTATTGTGTATGTACATTAAATTTATGTCCACGACATTAAAGTTTTGTTTGGCGTTTCAGTACATACCAACTGCTTACGCCGATATCAATCTGCGTTTAGCTTCACTGAAGATGAAGAACTAAAGCATTTATTTGAAGATTATCGATCTAGGCGTTATTAATCTAAGTGACCAGGATCAATTATTATTTCTATTCAGCTCCACAAAATAGATATCCTGTGAAACTTTGTTTCGTCCTACGTGACGTGCGAAATCCAGGAAAATTTAATTTTCTTTTTTCCAGCGGAAAGTAATCAAGCACCCTCGAAACTACAAAGCCGTGTCGCACATCGAACTCTGAAAAACAGACAACAACGTTCCCGTGATTGTCCTACCTATGAATATGTAGCGAAGTATCAAAGAGCAAGCGCGTTCGATATTTGAAACTGAAAAATGTAGTAGGGAATAAACGCATCGCGACGTACCTATAGTATGTGTTGATCGGGGCTTCTACCGCTTAACTAAATCGGCTATCGCTTTGCTAATGCTGTCTCTATCATTTCAACCGAAAAGAAAAGAGAGAGAAACTTCAAAACGATGACATTTTTCGTTCGGCGGTAGACCCCTTGTTTTGCTTTGGTTTCTCTATCTATTTTACCTCGATGTAACTGTCGCACAGCGAGCTATGGAGCGAGCTATGCTCGGTCTTTCTTTGAAGGATAAAATCAGAAATGAGATTATCCGACAAAGAACTAAGGTGACCGACATAGCTCAGCGAATAAGTAAGCTGAAGTGGCAATGGTCCGGTCATATCTGTAGAAGAACCGTTAACCGCTGGGGTAGACGTGTTCTAGAGTGGAGACCGCGTACTGGCAAGCGTTGAGTGGGGCACCCTGCAGCCAGGTGGAGCGACGACTTACGAAAGGCGGCTGGCAGCAAGTGGATACGAACAGCAGAAGATCGTCCTGTGTGGAGCTCCATAGGAGAGGCCTACGTCCAACAGTGGATGACTATTAGATAGGCTGATGATGATGATGATGAAACTTTTTGAAGTGAAAAATAATTTAGTTGCGTTAAGCGCTCATTAGGTTAGTAGTTGGTTAGGTAGTTAGTTTTTTTTGGGTTCACGTCGCCTACACTCTAATGATCTTAAAACTCGCCTAAGGAAAATAAGAATAGGTGGTCCTAGGTTGAAATTTCACGCGCATTATCCCGCCTGGTTACCGTTACCTGTTAACCGACGATGCGGTCTACGATGGAGCGTGCTTACCTAAAAGAATTCGATTTACGCTTAATTTGAAGACAACAAGATTGTAACCTTTAAAAAAATCCGCTCAGACAACGCATTCCACAGCCTAAACGTGTTTCAAAAGTAGAGTCAGTCAAACCTCTTTATTCGAGTCTGGAATGTCTACTGAAGTTCCAAAGACTCGATTTCCTTAGTTACTTGGTTCCTTAGTTGCAAGGGTGCATTACGTTCCATTTACGAAACTCAGTTCGACTATTTTTTTTACTTTTATAGGTCTACACTTGACCGCCATCTCGCCTGATGTTAAGCGACGATGCGGTCTACGATGGAGCGTGTTTACTTAGAAAAAAACCGATTCACTCTCGATTTGAAGACACAACGATTGTAACCATCGGAAAAACCCCACTCAGGCAACGTATTCCACAGCCTAGACGTGTTTGTCACAAAACTAGAGTCAACCCTCTTTTTTCGAGTCTTTGGAATGTCTACTGAAGTTCCAAAGTCTCGATTTCCTTAGTTACTTAGTTCCTTAGTTCCCTTGCATTACGTTCCATTTACGAAACTCAGTTGGACTTTGAAGTAAACAACATTCTGGTAGTTTAAAAGTGACGCTGAAAGTTTTGGAGAATGTTCATATAGTGCGGGTTTCCAGGACCTATTACGTCAAGACACGCTCGACCTAGTTCCCGCAAAAATCTCCCTCATAGTTTGAGTGCGTTCAAGCCTTAAATGTAATGTTTCAAAGATCGCAGTCCCTTCGTCGGGAATTGCGTATTTGGTCCACTCGTCTTGCCTTATCGAGACATCCTGCAAACATTATAATTTGGCCCGCAAGTCCCTTCCCTGTGCTCTCCCAAACTATAAGGTTGCTATGCAGTATTCTGGAGTTAGGACAGTGTAATTTTACTTTGAAACTATTTTGTGTGACGTGGTTTTAACCGGCTATCAAAGAAAGATGAAGTTTTCAACTCAGTTATACGTTTTATTGAGTGCATGTTAAACGATAGCTCCGCCAATAATATTAAATTGATTTTGAAGGTTCTTTTTTCGTTGTTTGGATCATAGTTCAAACGTATCGAATTCGGAGAAATAGTTTTTGAAATATTTATTATGAAACACTAAAAATTGTTTGGCTTTTTATCTGGATGACGTTATAATAGAAATTATGAAACTTTGTCGAGTGCCTGAGTTTAAATTTAAATTTAAGTCGCTTTTTATTTTATCTGAGGAAAGGAGACGGCTCATTTCTGCCCCAAGTCGTTTCAAGTTTAGGTACTTAATTAGCCCCGGAGACCTAAACAAGTTATTTGATTAAAATAACATATAATTAAATAATTCAAATTGTACATTCAATACTAACCTGCCAAGCGGGGATTGCAAATTGGTGATTAAAAAGTACCATAATGAATATGTATAAGTAATTTTGTATTAAGGTACTGTAGTTCCATAAAACCAAACTAGATGGCGTTGTACGGCGTTAAAACACGCTAGCTAAGTTTTTGTGAATTTATTAAAGCCTGTTAAGGTTTGGTTCGTATTATGTCTTCGGATCAGTACGCATTAATCAAGTACTACGTTGAACACTCCTTTCTCTTTTCATTTGGACCTATGTGTACAGACTATAGTCAAAGTCAGCCATTTTTTCTCTTTTCCGTTTAGTTGAAGTTTACGTACAGTTAGGGATGTTCCGATACCACCTAAGTATCGATACTTACTCATTTCGATAATACTCAAATCTTTTTTCGATACTACTAAAATAAGTACTCCTCAAGTATCGATACTTACTGATATCGATACTTTTTGGAACTTTAATTTTGTTTTATTATTTTGAGGGTGCTATCAATGAACGTGGAAGGATAATAATTTAAACAAAATTGAGAAGAAAAAAAACTATTTATTTATTATAAATGTTTATTAGGCTTATTATAATTTAAACAAAAAACTCTTCAGCATTAAGATTGCCCAAAAACAGTAACTGTTCAAGGTATTTTGAAGACAATCTGTTCCTTGTTTGTGTCATTGTTGCACCGGCTTTGGAAAAAAGGCACTCGCTAGGAACTGATGTTGCAACAACAATTAAATATTGCTGTGCATACTTGTACAGACAAGGAAACACAAACTTCATGTCATCCCATTCTGCAAATGGGTTGCTTTTAAGAGAAACTACTGGATTTGATAAATAAAGAGAAACTTCATCTCCCTGATGAGATTTTTTTTTCTTCTTGTGCCCATGTGCTAATTCTTTATGATGTTTCCAAAAATCGTATTCAGGTGGTGCAGTAGATGAGACATCATCTTCTGACTCACTTGGGCTACTTAGTTGTCCGACAACCATGGTTCTAAGTTTTTGAATAGCTCTTCCGCATGCAGAGGGGTCTTGGAAATGCAGATTTTTAAACCTTGGGTCTAGAATTGTTGCAATGGCTGCATGATCGTTTAATTCAATCATCCCATACCTCCTTTTCAGCTCTCTCAATAAAACATCCTTACATTCTTTAACGATAGCGGAGTTTGGAGTGATACTATTCAGTTCTGTAGTTAAGCAATTAAGCATTGGTATAATTTTGGAGATTGTTACATACTTTTGACCCGATGATTCTCTTGTTACATATTCAAAAGGCTTTAATACAGTTGTAAGCTCATTCAAGGTTTCCATTTCCACTGCACTTGGCAAATTTGGAGCCACTACACTCTCAATTACAATTTCTGATATTACTATTCTTAACTTTAGAAATCGCTCTAACATAAAAAAAGTGGAGTTCCACCTAGTTCTTACATCTGCAATAAGTTTTAAAACTGATCCTTCCGAAACATTATTACGCATTTGGATTTTTCGTAGCTTATCCGACTGCACAACACTATTTTTTATCCAATTAACAATTTCTCGTACTTTTATAACAGCTGATTTAACACTGGGCAACTTTAGTGCCTCTTCAACTACAAGGTTAATAGTATGGGCAAAACACGGTAAATGTTTTTTTTCGCCTAAAGACATTCGTATGGCAGCCAACATTGAACTGGCATTATCTGATACAGCAGCACGAATTTTTGTAAGTGGAATATTCCAAATTTTCAAAATATCCAGCAGGTTTTCCGATATGTATTCAGCTGTATGTCGCTCTCTTAATGCACGAGTTGCAAGATAATACATACACATTTGACCATTATCTACAAAATGTATGGTGACGCCCATGAATCCTACTTCATTCATTGTCTCTGTCCATATGTCCAGCGTTAAACAGAAATTGTCTATCTTGGATAATTTGGACTTACAAATAGTTATACAAGCTTCGTACTTTTCGGTAGTCATTTTCTTTAAATACTTTGCGCCAGGAACTTTAAAAGTAGGCTCCAGTTCTTTTACAAGTCGTAAAAAGCCTTCTCCTTCAACTATATTAAATGGACGCATATCTCGACAGATAAAAAATATCAATGCTTGAACAATTCTGTTATACTTCGTACCACCAGCTAAAAATAAAACTCAATTTTAATACATGTAATATTCAATTAAATATTTATATTTTTTTCTTTAACACTAAAACTATATGTATTAATATTATTTTGCTAATATTTTATTAAATATCTATTTATTTACCTTTATTAGATGAAATTCGTTCAAACGCATACTTTATTGAATTGCTCAGACATAGCTCCCTTGCAGTCTCCGAGTCCATACTTGTTGATGCTTGGGGTTGATCATCTTCCATAAAATGCTTTGAGCTGGCCAATACTGTTGTATTTTTTGAACTGAAACATAATAACAAAAATTAATACTTGGTAGATCGATAATCTTCAAAGTATCGATAATACCAACCCCAACACTACAACCATTTAACAACACTATTACACTAACAAAAACAAACACATAACCTTAAATTGTTTAAATCGTATTTATACAAAGGAAATATCATCGGTCATCAATTATTATTCATATATTATTAATATATAGACAAGACAGTCACAGTACCACTGCTGCAAAACTATTTTTTATACAACTAAAATAGGTAGGAGTAGGTAGGATTTTTTATTTAACATTTTAGGAAAGCAATCGCAAAAAGAAAGAAAAGTTTAGAATCCTACCTTTCGTTGGACTTTTTATTTTCTGTTTTCTGTAATTTGCCTTTGTCCACAGAAATTCCATGAGTTTTAGAATGCTTGAATAAATTCGACGTATTCCCACAATACTTCACAGACTTAAAACACTGTTTACATTTTGCAATTGTTTCGTTTGTTTTCGTAAAATGTGTCCATATTATAGATTTTGGTGGTGCCATGATAACATTGGAATAAACCGATGACTTTGATGATTACAATTAATAAAATTACTTGTAAACAATCACTTAACACTTTCACAATGGCGGAATGGCGAGATGATTTGCGGGTGCGTTCTCTCGCTTTCGGCTCGGGTGGGCTCGGCTGAAGTCGGACGAATTCGGCTAGCCCAGCGCGAGACAACGCGTCACTCACGCCGCCACGCGACGAATACCGAAAACTCGGTAACCTGATTAGCTGACTGTTTAGTGTTTCTGCTCTCTCAGTTCTGTATGATGCGTTCTCGGTTTTTTTAATTAATTGTTTTCGTTTTTTTTTTGCTGATTCGATTCGATACCAGGTATTTTTGTTTCGATACCGATTATGTATCGCAAAATTGATTCGATACAATAAATACTTGGTATCGAATCAAAAGTATCGAGTACCTACTCGTATTTACTAGTATCGGAAAATCCCTACGTACAGTAAAAATTCGTTCGAAACTCACACAACACATGGAATTTCTTTATTGTTGCCAATGTTTCGTATTTTTTTATGGTTTGGCCGAATCTCCGGTCCTTCTCTGTGTTGAGTCAACATTATTTTGAGCACAGTAAGTCGCAAAGTAGGTAATTAATTAATACCTACCTTCTTTTAGTAGTAAGTACATAATCACGTTCTTGATTACCTACTTGCGGCGTTATTTTTTTTCAATGTTTTAGTTGATATCTTTTAAACCCCGCTATGCAGAATAAAAACATATACGGTTCCTCAATATATGTTAAAAATCCTATACAATGATCCAATTTTGGTCAAGTCTCTTGTACTTTTTCTGTGGGGCAAATGCCCATGGAAAATGGGCCGTCTCCTTTAATTATAAGCTCGTTGGTACGGTTGTTTTCTGCGCTAGTATTATTAATTACGGATTATTATAACCCAAATGATGGTTCTACATTACAAAAAGAGCCAAAAACCTGGTCTTAAGGTATTATTCAAAAACATGCGTTAAAAGTTATTGCTGGTCTAGTCGGGAGCACGGCGACTGCCGACCGAAGCCCCGGGCTTACCACGCACACCACTGTCTTTGCGAAATTATGTGTACTGCCGCTAACTTAAAAACGGCGAAGGAAAACATCGAGAAACTGACATGTACCTAGAATCTATCGAGTTCATGTGTCATCCACCAATTCTCACTGGGCCAGCGTGGTGGCCTTGACTCTCTCCTTGCGATAGAAGGTCCCGAGTCAAAACAGTGGGAACATTTAGTGAGGTGTTTATGCATTATGCGGCGACCCGATTCACTATAGAGTTAACATCCAAATTATATCCATCATGATATACCCACTTAAGCTACTCCTTCCGAAATTAAACCCAAGTTTTGCAAAAAGCCGGTAAGTTTAAAACCTTAACCTAAACCTTAACCTTAGCCTTAAAATCTTATAATAAACTAGCTGACCCGTGCCCACTTCGTTGGGCATAATATTAATTTACCTTTTTTAGTACAGAGTGTTATGTGCATGCTAATAAAAAATTCGAAAGTAACTCTGTCCGAAAGAAAAAACATTTTCTGCAGTATTTGCGATAAACGAATTCCATGAGGACCAAGTCGCGGGAAAAGTTAGTTTGCTCCACATCTTTTCTCTAGAACTCAAAAATATATCTTTCATAGTTAAGGCAGCGTTCGTAAGAAACGCTTTCATTCGACCGTTTTTTCCCCGATTCACTTTGCAAAACGGACTATCACGTAAAAGTCTTTTTATTTTTCGGTTTTTTATATAGCCTATGACACTCAGCAATAATGTGGCTTTCTATTGGTGAAAGAATTTTTAAAATCGGTTCTTTAGATCCCGAGATTACCCCTTACAATTTAACAAACACACAAACTTTACTTCTTTATAATATTAGTATAGATAAAATTACATTCACTATAAGTAGCCCAATGTATCTTCAAAGTGCTGGAAGTCTCTCTCTCAAGAGAGTCATGACCACAGTCTACTACGCTGGCCCAATCCGGGTTGGTGCAACATAACGCATGATTTCAAAAGATTCTCAGAACACGAATAGATTCACGATTTTTCCTTCGCCATTACAGTCAGTAGTGATGACAGACTCTGCATTTGGAAAAATGGTCAAAAACACTCAAAGGCGAAGGCGGGATTTGAACCTACGACTTCACAATTGTGAACGATAAAAGACGAACAGGAGATGTGTCTGATGGTAAGCAACATGCCTACCCAATTGTCCATAACAGCACAGTGACCAGCAGCTATTAGAACATGAAGAGTCCAACTCATTACCTAGCACCGCACTGCGCTCGTCACCAGGAGACATAAGGTGTTTTATCTCTTATCCCAGTAACGTCTCTGGAAATATTTCCCTTCAAACCTGAACACAGTAATGTTTGCACACTACTACTTGGCGGTAGAAAAACTAGCATAGGTGTAGAACTTCCCCAGGTGGGCTCTGCAAAGAGTCCTATCACTAGAAAAAGCCACCACAAGCCCATCACGGCTTTTTTACCACTAAGATTTTACCCGTTTTAATGCAACAACACTCCACACAACACAAATTTGACATTAAAAGCCCTAATCATTTGCAACAAAGTCGAAATTCAAATCGACGATATAGAGTAATATTTTCCCACCTCAAAAAGAGCAAAAAAGTATCTGCAATCCACAATAAAAGCAACCGCGATTAAGCCGCTGCCTTACCGGAAGGGTATAAAAAGTAACCGGTCGTTCCGCCCTATCGACGTGTCCTGGGCGGACGTAGGGCGGACGACTGTAGGGCGGACGACCGTAGGGCAATCTTTGGGCGGAACACGACAAAATCATAAAGACCTCAGCGGTTCATCGGCAGCCATAAAGGATATAGATAGGTTAAGAAAAGCGGATGGAATGGGTGTCAGCGCAAGTAGATGGCTATTTTTATGTAAAGGTTTAGTTTGTTTAGAAAAACATATTTTTTTAGCGGTTATTTTTACTAAAAATAAACAGTGTTTGTTACAAGTTCATGTTACACATACTTTTATTTGATATTAAAATGATAAACAATTTACAACAAAAAATAGGGATTCTATTAATACAGATCATTTTGGTGGAACTTTCTACTTACCAGATCTAAATATATTTTTTACAGTACAGTAACACGCAGGTATTGGAACATGAAGAGTCCAAATCATTACCTAGCTACTGCACTGCGCTGCGCTCGTCACCCAGAGATCTAAGACGTTATATCTCTAAGCCCTGTAATTTCTCTACAAACATTGCCCTTCAAACCGGAACACAGCTAATGTTTGTACATTACTGCTTGGCGGTAGAATAACTGGCTAAGGTGTGGTACTTCCCCAGGCGGACTCTGCCAAGAGTCCTACCACTACAGAGATTTGAGGGATTAATTTTGCCCCGCTGCTCATCAGCCAGGTCTTGGGTATACTGGAGAAGTTTGTGACAAGTTTTCAGCTTGTCAAATACCTGGCCAAAATTTGCTCCTAGCTTTCGGAATATTAGCAGATGCTGGCTTACAACGTCTTCCTTCATCTTATATCTTTAAACGAGCAATTCTTGTATATAAATATCTTATATATAAAATTCTCGTGTCAAAGTGTTTGTTTCCTTACTCCTCCGAAACGGCTTTACTGATTTTAACCAAATTTTATATGCATATTCTGTAGGTATGAGAATCGGCTACTAGCTATTTTTCATACCCCTAAGTGACAAGGGTTGTTCACTAAGGCAAAACAACGTTTGCGGGGTCAGCTAGTATTTGTATAGAATTTGAATCTCGGAAATGGCTGGAACGATTCGCCTGAAAATAAGTATGCAGGGGGCTTCGGGGACGATAAATCAATCTAGCTAGGTTTCATTAAAAACGCATTTTATGCGCGTTTTTTAGACAATGAAAAACTGTTGTGTGTGTGAATTGTCCACCAATATTTATTTATTTATATTTATTTTTGTTACATTAACATTAGAATGCGACGGTAAATTTCGCAGCACTGCGCGACAGTATAATAGCTCAGTGGATAAGTTGGGCGGTGATGAAGTAGTAGTTCCCGGGTTCGAATCCAGATGGCTTCTCTTTTTTTTCAAGTTATTTTTTCTTTATTTCTTTTTTTTGAAAAAATCTATTATTTCGTAACCCTTTATCTGTAGGTGTCTAATTATACTCAGTGTTTAACCCGAGCAAAGCTCGGTCACCCAGGTACTATTCATGTAAACTAGGGGGTCTACCGCCTAACGAAAAACGCATTGACGCTTTGATGCTTTGACATTGCCGTCTCTTTCATTTCAAGCGAGAAGAAAAGAGACAGCAATGTCAAAGCGTCAAAGCGTTTTTCGTTAGGCGGTAGACCCCCAGGTTTTGAAAACAATCATGAACATTAAATGAGAAAAATGTTCAAAAGATTCAAACTTACCATCTCACGATTATGAATCACCTAGCAGTGCCCCGCGGTTTTGCCTCCGTAGTTCCCGTTCCCGTTATTTTCTCGAGATAAAAAGTATCATATGTGTTCTTCCAGACTACAATCTAACTGTACTCCAAATTTCAGCCTGATCCGTTCTGACTTTATGACGTGATTGAGCAACAAACACCCAAATATTCAAACATCCATACTAGTCCAGTAACATTGTCGCCTGAAAGTATGGAGTAGTATGCGTTAAATCCGGTAATCTGATTTTTTGCAGACTTGTTTACGATGTTGGCCTAATGATTAATCCAAGTCTGTGACCTCGAGCGGCGAACGCAACTTTGTCAAAAATCGTTTTCGATTTTTCGATCGCTAATCGCCAAAATTTGAAAAATAAACGATTTTTCGCGGTTTTTTCGATTTTTGACAAAGTTGCGTTCGCCGCTCGAGGTCACAAACTTGGATTAATCAGTAGGCCAACATCATAAACAAGTCTGCAAAAAATCAGATCTACCGGATTTAACGCATACTTGTAATGTATAAAGTTACTGGACTACACATTGACACTTATAAAATAGGTGAGTAGGTAGTACGATACTTTGTAACGCGAGTGCGTTAAAGTTTCAAACTACGTAATATATATTGGGTCAATTCGCCAGTTAAGAGTTCAAATAAATTGTTTAATAAAGTGAATGCAATTACATTTTATTGGTTTGTTTGCACTGTTTTACGGGTTAAGGTACAAAGTAGACGCGAGTATTAGAGTATTACTTGTACAAATTGAATCCATAACGGCGTTGTGGGTAGAACGTAGGTATGCTTCATAATCGTGAGAAAGTAAGTTTTTTTTATGGTATAGAGTGACGAGACGAGCGGGACATGTGCCTGATGGTAAGCAAAATGCCTGCCACGTAACAGCACAGTGACACGCAGCTATTGGAACACGAAGAGTCCAAATGATTACCTAGCACTGCACTGCGTTCGTCACGAGATCTAAGATATTATATCTGTAAGCCCTGTAAGTTTGAATCCTTGAAGTGTTTTTCTCAGTTCAAATTTAATGTTCAAGCTTGTCATCAACACAGGCTTTAAAGGAGAATGAAAACGTCAACACACCTAACAAATAATGTGGTTTTGGTTTAGTTTGTTCGGGATTATAGGTAGGGTGTCAACTTATTTACCTAACATTAGGCAAATATTGCAAAATTTGTTAGTTTACTCTTTTTCACGTCTCACCCCGCACGTGCTAATACTAGCAGCGCCCGCGGTGTTCCCGTTCTAGTTATTTGCCGAGATATATAGTAGCCTATGTATTTTCCTGACTATAATCTACTTGTATTTCAAATTTCAGCCCGATACGTTTATAAGTTAAGACGTGATTGAACAACAAACATCCAAACATTTATATAATATATGTTTATAAGGATAGTTAGTAAATGTGAAACTTTGATTATATGTTGTTCAATCACATCGCAATGGTTTCACTGATCATTTTGAAATTTAGAACACATATTTTATAGTTTAAGATACTTTATTTATTGTATGCAGTGGTAGGACAATTTGCAGAGACCGCCTGTAGAAGTAGCATACTTTTTTCGGTTATTCTACCGCCAAACAGTAATGTGAAAACATCAATGTGTTCCGGTTTGAAGAGAAATGTTCCAGTGAAATTACGGGGCATAGAGATAAAATATCTCCTAATTCTGGGTAACGAGCGCAGTGCGCCGAGAAAAAACATAAATTATTTTCAATGCTAAAAAGTTTAAAAGAGTAGAAAATTTGATAAAATTTGCAAAGAAGTTTTGTTAGTTTTAATCAGCGTAAAACTTATTCTTTAAGGTTTGGATGACACATAATAAGACATTCAAAGTTTATAAAAATTTTACCCTTGAATTGTATTTGCCGATAATTAATTTTCTCCCAAAAAACAAAGACCGACTTCAATTCAAAATTAAAATTCAGACACTCCTTAAAATTTCATAAAAAGTGGTCCAGATAAATGAACGCAAAATTTTTAAGTTAAGTTTTTATTCATGTTTCAAAAACCGCCATACCGGTTTAGATAGAGTTTTTACTGGGACTATCTCTGAAGACTCACTTTCTACCAGTCAAAAAAAGAATCACCAAAATTTATTTACAATTGGGGGCGCTATCGCGTAACATACACACAAAAAAAATAGACCACTGAATTGAGAACTTCCTCCTTTTTGAAGTCAGCTAAAAATAAACAATCATAAAAAACCAGCAAGCCGCGTAACATCTTTGGGCGTTACTAATAATTTAATATTTTGTGGACTACTATTATATAAAATACCTACTATTGTAAAGTGTGTAAAGGCGTAAATTCAGTAACGAAATCATCGCAACATTTCTTGGTAAAACTGAAACTCAAACTAAATCATAAGTGGTATTAATTAGTTTCACCGCACTTCCTCCCAACTAGTAAACATGTAATCCACTGAAACCCGTGCACTAACATTGTTGGTAATTATCATCAAACACACACTACGTCACAAAGTCACTAACTTACTCAGCCAGGGTCACACAGATTAACTATACATTACCAATAAGAATTTTAGGCTCCTTCCCTATGGCGGATTTTTATGGTGATGCTGTCGTGCGATTGCTAGTGGACTCGTCCATGACACGATGCAGTCGCGTTGTGACGGGATGTTAAGGCCGATTTACATCAGACGAGCGAATGCTCATTCTATCCCCACTGTATCAAATTCATTTGGTGTAAACAAACGTAGAGCATTCTTTCGTTATTTTGTTTGCGTTAGCAAAGATTATATGGAATATTTAATATGGAAAACGCTAAGAACGATCTTTCGTTTACACTAAAAGATCGAGAAAGAATGCTTTTATTCCAGCTCTAGCTCTATGTTCGTTCAGTTTAAATCGGCCTTTACAGTAAACACGTAGTAGAATGCAAAGCAGAGTAACGAGAATTACATTTGTACAGGAACATACAAAAATAGCTTGCAAGTGCATAATATTTCAAAAAAATATTTTCAAAATATTTATTTCTTCTAAAAACTACTCTTATGAAACAAGTAATATGGAGTCTCCTTTTAAGCATGGGTATACCTGTAGTAGGAGGCTCCGCTAATCACTACAATACCAAACATATGAGTAGCCTTATTGTTATGCTTATACAAAAATGGAAAAAAATACATAAAAACAAATTAAATGAACATGTTGAGATGTTGACAGGTGTTTATGTTGTGTTTGTGTGTGTGTGTGTGTGTGTGTGTGTGTGTGTGTGTGAGAGAGAGAGAGGGTGTGTGTGTGTAATGTGTATGTTTGTTTAAGTGAGAGTGTATGCTACTTTTGCATGTGGTATCGATGAGTAGGATATCCACGGAGACCTAGGATAAAGACGGAGAATCTGTTAGAAGTTCACTCCTTGAAGGAGTACCAGTAGAAGGAGTAGCATAAATACTAACACCCAATCACGCTTGTGTATAGCCATCGTATCACAGATACTTCCAACGTGGCGGGTAGGTTCGAAACTTGGCGGAACAACGGTGGGGTGACAATGCTGTGGAGGAAATGGTTTTACGCACCGTTCACCGTGTAAGACCACGGGATGCTGAATTCGACGTTCTGTCGGACCCGACACCACTAAGTCTAAAGGTACAAGTTCACGCTTAGACCGCGACACGAGACTGCGACAGGAGACCGCGACCGGAGACCGCGAGCGGAGACCGCGACCGGAGACCGCGACCGGAGACCGCGACAGGTCTCGGCGCGAACTGGCGCCCATACAATTCCATAGCGTCAAGCACCTGTCGCGGTCACCGGTCGCGGTCTCCGGGCCAACTTGTACCTTAAGAACTCATGGAGTGATTTTCACCCGTGACCGCCGCGGTGTCCGTTCTGAGCCTAAAAGTGGTTTCCTACTGACTATAACCCCCACAGACTTTGTGGTATGTCTTGGGACCGCTGTCATACTCGATCACACTGACGACGATTGACGCTGACAATGCTTCGGTTACACGATGCAAATGCGATAAGTAATGTAGCGCTTCTATCTCAATGAAAACACGATTCAGTAACCCTCGACCTCTTTGTGTTACATTGCTGGGTTAACCGCTAGCGCTCCATTCTCCCTCCGTTTTTCTCCTACACGGTCGCGCGTTTGGATCGATGCAGTCGTGATGCTGTAGGGCGTTGGTATGGCTTATGTAGCGCGTTGAAAATGTGACTAACGCGCATTACAAGCTTCGCTACAAAAGTCATCAATATAAACTATTGGATGTGGCCGCCCAAACTTCAGGCGCATGGAATTAAGTCACAGTTGGGTATAGTGAGCTCACTCTTTCCGTTTTAGTCGGTTGCAGGAAGCGGTGGATGCCAGACGTTTTTACCTATCACTATTCGTTGTCAACAACCAAAATAAGTAGAACCTCAGCATATCTCGCCGCTAGCGATTTTAGTGGTCAAGTAGATTGGTTGTGTGTAAACCACTTACGCTACACATAGAGACGCAGTTTATTACCAATTTCAATGTGCTTAGGGCACATCCAATGGTTTATATCGATGACAAAAGGTCGCGATGGGTGAAGGCCCATAGAGCCTGTGCACACCACGCCCATTTTTAAACGCCCAAAAAGGGTAGTTCAACATGTCTGTCCGTGACTAGAAACTTTTACCGTTAACGTTACTTTCACAATTCGTCACTTTAGATAAATAAATAAATATTGGTGGACAATTCACACAAAAAAAAAAAAAAACATTTTTATAAAAACATTATGCATCTACCGAATGATAATACGAATGATGAAAATACCGGGGATTTGCTCTCCATTTCACCACCGTTAATATCGCACCATTAATAATACTAGTGCATATCCTACTAGGTAATATCATAAATGTCAAAGTTTGGAAGTTGGAATGTTTGTTGCTGAGTAACAGATCGGGTTCAAACGTGGAATACAATTTATTTCGGGCCTTAAAGTCTAGAATAACACAAAACTTTAATTTGCAAAAAATAACGAACATAGGAACTTTGCGAGTAAAACCGTGTAGCACTGCTGTATACACTAGTATATCTTTACATTGAAAACTAAAAGAATCCTTAAAGCCGCTTTATCAACAATGCCAAATATAGTTATCACAAGTACATAACATTTCAAGCACTCGTAACTTGTTTAAACACATTAGGATTGACGGCGAACTAATGTCTCGAAGTAATTGCTACCAGAAACGCAATTACACGTGAAGACATTACGCATAAGACGATAAAACCATTAGCGTTCCGATTTACGTACATTTCCAAACGATCGGACTTCGAAACTTTAACAAGGATAATGTTTTAGTAAATTCTCAAATAAAACTTAGCAAAAAATTCAATTGATCACAATGTTTTTGAAGAAAATAACACATTACGATACGACAATTACGCTATTATTGATGATTAAACGAACTTACCTGTAAGTGAAGTTCTATCATAATTATACGAGGAGCTTTGTCCTCGAGATTAGCATAGATTACATGTAGTAACACATATCGTGTCGCCATTCCGCACTATAGTTGAGGGTAGATACTCATTTTAAAAAATGAAGGTATTGTTGAAATTATCCTGGTCTTTGCCTGCCCTACCGACGGTCGTCATTTAGTTCAGAGCGTAGAACACGTCATTGTTTTACATACCTATAGGTATAGTATAGATATAGAGTATACACATGCCATTTAGCCACAACAATAAAAACATTGTTTTTATTGGTGAGCAGAAGGGTACTACCCTTCTGCTTATTTGTAAATCTTTGGTAAGGGAAAGGGTGGGTGGGATGCTAATCTCTTCGGACAAAGCTCCTCGTATAATTATGATAGAACTTCACTTACAGGTAAGTTCGTTTAATCATCAATTATACTCGAGCTTTGTCCTCGAGATTAGCATAGATTACATGTAGATGTTGAGAGTTAGATAGATTGCATGTGGGTACCTATTTCGAGTTAGTAGGAATATGAACTTACATAATAATTATATAAGTATCCGATAAATTAAATGTATTTTCCATTGAAAGGATATATTGTCTCCTTTTAAAGAAATCACATAAACTTAAACAAACAGCTAGATGCTTTCAGCTATCTGGTAACTGGTAAATTCCTGTCTTACCAGTTATTAATTATAAGATGGTAACTAATAGATCTTGTTACATATATGTATTTATTTTCAACCGAATCACTAATAATACCTGTTGGAAATGACAAATCAGAGTTATTTTGCCGATTTATTATTCTATTGTAAAATATACCAAATTAATTTGAGCTTATTAGAAGTGACAGCGTGCCTGGTGCTGTGGGCTGTAAAAGTACTATTATTGATTCCACAGCTATCTAAAGTGGACTTAATCCACCTACTCAAAGTCTGTGAGGTTACTGATATATGAGGTCTTCTTAACCCTATAAATAAATAATCATTATTGATAAATAAACATTATTTATGTAACAACGCAATGTGCACGCAGGGCACAATTCTGGACGGTCATGAAAAAAGGGTAATATCAGTTCCGGTTGGGTTGCACCAGCCCGGGATGTTTTGATTAAGGTTAACGTAACAAAAATAAGGGCAATTAACAGTAAGATTCCATAATCTTAATGTGTACTAAATTACTCAAAAATTCCATATCTTTATGTTGATTTTTGACAAAGTCTGTTACTCTGTGTGCAGTGGTAAAGGCAAATAGTGTGACTAACTTTTTAAAAGTGATTGCTAGATTTAATTTGGATACCAGGTAGCAATGTCTCTAAAGGTATAATTGAGTACCTTTGTCGTATCCCAAGTTGAGTTGTATTTGGGCACAGGAGGTCGCAGCCTAAATATGCCTTTAAAT
The DNA here is from genome assembly GCA_963693475.1 of Ectropis crepuscularia. Classification (NCBI taxonomy): domain Eukaryota; kingdom Metazoa; phylum Arthropoda; class Insecta; order Lepidoptera; family Geometridae; genus Ectropis; species Ectropis crepuscularia. The sequence continues at coordinate 4,070,196 of OY856355.1, forward strand.
CTTTTAACCGTTTAACTCTGTCATCAGTACCCTATATTTAGGGTTATAAATAAAGAAAGAGCTGATCTATCGCTGTTTAAAGTCCCGTATTGGGCACCAGATTCATATAGTTTTTTAAAGAAGTATATAATATTCAGAATTGATGCTTCATAGATATTGAAGTTTTTGTCACTACAAAAGTTATACCATTTTATAAAACAGGTGTCGTATTGTTTTATAAAATTACTAGCTGACCCCGCAAACGTTGTTTTGCCATATAAATAAAGGTATGAAAAATAGCTAGTAGCCGATTCTCAGACCTACTGAATATGCATATAAATTTTGGTTAAAATCAGTAAAGCCGTTTCGGAGGAGTAAGGAAACAAACACTGTGACACGAGAATTTTATATATAAGATTTTGGTTTCTGTGTATAGAAATGTCTGACGGCGAAGCTAACATGATGAGGACTGATGACGGAGTCACACATCCTCTCAGGAGGGACGTTTCGATAATATTCTGGCAACCAGGGTTTCTCTTTTAATGTAGGTACATCTCGGTTGCTACAATGAGAGACAATAACAGTTTTATTAAGTTTAAAAAATTATGGGTTCTGAAACTAAGAGGCTTCTGAAAGGTAGATACCACAGTATCTACTTTGTACATATATTATATATAGTTTAGTAGTTCAGAGGGGAACAACGAGGATACTAGACGCATTGTCGTTAATAATGTTTCTTTATGTTTTAATAAGACAGCAAACGCTGGAAAGCCATAATAGAAGACATTTGATCAGGAAACCGTGAATGTGTCAATCGCATAAGCATCTGCGTCCCTTTGCAAAGATTTATAATCTGTCACATTTGCGATTTAATCTACTGCCAAAAATTACTTGTGGATAACCAAACTGATTTACATTTGAAAAATCTTTTGAAATGCATAGTCTGACAATTCCCATTTGATATCTGGGTGAATGGGTCGTGACTCTGCGTCTGCTACACTGTTGTCACCCAACACAATATATGATGCGAATGCCACAATATTGCAGGTTTCGCACCGTTGCCAAAGTTATTTAGCACATTTAGTAAGAAGAAGAATTCGAACACCACCCATGTGATTAATATATGAAATGACTGTGGTGCTATCAGTTCGCAGGAGTATATTTGGCAATTTCTCTATGATTTGAGCAATTCTAGATAATTAACGTGACTTGAGTGTTCTGAATAAGACCACATTCCACTCGCTCGTTCCTCGCCAAATGCTATGCCCCACCCCGCAGTTGAGGAATCACTATACATTTCTACACAAAAGTCATTTTGTTTAATTTCATTTATAGGTTGGTCTAACGCACGATCCCATCATTATAAGTTCGGTAAAACTGTCGATGGTATGTTCCTATAATTGTCGTCATGTAATAGGTTTAAATATTTACATCTTTCGAGTTCCTTTGTATGAAGCCAGCCGTATGCTACTGCTGAAAAGGTGAGGTAAGTAAGCCAGCTAACGTGCGAAATCTCTTGTCTTACAAAGTGAGATTTTGAAGAAAAAATAAATAATTTAGATTTAATTTTTTCCCTAGGTAAACCAACGTCTAAAGAGGAAGAGTTTGTTATAAACTCTAAGAATTTCCAGAATTTGATGGAAAAAAAAATAATCTCTTGTCGGTATTAACAATAAATTCTAAAGCTTCAAGAAGTGTTCTCGTGTCCTGCATGTTTTGTAAACATTCATTGTAGCTGGAGGACATTAACAAACCATAGTCCTAATAACAATACATAGTATAGTATCTATATAATTTTATACTCGTTTAAAGCCACAAGATCTGAGTAAACGGATCATAGGCTTCATAATTTTTGTGAACAGTAATGGCGCAGTGTTGCGACCCAATGGTAAAATATTGAATTCATATAGTTTTCCCAAATTATAATGAATTAGCCAATATTCATCTTTGAGGTCTAAAGTACCTACTCATGACGCAATCTTTAGATTGCAAGTTTCAAAGCCGTTCTTAAATCCTCTAATTTAAAATGCTTTGTATTTCGAACTTTACTTAGGGCTTTTTGTATTTTATAAATCTGTTCTTGCCGTTTGATTTCAGAATCAAACATACTAGAGATAAAAACTGTCCTTCGCATGGCTGACACTCCGAGATGGTGCCAAAAGTGAGAAGGTCATTTATCTTCGTTCGAAGGCACATCTGGAATAGCAAGTACGGTTCTGCGCATGTAAGTACCGATAGCTAGGCATGAATTTGTTGTGTAGCAATTTACACATGTCTGTACAGGTAAATAACGGAACTGGGTCCGTAGGTACGCATTGGTAAAGTGATAACCCCAAAAGCGATCCGCATTACCAATTTATTGTGGCAATTTGCACACGGCAGTACCGGTAGTACGTAGGTAGGTAGGTAGGTATTAGTAAAGTGATAACCCCAAAGGCGATCCGCATTACTAATTTATTGTGAGTGACAATCCCAGAGACGGCCCGCAACACATCTACCATTCCTGAACTCACGTAATCAGTTACGTGAACAGGACCTACATGTACGTAGGTAGGTAACATGTTCATCAATTAAGTGATAACCCCACAGGTTACCCGCAGAATTGATTTATAACGAACATGTAGATACGTCGGTCGACGTAAGTAGGTAGCCAAACCAACCTTCGTCCTCCTGCGACGGTGTATGGGGCGACGGCGAGCCAGCCGGCCTCGCCCGCGGCGGTGGCGGCTCGCAACCGCGCCACGAACAGCTCGAGCCCGCACGAGCGCGAGGACGGCGCGGCGGGGCCGGGGCGCGCCGAGCGCGAGGCGGCTCGGGTTCCGGTGACGGTGAACTGCTCGGTGCTGCCTCCAGTGGCGTGACTTCCAATCTTGAATCACCTCGATGTCGAGAACGTTGTGCTTGCGCACGCGCAATTACATTTTTGAAATATTTTAAAGAAAAAATGCGCAGTGTTGCACAACGATAAAACGTGCGACGTGGCGGAGCACTAAAATGTGAATGGCGACCGTCGGTAGGGCAGGCAAAGACCAGGATAATTTCAACAATACCTTCATTTTTTAAAATGAGTATCTACCCTCAACTATAGTGCGGAATGGCGACACGATATGTGTTACTACATGTAATCTATGCTAATCTCGAGGACAAAGCTCGAGTATAATGGTTGTTTACACCACGGGAATTGTTTATTATGGTATACACCAGTTTTGTCCGCGTAGTTCCCGTTCGTTTACCGGGATAAAATGTAGTCTATAAGTTCTTCCAGACTTCAATTTAACTGTTTTCCAAATTCAACCTGTTTCGTATAGCCGTTACAACGTAATTTATCAACAAACATGGAATAACTAAAATGCATCGGTATCATGAATTCAAGTAAATCCGTTCGACGATAATTAAGATTGAACAATAAGCATTCTACTTATCCTTCCTTCTCCCAATTTTGTAAATGCGTAAGTTTGGATGTTTATGGCTCAATCATGTCGGAACATCTGAATGCATCGGTGTAAAACTTGGAATACAGAACATAGTCTGGAGTAACATATAGTCTGGAGTAACACATAGTCTGGAATAACACATAGTCTGGAATAACACATAGTCTGGAATAACACATAGTCTGGAATAACACATAGTCTGGAATAACACATAGTCTGGAATAACACATAGTCTGGAATAACACATAGTCTGGAATAACACATAGTCTGTAATAACACATAGTCTGGAATAACACATAGTATGGAATAACACATACTATGGAATAACACACTACTTTTTATCCAGAGAAAATAACGGGAACGGGAATAATTCGGGTGACACTGCGGGACTTAGAATATTAGTAAGATTGTAGTATTTATTGGCTTTATTCTTTTCAAAAAAACCTTGTGTCCTAGCTATAGGGACTTAAAAGTAGGTTATTTTATCCATTCAGTTTCCACGATTTAATGATTTAATTCTGGCTAGTTCAAACTTAAGCACAGCCCGACGTGGTGGAACTAGAAACTAGCAGCGAAGGTTTAACTTTGTTTCGGAACGTTTTGTTCTGGCGTTGGACGAATGTGTTTGACTTGTAAGTTTGGTTGTAAGTGGGTAGTCGAGTTCAATTGGAAATGCAGGGTTCTGTTGCGTAACTTTAACACCAACCACAGATGGCAGATGTAGACGTTTTTCAATACTACTGACTGTAACCGTGAAGGATAACGTCGTGAGGAAACCGATGTATTTCGAAGACAACATCTGACCATGAGACGTGAGGACATTAACGTTTGCGATCTATAATTTGTGAAAGCCTAAAATAATGTAACTTGTAAATTATTCATTCTCGAAAAAGTGACATCGTTTCATGCTTGACGTTATAAATGCTCGAACGAAGGGGTTTGACTATAGTTTTGTGATGAGGACGTCGAGGCTTTGACTGGGTTGCCTAAGGCCAATTATCCACGTAGCTGCACGACATCCGCACGATTTCGACAATTGTCGGATGCAAGACGAATGCTTGCATCTTGCGTACAAATAATGAAGTCTGTGTCCACGAAACGACAACGACACGACAGCCGCACGTCTTGCGTTTGTTCGTAGGATGCATGCATTCGACAAAAGACGCGTGCGTGGACAGTAGGCCTAAGTGGCTTTTAACCAAAACTTCCTGGCGTTTTCAAATCGAGAAAGAATCGGTTTGTAACCCCCGACCAAAAAAGTGGTGTTATAAAATTGACGTCGATGTCTGTCTGCCTGTCTATCTGTATGTATGTCTGTCCGACACACATACACACAGGTCTGTCTGTCTCTGTGACACCGTAGAGCTCAAACGAATAGAACGATTTCAATGCGTTTTTTTATTTGAAAGTTAGTTTCCGTGCGGTGGTGGATAGCTGTGTTTGGTTAAAAAATCCCCGGGGGTCTACCGCCTAACGAAAAACGCTTTGACGCTTTGACATTGCCGTCTCTTATATTTCAAGCGAGAAAAAAAGAGGCAGCAACGTCAAAGCGTTTTTCGTTAGGCGGTAGGCCCCCCGGTGTGACCAATCGGCCATATGTGGCCGCGACCTTTACCGCGGCTTTAGACCTTATGACGTTGCGTGACGTGTGACGCCCGCGCGGCTCCAATCCAAAGAATCCAAGAAAGGGCTGCGCGGCTCCAATCCAAGGAATCCAAGGAAGGGTTCATGTTGATTCAGGATGGCCGCCTCCACAAAATGGCGGAGAAAATAGTGTTTCACAACCTCCCTCAATATGGGTATCAAACGAAAGGGCTTGACTAGTAAAATACGATAAAATACAAATCCAAGATGGCCGCCACCACAAAATGGCAAATTACATTTCTCTTTTCGCTACTCCTTCAATACCCATATTGAGGTGTGAGAACGAAGTGATTTCACTGAAAAAGTTAGTTTTGGATCAAAATTCGTTGATCAAAACTATGACCGGGCAGACTACAATCGACCCTAAATCAGCTGACAAAAGTAAACAAACATTGCAAAGCAGTACTATGTCACCCGGGATATGTACAAAACCACCAATCCGTCAAGCGCGGCTGAAGAAATGGGGATCGACTGTTATTCCAAATACTGGTGTCCAGAAAAAGAAAACTGTAAGGAATACCACTACTGACTCTGAGGGTACCCTCAATGATAATAATCAAATTGCTCCAAACGTTGACACTATCAGCACATCGTCACTAACACCGATAACATCAACTCCGGATCAAGCAGTCACTTCCCAGGGTGAAGACAATGTTGACAATCATTCCGGTGGTCAGTGGCAGATAGCCGGCCGAAAGGGTCGTGTTGGAAAGAAGTCAACAAACACTGTTATTATTGGTATTGGCAAAGTCAATCATAACGTACAAGCAGTAGAAAGGACGCGGTACATACAGGCTTGGCAATTTAAAGCGGACACTATGACCGACCACGTAAAAACATTTTTAAATGGAATTGTACGAGCAGAATACTTTATTGAAAAACGAGAAATTAAATCTGGAAATCACGCATCCTTTATTATTGGCATGCCAGAGAGTGTTTACACCCGAGTCACCGAGCCGACTGTATGGCCTAGTGGAATTCGCTTTGCTAATTGGTTTTTTCGCGCTCGCTCGCACCTGCCAGCTACGGTGAAGTAAAACGGTTGCGCCTAACCCTACTACGTCACTTTTCGAGCAAAACGGACCAATAACGCCACAACGCCATGGGACGCTCAACAATCAAACTGCTGCCTGCTATCAACGAATCGGCGTAATAAATATTTGCCACCAAAACATTCGGTCCTTAAAGAATAAAACTAGTAAGGTTGAAGTACAGCTACTAAGTAATATGAAATGCGACGTGTTGTGTTTTACTGAACACCACCTTAAAGCACATGAAATTAAGTCTGTTAGCATTAACAATTTTATACTTGCGTCGCACTATTGTAGACCAACAATTAATAACGGCGGTTCGTGTATATACGTTAGTAATAAGATTAGATTTAGAAACTTGGAATGTTACACGAAATTGTCAATGGAACAGGTATGTGAGATTTCCGCAGTAGAAATCCTAGACAAGAATCTGACCATTGTATGTATCTACAGGTCGAATGTAACGAGTTCGTTGTTATTTTTTCCTGTTTTGGAACGCTTGTTGGATCAGTTGGTGACAGATGATAGACAGTTCGTTGTACTCGGTGATGTAAACGTCGATGCGAACGGTTTACTTACATCGGATCTAAAGAAATTGAACGATATCTTATCAACACATAACTTGAATAACATTGTTGACTTCCCTACGAGGATTGAAAAATCATCAAGCTCAAATCTCGATCACGTGTATGTGAGTAGCGAGATCGCGGATGAGGCGCGAGCGCGACCTGTCGTCACCCTGCTGTCGGACCACCACGCCGTCCGGACGACCGTGCCCTGCGCCGGGGCATGCCGGGGGCCCGGCGCCGCCGCCGGCCAGGTGCTATAGCCGCGCGAACAAATATAATTTTATGTTGGCTTTAGATAGCGTAGACTGGGAAATGGTTCAGCGGAAACACTCGGGATCGTCAGAGTCGTTAGCTTTTGCTATAGTAAACATTTTGCACGACAACAATGATGCCTGCTTTCCAATTAGGCAAAAGATAATTAATAATAAAAAAGTTGTCTGGGCAACAGACGAAATTATAAATTTAAACTATTTATTACTTGACATGCATAATTTATATATAAGAAATCCAAATAATAATGAATTAATTTTGAAATTACATGACATGCAAAATAGATATGAAGACATGATAAAAATAGAAAAGGGTAACTATTACAATAATTTAATTGGTAATTCTGACAATACTATCAAGTCGATGTGGGAGGTCGTCAGTGCGGAGACGGGCCGGGTGAGGGCGCACACTGACTACACTGAACTACTGACGCGACCTGACGGGTCCAGATTTACATCCAAGAAGGATGTGGTTAATTTTGTGTGCTCTCATTTTATTGAGGCCGCCGCTAGCGCCGGCGCGCCCGCCGCCGACGTCGACGGCGCCGCGCGGCTGCTGGCTGCGGCGCGGGCGCCGGCCGACCGCTCGCTCAGGGTGCGACCTTTCACATCGACTGAGGTATATCGTATATTGACTAACGGAGTAGCGCGGAAAAAATCCAGAGATGCGTATGATATTTCTATATCTATACTTCATAGCGTAGCGCAGGTCATATCGCCTATTCTGTCGATTCTATTCAATCAATGCATTAAAGAAGGGAGGTTTCCGACTGCACTGAAAAATGTAAAAGTAATGCCTATATACAAAGGGAAGGGAAAGCAAAGTGATATTAATAATTATCGGCCGGTATCGATCATTCCGGGTATTGCAAAAATTTTTGAATACGGCTTAAGTAACAGACTTACGAAGTACTTAGACGAGCACAGTTCACTGAGTGATAGGCAGTACGCCTATCGTAAGGGCAGATCCACAACATCAATTACTATGGAGATGGTTCGGCGAATACTTAACGCTCGTGAAGACGGAAAACAGGTCGCAGTGATCTTCTGCGATCTATCAAAGGCCTTCGACGTAGCGGACCACGGTATTTTAGCTGCTAAACTAAAGTACTACGGTATTGAAGGACCTGCCCTGAAACTCTTAAGTGATTTCATGGCGGACCGTAACCAGATCGTGGTAGGAGACGGAGGTAGGGAAAAATCCGACCCACGAAAGACAGTCATCGGCGTAGCACAGGGTTCTTCGCTGTCAAATATAATGTTCTCCCTCCTCCTAAATGACCTGCCTGAGAACGTTCTAGGTGCACATGTACTTATGTACGCTGATGATGTTGCCGCCATTGTCACAGCTTCAACATTAGAAGAGCTCGAAAAAAAACTTACTAAAGTGGCGAGACATTTAAATGCGTGGTTTGGAGTGAATGGTTTACTATTAAACCTAAATAAAACACATTATATGCATTTTAATTTAGCAGGTCGGGCCTACCGATCACTAACGGTTAAAATCGACAACAGTACCTTGAACCAGGTAAACTCTGCCACATTTCTGGGCTTCCACATAGATAGTGGTTTAAAATGGGAAAAACACATCGATACCGTATGCGATAAAATAGGACGGGCCTGTTTTGCACTGTGGAGGGTGTCCTCAATTCTGCCATACCATATGGTCCGGCAATGCTACTTTGCCTCTGTGCACTCGATTCTCGAGTACGGTATCGAGCTTTGGGGACGAGCTGCCGACTGGGAGCGCGTCTTCAAAATGCAAAAACGAGCCGTACGGGCGATAGTTAGAGTGCCACAGGAGACCTCAGCTCTACCATACTTCCGAGCGGTGCGCATTATGACAGTTCCAAGCCTTGTCTGCTGCCAGGCTGCTCTGTAAGCCAGAGACAACCCTGGTGAGTTTGCTCGGCTTGGCGACGTAAACCCGCGCTCGCGCCACCCGCAGCGGCTGTGCCCAGTGCCGCATAAACTCGCGAAAATGTCGAAACTTATGCACGTAACTGCACCGGAAGTCCACAACAGACTGCCACTAAATGTAATGGAGGCGTCTTCCAGGATGTTGTTTAAATTAAAGTTGAAGAACTGGCTGGTCGAACAAGCGTTCTATAAGTTTGACGATCTCATAAAGATTAAATTGACTGTCTAACTGCTGAGTTAATATTGTTTTTTATTTTTATTTAATTTAATTTAATTTTTAATCATAAATATTGTGAGATCGATTATATTGTATCGATAAGACCTTCGCGAGCATTAGTAGTAATAATTGCTCATTAATTGACAACATGTAAAATTGTTTATTTTATTATTTGAATAACCTGGTTACTTTGTGTAATTTAATAATCCAATTGAAGTTTTGTACTAATTTAATTATAAATTACTGTATAACTTATAACAATTATTGATTTTGTGACCTGTAATGAATGTCGTTACCAATAAAGAATCTGAATCTGAATCTGAATCTGAGGGAGTAGTGAAAGAGCTTCACAAGTAGAATGTTGCACAAATTACAAATCTGAGACAGTCGGGGGAAAATATATTTTTTTAATTTTTTAATTGTTTTTTTTTTATCTTTCTAAATAAGCACGGCTTTTATTTAAACTCAGCTGAATTACAATAAATTCTTTTACTGAGATTACCAGCTAAACATACTTGTATGTACCTATTAAAAATTCGATTGTGAAGCTAAACATGCATCAACTATTCGATTGTGCTGCTGACTACAGCTAACAGTTTTTAAATTCCATTCCAGTACGTAGTAAGACCAGCTGTCAGTTGTTAGTATCGCAAAGCAATAAGTAACATTTCAAATCACTAAGCGTTCATTTAAACCCGTTCTAATTTTGAGTCTGGTAATAACAAAATAAAGTTAAAACATTTCAAACCAGACACCAATTGGTGGTCTTATCGCAGAAGTAAACTCTTTGTCTCACTTTATTTCTTGCTTGTATCAAATTCGTTTAACAAGGAGAAACAACCGCTTAAGGAGCAAGGAGCGTCATTATTTCAATTCTCCACAGTATATTAACCAGAATACATGCTACAAAAAGGCTTGCCTCCGAACACATTGCAAACTTGACGCCGTATATTATCTTAAAATGAGTTAGAGATTCATAATGGCCTTCGCATAGCATAACTTAGCGTAATATTACATTATGATATAAGTGCGAGAATTTGATATTTACAGCCGAGTAATTATCAAAGCGCACATATGTCATACGACGTTTTATTACATGTTTGCAAGGAAATAAATAATACTATCATAATACATATAAATAAATATAGTATATAAATATTATTCATAATAATATGTAAATAATAATACTAAATAATGGAAAATAGTTTCGTGGAACTGTGCTTTTATGAAGACATTGTACTTAAAACACAAAATTAATATTTTCTGTCATCGTCATCATCCAATAATAATTAGCTACTCATCCCAATTTTGGTTTTTTGATTCCGCCTGCTACTACCTTCGTAAATCATAAATGTAATAGATAAAAAATAAGAACATAAATTGTGACAAAATAACATGGACATTCGTGTCTGCGGTGGATAAAGTTTTGAATAAAAAGTAAATACTCATTTCTAACTCAACGTATGTCGCTCCGACAGAGATCACACACGCTCTGGTAAAACTATAACTGTTATAAAGCCGAAACGACTGTAAAGTTGGTGTGCGAAAGCCATTTTAATGAGTTGGATCCATTACCTAACTTCTCGTATAAACATCGCCGCACATTCGTCATCCTGACGTCCCATTTGGCGAAACTCAACGAATGTGCTCCGACAAGTTAAATTGTGGCAGGTGCGGAACATGGCGTATGAAAATGGCCTAAATATGTGCGGTCAAACATATGCCTAGTTTGTATACTTCCATTTCAAAGTGTAATCTCCGCAGTGCAACATTTTGCTTATTCACTTTTTTGTGTTTTTGAGTTCTTTTGATTTATAACTTCGGTAAATGTTTCCACCGACAAACTTAAACACAAGGAAAACTTTAAAAGGATGTTTCAACATCTCTCCTTGCTGGCAAAACGTCGTCAGTGTATTTGATGTTGCAGACGTTCATAAGCGACAGTTATAACTTATTATCAGGTCGATCGTATGGTTATTGATACTCCAGCGACACTTGAACGATACTTCAGTGACACTAAGCATTGTTCACTGTGTCTGGGTGTTTCCGTCTATAATCAGTATGTATTTACAACTATATAAGTATTATATCAGCCATTTGGCCGCCATAGTACAAGCTTTGCTTAGTTTGGGGTCAGATGTTGTTGTGTGTGAATTGTCCACCAATGTTTAATAATATTTCAGTGATATTTCAGCAGTTGTCATTCCCGTTATTTTCATAGCATAAAAAGTAGCCTATGTGTTTGTTGCATGTTTCAGTAGTGGTAGGACTCTTAGCAGAGTCCGCCTGGGGAAGTACCACACCTTTGCCAAATATTCTACCGCCAAGCAGTAATGTGCAAACATTACTGTGTTCCGGTTTGCAGGGCAATGATTCCAGAGAAATTACAGGGCTTAGAGACATAATATCTTAGATCTCTGGGTGACGAGCGCAGTGCAGTGCTAGGTAATGATTTGGACTATCATGTTCCAATAGCTGTGTGTTACTGTGCTGTTATGTGGCAGGCATGTTGCTTACCATCAGGCACATGACCTGCTCGTCTCGTCACTCTATGCTATAAAAAAAAAATGTGTTCTTCCAAACGATAATCTAAAGGTGTTCCATAATGTCAACCCAATCCGTTCAAACGTTTCGACGTGACTGTGCAACAAAAATCCAAACATTGACATTTTTAATATTACGATTTATAGCATTCAAAGTTTGTTAAATTGTATACTCTCATAGTCACTGGTAATCAATTGTTATAGTTCGATGTTTTTAGACCGGGTAAATACACTTTTTAATTTTGTATGGAAAAGTAGAGTTTTAAAAATTGTTGAACAAAAGTTGGCATATTTAATGTACTAAACATGCCCTTAAAAGGATGCAGGCAGTGTACCAACAACCCTGTATAAGAGGGTGAAATCCTTACTAATAGTTTAGATTTTAGATAAACCGATAGGGACATAATATAGTGAAGTAATTTCACAATACTTAAACACAAGTTCAGTTCTTAAACATAACTCAAACCAGTAATAAATCCGTTTCCCCGCATTCATATCGAATTCAGAAGGATAACGAGATGAAATCCACAAGACGCATTGTGCTGCATTCTATACAATAATAGTCCACAATACACTGGTAGGTATTGTGGGCCATACGGTACGGTACAGTGATAGCCATAACTTGTCCCACAAACTTGTAGGTACCGCAAACTGCGTGCGGTCAAGCTTTGTTCGAGACTGCAGGTCGGATTTGCGAAATTACGGAGCATTCCTGGAATTCACTGCGATATATCATAATCTGTCTGTTGTATTATTTCCATTGTTATTAAATAATAATTATTATTATGTGAGGTTATGCTTTGCTCTCCACCTGCTAGGGATACAGCAAAAACTACAGATTGGAAAGGGCCCAAGGGAAACAGAAAAGTAGGAAAACCGAAAAAAAAGATAGTTAAATAAACTCTTTATTGTAGTTAACAAAACAAGCAACTTAAAAAAAAAAATTGGCAGTCATAGGAACTGCCGATAGAAGTGAAAACTTATAACTCAGAATTTGATAGGCCATTCATCAGTTACCATCAGGCACATTTCCTGCTCGTCTCGTCAATGTTTATTTAAAAAAAAAAAGAGAATAGACTGATGATGATGTGGGATGTGCCTAAGAGAAGGAAAGAAGACGAGAAAGCGGCGGCGGCGGCGGCGGCGGCAGGTTCGTGGTAGAATACGAGAGCAGTCATGTGTTTCCGTTGTAAGGAACAAGGGTGGGACCTCGTCCTCGTGTAGGTTTTAGTCAATAGGAACGAGGCGTGGTAGTGGTATCAAATTTTGGGAGGATTCACCAATAGTAAAACAACGCAGCCTCAAATTTTGGGGGGTCACCAATACTACAACATGTAAAAAAAAAAAGACTTAACTAGTAGCACCCCACGATTTTACCCACGTAGTTTCCGTTCAAGTTGTTTTCCGGTGGTCAGAATAAGTAGAACCGCCGCTTGCGATTCTAAGGGTCAAGTATATCTTCTATATCTATATATCGACGGTAAAAACCAAACCTGCTGTAACCCACAAAATGCAAAATGTTCACCAGAGCCAAAAAACTTTTGAGATTTTACAAAAAAAATCATAACTCAAAAACTATTATTCCTATAAATGTAATTTTTAGAAACAAAACGCATTATTTAATTGTTTATTAAATAAAATAACTAAAACTAACCAAAAGTTTGTTTTTGTCTATGTTTTTGTGGGTTACAGCAATGTCACTTTTTTTTCTGTTACGCAAAAATGCTGTAAATGAAGCAGACAAATGTATGGACTGCTCCAAAAGAAACATTTTACTTAAAAGCAATATTGTCTTAATAACGTATGGCACTTATTTAGTTTTGAAAATTATGACGTAAATAACATTAGTAATAATGCCTCGGTACACTTAATTGTCGTTACTTTAAGAAATTATGAGAGGTCAGTAAAATAAAAACGATGTAAGTGTGGGATGATATAAATTTGACATTATTTTAATACGTTTAGGAACAATCACCACTACTAAATCGAGATTTTTTTTCAATTTAAAAACAATCAAAATACACTTTGGAGCACAAACTGCACAAAATCGGAAATTAAGAAACTTAGGTAACATATCTTCTGCTTAAGGCTTCGGATCGACCGTGATGCTGAACCATGATGTTGATGTTAGGCAATACACCTGCCCATCACATTATCACGCGGCTATTGGAACATTAAAAAAATTGGCAGTCATAAGAACTGCCGACAGAAGTGAAAACTTATAACTCAGAATTTGATAGCTTACATTGGAAATTACACGGGTGTAACCGGAGGGCGTGGCCTCGCCATCTTGGCATGGCCATCTAGAAATGCGTCAGCATTTCCCATTGGCTGATGCGTTTCTAGATGGCCATGCCATTATGGCCTGTCTAGGCCCTTTAAGCATTTCCCATTGGCTGACGTATTTCTAGATGGCCAATACCCGTGGTCCCGAGTTTACCCGAAACTTTCTTATCATACCCGAACGTGACGAATGAATTCAATTCACAGTCCACAAAAAGTCTGTCTAGGCGCGCCCAAAGAAGTTTTCACTTCAAAAATCCGAATCATTACCTAGAATTGTGCTGCAGTCGGCTGCGTCCTATAGAAATCGTTCCGTCCTAAAAGATATATAGGCAGATATATTGTCCTTCAAATCAGAACACAACGATGTTTGATATGTTTGACGCCGCTTCTATGACCATTCAAGTTCAAAACTCGTAAGGAACGTAATTTCCCCGAAATTGTTCTAAAACGCATTGGAGGACATATCTAGGACACTGGATTGGACTGGACGTGGCATCAATATAAACGGTGAATACACCTCTCACCTACGATTCGCTGGCGACATTGTTATAATGGCCGAAACGCTGGAAATACAAGAGATGCTGAATAGCTTAGCTGAATTTTCCCAACGCATCGGTGTCCAAATATTAGAGCAGATCAAACCAATATTATGGTAAACGAGCTCCTAAGTATGGGACTAGTTCGCCATAGCCAGGGAACGCTTTAACTTGAGAAAACAATTCCGTATCTGAGTCCATGAAGAGGATTCAGCTAGGCTGTGCAGTGTTTGGGTAACTCTCTCTTCTCGTCACCAATCCCACAAAACTATAAAACGAAAGTTTTCAATCAGTGCGTTCTACCGGTCATGATCTCCAGTGCCGGAACGTGGAAACTGACACTTAAGATCGTCCACAAGTTTAAGGTCGCACAGTATGCTATGGAACGAGCTGTGCTCGGTGTCTCTCTGAGGAATCATATTCTAAATGAAGTCATCCGCATCCGTCATCCGTTATTGACAAAGCTCAACGTCTTAGCAAACTGAAGAGACAGTGACAGTGGGCTAGTCAAATCTGTAGGAGGACCGAAGACCGTTGGGGTAGACCAGTAGGGTAGTTGGGGTAGGTTCTAAAGCGGAAACCGTGATTAGGTAAACGTAGTGTAGGAGATCCTGAAACCCGATAGAGCGGATAGAGTGACGATATACGTAAGGCTGCAGGCAATGGTTGGAGAAGAAAAGCCGACAAGAGGGCTGAGTGGCGTACCATGGGAGACGCCTATGTCTAGCAGTAGACTAGAATGCGCTGATGATGATGATGTGGGTGTTGAGTTTTAACAAAAGTTGTAAAACGAGTATTGTTTGTTTAAATACACCGAATATGCTCTTAAATGGATGCATGCTGATTAGCACAGCACCCGTGTAAAGTTAAAAATACATACTCATTATACAAATAAATATACTGACACAAAATAAATATGTATTTGTATTCATGATACAAATATTTGCCCTGGGTGGGAATCTGGGAATCGAACCCACGACCCTCGGCTCGCAGGCAGACAACTTACTACCAACTAAGCCACGAGGCCAGGCGAGGTACCTACTACCAGTACAAAAATCGCGGTAAATTGAACTTTTTCCAGGTTAAAAAGTATCCCACGTTTCAGAAGTTTAGCAATTTAGGCATGAAGAGGTACCTAATAGATAAATTAGGTTACTTTTCACATTCATAATTTCTTTTACTTTTCCATTCCAAATTATATCTCTAAATTAGTTGAAATGATTGAAGGTAAAAATAAAAAACATTGAGGAGACATTCATATTTATCGTCAAATCACTTACGTTTATAAATTGAATCTAGTTTGGTAGTAAAGCACAACAACAGCACACTCGTCACGCCTTCCCAAGTGTCATACAGAAACGTACATAACTGAACGACGCGACGCGACGTAGCGATCCG
Organism: Ectropis crepuscularia; assembly: GCA_963693475.1. Lineage (NCBI taxonomy): Eukaryota > Metazoa > Arthropoda > Insecta > Lepidoptera > Geometridae > Ectropis > Ectropis crepuscularia. The sequence continues at coordinate 4,086,019 of OY856355.1, forward strand.
CGGTGCAACCGGCGCGAACGTATTTTACAATGGCGGTAAATGAGAAAAATCTGCAGATGGCTACCGTGTCGAAAATAGCTTAAATAACAAATTACGGTAAATTTTAGTGAACTTAAGTTGGCGTAACTAGTTATTGTCTATAATACTACATTTATTTAAAATGTAGTAAATTAAAATTATCCACGTTTGATGACATAATAGATGTAGTAAATACAATGCGTTACTTAATTGTTATAAGCAATTTGCTGTAACCCACAGTCCTCAACATTTCATGACGCTGTTATTACAATGCACACATTATTTGCAAAAGAGAAATTGTTGTAAATGGCAAATGAAAGAAAAAGGCCGTTTTTGTGTTGTTTACAGCAAGTGAAATGTCGTCTTTTTTGAAAAATTGAAAAAATGTCAATGCTGTACAAAAATTTCTAGAGGTCGTAGAGCCACGGGAGTGGGACCCTTCGACGCAGTATTTTTTTCTGATTCTAAATCTGCAAAAAAAAATGTTTGCCAAAGGTGCGGTGTTTACAGCAGGTTTGGTTTTTACCGTCGATATATAAAATTCTCGTGTCACAGTGTTTGTTTCCTTACTCCTCCGAAACGGCTCTACTGATTTTTACCAAATTTTATATGCATATTCAGTAGGTCTGAGAATCGGCTACTAGCTATTTTTCATACCCCTAAGTGATAAGGGTATGAAAAAAAAAACCCTTATCACTTATCACTATTATTGGTACCCCAAACATTTTATTTTTTATTTTCGGACAATTTTTTTTGTTTTTATTTTTTTATAATGTGGCGTTAACAAATACATACAACCCTACATTTTTACCCTTTTATCACGAACCCCTATTTTTTAATAGCCATTTTAGTAATTTAATCATTTGATAGTGAACGCCTCCTAAACGGCGGGACCAATTTGAATGATTTTTTTTGTGTGTGTACATAGATTGTTTGTGTGTGGATTCGAGGATGGTTTAGATTCACAAATATGCCCGGCAGATGGCGCTGCAGACAGTGTCTAGGTTATGATCCGAGCGAAGCCGGAACGGGCCGCTAGTATCTTCTATATATATAAAAGCGAAAGGTCACTCATCAACGAATCTCAGAAACTACAAATGCTAGGAATCTGAAATTTTGCATGGAGGTCCCTTTTAGCACGTAGGCGCTCGCTAAGATGGTGTTTTGCGAAATTCAACCCCTAAGAGGGTGAAACAAGGGATGAACGGTTGTATGAAGATATTGTTTGAAACGTGATTTTCAAAGTTATCAAATTTTGTATCTAGGCACTTGACACGAAGCAAACGAATGTTTGTTCTAGCAATTTTGTAATTTCGAACTGTACGGGGATGAAATTGGAGTTGAAATGGGGGACGAATGTCTCTTACGCTTTCACACCTAAACAACTGAACTGATTTTCATGAGATTGTTTCATTATAAGCCGATTTTAGTAACCGTAAATGAGTTTGGGTATAAAAATAGGGAAGTACTGCTTGAGTTACCTTAGTATTTATTTCGCGCGGACGAAGTCACGGGTAACAGCTAGTTGATCATAATTGTAAACCACTCACATTACACATAGAGATGCAGTTTGTTAACAATTTCAAGGTGCTCAGGGCATATCTTTTGATTTATATCGATGATTATATTAGTATCAATTTATTATTCAAATATGTTTGTCATGACTGAGAATCGAGCCCACGACCTTACTAACCTTTGAGCAAGTCCACTAACAACTGCGCCTAAGGTCAGTCGTCCTATCTAAATTAATTAATTTAAAAAGTGTTGTAACTAAAATTTGAGTGTGTGAGTTTAATTTAGTAATTAAAGTCTGTTGTTGAGTTTACAGAGAAAAATAATTAAATTCTAAGCCAATGTTTCCTTTGTAATTATTCTCCTTTGTTGCATGTAAGAGGCACGAGGGGAAAATAATGAGCGTAGAGGGTTTTTTTTTATCTTATTAGTCACTGTTTTTCCAGTTAAGTAGCCTCTTAAGTAACAGTGCCTTGCAGTATAATAGCCTTCTTCTACGCCTTTAAAAAAATATAGAAAAAAATATGCAAATCACTTAAGAAGGGTAGGTGCGTAAAACACCTAAATTTTTCAGGTTTGCAAAATTAAATAATAAATAATTATTGGTGAACAATTCACACACAACACCATCTTATAGATATAAATAGATTTTTGGACATTCATTTTTATAGTTTAGAGTCTTTAGAGCGATGAGATGAGCAGGACATGTATCTGATTGTAAGCAACAAGCCCGTACTGTGTAGAAAACAGCACACGCTGTTAATGGAACACGAAAGGTCACTATACAGCACTGCACTGCGCTCGTCGCTCAGAAATGTATAATATTATATATTTAATTCACTGAATCACTGAAAACATTGCCCTTCAAACCGGAATGTAGTGATGTTTTCATATTACTGCTTGGCGGTAAAATAGCTGGCAAAGGTGTGGTACTTTCCCAGGCGGACTCTGAACCATGTGCTGATGATCATGATGAGTTATGTTGATAGCATAGATAACATAGCCAGTATATTTTTTTTCAAGCAGACATCACTGATTTTCATTTAATATTTTAAACGATTTACGAATAAAACTGTCTGAATATAAATAGAACACACAAAAAACGTAATTAACATTTTTGAGCTGCCCCAAAACTTATAAGTAGATGTTTTCAGAGCCGAGAAACCAGTAAAACACTAAAAACCTGAAAATAATTGTTTTCAAGTTTTAGTGTTTTATTTCTTATTTACTTTCCTTACAAAAACTAACCACCCACTTCATAATATTTGGCGAAAATAAATCATCTATATTATAAGCTGGTAAACCAGCTTTTCTCGATAATTTATAACGCGAGTAACAACGCGGTTTTAACTAGTTCATCATTAATTTAAAGATCTTCATAGAAAATTACTGACATCGAAAATACGTCGAAAAGTAACAAATCATTCGTAAACAAAACGATTATTAATTTGCAAAGTTGTTTTACACAATCCAGTTCTGAACTTTTTATTTATAAACTTCCGTGTTATTTATTTCGAAGGAGACAGCCGTGTCTTACAACGTTAGGGATGATTTACGCTCATCAGAGCCGCGGCCGGACAGCGTCCGTGACGGGATTTCGATACTATGCTTACGGAATGTCACTTCTTTACGAAATATACTCTTAGCATGGATTTTACACTTTTTTATAGTTCTGAGAAGGTTTTTTATGTAAATTGTTAGGCTTTTTAGTAATAATATATAACAACCTATATATAATAAACTTATACCAAACAAGAAATAAAAAGTGTTTTTTTACTAATATGTAAGTTTTATGAGCTGTATAACTAGACATTAAGCTGTATAGTTTATGCAGAATATGATAGATTTTGTATTTCACAATCATAATTTTGCAAGCAATATCAAACGGTATTCGTGAGAGCAAAGCTGTCAATAAAATCTACTCGTATCAGAAATAGATTAACGTTTCATTAATATTTAGCGAAATATACGTCTAGCCAATCAAATAACAGTGTTAGCTATGTATGATTAATATCTGTTATATTTTATTGGTGAAATTAATTTGGTTTTAAGTGAAATGGTGTTAAGAAAAAAGTTAGTTATGTGTTACTTTCGGTATCCGTTCTTTTAATACACTTTTTTTCACAAATTGATATGTGATAACCAACATTAGACAAACCTACGGGTAGTGAAATGATTATAATACAAAAAAAATATTAATAAATTGGTTATATCTTAAAATAATTATTTGATAAACATTCATTCTGAACGTGGACGTGACTTCAGCGCCACCAAGGAGAATGGCACACGCAGCTAAAGCTCTCGAAGAGAAATATTTTTCCCCGTTTTTGTTACATTCTTCAACCCCCCAACCCTTTTCCTGCAATAAAAAGTAGCCTATATCCTTTCTGGGGGTCTATCTGTGTACCAAATTTCATTAAAATCAGTTCACTGGTTTAGATGGTAAATGGTAACAGACAGACAGACAGAGTTACTTTCGCATTTATAATATTAGTAAGGATTACATGGCAAACGTTTTACTTAGACAATATATCACATATGAGTCAAATCTCAGTGATCGACCCTAATCGGAGCGGTGGTTAAAAACCAATGACAGAACTAAATCACAATTGATAGTTTACATAGACAACATTTTGGGTTCTTTTAAAATATTTGTTGCAAATTCTACTTTGGTAAATGTTAAATTTGTAAAAAGAATAATTTATGAAATGAAAAATGTACAAAAAACAAAATTTCCTTCGATATATTGTCTAAGTAAAACGTTTGCCATGTAATCCTTACTAATATTATAAATGCGAAAGTAACTCTGTCTGTCTGTCTGTTACCATTTACCATCTAAACCAGTGAACTGATTTTAATGAAATTTGGTACACAGATAGACCCCCAGAAAGGATATAGGCTACTTTTTATTGCAGGAAAAGGGTTGGGGGGTTGAAGAATGTAACAAAAACGGGGAAAAATATTTCTCTTCGAGAGCTTTAGCTGCGTGTGCCATTCTCCTTGGTGGCGCTGAAGTCTGATGACAGATGACAGGGCATGTCGGTCTATATTTGAAAGTTACGTCAATTTAAGTAATCAAATTTGCAATAATGCATTGTTTACATTAAAGTATTGTCAAATTAAAAAATTCTCTAATCTTGTATTGTGTAATGTTGTTTATATAAAATTTGTCCGTTAATTTTTATACCTCTACACTAAATATTACTATATTACCATACTATTCACATACAATCGTGTATTGGAAGTACTGAAGGAAGAACCCTGTTGCCTCGATTTCACACTAAAGGGGTTTTTGACAATCAAGCTCAAGATTATCTGAAGAAGACTGATCACCTGAATGAAGAATCACACTCCAATTAAGAACATATAGAACATGGATTAACGACGCTTTCAATGTTCAAACCCTGGACGTAGGCGAAATTGCGGTGGTACCCATTACCCAATGGAAGCCATAAGAAAAAATAAGAAGAAAAATGCATTGTTTGCGGAGGTATTTTTATAAACACGATGTTCGGATAAACATTTATCCGGAAGAGTACATTATTTATCACAAATATATAATTTTGGCCAAAATTGCCCTTGGTACAGTGATGTTTCTTAGCGTTGTCTTCCAGATGAGGGTTCTCGAGGCGATGTAGCAACAGAGGCGGAAACGCGGCCATCACTATGCCAATGCGTGACCATGCGTAAATATATTCTCCCACGTAAAAAAGGCACATCATTTTCAACAATTAAACGATCGCGGCGAATAGAAAGAAGACAGCGGGTGGCCGCCGATTGCTCTACGAAATACCATTTGCTTCCTTCCCGAGGGGATCCCGCATTGACGAGGCGAGGGGTTCAGTAGCCGTAGCCTGATCATTCACAGCGAAGCTAAGAGAAACCCACAGTGGGGCTGCTAACCAAGGCTGTGGGCTCCAAGCCTTGCGGTCTTAGCGATGCGAATACTGCGCAGATTTTAGCCGGTAGGGGCACCACTCATAATGTCGAATCCGACACAAGTCTACTATTCCCTTCAAGCGGAATGGTATGTTAATGCATTATTACCGCCACGTAAAATGGTACCATTTGCCTTTTAATTTCAAAATAATACAGTTTCCCGTTAAGTAGTCGTATGCTGAAACTATTATTAATGCACAGGGCAAACATTTAAGCACCTAGAAATCGATTCCTTGCGCCAAGACTGTTTTTCATACGGACAACTACTTAGGTATCTGAAGCGTTATCAAGATCATCAGGTTACAGAGGTAACCAATTTGTTCTTATGTACCCCAAGCATTAAAAACTAAAAATATCGTATAGACAGAAGTAATTACTTTAAAATACCTGTACTATAAAACACATTTTAATAGATCCCAGTACTTTTACGTAGCGTTTCTTTAATCTTTTGTTATAGTTATCTTACTGATCATAGCTTTTTATAGCAATGGATATTTTAGTAGAGATTTTCCTCAAATAGCCGCGGGTAAAACCGCGGGTCACAGCTAGTTGGTTATAAAATGATGGTTTGTAAAATAAAACATTTGTTGATGTAAGATATTTTTGAAATAAATATCAAGCAACACGTTCTTTGTAAAATAAAACACTTTTATATTGTAAAACTAGCTGACCCCGCAAACGTTGTTTTGCCTTATAAATTATTACATGATGTTATAATTTAAATGGCATAATATATGGCAAACTATTACATGATGACAAAAAGACGATTTGATCAGTTATCGAGCGGGATGACAAATGATTAAATTACTAAAATGGGTATTAAAAAATAGGGGTTGGTAATAAAAGGATAAAAATTTAGGGTTGTATGTATTTTTTAACGCCACATTATAAAAATATAAAAACAAAAAAATTTGTCCGAAAATTAAAAAAAAAAATTTTTGGGATGAACAACCCTTGTCACTTAGGGGTATGAAAAATAGCTAGTAGCCGATTCTCATACCTACAGAATATGCATATAAAATTTGGTTAAAATCAGTAAAGCCGTTTCGGAGGAGTAAGGAAACAAACACTGTGACACGAGAATTTTATATATAAGAAGATGTGGCAATGAATATTATACGATTAGTTGGTTGTTGATTTTTTGTCAAAAAATGAAAAATGAAATGAAATGTGTCATAATGATACTTTTGCATAACATTTTTTTGGCGTAATGGGTTTTAAGCATAACAATCTAGTGTACTATATTCGATTCAACTGTTGATGAGACGCATAATAGTCTTTAGGCATTTTATTTTATTTTGTTGTGCTACTAAATATAGGCCCAGGTTACATATGACCTAGATCCGACTCGGAGAACCGCCCCGACTCCACCTAGTCTTGTCGCTACTACCCCTAGAGTGTATATAAAAAGAGCCAGAAGCTCAAGGGAGGTCCTGAGTGGAGCGAGCCATGCGAGGTCAAGCGTAGCGAAGGAAGGAGGTGGCGAGCGAAGCGAGCCGGCGACCTCCATAGTGGAGTGCAGACCGAGTATTATAAGCGACACTCAGGGCTGACCGAGAGCTTCTGGCGGGAGCCCACCCGGAGTCAAAGAGTGCATACTTCTTAGGTGTGCCGGCTGCTTTTCTCAATGTGTGCCTTTAAACAGTATGCTAAATTATCTTTATGGTAAATACGGTTATGTGTTTAAACATTATGGTAAGTTATCGTTATACTGTATATTGTTATGCTAGTAAACATTATCCGAAAACAGTTATGCTTTTAATTGTTATAGTAAATTATCGTTAAGTCTAAAAACGTTTTGCCTTCTTAAATTAGTATAAATAAAAAGAAGCCAAGTGCGAGTTGGACTCGCCCATGAAGGGTTCCGTTGCAGCAAGTAACATAATATACATAGTACACATAGTTCTTGTAGTTCGTTGTAACTTTGATCGAAGTTTTTATAATAGTGTATTTATGACGTACTAAAAAAAACTACTCATCAGATCGAGTTCAAACTAATTTTCGTTGGTAGTTTTCATGGTAATGTACATCATATATTTTCTTCGTGGGTAGTCACCAACATAACAGTTTAAAAATTAGCTCTATTTAAATCAAGTGTTAAAAATCAAAATAGTTTATATTATTTCAAAATTTTAATGTTTAATTAAATAACAACACAAAATACCTGTCTGGGAGTGTTATCCTTTCAGTTCACTGTTTTATCAACATCTTCCAAACTTAACCTACAAAATATCACATATTTTAATTTACACTGATGGAGGCTGTTCTAGAATCGCAAGACAAACTTCAGGCCTTATTTCTGGACAAGATGGACACTTTTCAGGGACAATTACAGTTGTCTCCCTCTACATCTAAATCAACACTGGCAGATGAGTTTGCTTCGTTCAGAACTTATATTTTGTTGGCACTGAAGTCTTTACAAGAGCAAATAAGTCTCCTTGCCCGTGAAACCGATAACCAGGAAATGCGTGCCAGAAGGAAGATACTGCTCATTCATGGAGTTCCAGAATCGAAGAATGAAATCACAGCGGCCGCAGTGGTGAAGATGGTTACTGAACAGCTTAAGATCTCAGATTTCACTGCAGCTGACATCAATAGGTGCCATCGTATGGGTCGTTCTCTTGTTCCTGAAAAAACCAGGCCCATCCTTCTCAAGTTGCGTGACATAGATACGCGGCAGCTTGTCTGGAAATCCAAGAAAGTTTTGAAAGGCTCTGGGGTAACCTTGTCGGAATTTCTGACAAAAACTCGGCATCAAACTTTCATGCTGGCTCGCGAGCGATTCGGTCTCACCAAGTGTTGGACGCAGGATGGTTTTGTGATCATTTCAGGGCCCGGTGATAAGCGGTATCGTATATGTAGCCGTCCTGAACTGGATAAAATTGAAATGCCGGCGCCGAACCCCTCGAGCGTCGTCACTGCCGCCGCGGCCACCACAACGCCTCACAAGTTAAAAAAACCAGATGTGGGAGCAGAGAAGAAGGTCCCGAGGGTTACAAGACGGGTCCCGATTAAATAATACAGTGGTAGATAACTTTGTTCATGATACTTGATAACATTATACGCTCCTTTGGTTCTCGTTTGGTATGCACGGGTGTATTATAAAGTCTACCTTCCAATTTTTTCTCTAAATGTCATGTCTATGTATTTTAATTTAGTTTTGGTTTATTATGGCACGGTGGAGTTAGCTTTAATTTATCTAATTTTCGTTTACATTACTTAATTATCTTCTGTACTTTGTTATTTACTTTTGTGTCGATTTCATTACTGATAATGACAAGAGTGACAAGACCATATCTATTGTCGCTGTCAAATTTATACATGTTATTTTTTTTTTTTTTTCTCTATGTGATTTTCGCCGTCATTTTGCTGTTATGCAAGTTGTTTTCGTTGGGTAATTTTAGTTTTTGAGTTATGTTGGCTAATGACGTTAATATAAAAATAGATTAGTTTTTATTTTATTTCTAGAATGACGTCTCGTCGGAACATACTGTGTTGTTATTATGTATGTGAATTGTAAAGCAATTTCTTCCCAGCACTACCGGACTGGTGGTTACTGAATATATATATATTTTAAGTAAATACTATTATTTAGACTATTTTAGGTCTGAATAGTTATATATAATAAATATTTTTATAGTTTATGTATTAGTATTATAATGTTTAATATTTTCAATGAAAATTGTTGTAATAGTGATGACGAATATTTGTCAGCACCGTCTATTGATTCTAACAGTAGCGATTGTAGTAGTGATAATGTTATTCCTTTAACTGTTTTTCTTGACCATAGCTTTTCAAGTGTCCCTAAAAACTTTACTGTCATACATATTAACGCACAGAGCATTCCGTCATCGTACCCAGAAATGTTGGCATCTCTTGATCACAATAACATTCATGCTATTCTAGTCTCCGAGACATGGCTTCGACCATGTCTTCCTACAACTTCGTATTCTCTCCCCGGTTTTATTCTCATAAGAAATGACCGCTCTGACCGCGTCGGTGGAGGTGTCGCTATTTATCTGAAAGCAAACATTCCTTTCTCTATTTTGAGTAAATCGCCACAACCGCCGCCGATGGGTGCGGGCGAACATCTTCTTATTGAAGTTCTTCTTGCACACACTAAAGTTCTTCTCGGAGTCTACTATAGCCCTTCTAAAAATATTAACTTCTTCCCCTCATTTGAAAATCTCTTGCATCAATTTACCCCCTTATATAATCACTTTATTATTATGGGTGATTTCAACACCTGTCTTCTCAAAAGAGATGCCCGTTCTCTCGCGCTCGAGTCAGTTGTTAAATCTTGCAACTTGAAAATTCTTCCTCTTAACGCAACCCATCATTTTCCCAATAGCAGTCCTTCTTTATTAGATTTAATGATCGTGGCATCTACAAACAACGTTGCTAGTCATGGCCAATACTCAGCAAATGACTTTTCGTACCATGATCTAATTTTCCTTTCTTACAAAACTCGACCTCCTAAACTTAAGCCCCAAATTGTTAAGCTACGCAACTTTGGTGGCATGGATAACGAATCCCTTCTCAAAGACGCTAATAAGATCGATTGGGGTCCCATCATTTCGGCTGAATATGTGGAAGATCAGATCACCATCTTTAATTCATTGATCACACAATTGTATGACGTTCATGCTCCATTACGTACCATCAAAATCAAGCATCTACCCACGCCTTGGCTCACCGATGAAATTAAACTTTTGATTCAAAAGAAAGCTGCAGCCAAGTCTCGCTACAAATCGCGTCCCAGCGATATTTCTAAAGAAAAGTACGTCCAGGCCCGTAATCGCTGTAATAAGGTGTGTAGGGATGCAATACGCCGACATGTCCATGAATCTGTACAAGATGAAAGCCCAGTCAAAGTTTGGAAATTTTTAAGGTCTATGGGTGTTGGCAAATCTCGTCAAAATTTTAGTCCTAATAACATTGATATAAACAAGCTCAACAAACTCTTTACTACTGTGACCTCTATGCCAAACACGGCGAAAAGTTCAACCTTAAATTATCTTGCTGCCATACCAACACCTGACTACTCTCCCTTTACGTTTCATCAATTTACTGAATGTGATGTTAGGAAGAGTGTGATGTCGATATCCTCGAACGCTGTCGGAGGTGACAATATAAGTCGGAACATGCTCTTGCCCATTCTCGATGTTATCCTTCCTATCCTGTGTGTTATATTTAACAATTCCATCTCCAGTGCAGTTTTTCCATTAGTATGGAAAGAGGCTCATATTATTCCTTTGCCTAAAAAACCTAACCCTTCTTCCGAATCCGAATACCGTCCGATATCCATTCTTCCTTTCCTGTCCAAAGTTCTTGAGCGTCTTGTCCATACACAAATGACTACATTCCTTAACAAGCAAGACCTCCTTAACCCTCTTCAATCTGGTTTCCGTCCTGGGCATAGTACTGTATCTGCACTTGTTAAGATCACCGATGACATTCGCAAAGGTATGGACAGCGGCAGGCTTACTGTTCTAGCTCTGCTAGATTTCAGTAATGCCTTTAACGCCGTTGACTTCGATATCTTGCTGGCAACACTGCGCTCTCTTAACATATCTCCGTCGGTGATTGATTGGTTTCACAGTTACCTGTTTGGTCGTCGGCAACGTATTCGCCTGGACGATGTATTTTCGTCTTGGTGTAATACAACGGCTGGCGTCCCTCAGGGCGGCGTGCTATCCCCTCTTCTCTTTGCTATCTTCATCAATTCCATATCTCAGCGCCTCAATTCTTCCTACCACCTTTATGCAGATGATCTCCAAATTTATTCTCAAGCTCAACTTTCTGAACTAGACGTAGCTATAGCCACAGTCAATGCTGACCTCCAGGAAATTGTCCATTGGAGTAATTCTTTTGGTATGAACGCAAATCCTAAAAAAACTCAAATCATAATAATCGGAAGCTCGTATATGATCTCCAGGATTGACTGGACCACAATTCCTGCGGTCGTCTTTGACGGGACCACAATCCCTTACAGTGAATCGGTCAAGAATCTTGGTGTAATTTTTGATAGTACTTTGAATTGGGAACCTCACTTGGAGTCGATCAGCTGTAAATTGTTTGCGTCTGGTGGGTCTCTAAGGCGAGTGCGTAACTTTTTACCTACTGCTACTAAGGTTGCTCTTGCTCAATCCCTTCTTCTCCCTATCCTTGACTACGCTGACTCCTGCTATCTTGACCTCACGGAAAGCCAGCTAGATAAACTTGAGCGTCTCCAAAATTACTGTATTAGATTTATATTTGGCTTGCGCAAGTATGATCATGTGTCTCAATTTCGTACACAGCTCAAGTGGCTCCCCATTCGCCTTCGACGGAATGCTCATGTGCTTTCGTTGCTCTACAGTGTGCTTTTCAACCCCGCTGCCCCCCGCTACCTTAAAGATTGTTTCACCTTTTGGAGCAGCTCTCAGACACGTACTCTGAGGCCTACATATAACTTGGTACTTCAAGCACCCTCTGTGCGCTGTGAAAAGTTTTTTGGCAAATCTTTTGCATTCCAAGCAGTACAATTGTGGAACTCCTTGCCTGTGGAAATCAGGGAAGCTCCTTCGCTTGCTGTATTCAAAGAACATGTGAAAAGCCTTTATTTGACCAAGTCAAGGAGCTGAAGTCGCTCTGTGAGTCACTGCTGCTTTTCAATGAAAATACTCTTGTTACTCTTTTATTCATTGGTATTGTGTATGTATTAATATATCATATAATGTTATTTATGTATTAGAATGTATCATTATTAGAATGTATGTTTATCATTATGGTTGTCAACGAATAGTATTAATTGGTATTACACAAAGTGTACTCTTTGTTTGTGAACTCCCGCCTTCCTTTAATTTTTTTTAATCCCTTTCCATACCATGGTTGCCTGGAAGAGATCGCTTTTAGCGATAAGGTCGCCAATTGTTTCTAAATTTTTAGGTTATGTTTTCTGTTTCTGTTTAAGTTTTGTTTTTAATTTAGTGCAATAAAGAGTTTATCTATCTATCTATCTATCATATATTTTTTTTAGTTTTTTCATTCTCTTACTTTAGAAGTTAGAGGGGGGGGGGCACACATTTTACCACTTTGGAAGCGTCTCTCGCGCAAATTATTCAGTGTAGACAAAAATTATATTAGAAACCTCAACATAATTTTTAAAGACCTATCGATAGACACCCCACACGTGTAGGTTTGATGAAAAAAAAATTTTTGAGTTTCAGCTCTCAGTATGGGGGGCACCCCTAATTTTTGTTTTTTTTAAAAACTTTTATAAAAATCTTAATGCAGTTCACAGAATACATCTACTTACCAAGTTTCAACAGTGTAGTTCTCATAGTTTCGGCAAAAAGTGGCTGTGACATACGGACGGACAGACAGACAGACAGACAGACAGACAGACAGACAGACATGACGAATCTATAAGGGTTCCGTTTTTACGTTTTACGGAACCCTAAAAATGTTATGCTACCACATATAGACCCGTGTACTCCGGCTAGGTAAACCTTTGAATGATGTCAATCTTCAACTACACACGTCACACAGAAAGGAACAGAAAATTATATGAAAATCTATGAGAATGAGATGAGAAAATTATATGAAAAATGAGTATATCATGTTCTTGAATAACACATTGGTTTACTTCTCATCCCGAAAGTGTCGATTTCTGGAATAGCTATTTAAAAACTTGGCGCAGGCGAATTATAAGTTAATTTGGTTTTAATAATATTTTTTGTATCTGATCGCCGAAGACCTAGAGCAAATAATTCTAAGATATCGACCAAAAAGGGTCAGCGAGGTCTGTATATTACTGTATTTCATCAACTAAATTCGGATACGGCACGGACGCGACCCGGACACGTCGTGGTCTAACATGAATCATCCTAAGATTGAGTGAATACCTTACAGTTAAGTTGTTAACATGGTTCGCATTCCGACTTTGACTAACATAGCCTCTAAGACAACGCAGTAAAGTCCTATTTCTACAACGATTTTGTCAAAATCTCGATCAGAGCTCTCTCAAGTTTTCAGTGGAAGAATGAATGAAAATTGGTCTTGTAACGTTGCAGGAAGGTTTATTTTAGAGTGATATTTTTAGGTGTCGGGAGTCAAGTGCAATGACAGTTCAAGGGTGGTAGAAACAATTTCCTGGTTTTAAAAGGTGAAGAGAAGGGTGAAGGGTGTAGGGTGTAATAAATTCCGTACGCAGCGAAGTAATGTAGCGAAGTTTCATGATAAGGTTGTACTTATATGAGGTATGCGCTGAAGCGACAAATAGACTTGGATAAAACTTGTGTTAATTTTGGACGAAAATTCATTTCGTGTCAACTGGGAGTCTCTGACATACGAGTTTTGCTTTGAACCCAAGTTTGAGGAAAATTACTTGAAAATGGTACAAGCTTACCACTGTTTCCCGAACATTTATTCAATGCTTTAGCATCCTACTACCCTACTGATATTATAAATGAGAAAGTTTGGATATTTGTTGTCCATTCACGTCGAAACGAAGTGGTTTGATATTTGGAACATGATTAAATGTTTAGATTAACATATAAGCTACTTTTTAAGAGATTTTTGAAAGATAAGGGGAACGAGGAACACGCAGGTAAAACGACAAGCTGCTGCTAGTCGTAGGCGTGAAAGCTTAAGCTATCCTCTTCATGTTCCTTCTGCTATTGCTACAGAAGAGAGTCAAAGTCATAATCACACAGGCCAAGAGGCCAAGCTGCGAGTTAGCAGATGACGCAAATACTAGATGTCTTTCTTTGAAGGTTGGTTCTTGGTTCTTTATAGGTAAGCTTGTTCTGTCGTACATCACATCAGGCGAATCGGCGATAACAAACCTATAATGCTAAAAAAACTTTCTACCTCAATAAAAACTCTTACTCCATTTTGAAAGTCTCTTGCCAAACAGTCATCCGACCACGGAAATTACGAAAATGGCTCGTATTACGAGTCATCCATTAACCGTTCTTCAGTGAATCTTTCAGTAGGTATCCATTTTGTGTCGATTTTATACCGAGCCGGCATTATCTAACTCAGCACCGAATATTTTAAGATATTCATTAAAACTCTAAACAATAAAGCGTATCTTCCCCCAGTCTTCTTAACTCTAATGGAGTTTTGAATAGCCAATTCTTTAGTATCGGATACATCGTCTGATTTCGTTACGGCAACTTGTAAAAAAGGCCTTTGCAAAATTATGTTCCTTTTTAGGGTTCCGTAAAATGTAAAAACGGAACCCTTATAGATTCGTCATGTCTGTCTGTCTGTCTGTCTGTCTGTCTGTCTGTCTGTCTGTCTGTCCGTCCGTATGTCACAGCCACTTTTAGCCGAAACTATGAGAATTACACTGTTGAAACTTGGTAAGTAGATGTATTACCTATAACCATAAAAATAACCATAAATGTATTAAGACATAACAATGTTGTTAAGTAAAATAATATTTAATTTTATTTTATTGTATTCAGTCATCTAAGAGATGTTTTTGATTTGACATGTAAATATTTGTATTTATGAATAAACAACTTTCAACTTTCAACTTTCAACTTTCAACTTTATTCTGTGAACCGCATTAAGATTTTTACAAAAGTTTAAAAAAAAAACAAATATTAGGGGTGCCCCCCATACTGAGAACTGAAGCTCAAAAATTTTTTTTTCATCAAACCTACACGTGTGGGGTGTCAATCGATAGGTCTTAAAAAATGATGTTGAGGTTTCTAATATAATTTTTGTCTACACTGAATAACTTGCGCGAGAAACGCTTCCAAAGTGGTAAAATGTGTGTCCCCCCCCCCCCTCTAACCTCTAAAGTAAGAGAATGAAAAAACTAAAAAAAATATATGACGTACATTACCATGAAAACTACCAACGAAAATTAGTTTGAACTCGATCTGATGAGTAGTTTTTTTTTAGTACGTCATAAATACACTATTATTAAAACTTCGATCAAAGTTACAACGAACTACAAGAACTATGTGTACTATGTATATTATGTTACTTGCTGGAACGGAACCCTTCATGGGCGAGTCCAACTCGCACTTGGCTACTTTATTTCAAATGAGCCGCGTTCGAGCTAGACAAAAATAATTAATGTAAATTATTTAGTAGGTAGGTACGTTGCACGCAACATATGAGGTTTGTTTATAGAATTTGGAAGTATAATTTATATATTTGATTAGAATTACTGTGATTAAAAAAGTACATACTTAAGCACCAATGTATTTTACTATGTATTTTAATATTTTTTACTTGTGAATTGTCAGAGCAAGTTATGACTGCGATGGAGAAAAAAAACGAATATTAACATCCACATTGTTTCGTTCAATGTTAAAAAGATAAATTTGCGAAAAATATTAAGAACAGACAGTCAGCCAGTACCTAAACGTTTAATTTGAAAAACAGAAAAAATCTAGAGTAATGATGTTAGATCGTATCTCCTTGACTATGCGCTGTCGATAATATAGCAATTAATCATCTGAGTGTGCTTGATGGATGGCGCCACCGTCGGATAAACAATTCTGGGGCTTTTTAATAAGTCGAATTATGGCGGAAAATATTTGAACTCGTAATTTCTTGTTTGGGATATTGGTGGTATGGTACTTATAACATCAAAATGTACTTAGTTTAAGCATAAGTTATTAGTATGTGCCTGTTTTGTTCCAATGCTGGGAAAAGGGCTCCCTACCCTCCTTCCACTTTTTCTTATCTACGGCTAATTTAGGTCAGTCTTTTCAATATTTGTTGAGGTCGTGTTACCATCGTTTTTTTTATTGCCGCGTCGTGGTTTGCGATCAGACTTCAATGTTAGCATAAGTGGCCAACTTTACGTCGCCACTGTTGGGACATGCGGATTTCAAACACAATTAAAATGTCAAGATATAATTTACCACGCTACCCAAGTATGAATTGGGGTATGGAGCATCTCGTCGTAAGAAGTCTTATTTGCAACATGATGGTTTCCTCACGATGTTTTCATGCAGCAATAAAACCAGTGAAGATGATTGGTTTGGACATCAGCTGGATAATACTGGGAGGTGCAAGTGCGCAGGACTTTGAGCTTTCTTTCCACTTGGCTTAGTTCATCAAGTAGCAAGAACGCTGGACTTCACACGCATCAGCACAGGCGCTCCTACTTTGACTGTGCAATTGCAGTGCAGCGCAGTGCAGTTGCAGGTGAGATATTTATGTTGCGAGGAACAAAAGACTGTAATATTTGGCGTTAGAGTTCTCAATACCTTTTTGTTCCAATTTCTATGGATACTTTGGGTAGTTGGGTACCGTCACTGCAACATACGTGAAAATCACTTATTAGAAAATACGTGAAGTAAGTAATGTTTTTTATGTACGTTCATTACCCCATATCTCAAAATTGTCCGTCTAAGCAAGTTAGCGAGTAAGCATGTGTTCTTAGTACTTACTAACTCTACTCAACAACTAAATACTAATTTGACTGGCCTTGTGGCTAAGTGGTTAGTAGCTCTGCCTGCGAAACCGAGGGTCGTGGGTTCGATCCCCACCCAGTGCAAATATTTGTGTGATGAATTCAAATGTTTGCACTGTGTCTGGGTGTTTCTATGTATAATAAGTATGTATTTAAAACTATATAAGTATTATATCAGCTATCTGGCCGCCATCACACAAGCTTTGCTTAGTTTGGGTCAGATGGTGTTGTGTGTGAATTGTCCACCAATATTTATTTATTTATTTATTTTATTTAATCATCCACATTTCATTCATCTGAAAATAGGTGACGTCTGGAAGCTCTGGGATCTCGGACTATTATTTTATCTATAACTGTATTTTGACAGGACTATACCTAATCTGATTAATGTTTTACATGCATTAATCAAATTATTTATCAAAATAATAATCATTTTATACACTCTTCATATTTTATGTATAATTTAAAAAACATAATACTGCCAATAGCACTCGTAATACAATATTGGGCAATATAAATTCTCTTTTCACGATACGAATATGAAAATACGAGAAAAATCTTTTCAATGTACTTCAAAATCAATGTTCCACTTTCTTTGCGTCAAAAGAAAATAACTCGTGTATAAATTAAAGGATCAAAAATGGACTTCGGCATATTTCTATTTAGCCTTTATGTGAACTTTACTTTATGCCGAACCTTCAAATATTTTATGCATTATGAGCTTACCTTAATTTTATGAAATACCCTTCCAATCAAGGGGAGCCTTTCAACAGGCTTTCATTTGTAGGCCAGGAGACAGGAAATTTGAATAACTTGTTTGATACTTATTTCACAATTTGAATAACTTTTTAAGTGACAACTTCTTTAAGCGCGCCTAGACAGACATTTCGTGGACTGTGTATTGGATTCTAGCGTCACGCTCGGGTATGATAAGAAATCTTCGGGTAAACTCGGGACCATGGCTATTGGCCATTTAGAAACCCGTCAGCCAATGGGAAATGCTGAAAGGGCGTGACCTCGGCATCATGCCATTGCCATCTAGAAATGCATCAGCCAATAGGAAATGCTGACGCATTTCGAGATGGCCATGCCATGATGCCCAGTCCACGCCCTCCGGTTACACACGTGTAGTTTCCAAAGTAAGCTATCAAATTCTGAGTTATAAGTTTTCACTTCTATCGGCAGTTCCTATGACTGCCAATTTTTTTCTTATTCAAACACCACGAGGACGAAATCGGGGATATATGTATATAAGCACTATATAGGAGTGACCCGCGGATTTAGCCGCGTTGTTCCCGTTTCTGTTACTTTCTCGGGATAAAAAAATTGGTTGCCTGTAAAGTCGGTATACGGGCGAAAGTTTTACGTGACAACGACTTTGAGTGGTAAAAGCGAATCGGCGACTCGGGCATGGTTAGCCCGCCTAAGAGCGAGAGAGACAGACATAAAAAGTGAAAGGCTCGCATCCCTCTCACTCGCTCTCATTGTGAGCGCATAACGTGAGCGGAGCGTAACGCAGTTTCTTGAAGTGTCACCCGGCAAACCAATTTATAAGACGTTGTCACGTCAAAAGTCTGTGTTTTTCCATACTATAATCTATCTGCGTTCCAAGTTTCAGCTCGATCCGTTCATTTGTTATGACGTGATTGAGCAACAAATATCCAAACATTGACATGTAGAATATTAGTAGGATAGCGCAAGCTTACTATTAGTTGTCACAGCTGGGGTTTGAAGTATTATCTCTCAATACACCACGCTAGCCTAAATCGGGTTAGCGAATGACGCATGTCTTCATAAGATGCCTATCTGGGAATATGCTGGTTTTGTCTGATGTTTTTCTTCACCGTTAAAGCCAAAGTCACCAATAGATAAATTAGTACTTGATAAAATACTCAGAGACATGTGATATCATGTTTTTTTGTGAAATAGACTTAACATTGTTGTAATGACACAGTGAAGTTGGCAAATTTTAGATTTTTGATGATATTTGAAAAACCACAACACCAATTTTGATAACATTTTATTTTATCAAAATTGGTATTGCGCGACCACCTCCTATTTACCAAATAAAAAAAACCTTTAAAAGACTCACAATTGCCGGAGGTATTCCGTGATATAAAACATACAAAAAAAATTGGCAGTCATAGGGGATTGAAAACATATAACTCAGAATTTGATAGCTCACTTTGGAAACTACGCGGGTGAAACCGGAGGGCGTGGCCATGACCATCTTCCTCAAGATCATCCGAATTTACCCGAAGATTCCTTTCATTGTGATGAATTCAAATGTTTGCACTGTGTCTGGGTGTTTCTATGTATAATAAGTATGTATTTAAAACTATTTAAGTATTATATCAGCTATCTGGCCGCCATCATATCATACAAGCTTTGCTTAGTTTGGGGTCAAATGGTATTGTGTGTGAATTGTCCACCAATATTTATTTATCATTACCTATGATTGCCAAGCGTGACGTTTCATGAGCTCAATGCACAGGCCACGAAAAATTCGTCTGTGGTCGTCTGTGTCGAAAAATTCAAAATCGAATTGAGGACCTCTTCCTATTTTTAAAATGATATTTGTTCAGTGTGCACCTCCCTGCCTATCCTGATAACAAAATATCATAGAATGCGTAATAAGTAAGCAACCTTACATAGCTCGGGTCAACAAGCCACTCCGCTCTCACAGCGCAGGCTTATTTCAACTGATTTGTGTTTTTCAAGTGCTTTTACTCGATTGAATCTTGAACGGCCCACTTATCCAAACATTGTACCTTTATTGCGATTAATATGAGTTTTATATCTGATGAGATTTTCGTCTCATATTAAATCTACTAAAGATTCAGGGATATTTTTTCTATTGGCTGTTTACTTTGTGCTAGAAATAGTCATTGATACGCGATATTGATATTGGTCATGGACGTATAAAAAAAGTCGGACGTATTCTCGTTAAAACAAAAACTGTGTCCATCGAGTCGGCCACATAATATGCACGTGTGCGCTGTCCCATACAGGCTGACACGCACACATCAGTGAGTCATTACACACGCTACTTGTGCATATGTGTGCGTGTCAGCCTATCAGTGACAACCTGACAACGCACACGTACAAATGTGGCCGCCTCTAGTGACACAGTTTTTGTTTTAGCGAGTCCGACTTTTTTATACATCCATGATATTGGTATATTGTTTTGCCGAAGATAAAATCCTATTATTGCAAAACAATGTAAACTTTTTCTCATCTACCAGCAGCAACAGCAGCCCAATAAACGTTCCGACCGCTGGGACTCTGTGGCCTTTCGCAAGGAGAGGAGAGAGTCAAGACCAATATCCACCACGCTGGCCCAATACGGGTCGGTGGATAATGCATGACCTCGAAAGATACATAAAGGTACAAATTGGCGCTGAGACCGCGACACGAGACCGCGACAGGAGACCGCGACCGGAGACCGCGACAGGCACTTGACAGTCTTGACACTATGGAATTTTATGGGCACCAGTTCGCGCCGAGACCGCGACAGGAGACCGAGACAGGTCGCGGTCGCGGTCTCGGCGCGAACTGGCGTCCATACAATTCCATAGTGTCAAGTGCCTGTCTTGGTCTCCGGTCACGGTCTCGTGTCGCGGTCTCGCGTCGCGGTCTCAGCGCGAACTTGTACCTTAAAACATGTCGGTTTCCTCAACATATTATATCATTTTGTAAGTTAGATCAATTAAAACGATTAAAATATGACGACGTTTTAGACCCTTAGATAAACGACTATTTTTCTCGGAATTTCGGCCGCTATGGAAAACATGTTTTACATAATTCCATATACAAATTGGTTTTGCCAACATGTCGAAACGTTAGACAAGGGTTTGTAGCCAGTAGCTATAAACTAATTGGTTTTATCAAACTAAATACTTATTTTTTGTTTGGATTAAATTACAAGTTGAAAACTGGTAGGTTTAGTTTCAATGTTATATATAACATTGAATACTACATTCACAGATTACAGAAATAAATTTCTGTAATCTGTGACTACATTGTATCAGAATAAAATCATTATGAGGATAAACCATATTGGTCTAATAGCAAGTATGTCCATTTTCCCGAACATTAGTTTGTAGGTGCGAATCCTCACTTGTACCGAAAGAGTAGGTACTTTTCCAAGTATAGACGAGTAATTTTCGTAATAAGAACGTCTCGACTGTGGGCGGCGTCGCCAGAGTGTGTTTTTCCCTATTCGTATAATATTATTGGTATTAAAATTAACGTGGTTGTTACACATATTGATTAGGTAAACGGGTAACTCACGTGTAATGAGGTCGGTCAATCCGATTCGAGTTTCGGCCGCGTCCGGCGGCCTTTTTCAAGGAGAGTGTACGCGCCCAATGGCTTCCCATTTGGCACTGAAACCACTTTGGCACTTTCCCGTTTGTGCCAAACGGGAAGCCATCGGGCGCGTACACTCTCCTTGAAAAAGGCCGCCGGACGCGGCCGAAACTCGAGTCGGATTGACCGACCTCATTACACGTGAGTTACCCGTTTACCTAATCAATAAATATTATTGGTGTCGGGAAGTGTGATTTTTTTTTCTATATAAGCAAGTTTCATTGTAGACAGCACCCAACTGCAATCCTATTTTTTTAATGGTAGGTTTAGAGTAGCAAGTGTATTTTTTAAGCAACATGCCTACCACATAACAGCATAGTGACACGCAGCTATTGCAACATGAAGAGTCCATATTATCATTATCTAGCACTGCATTGCGCTCGTCCCCCGGAGATCTAAGATATTATTTCTCTTAGCCCTGTAATATATCTGGAAACATTGCCCTTCAAACCGGAACACAGTAATGTTTGCACATTACTGCTTGGCGGTAGGAAAACTGGCAAAGGTTTGGTACTTCTCCAGGCGGAACCTGCTAAGAGTCCTACTACTACTACCTGTAATAGAATCAGTTCATCAGAGAGGACATCAGTTACTCGGAAACTGCATTTGAACACCGTAGTAGATCACAGCTTTACTCTTTTCTTTGATTTAGAAAATCCTGAGTTTAAGCAGTGGCAACATTGCTGGACATTTCTCACTCATCACTAACGCCAAAGTAAGCAAAGCTTGAATTATGGGACCATAAAGTCTTCTAAATTGGTTTTTCCAAGATGTAGATTACAAAAAACAAATGCTTCTTTTATTGGAAATTGTGTACGTTTCTTCAACATAATCCCAAAACAGTTGGTAGGTCTCAAAGGGAGAAGGTTTAAAAATGCCATAAGGAGTCGTCTATTAAGTAATAGACTACAGGCCCGTGAACAAAATTTACGGGTCAAATGAACCAGCAGGAGACCTATGTAGGATGATAGAAGGGTATAAAGTTATAAGATTCAGCACTATGCCGTCACTTGTAAGCTGTCCAACTAAGTGCAATTGAAGAGGGGGGGTTGCAATCCTCGATCATTTCTCCTTGTCCCATTATTTTTGTACGGCGTTGCGGAATAATAGATTATAAGAGGTATTGAAACAATAAAAAATATAAATTTTAACTTTTTAATTATTAGTTTGTCGGAAAAATTTACAGAGTACGAGTAATTTACACAGCAAATTTGGTCATTTGATTAAGTACGGCATTGGTTCCATACAGTTTCAATACCTCTTCTAATCCATTATTTCGCAATGCCGTACAAAAATCATGCGACAAGGAGAAATGGTAGAGGGTTGCAACCCCCCTTCTTCAATCACACTCAGTTGGACAGCTTACAAGTGACGGCATAGTGCTGAATCTTAATACTTTACACCCTTCTATCATCCTACATAGGTCTCCTGCTGGTTCATTTGACCCGTAAATTTTGTTCACGGGCCTGTAGTCTATAAAGCATATTACTGTACGGAAGACTTTATTCGAGACGGACGACAATGGAGACAAGATGTAATAGCGTCAAATTTGAGCAATTGATTGACTTCATAAATAATTTTTACATTAAGTACATAATAATCTAGTAAGTATCATATTTAATTTAAGACATTTTCTGACAAAGCCCCTCTACAGCTGAAATACTTGACAAGGCATCTTTACAGCCGCTTTAATTAGATACTGTTGATTTTATTGCATTTAATTACTTCGTATTAAGATTGTAATTACGTTATTGAATTTTGTATTATGTGACGCTACCAAGTGATAACCCTGTATCCTATGGTCTGAATAAATGAATTGAATTGAATATTTATGTTTTACTGGGTTTAACTTTCTCCTTGGCTAGCGCGTAGTGGATCCAGACGTAGGTATAGTGGACTCTTTACAAAAAATAATGTGTACGGAGGAGTTTGAAATTTCCCACACTTACACTTTACACTTACGCCTTCACATTAGGTCTTAAGCAGCGCGGCAGCAGCGCGGTAGTAGCAGCGCGACAGTCGCGCTGTTCACAGGCGGCAAATTTCTAGACTAAAAAGAGCAGCGCGACAGCCGCGCGACACGTAATTGTCATAGCGGACGGCAGCGCGACAGCCGCGATCAGTCGACATCGAGTCAGTGTTGCAAACGCTGTACGCTGTACTTGTAATGAGAAGGCATCCGCTGCTGTCGCGCGGCTGCCGCGCTGCTTGCGACCTAATGTGAAGGCGCTCTTATAGAGAGAAAGAATGCCGAATTCTATTTATTTTTAATTTTGCATAAAAAATACATTAAATCAATAAAAAATTAACATTACACACACCATACACTACTATACCTCTATATTTGACACACACACGCAAATGTTTAATATTGCCATTGATTTTTACCATTGAGAATATTTTAAAATTGTTTTATGGTAGAATTTCGATCACTCTGTGACCACTAGTGTTTATAATTCAGTACCTATTGCCAAAGAAATTGCAATTGCAACTCTTAGGTACTATTCGCCCCGGTTCAACTTTTCTATCTCTACCTCTCTTCAGAGCAGCACATTAATCTACAATGTTCAAACTACGATAAGTGATAAGTCCGTAGCGTCGACCCGCGAACCCCACCGTTCGTAAAATTGACACCATCACCGTCCCACCGACATCCCATCTCTGGCAATAAAATAAAGTATGTTGAGATACCCCCATCGGCAATACCTTATCTAAATTTTGGGACGCGTTCACATTCCTCTGGACTGACAATGTGACAATTGAATGCTTTTAAAGGGCGTTGGCATTTTTTAAACTTGGCTAAATTAAGTTACTGAATTTAGAAGCAAGGTTAGTTGACTGAATCCAAAAACAAGTTTAGAAATTAGTTAGAAGCAACCAAGTCTTCTTCGCTTCTGAATTTAGTATGCTAGTTTGCTGAATGCTATTACTTTACTGAATTCAGTAGCGACTAAATTCAGTCGAGTTAATTTAGCCCAGTGTAATAAAGGCTTTACTACTTAGGCTACTACTATATACTTCTTTAGGCACGTTGAGTATTTTTAAGATGGGCAAAAACAATTGAACTTGCAAAAATGTTACCATTAGCCATTACCGATACTGTACTCGTACAATTTACAAATCATTGATATAAACCAATGGATGTGCCCTGAGCACCTAAAAGTTGGTAATAAACTGCGTCTCTTTGTGTATCATAAGTGGTTTAGACCACAATTTTTAAGCCTTAGTTTAATGTTTTCAAAATTATCTTGTTTTATAAACACCGTAGTGGAGTGTGAACGCGTCCCAAGGTCCTTGGAAGAGGCACTTCCACAAAAGACCGGAACCGGAAGGCAATCTATCAAGCGCTACCTGTAGATCTTCCAAAATTTTCTTCGATGGAGCGATTCGGAAAGAAATTGGAGGCCTTTAGGCGTAAAGGCCTAGCACTTATAAGCCTTTGTCATTGTTCGAATTTGGTACGTGTTACGATGCTTGCTTGGTTTCGCTTTAGGTTTGAGACGATCTGGGAAATGGGAGCTATTTACTTAGTTATCCTAGTATTGGGAGCTTTGAAACTTTTATTCTTTTAGCGATTCTTTGATGTTTGGGTTTTTGGGGGTTTAGAATATTAGAATGCTCCGAACACTCGATCTTGTTCAGATACTCCGATTTGTGTAAGGTGTTTGGATGTTTGTTACAGCTGATATTATTTAGTAGTGGTAGGACTCTTAGCAGAGTCTGCCTGGGGAAGTACCACACCTTTGCCAAATATTCTACCGCCAATCAGTAATGTGCAAACATTACTGTGTTCCGGTTTGAAGGGCAATGATTCCAGAGAAATTACAGGGCTTAGAGACAAAATATCTTAGATCTCTGGGTGACGAGCGCAGTGCAGTGCTAGGTAATGATTTGGACTATCATGTTCCAATAGCTGCGTGTTACTGTGCTGTTATGTGGCAGGCATGTTGCTTACCATCAGGCACATGACCTGCTCGTCTCGTCACTCTATGCTATAAAAAAAAAATATTAGTTCGATGGTAAGTTACGGCTGGTCTAGTCGGGAGAACGACGACTGCTGATACGGAGTCCCGGGTTCAAATCCCACGCGCACCGCTGTGTTGTCTTTTCGTGGTCATGTGCGTAATGTCGTTAACTTAAAACGGTGAAGGAAAACATCGTAAGGAAGCCGACGTGTACGTAGAATCTTTCGAGATCATGTGTTATCCATCAACTCGTACTGGGCCGAAGTGATGGATTATAGCCTTTACATTCTCTTTGCGTGAGAAGGCACCGAGTGCAGTGGGACTATCTAATAATTAGATGGTCCCATTGCATTAACAACCCATTAGATATCAATGGGCTTGTTTATCCTGAGATGTTGGGGTATTCGGATACAGAAAAATATCTACTCTGCGTGCTATATATAATACCTAGTCTACTTTTAACCTGTAAAAATGCAGAGCTTCTTTGAAAATATCCCTTTTCTGAAATAAAAGTACGATTACGAAATCGCGGGCAAATAGTTGTGTTTGTATTTTTTTTTAATAAAGAGTGACAAGACGAGCAGGACACGTGCCTGATGGTAAGCAACATGCCAGCACAGTGACACCCAGCCATTGGAACATGAAGAGCCAAAATCGTTACCTAGCACGGCACTGCTCTCGTCACCCAGAGATCTAAGTTGTTACATCTCTAAGCCCTGTAATTTCTCTGGAAACATTGCCCTTCAAACCGGAACACAGTAATGTTTGCACATTACTGCTTGGCGGTAGAATAACTGACAAAGGTGTGGTACTTCCCCAGGCGGACTCTGCTAAGAGTGCTACCACTACAAAAATATATACTTAATATGTATAAAACAAAATAAAATAATATTGAAACCCGATAGTTACCAAACCACAACTTGCTCATATTTTAGACCGTCAAATCTTCAGCATTTGTTTTAAGATGCCCTTTACGTTCGCATCAGGGGATATAAAACGGGATTTTTATGTGGAAATATGTAAAGATAAGCGGCTCAGTTCATAACACAATGTTCGTTCGCACTCCCACACGTTACGCTGATTTCTTTAACGCGTAGACGGATTCTACACCCACTCTGGAATCTCACCACCCTATTCCAAAGATTTGCTTTAGATTTCCACAAACTATAAAGGTGCAAGTTGGCGCTGAGACCGCGACAGGAGACCGCGACCGGAGACCGCGACAGGCACTTGACACTATGGAATGTCGCGGTCTCCGGTCTAGGTCTCCTGTCGCGGTTTCGTGTCGCGATCTCCGCGCGAACTTGTACATTAAGAGGGCGGCTATGGTGTGGAAACTAGAGTGGGTATTTCATATTAATTGTTGAAGAAAACTTATTTAGCCGCGTTGAATACTAGGAAATGCGCGTTTTAGTCAAATTTTGTTGTACGACCGAAAATCACGGAATAAAATGGAAAAGTCTTCAAATCGAGAGTGAATCGGTTTATTCAAGGTGAGCACGCTCCATCGTAGATAGCATCGTCGCTTAACATCAAGCGAGATGGTGGTCAAGTGTGAACCTATATTAGTTAAAAAAAAGTTGATTTTAATCAGATTTACAGTTCAGAGAGTACCTAAATGACGCAATAAATGGAAAAGTGCGTTTTAGTCAGATTTTGTAATACGACTGCAAATAGCGGAATAATAAATGGACAATTGAGTTTCAGTCAGATTTTGTATTACGACCGTATATCACGGACAAATAAAAAAATGTTTGTGTGTAAAGTCGGTTTACTGACGATAGAACGTGACAACATCTTAAGAAAATACCGATGGAATGGTAGCATTTTTCAAAAGAAAATTTTAATTTCATTTGTTTAATAGATTTGTATGTAAAAAGTAATCAGTAGAATTTAGTCATTTTCAATCAAAACAATGCAAAAAAGCTTTTAGATGCCGGGGATCGAACCCGGGGCATTTCACATGCAAAGCGAACGCTCTACCACTGAGCTACATCCCCGCTTGAACTACTGGTCGAAATAATTAATACAACTGTAACAAACATGCGGCGAGGTAACGACCGACGGTAACGCGGTAACGGTACATGACGTCATGTTTTGTGGGCGTGCAGCCGGCTTCATCGAATTATAAGACATTATCACGTCAAAAAATGTGTGTGCTTAATACCGTAGGTACGGCACAAGTGAAAACTTCCGTATAATTATAAATAAAAGAAAAATTATGGTGCTCGAATGGAAAACCTCCTCCTTATTGGAAGTCTGTTAATAACAGCTGTGAAGAACAAATAAGTAAACAATAAATATTGGTGGACAATTCACACACAACACCATCTGACCCCAGACTAAGCAAAGCTTGTACTATGGCTGAACTATCCCGCATGCTTGCGGGATAGTTCAGCCATAGTATCAAGCTGCAGAGCTGACTGTATCTTTCTCTCTCGGATACTTGGCTGTCTCAAGTTCACCCAAACGAGCCTTGAACGAGCCTTTCAATGTAGAGTGTGACGGGTCAGCTTCACTTACAGCCCACGAAAAAGTTTGTTTATGGTGCGCTAAAAGAAGTTTTCATTTCAAAACTATCTAAAATCTGATTTTAAAATGACGGAAAAACAAAGTTTAGTCCCTGACGTCACCAGTACGAAACAAACTGACATGATGGTGATAAATGGTATAGTTGTAAAGAAAGACAAATTTCGGCTCGTGTCTCTGCGTCGTTAACCAAGACCGGGGTCCGCTGCGTTTCGGGTTAAATCGTTCGCTGAACCGCGGGTTAAGATTTATGAATCTAAATAATAGGTTGCGTTGCATCAATCAAAGTCACCGAGATTGAAGTATAGATTGACGTTATAAAATATGCATTAAACTACTATTTTTTCGTTCCATTGAAGCTTTTCGGAATGTAAGAAACTTGTGAATATAGTTCTCGATAGCACCACAGATGGTCAGATGGTAATCATCATCAGCCGCAAGACGTCCTTTGTTGAACATAGGCCTTCCCCCTAGATTTCCACAACGAACGGTCCTGCGCAACCTGCAACCAGCGGTTTCCAGCGACCTTTGTGAGGTCATCTGTCCATTTAGTGGGAGGCCGTCCAACACTGCGTCTTCCGGTCGCCCCTCGAGAACCTTTCTTCCCCGTCAGTTGTCAGTTAAGGCCTGCCCATTGACAATTCAGCTTAGCTACCCTTCGAGCTATGTCGGCTATCATCGTTCTTTTGCGAATATCCTCATTACGGATATCATACGGATTCAGATGGTAATAATGTTTCGTTTTCAGAAAACTATGTAAAGCGCCCAGATGAAGAAAATATGGTTCGTCTAAACGAGGACATGACTAAGAAAATTGTAAACTCAGTGTTTAATTATTACCCATCGTCAAATTCTGAAAAAAAAATAGATGTTTTTAAAGATTTTTTTAACTATCACTGGCAGGCATTTATGGGCTGGCTTAACTTCTTAGCCTAACCGCTACAGTATAAAACGGAGCGTCAATACCTTGATAAAAACAAACTAATCACTCTCGACTTGAAAAGACTCAGATTGTGACCATCGGGAAAAAACTACTCAAGCAATGCGTTCCACGGTCTAAACATCCTTATCACCTTTTCAAGCCGATCGTGTGTTTGAAAAGTCAACCTAGAAGCGATGTCACTTTTTTGAGCTACAAGCAGCCTAATAAGGCAAGGTGGTGATATATCATGCAGATCAGTTGCACACTATTTGAAATGTATATATAGCATTGTGTTATGATAATTTTTCAGAGCAGTATTTATTACATAATTATTTATTATTATAATTAAATTTATCATATAATCTATGGTTTTTTATTTGTTGAATGAATACTGAAACGCAACTCTTTAGACGTAATACCAACAGGTGTTTTACCTAACCCTTCATAAAGTGTAAGCTCCATTTTTTGCGGGAATCCTTTAGAAGTCAATATTACGAGAAGTTTTTTGGTGACTTGTGCACGATGGATTGACAATCTGTCTCCTCCGACCTCTGTCAAAAAACCCTCTTATATTGAGGACGCCAAGTGCTTAAGGCCACGTATAGGCGTTCTCTCTACTTCTCTTACAAAGCGATTTGTTTGATATATTTAATTCTAAGCGATAAACTTATAAAAAAAATACTGTAAAACTGCTTTTCTACTTAAAATCGATAAATTAAAATGTCTTAGAATGGGAATCGGTCCTTCCCTCTATCGAAACACAATAATGTTTTTAGATTGATGCTAGTAACAATTTAAAGCCATAATATAGTCAATAATAAGGCACCTTCAATATTTTTTTTATATAAACAAAGGCACAGTTATTCAAAACTCAAAACCAGTAAAATCCTACAAATAAAATTTTGAAAATATAATATAGTAAAAGTTATTTGTAAACATATAACCAGAATAATATAAGTATGATGACTAAAAAAAATTAAGTAGTCTGTCATTTAGATTATTATTAAAAAAATCGTGCACGTTTGTTTAAAAAATGAAAAGTTTCGAGTGAAGTCACGTCATTGTAAAATTTTCACGAAGGCATGATGTCCCAATCCCCACTCCGGAAATTGTATGATCTATATCTTTTTCACTTATATAACCCTACCTCTTCTTATGAATAAACTTTTTATTAATATTACTTATGGGTACAAAACCACGAATTCACGTCGCATCGGAAATATCCCCGAATTCGCACGAATGCATCGCAAGATCTTCCGACGTGATTCCCATCGCGCATTCCTCCGATCCTACGTCATACTGGTCACCATTTTAGTCAGTTCTGAGACCGAAGAAGAGAAATACGACGACAGCTTTAATTAATTTAATTAGGTATTATTTTACACATTTAGTAAAAAAAAATTTTTATGTAATTTTATAACGTGATTTGATTATTTTGATTTGATGACATGACTTTGTAAAGTTTTCTACTTTTTGTACCTATGTAGTTGAATATAGTTTAAAGGTGGTTTTTATATAAGGAGCGAGTTGTTAGCCTATTTTGTGACTAGACTTTTAAACTATGTCATCAATCATTTAAGAATTGGAAAAATATTTGTATGCCTACCATATCAGGCAAAACATGACGACAAGCTACTTTGACATTTTGTGACCTATTATATATCATGCATAATGTGTGTTTGTAATTTAATTTTTGAACAAAAAATATCTATTATCTTCAAATGAAGATATGCTCATTCTAAAATAATCAAAAAAAATTTTTTTTTTCTCATCCCATAATACTAGCGAGTAATTTTTTTTTTATTACATAAAGAGTGACGATACGAGCAGGTCATGTGCCTTATGATAAGCAACATGCCTGCCACATAACAGCACAGTGACACGCAGCTATTGGAACATGAACAGTCCAAATCATTACCTAGCACTGCAATGCGCTCGTCACCCAGAGATCTAAGATGTTATATCTCTAAGCCCTGTAATTTATCTGGAAACATTGCCCTGCAAACCGGAACACAGTAATGTTTGCACATTACTTCTTGTCGGTAGAATAACTGACAAAGGTGTGGTACTTCCCCATGCGGACTCTGCTAAGAGTCCTACCACTACTAAAGAAATTAGTTCCCAGTGAAAGTAAAAAATTGTTCAAACAATGAGACAACGTTCTGTGGTATGGTTAACCTAACCAACGGTTTGCCGCACGAATTCGCATCGGAACAATTGCCATCGCAAGTTCCTCCGACACGGCGTCGCATCGCATCGCAGTTTTGTGTGAGAGCCCTAAGTATTCATAATTTGATAAAAGTATAATATGTAAAAAGTAAATGTCACATGTTTTTCCGTAATCGACCTGACGTAGCAATTATAAAGATATATATTGTTGACCCGGCCACAATCCAAATTAAAACATATACGATGTATTATCTATATCTGCTAAAGTTATATCTAACTATCCCCTATTAGAGCGAGCACACGGCACACCTAGCCCAGGGGGCATTCTTCAAGAGAGCGCGAAGGAATTACAATGGTTCTGTCGGGACCCGAACAGATTTATTGAGTTGTTCGGACTGCCCCCCGCACGGGGAGCTACGGGAACAAATCGTTACGAGAAAAATAATTTTAAATGATAATTATATTTCGTGGGTCTCCGTCTCTCCGTGCGTATATAGTCACGCATTATGCTATACGCACACGATACGTACACACACATAGTCATATAGCATGAAACGCAGTGCCACAGCTGGTTGTCAAACGCAGTGGGGTGAGTGGCAGGAGTATGAAGTCTTCATGTATGTCATGTAGCTTTTCCGCGCTTTCTTTTTCTTTTTATGAATATCCGTGTTGCTTACCATTGGATGCACGACTGCACGTATCTAATGACATACTTTGCTCTTTCCTGGGTTGCATTTTTGTGTTTTAGAATTTAGAATGTACCACCACCTCATTTTACTAACAGC
Source organism: Ectropis crepuscularia (assembly GCA_963693475.1). Lineage (NCBI taxonomy): Eukaryota > Metazoa > Arthropoda > Insecta > Lepidoptera > Geometridae > Ectropis > Ectropis crepuscularia. The sequence goes on from OY856355.1 coordinate 4,117,660, forward strand.
TCGACAGCTTCCACGTTTAAGCTGTCGAGCCTCTGGATAAACGGCGGTGTTTATTAAAGAGGCTACGCTACGTTGATTGAACGGCTGACTAAGCTAGTTGCCTGCGACATAGACAATGTAAAATATTGTTTCCGCCATAAAAGTATCTTATTATGTGCATTCCAGACCATATTTTGTGTTCCAAATGTCAAACCAATCTGTTCAGACGTTCCAAAGCGATTGAACAATACCAACCAATCAACATCCAAATATCTAAACATCGAAACTTTCGCATTAATATTATTAGTAGGATATTTATGAATGATTTTCGTATCCCGTAGCTCCCAACCTATCTTGTTACCCACATTTCACACACCAACGGTTATTGTAACAAGAAGTGTTATGAAAGAATTGGGGCGGGAAGTTTTGACCAGTTTTTGGGTCGTTCTTTGAGAATTATTTTAGGAGCTAAAGATATTGGGTTCGGGAGATACGGAGGTCTATTCAAGGTATGTTTCAATTCCAGGGAAGGTTCTTTGCTGAACAAACTTTCAGTTTGAGACGTTCAGGGTCGATTTGTACGTGTTCGTTTTATATTTTTGAACAAAATATATTTTGCTTATTGGATTGCGTAGTAAATGATGGATGAAGAGTGTTGTGTTTTACTTGCAGTATATTTTTTTTTTTTTAACTTCTATACGTTTACACTTGACCGCCATCTCGCCTGATGTTAAGCGACGATGCGGTCTACGATGGAGCGTGTTTACCTAGATAAAACCGATTCACTCTCGATTTGAAGACACAAAGATTGTAACCATCGGGGAAAACCCACTCAGGCAACGTATTCCACAGCTTAGACGTTCTAATCACAAAAGTAGAGTCGAATCTCTTCGTTCGTGTCTTTGGAACATCAACCATGAAACGATGTCGCTTTTTCGAGCTACGAGCATTCCGATAGAAAAAAGGACAAGGTGGTATCAGATCATGCAAATCAGTTGCACACTCTCCGAAGTGTATCCGATAAAAAACCGATAGGCTGGCAATTTTTCGGCGATGTTCAAGACTTTGAAGTCTTTTTCGCACAAGAGTGTCGTTGCCTATGAGCCTTTTGGCACGTCTCTCGATCGATTCCAGAGCCTCCAGCTGATACTTAGCCAATCCATCCCAAAGGTGCGAACAGTACTCCATACAGGAGCGAATCTGTGCTTGATATAGTGTAAGCAACTGTTCAGACTTGAAGTACCTTCGCACCTTTGAGAGGACACCAAGTTTTTTGGCAGCAAGTTTAGCCTTGGACTCGATAAACGAGCCAAAGTTGAGCGTAGAGGTCAAAGTAACGCCCAAAAGTTCAAGACGGTCGGAGACCGGCACGGATACACCTCTAAAAGTTGGAGTCAGTTGGAAAGGACTCCTTTTAGCGGAGAACAGACACGCCTGCGTCTTACTCTCGTTGAACTTGACCAGATTGGCATCGCCCCATTTGGACACCACATCAAGGGTCAAGCCCAAACGCTCGATCAGACTCTCTCTCAGTACCTGAGTTTGCTGCCCAGTGGCTCTCGCGCTAGATATGTAACTCTCTACAACGGTGCTATCATCTGCGTACCCATAGATACCGGGCTTCAACAGATCCAGAAAGAAAGAATTCCAGAAAGATTACTGGGCTAAGAGATAAAACACCTTATATCTCCGGGTGACGAGCGCAGTGCAGTGCTAGATAGTGATTCTGACTCTTCATGGTCCAATAGCTGTGTGTCTCTGTGCTGATAAGGGCAGGTGTGTTGCTTACCATAAAACACATGTCCTGCTCGTCTTGTCAGTCTATACTTTATTACATTTAAAAGAATGTGTCGGAGCGGCTTAACTTTTTTTAAATTTCTTATTAGAATCTGCCTGCATAGAATTTGAATTAGATTTTTGAAAAAAACTGTACCCTACGGAACTCTCAATTTTTCGAGATTAAACGTAGCTTTGTGTTATTTTAAAATAAAATCTACTTAAGTTTCTGCATTTTAGCCATCTTGTCCAATTTTAAGTGACGATGCGGTCTCCGATGGAGCGTGCTTATTTAGAAGAGACCCATTCACAATCGATTTGAAGACACCAAGATGTAATCATCGGGAAACCCCCACTCAGGCAACGCAATCCACAGCCTAGATTTTTTATCACAAAAGTAGTGTCTTTGGGATGTCAACCATGAAACGATAACATTTTTGAGCTATGGTCACTCTACTTATGTGAAAAGAAATGTCTGAATGTGGAATGTGCTACCTGAGTACGTTTTTCAAGATCAATACAATCTTAGTTGAAGGTACATATCTACTAAGATTGTATTGGTCTTGAAAACGTACTTAAAGCGAGGAGGAATCGGTTTCTTCTAGATAAGAACGCTGCTTTGCAGAGTGACACTTAACATCAGGCAGCTGACCGCCTGTTGTTAAGCGTCATTTTGGTCAAATCTATGATAGTGCAAACCTATGAGGGAAAAAAAACTTTTAAAAAAATAGTTGTCTGTAAAGTCGGTTTACTGACGATAGTTGAACGTGACAACGTCTTAAGAAAATACTGATGGAATGGTACTGACGACGTCATGCGGCGAGGTAACGGCGGTAACGGCACATGACGTCATGTTTTGCGGGCGTGCAGCCGGCTTCATCGAATTATAAGACGTTATCACGTCAAAAATTGGCAGTCATAGGAACTGGCGATAGAAGTGATAACTTATAACTCAGAATTTGATAGCTTACTTTGGAAACTACTTCTTGATTGATTACTTTGGTCCCGAATTTACCCGAAGATTTCATATCATTCCCGAGCTTGACCCTAGAATTCAACTCTCAGCTCACGAAAAATCTGTTTGTGGAGCCAAAAAAAGTGTTCACTTCAATTATTTATTTATTTGTTACCAGCGACAACAAATAAACAGCCAAATTTTAATGTAAATTCAATTTAATCCGCTTAATAAGTGCAATCGAATAATTCTGACGCGGGAATGAATTTCAAATGAGTTTAAGCCCGAAATAAAACCTTATAATTTCGTTACACTCGTTAAATACAATGGATAACGTTTATTGAGTTGCCTGAGTGGATTTTTCCCGATAGTTATAATCTTGGTGTCTTCAAATCGAGAGTGAATCCGTTTCTCCATCGTAGACCGCATCGTCGCTTAAAGGCGAGATGGCGGAAGTTTAAACCTATAAAAGTTTGAAAAAAAAAACAAACAAACTGACATTCGATCTACAATTCTACATACATATGCTTTACTAGTATCATTCTCCCGTATTTCCTGATTCCGCTAATTTCTTGGGATACAAAGTAGTAGGTATATGTGTTATTCAGGACTTACATCTTATACCTTTAAACGACCAATTCTTGGATATATGTACATATATATATATATATAGAATCTGAATCTCAGACATGGCTGGAACGATTGTTATGAAATTATGTATGCAGGGGTTTCGGGGACGATAAATAGATCTAGCTAGGTTTTATTTAATAAAACGCATATTATGCCTGTTTTCAGACAATGAAAAACTGTCACATTAGACATTAGAATGCGAAGGTAAATTTCGCCACGTGGCGCGACAGCATAATAATAGAAATAGCTCAGAAGGGTAGTCGGGCGGTCATAGCGGTCACGAATTAGTAGCTGCGGGTTCGAATCCAATTAGCTTCTCTTTTTTCATATTTTTTTTTTAAGAAAATCTATTACTTGGAACCTTTTATCTGTAGGTGTCTAAGTATTTTTAATATCTAAACCGAGCAAAGCTCGGTCACCCGGGTACTGTATATTATCTATCTAAGTAAGTATGTACCAAATATTATCCAGATTTGATCTATAGTTTTTGATTGAAGGAGTTGTAAATATTTTAACTTTCGCATCTACAACATTAGTAGGAGGTAGAATATTATCCAAGATAAGCATAATGTAATGTGATTGATTAATTAAGCATGCATTCCATGTATAATAAGTATGTATTTAACAATATTTAAGTATTACATCAGCTATCTGGCTTCCATAGAACAAGCAAGTTTCTTCAAATCGAGAGTGAATCGGTTTCTTATAGGTAAGCACGTTCCATCGTAGATCGCATCGTCACTTAACATCAGGCGAGAGGGTGGTCAATTGGAAAACTATTATGGTTAAATAAAAAAAAAAGCACAATATGAAGAAAGACGTTGACTGTGAGCTTTGCTTAGTTTGTAGCTAGATGGGGTTGTGTGTGAAATGTCCAACAATATTTATTATTTATTCATTGTGATTAATAAACACATATATATTTGCTTAGAGATATAACAACTTAGATCTCTGGGTGATGAGCGCAGTGCAATGCTAGGCAATGATTTGGACTCTTCATATTCCAATAGCTGCGTGTCACTGTGCTGTTATGTGGCAAGCATGTTGCTTACCATCAGGCACATGTCTTGCTCGTCTCGTCACTATTTATTTTTAAAAAAAAGTAATGAAAAAAATTAACGAACATTTTTACACAGCAATGGAAAAGCGTAATCGTCCAGTCAAACTGACAATGGATTTGGATTATTATTAGATTATTAGATATGGGTTTTACGGGGTAAGTATGAATAGCATAGTACCATGATAAAAGTGTACTGATTTTATGATAACTTTCGAATGTTAAAAACTTTATGTAAGAAAATAATATCAAGCCTAGTTTCAGATCACTTTAAATAAAGCAATCCTACAAATATTATGATTGCAAAAGTTTAGATGATTGAATGTTTGTTGCCCAATCAAGTCGAAACGGCTGAAAGAATTGAGTTAAAACTTGGAACAAAAATAGTATATGATCTAAAATAGTATATATGCTACTTTCTAGCGCGGGAAAATTAGGTACGTGAATTACACGTTACATGGGGCGTTGCTAGTAAATAATGATTATTATCAGGACATATTCTAATCCTATGAAGTGCCAATATTACACAAAAGCATTATTTCCCTCATTCTGTTCATAAATTAGCATAAACATACTTAAGGTTTTTAATTTAATTTAATACAAAATAATAATTAAAAACTAATCTCCGAATAACCCCTAACTGCTCCCGGCGCAAAAGTGCCCATGATGCTTGCCGCGTTCCCACGCTGAATGGCAATGGCCAACCTTTGCTCCAGGAACGCGCCAGAGCGGGAGTCACCCGTATTCTCCCTGAGCCTGCGCCCCAATTCTGAGAGGAACCCTTTAGCCTCTGCCCCCCAACAACCCAAGGTCTCCACGCCAACAGGTACAAATTCGTACTGCGACACAAACATAACCATATACTACTAAACTACACAGCATAAACTACTCTATCTCCACGTTTTTTAGAACACATCGGTTTACTCATGATGTTTTCCTCTACCTTTACCCGTGTCCTTTATATTCCCAAAAAGACTAAGTATGTGCTTCTCTTGACTATAATCTAACCGTTGTCCAAATTTCAACCCAATCCTTTAAAAAACAAAAAAATAAAAAGTTAAAAAGAATCCAATACAGAAACACAGCTCAATCTCGGGAGATTTACAATTAAGTTAAAAGCAACCCTTTTGCAAACAAACGCGCCTCGAGAGTCAATAATTTACTTAATTTTACTTAACAAAAATTACCCCCAAAAATTGTTGAACACTTAACAAATTAAAATGGCGGAATTTGTTGCCTTAAGGTGCGCACAGGAAAATACGTTTGTTTTTCTGAGGATTAATTAAGTGACCTGAAATTATAATTCGTATTTTGTAAATTTATTGGTTCTCTTTGAATGTTGAGGTTTGTAATGTGATTTATGGTAAGCAACACGGTTGCCCATAACTTCACAGTGAAACGCAGCGATTGGAACATAAAGAGACCGAATCATTATTTAGCAATACATTGCGATCGTTACCCAGAAATATATCTGATGCCCTGTATATCTCTCATCGATCAAACTTTTTATAGTTACACCTAATTTTTAGAGAGTGATGGCAAAGTCCTACAAAAATTTGACATGGGTCAGTACAATTGTTATAAAAACAAATTATACTCATATAATGCTTGACAGTTTTCTGTACAATAATTATTATAATACAGTAAAGTACCTAGTCATTTCAAACTTTGAAAATGTATACAATTTGTATGCTCTTTCTTTTGTTTTTATTTTTTATTTATTGACGTGTAAATTGTACATTTATGAATAAAGTACTTTGACTTTGACTTCTCTGGAAACATTTCCTTTCAAACCGAAACACAGTGAAGTTTGCAATATAATGACTGCCAAAAGTATGATACAAAGGTGGACTCTGGAAGAAGTCCCACCACTACTAAAACTGTTGCCTCTTCAAATCTATAAAAAAAAAAATATATATACGGTCGAATTGAGAAACCTACTTTTTTTTTAAAGTCGGTTAAAAACTGAACAGCAATGGTTTTCCATTCAAATTCTGAGTTCGGGAAACATCGTTCCGGACGTTACATTGTCTTAAATTATTTGAAATTCAGTCCAAAATTGTTGAGAAATTATGTAAAGATTTCGTCGCTATAGCATTACTTAACTTTCCATTTAATTTGCATTTGAGTAAAATCATATTTAAATTCCGGAAAACGTTTACAATTTTGAGCTTAATGACTTCGCTCGTCACTTAGTGTTTCATTTATCTGCGTGTAGTGACTAAAAGGGTAGATGTAGAGGTAGAACTCTTAGCAGAGTCCGCCTGGGGAAGTACCACACCTTTGCCAGTTATTCTACCGCCAAGCAGTAATGTGAAAACGTTACTGTGTTCCGGTATGAAGGGCATTGTTTCCAGAGAAATTACAGGGCTCAGAGATATTACAACTTAGATCTCTGGGTGACGAGCGCAGCGCAGTGCTAGGCAATGATTTGGACTCTTCATGTTCCAATAGCTGCGTGTCACTGTGCTGTTATGTGGCAAGCATGTTGCTTACCATCAGGCACATGTCCTGTTCGTCTTGTCACTTTTTATTTAAAAAAAAAAGATCAAGAGATATCATCATCATCACTACATGGTGTAAAACAAAGTCACTTCCCGAGTCTGTCCGTCTCTATATATTATTATCTCGTCTTGTCTCTATCATAAATATAAATAATAAGGATCGAATTCTAGGAGTTAACCTCTATATTGGAAATTTTCTCCTCTTTCAGGATCTTTTTTCAAAATATCTTAAGTATCATTAATTACGAAATTATTAAGGAATAACTAAATAGCATCATTTTGCTTGAAAAACTACCCTCGTGTAGTCCGGGCATTAGTTACAGCTGACTGTTGAGATATCCTGTTAAATTAGTGTAAAGTAATGTATAATGTTTTTTTACCGTAACCTGATGCAGGTGTAGTTTTGTATTATTAAAAACAGGATGGGATTAACCTTTGAATGGAAACACACCACGTGGGCGTTTAAGATATTACGCGCCGAAGGGTTATCTAAAAATATTTTATTCATGAGAAATTATGTCACCTTTGCCGTTCTGATACAAAAGAGGTTACCATGACAAACATAAATAAAAGTATTTTTAGCGTTACGAAAACAACAAAAACTTCAACGTTACGAAAAACGTTCAATCACACGATCATAACATCGCGTCACAGGTTCGAATTTCGCTTGCATACCCTTCTAAGAATTTGCCAAGTCCAGATATACAAGCTTCTTAATACTATGGCTTTTACAGTGCAGGAAAACATCGCGAGTAGACCGATATGCTCCAAGAAAAAAAAAACAAGTACTGGGAGTATTCACTCGCAACTCAAGATCATAATCCACGATATTGGCCAAATGCGGGCATGTTTTTCTTGGAACATAATATCGGTATCCTCACGATGTTTTCTTCTACCGTAAAAGTCAGTAGTAATGACCAGCTAAAAACTCCTTTTAAGTGCTTCGAGCGGAGAGCCTACACATTTTTAACGCGACAACTACGTAGATAATAATAAAATAGAATTAGATCCAAGATTACCACATACGAGAGGTTACAGCATAAACTACAGAGGTTATTTATTTATTTAGAGACAGCGAACATATTAATTACAACACTTATAAACAAAACAATTTAAATATAAAAAAAAATCTAATATGTTAGCCTATTATAGGTGAATACAGCTTGCTTAAAAATTTGTGGCTATTTTTATACAAATAATAATGAAGAAAAATACAATAAAACACAATAAGAAAAAAAACAATAATAAAGAACTATACTTTCACAAATTAGACGTCCTTAACATGTTGACTAGCTTGTGCTTAAATACGGCTAATTTATCATTAAATAAGTCGAGGTTGTCAGAGGAGGCATTTCGGCTATATCGTTGGGTAATTCGGTAAAAACTCAAGTAACACGCTATCGTTGGCGCCATACCAGTTAGAGTTGGAAACAATCAGGAGCCGTCAATACCACCCCGGCGTAGTCAACCGACAAATCGTTTGTTCTAAGCTCCACCGCTCGCCGCAAATACAAGCTCTTCGTAACATTAACTGTGAGTATTGAAGTCGAAATATCTCGTTATATCATTGCTCTCTACATAGATACAAACATCCTACTTATATTAAAATTAACCCTTGCACTGGCAAGAATATATATTTTTTTCAAGTATATAATTTAAGTTTTTTTTTTATCCTTAGTGTACTTTGCTAAGTAGTACACTGCCAATTTAAGGGTTAAAATAAAATTCGAAAGTTTGGATGTTTGTTGCTCAAGCACGTCGAAACGTCTAGACGGATCGGGTTGTAACTTAGAACACAGATAGTCTGGAGTAGCCTATGGCTGGTTTTTATTGTGTAAAATAACGGGATAGCCCTGAAATATAGGATGTTTTATCTCTAAGTCCTGTTATTTTTCTAAAAATATGACTTTTCTAACCGGAACACAATGATGTTTTCTCGTTACTGTTTGGCGGTAGACTGACGTGCAAAGGTGTGGTACTAAAGTATCGGTTACTTACTAACTTTACTTAAATCATCTGCCTGAAGACAAGTCCGAGGGATACCGCTCTTCTTGGTATCCGTCGGACTATTAAAAAAAACGTTTGAGCATATATTTAATAAAAAACGCTTATTATTCGCTGTTTATTATACATCAGCACCGCACTGCACTGGAAACACAGCACACTCAGCATTTCATAAAACAATAGAGTTCAGCATAACACAGAACAACACAACATAGCACAACACAGCGGAACAAAAGAGTACATAAGAACTTTTAGTATAACGTAACTCAATTTTAAAGATTTTGTTCTCCCCCGCCCCCATAACGCACCGTAACCACCCCTTCACCCCTTTTTGCACCCCTTCTCTCACTCTCCCTAAATATTAAGAGAACATTTTTATAAAAATCACCAAACAAGTTTGCAACTTGCTAGATTTTTATTTCCTAGTTTTTAAAGTAAAAAAAAATACCTTTAGTACGCACTCTAACGTTTTACAAGATACCCCCTTCCCCTCAAATAACGTACGGTAATACTCGAACGTACTCAAAACACAACAGAGTACAACACAGCATAATATAGCGCAACACAGCGCAGCACAACTAAACACAGCACAGTACCTGCAACAGAACAACAATAGAATGCAATACATTAAAGGCCGATTTACATCAGACGAGCGAATGCTCATTTTATCCCCACTGTATCAAATACATATGGTGTAAACAAACGTAGAGCATTCTTTCGTTGTTTTGTTTGCGTTCGCAAAGATTATATGGAATTTATAATATGGAAAACGCTAAGAACGATCTTTCGTTTACACTAAAAGATCGAGAAAGAATGCTCTTGTTCCACCTCTAGCTCTATGTTCGTACAGTTTAAATCGGCCTTAAGATGTTTTGGATTCGCGCAGTACATTTGTGTTACATAACTTTATAAACAATATTAACTTACTCCGCAAACTTTGTTCTGCAATAGAATTAACTATAAACTAGTCTCTCAAATTGAATCAAAATGCACACAGTTTTCAAAATTAGATTAAAATCGGTTCAGTAGTTTGTGTTTATCGCGGAAGCGTAAAGCGTTCAGGGATTACGTACATAAAATATATATTTATCCAACGGGCAGTGTAGTGTAGAAGGGTAGTTTAGTGGTAGGACTCTTAGCAGAGTCCGCCTGGGGAATTACCACACCTGTGCCAGTTATTTACCACCAAACAGTAACGTGCAAACATTACTGTGTTCCGGTTTGAAGGGCAATGTTTCCAGAGAAATTATAGGGCTTAGAGATATAATAACTTAGATCTCTGGGTGACGAGCGCAATGCAGTGCTAGGTAATGATTTGGACTATCATGTTCCAATAGCTGCGTGTTACTGTGCTGTTATGTGGCAGGCATGTTGCTTACCATCAGGCACATGACCTGCTCGTCTCGTCACTCTTTATTTAAAAAAAAACATGATGAAATCGTTGTAGTAGTTCCTGAGATTAGCGCAAAACAAATCAAGCGTTCAAACAAAGTATAAAATCTTCAGCTTTATAAACATGTATTAGTATTCATATTATAGTATAGATATAAAAAAACCAGTGTCATAATGTTTGTTTGCAGCGATTTCTTCGCCAAGGCAACACATAAACAACAACTTTATGCATTTAAAACTGTATAATAAGTAAGTATTATGTCAACTATCTGGCTTCCATAGTAGGTACAAGCTTTGCTTAGTTTGGGGTCAGATGGTGTTGTGTGTGAAGTGTCCACCAATATTTATTTATTACTAGTAGGGGCCCGCAGTGTTACCCGCGTAGTTCCCGTTCCCGTTGTTCTCGTTGTTTTTCCGGGATAAAAAGTCTATGTGTTCTTCCAGACTATAATCTATTTTCAGCCCGAGCCGTTCATACGTTAGGACCTGATTGAGCAACAAACATCCAAACATACATTTATAATATTAGTAGGATTTATTTTATGTGTAATTTGATCCAACTTGAGAGATAGGATATTTTGACGTGACAACGTCTTATAATTCGATGAAGCCGGCTGCAGAAAAAACATGACGTCATGCGGCGTTACCTCGTTCTGAGGCGTTCCATTTAAGGCTTGGAGTTGAAGTTGTCACGTTCAACTATCGTCAGTAACTTTACAGACAAGCGATTTTTTTTTATTTCGATTAATGATCTCAATCATTTATAATTAACAATAGGCTTGTTTCCACTAAGAATGAATCGGATGGATTAGATGTTCTTACTATTGATTAAGATATATAGATTTTAAAAAATAAAACAGTTTATTGTTATAAGTAAAGATTATGAATATTTTTGTAAAAGAAAATATTAAAAAATAGGCATTGAGTCACGTGACAGTGAACACCAATCAGAAAATGTGACGTCACGCCGTGCTAAACATCACTTGACATTACTAATGTTGTTGACATTTTCATAGAACTAATATTAGTTTATTTTTTATTTAGCTTATTCTTGGTCCTGGATACTGGTTCTTCAGCCGCTTTACTCAACTAGTTTGTTATTGTTTTACCACTATTCTTGAGGAAAATTATCAGTTTTTTTTACATTTACATTACCAAGGTTATACTGTGTCAAATACTTACTTAAAATGATCTTCACATAAATATATTCTTGGTTTAGTGGGTATCATTCCTCCTCGCAAGCGTTAGCCACTTTTTTCGTATTTGTGGATCGTTTACAACATAGATGAGTAATTTGTTTGGTGTATTTATACTTGTGCTTGTACACTGGGGTACTATGCAGTTATTGTAATACGAGGGATTTATTTTAAATTAAAAACATTGACAACGTCCATACACAAACACATAAGTTTGCCACGGCGTGACGTCATTCAAGACGCCATTACAGTCTGGAGCGTTTTTGTGCAGAAATTTGTTTGATTTTTTGAAATGCAAAATACATATTGTAAATGTAAGTTTTTTTCAAAAATATAGATGTTTCGAAATAATATAAACATTAAGCTATATTATTAACCAATTTTTAAAATTTAGTAAACTAGCCTATTATGTGATTACTAATTTAGTACGAACTAAGTAATATTTAAATTTTTGACGGGCCTTTGTTAGCATAACTAAACTACATACTTTACTATTTATACTGACCACATCTAAATTATACATAGAGCGATGAAACTCTAAAAATAAGCATGATAATCAACCTACAACCAGGGAGTAGCGTGCCTTGCATGCAGGCAGCATTACTACACTGAATGGCTATAGTGATACGTTGAGCTAAATAACTCGGAAAGATTTTTGGAAATATCGTTTCACTGTTTCTCAGGATATATAATTGTAATAAACTCTTTGTTATTATAAATAAAATTATATTTTTTCAGAGTCTACCCGGTGGAGCACCACATCCTTTCCAGTTGTTCTATGGGTAATGATTTGGACTCTTCTTGTTCAAATAGCTGCACCACTTTGTTCTGTTATGAGCAGACGTGTTACTTATCGTCAGGCAAATGTCCTGCTTTTGCTCTTCCCATCGATGTAGGACTAGAAAAAAAGTTATAAGCATCCAAATCTTAAACTTTCTGTGAGCTCATCGATACTATGAAAATATTTGGCTTATGGTACAGTCGATTTTTTTCGTAATGCCACTAGCTTAAAAACGATCAAAGAAAACATCGAGATGAAACCGACATACTACGTAAATTTTTCGAGGTACTGCGTAATTCACCAACTCGCACTGGACCAGCGTGGTGAATTATAACCTTGACTCTCTCCTTGCGAGAGAAGGTCCCGTGTCAGAGCAGACATTTAGTAGGCTGCTTAAGCGGACTCTTTGTGATTATTGCTATACTATAGAACAGCGGTTTTCTTACTATAAAGTAGTGCTACGATAGTAATTCCATATGTCAGAGTGTCGCATTCTGTACACGTTAGGAGCCACTAGTTCGGCAAGTCGTTCCTCTGAGACTGGTGGCGTGACGTGGCGTCTAAATGAAAAGAGTTTGCGAAATAGCTACGACGAAGCCAAAGTGGTTTTGTGTTGAACGTCTGATTTCACGATTGTGATGTTGGTTCACATCTGCACTTATGCTTATTTTTCTAAGTGCAAATGTATAATTTTGTTATCACTTGTTTTTACGGTTGAGGAAAACATCGTGAAGAATTCGAGGTGTTTCACGAAAGAAACATCAATCGAAAACATGTGTCTTCCGCCAATCCACACTTAGCTGGTGCAGTGGATTATGACCTCATTCCTTGTGAAGGAAGCACCAGAGTAGTAGAAACCGTAGAGTGGTTCAGATTAAACTGATAATAGTTAAGAAAAATGTACGTTACATCGTCGTCGGTTGCAACGATTTCCCATAATTTACGTTTTGCCTCTAAACGAAAGAAAGGCGAGATGTGGTCACCTCGGCTCTCGTTACTCCTAACTTTGCCATGGGCGGTCAGGCTAAGGCTACTATGTCTCCGCGTCGACAATATAGTCTTGCTGTTGACAGTATGCCAGTAGATAATATGGTTTTGGGGGTCTGTGTTACGTTACGTTACTTCGTAAGTTACGGCTGGTCTAGTCGGGAGAACGGCGACTGCCAATCCGGAGCCCCGGGTTCAAATCACACGCCGAAAAGACATTGGTGTGTCTTTTCGGGGTCATGTGCGTAATGCCACTAACTTAAAAAGGTAAAAAAAAAAGCTAAAGAAAAACAAAACTGTCCTGTACCTACAATTTTTTGAGATCATGTGTCATCTACCTACCCGCACTGAGCCAGAGTGGTGGATTATGGCCTTGCCTTGCCTTACTCTCTCCTTGCGAAAGAAGGCCCCGAGTACTGGTACTCGAGCTAACTAAATGCAGTAGGAACATTGAATTTAGTGGGTTGCTTATGCTTGGGGGACTCAGACCGCCAACTCCGCCGACTTGGGCCACCCCCACACTCTCCTCAGGCGATGCTCAGCACGTCGTCTTTCATTAAAGTTTTTATTCTGGCGCTTTTCTCCGCTTCGGCATCCAACTTTCAAAATGAGTGTTATTTTTAAACTTTCAAATTCTTAATTTACATTTCTGCGGATTCAGCGCAAAAATTAATGGTAGTTGCAGCGGTAACTTCAGTTTTAAAGTTCTTTAATTGATGCTAAATTGCCTGATTTCCTATGTTCGGGTGGTATGGTGGCAGATGGCAAGAAAATTATCTCTTGTAAAATCCAAGGTTCTACAAAAGAAGTGTGGAACGAAATGGGTGCCGGGATGGTCATCATCATGAACAATTTTCATAATGAGACCAGTTCTATAATTGCGAAAAAAAATCTACATTCACCAGCTTAGTCTATTGACTCACAACAATTTTGAGGTGGTGCAGGAGGACGGACTTCTTCTCTTCTCTTGAATGATTGCCGAAATTTGGTTGATAGTTTCATCTGGCAGAAAGACAGTCCCATGTAGTTCCAGTAGGATATCCGGACAGCACGAGTCTTCGGACCATAGGTGCGGCATGTCGACTTGACAATACTCCAGGGCCCAGGGTATTGCCCTCTAAGTATACGGTGATGATCATCACTTTGCCTATTGGTAAGGCCAATTGTCCACGTAGCTGCACGACATCCGCACGATTTCGACAATTGTCGGATGCAAGACGAATGCTTGCATCTTGCGTACGAATAATGAAGTCTGTGTTCACGAAACGACAACGACACGACAGCCGCACGTCTTGCGTTTATTCGTAGGATGCATGCATTCGACAAAAGACGCGTGCGTGGACAGTAGGCCTAAGCTAACACCTTTGTTATATTTTTGTCTGAACATTAACGCAACATGTATTAAGTTAACGGGTACTCTTTTATTGATAACGAGTAGTTACATGTCATATTAAAGATATTCAAATTAATACAAACAAACACAAGTCAATAGAAAATACAAGTTAAATGTCAATTTAAAATTCCACAACAATACTTAAAATCATTCAATAAAAATCAAATTACATTAAATTAAATTTGTACAATACAAATCAAATTACGTTAAATGGGAATCATACATTTAAAATCAAATTACATTCAACTAGCGGCCCATTCCGGCTGCGCTCGGATATTGTCATTTAAAGACTATTAATCGAAACAAAAACTATCCTATCTCTCAAGTTGGACCACGTTGGACTCACGGTGTGCTAATTTAATTTAAAATCGGTTAAGTAGTTTAGGAATCCATCCCGGACAAACATCGTGACAGGAGATTTATATATATTAAGATTTATTTTGATGAGGATTAATACCAAGGTACAAATGAAGAGCCTTTTCAAGAGGCGGCATATATAAATTAATATTTTAGAACAAAAAACTGCTTACTGTGACATAACTATAATATTTGGACATATGCTGTCGCGACACTTTTTGTAGATAATAATGAGTTCTGCAAAGTCGTAGTAAATGATTTTGTTCTATCATCAATAGTTTTCGCAGCGCACGCGACGTAATGAATTTTAGGTCATTTTTTTACACCTTATGTTACATTATTGGAGTATTAGTAAGGATCCCTAATTATTTTTAAAATATAATATAGCCTATGTTACTCGGGAATAATGTAACTTTCCAAAGGTGAAAGAATTTTTGAAATCGGTCCAGTAGTTTCGGAGCCTATTCATTACAAACAAACAAATCTTTCCTCTTTATAATATTATATTAGTATAGATTAAAATCACACAGTGAAAATCAAATTAGAACAACCTAAAATCATACAATAAGAATCAAATTATCAATACAATAAGACTCAAATTACTTACGTCAAATTTAAGTCATACAGTAAAAATCAATTACATAAAAAAATTAAATCAATCTGCGTTAAATAATAAAGTGGCCAAGTGCAAGTTGGACTCGCCCATGAAGGGTTCCGTTGCAGCAAGTAACATTATATACATAGTACACATAGTTCTTGTAGTTCGTTGTAACTTTGATCGAAGTTTCAATAATAGTGTATTTATGACGTACTAAAAAAAAAGTACTCATCAGATCGAGCTCAAACTAATTTTCGTTGGTAGTTTACATGGTAATGTACATCATACATTTTTTTTAGATTTTTCATTCTCGTACTTTAGAAGTTAGAGGGGGGGGACACACATTTTACCACTTTGGAAGTGTCTCTCGCGCAAACAATTCAGTGTAGAGGAAAATGATTTTAGAAACCTTAACATCATTTTTGAAGACCTATCGATAGACACCCCACACGTGTAGGTTTGATGAAAAAAAAATTTTTGAGTTTCAGTTCTTAGTATGGGGGGCAACCCTTATCTTTCTTTTTTTTAAATTTTTTTATTCAAATCCTAATGCGGTTCACAGAATACATCTACTCACCAAGTTTCAACAGTGTAGTTCTCATAGTTTCGGCAAAAAGTGACTGTGACATACGGACCGACAGACAGACAGACAGACAGACAGACAGACAGACAGACATGACGAATCTATAAGGGTTCCGTTTTTACGTTTTACGGAACCCTAAAAATCAAATAATTTTACAATTAAAATTCTAAAACTAGTCGACACTTCGATAGTATATTATTTTACATTATCTGGGTATCAGTTCCCCGATGCTGTAGAAACTTTTCTCCACGAGCCACTTTTCCATTCGTAGTTTAAAAGATGCCCGAGACGGGGCATCTTTTACGTCGTCTGGAGTGCGCTTCTAAACCTCCGTCAAGGCAGCCATTCGCGGGCGCACTCTACGCGTGCGTGATGGTTGGATGGACTAGTAGACTACAGGCCCGTGACCAAAAATTACGTAGTAAATGTACCACCAGGAGACCTATGTAGGATGATAGAAGGGTATAAAGTAATAAGATTCAGCACTATGACGCACACTCAGTTGGACAGCTTACAAGTGACGGCATAGTGCTGAATCTTATTACTTTATACTCCTCTATCATCCTACATAGGTCTCCTGGTGGTTCATTTACTACGTAAATTTTGTTCACAGGCATGTAGTCTATAGGTACTTCTACTGCCAAACGGGCAGCCGTTACGTTGACCTTATTAAATAATTATGTAATTACTTAAATGCCACAAATAGCCAGTCATTTATTCCATTCTTTGGCTTTCCATAATGTGAACTTAAAACATTTTGTACAATCTATGTACTTGAAAATATATTCAGAGGTGGAAGCTGGCATAAAATGTACGACCTCACCTTTAACGTATTCGGAACTGAACTACCGCGGCCTAAATAAAACGAATGTTACCTTAATTAATAGCAAGAGTACAAGTATTTTAAGATTAAATTATAAATTCGAATTAACTTTTGCAAAACTAATTATTTATGCAACGTTGAACTCTGCTTCGAAAGAATTTCTTTGCGAGTCTCGTATTAACTTTATTTTCTTCGTATTTCTTGTTTTTATTACTTTCGCATCTTGATTCGGATTTGTGTGTACTTATGTAAGTTGTTAGGGTTATAACAAATATCTTAAATTGGTTGTCAGGAAGCAATGTCTCACAGCAATAAGGCCGCCACTTGTGGTGCTAGTTCATAAGTTTTCTATATTTTTAAAGATTTACGAGCACACTTGACCGCCATCTTGCTTGATGTTAAGCGACGATGCGGTATACGATACTTTTTTTTGTGTTAGTTTAATGAATAGTTTTCAATCTATCTTAATTGCTGGTTGAAGTAATTTAACATGGTAAGTATAGTAGAATAAGCCTAAATAAATAATTCAGTCCCAGTCCCCAATGTAGGGACTCGGTGGGCTTTCTCACTAGTAGATAGTAAAGACAACGATTATATTGTAAAGACGACGCATGTTTTCGAAAAAAATATTTCTTGAAACCTATCAATTTCTTCATGATGTTTACGTTAACCTTTAACACTGGTAGTGATGACAAACTTATACATGTAATTTAAAAAAAACTTTCGTTAAAAGGACTTTTATACACTAGTATAGTTTTGTGGTGGTAGGACTCTTTACAAAGTCCACCTTTGTCAGTTATTCTACTGCCAATCACTAATGTGCTAATATTACTTAATTTGTTCCCATTTGAAGGCCAATTACCAGATAAATTAGAGGGGTAAGAGCTAAGAGAGGACATCTCTGGGTGACGATCGCAGCTCAACAGCGACGTCGCACTATGCCTCCGACGTGTAGACGTGTTGTTTACTACCAGATGCATGTGTTGCTCATCTTGTCACACTATACAGGGTTACTGGTAATCAGCCTGCATCCGTTTAAGGGCATGTTCTGTATATTTAAACAAACAACTTTTGTTCTACAACTTTCGTTAAAACCTAATAGATAACCCAAAAAAAAATTGTATTTGTTGCCCTTTTTTGTACTGTTTAGCGACTTTTTAGTGTTTATTCACTTCGGTACATCATTTTTTGCGCGAGAGCGTACGCGCTCTCGTTACGAATTGTTACGAAGAGTTCGATACTTTTAGACCGTGCAAATGCATTTTTTATTTATTTTGTATAAGAAAAAAAAAACATGTTTTTTTTAACTGTAGAACTGTTGACGTATTTAATTTACCTAACATCCCCTTAAAAGGATGCAGGCTGATTACCAATAACCCTGTACAGTGTAAAATACAACATTGTAACTATATGTTTCCAATATTGTAAAAGAAATTCAGACTACTGATACCTATTGCTGAAAATGAAATAAATACAGCCGAAAAAATTATAACCACTGCATTCAGCGAGCTTGCTTTGTGAAATACTGAGAACTTACAACGCTGCTCGGGCGCCTTGTAGTTTTCGTGCTCCAGCTTATTAGCTGTTTCTTTAAATCACAAGACATTTAGCTTCGCACGTCGTATTTTCTCGAGCTCTAGAGAATTTCGTATAAATACCAACAGCAGTAAGAGTATCCTAATAAACTGCCAAAAAAAATTGGCAGTCATTGGAACTGCCTATAGAAGTAAAAACTTATAACTCAGAGTTTGATAGCTCACTTTGGAAACTACGCGTGTGAAACCGGAGCGCGTGGCCATGAGCATGGCCATCTACAAATGCGTCGGTATTTCTAGATGGTCAAAGGGAAATGCCAACGCATTTCTAAATAACCGATTTTACCCGAAGATTTCAAATTTTAGTTTTTTGTTCATATCTCGAAAACCGCCGCACCGATTTCGATACAATTTATATGGGACTGACTACCTCTGAACAATGGATCTACCAAAACAAAAAAATAACAGACTTTTTAGGGTTCCGTAAAACGTAAAAACGGAACCCTTATAGATTCGTCATGTCTGTCTGTCTGTCTGTCTGTCTGTCTGTCTGTCCGTCCGTATGTCACAGCCACTTTTTGCCGAAACTATGAGAACTACACTGTTGAAACTTGGTAAGTAGATGTATTCTGTGAACCGCATTAAGATTTTTACAAAAGTTTTTTAAAAAAACAAAAATTAGGGGTGCCCCCCATACTGAGAGCTGAAGCTCAAAAATTTTTTTTTCATCAAACCTACACGTGTGGGGTGTCAATCGATAGGTCTTAAAAAAATATGTTGAAGTTTCTAATATAATTTTTGTCTACACTGAATAACTTTCGCGAGAGACGCTTCCAAAGTGGTAAAATGTGTGTCCCCCCCCCTCTAACTTCTAAAGTAAGAGAATGAAAAAACTAAAAAAAATATACGATGTACATTACCATGAAAACTACCAACGAAAATTAGTTTGAACTCGATCTGATGAGTAGTTTTTTTTTAGTACGTCATAAATACACTATTATTAAAACTTCGATCAAAGTTACAACGAACTACAAGAACTATGTGTACTATGTATATTATGTTACTTGCTGGAACGGAACCCTTCATGGGCGAGTCCAACTCGCACTTGGCTACTTTATTTACAATTTGAAGTGTCGGTTAAAAATAAAAGTCAAATAGACTGGTGACGTAACGTATTACGTAACGAAGAAGTTAATAATAAGCCGGCATAATACCCCGTTTACATGATTCCAGTCCAGCGACCGAATCCAGCGCTGGATTGCTTACTGGAATAATGTAAACCGGCACTGGAATGCATCAATCCAGTGCCAGTGCATTCCAGTGCCGGTTTACATTATTCCAGTAAGCAATCCAGCGCTGGATTCGGTCGCTGGACTGGAATAATGTAAACGGGGTATTACTACAAAAAATTGGCAATTTCTATAGGACCAGAAATTGCCGATAGAAGTGAAAACTTAAAACTCAGAATTTGATAGCTTACTTTGGAAACTGCACGGGTGAAACCGGAGGGTGAGGCCATGTGCTTGGCCATCTAGAAATTCGTTAGGATTTGGCCGCGGTCCCGAGTTTACCCGATGATTTCTTGTTATGCCCGAGCGTGACGCTAGAATTCAATTCGCAGCCCACGAAAAATCTTCAAACCTGGACGTATACTCTCTTTCTACGAAAACGTAATTTCGAAAAAAAACTCGCGACTTTCCTACTCTCGTTCTACTACTACTACGTCCGATACAACATTGTTTGACGTTTAAATGTTCTAAGCATACTCTAATTAGATAGATAGATAGATTAACTCTTTATTGCACTTAACAAAGTAAACAAAGTTACAAAAACTTAATAAAATAAAGTAACAATTGGCGACCTTATCGCTAAAAGCGATCTCTTCCAGGATGGAAAAGGAGAAATGAAGAATAATAAGACGGGGAAGTACAAACAATGAGTGAAAGATTATAAGTCTATAAATATGAAAATTAACTTTGAAATATTCTAATATAAATACACTACAATACTATTAAACATAAACCTACATATAAATAACAATACATCCTAATACATAAATACGAATATAATATAAACTAATATATAAATATCATGATTTACTAAAGGATATACAACAATATAATATGAAATTGATATAAATTTACAACTTAAATAAGAGTAACGACTTCAACTAAATTATCACGTAGATAGATAGACCTGATTTACCAGTTGTTTGAAAACTGCAACTGATGGAGCTTGTCTAATAGTTACAGGCAAAGCATTCCACAGCTGAACGGCCCAAAAAGCGAACGACTTGCCGTAGAAGTTTTCGTTGCGTGCCAAAGGTGATTGGAGTGACAAGTTGTTCTTAGACCGGAGAGGCAGAGAGTGCGCATCGCTCCAGAATGTAAAAACATCTTTCAAATAACGTGGTGATGAGGGTTGAAATAAAACATTGTAAGTAGAGTAGAGATAAAATATGAGCATTCCGACGAAGGCGAATGGGAAGCCACTTGAGCTGCATACGGAACTGAGATACATGATCATATTTGCGCAGCCAAATATGAATCTTATACAATAATTTTGGAGACGCTCAAGTTTATTTAGCTGGTCTTCATTGAGGTCGAGGTAGCAGATGTCAGCGTAGTCTAAAATGGGAAGAAGAAGAGATTGTGCAAGCGCAATTTTAGTAGCAGTAGGTAAAAAGTTTCGCAGTCGCCTCAACGATCCCCCAGAAGCGAATAATTTACTACTGACTGCTTTTAGGTGATGTTCCCAGCTTAAAGTGCGATCGAAAATCACGCCAAGGTTTTTGACCGATTCGCTGTATGGAATTACTATTCCGTCAAAAACAACTTCTGGAATGGAACCCCAGTCAACTCTAGATATCATGTAAGGACTCCCAATCACTATTACCTGCGTTTTGGTGGGGTTAACGCTCAATCCAAAAGAGTTGCTCCAGTGAACAATTTGTCGAAGATCAGCGTTCACGAGTTCAATGGCAACTTTGATATCTGAGAGTCGGGTTTAATTAGAGTAGGCTTAGAACATTTAAACGGACAAAACGACGGATCGAAGTAGAATAGGAGTTGGAAAATCGCGAGTTTATTTCGAAATTACGTTTTCGTTGAATTAGAGTAGACGTCCTGTATTATTCTGATATCCTTACTGGCTATAAGGACGAGGTTGCGCCAAGCCCAAGGCGGTGCAAGGAATAAAAACAGAGGAGCGGCTAATGACTAGTTGTTTGTTCCGCGGCGTCTCTCGTTTGTTTCGGAAATGATTCGGAAACAGGTCTCGGAGGCTTTTTGCTTCGCGGCGCCTGCGGTCTTTGTGCTTTGAATTCGTTGGCGACCTTATTTTCAGAGGATAACGTGTACAATCGTGACAATTGTCGTTATTTTTCATTAGTTCCCGAGGAAAATTCGAGACTTTTTAGAGTGAGTTTTCACTCGTGCACTTTAGTATCACAAAGAGGGTCCTGTACTTAGCTAAGTACTTGACTTAAAATAAACCTAAAGAATTTATTTAGATGTAAAACAACCAACTTTTACAAACGTAGGTGCAAATTTATCCTAAAACCGAATAACTTAAAGTGTGAAGGAAAAAATCGTTAGGAAACCGACATTTTAAAATATACAATTTTCTTTATGGTTATTCTAGTTATTGTTTGCGCACCTTGTTTTCATCATCGTAAGGTTGCCTGGACGATATCACTTTCAGTGATAAGGCTGCCAACTGTCACACTAGTTTTGAAGTTTATCGTTAACTAGCTGAACGCGCGCGCGTTGCTACGCCATCTATCGAAAATTGGTCGTACCAATTCAAATTTTGAACAAATTCGGTTACTTTAGGTTCTAATGACGCATCCTTTAAAATATGACATATGCTGGCACGCAACGAAAGCAATAAGCAATATTTTTTCCCGTTTTTGTTACATTTTTCATTCATGCTCGGCTCCTGTTGATAGTAGCGTAATGTTAAATAACCTATAGCCTTCCTCGATAAATGGACTATCCTACAAAGAAATAATCTTTCAATTCGGACATGTAGTTCCAGAGATCCTTGCGTTCAAACAAACAAACATACAAACAAACTCTTCAGCTTTATAATATTAGTATAGATTATTTCTGTGTAGAATTTTCATCGCTATGGTAGTAAAGTATATTTATTTATTAGTAAGTATTCTAAGTAAAATATAATTATATCTACTCGTATTTTCAGATATACCTTTGGGGGATAAAAAGCATGTTACTGTCGCGTGGTGTATTAAGGCCTTAATTTTGTTTTTGTGAGAGAAGACCCCAATTCTCAGCAGTAGGCCTTTAAAGTGGACCTAAAATCATGCTTATTTTACCATGCTTTTTCTGTGTAAAATTGTGTAAAAATAATGTTCTTCAATCCACAACTGCAAACAGTTACAAGAGAGATAAAGTCTCAGTAAATCACGCGAACACGACGATAATAATCGTCTTAAGCGCACTTAGCGGAAGCAAACACACATTTTCAGTGTTCTTCAACTTCGCCACTATTTCACTGAGAGGACCTGGTTCTACGAGTATTTACCGAGAATTAATTTGAAAACAGCGGACTTGCTGGAGTTTGTGTTTGAGGATCTAGGTCTTGAAAGGAGTTTGTTGAGTTTAAAACATTAGCGGATGCTAATTTAACCAGCATAATCGGCCCACTAAATGTACCTACTGCTGGGACTCGAAGCCTTCTCTTGCAGAGAAAATTTAAATCTAAGCCTTGGCCTTGGTGAGTGACACATGACCTCAAAAGATTCTAGATACATGCCAGTTCTAAGTTTTTAAGTTATATTAAGAGGCATTACGAAAATGATTTCGAAAAGACAGTGGTGGGCGTGGGATTCGATCCAGGGGCTTCCGATCGCCAGTAGCTGTTCTTTCTACTAGCCCAGCCTTAACTTGCTAGACAAGTCTTATTTTTACTTAAACCTACTATCTTATTTTTAATATATTTACCTACCATTATATCACACAGCATTAGTTGTTATTATCTCAGCCTACATACTAACCTATTGCAGAACAAAACCCTTTCTCCCCCTTGCCTCACTTTTCCCGGGTCACTGCAATAGCCTTCCAATCTGCCCTAGAAGAGTCGATTCGATACGCCATCGAATTAATTATTTTTTATTTTTTGTTAACATTATTATGATGACTTGCCTGTAATGTATAGTTACTTATGGCCAATAAATGATTTATGATTTATCTATTTCTGGGTCGCCGGGCCGGTCGTTCATGTTGTGGGACTCAATATAAGGTGTTTGTTGTTGTACCTAGGATTTGGACCCTTCATGTTCCTATAGCCGCGTGACACTGTCACGCTATGGACAGGCGCGGCATTTAGCAATAGGTACAGTCCGCGAGGTATAAGCTGAGCTTTGCATTAGTGTGAGTGATCACATGCATACGCATCTATTACCATAAGTACAGTCAGACAACAAACTCTTAAACAACAAGCTGACATTAACTATCCAGGATCAATATGGTCATTGCGAAAAGAATTATCTCTTTTAGGATTCAAATGGTCAAGGACAGAGAATAACAGAAAAATTTTAATGGAAAAGCATGAGATCCGTCACCTACGTATAACTTATTTACTTAAAATTTCCGAATACCATATTCAAGGCCTATCGTTTATACCAATATACAATTGATACTGCATAATAAACAACGATTTATTGAATATAAAATTGACACCTTATTAAGAGAACATGGTCACAGCGTCCTGCGTCTGACTGTACTTTTGGTGATCACTCACACTAATGCAAAGCTCAGCTTATACCTCGCGGACTGTACATGCCCTACTTTTCCCGCCAATCTATACTAAAAATATCACAGTAAATTCGTAGGTTACTTCAAACGCTGTTATCTTATCCTTAGACCATTTTTTCTCGGAAGTCAGTCGTTTCAAACTAAAAAAACTCAATAATAACTGTCGCAGACATAATTCATGCTCTCGTCGGTCCAACTTTAAATTTTCCTTTTTTTTCATATTCTTTTTTTTTAATAATCATAGTAATATTATGTTTGTTGCTCTATAAATTGGAACATCTGAACAGATTCAATTGAAATTTGGAACACGGTCAGAATATAGCCTGGAATAGCACAAAGACTATTTTTTATCCCGAGAAAATAACGGAAACGGGAATTGAACTGCAAAGACACAGAGCTCAGCCAGTTTATAATATAAACTAGCGGTCAGCCCAGGCTTCGCCCGATATCATAAAATATAGCCTTATAGCACTCAAGAATCATGAATATATCCAACAATGAAATATTTTTTGATACAGGAATTGGGGTTGTGTGTGTATTGTCCACCACCAATATATAATTCCTGAGATTAGTGCTTTCAAACAAATAACCCAATGAAATTAGGCAAAAAAATGGAATAAAAAAACATTAAATTATGTAGTTTGGGGACTATAAAGGATCGATAGGGGGGTGCATTCTGAGCTTATATTCCAATTTGAGGGATTCTGGCATGGTCAGCTCAAGGTCATTTCGATGAAAACGCGTTTAATTCGATATCTCGAGAACTGTTAGTGTTAGGCAAAAAACTGTTGAAACCTTTTCTCTTCTAAATTAAATTTACTAACTTTTACATCCACAACTTTTCTTTTTTTCATCAATATTTTTCAAGTTATTGCTTCCGAAAGGCAAAAATTTAACTTTTTTTCCTCCCTTTCGCCATTTCCTCCCCAACCGTTAAATTTTATGAAACTTTACCGATAGTCAAAAGTGTACATCTTTTAATAATAAACAACTTTTTCCTTGCAACTTTTTTCTGTAATGACAATACCTTCAGAGTTATGTTACTTTACCGAGCGAAATCCGCGCCACTGCGACACCTCCGCGACACTGCAAAAAATCCGCGACACCTCCGGTCTTAGGGCTGAACCCAAAATTCATTGTTGGATTGTGTCGGTGGGTTTCTTCTACACAGGGTTATGTGGGACAACAACGTTACCTACTTCGACATATGCCAGAAATACGTAACATACATAAAAAACACTACGGTACAGACGTGGTAATTGTATTCGATGGCTATCCCAAAGGTATTTCCAACTTTGGCACCAATTCTGCCAAACGGCTGCGCCGATCCCAGCTGAAGCCATGTGCGGATATCATTTTCATCTACAATATGACCGTCACCACAACTCAAGATAAGTTTTTAGGCAACGAGAGCAATAAGACCAGATTCATCTAACTACTGAAAACTTTTCTCATCAAATCAGACATAGAGGTGGAGCAAGCCGTAGAGTCTGGCAAAATTCTCTTAGCCGTACTGATAATCAGACCATCCGCATCCTCTACGGCTCGCTTCACCTCTATGTCTGATTGAGTGTATCTGAGTGTATTTCTGGCATATATCGGAGTAGGTGACGTGGTTGTCCCACATAAGCTTGTGTAGAAGAAACCCACCGACACAAACAAACAATGAAATTTGGGTTCAGCCCTAAGTCCGCAGGTGTCGCGGATTTATCGCAGTGTCGCGGAGGTGTCGCAGTGTCGCGGAGGTGTCGCAGTGGCGCGGACTTCGCTCGGTAAAGTAACATAACTCTGAAGGTATTGCCATTACTGAAAAAAGTGCAAGGACAAAGTTGTTCATTATTAAAAGATCTACACTTTTAATTATCGGTAAAGTTGCATAAAATTGAACAGTTGGGGAGGAAATGGCAAAAGGGAGGAATAAAAGTAAAATTTTTGCCTTTCAGAAGCAATAACTTGAAAAATATTGATGAAAGAAAGAAAAGTGGTTACTATAAAAGTTAGTAAATTTAATGTAGAAGAGAAAAGATCTCCACAATTTTTTGGCTAACACTAACAGTTCTCGAAATATCGAGTTAAACGCGTTTTCATCGAAATGACCTTGAGCTGACCATGCCAGAATCCCTCAAATTGGAATATATGCTCAGAATGCACCCCCCTATCGATCCTTTATAGTCACCAAACTACATAATTTAATGTTTATTTATTTACTTAATTGCACTGCATTAAAAAGTCGTATGGTGATTTATTCTTTTGAAGTTTGGTCGAGTGTCTGAAATAATAGTTGAAGTCGGTTTTTGTTTTCTCGGATAAAATAAATTATTTTGGCCTGCACTTGGTAAACGGCTTAGTACGAAGTGCAATCTTATCTATACTGATTTTATAAAGGTGAAGAGGTTTTTGTTTGAAAGCGCTAAATACAGATTACGGATTTCAGAAACCGCCACACCCATTGCGAATTAAAATATACGGGATCACCTCTGAACTATGATCTATCAACCAAAAAAATAACCATAAATCTATTCACAATTAATTGGCGGTGCTATCGCGTAACACGCATACAAAAAAGATTTCAGTCATAAGAACTGCCGATAGAAGTAAAAACTTAGATAGAAGTGAGACTCAGAATTTGATAGCTCACTTTGGAACCTACGCGGGTGAAACCGGAGGGCATGGCCATGAGCATCGCCATCTAGAAATGAGTATTTCTAGATGGCCATGAGCATCGCCATCTATAAATGAGTATTTCTAGATAGCTAATGAGAAATGCTGACGCATTTCTAGATAACCAATGGGAAATGCTGACGCATTTCTAGAAAGCTAATGGGAAATGTTGACGCATTTCTAAATGGCCAATGACATGACCATTGGCCATGGCCATTAGCATTGGCCCGAGTTCACCCGAAAATTTCTTATCATTCCCAAGCGGGACTCTAGAATTCAATTCAAAGCCCACGAAAAATCTTTCTATGGTGCGCCAAAAAAGTTTCCACTTCAAAAAAATACGACTGAATTGAGAACCTCCTCCTTTTTTTGAAGTCGGTTAAAATACAAATTCACAAATTCCTTTTAATTTCCAAAATCAAACGGAACTAAGTTATTTATACCTTCGTGAGCGATAAAATGGAGGACTGGAACTGGTAAAACTGGTAGGTGAAACCGGAGACCCTTTTGAAAAAGTTTTCGGCCAACTTTTACGATAACGTTGAAACAATCTGTATAGGCTTTGTTTGAATTGGACCCTCGCACAAAGGTCCGTGAGAATTGAATTTTTCGTGAAAATATTAGCTTCGGTGCAAATTGAAACGTCAATTTTTACTTCTTTATCGTGTTACATGCGTGACTGAACCTTTTTTACTCGACTACGACAGAAAGAGGGTTCTGTTCTTTGTATGTTTGTATTACTTTGAAGGTTGATTTACATCAGACGAGCGAATGCTCATTCTATCCCCACTGTATCAAATTCATTTGGTGTAAACAAACGTAGAGCATTCTTTCGTTGTTTTGTTTGCGTTCGCAAAGATTCTATGGAATTTATAATATGGAAAACGCTAAGAACGATCTTTCGTTTACACTAAAAGATCGAGAAAGAATGCTCTTGTTTCAGAGCGTCTACTCTAATTCAACGAAAACGTAATTTCGGAATAAACTCGCGATTTTCCAACTCCGATTCTGCTTCGATCCGTTGTTTTGAATGTTGTATCGGACGAAACGAAGTAGAACGAGAGCAGGAAAGTCGTGACTTTTTTTTTGAAATTTCGTTTTCGTAGAAACAGAGTAGACGTCCAGCTCTAGCTCTATGTTCGTTCAGTTTAAATCGGCCTTGACGATTACGTGTGTACGAGTACTTTTTGCCTGTTTGTTACGATGCTGTCGACGATGCTGTCTATGATGGACCGTGGTTACATAGGAGAAGACTTGAAGATACCAAGATTTTATATATCAGAAAATACCCACTCACGCTACATATTACATAATTTAGAAGTTCTTATCAGCGTCAAACCTCTTCATTCAAGTCTTTGGATTGTCAACTATGAAATAATGTAATTCGCCCATGAATAGACACCTTTATAGGTTTGTGTCCATGTTTTGTATTGATTGGTATTGACACAATGCTTAAAATTATGTGGGTATTTTGATTTTGATGGATGTCCTCTAAGTTCTATTTTGTTTCGAATTTGCATACCGAAAGGTTGATTATGGAGTTTTGTAAACATATTTTAAGATAATTTTGGACTCATTTTCGCAAATAAAGATATATGAATACGAATATGAAAATTATCTCGCTTTTTAGAGATAGGAGCAGGCCGATAGAAAAAAGGGCAAGGTGGTATAAAATCGTGCAAATCAGTGCAATTACAATGAGATGTAGAACTCTGAAGGTGTTTTATAAAAAAAAACAGGTAAGCTTGTGACGTTGTAGCGATGTTCAACACCTTAAAGTCGTTGAGTTGAAAGTTGATAAAGTTAAACCTATGAGCCTTTGGTCTCGTCTCTCGAAATTATAGTACTCGTCTAGTAATAGTCTCGAAGTTATATCGAGTACTTAAAATATTTGGTAGGTATTAGGTGTCTGACAAACAAAAATTTACTCGGTTATAATGATTTTGACAAAAAAATATTGCATAATATAGCCCACTTTATGGTCCTACTTCTGGGACTAGACTAATGTACAGGCCTTTAGAGGCGTAACGTACAAGTCACTCGCCAGTAAGTTTCGGAACTACAATACACAGTTCCGTATTGTACTGTAATTTCCCCGGGGCTTGTATCCAATCAGAACCGTTGCTCGGTGCAGGAAAACAATGTGTCGGATTCAATAATACTCTAAATCGGCTGAACGGGTTTTGATGGTATTTGTTTGATATACATCAGATTATTACTTCAATAACATGATTTAACAATGTAGTTATAAAAAAAGTTTTTTTGTTGTTATAACATGTAAGTAAAGTCATAGAAGGTTATTAGTTTGATACTAGGTGATAGCAAGTAACGATGCCTACTAATCACTAGCTGGTGTGTTTCGGAACTATATAGTTCCGTATTGCGGTGTAATTTCCCTCGAGGCGGCGTCCAATCAGGGCCGCGCCCGGTGCAAGCGAACAATATGTCGGATTCAATTACTAGTACACCTGATTAATTTCAGTGTCTCGGGTGTCACGGGAGATTCGAGTGACAGTGTCGCCATCTTGTTTGTACGTGGTACGCCATCTTGTTAACCCGCTTGTCAACTATACTATGTCCCTTTAGGTGAGGAATTAAAGCCTTATTACACTTGGCTAAATTTAGTGACTGGATTCAGAAACAAATTTAGAATCAAGTTTAGTTGACTGAATTCAGAAATAAGTTTAGGAGCAAGTTAGAAGCAAGCAAACCTTGAATGTATTATGCTAACTTACTCAATAGTATGCTATTACCTACACTTCACTGAATTCTGTAGCGACTAAATTCAGTTGGCTAAATTTAGTCAAGTGTAATAAAATCTTTATACGGAAGTATGCCTATAGGTGAAGAACAAAACTACCCGTTATGTTTAGCAATTAATATACATGGCTACAATAATGACACCTAATGGTAATTGCAAATAACCTGCTTTGCTAAAACATTTATAGAGGCCATTATCTAATTTTGCAAAGTTAATAAATAGGTAGATACTTATTACCTTATTTACACGCGCCTGACTTTGTTGCACTATATTGAAAAAAATGGAATAAAGAAAAGCTAAAGCGAAAGTAACAAATTACCTAATCGTTTATCTCGTACAGATAACCGTAAGACGGAGAAAGAGAAACTAATATAGGTAGAGAAACGTAGAAAAATAAAATATAGACTACAGGCCCGTGAGTAAAATGTATGGGTCAAATGAACCATATCCTTATATCATCCTACATAGGTCTCCTGGTGGTTCATTTGACCCATACATTTTATTCACGGGCCTGTAATCTAATATGTAGAAATATATTATGAGAGAGACTTTAAAACTTGAGTGTTTCTTAACGATAATAGGTTCACACGTAAGGTAAGACTAAAAGAAACTAAATCGGACTAGTACTAGAATTAGGTTGAAAATGTCCCCTACCTACTATTTCCTTTTCTTCTCCTGATTCTAGAGATATATGTTAAAATATAACCCAAATGACAAAGACAAAAGTCACTGAACCTGGCGTCTGTGGCGATAAAAAAGTAACATAACATAGGTCAAGAGCATTAGAACTAATATTTCATCTAACCCATTTATAACTCGAGCTCAAAAAATCAACGGCAATTGAACAAAGTGTTGAATTACATCAAAGGGGCACTTTTCATGCACTCCACAAAGGCGTAACCTATCAGATTGAATATCGTGATAAATCCCAGACGAATCTCATTTGGCATATCGGATTCAGATGATCGTAGAGAATAACGAGCTCAGCGGGTTGCTAGTTTTTCGTTCTTTGGTGAATTAGAATTGAAGCAAAAAAACGTATTTACATATATCTTACTAAAAAAAAATTAATATCCCTGAAATTAGCTAGTAAACTTTGTAACTATTTTCAGGATAAAACTTCTTGCGTTGAAAATATTATTTATCTATATTAATATTATAAAGATGAAGAGTTTGTTTGTTTGAAAGCAAGGATCTCAGCAACTACTGGTCCGAATTGAAAGATTCTTTCTTTATTGGATAGTCCATTTATCGAGGAAGGGTTTAGGCTATTTAACTTTATGCTACTATCAACAGGAGCGGAGCTGGAATCAAAAGTGTAACAAAAACGAGAAAAAATATTGCTTTTTGAGATGTTTCGTTGCGTGACAGCATGAGTCTATCTATCATTTAAAAGCCAGGTCACACAGAGGCGATCCGAAAGCGATAGCGATCCGATAGCGAGACGGGATTTATTGTAATGTTCGAATTTGTATGCAACCTGACACACAGCAAGCGGGCGCGATCCCATACTCGGTATCGGATCGCTATCGCTACCGGATCGCCTCTGTGTGACCCGGCCTTAAAGGTGGCGTCATTACAACGAATTTGTTCAAAATTCAGCTAGTCTATTATATGGTTGAAGTTAAGACTTCTTATCACGAGGAATAATGAAATTATACCCCGTTTACATGATTCCAGTCCAGCGACCAAATCCAGCGCTGGATTGCTTACTGGAATAATGGAAACCGGTCAGTGCATTCCAGTCCCGG
Source organism: Ectropis crepuscularia (assembly GCA_963693475.1). Lineage (NCBI taxonomy): Eukaryota > Metazoa > Arthropoda > Insecta > Lepidoptera > Geometridae > Ectropis > Ectropis crepuscularia. The sequence goes on from OY856355.1 coordinate 4,149,160, forward strand.
TTTACATTATTCCAGTAAGCAATCCAGCGCTGGATTCGGTCGCTGGACTGGAATAATGTAAACAGGGTATAAGTATTAACTTCTTGCATACGTACATCAAACATTCACACATATGTACGTACAACAACTACACACCCTTTTTTAATATCTCACTAAAACAAATGCGAATATTTTGATGTTTGTTGCTCAATCATGTCGGAACGGCTAAATGGATCAGTTTGGCTTAGCTATATATTAGGTTCACGTCTGATAACCTACCTACTGACTACTTCCTACCGAACTTTGGGCAAGCAAATGCCTCAGCGCCCTATCTTTGTGTACATAAATGGCCGACAGACAAATTAATCAACATCAACTCACGTAGAAACCAACATCAAAATTAAGATAACAGTAGGAAATGGCAACTTTATCGCTAAAAGCTCTTCCAAGCAACAGTGGAATGTAAAATGAATTCTACTACAGAAAGACGGAATTAAACAAACAAAAAGTAAATAAAGATACTCACCAATATCCTACTATTCTATCCCAGTAATGTTATAAATGTATGTATGTTTGTTGCTCAATCACGTCGTTACACATGAACAAAACGAGCTGAAATTTGGAACACAGTTAGATCATAGTCTGGAAGAACAAATAGGCTATTTTTTATCCCCGGGAATATAATCGGATCGGCAATAACGCGGATAAAACCACGGAGCGCAGCTAAAAAATAAATATCAGCTTCGTATTAGTACTCACTAACTCTATTCATTGTGGACACATTTCATTCATCAGAAAATAGGTGACGTCTGGGAGCTCTGGGATCTCGGACTATAAAGGATTTCAGCCGGTCTTAGACCAATTATAGTTTATCTGTTACCGTAAAATTGTTAAAACCGTCAGATAATGTGACGCGTGAGATTCTAAGCTCACGGCAGATTAGGTTAGTTTGTAATCCAACGTCATCATCATCATCAGCCCGTGTTTGTCCACTGCTGAAATTGAATTGAATGTACATGTGTGAATTGTCCACCAATATTTATTTATTTCTGCTGGACATAGGTCTCTCCTATGATACGCCGATACTCGGTCTTACTTCTCCAACCGCCACCAGCTGATTTGCGAATATCGTCACTCCATCTAGTCTCAGGGCGTCCTACACTACGTTTGCCGATTCGCGGTATCCACTCCAGAACCCGTCTGCCCCAACGGTTATCGGGTCTGCGACAGATGTGACCGGCCCATTACCACTTTAGTTTGCTAATACGCTGAGCTATGTCGGTGACTTTTGTTCTCTGACGAATTACTTCATTGCGGATGTAATCCCTCAGAGAAAGCCCAAGCATAGCCCTTTCCATAGTTCGCTGAGCGACTTTGATCTTACGGACCATCTTCACTGTCAGTGTCCACGTTTCTCTGACATCGCTAGATTATAACCTGATAGTTTTTATAATTTCACGGTCACATATTTATCTATTGGTCACATATTTTTTATACTAAAAAAACAAAATGTTATTTCCGAAACCTTGTACCTAAGAGGTAAAAATAACCTTTTTTTTTTTAAGTTGGGTGTAGGAAACCACCTGAGGGAAAAGTTCAAATTATTAGCAAATAGAGGGTAGGTGTAACGCCGCCGCCGGTCTGCCGTATAACATTCGTTATCAAGGGCCTTTTTATCTCGGAACATTATTGTTGGCAAGATTTAGAAGCCTTGGCCCTTTGAGAGGCGTACAAGCTACAAGCTACTACGAAGCCTTTTGAAACAAACATTTCTAAGTCGCGTTGTACGTTATTTAGGTTAGGGAAAAATCTTTTTGGTTCACGTCACTGACATACTAACGTCACACGGTGGCATCAACATAAGCAGCCTACTATATTTTCCCACTGCTGGGACACGGGGCTTTCTCTCGTAAAGAGCGTATCGAGGCCATAATCCACTACGCTGGCCCCGTGCGGGTTTGTGGATGACAGAGTCATGACCTAGAAAGATTCCATGTTAATGGCATAAGTTGTTTTAAGTTTTTAGCGGCATTACGCACATGACTTCGAAAAGATAGAGGTCGAAAATTTCGGGTGAACTCGGGACCATGGCCATTGGCCATCTAGAAATGCTATGCATGGCCATTGTCATGGCTACGCCTTCCAGTTTCACACTCGCGTAGTTTCCAAAGTGAGCTATCAAATTCTGAGTTTTCACTTCTATCGACAGTTCCTAATACTGCCAATTTTGTTTAGCTACCAAGAGGTGTTGAACATGGCTATATACATTTTCATTTATTTTTTCTTTTTCAGCCCGTTATCGCCCAGTGCTGGGTATAGGACTCTCTTCGTGTACGTCACTTGTCTCGATCGTAAGCAAGTCTCATCCATGCATGACCTGTGACCATTCGAATGTCATCAACCAATCTAACCTGTGGACGCCCAATAGTTGGTTATCTTCCCTCTATTGACCACCATTCCGTCACCGCTTGAGTCCACCTGCCAACACTCTGGCTGCTATAGATTTTCATAGTATAAAGTGATAAAACAAAGTGCGCCCGTATAAAGTGATAAAACAAAGCGCGCCCGCCACGTCGGCCCGGGAACCCTCTGACAGTATTCACACTCATACCTACGTACTTTCATTAGCTGCTAGCGACACCTTCTCACCTTGTAGACAACAGCTTGTAGACTTGATTTAAACAACTTCATGTAAATTTAAATCTTGAAGTGTTGTTACTGCGATTGGATTTTTACTTGACGAAAATGACACAGGCCTATTCCAATGGTGTCTGTTGCCAATCATTTTAGTGTCAAATACATAGTGTGCTATTGCAAAACTGAGGCTGCCTAAGCATTAGTATGGTAAGCAACATGCCTGCCCATAACAACACAAGTGACACGGAGCTATTGGAAAAAGAAGAGTCCAAATCATTGCCTAGCACTTCACTGCGCTCATCGCCCAGAAACAGAAGATGTTTTATCTCTATGCCCTGTAATTTTCCCTCATTGCCCTTCAATCCGGAACACAGCGATCAACACATCACACATTAGTTTAACCAGTGTCTCAGTTCTCTGATCGCTCGGACCACACCGCACCGACGTACACAATAAATAAAGGTTTCGGGTACAACTGCGGTGGCACAGCAAACGTTGTATTTTTGCGACAAAATTGATATTTGATACAAACACCTGATACCGCCTGCTTTTTTTTTATTTGCAATTCAAATCGGCTCATGCAAATTCATGCAAAAATTTTCTGGCAACCATAAGGCTGGATGATGTCTTTTTAACAAAAGATGACTGCCTGCAAAATGCTTGACTAGGTCTGAACAGTTGCTCATGTTGTACCATGCACAGATTTGCTCTTTTTTTGACAGATAAAGCCTTTAATAACAAAACTAAAATGTATAATTTTAATTTATTTTAACTATTCTTTAAATATGTTTTTGTAATTGTTATTAAAAAGCACGGACCCAAGAGATCGTGTATGTAAAAATGTTTTACAAAAAAAAACTATACCAACAGTAATCACTAATTACATCTGAATTTTCTATAGACCGGTAAAACGTAACATCCAAACACTAGCGGTGTGCTCTGACTTCGCTAGTGGTACATAATATAGTTATAGCTTATAGCACTCAGGGATCACATACATATTCAACGGTGAAAGAATTTTTTAAATCGGCTAGGCTAGGCTCCTGAGATTAGTGCCTACAAACAAAGACATGGGGATAAATCCTGCTATCCTTAAAACAGATTTAAGCTTAGGCAGTGATTTGTGCTTTTTATGTCCAAATAAGTTACGGCTGGACTGTAAAGTTACGGCTGGTCTATAAAGTTACGGCTGGTCTATAAAGTTACAGCTGGTCTAGTCGGGAGAACGGTGACTGCCGATCCAGAGCCCCCCGAGATTAAAACCCACCCACACAACTATCTTTTCAACGTCATGTGCGTAACGCTGCTAACTTAAAACAGTGAAAGAAAACATCGCGAGGAAACCGACATGTACCTACCTAGAATCTTTCGAGGTAATGTATCATCCACCAAACCACACTGGGCCAGCGATTAGGACCTTTACTCTCTTGCGAGAGAAGGCGCCGAGCCCCAACCGTGGCTACATTTAGTGTGCTGATTTTGATTATATTCAGATAGCTGAGTGATGGTGACACAGTGCTGCTATAGGTTATAGGCACGCGTATTTCGTACAGGGACATGTATTGTGTTCATCAAGAAACAAATATAATTTAGCACGTAATTTCCCAGATGGCCTCAACAAAAGATTCTTACCACGACTAGCATGTCTAATATTAGAAAAAAAAATCACCTACTAATCTTGGAAACCGTGAAAGCCTTCCAGTACATATTTTCCAGCCAACTGTAATATCAAAAAAAATAAACAATTCAATCCACCCAGGCCATTTGTCAAAGTACTATCAAAAATATCACCGCGCCACGCTGAAGGCGGAAGATTTATTCGGCCCGCGAGCACAAGAGATCTCGGGCGATGGGACATTAAATAAATGACATATTTATCGTTCTTCTTTGTTTTACAATCAATTGTTTTGTCGTTTTCCTACTGGGGAAATGAAAACCCGATGAGAGCTGAAAGAGCTAATAAAAAAATGATCAATAATTTAATTTTTTCGGAAAAAAATATTACCGACATCAATTTAAAATTAAATTCAGACAATCGACTAAATTTCATTCGAAGCTATTACGTTGTTCACGCCAAAAACAACCCCTAGCGACACCTAGGTTCTGTCTAGTGTACTTCAACGAAATTCCAGATATTATGTAGCACTACAAAGATCACGTCAGCGTCAGCCAATGACATCGCAGCTACATGACGTGATATTTCCTAAACCAATAAAATTGTTCCCTTTCACCCTTTCCACGATTTTTGTATTTTTTGACACGTATTAATAAAATATCTATCGTTCAATTCACACACAAGCTGGTTTTTATTTTATTTCCAAAATTACCAATATACCACAATATATTAAAAAGCGCATACATAAAAATTGATCCTACGAACCGAATAAGAAGAAGCACCTTTGGATAATACGCAAATATACTATCGGAAAAGTAGAAGGAAGTTGCCAAGGAGTACTTACACAGGACACGCAGGAACGGTTGACCATACATCCTTAACTTAATCCATGCTTAACCCTTTGTTTATTTGTGTTTAGGACCGTGCCTGTTAGTGCCAGAAAGTACCGGGTTCAAGTCCGTAGCAGTTTAGTGCCGTCGCTAGTGCCTATACTGAAACAGCTTCAGGACTTACACGGTGAGTACCCCGACTTCCTTTGACTGCCATGATGAGCTATGATAATTCTCGTGATAAGTCACCTCTTAGAGGTGATGGTGACGAGAAATCTGAACAATATATTCGTGATCTCGTTAAAAAACGCGGAGTTCTTAAGGCTAGACTCACAAGGTTCGTGAATTATATAAATTCGAATCGTGATACTGTTAATTTAACCTCTCAAAACCGTAACGACTTAAAATTACGAATACAGGGAGCCACGGGCTTGTATACTGAATTTAACCGTATTCAAACTAACATAGAAGAAGCCGTCAATAACTCCAATTTAGATGAGCAATTAACACAACGAGAAATGTTTGAAGATGGTTATTACAGTATACAGGCTTACGCTGAATCTCTATTGAATCCTGTAGGCAATGACGTAGTTGCAACGAGCTCTACCAACGCAAAACAGCTGTTACAGACAGTTAAACTGCCTATTATACCTATGCCAACCTTTGACGGTTCATATGAAGGCTGGCTCGAATTTAGGGATACTTTTCTGTCGCTTATTCATAGATCTACTGAACTTTGCGACGTACAAAAATTCCATTACTTGAAATCAGCCTTAAAGGGCAGTGCAGTTTTAGTTATTAACTCACTAGAATTAACATCAAGTAACTATTCTGTAGCATGGGAGCTTTTATTGAACAGATATGACAACCACAGGTTGTTAATCCATAATCACGTCAAGTCATTGTTCAATATAGCACCGTTAAATAAGGAGTCACACATTTCATTGAGAAAGTTAATTGATACTACGCTTAAGAATCTTCGTGCATTGAACACACTGGGTGAGCCGACAGATTATTGGGACACGCTAGTTATTTATATGGTTGTTTCAAAGCTAGATAAAACTACTGAACGCGAATGGGAGCAACATAAAGGCACACTGACGTCACACGATTCTAAGTTTAAGATCAAATTGGATCATTTAATGACATTTCTGAAAAACCGGTCAGATATGTTGGAAACATTACAGGTATCACGCGAGCGCGATCACAATAAACAACAAAATGAAGTTACTAAAACACAGAACATCAACAATAATAAACAGAAATCGCACTGTAATGTTTCTAGCACAAATAAACAGCAAAAACTGCATTATTTCGATAAGGCTTGCGTTTTATGCAAATTAAGTCATCCAATTTATTCTTGTGTAAAATTTCTAGGTAGTGATTTAAATTCAAAACTTAAAGTTATTAAAGACAACAATTTATGTGAAAATTGCCTACGCGCAGGGCATAATGTCGAGTCGTGTCGATATGGGCCGTGCAAAAAATGCTCTAAAAAACATAACTCGCTGATTCATTCCGACTCGCCTGCCCTCTCTCTTCTCGCAAACGTCCCATCCTCCTCGATCACACCAGCAACCATGTCTATCAGCCATTCCGGGACTAGGTTGTTGACACGTCTGAACGTCCAAGTGTAATATTGTGTAAGTGACAAAAAGTACAACACTTGAATAGTTAGAATGACGTAGTGTCAAAATGACTAAAATTGAGATTATATTTACGTTATATCGTGCCTGTGTCAGAATGTACAAATTTTAATATGTGTTTATGTCAAGTCATGACAATGACAAAATTTTTAAATGTTAAAATATTTTAGTAACCAATCACGTTATTGACTAAATGTCTGAATCTAACAATGCCAGAAAATATACCTACCTACCCGTAAACGAAGGTTAATGAGAATGTAGGTATCGTGTCTTCTTTTTTAAAAAAAATAAGTGAAATAACACATACATTCATTTATATTAATCGTAGTTATCTTTATATTTATTATCATTGCATTTTTAATAAAAACAAAACAATTAATTCTTTACTTAAAAATAACTTCACATATTCATTTATATTAATCTTAGTAAAAACAAAACAATTAATTCTTAACTTAAAAATAACTTATATGTATATATAGATATTAGGCTTGTAAATACTTTGTAAGGCTTAATTGTTGTATTGTTTTTCATTACGTTTAAGCTTTGCAATGTTTTTCAAATAATTAAGCGGACTAATTTGCTGATTGTCCAGTTGGTTTAAGAAATATTGTTTTTTTTGATCAAAAATAATATCACACTTTCTACGTTTGATCTGCTCAAATAGTGCGTTCTTAATTTTTGATTCTTGGTATTTTGCTTCCTTGCGTAATAGATGAACAAATGTAAATAAGTTTGGCTTGCACCGCATCCTCTTCATTAGCCGATTGTGCCATCCCTCTAAGCTATTATTTGTTCGGTGGCGTTGATTAGCACAGCTAATTAGTTCAATACAATTTTTCGACAGCCATTGCTTAACAAAATATGTTTCAAATTTTTCTATTTCGTCACTTTTCTCTGAAATGCTATTTAAAATTTCTGTCCATCCAACCGTTAACAAGTGTTTAGGCAATAGTGGTAAATATGATGCTAACTCTGCAAGTTTTCGTCCATCTTTAATCTCTAAAAGTTTTAACTTCTCTGTTTTTCGCCATATAGCTTTGTTAAAGTGGAAGAAACATCCGTTCAATTCACACTCTGGGTAAACAAAGCATACAGCACTGGTACGATATTGGTTCTCTCTTCTGTGCTGTTGACATCCAAATGAATAGTGAACAATTGTTCCCAAGGCGCCGGAGCTGCTTCGAATGTACCGTCTCCAAACCACATTCTATCATTATCAATACTATGTAAATATTTTTGTGTAAAATTTGTGCCAAATAATAAAATTTTATCACTTGTCCCGTCTTCCCACAGTAAAAAGTTATCCTTTAAAATCTTTGGTAATTCTACTTCTTCTAATGTTCTAAATGACGTTTTCTTAACTTCCAAAAATCTTTTTCTTGCTCGATATAGGGACCGTTTTTTATTTTCAAATACTGGCATTGAGATCGAATCGACAGAATCAGAATCAGATTCCTCTATTTGAGGAATGAAGCATTCTTCATATATTTCTTGAACTGATTGATAATTTTCACATACTTTTCTTTTACAAAGTTGAGTTGCAACGTGAATCTTATTTTTCGATGACGATGGAGTACATGTATGCACATTTTCACGTAATTTTTTAGTTTCGGTTATGTCTATTGTCATTGACGCACCACAAGAAAGCCGATTTATACATTTCCAAAGACTAGTACCACTTCTATTTTTCACTGACAAATTGTACCTGTGTATGCCGTATAATAATGTGCGATTACCTTTTTGATTTGTGCAAAAGGAAAATCGTTGCTCGGGTGATTGTTCTCCCATTTTAAAATAATTATCCTTTTCCATACACCAAATACGTCCGGAATGAATGAAGGACGAAGCTGACATATCTGACAACCAATTTCAATTTTCAAGTGGAAGGTGGGTTTAGTCATTTATAGTAGCACTCGAAAGAGTGTTTGAGTACCTACTATGTGAATAGCAAACTCCTTGGATAACAAACAACACTCGTAGATGCAATATTAGTGCCTGACATTATGACACTGACACAAACTGTACATTTTGACTCTTACTCGTTTTAACAATGATGTCGTGATGAATTTTGTACATTCTGACACTCGATCGTTCTAACATTTGGACTATATAACACGTAGTACTTTTCGGTACTAGCTCATTCTGACAAGTAAACCATATTACCAGTAATGCATGTAACAGTCGTTCTTCTTAACAATCGTGTTATATGCCTGTTATGCATTATGACCCTCGTATTATTTAGCATGTTAGCAATAGAACCCCTTGGACGTTCAGACGTGTGAACAGCCTAGTCCCGGAATGCTATCAGCGGTCACACAAACATTCACGCATCACACATACAAAACCTTAACATAAAACCGGTCCTGTTATCGACCGCGTTAGTTGAAGTTATTGACAATAATAATGTTGTTCATATTGTACGCGCATTATTAGACAACGGCAGTCAACGATGTTTTATTTCAAAATCCTTATGTAACTTATTATGCACACATTTAATACAGTCCACTCACGAGATTCGCGGTGTAGGAAATTCAGTGACACAGTGCACACAAATCTGTGAAATTGAAATTAAATCGCACATAAATACCTACACTACGAATCTTCAATGTTTTGTTTTACCACAGATTACTTCAGATATGCCATTTGTTTATCAAACGGATGCGAAATTTAGTATTCCCGACGGTGTTCAATTGGCAGATCCTCAGTTTTTAGATTACCAAAATATAGATATTTTAATAGGCGCAGATAAATTTTGGGATCTACTCACTATAGGCAAAATTAGGTTGCAAAATGGACCTTATTTGCTTAACACAAAATTAGGCTGGATAATTTCAGGTCCTATCAATTCACACACACATAATGAAGGACATATTCAGTGTAATTTCACACACACAACAGACACCCTATTACGTCAGTTTTGGGAGCTCGAGGAGGTACCTAGTGCTCGGTGCACACGGACTGATGAGGAGCGGGCATGCTGCTTGCCTGCTTGCCGGCTTGCTTGCATGCTTAATTGCTGGTTGAAGTAATTTAACATGGTAAGTATAGTAGAATAAGCCTAAATAAATAATTCAGTCCCAGTCCCCAATGTAGGGACTCGGTGGGCTTTCTCACTAGTAGATAGTAAAGACAACGATTATATTGTAAAGACGACGCATGTTTTCGAAAAAAATATTTCTTGAAACCTATCAATTTCTTCATGATGTTTACGTTAACCTTTAACACTGGTAGTGATGACAAACTTATACATGTAATTTAAAAAAAACTTTCGTTAAAAGGACTTTTATACACTAGTATAGTTTTGTGGTGGTAGGACTCTTTACAAAGTCCACCTTTGTCAGTTATTCTACTGCCAATCACTAATGTGCTAATATTACTTAATTTGTTCCCATTTGAAGGCCAATTACCAGATAAATTAGAGGGGTAAGAGCTAAGAGAGGACATCTCTGGGTGACGATCGCAGCTCAACAGCGACGTCGCACTATGCCTCCGACGTGTAGACGTGTTGTTTACTACCAGATGCATGTGTTGCTCATCTTGTCACACTATACAGGGTTACTGGTAATCAGCCTGCATCCGTTTAAGGGCATGTTCTGTATATTTAAACAAACAACTTTTGTTCTACAACTTTCGTTAAAACCTAATAGATAACCCAAAAAAAAATTGTATTTGTTGCCCTTTTTTGTACTGTTTAGCGACTTTTTAGTGTTTATTCACTTCGGTACATCATTTTTTGCGCGAGAGCGTACGCGCTCTCGTTACGAATTGTTACGAAGAGTTCGATACTTTTAGACCGTGCAAATGCATTTTTTATTTATTTTGTATAAGAAAAAAAAAACATGTTTTTTTTAACTGTAGAACTGTTGACGTATTTAATTTACCTAACATCCCCTTAAAAGGATGCAGGCTGATTACCAATAACCCTGTACAGTGTAAAATACAACATTGTAACTATATGTTTCCAATATTGTAAAAGAAATTCAGACTACTGATACCTATTGCTGAAAATGAAATAAATACAGCCGAAAAAATTATAACCACTGCATTCAGCGAGCTTGCTTTGTGAAATACTGAGAACTTACAACGCTGCTCGGGCGCCTTGTAGTTTTCGTGCTCCAGCTTATTAGCTGTTTCTTTAAATCACAAGACATTTAGCTTCGCACGTCGTATTTTCTCGAGCTCTAGAGAATTTCGTATAAATACCAACAGCAGTAAGAGTATCCTAATAAACTGCCAAAAAAAATTGGCAGTCATTGGAACTGCCTATAGAAGTAAAAACTTATAACTCAGAGTTTGATAGCTCACTTTGGAAACTACGCGTGTGAAACCGGAGCGCGTGGCCATGAGCATGGCCATCTACAAATGCGTCGGTATTTCTAGATGGTCAAAGGGAAATGCCAACGCATTTCTAAATAACCGATTTTACCCGAAGATTTCAAATTTTAGTTTTTTGTTCATATCTCGAAAACCGCCGCACCGATTTCGATACAATTTATATGGGACTGACTACCTCTGAACAATGGATCTACCAAAACAAAAAAATAACAGACTTTTTAGGGTTCCGTAAAACGTAAAAACGGAACCCTTATAGATTCGTCATGTCTGTCTGTCTGTCTGTCTGTCTGTCTGTCTGTCCGTCCGTATGTCACAGCCACTTTTTGCCGAAACTATGAGAACTACACTGTTGAAACTTGGTAAGTAGATGTATTCTGTGAACCGCATTAAGATTTTTACAAAAGTTTTTTAAAAAAACAAAAATTAGGGGTGCCCCCCATACTGAGAGCTGAAGCTCAAAAATTTTTTTTTCATCAAACCTACACGTGTGGGGTGTCAATCGATAGGTCTTAAAAAAATATGTTGAAGTTTCTAATATAATTTTTGTCTACACTGAATAACTTTCGCGAGAGACGCTTCCAAAGTGGTAAAATGTGTGTCCCCCCCCCTCTAACTTCTAAAGTAAGAGAATGAAAAAACTAAAAAAAATATACGATGTACATTACCATGAAAACTACCAACGAAAATTAGTTTGAACTCGATCTGATGAGTAGTTTTTTTTTAGTACGTCATAAATACACTATTATTAAAACTTCGATCAAAGTTACAACGAACTACAAGAACTATGTGTACTATGTATATTATGTTACTTGCTGGAACGGAACCCTTCATGGGCGAGTCCAACTCGCACTTGGCTACTTTATTTACAATTTGAAGTGTCGGTTAAAAATAAAAGTCAAATAGACTGGTGACGTAACGTATTACGTAACGAAGAAGTTAATAATAAGCCGGCATAATACCCCGTTTACATGATTCCAGTCCAGCGACCGAATCCAGCGCTGGATTGCTTACTGGAATAATGTAAACCGGCACTGGAATGCATCAATCCAGTGCCAGTGCATTCCAGTGCCGGTTTACATTATTCCAGTAAGCAATCCAGCGCTGGATTCGGTCGCTGGACTGGAATAATGTAAACGGGGTATTACTACAAAAAATTGGCAATTTCTATAGGACCAGAAATTGCCGATAGAAGTGAAAACTTAAAACTCAGAATTTGATAGCTTACTTTGGAAACTGCACGGGTGAAACCGGAGGGTGAGGCCATGTGCTTGGCCATCTAGAAATTCGTTAGGATTTGGCCGCGGTCCCGAGTTTACCCGATGATTTCTTGTTATGCCCGAGCGTGACGCTAGAATTCAATTCGCAGCCCACGAAAAATCTTCAAACCTGGACGTATACTCTCTTTCTACGAAAACGTAATTTCGAAAAAAAACTCGCGACTTTCCTACTCTCGTTCTACTACTACTACGTCCGATACAACATTGTTTGACGTTTAAATGTTCTAAGCATACTCTAATTAGATAGATAGATAGATTAACTCTTTATTGCACTTAACAAAGTAAACAAAGTTACAAAAACTTAATAAAATAAAGTAACAATTGGCGACCTTATCGCTAAAAGCGATCTCTTCCAGGATGGAAAAGGAGAAATGAAGAATAATAAGACGGGGAAGTACAAACAATGAGTGAAAGATTATAAGTCTATAAATATGAAAATTAACTTTGAAATATTCTAATATAAATACACTACAATACTATTAAACATAAACCTACATATAAATAACAATACATCCTAATACATAAATACGAATATAATATAAACTAATATATAAATATCATGATTTACTAAAGGATATACAACAATATAATATGAAATTGATATAAATTTACAACTTAAATAAGAGTAACGACTTCAACTAAATTATCACGTAGATAGATAGACCTGATTTACCAGTTGTTTGAAAACTGCAACTGATGGAGCTTGTCTAATAGTTACAGGCAAAGCATTCCACAGCTGAACGGCCCAAAAAGCGAACGACTTGCCGTAGAAGTTTTCGTTGCGTGCCAAAGGTGATTGGAGTGACAAGTTGTTCTTAGACCGGAGAGGCAGAGAGTGCGCATCGCTCCAGAATGTAAAAACATCTTTCAAATAACGTGGTGATGAGGGTTGAAATAAAACATTGTAAGTAGAGTAGAGATAAAATATGAGCATTCCGACGAAGGCGAATGGGAAGCCACTTGAGCTGCATACGGAACTGAGATACATGATCATATTTGCGCAGCCAAATATGAATCTTATACAATAATTTTGGAGACGCTCAAGTTTATTTAGCTGGTCTTCATTGAGGTCGAGGTAGCAGATGTCAGCGTAGTCTAAAATGGGAAGAAGAAGAGATTGTGCAAGCGCAATTTTAGTAGCAGTAGGTAAAAAGTTTCGCAGTCGCCTCAACGATCCCCCAGAAGCGAATAATTTACTACTGACTGCTTTTAGGTGATGTTCCCAGCTTAAAGTGCGATCGAAAATCACGCCAAGGTTTTTGACCGATTCGCTGTATGGAATTACTATTCCGTCAAAAACAACTTCTGGAATGGAACCCCAGTCAACTCTAGATATCATGTAAGGACTCCCAATCACTATTACCTGCGTTTTGGTGGGGTTAACGCTCAATCCAAAAGAGTTGCTCCAGTGAACAATTTGTCGAAGATCAGCGTTCACGAGTTCAATGGCAACTTTGATATCTGAGAGTCGGGTTTAATTAGAGTAGGCTTAGAACATTTAAACGGACAAAACGACGGATCGAAGTAGAATAGGAGTTGGAAAATCGCGAGTTTATTTCGAAATTACGTTTTCGTTGAATTAGAGTAGACGTCCTGTATTATTCTGATATCCTTACTGGCTATAAGGACGAGGTTGCGCCAAGCCCAAGGCGGTGCAAGGAATAAAAACAGAGGAGCGGCTAATGACTAGTTGTTTGTTCCGCGGCGTCTCTCGTTTGTTTCGGAAATGATTCGGAAACAGGTCTCGGAGGCTTTTTGCTTCGCGGCGCCTGCGGTCTTTGTGCTTTGAATTCGTTGGCGACCTTATTTTCAGAGGATAACGTGTACAATCGTGACAATTGTCGTTATTTTTCATTAGTTCCCGAGGAAAATTCGAGACTTTTTAGAGTGAGTTTTCACTCGTGCACTTTAGTATCACAAAGAGGGTCCTGTACTTAGCTAAGTACTTGACTTAAAATAAACCTAAAGAATTTATTTAGATGTAAAACAACCAACTTTTACAAACGTAGGTGCAAATTTATCCTAAAACCGAATAACTTAAAGTGTGAAGGAAAAAATCGTTAGGAAACCGACATTTTAAAATATACAATTTTCTTTATGGTTATTCTAGTTATTGTTTGCGCACCTTGTTTTCATCATCGTAAGGTTGCCTGGACGATATCACTTTCAGTGATAAGGCTGCCAACTGTCACACTAGTTTTGAAGTTTATCGTTAACTAGCTGAACGCGCGCGCGTTGCTACGCCATCTATCGAAAATTGGTCGTACCAATTCAAATTTTGAACAAATTCGGTTACTTTAGGTTCTAATGACGCATCCTTTAAAATATGACATATGCTGGCACGCAACGAAAGCAATAAGCAATATTTTTTCCCGTTTTTGTTACATTTTTCATTCATGCTCGGCTCCTGTTGATAGTAGCGTAATGTTAAATAACCTATAGCCTTCCTCGATAAATGGACTATCCTACAAAGAAATAATCTTTCAATTCGGACATGTAGTTCCAGAGATCCTTGCGTTCAAACAAACAAACATACAAACAAACTCTTCAGCTTTATAATATTAGTATAGATTATTTCTGTGTAGAATTTTCATCGCTATGGTAGTAAAGTATATTTATTTATTAGTAAGTATTCTAAGTAAAATATAATTATATCTACTCGTATTTTCAGATATACCTTTGGGGGATAAAAAGCATGTTACTGTCGCGTGGTGTATTAAGGCCTTAATTTTGTTTTTGTGAGAGAAGACCCCAATTCTCAGCAGTAGGCCTTTAAAGTGGACCTAAAATCATGCTTATTTTACCATGCTTTTTCTGTGTAAAATTGTGTAAAAATAATGTTCTTCAATCCACAACTGCAAACAGTTACAAGAGAGATAAAGTCTCAGTAAATCACGCGAACACGACGATAATAATCGTCTTAAGCGCACTTAGCGGAAGCAAACACACATTTTCAGTGTTCTTCAACTTCGCCACTATTTCACTGAGAGGACCTGGTTCTACGAGTATTTACCGAGAATTAATTTGAAAACAGCGGACTTGCTGGAGTTTGTGTTTGAGGATCTAGGTCTTGAAAGGAGTTTGTTGAGTTTAAAACATTAGCGGATGCTAATTTAACCAGCATAATCGGCCCACTAAATGTACCTACTGCTGGGACTCGAAGCCTTCTCTTGCAGAGAAAATTTAAATCTAAGCCTTGGCCTTGGTGAGTGACACATGACCTCAAAAGATTCTAGATACATGCCAGTTCTAAGTTTTTAAGTTATATTAAGAGGCATTACGAAAATGATTTCGAAAAGACAGTGGTGGGCGTGGGATTCGATCCAGGGGCTTCCGATCGCCAGTAGCTGTTCTTTCTACTAGCCCAGCCTTAACTTGCTAGACAAGTCTTATTTTTACTTAAACCTACTATCTTATTTTTAATATATTTACCTACCATTATATCACACAGCATTAGTTGTTATTATCTCAGCCTACATACTAACCTATTGCAGAACAAAACCCTTTCTCCCCCTTGCCTCACTTTTCCCGGGTCACTGCAATAGCCTTCCAATCTGCCCTAGAAGAGTCGATTCGATACGCCATCGAATTAATTATTTTTTATTTTTTGTTAACATTATTATGATGACTTGCCTGTAATGTATAGTTACTTATGGCCAATAAATGATTTATGATTTATCTATTTCTGGGTCGCCGGGCCGGTCGTTCATGTTGTGGGACTCAATATAAGGTGTTTGTTGTTGTACCTAGGATTTGGACCCTTCATGTTCCTATAGCCGCGTGACACTGTCACGCTATGGACAGGCGCGGCATTTAGCAATAGGTACAGTCCGCGAGGTATAAGCTGAGCTTTGCATTAGTGTGAGTGATCACATGCATACGCATCTATTACCATAAGTACAGTCAGACAACAAACTCTTAAACAACAAGCTGACATTAACTATCCAGGATCAATATGGTCATTGCGAAAAGAATTATCTCTTTTAGGATTCAAATGGTCAAGGACAGAGAATAACAGAAAAATTTTAATGGAAAAGCATGAGATCCGTCACCTACGTATAACTTATTTACTTAAAATTTCCGAATACCATATTCAAGGCCTATCGTTTATACCAATATACAATTGATACTGCATAATAAACAACGATTTATTGAATATAAAATTGACACCTTATTAAGAGAACATGGTCACAGCGTCCTGCGTCTGACTGTACTTTTGGTGATCACTCACACTAATGCAAAGCTCAGCTTATACCTCGCGGACTGTACATGCCCTACTTTTCCCGCCAATCTATACTAAAAATATCACAGTAAATTCGTAGGTTACTTCAAACGCTGTTATCTTATCCTTAGACCATTTTTTCTCGGAAGTCAGTCGTTTCAAACTAAAAAAACTCAATAATAACTGTCGCAGACATAATTCATGCTCTCGTCGGTCCAACTTTAAATTTTCCTTTTTTTTCATATTCTTTTTTTTTAATAATCATAGTAATATTATGTTTGTTGCTCTATAAATTGGAACATCTGAACAGATTCAATTGAAATTTGGAACACGGTCAGAATATAGCCTGGAATAGCACAAAGACTATTTTTTATCCCGAGAAAATAACGGAAACGGGAATTGAACTGCAAAGACACAGAGCTCAGCCAGTTTATAATATAAACTAGCGGTCAGCCCAGGCTTCGCCCGATATCATAAAATATAGCCTTATAGCACTCAAGAATCATGAATATATCCAACAATGAAATATTTTTTGATACAGGAATTGGGGTTGTGTGTGTATTGTCCACCACCAATATATAATTCCTGAGATTAGTGCTTTCAAACAAATAACCCAATGAAATTAGGCAAAAAAATGGAATAAAAAAACATTAAATTATGTAGTTTGGGGACTATAAAGGATCGATAGGGGGGTGCATTCTGAGCTTATATTCCAATTTGAGGGATTCTGGCATGGTCAGCTCAAGGTCATTTCGATGAAAACGCGTTTAATTCGATATCTCGAGAACTGTTAGTGTTAGGCAAAAAACTGTTGAAACCTTTTCTCTTCTAAATTAAATTTACTAACTTTTACATCCACAACTTTTCTTTTTTTCATCAATATTTTTCAAGTTATTGCTTCCGAAAGGCAAAAATTTAACTTTTTTTCCTCCCTTTCGCCATTTCCTCCCCAACCGTTAAATTTTATGAAACTTTACCGATAGTCAAAAGTGTACATCTTTTAATAATAAACAACTTTTTCCTTGCAACTTTTTTCTGTAATGACAATACCTTCAGAGTTATGTTACTTTACCGAGCGAAATCCGCGCCACTGCGACACCTCCGCGACACTGCAAAAAATCCGCGACACCTCCGGTCTTAGGGCTGAACCCAAAATTCATTGTTGGATTGTGTCGGTGGGTTTCTTCTACACAGGGTTATGTGGGACAACAACGTTACCTACTTCGACATATGCCAGAAATACGTAACATACATAAAAAACACTACGGTACAGACGTGGTAATTGTATTCGATGGCTATCCCAAAGGTATTTCCAACTTTGGCACCAATTCTGCCAAACGGCTGCGCCGATCCCAGCTGAAGCCATGTGCGGATATCATTTTCATCTACAATATGACCGTCACCACAACTCAAGATAAGTTTTTAGGCAACGAGAGCAATAAGACCAGATTCATCTAACTACTGAAAACTTTTCTCATCAAATCAGACATAGAGGTGGAGCAAGCCGTAGAGTCTGGCAAAATTCTCTTAGCCGTACTGATAATCAGACCATCCGCATCCTCTACGGCTCGCTTCACCTCTATGTCTGATTGAGTGTATCTGAGTGTATTTCTGGCATATATCGGAGTAGGTGACGTGGTTGTCCCACATAAGCTTGTGTAGAAGAAACCCACCGACACAAACAAACAATGAAATTTGGGTTCAGCCCTAAGTCCGCAGGTGTCGCGGATTTATCGCAGTGTCGCGGAGGTGTCGCAGTGTCGCGGAGGTGTCGCAGTGGCGCGGACTTCGCTCGGTAAAGTAACATAACTCTGAAGGTATTGCCATTACTGAAAAAAGTGCAAGGACAAAGTTGTTCATTATTAAAAGATCTACACTTTTAATTATCGGTAAAGTTGCATAAAATTGAACAGTTGGGGAGGAAATGGCAAAAGGGAGGAATAAAAGTAAAATTTTTGCCTTTCAGAAGCAATAACTTGAAAAATATTGATGAAAGAAAGAAAAGTGGTTACTATAAAAGTTAGTAAATTTAATGTAGAAGAGAAAAGATCTCCACAATTTTTTGGCTAACACTAACAGTTCTCGAAATATCGAGTTAAACGCGTTTTCATCGAAATGACCTTGAGCTGACCATGCCAGAATCCCTCAAATTGGAATATATGCTCAGAATGCACCCCCCTATCGATCCTTTATAGTCACCAAACTACATAATTTAATGTTTATTTATTTACTTAATTGCACTGCATTAAAAAGTCGTATGGTGATTTATTCTTTTGAAGTTTGGTCGAGTGTCTGAAATAATAGTTGAAGTCGGTTTTTGTTTTCTCGGATAAAATAAATTATTTTGGCCTGCACTTGGTAAACGGCTTAGTACGAAGTGCAATCTTATCTATACTGATTTTATAAAGGTGAAGAGGTTTTTGTTTGAAAGCGCTAAATACAGATTACGGATTTCAGAAACCGCCACACCCATTGCGAATTAAAATATACGGGATCACCTCTGAACTATGATCTATCAACCAAAAAAATAACCATAAATCTATTCACAATTAATTGGCGGTGCTATCGCGTAACACGCATACAAAAAAGATTTCAGTCATAAGAACTGCCGATAGAAGTAAAAACTTAGATAGAAGTGAGACTCAGAATTTGATAGCTCACTTTGGAACCTACGCGGGTGAAACCGGAGGGCATGGCCATGAGCATCGCCATCTAGAAATGAGTATTTCTAGATGGCCATGAGCATCGCCATCTATAAATGAGTATTTCTAGATAGCTAATGAGAAATGCTGACGCATTTCTAGATAACCAATGGGAAATGCTGACGCATTTCTAGAAAGCTAATGGGAAATGTTGACGCATTTCTAAATGGCCAATGACATGACCATTGGCCATGGCCATTAGCATTGGCCCGAGTTCACCCGAAAATTTCTTATCATTCCCAAGCGGGACTCTAGAATTCAATTCAAAGCCCACGAAAAATCTTTCTATGGTGCGCCAAAAAAGTTTCCACTTCAAAAAAATACGACTGAATTGAGAACCTCCTCCTTTTTTTGAAGTCGGTTAAAATACAAATTCACAAATTCCTTTTAATTTCCAAAATCAAACGGAACTAAGTTATTTATACCTTCGTGAGCGATAAAATGGAGGACTGGAACTGGTAAAACTGGTAGGTGAAACCGGAGACCCTTTTGAAAAAGTTTTCGGCCAACTTTTACGATAACGTTGAAACAATCTGTATAGGCTTTGTTTGAATTGGACCCTCGCACAAAGGTCCGTGAGAATTGAATTTTTCGTGAAAATATTAGCTTCGGTGCAAATTGAAACGTCAATTTTTACTTCTTTATCGTGTTACATGCGTGACTGAACCTTTTTTACTCGACTACGACAGAAAGAGGGTTCTGTTCTTTGTATGTTTGTATTACTTTGAAGGTTGATTTACATCAGACGAGCGAATGCTCATTCTATCCCCACTGTATCAAATTCATTTGGTGTAAACAAACGTAGAGCATTCTTTCGTTGTTTTGTTTGCGTTCGCAAAGATTCTATGGAATTTATAATATGGAAAACGCTAAGAACGATCTTTCGTTTACACTAAAAGATCGAGAAAGAATGCTCTTGTTTCAGAGCGTCTACTCTAATTCAACGAAAACGTAATTTCGGAATAAACTCGCGATTTTCCAACTCCGATTCTGCTTCGATCCGTTGTTTTGAATGTTGTATCGGACGAAACGAAGTAGAACGAGAGCAGGAAAGTCGTGACTTTTTTTTTGAAATTTCGTTTTCGTAGAAACAGAGTAGACGTCCAGCTCTAGCTCTATGTTCGTTCAGTTTAAATCGGCCTTGACGATTACGTGTGTACGAGTACTTTTTGCCTGTTTGTTACGATGCTGTCGACGATGCTGTCTATGATGGACCGTGGTTACATAGGAGAAGACTTGAAGATACCAAGATTTTATATATCAGAAAATACCCACTCACGCTACATATTACATAATTTAGAAGTTCTTATCAGCGTCAAACCTCTTCATTCAAGTCTTTGGATTGTCAACTATGAAATAATGTAATTCGCCCATGAATAGACACCTTTATAGGTTTGTGTCCATGTTTTGTATTGATTGGTATTGACACAATGCTTAAAATTATGTGGGTATTTTGATTTTGATGGATGTCCTCTAAGTTCTATTTTGTTTCGAATTTGCATACCGAAAGGTTGATTATGGAGTTTTGTAAACATATTTTAAGATAATTTTGGACTCATTTTCGCAAATAAAGATATATGAATACGAATATGAAAATTATCTCGCTTTTTAGAGATAGGAGCAGGCCGATAGAAAAAAGGGCAAGGTGGTATAAAATCGTGCAAATCAGTGCAATTACAATGAGATGTAGAACTCTGAAGGTGTTTTATAAAAAAAAACAGGTAAGCTTGTGACGTTGTAGCGATGTTCAACACCTTAAAGTCGTTGAGTTGAAAGTTGATAAAGTTAAACCTATGAGCCTTTGGTCTCGTCTCTCGAAATTATAGTACTCGTCTAGTAATAGTCTCGAAGTTATATCGAGTACTTAAAATATTTGGTAGGTATTAGGTGTCTGACAAACAAAAATTTACTCGGTTATAATGATTTTGACAAAAAAATATTGCATAATATAGCCCACTTTATGGTCCTACTTCTGGGACTAGACTAATGTACAGGCCTTTAGAGGCGTAACGTACAAGTCACTCGCCAGTAAGTTTCGGAACTACAATACACAGTTCCGTATTGTACTGTAATTTCCCCGGGGCTTGTATCCAATCAGAACCGTTGCTCGGTGCAGGAAAACAATGTGTCGGATTCAATAATACTCTAAATCGGCTGAACGGGTTTTGATGGTATTTGTTTGATATACATCAGATTATTACTTCAATAACATGATTTAACAATGTAGTTATAAAAAAAGTTTTTTTGTTGTTATAACATGTAAGTAAAGTCATAGAAGGTTATTAGTTTGATACTAGGTGATAGCAAGTAACGATGCCTACTAATCACTAGCTGGTGTGTTTCGGAACTATATAGTTCCGTATTGCGGTGTAATTTCCCTCGAGGCGGCGTCCAATCAGGGCCGCGCCCGGTGCAAGCGAACAATATGTCGGATTCAATTACTAGTACACCTGATTAATTTCAGTGTCTCGGGTGTCACGGGAGATTCGAGTGACAGTGTCGCCATCTTGTTTGTACGTGGTACGCCATCTTGTTAACCCGCTTGTCAACTATACTATGTCCCTTTAGGTGAGGAATTAAAGCCTTATTACACTTGGCTAAATTTAGTGACTGGATTCAGAAACAAATTTAGAATCAAGTTTAGTTGACTGAATTCAGAAATAAGTTTAGGAGCAAGTTAGAAGCAAGCAAACCTTGAATGTATTATGCTAACTTACTCAATAGTATGCTATTACCTACACTTCACTGAATTCTGTAGCGACTAAATTCAGTTGGCTAAATTTAGTCAAGTGTAATAAAATCTTTATACGGAAGTATGCCTATAGGTGAAGAACAAAACTACCCGTTATGTTTAGCAATTAATATACATGGCTACAATAATGACACCTAATGGTAATTGCAAATAACCTGCTTTGCTAAAACATTTATAGAGGCCATTATCTAATTTTGCAAAGTTAATAAATAGGTAGATACTTATTACCTTATTTACACGCGCCTGACTTTGTTGCACTATATTGAAAAAAATGGAATAAAGAAAAGCTAAAGCGAAAGTAACAAATTACCTAATCGTTTATCTCGTACAGATAACCGTAAGACGGAGAAAGAGAAACTAATATAGGTAGAGAAACGTAGAAAAATAAAATATAGACTACAGGCCCGTGAGTAAAATGTATGGGTCAAATGAACCATATCCTTATATCATCCTACATAGGTCTCCTGGTGGTTCATTTGACCCATACATTTTATTCACGGGCCTGTAATCTAATATGTAGAAATATATTATGAGAGAGACTTTAAAACTTGAGTGTTTCTTAACGATAATAGGTTCACACGTAAGGTAAGACTAAAAGAAACTAAATCGGACTAGTACTAGAATTAGGTTGAAAATGTCCCCTACCTACTATTTCCTTTTCTTCTCCTGATTCTAGAGATATATGTTAAAATATAACCCAAATGACAAAGACAAAAGTCACTGAACCTGGCGTCTGTGGCGATAAAAAAGTAACATAACATAGGTCAAGAGCATTAGAACTAATATTTCATCTAACCCATTTATAACTCGAGCTCAAAAAATCAACGGCAATTGAACAAAGTGTTGAATTACATCAAAGGGGCACTTTTCATGCACTCCACAAAGGCGTAACCTATCAGATTGAATATCGTGATAAATCCCAGACGAATCTCATTTGGCATATCGGATTCAGATGATCGTAGAGAATAACGAGCTCAGCGGGTTGCTAGTTTTTCGTTCTTTGGTGAATTAGAATTGAAGCAAAAAAACGTATTTACATATATCTTACTAAAAAAAAATTAATATCCCTGAAATTAGCTAGTAAACTTTGTAACTATTTTCAGGATAAAACTTCTTGCGTTGAAAATATTATTTATCTATATTAATATTATAAAGATGAAGAGTTTGTTTGTTTGAAAGCAAGGATCTCAGCAACTACTGGTCCGAATTGAAAGATTCTTTCTTTATTGGATAGTCCATTTATCGAGGAAGGGTTTAGGCTATTTAACTTTATGCTACTATCAACAGGAGCGGAGCTGGAATCAAAAGTGTAACAAAAACGAGAAAAAATATTGCTTTTTGAGATGTTTCGTTGCGTGACAGCATGAGTCTATCTATCATTTAAAAGCCAGGTCACACAGAGGCGATCCGAAAGCGATAGCGATCCGATAGCGAGACGGGATTTATTGTAATGTTCGAATTTGTATGCAACCTGACACACAGCAAGCGGGCGCGATCCCATACTCGGTATCGGATCGCTATCGCTACCGGATCGCCTCTGTGTGACCCGGCCTTAAAGGTGGCGTCATTACAACGAATTTGTTCAAAATTCAGCTAGTCTATTATATGGTTGAAGTTAAGACTTCTTATCACGAGGAATAATGAAATTATACCCCGTTTACATGATTCCAGTCCAGCGACCAAATCCAGCGCTGGATTGCTTACTGGAATAATGGAAACCGGTCAGTGCATTCCAGTCCCGGTTTACATTATTCCAGTAAGCAATCCAGCGCTGGATTCGGTCGCTGGACTGGAATAATGTAAACAGGGTATAAGTATTAACTTCTTGCATACGTACATCAAACATTCACACATATGTACGTACAACAACTACACACCCTTTTTTAATATCTCACTAAAACAAATGCGAATATTTTGATGTTTGTTGCTCAATCATGTCGGAACGGCTAAATGGATCAGTTTGGCTTAGCTATATATTAGGTTCACGTCTGATAACCTACCTACTGACTACTTCCTACCGAACTTTGGGCAAGCAAATGCCTCAGCGCCCTATCTTTGTGTACATAAATGGCCGACAGACAAATTAATCAACATCAACTCACGTAGAAACCAACATCAAAATTAAGATAACAGTAGGAAATGGCAACTTTATCGCTAAAAGCTCTTCCAAGCAACAGTGGAATGTAAAATGAATTCTACTACAGAAAGACGGAATTAAACAAACAAAAAGTAAATAAAGATACTCACCAATATCCTACTATTCTATCCCAGTAATGTTATAAATGTATGTATGTTTGTTGCTCAATCACGTCGTTACACATGAACAAAACGAGCTGAAATTTGGAACACAGTTAGATCATAGTCTGGAAGAACAAATAGGCTATTTTTTATCCCCGGGAATATAATCGGATCGGCAATAACGCGGATAAAACCACGGAGCGCAGCTAAAAAATAAATATCAGCTTCGTATTAGTACTCACTAACTCTATTCATTGTGGACACATTTCATTCATCAGAAAATAGGTGACGTCTGGGAGCTCTGGGATCTCGGACTATAAAGGATTTCAGCCGGTCTTAGACCAATTATAGTTTATCTGTTACCGTAAAATTGTTAAAACCGTCAGATAATGTGACGCGTGAGATTCTAAGCTCACGGCAGATTAGGTTAGTTTGTAATCCAACGTCATCATCATCATCAGCCCGTGTTTGTCCACTGCTGAAATTGAATTGAATGTACATGTGTGAATTGTCCACCAATATTTATTTATTTCTGCTGGACATAGGTCTCTCCTATGATACGCCGATACTCGGTCTTACTTCTCCAACCGCCACCAGCTGATTTGCGAATATCGTCACTCCATCTAGTCTCAGGGCGTCCTACACTACGTTTGCCGATTCGCGGTATCCACTCCAGAACCCGTCTGCCCCAACGGTTATCGGGTCTGCGACAGATGTGACCGGCCCATTACCACTTTAGTTTGCTAATACGCTGAGCTATGTCGGTGACTTTTGTTCTCTGACGAATTACTTCATTGCGGATGTAATCCCTCAGAGAAAGCCCAAGCATAGCCCTTTCCATAGTTCGCTGAGCGACTTTGATCTTACGGACCATCTTCACTGTCAGTGTCCACGTTTCTCTGACATCGCTAGATTATAACCTGATAGTTTTTATAATTTCACGGTCACATATTTATCTATTGGTCACATATTTTTTATACTAAAAAAACAAAATGTTATTTCCGAAACCTTGTACCTAAGAGGTAAAAATAACCTTTTTTTTTTTAAGTTGGGTGTAGGAAACCACCTGAGGGAAAAGTTCAAATTATTAGCAAATAGAGGGTAGGTGTAACGCCGCCGCCGGTCTGCCGTATAACATTCGTTATCAAGGGCCTTTTTATCTCGGAACATTATTGTTGGCAAGATTTAGAAGCCTTGGCCCTTTGAGAGGCGTACAAGCTACAAGCTACTACGAAGCCTTTTGAAACAAACATTTCTAAGTCGCGTTGTACGTTATTTAGGTTAGGGAAAAATCTTTTTGGTTCACGTCACTGACATACTAACGTCACACGGTGGCATCAACATAAGCAGCCTACTATATTTTCCCACTGCTGGGACACGGGGCTTTCTCTCGTAAAGAGCGTATCGAGGCCATAATCCACTACGCTGGCCCCGTGCGGGTTTGTGGATGACAGAGTCATGACCTAGAAAGATTCCATGTTAATGGCATAAGTTGTTTTAAGTTTTTAGCGGCATTACGCACATGACTTCGAAAAGATAGAGGTCGAAAATTTCGGGTGAACTCGGGACCATGGCCATTGGCCATCTAGAAATGCTATGCATGGCCATTGTCATGGCTACGCCTTCCAGTTTCACACTCGCGTAGTTTCCAAAGTGAGCTATCAAATTCTGAGTTTTCACTTCTATCGACAGTTCCTAATACTGCCAATTTTGTTTAGCTACCAAGAGGTGTTGAACATGGCTATATACATTTTCATTTATTTTTTCTTTTTCAGCCCGTTATCGCCCAGTGCTGGGTATAGGACTCTCTTCGTGTACGTCACTTGTCTCGATCGTAAGCAAGTCTCATCCATGCATGACCTGTGACCATTCGAATGTCATCAACCAATCTAACCTGTGGACGCCCAATAGTTGGTTATCTTCCCTCTATTGACCACCATTCCGTCACCGCTTGAGTCCACCTGCCAACACTCTGGCTGCTATAGATTTTCATAGTATAAAGTGATAAAACAAAGTGCGCCCGTATAAAGTGATAAAACAAAGCGCGCCCGCCACGTCGGCCCGGGAACCCTCTGACAGTATTCACACTCATACCTACGTACTTTCATTAGCTGCTAGCGACACCTTCTCACCTTGTAGACAACAGCTTGTAGACTTGATTTAAACAACTTCATGTAAATTTAAATCTTGAAGTGTTGTTACTGCGATTGGATTTTTACTTGACGAAAATGACACAGGCCTATTCCAATGGTGTCTGTTGCCAATCATTTTAGTGTCAAATACATAGTGTGCTATTGCAAAACTGAGGCTGCCTAAGCATTAGTATGGTAAGCAACATGCCTGCCCATAACAACACAAGTGACACGGAGCTATTGGAAAAAGAAGAGTCCAAATCATTGCCTAGCACTTCACTGCGCTCATCGCCCAGAAACAGAAGATGTTTTATCTCTATGCCCTGTAATTTTCCCTCATTGCCCTTCAATCCGGAACACAGCGATCAACACATCACACATTAGTTTAACCAGTGTCTCAGTTCTCTGATCGCTCGGACCACACCGCACCGACGTACACAATAAATAAAGGTTTCGGGTACAACTGCGGTGGCACAGCAAACGTTGTATTTTTGCGACAAAATTGATATTTGATACAAACACCTGATACCGCCTGCTTTTTTTTTATTTGCAATTCAAATCGGCTCATGCAAATTCATGCAAAAATTTTCTGGCAACCATAAGGCTGGATGATGTCTTTTTAACAAAAGATGACTGCCTGCAAAATGCTTGACTAGGTCTGAACAGTTGCTCATGTTGTACCATGCACAGATTTGCTCTTTTTTTGACAGATAAAGCCTTTAATAACAAAACTAAAATGTATAATTTTAATTTATTTTAACTATTCTTTAAATATGTTTTTGTAATTGTTATTAAAAAGCACGGACCCAAGAGATCGTGTATGTAAAAATGTTTTACAAAAAAAAACTATACCAACAGTAATCACTAATTACATCTGAATTTTCTATAGACCGGTAAAACGTAACATCCAAACACTAGCGGTGTGCTCTGACTTCGCTAGTGGTACATAATATAGTTATAGCTTATAGCACTCAGGGATCACATACATATTCAACGGTGAAAGAATTTTTTAAATCGGCTAGGCTAGGCTCCTGAGATTAGTGCCTACAAACAAAGACATGGGGATAAATCCTGCTATCCTTAAAACAGATTTAAGCTTAGGCAGTGATTTGTGCTTTTTATGTCCAAATAAGTTACGGCTGGACTGTAAAGTTACGGCTGGTCTATAAAGTTACGGCTGGTCTATAAAGTTACAGCTGGTCTAGTCGGGAGAACGGTGACTGCCGATCCAGAGCCCCCCGAGATTAAAACCCACCCACACAACTATCTTTTCAACGTCATGTGCGTAACGCTGCTAACTTAAAACAGTGAAAGAAAACATCGCGAGGAAACCGACATGTACCTACCTAGAATCTTTCGAGGTAATGTATCATCCACCAAACCACACTGGGCCAGCGATTAGGACCTTTACTCTCTTGCGAGAGAAGGCGCCGAGCCCCAACCGTGGCTACATTTAGTGTGCTGATTTTGATTATATTCAGATAGCTGAGTGATGGTGACACAGTGCTGCTATAGGTTATAGGCACGCGTATTTCGTACAGGGACATGTATTGTGTTCATCAAGAAACAAATATAATTTAGCACGTAATTTCCCAGATGGCCTCAACAAAAGATTCTTACCACGACTAGCATGTCTAATATTAGAAAAAAAAATCACCTACTAATCTTGGAAACCGTGAAAGCCTTCCAGTACATATTTTCCAGCCAACTGTAATATCAAAAAAAATAAACAATTCAATCCACCCAGGCCATTTGTCAAAGTACTATCAAAAATATCACCGCGCCACGCTGAAGGCGGAAGATTTATTCGGCCCGCGAGCACAAGAGATCTCGGGCGATGGGACATTAAATAAATGACATATTTATCGTTCTTCTTTGTTTTACAATCAATTGTTTTGTCGTTTTCCTACTGGGGAAATGAAAACCCGATGAGAGCTGAAAGAGCTAATAAAAAAATGATCAATAATTTAATTTTTTCGGAAAAAAATATTACCGACATCAATTTAAAATTAAATTCAGACAATCGACTAAATTTCATTCGAAGCTATTACGTTGTTCACGCCAAAAACAACCCCTAGCGACACCTAGGTTCTGTCTAGTGTACTTCAACGAAATTCCAGATATTATGTAGCACTACAAAGATCACGTCAGCGTCAGCCAATGACATCGCAGCTACATGACGTGATATTTCCTAAACCAATAAAATTGTTCCCTTTCACCCTTTCCACGATTTTTGTATTTTTTGACACGTATTAATAAAATATCTATCGTTCAATTCACACACAAGCTGGTTTTTATTTTATTTCCAAAATTACCAATATACCACAATATATTAAAAAGCGCATACATAAAAATTGATCCTACGAACCGAATAAGAAGAAGCACCTTTGGATAATACGCAAATATACTATCGGAAAAGTAGAAGGAAGTTGCCAAGGAGTACTTACACAGGACACGCAGGAACGGTTGACCATACATCCTTAACTTAATCCATGCTTAACCCTTTGTTTATTTGTGTTTAGGACCGTGCCTGTTAGTGCCAGAAAGTACCGGGTTCAAGTCCGTAGCAGTTTAGTGCCGTCGCTAGTGCCTATACTGAAACAGCTTCAGGACTTACACGGTGAGTACCCCGACTTCCTTTGACTGCCATGATGAGCTATGATAATTCTCGTGATAAGTCACCTCTTAGAGGTGATGGTGACGAGAAATCTGAACAATATATTCGTGATCTCGTTAAAAAACGCGGAGTTCTTAAGGCTAGACTCACAAGGTTCGTGAATTATATAAATTCGAATCGTGATACTGTTAATTTAACCTCTCAAAACCGTAACGACTTAAAATTACGAATACAGGGAGCCACGGGCTTGTATACTGAATTTAACCGTATTCAAACTAACATAGAAGAAGCCGTCAATAACTCCAATTTAGATGAGCAATTAACACAACGAGAAATGTTTGAAGATGGTTATTACAGTATACAGGCTTACGCTGAATCTCTATTGAATCCTGTAGGCAATGACGTAGTTGCAACGAGCTCTACCAACGCAAAACAGCTGTTACAGACAGTTAAACTGCCTATTATACCTATGCCAACCTTTGACGGTTCATATGAAGGCTGGCTCGAATTTAGGGATACTTTTCTGTCGCTTATTCATAGATCTACTGAACTTTGCGACGTACAAAAATTCCATTACTTGAAATCAGCCTTAAAGGGCAGTGCAGTTTTAGTTATTAACTCACTAGAATTAACATCAAGTAACTATTCTGTAGCATGGGAGCTTTTATTGAACAGATATGACAACCACAGGTTGTTAATCCATAATCACGTCAAGTCATTGTTCAATATAGCACCGTTAAATAAGGAGTCACACATTTCATTGAGAAAGTTAATTGATACTACGCTTAAGAATCTTCGTGCATTGAACACACTGGGTGAGCCGACAGATTATTGGGACACGCTAGTTATTTATATGGTTGTTTCAAAGCTAGATAAAACTACTGAACGCGAATGGGAGCAACATAAAGGCACACTGACGTCACACGATTCTAAGTTTAAGATCAAATTGGATCATTTAATGACATTTCTGAAAAACCGGTCAGATATGTTGGAAACATTACAGGTATCACGCGAGCGCGATCACAATAAACAACAAAATGAAGTTACTAAAACACAGAACATCAACAATAATAAACAGAAATCGCACTGTAATGTTTCTAGCACAAATAAACAGCAAAAACTGCATTATTTCGATAAGGCTTGCGTTTTATGCAAATTAAGTCATCCAATTTATTCTTGTGTAAAATTTCTAGGTAGTGATTTAAATTCAAAACTTAAAGTTATTAAAGACAACAATTTATGTGAAAATTGCCTACGCGCAGGGCATAATGTCGAGTCGTGTCGATATGGGCCGTGCAAAAAATGCTCTAAAAAACATAACTCGCTGATTCATTCCGACTCGCCTGCCCTCTCTCTTCTCGCAAACGTCCCATCCTCCTCGATCACACCAGCAACCATGTCTATCAGCCATTCCGGGACTAGGTTGTTGACACGTCTGAACGTCCAAGTGTAATATTGTGTAAGTGACAAAAAGTACAACACTTGAATAGTTAGAATGACGTAGTGTCAAAATGACTAAAATTGAGATTATATTTACGTTATATCGTGCCTGTGTCAGAATGTACAAATTTTAATATGTGTTTATGTCAAGTCATGACAATGACAAAATTTTTAAATGTTAAAATATTTTAGTAACCAATCACGTTATTGACTAAATGTCTGAATCTAACAATGCCAGAAAATATACCTACCTACCCGTAAACGAAGGTTAATGAGAATGTAGGTATCGTGTCTTCTTTTTTAAAAAAAATAAGTGAAATAACACATACATTCATTTATATTAATCGTAGTTATCTTTATATTTATTATCATTGCATTTTTAATAAAAACAAAACAATTAATTCTTTACTTAAAAATAACTTCACATATTCATTTATATTAATCTTAGTAAAAACAAAACAATTAATTCTTAACTTAAAAATAACTTATATGTATATATAGATATTAGGCTTGTAAATACTTTGTAAGGCTTAATTGTTGTATTGTTTTTCATTACGTTTAAGCTTTGCAATGTTTTTCAAATAATTAAGCGGACTAATTTGCTGATTGTCCAGTTGGTTTAAGAAATATTGTTTTTTTTGATCAAAAATAATATCACACTTTCTACGTTTGATCTGCTCAAATAGTGCGTTCTTAATTTTTGATTCTTGGTATTTTGCTTCCTTGCGTAATAGATGAACAAATGTAAATAAGTTTGGCTTGCACCGCATCCTCTTCATTAGCCGATTGTGCCATCCCTCTAAGCTATTATTTGTTCGGTGGCGTTGATTAGCACAGCTAATTAGTTCAATACAATTTTTCGACAGCCATTGCTTAACAAAATATGTTTCAAATTTTTCTATTTCGTCACTTTTCTCTGAAATGCTATTTAAAATTTCTGTCCATCCAACCGTTAACAAGTGTTTAGGCAATAGTGGTAAATATGATGCTAACTCTGCAAGTTTTCGTCCATCTTTAATCTCTAAAAGTTTTAACTTCTCTGTTTTTCGCCATATAGCTTTGTTAAAGTGGAAGAAACATCCGTTCAATTCACACTCTGGGTAAACAAAGCATACAGCACTGGTACGATATTGGTTCTCTCTTCTGTGCTGTTGACATCCAAATGAATAGTGAACAATTGTTCCCAAGGCGCCGGAGCTGCTTCGAATGTACCGTCTCCAAACCACATTCTATCATTATCAATACTATGTAAATATTTTTGTGTAAAATTTGTGCCAAATAATAAAATTTTATCACTTGTCCCGTCTTCCCACAGTAAAAAGTTATCCTTTAAAATCTTTGGTAATTCTACTTCTTCTAATGTTCTAAATGACGTTTTCTTAACTTCCAAAAATCTTTTTCTTGCTCGATATAGGGACCGTTTTTTATTTTCAAATACTGGCATTGAGATCGAATCGACAGAATCAGAATCAGATTCCTCTATTTGAGGAATGAAGCATTCTTCATATATTTCTTGAACTGATTGATAATTTTCACATACTTTTCTTTTACAAAGTTGAGTTGCAACGTGAATCTTATTTTTCGATGACGATGGAGTACATGTATGCACATTTTCACGTAATTTTTTAGTTTCGGTTATGTCTATTGTCATTGACGCACCACAAGAAAGCCGATTTATACATTTCCAAAGACTAGTACCACTTCTATTTTTCACTGACAAATTGTACCTGTGTATGCCGTATAATAATGTGCGATTACCTTTTTGATTTGTGCAAAAGGAAAATCGTTGCTCGGGTGATTGTTCTCCCATTTTAAAATAATTATCCTTTTCCATACACCAAATACGTCCGGAATGAATGAAGGACGAAGCTGACATATCTGACAACCAATTTCAATTTTCAAGTGGAAGGTGGGTTTAGTCATTTATAGTAGCACTCGAAAGAGTGTTTGAGTACCTACTATGTGAATAGCAAACTCCTTGGATAACAAACAACACTCGTAGATGCAATATTAGTGCCTGACATTATGACACTGACACAAACTGTACATTTTGACTCTTACTCGTTTTAACAATGATGTCGTGATGAATTTTGTACATTCTGACACTCGATCGTTCTAACATTTGGACTATATAACACGTAGTACTTTTCGGTACTAGCTCATTCTGACAAGTAAACCATATTACCAGTAATGCATGTAACAGTCGTTCTTCTTAACAATCGTGTTATATGCCTGTTATGCATTATGACCCTCGTATTATTTAGCATGTTAGCAATAGAACCCCTTGGACGTTCAGACGTGTGAACAGCCTAGTCCCGGAATGCTATCAGCGGTCACACAAACATTCACGCATCACACATACAAAACCTTAACATAAAACCGGTCCTGTTATCGACCGCGTTAGTTGAAGTTATTGACAATAATAATGTTGTTCATATTGTACGCGCATTATTAGACAACGGCAGTCAACGATGTTTTATTTCAAAATCCTTATGTAACTTATTATGCACACATTTAATACAGTCCACTCACGAGATTCGCGGTGTAGGAAATTCAGTGACACAGTGCACACAAATCTGTGAAATTGAAATTAAATCGCACATAAATACCTACACTACGAATCTTCAATGTTTTGTTTTACCACAGATTACTTCAGATATGCCATTTGTTTATCAAACGGATGCGAAATTTAGTATTCCCGACGGTGTTCAATTGGCAGATCCTCAGTTTTTAGATTACCAAAATATAGATATTTTAATAGGCGCAGATAAATTTTGGGATCTACTCACTATAGGCAAAATTAGGTTGCAAAATGGACCTTATTTGCTTAACACAAAATTAGGCTGGATAATTTCAGGTCCTATCAATTCACACACACATAATGAAGGACATATTCAGTGTAATTTCACACACACAACAGACACCCTATTACGTCAGTTTTGGGAGCTCGAGGAGGTACCTAGTGCTCGGTGCACACGGACTGATGAGGAGCGGGCATGTGAGGAGCATTTCGTTCGCACTACCACACGCAACGGCGACGGAAGGTTCTGTGTTCGCATTCCTTTTAAACAGTCACCCGAAGTTCTAGGTGATACGTATCCTCAAGCTGAACGTCGTTTTTTCGCTCTTGAGAGACGTTTACAGCGCTCTAATGAGTACAAAAAATTATATTCTGATTTTATTCATGAATACGAGAATTTAGGTCACATGACTGAAGTTCAGTCTTATAATTCACCTCACTATATTTTGCCACATCACGGAGTGTTTCGTGAACACAGTACCACGACGAAGTTACGTGTTGTGTTTGACGCAAGCTCCGCTTCTAGCTCGAACTTATCACTTAATGATTTACAAATGGTAGGGCCACCTATACAAGGCGATTTATTTGCAATACTGCTACGTTTTAGGCAACATCGATACGTAGCCTGCGCCGACGTGGAGAAAATGTATCGACAGTGTTTAATTGCTGAAGATCAACGCGATTTACAACTTATTTTATGGCGTGACGATGTCACAGAACCACTGCGCGTTTATCGGTTAAACACAGTCACATACGGTACCGCCTCGGCGCCCTTCTTAAGTGTTCGTTGCGTAAAACAGTTAGCTATTGAATGTGAAGATCCTGATGTCAAAAGAATAATTGACGAAGACATGTACGTTGATGATATGATTACTGGCATGGACGACAGGGAAAAATTGTTAAACATCTGTAGTCAAACCGCACAGGTTCTAAAATCGGGTTGTTTTCCATTAAGGAAATGGATCTTCAACTTTCAATGCAAAGACAATGAGTTGTCATTTATTTCAAACGATTCAAGTCACACATTAAAAGAGCTTACATCAAGTGATAACAGTAGTAGTTCTAAAACACTAGGGATGGGTTGGTACAGCAAAAGTGATGAATTTCATTTTAATTCACACTATGATTTTAAAAGTAATAGTGAGTCAGTAACTAAACGCACAATTCTGTCACACATTTCACAAATCTTTGATCCGTTAGGCCTCCTTAGTCCCACTATAATGCTCGCTAAGGTTTTATTACAACGTTTATGGTTATTAAAATTAGGGTGGGATGACGAGCTGCCTGATGACGTCACGAGGATTTGGAATCTGTTTGTTAAATCGCTTTCTATTATCGATACGATACGCATACCGCGTCATGTCATTGATAGCTATCACAGTTACACACACATTGAGCTACACATATTTACAGACGCATCACAGGTAGCATATGGATCTTGTATTTACGTACGCACAGTTAATGAAAATTCAGTAGTGTCAGTGCGTCTACTTTGTTCTAAGGGCAAAGTCGCACCCTTAAAGCCTATCACTATACCACGCTTGGAGTTATGTGGAGCGCTGTTAGGTGCTAAGCTGTACGATAAAGTAATTAACTCCTTTCGTTGTCAATTTAGTAACACGATCTTTTGGTCTGATTCAACCATTGTACTTGGTTGGTTACGTATGGCTCCTAACTTATTAAAACAGTTCGTACAAAATAGGGTTTCAGAAATCCACGATCTTACTAAGGATCTTCCATGGCGACATGTAAGTGGTAAATACAACCCAGCCGACTTAGTGTCACGTGGAGCCAGCCTGGATGAACTTTCCAACTCCAGTTTGTGGTGGGAAGGACCGCGATTCCTTCATGACAGCGATTTCAATTTTGATCATTTAGCTCAAGTTCCTAATAGCGAAGACACACACAGTTTACCGGAAATAAAAACGAACGTTCTGTCATTTTTAACGCAAGACACCAGTGCTATCACTGATGACAGCATATTTCCATTTTCGCGATTCTCTCAATTCTCTCGCATGATACACACCGCAGCGTATGTCTTACGCTTTATACATAACACACGCAATAAAAACAACAAACGCTTAGGTGGTATAAATAGCGATGAGCTGAAAGAATCGACTACATTATTAATTAAATTAACACAATTAGAATGCTTCCCTAATGAGTATAATATTTTATCTCAAAACAAGCAATTAAAAAATAAACATAATTTAAGTAAGTATAGTTTGTTTATAGACGAACAAAAAATCTTACGAGTAGGTGGACGCATTCAATACTCGCTAGATTGTTCTATTGATAAAAAACATCCTATTTATTATCAGGAAAACATCATTTCACTTTATTATTGTTTCGTAATGAGCACAGAAAACTTTTACACGCGGCGCCACAAGCTCTGTTATACAACATGCGCGACACCTGGTGGCCGTTAGGTGGACGAAATCTCGCGCGCAAGGTAGTGCACGACTGCATTACATGCAAACGTTTGAGAGGTAAAACTTTGACCCCACTGATGGGTAATTTACCTTCAGAGAGGGTAACCCCTACTTACCCGTTTCTTAAATGCGGCGTTGATTACTGTGGGCCTGTCTACATATTGAATCGCAAAGGCAGAGGCGCTCGTTTGATAAAGGCATACGTGTGTTTGTTTATCTGTTTCGTCACACGCGCAATACATTTGGAGCTCGTCAGCGATCTGACGACTGATGCTTACTTATTAGCTTTAAAACGTTTCTTATCACGCCGCGGAAAACCTGCAGAGATTTTCTCTGATAATGGCAGGAACTTTGTGGGTCTAAGAAACGATTTCGCACATTTTTTAACGAGATGTAGTTCAGATATTATAGATTATGCTACTAGCCAACAAATTAAATTCAGATTTTTAGTACCATACGCCGCTCACATGGCCGGATTTTGGGAGTCCGGGGTAAAATCTTGTAAGTACCACTTACGTAGGGTAATAGGTAACGCACATCTTACATTTGAGGAGTTTAGCACGGTACTAACACAAATAGAGGCTGTCTTAAACTCTCGCCCCTTGTCACCCATTTCTTCGGATCCTCACGACTTCATTCCCCTCAGTCCTGCTCATTTCCTGGTCGGCCGTACCTTGACTGCACCTGTTTCTGATGACCTGAGCGATATCAACACCAATCGACTCAGCAGGTACCAGCAGATGGAGCAGATCAGGCAACACTTCTGGGCACGCTGGTCTAAAGAATATATCTCCGAGTTACAAACACGCATCAAGTGGAGGGAGCACACTGAAGACTTGCTGCCTAACACGCTAGTGGTCATCAAAGACGACAGACTTCCACCGCTGAAATGGCATCTGGGACGTATAGTCAGAACCATCCCTGGCAAAGATGGTATCGCAAGAGTGGCAGACGTGCAAACCGGATCCGGCGTAGTGAGGAGATCGTACACCAAAATTTGTCCACTGGTCAGCGACGAAGCCACAATGAAGACCTAAGTAGCAGCTTTTGAAAGCCAGCCCTTTCAAGGCCGGGGGCTTATGTTCACGCCAAAAACAACCCCTAGCGACACCTAGGTTCTGTCTAGTGTACTTCAACGAAATTCCAGATATTATGTAGCACTACAAAGATCACGTCAGCGTCAGCCAATGACATCGCAGCTACATGACGTGATATTTCCTAAACCAATAAAATTGTTCCCTTTCACCCTTTCCACGATTTTTGTATTTTTTGACACGTATTAATAAAATATCTATCGTTCAATTCACACACAAGCTGGTTTTTATTTTATTTCCAAAATTACCAATATACCACAATATATTAAAAAGCGCATACAACGTCGCTCAGATAAAAGATTGCAAATTTTAGTTGTTTGTTGATATTGCAAAAACCACCTGACCGATTTCGATAAAATTTATATGGGACTCTCTGAAGTATTTTCTACCAGGCACATGGCCTGCTCGTCTCGTCACTATATGCTATAAAAAAATTATAAATAAATGTTTGTCTGTAAAGTCGGTTTACTGACGATAGAACGTGACAATGTCTTAAGAAAATACTGATGGAATGGTAGCATTTTTGAAAAGAAAATTTTAATTTCATTTGTTTAATAGATTTGTGTGTAAAAAGTAATCAGTAGAATTTAGTCATTTTCAATCAAAACAATGCAAAAAAGCTTTTAGATGCCGGGGATCGAACCCGGGGCATTTCACATGCAAAGCGAACGCTCTACCACTGAGCTACATCCCCGTTTGAACTACTGGTCGAAATAATTAATACAACTGTAACAAACATGCGGCGAGGTAACGACCGACGGTAACGACCGGCGGTAACGGTACATGACGTCATGTTTTGTGGGCGTGCAGCCGACTTCATCGAATTATAAGACGTTATCACGTCAAAAGTCAAATAAAAAGGTGTGTATTTGGTAAAACCGAATTGTACTGTATGAGTTAGAGTTGGATACTCCTCTCTGTTTAATATACCGGGTTTGAACTCCACATATTAAATTCAAGTGAAATATTCAACGAAGCTGAAGGTAAAATCGACCACCCATAAAACGAAATGTCAACAAACTCTGTAATACTTTACTTAGTCTAGACTTCGAATATACTTTCTAATGCTATTAAAGGTCATAATTGGATAAGGACTATTTTCGGTTACGGGTATTTGCACCAAATTGATACGAAGCCGCAGTGGCCTAATGACCCGAATGCTGGATTGTAGGTTAAAATCCTGCCGGATTATTTAAGTATTTTTCTAAGTGTAATATAAAAATAATAATAAAATAATAATCGTTTATGGACCTTAATTACAATTTTGTCTATAACTAAACTAAATTATATTATAACTTAAAGGAAAATACATTTCAATTTATATCTAGCTGAGACTGACTGGTACCTATACTAGTTTATGAAACTGTGCTACAGGTACCAGTGCCTTCCATGAGATTGATTGATTAAAGTGTAGCAACGAATGTTCTACTACTGAACTGAAAATAACATAAAAACTATTTGTCTTTTTAGGGTTCCGTAAAACGTAAAAACGGAACCCTTATAGATTCGTCATGTCTGTCTGTCTGTCTGTCCGTCCGTATGTCACAGCCACTTTTTGCCGAAACTATGAGAACTACACTGTTGAAACTTGGTAAGTAGATGTATTCTGTGAACCGCATTAAGATTTTTACAAAAGTTATTTAAAAAAACAAAAATTAGGGGTGCCTCTCATACTGAGAACTGAAGCTCAAAAAATTTTTTTTCATCAAACCTACACGTGTGGGATATCTATCGATAGGTCTTAAAAAATGATGTTGAGGTTTCTAATATAATTTTTATCTACACTGAATAACTTGCGCGAGAGACGCTTCCAAAGTGGTAAAATGTGTGTCCCCCCCCCCCCCCCTCTAACTTCTAAAGTAAGAGAATAAAAAAACTAAAAAAAATATATGATGTACATTACCATGAAAACTAGCAACGAAAATTAGTTTGAACTCGATCTGATGAGTAGTTTTTTTTAGTACGTCATAAATACACTATTATTAAAACTTCGATCAAAGTTACAACGAACTACAAGAACTATGTGTACTATGTATATTATGTTACTTGCTGGAACGGAACCCGTCATGGGCGAGTCCAACTCGCACTTGGCTACTTTATTTAACATAAAGTCTATTTATAAATTGTTACTTAAAGCAATCGAAAATGTTTGAGTAAATTATAAAATATGTGAGTTATGTTGTTGGCTAATACTTACAAGTGTGGATGTACTAGCCTGTTATCACCACTGACTTTTACAGTGAAGGAAAACATCGTGAGGAAATCAGCATGGTTCTAGAAAGGCATCTTTTGAGATGTGTCATTCGGTAAACCGGCACTAAGCTAGCGTAGTCTAGACTGTATTCTTGTGAGTGAAAGGCTCAATTTCCAGAAGTGGGATCAAAAAGTGAGCTATTTTATACTATGCTTATGCTCAAATATTATCCTTAAGACTCCATTGGCAAGCAAATCCCTATAAAATATAACTTATTTTTTGTTATCATTACTGAGCTATTAGGCTAGTCAACAAGTTCTAAACGTGCTAAATAGAAATAAAGCTCATGACTCACCTCATTCAATTCGGAATGACGTCTAGAAAATATGTTTTTAAGGGTTTTTAGCAAAAATGCGATAGTTATTAACAAAATACGATTACATAAAGTTATTTCTTAATAATTTCCAACAATTTATAGACCAACTATTTCAACCAGAAAAATATTAGTCAAATATTTTATTTTTCTCAGTTACTTTATTATATTACTTATATTTATCGCTTAATTTTTTTTAAATTTAAATTTAAAATCTTATTTAATACTGTAAAAGCAATATTTTAGTTGAAATGCCTGTTTTTTAGACGCCGCGCCGCGTCAATGCCGTAGCGACCTAGCGGAGCTCTATTTCCATCGTTAAGGGGGCGCCTAAAGCCAGAAAAACGAAAAAAGGCCATTTTCGACGCCACTCACTGAAGTTAAGAAACTAAAAACTATGACAAAAAAAAAATGTACGTGTGGGTACAATCAAGAAGAAGCACAATAACCGAATAGAATTTTAAAAATAAATCAGATTTTTTTACAATAAAAAAATAAAAATGACACCGAAAAAACCTGTTTTAATTCGAGTACTCGAAATTATCAGCGATGACCCCACATTATTTTTTGGTAATAAAATTCCTATTTGTAGGTTCTAGTAAAGTAACCGAACACTTTTTTAAATTTATGTTTAGTTATTGAGTAATTAAATAAAACTTGGTCAAAAATGGACTCCTGATTAAATATTGATTTTTCCTCCAAACTGTGTCATGCTATTCTCGACTTTATGTACATCACATTAAGAAACGCGTCGCGCGTGTGAAATCTGATTTTTTCCTGGCTTTAGGCGCACTCTTAAATAAGATTAATAGTTTAAAAAATAAAAAAACACGCTTTCAGCACGCACTAAAAATTACAAA
Source organism: Ectropis crepuscularia (assembly GCA_963693475.1). NCBI lineage: Eukaryota > Metazoa > Arthropoda > Insecta > Lepidoptera > Geometridae > Ectropis > Ectropis crepuscularia. The sequence continues at coordinate 4,189,335 of OY856355.1, forward strand.
ATTTCGTACCCCATTCAGAAAACCCTTTCATTTAATACCCGTATCATGGGGGTGCATTTCAAATAGCATGTCCGCCATCTTGGACGTCCGCCATATTGGATTTAAGTCACGTGACTATTTTTTTCGTATACCTGACAGAAAACCCTTATATTTGATACCTATATCATGGAGTGGCCATCTTGGGGAGGCCGCCATATTGGATTTGTAATGACGTTTCTTAGCTAGTCGTGTATTGCCATCAGAATTCAGAGCGTGTGCAAAATTTGATCCTAATCGAAGACCGGGAGTCGGTCGAATTAAGATTACAAGATTTTCTTACATCCATAGTTAGTTACAAGTGAAGCAAATAAAAGCGTGTTAATAAAAAAGTGTATATTTAATAAGGATAGAGTTTTAGAAGATATAACTTTACATTGAAAATTTTCTCTTCTTTCAGGATCTTCTTTGCAAATTTCTTACGTGTCATTAGTTAAGAAATTATTAAGGAATAACTAAACACCTTTTTTTTTGTTAACTAATTTTGTAAATAACTATCGCAACTTTTTATACGCAATATCAGAAAAAAAGGTTTTTAGTATGTTTTTAGTTAGTTAAAAAACCCTTGAAATCATTATTCCGAGACGTTATTCCGAATCGAATGAGGTATCACACATGTGTCTAGGAGCTTTATTTATATTTAGCACATATTAGAGCATACATCAGAGAAATTACAGGGCTTAGAGACATAATATCTTAGATCTCTGGGTGACGAGCGCAGTGCAGTGCTAGGTAATGATTTGGACTATCATGCTCCAATAGCTGCGTGGTACTGTGCTGTTATGTGGCAGGCATGTTGCTTACCATCAGGCACATGACCTGCTCGTCTCGTCACTCTATGCTATAAAAAAAAAAAACAACTTGTTGGCTAGACTATCATCAAAAATCACCCTGATGGTATGCATACGTCTACCCATAACTACACATTGCCGCTATGAAGAACCCAACTCACTACCCAGTACTGCACTCCGCTCGTGCCCAGAGAAATGGGATAACTCGTTCTCTTCTTAACTATCTCTTTACTGGAAGTCAATGATAACTTAATGTGTTTTTTTTGACATTCCACTATAAAATGTTATTTGTTATTTGTCATATTTTCATGATTAAAGATGATTATGATTACCCTATAATCTCTAGAAACTAATCCTTCAAACCGTAACACAGTAGCGTTAGTGCATAGCGTGGCGTTGGTTGATGGATATTAGATTGAACTAATAGATAGTAGTAGATATTGGTAGAGGAACACCAATTTCCAACATTAGATGACAAAATATTAATAATAATAGCCGTATTAAGAGCTAAGAGACTATTAATTTAGGTCTTAATACCGGCTACAAGTCACCATGTGCCCATCCATTGATGTAAGTCCTTGACTACATTGTTCATTCATGTGAAAAAACCTGAACTGCTGACTCTCAAGAAAAGAGTCAAGATCATAATCCACCACGCTGTCCCGGTGCTGGTTGGTGCATGACACAGGACATTCACCGTTTTAAGTTAACAGCACTACGCATATAACTTCAAAAAGACAGTTATTTGCTGGGACTCGAACCAGAGGCACCGAGTGTATAAAAATAACCAATCGACTCACTGATATCTGGATTGTTTATCAAACACAACGGACACTCCATCGACGATTTAAATGGTGATACTTCAGCCGAATCTTTGATTTTATGAAATATACATAATCTTGGTCAGTAAATTCATCATCATCATCATCAACAGCCCACTAAACGTTCCCACTGCTGGGACTCGGGGCCTTCTCTCACAAGGAGAGAGTTACGGCCATAATCCATCACGCTGGCACAGTGCGGGTTGGCGGATGACACATGACTTCGAAAGATTCTAGGTACATGTCGGTTTCCTCACGATGTTTTCCTTCACCGTTTTAAGTTAGCGGCATTACGCACATGACTTCGAAAAGACAGTGGTGCGTGTGGGGTTTGAACCCGGGGTCTCCGGATCGGCAGCCGCCGCGCCGTTCTCCCGACTAGACCACCGTAACTTATTCAGAGGTCAGTAAATTAAGATCCGTTAATATAATAACAGGTATTCCTTATTCCTTTGTCGTTGGATCGGCAGTTGAGTTGTTCTTCTGACTAGAACAGCCGTAATTTCTATCGTTATCGAAGTCATTCAAAAACGTCGTGGTGACTCTTGTACTTTTTTTTGGTTAAGTCCGCCCTAACCACGTAGCCTTGTATCTGCCCCTTTCCTTTTAAAAGAGTAAGTACTTTAGACAAAGCATTAGCTTTTTGCACGGCCGGGTACGAATCGAGAGAAAGTCATTGGGGCGACAAATCCGCTCAGCTTAAAGCAAGTTAAATCGTCTATGAGCAGTATTGCCAACGCTGCTTAGTAAGCTGTACGTCTACATCTTGTAGTATTTCGGAAAAATATGAATTAGATTATGTGGGACAAACAGCGAGCAACACGGAAGGGAGTAGGCATACACAGCGTTTCCCCTCTGTCAAAGTACAAGTCCACGTGGACCATGGAGTTTGATAATATACTGTGGCGTGAGGGCGGGGCTAGATTTGTGAATGGTGCTTTATTTTTTATGTGTTAGTGATTTGGTTGTGTGAGTATGATCGGCAATGGATCGGTACAGGTATGTTTTGTATGTATTAGTGCGGCTTTGCGCTAGTGTGCAACTTCCCCTCCCGCAAGAAATGACAGAAAGATTTGAACAATATTTTTAGCTAAGGCTACTCCCTTCCGTGTTGCTCGCTGGGGACAAATGACATCAGCTGTAGATTCTATAGAACTGTAGAAACTCAATTTAAAAAAAAATGGTGCTCTTTTATTAAGTAGGTACGTCAAGGTTAGAATATTTCTGCCTAAATCATGATTTACTCATTTGTAAATATTACGCTTTTCCCATAAAAAGTGAATAAACTACCTGAGTACGCGTTGCCTCGCTCCCAGTTTAATAAGTTTGGCGGTCGTAGCACAAATAATGTATCTTATACCTTTAAACGAGCAATTCTTGTACCTATATATGTATATTTATATATATAGAATCTGAATCTCGGAAACGGCTCGAACGATTTTCATGAAATTTTGTATGCAGGGGGTTTCGGGGACGATAAATCGATCTAGCTAGGTTTTATTCAAGGAAAACGTCAATTTAGAGGCTTTTTGAGGCAATGAAAAACTCATACAATGTCATTAGAATACGATAACAAATTTCGGCAATTTGCACGTCGTCTGTTTAGCGCAAATGGGAAACGGTCGCTTTAGAAATTACGAGGCCTCGGTTCGAATCCTGATGGCTGTTACCTCTCTCATTCTTCATTTTGTGTTTTTATTTTTGACAAAAACTATTATAAAAAGGGCTCCCTCTTTATCAACGTCTTAATATCGTTGTATTTAATTTGTAGCTAAGTATTTTCTAACAAAAAACCGAAAAAAAATCCTATTGGCGAATTATCTGCACAAACTGACTGTTGTATTTAACTATAGATGGCGTTGCACTACTAAGCCTATGAGTATTTGGTTTGAGGCTAGACCAATAATAATAATCAATTATTCGCTTACGTGACAAAATTTTTATCTTTTTAACCGACTTTAAAATAGGGGAGGTTCTCAATTCCGTTGTATATTCTGGTACGTATCTTGCGCGATAGCTCCGCTATCTTCATTTTTTTGGTACAAAATACTTGAGAGGTGACCTCATATAAATTTTATGGAAATTGGTGTGGCGGTTTCCTAATAGTCCACGTAGTCATTCATAGCTTCTTATAAAATTTAGTCGTGTCTGAATTTTATTTTAAATTGAAGTCGCTTATGTTTTCTTCATAGAAAATCCTATTATTTGTAAACCTTTAAACGAGCAATTCCTGGATGTATGTTTATATGTATTTAGTATACAGAATCTGAATCTCGGAAACGGTTTCAACGATTTTGATGAAATTTAGTCTCTATGCAGGGGGTTTCGGAGGCGATAAATCGATTTAGCTAGGATTTAGGTAGGGTCAAAAACGGCGTTTTAAGCGCATTTTGAAGCAATTAAGAATTGCTACAATATCATTAGAATACGAATGCGTATTTCGTACATGATTGTGTTTAGTGTCGTTATATCACAACCGAGAAATTGGGCGGTTTCAAATACAGAAGTGCGCGGTTCGAAACCAGATCAAACCATTTTTTTCAAATTCCTCATTTACTGTGAGTCCTTCTAATTTAATAGAATCTAAAAAAACACGAACAAATTTTATCCAAGTATTGGCGTTTTTTTTAACTTTAATAGGTTTACACTTGACCGCCATCTCGCCTGATGTTAAACGACGATGCGGTCTACGATGGAGCGTGCTTACCTAGAAAAAAACCGATTCACTCTAGATTTGAAGACACAAAAGTTGTAGCCAACGGGAAAAGCCCACTCAGGCAACGTATTTCCATAGCCTAGACGTTCTTATCACAAAAGTAGAGTCAAATCTCTTTGTTCGTGTCTTTGGAAAATCAACCATGAAACGATGTCGCTTTATCGAGCTACGAGCATTCCGATGTAAAAAGGACAATGTGGGATAAGATCATGGAAATCAGTCGCACTCTCGCCGAAATGTATACGATAAAAAACCGATTGGCTAGCAACTTTTCGGCGATGTTCAAGACTTTGAAGTCTTTTTCGCACAAGAGTGTCGTTGCCTATGAGCTTTTTGGCGCGTCTCTCGATCGATTCCAAAGCCTTCAGGTGATACTTAGCCGATCCATGCCAAAGGTGCGAGCAGTACTCACTCCATACAGGAGCGAATCTGTGCTTGATAAATGTAAGTTACAATACAATACTTGTAACTTAATGTTCCTATACAAACTAACTGATACAGCAACAGTATAACAGTATAATAGATGGCGCTGTTAAGCAAGACTCGAAGATGCTTTATTGAAAAAATATCCCGTTAAATTTTTTTATGTTATTCCGGCAAGATTAAAAAAAGAAAATTATTCACTAGCGACCCGCTCCGGCTTTGCACGGGTGCAATGCTGGTAAAAATGTCCCATTGCATTGCATATTAAATCGGTAATATCCTCGAAAGCATTAATTTAAATTACATGATGTGCCTAAGGCCTATATCGATCTATATGAAATGCACAATGAACCTATTTAAGTTAAGAACTCAATTGAATATTGTTTTAAATCGCTTCGTCAATAATACCTTATTTACAAAGCGATTTTAAGCAATATTAAGCCGTTAAAGATAGATATATACAACAACGGACTTTTTTGTAATCCTTTTTATGTACCTATGTATGCTTAGGGGACCTATTTAAAATACATCAAATCCTTTGCGTGGTTTGAAAGATCTAAATATACAAGGTGTTGCAGAAAGGTGCAACAATATTTATGGTAGTTCATCTACATTAAGTTTAGAATCATGTATGTGAAAATTACGCATGAAAGCTCAAAAAATTATTTGCATAAAAAAAATATTTTTTTTGGTTGTTATTTCATTTGACATACCCCTAATGGCCAGATCTCCGCACTGATTGTTGTACGACGTCGCGGCGTCGGCGGCAAGGTCGTTTGCCTGCTGTACAAGCTTTAGGGTTGAAGCTGGTGATTTGGTGGAAATTTTACGTCAAACTTTGACTCGAATTATCTCGTGATCTACCGTGCTGAGGAGAAAGAGACCTTGGGTGATGAAGTCTACATCAGTGTTAGAATGGACTGTTAAAATATTGTTGGGGGTAAATCCACCACGTTGTATATGTGGTATGTAGGGAGAGAAGGACAGCGGGAAGCGTTTTATACTAGGTATGTAGTGATATTTCATCAGTACGTATAATTCGTATCTTCCTAAACATAATTTTACGAAAAAAAAACCGAGCAAAGCTCGGTCAACCAGGTACTGAATATTATATTAAGTAAATTGTAAATTTGGCTTTCTTGATCGCCTTTCGTTTTCCAAAATTACATTCTTGAAACTGAAAAGCTTATTTTGTTGTGGCTAGTGGTAGTGGTTTTGAATATCTTTACACTGTTAGATATCATCATACAATATACGAGTACATAACTACTCGTACCAGATTCTTGGAACAATTTGTTGTTTACGTGAAACTTAGGTATTTAATGTAAATTTAAGTAAGTAATTATTGGTAGTAAGAACAAAGTTATACTAATAACCCGCTTTCTTCAATCTAACACCATTTTTGGAATTATTTTATGTTTCCTCCATGGACAATATGCAAAAAATTTGAAGCTTTACTACATAATAAATAAAATTGAAAACATTTAATTCAACATTTTTTGTATTAACAGTATAGAGTTACGAGACAAGCAAGACGTGTGCCTGATGGTCAGCAACACGCCTGTCTATAACACCACTGTGTTATACAGCTATTGTATAATTGTTGCTATAAACTATAAACATTACTTTTTTTATAATAGAGATAGATGCAGCCCGCGATGTACTTTTTGGCTTTAAAGTTTAATATTCAATAGCAAATGAATCACCTACTTATATATCCTAGGAGTACCACAAATTTTACAAGATAAAAACCAAAATGCTAACCTAGGTACCTAATTTAGTAAAATACTTACTTCAATTAATTTTAATCGATTCAGCCGTTACAGGGAACATTGTACATTAACAATCAACATCTCTTTAAAATTAGAGTAACAATTAAAATTCCTAATAATTGGCCATTTAACGTTTACAATTATTTTTTGAAACATTGTGCATTTTTTCGGTATAAAAGGTAGAAATGTTTTTTACTTCACAAATTTCATCCTTATCCAATTTTTTTTGTCAATTTTTTTATGAAGTGTTTGAGCAACAAATATTTTAATATCAAACTAACATAATTAATAGTCAGATCCGTAGAATATATTTGTTAAGCTCGACAGATTTCTACAGTTTTCTCTAACCCACATACGGCAACACCGATGTGGATTCAATTCACACGATATAATGGGTCCTATTGTTAACCTGCGCTGGTATTGAATCAGCGACCTGACCCATCCTGGCCCAGGCTGGGGTTATCTGCGACCTTGGGCGTGACAACCACTGAGTAATGGTACCTAGGAGGGTAACTATACGAGTAATTAACTGCCATGTCCACAATATACATACCTATTAGGTAGGTATTGCAATAAACCTACACACAATAGTAATTAATATAATTCTTCATTGCAGCCACAAATTTATGCAGTAAACTTTAGAACTAAAGAAAAATGCAAAAATGACAATAAATTATGCAGAGCAAAGGGCGGCCATGTTGGTTAAATCGATATCTTCCAGGATTTCTTTAAATGGACTCATGCATAGTTGTAAAAATTGTGTAGGTGGTGTGATGTGAAAAACGGATATTTTTTACAAAACACTTTTTGAAAATAATACTTATTGTTTTCAAGGTTCCGTACCCAAATTGTAAAAATGGGACCCTATTACTGAGACTTAGCTGTCCATCCGTCCGTCCGTCCGTCGGTCATCAGGCTGTATCTCAAGAATAGTGAGTTTTCGCCGTTTATCTGCTAATCGTACGGAACCCTTCGTGCGGAAGTCCCACTTACACTTGGCCAGTTTTTTTGTTTCTTATATTTGCATTTAAGTGACATTCTAAGATCTTACTCACCTACATTTTATTTATTGAGAACTATAATAATTCAGATATACTGGTAAAAATTGTACCATGAAGCGACGTCATTCGAAACTTCTAAGGTCTCTCGCTCTATCTTCGTTGTTTTTGAAGTGAAAACTTCTTTAGGCGCGCCTAGACAGATTTTTCGTGGGGTGTGAATTGAATTCTAGCGTCACGCTCGGGTATGATAAGAAATCTTCGGGTAAACTCGGGACCATGGCTATTGGCCATCTAGAAATACGTCAGCCAATGGAAAATGCTGAAAAGGCGTGACCTGGCCATCATGGTATGGCCATCTAGAAATGCGTGAGCCAATGGGAAATGCTGACACATTTCTAGATGGCCAGGCCATGATGTCCAGGCCACACCCTCCGATTATACCCGTGTAGTTTCCAAAGTAAGCTATCAAATTCTGAGTTATAAGTTTTCACTTCTGTCGGCAGTTCCTATGACTGAAATTTTTTTTTGTTTGTGAAACAATAGAAAAAATACGTGTACAACATTCAGTCCGTTAGTAAGGTCATTAAAAAGGTTGTAAGTCTACCTATTGTTATTGCAATATTCGTTTATTTGCAATACTGTGGACTATAAATATACAAAGTATTTGAATAAATTATTGCATCAAATATCCAAATTATTGACTGGCCTCGTTCGTGGCTTACTTGATAATAAGTCTGCCTGCGAAGCTGAGAGCTGTGGGTGTAATTTCCCCACCCAGTTAAAATATACATAAATATGCTTGACGTATATAAGTATTCGTTCTGTCTCTGGGTGTTTCTATGTAAAGTCAGTATGTATTTACAACTATGTACCTAAGTATTAAATCAGCTATCGAGCTTTCATAGTACAAGTTTTGCTAAGTTGGGGATCAAAATCAGATTTTTGCATTGCGTCAACTGTGTACAAAGATGTGATACAGAAGAGATATACTTAGAAACAACAGTCTTACCCTTTGCGGGCATGCAAAAATAAAGCCTCTTTGGTCAGATGGTGTTGTGTGGGAAATGTCCACCAAATATTTATAGTTTTTATAACACTAATAGGAGGTAACACAAATAAATGTTCAGAACGCGACTGAATCCCACAAGCATATCATGAAAATTCAGTAGCCAGTCTGTTGCGTGAATAACATCTTGTCTGTATGCAAATCCAGATGCATGTATTACGTGCATTAAGAGTACTCCGCATAATGCTGGCCCACTGAATCCACTGTCGGATGTGTGCTGCTAAATTTACTCGACATACACATTCAACATTGTTTATGAAAAGTATTTTGCATTTGAAATCTCAGCTAATCCAACTAATATTATAAACTAGGAGTACCCCCCGGTTTCACCAGGAATCTCCTGTATCCTGTATCCTGTATCCTATATCCTGTATTCTGTATCCTGTATCCTGTATCCTGTATCCGTTTCTCTTATTTTGTTGGGATAAAAAATAGGATATTGTCCTTTATGCTATAGCAATGCTCGTAGCTCGAATTAGCTAGACATCGTTTCATAGTTGATGTTCCAAAGACACGAATAAAGAGATTTGACTCTACTTTTGTGATAAGAACGTCTAGGCTGTGGAATACGTTGCCTGAATGGGTTTTCCCCGATGGTTACAATCTTTGTGTCTTCAAATCGTTTTTTTTTAGGTAAACACGCACCATCGTAGACCGCATCGTCGCTTAACATCAGACAAGATGGTGGTCAAGTGTAAACCTATAAAAGTTAAAAAATATACATAAATATATTTCTGACTGATTATTATAATATGTATATTATGTCGTTATTCTCCTGTATTGGATTCTGAATATACCATATTTAGCCCAAATACAGCGTGTTTGCAGTGACATCCCGTATGAATATCTATTAATAAACTAAATAAACTTTAGTATATAAACAAAATTGAAAACAAAATTACAGCGGTCTCAATTTGGCGAGCGATGTCTGCTCTAACATTAACAGAACATTTCTCAAAGAAATAAGCTTTATTCGCTTAAAACATCGAGAAGCAAAAGTTATTTTTTGGCAGATTATACCCTCAGGTCTACGTGTAATAAATTACTATTATCATGTTTAGCCTCAGAGGTGGCTTCTGCCAACATTACTGTCTGTATTCTTCACGGCGTAACTGTCGTAATTTTATCTGAAACTAGATGGCTTTTGTTTATAAAAGCTTAGTTCAAGATTTTGGCCAAAAAACTCTTATGATGGTGCAGGCTAGTCCACCTAGGCAACGAAAATAACATAGGCGGCTACTCTTTATACGGTTTACTGGAGAATACGTAAATCACTTTAAGGGTATTCGATAAATCTACAAGAGGTTCTGAGGGCGGTATAAAACTTATGTGATGTCTTTTCACTTAGTACTGAAATAATGGATGAAAATAGTTTATTTTTTCTACTATTCTAGTAGCTTGTAGTTTAAGTTTCTGCCAGTATAATATTAGGTACTATCCTTACTTTTATCCCAACTAATAGTACTAAATGTGAAAGTAACTCAATCTGCCTGTCTGTTGCGCATTCACGTCTATACAGCTGAACTGATTTGAACGAAATTTGGTAGAAACATAATCCAGAGCCTAAGAGAAAACATTATTTATTACTACTAGTTGCTTTTTGATGTAAAATGGGGTTAAAGTTTGTAAGGAAGCTTTGACATTTTTGAAGATAGAAGATACAATAATTTTTAAGTTTTTTGATTAGATATCAATATATACAAAGTTTCAAGTTTTGATGTTTACCTAATAGAGGATGGATATTATATTAAAGAAGCATTTTTTAAAAGTGGAAACTACCTTTGTCACACCACACCTAATTGTTCGTAATTCTGTGAATTAAACTCATCGTCACATTCGTAAGTGAAAGATTTGCTCTCCGAATTTTAGTTTGAAATTGATGAAAAAAGGTAAATTAACAAAATAACTAAGGAACGGGGACAGGTTGCCCAAGGAGGCTATTTCGGCAAAGTCATTATTTTCTTTGAAACAGATAAGAGTTAGAAAGTAAACGAGAAAATAGTTCGTTTAATTAAATAACATGTTCTCATTACTTTTGAAACTTTATATAAAGTTTACGTGATTGTTCCACACATTTAATCCTACTAATATTGGATGTTTGTAACTCAATCACGTCGGATTAGATTAACGTATCGGGCTGAAATTATATAACACTATTAGAATATAAGCTGGAATAGCATTTAAGCTATTTTTATTGAGAAAAAATCAGTGGAAATGGATATGTGCAGGCAAAACAGTTGGGCGTTGTCAGTTATAAATAAAAATAAGTAAATATTATATTATACATAATAATAACTTCCATTTGAAAAAAATCCACAAGTAAAAACAACTTGATATAGGTAGGTACCTACTATCCAAGAACACACTTGGGCAAATGAGCCAAATCTAACGGTATCTTAATTTTCAAAATCCATCCAGCCATTTGGAAGATACGTGGGAATAAAATACAATTATACAAGATAAGTGCGAAAAACATCAGTTTCAATTTTACACTTCTTTCATTCGGGTAAAACGATTTACAAACAGAAATTCATAAATCTTTATAGGGGACTTGCTGTACCCTGAGGACATTGCTATTGCCATGACACCTGTCGACTGTCGAATTGGTCGTACCCACACAGAAACTTAAATTGGTAATCAATCTGACCTCCTATCATAGGTCCATGTGAATACTCAGATACTAATGAATTCTGTCACAGAGTTGGTTATGTCAATACAGGAATTGCTCTCGGGCAGAGCGGGCAGATGTCCGTTTTAATGAGATTTGCCATGATCCGGCTGTGTGTAAATCTAATTAGTGTTGAAGACTACAACTGACGTCTCTGTAATGCATTACGATAGTTTACATACCTTTGTAGATTAGGTAGGTACTACGGTACTAGACACCGCAACAGCACCTTTGGGAGATACAGCGTATATGTATGTTTGTTTGTATATATCGATATGTTGCAGTGACTGTTAAGGTTTGTGCTCACTCATACGACTCCGCTCCCACCCAACAAATAAAGTAAGGTTTAAGTTACAGAATTATCTGCTGTAAAATTAAATAAGCGAATAGTTGATGGTGGTAATTAAGTAATAAAAAAAAATGTTTGTCTGTAAAGTCGGTTTACTGACGATAGAACGTGACAACGTCTTAAGAAAATACTGATGGAATGGTAGCATTTTTCAAAAGAAAATTTTAATTTCATTTGTTTAATAGATTTGTATGTAAAAAGTAATCAGTAGAATTTAGTCATTTTCAATCAAAACAATGCAAAAAACAATGCAAAAAAGCTTTTAGATGCCGGGGATCGAACCCGGGGCATTTCACATGCAAAGCGAACGCTCTACCACTGAGCTACATCTCCGATTGAACTACTGGTCGAAATAATTAATACAACTGTAACAAACATCCGGCGAGGTAACGACCGACGGTAACGACCGAGCGGTAACGCTACATGACGTCATGTTTTGTGGGCGTGCAGCCGGCTTCATCGAATTATAAGACGTTATCACGTCAAAAACCTAGGTCTGGAACCTTTCTTCTGAACTCTTTCTTAGAAACGGTAAAGGAAAACATTATGAAGAAACCAACATGCTCCAAGAACCTTTCGAGGTTATGTGTCATCTACCAAGCCGAACTGGGATAGCGTGGTGAATTATGCCCCTCTTTTTGCGAGAGCGGGCTCAGAGTCCCAGCAGTGAGAACAATTAGTGCGCTGCCTATGTAGTTCATTCACTCTGTGGATAGTTATTTGTCAAATATCATAAATAGAAGAGAAGAGCCAACATTAACTACTCACAGTTAAGACATAAAAACTATTTCAATTTAACATCACGTTAAATCTACGTGCGCTTTACATGGCGTATGGAATCCAAGTGCCAACGACTGAAAACAATAGACGGCTTACAGCTTATGTTACTCGTATAGCTCGAAACGGAAGAAAGCCGCGCGTGAACATGATTTCATTATTGTTGGTGTATATGTGTGTGTCCATGAGTGCGGGCGTTATTTTAATCAACCATAGATATTTCACAATACCATTCTCCACACTGATTTAAATTATTTCTGCTCTATGACCTTAAAACATTTAAGAATAACAAAGACTCTAAAGATCTGATTTACCTTCTTAACCTTATGATGGCGAAATGAAAAGTTCTTGCCACGCTTTGGTTTGATAGTTACGCTTTATTATTTGTGATAAATTAATTTTAAACATTAGTGGTGATGGACCTTTCTCACACAACACCATCTAGCCCCAAATTAAGCAAAATTTGCACTATGGGAATCAGTTAGCTGATACAGGGGCACACTAAAAGTTTTGCACTTCTAGCTAATCGGAACTATTTGAATTTAGAATGTTACATTTTTTGAAACGTTGGAACCTTCTTATGCTTTGGGTTCCTAGGATAGCGGTGCCGTCATATAGCGGCCGTAGTAAAGCTGTGAATGGCGTCACTAGAACGTTGTCTATGTAAACCAAATGACACGGTTTCTTAGAGGACGGTGGTTAACAACGTAACGTAAAAAAGCGGTGCCGCTATTTGAATGACGGCCGTCTTGACGGTGTCGGATAGTTGGTGAACGTTTTCTTTCAACGTAAGTGAATAGCGGCGAAGCCATATCGATATATTTCGACTGGCCCGACGTCCGTAAAACGTACAAAATGAGTTCTGATTTCAGCTGGAGCAGTGGCGACCGGCGACGTACTAAAATTTCAAATACGCCTTCTGTACCACGGGGTTTGAATAAATTATGTTCTACCCTACGATTATTTTCCTCTTCTGATAGTTCATCCTCCAAGTAAATGACTAAAGCTGTATTATATTATACTGGATTAAATCAAGGTCATACACTTTGTTCCACAGGAACTTTCCATTTGTCATCACCGTAAAGACGGCCGTCTTTTTGCGTCCGTAATATTACGTTCGCTATATGACGGCACCGCTATCCTAGGAACCCAGAGCATTAGTAATAAAAAAAACAATTGGCGAGAAATCATTTGTCAATTGTTTTTTATCACACATCACATAGTTCTACGTTCGCAACGAAAATTGAATTATATCGAAAAGATTTTAGCACGATTATTTTTTATGATTTTAAAAGTTCTATCTCTCCGCAAGACTGTGCCGTTTGTCTTTCAAAATGCTTTTTCGAGAGAAGCACCTTGTTTGAGCACCGTGAGGCAATGGTTTGCTGAATTTTAGAGAGGTCTAGTTTTTCTAAATGATGAATTTCGTGAAGGGCGGCCTTCAACTGCCGTCAACGAAAATAGTGTGGCTACTGTTAAGCGGATAATTGAAGGAAACCCGCGGATTACCTAATGGTATGAGCCAAATTGAGAAAATTTTAAACGAGGAATTGAAAGTTCGGAAACTTTGATGTCGTTGGATCCCTCATGGTCTGCTGACAACGGATCAGAAGCTGGCTCGCGTGGAATGGTGCTCACAGATGTTACTAGTTTCTAGGTGCTCATAGATCGCTGCTAGCTAATTATAAGCGCATTCTGACCTATGCACTGACAGATTTTTTTAAAATTTGTAGTGTCTCTAGACTAAAAAGTCGTCGGCCAACCCACCCTTAGCTTCAAGATGTGTAACTCCACCCTCCCCGGATTTAAGAGTGCGTGTTACAACGTACTATATAATTGGACAGTAAAAACCTAAGCCGAAACGGCATTAAATGTGAAAGACCATAAAATTTGACTGCTTCAATCCGACTGAGATTGAGGTACACTTAAATACGAATTTTCGGAAATGTTCCTCAACAATGTAATCTAGCTTTTGTCGTTAAGTACGAAGTAACTAATCGTCGTTTTCAGAATGTTTATCTAAAGCTTGTACAATAAAATGTGACATCGTTTCATGGTTGATCTTCCAAATATTCGAATAAAGAAGTTTAACACTAATTTTGTAATAAAAACATCTAAATTATGGACAACGTTGCCTAAGTACGTATTCCATAAATAATGTATGGATAAAGTCAGAGTGCTTTCAAGTTATTTTTAATAGTAGGTATGGAGTGAGGAGACGAGCAGGACGTCTGTCTGATGGTAAGAAACATAATAGCACAGTGTCAGGCTATTTAATCATGAAGAATTGAAATCATTATCTAGCACTGCACTGAGAGTCACCCAAAGATAAGATGATTTATCTGTGCCATGTGGTTTCTCTGGAAATAGTGCCTTTCAAACCGGAACACAGTAATGGTTCCACATTTGTGCTTAGCAAAATAATGACTGGTAAAAGTGTGGTACTTCCCTAGACAGATTTTATAAGAGCTCTACCACACATAAATAAATCTGGAGTGTAAGACCGATTGGCCGATTTTCAGCGCACGGCTTAACGGATCGGCCCTTCTACCGCCTAACTAAATTGGCTATGGCTATGGCTTTACTATTTTGCTGTCTCTATCATTTCAAGCGAAAAGAAAAGAGAGAGAGAGAGAGATAGAGAGAGAGAGCAATATCAAAGACATATAATATCAATAACACGAAACAATAGCAAAAATCGGCAAATAACGAGAACTACACAGGTAAAGCCCTTTTTAAACTTGACTACGTGTAGTCATCTGAATTTAGTCGCTACTGAATTCAGTGAAGTGAAATAGCATTCGGTGAACTACCATACTAAATTCAGATGCGAGCTTGTTTTTAAACTTGCTTCTGAATTCAGTCGACTAACCTACCTTCTGAATTTAGTCACTAAATTTAGTCAAATGCAATGAGGGCTTAAAACTGCGGGGCACTGCTACTGAACACATAGCATAATTATAGTCTCATCATCATCATGACGAGCCCGTGGTCGTCCACTGTTGGACGTAAACCTTTCCGAAGTTGCACCACCAAATCCGGTCCTCGGCTCTCTGCATCCATCCACTTCCCGCCACTCTCTTCAGGTCGTCGGTCCACCGAGCGGGAGGCCGCCTCACAGGACGTCTCGAACGTGGTTTCCACTCCAGAACCCGTCTTCCCCAACGTCCATCGGCTCTGCGACATATGTGACCCGCCCACTGCCACATCAGCTTGCTTATTCTCTAGGCTCATCTTGCTTATTTATATATCTAGGTATAAAGTCCATGAGTGATAAATGTCCGTATCTCAACTCTTTAAAGTTGAAAATATCGTTGTACCTAAAAGCGTAGTAGTAAACAACTCAGCAACAACTACAATTAGCTAAGTCATCATATAAAAAGCTGCACTCATCAACAGCTCCTTCGACGAAGTGACTCACTACAGTGGCGTGAAAGTTGGTGAATAGAGTTTTTCCGAGAATAATGCGGTACAACGGAAAGCACTTACGAGTAACCGGTTTCTTTGGGCCATGTAAAAGACGAAACTTGACAAAAGCGGTATTTAGCGGTTATTACTTTTTCCGTTTCATTTTTGCTTTCGCGATAATCCGATTTATATGACTATTTAAGTGTTATATTAGGCTCTATCTGGCTCCCATGGTACAAGTTTTGTTTAGTTTGGGGATAGTATTGTGTGTGAATGTCCACCAGTACAATATTATATACATAGAATCTATACTAATATTATAAAGCTGAAGAGTTTGTTTGTTTGTTTGAACGCAAGGATCTCTGGAACTACTGATCCGAATTGAACGATTCTTCCTTTGTAGGATAGT
Source organism: Ectropis crepuscularia (assembly GCA_963693475.1). NCBI lineage: Eukaryota > Metazoa > Arthropoda > Insecta > Lepidoptera > Geometridae > Ectropis > Ectropis crepuscularia. The sequence goes on from OY856355.1 coordinate 4,205,572, forward strand.
CCATTTATCGAGGACGGCTATAGGCTATTTAACATTACGCTGCTATCAACAGGAGCCGAACAGGAGTGAAACATGTAACAAAAACGGGAAAAATATAGCTTTTTGAGAGCTTTCGTTGCGTGACAGCATATATGTCGTATTTTAAAGGTTGCGTCATTGGAAACAAAATAACCAAATTTGTTCAAAATTTGATTTGGTACGACCGAATTTCGATAGATGGCGTAGCAACGCGCGCGGTCAGTTAGTTAGATATACATAGAGATTAGACGAAGTAACAGAGCACACATGTAATAGATTTGTCTTTGCAAGTTATTGTACCATCAAACAAATGGGCAAACATTATTGTGTTCCGGATTGAAGAGCAAAGAGAGAGAGAGAGAGCGCAGAGAAATTGTTGGGCTGACAGATATTTTATCTTATATGTCCGGGTGACGAGCGCAGTATAGTGCTAGGTAATAATATGGACTCATTAGCTATTATATTTATAATAATAATAATAATAAGCCCCCTAAAATCCCACCTTACGTCCGGATCGAACACCAGATCACGTGGGGGGCGGACACGCATACTAACGAAACTTATGCGGCTAACAAGGAAAGGGTAACCCATTAATATGGAGACACGTCAAAATAAAACACGTATAGGGCCGCTGCCCGGGGGCGATCGCCGGGGCGCGTCTGTAGCTGGCCACGGACGCGACAGCATGCTAGCCAGTGACTCCCGGCTGGTCGGCTGGGCGGGAGTCGGGGACGCGGGGGGTAGGGGAATGTCCTCAAGGACTACAGCCGCGAGTAGGAGACGCAGGATTATAAGTACAAGTAGCAGTATTTCATCAACCCCCGCTGAAGATGTTTCGCAGGAGGCTTGTGCCACCCAACCTGCGACCACTAAAGCGGGGAAACCCAGAGTGCGCATGAAATGGGACGATCAGATAAATACATTTATCATGCGCACATACTACTATATTACAAGATTAGACACAGATAGGACTATGTATTGTACTAAACTTCATGAAAAATTCAAAGAAGAATATCCACACTTAAAAGACATATCAGCACAAAGAATTGCAGATCAACGGCGAGTTATTCTACGTAATAAATTATTATCAGACACTGCTATAGATAAAATTAAATCTGAAGTAGCTCAACTACTGAGTAGAGAACAAGATAGTATGAACACTAATCCAACAATAGAATCACAAGACTCTTCTAACTCAACACCACACCCACCATATGAACCGTTTAGTCAACCGCCACCTCCTCTTGAAGCAATTCATCTGACATCAGTATCGGACACCCCACACACATTTTCTCATGCCTCAACACAAACGACGTCACTAACAACACCTACTGAGTTACTAAACGAAATAACTACTCAGAATCCAACGATGCTTTCAAGTTCTGCACAAGAATTAAAAGAACAGTTAGAAACAACACTCGCTATATACACAGGAACAGAGCCATCAAGTAGACCAAAACTACCTCGGCTTAGAGAAAACAAAAAACTCTACGAATTTGTGGATGCTTTCAATCAACATATACTAGGTCAATTTTTTTCTGTAGATTCAGACTTAACTCACATACATACACTAATATATTGCAGCGCAATGACAATCTGCTCCAGGTTAGGTCATAAAATTTCCACCAATATCGAAAATTCTAAATTAATAAGGAGGCCTTTGAATACACCGGCGTGGCAACAAAGATTAGAAAACGATATAAAAAATTTGAGGGCTGACATAGGTAGGCTAACACAATTCATTAACAACAATAGAGGGAAGAAACTAGTCAATAGAGTCAATAAGATTTTTGTTAAGATTAAGGTACATTCTAGTCATGAGAAGGATAACAATAGACCAGAAGAATTTCTAGATACTTTAAAACAAAAACTGGCTCTGAAATCACAGCGTTTAGCGCGGTACAAAAAAGCACTACAGAGAAAAATAGACAATAAACTATTTGGTAATAATGAGAAGGCATTTTACAGATCTCTTCACACAAAAGCAAATACTCCCCCATTACAGGTACCTACTGAATCAGATCTTAAAAGTTACTGGGTCAATATATGGAAAAGACAGGCCCCACATAATGAAAATTCTGAGTGGATAAAACAAGAGACAGACCGATCGAGCGATATTGAACCGATGGACTATGACGATATTACTGCGACAGATATTGAAGAAATTACCAGAAAGTCAAAAAATTGGAAAGCTGCAGGAATAGATGGTGTACACAATTTTTGGCTTAAAAAATTTACAACTCTACATAACTGCTTAGCCAATAATATTTCAAACGTTATAAGGGGTTCCGAAGAATTACCACAATTTGTTACAAAAGGAATGACATACATGCTTCCTAAAAGTGACAATACTTCTGACCCATCTCAGTACCGGCCTATAACATGTTTGCCTACACTCTACAAATTAATAACATCCTGTATAGCTCACAAAATTAATGGACACATAGAACGTAATAATATACTATCTGAAGAACAAAAAGGGTGCAGACGGAGGCATATGGGATGCAAAGAGCAACTAATTATAGATTCAACTATCCTTAAACACGCTACCTCACATAACAGAAACCTACATCTAACCTATATCGATTACAAAAAAAGCATTTGACAGCGTTCCACATTCATGGTTGATTCAGATCCTTCAGATTTATAAAATACACCCGCATATCATAAACTTCCTGAACAGTGTCATGTCTCATTGGCGTACAACACTGTCACTCAATATAAACTCGAATAATATCACAACAGAAGAAATCCCTATTGAGAATGGTATTATTCAGGGAGATTCACTTAGCCCTATATGGTTCTGTTTGGCCCTCAATCCACTATCGCATATCCTAAATAACACAAACTATGGTTACAAATTAACACAACATACCAAAATAAATCATCTCCTTTACATGGACGATTTAAAAATCTTTACCAAAACAGAAAAGGAAATGAATGAACTTATAAAAATTACATCTGAATTTAGCACTGATATTAACATGTCATTTGGTCTTGATAAGTGCAAAACACTTCACTTAAATAGGGGTAAAGTATCTAATACAGTAACAAACCATGGCAATACCCACCTACCTAATAACAATCTTAATTTCACCACAATGGAAGAATCTGATACATATAAATACTTAGGGCTACATCAAGGAAAATCAATAAACCATACAGATATTAAAAAACATTTGGGCCAAGAATACATACGCCGATTAAACCAAGTTTGCAAAAAATCATTGTATTCTAAAAATCTATGCAAAGCAATCAACACCTATGCCATACCAGTACTGACATATTCATTTGGAATTATCAAGTGGACAAGCACAGACATACACAATTTAGAAATAAAAACTCGCACTACACTTACGAAACATAACTACCTCCATCCAAAATCAGCAATAGAAAGAATGACCATCCAAAGACAGAAAGGGGGGAGAGGGATAATCGATTTGAGGGCTCTCTGGGAAGGCCAGGTACAAAAGTTAAGACATTTCTTTTACGAAAAATCACACCATAGTGCAATTCACAAATCAATAGTAGAATCAGATACCAGTTACACACCGTTGAATTTAACAGATCAAAACAAAGAATTTACACATGTGCAAAACGCCGAAATCACAAAATTAACAAAGTGGCGTAGCAAAGAGTTACATGGACGTCACATTCATGACTTGGAGCTACCTCATATAGATACCCAAGCTTCAAATAAATGGCTGAAACTTGGCTCTCTCTTTCCGGAAACCGAAGGGTTTATGATAGCAATCCAAGACCAGGTAATCAACACTAAAAACTACAGGAAGTACATAATAAAGGACCCTAACACAATAAATGATAAATGCAGAAAATGTCAACGATATTCAGAAACAATTCAACACATAACCAGTGCCTGCCCAAACCTAACACAGACCGACTATACACACCGACATAATCAAATATCACACATAATTCATCAAAAACTAGCTATTAAACATGTACTACTACCAAGCAAATCTACTCCATACTACCAGTATATTCCTAAACCAGTACTGGAGAGCACCAACTACAAACTATATTTTGACAGGGCGATTTTAACTGATAAAACTATTCACAATAACAGGCCCGACATCACACTGATTGATAAACATAACAAAACTGTTTATTTAATAGATATAGCTGTACCTAATACCCACAACTTACATCGTACCATTACAGAAAAGATAAATAAATATACAGAGCTTAAAGAAGAGATAATTAGAATATGGAAAATGAATAAAGTATACATAGTACCATTGGTGCTGTCCAGTACAGGAGTAATTCCTAAACATTTGACTCAGGCCTTAAAATTAATAGACATTCCCGAGAACACGTACATGACAATGCAGAAAGCTGCAATTTTAAATACATGCCGCATAGTCCGCAAATTCCTTCAAGAAGATCTAAACAATCTTCACGTTTCAGAACATGAAGTTCACTTGGTTTAGGCCCGTGACTTCATAATATCTACCAAAGTGTCTTTAACACTTTGAGAGGAAAAAATGTACCCATAAAAATAATAATAATCCTCGACACAGCACGCATCGTCAGGAGGTTCCTCACTCTGCAGCCCTAACCACCGGTAGCTTGGGCCCTGCCCCGCTGCTGGCGGCAAACTAGGTTTAGGTTTTCATAATGTTTTTATGTTGTTTTTTGATACATTTACTGATATTGTAAAAACCTAAAGAACAATGATTAAATGACTGAATAATAATAAATATTGGTGGACAATTCACACACAACACCATCTGACCCCAAACTAAGCAAAGCTTGTGTGATGGCGGCCAAATAGCTGATATAATACTAATATAGTTTTAAATACATACTTATTATACATAGAAACACCCAGAAACAGGCAGGCATATTCCTTACCATCAGGCACATGACCTGCTCGTTTCGTCACTCTATACTATAAAAAAAAAAAAAAAAACAGTTGCGTGAAAGTCTATGTTACATCGGATCTTAGACTATAAGTGACGTTTGTGACAATACTCTCAGACTATAAGTGGCATTTGTGACAATACTCTTAAGAACGTACCGACATGATTGAGGAAAAGCATGTTAACGGAGAAATCCTGTTTCCGATATTGTATCTTGTTCCTGTGGCAAGTTTTTCGGATCACTTCCTATTGGGTTTCCGTACAGCGGTTTCTGTTCCTACCCGCATTTATCGACGTGTATCGTGGGTAAGGTTGTTGTCAGCAAGTAATTTTCTATTTATTGTGTTACTAGAAACGCTTCGCGGTGTTACTTGTGTAGTTCCCGTTCCCCGTATTTTCCTGTAATTAAAAGTAGTCTATATGATTTCCCAGACCATAATTTTACTGTGTTCCAAATTTCAACTCGATCCATTCAGCCGTTCCAATGTGATTGAGCAATAAACGTCAAAAACCTAAACTTTGACGTTAATAACGTTAGTTGGATGCATTTTTGAAGTAAAAGCTTCTTTAAGTCCGTAGATCATTACTAAGGATACAAAAAAAAAAAATGGAAATTTTGTCATCGTTACCGAACGATTTCCCTGTGCAATTTTATACAAATACCTACAGTGTATAAAAATAAATATATTTTAGGTGAATAAAAGGCGTGAAATTTGGGTCATCGTTACCGCACGCTTCCAATGAGCTATATTCCATAAAAAAAAACTGAAATGAGCGCCAACTTAAATAAATATTATGAAATATACCTATACCTATTGATTGTTGAATTCAACAACTAACGAAGTGGGGTTCCAATTTTCAATGATCGATCCTGATATTAATTAAAACAATATATAGTATTTTCAAAAAACTAAAAATATTGTTTTTCATACATAATATGTAATAAATAATATTTTATGTACCATAAGTATTATATTGAAAACTAAGGTCTGACTGGGCCAGTTTTCAAATACAAATGGTCCTCGCAAATTCTAAAGATGTGAGTTGTTATTTCATATTTCTGTTAATTTGGCTTGACAGTAGAAACTACCCATCAAACACAGGGTTCTTCAATGACTGTTTCATTCTTACATAATGAAAATTCGTTTCCTATGAGCATATATCTTCCCGTTGCCGTTACCGACACCTCTATAAGTCAATTTCAATTAGATTCAACCCTGATAGTTTCGAAGAATTGGCACGAATAGATCGTTACACAGAACACACTATACTTAGAACTAAGGAAGAGGACGTGTCATACTTTTGTTATGGGACTAAGCCAGAAAAAACCTAAGGGACAAACCCTGGCATTCAATTCAGGTTCGACAACAAAAAATCAGCTGTTTCATTAAAAAAGAATAAGAACCTTAAATCTGTACTATATATTATATATATTATATTGGTGGTGGACAATTCACACACAACACCATCTGACCCCAAACTAAGCAAAGCTTGTAAGTTAATATATACTATACTTAATTTTATAAAGCTAAAGAGAGTTTGTTTGTTTGAATGCAAGGATCTCGGGAACTACTGGTTCGAATTGAAAGATTCTTTCTCTGTTGGATAATCCATTTATCGAGAAAGGTTGTAGACTATTTAACATTACGCTACTACAACAGGAGCGGAGAATTAATGAAAAATTTAACAAAAGCGGGAACAATATTGCTTTTTGAGAGCTTTCGCTGCGTGACAACATGACTGTGTCTGTCTATCTTTTAAAGGTTCCGTCGTTAGAACCTAAGGTAAAGGAATCTGTTCAACATTGTATTTAGTACGACCAATTTTCGATATATAGCGTAGCAACGTGCGCACGGTTCCGCTAGTATTAAATAAGAAGCACCTTAAAGGCTAGTTTGCATTTTGATTAGTGCGAGTGCGATTGCGAGTGCGAGTGAGTAATCGCGACTGATTACTATGCTCTCGCAATAATCAATCGGTGTCCACACGTGTTTGCTACTAATCACTCAACAATTCAATTAAATTCAATTATTTATTGGTCTGTAAAATTAGGTATAAGTGTACACATAGGTCTTAAATAAAATAAATGTTCTCTAATTTTCACCAGGTAAGGTATACAGACAAAAATTCTTAAAAAAATATATAATCTAATTCTATCTAATATTCAACTTAGGTCAATATATGAAGTTAAATAAAATATCAAAATTATACAGAATATTACAAAATGTCAACATAAGAGGTATGTAATAAGTATTTAATTTATTGTTTATCCAGTTACACCAGGTCATTGCATTGCATTCATAAATAGATATAAACCGATTAAAAAAAGCACTAGCCCCTCACCTTATCAAATTTGTCCAACAAAAAGCAATCAACACTGTAGTATGCTTTCTGGATTAAAAATGTATTTAATTGGTTTTTAAATGCATTAATGTCCTGCTTCTGTCTAATATTCTGGGGTATTTTGTTGTAGATAATTGGGGCCATACAAAATACACTTTTGTTTAATAATGTTGTCCGAGATGGTACGATATGTAACATGCCCTCACGTCTGCTTCCAACAGGGCACGCTTTAAAGAGCTCAGGATTCGATTTAACGAAGATAGCAACTTCACTTATGTATAAACAAGACAGAGTGAGGATATTGAGTCGAGTAAAATGCTCTTTACAAGAGTCTCTTTGTTTCAACCCGCAAATTGATCGTATACAGCGTTTTTGCGCTCTAAATATCCGAAGTCGATCCGTAGAATTACCCCAAAACATTATTCCGTACCTCAATATCGATAACACCAGCACTACTGACTCGTCCTCGCACTAATCAAAATGAAAACAAGCCTTAAGACTCAACAAATCTGTGACAGTACTTTTTTCACATTTGCTCCATACTAGAAGTTGTATGCGTGGTGTGAATTTCAGTTACTCGAATAGCTTTTTTAAATCTGTTTAAAATTTTGACCCAATCGGTTCAACCCAAGGAATATCTGAAAATCTATTTTTTTGTTTTTGGCTTGAACATATTACAATACATATTGATTATCTGTAGACCTTCATTGGCCTATGGATAATTCAGGTTCGCTTAGTGTAATTAGTTAGGTATGTAGCGTAGTGTAGTTCTCATTGTATTTTAGTTTTTTTAATAATAAAGCCTCTGCCTGTTAAAAAATATCTATGGCTCAGACGTTCATCGGTTGATCACCGTTCAACGTACGTTTCACGGTTTGTATTGTAATATTCGTGTAGATGTATGGCCTTGTTTGATAAGTGTCAAGTATTACTTAGTAGGTATTAGTTTTTTATGTACAGAATGGGCTACGTTCGTATCATGTTACATGATAAAGAACAAGTCTAAAGTACATTAATATCGTCTATTAGATTCACTCTCCAGTTTTTTAATTCTATTCACATTTAAAGGTCCCCAGATCATAAGAGTGTAGATACACTGCTTCAGGCGGAGTGTTTTTGTTCGGATAATGGAAAAGCTTTCAATGTATTATTTTTGCTTTATTTATCTTTAATCTCAGAAAATACGTTATTAATTTGCTTTTCCGGATTGCTAAATATGTAAGTATATTATTGTTTTTAACATTTTTTAAGTGAAGACTTCTAAACTATATTGAACACTTTTTGGGACAGGGAAATACTTACGGGTTTTGGTCTTATGGGGGAAATGTTAATTTTAAACTTTGAAAATGTATCGTAAGCTATTTGCTTTCTTTTTTTATTTCATTAATATTTGACGCGTAAATTGTATATCTATTTAGGAATAAAAACTTTGATTTCTTCGGCGTTTACGTCACCGACACGCGTAACAGCAGTTTATCTGTAGCTATATAGCTGATGTATTAATTGTTCAAAATTAGTATAGTATGAACCTATAGTTCTATGTTTTCTCTTCTACCAGCGCAGCCAATGACTACTTTTTTTAGATATTTTGAAGCTACACAAAGTAATGATTTAAGTTGGATAAACTAAGCAACGATAATTTCACAAAACTTTATCTTAAATTTAGTTTTGTCTCTTTCAGCGTAGTAAAGTTCAGTATTGACTTTGTTAGAAATAAGTCTTCACAAAATACTTTTCTTGCATATTTACTCATATATTTATACTTAATGTCTACAGTACACTGTGCTTATTGCACAGTTACCTATTTGCACATTTAATTTTATTGTAATCATTTTATCAGTAAAATCGACAAAAAAATTAAAATGTTGAAAAAAGGTTGTGATTCCAGGGAAAATCCGATGTGAGCAGAACTAGAATCGCACCAATTGTTACAGCGTCCGTTATTCAGGGGTGCTCAACCGTTACTCACAAAGGCGGGGTAATAAATACACATCAGCGCCACACGTCGATACGTAATACTAGTTATACTTACGTACCACTGGATTGATACGGAGGAAGTTATGCAGAGAATAACCTTATGAAAAAAATCAAATGAGTGTATTTAACGATCAAAAAAATCACGAAGGCATTTTATTATTGACTTTTTCGACGATTGTGACGTCACGCTAATAGAATTAAAAGAAGAAAAAATTGGGCTTATATTAGCGTGGCAGCACACGGACCACCGACCACAACCAAAACCACAAACCACCGCCACCGACCTGTTTCCTGCCGTTTTCATACATTTTAAATGAATTCGCCGCACACGGTTGACGCCAGAGCTCAACACTTAGTACAAAACGTCGCTGCTTGCTTCTTGTAACCAAAACCGGCTTCTAAACCTACTAAACCGGCTTTAGTAGTGGTAGGACTCTTAGCAGAGTCCGCCTGGGGAAGTACCACACCTTTGTCAGTTATTCTATCGCCAAGCAGCAATGTGCAAACATTACTGTGTTCCGGTTTGAAGGGCAATGTTTCTAGAGAAATTACAGGGCTTAGAGATATAACAACTTAGATCTCTGGGTGATGAGCGCAGTGCAGTGCTAGGTAATGATTTGGACTCTTCATGTTCCAATAGCTGCGTGTTCCAATAGCACTGTGCTGTTATGTGGCAGGCATGTTGCTTACATCAGGCACATGACCTGCTCATCTCGTCACTCTTTATTTAGTAAAAAAAAAATTAAAAAAAAATTATGATATAGCAATCACTTTCACTGATGGCATATGAAGCAACTCCAGTTTTCACGGAAAACTAACTCCAGAAGCTGTGTGCAGCCGAAATACATTTAGTATTACATAAACGTTACTAGTATATTATAGATGCGAAAGTTTGAATGTCTCATCTCAATCATATCGGAATGTCTGAACGGATCGACTTAAAACTTGAAACACAGTTGGAACATAGGCTGAAATAGCACATACATATGCATTTTATTCCGGAAAAATATTACAACGGAAACGGGAACTAAGCGAGTAAAACCATAGGGTGCTGTCATTGTCAAATATGTCGCATCGCTAATCCTACTTTTAATTACCATTTTGTGTATTCTTCAGATTATAATCTTACAACGCTATGTTATAAACTAACCTAACCGACTGTGAGAATAAAATCTCACGCGTTGTATTGATAAACTGACATGACGGAGATTGCAATTTTACGGTTACATACACATATAAACAGCTCTTGCATAGTATTGTTCAAAGGCTAAAAACAATAGGTAACCACAAAGGCAAAGTCGTATCTCTGCAGTTTTCCTACTCGGCGCAGTGAACTCTCGATTTTCCCGCTTATCGGATGGCCCAACGTTTTTGCGCAGCCATTGTCGAGTTTGATTGACAATAAAAATAATATTTTTCTCGTCTTGTACCGTCAAATTGCGAGTTACCAGGGACCAGGGACTTCAGTAACTGAGATCAAACACATTTTCCACTTCTCTACTCATTCTATTACTAACCTACTACTATTATTTTCTATTTGGCATATTGCGCTGTACACTGTACCTCTAGAATAGAGGTTTTAGACAGATATTAATCAGTATTATCTCTTATCTCTTAATATATATAAATCTCCTGTCACGATGTTTGTCCGCGATGGATTCCTAAACTACTTAACCGATTTTAAATTAAATTGGCACACCGTGAGCAGTCTGGTCCAACTTGAGAGATAGGATAGTTTTTATTTCGATTAATAAAATAGTCTTTAAATGACAATATCCGAGCGCAGCCGGAATAGGCCGCTAGTATAATTATATAATCAGATATTAAACAGATAATTATTAGGTTTCAAACTCTGTATTGTGACATAAACCTACAGAAATATAAAAGTAGAACGCTTATGAACTAGTGCCACAAATGGCGGCCTTATTGATGAGGGCAACCAGCTTAAAACAGATTGACCTAAAAGACCAGGAGACATTGTTTTTACCACCAATATTATAAATGTCAATGTTTGGATATTTTTGGAGGGTGTTTGGATGTTTGTGGATCAATCACGTCATAAGGTATGAATGGATCTAGCTAGAATTTAGTTAACACAGAATTTAGTTAACACAGTTAGATTATAGTCTGAAAAAACACATTTTTTTATATAATAACAGAATAAGGCGATGCAGAATAAGACGATGCTCGTTAAGAGTGCGCCTAATGCCAGGGAAAAATCAATTTTCAACCGCGCGACGCGTTTCTTAATGAAATATACATAAAGTCGAGAATAGCATGACACAGTTTGGAGGAAAAATCAATTTTAAATCAGAGTTCATTTTTGACCAAGTTTTATTAAATTACTCAATAATTAAACATAAATTTAAAAAAGTGTTCAGTTACTTTACTAGAACGTACAATTAGGAATTTTATTACCAAAAAATAATGTGGGGTCATCGCTGATAATTTCGAGTACTCGAATTAAAACGGGTTTTTTCGGTGTCATTTTTATTTTTTATTGTAAAAAACTCTAATCCATTTTTAAAATTCTGTTCGGTTATTGTGCTTTTTCTTGATTGTACCCACACGTCAATGTTTTTTTTGTCATAGTTTTTAGTTTCTTAACTTCAGTGAGCGGCGTCAAAAATTTCCTTTTTTCGTTTTCTGGCACTAGGCGCCCCCTTAAATATACTTTTAATAATACATGTTTTGTCAATTATACTTAAAGAGTGGCTTTGTTTCTTCTAGGTACATAAGTGTGTTTCATTCATAGCCCACATCGTCATTGAACAAGCAAGTAAGATAGCAGGGGATGAAGAAGTGCAAAACTTAGGTATATGTACGTAGATATTCGGTAAAAAAGTTTTTTTTTTATTTTTATTTAAAGGGCTTTGTCGTCGAGCGACCATATCGCCCTGTAAGCCAACAAATACAGATGAACTTAAATTATTAACAATTGTTTCTTAGGCCTAAATTAATGAGTTTATATAACATAATTGCGTCATTGGATTCAGGACTGGCTAGTATCGCATTACAGTATCCAATATCTCTGATACTACCTCTTTCAAAACACAGTCTTCTGAAACTATCGTTCCGAACACACTCCATCAATAAGTGCATAATGTCCTCGAGAACCCCACATTCATTGCAATTGGGAGATGGAACTTTCCTCATCAAGTATGCAAACTTGTTTGATGGAATATGTCCGGAGCGAAGTCTAAGGGCGGTCACTAAAACGTCACGTGATAAGCGAGTACCGCTAATCCAAGGGTATTTTGGTATCTCGGGTTGGATCGTCTTGTACCAGATGCCTAGTTCTTTAGATCTTTCATCGAAATATTCTTGCCACAAGGCACTGCAACGGCTTCTTATCATCCTGATATAGTCCGAGGACAAGGGTGTCACACGCAATGGAATTCCATCAGTGGTCGCCTGCCTAGCTAACATATCAACCGCATCGTTTTCTTCAAGCTGGATGTGGGAAGGAATCCACTGTATGATGACCTCCCTGCTCTCGGACTGAAGGCCTAAAATTGATTTGGTAAAAAAAGTTACGGAATATGTGTTCATTTTGATATATCTATTGAAATTCTTTCCGGACATAAAACTTTACAGGAAGCTTGATAGAATCATTATTCGTTTATGCAAGTAAATGGATTTTTTTATTATGCAAACGCGTTTTTTTATTTATGAGTCCCCAAAGGGCCACCCTCAGGCCGTAGGCATGTGCCTTTCAATAAATTTTGAATAAGCACCGGCGAAAGGTTTTATTGGATCTAGTAGTGTTGTGCTTCTATCGATATAATTTAAAATTCTGTCGATATATTTCCGGGCAGTCTTTTTATGAAATATGTAAATCGGGGAATGGAATGGTTTGTTATTGACAAATGGACTCCATAGTAGACTGAGGGTAGTTGAGGGTAAAGTTTTAAGTGTGTGTTACAGTCACAAGTTTCGAAAATAACTGAAAGATTTTGTTATTGTTTAGACCTTAAAATAATAGGTAAATTATAAATAGGAAACCATTAAGACTAGTGAAACATCTTGCAGCCTTGTTGCTGAAATCGATTTCTTCAATGTTCCCTACATTGGGGTGGACAAAATCCAGGAAAACTGAAAGCGCAAATTTCCATATCAATTAGATTTTGCTCAAAAAGTGTTAGCTTTTCAGGTTACATTAGTCTTGAGTATTTTAATTTAGAGTGATGGATGAGCTAGCAACACGCCTGTCTATAATATGATAGTACCACGCTCCTACATGAACAAGAAGAGATCAAATAACTGCTTAGCGCTGCAATGCAACGTTCGTCATCCATTGTGATGTTTCCGATGAATTATCCCTTGTTATTTGCGATGATTTATCTCTTTGCCATGTAATTTCTCTAGAAACAGTATCCATAAAAGCGGAACACATTAATGTTGATACATTACTACTTGACGGTGTAATATATACTAATATTATAAAGCTGAAGAGTTTGTTTGTTTGTTTGTATGTTTGTTTGTTTGAACGCAAGGATCTCTGGAACGAATGGTCCGAATTGAAAGATTTTTACTTTGTAGGAAAGTCCATTTATCGAGGAAGGCTATAGGCTATTTAACATTACGCTACTATCAACAGGAGTCGAGCATGAATGAAAAATGTAACAAAAACGGGAAAACATATTTATTTTTGAGAGCTTTGGTTGCGTGACAGCATATGTCATATGTTAAAGGTTGCGTCATTAGAACCTAAAGTAACCGAATTTGTTCAAAATTTGAATTGGTTCGACCAATTTTCGATAGATGGCGTAGCAACGCGCGCGCGTTCAGTTAGTCAGAGATAAACATCTTTCGTTTCTAATATTTATTCATGACAATGGTTAATTTCGAGGTTTATGATGAATTAGACGAAAATCTCCAGGTGACGTGCCATACAATTGAGAAACCAGAATCCTACTTCCTACATTTTAAAAGTCAATGTATGGATGTTTGTTGCTCAATCACGTCCTAACGTATGAACGGATCAGGCTGAAATTTGGAACACAGATAGATTATAGTCTGGAAGAACACATAGGCTTTTTATCCCGAAAAAACAACGGGAACGGGAACTATGCGGGTAACACCGCGGGGCGCTGCTAGTAAGTGATAAATGTGTGTACTGCCCCAGGTGGACTCTGCTACGAGTCCTACTATCACTGCATATCCTTCTATTCATAGACGAATACCACTAATATTATAAACGTCAATGTTTGAACGTTTAGATGTTTGGATGTTAGTTGCTCAATCACGTCATAACGTATAAACGGGTCAGGTTAAAATTTGGAAGTTTCGCAGTCTAGAAGAACACATAGGCTTTTTATCCTGGATTAAAAGCCTTTTAACGAGAACAGGGACTACGCGGGTAAAACCGCGGACACTGCTAGTTAAAATAGGTTTAGAATATTTTATGTCAATTAAAAAATGTCTAGTGGTAGTGGTGGTAGAAGCAGGGATAATTATGATGTACATAAACATCTGAAATACAAAATTAATATCGACGCTCGAAAAACAAAACTGACTAAGCGACATCTTGGGTGATCTTGAGTAATATCGTAGCTCGAAGAAGCGGCATCGTTTCATGGTTGATGTTCCAAAGACACGAACAAAGAGGTTTGACTCTACTTTTGTGATAAGAACGTCTAGACTGTGGAATGAGTTGCCTGAGTGGGTTTTTCCCGATGGTTATAATCTTGGTGTCTTCAAATCGAGAGTGAATCGGTTTCTTCTAGGTAAGCACGCTCCATCTTAGACCGCATCGTCGCTTAACATCAGGCGAAATGGTGGTCAAGTGTAAACCTATAAATGTTAAAAAAAAAAAAACTTTTGTTTTGTTTTATAAATTGAATTGACAGATTGACAGACAGATTTTTAACAGTGCTTTTGTTGACCAAGTGTCACCCAATAAAAAGTCTCAAAATAACGAAACATTTGCAACAAATTCTATATCAAACAATGCAAGATCACTTTTTATGTCTCCAACCATACCAAAAGATATAGAATCTATAATAACGTCTCTCAAAAACACAGACAGCACAGGTTATGACGGTGTCTCAACAAAAGTACTAAAGTATGTGTCAGACTCGGTATCCCATGTATTGAGTCATATTTTTAATCTCTGCATTTCTAACGGAGTATTTCCTGATAAGTTTAAGAAGACTATTATCAAGCCCATTTTCAAAAAAAACAACAAAGAGGATGTAAATTGCTATAGGCCTATAGCTCTTATACCAGTCTTATCAAAAGTGTTTGAGAAAATAATTTACAACAGCGTATCAAATTTCTTTGAAAACAATAATTTATTTTCTAAAGAACAAGTTGGGTTTCGTAGGAAAAAAACAATAAACCAAGCCATATACAAGTTCTTGGACATTGTAACAAAAAGTCTTGACAAAAAAGTACCTGCCTGTGCCTTATATATGGATTTGACTAAGGCCTTTGATTTTGTTGACCATAAACTGTTGTTGACCAAAATGGAAAGATATGGTGTCAGAGGCAACATTCATAATCTTATTAAATCTTATTTATCTGATCGGTATCAATGTACGCAGATGAGTAGGATCTGTCTGAGATCAAAGAAAGAAATAACTTATTGCTCTGAATATGAAGAGGTTACGTATGGTGTGCCACAAGGAAGCGTGCTAGGTCCGCTCTTATTTATTATATATATTAATGACCTTCCGCTTGCTATAGACCAGCCAATGATTCTTTTTGCGGACGATAGTACCATTCTGTTTACGGGCAATAATAGTTCTGATGTAAAAAACAAAATTGAATTGGCACTAAATAGAACAATAGAATGGTTGACATCAAACAATCTGAATATAAATTTGAATAAAACACATATTATGACATTTAGGAATAAAATTAATAAATTAGGAAAATTGGACATATCTTACTCTGGACATAAAATTGAAAATGTTGACACTACTAAGTTTCTAGGGCTTAATATTGACTATCAGCTAAAATGGAAAGCACATGTAGATGGTGTGGTAAATAGACTCAGTCAGCATTCATACGCCCTTTACATGCTTTCAAAAACTGCAAGCAAGGCTACACTGCTTACAGCCTACAACGGATATGTTTCATCAACACTCAGGTACGGCATAATATTCTGGGGAAATTGCTCAAAAAAAGAAACAGCTTTCAAAGCTCAAAAAAAATGTGTCCGAGCTATATGTAAGCTTAAACAAACTGACAGCTGTAGATCACATTTTCGAAATTTGCGTGTATTAACGCTTCCATGTCTCTACATTTATGAGTGTGCGGTGTTTGTGCGTAGTAATTTGAATCTTTATGCAAATGTTGTAAGCAAAAGAAACAAACACAAAGTATATATTCCAACAAACCAAACTACCCTGCTTAACAGAAGTGTTATCTGTATGGCTCCTATTGTCTATAATCATCTACCTAAGTGTTTACTTGACATAGACGTTGAACATAGTTTCAGGAGGAGGCTTAAATGTTATCTCGTGGAAAAGGCTTACTATAGTGTTGAAGAGTACCTAGATGATAAATCTTGTTTACTTGACATGACTTGATATGAAATAGGTATACATATTGACATGTTATATTACAGAGCATTACTTTTATAAAATAATTTGAAATTCTGACATACAAATATAATTATTATTAATCTTGACATCAATTGAACCGTGACAAATATGCCTATTTTTATTGTATAATATTTCCAAATAGTTTTCAAGAATTTTTAATGTTTTTCAGTGTATTTTTGCATGCCGAAAGGCAGAGTGTGGAGCTCTTATTTTCTGTATCTGAACACCTGTAAATACCCATAATATGCGCAAATAAAGAAATTTTGATTTGATTTGATTTGATTTGACATTAAAAAAAATGAAGAATCAAGTTATGAGTAATGGTAATTATTTTTATTGATTTTGTATATTTTCCTCAAAATACGCATACACTTAAAAATGCTCTGGTGTGAAGTTGTCAAAGTGTCGCTTAGTCATTTCTGCCTTTGAAGCGTCGATATAAATGAATTTTCGTATTTTCCGTATTGAGTATTCTCTGTAACTGACGAGAAACACGATTCGCCGTTATTTATTTTTGTATATTTAATCTGTAATAAGTAGGCGTATTTTCCTTCTTGCAAGGAGTCTGTAGGAAAAATCTATTTATCAAAGCATCGGACTGCATCCAGTGGGCCATTTCTCAAACAAGATTAATTACCGGGGAACGACAGAACGGAAGGCGGCGTATTTATACCTACGCGCTTTACGGGGCTAATGTAGATGTTTTCAGGTGTTTTTCATGAAAACACTTCTTTGATTCAGCAATTTTTGGTAAACGAAAAGTTTAAGGTTCGCGTCACCCGACATGCAGCGTAGCGTTGGAGCGGTAGAACGTGAGCGTGTGCGTTAGACTTTTTTGTGTGGGTGAAACATTACTGTGTTTCGGTTTGAAGGGCAATGTTTCCAGAGAAATTAAAGGTCTTAGCGATTGAACAACTTAGATCTCTGGGTGAAGAGCGCAGTGCAGTGCTAGGTAATGATTTGGAATCATGTTCCAATAGCTGCGTGTCACTGTGCTGTTATGTGGCAGGCATGTTGCTTACCATCAGGCACATGTCCCGCTCGTCTCGTCACATTTTATTTAAAAAAAAAGTTTGTGAGTTCGGCTCATCGACACGGGTTATTGCAGTATATCTGTATATAGTATAGCAGTATATCTGTGTAGTTATATAGGTTACTTATTGTGGAACATTAGTGTGATTAATATTAGAATTCTAAGATAAGATACTAGCAGTGCACCGTGGTTTCACCCGCTTAGTTCCCATTCCCGTTATATTCCCGGGATAATAAGTAGCCTATGTGTTCTTCCATACTACAATCTGTGTTCCAAAATCCAACCCGATCCGTTCAAATGTTACGACATAATTGAGCAACACACATCAAATTATCCATATATTTCATTAAAATTCAAACGGAACCCTTATAGATTCGTCATGTCTGTCTGTCTGTCTGTCTGTCCGTCCGTATGTCACAGCCACTTTTTGGCGAAACTATGAGAACTACACTGTCAAAACTTGGTAAGTAGATGTATTCTGTGAACCGCATTAAGATTTTTACAAAAACAATTAAAAAAAAGAAAAATTAGGGTTGCCCCCATACTGAGAACTGAAACTCAAAATTTTTTTTTCATCGAACCTACACTTGTGGGGTGTCTATCGATAGGTCTTCAAAAACGATGTTGAGGTTTCTGCAATCATTTTTGTCTACACTGAATAATTTGCGCGAGAGACACTTCCAAATTGGTAAAATGTGTGTCTCCCCCTCTAACTTCTAAAGTAAGGGAATGAAAAAACTAAAAAAAATATATGATGTACATTACCATGCAAACTACCAACGAAAATTAATTTGAACTCGATCTGATGAGTAGTTTTTTTAGTACGTCATAAATACACTATTATTAAAACTACGATCAAAGTTACAACGAACTACAAGAACTATGTGTACTATACAACGTGGTGGATTTACCCCCAACAATATTTTAACAGTCCATTCTAACACTGATGTAGACTTCATCACCCAAGGTCTCTTTCCCCTCAGCACGGTAGATCACGAGATAATAATAATAATAATAAATAATTTCATTGGCAAACGAGAACTGGCGCAAACCATCGGTGCTCAGCACTGATGATCGCAAGGAAGTATGGAAGAGCAAGGAGCTGCACGGGCGATTCTATCGGGCCCTGACGGGACCCGATGTGAATCTGCTCGCTTCGGTGAACTGGCTGCGCTTCGGGGACCTCTTCGGAGAAACCGAGGGTTTTGCCTGTGCAATTGCGGACGAAGTTATCAAGACGAACAATTACCGGAAATACATAATGAAGGACGGTACGGTCGACATTTGTCGGGCATGCCGCCGTCCAGGCGAATCTCTTCGTCATGTTATTTCCGGTTGTTCGCATCTTGCTAACGGCGAGTACTTGCACAGACATAACCTAGTAGCCAGGATCATCCACCAGCAACTTGCTCTTAAATACTGCCTTGTCGAGTCCGAGGTGCCGTACTATAAGTACGCACCTCTGCCAGTTCTCGAGAACGGTCGTGCGTTGCTCTACTGGGACCGCTCTATCATCACGGACAGGACTATTGTCGCCAATAAGCCTGATATCATGCTGGTAGACCGGTCTCAGCGCCGGGCTGTGATCGTCGATATCACCGTACCACATGACGAGAACCTCGTGAAAGCCGAGAAGGACAAGCTAAGCAAGTACCTTGACTTGGCTCATGAGGTTACCGCCATGTGGGATGTTGATTCGACGATCATAGTCCCAATAGTCGTGTCGGCAAACGGCCTTGTAGCGAAAAGTCTCGACCAACACCTTAAGAGACTTTCGCTAGACGGTTGGATCAAGGGTCAGATGCAGAAGGCGGTCATCCTCGACACAGCGCGCATCGTCAGGAGGTTCCTCTCTCTGCAGCCCTAACCACCGGTAGCTTGGGCCCTGCCCCGCTGCTGGCGGCTATCTAGGTTTAAGTTTTTATAATGTTTTTATGTTCTTTTATATAAATATTGTAAAAACTTAAATTTAAGAAACGAAATAAATACGTGGATAATAATAATAAGGCCTATGACGCGATGCCCCATTCGTGGCTAGAAAGAGTTTTAGAGTTGTATAAAATAAATCCAACTCTAAAAAAATTTCTAAGCAAATGCATGGGACAGTGGGTCACAGTCCTTCGTCAACCAGGTAGCGTAGACAGCTCGTTTGTTTCGGAGGACTTGATAAAGATTGAAAGGGGAATATTTCAGGGAGACAGTCTGAGTTCCCTATAGTGGTGCCTAAGTCTGAATCCTCTCAGCACTCTGCTGAAAGATTCAGAGTTAGGCTATCGTCTTCGTAGAGGAGGTGAGGTTATATCTCATTTGCTGTACATGGACGACCTCAAACTTTTTGCACCGAAACGCCAAGACTTGTTGGAGCTATTAAAAACCACAGAGGTTTTTAGTAACGCTATCAAGATGGAGTTCGGTGTCGACAAGTGTGCGGTCATGCATGTACAGCGAGGGAAAGTAGTAAATTCAGAGAATTTACAACTTTCCGAGACTATAACTCTCAGATCCCTCTCCGAAGACGAGACCTACAAATATCTCGGTATGTCACAGTCGTTGGGTATATCAGCAGATGACATTAAGAAATCGGTGAAGGAGCGCTTCTTTTGCCGGCTGACAAAAGTACTTAAAAGTCTTTTGTCAGGCGGTAACAAGGCGCGAGCCTTCAACGGTTGGGTAATGCCTCTGCTGATATACTCCTTTGGCATACTGAGATGGACTCAGACTGAGCTCGACGCCCTGGATAGAAAGGTCCGTCAACTGCTCACAACATACCGCATGCTACACCCGCGCTCGTCTGTTATGAGACTGTATATCCCGCGGAAATGGGGGGGTCGAGGCTTTTTAAATGCCAAGAACCTTCACAACCGCGAGGTATGCAGTCTCAGAGATTATTTCCGCAACAGCGAGTCCGGGATGCATCGCGATGTTGTGGCAGTTGACAGGAGCCTCACGCCTCTTTCAATGGCAAACGAGAACTGGCGCAAACCATCGGTGCTCAGCACCGATGATCGCAAGGAAGTATGGAAGAGCAAGGAGCTGCACGGGCGATTCTATCGGGCCCTGACGGGACCCGATGTGAATCTGCTCGCGTCGGTGAACTGGCTGCGCTTCGGGGACTTCTTCGGAGAAACCGAGGGCTTTGCCTGTGCAATTGCAGACGAAGTTATCAAGACGAACAACTACCGGAAATACATAATGAAGGACGGTACGGTCGACATTTGTCGGGCATGCCGCCGTCCAGGTGAATCTCTTCGTCATGTTATTTCCGGTTGTTCGCATCTTGCTAACGGCGAGTACTTGCACAGGTGTTCCGTATAATCGGGCAACATTATTTCGGAACGAACGAAAATCATATCGGGTCTATGGTTGTCATCTGTCAGTGACGTCGTCTTTTTTTTCGCTGGAACGAAACGACGCGTTTAATATAACCTGGTTTGCTTTTCTGGATAAAAGTGTAATATTGTGCGGGAACACATTGTTATCGTTCAGTGCGACTACTGGATTAGTTCTACAATCGTTGTGTAAAGCGTTAATATAGTGCTGGAATATTATTTGTGAGGTGGCCACTGGATTGGCCGTTTCTAGAACGCAGGATCGTTCTGGGAATTTGCGGGATCGCCTGGAATCTGGTTTGGTGTCTAATTATTCCCTTCCCTCCTTCTTCCTGTCAGACCAAACTGGACCTTTGGACGACGCCGGGAACCTCAGGTAAGTCATTTCATTGCACTACTCGGTTTGCAATCAGGGAAGTAAATGTTAAAATCGGTATAAACGACAAAATTAATGTTGAGATCTGCTTATGGGCCCCAGACGGTAATTTCTGGATAAATTACTGAACATTTTTTGGTAGCAGGAGCGCGGTTAGCCGTAAATACTCCCTTTTTGTTTTAATTTTCTGGCAAAATATACCGGGTAGGCCGAATATTTGGGGGTTCCCAGTGTATAATTTCTCCCCAAACTGTCGGGAAATTAGTATTAAGTGGTATCCGGTTTTTTAGGTTGCGGATATATTTGTTGTGACATTGTCCGAACTTTAGGTTGATTTAAAATTTAAATTTAAATTTAAAATGGCTTCGGATTTGGCCAACCAGCTCCGGTGGTTCGAATCCTTACAAGGATTGGTCGGCCGGAGAGACCGGGAGGAGGCGCTATTAAACAGGGCAGAACACCTCGACAGGCGCCTGGAGATCGCTGAGAGGAGCACAGGATTGCTGCGGGATGCAAGGCCGCCTCCACCTGAGGAGCAGATGGAGAGGATCGAGGCGGACATGCGGCGCATCCTGGATGTCTACGACGAGGTCTCCGAAGGGGTTCGCCAGCTGGAGAGGTCTCGTCAGGGAAGGGCGAGCTCGGGACCCGTCATCAGGGATGCGGGCTCGGGTGTAGTGGGACGCCTTCCCACTCTGGACTTGCCCAGGTTTACAGGGAACCTGCGGGAGTGGAGCGGCTTCCGGAGCATGTTCGCCTCTCTCGTGGACTCACGCAAGGACTTGACGAGGGCGGAGAAGCTGGCCTATCTCCGCACGTCACTGGAGGGTGAGGCACTCTCCCTGGTCCAGCACCTGGAGCTGGACGACGACAACTTCGGCACGGCGATGGAGTTGCTGGAAACGAGGTTTCAAAACCCTCGGCTCCTCGCCGACGCTCACGTGTCCCAAATACTGGGGCTGCCGAAGGTGACTGAGAGGTCTCAGTTGCGGCCGCTAATCCTCACGCCCGTGAAGGTGGCGTACAACGCCTTGCGCAGCTTGGGACTGCCAGTAGAACACTGGTCGTTCCTGCTGGTCCACATCCTGCTGGGCAAGGTGCCGCTGGAGTTGCGCGCCCGGTTCGAGCGGGAAAGGGGCCTTCACGGCGACCCGAAGGTCTTCCCCACGTTTGAGGAGCTACTTCGGGTCCTGGAGTGGGAGGCGAGGATGGCAGAGTCGGCGCCTCAGGAGGCGCAGCCCGCCGCGTCAGCTCGTGGCCCTGCCGGAACAGGACCGCGACCTACCAATCCCCGCACTCAGGGTGCGGTGAAGCGGACGGCGACGGTGACGAGTGCGTCGGAGCAGGAGTGCCCGAACTGTGGCCAGCTTCACGCGCTGGTGCAGTGTCCGGCCCTGCTTGCGCGGACGACCTCCGAACGACGAGGGATCGTTCGGCGGTTGCGTCGGTGCTACGGGTGCCTGGGGGGTCATCTGTACAATGACTGCCCCACGGCACGGCCGTGTCCTGGGTGTGGGGGACCACACCATCAGCTCTTGTGCGTCAGGAGCGATGGTGCTGGTCGACAGCCCTCAGGGAGGGGGCCCTCCACGGGCGGGGGCGCTCCCACGCAAAGCCACGCCTTGTACAACCATGAAGTGGCTACAGCGTGGAGCACACCCCCTCCACCCCAACCCACGGCAGCACCGGGCAGCCCAACAAGGGGCGTCTTACACGCGGCTCGGTCACCGACCTCACAGCCCGCGCGGACGCGGGCGAACTGGAGAGGTGGAAGGGTGATACAGGAGTCACCACGGGGGCCACCTCCCCAGCGTTATCCTACTCCGCCGCTGGATCCGCGACCGATGGAATGGAGGGCGTACACGCCTCCCCTCCATGAACATCCGAGGCTGGAGTACCACCCGCCCTACCTTCGGTATGGCAGGGCGGCCGGATATGCCCCCCCTCCGATGGCCCTTTGCACTCGGCAGCCATATTGGGCTGGGCCCTGTAGTCCGACGGGTTCGGACGGGCCTCGGAGGGATTGACTAGCCTCCGTTCCCTTGGCACAGGATCCACCGGTGGTCCTGCTGCCCACCCTCTGGTTAAGGGTTTGGGGTCCAAGAGGCGACTACGTCCGGATACGAGCGCTCTTGGACACAGGGTCCCAGGGGTGCATTTTGACAACCCGGGTTGCTCATCGCCTGGGCCTGGCTAGGTTTCCGTCACCGACTCCGTTGCGGGGAGTCGGGAACACAGAGGTGCGGTCGGCTGGACAGACCCGCCTCTCCTTCTCGTCCGTACATTCCTATTCGGAAAGGATTGCGGTCAGGGCCACCGTCATGGATTCGGTTGTCGGTTGGCTTCCTCAGGCGGACATAGATCCGGATCTTTTGTCCTGTACTAAGGGTCTCAGGTTGGCGGATCCCCGCTTCGGGATGGCGGGTCCGGTAGATCTTTTGTTGGGTTCTGATGTACTGGGTTACATCATGAACGGGAAGCCTAGACTGTTGGACCAGTCTTCGCTGATGGCGCTGCCCACCATCTACGGGAACGCCATTTTGGGAATGGTGGATGAGTGGCAGCAGTCGAATCAGGCTTCCTTTACGGGAACGGCCCTCGCTCAGATCATGCAGAGGTTCTGGGAGATCGAAGAGCCGCCTACCGTGTCTCGGCTGGATCCCGAGCACGTGGAGTGTGAGAACTTCTATCAGGCTCACACTCGGAGAATGGTCTCTGGGCGATTGGAGACTAGGCTGCCTTTCCGGGATAACCCCCCGCGTCTGGGCCAGTCTCGATCATTGGCCGAGAAAAGGCTCAGGTCCATGGAGCGACGCATGGCTCGAGATCCTGTACTTCGGGAAAAGTACATCGAGTTCATGAGGGAGTATGAGGCACTGGGCCACATGTCTCCGGCTCGCGACGACTGGTCGACCATGGACCACTACTTTTTGCCTCATCACGCCGTTTTGAAGGCGTCGACGGGCAAACTCAGGACGGTGTTCGATGGATCCGCTCCGACTTCGACAGGAGTGTCACTGAACCAGTGCCTCCACGCTGGACCGAAGCTACATCGGGATATTGTAGACATCATCCTGAATTTCCGTAGGCATCAGGTGGTGTTGGGAGCGGACATCCGTATGATGTTCCGACAAACGGTCATACACCCCGAGGACAGGAGGTTCCAGTTGATCCTCTGGCGGGAAAGTCCTCAGGACCCTATGATGGTGTATGAGTTGAACACCAACACCTATGGGTTGAGATCAAGCCCCTTCATTGCGATCCGCTCACTGCTGGAGTTGGCGGAGCAAGAACGGGCTCGGTACCCACGTGCAGCCGCAGTTCTGGAACGCGACCTGTACGTGGACGACGTTTGCACTGGTGCGCAGACGGTGGAGGAAGCTCTGTTGCTCCGGGATGAGCTTACAGAGCTTCTCGCATCTGGAGGCTATGAGCTTCGGAAATGGCTCTCTAACGACCCCAACGTCCTGGCTGGTATCCCGGACGATCACCAGCAGGATCCGGGGCTCTTCGAGGAAGGTGACGATCCGCACGGGATTGCGGTTCTGGGCATGCAGTATCAACCGGTTGCTGACATCTTCACCTTTCGGGTGGCACTGGAAGCCACACGCGCGTGGACAAAACGGACGGTTTTGTCCACCATCGCCAGGATGTTTGATCCAAACGGTTGGATCAGTCCGGTTCTGTTCGCAGCCAAGTGTCTGTTACAGCGACTTTGGACTCTGAAGGTCTCCTGGGACGACCCCCTGGTCGGAGACTCGCTTAACACTTGGCTTCGTTTAATATCTGACCTCGAAACGGTCAATCGAGTGGCGTTGCCCCGTCGCATTCTGCCACCAGGCTGTAGCCGGATCAGCCTGCACGGGTTCTGTGATGCGTCCGAGCTGGGCTATGCCGCATCTGTGTACTTGCGTACAGTTGACGCTGGAGGCCACGTCAATGTCACGCTCTTATTGGGGAAGAGCAAGGTAGCTCCTATCAGGGCACGACTCACCATTCCGAAACTGGAATTGAGCGGAGCCACATTACTTGCTCGGCTGCTCAAGCATGTATATCAGGAACTGTCCACCTCGATAGACATCCGGAATGTCTATGCGTGGTCAGACAGTCAGGTCGTGCTTGCCTGGTTGAGAGCAGCCCCTCACACTTTGGAGACCTTTGTGGGAAATCGGGTTTCCCAAATCCAAAACATTGGACTGGACATGGTTTGGAGACATGTCCCGGGTGAGTTGAACCCCGCTGACTGTGCTTCGCGCGGCTGTTCCGCGCCGGAGCTAGTTGATCACCCCTTATGGTGGGGTCCGGACTGGCTGCGGGAGCCAGAAGCTTCCTGGCCAGCTCTCGGCGCGGACTCGGAGCGAGCGGAGCTGCCCGGAGTCCGCGTGCATGCGATTGTGGCGGAAGTGCCCCCAGACCCTGACTGGTTGACGGGTCGTTACAGCAAGCTGGATAAGTTGTTGGGGGTAACTAGCTGGATTAAACGCTTCATCCACAACTGTCGTCACCCTCGTCAGAGGAGGAGTGACCAGATCGCCACTGTGGAGGAGCGTCGGAGTTCCTTGCTGCACCTCATTCGGCTGGTACAGGGTGAGAGGTTTCCGACGGAACTTGAGGCGCTGCGCTGCGGACGCGCTCGCTTGAAGGGTGCGGTCGCCAAGTTGAACCCTTTCACAGATCAGGATGGTCTTCTGCGCGTAGGAGGTCGGCTCCGGAAAGCCAACCTGCCGTACGGCAGCAGGCACCCCCTGTTGCTACCGAAAGGAGGTCCTCTGGTGGACCTGCTGATCACCGATCGGCATATCGGTAACGCGCACGCTGGATGTGGCGCGCTTCTCGCTGTGTTGCAGCGTGAATTCTGGATCTTGTCGGCTCGCAGGGCGGTCCGAAAGGTGCTGTTTAGATGTGTCCCTTGTTATAGGCTCAAGGCGTCTACCATGCAGCCCATGATGGGAGATCTTCCTCCGGATAGGATTTCTCCCTCGAGGCCGTTCGACGGGGTCGGAACGGACTTCGCTGGGCCCTTCTCGGTCAAGTCATCGACGTTGCGTAACGCCAAGGTCGTTAAAGCCTACCTGTGCGTCTTTGTGTGTTTGGCCACCAAAGCAGTCCACCTGGAGCTGGTCTCTGCGCTGTCTACGGAGGCCTTTGTCGCGGCGCTGGATCGCTTTGTAGCGCGAAGAGGAGTACCCTCTTTAATACGTTCGGACAATGGCACAAATTATCGAGGGGCGGCGAATTATTTACGCGAAGTTAATAATTTTTTAAATTCTGGTAATAATAGTTTAAGTCTGGCTCTCGCCCAGCGGGGAATCAGCTGGCAATTTAGTGTGCCAGCCTGTCCTCACTGGGGAGGAATTTTTGAGGCTGCGGTGAAGTCTGCTAAAACTCATCTCCGCCGTGTCATCGGGGAGACCGTGTTAACTTGGGAAGAGTTAGTCACGGTACTATGCCGCGTGGAGGCAGTGCTTAATTCCCGTCCTCTCTGTCCAATCTCGCCTGACCCTAACGATCTAGAAGTCTTGACGCCGGGTCACTTCTTGATCGGTCAGCCTTTAACCGCGTTGCCGGAGTATCCCTGGAAGGATGAGCGCCCCGGACGCCTGTCCCGTTTTCAGTTATTGCAGCAAATAAGTCAAGACTTCTGGAGGCGCTGGTCGGCCGAGTACTTGCATCTGTTGCAACAACGGGTAAAATGGACAGATAGGACGGAGGCCCCTCGGGAAGGGGACTTAGTATTATTAAAGGAGGCAAATTTGGCCCCCCTACTCTGGCGTAGGGGACGTATTTTAAAATTGATATCTGGTACTGATGGCACACCCCGCGTGGCGGAGATTCTGATTTCTGGTTCCAGACTTCAGCGCGCGGTGTCCTCTCTGGCACGCTTGCCCCTTTATTAGATAAACGTGTTTTCAAGGTTAAAATTTTATTTAATTTTAATACTATTTTTGATAAAGTTTTTTTTTGGTTTGATTTCCACTTTCGGGTCAAAGTTGGAAATTTTGTTTTTATTTGAGGTCCGGATACTGCTAAATACTAGTTATTAAATACTAGTTACTAAATACTAGTTACTAAAATTGAACAGGAGTTCAATTGGTCGGGGGTTTTTGTTCCGTATAATCGGGCAACATTATTTCGGAACGAACGAAAATCATATCGGGTCTATGGTTGTCATCTGTCAGTGACGTCGTCTTTTTTTTCGCTGGAACGAAACGACGCGTTTAATATAACCTGGTTTGCTTTTCTGGATAAAAGTGTAATATTGTGCGGGAACACATTGTTATCGTTCAGTGCGACTACTGGATTAGTTCTACAATCGTTGTGTAAAGCGTTAATATA
Source organism: Ectropis crepuscularia (assembly GCA_963693475.1). NCBI lineage: Eukaryota > Metazoa > Arthropoda > Insecta > Lepidoptera > Geometridae > Ectropis > Ectropis crepuscularia. The sequence continues at coordinate 4,233,420 of OY856355.1, forward strand.
GTGCTGGAATATTATTTGTGAGGTGGCCACTGGATTGGCCGTTTCTAGAACGCAGGATCGTTCTGGGAATTTGCGGGATCGCCTGGAATCTGGTTTGGTGTCTAATTATTCCCTTCCCTCCTTCTTCCTGTCAGACCAAACTGGACCTTTGGACGACGCCGGGAACCTCAGGTAAGTCATTTCATTGCACTACTCGGTTTGCAATCAGGGAAGTAAATGTTAAAATCGGTATAAACGACAAAATTAATGTTGAGATCTGCTTATGGGCCCCAGACGGTAATTTCTGGATAAATTACTGAACAACAGGCATAACCTAGTAGCCAGGATCATCCATCAGCAACTTGCTCTTCGATATGACCTTGTTGAGTGCGAGGTGCCGTACTATAAGTACGCACCTCTGCCAGTTCTCGAGAATGGTCGTGCGTTGCTCTACTGGGACCGCTCTATCATCACGGACAGGACTATTGTCGCCAATAAGCCTGATATCGTGCTGGTAGACCGGTCTCAGCGCCGGGCTGTGATCGTCGATATCACCATACCACATGACGAGAACCTCGTGAAAGCTGAGAAGGACAAGCTTAGCAAGTACCTTGACTTGGCTCACGAGGTTACCGCCATGTGGAGTGTTGATTCCACGATCATAGTCCCAATAGTCGTTTCGGCAAACGGCCTTATAGCGAAAAGTCTCGACCAACATCTCAAGAGACTTTCGCTAGACGGTTGGATTAAGGGTCAGATGCAGAAGGCGGTCATCCTTGACACAGCGCGCATCGTCAGGAGGTTCCTCACTCTGCAGCCCTAACCACCGGTAGCTTGGGCCCTGCCCCGCTGCTGGCGGCTATCTAGGTTTAGGTTTTTATAATGTTTTTATGTTGTTTTTTGATGCATTTACTGATATTGTAAAAACCTAAATTTAAGAACAAGGATTAAATGACTGAATAATAATAAAGCCTTTATTGTTGAATTTAGTTTCAATTACAAAGTTACCTCTCTTATTTACTGTTATATTATTTTACTATTACTATTTATCCTATTAACTATTATACTGTATCTATTTATCAATAACTTTATACATCGGCAAACGGTAATTAGTAATTACTCTTCAACTTGTCTTTCGACAAAGGCCTCCTCTAAAGATTTCCATTCTGTCCTATTCCTTGCTGTTCGGGTTATGCCATTCGGTTACTAGTCTTGTCCACTTTTCTTTGTTCTCTCTTGTCATATTCCCTGTCCATCTCCACTTCAACTGTTTGTATGTCAAGTATGCATTCTTAAATTTTGTTTTACTTCTTATGTCTTTTCTTCTTCATTTAATTTAAAAATTAAGAATTGCGATACGTTCTGAGATTCCTGTTATTTCTTTTTTCTTCTTCTTTTATGTTCTTTATAAAATTTATTTTAAGAGATCGACAGTTTGTGGTTGCTATGTGGATATCATATGTTTTCTTTTTCCTGTAAATTTCGGTGTTACTTTTAACCTTTAGAGGGTCGTGGTCATTTTCCCCCTCGAGGACCAGTCGGCTTGGGGGAGTGTTATGTTTTGTTGTTACTTTGTTCTTTAAATTAAAACTTTGTTTTGTTTTCCGTTTACCGACAATTAGTTGTTATTTATTATTGCTATCTGTTGTGTTTGAGGGCATAGAGTTGCTTCTAATCCTCATTAAATCATAGGCATTTAATCTCATGGTGTTCGATGGCATTAAGGTATGTTGTTTTCTAGGTTGGGTGTTTCTTTGAGGAGATGTTGATGTATCTTTCTTCCGTTTATCGTTGTTTATTTTACTTTTTCCTTTTATTATTATTTTGTCGAACTTCAGGTACGCAATGTTTCCTTTCTTTGTTTCTTCAATCAGTTGTGGCTGCAGCATTTTCCTTCTTTCTAGAACATCTTTAGTATAATCTTCTGAAATGTATACGTCTTTAAAAATTTTCTTCAATTTCATTATTTTTTTTTTTTCCATTCATTGACGAAGGCAACCTTAATAGGCCGGGGTTTATCACTTCTTTTCTCCTTGCCAATTCTATAAATGTTATTTAACTCGTTTTCTTCGCAAATTATGCCCAAGTCAGTTTTAAAAACTTTCTTCACTTTTTGTAATAGTTCCGAATTAGAATTTTCATCTTCTTCTAAGCCAAAAATGATAATGTTGTTTCGTTTATTTGTTCTTTTCAAATTTTCCACCTCTTTCTCGAGGTTTTCTAATTTTGTTTTTAGGATTTTATTTTCTGCTATGATAGGTTGTAGTTTTTCATCCAATTTTTCCATTATTTTGTTGGTTATAGAGATTTTTAGTTCCTTTGTTTGTTTTTCCATTTCATTTTTCATTTTGTCGAATAAAAGTTGAAACTGATTATCCATATTATTTAGTTCTGAATATAATGGAACGGTATTAGTAGTAGTTTTTATAATTATTGGTATGGCAGCACTGAGTGATATTTTCAACTTTCTTCCAGACTCTATTGACACAATTTCTAACCTCAATTCAGTAATCCAGCCAGTGCGTTGCTCGAGAAATGTGATCCAATATCCGAGATTACGTAAAATCAACACTTCCACAATATTCACAGCGTTGCGGTTTATAGTTCGTGATGTTATTGTGACCACTAAGTGAGTGTAGATGTGTTTAAATACGATATTATTCGGAGCTGCACAACTATGATATTTACAATCCGACGTCCGGAAACGGAAAAATCACGAGATAATTGGAGTCAAAGTTTGACGTAAAATTTCCACCAAATCACCTGTTTCAACCCTAAAGCATGTACAGCAGACAAACGACCTTGCCGCCGACGCCGCGACGTCGTACAAAAATCCGTGCGGAGATCTGGCCATTAGGGGTATGTCAAATGAAATAACAATCAAAAATAATATTTTTTTTATGGACAACATTTTTTGAGCTTTCATGCGTAATTTTCACATACATGATTCTAAACTCAATGTAGATGAACTACAATAAATATTGTTGCACCTTTCTGCAACATCTTGTATATACTATGCTACTTGCTGCAACGGAACCCTTCATGGGCGAGTCCAACTCGCACTTGGCCACTTTATTTTTTGTTTCGTTATTAGTTCTGAAATAGTCGTAAAAATATAAATTTTATTGTAATCGGTGTGACAGTTTTTGAAATATGAACAACAAACGAAAATTTATATATTAACGACTTTTTGATAGTTTCTTCTGAAATCTGAATGAATCGGTTTTTGTTATTTCGGAGTAATACATTTAGTAGAACTAGCTCACCCGAATTTCGTACCGCCATATTTATTTTGCCGACCTGTCGAACTTAATACCGCTATATTTATTTTTCCAGTGATTAATCCGTTTAACATTGTTTCTATTTTGTTTTCTTGGATTTCTATTTCTGATGATGATTTTTTAATAAAACTATCTTAAGTTACTCCTTATAACATAAGCTATATGCAAGTGAAGATCAGTCCGGTCGTTTCATAGATTGGCCGAACAAAAGTCTCCATAACATTCTTATTATGTATTATTAAGTCCTTCCTAAGGTTGCCTGGAAGAGACCGCTTTAAGCGATAAGGCCGCTCATTGATCTGCAGATTATTAAACCATGAAATTGTATTAATTAGTGTTAAATGGTGTAAAATTGTAGAAGTAATAAAGTATATTATTATTATTCTTTGGCAGTACATTAACTTGCCAAGGTTTGATACTTCCTCAGTCGGACTCTGTGAAGACTCCTACAACTGCTATTTCCACTGATAAAGCATAATTAAATCGTATCAGAAATTGTCAGCATTTTGCTACAACTGAAATCAAACAAAATTCTTAAATCTACAAGCAACAAGGAAACACCAGCCAAGCCGGAGGTCTTAGCAACAACAAAGGGCGGAAATCCCGCGCCTGACCACGCTTCCGACAAAATGGCGTCGGGACGCTATTGTCAAACTTATTGTGACTGGAATGCCATGGAGATACCGTCTAAGGCTAAAAATTCATGGAACGATTTTCACCCGCGCCCGCTGCGATTGCAGGCCTGCAGCTTCTGTAAAACGCTGTTCTGTCGCGGAACCGCAGCGGGCGCCGGCTTTATTTCAAAACTCACGAGACCGCTGATTTTCGCGTTTTTGCAGCCGCTGCGGGTGAGATTATTGCCCGCGAACGGGGCGGAAAACGGGAGGGCCCGACAGCCACGCGCGACGCGGGCGTAAAACGCGTCGTGAGTTGTGCTTTCAATTCTTACAGAAGCCTGCATACGCGGCGGGCGCGGCTGAAAATCGCTCCATGAGTTCGTAGTCTAACGAGCCAGGGAATTAAGTTATAACCCCTATTCAGCGTAGCGAAGCCTAAATCCGTAACGTAGACTCAACTATCCCTTCTACTGTTATAAATGCAAAAGTAACTCTGTATGTCTGTTTGTCACGTTTTCACGCCAAACTGCCGAACCGATTTAAATAAAAAATTACGCACAAAAATAGTCCAAAGCTTAAAAAAGAACATAAGTAGGTACTACCTTTGCAAAAAGAGATTTTTAAACTCAGAGACATTATATGCTTTATCTCTATGCCCTCTAATTTCGCTGGAAACATCCAAAAAGGACAAAAGGTCTTTCAAACCAGAACAGTGATGTTTGCACATTACTGCCTGATAGCAGAATAATTGGCAAAGAGGTGTAGTACACCAGGTGGACTTTGCAGAGTCCTACCACTACAAGTACTAGTTTGAATGGAAGTTCCATCATTTTCAACATGTAACGAGCCCAAGGTATAGCCTCGTTCAGAAAGCAAAGCAAACCTTCTTTTAAAATTTTCAGTATAAAATATTCGAATTTTTTTGGAGTTCTTTTTTGTTTGACGGAAGGAAAAAACTTGATGTCAAATATAAATTTCATATTGTTGGATATATAATGAAATACAGGAATATTATAATATAATAAAATATAAATGGAAAAACAGGAAATTCGAGGAAGAATTTACTCTCTTATATACATGGTGTTTTTACAATAAATTAATCAAAGAAACTTGACAGGAAAAAAGGGTACAAAAAAGCAAGCCCTCAAATGTAAGTTGTAATGTTGTATATAAAATTGCATTTATGATGTAGCGTAATTCGAATCTGAAATTATGAAAAATGATTCCAGACATATAAATCTCTCAGGAATCACAACAACGGACAGACGGGAGATTTGGATAAAGAGGCTATGTATTTCGAAAGATAATCGGTGAGTTAATATCTCATGAATTTACGACAACTCATAAAACGTTTAGTCCAAAAGAGACTCTACAGTAAATTAATAACTTACATTATGTCTTGACATTCTTCGTTTAAAACGACAGCGGATGTTCAATAATGTATTGAATTTTATACAGAACATGGTTATCAGTACTAATAATACTTAGGCTCTAATGGGATGAGTGTTTTGAGCTACAAGGCTTCGAAGTCAGTCCTTGGGCTAGGTAAAATAAAGCTCGTCGAATTTTTGATTACTTATACAGAACAAAAATTTGACACAAGACTGTTCTTCTGGACTTGCGGAGCAAAATACTAATTTTATTACTGTCTGAAGTAATCATAGATTTAGTTCATAATCTCTAAAACATACGCGATGAGACGGAAAAAGTATTACAACCTTCTAACAAATTGATGTAGATTTAGACTACATGTAATCTATAAAGAATACGCGAAGAAGCAAAATAAGTATTTTAATCTTCTAAACAAGTTAACAAGAACGGCAATGTAGTTAATTTCTACATAGAAAGTTGCTGAAGAAGTAGGAGTGAGAGGTATACCAGCAAAATCTCACTATAACCTGCTGAAAGAACTGGGTTTATCCAGAAATGCAGTACGTTCTATGCTAGAACGAGTATCTAAAACTGTACTGGCGGGATTATGTCAGATTTGGCTGAACAGATGAGAGGTCTGCCGAGTAGTTAAGGTGAGTGTGGAAGTGCTTCACAAAGGGATCCCTTAAACCTACGCCCAAGTCACAAGTCTTGGGGTCTACTCCAGTTTTCTGTTTTTCTCTCTCTGTTACACGAATGGACACCAGGCTCTCGCTCAGTGAATCCATAGAGTGTTAAGATATGTCTCTCTTCTCGCGGCTAGGATTGCTTAATAGTATTGAAGCGAGGGCATCCTCATGGAGTCCGATTAATGCGGTTTAAGAAAATAATAATAAACAAAACTAAAACTCATAAACATGCTATTCATTTGAAGTAGAAAGAAGTTCACTATTTAATTCTATAGGCAGGCAGGCTAGTTAAAACTAATCAAAATGTATATTTATGGTAAACGGTGATTCTCATTTTCAAATACCTACCTATTAATCTAAACCTCTTGTTTTGTGATTTTGATCTATAATATTAAAATAACTATACTCCATAAACTTTCTTTGTAGATAGAATTATCACTTTCTTTTTCTAGGTATTTATCAAAATTATCTCTAACTGCATTTTAGTAAACTATAAGATCTGTGTCATTTATTTATTTCTTAGGAACATATAGGTAAACCGGTCTTTTCGTAGAATCTCGGGTAATGCGGATACAACGTAGAGTCTTATACTGTCCACTAGACGTTCACTTGGCCAACTCTTTAGTTATCTTCTCTTTAGTTAGGTTCTTTAACTATCATTAATTATATTCAATTTATATTCAATACTTTTTTGTATAAAGCCTTCAGCTTATATTTTGTGTTTTGTACGGCCTTTAGCCAGTACAATTTGGTGAGGTGACCAGGATGAAAACAACCTATATATAAATCTTGAGTCACTCTCCAGTTCATCTCAATTTAGTACCGTCATCCAGGATATTAGTCTCATATTTCATATATGTTAGGCCGGTTTATTACAAACACACTTTTTTAAACTAAACTAGACTAGACTAGCTTAATTTTTGCTTTTGATTACATTTAAATAAAAATATGTGTGTATACCTACTTATGTAGAAACGTACATAAGAAGCTAAAAGACTTTGCTTTCTTTATTATTCATTATGCTATTGCAGTCTAACTACAACCACAGAATAGATAATATCAGCGCAAAGTGTACTAACGTGAAGTTAGCTACAATGTTCACTAGCTAACTTCAGAGTGTCGGATGATTTCCACATTGAACTCCAGATTGTTCAATCACATTGGAACGACTGAGATTGGATTGAAATTTGGAACACAGATGATTAGAGACGTACTTCTTAGCATTCCATTGATTCACCGTGCGGGTGCCGGGTCCATCGTGTGGCAGAGAGAGAAATCTCGAATAGACCCCAAGACTTGTGACTCGGGCTGTAGGTTTAAAAGGGGCCCCTTACATTGACGTACGTCAACACTCACCTTCACTACTCGTATTTCTCTCCCTGCCCAGCCAAATCCGATATGATCCTACTAGTGCAGCTTTAGATACTCGTTCTAGTATAGAACTTACTGCACTTCTGGACAATCCAAGGTCTTTAAGCAGGTTATAGAGAGATTTTGCTGGTATACCTCTCGCTCCTACTTCTACAGCGTATAAATTAACTACATAGCCATTTTTTGTTAATTCATTTTGTAGGTCGTAATACTTATTTTGTTTCATCACGTGGTCTTTAGGTATATTAGTTTCCCACGGTACGGTAAGTTCTACCAGGACTATGCGTTTCGTAGCCCTAGAAAAAAGGAAAATGTCCGGTCTGGATGACGAAACACCCACATCCTCTGGGATTTTGTAGTGCTTTTCATACGTGTCCATTAAAATTGTCCAATCAGGTGCTGAACCCAGGATTGAGTAAGGCTTGTTCTTGGAGTTTGAAGTTGAGCCCTCTTTTACAAAGTTAATTTGTCTTTTGTTCATCGTCAATCCCTTTTGGGCTCTAGCTACCGAAAGGCTTACGGCTTCACGTATGATTTCAAGTACTCTGTCATGGCGCTGTGAGTAATGACCCCTATTAAGGAGCACCTTGCATCCCACCAATATGTGCCTTGCTGTACATATCGCCTCACCACAAGTATAGCAACATTTTTCAGAGGCTTTTCCCCACCTTACCAAGTTACTCTGGTCAGGGAGGGTCATTTGGAAAGCGTTCAGATAAAATTTTAATAAGGCAGGAGACCAGTCATATAGCAAGGTGCGCCACTTTAGAGCTAATGGGATACAAAACTCACCTATGGTTAACCACTCACTTTGCATTTCTAAATTCATAGCGTGCACTTTGTAACTATCATTTTCGTCTTGTTGTAGAAAGGTTTTTACCATGTCTCGGTCTTCCCTTTTCTTTCTCGCACCCAACCCAGCTGTATTTACTTGCGCACCTGCCATAAATTGTTTGTGGAATTGAAGTCTAGATTCAAGGTCCGAAGCGCTTTTGTCTTTTGGGAGAGATGCGATTAATTCGTCTTTCGATTTTCCCAAAACATGCGTTTTTGTAACTCTTAGGTGTTTGTAGAGTTCGGATGGTTTTTTTAGTTTCAGGCCAAAACTATTGTGATCCCTAAATAGAGTAGAGGGATCAGCCGGATGTGCCAATCCAAACCATGACTTCAATATCTTTATGACATTAGCATCTAATTTTGCGAGGAGGGTTTTACCGATGTCATATACTAGGAAAGGCCAAGTGAGACGTGATGTGAGATAGTTGTCATATATCCATGCTTTTTTGATATTGCTGATAGGCTGTTGGTCTACCTTACTGAGGTCATTCATGAAATTTCCAACAACTACCTCTAATGATGGTGTACGTCCTTTGTAGTCTATCTTTCTACCAAGAAATTTGAAAGGCACTGCCTCTGCTATTGTGGCAACTCTTTGGCCACTTATGGAGAGTCCCGGATCGTAAGAAGTATATTTGGTATCTCGTCTACCCAGACATAAACAATGACATTTACTTGGTTTTGCCCTCATTCCCTCCGTCCATGTACAGAACTCATCAACATCATTCAACAATTGTTGACACTGTTTGGGATTTCGTGTAAGTATTGCAAGGTCGTCCGCAAAGGCTAAAATTGACTCAGTGTACTTATTGTTGATTTTAAACCGGTAGCCCCATTTCTTCTCACGGGATATTAATTTATCTACTAGAATATTTATAACTATATTAAATACTATTGGTGATAAGCAGCACCCTTGGAATAGTCCCACATTATATTTAAGTGGTTTTGAGTATTCTTTGTTTACTGCTATAACAAATTTTAAGTGATTATAATATGAATTAATTATGTCAATAATTACAGCAGGAAAGTTATACCATTTTAGGGCAAATAACATAAGTTCATGCTGCACGGAACCAAATGCGTTCTCTAGGTCTATCCAGCAGACTGTTATTTGTCTCTCATGTGTTCTGGCATCTTTCAAACTTTCCGCTAGTAATGTATTGTGTTCCAGGCATCCAGAAATACCAGGCAAGAAGCCTTTCTGGTGGTTGGGCCTGAAATACCTATTGCTAGCCATAAATGTGGTCATTTTTGTTTGCAATATACTGAAAAAAATTTTAGAAATTGTATTGGTTAGGGCTATCGGTCTGGTGTCTTTTGGATGAGTTACTTCTTTCATTTTAGGAATCAGGACAAAAATTGCTCTTCCAAATGATTTTGGGATTTGCTTTCCTGACCAGATCTTACTGAATATATTTAAGATATGTTTACGAACTGATGGACACTTTTTATACACTATGTAAGGAATGCCATCAGGGCCTGGAGCTGATTTAGTAGTTTTCTTCTTAATTTGATAGTTTACTTCCTCTTCACTAGGTGGAGTGCTTTGAAAGTTTGTTAGAGGATCATTAGGTCTTTGGATGTTTGGTACTACGTACGAGCTCCCGCGTTTAGGCACTTCGTATGTGCTTTTAAAGTGATCGTAAATTTGCTCATTAGTCAAGATAAGCTTTCCATTTTGTTCTCTGAAAATATTTTTCGAGTATTGAAAAGGGTTTTTATCAAAGTCTACTTCGTGTTTAGCTCTGTAAAGATTATCACGATTTTTACTGATTTGTAGCGATATTCCTTGTATTAATTTAAGGATTGATCTTAGAGCCCTGGACAGTTGGTGACTTAGATGGTTGTCGCCCATGGTTTTAGCTACACGAAGACGTTTTATTAGTTCTCTTTTCTTCCTCCGCAATTTCATTTTGAACGTATTTTCCTTGTTATTTCGAGCATAATAAGTTGATGGTGGATAGTGCTCAGAGAAGTATGTATAGATGGTGTCCTGAAAAGTTTCTACTTGGCTATTTGGGTCTTGTTTTGTACCAGGATGTTCTAACAAAATAGCCAAGTTTTCGTCATGAACTTTCCAGGTGGAATTTTTTAGGCTGGGTATGCCAAGACGTGTCCTGATGACAATGGACTCCTGGTAGTTTTCACTCGATGGTTCACCTTGGGATATATGAGGGTCAACTCTATCCATAGTGTTTGTCAAAGGACTGACCGACGGCTGTCGTGCTTCAACACCATCATGTGTCTTTAAGTGCTTTAGGTACCAGGCTCGTCTCTTGTAAATTTTCCCGCACGTAGGGCATCTCAATTCCGTATTCGCGCCAGGGTCGTCGTTATTATCAACCGGTGGACAGATCTTCCGCCCCCCCTCTCGGACTGTCCCAGGGGTATTTTTCTTTTTTGGACTTTTAGCGGATTCTTTTCCCGGGCTTGGCTTGCTAGGCCTTCACCCTCGACTGTCTTTCCAGTAGTCAGATGTCTTTCCATCCGTCAGATGTCTTTTCCACCAGCCATCTGTCTTTCCAGCGTCATCCCGTCTCTCCGGGCTGTCATTTTTGTTTGAGACGTACTTCTTAGCATTCCATGGATTCACCGTGCGGGTGCCGGGTCCATCGTGTGGCAGAGAGAGAAATCTCGAATAGACCCCAAGACTTGTGACTCGGGCTGTAGGTTTAAAAGGGGCCCCTTACATTGACGTACGTCAACACTCACCTTCACTACTCGTATTTCTCTCCCTGCCCAGCCAAATCCGATATGATCCTACTAGTGCAGCTTTAGATACTCGTTCTAGTATAGAACTTACTGCACTTCTGGACAATCCAAGGTCTTTAAGCAGGTTATAGAGAGATTTTGCTGGTATACCTCTCGCTCCTACTTCTACAGCGTATAAATTAACTACATAGCCATTTTTTGTTAATTCATTTTGTAGGTCGTAATACTTATTTTGTTTCATCACGTGGTCTTTAGGTATATTAGTTTCCCACGGTACGGTAAGTTCTACCAGGACTATGCGTTTCGTAGCCCTAGAAAAAAGGAAAATGTCCGGTCTGGATGACGAAACACCCACATCCTCTGGGATTTTGTAGTGCTTTTCATACGTGTCCATTAAAATTGTCCAATCAGGTGCTGAACCCAGGATGAAAATTATGAAAATTATTAATTCCAGATAACCTTGCCACTGACAAAAATCTTAGTAAAACACATAACGTGGTGACCAAAAAAGATGTTTTACAATAAGATTACGCAAAAAACACACGTTCTAATGGTACAACCACAGAAATCTAAATAATAAGGTACTAGAAGTCGCACGACCGCGTGACATTGTCGCCGCACAGGTGACTTGTAGGCCACCAGTGCTCGAATTGTAGTTTAGTCTTGTTCGAACCGGCAGGCGTGAATCATCTTTAAAAACTTGTGTTATGCAGCATAAACAACTGTGGAAGTTCTTCCACAACTTGCAATTATACCAATAATGAGATTACATTTCACTGATAGGTATTTTATTTTATTTTAATTGTATTTTTTAATAAAATAAACGGAGCCCAATGATTCACTATGATAGTTATAAATTTTTGGTGTGATCGTCATTTTGCATACCATTGCTGCATACATTAATTAACATCTAAAGTGGTACAAGCATAAACAGCAATGTAATGTAAAATTAAAGAAATCGTCATAACCTCTAATCTTCCATGGTACAACCGCAGGTAGCGATTGTGAGTTAGTGCTGTGACGGTCCAATTTTACTTTCTCAAAAATAAACGATGAAAATTTTATTTTAAATTTTACATAGTTTTATCGATAAAGTAACATAATAAATCGATAAAAAAAATTGTACGCAATTAACATTACACCCGTACGTACAATCTTTTAATTCGCGGTAAACATTACTTCATAATTAATTAATTATTAACAAAAGTATATACATACTGGCTATAACGCGCGATTGTTCGTCCGTGCAAAATAAATATTAAGATAACTGAGGCAGTATTTATCTAGTGTAAGCTTTTATTTTTAAGACTTTATTAGTTTTCATACAAAATCAGCGAGCAACACGGAAGGGAGTAGACATACACAGCGTTTTTCCCCTCTGTCAAAGTACAAGTCCGCGTGGACCATGGAGTTTGATAATATACTGTGGCGTGGAATACACTGAGGGCGGGGCTAGATTTGTGAATGGTGCTTTATTTTTTATGTGTTAGTGATTTGGCTGTGTGAGTATGGTCGGCAATGGATCGGTACAGGTTTGTTTTGTATGCAATAGTGCGGCTTTACGCTAGTGTGCAACTTTCCCCTCCCGCAAGAAATGACAGAAAGATTTGAACAATATTTTTTAGCAAAGGCTACTTCCCTTCCGTGCTTGCGCGGAAGATCGAGTTGCTCGATGTACAAAATATACAACAACCTTTGTTCTTCAACTATACCTAAGCCCATGTGGTGTCAGAATTACATAGTTCAGTTTTCGAAACAATAGTATACCCCATGTGACTCACTTATTTTATAGGTAGCCATATCGACTTTGTTGTAGTGTAATACACCTAATTAATGAAATCAATAATAACCTTTATCGAATGTTAAAATTGGACCGTACTTTGAAATATCGATATGTTTTAATTTTTGTCAAGCACTAGCGTATATGTGAAAAATTGTTAATTTTTCAATGTATTAGTAGGTTCACTGATAAGCGTTTATGGATGTGTGTGGTGCAATCACAGACCCAGGTTGATAATGTGCAGCTATTGGTGTGTGAGTGGAGCTCTATTTGAATACTACGCGCATGTAGTAGTGATCGCGGGGGTAGAGGAAATGTGGCGACAAGCGTTTTGCAAGTAATTTGAGAGTTATGCCATTTCTATTACCTTATTATTTAGATTTCTGTGGGTACAACAAACAATTATTTAAACTATGTACACCACAAAAAACACAAATAAATAAACAAGAATATTTATTGAGGAATTAATGACTTCTTGGTTTGCAAGAAGATATTGATAATGTTTTCGCATGGGCGACGGATAATAAGTTACCATTCAATGTAGCTAAATGCAATGTGATGACTTTCGACCGGAAAATAACTCCCATCAACTTTAAATACTGCCTTGGTGGTTCATGCATAAATAGAGTGAATACCATTCGTGATCTGGGGGTGAAGTTTGATCGCGGTCTTACATTTCATGACCATGTAACCGACTTGGCCAAGGATGCTTACCGTCGTCTGGGTTTCGTTATGCGAAACGCTAAAGACTTTGATAATCCTTTAGTTGTCAAGACCTTATACAACTCTCTGATAAGGAGTAAGCTCGAGTCGAGCGCCTGCGTCTGGAACCCACACCACGTCACTTACACTCGAACATTGGAGAAAGTTCAAAAGGCTTTCTTGAGATCACTTTATAAAAAATGTTATGGTTTTTATCCATATCTCTATCCAACAAAGTTTCTACTCGGTCAGCTTGGGTACAACTCGCTGGAAGTCAGAAGGCTAGTGGACCAACTTCTTACTGGGTGCAAAATTCTTAGGGGATCGATTGACTCCCTGGATTTACACAGTTTAATGTGCTCTTTGAGTGTGCCAGAGACACCAGGTGTCACGAACAGACGAGGACAACTACATAGGGTTTTCCACCTAAAAAGTAGCCGGACTGCCGCGCGCGCTATGACGCCGCTGGTCCGAATTCAACGCCACCTCAATGCTCTCCTCTCCGCTAATACTGATATTGACATTTTTTGTGATAATTGGAACCTCCTACGAAAAATAATATTAGAATATTGTGCAAACCTTACTGACCAGTGGGATTTGAATGCAAAAGAAGATTTATTGATTGACGACCGTGATTAATTTGACTGATTTTTATTTTAAATTGACTTGTTTTATTTAATTTGTAAACATCGATTTAATTTAATAACTTTAATGTATTCCTAGTAATAATAATGTAGTATGCAGTGAAAATAATTTAATTGTTTTACACATATTGGTAAATTTTAATGTTAGTTATGTGAGTATTGTGTGAGATATTTATAATTGGTAATCCGTTTTTATCTCAATAAATAAATAAATAAATAAATGACCACAAAAACTTTCTTGCAGACCCTAGCATACTATGATTGGTCGTCCAGTTTCGCTGGTATCTTCTTGCTATGGAGTTGCAAGAGGGAATGCTTCCAACACGGTGGTTAGTTTTGAACTTGTGAAACGGAACATTGTTAGGCAGAACGGTGCTGTTCTGTACTGACTGACGATACTTTCGTTACACTATTAAAACTTTTAAATTTTCGTAATTTGACTTCAACAACTAACTATCAGGTCTGCAAAAGATGTGACAGACCCATTGCTATTTTTAGTTTGCCAATATGCTGAGACATGTCTGTGAAAGAAATTCTAAAATAATTAACCCTTCAACATCGGATGGAGACATATTTTTAAAAAACTAAAAACACGCTTTTTAGGTTACGTGATAATTTTTTTCGTATTCCCTTCAGCAAACCCTTTCATTTGATACCCAATTTATGGGGGTGGATTGCAAACAGCCAGTTCGCCATCTTGGGGAGGCCGCCATATTGGATTTGTAATGATGTTACTTAGCTAGTCATGTATTGTCATCAGAATTCACAACGTGTGCAAAATTTCATCCTAATCGAAGACCAGGAAGTGGGTCAAATTAAGATTCCAAGATTTCATTGGGAGTTTTCTATCATCGATACCTACTTACCTTACCTAATCCAAAACCGAAACTTTTTAAATTCATTATCATTACCATCATTTATTTAACAATGCCAGGTACCTATATTTATCATCAGCATTTCAGCAGTCAACGAAAACCTATAAGTAAGGACTTAAAATACATAATTAGTTACAAGTGAAGCTAATAAAAGCGTGTTAATAAAAACGTACTAGCATTGTAGCTTTCTTTGGATGTGGACTCTTCATGTTCCAATAGCTGCGTGTCTCTGTGATGTTATGGTATTGCTTCCCATCAGGTCATGCCAACCCTGCTCGAGACGAGCAGGATATGGTATAGTAGGTACTATACATACTATTAAAAAGGTATCACTTTAAATAATGATCTTGCGATAAAATAACCACACTATTTGTTCGTAAGCTAGCCTTTTGTAACAGTAGGATTCGTATATCTAACCTTTTATAGTTACATCATATCAAATAATATGTGTTATTCATAAAGTATCTTTATTTGCGAAAGTGGAGACAAAGAGATCTTAATTAAGAAACAAGTATTCAGAACTCCAATGTCAAGCTTTCGGTATGATGTTCCGCTAATTTGAGATGTACGGGACTAATTCAACATTTACAAAGTATTCATCTGTTCTATATACTTACTCTATTTATTTGATACTAGCAGCGCCCCGCGGCTTGACCTGCGAAGTGTCCTGAGTTTTTCTGCAATAAAAAGACTTTAAGCAATAGACCATAATCTGTGTTCAAAATTTCAACCCGTTCCTTGTAATTGTGAAACGAACGCCCAAACGTTCACTTTTATAAAATTGATGTAAGAAATTAGGATAAAGCATGCAAACCATGCTTAATAATGCCAATCAAAGGTGGTGGTCCAGTGCAAACCTATTACAGTAAAAAAATCAATACAATATGTACAATTAGCGAATACGCTAAGCATACAGCGTATACAGTTTTTTTTAGATCTTTCATCTCCTCTATTTTCAAGAAGTAGTAGGCTAAGGCCTCGGAATGTTGTCCAATGCCTTGACCTCTGCCATAGAATAGATATCTTCTGTTCACAAGGCAACTACCCTGTGGTCACGAGTGGCTGCTAAAAGGAACAATATCGGGGGTTGGCAACACTGACGAACAGTCGCATCCAAATAAAATGTCAGTGTCAGGTGGATGATTTTTAACTCAGAAGAAGTACCTATAGAATTACAAAGTTCCTGATTACTATAGTGCTTCTCGTTCTTTCAATTTCAATTCAATTTTCAATTCAATACTCAAAAGATATTGCCATAAAAAAAATATTCCACTGGATAAGGGTAGTGCTACGATAGTTGAATGAATTCAGCTCGTGTTATATCCATTCTAAAATTACATTTCAAAAAAGAGGTTTCATGTAATATATTACATGAAACCTCTTTTTGAACAGGAGGATATAAATAAAATAGCATGGAGAATAATAAAAAACAGAACAATAAAACATTTATTTCAAATTGTACTTTACATTCAATATTATAATAATATAGTTTGATTAACAAATTTAGATATACCATTTAGTAGCAGCTAGCCCAGACTTCACACAGGTAACTCGGAACTTACGTATAGAACAAACGTTTAACTTTTTCAATGTTCGAAGCCCTTGTTTTAGTAGAGATACTACATACTACTATTAGATGTTGTGGTAATTCAGGATAATTGATTTATTATTTATTTATTTATTACTTCATGAAAAATATTGCATTATTCACACAATGTCTTATCCTATTCTTCAGAGTGTCACATCTGCAAAATGATAATTAATTTGGATGAATAAAACAATCAAAATTATTACTAGAAATGTAGTGATACATTCAAGTTGCATAATTGGAATTGCAAAAGGGTTAAATCAGAGGTGAAAATTTGTATTAATCTTTTTTTAGAGCTTCATCATCAACAGCCCACTAAATGTTCCCACTGTTGGGACTCGGGGCCTTCTCTCGCAAGGATAGAGTTAAGGCCATAATCCACCACAATGGCCCAGTGCGGGTTGGTGGATGACACACGACTTCGAAAGATTCTAGGTACATGTCGGTTTCCTCACGATGTTTTCCTTCACCGTTTTAGGTTAGCGGCATTACGCACATGACTTTGAAAATACAGTGGTGCGTGTGGGGTTTGATCCCGGGGTCTCCGAATCGGCAGGCGCTGTTCTCCCGACTAGACCAGCCGTAACTTTCAGAGCTTAGTACTTCAAAATCTACTCACAAAATATACCTACTTTTCACTAAAAGCATCATTCATTCTCATTAGAATGGGACGGGATCTGTATAGGATAGTGTAAGTTAATTGGAGTTTGATGCAATTCCCACTCCAGAAAACAAGAGTTGCAATGTCCACTGACATTGAGATTTTGACAGACATGGAGAAGAAACAGAAATTGAAGCGTAGGGATTGGTAACGGAAAAAAAACTGGCAGTCATAGAGACTGACGATAGAACTGAAAATTTATAACTCAGTACTTGACAGCACACTTTGGAAACTACGCAGGTGAAACCGGAGGGCGTTTCTGGTTTGGAATAAATCTTTAAAGCATTGTCATCTAAATAAGCCTTCTCACACGTCATGGCCATTGGCTATCTAGACTAAAGATGTGTAATGGTAACCATGGTAACACGCCATGACTATCTAAAAATGTTTACCCATTTGTGGCCATAGCTCCGAGTTCCCCCGAAAATTTATTTCATTCCGAATCATGATGTTTGAGCTCAATTCAGGGCCCACGAAAAATCTGTATGTAATGAGCCAAAGGAAGTTTTCACTACAAAAACTAACGAATGCGAATCCGCAGGCAAAATCTAGTACCTATTATTAGTAAACGGCCAGTAAATAAACTGTCAATTATTTACCGACTTGTGTATTTCATGGGTAAATTTGTAAGAAATAACTGGTCACACTTTTTTGTTTGTTTTGTTATATAGGTTATGTTTACATTATACATATTTTGCAAATTTTAGACTAGATGCAGCCGTTATGGTATAAATTCAACTCATGTTGATATCTAGAATGCATCATTATCAATTTTTATCAAGTGGGCATTTGAAAATATTGTCTACTTACGAGTAAAATGAGATTCCATTGATTTTTCTTCACTTTCACATTTCACTGCGGATATTTTAGCTTAAAACACAGCAAACACACATTGTTCATATACTAAAACATAAATGACTTACAAGTCTTTCTCAAACACGTTTCAAATATTATTATAATAAACTTATATGAATTAAATCAATAAAAAACAGAATCCAAGCTTTGAACAGACTTTTGTTGGGGAACCCGGTGTCAGATTTGAAAGCTTAGCCAGAGAAAAACCCGGCCACGGTGACAAGGACGTAAAATCAGTATCTCTTTCTCTCTCTTTCACAAGTAATAGGTAATTAGAGTGTCTCGTTCCCGCAAGTTGTGACGTCACTTATTGTGCTCCCCTGATTTTTAAGAACAACAAAACGAACACTTTTAGGGTCTGAGCATCAAGCCGAGTGTTGCTCTGGCCAACCACCGGTACGACTTCACCGCGTTCCAGGTCCATCTCTCGACATCCGCCCAATCACATTAGATTTTGCGACCATTCTATTATAATGGTTTGTTAATAAACGTAGTGTTTGAATGTAGAATTTTATTTTTGTCGCCATGATCAATGGCAAGCCGACATGTTCTAAAGTCATACAGTCATACATCATCCGCCAACCCACACTGGGAAAGCGTGGTGGATCATAACCTTGTCTCTCTTCTTGTCAGAGAAGACTCCGAGACCATACTGCGAGAAAATTTTGCGGGCTGCTTAAGCTAATGCAGTAATACCAATGAATACAACTATGTGCTATTCCAGGTGATAAAATATATTCCAAATTTTGCCCTCATTCGTTCATACTGTGTGATGTTAAGTAGTAACAAACTATCGCATTCATATTATTAAAATGGGATGTACAATATTATTTCTTGATGAAAGTGGATAAAAGTGAATAGATTGTGTGAAAGATGACATAATTATGTCCTCTTTCACACATCCATCCACACTTCCATCAAGAAATAACAAACGGAGACAAACGTCATTTAATTATAAGTTCGTATTACATTATTAAACATTGCAACAATAACGTTATCATCTCGTTAGAATATTCGAAAACGGGAAATGCAAACATGTGCGCAAAAGCTATTTGCGTGTGTTTGCAAGACGCCATTGTTTAACTTAAAATCAACACTCTGACGTTCCATTCCACGCAAAATGGCGGAAACTATCGTCCATAAACATTATCGCACGGGAGTGGGGAATCGTGTCACAGTTTATAAACTCAACAAGAGGGAACGGAACGTCAATTGATATTAATACTGACTGCAGTTTACTGAGTTCTCACTTCTGGAAATTTCTGGCCACGTTTGAGAAAAATCAACACTTGAATACTCGATATTGAATTGAACACTCGAAAATTATTCGGCAAAAAATATTAATTGTTCCACATTGCTTCACAAATTATTTTTGAAGTTATACTTATTACTTATTTTGTTGCGTTGGGGAAAAAGATGACATTTTACTGAACATTGTTACCAACTTCAGGTTAAAACTTCTTGCATTGAAGATAATAATATTATCTATGATATGGTTGAATGTTGTCATCATATTACAAGGATTAAAGAGGTACATATACTTTTAGACGACGAAAAATTTCGCCCCTACCCAGTGAGTAGTTTTAAAACAAATACACGGGTAACTCATCTATATATAAAAGCGAAAGGTCACTCATCAAGGAATCTCAGAAACTACAAATGCTAGGAATCTGAAATTTTGCATGGAGGTCCCTTTTAGCACGTAAGCGCTCGCTAAGACGGGGTTTTCCGAAATTCAAACCCTAAGAGGGTGAAACAAGGGATGAACAGTTATATGAAAATTCGTGATTTTCAAAGTAATCAAATTCATCAGGCGAGATGGTGGTCAAGTGTAAACCTATAATAGTTAAAAAAAAAAAAAAAAAAAAATTATCCAAACACTTGACACGAAGTAATGAAATATTTGTTCTATTCATTTTGTAATTTCGAACAGTACGGGGTGAAATTGGGATTGAAATGGGGCATGAATGTCAATATGGAAGTTCCCAATCATTGAAGATAAAACTATGAAACTCTTTATATAGGCACTTGGCACGAAGCCAATAAATGTTTGTTCTATTAATTATGTAATTTCGAACTGTATGGGTATGAAATTGGAGTTTAAAAGGGGGACGAATGTCTCTTACGCTTTCACACCTGAACAACTGAACCTATTTTGATGAAATTGTTTTATTATAAGCTGTTTTTAGCAACCGTAAATGTGTCTGTCTTGGTATGAAAATAGGTACTGCTTGAGTTACCTTAGTATTTATTTCTCGCGGACGAAGTCGCGGGTAACAGCTAGTGTATAATAAATATACTTAGTCAGAACAGTCCGACTCGAGTTTCGATCGCGTCCGGCGATCTTCTTCAAGGCGAGTGTGCGCGCATGTTCGCAGCTCGATTAGCACTGAGTAGTTCTCAAAATTACTAATATGGTGTCAAGGTAGAAGATTAATGAATTTCAAATTAATAACATCGATGTATAAACACAATGTTATTAATAACTTATCGAATTTATCTAGCAAAATGAGACATGTTAGGTTCTATTCATATTCAGATGGTGTTGTGTGTGAATTGTCCAGTGTCCACCAAACTTAAAACAAAATAAAAAATCTGACGATGATGGTGGTGGTGATTTAAATAAAAGAAAGAAGCTTTTCAAATACAAAGTAGGTATTAAAAATATTATGTCAAATAAATAACTTTGATATATTTATGTTTAAGCCTAACAAATTTCTAAAGAAAAATGAAACAGTCATATCTTTTTGTCTCATGATGATAAATAATTACGGTGGTGAATTAATTAAAAACCATAGAATGAGGCTTGTACAGAATGATAGAAATGGGAATGATAGAGATGACAGTAGGTGCGATGGTTTTTTTTAAATTGTTAATTTGCTTAATATATACATTTTTGCAATGTTAAATTACCCATTTCACCAGTGGCCATTTTTTCCATTCGTCTGAAATGGTTTCACTGAATTGATAATGTGGGATTGTAATTAGTTATGGTATTGACTCTCTTCTTGTGAGACCCAGAGAATCCCAGCTGTGGGAACAAGAAGCATATGTTTCTACAGCTTAGCAGGGACAGAAATTTGGAAGAGGCTCTGAACCTGTAGGAAATGATAAAAAAAACAGCAAAATCGGACTGAAGACGACTAGAATTACGTTGAAAATATTCTCTACTTCTCACTATTTTCCTTTTCTTCTTTTAATCCAAAATAATATATGTAAAACAAGAAATAAATTTTAAAAAATGATATACCCCCGACTACCTCGGATTTGTAATCTGTACGACTTTCTATTAGTCAAGACTTTATACCCATATTGAGGGAGTAGTGAAAAAAGATATGTATTGCGGCATTTTATGGTGGCGGCCATCTTGGATTTCAAATTTATCATAGTGTAGTATTTTCAGATTTTTCAGATTCAGATTCATTTATTTCGGACCTTAGGTATAACAGATATACACTTGGTTACGTCATTTACAAAATTCAAATAAGAGTTTAAAATTATATTATAATTTGCATATTATGTAATTTATTGACATAATTTTAAACTAATTTTTACTAGTCAACTCCTTTTGTTTGATACCTATATTGAGGGAGGTTGTGCAAAAATATTTTATTCGCCATTTTATGCAAGCGGCCATCTTGAATCGATATTAACCAAACATAGCTAATAACTAATAACCACCGCACGGAAATTAACCCTCAAATAAAACATCTAAATCGGTCTATCCATTTGAGCTCTACTACGGTGCCACAGATAGAGACAGGCAACAGACTGATGACAGTGTCTGATAAAATATTTTTTCACAACCACCCTCAACATGGGTATCAAATGAAAGGATTTGACTAGTAAAATACTACAGTACCTATGATAAATTTGAAATCCAAGATGGCCGACACCATAAAACGCCGCAATACATATCTTTTTTCACTACTCCCACAATATGGGTATAAAATGAAAGGTCTTGACTGATAGAAAGCTTGATTACTAGAATCCTGTACAAATTTCAAATCCTAGGAAGTCGGGGGTAAATCAAAATTTTTAATTTTGTTCATGTTGATTGAATGTTAAGCATTTTCGTTATACTCATAATTTAATACTATTTTATTATATTCGACATTGTGTGGGCCATGCTCCAAGCAATGAATAAAGGGTTGAATTGAATATAAATATGAATCAATGAAAATTCTCGGTAAAATTCTCAAACAATGTAGGAAAACAGTAAGACTAGTGAAACAACTGGCGACCTTATCGATGAAACCAATTTCTTCCAGGGTACCTTGGGATGGACAAATATCTTGGAAAACTCAAAGCGTGGTGGGGAACAAAGACTTTTATTCTATACCTATAGTTATTATCGTAAAACAGATGACAATGCTGTAGGTAACAGCTGCCTGTTCACAGCTAATCCTCCCAAATCTTTCTCTCAATTTCGGCCAAGTTTATTTACGCAAAAGCGGTTTGCGAGCTATTGATTTTGTTTCATTTTTCGCTTACAAAGTCGTTTGATACTTGAAAGGAATCCCCGCTTTTCCAAGCTCGGTTTTGTGGTCGCTTTACGAATTTTTAATTTTTCACAATATTCATTCGATGTAGTAGCACGCTAGTTATTTTAACGATTAATTAAATAACAGCGATAAATTGCTTTTGAAAAATGAATTTCGCATTTTTAACGGTTGAAAGAACCATTAATCTTGTATGGAAAGTTATTTTATTTTCAACTAGTTGCGCCTGATGGTTTTGCTCGTTCAATATTCGTTCTCATAATTTTGCTGCGATAAATTTAGCTTATGTCTTATACGCTATCTATGACTATGATCTATTTCTGCGCCAAATAGGTATCATCTTTATATATTCGGTAGTTGAAATGAAAACTTATTTAGTCGCATTAACTATATTTTGGTAGTGAGCAAACTTATGGGTTTGCCAACCAGCATGATAATGTCGATGTCAGAGCAAAGTAGCTAGACGTGCGCTCCAAACGGTTTTGGATGGGTGAAATGGTGTGACCCTACATCACTGACATGCGTAATAGCAGTGTATCTGTAGCTTTACAGGTGACATATTGAGCAACATTGTCTAATACTATAAGTATAAGTTTTCGCTTCTATCGCCAGTCCCTATGATTGACTTTTTTTGTATAAAAATAACAAACATCCATCCAACCATAAGCAGTCCACTGTAAATATTCCAATTGCTGGGATTGCGGGGCATTTTATACAAGAAACCAACGACGTCATAAATAAATAAAAAAATAAATTCTGTACAAGAAACACGTCAAGGTCATAATAGAGTATCTCTCTACTTAGTCTGTGGTCATAATCCACCACGCTGAGCAAGTACGGGATTGCAATTTTCTTCAAAAAATGCCTTTCTTAGAGCATAAACGTTTACTCGCGATGCTTTCCCTCCATATTTCTAGTGTGGTATTGTGAAATTATCACTACATTAAAAATCACTACATTAAAATAACCTAAAATATAACCGATAGTCATGGAGGAAATTATGAGATATATCAAAAAAATTCAAAATGAGTTGAATGAACAAAAAGCAACAATCGTGCAATCAGCTGAGAAAGTGACAGAGCAAGTTACGCAAAATATTAACCACACATTGGAAGAAAAGTTTAAAACAATAGATAGAAAATTAGTAAATGTCAAAGAAAAATTAGAAAACCTAAATTAAAGATTAAGTATTCTGGAAAGAGACGCAAGAGTGAGGAACATTGTATTTTTTGGTTTAGCGGAAGCTGAAACATCGTACGCAGATCTAGAAAACAACATATTAAGATTTATAAATAAATATTTCACTGTAGGGATAGAACTCAGGGATATACAAGAAACCAGAAGAATAGGGAAAAAGGCGAAACCCCTAGGCCGATTATCGTACAATTTACAACACTGGGTACAAAAATTGATACTTTCTATATAAAACCAGATTTTCCACAACATGTTCTAGAAAAAAGAAGGGAACTGCATGAACAAGTAAACATCGAAAAAGAGAAAGGAAATTTTGCCACCATTAAGTACGACAAATTGATAGTACATAATAAAAATACAGACAGTTCCAGCAGCAAGAAAAGAGCTCTACCAATGTCACCAAACTACCACGATTCTACGCAGGTCGAACCAAAACCACAAGCACCCAAAAAAAATAAAACTCAAATAGACGAAGAACGACAAAGAACGTCAAGTCTATCAGAAAAAGTCATCAAACCGGGTATCCTCGATTATCTAAGCACTAGAAACCAAAATACTGATAATTATCAACACAACCTACCATGCACTCTAAAATACAAAAACAACAAACAATAGCAATCAACGCCCTCTCTCACGAAGAATAAATTACAAATAAAATCAAACACCAAACCACATCAGATCTTCCAAGCCGGCTGGTCCCCGTGGAAGACTACGACCACAACCCTCCAGAGAAAACAACAGCGATTACACAACAGCAATTATACATATAAATCCAATAATACAAAATAGCAATTATCAAAACATTACATAAAACAACTTCCAACGTTAAATCTCTATCGACTTATTCACATCTACTAAAACTAACAGAATCCTTGAAGAATGTAAAGTACGAAAGATGACGTCATAAAAACAGCAGGTACATACTGGATTCAGGCTACAAAAGATAGAAAACGCCGACTATCTCTGGAGGAGGCCTTTACCTTCCACTGAGAGGGGTTCTTGCAATTGAAATATATACACGAAAAATTGCATTTTATATTATCAGGTATGGAAAGTTTATTGCGTCATACATATAAATATCTAATTATTATCAAATTAACTATTTTAAAATACAATACAAATTGCAACAGTAAATGAAATAATTTATATTTACCTACTTTTACCAATCAAGAATCAACAATTTCTACAATATAATTAATTTGGCATGCACACTGTTTTTAAATTATCAATTTGTATAATTTTTGTAAAGCAAGAAATAAAAGGCTTTTTTATTTTTTATTTATTTATTATTGTGAAATTGGGTGTCCTTAATGAGCTTAGATATTGAAGAATATTAAAAAAGTCTGAACTCTGGAGCCCGTGAAACTCAACATTAAAATAAAATAAAATACGTTCTCGCCAACAGACTAAGACAGCCTTACAGATTAATTTACAAACTCAGTTAATCCAAAAATCAAATTTACAAACATATAATTCACACCCCAACTTAAAAAGGCGTTGAATGATTAAACCTAACGTATTTTATTCGTAACTACCCTCGTACCGTAGGGTAATAAATACAACTAATTACGTGAGATATACTTTATTCAGTGTTCAAATGTAGAGCTAATAGAGAACTAGTCTCTATTGCCTCAGCCTCAGACGGGCAACAGAATTTTTAAGCTATTGCATAGCTTTTATCGCGGGCCTGGAGACCGAATTTTTAGACATCGTGCATCTCTTTCTTTTGTTCACGAGAAAGAGGGATGGAAGATTGGAAGACCGTAACGCCGTCCTCCCTGCTCGGTCATTGGTCAATCGACTACGGCCCTTCAACATCGGACATATGTCATAGGTTCACCTTTGCTGCTTTTGAACCTTATTTTGTTCAGGCCTTTTTTTAACCTGACGAACCTTATTTGCTTCTTGCCCACAAAATAACAATATGGTAGAGAACTCCTAGAAATTGTCGATTAATTTTTATATGACGTAACTACGAGCGTATAACGCTAAATGTCAAATTTTTTTATAAGGCCTGACGCAGAAATGACGTTGTGTTGTAAGTTTGTCGTTTTTGTGAATGTGCATCTGTCTGTACCATTGTAGCTCTCGAACGGATGAGCCGATGTTGATTCTGTGTTCTTTTTGTTTTAAAGGTAAATTAGTTGGAAGTATTCTTAGCCATGGACGTATAAAAAGTCGGACGTAGTGTCGCTAAAACAAAAACTGTGTCACTAGTGTCGGCTGCATTTGCACGTGTGCGTTGTCAGGTTGTCACTGATAGGCTGACACGCACACATATACACAAGTTTACGCGTGTAATGACCTACTGATGTCTGTATGTGTATATCAGCCTGTATGTGACAGCGCACACGTGCATATTATGTGGCCGACTCTAGTGACACAATTTTTGTTTTGGCGAGACTACGTCCGGCTTTTTTTACACGTCCATGGTTCTTATAGACTACAGGCCCGTGAACAAAATTTACGGGTCAAATGAACCAGCAGGAGACCTATGTAGGATGATAGACGGGTACAAAATAATAAGATTCAGCACTATGCCGTCACTTGTAAGCTGTCCAACTGAGTGCAGGTGAGAATTCAAAAGTGCAAGTAGAGTGGGTACATTTTGGTCATTTGTTTCTGTACGGCATTCTTACCATCCAATAGATCCATGAAAAATAATGAGAAAACGCGTAGTGCCGTACAAAAATAGTGGTCCACGAAGTCGGAAACATTATTAATCCGGAAATTTTGAGGGAAAATTTGGTCATTTGATACAGTACGGCATCGATTCCATACAGTTGCAATACCTCTTCTAACCCATTATTCCGCAACGCCGTACAAAAATAATGGTCCAAGAGGAAATGATCTGGGGTTCAACTTCCTCTTTTCAGTGATCCGGAGGGGTGATTTGACACAACGTAAAATTAATTTATTCCGGAAGTATTTTGTGCATAGATACACACTTTATACGCGCCGTACATTTTTGTTAGTCCAATAGTCAGTAAATGGCAATAAACCTCCAGAACATTGCATATGACGAAATGTACTTTAGGGTGATAGTTGGTACGATTTTTTAACGGCATTCTGATAATTTATTTGAATTTAATATATGTCTAAGAAAAGTTAATGCCGTACAAATCTGAAAGTTCATATTAAAGGCCCGTAAAAATAGAATTTAACTTTTAAATTTTCAAGTATGATCACTTACTGAGCATAAAATCACGAAATGTTGACAGATTCAGGTGGATCTTTAAGCGTCATCTTGAAAAAACGTTGTCTCGGGCACTATGTACTTTAGGGCAAAAATTAATGAAGTCATTATTGTAGAAAATATAATTTTACACCTTTTGTTGCCCAAAACTTATTTGTTAAAAGTACCTACCGTTTACGGCTCATTTAGTGAACCGGGTTTTCTATCGCCGATATGCCGATAACTCTTGAGATATTTAGATAAATAAGACGCATCAATCCATGTTTAAAGACCAGTTTATTCTCTACAACTTTTGCCAAAATTGTTTTTTTAAAGTCTGTGCTTTTTGAGTTATAAGAAGTTTAATGTTGAACGCATCACTATATTGCCATAGCTAACATACACCTCATCTGCATGAAAAACCTGATCTATTTATTTACTTATTCTTTATCAAAGTTTTCATCGTCTAATAACCCACCACAAACAAAACTATTGTTTATTTTAATACGATTTTTAATATTTTTGGCGGAATAACAGATTTTAAACGTCTTGTAAATCAAAACGTATGGACATTACAAAAAAAAACGCTTTACTAAAGTTGTAGAAAATAAACTGATCTTTAAGAATAGTTCAATGCGTTTTATTGATTAATCAAATATTTCAAGAGTTATCGGCCGTGATAGAAAAATCGGTATTTTAAATGGGTCATAAATCGCAAACGGTACGTTTCACAAAAAAGTTTTCTCGGCAGAAAAAGTGTAAAATTTTATTTTCTACAATAGTTAGCTCAATAATTTTTGCCCTAAAGTACATAGTTTCTGAGTTTCCAAGTTTCTAACTAAGTGGTACATATTTTGTTTGATTAAGGGTTAAAATGTACGGCATTATTTTTTTCAAATTTATTTACTTGAATACTATTTAAAACAATGATAATATGTTGAACTTTGCTATAGTTAATTAATCTATGGTTATTCAAATAAATGAAAACTTGCATGTTTTGTATTCCTCTGTAACTTTTTTTAGAACACTTTCTTTTGTACGGCATTATTATACAACAATAGTTTTTAGCAATGTCATGTAGAAAAATAAGGTGCCGTACAGGATTAAATGACCTACTACCTTTATAAATGAAGTATACGATGAAATTAAGGTAATTATCGATAAACATTCAAATGAACAGTTATTTTTAGACGGCATTATTTCTAATTGTTCGTTTGAGTGCTAGATAATCATTTGGAACCGATGCCGTACTTTTTCAAATCACCCCTCCGGATCACTGAAAAGAGGAAGTTGAACCCCAGATCATTTCCTCTTGGACCATTATTTTTGTACGGCGTTGCGGAATAATGGGTTAGAAGAGGTATTGCAACTGTATGGAATCGATGCCGTACTGTAACAAATGACCAAATAATCCCTCAAAATTTCCGGATTATCAATAATGTTTCCGACTTCGTGGACCACTATTTTTGTACGGCACTACGCGTTTTCTCATTATTTTTCATGGATCTATTGGATGGTAAGAATGCCGTACAGAAACAAATGACCAAAATGTACCCACTCTTTTTGCACTTTTGAATTCTCACCTGCACTCAGTTGGACAGCTTACAAGTGACGGCATAGTGCTGAATCTTATTATTTTGTACCCGTCTATCATCCTATATAGGTCTCCTGCTGGTTCATTTGACCCGTAAATTTTGTTCACGGGCCTGTAGTCTATTAGTATGAAAATGAAAATCGGTTCAAGATGGCCGAAGCTATAACAAAAACCGACTTCAATTTAAAATTAAACTCAGACATTCCACTTAATTTCATAATTTCTATGTTAACGTCATCCAAGCAAGAATATTTTAGGTTTTTGTTGATATTTCGAAAAGCACTACATCAATTTCGCTAATATTTATACGATATACTCGTATCTCTCAACTATGATCTACTAAACCAAAGAAGAACCATCAAAATCGATTCATTGACGGAGCTATCACGTATAATATGTATATTAAAAAAATGTTCTTGAAAACCGCCTAATTTTTGGAAGTTGCTTAAAACTAATCTTATCTTGTCTAGCTCTTCTAACTCTATTTTTTTGACGTTTTTAGGTTTATACTTGACCGCCATCTCGCCTCATGTTAAGCGACGATGCTGTCTATGATGGAGCGTGTTTAACCAGAAAAATCCGATTCTCGAAGATCAGAAAGATTCCCGATTCAGAAGAAAACAAAACTCTCGATTTTAAATAATCAAAAAATGTTTGATAATCTCTAAAATTTGTTGGGTTAATAAAGTTGCCGGTTCGCAGTAACAGTAAGTAGTTAATGCTTAACTAAGGTTTCCTCTCATTCCCTGATGTAACCTGGAAATGTAAGCATGTGGTTTACCTCACTTTACTTTTATTTCAAGCAATTACTTCAGTTTTCAATTTACCAGTGAAGATTTTACTTATTAAGCCTTTGAAATGAAACAAAAGTCATAGTTTGAATAGTTTCTTTTTGAAGTGAAAACTTCTTTAGGCGCGCTATAGACAGAATTTTCGTGGGCTGTGAAATGGATTCATCAATCGTCAGGCTTGGATATGATAATGGATTGGATCGGATATGAAATCTTCGGGTAAACTCGGTAAAAACGGCCAGGTATGTACCAGGGCAACAGAAACAGTAAAGAGTTTCGATTACCTCCCTCCAACAGCCCAGCGTTTTTCTCCAGATACCAGGACAACAGAAATATAAAAGAGTTGCGTTTGCCCCTAGGTACCAGTACCAGGGCAAAAACAAGTTTTCACTTCTATCGGCGGTTCCTATGACTGCCAATTTTTTTATTCTAAGAGATAGTAGCAAATTTTGGGTAGGTATTTGCAGGAAACTTAAAACTTGTCATATAGCCTGCTATCCTATTATACCCCAACACGGAGTTACAGACCTGGCTGGTGTGTAAACTGACTTATGAGTTTTATGGCTATGGCTAATCCTGTACCATGAAGATTGTGTGTAGTTTTGAAGTGAAAACTTCTTTACGCGCCTAGACAGATTTTTCGTGGGCTGTGAATTAAATTCATTCGTCACGCTCGGGTATGATAAGAAAGCTTCGGGTAAACTTGGGACCATGGCTATTGGCCATCTAGAAATACGTCAGCCAATGAGCAATGCTGAAAGGGCGTGGACAGGCCATCATGGCATGGCCATCTAGAAACGCATCAGCCAATGGGAAATGCGGATGCATTTCTAGATGGCCATGCCAAGATGGCGAGGCCACGCCCTCCGGTTACACCCGTGTAGTTTCCAAGGTAAGCTATCACTATCAAATTCTGAGTTATAAGTTTTCACTTCTATCGGCAGTTCCTATGACTGCCAATTTTTTTATGTTTAATTTAGTATGTAAATCTTCTTTTGAAGCGACTTCCAAAAAGGAGGAGGTTATCAATTCGACCACAATATATACCTATTTATATATTTATGTATGTTACCTGATTTCTCGAGAACGCCCGAACCGATTGCAACAAATATTTTTTTAAGGGTCCGTAAAACGTAAAAACGGAACCCTTATAGATTCGTCATGTCTGTCTGCCCGTCTGTATGTCACAGCCACTTTTTGCCGAAACTATGAGAACTACACTATTGAAACTTGGTAGGTAGAAGTATTCTGTGAACCGCATTAAGATTGTTACAAAAAAAAGTTTAAAAAAAGAAAAATTAGGGTTGCCTCCCATACTTAGAACTGAAACTCAAAAACTTTTTTTTCATCAAACCTACACGTGCGGGATGTCTATCGATAGGTCTTCAAAAATGATGTTGAGGTTTCTAAAATCATTTCCGTATACACTGAATAGTTTGCGTTTTTCTGATATAGTTTTTGTCTACACTAAATAATTTGCGCGAGAGACACTTCCAAAGTGGTAAAATGTGTGTGTCAACCTCTAATTTCCAAAATCAGAGAATGAAAAAACTAAAAAAAATGTATGATGTACATTACCATACAAACTACCAACGAAAATTGGTTTGAACTCGATCTGATGAGTAGTTTTTTTTAGTATGTCATAAATACATTATTTTTAAAACTTCGATCAAATTAACAACGAACTAAAAAAACTATGTGTACTATGTATATTATGTTACTTGCTGCAGCGGAACCCTTCATGGGCAAGTCCAACTCGCACTTGGCCACTTTATTTATTTTTGGTTTCGGATGAGTGTGCTTCCCGAATGGTCCTTTATAAATTTTATCAAAATCAGCTTGGTGGTTTCAGCTTGGTGGTTTGTGAAACATGAACAAAACACTAAAATTTGCCTACAATTTTGTATGGATGACATGGTTGAAGATTTCACAAAAGCTTTGAAACTCGATTCCGTCAACACGAAATTGTGTAAAGGCATTGTTGAAAACTTGTTTTGCACTAAAAAGGGTAACATAAACTCTTTTAAAAAAAAAAATTAACCGACCTCAAAACCACAAATAGCCACTCAAAAGCGAAAAATAAATTAATATAATTACTATTTAAGCGCTACTCACTCATCTATATTAATTCGGTGCCAGCCAAGTCTTACAAGTAGTAGATAGATACAACTCAGTATCTATCTACGACCTTTCTGACTTGGCTGGCACCGCTTTCAAATCTTCGACAGACAGAAACACTTTATTATGCACACCAGAAAAATACATACAGTTATAATACACAAAGTTACTTAAACAATAATTATATTAACTTATTTTTCGCTTTTGAGTGTCAATTTTTGGTTTTGAAGTCGGTAAAATTTTTTGAATGAAAAGAGTTTATGATCGGCCAGTTCATGAATTAAAAACGCAAAAGCTTTCGCTACGAATCCGCCTGGCTAAGGGCTAAGTCTCAACAGTTCGCAGCACCTTGCTGATTTACTGCTTACAACACCCCGCCAGGAACGTAAGTCGTCTGCAGACTATTCCGAGCCCCGACATCGAACTGACATAAGTTAGAGTCCTAGGAGCCATGGCCAACGTGTCCTCGTTATACCGATCTCCTAAACTCAACAGGCCTCGATGTCACACCTCACGAAGTGAAGCACAACTATCAATATCACATTGTTTAGAGCCTCTCGACTCTCGGGGCTCCACACGATATCCTTGCCGAATTTGACTAGACAGGTTTCTCCCTTATATGCGTTCAGAGATTATCCAGCGGATGTTAGCTTCGCACCACCGGCCGATCGGCCGAGTGCAACACCATGTATCCGAAACAGTTGTTATTGTAGGATTAAACAGTACTACTATCGCAACGACTTGCCATCAGTAGGGTAAAACTGACCTGTCTCACGACGGTCTAAACCCAGCTCACGTTCCCTGTTAGTGGGTGAACAATCCAACGCTTTGTAATTTTCGCTTCACAATGATAGGAAGAGCCGACATCGAAGGATCAAACGGCAACGTCGATAAGGACTCTCAGCTGCCACAAACCAGTTATCCCTGTGGTAACTTTTCTGGCACCTCTCACTAAAAACTCTTTAATTGAGAGGATCGATAGGCCGTGCTTTCGCAGTCCTCATGCTTACTGAACATTCGGATCAAGTCAGCTTTTGCCCTTTTACTCCACGCGAGGTTTCTGTCCTCGCTGAGCTGGCCTTAGGACACCTGCGTTATTATTTGACAGGTGTACCGCCCCAGTCAAACTCCCCACCTGGCAATGTCCTCGAATCGGATCACGCAACAGCCTCGACGAGCATCGCTGCTACGTCAAAACTTCTTTACGCTTGGATCTACTAAACCACCGTGCACCTCTGGTCTGTGGACACAGTTTCCGCTCAATCGAGTGAGTAACAAAACTGTGAGAGTAGTGGTATTTCACCGGCGACCGCGAGCGATCTCCCACTTATGCTATACCTCTCAAATTCTATTACAATGCCAGACTAGAGTCAAGCTCAACAGGGTCTTCTTTCCCCGCTGATTTTCCCAAGCCCGTTCCCTTGGCTGTGGTTTCGCTAGATAGTAGATAGGGACAGTGGGAATCTCGTTAATCCATTCATGCGCGTCACTAATTAGATGACGAGGCATTTGGCTACCTTTGGAGAGTCATAGTTACTCCCGCCGTTTACCCGCGCTTACTTGAATTTCTTCATGTTGACATTCAAAGCACTGGGCAGAAATCACATTGCGTCAACACCCGCGAGGGCCATCGCAATGCTTTGTTTTTATTAGACAGTCGGATTCCCCTTGTCCGTGCCAGTTCCGAGTCAACCGTTTGTTGGCAGTCGTAGGCACCGCAATGTTTCTGTCAAAAACAAAATCACGCGGACTTTTCAATCTGGAAACATTTGAATGGCCGCACACAGAGTTCAGGTTACATCATAAATCTTACGACTCATAACGCAGCTACCAAAATTTGAGCACAATCCAATTCAAGGCTGTCCAAACCCGACGTACCCCGGTCCTCAGAGCCAATCCTTATTCCGAAGTTACGGATCTAATTTGCCGACTTCCCTTACCTACATTATTCTATCGACTAGAGGCTCTTCACCTTGGAGACCTGCTGCGGATATAGGTACGAACCGGCGCGACATTTCCACGTATATCCCTCACCTGAATTTTCAAGGTCCGCAGAGAGAAACCGGACATCACTGAAACGTGATGCTCTTCGCGTTTCCGAACCATATCTCCCTACTATAGGATTCCATGGAACTCGAACGCTCAGGCAGAAAAGAAAACTCTTCCCAGACCTCTCGACGGCGTCTTCAGGCCATTTTGGGTTACCCCGTTGATTTTTCACAGTAACGCGAAGGAACTGTTTTGGATCGGTTCCGCTGCCGGGTTCCGGAATTTTAACCGGATTCCCTTTCGCTCGAAGGGCGTCATTTATCGCTAGTATAAACACGCCACATTGACATCAGATTTCTCTTAGAGCTTAGGATCGACTAACTCGCGAGCAACAACTGTTTTCGCGAAACCCTTCTCCACTTCAGTCCTCCAGGGCCTCCCCAGAGTATTTGCTACTACCACCAAGATCTGCACCGACGGCGGCTCCAGGCGGGCTCACGCCCAGACCCTTCCGCGCACACCGCCGCGCACGTCCTACTCGTTACAGCTTAATGACGTCTTTAGAAATCACACATGCCGTAACGATAGTGTATAGGCAAAACGCTTCAGCGCCATCCATTTTCAGAGCTGGACCCCATTATTCAGGTGAGTCGTTGCACACTCCTTAGCGGATGCCGACTTCCATGGCCACCGTCCTGTCGTCTTAGAAAGTCCAAACGTCTTTTTGGGATCATTGAGCGTTTTTTGGGCGCCTTAACACTATGTTTGGTTCATCCCACAGCGCCAGTTCTGCTTACCAAAATTGGCCCACTTGGCACCGTCATCAGACTTCCAGCTTCATTATTTAAGAAAGCTGGAGTTCTCACCCATTTAGAGTTTGAGAATAGGTTGAGATCGTTTCGACCACAATTCCTCTAATCAGTCGCTTTACCGGATGAGACTGTGTGTCGGCGCCAGCTATCCTGAGGGAAACTTCGGACGGAACCAGCTACTAGATGGTTCGATTAGTCTTTCGCCCCTATACCCAGTTCCGACGATCGATTTGCACGTCAGAATCGCTACGGTCCTCCATCCAGGATTACCCCAGACTTCGACCTGACCAGGCATAGTTCACCATCTTTCGGGTCCCAGCGTGTATGCTCAGAGTGCATCTCATTCGCGGTTTGGAATCGAGACGCCTCGGGAATGCGAGCGGCAGATCGAGATCTGTACGCCATCTTCCCTGAGTGGATAAAGTCCACCTTCACTTTCGTTGCGCCTTTCAGTTTCAATTCTCAATGACTTGCACACATGCTAGACTCCTTGGTCCGTGTTTCAAGACGGGTCCTGCGAGTGCCCGAAACTGAACCATCGCTGACTGAAACATGCACAGTCCGAGGCTGCACGGCTACAAAACAAATGAAACGCGTAAAATCGCACTCAGGCAGGTTTCATACGCCTCACAATTTTGAGTCGGGCCAGACGCGCATTGACGCGTGCACGCTTCATTCGAATACCGTCAAATTAGGTCAGACATAGCCACGGTTCAATTATCAATCCCCCGAAGAGGTGACTCTCGAACTCCCGAACTAAGCGTCGACACAAATCTAACGGGTCGCGATGTATTACTAAAAGAGAAGTGCACGCGATCTCAAACTTTCAAAAGCATTTCCATACCATGAAATTAGAAATAACGCTGAATCTCTCCGTTCATTCATTCGAGTTTCGCAGGTTTACCCCTGAACGGTTTCACGAGCTATTGAACTCTCTCTCCAAAGTTCTTTTCAACTTTCCCTCACGGTACTTGTTCGCTATCGGTCTCGTGGTGATATTTAGCCTTAGATGGAGTTTACCACCCACTTAGGGCTGCACTCTCAAGCAACCCGACTCTGAGGAGGACTCCTTCTCACGGTCGTCGACTGCACTACGGGCCTGCCACCCTCTGTGGGTAAAGAGCCCCGTTCAAGATGAACTTAGCAGTAGACAGCCGCGAGAATACGGAGCCTCCCAAACACCACATCTCCCATCGTCATGCGACGTAAGGATTCAGTGCTGGGCTGATTCCTGTTCGCTCGCCGCTACTAAGGAAATCCTGGTTAGTTTCTTTTCCTCCGCTTACTGATATGTTTAAGTTTAGCGGGTGATCCCTCCTGATCTGAGGCCAGCATAGTTAGAACTCTACCATTACTTTAAGGCTGAGTTCGTTCAAAAGCCACAGGCAATAAACCATAGCAGCACTCGATCTCAAACAAGTCGAGTGATTGCAACGATACGCCGTATAGCTCTCGCGACCTTGGTTTATATTTAAACGGACACACCGGACGTTCGTCGGTGGAACCGTCAACTGCACTTGCATCGCAATGACACAAACGCAATGTGGTTGTTATAGTAACAGCCGGCCCTCAGACAGGAGTGGTCCAGGAGAGGTCTCCGTGGACCGCAATGTGCGTTCGAAGAGTCGATGTTCGTGTTTTGCAATTCACACTCTGACGCGCAGTTTGCTGCGTTCTTCATCGACCCGCGAGCCAAGTGATCCACCGATCAGGGTAGTATTTTGTTAGATACAATTATAATAAATATAAATTAAAAGTCTTCATGGACTTTACATATAGCATTAGATTCAACCATCAATGGTTTATGTTAACGCTTACAATATGCGAGGTATTCTATTTCCTCTACATCAACGTACAGTCGACGCGTAAAAGAGTATTGTTGTGAAATCGCTATCAACTCCGTACTATGAGTCAGGCGGCTCCCACATAGCTGCCTGCTTCGCTCCGTGTATACGAGTTCGAGCTCATATTTTTAATCAACCTCTCTTCTCTATACTTAACGTTAAAACTATAATTTGCCGAAAAATAAATTTATGTTTTAATTAAAAAAATAATTACTTGTTTTAGTCAAATATTGGTTTAAACCGCTTATGTTATATATAAATATACCATGTATCAGAAAAATCATCTTTATCCTAGCTCTATGGAAGATATCCCAACCACATACTTAGCAAAAAAAACATCTTTATTTTATAAACTTTACTTAAACATACGATTGACCGATGATATTGTCTCAGTCGCGTGAAGTCGCTGAATGGAGACGGAACAAGATCAGGCTTTGTGGAAGTCTTTGGTGGAAGCCTATGTCTAGCAGAGTGCTTCTTGAGTGTAGATGGTGATGAAACGTGCAAGCTTAGAGAAATCTTAGATCTTATCGTTATCATCCATTTTGAATCCAATGCAAAGCAAATGCCAATGCAATAGATGTCTTACATCCTAACAATCGAAATAAAGTGACACAATATCTAACTAGAACTACCTTTCTTCAGAACTCAGAAAATAAGAAATAGGTACCTAATAAATAAAATAAGAAATACCTAATCAACTTTTATCTATCTTGTGATAATAATAAGTCATGGATTGCGTTATCAGACATTATTTGGAAACTCAAATCCTATCTGATTTTTATCTGTTATTAAACAACAATAATTCCAGTAATCTAAGAAATGTAATTATAGAAACTAGTGATCGCCAAGTAGTCAAAATTGACCATACAGCAATTCTACTAATACTATTATAACTGTCCATGTTTGGATGTTTGTTGCTCAATCACTTCGTAACGTATGAACAGATAGGGCTGACATTTAGAACACAGATTATTATTAGTCTGGAATAACACATAGGCTATTTTTATCCCGAAAAATAAGGGGATTGGGAACTACGCGGGTGAAAGTGCGAGACGTTGCTAGTTTTTCGAAAAGGTCGAATATCAAGGTGTAGTGACCTTCAAACAGTCAAGTACCATGCCACAGAGCCATTGTGTAATCAATACATTTAGACCTAGTCATCGTACCAGTACGTCTACTCTCTTTCTACGAAAAAAACTCGCGACTTTCCTGCTCTACTTCGTTTCAACCGATACAACATTGTTTAACGTTTAAATGTTCTACATTACATTAATAAGGCCTACTGTCCACGCACGCGTCTTTTGTCGAATGCATGCATCCTACGAACAAACGCAAGACGTACGTCGTGTCGTTGTCGTTTCGTGGACACAGACTTCATTATTTGTACGCAAGATGCAAGCATTCGTCTTGCATCCGACAATTGTCGAAATCGTGCGGATGTCGTGCAGCTACGTGGACAATTGGCCTTAAGGTACAAGTTCGCGCCGCGACCGCGACGCGAGACCGAGACCGGAGACCGCGACCGGAGACCGCGACCGGAGACCGCGACCGGAGACTAAGACAGGCACTTGACACTATGGAATTGTATGGGCGCCGCGACCGCGACCTGTCTCGGTCTCGTGTCGCGGTCTCAGTGCGAACTGGCGCCATACAATTCCATAGTGTCAAGTGCCTGTCGCGGTCTCCTGTCGCGGTCTCGTGTCGCGGTCTCCGCGCGAACTTGTACCTTTAGGGTAGGCTTCGAACATTTAAACGGACAAAACGACACAGATCGAAGTAGAATCGTAATTGAAAAGTCGCGAGTTTATGTCGAAATTACGTTTTACGTCCTGGTTAGCACTTTGAAAGTAATCTATGTTAGCTACTATTATAAAAGATTTTTATAATGACATTAAACTTTATAACGAAAAAACTTTTTGCTCCGGAAAACACATAAACCGACTTGAAATTCGACATTCGACCAAATTTTACAAGAAGCTATCACTAGTCGTCAAATGTAAGCAAATTTTAGTGTTTGCTCATATTAAAAATCTGCCACCGATTTAGAAAAAAAATACATAGGAACTCTGAACTATAACCTACCAAACAAAAAAAGAACCATCAAAATCGAGTCACAATTACGTAACATATACACAGAAAAAATACAACCGAATTAAGGACCTCCTTTTTTTTTGAAGCCGGTTACAAACAAAAGAAAATACGAATTCTAACATCATAGTCATTTGGTTTAAATGTTTTTAATGAAGGCAAAAAAGTAGCCCATCTGTTCCCACAGCTGGGACCCGAATCACCGAATTCTCACAAGGAGAGGCCAAAATCCTAAAGTGCATAATTTCATGATTGATTTTCGAAATACTCAAATCTAGACGTTTGACTCTACGTTTGTAATAAGAACGTATAAGCTGTGGAATGCGTTGCCCAAGTGGGTTTTCCCGATGGTTACAATCTTCTTCAAATCGAGCGTGAATCGGTCTCTAGGTAAGCACGTTCCTTCGTAGACTACATCGTCGCCATCAGGCGAGATGGCGGTCAAGTGAAAGCCAATAATAATTAATAATTTATTTTCTCAGAACAAACAACAAATACCGCAGTTTACAATTAAATTCAGACCAATGTCGACCAAATTTATTGAGAATCTATAACTAAGTATATATTTATTTATTTATTTAAAACATACAGTCGCATCTTATTGAATAGGTAAGTATAATACTTAACAACACACATAAGACCCTGTGCATAGGGTGTTGCGAATAGTATAATGTATTAAGTAGGTACTTATACATATTGTATAAGAAGTATCTTAAAACTATTTATAGTTAAGGTATTTTATAGTAACGAGACTTTGTAACGTTTTGTCCTTCAAGTAGTCATTTATGTTGTAATAGCATTTTTCATTTAAAGTAGTTTTTAAAATAGTTTTAAACTTTTTAAGTTTGGTTTCCTCACGTAGTTCTTTAGGTATATATGTATATATTTAAATAGTCTAAATACGTTTCAATTTTTGTGTTTGGTTCACATTTCAGAAACCTGTTTCACCGATTTCGATAAAACGTACGTATATGGGATCACTACTGAACTATGATCTACAAAAAAATAATAATTGGCAGTCATAGGAACTGCCGATAGAAGTGAAAACTTATAACTCAGAATTTGATAGCTTACCTTGGAAACTACGCGGGTAAAACCGGAGGGCGTGGCCAGGAGCATGGCAATGGTCTCTATTTTATCCACAGATTTCTTATCATTCCCGAGCGTGACGCTAGAATTCATTCACAGTCCACACAAAAATCTGTCTCTGGCGCGCCAAAAGACATTTTTACTTCAAAAATAACCGAAATCGCTATCTCTAGGCGCTATGATGTAACATACATACAAAAAAACACATACAATGGAATTGAGAACCTCTTTCGGCTTAAAAATAAAAACAAAACCAAAACAGTGTATCATAATATTGACAACAATACGTAATTATAGACATGAACTTGAGTGACTCGTAGCGCGCATGCGTCATCCGTACATCCAAATAATATTGCGCAAGATTCTAGCAACCGGCATTCCTCAGTAGAGTTCGCACCGTTACGTCACTATTGGCGATTATCGTTATCGTATTTGAATATTAAAAACCATTTGATCGTATCTATACTTCTATACTAATATTATAAAGCTAAAGAGTTTGTTTGAACGCTAGGATCTTGGGAGCTACTGGTCCGAATTGAAATATTCTTTCTCTGTTGGATAGTCCATTTATCGAGGAAGGCTATTTAACATTACGCTACTATCAACAGGAGCGGAGCATTAATGAAAAATGTAACAAAAACTAGGAAAAATATTGCTTTTTGAGAGCTTTCGTTGCGTGACAGCATGTGTCTTTCTTTTAAAAGGTTGCGTCATTAGAATCTTAAATAACCTGTTCTAGATTTGAGTTGTTACGACCAATTTTCGATAGATGGCGTAGCAACGCGTGCACGATTCAGCTATACCTCATTCCAATTCTATGTGAATAAAAGGTAAACAAACCAATGTCACTCTCAATATGACAGACCAGCATTTCTCAACCATTGTTTTACAAGATAGTTTGCAGTACCTTTCATTGTTTGCCCTTTTAAATTTTCATCGCATAACAAGGCTAAATATATATGTATGCATATCATTAACACCCAAATAAACGTTCCCACTGCTGGGACTTGGAACAATCAACACATTGCCGCTGTAAAAAATCGTCAGACACAAGAATCTGCAATTGCTGAACATTTGATTGCTGCTAAAACTGGTCAGTGGATCGAGATCCACGACCCGAAGGTTCTATCTACCGAATGTCATCACTACGCAAGAATGGTTCGGGAAGCATTGGAAAATAAAAAAACATAGGTATATATGTATTTCAACTACGACGCGATGACCACGATGCCAATAACCGAAAACTACCCGGTTAACGGTTATCGGCGTCGCGGAATCCTCTAATAAATAAATGTGTGCATAGCGCACTGAGTTTGGAGAAACCTGATATGGTTAGTGTTGTGTGTAATGTTTTAGTTACCCTGCGATTTTTGAAGCCCAAGTGAGGGTAGATGGAGATCTCCTCTCATTTCATAAAGAGAGTATAGCGGGCATACGTACCTACATTTATTACCCTCACGTAAAAAAAAGGAAAGGCAAAGCATTTGAGTTCGGAGAAGAATGTAACACTAGAACCAGTGATTTAGAAAAGTAATTTAGATGTTTCCTTATATGAAAACGTTCCTTTTATTTTTAACAATAATTAAATCTCGTTCGAATTGTCCTCGTACTACCTTTTTTAGAGTGAAAATTATACAAGGTTTTGATAGTAAACAGCGTAATTTGGAACACGTATTTAGAGGTATGCGATTTTCTCTCAACTCGTTACGACACAAGAAACCTTTTTCTCGGAGTTATTTAGTCATACTCATACTCTTTTATTGATAAGGAGTAGTTACATGTCATAATATTCAAGATATTCAAAATTACCAATACAAGTCGATAATTTAAAAAAAAACAGACGTCAATTTAAAATCCCATTACAATAAAAATCAAATAATACATTACATTAAAATTAAATTACATTACAATTAAAAATTCCAAATTAATGACAAAAATAAATAGAGTAAAATTAATCCATACTTGAATGTGGAAATGGGCATTTTCACTATATGGGCATGAGAGGGGTATGTTAGAAAAGTAGGCGCGTCCTTAATAAGAATAATTTGATGAAAAGAAGTATTAAATGTCTTGAATACAACATTGAGAGTTTGAGAACCACAGATCAAATTGCTAGTACTTAAAATCTTATTTCTATCATCCTACCATTACTTTCTATAACTTTTAAAATAATATAGTATAGAATTATTTGATCAATACAAATCTAAGTATATGGTATTTAAGATCGCAATAAAGTCGAATCCTATTTGTGAAAAATATTTTAAGGCAATTTCATTAAAATACTAAGATTAAACAATGTTTATGTTATGGTATCACCTTTTTTTTGGTTTGTTTTGGTTTTCTACACACCTTACTGGAACGCACTATAGTGATAGATTAGTTCAATGATTTCATAAATTACTTCAGTGGTGACATGATTGTACAATTAGACTTTAGACTCCATTAGCAATTATCATTTATCCCTGTTTTGTTTTCCTTGAAGACGAAAAGATGAAGCGAAAAGAGTTCTTTTAGGAATAAAAATGACAGTCATAGAGACTGTCGATAGAATCTTTTTTTTGACGGGATAACGTCTTAT
This sequence comes from Ectropis crepuscularia, assembly GCA_963693475.1. Taxonomy (NCBI): domain Eukaryota; kingdom Metazoa; phylum Arthropoda; class Insecta; order Lepidoptera; family Geometridae; genus Ectropis; species Ectropis crepuscularia. The sequence goes on from OY856355.1 coordinate 4,275,159, forward strand.
AATTCGGTGAAGCCGGCTGCACGCCCGCAAAACATGACGTCATGTAACGTTACCGTTAGTTCGTCGTCAGTGCCATGCGGACGAAGCTGAGCGCTGAGGGCGCCACCCGCCGATTCGAGCGGTATCACTACTCGCGCTATCAGCGTACTGATTTCTTAAGACGTTGTCACGTTTAACTATCGTCGGTAAACCGACTTTACAGACAACCTTTTTTTTTATAAAGAGTGATAAGACAAGCAGGACATGTGCCTGGTGGTAAGTAAAATGCCTGCCACATGACAGCACAGTGACACGCAGCTATAGGAACAAGAAGAGTCCAAATCATCACCTAGCACTGCACTGCGCTCATCACCCAAAGATGAGAGAGAGAGATAAGATGTTATATCTCGAAGCCTTGTAATTTCTCTGGAAACATTGTCCTTCAAACCGGAACACAGTAATGTTTGCACATTACTGCTTGGCGGTAGATTAACTGGCAAAGGTTGATAGTTATATTTCTGGAATCTTACTCTATAAAAGAAATTATAGAGTAAGATCCCAGAGCCTCCAGACGTCACGTATTTTCTCATGAATGAAATGTGAACGATTGAGTAGAGCTAGTACGTACTAAGAACACATGCTTATTCGCTAACTTGCTTAGACGGCCAATTTTGAGATATGGGGTAATGAAGGTACATACAAACATTACTTACTTCACGTATTTTCTAATAAGTGATTTTCACGTATGTTGTAGGCAATATCCTTAAAAACAAGGTCCCAATATTCCCAGACACTTTCCGTCAGCCGTTTTGCTTAACAACTCCAAAATAATAACTTAACTTCACTTAAATTCTCATACTCCATGTGTAAATATGTATGTTCGTCAAACAACTAGCTTTTTCCAATAAGACAGACCAATTAAGGGGCTAATCATCCCCTTAACTCAACTAAACTAAAATTTAAATAACATTACATCACATTAAAAAACATACAATCAAATTGAGTAGGTACCTCCTCCATTTTCGGAAGTTGATTTATCTTTACTCGTCTAGTTTTTTAATCTCTAAAATTTGTCGGGTTAGTAAAGTTGCCCGTTCGCAGTAACAGTAAGTAGTTAATGCTAAAACTAAGGTTTTCCTCTGATTCCCTGATGTAACCTGGAAATGTAGGCATGTGGTTAAACTCACTTCGCTTTTATTTCATGCAATCACTTAAGTTTTCAATTTACTGGAGATGAATTTATAAGTCTTTGAAATGAAATAAAAGTCAAAGTTTGTATTATAGTTTATTTTTTAAATTGCTTTAGGTTCACACTTGATTACCATCTCGCCTGAAGTTAAGCAACGATGCGGTCAACGATGGAGCGTGCTTATACAGGGTTACTGGTAATCAGCCTGCATCCGTTTAAGGGCATGTTCTGTATATTTAAACAAACAACTTTTGTTCTACAACTTTCGTTAAAATTCAATAGAAAACCCAAAAAAAAAAATAGTGTTTGTTGCCCTTTTTTGTACTGTTTAGTGACTTTTTAGTGTTTAATCACTTCGGCACATATTTTTTTGCGCGTTAAAGAGCGTACGCACTCTTGTTACGAATTGTTACGGAGAGGTCGATGCTTTTAGACCGTGCAAATACATTTTTTATTTATTTTGTAAAATAAAAAAAAGATGTGTGGCACTCGGGGACTGCCGCGGTAAAGCTATTGCATGTTGCATGCATTTTTATCAACATAAGCAATAGGGATGTTAACAGCTTTTCGGAATTGCTTTTATTTTGAAGAGTGACATTTGTTTACCATAATTTATCAACTTATGCAATTATATTTTTTTTAATTTAATTTCTACAGTATTTTTGGGATAATGTTGAGTCTGAGTCACATTTGTTTTTATCATAATCAATCTATTCTATGTCATAATGCTGGAAAGGTTGAGTACAAAATAATATAAACTCATTAAGGTAAAATTTCTACAAAAGATTTAATACAAAATGTTACTTATTTACATTAAGGTTAAAGTTATACAAAGAGATTAAGTACAAAATATCACTTATTTACAGCAACTATTCAAAACAATCTCAAAATCAAATGAGTCAAACAAACTCTCTTACATCATCATACTGTCATATACTTCTCTTAAAATTAATCACACTAACTAAATAAATATTGGTGGACTATTCACACACATGAAAATCTGACCCCAAACTAAGCAAAGCTTGTACTATGGCGGCCAGATAGCTGATATAATACTTATACAGTTTTAAATACATACTTGCTACTAGCTTTACCCGCAACTTCGTCTGTGCCAAATAAATATTAAGGTAATAATACAATTTCATCAAAATCGGTTCTGTTGTTTAGATGTGAAAGCATAAGATACAATCGTCGCCCATTTCAACTCCAATTTCATCCCCATACAGGTCGAAATTAAAAAATTGCTAGAACAAACATTTATTTGTTTCGTGTCAAGTGTCTATATATTATACAGAGTTTCATGGTTTAATCTTCAACGGTTGGGAATTTTCATATTGACATTCATCCCCTATTTCAACCCCAATTTCACCCCATACAGTTCGAAATCACAAAATTGATAAAACAAACATTTAAGTGCTTCGTATCAGGTATCTAGAGACAAAATTTGATAACTTTGAAAATCACGAATTTTCATACAACAGTTCATCCTTGTTTCACTCTCTTAGGGGTTGAATTTAGCAAAACCCCGTCTTAGTGAGCGCCTACATGCTAAAAGGGACCTCCATACAAAATTTCAGATTCCTAGCATTTGTAGTTTCTGAGATTCCTTGATGAGTGACCTTTCGCTTTTGTATTTATAGAAGACTAGCGGCCCGCTCTGGCTTCGCTCGAATAATAACCTAGATATCAACTGCAGTGCCATCTGCCGAGCTGATTTGTGAATCTAAACCTTCCAGGGTCCTACCCAAATATATACAAAAAAAACATTCAAATCGGTCCAGCCATTTAGAAGGAGTTTAGGTACTAACAATGAAAAGTGGCATTGATTTATATTTATATAGATAGATAAAATATGAAGAAACACCCAGCCACAGTGCAAACATATTTTTTTTATAATGTGACTCATCACTCTATATTATAAACGAGCAGGACATGTGCCTGATGGTAAGCAACATGCCTGCCACATAACAGCACAGTGACACGCTGCTTTTGGAACATGAAGAGTCCAAATTATTACCTGCAGCACTGCACTGCGCTCGTCACCCAGATATATAAGATGTATTATCTGTATGCCCTGTAATTTCACTGGAAACATTGCCCTTCAAACCGGAACACAGTAATGTTTGCACATTACTGCACTGGGTGGGAATCGAACCCACAACCCTCAGTTTCGCAGGAAGAGCTACTAAATCCACTAAGCTCATGGCTTCTAATTCGCTCGCCAGTCTAATTCACTAACATAAGATTATTTTTATTAGTTTATTATTACTTCATTATACAACTGTTAATGTTTATTTTTTTTTATTTTCCTGTTCAATTCAATTCATTTATTCGAACCATAAATCCATAAGAACATGTGGTAACGTCATTCACAAAAAATCAAAGAATCTGTGTACAAAATAAGATAAAATAACTAAGGTAAAAATTAATATAAGCAGCTGTAAAGGAGCCTCAGCAATTTAAAGCAGTGAATTGTGTGTGAATTGTCCACCAATATTTATACAGTATACTAAGTACATGATTGAGTACAAACAATGTTACACCAAAAGTTTTATAAATCTACTATTTTACCTTACTACAAGATTCCAATTTCAACACATTTCTCTTCCATATGTTATCTTTAACTTTGACTAACACTTGACTTTGTTGCCTTGCTCAATAGGTTTTTATTTCATTTTTAAACTTGAGTTCATTGAGAGCTTGTGCAGGGATTGCAAAAATATAGAAGCGTAGGAAATACAATTTTGTGTTTATGGTGTGCTTTAGGATTCAGATTTAATTTCTGCCATTGACTTTGATTTTTTCTTACATACATTATACATTGATAAATATATGTACAATGATCCCTTCATTGCTACTTCTTCATACTAAAGTTGTTATGTGGTGAAAATCTCCCGTACTGATTCTCTAGCTGATAAATTATATAAACCATGGATTGCTTTCTTTTGCAATATGAAAACATAGTTCCTGTCCGCAGCCTTCTTCCACAGATTTATCATCATAGGCACAGGTATTTTCAGATGAAGCTGCTCCTTATCCCATATCCAAGGCTGTTTCATATTTTATTGTGTTCAGGACATACGCGACACTTGACAGTACACACATTTAGATCTCTTTTTATTTGGACATATCCAACAATCGCATAAGATAATCTTGAAGATCTGAAACAAGCAAACAAACGCTTATTATATTTTACGCACATAACCTAACTTTGTAAACAGTGTTAAAGATGAAGTTCTAAGCCGAAAATCATCTATTACATATTTATGTACTAGGCTGCTTTATGTATTATATACATAGGTAAATAGTATTAAACGTAAAACTGTACTTACAAGGATGTTTTCACGTTCATGAATTATTCTGAACTACAAAAGTCTTTGTTTCTTGATTGCAAAAAAGTTTGCCTTCTTTGGTAAATTGGCACTACCTATTCCCTTTAGTAAATCCAGATTCCATAATTGTTAAGCCAAAACATCTCAATTATAGCACGCTTCTTGGAACATGAAGATTTTCAGCTTTTTCACTATATATTTTGCTTTTAAGGCACTTTGTTTTTTGTTTATTCATCTTTAGTGACATAATGACATTGACATTCATGTACATCCAAAAATTTTAAACGTCGCGAAATCAGTGTTCCATCTACTCAAAATATTTATCCCTAAACTTAAGTTAAAATAAAAATCCCTAAAATTGATTAAATAGTGAGCTAGTGAGCGTTTACGCTGACATTATTGCTTCATTGATATACTTATTCCAAAATATGCTATGATAATAGCCGTTAGAAAGTTATTTTCCCGTTCTCTACGTACTCAAATCCACTACGTATCACGGGAAATCCGTTAAGTTGGCAACACTGCTAAGAGCATTTAGTCTGTAAATGTAAATCCATAAGATTGAAAGTCGAATGACCGAGTGGGGAGGACGGCGTGACAGTCTTCCCTCCCTCTTTTTTTGTGAACATAAGAAAGAGATGCACCATTAGTAACAATCGGTCTCCAGGCCCGCGATAAAAGCTATGCAATAGCTTACAAAAACACAAATTTTAAAAAACTGTAGAACAAAAGTTGACGTATTGAATGTACCTAACATCCCCTTAAAAGGATGCAGGCTGATTACCAGTAACCCTGTATACCTACTAGCAGCGCCCCGCGGTTCCCGTTCCCGTTGTTCCCGTTGTTTTTCCGGGATAAAAAGTCTATGTGTTCTTCCAGACTATAATCTATCTGTGTTCCAAATTTCAGCCCGATCCGTTCATACGTTAGGACGTGATTGAGCAACAAACATCCATACATTCACATTTATAAAATTAGTAGGATATAATATTAGTAGGATGTATAAGTAACTAAGTAGTAAGTCACTATCGACTTAAAGACACTAAGAACGTAACCATCGGGGAAAATCCACTCAAACAACTTATCCCACTGCCTACTACAAGTTCTTTTTATAAAAATGAAGTCAGACCTCCTCCTTTGGATTTCCGCTTCTTCTTTGGGATATCAATAATGTAACGATGTCACTTTTTGTAAATTTATTCAAATGAGTCTAAATTCGATGAGGTTTGCAACGTTGCGAGGTTCCTTTGGCCACCTTTCAGCTCAGATTTAGACTGGCCTCGTGGCTTAGTGGGTAGTAGCTCTGCCTGCGAAGCCGAGGGTCGTGGGTTCGATTGCAAGTGCAAATATTTGTGTGCTAAATTCAAATGTTTGCACTGTGTTTGGGTGTTTCTATGTATAATAAGTATGTATTTAAAACTATATAAGTATTACATCAGCTATCTGGCCGCCATCATACAAGCTTTGCTTAGTTTGGGGTCAGATGGTGTTGTGTGTGAATTGTTCACCAATATTTAAGAATATTTATTTATTAAAGATTATAAGCATCATTTTAGCATAGCTTATTCAGATCAACACTATATCATCATAATGTTGCATTATCACGCGATTTACACACGTATGCTAAATTCCTTAGAGTATACTTTAGTTATTTATACTCTAAGCTAAATTCCAACTTACCTGGGGATTAAATTCAATTTGCAAGATTTCATGACAAACATCGGTACAGCTGTAACTACTCAAATAAAAGCTTGTACACACAAAATTTACTCGACTACTCCTTACTCGCTCAAACTGGTTGAGTTGAAAAGTTGCTGGTTTGCCGTAGAGTAGGTACGTACTCCGTGCTAACCAGTACGGAGTACGGAACTAAGGCTTCCACTAATTCCCAGATGATGTAACATAGGAGCTTAGGCGTCTGGTGGAATGGCTAACCTACCCCGGTTCAGTTCGATACAGTTATTTAAATTTCCAGTTTACCAGAGCGGAATTTCCGATCCTTTGAAATTTAATTCTAGGCCTAACTCTAATTGGATGTGAAAATGTTGGATCATTAATGGGATGAAAGTTTTGTTTGATGTTCTGTGTTAGGAGCCCTTAAATATAAATAATCTGATTTTTAATTATAACTTTGTGAAATTAAGCCTACTAAAAATATTATAAATGTCAATAAATGTGTGTATGTTTCTTGCTCAATCTTGTTTCATATTATGAACGGATCAGCCTGAAATTTGGAATAGATACAGGTAAATTATGGTCTGGAAGAATACATACGCTACTTATAGGATATTTTTATGCCGGTATAATATTGGGAACGGGTACTACGCGGGTAACTCCTCGGAGCGCTGTTAGTTATTAATAATTATATTTTAAAACGCACAGCGCACCGCGGATTCACTCGCTTAGGTCCCGATTATTATGGTAATTTCGCTATAAAAAACAGATTATGTGTAATTATAGAGTTCTAGACCATTATCTAAAAATATATAAGATTTGAAATGACAAAAGCCACGGACGCCGGAGTCTGTGGAGTGGCAAATTAAAAAAAAAAGATCATTATCTATGTACGTACTATGATTGTGATGATTTATTATGACTGAACCTGGCTGGTTCAGAGCTGTTGCTGTTCAGTGTTGTTTGTCATTAGTAATAAACTAAATTAATATTTTTGTGACAAATAAATTGTTGCAATGTATGGTCAAAATTAATTGAATTAACAAAATAAATAATTATTTATTATATTTTACCTCTCATGGTTAATTTTATTCATAAAATAATGTTGACCACTTTTCTGACATAAAAACTCTTTACTAAGATTTAAAAAGGTACTGTTCGCTTTAGACGGAAAATTTTGAAACAGTGTGTTTTACATTACATTACCGCACGAGTACGTAATGAAATACATTACTGTTTTCGATAAACTGCCGTTCAGCATGGGAATCCGCCGCGATCTGAACGGTAGTGGTTACCCTAGATAAATCTAACTTAAATCTAGGTCTCTGCTACCACCCAGTTTACGACTGGGAACGTTTTAACACTAAACCTATAAATAACTAGTACACGGTACCTTGGCTAACCAGTGCCTCTGGATAGGGTGTGTAAACCTACACTTATCCCTCGAATCTACCCCAGGTTCCCCGTGTAACTAATATTATAATATATATAAATAGATGGGTACGATACGTGTCAGATTCTCGTCCGAGTCGGCCTCCTTCCGAACAATTGAGCACCGCAATCCAGTAACCAATATCTCGCGTCCGCGCGGATAACTTTTATCCCACAAACAAAAGGGTTAACGCCCGGCGTTATATAGTTCACACAACCTTCGTTCTCGCGACCGCGCTGAGAAACGAAGGCACCACAAAAACACGCGATCCTCGCGAAGGGTCCCGGACCTCTAGCAAACACTTGCACCCGGTGCACTTGAGTATGCGACAATTATTCCCGCGACCGCGCTTTCGAGTACCGACTCGACAATTCAACAGTCCCGGACTGATAGTTGAAACAAAGGGACAATAAGACATGCGCCCGCGCAGTCGACTAGTTCTCAATGCACAATCACAACTGTGTCGGAGCCGTCCGAGCGATGTACTCAACTTAAAAACGAAGATGTCGGTAGATCTAAAACGTTGGCCGCGCCCGGCCATAGACCATAAATACCCGTTTCTACAAGTTAGCAAAATACATTGTTACGTCATTCTATTCCGAACAACCCCCCGCTCTGAAGTGAATCCGTCACTTCACTAGTTCAATGCACCGGCAATCGAGACAAGGTGGCAAGGGCTCGTTTTAGTCGAGATCCGTCAACTAAAACCTCAGCGATGCGCGGTGTTCCGTCCGCGCCTGTAATCAACTTCAAAATACGGCCCCGCCGCCAATATAACGGAGGCATATTGCCCTCCTTTAACAAAACCAAATCGCCTTCCCTTGGCGGATCTGTCCGGTCTGTCCATTTGACTCTTTGTTGCAACAGATGCAGGTACTCGACCGACCACCGGCGCCAAAAGTCCTGACTCATCTGCTGCAGCAACTGGAAGCGCGATAACCGGTGAGCGCGCTCATCCTTCCAAGGATATTCGGGCAGAGCCGTAAGCGGTTGCCCGACCAAAAAATGACCAGGAGTCAAGACCTCCAGGTCGTTAGGGTCTAAAGACACCGGACAGAGCGGACGAGAGTTGAGGACCGCCTCTACTCGACAAAAGACCGTGGCCAGCTCCTCAAAGGTCAACACGGTCTCCCCAACGACGCGTCGAAGGTGGGTCTTGGCCGACTTCACTGCGGCCTCAAAGATCCCACCCCAATGAGGGCAAGCAGGCACTCCAAAGCGCCACTCTATACCTCGCTGCGCGAGTGTATGGCCCAACAAACCTGTTTGGGCAGATAAGAAGTCCCCGACCTCTTTAAGATACCTATCCGTACCCTTATAGTTGGTACCATTATCGGACCGGATTAATGACGGGACCCCCCGACGGGCCACAAACCGATCCAAGGCCGCCACAAACGCCTCCGTCGTCAGTGCGGATACCACCTCCAGGTGGACGGCTTTTGTGGCCAAACAAATAAACACACAAAGGTACGCCTTTGTGACCTTCGCACTCCTTAGCGTGGAGGATTTGACAGCGAAAGGGCCGGCAAAATCCGTGCCGACTCCGGCAAAGGGCCTAGACGGCTGAACCCGGTCAGCCGGCAGATCTCCCATTTGGGGTTGCATAGTGGGGGCCCGCAACCTATAGCAGGGCACGCACTTAAACAAGACGTGACGCACCACGCGTCGCGCCGACAAAATCCAGAAATCCCGCTGGAGTAAGGCGAGCATCGCCGTATAACCCGCATGGGAATTGATCTTATGCCTGTGAGCCACCACTAGCTCCACCAAGGGACCTCCCTTAGGTAGGAGGAGTGGATGGCGACGCCCGAAGGGCAGGTCAGCATTCCTGAGCCGACCTCCTACGCGGATGAGACCACCCTGGTCTATGAATGGATTCAGGCGCGAAACAGCACCCTTGAGCTTAGCGCCGTCCCGGAGCTTCCGAAGCTCTGACGCGAAGCGTTCCTCCTGTAACCTGCCAATCAGGTACAGCATCGCGTCCCGACGCTCGCCAGCAGTGACCACTAGGGAGACTACCTTCTCCCGTGGGTGCCGACAATTATGTATGAAGCGTCTGACCCAGCTCGTGACGCCCAGCAGTTTATCCAGACTGCTGTATTTGGTTACCAGCCAATCCATGGTAACTGACGGTTCCTCCGTCACAACGTGGACTCTGAGTCCAGGCAGCTCCTGCGTGGAGGCACTCGGTGGGCTGCTAGGCCAGGACTGCTCCGGTCCGGCCAGCCATTCCGGTCCCCACCAGAGAGAGTGGTGTATCAGCTCCGGTGCTGTACATCCCCTGGACGCGCAATCCGCGGGATTCATCACCCCTGGTACATGACGCCACAGGATCGGCGTCCCGATTTCCTGTATTTGGGAAACCCTGTTTCCCACAAAAGTTTCTAGCTTGTGCGGTGCCGCGCGTAGCCAAGCTAGGACCACCTGACTGTCAGTCCAGGCATGGACGTTCCTGATGTCCACATTGGGCCCCAATTCGGTGGACACGTGACTGATCAGTCGGGATAACAAGTGAGCTCCACATAGCTCAAGCTTCGGAATCGTGAGCCTCGTCCGAATGGGAGCAACCTTGCTCTTGGCCAGCAGCAGTGTGACTTGAGGCCGTCCTCTAGAGTCCACTGTCCGCAGGTAAACCGACGCAGCGTATCCTCGCTCTGACGCGTCGCAGAAACCGTGCAAGCTGGCCTGGTACCTGCCCGGCGGTAGTATCTTTCTTGGCAGAGCCACCTGGTTCAGATCCCCCATGGTGGATATCAGCCGCAGCCACTCGTCCAAGGGTTCTCCTACAAGGGGCTCGACCCACGAGACACCCAACGTCCAAAGTCTCTGAAGGAGACATTTGGCGGAGAAGAGGACGGGGCAGATCCAACCATTGGGATCGAACATCCGTGCCAGAGTGGAGAGGACCGTTCGCTTGGTCCACGCCTCAGGGGCCTCCAAGTCCACCCGGAACGTAAATACATCCGTAGCGGGCTGGTATCGCATACCCAATACCGCTACCATGTTGGGATCCTCAGCATCTTCAAACAGCTGAGGGTTCTGCTGGTGGTCTTCTGGAATCCCTGCCAGAAGCCTGGGTTCGTTGGACAGCCACTTGCGCAACTCATAGCCGCCCGCGGCGAGTATGCCAATGAGCTCGTCCCTCAAGCGAACCGCTTCTTCAATGGACGCTGCTCCTGTGCAGACGTCGTCAACATACAGGTCCCGTGTGAGCACGGCCGCCGCGCGCGGGAACCTGTGTCGCTCACGCTCCGCCAATTCCAATAGCGTGCGGATTGCTATGTAGGGGCTAGACTTCAGCCCGTACGTATTGGTATTCAGCTCGTACACCCTCATTGGTTTGGTCGGGTCCTCCCGCCAAAGTATGAGCTGAAACCTTCGGTCATCAGGGTGTATCAAGGTCTGGCGGAACATCATCCGGATGTCCGCTCCAAACACCACCTGATGTCTCCTGAAGTTCAGGATGATGTCGATGATGTCCCGATGCAGCTTTGGCCCTGCATGGAGACACTGATTCAGCGACACTCCTGTGGAGGTAGGCGCTGATCCGTCGAACACCGTCCTCAGCTTGCCGTTTGAAGCCTTCAACACGGCGTGATGTGGCAAGAAGTAATGACATGTCGATGTCCAATCGACGCGAGCGAGAGACATGTGTCCTAACTCCTCGTACTCTCGCATGAAATCCACGTACTTCCCCCTAAGTACGGGATCGCGCTGCATACGTCTTTCCATAGACAGCAGACGCTTCTCGGCCAACTGTCGGGACTGGCCCAGCTCCGGCGGGCAGTCCACGAATGGCAGTCTGGTCTGAAATCTACCCGACGGTGTCCTCACCGTATGAGTCTCGTAGAAGGACTCGCATTCCACATGGGCCGGGTCCAACCTGGACACCATGGGAGGCTCTTCCACTTCCCAAAACCTCTGTATCACCCGCGCGATGGAGGCTGAAGCGTAGAGCAGGTTGTCCTGGGAGAGCTCCCTCTCCACCACAGGACCCATTATGCAATGGCCAAGAAGGGTAGGAATTGCCGACAACGAAGTGTGGGCAATAGCCTTGGTTGGTCCAGACCATAGCAGCCCCAGGACATCGCAGCCCAGCAGCAGGTCCACTGGTGCTGGCTCGTAGAACCGGGGGTCTGCCAAGCGCAAGCCCTTTGCGAGAGACGCCAACCCTGGCGGTAAGAACACGGAGGGACTGCATCCAACTACCGTGTCTATGACCGTAGCCTGAACCTGGATCCTCCAGGAGGACGGTTCCGCACCTGAAAAGGCGAAGGATGTCTCGCCCGCGAGACATCTCACTTCCACACCCCCTACCCCACGGATGGGGGAAGCCTTAGCTTTATATCGCAGGCCCAGGCGTGTCGCCACTCGAGTGGTGAGCAGACAACCCTGGGCGCCTGTATCCAGGAGAGCACGTACCCGTACGTGGTCCCCTTTAGGACCCCACACGCGGACCCACGCGGTGGGGAGGAGCACAGTCCCTGGCTCCTTGTGTGACTGCGCACCGGCTAGTCAACACTGGCCGGCGCCGTCCGACACCGGCGGACTAGGCGGGCCTGGCCAGTAGGGCGGTCTCGCGCAATAGACCACCGACCGTGGTGGTGCGTATGGCGCAGACGGGTGTCCATACCGGAAGGGAGGCGGGTGATACTCCAGCCGCGGATACTCGTGTATCGGCGGCGAGAAGCTCACCGGCCTCTCCTTGTGCTGCTCTACCGGAGGCGGCGATGGGGGGTAGGAGAAGGGCAGCCGGTCCAGAATGTGCGGGCTTATAGGGCGCCCGTCCCGCCAACAGGCCCGGGTCCTCGGGGGCCCACGCGTAGCCACATATGCCTGGGGCGGGCCGGTAGCCCTACCGGCCGGCGCGTGGACCGGACTATCCACCCGGATCCCTGCCGGGTTCATGGGTTGAGCGCGGGGTGCGTCGTACACGGGATGTCCGTAGCCTCCCGGAGACTGCGGAGTCCGTGGACGCGCGCCCCCGCCCGTGGGGCCCCTGCCCCTTGGAGGGGGCGTGCTTCGCTGAGGGCGCCCTGCGCCCTGTGCGTGTCCAGGTCCTCTGGACGGCGCGCCCCCGCCCGTGCCCTCTGCATCCCCAGAGAAGCGGCACAGGGCCTCCAGGTGTGGTCCACCACACCTGGGGCACGGCTGCTGCTCGGAACAGTCGCGGTAGTTATGCTGCCCGAGGCAGCCGTAGCAGAGTTGGAGCCTCTTCGCCAGCTGCCGGCGCTCCAGCACCGGGAGGTTGGCGAAGGCCCCACACCACCGCAGCTCATGTGCCTGGCCACATGAGGGGCACCCCCCTGGGGTGCTGGTCACGGCCGCGGTCACCCTTCCGTGGCCCCGTGTCCCCCTGGAACCTCCCGGAGGTTGCTGCGCACCCGTGCGCGGGGGAACCCCGGAAGACCCTGCTCCCGGGTCGGAGGACTCTGCCAGTCTGGCCTCCCACTCCAGGAACTGGAGCAGGTCCCCCAAAGTTGGGAAGGCCGTCTTCCCCTTTCCGGCCCTGTCCAGCTGCTCGCGGTCAAACCGCGACCTCGCGTCCGCCGGGATGCGGTCCAGTATGACGTGGACCAGGAGGAACCCCCACTCCTCCACCGGCAGCCCTAGGAGTCTGAGGGCGTTGATGGCCACCCTCACCGGCGTCAGGATTTCCTTCCTGATCTGTGACCGGGAGGTGACCTTCCTCAACGTCAGCAAGCTCCTGACGTGGGCATCCGCCAGTAGTCGAGGGTTCTGGTACCGCGCCTCCAGCAGTTCCACTGCTGTGTCGTACTGGTCGTCCTCGACCGGGAGATGCTGGATGAGCGACCGCGCCTCATCCCGCACCGACGCGAGCAGGTAAGCCAGTTTTTGACCCTTGGTGAGATCCGCCCTGTTCTCCACCAAGGATCCAAACATATTTCGGAAGGCCGTCCACTCCTCGGACCTACCTCCGAAACTGGGAAGCTCGAGGGTGGGCAGCCGGCTGACCACCCCCGGTCCCATGGCCATTGCTGGCTGAGCGCCAGCCGCTGGCGCCTTGGCTGCCTTGCGGATGACTTCCGCCCGCTCCGCGATGTCGTCCGCGAGCTGGAAGATCTGCTCCATGTCTTCCTCCGCATCCTTGTCGCAGGCCCCCTGACTAAGGAGCTCTGCCAGCGCTTCCTCCGCCATGCCGACGCGTTCCCGCACGTCCTGGGCCCGGAGCAGGATGGCATTCTCTTTGTTGGGCCGCTCAAGGAGCGCTGCCGCAGATGCGAACCATCGCATCTGCGATTGTAACACAGACCGTGCCTTCGCGGGCGGAGCCATGACGCGGAGCTAAACTACCAAGTTAACCCCTAAATCACAAAACAACAAAGGTTGGCGACCGCACCAATTTTTAAAACCATACAAAAGAAAATGCAAATAAAAATACACACAATCAAAGTTGTATACAAAAAAACAATATTAATTTATATGTATATGAAAGTCCAAAACAATATTCCCTATGTCGTTTGGCAAATAAATATTCTCTTATGCAGCCAAATAAACACAAAATAATTATTATGTTATCTGGCAATATCCGATGCAGATAAAAAAGCCCTCGCCAAATTGCTTCGTTTGCAAGTGTAAAAGAACCTTAGATAGACTTTCCGAGTCTATGGTTAGTTCCGACCAATGATAGAACAACAGCTTTCACAAAATGGCCGGATATTTTCCCAACAAATAATGCAAGATGACAAAATGACGAAACAATATATTTTTCCAGATTTTCAACAAATCCTTTGTTAGAAACACAAAATATCCATTAATAACAAACCCTACAAGCAAAGTCACGCGAAACGCCTTGTAGATTAACTACGCTACTTGCTACCAAAATGTTTTCGATAAACTGCCGTTCAGCATGGGAATCCGCCGCGATCTGAACGGTAGTGGTTACCCTAGATAAATCTAACTTAAATCTAGGTCTCTGCTACCACCCAGTTTACGACTGGGAACGTTTTAACACTAAACCTATAAATAACTAGTACACGGTACCTTGGCTAACCAGTGCCTCTGGATAGGGTGTGTAAACCTACACTTATCCCTCGAATCTACCCCAGGTTCCCCGTGTAACTAATATTATAATATATATAAATAGATGGGTACGATACGTGTCAGATTCTCGTCCGAGTCGGCCTCCTTCCGAACAATTGAGCACCGCAATCCAGTAACCAATATCTCGCGTCCGCGCGGATAACTTTTATCCCACAAACAAAAGGGTTAACGCCCGGCGTTATATAGTTCACACAACCTTTGTTCTCGCGACCGCGCTGAGAAACGAAGGCACCACAAAAACACGCGATCCTCGCGAAGGGTCCCGGACCTCTAGCAAACACTTGCACCCGGTGCACTTGAGTATGCGACAATTATTCCCGCGACCGCGCTTTCGAGTACCGACTCGACAATTCAACAGTCCCGGACTGATAGTTGAAACAAAGGGACAATAAGACATGCGCCCGCGCAGTCGACTAGTTCTCAATGCACAATCACAACTGTGTCGGAGCCGTCCGAGCGATGTACTCAACTTAAAAACGAAGATGTCGGTAGATCTAAAACGTTGGCCGCGCCCGGCCATAGACCATAAATACCCGTTTCTACAAGTTAGCAAAATACATTGTTACGTCATTCTATTCCGAACAATTACGATACAGAAATTGGTGCAGTAGGAGACCCTTTACGAGCAAATGTGTTATAAAACTCTTTATTAAAAGCCACAACACAAAAGAAAACATGACATGTTAAATGGCGGCCTTATTGCTTCCAACAATCTCTTCCAGGCAACCGTGCATGAATAGGATTTTATATACCGATACATTTTTGACTTGAAGATAGAATAAGATTGTATCTTTCGGGAATAACCCACTCAGGGAATGCAATGCACAGCCTATACGGATGTAGTGACTAACGCACTACGTGCGCTGCGATGAGCTGCGGAACGAGCATACGTCCACAGCACGCGCATCTACAGCGACGCGCCGGAGACAACTGGAGAACTAAGATGGTCGCCGCAGGCCGCAGCGCGCGCCAAAATATATATTTATAGTGTGCGACTGAAACGGAAACATGCGGCATCCTTGTTGCACTTTTGGATTTCGATTTCAGAATCTTAAGTGTTTACTCCATACATGTCATGTTATTTGTGAATGTTAATTTTGTATATTACTAAGATGATTTTCTAAATAAAATGTTCAGTACTTTACTTGAATATTATTTGTCTCCTCTCCTGAATTAAGAAACAGAAGCAGCCCCACACGTTCTTATTACAAAAGAAGAGTCATACGTCCACGTTCGAATCTTTGGAACGAAAATATGTTACTTTACTTTTTCAAGCTACGTGTAGTCTGATAAAAAGACCAGTAAAGTGGTATAATAGATCATGCAGATCAGCTGCATGTTTTCCGAAATGTATCCGATAAAAAACCGAGCTAGAGTGATGTTACAGTATTTTTCGAATAATATGTTTTTGCCTGTAAACCTGAAACTATTTTGTGTTTTACTAGAGTGTGATATAAATGTGTTTTAATTATGCTTGATGGCGAGCAACACGTCTGCCCATAACAGCACAGTGACACGCAGCCGTAAGAACATGAAGAGTCCAAATCATTATCTCAAGATGATTTATCTCTATGTCCTGTAATTTTATATTTTTATTAGCGGTCCTTCCTGGCTTCGCCCGTACATATAACACATATAACCACAGAATAACCACACACACAGAATAACCACAGAAATCTAAATAATAAAGCACATTATTTAGATTTCTTTGGATATAACCATTAGCCATCAGGAATCTCGTACAGTGAAACATTTTTGAAATTGATCCAGTAGTTTCTGAAAATATCGCGTACAAACGAATAAGCTCATCAGCTTTATAATATTTTATATTTTGATTATGAATCTATTTTCGTTTTAAGTCAAAACGTTTTATCAAAATGGCCCTAACAAAAGCTTAAAAAGCCAACGGAGACTGAAGTTTCATATTCCATATTTACGAGTATTTAAGTTCCCAAGATATTCCCCGCAGATTAAAGAACTCTCAGACCGTATTGAAAGTCCTACTTAAACCGATCGGAGTAAAGTTTTATAGACTGCCTAAAGCCCAAATTTATCGGCAGCCTACAGCCTAAATTCTCTACCAGGTACTTGGGTACAGTCAAGCGAAAAACTAACTGACTTTCAAATAACTCCAGGGTAATACGACACAAAATACGACACAAAAAAATACGAAATACGACACAAAATCCTATCAAAGTCAGGTCAAATTTTTATCGCAATTTCCGATGTTTGTTTTTGACGACGTCAAATAAAGTCGAAAAGTTTAAATTTTAATGTCATTACTCGTATATTATAAGCTGCCCACAAACCGTGCCCACTGTCGCGATTCGGGGCCTTCTCTCTCAAGCAGAGTGTCAAGATCTACCACACTGGCCTAGTGTGGGTTGCTCGATGGCGCATGACCTCGAAAGATTTTTGGAACATGCTGGATTCCTTATGATAATTTCTTCCACCGTTTAAGCCAGTGATAATAACAAACTTGTGCATATGCACGTGGAGAAATGCGGGATTCAAATCTCACGTATATTAATTTCAATTCATATTATGTTCTAGCCACTAAAACAAACCATAGCTTTTTCAGATTTCAATTTTCAAAATGTACCTAATTTTACTTTTCCGCAAAAGTAAATGTACTTTACCAGGACACTCGGCCTGATCCTCGGTCTTACGTTTCCAGCCACCAGGACACTTACCGTGTTCAAAAGTTAAGCACTGTTCTGACGTTTCAACGATTTGGAGCAACAAATTTTCAGATTTATAATATAACTAGCTGTGACCCGCGGTTTCACCCGCGGCTATTTGAGGAAAATCTCTACTAAAATATCCATTGCTATAAAAAGCTATGATCAGTAAGAGAACTATACCAAAAGAATAAAGAAACGCTACGTAAAAGTACTGGGTTCTAGTAAAATGTGTTTTATAGTACAGGCATTTTAAAGTACTTCTGTATATACGATATTTTTAGTTTTTTAATTCTTGGGGTAGAAGAACAAATTGGTTATCTAGCTCTGTAACCTGATGATCTTGATAACGCTTCAGATACCAAAGCAGTTGTTCGTATGAAAAACAGTCTTGGCGCGAAGAATCGATTTCTAGGTGCTTAAATGTTTGCCCCTGTGCTATAATAATAGTTTCAGCATACGACTACTTAACGGGAAACTGTATTATTTTGAAATTAAAAGGCAAATGGTACCATTTTATGTGGAGGTAATGCATTAACATACCATTGCGCTTGAAGGGAATAGTCGATGCCCTACCGGCCCTACCCTACCGGCTAAAACCTCGGCAGTATTAATTAATCTTTGCCACAAACCGCGCAAACACCGGGATGTTCGCGCACTCTTCTGTGAACCCGCCGCGGGACAATGCACACCGTGGTCACCAGAGTGGGTACCAGACATTTCACGTCTAGACACCCTTTGTCTCTCACGGCGGGCCAAATGGTCGGTCTCGTCACCTACCACCATCCGACTGAAGAGGACGGGGACAGCAGCTCACCGATATACCGGTACTCTTCTTCCTCTACACTCCCACCGCGTTCGCCATCATACGTTGGCGACCACGCAAGGCCACAGTGGGCAGGGAGAGTGGTGCACCGTTATACCGGTATTCCTCTTCAGCCCCTCATCTCATTCATCCTCTTCTCTACGGTCACGGTGCATACCACCAAATATCGCGGCACGTCTCATTTGCGCCGATACCGTCTACGCCGCGCAACTCCCTCCTGACCGCATTGCTAGGAACGCAAGGCTTGGAGCCTATAGCCCTGGTTAGCAGTCCCACTGCGGGTTTCTCTTAACTTCACTGTGGATGATCAGGTCACGGCTACTGAACCCCTCGCCTCGTCTATGCGGGATCCCTTCGGGAAGGAAGCAAATGGTATCTCGTAGAGCAATCGGCGGCTGTCCGCTGTCTTCCTTCTATTCGCTGAATATAGTTGAAAATGATGTGCCTTTTTTTACGTGGGAGCATACATTTGCGCATGGTCACGCATTAGCATAGTGATGGCCGCGGTTCCGCCTCTGTGGCTACATCGCCTCGAGAACCCTCATCTGAAGACAACGCTAAGAAACATCACTGTACCACGTGCTCACAATAAAGTGGTCTATTATTTTGTTGCAGAGTTATTTTAAAACTAAGACATTTCCTAAAATATTCATTAAAATCAAATAATACCAAGGGCAATTCTGCTCAAAATTATATATTTGTGATAAATAATGTACTCGTTTGGATAAATGTTTATCCGAACATCGTGTTTATAAAAATACCTTATTCTTCAGATAATCTTGAGCTTGATTGTCAAATACCTCTTTAGTGTGAAATCGAGGCATCAGGGTTCTTCCTTCAAGTACTTCCAATGTACGATTGAATTGTATGTGAATAGTATGGTAAAATAGTAATGTTTAGTGTAGAGGTATAAAAAGCAACGGACAAATTTTATACAAACAACATTACAATATAACATTAGAGAGATTTTTAATTTGATAATACTTTAATGTAAACAATGCATTATTGAAAATTTGATTACCTAAAATGACGTAACCTTCAAATATAGACCGACATGTCCTGTCATCTGTCATCAGACTTCAGCGCATACCAAGGAGAATGGTACACGCAGTTAAAGCTCTCGAAGAGAAATATTTTTCCCCGTTTTTGTTACATTCTTCAACCCCAACCCTTTTTTTGCAATAAAAAGTAGCCTATATCCTTTTTCGGGGTCTAGTCTATCTGTGTACCAAATTTCATTAAAATCACTTCACTGGTTTAGATGGTAAATCATAACAGACAGACAGACAGAGTTACTTTCGCATTTATAATATTAGTAAGGATTAAAAGGATTTTACTGCATTTCCCATAATTAGTTTGATGAGATTTAAAACAAATCTATGTGTGACTTTTAAAAATAGTTTTCTCATTAATCTGATCCCGTATTATCTCATCGTGTTGTAGTAGTAGCGTAATATTGTTGCTGACTATACTTTCCGAATTCCCAGAGTCGATAAATCGAGGCGAGGCGCGTCGGATTACCCGCTACTCGGAACGAAGGAATTAATTGTACCGACTGTACCTACTCGTGCATGGAGGCGATGGTTCCCGCACACTATCCAACCACAATACCCTATGCGCGGCACCTTGAGACTGCTACGAATTTAGTAGCTCTTGTTTATTCTATCTTCACAGATATTCTTTAATTTTAATATAGTATAGAATGGTGGAGATGGTTTTTATTATATTATAGAGCAGGAGCCCGCGACCGTGACCTGGACGTCTACTCTATTTCTACGAAAACGTGATTTCGTAATAAACTCGCGACTTTCCTTCTCCGATTCTACTTCGATCCGTCGTTTTGTCCGTTTAAATCTTCTAAGCCTACTCTAATTAGAGTAAGCTTAGAACATTTAAACGTCAAACAATGTTCTATCGGACGAAACGAAGTAGAACAAGAGTAGGAAAGTCACGAGTTTTTTTTCGAAATTACATTTTCGTAGAAAGAGAGTAGACGTCCTGTCTATGTGCGGCCCGTGAGAGTGTTAAATAAGTTTTTTTTTTAAATAATTTATTTCCGGTTCACAAGTATCCTACAGATTTTACAAATTGCATATATTAATTTATACAGCTACCTATACAACTAAATAAATCCCACTATTATCATAAACTAGCAGCGCCCCGCGGTGTTACTCGCTAAGTTCCCGTTCCCGTTATTCCCGTTGTTTTTTCCGGGATAAAAAGTAGCCTATGTGAGTAGCCTATTCTTCCAGACTATAATCTACCTGTGTTCCAAATTTCAGCCTGATCCGTTCATACGTTAGCACGTGATTGAGCAACAAACATCCAAACATCCAAACATCCAAATATCCAAACATCCATACATTCACATTTATAATATTAGTAGGATGTCACTGTATGGATGTTTGGATATTTGGATGTTTGTTGCTCAATCACGTCCTAACATCTGAACGGATCGGGCTGAAATTTGGAATACAGATAGATAATAGGCGGGAAGAACACATAAGCTACTTTTTATCCCAAAAAAATAACGGAAACAACAGGAACGGGAACTACGCGGGTAACACCGCGGGGCACTGCTAGTGTATTATATATTAATTGGCTACTTACGTTATCGCAAACTCAATTTTTTCGCAGGGTAGATTTTTCAGGCCCACTTTTATCTACTTTTTTACCATGTGGCCCATGCCTCCCGAAACGTTGCCGACCCCTGGTAAGAGTTACAAGCCGAGCACTCGAGCAGGACATGTTCATGATGGTAAGCTATACGCCTGCTTATATCAGTTTAAGTACAGTGTTGCATAGCTATTGGAATATTAAGTGTCCAAATTATAGCACTGCACTACGCTCATCACCCAGAATCATTTATCGCCAAGCCCTGTGTAATTTCACTGGAAACATTTCCCTTCAAACCGAAACACATTGATGTTCGGTTTCCGATCGATATGACAGATTCTCGATTTGAAGACACCAAGATTGTAACCATCGGGAAAAACCCACTCAGGCAACGCATTCCACAGCCTAAACATTCTAATCACAAAAGTAGAGTCAAATCTCTTCGTTCCAGTTTTTAGAACGTCCACGTCATTAGAACCATGAAACGATGTCGTTTTTTTAAGCTACAAAAATTCTGATAGAAACATGGGCAAGGCGGTACTAGATCATGCAGATCAGTCTCACACTCACCGAAGTGTATCCGAAAAAAAATCGATAAGCTAGCAATTTTGCGTCGATGTTCTATGTCCAACATGGGTTCAAATCGAGAAAGTGTAATTTCACCATCATTGACTTAAGCTTCCTTTTTTAAATTGTGTGAGGGGAGAGCGGGGCAAGTTGTTTATGGTTCGTAATGCGCGGCCGACGCACACCCGCCGCCTGCTTCCGCCTGCTAACGCCGTGATTTCCCGCGCACTTCGGTTAATTGTGACAGAGGGCAACACTGAGCGCCTGAATTACAGATTCTTCCCAGTTATTTATGTTGCAATTTACTTGTTTCTTTTTTAGAGGTCTGTGATTAAAGAAATTAGTGAAGTTATGCTCTATAAAAATACGTATTTACATGGGAGTCACGGAAGAGGCCTATGTACAGCAGTGAACTAAGGTAAGCTGATGGTGATGGTTATAGTACATTTATAAAGTACCTGTTAAAATAGAGTCAAAGCTCTTTTTCAGGTCTTTGGAACGTCAACCACTATATTGTTTTTGACGTGACAACGTCTTATAATTCGATGAAGCCGGCTGCACGGTGCACGCCCGCAAAACATGACGTCATGTGCCGTTAACGCCGTTACCTCGCCGCCGGCGTTACCTCGCTCTAAGGCGTAGTTGAAGTTGTCACGTTCAACTAACGTCAGTAACCCGACTTTACAGACAACCATTTTTTCTATCTACGTGCATAGTGAAAGAAAAAGCACACGATAATATTATTAGACCATGCAGATTAGCTGCACATATTCCGAAAGCTATTCGTACTAAAATTTGCAATTTTGCGTCGATTTTCAAGACATTTGAAGCCATTTTCAGACAAGTATGTGACTGAAAAGGCATAATATGATCTCTTTTGACACTTCTCAGGATCCAGAGCCTACAGCTTCGTATTTAGTCAGCCCATACCAACGTTTCGAACAGTACTATATCTTTGATGAAACTAAGTAAACGAAGATAAGGTACGCTCTAATATAAAGACAGCATAATGTAACGAAAATCTCACACAAGTATACGCAATGTGCACACAGCTTCACTTGCATCGTGAGAGACGTTTGAATGAATGACAAAGACATCATGACAAGTAGGCAGTAGGTGGAAATGAGATAGCTATACATCACATTTGTTTAGATATTTTTTTCGACAAGAATAGAAAGACATACAAATGCACTGGCGTGAAAGAGACAAAATAGCCGCAACTAACATATCGCCGGTCGTGTTGCACTCTTACGCTGTATGTATATCTGTCTCTTTTTAGAAATGGCCAATTGTAAAATTGTTTCCAACAGAAAAATAATTTTAGATGTAATAATCATTGAACTGTTATGAAAATAATTAAAGGTTTTGTGTACTTACGCATGAAAAGTGATACCATGGAACTTGTTCTTGGTCTTTGAACTGTTTGTGCACCTTGCAAAAGCAGAATAAGACATAATTACGGCTCATATCGGATTTTTTTGAATTGTTAGCGAACGTCCACTCAACTTGTGGCTCCTGTTGCGACTGAGACTCAATCAGGAGACGTCACCTGATTTTACATTGTGATCGTAGATGAGCGCATGCCGCTTCTTAGTGTTTTAGAGTTCAATGTACTATATACAAGATCTAACTGCAATAGTCAAGTGATACCATAACCACAGTCTAACAAATCATACAGTCGTACGACGAAGACGTCTAGGTGGGGCAATTGCACGGGGCGTGCCGGGTGTGACGTGAGAAGGGTACTTCCAAACTTTGAACTCAAAAATGTTTGCAGTTTGGGATCATGGTTTGACGGACGTTTGACGCATTTTTTGATTTTGTTCTGTTTATTACTATTGTTTATTTGTTTATATTATTTGATTACAAAGGATTAAAAAAACGTTAATAAACATTTTTTATTTATTACAGTCTCTGCGTTGTCGGCATTTACCCTAAGTTCATAAACGTCGTCCTACTTGTAGTTTTTCTTTGTACTATAACTTAAATAGAATGTTCATAATTTATAACTTATTGTACTTATAGACTACAGGCCCGTGAACAAAATTTACGGGTCAAATGAACCAGCAGGAGACCTATGTAGGATGATAGAAGGGTATAAAGTAATAAGATTCAGCATTATGCCGTCACTTGTAAGCTGTCCAACTAAGTGCAATTGAAGAGGGGGGGTTGCAATCCTCGATCATTTCTCCTTGTCCCATTATTTTTGTACGGCGTTGCGGAATAATAGATTATAAGAGGTATTGAAACAATAAAAAATATAAATTTTTACTTTTTAATTATTAGTTTGTCGGAAAAATTTACAGAGTACGAGTCATTTACAGAGCAAATTTGGTAATTTGATTAAGTACGGCATTGGTTCCATACAGTTTCAATACCTCTTCTAATCCATTATTTCGTCATGCCGTACAAAAATCATGCGACAAGGAGAAATGGTACGGGGTTGCAACCTCCCCTCTTCAATCACACTCAGTTGGACAGCTTGCAAGTGACGGCATAGTGCTGAATCTTAATACTTTACACCCTTCTATCATCCTACATAGGTCTCCTGCTGGTTCATTTGACCCGTAAATTTTGTTCACGGGCCTGTAGTCTATTAGTAGTGTTACATATGATACAGCTATTTAATCAAGCTAATTACCTACGGAACCCTATCCATTTTAAAACCTCTCAACCACGGCCTCTTTTCCCCGCGATTTCGCGTTTCCGTTCTTGTTTTCGCATTTTCCCCCATTACACCCAATTTCTCTATGGCAGTTTGTTTTTTATTGTCTGTGGAACGTTGTTTTTGTTTTGTGAAGTCATACTTTGGTCTTTTCCCGTATTTTCAAGCGTTTTTCTTTCGCCCGCTGCGCTGTCCACTTTATCTGATAAATACGGTTAATTTGGAAAGTTGGCCGTATTTCGTTTCTGTAGGGGCGATTGTTCTGATTTTTAAATGTTTTTAAAGTCTTTGTATTACAATTTGATTTGAACAACCAAGATACTATAACATTTATAGGTTCATCCTAGTGATATTTTATCCTGCTAACTAGCTGAACGCGCGCGCGTTGCTACGCCATCTATCGAAAATTGGTCGTACCAATTCAAATTTTGTTCAAATTCGGTTACTTTAGGTTCTAATGACGCAACCTTTAACATATGACAAATGCTGTCACGTAACGAAAGCTCTCTAAAAACAATATTTTTTTCCCGTTTTTGTTTTATTTTTCATTCATGCTCGGCTCCTGTTGATAGTAGCGTAATGTTAAATACCCTATAGCCTTCCTCGATAAATGGACTATCCTATAAAGAAATAATCTTTCAATTCGGACCAGTAGTTCCAGAGATCCTTGCGTTCAAACAAACAAACTCTTCAGCTTTATAATATTAGTATTGATATTATCAATATGCATGTAGATTGCACATTAGATAAATATAGTTGTCATATTTGACACTATTTCAAGCAAAACCCACTTAAGAAATCTGCATAAAATTATATAATACAGTCTGGTACACAGATCATAAAATTTACCCCGGGTTCGTGTTTTTGGTCATGTAAGCTACTTTATATCCCATAAATAATAATAGGATCGAGAACTACTCGAGGGAAACCTCAAGATGCTACTACTATTATTATTGTGAGAATTTGGATGATTATTTAGATGTTTGTTGTTTAATCACGTCGTATTAGCTGAAGGGGGTCAAGATATGAAATTTTGACCTCAAATAGACTGTTTATGTTGTTATAGATAGATTTCAGGACCTATAATTGACCCTGCGTAAGTACCCCCCTACATAGGTGCGTAGATCTCACTAGTTTTGTATCTAACGTTAACAACCCAGGCATCTATCATAATATTGAACTTGGCTCTCATTTCACATATACGTTTTTAATGAGAAGGTCCTTCCTGGATGGATGGATGGATGATGGATGGATGGATGGATCCTTACAATAATAGTTTTTTTGTAATTTTTACGGGTTGTAGTCGACCTGTTACGGCTTAGTTACGGCTGGGCTAGTCAGGTCAAATCCCGCGTACCACTGTATTTTCGAAACCATATGCGTAATGACGCTATCTTAATAACTGTGAAGGAAAACATCGTGAGGAAACCGACATGTACCTAGAATGTCATGCGTCATCCACCAGCCCGTACTAGGCCAACGTGGTGGAGTGTGGCCTTGACTCTCTCCCTGCGAGAGAAGTCCCCGTGTCCCAGCAGTGGAAACATTTAGTATGTTGCTTATGCTTAAACAGTCGACTTGTACCGCACGTCCTCTGCACAGCAGCGTTGAATATAGAGCACTGAAATAAAGTTCTAAATTCGTGCGCTGTAGATACACATTCCAGTGACAGTAAATTACGGCAACCTCGCTTCTCACATACTCTTTACTAGTAGCTGTCTCTGTAAGTTGTATCTGTAACGTGGATTCCATGTTAAGTTTTCACACGATCAGAGTTGTGAGTATACGTCGATTAACTGTTGACTGCTACATCTAAATCCTCATGCACAATCCAACATTATCATTTTTTTAATTACATACGTAATTTCCGTTTTTTTAATTTTACTTCTTGTTTGCGTACGCCGCACTCTAACTTGTTCTTGTATTATTTTGCAAGCTTAGGTTTCCTGGTAGAATTCGTTTTCAGCGGTAAGGTCGCCAACTGTCACACTAGTTTAAAGTTGATTGTATTTTTTTTTGAGCATTCATTTCCGAAGTGTTTTAGGCGCATTCGCATCAGTAATCTGTGGGCGCATTTTTTAAGTTCACATCACACGTCACGTTTATCAATTAATCTTTGAACCACTCAGCCACAGTGGCCACACACACACACCCTCTCTCTCACACACACACCCTTACACACCCTCACACTTTCTCTCGCACACACACACACCCTCACTCTCGCGCGCACGCAAACACACATACACTCGCGTAATACAATACACAACATATTTTAACACTATTTTTCATTTCATATATTTTTCTGTTCAGCCGAGAAATATTCTAAAAATATTCAGTTTCAGTAACACTAACGAACCCCTAATTCTATTTAACCTTATCTTTGGATATTTCATTATCAATTTGAAGATAAAAAGTTGTCAAAACAAGACGCGGTGGAGGCTGGCCTGAATTATTCATGCTCTAAACGAGGAATCAAAGGCACGTAGTGAATAAATAATATTAATTTGTTAACTTACACTCCGGAAACAAATAATTTACCTACAAAAAAAAGAACATTTTTAAAAGCCGTTTCAGGCCAACTCTCTAAAGGTATCTTTATAAAACCTTTGGTAAGATAATTTGTAATACAATCTGTAAAGCTTCACATTTAAAATTAAATTCAGACACTACACAATTTCATAAGAATTTATGAGTACGTCACCGTGGTCCAAATATGAGGCGTGTAATTGCAAAACCTATACTTAACGATTTTTCACAAAAATGAAGCCGTTTATACCATCTCAGAATGGCTTTAATTCTCTACTGAGAGAGCTACTTCATTCCCTGCAAAATCCTCAATAATGATATTAAATTTAGCTTTCTTTTTTGTACTGAGTAGCAAAATCCTCTATAACGGCATGAGTGCATGCCAAATCCCTCTATAACGGAAACGACCAATTACAGCGCTCAATTCGCACCACGTGATTAGACATTTGTATGGAGAAATAATGGCGATTTGAGTTGTGCAATAAACAAGTGCGATTGATTTAGAACGCGGAGGACGTGAGAAGTTTTATTTGATTTTCTCCATTTGGAAAAAAAATGTTTTAGTGGGTTTTGCAATTAAACGCCTCATATATAAAAACACATTTTAGTTTTTAAGTGATATTTCAAAAACCACCACCGCTTTCGATAAAATTTATATGAGACCACCTCTGAACTAACATCTACCGATCAAAAAAGCTATACGTCAAAACTCTAAAGTCATACGTCATTGGCTAATCCGCACTGAGGCACCATGACGAATTATGGCCTTGACTCTCTTATAGCGAGAGGATTCCCCGACTTCCAGCAGTGGGAACATTCATTTGAACATTAATGTGTTCCGGTTTGAAGGGCAATGTTTCCAGAGAAATTACAGGGCTTAGAGATATAACACCTTAGATCTCTGGATGGCGAGCGCAGTGCAGTGCTAGGTAATGATTTGAACTCTTCACGTTCCAATAGCTGCGTGTCACTGTGCTGTTATGTGGCAGGCATTTTGTTTACCATCAGGCACATGTCCTGCTCGTCTTGTCACTCGTTATTTCAAAAATAAAAATTGTGTATAACGATAGACGGCTGGTGGCGGTTGGAGATGTAAGATCTAGGATTGGACTGAGTGGCGTATTATGGGATAGGCTTATGTCCAGCAATGGACGATTACAGCCTGAAGATTTTGGTAAAAATTTAGTGGGCAGCTTATTAAACTCATGAAAAGTTCTTCAACGACTTAACTATCTATTTTTTGTAGAAAAGATTGAAAGGATAAAATCCAAGATGAAACGCGGAGGAGTAACGTACTCACACCGCCTACGGAGGATTAGCCGAGGAACGTTGGCACGGGAAATGATTGAGAAGAAAATAAGGGCCAGATCAGACGATGTCGTACGGTTATTTATTAGCAAGTGAAAATAACTTTGGATTTTACACAATGATATATATTATAATGAGACTAGCGGCCCGTTCCGGCTTCGCTCGGATAATAACCTAGATACCAACTCCAGCGCCATCTGCCGGGCTGGTTTGTGAATCTAAACCATCCATGGCAACCCTAAACTTTAATAATAAAAATAAATGTTTATTTTTATAAAACAATTTTAGATTTGCCATAAGCTCCGGGAAATTTTAATCGAAATAAAGTGAAATACATTTACAAATAAAAAATATAATTCAAAAACTCAAAAACCCGACTGCGTAAAAAGTGAACCAAACTACGTATTTTACTTACTAAAACAACTGCAAAGAATAAAACAAGCACTTATAAGATATCTGGTGGTTTTTTTTTTTTTTTTTTTTTTTTTTAATTTAAATTTTACAGCTCCACAGACTCCGGGGTCCGTGACCTTTGTCAATCGTTTTCTTTTTGTTACATTAATCTTGGATTGGAGAAGAAAAGGAAATAGGGGAGAGTAGGGAACATTTTCTTGCTAATTCTAGGACTATTTTATTTTCTAAGTCGCCTCCTCCCGGCTCAGCGCCTCCACCACGACTGCATTTCTATCCTTGATGGCCATCTGCAAATTGAACTCTCGGATGGTCTTCGGTGTTGCAGACAACGCTCGCCGCACGAACCGACCGATGGCGTCGTCGGTGTCGTCAGCGTAATATATGAAGGTCCCCGTGTGCCGTGAGATTGCGACGACCGCATGAGGCACGCTCTCGTGCAGCTTCGTGTTTGCCTTAGTTTTTATTGCGATTACCGACTCGTATGTTAGTCCCTGAGCTTCATGGATGGTAAGGATGCGTGACCCAGTGCCTGAACCATAACCCTGGTTTGTCAGGGTCTCCTTCTCCTCTTGAGTGTGAACTAAAAAGAGGGTGTTTGGTTGGGTGTTGGGTATTTGCGCTCCCTTATACCTTCTCTGCTCTAGGGACTTTATGCGAGGCGCCGAGGAATACATACCCGAGTATATTTCCCTCAGCGCATATGCGACGTCCATTGGGTTTCGATGTGTGCAGAGCAACTCCTGGCTGATCTTTGTTACCAGGTTCGGGCGGTGATACCTCATTTCGAAGAGATTTTCCCTATCGATATAAGGCAATTGATTGACATCTCCGATGAGGACAATTTCGCCAGCACCAGACAGGCGTGAGACCATTACAATGGCTCCGAAATGGTTCATGAGGGCTTCATCCACCATGAGGCGACTGAAACTCTCTTTTTCGAATCCATTTACGAGAGCAGAAGCCATAGTCCGCACCCTGGTTTTGACCAGGTTTCCAATGCGGTGCGATAGCTTTTCTCTTAGATCTTTTGCTGCCTCAGTTGTTGTGGTGATGATAGCGTCCTTGTCCACGTCGAAGTGTCTAACAACCCATGTTGTCTTTCCACATCCCGGAACACCATTGACCCACTGTATTCTTGGTACCTCCCAATTTTCCCAAGCCGCTGTGACACTTGAGTTCCCTTCGATAATTTTGGCCATCTCTAGGATCTTGTCGTCCAACATAATTTTGGTGCATCGGGCGGTAACTACAATAGGGTCGTTTGGTGGTGTCGCATATACAGGCATTCCCGCGCGCTCTGTCTCGTTCTCGTTCAGTGTCACGAAGCCATTTTCTGCACTGTAGGCTGCCATATACTGTCCTGTCATGGTTCCCTTGATGACCCGGGAAGTAACATTGTTGTAAATGGCTGCTTCGGCCTCCTCGAGTTTCGCCTTTAATAGGCTTTCACTTCCCAGCCTATAGAACTGCATGATGTTTTCGCAGGTCTTGAGGTTGACTTGTCTTGTCGCTCTCAGTGTGGCTGTGAATTCGATAAAGGCGTTACGTGCATGACTCCGCGGCTCCGAGGCCGTGACATAACGGGGCGGTTCCACCAGTCCCATGTCGGCTCTGGTTCGGCTAATTAGTTGCTGTGAAGCTGCTTTTAGGGTCTTTGACGTCAAGGGGTTTGATGATGATGAAGGGGATGAGATTCGGAGTACGCTCCTTGCTGCTGCGTTAAAGGCCGCCACGAAAGTCTTGTTGGTTCCTCGGCTGCTGCTTTGATTGGCTGCGGCTTTTTCCGTCTATCCGGATATTCCGGATATCTGGTGGTCTAGAATTCTATAATATGTTATTGAATTAATACTATTGAATTTTTTAAAATATATTCTAATAAATGAACATTACAACTGAACAGTCGGGATCGTGTGAATCATAAAAATCGGCCCAGGCGTTTGGTCTGTATAGTGCTTCAAGGGTACATACATAGGTACATAGACTGTTAAACACAAGTACCTGGGTCACCGAGGTTTGCTCGGTTTAAATACTAAAAATACTTAGATACTCTTAGATTTTCTTAAAAAATAATACTTGAAAAAAAAGAGACGCCGTCTGGATTCGAACCCGCAGCTATTAATTCGTGACCGCCACGAACGCCCGACTTCCCGTCTGAGCCAATTATGCTGTCACGTCACGCGGCGAAATTTACCGTCGCATTCTAATGTCTAAATGTGACAGTTTTTCATTGTCTAAAAATGCGCATAATATGCGTTTTTTAAAAATGAAACCTAGTTAGATCGATTTATCGTCCCCGAAACCCCCTGCTTACATAATTTCATGAAAATCGTTCGAGCCGTTTCCGAGATTCAGATTCTATATATATATACATATTTATATAGGTACAAGAATTGCTCGTTTAAAGGTATAAGATAAGATTACCACTCCTTTGCGTCGCGCAGTCGGTAAAAAAGACGATCGACCGGGATGAAAAATGAATAAATTACTAAAATGGCTTGTAACAAAAAATAGAGGTTGGTGATAAAAGGGAAGAAATTTATGATTGTATGTATTTTTAATGCCACGTTTTAAAAAAATAAAAACAAAAAATATTGTCCAAAAATTTAAATAAAATTTTTAGGGGTGAACAACCCTTATCACTTATGGGTATGAAAAATAGCTAGTAGCCGTTTCTCAGACCTCCTGAATATGCATATAAAATTTGGTAAAAATCAGAAAAGCTGTTTCGGAGGATTAAGGTAACTAACATTGTGACACGAGAATTTTATATATAAGAAGACTAGCTGTAACCCGCGGTTTCACCCGCGGCTATTTGAGGAAAATCTCTACTAAAATATCCATTGCTATAAAAAGCTATGATCAGTAAGAGAACTATACCAAAAGAATAAAGAAACGCTACGTAAAAGTACTGGGTTCTAGTAAAATGTGTTTTA
The DNA here is from genome assembly GCA_963693475.1 of Ectropis crepuscularia. Classification (NCBI taxonomy): domain Eukaryota; kingdom Metazoa; phylum Arthropoda; class Insecta; order Lepidoptera; family Geometridae; genus Ectropis; species Ectropis crepuscularia. The sequence goes on from OY856355.1 coordinate 4,306,366, forward strand.
TAGTACAGGTATTTTAAAGTACTTCTGTATATATACGATATTTTTAGTTTTTTAATTCTTGGGGTAGAAGAACAAATTGGTTATCTCTGTAACCTGATGATCTTGATAACGATTCAGATACCTAAGTAGTTGTCTGTATGAAAAACAGTCTTGGCGCGAAGAATCGATTTCTAGGTGCTTAAATGTTTGCCCCTGTGCTTTAATAATAGTTTCAGCATACGACTACTTAACGGGAAACTGTATTATTTTGAAATTAAAAGGCAAATGGTACCATTTTATGTGGAGGTAATGCATTAACATACCATTGCGTTTGAAGTGAATAGTCGATTTGTGTCGGATTCGACACCATGCCCTACCGGCCCTACCCTACCGGCTAAAACCTCAGCAGTATTAATTCATCTTTGCCACAAACCGCGCAAACACCGGGATGTTCTCGCACTCTTCTGTGAACCCGCCGCGGGACAATGCACACCGTGGTCACCAGAGTGGGTACCAGACATCTCCACGTCTAGACACCCTTTGTCTCTCACGGCGGGCCAAATGGTCGGTCTCGTCACCTACCACCATCCGACTGAAGAGGACGGGGACAACAGCTCACCGATATACCTGCACTCTTCTTCCTCTACACTCCCACCGCGTTCGCCATCATACGTTGGCGACCACGCAAGGCCACAGTGGGCAGGGAGAGTGGTGCACCGTTATACCCGTGTTCCTCTTCAGCCTCTCATCTCATTCATCCTCTTCTCTACGGTCACGGTGCGTACCACCAAACATCGCGGCACGTCTCATTCGCGCCGACACTGTCTACGCTGCGCAACTCCCTCCTGACCGCATTGCTAGGAACGCAAGGCTTGGAGCCCATAGCCCTGGTTAGCAGTCCCACTGCGGGTTTCTCTTAGCTTCACTGTGGATGATCAGGCCACGGCTACTGAACCCCTCGCCTTGTCTATGCGGGATCACCTCGGGAAGGAAGCAAATGATATCTTGTAGAGCAATCGGCGGCTGTCCGCTGTCTTCTTTCTATTCGCCGCGGTCATTTAATATAGTTGAAAATAATGTGCCTTTTTTTACGTGGGAGAATACATCTACGCATGGTCACGCATTAGCATAGTGATGGCCGCGGTTCCGCCTCTGTTGCTACATCGCCTCGAGGATCTGGAAGACAACGCTAAGAAACATCACTGTACCACGTACTCACAATAAAGTGGTCTATTATATTGTTGCAGAGTTATTTTAAAACTAAGATATTTCCTAAAATATTCATTAAAATCAAATAATACCAAGGGCGATTTTGTTCAAAATTATATATTTGTGATAAATAATGTACTCGTTCGGATAAATGTTTATCCGAACATCGTGTTTATAAAAATACCTCCGCAAACAATTGGGTACCACCGCAATTTCGCCAACGTCCAGCGTTTGAACATTGAGAGCGTCGTTAATCCCTGTTCTGTATGTTTTTCATTGTAGTATGATGCTTCATTTAGGTGATCAGTCTTCTTCAGATAATCTTGAGCTTGATTGTTAAAAACCTCTTTAGTGTGAAATCGAGGCAGCAGGGTTCTTCCTTCAAGCACTTCCAATATACCTACGATTGTATGTGAATAGTATGGTAAAATAGTAATGTTTAGTGTAGAGGTATAAAAATCAACGGACAAATTTTAAATAAACAACATTACAATATAAGATTAGGGAGATTTTTAATTTGATAATACTTTAATGTAAACAATGTGGTTCTTTTTTTCTGAGTCACTTAGAGGGTACCTCGCCTGACAATTCACGCCACTCTCGGGTGACTCGTCCCGCGGAGCAGTATTTAACCGATTTCGCGCCGAGGGCGCACGTCACTTCTTTTCGCGCATTCTTAAAAGTAACTTATACTCCAGCTGTTTATAAAGTTCGCCTCGCACCAGTTAAAGTTACCGATTCGTACCGCACCGCACCACAAGATTATTTCGCAACACACAATTCAAAGGCAGCTGCTGAAGGAAATATAATTGAGGAAGAAGAACTGCCGCTCAATCGCCCGGAGGACGCTGGATTCTTAAGGTAGGACCTTTCTTTTGTGTTTCTGGAGAAAAGGCCAAACCCCAGGGTCTTCCACCCCCTTATTGTTTTTGTTCCTTTAATTTAAATTCCACCCGCTCCGCCGTCACGAAATCTCATAGATATCCAAGAGTACCAGCGCACCGCTGGTGACGAGAATTGTTATAATTAATAATTAATTTTCTTCGCCATTTAATGGTCCTTCGAGCCGGATGCCTTGTTTATCCTGAGATTTCGTGGCTATTTACCCCATTCCTATTTATTTATTTATCTACCGCCTATTTTGTGTGTCTCTCGTTTGAAGTCAAGTTCGTTTTGTAGTGGTAGGGCTCTTGCCAAGCCCGCCTGGGGAAGTACCACAGCTTTGCCTATTATTCTGCCGTCAAGCAGTTACCTACTGTGTTACGGTTTGAAGGGCAAAGTTTCCAGAAATACGACTGGGCTAAGAGATATAACACCTAAAATCTCAAAGTGACGAGCAGTGCAGTGTCAAACAGTGATTTAGACTCTTCATGTTCAATCAACTTCGTGACGTTTGACTTTTATGAACAGATTTGTCGTTACCCGTCTCGTCACTCTAAATAAATAATATTTGCTTATTTAAATTATTTAACATTCAAAAGTCAAACATTGCCTTTGGTTACCGCATCGCCTAATAAACTCGAATTTCGCATTTACACCGCAATTTTTATAAACCGTTTTCAATTCTGTTAATGACTACCTACATAAATCACTTATAATTACCAACGCATTATATTATCTCGTTCGCCGTTGGAAATTATTTATTTACCTACCTCGCATTTTTGTTATTTTGTACGATCACTTTAACATTTGAGTTTGGATCATACCTATTGTCTGGATTTGATCACGATGACGTCGTCTAATGATCAAAAATTAAAATTATTGGAATGTCAAAGACAAGTATATTTCGAGCGTCTTCAACAAATATACGATAAATCGCGTGCTAATTTGAATGACCCAGAATTATTGGAAGAATTTCTGTGCTCGGTTGAGACTTTACAAGAAATCAGGTGTAACTTTCAGATTTGCGTGAAAGATATCGAATCTTTATTATTGAAAATTGATAAGGATTCAGTTCCGGATTTCAATCAATGGCTCGCATTTGAAGATCTTTATTGTCGTGTTAAACGTAAACATTCTCAGTTTATTACAACCACAGCGCTCACACCAACGGTTAAACCAGATAAAACATTTCAAAATATTAAGCTAGCTCGTATTGAAATACCGGAATTTGACGGAAATGCAAACGACTGGCCTTTATTTTATGCTACTTTCCAAAGGGCTGTACATTTAAATTCATCGCTTTCCGTAACGGAAAAAATATTTTATCTCACTAGTAAATTGAAAGGTCGAGCGAAACAAGTATACATTGGATTCGTACCCTGTGAAGAAAACTATGAAACAATATATAACGCGCTCGTTTCTAAATACGAAGATAAGAGAAATCTCGCTAGTACTTATTTAAACCAAATTTTCTCATTGAAGCCCATTGTTTCCCCCACCGCTAATAACTTAGAATATTTAATCGACCAATTTTCAAATTCGCATCTCGCATTAATTAACTTAAACATACCCGACTTGTACGATTTTGTCATGTCATACCTTTTATTACAACGGCTGGACAGAGATTCGGCACGTTTATTCGAAATGGATAACCGCGATTCGGAAATACCTGCGTTTGATAAAATTACTAAATTTGTTCGCGACCGTATTAAGGTTTTGAATAGGACGAGTGAAAACTCAAGTACTTGTGTGAGAGCCAAGCTGTCAGAAAACTACATTCCGAAAAATAATTCACGCGCATTCTTAGTAAGCGATAACATTTGTACATTATGCAATGACAAACACGACCACTTGTATTCCTGTAAAAAGTACAGGACTTTAACCGCTCGAGAACGTTACGAACATGTAAAACAATTACGCGCTTGCATTAACTGTTTGAGTTCGCAACATAATTCAAACGCATGCCGGTCTAAGGGAACTTGTGCAAATTGTAAAAAAAAGCACCACACTTCACTCTGTTTTCAAGCTGATAACAGTAGAACCGGTCCGTCGAGTGATAACAGTCGTAGTCCAGTAGTGGCTGCTCAGAATAATAACGCTACTTCAAATTTATTTTTGAATGAACCGACGAATAATGACGCTTCATTTTGTAGTATGAACGCAAATTCAAAATCTTTGCGAAAAACTCAAAATGTTTTGTTGGGTACCGTTCTTGCTGATGTTCGCAAAAGAGACGGTTCCGTGATTCAAGTTCGTGTCCTCGTGGACAATGGATCGCAAAATCATTTTATTTCCCGCTTCGCTTGCAGGAAATTAGGTATTAACATCTTTCACGATGATACTGACCGTTTCGTAAACGGAATTGGTGGCAGCTACCAGTCTATATTAGGCTATACAGACGTAACGTTGGTATCTAAATATGACAGAAACTTTAACTTGCGGATTAAACCTCTCGTTCTTAAAACCATTTCAAGTTGTTTGCCCAGCTGTGAATTTGACATCTCACCGCTGTCTTATATAGGTAAACTCCAGCTGGCAGACCCGCATTTTAATAAACCCGCCGAGATCGATATTTTATTGGGGGCTGAAGCCTTTTTACAGATATTACGACCCGGAAAATTGCTGGGTCCACCAGGGCGTCCCGATCTTTTGGAAACTGCTTTTGGATACGTAATATTAGGATCAATAGCTACGTTACAGGCTCATAATGGATCAGACAATAATGAAAACAATCACTCATTTTTCTCGTCGAGTGAGGGTAATTCGATTGAAAGTTTAGTTTCCAAGTTCTGGGATCTCGAATCGGTACCCACTAAAACTTATTTGTCTGAAAGGGATCAAGAATGTGAAAACTTCTACGCGTCAAACACGCATCGCAATAAAGTTACTGGACAGTATGTTACGGCTTTACCATTTATAAAATCAACCGTGACGTTGGGTGATTCATTAACCGTAGCCTCTCGCTGTTTTTCATCCCTTGAACGAAAATTCCAAACAAATACCGCCTTAAAAATGGAATATGACACTGTTTTGAAAAATTATATTAGTGAGGGTATATTATCACCTGCACCACCGCTAAATAATAAAAATTATTACGTTATTCCGCACCATGGCGTCTGCCGGGAGGGCAAAGCGCTACGTATTGTATTGAACGCGAGCGCAAAATGTGTTGACACGAACGCTTCACTCAATGACTGTCTACATTCCGGCCCTAATTTACAAGCTAATCTAACCGCGATTATTTTAAAATTTAGATTGTTTCCAATCGCACTGACCGCTGACATCAGACAAATGTTTTTAGCAATAGGAATCCGCGAGGAAGACCGTCGTTTTTTGAATATTCTATATAAATTTGACGGCGATTCTACCACCAAACTATATCACTTTAATCGGGTTTGCTTTGGCTTGCGATGCTCGCCGTACCTCGCTATGAAAACAGTCAAACAACTCGCTCAAGATGAAACTGATCTTCCAAACGCATCGGAAACCGCTGTTAATAATTTATACATGGACGACTTGGGAGCTTCGGTAGCTACCGCTGAGGGAGGTGCTCAGCTGGCACAAGATTTGATCGAGTTATTTAAGCGTGGTGGGTTTGACTTGGTTAAATTTGTGAGCAACTCACCTAAAGTGTTAAAAGCGATTCCACTGGAAAATCGTTTATCTTCGAAAATCGAATTCGACAAAGAGGATAATATGAAGCTTTTAGGCCTAATTTGGTCTCCAGTCGAAGACGAGTTTTCTATTGCCGTAAAATTTAACCCGCAGTCAAAATGCACAAAACGCCTTATGCTTTCGACGGTCGCGAAATTATGGGACATTAACGGGTTTTGCGGTCCTGTTATATTACACGCAAGGTTATTAATAAAAGCTGTTTGGACGGCACGCGTCGACTGGGATTCTACCCCACCGCTGGACATTTGTTTAGCGTGGAAACGCTTCTTAACGGAGCTCCCTACGTTACATAATTTTAAAATACCCCGTTTTGTAGGTATTAGGCCTAACTCTCGCGTCATACTCTTAGGGTTCGCGGATGCTTCAGAAAAGGCGATGGGTGCCTCCGTGTACCTTGCCACTCAACATACCTCGGGTAATAACCAGGTCCATTTGATAGGCTCAAAGAGCAAGGTCGCCCCGCTCAAAATTGTCTCTTTAGCTCGTTTAGAGCTGTGCGCGTTATTATTATTATCCAAATTGCTTCGATTTATGATAGAAACTATTTCTTGCCGCTGTCAAATAGATGAAATTTTCGCGTTTACTGATTCGACAGTAGCCCTTCATTGGGTTCATTCGTCTCCGCATCGATTCGACACTTTTGTTGCCAACCGTATCTCTCAAATACAGGACAATCTTCACGCAAACCATTTTTTTCACTGTGAAAGCGCACTGAATCCTAGTGATTGTTTAAGTCGCGGCCTTACACCTGGTCAATTTTTAAACCATAAATTGTGGCTACATGGCCCCCCGTGGGCTTTAAATGAAGTACACACATGGCCGATTAATAGATTTATTTTTAATCCCGCACAAGATGAAAAACTGTTAGAGCTTAAAAGGCAGGCAAACATTTTTCTTGTCACCGATGATCCAGAACCTTTTCTATGTTCTCTAGCTAAGCGCGTTTCTTCTTGGTCTAAGCTTCTCCGCATCGTCGTTTATATATATATATTTATTAGGAAACTTCCCCGCACTGATAGAATGCAACTTACACATTTACACTTTGCTGAGACTGCGATTATAAAAGCCCTTCAACGACAATATTTTCAAAATGACATGAAAACTATTTCAAAAGGTCAACCAGCCTCTAAGAAACTTCTCCCGCTTTCTCCGTTTTTGAAAAATGACATCCTCCGCGTCGGTGGACGATTACATAATTCATCTCTCGAATTCGATAGTAAGCATCCAATTCTTCTCCCGAAAAAGGATCATATAGTCAATCTTATCATCGACTATTATCATCGCAAATACCTACACGCAGGGCCACAGTTATTATTGTCGTTACTGAGACAGAAATTCTGGATTATATCCGGACGCAGTACTGTCAAACAACGCTTTCATTTTTGTAACAGCTGCTTCAAAGCTAAACCACGCACAGAGACGCCGTTTATGGCTTCTCTTCCCGCTGTTCGCGTAAACGAAGCATCAAAGCCCTTTCTTTGGACGGGCGTAGATTATGCGGGTCCACAAGATATTCTCATTAGCCGCTATCGTGGTGCACGAAGGGAGCGTTGTTATTTTTCGCTATTTACCTGTTTGATAACCCGCGCAGTACACATAGAGATTTCCGTCGACTTATCAACAGCTTCCTTTCTTCGCGCCTTTCGTAGATTCATAGCACGTCGAGGAAAAGTCCTTTCGCTATACTCCGACAACGGAACAAATTTTATAGGCGCGAAAACAAAACTCAATGAACTTAATAAATTTCTTAAATCCAAAACATTCGGTGATTCCTTTACACAAGAAACCCTTTATCAAGGTATAAATTGGGTTCTAAACCCACCATCCGCTAGCCATATGGGCGGACCTTGGGAAAGTATGATCCGGGTTCTAAAGGTCCACCTGCGCCGTACTATAGGAAACGCTCTCCTCACGTACGAAGAAATGCTAACAGTAATAACGCAAGTCGAGGCTATCCTTAACTCAAGACCTATAACCACGTTAAGCTCTGACCCCTCGGAACCTGAAGCTTTAACCCCTTCGCACTTTCTAACACAAGGTCCATTAGATTCTTTTCATTCCGATCCGCGCATAGATTCCGTAGACTTGATCCGCAACAAACGTCTAGTTGACAGCATAGTTCAGAGATACTGGAACCGTTGGAGACGGGAATACCTCAACACGCTCCAAACTCGTGTCAAGTGGAATACTAAAACTAACCCGGTAACTAAAGGCACTGTAGTTTTACTTAAAACAGAAAATTCACCGCCACTACAGTGACCATTAGGTATAATTGAAGATATTAAATCCTCTTCGGACGGCATCGCTCGTATTGTGGAGATACGCACAAAAAATGGCACTTACATTCGACCAGTGGTAAAACTGTGTGTTTTACCCTCCCAATAATTCGCACCTTTTGTTTTTCTCTTACGCATGTCTACTTAGCATGTGTAAATCTAATTCACACTCTTATTTTTTTTCATTCTCTTTTACATGCGTATTTAATATTTATTTATTCCAGACATCCGTGATTAGTCACTGGATGCATTATTACCCGCACCCTTGCTCCAACCCGCACCCTTGTTTTTTACCCGCACCATTGATTTTACCCGCATCATTCACCCAACCCGCAAGTTAAACAATTTATCCGTTTAACCTATATCCTATCCACACTATATGTATTTGTATATTTTCCGCATCTAATACTTATTTGTATTGTCTCCTATTCCTATTTCCCTTTAGTTCAGGAGCCTACAACTCCTGAAGGCCGGGGGGATGGTTCTTTTTTTCTGAGTCACTTAGAGGGTACCTCGCCTGACAATTCACGCCACTCTCGGGTGACTCGTCCCGCGGAGCAGTATTTAACCGATTTCGCGCCGAGGGCGCACGTCACTTCTTTTCGCGCATTCTTAAAAGTAACTTATACTCCAGCTGTTTATAAAGTTCGCCTCGCACCAGTTAAAGTTACCGATTCGTACCGCACCGCACCACAAGATTATTTCGCAACACACAATTCAAAGGCAGCTGCTGAAGGAAATATAATTGAGGAAGAAGAACTGCCGCTCAATCGCCCGGAGGACGCTGGATTCTTAAGGTAGGACCTTTCTTTTGTGTTTCTGGAGAAAAGGCCAAACCCCAGGGTCTTCCACCCCCTTATTGTTTTTGTTCCTTTAATTTAAATTCCACCCGCTCCGCCGTCACGAAATCTCATAGATATCCAAGAGTACCAGCGCACCGCTGGTGACGAGAATTGTTATAATTAATAATTAATTTTCTTCGCCACAATGCATTATTGAAAATTTGATTACCTAAAATGACGTAACCTTCAAATATAGACCGACATGTCCTGTCATCTGTCATCAGACTTCAGCGCATACCAAGGAGAATGGCACACGCTGCTAAAGCTCTCGAAGAGAAATATTTTTCACCGTTTTTGTTACATTCTTCAACCTCCAACCCTTTTTCTGCAATAAAAAGTAGCCTATATCCTTTCTCGGGGTCTAGTCTATCTGTGTACCAAATTTCATTAAAATCAGTTCACTGGTTTAGATGGTAAATCATTACAGACAGACAGACAGACAGACAGAGTTACTTTCGCATTTATAATATTAGTAAGGATATATTATAGCACAGTGAAAGAGTGCAACTATTACAGTGATGCTTTGATACAGTAATGCAATGATACAGTGACGCAATGGTACAGTGATGCAATTATTATAGAATGTTTTATTTATAGTTTTGAGTAACGCGACGAGCAAGACATGTGTCCGATGGTAAGCAACAGCCACACAACAGCACAGTGACACGCAGCTATTGGTACATGAAGAGTCCATATCATTACCTAGCACTGCACTGCGCTCGTCACCCAGAGATATACCTAAGATATTTTATCTCTATGCCCTGTAAATACAAAATACCCAAAAAAATACACAATTCTGCTATACTAGCGGCGCTCCGCAGTTTTACCCGCCTACTTCCCGTTCCTGTTTTTGTATCGGAGTTAAAAGTAGCCTATGTTCTTCCAGACTACAATCTGTGTTCCAAATTTTAACCCGATCCGTTCGTACATTCCGACGCGATTGAGCAACAAACATCCAAATATCCAAACACCCATACATCGACATTTATAATATTAATAGAATAGGATAGTCTCTTTACTACAAGTCTATATTTTCTACAAGTAGAAACAATAGGTAGTAAATGCTCCATCCTATATCATCGCTTAAAATCAGGCCAGATAACGGTTAAGCGTAAACCTATCATTGTTAAGTACCTATGTTAAAAAGAAAATCGCTTTTATCGACTAACTTTAACGCCAAGTGTATGAATGACGAGAAAAAAACATTTTTACATAGGTATACAATATTATCAAAATGTAATTTTCAATTTTATACGAAACCGCTGATTTTTAGTTTCTCAACATCTTAGATTAATGTTAGAGCAAAATTCGTTCATAATCATGGTTTTCTGTTTCATGAGAATTTAATCGAGGCAATTAGTAAATATAATATTACAATTTCAAAGTATTACTTTAAATATTAACTCCATTTTATTAAATTATTGTTAACTAGCGGCCCGTTCCGGCTTCGCTCTGATAACAACCTAGATACCAACTGCAGCGCCATCTGCCGGGCTGGTTTGTGAATCTAAGCCATACAGGGCCCTATCCAAACGTATACAAAAAAATTGTTGTCTGTAAAGTCGGTTTACTGACGATAGTTGAACGTGACAACGATTTAAGAAAATACTGATGGAATGGTACTGACTAGTATTTGTGTTAAGCGCCATCTAGGTAAAACATTCTGAAGCTTTTTGAAAAGCTGTTCAAAGCGCCATCTCTGGGTACATCATTGTACTAGCACAAGTTCTTAACTTCATATTGTCGCTTTTCTAAAACATGGACAGACTCCTTGAACGTAATACACATTACACTCACTAGATGGTGCGAAAAGTAATAAGGCGACGTAACGGCGGTAACGGCACATGACGTCATGTTTTGCGGGCGTGCAGCCGGCTTCATCGAATTATAAGACGTTATCACGTCAAAAATCACTCAAATCGGTCCAGCCGTTCGAGTTCACTTACAACGAAAAGCGGCATTGATTTTGATACATATGTATAGATTTTATGATGTAGCGTAGTGGTAGGACTCATGGCAGAGTCCGCCTGGGGAAGGACCACACCTTTGCCAGTTATTCTACCGCCAAGCAGTAATGTGCAAACATTACTGTGTTCCAGTTTGAAGGGCAATGTTTCCAGAGAAATTACAGGGCTTAGAGATATAACAACTTAGATCTCTGGGTGGAGAGCGCTGTGCAGTGCTAGTTAGTGATTTGGACTCTTCATGTTCCAATAGCTGCGTGGCACTGTGCTGTCATGTGCCAGGCATGTTGCTTACCATCAGGCACATGTCCTGCTCGTCTCGTCACTCTTTATTTAAAAAAAATGATAATTGTGTTATTTGGAATATCGAAAATCACATTTTTATAAGACTGTTCCCGTGCATCGCGTTCCGTCTATGTAGGTACCTACATAGTTAGTTGGTCATGCCAAGAAACGTTACGTAATCACGTGACCACAATCGTGACCTGTGATTGGTTAACGATTCCGATCGGACGCCACCTTTCAAAACCGAATTTTAAGACGATGTTAAAATACTTTTAGCTGAGTTAGTGGCACCTAATTAATTTTAATATCTATTAGAAAACCTATCTCTTACCTGACTAAGATCAACAAGCAACAAGAATCAACAATTTTTTTCACTCAAGAATGTAGGATCTAAGTTGATTATTTGAGTCAGTCTTTTCCCACGCAATCCCTTAAATAAATAACAAATCCGTCGACATCAGAAAATATTCAAAAACATGTAATATCTTTTGTATAGCATGGCATGAGACGAGCAAGACATATACCTGATAGTAAGCAGCACGCCTACCCATAAGAGCATAATGATTTGCAGCTATTGGAACGCGAAGAGTCCAAATCATTAGCTTAGCACTGCACTGGGCTACTCTAAGATGATTCATCTCTGTGAAGTTTTTCTAGAAACATTGCCCTTCAAAAATTGCCCTTGCTGTTTTTAAAAAACTGGTGCATCAAATTTATTTGTCTATGTGATAATTTAATTGAAGTCGTCACGCTTATTTACATCGTAAATATTAGTTGTATCTATTTCATAAATCTCCATTAGTAAAACATGATATTGTTTATGTATTAGTAGATATTATATTTGTATTTATGTATTAGGATGTATGTTTTGTTGTTAATATGTAGTTTATTTTAATATTTTAAAAGTAAGTTTTTTGTTCAAACATAAATATTATTATTAGAGCTAACTTTCAAAATTATAGAATTATAGGTATCTTCCACTCGTTATTTGTTCTTCCCCGTCGTCTTATTCTTTAATTCTCCTTTTCCATCCTGCGTTTGCCTGGAAGAGATTGCTCTTAGCGATAAGGTCGCTAATTGCTACTTAGTTTTTTTAAGTTTTGTATATCTTAGTTTTTGTCTTCTAATTAAGTGCAATTCCAATTAAATTTCTTCTAATTAAGTTTATCTAGCCATTTATCTATCTACCCCCTTCTGAGATGCTACGTCGTCCCTTGAGCTTCCCCGCCGGCACCGCTCAAGCCGAGGTCGTACGGTCTTAGGTGCCCAGCCTAGCGATAAAGTCGCCATTCCTACATTATATTAAGGTTTTTCTGCATTTGGTTTTTATTATGTAAGTGCAATAAATAGTTTATCTATCTGTCTGTCTGTCTGTTTGGAAACAAAGAAACAAATAAAACAAAAATCTTACGAATTAATTTTATTCCTACTGCAACCAGCGACCCGCCCCGGCTTTGCTCGTAGTATGTAATATAGTCTATATTACTCAAGAATCACGTTGATATCCAACTGTGAAAGCTTATTTGAAATCGATCCAGCAGTTCCTGAGACTAACGCGTTCAAACAACTTTATAATATTAGTTTAAATTTAAAAAAAATGTATGTCGCAATATGAACTCCAGTCATAACGTAAACTGGTTTCAACCAGCTTCATTTGTCTCCTTCTATCATTCCCCACAGAACCGTCGTCGTAATCAATTCGCTGGTAATTAACTCGAGTACGTATCGCCAAAACAAACGAATCGGGAGATTTGTTGTCCTGGAATCCCTAAATGCCGGGATTTGAGATCGGGGAGTCGCGGCAAATCCCGTATCCCGGGTAATGGGTGCAAATTTGCGAGGTTGCGAGCTCTGTGCTAAGCCTTAGTTCAGCCCTCGACCTATAAAATCTGGGACGTGAATGCCTAGCGCCTATTAATGCATTTCCAACTGTGCTGCAAGGCATAATACCCCGTTTACATGATTCCAGTCCAGTAACCGAATCCAGCGCTGGATTGCTTACATGAATAATGGAACATGAAAATGGAATAATGGAAACCGGCACTGGAATGCATCAATCCAGTGCCAATGCATTCCAGTGCCGGTTTACATCATTCCAGCAAGCAATCCAGCGCTGGATTCGGTCGCTGGACTGGAATAATGTAAACGGGGTATTAAGATCTGGTTTATGGAGAAAAGTTCATAAGTCGCGTTGAGTAGTTTTTTGTTAAGGTAAAATCTTATTGGTTTGCACCACTGCAAGGTAGTGTATCGGTATAGCGTCGGAACGGGGGTGGAGCAGCGCAGTAGGACGTACGCTTTAGGCGTTTCTTGCATGGGTGACATCTTCTGAATTTACGATCACCGACATGCGTATTAGCAGAATATTTTTAGCTATACATGTGACGTAATTTACAACATTGGTGCTGTATAATAATCATATAAGACATACTTAGATCAAATATATAATATACAACTTAGGTTTTTAAAATTAATCGTGCCAACAAAAATAAAAAATCAATTTAATAATGATCCTGCTGGACTTTTCAAGTTTTGTGGTGTTTTACCAGTACATAAGAAACTCTGTTTGAATTTACTTCAGGAACAATACTTTCGTACCGAAATTCAAATACCAACGAGTGGTAATACTGTGACCAGGAGTATGTCAAACGGAATGCTTTCACTGCCAAGGATTAAGAACAATTACGGCAGGAGAACATCCGAATATATGATACCCGACTTAATTAATAAACTGCCGCAAGAATTAAAAAATAACCTTACACAAAAAAATATTAGATATAAGAAGTAACTCATCCAAAAGACACCAGACCGATAGCCCTAACCAATACAATTTCTAAAATTTTTTTCAGTATATTGCAAACAAAAATGACCACATTTTTGGCTAGCAATAGGTATTTCAGGCCCAACCACCAGAAAGGCTTCTTGCCTGGTATTTCTGGATGCCTGGAACACAATACATTACTAGCGGAAAGTTTGAAAGATGCCAGAACACATGAGAGACAAATAACAGTCTGCTGGATAGACCTAGAGAACGCATTTGGTTCCGTGCAGCATGAACTTATGTTATTTGCCCTAAAATGGTATAACTTTCCTGCTGTAATTATTGACATAATTAATTCATATTATAATCACTTAAAATTTGTTATAGCAGTAAACAAAGAATACTCAAAACCACTTAAATATAATGTGGGACTATTCCAAGGGTGCTGCTTATCACCAATAGTATTTAATATAGTTATAAATATTCTAGTAGATAAATTAATATCCCGTGAGAAGAAATGGGGCTACCGGTTTAAAATCAACAATAAGTACACTGAGTCAATTTTAGCCTTTGCGGACGACCTTGCAATACTTACACGAAATCCCAAACAGTGTCAACAATTGTTGAATGATGTTGATGAGTTCTGTACATGGACGGAGGGAATGAGGGCAAAACCAAGTAAATGTCATTGTTTATGTCTGGGTAGACGAGATACCAAATATACTTCTTACGATCCGGGACTCTCCATAAGTGGCCAAAGAGTTGCCACAATAGCAGAGGCAGTGCCTTTCAAATTTCTTGGTAGAAAGATAGACTACAAAGGACGTACACCATCATTAGAGGTAGTTGTTGGAAATTTCATGAATGACCTCAGTAAGGTAGACCAACAGCCTATCAGCAATATCAAAAAAGCATGGATATATGACAACTATCTCACATCACGTCTCACTTGGCCTTTCCTAGTATATGACATCGGTAAAACCCTCCTCGCAAAATTAGATGCTAATGTCATAAAGATATTGAAGTCATGGTTTGGATTGGCACATCCGGCTGATCCCTCTACTCTATTTAGGGATCACAATAGTTTTGGCCTGAAACTAAAAAAACCATCTGAACTCTACAAACACCTAAGAGTTACAAAAACGCATGTTTTGGGAAAGTCGAAAGACGAATTAATCGCATCTCTCCCAAAAGACAAAAGCGCTTCGGACCTTGAATCTAGACTTCAATTCCACAAACAATTTATGGCAGGTGCGCAAGTAAATACAGCTGGGTTGGGTGCGAGAAAGAAAAGGGAAGACCGAGACATGGTAAAAACCTTTCTACAACAAGACGAAAATGATAGTTACAAAGTGCACGCTATGAATTTAGAAATGCAAAGTGAGTGGTTAACCATAGGTGAGTTTTGTATCCCATTAGCTCTAAAGTGGCGCACCTTGCTATATGACTGGTCTCCTTATTAAAATTTTATCTGAACGCTTTCCAAATGACCCTCCCTGACCAGAGTAACTTGGTAAGGTGGGGAAAAGCCTCTGAAAAATGTTGCTATACTTGTGGTGAGGCGATATGTACAGCAAGGCACATATTGGTGGGATGCAAGGTGCTCCTTAATAGGGGTCATTACTCACAGCGCCATGACAGAGTACTTGAAATCATACGTGAAGCCGTAAGCCTTTCGGTAGCTAGAGCCCAAAAGGGATTGACGATGAACAAAAGACAAATTAACTTTGTAAAAGAGGGCTCAACTTCAAACTCCAAGAACAAGTTTTACTCAATCCTGGGTTCAGCACCTGATTGGACAATTTTAATGGACACGTATGAAAAGCACTACAAAATCCCAGAGGATGTGGGTGTTTCGTCATCCAGACCGGACATTTTCCTTTTTTCTAGGGCTACGAAACGCATAGTCCTGGTAGAACTTACCGTACCGTGGGAAACTAATATACCTAAAGACCACGTGATGAAACAAAATAAGTATTACGACCTACAAAATGAATTAACAAAAAATGGCTATGTAGTTAATTTATACGCTGTAGAAGTAGGAGCGAGAGGTATACCAGCAAAATCTCTCTATAACCTGCTTAAAGACCTTGGATTGTCCAGAAGTGCAGTAAGTTCTATACTAGAACGAGTATCTAAAGCTGCACTAGTAGGATCATATCGGATTTGGCTGGGCAGGGAGAGAAATACGAGTAGTGAAGGTGAGTGTTGACGTACGTCAATGTAAGGGGCCCCTTTTAAACCTACAGCCCGAGTCACAAGTCTTGGGGTCTATTCGAGATTTCTCTCTCTGCCACACGATGGACCCGGCACCCGCACGGTGAATCCATGGAATGCTAAGAAGTACGTCTCTGAAACAGTTTTACTTAAATACCTTAACCTGACTATGACTGATGCAGTGTGCGTATTGCAAACCAGTTTTGCATACATCGGTGCATGCGCCTATAGCGCAGTAGCAGTTTTGTGTGACGTCACCGTTGCGCGCATGTATAAGGCTGATATCTTGAATGATATGTTTTAAATTAAAGTATAACATGTTGTTTTTTAAGGTAATTTAGAATAATTAATTTGTGTCGAGAATTAGTTGTCCTAGACAAATCAATTAGATTTTAAGGCAACTTTTGTTTTGTAAGAATAATTTTGCTGTTACTTAATAAATGAAAAATAAAAAAATAAAAATAATGTCAAAATTTTTTGTTAAAAGTTTGCCGCTTTTATTGGTAATCCTTAGCTTTAACATAAGCAGTCCACTAAATGTTCCTATTGATGCGACTCGGGGCCTTCTCTCGCAATAACAGAGTCAAGGCCATAATCCACCACGCTAGCCTAGTGCAGGTTGGTGAATGGCACATGACCTCGAAAGATTTTAGGTACATGTCGGTTTCCTCACGATGTTTTCCTTCGCTTCGGTATTACTCACATGACTTTCTTCTTCGTGAAATTTGAACCCAGTGCTCCTATTGACAATCGCCGTTCTTCCGACTAGAGACCGTTCTTAGACTTAGACCGTTCTTAGACTTAGACCGTTCTTAGACCAGATAGAGATGGATCATATGCCATATATCATAATATCATAGCAATTATTATATACGAAAGACATACTGGTACAATTTTAAATTCCACTCTTCGGTTTGAAATAAAAATGGTTAAATCTCAAAATCACGGGTTCACATCCAAGGGGTGATTACTCCAAGCAAACATTATGTGCATTGTGGTTCTAGATTCCAGTCCTTGTTTCAGCTGCACTGCTGTAAATGCCTATTTAGTAAGTCGTGCAGTAATGAGAAAGATTTTCTGCTGTTTTAAAATAATATTTTTTAAGACTCCATAAAAGGAACGGTACGCTGGTGACCTTATAACTGAAATCGAGTAAGTACTAGACTACAGGCCCGTGAACAAAATTTACGTATCAAATGAACCACCAGGAGACCTATGTAGGATGATAGAAGGGTATAAAGTTATAAGATTCAGCACTATGCCGTCACTTGTAAGCTGTCCAACTGAGTACAGTCGAAGAGGGGGGGTTACAACCCACGATAATTTCTCCTTGTCGCATGATTTTTGTACGGCGTTGTTCACGGGCCTTTACAGACCTACAGACCTACCTACAGGCTACAGGCTATACAGACCCTTATTTTCCTTTCCTGTCGACTTAAGAAAGCAGGAGGTTCTCAATTCGGCTGTCTGTATTTTTTGTATGTATGTTACGCGATGGCGCCGCTAATTGTGAGTCAATTCTGATGTTTATTTACTAGATCATAAGTTTAGAGGTGATCCCATTAATACATTTTATCGAAATCTCAGTTTTAGAAATATGTGAACAAAAACTTAAATTTTCGTTTATGTATTTAGTCGATATAGTGAAAGATTCTTGTGAAATTTGGTCGAGTGTCTGATTTTAATTTTAACTTGCTGTTGGTTTTTGTTTTTTTTTTTCGAAAAATACATAATCGTCGGCGCTAAAATGACGGGTGTTACACGTTTAATGTTTATGTCTGTACTAGCAGCGCCCCGCGGTGTTACCCGCGAAGTTCCCGTTCCCGTTGTTCCCGTTGTTTTTTTTTTCGGGATAAAAAGTAGCCTATGTGTTCTTCCAGACTATAATCTATCTGTGTATCTAATTTCAGCCCGATCCGTTCTCGTGATTGAGCAACAAACATCCAAACATCCAAATATCCAAACATCCATACATTGACATTTATAATATTAGTAGGATAGGATTAGTAGGATTTGCGTCTCTGTGGCATTGTAGCTCAGGAACGGATGTACCGAATTTGATATTGTTGTTTTTTTCGGTTGAAAGGTTAATTATTTAGGAGTGTTCTTAGCTTTAATCGATGAAAATCGATTAAAAATGGCCGCCACTACAAAATGAGGAATTATTCATTTTCACAACTCCTCCACTATAGACTAATCAAACGAAGAGGCTGCAATCATAGCATAAATATACATAAGTAGCTTACTGCTGGGACTCGGAGCCTTCTCTCGCAAGAAAAGAGTAAAGGTCATAATCCACCACGATGGCCCAGTGGTGAATGACACAGGACCTCGAAAGGTTCTAGGCACATGTCGGCTTTCTCACAATGTTTTACTTTTTCGTTTTTTTTAAAGCTTGCGTCATGCACGCACGCACATGACTTCGGAAAGACTGTGGTTTGAATGGGATTTGGACCCGGGGTTCCGGATCGGCAGTCGCCATTCTTCCGACTAGACCAGCCGTAACTTCCTTACAAATTTCAAGTCCAAGATGGTCGCTAATTCAAAATATGGGAAAAATTTAAATTTTTTAACTATCTATACTAATATTATAAAGCTGAAGAGTTTGTTTGTTTGTTTGAACGCTAGGATCTCGGAAACTACTGGACCGATACGAAAGATTCTTTTTATTAACACGCTTTTATTAGCTTCACCTGTATGTATGTATGTATGTATGTATCCGACCCCTTTGAACTCGATTTTGTCCTACTTTGTACGATCAGATTTAATTCAAACTTTGCACACCTGTCAAAAGTCGATGACAATGCAATAATCCGATCGAAGCATCCGATTATCCTAATTAGATTCGCCAGGATTAATTAATTTCTTTCCGCATCCTTTGCATGCGTGTTAAACGTTAGTTCTGATAAAATAAACTAGACGGCGCTGTGCGTCCATAAAACACGCAATCGTTTGTCTTACAATTTCTAGGTAAGGAATCTGTCGACGAATTCTTAATAAACTACGTCTACTACAGAATGATGTTTTAGTGATTCCATCACATCCCGACCCAGTTCCCTGTTTTGTAGGACCTGAAGGCTAGGAGTGTAGGAGTTTACTAATACAAGTAAGAGAGATAGAGCTAGTGCGCGAACTACGCAAGTTTAAAAAAAAATAACTAAAAAATAAAGTAGCCAAGTGCGAGTTGGACTCGCCCATGAAGGGTTCCGTTCCAGCAAGTGACATAATATACATAGTACACATACTTCTTGTAGTTCGTTGTAACTTTGATCGAAGTTTCAATAATAGTGTATTTATGACGTACTAAAAAAAACTACTCATCAAATCGAGTTCAAACTAATTTTCGTTGGTAGTTTTCATGGTAATGTACATCATATATTTATTTTAGATTTTTCATTCTCTTACTTTAGAAGTTAGAGGGGGGGGGGACACACATTTTACCACTTTGGAAGCGTCTCTCGCGCAAGTTATTCAGTGTAGACAAAAATTATATTAGCAACCTCAGCATCATTTTTTAAGACCTATCGATAGACACCCCACACGTGTAGGCTTGATGAAAAAAAAAATTTAGCAGTTCTCAGTATGGGGGGCACCCCTAATTTTTGTTTTTTTAAAAAACTTTTGTAAAAATTTTAATGCGGTTCACAGAATACATCTACTTACTAAGTTTCAACAGTGTAGTTCTCATAGTTTCGGCAAAAAGTGGCTGTGACATACGGACGGACAGACAGACAGACATGACGAATCTGTAAGGGTTCCGTTTTTACGTTTTACGGAACCCTAATGAAAAAAAAAAAAATAGTTTAAAAAAAACTAAAAAAACACGCTTTCGTAAAAAAACCCCACTAAAAATAAGAAAATAATAATTAATAAATTTGGAATAAGAATATTGTATATTAGAAATGAATGTACATTTTTGCAAAAAAGCGTGTGGTGTATAGTGTAATTATAAACATTTTATTGACAGATGATGAGTAGAAGAATCATCACTTTGATAATCTTATATATAAAATTCTCGTGTCACAGTGTTTGTTTCCGTACTCCTCCGAAACGGCTTTACTGATTTCAACCAAATTTTATATGCATATTCAGTAGGCCTGAGAATCGGCTACTAGCTATTTTTCATGCCCCTAAGTGACAAGGGTTGTTCACACCAAAAAATTTTTTTTTAGTTTTCTGTCAAAATTTTTTGTTTGTATTTTTTTATAATGTGGCGTTCAAAAATGTATACAACCCTAAATTTTTACCTTTTTATCACCAACCCCTATTTTTTAATAGCCATTTTAGTAATTTAATCATTTTTCATCCCGGTCGATAACTGATCAATTATAGTCTTTTTAGGGTTCCGGAAAACGTAGAAACAGAACCCTTATAGATTCGTCATGTCTGTCTGTTTGTATGTCTGTCCGTCCGTATGTCACAGCCACTTTTTGCCGAAACTATGAGAACTACACTGTTAAAACTTGGTAAGTAGATGTATTCTGTGAACCGGATTAAGATTTTTACAAAAATTAAAAAAAAAAATAGGGGTGCCCCCATACTTAGAAATGAAACTAAAAAAAAATTTTTCATCAAACCTGCACGTGTCTATCGATAGGTCTTCAAAAATGATGTTGAGGTTTCTATAATCAGTTTTGTCTACACTGAATTATTTGCGCGACAGACCCTTCCAAAGTGGTAAAATGTGTAACTTCTAAAATAAGAGATTGATGGAACTAAACAAAATATATGATGTACGTGCAAACTACCAACGTAAATTGGTTTGAACTCGATCAGATGAGTAGTTTTTTTCTGTACGTCATAAATACTTGGCTGCTTTTATTTGTAAATGTTTTTCACTCTATTTCGATTAAAATTTCCCGGAGCTTATGGCAAATCTAAAATCTTCTATAATATAAAAATGAATCGCAAAATGTGTTGGTAAGCGCATCACTCAACAACGCCTGGACCAATTTGGACAATTCTTTATTTTAAATGTTCTTTGAAGTCCAAGGATGGTTTTTACGGCCAGAAAAAATCGAATAACTGCCGGGAAAACCCTAAACACAGCCCTTTTCTTTTTTCCCATACAAACGTTTTTTAACTAAAATGTTAAAGCAATTTGAGATTTATTGCGATTGAATAAAGCTCACATTAAATGAAGTGCTTTCCCATTCAAACGGCAATTTGAGCTTTATTGCTATGAAATAAAGTTCATATTAAATAAGAGGCATTCGCTTATGCCTAAGCAATATATGTGTGTTCCTAACGTCAAAGAGTCAATTGGCACTTTATTTATGCTGCACAAAGTTCAAATTCCATCATGTCTATCAAAACAGTTGGAGGATAGGAGGATCTAATGTCATGGTCCGAAACCCATTTAGAAGAAACTCAACAAAAGCGATGATATCGCGAACCAAATTAAATTGAATAATCACAAAACGTAACACTCATTAGTACTGATTTTCAATTTGGTCGGCTTCACGATATTTATTTACTTTGATTTAGTTTCAGCACGCGATACAATTCACGTCATTATATCAATCAAGTGTCAGTCAAACACAAACCGCGTAACCAAAAGTGTTTATTGACTAATCCACATAGAGCCATTAATTAAAAAAAGTGTGTTATTATTTTGAATTATTGATTGAATATCCCTATCCGTGCAAAATGATTTGAATACACAAGTTTGTGCTGTGGAGTGCAATATATTTGGTGTAAAACTAACGGACAGAATACGAAATACCATACTGCGTTCCAAAACCGGAATAGCCGATGTGACTCAAAAAGCAGCCAATTTGAAAAAGGGATCGGGCTGGACATGTTTGCTGCATGTCGGATGATTATTGGGCCAAAATTACTACACTGAGGAAGACAGGGTAGCGATTCTGAAATAATTCGGTTGCTTCTGACACGGAATCTCATCTCTCGGTTTTTGTCTTATCTGTTTAGCATGACAAAGACCGAGAGATGAGATTCCGTGTCGGATGCAACCGAATGGTTTCAGAATCGCTACTCAGATTGCAAACGACGACGCGGCAAACCAAAGAAACGATGGCGATACAACCTCTACAAATATCGGAAAGACTGGACTGTATTAGCCATAGAAAGGGAAAGTGGAAGGAGGGTATGGAAGCCGTTGCCCAATATTGGGACAAGACAGCCACATGATAAATAAATATTAATACCTATTATGTAAATGAGATAGATGCAAATTAATTAAATGCCAAAATTCAAGAACAAATTACAGGCAAACTGAGGATTTATAAATCAGTTGATTCGATTCAAGATGATGTCGTCAACAACTACCTATCCACCGGAATTTTTGAACTCGCTGGATTTTCCAGGATTGCCACCTCATACCTAATATTCAAGTTGGATCGGTAGTTAAAATGTTGTGAAATATGAACGAACCGCGTCTTTGCAACGGCACACGGTTAGGTATAAAAAATGTTTGTCTGTAAAGTCGGTTTACTGACGATAGAATGTGACAACGTCTTAAGAAAATACTGATGGAATGGTAGCATTTTTCAAAAGAAAATTTTAATTTCATTTGTTTAATAGATTTTTATGTAAAAAGTAATCAGTAGAATTTAGTCATTTTCAATCAAAACAATGCAAAAAAGCTTTTAGATGCCGGGGATCGAACCCGGGGCATTTCACATGCAAAGCGAACGCTCTACCACTGAGCTACATCCCCGCTTGAACTACTGGTCGAAATAATTAATACAACTGTAACAAACATGCGGCGAGGTAACGACCGACGGTAACGACAGACGGTAACGCTAAATGACGTCATGTTTTGTGGGCGTGCAGCCGGCTTCATCGAATTATAAGACGTTATCACGTCAAAAATACTGAATAACGTGATAGAAGCACCTGTACTGAAAGGAAAGTATAAAGGAGAAGACGTTTTGATACCACGCATCTCAATTATTCCGACTGATGCACCATTTGAGTTTAAGCGACTACAGTTTCCTGTGCGGCTTGCTTTTGCTATGATCATAAACATGTCCCAGGGGCAACCTTAAAGTATTTGTGGTATTAATCTAGAAAACCCATGATTCTCACATGGTCAATTGTATGTTGCAAATTGTCCATGTGCCAGGTAATCAAACAAAAAACATCGTATATCACAAAGCACTATAATGAAAATAAAACTGATTTTTGGTAATAACTTGATTAACAATATAGGGACTCATCATCATTATCAGCCTATTTAATATTCGTCCACTGTTGGACGTAGGCCTCTCCTAATGAACGCCACAAGGTGCGGTCTTCTGTATTCTGCATAAAGGGATTACTTGCTTTTAAATGCTTATATACGTTGAAGTAAAATGTTATTAACTGTATCAAGTTTCAACGGTATAGTTATTATAGTTTCGAAAAAAAATGGTTGTGACATACGGACGGACAGACAGTCACACATGACAAAGCCATAAAGGTCCAGTTAGTACGTTTTACGAAACCGTAAAAATGGATCTTCGAAATGTATGTACCTACGCTCATAGCTTTTGAATGACTGCACCGAATAGGATGATTCTTTGTTTATTATTGTCGGGACAAGTTTTGTAAAGCAGAAAGTCTAGAAAATGTAGACAAAAAATACATGGTGGTACGAAGTTCACCGGGTCAGCTAGTATAATATCTTAAAAAGCGCTATGAATACACCCCACGCTTTTTTACAAAAATGTACATTCATTTCTAATATACAATATTCTTAGTCCAAATTTATTAATTTTTATTTTCTTATTTTTAGTGGGATTTTTTACGAAAGCGTGTTTTTTTAGTTTTTTTAAACTATTATTTATTTTGTTGGATACTCCATTTATCGAGGAAGGCTATAGGGTATATAACATTACGCTACTGTCAATAGGTACGGAGTATGAGTGTAATGTGTAAGGAATGTAAAGAAAACGGGGAAAAATATTTCTCTTCGAGAGCTTTAGTTCCGTGAATTTAAATTCTCTTTGGTCGCTGAAGTCTGTGACGGCGCGTGTCTACATTTGAAGTTTGTGTCATTTGAAGTAATCAAATTTGTTATACAACAATGCATTGTTGCTTATTTACGTATTTTTAGGGTTCCGTAAAACGTAATGAAGTGGCCAGCCAGTGGCGTAGCTACCAAGGGGCTAGGCGGGGCAGCGCCCCGGGGCCCTCAAGCTCAGGGGGCCCCCGAAACCTTACCAGATATCTCGATCGAACTGAACTTTTGGAAATTTCTCCCATTTTCAAAATAAATATGACAGGTTGTAACCCCCCAAAATCCCCGAAATTCTTTCTGTAGGCTGGCAGTGTTGTCAATTTGATGGATATTTGCGTATTATTATTCATCGATGTGTGTTATATTGTGAATTCGAGATACGATTATTTTTTTCGAGAACGGTTAAAAAACTAATTTGGAAATAAATTAAATGTCGTGAAGCGGGAAAATTTGAAAGGACGTAAATATTTCCGTGAAGCGTTCCAAACTTACGTACATAGCAACGAATAGGATGGGAAAGATAAGGAAAGGGAAAGGTACACTTCAACGTGAGTTTATAGACAAAGAGAGAAAAACTCAAAAAGAGAAAATTAAGATGATACACGTTTTATTGATTTATCGGTATGAGTGCAGTCTGTCATATACTTGATTTTCTAACACCAACAGTTTTGTTACATGTTGATGAAGCAACTTTATTACAAAAGTGTGACGAATTCCTAAGAAAATATTCAGATATAATAATAGGCCCTAGTTTTTCACTTCAATTTATTGCTATTTGCCACCTAATTTTACCTTTTTTTTTTAAATAAAGAGTGACGAGATGAGCAAGACATGTGCCTGATGGTAAGCGACATCCCTGCCACATAACAACACAGTGACACGCAGCTATTGGAACATGAAGAGTCCAAATCATTACCTAGCACTGCACTGCGCTCGTCACTCAGAGATCTAAGTTGTTATATCTCTAAGCCCTGTAATTTCTCTGGACACATTGCCCTTCAAATCGGAACACAGTAATGTTTGCACATTACCTCAACTAACTCAAGCATGGACTGTTAACCAATTATGTAAGGAAATAATGAGCAAATATGAAGTGCTAGAATGCAACCTAACGGAAGTATTTACAGCAATGTTATTATTTATTGACAATTCCTTTCACTACTGCAGGAGCTAAAAGGTTATTTAGCAAAATAAAAACAATAAAAATATTGGAGAAATAATAAGGGCTAAACTCGACTCCGACATTTATCACTAATATATAGCAATTGAAAACAAAACAGCATCAAGCCTGGATTTAAACGGAGTCGTTGAAGTAAAGCTAGAAAAAAATGACAGTATAATTGTAATATAGTCAGTTGGTAGGCCCAACATTTGTATAATAAATCCTTGAATCTTCTCTAATTCGTTTATTAGCCAAACCTACACCAAGTACCTATTAATTGTTAAATTGTCTCCTGTCCAATATGGGAGGGAATGGAGGGCGCTGCCCCCACCTTTACATGGCAGTGGAGCGCTCCATTGCCCTGTACAGTGCTCCCGTGTGGGCGGGTCGGTTGGACCGCGCAGAGGAGGCTCTTCTCCACGGAGCCCAAATGGTCATGGCCGTGAGACTGTGACGGGGATACCGCACACTCTCACACGAAGTGGCCTACGCTCTCACCGGATCGCTGCCATGGTGCCTGGAGGCCCAGGTTCTGTCCTCGGTCTACCAGCGGTAGACCGCGGTTCCTGCTTTCAAGCACGCACCCCGGGTGCGTGCTTGAAAGCAGGAACCGCGCTCCGCACCACAGGAGGTGGTGCGGTGGCGCAGAGATGCTAGGGCTAGGGCCCTGGTGAGGTGGAAGGAGCGGATCCACAGGAGCGGGATCGACCCACTCAGAGAGGAACCGGCGCCCGCCGGCTCCTCGAGGCAATCTGGCCCATTCTCCCTGGGTGGGTCCAGAGGAGACACGGAGTCCTTACCTTCCGGACTACGCAGGTGCTCTTGGGACACAGTTGTTTCGGGAGGTACCTGTGTAGAGTAGCCGGAAGGGAGTAAAGCCCGGTGTGCCACCGGTGCGGTTGCGCGGAAAAGACACCGCGCAACACGTGTTGGAGGCATGCCCGGGAGAGGAGGAACCACGGCGATCCTTAGCTGCGGTCATGGGGGCGGACCTCTCTTTGCCGACCATCTTACCAAAGATGCTCGACAATGAGAGGTCGTCTCCTGTGGGAAGCGTTGGTCTCCTTTTGCGAGACAGTCATGTCGCGGAGGGAGGCCGAGGAGCGAGAGAGGGAGATGGCGCTTGCGACCTGCGCAGTTGAGCGCCATAAGATGGATGAAGGGAACCTGGTGGCTGAGCCGAATGGTTGCTGCGGCTTCCGCTAGGCAACACTCCACTTTGGCCCTGATTTCAAGCGAAAAGGTGGCCCCTGCACCTAGTCAGTGCCGGGGAAATGGTCGTAGTGTCCCGTCAGAGGGCCGCTGACAGGGGGGTTGGGGCCTGCGGTGGTCACCCCGGTGACTGACGTGGGTGGTGTTCGGCCACGCTGAACGGGCAAGGGACTGTGGAGAACCGTCACATTCCCCGGATCTCTGATGTGACGGCCACAGAACTGAACCCTGGATGTCGCGCATGGACACCAACTCGGCCTCCCTATACTCCGGTAGTAATCCTAGTGTCATATCTGGCACTCCCGGTGCGGGCTCCGTGGAGGGTGGGAAGCTACCGGGATGAAGATTAAACTGCACAAACCATGGCCGATACGAGATCTCAACATAAACACACACGCACACTCACACATACTAAAAAAAAACAAAAGCAGAAGGCTGTCGCCCTTAAAGGTGACGCCCGACACCTGGCTGTCGCCCCCAGGGGTGACGCAAGTCGCTTGGCTGTTGCCTGGAAGGGTAACGCCAGCCATCTGGCTGTTGCCCTGAAAGGTGACGCCGAGTTACAGGCTGTCGCCCCCAAAGGTGACGCCAGGAAACCATCGCCTGCAGTCAAGGGGAAACCTGGAGCTGCAGGAAAACCACCGCTACTGCCTACCCCGTCCAAAGGGAAACCGGAGGATGGGATTCCGACAGAACCCAGTAGCTCGTCAAGCCAGCCTTCCGGATCACAACACCTAGGTGTTGACGAATCCTGGACGCTGGTGAAACACACCAAGAGCAGGAAGAAGCTGGCACCAAAACACCCTGGTGACAACGGAACCAGCTCTACATCAGGCCGCAAAAAGGTAAAACCCAGCTCCAAACGTCGGAGAAGGGAACGAGCCAGACGCGCCAATCAGACCGCTCCCCATGGTCAAGCCGAGGTTGCTGGACCGTCTGACCGGCCCCGAAGGGAGGATGGGACGGAGAAATCTGCCCAACCACCCCAACAGGGCGACAGGGTGGACGCCAAAGGTGACGGCAAGCAGACCAAGGAGAAGGGACCAGCGCCAAGAGCTTCGTCCAAAAGGCCGAGGCCTGAGGAGACCCCTCCTCAGTCCACGTCCAAGAGGACCAAGTCTGGGCCTACACCAACTAGGCAGAAGCCTAGTTATGCTGACGTGGCACAAGGCGACCTTGTCGTAGCCGTTACGACAGCAGTGACGAGACGCCTTAGCCACACAGATGCCAACTCAGTGCTGGCAAGTCTTCAGGACCGGATAGTGAAATCCTCGCTATCTGCGTCCGAAGCAACGCCGTTTGGACCGGTTTTCCGCGGTAAGCCCATCGTAGCCGATGGGGTTATCAAACTATGGTGCGAAAACCTCCAAACACTGAGTTGGCTGAAGACAGCTATTGGGGATGTGTGCCTGCCATCGGGTGAGAAACTCACAGTGATAAAGCAGGTAGACATCCCCAAGAAAATCATCTGCGGTCTAGTGGTGCCGGGATCGTGGCCAAAGCCGAGCGTTATCGCTTGCGTGCTGAAGTGGCAGAACCCTTGGGCCCAAGTAGACCAATGGACCTTGCTGAAGATAGACGCAGCAGAGAAGGACACGTTCTGCGTCCTCAGCATACCAGAGGGGGTCGCCAAGGACATAATGACCAGAGAGCGGAGACTGAGCTTCAACTTGGGCTCTGCGTACATCAAGTTCCGGGGCCCTAGGGGGAAGTTCATCGCTGAACTTTCCAACCCAGAGGCCGAGTCCGTGACCGATCCAGGCCCCTCGCAAGGGGGGACTGGAAAGGACATGGACACTACTCCGGCGCCATCAGCCTCCTCTGAAACCGCTCTCAGCAGCGAAGACGAGTTGGCAGGGGTGCCTCCTCTGACAGTGCCTTCGTCCACCGAGACCACGTCGAAGGAGAAATCCGACGACGAGGACGACGAGGGCTGGGCAAAGAGGATGAGTAGGCTGGAGCTTGAGGTGGAGGGAACTCTGTCCGATGGCGACGGCGCCCCCTTCAGTCAGGACCCTTAAGGTCCTTCAAATCAACCTCCAACACAGTCGCACAGCAACGGCTCAATTGCGCAAATGGTTGGAGGTTAACACTGGGGCTGTCATCCTGATCCAGGAGCCGTGGATCAGGGGGGAGAAAATATGCGGCCTCAACAACACCGGAGGTAAGATACTTGCTTATAGTGGGCCACAGGCACCAAGAGCCTGTATCTTAATTCCAAATAACATTTCTGTGTATACGCTAACAGAGTTCTGTTCCAGGGATCTGGTAACAATCAGTATCCTGCAGGCCCAGAACTCGAGTCTTCCGAACCTGGTGGTGGCTTCTGCCTACATGGCAGATGACGAAACGGTTCCACCACTGGAGGTCTCGAGACTGGTCGAGCACTGCGAGCGCCAAGCCCAGGAGCTGATCATCGCAGCAGACTCTAACGCACACCATCCAGCGTGGGGTATGAAGGCAAGTAACAGGAGGGGTGACGATTTCATCACTTATCTCTTATCTACCAAGCTAGCTATT
This sequence comes from Ectropis crepuscularia, assembly GCA_963693475.1. Taxonomy (NCBI): domain Eukaryota; kingdom Metazoa; phylum Arthropoda; class Insecta; order Lepidoptera; family Geometridae; genus Ectropis; species Ectropis crepuscularia. The sequence goes on from OY856355.1 coordinate 4,335,313, forward strand.
ATCAATAGAGGCTCCAAACCAACATTCGTCACTAGACGGAGTAGAACGATCATCGACGTGACACTTGCAACGGAGGGAGCTGCGGAATTTATCCAGGACTGGCACGTGTCGGACGAGGCATCTTGTTCCGACCACAGATGGATCCGCTTTGACCTGCAGGCATGTACGATGATACCCGAGCCAACTAGGAACCCGAGGAAGACGAACAGGGCCACTTTTGCTAAAACAGTGCAAGGTAAGCTCAGTGATACCCGGTCGTCGGCTCGGCTCCAGGCTAGGCCAGGCAATCAACAAGAAATTGAATCACAGGTAAACTTATTCACTGACACAGTCATAAAAAGTTACCATATATCATGTCCTCTAACCTCAACCGCCAAGAACAGCAACAGCAGCAGTTCATGGTGGGGTCCCGAGCTCGAAAGAATCAGGAAAAAGGTTAGACGACTACTAAACAGGGCCATGAACACCAGTGATGACCAGGACTGGGACAGGTACAAAGATGCCAAGGCACACTATAAAAAACGACTACGCTACAGAAGTTCGTCATCCTGGCGCGGATTCTGTAGCAACATCAAATCCTGCAATGAAGCAGCACGGGTAAGAAGAATTCTATCCGCAGGGACACAACAAAACATTGGGTCCCTTTGCAGGAACGACGGCACATATACTACCTCCCTAGAGGAGACGTACGAGGTGCTACTCCAAACACACTTCCCGGGCTGCCAGCTCACACAGAGCTCGGACTGGGAGGAGGACAGCTATTCGCCTTCAGAGACTGATTGGCAGATCGCACAGAAGGTAGTAACGCATGAAAAAACTCTCTGGGCCATCAACAGCTTCCAACCATTCAAAGCGGCCGGACCGGACGGCATCTTCCCTGCTTTGCTGCAGTGGGGGGGCGGTGAGCTTGTGGAACTGGTAACCACGGTTCTACGAGCCTGCCTAGCTTTCCAATACATCCCTCTTGAGTGGCGAGAAGCTAATGTCATCTTCATTCCCAAACCAGGTAAGAGTGACTACACCAACGCCAGGTCCTATAGGCCTATCAGCCTCACCTCCTTCATGCTGAAGACGCTGGAAAGGCTATGCGATAGGTATATCAGAGACACAGCGCTTTTATCAACCCCACTGCATAAGAATCAACATGCCTACAGTGTGGGAAAATCAACTGAATCAGCACTTCACGCTATCATAACTGAAGTTGAGGCAGCAATCCAATCCAAGTCTGTTTGTCTAGGCGTCTTCATAGACATCGAGGGCGCCTTTGACAAGACTAAGTTCTCCAGCATAAAATTGGCTCTGAACAAACATGGAGTGGACGCCCTACTAGCAGGTTGGATAGTAAAAATGTTAAAAAACCGCATCGTTCGGCCTCCAGGATACGCAACAAAAATGGCACTTGTTGCGAGAGGGTGCCCTCAAGGGGGCGTCCTCTCTCCCTTACTATGGAACATGGTGGTAAACGGATTGATTGAGATATTGAACGCGGGGCGTTTCTACACAGTAGGCTACGCCGACGACATAGCAATAATGATAACGAGTCTCCACGCCAGCACCGCTTGTGACCTGATGCACGCGGCTCTAAGAATAGTAGAGAAATGGTGCACGGAGTACGATCTAACCGTGAACCCGTCAAAGACGGAACTAGTTATGTTCACACTCAAACGCTCTCTAGGCTTATACACACTACCAGGTCTATACGGCATAACGCTACAGCTGTCTGAGGAGGTAAAGTATTTAGGTATGATCCTAGACAGCAAACTGAACTGGAACAAGCACCTAGAGACCAAGATCAACAAGGCCTGTATCACCTTCTATCAATGTCGCAGAATGATAGGTAAGACATGGGGACTTAATCCAAAAGTCTCCCTATGGCTTTACACCACAGTGATCAGGCCCATCATCACCTACGGGGCATTGGTCTGGTGGACCAGGACGACGCTGGCCACAACCATCGCGAAGCTACAACAATTCCAGAGGTTGGTATGTTTAGCGACTACCAGCGGTATGAGCACAACACCAACGGCAGCCCTGGAAATAATGCTGGATCTGCCTCCGCTCCATTCATTTGTGCAGCAGGAGGCGGCGATGTCTGCAATAAGACTACGGACTCTCGGTCTCTGGCATGACACAGGTATTCCTCACACGCGAGTTCTTCAGGACAGTCTGAAGCACCATCACATGCTGCTGGCGATCAGTGACAGAATACCCAAACAGTTCGTATTTGACAAAAAATACAAAATCCAACTTGAGGAGCCCCCCTCCGGTGATCATAGCTCTACCGAGCTAATGGTCTATACCGATGGTTCGAGAACCAACGAGGGCGTCGGATCAGGCACCTTCTCGGAGGACTTAAACATCAGGTATCACACATCCCTTGGGGCCTACAACTCCGTCTTCCAGGCAGAATACGTGGGCATCACGAGGGCGGCTACCATAATCGCCGACAGGAGGGTACAAGGATATAACATCCGCATACTATCTGACAGCGCGGCAATTTTACACGCCCTAAAGAGTAACATCATTACTTCGGGGCTTGTTCTTGAATGTCACAAATCCCTGATGGAGGTTTGTAAACATAACCAAATCGTTCTTCAATGGATTAAAGGCCATAGTGGATCGAGAGGTAACGACGCAGCGGACGAACTGGCGAGGAGGGCATCAGCGGAACAGGTACAAGGCCCTGAACCGATTGTCCCACTTCCATTATCACAGGTACGGAAATGGCTGCGTGAGAAATCACTTAAGGAACATAATAACAACTGGACCAACAGGACAGACTGCAGTCAGTCTAGGGCGGCACTGGGGGGCCGTAACACACGGTATACCCGGCAGCTGCTGAGCCTGAATCGACAACAGTTGCGTCTGGTCACAGGCGCACTGACTGGTCACGGTTCGTACAATAAACACCTATTCACACTAGGTATTACCGACAGTCCTCTTTGCAGAGCCTGCCTCGAGGCTGAAGAAACGGCCGCTCACGTGCTGATGGAGTGCACGGGAGTGGCAGTACATCGGGCGAAGTTCCTGGGCACACCGGGGACGCTCCGCGAAGCATGCGGCAACGTGAAGACGCTGCTGGGCTTCCTGCTGGAGCTGGGTTGGCAGGAGTGAAGCCTACTTCCCACACACGCAAAATAGGCGCATCGAGACGTCGAGTTGCGGAAAACAGCCCGCCTATGAATACGAATACGAATACGAGAGGGAGATGGATCCTCTTGCTCCTCCGCGGAGAAGGAAGCGGACACGGGGGCGAGGCACTAGGGCTCGCATCCCGTCTCCACTTGGAGGGCCTGGGGCGTCGAGCGTTTAGGGCCGCCCGGCCCTCCACCTAGGGATAGGCCCTCCCGAGGCTGTGACGCGCCACTGATTTCTGGTTCGTTACTGGAGCCAAATGCGGGGGCTTCGTCCCCCCGCGAGGCGGGCCCCCAAGGGTGCCGGCGTTGGATCGAAGTCCTAGAGGGAGTGCGAAGAGTGACCCTGCGACTTTGACCCACTGCTATGCCGGAGAAACCTGTGGGGGTTTTAATCGGTCGGGGCACCACTTTTAGTGATGTTGAGCCCGACACACCTGCCGTGTCCCTACACGGTGGACGGTGCGGCAATGCATTTCCCCTACAAAAAAAGAAAATAGGAACCTATTAATTGTAATTTATGTTGTTACAGTTTAATATTTGTATTACCTGCCCTGCAGTGCACAAAAAAGAGCTTAAGTAGCTTAGCATTTTTAAAGTATTTGTATATTTCATATTTTTATTTGATAAAACCTAATTAATAAACCTAATTGATGATTGAATGTTCCCTACTCTCCCCTATTTCCTTTTCTTCTCCAATCCAAGATTAATAATAATAATAATATAGCCTTTTATTCAGATCTCTTACAATGGTTTTTAAACTTATGTAAAACTATGTAAACTTATTTAACTCATTTTACTAACATAAATATAGACTTGTTTAGCTTACATTAACTATATAAACTTATTTGGTATCTAACTTTAAAGACTTAAACTTAATATATATTAATAAAATTAAACTAATATTTGGTCCTTGGTTATTTTGCCAAGATCTATTTGCCAGTCGGCAAAGGCCTCCTCCAACCTTTTCCACTCCTTTCTTTCATGGGCCACTCTGTTCCATGTAACACCTGCGACTTGTCTAATATCGTCGACCCACCTTTTCTGTGGTCGGCCTCTCTTCCTTTTGCCTTCCTTTGGGTACCACCACGTCACCCTTTTGCTCCAATCCAAGATTAATGTAACAAAAAGAAAACGATTGACAAAGGTCACGGACCCCGGAGTCTGTGGAGCTGTAAAATTTAAATAATAAAAAAAAAAAAACCTAATTGATAAAACTTAATCAGTTTACATAGCAGTGGGGCCCTATTTTTTAATTTGCCCCAGGGCCCTTGGTTACCTAGCTACGCCACTGTGGCCAGCAATGGATATTTTAGTATGGATTTTCCTCAAATAGACGCGGGGAAACCGCGGGGCACAGCTAGTTAGTTATAAAGGTAAAAACCAGCGTTACATTTAGTTTTTTTGTAATAGTATAGAGTGACGAGACGAGCAATTATACGCTCTAGATAATGCTATTGAAACATGAAGAGTCCAAATCATGACCTATCACTGCTCTGCGCTCGTCTCCCAGATATACTCAAAAGATGTTGTATCTATATACCATAATTTCACTTGATATATTGCCCTTCAAACCGGAACATAGTAATGATCATAATTGTAGTGGTAGGACTCTTGCTCCGCTTGGGGAAGTGCCACACCTTTGCCAGTTATTCTACCGCCAAGCAGTAATATGCAAACATTACTGTGTTCCGGTTTGAACGGCAATATTTCCAGAGAAATTACAGGGCTTAGAGATATAACAACTTAGATCTCTGGATGACGAGCGCAGTGCAGTGCTAGGTAATGATTTGAACTTTTCATGTTCCAATAGCTGCGTGTCACTGTGCTTTTATGTGGCAGGCGTGTTGCTTACCATCAGGCACATGTCCTGCTCGTCTCGTCACTATTTAACGAAAAAAACAAAAAAAAAATATATAATACAACATAAGAATAATAATAACATCATTTGTAGGCGGTAGAATAACTGGCAAAAGTGTGGTAATACTTCCCCAGGCGGACTACTAAAACTACTAGTTCTACTATTGTACTACATCTAACAAATATATATGTAGTTACTCAGTGGTAGATTCACAAAGCGGGCGAATATCCTTCATATTAATATGTGGGTACACGCGACCGTTTGTCTGTTTGACAGCTCCATGAGTTATGCTCTGAATATACTGGTAATTAATATCTCCTTGCCTTGTAGTCGGAGAGCTATTGTCTTATTCACTAACCTCTAAATTTTTACCGTTGTTTGACAAAACGAGCAGCGTAAGCGTATTATGCAGCTTATACTCACTTGATATTCTAGTGAGAATATCAGAAGTAAGCAGTGGCTTAAGCTAAGGACTTCTTGTCACAAGAAGAGAGTTAAGGCCATAAATCACCAAGCTGGTCCAGAGTGGGTTAGTGGAGGACACAAATCCTCATTAGATTATTTCTTAAAACATGCCGGTTTTCTCACTATGTTTTCCTTTATCATTACACCCAGTGGTGATGTCAGAATTGTTTTTCAAAATTCAAAATTTCAAATTCATTTGAATTTTGAAAATGCAATGTTGTATTAAAATTTAAAACATGTTTAGAATGTGGTCTGGAATAACACATATGCTAGTTTTTATGTCACGAAAACAATGCCAACGTACACTACATGGTAAAAACTAGTTTCTAATATTCATAACATTTTAGTATTGCATTGTTTTATGAAAAACAAAAAAATTGGTTGCCTGTAAAGTCGGTATACGGGCGAAAGTTTTACGTGACAACGACTTTGAGTGGTAAAATAATTTTAATGTGAATATTCATTCGCAGTCTGTCACATTATCACTACACAATCGTTTTACAATTAACTGGCAACGTGTAAACTTGTATGCAGGCGCCTAAGCGAATCGGCGACTCGGGCATGGTTAGCCCGCCTAAGAGCGAGAGAGACAGACATAAAAAGTGAAAGGCACGCGCCCCTCTCACTCGCTCTCATTGTGAGCGCATAACGTGAGCGGAGCGTAACGCAGTTTCTTGAAGTGTCACCCGGCAAACCAATTTACAAGACGTCGTCACGTCAAAAATAGTCATTTCGAGTCGTAATCAAAGTGTACCGAGACGCCTGTACTATCCAATACCGCAAGAACTTTCGCACCTGCTGGCGAATCCGTTTAAATTTCGATTCATACATTAATTTGGGCAAAATTTCCGTTACGTGTTTGACCCTTCTTCCTAGAACCCGAGTGATCCCTGAGCCCTGACTAATTGGAAGGAACACATTCGATAAAGGAACGACGAGATATATATATATGTGGCAAAAAAAAACATTACATTTCTGCAAGTAGTTAAATATAACTACTTGCAGAAATGTAATGTTTTTTTTTTAAAGAGTGACGAGACGAACAGTACATTCGCCTGATGGTAAGCAACATGCCTGCCACATAACACGCAGTAACACGCAGTTATTGGAACATGAAGAGTCCAAATCATTACCTAGCACTGCACTGCACTGCACTGCGCTCGTCACCCAGAGATCTAAGATGTTATGTCTCTAACCCCTGTAATTTCTCTAGAAACATTGCCCTTCAAACCGAAACACAGTAATGTTTGCACATTACTGCTTGGCGGTAGAATAACTGGCAACGGTGTGGTACTTCCCCAGGTGGACTCTGCTAAAAGTAAAGCGGTTTTGAAATGAAAACTTCTAGTAGAAATATAATGGCTTTCATAGGACTCCTTGCAGAGTATTTTTGAAGTGAAAACTTTCTGAGTCGTGTCACACGAAAAATTATGCGATTTAAACGGCACCTTAAAAAAAATAGAACAAATAAAAAAATGCTTGAAAACTATTATGCGTCTCATCAGTAGTCGAATAAAATGTAGTACAATAGATTGTTATGCTTAAAACACATGACGCCAAAAAATGATTATGCGAAAGTTGCATTATGACACTATACATTATGCTACATTCATTATGACAAAGTAAATTAGGAACAAAAAGTTATGCGTTCTAATAGGCTCTCTAATAAAAACACTTTTTCGGGATATATGTTAAGGGCTCGCGTCACCGATATGTTTATGTAGCGGCGTGGCTGTGTAGCGTTAAGCTATCCCTACTGTATCAAATTCATTTGGTGTAAACAAACGTAGAGCATTCTTTCATTGTTTTGTTTGCGTTCGCAAATATTCTATGGAATATATAATATGGAAAACGCTAAGAACGATCTTTCGTTTACACTAAAAGATCGAGAAAGAATGCTCTTGTTCCAGCTCTAGCTCTATGTTCATTCAGTTTAAATCGGCCCTTAAACGCGGGACAAACACAAGAGGCGTCGGGCCAGGGCGTGGTGCGGGCGCGGCTTCACTTTCTTAATATTTCAGACAAAATGTATAGTAGTGGCGGGGCGCGAGACATACTGAGATGGCGGGGCGTGGTCGTGGCGCGGGTGCGGCGCGGGTGCGGCGTCGGTGTCGCGCCTGAGCCACTTCCTCGCCATCGGTGCACCCGCAGTTAGCAGTGGCATGCCGGTCGGTGTAACACAAGACTGAACTAAACGGCAAAAATGCGTGACGATATAGAATTCAACATTAAATTCTGCGAGTAAGGCCCGGTTCACACGGCGCGGCTGCAAACCGCGCCCGCGCGCGGGCGCGGCGCCGCGCCGCGCGACGGTTTTGTTTCAATAATCAAGAGACCGCAGGTTGTCGCGGTTTCTGCTCCGGAAAGCTACTGCGCAAGAATTGCGCGCAGCCACGCGGGCGCCGCGCGGCTGCCGCAGCCGCCGCGGCCGTAAACCGCGTCGTGTGTATTGAATTCAATTTTATATGGAAATCTGCCGCGCCCGCGCGCGGTCGCGGTTGGCAGCCGCGCCGTGTGAATCGTCTCTTAGTAGAAAACCACCCGGATCTATACAATTATAATCGATCAAGTTACGGTAACCGCGCGCCGCGCCTCGCCTTTCCGCCATCGTTTAGCACGCCTGTTCTACGCTGTGCCGGCGCCTCGCCCGCGGCGCGCCTCTTGTATTTGAGACCGATGGCGGAGCAGGCAAGCAGGATGTACGACGAGTACGCATTTTGGATGATTTCACTCATCCTGTGAGTTTGTGTCACCGATATACATGTTTGCAATATATCTGTAAGTAAACAGGCAGCGTACTATTCAACATTAGTGCCGTTTAGAATTACAATTCTTAGTTGTAAGTTTACACCTACATATTTATTATGTCGGCAGTCGCTAACACAGACTTTTTTTTTAATAGTTTAGACTCTAGTCTGGAGTGATGGAACGAGCATGCCATGTAATTATAGTTAATTGTACTCGTAGACTACTTATATGGTGTGATGTCTTAGTGGCTACAGCAAGCGAAAAAAAAGAAAAAGAGTAGATCACAAAAAATATTATAATTACCGATGAAGAATTTCACGTGATAATTAAAATTTTGCAGTCTGATTGTATCCAAACACTTTTATTTTTATTGTATCTTTGACAAAGCCCTTTTACAGCTGCATAATCTGGACAACGCCTTTTTATAGCCGCTTACTTTAAGAGCCGGTTTTCACGGAGCGGTTGCCAACCGCGCCCGCGCGCGGGTGCGGCAGATTTGTATGTAAACTCACTCACAAAACTCACGGCGCAATTTACGGCCGCGCGGCGCCCCTGTGGCTCCGCGCGGTTCTTGCGCAGTAGCTTTCCGCAGTAGAAACCGCGAAAACCTGCGGTCTCGTGAGTATTTAAACAAAACCGTCGCCCGCCGCGGTGCCGCCCACGCGCGCGGGCGCGGTTGGAATCCGCTCCGTGAAAATTGGGCCTTAACATTCTTGATTAATGTTGTATTAAAACTGTTTTACTTTTTGTCATTGACGTTACCAAGTTTTTCTGGTTCGAAGAAATAAATTGAGTTGAATTCACAATAGTAAGGTATTTTACAAACTGCAAACAAGTTACAAAGATTTGTAAAAGCATAGCTTAGTTGAACTTTTTTCCACCAGTACTATTTTTTTTTTTTTTTTTTATTTTTTTTTTTTTTTTTTTTTATTTATTTCGAACCTTAGGCATCTATGATACACTTGGTAACGTTAATAATTTTACAAAATATCAAATATACAATTACTTTTAAATTAAATTACATATATCAAATCACATTTAATTAAGCGGCTGTAAAATGGCCTTGTCAGTAAATATTAAATAAATAGCGGCTGTAAAGGGGCTTTGTCATTAGAATACAATATAAAAAATAATTAATAAATATCTCATGAAAATGAATTAAAAATGTCTAGTCTGTAAGGGTGTGGTCACGTTGTATTATAAATGTGATAATAGGGTACCGGACAGTAGTCACAAAAAAATCTGAAATTAAGTTAGAGAGTACATTTTTGAAGTGAAATAACCATTTAATGAAAATTTACACGAAGGCATACTGATTTATAATTTTAATTCAATTAATAAAGTTTAATATTTCTAATATTTTTCATCTGTTGGCCGCCGTAAACGAAACACCAATCACAGCGCGTGACGTCAACTGTGTCTAAATAACAGTATTTTGTATAGTGTATTTGCGAATTTTACGATTCTTTGCCGTTTTTAAAGTATTTAAAACTATTAGAATTGAGGAATAGTAATTAAAACAACACGTTTTAACTATGGAAGCAGGTTATTTGAAAGCTGACTGCCGAAATCTCCCAAGAGTGGATATGTTCATGGTTGGAAATTTCTTTGCCACAAATTTTGACTTCTGTGCTGCTGAATTTAGAAATGTTAAAACAACTTCCGTTTGTAAATCTGAAAGAAATGGACAGTTCATTATTTTTTATCAGTAAAAATAGGTATACCGACCTACCCAAGTTCAATATTGAATGACGCTGACAACAGCCAAATGGCACTTTTTTCAATACCAATTTAGCAAAATGCGTATGGTTTGAGATAATGAGTAAAATATATGTTATCCTTGAACATATTTATGAGTGACCCGAGGTCATAAATACAAGATTTGGTAAAAAAATCACGATAGAAAAAATTCGTAAACAAACCTCTAAAAATTAGTTTTAGACTTAGATATCAGTGTAATTAGGAGACGGACACTAGTATTTTTTTAAATTATGACGTATTATATTTTGACAAAGGACATTGCTGGTTTATATTTTGGTTTAATTAAAAAACTCACACTTATTTAATTGTTTTTAAAAAGTCGAAACGTATCGCATCTTCCTTCTCTTTCACTCTTATAAGATCTGACAGTGTCGGAAGAGACGTCTTGCTACACGGACGCACGTCGCTCTTTGCTCCGTTCGCCGTTCAATATTCAATAAATAATAAAGTGGCCAAGTGCGAGTTGGACTCGCCCGTGAAGGGTTCCGTTGCAGCAAGTAACATAATATACATAGTACACATAGTTCTTGTAGTTCGTTGTAGCTTTGATCGAAGTTTCAATAATAGTGTATTTATGACGTACTAAAAAAAAACTACTTATCAGATCGAGTTCAAACAAATTTTCGTTGGTAGTTTACATGGTAATGTACATCATATTTTTTTTTTAGATTTTTCATTATCTTACTTTAGAAGTTAGAGGGGGGGGGACACACATTTTACCACTTTGGAAGTGTGTCTCGCGCAAACTATTCAGTGTATACGAAAATGATTTTAGAAACCTCAATATCATTTTTGAAGACCTATCGATAGATACCCCACACGAGTAGGAATGATGAAAAAAAAATTTTTGAGTTTCAGTTCTCAGTATGGGGGGCAACCCTCATTTTTCTTTTTTTTTAATTTTTTTGTTAAAATCTTAATGCGGTTCACAGAATACGTCTACTTACCAAGTTTCAACAGTGTAGTTCTCATAGTTTTGGCAAAAAGTGGCTGTGACATACGGACGGACAGACAGACAGACAGACAGACAGACAGACAGACATGACGAATCTATAAGGGTTCCGTTTTTACGTTTTACGGAACCCTAAAAATGATCAATTCTTACAAACGTTAATTGAGTTCATATGGTCTAAAAATTTGACACCTTAGTAATCAGGAAGTTTGGCTCAACGGTTAGTGAGCAACGTATGTCAGCGGTGGACGGATGTAACACTGAGATCGAACCTCACCACTGTGAAATCTTTTTGCATGTTTTTTTTCATAACATTGTTGTTAGATTCTTTGTCCGATGTTTTCAAGCTTTTATACTATATTAAAATTTAGTTTCACCTGTCCCAAAGCCACAGATTAGAAAATAGTTACTACGAAACCGGAAGCTAATTATCAAATCTTGCAAAAAGTTGAAATCTCGCATTATAGGTACGTGTGTAAATTTTATTGCAAACAATGGTATGAAAATTTTATGATGCTGATCTGATGATGGAGCCGGAAAGTTGCCATAGGAACTCAGGAATGAAAAGACATAGCCCCACCGAGTTTGGACTTATTTTCTTTGTCTTGACGAGTACTTTGGTGATAGATGGTAACCAGGGTCTGATGATGGAGCAGGAAGGTGGTCATAGGAACTCAGTAATTAAACGATATAGCTCCACCGAGTTTGGACTCGTTTTTTGTCTTGACGAGTACTTTAGTGCTAGATGGTAACCAAGGTCTGATGATGGAGCTGGGAGGTGGTCATAGGAACTCAACAATTAAACGACATAGCTCCACCGAGTTTGGATTCGTTTTCTTTATCTTGACGAGTACTTTAGTGCTAGATGGTAACTAAGGTCTGATGATGGAGCTGGAAGGTGGTCATAGGAACTCAACAATTAAACGACATAGCTCCACCGAGTTTGGACTCGTTTTCTTTGTCATGACGAGTACTTTAGTGCTAGATGGTAACCAAGGTCTGATGATGGAGCTGCAAGGTGGTCATAGGAACTCAGTAATTAAACGACATATCCCCACCGAGTTTGGGCTCTTTTGATTTGTCTTGAGAAGTACTTTGGTGCTAGACGGCAACCAGGGTCTGATGATGGAACTGGAAGGTGGTCATAGGAACCCAGCAATTAAACGACGTAACCCCAATAACCCCATCGAGCTTGGGATCATTTGATTTGTCTTGACGAGTACTTTGGTGCTAGATGGCAACCAGGGTCTGATGAAGGTGCTGGAAGGTGGTTAAGGGATGACAGTAATTAAACGAGTACATTGGTGTTAAATTCTAAGACGCTGTTAAAGTCTACGTTATGGCTCATCTATTCGGGAGAACGGTGACTGCCGATTCGGACCCCCACGCGCACCACTCGATGTCAGCGTGTAATGCCGCTAACTTATAAACGATGAAGGAAAACATCGTGAGGAAACCGACATGTAAACTTACTAGGTACTTGTACCTAGAGTGTAGGTACACCTCATGTGACATTTACCAACCCATACTTGGTTAGCGTGGTGGATTTATAACCTAGCCCCAGCCTAGATCTCTCCTTGCGAGTGAAGGCCCAGAGTCCCAGCAGTGAGAATAAATAGTGGGTTGCTTACGCAGATTGTAACCAGGTCTGATGATTAAGCGGAAAGATGGCCCTACGTAGTTTAATTTTGCAAGAGACGTCATTTCTTTAATACTACATTTTTAGATTTGGCGATGTATTGAAAATAAATCGCTGCTTTGAGACAAAAGAGCCACAACTCAAAATTCAGTTATTTTATTTTTCAACTTTCCTACTTCTGACGATTTTCTACCATTCTCTATGTATTTTAATTGGCTATTACTTGATTATTTCTACATTGTGTTAAAATTAATAATCATAAGAATAAAATTAATATAAATGTGTGGAAGCGGGGTTTGTATAAAATAGACATGATTTTTACCGTTTTCATAGATATTGGTACGGGATACTTCATTCGTTCATTCGACTTGCACTTGGCACACACTTGGCTTATTTTATATACATTTGATATAATTATCTTATGTATCATGTAAAAATACCGTGTAATTAGTCTCTTAGCCCTCTAAAACCCATTAACCTTACCCAGCTTCGTCGGATCGACGATGCGAATGTGAAAAAAAAAATATCTAAATTTTAAGTGCGCTGTCGCACCCATTGCTGCTTCCGTATAGTCTTAGTTGGGCCGTTGCCCTCATAACACACGGTAATATTTCTTATATGGGAGGCCTGTGAGAGCCAGACCAGCAACCATGACTCGTCGAATCGACGAAGTTTTGTATTTATGACACTTTTTTACAATAAGGAAGTTTCCAATTGGATAAAATCAAAAAATGATTACATAGATTTAAAGATAATAGAAATAAATTATACAAACTGCAAAAAATACTTGGATATCTCAATAAATGACGAATATGTGAACATTTAAAAATTACTAATTAAAAATCAAAAAGCCGCGCGGCGCGTTCACCGTGTGACGTCACGAGCTACGACGCGGTCGCGCTGTAGGTTAGAAAGGACGCAATAGAATCTGATTTCGCGGCAGAGAAACCAAAATTTCGTGCTAATACTATCTCGAATGTGGTGACGTATAGCATTGACACTATTATCATAGTTTAAATTGTTTTATTCGCAGACGATACCTCTGTGTTATTTAAAATTAAGAGAGGGGGGCAAATGGATTACTGTTGTATCAATAAAAAAATAAATATTTTGAGCGACTGGTTCGACGCCAACAACTTAGCTTTAAATCCGGGAAAAACAAAACGCATACGTTTTTCACTGTCACATTTACAAAACTTTAACGTGAAAATAGCTATAAAAGGTCAAATAATTGAACAAATCCAATCCACGTTATTTTTAGGAATAATTATTGACTCCAAACTCCAATGGAGTCCTCATATAAATAAATTGGCGGACAAACTTAGTTCAGCTGCACATGCTGTTCGCCAAATAAGAGGAATATCAGATGTGGCAACTGCCAGGCTTGTTTACCATGGATACTTCCACAGCATAATGTCTTACGGTATATTATTGTGGGGTTCGGCGGCAGAAATACAATATTTGTGCTACAAAAGAGAGCAATACGCGCTATCTATAAGTTAGGCCCGAGACAATATTTGAGAGATTTATTTAATACAATTGGAATCCTCACAGTGCCATCGCTTTACATGTTTTCGCGTTTTTTTAACATTTACATTACTAAGATTATATATACTGTGTCAAATGCTTTCATCAAAATGATCTTCACAAAAATACATTCTTGATTTAGTGGCCATCATTCCTCCTCGCAAGCGTTTGCCACTTTTTTCGCATTTGTGGATCGTTTGGAACATAGATGAATAATTTGTTTGGCGTATTTATACTTGTGCTTGTAAACTGGGGCACTATGCAGTTCTTGTAATACGAGGGATTCATTTTAAATTAAAAACGTTGACTAAGTCCTTACACAAACACATATGTTTGCCCCGGCGTGACATCATTCAAGACGCCATAACAGTCTGGAGCGTTTTTGTGCAGAAATTTGTTTGCTTTTTTGAAATGCAAAACACATATTATTGTAAATGTAAGTTTTTTTCAAAAATATAGATGTTTCGGAATACTATCAACATTAAGCTATATTATTAACCAATTTTTTAAATTTAGTACAAAAGCCTATTCCAAAACCTCTTCCATTACAGTTTATAAATGTTTCATTTTACAAACGTTTCGCATGTTTTACATTTTTAAAACATAATAATAACTTTTGAATAAAAATAAATTTTGTAAAATTTTGTTTGTGGACCTTTCGTTACAAAGCAGCAAAATGGTATTGTTGTAAAATCTTGTTTTTCGTGTTGTAATGAGCAATAGTTGTGGATTATTAACTCGCGGGCTCCTCTATTGATGATGATGATAACTATTATACAATATACGTATTTAATGATTGACAACGTTCATAGCGCGTTGAAAACACTAGCTTTCGTCGATCACCGAAGATAAGCAACGGCCGGCGTAGTCAGTACTTAGATGGGTGACCTGGCCGCCTGGGAATGGGAACACTATGTAATGTTGGCTTTTTGCTGTAGCTACTTTTATGCAATTAATGTTCGTGTCGAATAAATCTATTTGACTTCAAATAGATGAGTGAGTAGCGCTTATAATAATTAAATTAATTTATTTTTCGAGTGCCTATTGGTGATTTCGAAGTCGGTTTAATTTTGTGTATAAAATAAATTAATTAGTAATTGTGTATTATTGTAATTGTATACCGTACATTCACTAAAATCATTAGACAAAAATTAGACAATCTGGCGAAAAGAAATCTCATTATGTCTGTAAGCGGTGGAAAGTTAGTTATTATTTATAGGCTTTACTCATAAAATTTCGATAATGTTCTTCACAATCTGAAAAAGTGCAAAAAGATATTGAATGAAATTACAAAATATTTTAAAAAGCGCCATCTATGATCTTCGCGCGGTAGCTTTTTGTTTCCATCAATACTAACTAATAATGTCGTCGGCTGAACGCGGTTTGCATGTGGGGGCGCTGTCTTATCGAAGTTTTGAAGAGGCGTGGCTTAAATTTGAATTTGTGAATTTCATTTATGTGTTGTCAGCACCTTACTAATAGGCAAAGTGGTGTTTTCATTTTCGTTACTACTGCTCAATTTACTATCTTCTAGGGCTTCTTGTATTAGGGCCAATCTTTGCCTTTTCATAGCAGCGGGTCGAGGCATACTAGTTGATGGGAAACTTCTTTTTCTATTAGTTTGACATTGAAATATTGGTGGAAGACATCCTGGTTTCATCATAATTTTATTTACATACCCCTTAATTCGGTATCTCATGTAATTTTCCATCTCATTCGGTAGCTAAAACAAAAAATCCAAATTAAGTAAGTACTTACTTACATAATTAATAGCATCTAATATTCCACCGCCTTTAATATGAAGTGTTCGCAGTGTTAGGTACCTATTTACCGTAATGTAAATTTGTGTACTTACATCAAAGTGATCCTCGCAGAAGTAAATCGGTGAAGTTACAGACATTCCATCGAAATTTCGTCTTGCTAGTTTCAACCAGTTTTTCGTATATCTGCTTTTCGTGGCACATCAATGAATAATTTAGCTGGTGTGGTTTTACTGTTATTACTACACTGAGGAACTACACAACAACGATATCTTATGTGATCCATTATAACATTAAAGAAAGAAAACAAAAACAACACTTTCCACTGAATAACTGTGTTTATTTACACAGATTGAAACACGTATGACGTCACACGCTCTGTGATCACGTGACATACCGTTTACGCGGCAATTTAAAACAATTATTTTTTACACACTATTTTAAGTACTTAAAAAGTTATATTTGTTTAAAATAAAAAATGTAGGGCTATATTTAGCCATTAAGATTAATTTTAAGCACTTTTTGAAAAGTTGTCCGATACCCTATTGTTTTTGCCAATTTTTGCTGTCATTAAGAAATAATTTGTCAGTATAATAAGCCTTACTGATTAGGTATCTTTTTATTTCATTTTTAAATTTCCTTTCATTAAGATTCAACACCTGTTCTGGAACGGCATTATAATATCGTACACTGTTTCTGATGAATGAGACATCTGTTTTATGAAGCCTGCATTTGGGGTAGTTCAGTTTGTATTTGTAATGTGAGGAGTCCGATTTCCTTAAATCGTTGCGTAGATTTTTTCTAGCGTACATTATACACTCATAGATGTATAGCGATGGAGTGGTTAAGATCTTTATGCTTTTAAAAAGCTCCCTTAATGATTTTTGTGGGCCTAACATGTATATAGAGCGAATAGCCCTTTTCTGCAGAACAAAGATGGTATTTCTGTCTGCTGCCGATCCCCACAGTATAATGCCATATGACATTACACTGTGAAAATATCCATAATATACCAATCTAGCAGTCGCCACATCTGATATCTTTCTAATCTGTCGAATTGCATGAGCCGCCGAGCTAAGCTTATCGGCTAGCTTATGAATATGCTGCCCCCACTGTAGCTTAGAATCCACAGTGATACCTAGAAACACTGTTGATTCAACTGTTTCAATATATTCTTCTTTCAATCTCAACTTTATTTTAATATTATTTTGTACGTTTGGAAGAGCAAACCTAATACACTTTGTCTTACCAGGATTCAAAACCAAATTGTTGACATCAAACCAGTTAGAAAGAATCTTCAATATTTTGTTTATCTCTAAAAAGTCAGAGACACCCCTCTGTATTTTGAACATAATAGAAGTGTCATCGGCAAATAGAATAATTTTGGCGTTCGATTGTTTCATAATAGTTCTTGGGAGATCATTTATGTAGACCAAGAACAGAAAAGGGCCAAGAATGGATCCTTGGGGCACTCCGATGGATAGTGGAACTCCTTTAGATTTAGTTCCATCTACATCTACTACCTGTATGCGCTCTGTTAAATAGGAACCAATAAGATTCAAGGCAGTGCCTTGAACTCCATAGAAAGACAATTTGTTCAGGAGGGTCTTATGACGGACACAGTCAAAGGCCTTAGATAAATCGCAAAACACGCCAATTGCGTCGTGACGGTCTTCCCATGCTTCTAAAATATATTTAGTTAGTAAAAGTCCTGCGTCAGTAGTGGACCTGCCTTTGATAAAACCAAACTGATGATTGTCTAACAATTCATGCCTGTGGAAAAATGAAGAAAGTTGGTTTAACATGATTTTTTCAAATATTTTACTAATAGAGGGTATATTCTATGTACCTACATAGAATGTCTACAATCGGTGAAGGTGAAACGCATCCATAGCAACATAGCATAGGTACTATATCTCTGGTAGAATCAGCATTAAATCAAGCTGTATGCTCGGGTTTTTTTTCATGGAAAACAAAACCGAGACTTAATGAAATTCAACGAAACTTCTCTCAGTTTCCTATGACACCATTCAAACACGACATTGTTTCTTTGACTTTGTTTTACCTCTCGAAGGTAGAAAATTTATATTACATTTTCACTACCTATGTACCTACACTCCACACTTTGAGTTAATATTCAGTTCTGGGAGCAATCCTAATTATTTGTGTACAGTTACTTTGTACAAACAGTGTGTTGTAAATAAAAATACTAATTAATTAACAGAATTCCAAATTGAACATCGTAAAATTGTTATATCAGTTTTAAGGTGTAGTATTCTGAATTTAAATAAAAAAAGTATATTTTTTTTAATTATTTCAAATATTCTTTATTTTATTAACTATATTTTATTGTTAGCGTTTGTGAATTTACTTTTTATTATATTAGGTCCTTACATAAAAAAATTGGTGTTGTGTCGTATTGACCACTTTGATCTCAAATATCTACGCTTTGCTTAGGAAATCCAATTTTAAAATTTATACAGCTATTTACTCATGTATTGTTTTGAAAACCATAATTCATTTGTTTTTTCGTTTATTGTATTTTTCATTCGGTTACTCAGTTTACAAAATGGAAGACTAGAAAAATCGCGTTATTTACGAGTAGGTACGAGTTTCATCGTGGCACCAGTGCTGCAGAAACGGATTTAAGTAGGATTAAGTACCTAATTATGTGTTTGGCGGCGGTGTCGCAAAAGAAAACACAGTGCATTTTGGTCCCAACGTCTTCGTTCTGGTAATTTCGACCTGCTGAACAAGCCCCTTGGACGGCCGGAGACCAAAGTTGACAATGAAGAATTGAAGACTACTGTGGAAGCGGATCCATCGCAAACCACGTCCGAGTTAGCTGCAGGCACTTGAAGCAGATTGGATAGGTGAAAACCCCTGAAAAGTGGGTACCTCATGTAGGGACTGCAGTAAACTAAAAAAATATATGGTTCCGATAAATTAGATGTTAAATCTCTTTTCCAACTCCCGTTCCAATAAATCACCTCCATCACATCTCTATTAAATAACCTTAAACAAAGCAAAAGTCTCAAAAATACCTCTCATGTAACAAAAACATTCCCTCTTGCATAAAGATGTTAAATTACCTTAAAATATCACTTTGCTCTCGAACGCTTTCCAAAGTAATTTCAACACGAAAATTGGAAAAAATGTAATCACATTTTGATGCCAACGAAGTACTTACTGTCAACGGAACTGAACTCACAGTTATGTTAAAAGGCTGTCGTTAAATGAACGTATTCATGTAGACGGGCCTTGTTACACTAAATATACAAAAACCGAGAAAAATATACAACGCGTAATCGAAAAAAGAATTGATGAAAAAAATTACAGTAATTGGGATAGAAGTAAAACTAAACTTATAACTTAGAATTGTGGTATTAGTATTCCGAGAGCTGGCAGCTAATTTTGGTTAGATATTTGAAGCAAGCTAAAAACTTGTCAGATCAATACGAAGCCGCAGACGTGGCTGGTGAGTAGATAGATAGATAGATAACTCTTTATTGTGACACAAAAACAGAAATATTACAGTAAAACACTTACGAACTAGCACCACAAATGGCGGCCTTATTGCTTAGAGCAATCTCTTCCAGGCAACTTAGCGGGGCAAAATGAATCCCTCAAGTTAGATCACCCGCCAGGTAGAAACGCCACCAAAATTATTATATCTTTTTGAAGATCGCAATTTTTTAATCAGAAATAATAGATACTCACACTAAATTTCAAATTGGTGCAAATATATTTTTTCCAAAACATTTAATTTGCCCTCGTGCGGCAATGTTAAACCTCTGAGACCAAATTGTCTGGCTTTTTTTCAACATTAAATTACATCAAAATTGAATATTGCCTCAAACATATTCATTGAATTCAAGTGCATAGTAAAAAAAATAAAAACATTTGATTCATTTTCCCCCGCTACCCACCAGCCAGATCTACAGCACCGTGTTGGGGTATAATAAAATAGGACAGCAATATGACAAGTTTTCAGCTTGCCTTCAATGCCTACCCAAAATTTACTACCGGGGGTCTACCGCCTAACGAAAAACGCTTTGACGCTCTGACATTGCTGTCTCTTTTCTTCTCGCTTAAAATGAAAGAGACGGCAATGTCAAAGCGTCCACGCGTCAAAGCGTTTTTCGTTAGGCGGTAGACCCCCGACTCGTGGAATATGAGTTCGCTGAATGCAGCAGCGTGGTGGATCAACGGCCAGAATTCCTCCAATCTCCGTCGTCTGTTCCGGATGCCTGTCGCAACCTTAACAGGATACTTACCTTCTGGTACGGTCTAGGCTGGTTGGAGTAGAAAAGGAAGTATGAGTCACGCACAACGGCACAATAAAGAGGTTAGGTACGGAAAAGGCCTCGCCAAACTAACTGGTGGATGTGGACAATTCCCACACAACACCATCTGACCCCAAACTAAGCAAAGCTTGTACGATGGCGGCCAGATAGCTGATATAATACTTATATAGTTTTAAATACATACTTATTATACAGAGAAACACCCAGACACAGTGCAAACATTTGAATTCGTCACACAAATATTTGCACTGAGTGGAAATCGAACCCTCGGCTTCGCAGGCAGAGCTACTACCAACTACGCCATGAGGCCAGTCAAATGGGCCAATAAAGAGGCTAGGTGCGGAAAAGGCCCCGCCAAACTCACCAACTATGAGTTGGCTGACTGCTGTTTTGTCATACAAGTGCCCGTTGCCGATTTTTAGCGATAAGTTCTTGTAATACTTGTATGTTTGTAGAACAAAGCCCCGGGCACGTATGGCGCAGTGCACTGGTAACAAAGTGCCGTAATGTATCGACGAGGGTAATGCGATTTTAATGCGCTGCTATGCGGCCGCGATGCGGCATGCAGACTACTGCGCGTTCATTCGCGCGTTATTGAGATATGTGGGCACACAGATTCTTTTTCATCTCTTCTATAGTTCTTAAAAAAAGCCCAATAAACATTAACATATTAAATGTTCCCACTGCTGGGACTCGGGGCCTTCTCTCGTAAGGAAAGATTTTTTGAAGTGAAAACTTCTTTTGGCGCGCCTAGACAAATTTTTCGTGGGGTGTAAATTGAATTCTACCGTCACGGTCGGGTATAATAAGAAATCTTCGGGTTAACTCGGGACCTTGGCGATTGGGCATCTAGAAATGCGTCAGCCAATGGGAAATGCTGAAAGGGCGTGGCCTCGCCATCATGGCATGGCCAACTAAAATGCGTGAGCCAATGGGAAATGCTAACGCTAGATGGCCATGCCATGATGGCGAGGCCACGCCTTCCGGTTACACCCGTGTAGTTTCCAAGGTAAGCTATTAAAATTCGGAGTTATAAGTATTCACTTCTCCAATTCCTATGACCGCCAATTTTTTAAAATAAAGAGTGACGAGACGAGCATGACATGTGCCTGATGGTAAGCAACATGCCTGCCACATAACAGCGCAGTGACACGCAGCTATTGGAACATGAAGAGTCCAAACCATTACCTACCACTGCACTGCGCTCGTCACCCAGAGATCTATCTCTAAGCCCTGTAATTTCTCTGGAAACATTGCCCTTCAAACCGGAACACAGCAATGTTTGCACATTACTGCTTGGCGGTAGAATAACTGGCAAAGGTGTGGTACTTCCCCAGGCGGATTCTGCTAAGAGTCCTCACTCCACTACCAATATCAAGGCCATAATCCACCACACTGGCCACTTGGTGGATGACACATGACCTTGAAAGATTCTAGATACATGTCGGTTTCCACACGATGTTTTCCTTCGCCGTTTGAAGGTAGCAGCGGCATTACGCACTCGATTTCGCAAAGACAGTGATGCGCGTGGGATTTGAACACGGGGGCTCCGGATCGGCAGTCGCCGTTCTCCCGACTAGACTAGCCGTAACTTTTAAAAGTGGTCAAGTGCGAGTTGGACTCGCCCATGAAGTGTTCCATAGAGCAGCAAGTAGCATAATATAAAATCTCTTGTAGCTTGTCGTAAATTTTGGTCGACTAGCTTACTAGATCTTGTTCAAACCTATTGTCGCTGGAAGTTTGCATGGTAATGTACATCACATATTTGTTTTAGTTTTGCCATTCTGTTGTTTTAGAAGTTACAGGGCGGGGGGACACACATTTTGTCACTTTGGAAGAGTCTCTCGCGCAAACTATTCAGTTTAGAAATAAAATATATTTAAAACCTCAATATCATTTTTAAAGACCTAAGTATCTATAGATACCCTAACACGTAAGATTTTGATGAAAAAAACATTTTTGAGTTTCTATTCTAAGAATGGGGCACTCCAAAATTTTATGTTTTTTTACTATTTTTGTGTGAAAAGCTCAATGCGGTACACATAATACATCTACTTACCAAGTTTAAATAGTAAAATAGTTCTTATAGTTTCGTAAAAAAAGTGGCTGTGACATACGGACGGACAGACAGACAGACATGACGAATCTACATAAATGTAAGGGTCCAGATTTTTTGCCATTTGGCTACGGAACCCTAAAAATTAACTTATGGTGTTGTGTGTGAAGTGTCCATCAATATTTAATATCCACGTATTTATAGGAACATTACAACATTACATAGGAACATTATAAAACTGATGACCACTTTACTGACATAAAAACTCTTTACTAAGATTTAAAAAGGTACCGTTCATTTTAGAGGGAGCATTTTGAAACCGTGCGTTTTACATTATACATTACCGCACAAGTACGTAATGAGATACATTACGATACAGAAATCGGTGCAATAGGAGACTGGAGATATAATAGGAGAATAATAAATAGGAGAATCGGATAAAATTATTTAAAGACATTTGTTATAAAACTATTCTTAGTCTAAAACGAACGGTACCTTTTTAAATCTTAGTAAAGTTTTTATGTCAGAAAAGTGGTCAACACTTTATGAATAAAATTAAGTTTGAGAGGTAAAATATATATAAAAAAGAGTTATTTAATTCGTTAATTTAATTAATTTTGACCATAAATTACAACAATTTATCTGGAACAAAACACAAAAATATTAATTTACTTTATTACTAATGGCATGCAGGCTGGTTCTGTGCCATTACTTATAAAAAAAGGCGCCGATGCGCGCGCATTGCTAATCTGTGAACAAGTAAATATTATTCCGCGCCCTTTTTTTTCGCTGTATTGTTTTTATTTTAAAATTCCGTCAGAGTTTTATTTATTTCCTCGCAAATATGTTATAAAACGTCGTATGACATACGTGCGCTTTGACAATTACAGCCGAGGCGTTATTGCTAGCTCGAGTTGAACTTAGTGCACTAATATCATAATGTACTATTATAGACCATGTTTCGAGTAAATCTCAAATTATAAACAAGTCATGATGTGGTTGTTGTTTTTAAGATGTTTGAAGGCCACCCTAATCTTTTATAGGGTGAGTATCGGGATATCTTCGGTAAAGTGCTGGGCCAGTTTGGCTCTGGGGTATTTTGCCTTTAGGTATTTAGCACGATTAGTGCTAGCTAACAGAGATAACTAGGATTAAATATTTCTGAGCGTAGGACCGGGATAATGTTAGGTACATCTACCTAATGACTGTTAAATTATATTAATATAAGCTACGTTAAAAAATAAGAAATCAGCTGGTTGGTAATTATTTATGACCTCATTATCGATACGTGTTGGAAGCCTACTTACTACAACATACTACAGTTGTATCGATAACAATACATGTTAGTCGAAGCTTTGTTATACCCCGTTTACATTATTCCAGTCCAGCGACCGAATCCAGCGCTGGATTGCTTTCTGGAATAATGTAAACCGGCACTGGAATGCTTCAATCCAGTGCCAATGCATTCCAGTCATGTACACTGGAGTCATGTAAACGGGGTATTATGTTTTGACTTGGCTAATATTAACATAATTTATCCAGTCATATATCCTACAAATTGCGTGGTATATTATCCCGTTCCTACGCTTAGAAATATTTTATCCTGGCTAGCTACCACAATCGAGTTTCTTACAGGAAATTGTTGAGCGTCTCTTTAAAAAGAAATGTGCAAACATTACTGTGTTCCGGTTTGAAGGGCAATGTTTCCAGAGAAATGACAGGGCTTGGAGATATAGCATCTTAGATCTCTGGGTGACGAGCGCAGTGCTGTGCTAGGTATTAAAAAAAAAGCTATTAACCCATTAAACCAGACTCGCGACGCGGCCGGCGTCGTGACGTCAGACAAAAAATCATTACTAAAAAATGAAACCAAATTTTGTGTGTCTGTAAACGACAATGTACTGATAAATATTATCACCTATCTCTTAGGCATCAAAATAAACTAATAATCGAGTATGTTTATCATGAAAAAATAAGGTTTTAAAGTCCCAAACCGATTTTGCCCAAATTTGGTCTCTTGGGGCTTATAGCATACAAGCTCTGCTTAGTAGCCACCAATATATTTAATAACCACATAGCGCTACTAATCATGTAATCATAAATAAAGTACAGGAATCCCGCAAGTAATAGATAATTTAAGCTCTTTTCCATCATTCCCAGGGCCGAACTTCCCTTATCACATCAGTAAGCCCACTGTCAAAATTCAAATCCCGCAAAATCCCGTCCTTAAAATTATTTTGACATATTTTAACGCCCCCGGGCCCGAAAATCTAGTAAAACATATAAATAATGAATGACGTATTGTGTTTCGCGCGGGCGGAGGGAATAAATCAAGGTGCGTGGAAAGCGATGAGTCTACGTGTGCTAATGACATTTTTAAATGGCTACCCTAAACAAACGGCTGCACGCCCTATTTGTGACACAGTGCGGGTATTGCAGCAGGTGAAGTACGGAAATGCCTTTGTAACCTATTAGATTTTCTTATTATTTTTGTTTTTTACAACAAATCCCGGTACCTAATATTGATTAATTATATCGATTAAATTGATTCGAGTTTGTACGAGTGTTTGTGACTGAATCTTCCTGTATATTTATTTACACTCTGTCTCCTCAACTCGTAACACAGTCGGACTCACTACAATTAGAATGAAAATGTTCCCTACTCCCCATATTTTTCTTTTTCTTTTCCCAATTCAAGATGAATGTGAAAAATACTACAATTGACAAAGGTCACAAAGCGCCCGGAGTCAGTGGAGTTGCTTAATTTAATGAAAGAAAACATTAACACAGTATTATTTACACAATACTGCTTGACGGTAAAGGTATTTCCCAGGCGGAATGCAAATCATTTACAATTTCAAAGATAAATATCCCTGTAGTGGCTCCTAAGGTTAGTTACAATTGAATTTAGTTAGCATCCTGCCGAATTACGAGCAATCCAATGACCATCCTACCAAGACATTGGTATAGTTTATAACTAGTTTGAGGCCAGTGGATCCACTAAAAATATCCACTTAGATTTAAACATCTAAAGAAATTGAGTTTTAATAATACTGAGTCAACTAACAAATTTCAACAATTACACAGGTCTATAAAAAATGTCTCCATAGTTCCATAGTTGTTTTTATAAAAAATGCTATTTTCGAATTTGTTTGTTAAATAAGTATACTTGGAAGCCATCGATATTCTGTGTAAGTCTGACCTTCTGTTCTAAATTGACTGTGTCATCAGTAAATGCTATGGAATTAAAGGCGGCTCGTCTAAAGAGCCCCTTCCTCCCTCGGGGCCTTGCTTGGGTCTGGCTGGGGCCATCTTTTGTCTTCGTAGGCGTACGATTTAAACTAATTTATTTTACTTTTCATGTGACATTTACAGTATAAATAAGTTTTGTAGTGAGCACTTATTTATCCGTGTTAGCGCTTTTCGGTGGGGAAAATCTTGTAGTATATTAAATAGTAATTTATTTTAGTAATTTACAAACTACCGCAGTGTCTCCAGGCTAAAGTCTTTGACCAGTGCGTGTTGCCAGTAATGACGTATGGAACAGAGACGTGGTCGCTTACTATGGGTCTCGTAAGAAAGCTCAAAGTTACCCAAAGGGCAATGGAAAGAGCCATGCTCGGAGTTTCCCTGCGTAATAGAATCAGAAATGAGGAAATCCGCAGGAGAACCAAAGTAACCGACATAGCTCACCGAGTTGCCAAACTTAAGTGGCAATGGGCGGGACATATAGCTCGCAGAACTGACGGCCGTTGGGGCTGAAAGATTTTTGAGTGGCGACCACGCACCGGAAAACGCAGCGTTGGCAGGCCTCCCACTAGATGGACCGACGATCTGGTGAAGGTCGCCGGGAATCGTTGGATGCGGGCGGCGCAAGACCAGTCTTTGTGGAGATCTTTGGGGGAGGCCTTCGTCCAGCAGTGGATGTTCTTCGGCTGATATGATGATGATATTTTCAAATCTTATAGTAGTTTATTCTTATTATTATGGGTTAACGTCATTCACATACTAATTAATCAAAAAATCAAAGAGCTTAAATCTAGAGAATGAAACTCAAATCGAGTATAGTCAAACAATTGTTAATCACTAAATTAGTCAACTCTAAAACAGTTGAATAACTCGGCTTGTAATCATTAGTAACATTAATTACATGAGTCTTAATTCCTAATATATAAACGTTATCGTCAATATGTCTGTTGTTTCGGCAGCCCGTTCATATATCTATTTTAAAGCTTCATTTCACGCCCATATTATAGAGGTAGAGACGGGTGCACAACGATAGTAAGGTCGCGGAGAAGTTAACAGTATGAGAAGTTTCTTGTGTAGAAATATATTGTTCTTAAACTTTATTTTTCCTTATTTAGTATAGTCTAATATAATGATAACTACACTACGCTACATGCCTTACTACTTACTCTAAGCACATCTGAATATAAATAGACCAATGAAGGTTGTAGTGGTAGAACTCTTAGCAGAGTCCGCCTGAGGAAGTACCACACCTTTGCCAGTTATTCTACCGCCAAGCAGTAATGTGCAAACATTACTGTGTTCCGGTTTGAAGGGCAATGTTTCCAGAGAAATTACAGGGCTTAGAGATATAAGAACTTAGATATCTGGGTGACTAGCGCAGTGCAGTGATAGGTAATGATTTGGACTCTTCATGTTCCAATAGCTGCGTGTCACTGTGCAGTTATGTGGCAGGCATGTTGCTTACCATCAGGCACATGTCCTGCTCGTCACTCTTTATTTAAAAAAAAAGGTCTAAAGATAATTAAGATGGGCAAGCCCACTACCAGTCGGACGCGTGTCCAGCATGCTGGTGGCATTACCACGCTGAAAGGCAATGCGTATATATATTTTTCTTGTCACAGTAATATTGAATTGATTGTTAAGCATACTTAACCCTTCACGTGCTTTATGTCAACAATCGTTGCTTAAGCAAAACTCTCTATTGGAAGACAGATTGTGACATGTATACGTCTTAACTCGTTATAATGTTGGTACTAGCCTGTTCGGAATTTCAATTACACGAAATTTTCCGCTAACTCAATATAAATAAAGCTTCATTTGGCCTAAAAAAATTAGAAATACGGATGCCGCTCAGCCATTTGCGTGTCGGGATCGTCCGGCGCCATTTTGCCCCACGACAAAGAACATTTTTTTTTGTCAACAATTGTTTGTATTTTATTCTAATCTACTTTATTACTCGTAATTTTATTCATATTGTACAGTCATTTGTACATGTTATAGTTATGTCATGTATTGTAAGAATGATAAATATAAAAGCGGTTGATTTTGTAAAAGTGGGTCACTTCGATACCAACGGCGAGAAATAAAACTATCTCATTTACTTTCTTTCTACTTCATCAGAGTTTTTATGCTGATGAAGTCTGAGCATGGAAACCCTGGCGAATCTCCGACAAGTATCTCTCTTAGATCTCTACGTGGTATGGGGTGATGGAAAAAATAATTATTATCATTACCATGGCAATTAATTTAAAGAGAAAACAATGTTTTAAGATAAGTGAGCTATTCCGTGCATACAAACTTTCTCGTTTATAAAATTAATATTCTATATTAATATTATAAAAATATTAATTTAAAAATATTAACATTCTATATTAATATTATAAATAAATATAATATTATTATATGAAATACTAGATCTCCCATACTGTCGTTACACGGTGTCATAGCCGATTTATCGTTTCAATTTGCCTCAACAACGCACGTTAATTATTAGCCGGGCGAGCGCCATTTTTGTCGATAAATTCCGATTTAATTACGTATAAATAAGGTATTAATGGCAGAGAATTTGAGAGGATGTGTGCCGGATTGCTTTACCGCTACACTGATTAAATAAATATCGGTGACACATTTCAGGTTACCGAATCCTTTGTGACATTGACATGATAAATATTAATCTATACATTCATCTATAATCAAAACTTAAATACAATGAGAACTACACTACGCTACATAGGTATCTAATAACTACTTACACTAAGCACACCTGAATTATCCATTGTCCAATGAAGGTCTACAGACGATCAAGATGTTCAAGCCCACTACCAATCGGAAGCGTATCCAGCATGCTGGCGGCATTACCACGCTGAATGGCAAAAATTTATCTATACATATTTAAATACTTTTCTAATCAATGCAAATATTACTTTTATAGTGAAAAGACGAAGGCTCTTTGCAGAATCAACCTGATATACCTTACCTTAGATCTCTGGGTGATGCGCGCAGAGCAGTGCTAGGTAATGATTTGGACTATTCGTGTTCCAATAGCTGCGTGTCACTGTGCTGTTATGTAGCAGGCATGTTTCTTACCATCAGGCACATGTCCTGCACGTCTCGTCACCCTATACTAAATGATTATAATGTTACATAAATAATTATCCTGTTATAATTATAATACATTTTATATCTCTGCATGTTCTCGTTTTTGTTGATTATTAAAAACCATCTCACCAACTGCAATAAAATTTATAATAGGTTCACCTCTGAGGTATTTTTACCAAAAAACACATCAAAATCGATTCACAATTATTAATGGAGTTACAGCGTAACGTTCATACAACTGAATCGAGAACTTCCTCCCTTTTTGAAGTCGGTTAAAACTCTGTGAAACAGCTGAATTTTATTTCGACGTACCGAAGTCATGAATCAATATAATTTATATTTTTTTTAATTATGAGTGACGAGACGAGCAGGGCATGTGCCTGATGGTAAGCGACATGCCTGCCACATAACAGCACAGTGACACGCAGCTATTGGAACATGAGTCCAAATCATTACCCAGCACTCCACTGCGCTCGTCACACAGAGATCTAAGTTGTTATATCTTTAAGCCCTGTAATTTCTCTGGAAACTTGCCCTTCAAACCGGAACACAGTATCTAATGTTTGCACATTACTGAATGGCGGTAGAATAACTGGCAAAGGTGTGGTCTTTCCCCAGGCGGCTCTGCCAAGAGTCCTACCACTAGAACTTTGACTTTGACTACATTTCCTTAAACCTGAACGTTACGTAGAAGATTCACGTGCTTTCTGTTTGTAAAACGATACTCTTTGTTCGAAGTTCGAACGTGATGACGAAAATAATGCTCCCTTTGCCCTTTGTTAAATATCTACATACACTTGTATTGTCATTGTATTCCCTGCATTAAGCTCGTGTCATCAGCCAGGTCTCTCTGCGCCGTGGCTGCCACCTCTGACCGCAATATTCGCGGGTCTCCGTCTCGGGTGATTTAGTACCTCTGTATTCTTCAGGAGCTCAGAAAATCAGACCTGACAATTTTGGTCAAAGTCAAAGTACTTTATTCATAAATGTACAATTTACACGTCAATTAATAAAAACAAAAGAAAGAGCGTACAAATTGTATACATTTTCAAAGTTTAAAATGACTACTTTACTGTATTACTAGCTGACCCCGCAAACGTTGTTTTGCCTTAGTGAACAACCCTTGTCACTTAGGGGTATGAAAAATAGCTAGTAGCCGATTCTCATACCTACAGAATATGCATTTAAAATTTGGTTAAAATCAGTAAAGCCGTTTCGGAGGAGTAAGGAAACAAACACTGTGACACGCGAATTTTATATATAAGACTAGCTGACCCCGCAAACGTTGTTTTGCCTTAGTGAACAACCCTTGTCACTTAGGGGTATGAAAAATAGCTAGTAGCCGATTCTCATACCTACACAATATGCATATAAAGTTTGGTTAAAATCAGTAAAGCCGTTTCGGAGGAGTAAGGAAACAAACACTGTGACACGAGAATTTTATATATAAGACTAGCTGACCCGGTGAACTTCGTAC
Source organism: Ectropis crepuscularia (assembly GCA_963693475.1). Lineage (NCBI taxonomy): Eukaryota > Metazoa > Arthropoda > Insecta > Lepidoptera > Geometridae > Ectropis > Ectropis crepuscularia. The sequence goes on from OY856355.1 coordinate 4,365,348, forward strand.
CCCCAAGTATTTTTTCATCTACATTTTCTAGACTTTCTGCTGTACAAATCTTGTCCCGACAATAACAAACAAAGAATCATCCTATTTGGTGCAGTCATTCAAAAGTTCTGAGCGTACATACATTTCGAAGATCCATTTTTACGGTTCCGTAAAACGTACTAACCGGACCTTTATGGGTTTGTCATGTCTGTCTGTCTGTCCATCCATATGTCACAACCATTTTTTTCGAAACTATAAGAACTATACTGTTGAAACTTGATACAGTTAATAACATGTTAGTTACTTCAACGTATAGAAGCATTTAAAAGCAAGTAATCCCTTTATGCAGAATACAGAAGACCGCACCTTGTGGCGTTGCATTAGGAGAGGCCTACGTCCAACAGTGGACGAATATTAAATAGGCTGATAATGGTGATGAATCCCTTTATTGTTAATCAAGTTATTACCAAAAATCAGTTTTATTTTCATTGTAATGCTTTGTGATATACGATGTTTTTTGTTTGATTACCTGGCATATGGACGAACAAATCTGCTGGTTTTCGAACACGGGAGGGAATATGCAACATACAATTGACCATGTGAGAATCATGGGTTTTCTAGATTAATACCACAAACACTATATAACACGCTCAGCGCCTTGTATATGGTTTAGGATACACAATGTCATAAGAAGTGTGTATAGTTTATGATACACACTCCCCATTTCAGTTAAAGCAGTATGTATCCAAAATGGGCACGCTTTCTACACATTTTCCCAGTGGTTTTGGGTTGGGAATCGGACAATCAGTTAAAGAGATATTAAGAAAAAAATAAAAATCACCTTGAAATAATTATATTCATAAAAATAAAGTTACTTAGAAACTAAATAATCAATTTAATAAGTTCAAAATAAATCAGTGAATATTATTGAAACATTTTTGACACAGAAAACTTTCACATACAGATCATTTTGTAGTTTTTTGAGCTGCTCTGAAAGTCTTGCCACCAATAACTTTCCTGTCATACTTTTTATAGCACCTCTGCACACCTTCAGCGTACAATTTTCTCTCCAACTTTATTACGTAATGTTTTCTATTAGACGATCTTCTTGTCATAATAGGGGCTGATGGCACTTCATCTCCGGCTAACTGAGCAGATCGTTTTAGTAAACTACAATTATTTATTCCTTGAATTGAGTGATAGTAAGTTTCTTGAGATAATATTTGGTTGAATAATAAATGTGCATGCAAGAGAGAAACACAGATAAATAATGTTACGAAATGTGTTTCTTTATTGATACACATGGCCTGGGGAATAGTTTATCAATATACCAGTATTTCCCAGACCACGTGTATCAAAAAATATACACACCGGTAAAAAAAAGGATAACGGGGGAAGGGGTGTGATAAGTTTCTATACTATTTTAACAACTCACAACACTAAAAAAACAAAAATTAAAAGTTGTCAACATTTGGTAGTATTTCCATATTGGGCTTGGCCCTGAGCGTGTTAAGGTTGCCCCTGGTACTTGTTTATGATCATAGCAAAAGCAAGCCGCTCTGGAAACTGTAGTCGTTTACACTCAAATGGTGCATCATTCGGAATCATTGGGATGCGTGGTATCAAAACATCTTCTCCTCTATACTTTCCTTTCAGTATAGTTGCTTCTATCACGTTGTTCAGTATTTTTATAGCTAACCGTGTGCCGTTGCAAAGACGCGGTTCGTTCATATTTCGCAACATTTTAACTACCGATCCAACTTTTAATTGAAGATTAGGTATGAGGTGGCAATCCTGTAACATCCAGCGAGTTCAAAAATTCCGGTGGATAGGTAGTTGTTGACGACATCATCTTGAATCGAATCAACTGATTTATAAATCCTCAATTCGCCTGTAATTTGTTCTTGAATTTTGAAATTCAATTAATTTGCATCTATCTCATTTACATAATAGGTATTAATATTTATTTATCATGTGGCTGTCTTGTCCCAATATTGGGCAACGGCTCCCATACCCTCCTTCCACTTTTCCCTTTCTATGGCAATAATACAGTCTAGTATTTCCGATATTTTATATTATCGAAGATTTTAGATTTGCCATAAGCTCCGGGAAATTTTAATCGAAATAGAGTGAAAAATAAAAGCAGCCAAGTATTTATGACGAACTCCTTCCACTTTTCGCTTTCTATGGCTAATACAGTCCAGTCCTTCCGATATTTGTGGAGCTTGTGTTGCCATCGTTTCTTTGGTCTGCCGCGTTGTCGTTTGCAATTTGGCTTCCTCCGCGTGGTAATTTTGGCCCAATAATCATCCGACATGCAGTAAACATGTAGGTATACACATAAATATGTTGGTGTATGGTGTATACTGTACACATACAGTATGGTGTTTCGTATTCTGTCCGTTAGTTTTACTCCAAAAATATTGCACTGCACAGCACAAACGTGTGTATTCAAATCATTTTGCACAGATAGGGATATTAAATGAATAATTCAAAATAATAAAACACTTTTTTTTTTAATTAATGGCTCTATGTGGATTAGTCAATAAACACTTTTGGTAACGCGGTTTGTGTTTGACTGACATTTGATTGATATAGTGACTTGAAAACTGACGCATTTTATATCGCGTGCCGAAACTAATCAAAGTAAATATAATCGCGAAGCCGACCAAATTCAAAATCAGTACTAATGAGTCTTACGTTTTGTGATTATTCAATTTAATTTGGTTCGCGATATTATCGCTTTTGTTGAGTTTCTTCTGAGTGGGTTTCGGAACGTGATATTAGATCCTCCTATCCTTCAACTGTTTTGATAGACATGATGGAATTTGAACTTTGTGCAGCGGGAATAAAGTGCAAATTGACTCCTTGACGTTAGGAACTCACATATACATATTGCTTAGACATAAGCGAGTGCCTGTTATTTAATATGAACTTTATTCCATTGCAATAAAGCTAAAATTGCCTTAACATTTTAGTTAGAAAACGTTTGTATAGGAAAGCACTTCATTTAATTTGAACTTTATTCAATAGCAACAAAGCTTAAATTGACTTAACATTTTAGTTAGAAAACGTTTGTATGGGAAAAAGAAAAGGGCTGTTTTTAGAGTTTACCTGGCAATTTTTATTTTTTTCTCGCCGTAAAAACCATCCTTGGACTTCAACGAACATTTAAAACAATGAATTGTCCAAATTGGTCCAGGCGTTGTTAAGTGATGCGCTTACCAACACATTTAGCGATTCATTTTAATATTTAATATTATAGATTTTAGATTTGCCATTAGCTCCGGGAACTTTTAATCGAAATAGATTGAAAAACATTTACAAATTTTGCTTTTGCACCCAAGTATTTATGACGTACTAAAAAAAACTACTCATCAGATCGAGTTCAAACCAATTTTCGTTGGTAGTTTGCATGTACATCATATATATTGTTTAGTTTTATCATTCTCTAATTTTAGAAATTAGAGCGGGGGGAAGGCGACACACACACTTTTTTACCACTTTAGAAGTGTCTGTCGCGCAAATTATTCAGTGTAGACAAAAATGATTTTAGAAATCTCAACATCATTTTTAAGACCTATCGATAGACACCCCACACGTGTAGGTTTGATGAAAAATTTTTTTTTAGTTTTAGTGCTAGGTATAGGGGCACCCCTATTTTTCATTATTTTTTAATTTTTGTAAAAATCTTAATGCGGTTCACAGAATACATCTACTTACCAAGTTTTAACAGGGTAGTTCTCATAGTTTCGGCAAAAAGTGGCTGTGACATACGCTCGGACAGACAGACAAATAGACAGACATGACGAATATATAATGGTTCCGTTTTTAAGTTTTACGGAACCCCAAAACAGATTATTTTATTTTTATTACTAGCTGACCCCGCAAACGTTGTTTTGCCTTAGTGAACAACCCTTGTCACTTAGGGGTATGAAAAATAGCTAGTAGCCGATTCTCATACCTACAGAATATGCATATAAAATTTGGTTAAAATCAGTAAAGCCGTTTCGGAGGAGTAAGGAAACAAACACTGTGACACGAGAATTTTATATATAAGAAGAAGATAATTGATCAGTTATCGAGCGGGATGAAAAATGATTACATTACTAAAATGGCTATAAAAAAATAGGGGTTGGTGATAAAAAAGTAAAAATTTAGGGTTGTATACATTTTTTAACGCCACATTATAAAAAAATAAAAACAAAATTTTTTGACAGCAAACTAAAAAAATTTTTTTTGGTGTGAACAACCCTTGTCACTTAGGGGCATGAAAAATAGCTAGTAGCCGATTCTCAGGCCTACTGAATATGCATATAAAATTTGGTTAAAATCAGTAAAGCCGTTTCGGAGGAGTACGGAAACAAACACTGTGACACGAGAATTTTATAATATAAGAAGATAATAATTATTGTACAGAAAACTGTCAAGCATTATATGAGTATAATATGTTCCACAGACAGCAGGCAGTGGATGGAGACGTTTAGCCGAGGATAGGGCTGAGTGGCGAGCCATGGGAGAGGCCTATGTCCAGCAGTGGACTAAGATAGGCTGATGATGATGATGATGAATATGTTCCATGTCAAATGTTTGTGTACATTTTTATAGGACTTTGCCATCACTCTCTAAAAATTCGGTGTAACATGGGTTTAAAAGACTTATAATACCGTGTAAACAATGTGAAATTTAGAATGTAAATGTGAAGATTCCATAGTTGAAGTTTGGTGTTCGAAAGGTAAAAACCTCCACAAGGTTCAACTTACACACGCACTTATTCGAAGAGCTCGCATAGTATAGATGTTCCCACTACAAGATTAGCAATCCGTCGACAAGTACCACAGTTGGGACTGCGGGCCTTCTCTCACACGGGGAGACTCAACGCCATAATCCACCAAGCTGCCTCAGTGTAACTTGGTGGATGCCGCATGACTTGGAATGGCATGGAAAGATTTTACAAACGAGCCAGTTTTCTCACGATTATGTTCTTTTGCGTTACAGTTAGTAGTGATAACAAAAAAATACACTTTCTTAAGTTAGTTACTCTTATGGCAAAAAACAACTTTTTTTTATATATAAAGAGTGACGAGACGAGCAGGACATGAGCCTGATGGTAAGCAACATGCCTGCCACTTAACAGCACAGTGACACGCAGCTATTGGAACATGAAGAGCCAAAATCATTACCTAGCACCGCACTGCGCTCGTCACCCAGAGATCTAAGTTGTTATAATTATGAGGCCAACATCCAAAAATGGGTGCCTAGGATTCAGTTGATTAAATAAGGATAGTTTTATAACCATACAATAATTTGTATATTATTCCAAGGCTGTATTATTTTATTTTATTTAGTTCTCATAGATTAGAGTCTGCTACAAACGGTACTCTAATCGACCTCACGATTCTGAACATTGTAGACTTGTAGAGGTATATTCTAAGCACTATGCCATAACGGTTTTTATAACATATTTGCTCGTAAAGGGTCTCTTATTGGACCAATTTCTGTATCGTAATGTATCTTATTACGCACTAGTGCTGTAATGTGTAATGTAAAACGCACGGTTTCAAAATGCACCGTCCACAGACTAGGTAGAGAAATATGCTCCGTCTAAAATGAACGGTACCTTTTTAAATCTTGGTAAAGAGTTTTTATGTCAGAAAAGTGTGGTCAACATTTTATGAATAAAATTAACTTTGAGAGGTAAAATATAATAAATAATTATTTAATTCGTTAATTTAATTAATTTAGACCATAAATTACTTTAATTTTTCTGTAACAAAACACAAAAATATTAATTTACTTTATTATTAATGGCATACCGGCTGGTTCTGTGCCGTTGCTTAAAAAAAAAGGCGCCGATGCGTGCGCATTGCTAATCTGTGATCCATAGTGATTACCTATTTACTCTGTGGTCTGTGCTGTGATCTGTGATCAAGTAAATATTATTCCGCGCGTTTTTTTTCGCTGTATTGTTTTTATTTGAAAATGTCGTCAGAGTTTCGTTTATTTCCTCGCAAATATGTTATAAAACGTCGTATGACATACGTGCGCTTTGATAATTACCGCACTTATATCATAATGTACTATTATTTCACTACTTTCTCATGATCGTACTAATGCTATAAATGTCAATGTTTGGATCTTTGTTGCTCAATCACGTCGTATGAACAAAATTTGGAACACATTTAGATTATAGTCTGGAAGAACGCATATAAAGGGAACGGGAACTATGCGGGTAAAACCGCGGGGCGTAGCTAGATAAATGTGAAAATTTGGATGTTTGTTGCTCAATCACGTCGAAAAAACGGGTTGAAATTTTAAACACGATTAGGTTATTATAGTCTTGAATAACATATAGGCTAGTTTTTATCACGGGAAAATAAGGAAAACTAGTATAATATAAATATGTTATACTTACCTCTACAATACATTTTCAAGACTGAGTTGGTGTGGGCAGGAGAACCTCGGATATTCATTAAATAATAAAACTAGCTGAATCTCCCGATCCAACTCGCGCCTAAATAATATGACTTGTGGCTCACAAACTTTTGAATACCATTTTTATTTATTTTTAATCAAAAGCCTAAAACATACATTTCAAGCTTCTGTACAAACCTACACTTTAATACAAATACCTCACCTTTACATAAACTTTATTTTTTTATTTAATAAAGAGTGACGAGACGAGCAGGACATGTGCCTGATGGTAAGCAACACGCCTGCCACATAACAGCACAGTGACACGCAGCTATTGGAACATGAAGAGCCCAAATAATTACCTAGCACCGCACTGCGCTCGTCACCCAGAGATCTAAGTTGTTATATCTCTAAGCCCTGTAATTTCTCTGGAAACACTGCCCTTCAAACCGGAACACAGTAATGTTTGCACATTACTGCTTGGCGGTAGAATAACTGGCAAAGGTGGTGGTCCCCAGGCGGACGCTAAGAGTCCTACCAGTACAAATTATTTTCACTTTCATCCCCTATTTCAACTCTTATGTTACTGCATTAAAAGTAGGCGATGCCCTTTCTAGGATTTTAGACTGTTTCTATAAAAAAAACAACAATTTCGTCAAAGCGTAACAGATAGAGTTACTGTCGAATTTATAATATAAGTAAACGTAAGATTACTTACCGCAAAGTCGTTGACCTTGCGTTGACCTCTGACGCTGGCTAGGATGGATTTGAAGGAGTCACGTAAAAGTTATTTATTTAGTTTAAGTTAGTTATTAAATTATTATTAAGTTAGCTATTTATTGATTTTCAAAACCGAAATATTCTAAAAGCCTTCGTCGCCCAAAGATTTTTTCAGTTGTCTCATTATCCGGTAATTTTACGGAGTTTTCAAGACATAATGTAGTAATGCTTGCACATTACTGCTTGTACTCTAAAACATACTCGTATTCATTGGAAAATCTGGAAATCTGGTGCAATTCTATAAGCGAACTACAAATATGAACAGGTTGTGTTAACGCTGGCTAATGTATTAAAATACAGGGAACTACTGGTTTCAAAAAGTCTTTCAAAACAATATCCACCGTTGGAGCTCATAAAATACTAGCTGATCCGTGCGCGCGTTGCTACGCCATCTATCGAAAATTGGTCGTACCAATTCAAATCTAGAACAAATCTGGTTACCTTAAATTCTAATGACGCAACCTTTTAAAAGATAGACGCAAGCTGTCACGCAACGAAAGCTCTCAAAAAGCAATATTTTTTCCCGTTTTTGTTACATTTTTCATTCCTGCTCGGCTCCTGTTGATAGTAGCGTAATGTTAAATAGCCTATAGCCTTCCTCGATAAATGAACTATCCTACAAAGAAAGAATCGTTCAATTCGGACCAGTAGTTCCCGAGATCCTTGAGTTCAAACAAACAAACTCTTCAACTTTAGAATATGATCTAGTAATATCTAGTATAGAACAGGGATGTACTACGGGCGAAGCCGGGGCGGACTGTTAGTATATTTAATATACATTTTTTGCGGGAATGTTACGGGAACGGGAATTACTCGGGTAAAACCGTGCAGCGCATTTAGTTTAGGTACCTACATAATTATTATATTAGTAAAATTAAAGTACTTACTCTTGCTCCTAGGTACCCCCACCTCTCCTATGCAAACACCATTACACGTTCGTCCTACCAAAAAGTCAAGGGGTCAAAGACAAGCTCAAAGATACATTTATCATTCCCAGGCATTAGGCTGGTTTGCAAGGTTACACAGGCAGTATTTAGTTCAAAGAGATGATGTACCTGTCATTGACAACTTTTACTATAGCCATGTAAACCAGAATTCAACAAAACCCCGCTATAGCTAAATAAAGCTGAAAAAATCTGATAGAATATTGTATCAAAATATCGAAAAATAGAACCCAGAAATCAAATAAAAACTATGGCTAAGATATGGCTGTATAATCTAGAAATAACAGAAACTGTTATGGCTATTTAAATAAAAAATCACAAATAAAACTACCTACTTTGGACATATAAAACACAGAATAATGCGAGCACAATCACTGATCGCTTCAGGTATGGGTTTTGAAAGGTATTTTTTTTTAATTTGGAGTATGTACAAACAAGAACAGAATTTATTACACAATTTAAGTAATATAGTCGGGCATTTTGACTATGCTGAAATTGAAGCAAGTTATTTTCTTCCACAAATTCGTATTAAAAACACTGATATTACAACTTAATTTTTAGTCATAAATGGTTCTTTGTGTTTTATTCTCAACAATCATTCAAACATAAAATAATAAGAGTGTCTCTGTCACGATAGTTGATTCGTAAAAGTCAGAGTTGATCACAGATTTTTTTTTGGAGTTGATGACCCAAGTCTAGGTATGAAAAATGAGGTGTCAAGTAATTTCTGAGGTTAACTTCTCTCATAGAACATAAATATACTTAACTTAACATAACTTCTGTAAACTGTTTTGTGCATTAGTCCAATATTTAATAACTCCTTCAACTTTGTGCAACTCATCTGTTTAACCCAACATTATCAAAGAATTCTGAAGCTGTTGAATTTTTCGCTATAAATTTAGACAAACGACTAGCTTAAATATAGTTGCCTAGGCAAAATGCTTCCATCGGAATTTTTATAGGACCATCATTTTTCATTGTAGGCCCTTATTTTATTTAAAGTGAATAAGTAAATAGTTGGAGAGGCTTGATTTTTCATTCTGCCGTGGGACGTGACAGCAGTTTTAAAATTTATGTAGTTATTATGTATGAAGAGTCTGGATTTTCGGCTACGCTTTAACGGTATGCTGAAATTTTTCAATAAATAAACAAAAAAAAATATTATCTATTTTTTCTTATAAAAATATTATATTTGGCTTTTATATTTCCTTGGGCACTATGTTATCTATATTAATTCCCGTGTCCCGTGTGATTTTAAGTTTTGTTTTAAAATATGCCGTCTTGTGTCTTCAAACATTGCAAACAATGTTCCCAAAAACAAAAATAGGAAAGAGGAATATAATTTCATAGGAAAATTTGAATATTTTGTCTGTTATTTATTTAATTTAGGCGATTTCATTTTGGTGATGAATGGAACACAACACCTCAACGAAAATAGGTTAGTGTGGCGATACTAAATGTAAATTATTTTCCCTGAATTTAGGGTAAAATATAGATTTTATATTTTTTTAGATACTCGTAGACAAAATTATTGATATGCATTATATTATTCAATTTAATTGAATATCAAATTTAATTTTAGTAAATGTTAAATTTATAAAATGAGTAATTTATGCCATAAAAATTTACAAAAAACAAAATCATTAATACATCATACAATTTGTTTGTGTATTTATTTATTTCGTTAGTTGCCCAAAATATTACAAATTTTGTTTCCTCTTGAATCAAAAGGTTATATGGAAGAGATCGCTTTTAGCGACAAGATCGCCTTTTGTGCCCATTTTGTTTTGTTATTATGTGTATTACTTCTTGTCAACTTTGTTTATGGTGCCAATAAAGTGTTTTGTATTGTATTGTATTGTAATGTCATTCGATATATTATCTAAGTGAAACGGTGGCTAAATATAATTGGTTATAAAATGATGGTTTATAAAATAAAACATTTGTTGAAGGAAGATATTTTTGAAGTTAATATTATGCATAACGTTGTTTGTAAAATGAAATATTTTTAAATTGTAAAGTTTTGACGTGACAACATCTTATAAATTGGTTTGCCGGGTGACACTTCAAGAAACTGCGTTACGCTCCGCTCACGTTATGCGCTCACAATGAGAGCGAGTGAGAGGGACGCGTGCCTTTCACTTTTTATGTCTGTCTCTCTCGCTCTTAGGCGGGCTAACCATGCCAGAGTCGCCGATTCGCTTTTACCACTCAAAGTCGTTGTCACGTAAAACTTTCGCCCGTATACCGACTTTACAGGCAACCAATTTTTTTTTAATATTATACGGTTACTTGATTTTAAAGTCTTGTTTTGTCAAAAAAAAAGGTGAATAATAAGTAAACTGTTAAAATGATTATTTTGTTAGTTTTTTTTTGTTTGTTGTTTCGACCTATAACATACAGGTAGCCTATATGCAATTTATCACAAATAGTTTCGTGGTAAAGATGGTTGTTTGAATTTTTGTTTATTTTTTTTATTATTTGCGCTTCAAGTTAATTTCTAGTTGCATGCAAAATCAAAATCCTTTTCTTCATAGAATGGAAAAAGTAGTAACAAGAAATCCTTGCATAATCGGTGTAATAATATTAATATTTTAAAATATCAATTGATGTGTTTATTATACGTGAAGATTTCCCATGCTAAGACAACAATAGTGGGACTTTTTTCTTAAGACTGACAACATTATACAAGGAATTTGGAACGTTGATTTGACAATTTTACGTCAACATGACTAATTACGGGCCGTGTTCACGAAGGTTCCATCTGTGTTTAATTTCTATAATCTGTGTATGTAGATAAATCGTATAACCAAAAGAAAGTAACACTCTTTGAAAAGAAAATATTCCGTCAAAACTATTTACATCAGAAAATTGAGTTAATAATTAGTTTATTCTAACTGGAAATATTACACGCGTTATTTTTAAATTTGCCCAAATCATTACATAAATATTTTAGTTTTTAATCTACAAACACTCTGTTGGTGCCTATTTTCAAATCGTTTTATTTGAATAAAAAGTGTTTTTGAAAATTTGTATTTTTTTTTCAATTAACCCTATGGATATTTATCTATATGGATGAACTGGATTATCTATATAGTGCTATGAAAAACCAGGTATCAAATTACTAGCTTCCATAACAACAATAACAATAACAACAAAACAAAAGTTGTCTTAAAATCTAATCGACAAACATCCCTGAATTAACAATACAAGCGTTGTAAGATTTTTGTTATTAGGTACCGAAAAACTTAAGTAAATTGAAAAAAAATATTGCAGTCATAAGGACATTGCTGATAATAAGTGAAAACTTATAGCTTAGATTTTAGCACTAAACAGCGTTAATGTTAATGAAGACACAACCTGTACAACAACAGTATATGTAGATATACTATTACGAACGTAGGTGACGTTAATTCACAAGATTTCATCCAACAGCGTCCAACGCGCAGGTCCGGCGCCTCTACCGCCTAACTAAATCGGCTATCGCTTTGCTAATGCTGTCTCTATCATTTCAAGCGAAAAGAACAGAGAGAGAAAAATCAAAGCGATGACATTTTTCGTTCGGCGGTAGACCCCCGTTGCTCCGCTACGCCGTTACTTGACTATCTTGGTGACGGGAACCCATAATGTATGTTCTGTACCAAAAAGTGCTGCTGAAGAAATTTTTACTTCAAAAGCGTATTTTTTTTTGTTTGAACGCACATTTTAATTATACATTTTACGATCTTAGATAAAAAGGGTGTAGTAAATCATTATAAGTCTGCGTTGTTTATCGTCTTGATCTTCGTACGAGTCGCTCACAAATCGAGCGCTTTCAGAAATTAAGCGTCTCAGGCACGTTATTACCTACTTGTGTTTCTGTAGCGAGAGGTCGATGTTGTTAGAGTAAGCAATTACTTTTCTTGAAAACATCTCGGGTTTCGCAGAACTACGTCCAAGGTAAATGAAGATTAAGTTGGGAAAGTTGTGGAATTAAAGCATTCCGGAGTGCACAGAAAAGCTATTAAAGCATAGCATTCTTCATAAATAATTGTGCCTTTGGTTCGAAATAATTTCTACGTAAAATTGATTTACAAAATACTACTTTGAACTATTTTTTAACTACTGCAATTTACACACAATGTTTTCTGAGAAACTTCAGAACAAAACTGTTATGTCTGGGGGACGAGTACAGTGCAAAACTGCGCATTGGTTTGGAGTCTTCATGTTCAAATACATAGCAAACTCTAAAACTAAACAAACCTCAAACATAAAAAGGCAAGGTGGTATTAGATGCTCCAGAACAGTTGCTCACTCTCCGAAATGTTTTCGATAAAAACCCAATAAGCTAGCAATTTCGCAGTGGGTTTTTACGAGACTTTGAAGTGTTTTTCTAACCATAATCTTAAGCCTCTTTAGTCTTATACCTATGAGCATTTTCTCTCCTATGGTATCTCGATCTATTCCAAAGTCTCAAGCTGGTGCTTAGCCAACTCATCCCAAAGGTGCGAAAAGGATTCCATACAAGAAAGAGCAAATGCTTGATTTAACATGAGCAACTGTTCATACTTGAAATACCTTCAGATTTTTGAGAGGAACTTTGGATTTTGGCAACCAATTTAGTCTAAGACGAAAGTGCCAAAGTTGAGCGTAGGTGACAAAATTCGATAGAGCAAGGTGGTATTAGATTACCTTACCTTTTCTGCGTTATCCAGCTAACGAAGGTACTGCTTACTTAGCACCTAATGACCGAAAGCTAAGCTGTAGCGATTCAGCGTTTAATAAAGATTAAATACTAAATTAAATTTTATTAGATTTGCCTTTTAGACTCGTGAACAAAGAAGAAATAATGTTTTTTGCGTGAGTTTCGTGTTTTAAGCATCGCTGTCTCTGACCGGCCTCACTGACTGGGCATTAAATGAGGAATCAAGGTCATATTTAATTAATCTTAGCAAAGGACGCAAGCAGCCCACTTTATTTTCCCACTGCTGGGACTCGGGCCTTCTTCCACTAAACTTACACTCGGCTTTTATCGGTAGGACTCTCCACTAGACAAAGGTGTGGTACTCCACATCTTTGCCAGTTATTCTACCGCCAAGCAGTAATGTGAAAACATCACTGTGTTCCAATTTGAAAGGCAATGATTGCAGTGAGACAATACCACCATGTCTAATACCACCTAGCCCTTTTTTCTATCGGACTTCTCGTAACTCGAAGAAGCGGCATCGTTTCATGGTTGATGTTCCAAAGACACGAACAAAGAGGTTTGACTCTACTTTTGTGATAAGAACGTCTCGACTGTGGAATGAGTTGCCTGAGTGGGTTTTTCCCGATGGTTATAATCTTGGTGTCTTCAAATCGAGAGTGAATCGGTTTCTTCTAGGTAAGCACGCTCCATCTTAGACCGCATCGTCGCTTAACATCAGGCGAGATGGTGGTCAAGTGTAAACCTATAAATGTTAAAAAAAAAAAAAAAAAAAAAGTGAAATTACGAGGCATAGAGATAAAACATCTTACATTATTGGGTGTCGAGTGCAGTGCAGAGCTAGGACTGATTTGCTCCAACAGTTGCGTGTTACTGAGCTGTTATGGCAGGCACATGATCTGCTCGTCTCGTCATTCTAGTATATAAAAAACACGGTAGCTGAGTGAAATTACATTTAAATTAAATTAAATCTCGAGAAATTACAGGTCAAAGAGAAAAATCATCTTATGTGGGTGACGAGCGCAGTGCAGTGCAGCGCAGTTTGTCTCATGTTCAAATAACTGCGTGGCACTGTGCTGGTTTAAATAGGCGTGTTGCTTACCATCAGGCGCATGTCTTGGTTGTCCAGTCCCTTTTTATTACAAAAAAACTTTGTGGTGTTGTTCAAAGGCTTTGTGTCCATAAGCACTTTTCTTATTGTCTCTCTGTTCAAAGGTTTGGATGTTTTTCTTGAACTAAGGCGTCATTACGAAGAGCCTCTTGGCTCGTGTCTCGTTCGTAACAAGAACGCCTCGTCTGTGGAATGCATCGCCTGAGTGCGTTTTTCCCGATGGATATGTCGCAATCAACTAGCTTAATCAGCTTGTCCATGAATGAATCAATTAGCTTAATCAGCTTGTCCATCAGAAGCAATCAATCAATTCAACAACATTCAGGAAGCTGGTTAAACGGCGCTATTCAGTAAAAAAGCTAGACTGCGACAGATACATCACATCACATCTTGGTACATTCGAGTCGAATCGAATGTAATCGGTCCTTTAGGTACGCTTACTCCCTCATATCATAACAAATCAGCCATGATGACTGCCAAGTGCAAACCTGTCATTCATAAACGAAAATACCAAATACTTTTATAGTTGTTCTGGTTTGAAGGGGAATTGAGGGAGAAATTACAGGGCTTAGAGATATAACAACTTAGATCGCTGGATGACGAGGGCATTGCAGTGCTAGGTAATGATTAGGACTTTCATGTTCCAATAGCTGCGTGTCCTTGTGCTGTTATGTGGCAGGCATGTTGCTTACCATCGGGCACATGTCCGGCTCGTCTCGTAATTCCTTATAAAAAAAAATGTCTGGCAAAATTTTCTTTCAATTGTATTACCATTGAAAGAAGATGGAAAGATTCTAGAAACATAGCGGCTTCTTCACGATGTTTTCCTACAGCGTCTTTTAGTTGTTTAGCTAGCGGCATTTTGCAAATGACTCCGAAAAGACAAGACAAGAAAGTGGTGCGTGTGGGATTTGAACCCGGGCTCCGGATCGGTAGTTGCCGGCTAGACCAGCCGTAACTTACTGGAGTAGCCGTAACTTACTAGATCAGCCATAACTTGCTAGAGCAGTCGTAATACGAGTAGGGTAGGTGGTCATTAATTTCAAACAGGTGATTAACATAACTTCCCCGCAGCCTCCTACGAACTAATCTAAACAAATCTGCCTTAGTCTATTCCTGCTAAGCATGTTGTACAAAACTTCGTAACTTTCGTTCCCCTAGGCCGCGAAGTTAGACCACCGTTTACCAGCCGACTGTACATCCACGTGAAAATAGATTATGCAAGTTGCTAGTTCCACTACGGTGCGACAAACTTAGTTGTGCGGATGGTGAAATGAAGGAACTAGATTGTACTTGTCATCATCATCGTCATCAACAGCCCACTGCTGGGACTCGGACCCTTCTCTCGCAAGGAGAGAGTTAAGGTCATAATCCACCACGCTGGCCCAGTGCGGGTTGGTGGATGACACATTACTTCGAAAGATTCTAGGTACATGTCGGTTTCCTGACGATATTTTCCTTCGCCGTTTTAAATTAGTGGCATTACGCACATGACTTTGAAAAGACATTGATGGTGCGTGTGGGGTTTGAACCCGGGGTCTCCGGATCAGCAGGCGCTTCCCCGACTAGACCAGCCGTAACTTGATTGTAATTGTAAGTCGTTATCTATACTAATATTATAAAGCTGAAGAGTTTGTTTGTTTGTTTGTTTGAACGCTAGGATCTCAGAAACTACTGGACCGATATGAAAGATTGTTTTTCTATTGGATAGTCCATTTATCGAGGAAGGCTATAGGCTATATAACATTACGCTACTATTAATAGATACGGAGTATGAATGAAGAATGTTACGAAAACGGGAAAAAATATTTCTCTTCGAGAGTTTTAGTACCGAGAATTTACATACCTGAAAACAATAAGTGACGTCACGACTTGCGGAAATGAGATAGTCTAATTATCTATCACATGTGACAAAAAGAGAAAGAGATACTGATTTTCCGTCCTTATCACCGTGGCCGGCTTTTTCTCTGGCTAAATTACAAATCTGACATGGCGTTGCCAAACAAAAGTCTGTTCAAAGCTCAGACTCGGATTTTTTATGTTTTATTAAATATTGTGTGTATTTAAAGAAGATTTAAAGCTTGTTTGTGAAAGACTGTTATGAGATTGGTGATATGTATGCTAAACAATGTGCGTTGTGTAGTGTTATAAGCTCCAATAGCCTCTGTAAAAGAAAAATCAGTGGAATCTCATTTTACACGTAAGTAGACAATATTTGTTATGACGACTTGATAGAAATTGATATTTATGCATTCTAGATATCTACGTGAATTAAATGTTTACAATAACGGCAGTATCTAATCCAAAATTTGCAAAATATGTAAAATGTAAACATAACCTTTAAAACAAAACAAACAAAAAAAGTGTGACCAGTTATTTGTTACATATTTACCCATGAAATATACAAGTAGGTACATAATGGATAGTTTTTTTACTGACCATTTGCTAATGATACGTGCTAGATTTTGCCTGTGGCTTCGCATTTGTTCATTTTTGGAATTAAGACTTCCTTTGACGCACCACATACAGATATTTCGTGGGCTATGAATTGAGCTCAAACGTCACGCTTGGGAATGTAAGAAATCTTTGGGTGAACTCGGGACCATGGCCATAAATGCGTAAGCATTTTTAGATGGCCATGGCGTGTTACCATGGTTACCATTACGCATATCTAGTTTAAGGCCATGCTTAGAAGACTTGTGTAGATGAAAGTGCTTTGAAGATTTATTCCAGACTTGCCCTCCGGTTTCATTCGCGTAGTTTCCAAAGTGCGCTGTCAAATTCTGCGATAATAGCTTCCAGTTATATCGGCAGTCCCTATGACTGCTAATTTTTTTCCGTTACCAATGCTTCAATTTCTGTTCCCACTCTCACTGCAATTCCAACTCTTATTTAATGGAGTGGGAATGGCATCAAACTCCCACACATTATCACTGTCCTTCTATTATTACAATTATCAATTCGTATTTTTTTTTTTTTTATAGCATAGAGTGACGAGACGAGCAGGTCATTTGCCTGATGGTAAGCAAGATGCCTGCCACATAACAGCACAGTAACACACAGCTATTGGAACATGATAGTCCAAATCATTACCTAGCACTGCACTGCGCTCGTCACCCAGAGATCTAAGATATTATGTCTCTAAGCCCTGTAATTTCTCTGGAATCATTGCCCTTCAAACCGGAACACAGTAATGTTTGCACATTACTGCTTGGCGGTAGAATATTTGGCAAAGGTGTGGTACTTACTTACTGAGTCCGCCTGGGGAAGTCCTAGTCTTACTTACAAATCCTGATTTCAACGAGATTAAATGATGCCTTTGGTAAAAGGTGACCTATTTTTTATTGTGCGAGAAGGTCTGAAGCTATGAAGGACTAAGCTTTAAAAATAAAACATTATTCCTACAAATTTTCACCTCTGATTTAGTTACATCCTTTTGTTGGAACTTTTACAAAAATAATTATGGCATTTGAATTTATCACTAGGTTTCTGGTAATAATTTGGATTGTTTTATGTATTCAAATTAATTATCATTTTGCAGATGTGCCACTCTGAAGAAGAATAGGATAAAATATGGTGTGAATAATCAAGCAATATTTTTCATGAAGTACAAAATAAATCAATTATCCTGAATTACCACAACATCTAATAGCAGTATCTCTACTACAACAAGGGCTTCTAACATTGAAAAAGTTAAATGTTTGTTCTATACCTAAGTTCTGAGTTACCTGTGTGAAGTCTGGGCTAGCTACATGGTAAAAATTTGTTAAACAAACTAAGTATGTATATTTTTATAATATTGAATGAAAAGTACAGTTTGAAATAAATGTTTTATTGTACTGTTTTTGATTATTCTCCCTCCTATTTTATTTACGTAACATGAAACCTCTTTTTAAAATTTAATTTTAGAATGGATAGAACATGGGCAGAATTCATAAAACTATCGCAGCACTACCCTTATCCAGTAGAATATTTTCTTTATGGCAATACCTTTTGAGTATTGAATTGAAAATTGAATGGAAATTGAAAGAACGAGAAGCACTATAGCAGTCAGGAACTATATGCATCTTGAGGTAAAACTAGCTTTGATTTACATACTCTTTGGTCGCTGAAGTCTGTGACAGCACGTGTCTATATTTATTGAAGTTTGTGTCATTTGAGGTAATCAAATTTGTTCTACAACAATTCATTATTGCATATTTACGTTTTGTATTATCGAATTTAATATCTTTCTTTTCTATTTTGTGTACCTATTGTTGTTTATAATTCGTCCGTTGGTTTTTATACACTAACATAACTATTCATACAATCGAACTTTGGAAGTACTTAAAGTAAGAATCCTGCTACCTCGATTTTACACTAAAGTGTTTTCCGACAATCCAGCGCCAAATGATCTGAAGAAGACGTGATCAGTCTTCTTCAGATCATTTTGCGCTGGATAAATAAAAAAATATACCTACTCCAATGAAGAACATTTAGAACATTAACGACACTCTATGTGTAATGTTTTAATTCTAATAAAATTGCGGTGATACCTATTACCGAATGGAAGCCATAAGAAAAAAGAAGAAGACGAATACATTGTTTGCATAGGAATTTTCATATACAGCCATGATGTTAATATTTATCCGAATAAATACATTATTTGTCGCAAACATCTTGACATTATTTGAGTTTAATGAATACTTTAGGAAATATCCGTAGTTTTAAAACAACTCTGCAACAGAATAATATACCACTTTATTGTGTTCACGTGGTCCAGTGATGTTTCTTAGCTTTGTCTTCCAGATGATGGTCCCCGAGGTCAGGTAGGTAGGTACAGAGGCGGAACCGCGGCCATCTCTATCCGCGGTCGTGAGGGGAACCTTTCGCTCTCGACCATCTTGGCCAAGATGCTGGACAGTGATAGGCCGTGTGAGTTGGAGGAGCGAGAGCACGCCATGACCTCTCTCTCATCCAATGAGGCGAAAGTGCATACAGGAGCGATCCTAGAGGTGCACTTGACTCGGATCCTGTTTCCACTGGAGGGTTTGAGGTGTCGGACGCTTAGGGCGGCCCGACACCGCACCTAGGGATATGATTTCCCGAGGACGTGACGCGTCGCTGGTTTCTGATGGGTCACTGGAACCAAATACTGCGGTTCGGACGCCTTCCGCAAGGTGTTTTGGCGACGGCAATGGCTGAGTCGCGGTTGAGTGCGATAGCGGTCCCAAGACTCTGCTGCCAACCAACGGCTGGAGAAACTTGCCGGGGTTTTCGTCGGTAGGGGTACCATATTCGTCCGTAACGTCGATCCCGACATATCCCACTATGTCAATGTGTGACTGTGCGTAATTGTTCGCCCACTTAAAAAATGCGTATAGTTTTCAACTACTTATCTAATAAAAGATCACGGCGAATAGAAAGTAGATGGCTGTCGGCCGCCGCTTGCTCTACGAGATATCATTTGCTTCCTTCCCCAGGACTTCCCGCATTGACGAGGCGGGGGTCCAGTAGTAGCCGTGGCCTGGTCAGTCACAGTGAAGCTAAGAGAAACCCGCAGTAGGACTGCTCACCAGGGCTATGGGCTCCTAGCCTTGAGGTCCAAGCGACGCGGTTAGGAGGGAGTTGCGCGGCGCAGACGGTGCCGGCGTGACTGTGACGTGCCGTGATGCTTGGTGGTAGGCACTGTGGCTGTAGAGAGGAGACCTTGGCTAGAGAGGAATACCAGTATTACGGTGTACCGTTCTCCCTGCCCACTGCAGTATGATGGCGGATGCGGTGGGGCTGTAGGGGAAGATTAGTGCCGGTATATCGGTGAGCTGCTGTCCCCGTCTTCTTCATCTGGATGGTGATAGGTGATGAGGTCGAGCATTTGGCCCGCTGCGGGAGACCAAAGGTGTCCAGACGTGAGGACGTCTAGCTCCCACGGTTGGTCACCGGTGATCACGGCGTGTATTTTTCCGCGGCGGGTTCGCAAAAGAGTGCGAGAGCATTCATGTTTTCGCGCCGTGTGTGGCAAAGGTGAAATACTCTGAGGTTTTAGTTGGTAGGGCACCACTCATGATGTTGAATCCGACACAAATCGACCATTCCCTAAAGCGGAAGGGTATGTTTTGCATTTGCTTTTTAATTTCAAAATTGTAATACAATTTCCCGTTAAGGACTACGTTTACTGTAATTATTATTAAAACACAGGGGCAATCATTTCAGCACCAAGGAATCGATTCACGCCGAGACTGATTTTCATAGGACAACTTGATATATGTTGCGCTATCAGGTTACAGAGAGATCACCAATTCGTTCTTCTATCGCAAGAAAAGAAAACTAAACATAATGCTTTAAAATACCTGTAAGTACTAAGTATACACATTTTCGTAGATCCCTATACTTTTACCTAGCGTTCCTTTATTGTTTTTCTATTGTTCTCTAACTGATCATAGCTTTTTAAAGCAATGGATAGGGACTTTCCTCAAATAGACGCGGGTGAAACCGCGGGGCACAGCTAGTTAATTACATAATTATGGAGGTTAGACTGCAAACAGTCCAGAGCAGCAGTGAGGGGCCGTAATACTCGTTAGACTCGGCAACGGCTGAACCTAAATCGGCAGCAGTTGCGTCTGGTTACAGGCGCACTGACTGGTCACGGTTTGTACAATGAACACCTATTCACACTAGGTATTACCGACGGTCTTCTTTCCAGAGCTTGCCTCGAGGCTGAAGAAACGGCCGCTTACGTGCTCATGGATTGCACAAGAGTGGCGGTACATCGGGCGAAGTTTCTGGGCACACCGGGGACGCTCCGCGAAGCATGCGGCAACGTGAAGACACTACTGGGCTAGACACTACGAAGACACTACTGCTGGAGCTGGGTTGGCAGGAGTGAAGCCTACTTCCCATTTACGCAAAATAAACGCATCGAGACGTTGAGTTGCGGAAAACAGCCCGCCTACCACAGAAATCTAAATAACTAGCTGTGCCCCGCGGTTTCACCCGCGTCTATTTGAGGAAAGTCCCTATCCATTGCTTTAAAAAGCTATGATCAGTTAGAGAACAATAGAAAAACAATAAAGGAACGCTAGGTAAAAGTATAGGGATCTACGAAAATGTGTATACTTAGTACTTACAGGTATTTTAAAGCATTATGTTTAGTTTTCTTTTCTTGCGATAGAAGAACGAATTGGTGATCTCTCTGTAACCTGATAGCGCAACATATATCAAGTTGTCCTATGAAAATCAGTCTCGGCGTGAATCGATTCCTTGGTGCTGAAATGATTGCCCCTGTGTTTTAATAATAATTACAGTAAACGTAGTCCTTAACGGGAAATTGTATTACAATTTTGAAATTAAAAAGCAAATGCAAAACATACCCTTCCGCTTTAGGGAATGGTCGATTTGTGTCGGATTCAACACCATGAGTGGTGCCCTACCAACTAAAACCTCAGAGTATTTCACCTTTGCCACACACGGCGCGAAAACATGAATGCTCTCGCACTCTTTTGCGAACCCGCCGCGGAAAAATACACGCCGTGATCACCGGTGACCAACCGTGGGAGCTAGACGTCCTCACGTCTGGACACCTTTGGTCTCCCGCAGCGGGCCAAATGCTCGACCTCATCACCTATCACCATCCAGATGAAGAAGACGGGGACAGCAGCTCACCGATATACCGGCACTAATCTTCCCCTACAGCCCCACCGCATCCGCCATCATACTGCAGTGGGCAGGGAGAACGGTACACCGTAATACTGGTATTCCTCTCTAGCCAAGGTCTCCTCTCTACAGCCACAGTGCCTACCACCAAGCATCACGGCACGTCACAGTCACGCCGGCACCGTCTGCGCCGCGCAACTCCCTCCTAACCGCGTCGCTTGGACCTCAAGGCTAGGAGCCCATAGCCCTGGTGAGCAGTCCTACTGCGGGTTTCTCTTAGCTTCACTGTGACTGACCAGGCCACGGCTACTACTGGACCCCCGCCTCGTCAATGCGGGAAGTCCTGGGGAAGGAAGCAAATGATATCTCGTAGAGCAAGCGGCGGCCGACAGCCATCTACTTTCTATTCGCCGTGATCTTTTATTAGATAAGTAGTTGAAAACTATACGCATTTTTTATGTGGGCGAACAATTACGCACAGTCACACATTGACATAGTGGGATATGTCGGGATCGACGTTACGGACGAATATGGTACCCCTACCGACGAAAACCCCGGCAAGTTTCTCCAGCCGTTGGTTGGCAGCAGAGTCTTGGGACCGCTATCGCACTCAACCGCGACTCAGCCATTGCCGTCGCCAAAACACCTTGCGGAAGGCGTCCGAACCGCAGTATTTGGTTCCAGTAACCCATCAGAAACCAGCGACGCGTCACGTCCTCGGGAAATCATATCCCTAGGTGCGGTGTCGGGCCGCCCTAAGCGTCCGACACCTCAAACCCTCCAGTGGAAACAGGATCCGAGTCAAGTGCACCTCTAGGATCGCTCCTGTATGCACTTTCGCCTCATTGGATGAGAGAGAGGTCATGGCGTGCTCTCGCTCCTCCAACTCACACGGCCTATCACTGTCCAGCATCTTGGCCAAGATGGTCGAGAGCGAAAGGTTCCCCTCACGACCGCGGATAGAGATGGCCGCGGTTCCGCCTCTGTACCTACCTACATCACCTCGGGGACCATCATCTGGAAGACAAAGCTAAGAAACATCACTGGCCCACGTGAACACAATAAAGTGGTATATTATTCTGTTGCAGAGTTGTTTTAAAACTACGGATATTTCCTAAAGTATTCATTAAACTCAAATAATGTCAAGATGTTTGCGACAAATAATGTATTTATTCGGATAAATATTAACATCATGGCTGTATATGAAAATTCCTATGCAAACAATGTATTCGTCTTCTTCTTTTTTCTTATGGCTTCCATTCGGTAATAGGTATCACCGCAATTTTATTAGAATTAAAACATTACACATAGAGTGTCGTTAATGTTCTAAATGTTCTTCATTGGAGTAGGTATATTTTTTTATTTAGGTGATCAGTCTTCTTCAGATCATTTTGCGCTGGATTGTCGGAAAACACTTTAGTGTAAAATCGAGGTAGCAGGATTCTTACTTTAAGTACTTCCAAAGTTCGATTGTATGAATAGTTATGTTAGTGTATAAAAACCAACGGACGAATTATAAACAACAATAGGTACACAAAATAGAAAAGAAAGATATTAAATTCGATAATACAAAACGTAAATATGCAATAATGAATTGTTGTAGAACAAATTTGATTACCTCAAATGACACAAACTTCAATAAATATAGACACGTGCTGTCACAGACTTCAGCGACCAAAGAGTATGTAAATTCTCGGTACTAAAACTCTCGAAGAGAAATATTTTTTCCCGTTTTCGTAACATTCTTCATTCATACTCCGTATCTATTGATAGTAGCGTAATGTTATATAGCCTATAGCCTTCCTCGATAAATGGACTATCCAATAGAAAAACAATCTTTCATATCGGTCCAATAGTTTCTGAGATCCTAGCGTTCAAACAAACAAACAAACAAACAAACAAACTCTTCAGCTTTATAATATTAGTATAGATAAGGTAATAGAAATGGCATAACTCTCAAATTACTTGCAAAACGCTTGTCGCCACATTTCCCCTACTCCCGCGATCACTACTACATGCGCGTAGTATTCAAATAGAGCTCCACTCACACACCGATAGCTGCACATTATCAACCTGGGTCTGTGATTGCACCACACACATCCATAAACGCTTATCAGTGAACCTACTAATACATTGAAAAATTAACAATTTTTCACATATACGCTAGTGCTTGACAAAAATTAAAACATATCGATATTTCAAAGTACGGTCCAATTTTAACATTCGATAAGGTTATTATTGATTTCATTAATTAGGTGTATTACACTACAACAAAGTCAATATGCCTACCTATAAAATAAGTGAGTCACATGGGGTATACTATTGTTTCGAAAACTGAACTATGTAATTCTGACACCACATGGGCTTAGGTATAGTTGAAGAACAAAGGTTGTTGTATATTTTGTACATCGAGCAACTCGATCTTCCGCGCAAG
The DNA here is from genome assembly GCA_963693475.1 of Ectropis crepuscularia. Lineage (NCBI taxonomy): Eukaryota > Metazoa > Arthropoda > Insecta > Lepidoptera > Geometridae > Ectropis > Ectropis crepuscularia. Next base: position 4,389,326 of record OY856355.1, read on the forward strand.
CACGGAAGGGAAGTAGCCTTTGCTAAAAATTATTGATCAAATATTTCTGTCATTTCTTGCGGGAGGGGAAAGTTGCACACTAGCGTAAAGCCGCACTATTACATACAAAACATACCTGTACCGATCCATTGCCGACCATACTCACACAGCCAAATCACTAACACATAAAAAATAAAGCACCATTCACAAATCTAGCCCCGCCCTCAGTGTATTCTACGCCACAGTATATTATCAAACTCCATGGTCCACGCGGACTTGTACTTTGACAGAGGGGAAACGCTGTGTATGCCTACTCCCTTTCGTGTTGCTCGCTGATTTTGTATGAAAACTAATAAAGTCTTAAAAATAAAAGCTTACAATAGATAAATACTGCCTCAGTTATCTTAATATTTATTTTGCACGGACGAACAATCGCGCGTTATAGCCAGTATGTATATACTTTTGTTAATAATTAATGAATTATGAAGTAATGTTTACCGCGAATTAAAAGATTGTACAGTCCGCGAGGTATAAGCTGAGCTTTGCATTAGTGTGAGTGATCACCAAAAGTACAGTCAGACGCAGGACGCTGTGACCATGTTATCTTAATAAGGTGTTTCTTCAAACCAGAAGTGCTGCCATCTGAATATGATTTTGATGAAGTGTGAGTGGTGTCAATATATGTTTCATCGGTATAAACGATAGGCCTGCCCTGAATACGGTATTCGGAAATTTTAAGTAAATAAGTTATACGTAGGTGACGGATCTCATGCTTTTCCATTAAAAATTTTCTGTTATTCTCTGTCCTTGACCATTTGAATCCTAAAAGAGATACTTCTTTTCGCAATGACCATATTGATCCTGGATAATTAATGTCAGCTTGTTGTTTAAGAGTTTGTTGTCTGACTGTACTTTTGGTAATAGATGCGTATGCATGTGATCACTCACACTAATGCAAAGCTCAGCTTATACCTCGCGGACTGTACGTACGGGTGTAATGTTAACTGCGTACAATTTTTTGTATCGATTTATTATGTTACTTTATCGATAAAACTATGTAAAATTTAAAATAAAATTTTCATCGTTTATTTTTGGGAAAGTAAAATTGGACCGTCACAGCACTAACTCACAATCGCTACCTGCGGTTGTACCATGGAAGATTAGAGGTTATGACGATATCTTTAATTTTACATTACATTGCTGTTTATGCTTGTACCACTTTAGATGTTAATTAATGTATGCAGCAATGGTATGCAAAATGACGATCACACCAAAAATTTATAACTATCATAGTGAATCATTGGGCTCCGTTTATTTTATTAAAAAATACAATTAAAATAAAATAAAATACCTATCAGTGAAATGTAATCTCATTATTGGTATAATTGCAAGTTGTGGAAGAACTTCCACAGTTGTTTATGCTGCATAACACAAGTTTTTAAAGATGATTCACGCCTGCCGGTTCGAACAAGACTAAACTACAATTCGAGCACTGGTGGCCTACAAGTCACCTGTGCGGCGACAATGTCACGCGGTCATGCGACTTCTAGTACCTTATTATTTAGATTTCTGTGCCGCCTACGAATACGAATTCCATAATTATGTAAGTTATTCAAAATGTATGTGATAAATTGAGGAATTTTCACCGAAACACGTACTCCCCAATTTTGTCCAATAGGTAAATGGAGTATGTTTTAATCAGGCACTCGTCCAGGAAGAAAATTAAACTTTTACAGGGAATAAAATTACGATAGCAGATCCCTCTCAACGCTGCGAGACAGTCAACTCCGTAAGTTGAGTTTATCTGAGGTAAATTGTTTCTGCCACGTTTCACACATGAAGCATGAAGCCCTACATGAAGCTTCCACATGAAACGATTCTTACGTGAAGGGTTCCGTTTGTCGTTTACAACAGTTATGACACTTGGATCTTATTAAGGAGTTCCGCCCCCTCAATGATGAAAATCAACGAGACGTTCTTAAAAAAATTAGTTACAAATTGGGTCCAAAAGATGGCGGTGGTGGCTTTCTTTAATACATTTCAACCGCCAATGTTTATTTATTACATTTTCAATAAAAACTGACTTTGACATGTTAAATGTGATGATGAGGGACAAAAATGTTAGTTCTAAGCATATTACTGCCGTTTACTATAACTGCTCATATGTTACACACCAAAACCAAATTAATAAGTTTAGAAGAAAAATAATTAAAACTGGTGTTACAATCGGCGGGCTTGTCGCTCAAAGCGATTTCTTTCAGGCAACTGTATGTAAGATGACCTTGCTATCGTTCTTTCTTTAATTTCGAATTTCGATTTTGATTTTCTTAATTTTTTTTTAAATATATCTAGAGAGAAAAATAACAATAATGTACATGAGTCTGTTTTTTGGTAACCACCGAATTTATTAGTTACAAAAGTTGTCAGTATTGAACAGGTAAATAAATAATCTGATTCACTTAATGCTAGGGAGAAGGTATTATGTACTGTTACAACCCTTAAACTGCTGATCCTGCAGAGAGTCAATTCCTCGATTTCGATATTGGCGATTCTGCAGTATTTTGCTATATAAAGTCGAACTCTCGATTAAATCTCCCAGCCGGTTCTCGAAAGGTTACTCTGCCTCTCAGCCTATGGACCTGGTTCAGGCCCGCCGGACCTGAGACCTCAGAGACCCCCTAGAAAAGTGCCGCGCGCGTCTATTTTCCATTTCGGTTGGTCTAGGAAAGTCCCTTTACAAAACCGAAAGTTTGTGAAGTGTTTGTTTGAATCAAATAAAAAGTCAATAAGTACCATTTGTTTTCTTTTAAGACTTAGTGATTTTCGACCTGACAGTACGTGACTATATTATACCTAAAATAATTAAACAGCCGGTGCCTTAACTGTATCTTAGGTAAGTGTAAATGTGACAGTATAAGTGTATGTAATGTTCGACTGGAAAATTTACTTTTTTATGTGTTTTATTAGGTTCTGTGTGTGAAATATTTTTTTTATTTCATTTTCAATTAAATTATATAAACTTGATGATATTAACGAACAAGGCCTCATCCAATGAATTTATTACGGGCTTCAGATGGGATGGTTACGCTACTGTTAATAGATAAACTAACTTAAATATCTCCTGAATCCTCCTAATAATTGGGTTTAGTTTCAGAAATGAATTATCCCAGGGAACAGAAGCTCAAATAAATCGAATTTGTAAAACAGGAGAATCAAAATTATTGTCTAGTAACTAGACGAACAAGACTCTAGTATGTTATTTCTCTGAAACATTGTCCTTCACGCATGAACTCAATAGTGTTGCTGTGAACAATTGAATAACGCATCTGTAATCCTAGAATATTAACTTGAAGCTAAGCAACGACACTGGCCACTCCGTGTTTTCTTTGTCTTTACTATATAAAAATATCTGGGGGCACGGCAGTGCCCCCGCCAAGTCGAGCGCGAAGCAAACACTGCCGTACCATCCTTTACTGGAACCATTTCGTCGCATTTTCAGGCCCTTATTTGAGAACCTCTGGATAAAACCAGAACGCTGAAATGTTCGTCATCTAGTAAGCTATAATCACGTACTTAAAATCCAAAATTTCAAGTCTGTACGTCATTTAGTTCCGAAGTTAAGCGAACGCAAAGTTTCGCATTTACGACACTCATTCACTCACTCATGATCATCAAAATAGAACTAGTACTTCCCATAAACTCAGAGAGCTGAAATTTGGTACAGACTTAGGGTTTAATGACCACATAAAGGGAAAACTATAAAAACTTGGAATATCGAAAATCTGGAGTACCTGGTGGTATACCTGGTTATTTGAAAACACGCCTTTACAAAAAATATTCAACTTTGTTTGTCTCTTCATTTGATGTCAAAAATCGAAGGTCTGAAGTATCTGATGAAGAACCCTCAGCTTGTCTCAGCTGTATAAGAGATATAGTAATACCCCATTCTACTATTGGTACATAAAAAATCGACTGTCATTGCAAAAATCCAGCGTAGTGGGACACATCTTCTAATTTAATGTAGCCTATTGCTTCCCACTACTGGGCGAATGGCTCCCTTTCTGCTTTTAATACGCATATAAATAAAATTAAAGTAAAACTCTGGATAAGGCTAGACTGGCCTTTATTTATTTGCAAGCTTCTTCCAATCTTCTAAAGTTCTTTGCCTATTATGGAGAGTCTACTTAAATAATGAACGCAAATGGGCAATACGAAAAACTGTTGCTACTGTAATTGCTATTGTACAAGAATCAGAACCGGAAAAAAAGAATATGTGTCAAATAATACATCTAATATAATAAATCAATAAGTCCACGTTTCTACAAAAAGAATTGAAATCCCACCAAAAACATTCTGTAAAAAACTAGCCAAGTCTCGATGATCTTACTGCGATTTCTTTATTATTATAGTTTTATTATTATTATATATTAACTTATATATTAACTACTAGCTGACCCGGTGAACTTCGTACCACCATGTATTTTTTCGTCTTCATTTTCTAGACTTTCTGCTGTACAAATCTTGTCCCGACAATAACAAACAAAGAATCATCCTATTTGGCGCAGTCATTCAAAAGTTGAATGAATGAGCATACATACATTTCGAAGATCCGTTTTTACGGTTCGGTAAAACGTACTAACTGGACCTTTATGGGTTTGTCATGTCTGTCCATCCGTATGTCACAACCAGTTTTTTTCGAAACTATAAGAACTATACCGTTGAAACTTGATACAGTTAATAACATTTTACTTCAATGTATATAAGCATTTAAAAGCAAGTAATCCCTTTATGCAGAATACAGAAGACCGCACCTTGTGGCGTTCATTAGGAGAGGCCTACGTCCAACAGTGGACGAATATTAAATAGGCTGATAATGATGATGAGTCCCTTTATTGTTAATCAAGTTATTACCAAAAATCAGTTTTATTTTCATTATAGTGCTTTGTGATATACGATGTTTTTTGTTTGGTTACCTGGCACATGGACAATTTGCAACATACAATTGACCATGTGAGAATCATGGGTTTTCTAGATTAATACCACAAACACTTTAAGGTTGCCCCTGGGACATGTTTATGATCATAGCAAAAGCAAGCCGCACAGGAAACTGTAGACGCTTAAACTAAAATGGTGCATCAGTCGGAATAATTGAGATGCGTGGTATCAAAACGTCTTCTCCTTTATACTTTCCTTTCAGTATAGGTGCTTCTATCACGTTATTCAGTATTTTTTATACCTAACCGTGTGCCGTTGCAAAGACGTGGTTCGTTCATATTTCACAACATTTTAACTACCGATCCAACTTGAAGATTAGGTATGAGGTGGCAATCCTGGAAAATCCAGCGAGTTCAAAAATTCCGGTGGATAGGTAGTTGTTGACGACATCATCTTGAATCGAATTAACTGATTTATAAATCCTCAGTTTGCCTGTAATTTGTTCTTGAATTTTGGCATTTAATTCATTTGCATCTATCTCATTTACATAATAGGTATTAATATTTATTTATCATGTGGGTGTCTTGTCCCAATATTGGGCAACGGCTTCCATACCCTCCTTCCACTTTCCCTTTCTATGGCTAATACAGTCCAGTCTTTCCGATATTTGTAGAGGTTGTATCGCCATCGTTTCTTTGGTCTGCCGCGTCGTCGTTTGCAATCTGGGTAGCGATTCTGAAACTATTCGGTTGCATCCGACACGGAATCTCATCTCTCGGTCTTTGTCATGCTAAACAGATAAGACAAAGACCGAGAGATGAGATTCCGTGTCGGATGCAACCGAATGGTTTCAGAATCGCTACCCTGGCTTCCTCAGTGTGGTAATTTTGGCCCAATAATCATCCGACATGCAGCAAACATGTCCAGCCCAATCCCTTTTTCAAATTGGCTGCTTTTTGAGTCACATCGGCTATTCCGGTTTTGGAACGCAGTATGGTATTTCGTATTCTGTCCGTTAGTTTTACACCAAATATATTGCACTCCACAGCACAAAATTGTGTATTCAAATCATTTTGCACGGATAGGGATATTCAATCAATAATTCAAAATAATAACACACTTTTTTTAATTAATGGCTCTATGTGGATTAGTCAATAAACACTTTTGGTTACGCGGTTTGTGTTTGACTGACACTTGATTGATATAATGACGTGAAAACTGACGCATTTTGTATCGCATGCTGAAACTAAATCAAAGTAAATAATATCGTGAAGCCGACCAAATTGAAAATCAGTACTAATGAGTGTTACGTTTTGTGATTATTCAATTTAATTTGGTTCGCGATATCATCGCTTTTGTTGAGTTTCTTCTAAATGGGTTTCGGAACATGACATTAGATCCTCCTATCCTCTAACTGTTTTGATAGACATGATGGAATTTGAACTTTGTGCAGCGGGAATAAATAAAGTGCCAATTGACTCCTTGACGTTAGGAACACACATATATTGCTTAGGCATAAGCGAATGCCTCTTATTTAATATGAACTTTATTTCATAGCAATAAAGCTCAAATTGCCTTAACATTTTAGTTAGAAAACGTTTGAATGGGAAAGCACTTCATTTAATATCAACTTTATTCAATCGCAATAAATCTCAAATTGCCTTAACATTTTAGTTAAAAAACGTTTGTATGGGAAAAAGAAAAGGGCTGTGTTTAGAGTTTTCCCGACAATTATTCGATTTTTTCTGGCCGTAAAAACCATTCTTGGACTTCAAAGAACATTTAAAATAAAGAATTGTCCAAATTGGTCCAGGCGTTGTTGAGTATGCGCTTACCAACACATTTTGCGATTCATTTTTATATTATAGAAGATTTTAGATTTGCCATAAGCTCCGGGAAATTTTAATCGAAATAGAGTGAAAAACATTTACAAATAAAAGCAGCCAAGTATTTATGACGTACAGAAAAAAACTACTCATCCGATCGAGTTCAAACCAATTTACGTTGGTAGTTTGCACGTACATCATATATTTTGTTTAGTTTCATCATTCTCTTATTTTAGAAGTTACACATTTTACCACTTTGGAAAGGTCTGTCGCGCAAATAATTCAGTGTAGACAAAACTGATTATAGAAACCTCAACATCATTTTTGAAGACCTATCGATAGACACCCCACACGTGCAGGTTTGATGAAACATTTTTTTTTTAGTTTCATATCTAAGTATGGGGGCACCCCTATTTTTTTTTAATTTTTGTAAAAATCTTAATCCGGTTCACAGAATACATCTACTTACCAAGTTTTAACAGTGTGGTTCTCATAGTTTCGGCAAAAAGTGGCTGTGACATACGGACGGACAGACATACAAACAGACAGACATGACGAATCTATAAGGGTTCTGTTTCTACGTTTTCCGGAACCCTAAAAAGACTATAATTGATCAGTTATCGACCGGTATGAAAAATGATTAAATTACTAAAATGGCTATTAAAAAATAGGGTTTGGTGATAAAAAGGTAAAAATTTAGAGTTGTATACATTTTTGAACGCCACATTATAAAAAAATAAAAACAAAAAATGTTGACAGAAAACTAAAAAAAAAATTTTTGGTGTGAACAACCCTTGTCACTTAGGGGCATGAGAAATAGCTAGTAGCCGATTCTCAGGCCTACTGAATATGCATATAAAATTTGGTTGAAATCAGTAAAGCCGTTTCGGAGGAGTACGGAAACAAACACTGTGACACGAGAATTTTATATATAAGAAGACTAGCTGACCCGGTGAACTTCGTACCACCATGTATTTTTTGTCTACATTTTCTAGACTTTCTGCTTTACAAAACTTGTCCCGACTATAATAAACAAAGAATCATCCTATTCGGTGCAGTCATTCAAAAGCTATGAGCGTAGGTACATACATTTCGAAGATCCATTTTTACGGTTTCGTAAAACGTACTAACTGGACCTTTATGGCTTTGTCATGAGTGACTGTCTGTCCATCCGTATGTCACAACCATTTTTTTTTCGAAACTATAAGAACTATACCGTTGAAACTTGATACAGTTAATAACATTTTACTTCAACGTATATAAGCATTTAAAAGCAAGTAATCCCTTTATGCAGAATACAGAAGACCGCACCTTGTGGCGTTCATTAGGAGAGGCCTACGTCCAACAGTGGACGAATATTAAATAGGCTGATAATGATGATGAGTCCCTTTATTGTTAATCAAGTTATTACCAAAAATCAGTTTTATTTTCATTATAGTGCTTTGTGATATACGATGTTTTTTGTTTGATTACCTGGCACATGGACAATTTGCAACATACAATTGACCATGTGAGAATCATGGGTTTTCTAGATTAATACCACAAACACTTTAAGGATGTTTATGATCATAGCAAAAGCAAGCCGCACAGGAAACTGTAGTCGCTTAAACTCAAATGGTGCATCAGTCGGAATCATTGGGATGCGTGGTTTCAAAACGTCTTCTCCTTTATACTTTCCTTTCAGTATAGTTGCTTCTATCACGTTGTTCAGTTTTTTTAATAGCTAACCGTGTGCCGTTGCAAAGACGCGGTTCGTTCATATTTCACAACATTATAACTACCGATCCAACTTGAAGATTAGGTATGAGGTGGCAATCCTGGAAAATCCAGCGAGTTCAAAAATTCCGTTGGATAGGTAGTTGTTGACGACATCATCTTGAATCGAATCAACTGATTTATAAATCCTCAGTTTGCCTGTAATTTGTTCTTGAATTTTGGCATTTAATTCATTTGCATCTATCTCATTTACATAATAGGTATTAATATTTATTTATCATGTGGGTGTCTTGTCCCAATATTGGGCAACGGCTTCCATACCCTCCTTCCACTTTCCCTTTCTATGGCTAATACAGTCCAGTCTTTCCGATATTTGTAGAGGTTGTGTCGCCATCGTTTCTTTGGTCTGCCGCGTCGTCGTTTGCAATCTGGGTAGCGATTCTGAAACCATTCGGTTGCATCCGACACGGAATCTCATCTCTCGGTCTTTGTCATGCTAAACAGATAAGACAAAGACCGAGAAATGAGATTCCGTGTCGGATGCTACCGAATGGTTTCAGAATCGCTACCCTGGCTTCCTCAGTGTGGTAATTTTGGCCCAATAATCATCCGACATACAGCAAACATGTCCAGCCCGATCCCTTTTTCATATTGGTTGCTTTTTGAGTCACATCGGCTATTCCGGTTTTGGAACGCAGTGTGGTATTTCGTATTCTGTCCGTTAGTTTTACACCAAATATATTGCACTCCACAGCACAAACTTGTGTACTCAAATCATTTTGCACGGATAGGGATATTTAATCAATAATTCAAAATAATAACACACTTTTTTTAATTAATGGCTCTATGTGAATTAGTCAATAAACACTTTTGGTCACGCGGTTTGTGTTTGACTGACACTTGATTGATATAATGACGTCTAAACTGACGCATTTTGTATCGCGTGCCGAAACTAAATCAAAGTAAATAATATCGTGAAGCCGACCAAATTGAAAATCAGTACTAATGAGTGTTAGATTTTGTGATTATTCAATTTAATTTGGTTCGCGATATCATCACTTTTGTTGAGTTTCTTCTAAATGGGTTTCGGAACATGACATTAGATCCTCCTATCCTCCAACTGTTTTGATAGACATGATGGAATTTGAACTTTGTGCAGCGGGAATAAATAAAGTGCCAATTGACTCCTTGACGTTAGGAACACACATATATTGCTTAGGCATAAGCGAATGCCTCTTATTTAATATGAACTTTATTTCATAGCAATAAAGCTCAAATTGCCTTAATATTTTAGTTAGAAAACGTTTGAATGGGAAAGCACTTCATTTAATATCAACTTTATTCAATCGCAATAAATCTCAAATTGCCTTAACATTTTAGTTAAAAAACGTTTGTATGGGAAAAAGAAAAGGGCTGTGTTTAGAGTTTTCCCGGCAATTATTCGATTTTTTCTGGCCGTAAAAACCATCCTTGGACTTCAAAGAACATTTAAAATAAAGAATTGTCCAAATTGGTCCAGGCGTTGTTGAGTGATGCGCTTACCAACACATTTTGCGATTCACTTTTATATTATAGAAGATTTTAGATTTGCCATAAGCTCCGGGAAATTTTAATCGAAATAGAGTGAAAAACATTTACAAATAAAAGCAGCCAAGTATTTATGACGTACAGAAAAAAACTACTCATCCAATCGAGTTCAAACCAATTTACGTTGGTAGTTTGCACGTACATCATATATTTTGTTTAGTTTCATCATTCTCTTATTTTAGAAGTTACACATTTTACCACTTTGGAAGGGTCTGTCGCGCAAATAATTCAGTGTAGACAAAACTGATTATAGAAACCTCAACATCATTTTTGAAGACCTATCGATAGACACCCCACACGTGCAGGTTTGATGAAACATTTTTTTTTTAGTTTCATATCTAAGTATGGGGGCACCCCTATTTTTTTTTAATTTTTGTAAAAATCTTAATCCGGTTCACAGAATACATCTACTTACCAAGTTTTAACAGTGTGGTTCTCATAGTTTCGGCAAAAAGTGGCTGTGACATACGGACGGACAGACATACAAACAGACAGACATGACGAATCTATAAGGGTTCTGTTTCTACGTTTTCCGGAACCCTAAAAAGACTATAATTGATCAGTTATCGACCGGGATGAAAAATGATTAAATTACTAAAATGGCTATTAAAAAATAGGGTTTGGTGATAAAAAGGTAAAAATTTAGGGTTGTATACATTTTTGAACGCCACATTATAAAAAAATAAAAACAAAAAATTTTGACAGAAAACTAAAAAAAAAATTTTTGGTGTGAACAACCCTTGTCACTTAGGGGCATGAGAAATAGCTAGTAGCCGATTCTCAGGCCTACTGAATATGCATATAAAATTTGGTTGAAATCAGTAAAGCCGTTTCGGAGGAGTACGGAAACAAACACTGTGACACGAGAATTTTATATATAAGACTAGCTGACCCGGTGAACTTCGTACCACCATGTATTTTTTCGTCTACATTTTCTAGACTTTCTGCTGTACAAATCTTGTCCCGACAATAACAAACAAAGAATCATCCTATTTGGCGCAGTCATTCAAAAGTTGAATGAATGAGCATACATACATTTCGAAGATTCGTTTTTACGGTTCGGTAAAACGTACTAACTGGACCTTTATGGGTTTGTCATGTCTGTCCATCCGTATGTCACAACCATTTTTTTTCGAAACTATAAGAACTATACCGTTGAAACTTGATACAGTTAATAACATTTTACTTCAATGTATATAAGCATTTAAAAGCAAGTAATCCCTTTATGCAGAATACAGAAGACCGCACCTTGTGGCGTTCATTAGGAGAGGCCTACGTCCAACAGTGGACTAATATTAAATAGGCTGATAATGATGATGAGTCCCTTTATTGTTAATCAAGTTATTACCAAAAATCAGTTTTATTTTCATTATAGTGCTTTGTGATATACGATGTTTTTTGTTTGGTTACCTGGCACATGGACAATTTGCAACATACAATTGACCATGTGAAAATCATGGGTTTTCTAGATTAATACCACAAACACTTTAAGGTTGCCCCTGGGACATGTTTATGATCATAGCAAAAGCAAGCCGCACAGGAAACTGTAGACGCTTAAACTAAAATGGTGCATCAGTCGGAATAATTGAGATGCGTGGTATCAAAACGTCTTCTCCTTTATACTTTCCTTTCAGTATAGGTGCTTCTATCACGTTATTCAGTATTTTTTATACCTAACCGTGTGCCGTTGCAAAGACGTGGTTCGTTCATATTTCACAACATTTTAACTACCGATCCAACTTGAAGATTAGGTATGAGGTGGCAATCCTGGAAAATCCAGCGAGTTCAAAAATTCCGGTGGATAGGTAGTTGTTGACGACATCATCTTGAATCGAATTAACTGATTTATAAATCCTCAGTTTGCCTGTAATTTGTTCTTGAATTTTGGCATTTAATTCATTTGCATCTATCTCATTTACATAATAGGTATTAATATTTATTTATCATGTGGGTGTCTTGTCCCAATATTGGGCAACGGCTTCCATACCCTCCTTCCACTTTCCCTTTCTATGGCTAATACAGTCCAGTCTTTCCGATATTTGTAGAGGTTGTATCGCCATCGTTTCTTTGGTCTGCCGCGTCGTCGTTTGCAATCTGGGTAGCGATTCTGAAACCGTTCGGTTGCATCCGACACGGAATCTCATCTCTCGGTCTTTGTCATGCTAAACAGATAAGACAAAGACCGAGAGATGAGATTCCGTGTCGGATGCAACCGAATGGTTTCAGAATCGCTACCCTGGCTTCCTCAGTGTGGTAATTTTGGCCCAATAATCATCCGACATGCAGCAAACATGTCCAGCCCAATCCCTTTTTCAAATTGGCTGCTTTTTGAGTCACATCGGCTATTCCGGTTTTGGAACGCAGTATGGTATTTCGTATTCTGTCCGTTAGTTTTACACCAAATATATTGCACTCCACAGCACAAAATTGTGTATTCAAATCATTTTGCACGGATAGGGATATTCAATCAATAATTCAAAATAATAACACACTTTTTTTAATTAATGGCTCTATGTGGATTAGTCAATAAACACTTTTGGTTACGCGGTTTGTGTTTGACTGACACTTGATTGATATAATGACGTGAAAACTGACGCATTTTGTATCGCATGCTGAAACTAAATCAAAGTAAATAATATCGTGAAGCCGACCAAATTGAAAATCAGTACTAATGAGTGTTACGTTTTGTGATTATTCAATTTAATTTGGTTCGCGATATCATCGCTTTTGTTGAGTTTCTTCTAAATGGGTTTCGGAACATGACATTAGATCCTCCTATCCTCTAACTGTTTTGATAGACATGATGGAATTTGAACTTTGTGCAGCGGGAATAAATAAAGTGCCAATTGACTCCTTGACGTTAGGAACACACATATATTGCTTAGGCATAAGCGAATGCCTCTTATTTAATATGAACTTTATTTCATAGCAATAAAGCTCAAATTGCCTTAACATTTTAGTTAGAAAACGTTTGAATGGGAAAGCACTTCATTTAATATGAACTTTATTCAATCGCAATAAATCTCAAATTGCCTTAACATTTTAGTTAAAAAACGTTTGTATGGGAAAAAGAAAAGGGCTGTGTTTAGAGTTTTCCCGGCAATTATTCGATTTTTTCTGGCCGTAAAAACCATTCTTGGACTTCAAAGAACATTTAAAATAAAGAATTGTCCAAATTGGTCCAGGCGTTGTTGAGTATGCGCTTACCAACACATTTTGCGATTCATTTTTATATTATAGAAGATTTTAGATTTGCCATAAGCTCCGGGAAATTTTAATCGAAATAGAGTGAAAAACATTTACAAATAAAAGCAGCCAAGTATTTATGACGTACAGAAAAAAACTACTCATCCGATCGAGTTCAAACCAATTTACGTTGGTAGTTTGCACGTACATCATATATTTTGTTTAGTTTCATCATTCTCTTATTTTAGAAGTTACACATTTTACCACTTTGGAAGGGTCTGTCGCGCAAATAATTCAGTGTAGACAAAACTGATTATAGAAACCTCAACATCATTTTTGAAGACCTATCGATAGACACCCCACACGTGCAGGTTTGATGAAACATTTTTTTTTTAGTTTCATATCTAAGTATGGGGGCACCCCTATTTTTTTTTAATTTTTGTAAAAATCTTAATCCGGTTCACAGAATACATCTACTTACCAAGTTTTAACAGTGTGGTTCTCATAGTTTCGGCAAAAAGTGGCTGTGACATACGGACGGACAGACATACAAACAGACAGACATGACGAATCTATAAGGGTTCTGTTTCTACGTTTTCCGGAACCCTAAAAAGACTATAATTGATCAGTTATCGACCGGTATGAAAAATGATTAAATTACATACTAAAATGGCTATTAAAAAATAGGGTTTGGTGATAAAAAGGTAAAAATTTAGAGTTGTATACATTTTTGAACGCCACATTATAAAAAAATAAAAACAAAAAATTTTGACAGAAAACTAAAAAAAAAATTTTTGGTGTGAACAACCCTTGTCACTTAGGGGCATGAGAAATAGCTAGTAGCCGATTCTCAGGCCTACTGAATATGCATATAAAATTTGGTTGAAATCAGTAAAGCCGTTTCGGAGGAGTACGGAAACAAACACTGTGACACGAGAATTTTATATATAAGAAGACTAGCTGACCCGGTGAACTTCGTACCACCATGTATTTTTTGTCTACATTTTCTAGACTTTCTGCTTTACAAAACTTGTCCCGACAATAATAAACAAAGAATCATCCTATTCGGTGCAGTCATTCAAAAGCTATGAGCGTAGGTACATACATTTCGAAGATCCATTTTTACGGTTTCGTAAAACGTACTAACTGGACCTTTATGGCTTTGTCATGAGTGACTGTCTGTCCATCCGTATGTCACAACCATTTTTTTTTCGAAACTATAAGAACTATACCGTTGAAACTTGATACAGTTAATAACATTTTACTTCAACGTATATAAGCATTTAAAAGCAAGTAATCCCTTTATGCAGAATACAGAAGACCGCACCTTGTGGCGTTCATTAGGAGAGGCCTACGTCCAACAGTGGACGAATATTAAATAGGCTGATAATGATGATGAGTCCCTTTATTGTTAATCAAGTTATTACCAAAAATCAGTTTTATTTTCATTATAGTGCTTTGTGATATACGATGTTTTTTGTTTGATTACCTGGCACATGGACAATTTGCAACATACAATTGACCATGTGAGAATCATGGGTTTTCTAGATTAATACCACAAACACTTTAAGGATGTTTATGATCATAGCAAAAGCAAGCCGCACAGGAAACTGTAGTCGCTTAAACTCAAATGGTGCATCAGTCGGAATCATTGGGATGCGTGGTTTCAAAACGTCTTCTCCTTTATACTTTCCTTTCAGTATAGTTGCTTCTATCACGTTGTTCAGTTTTTTTTATAACTAACCGTGTGCCGTTGCAAAGACGCGGTTCGTTCATATTTCACAACATTATAACTACCGATCCAACTTGAAGATTAGGTATGAGGTGGCAATCCTGGAAAATCCAGCGAGTTCAAAAATTCCGTTGGATAGGTAGTTGTTGACGACATCATCTTGAATCGAATCAACTGATTTATAAATCCTCAGTTTGCCTGTAATTTGTTCTTGAATTTTGACCTTTAATTCATTTGCATCTATCTCATTTACATAATAGGTATTAATATTTATTTATCATGTGGCTGTCTTGTCCCAATATTGGGCAACGGCTTCCATACCCTCCTTCCACTTTCCCTTTCTATGGCTAATACAGTCCAGTCTTTCCGATATTTGTAGAGGTTGTGTCGCCATCGTTTCTTTGGTCTGCCGCGTCGTCGTTTGCAATCTGGGTAGCGATTCTGAAACCATTCGGTTGCATCCGACACGGAATCTCATCTCTCGGTCTTTGTCATGCTAAACAGATAAGACAAAGACCGAGAAATGAGATTCCGTGTCGGATGCTACCGAATGGTTTCAGAATCGCTACCCTGGCTTCCTCAGTGTGGTAATTTTGGCCCAATAATCATCCGACATACAGCAAACATGTCCAGCCCGATCCCTTTTTCATATTGGTTGCTTTTTGAGTCACATCGGCTATTCCGGTTTTGGAACGCAGTATGGTATTTCGTATTCTGTCCGTTAGTTTTACACCAAATATATTGCACTCCACAGCACAAACTTGTGTACTCAAATCATTTTGCACGGATAGGGATATTTAATCAATAATTCAAAATAATAACACACTTTTTTTAATTAATGGCTCTATGTGAATTAGTCAATAAACACTTTTGGTCACGCGGTTTGTGTTTGACTGACACTTGATTGATATAATGACGTCTAAACTGACGCATTTTGTATCGCGTGCCGAAACTAAATCAAAGTAAATAATATCGTGAAGCCGACCAAATTGAAAATCAGTACTAATGAGTGTTAGATTTTGTGATTATTCAATTTAATTTGGTTCGCGATATCATCACTTTTGTTGAGTTTCTTCTAAATGGGTTTCGGAACATGACATTAGATCCTCCTATCCTCCAACTGTTTTGATAGACATGATGGAATTTGAACTTTGTGCAGCGGGAATAAATAAAGTGCCAATTGACTCCTTGACGTTAGGAACACACATATATTGCTTAGGCATAAGCGAATGCCTCTTATTTAATATGAACTTTATTTCATAGCAATAAAGCTCAAATTGCCTTAATATTTTAGTTAGAAAACGTTTGAATGGGAAAGCACTTCATTTAATATCAACTTTATTCAATCGCAATAAATCTCAAATTGCCTTAACATTTTAGTTAAAAAACGTTTGTATGGGAAAAAGAAAAGGGCTGTGTTTAGAGTTTTCCCGGCAATTATTCGATTTTTTCTGGCCGTAAAAACCATCCTTGGACTTCAAAGAACATTTAAAATAAAGAATTGTCCAAATTGGTCCAGGCGTTGTTGAGTGATGCGCTTACCAACACATTTTGCGATTCACTTTTATATTATAGAAGATTTTAGATTTGCCATAAGCTCCGGGAAATTTTAATCGAAATAGAGTGAAAAACATTTACAAATAAAAGCAGCCAAGTATTTATGACGTACAGAAAAAAACTACTCATCCAATCGAGTTCAAACCAATTTACGTTGGTAGTTTGCACGTACATCATATATTTTGTTTAGTTTCATCATTCTCTTATTTTAGAAGTTACACATTTTACCACTTTGGAAGGGTCTGTCGCGCAAATAATTCAGTGTAGACAAAACTGATTATAGAAACCTCAACATCATTTTTGAAGACCTATCGATAGATACCCCACACGTGCAGGTGTGATGAAAAATTTTTTTTTTAGTTTCATTTCTAAGTATGGGGGCACCCCTATTTTTTTTAAAATTTTTGTAAAAATCTTAATCCGGTTCACAGAATACATCTACTTACCAAGTTTTAACAGTGTAGTTCTCATAGTTTCGGCAAAAAGTGGCTGTGACATACGGACGGACAGACATACAAACAGACAGACATGACGAATCTATAAGGGTTCTGTTTCTACGTTTTCCGGAACCCTAAAAAGACTATAATTGATCAGTTATCGACCGGGATGAAAAATGATTAAATTACTAAAATGGCTATTAAAAAATAGGGTTTGGTGATAAAAAGGTAAAAATTTAGGGTTGTATACATTTTTGAACGCCACATTATAAAAAAATAAAAACAAAAAATTTTGACAGAAAACTAAAAAAAATTGTTTTGGTGTGAACAACCCTTGTCACTTAGGGGCATGAAAAATAGCTAGTAGCCGATTCTCAGGCCTACTGAATATGCATATAAAATTTGGTTGAAATCAGTAAAGCCGTTTCGGAGGAGTACGGAAACAAACACTGTGACACGAGAATTTTATATATAAGATAATAATAAAGAAATCGCAGTAAGGAACCTTAGACTTGGCACGGCTTTGTCTAGATTTCATTACTTTTTAGAGATAAATATGCAGCTTCATCGAGACTTGGCTAGTTTTTTACAGAATGTTTTTGGTGGGATTTGAGTTTTTCTTAATCTATTTATAAAAAAGCGAAAGGTCACTCATCAAGGAATCTCAGAAACTACAAATGCTAGGAATCTGAAATTTTGCATGGAGGTCCCTTTTAGCACGTAGGCGCTCGCTAAGACGAGGTTTTGCGAAAATCAACCCCTAAGAGGGTGAAACAAGGGATGAACGGTTGTATGAAAATTCGTGATTTTCAAAGTTATCTAATTTTGTATCTAGACACTTGACACGAAGCAATTAAATGTTTGTTCTATCAATTTTGTAATTTCAAACTGTACGGGGGTGAAATTGGGGTTGAAATGGGAGATGAATATCAATATTCCCAACCGTTAAAGATAAAACCATGAAACTCTGTATATCTGTAACACTTGACACGAAGCAACCAAATATTTTATAGTTAGGTACCTTAGTATTTATTTCGCGCAGACGAAGTCGCGGGTAACAGCTAGTAATTAATATTGGTGACAATTTGGGATGGATATGTGCCTGATGGTAAGCAGCACACCTGGCCATAGCAGCACAGTGACACGCAACTACTGAAACATGAAGAGTACAAATCATTACCTAGCTTGGCACTGCGCTCTTCACCCAGAGATATAAGATGATCCCTCTCTACGCCCTGTAATTTCTCTGGAAACATTGCCCTTCAATCCGGAACACAGTGAAGTTATACTGATCTCATCGGGAGAACCGCAACTGCCAACCCGGACCCCTGGTTCAAATCCCACGCGTATTTTCGATGTCAAATGTGTAATCCATTGTCTTTTCGAAGTCACGTGCGTAACTTAAAAACGGCGAAGGAAAACATCCTGAGGAAACCGACATGTGCCTAGAATCTTGCGAAGCCATGCGTCCTGCACCAACCCGCACTAGAACAATGACCTTGACTCTCTCCTAGCGATAGAAGTCGCCGAGTCCCAGCTGTGGGATCATTTAATAGGCTGCTTATACTGTACAAAAACAATTTACCTTTTTTGATGATGGGAGGTGGTTCGTTTATAGATACCCGAGAACTGACAGACTTTTTCAGATTTCACTTTAATCTTTGTTCTGATTTAAAATATAATATTTTCAGAGAAGTCACAGGGCATAGAAATATGTCAACTAAAATCTTTGGGTGTTTATTTACGAGTATTTCAAATTAAGTGCAATAAACAATGTATCCATGTATATATCTATGAAGGATGGAACAAGGCTAACGATTATAATATCATAGATTTCATGCAAATGGACTAACGTACATTAATTAATTAAATCCTCGAATTTGTTCCAAAGCTGTTGACAAATGACGTCACGAAGCACGTTCATAATGACGTAACTTGTGTGTCGGGATGATAAATTAGTATTATTGTTCGTCTAGATGTTAATTACATACGGGGGTGTAATCAGTTTCTAATTATGAGACAGCTTTGAGCGATATATGTCTTAGAATATCTCCAGTATCGTGGAATCTTGTACAATACAATAACTCTTTTTTTTTAATCCACAACGCACAGTAAATCAATCACAAAACATAAAAACATTACTTAACCTATATAATTGGTTTAATAGCTTGTAGTGGTAAAAGTCTTTGCAGACTCCGCCTGGGGAAGTACCATACCTTTGCCAGTCATTCTACCGCCAATCAGTATGAAAACATCACTGTGTTACGGTTTGAAGGGTAATGTTTCTAGTTAAATTACAGGGCATTGAAATAAAATTATATCTCTGGGTGAAACTGTGCAGTGCTAGGTAATGATTTGTATTCTTGATGTTTCAAAAAGTCATGTGTCACTGTGCTGAGCAGTATGTTCCTTACCATAAGGCAAGTGTCCTGCTCATCTCGTCATACTATACTTTAAATAAATATCTGAAGTAAGCGTCATAATTTTTTTTTTTTTAATGATATATTATGTAACCTTGGAGTTATTAATAAATATATTGTATTGTATTCGTATGCCGCGACTTAGTAGCGAGACCTGATTTCACTATAGTCAGGTGGCCATGGGTTCGAATCCCGCCTGCCTCTCTAATTTTTTTTCTCAAGTGCAGTTGTTCAGGTTTGTCATCATCGCTGGCTTTATCATTAAAGATAGAAGTGAAGAAAAACAAATCTGGCTTTGTCACGAAAATATTGTAAAGAAACGGAAAGATTCCATGAAATATGTCTTTTCAGGACATGTTCAGTGTAATGAATGGATAGCTCTCTCTCCTTACGAAAAAACACCCCGAGTCTCAACAGTGCAACCGTAACATTGCTAGCTCATTTATATCGGATACACTTCAGAGAGTATACAACTGATCTGCATAATCCAATAATACCTTGCCTCCTAATGTTTTTTCCAGTTTTTGTTACATTTTTCAGTCATGCTCCGTTCCTGTTGATAGTAGCGTAATGGTAAATAGTCCTTTCTCGAAAACTAGACTATCCAACAGAGAAAGAATCTTTCAATTCAGACCAGTAGTTCCCGAGATCCTTGCGTTCAAACAAACAAACAAACTCTTCCCCTTTATAATATTAGTATAGATATCAGCTATCTAGCTGCCATCATACAAGCTTTGCTTAGTTTGGGGTGAGATGGTGTTGTGTGTGAATTGTTCAAAAAAAAAAGTGGGCAGCTAAAGCTGTGAAAGTGACGCCCAAGTCTATCATAAACTGTTTCAAAACTAAGCACCACCAGTCCATACATCAAGCATCAAACATAAATCCTCACAAACTTTCTCGCTTAATATTAGTAGTACCGATTTGAACTGTGATAGACACGCTTCGAAAAGCATAGGACGTTTGTCTAGACGGCTCTTACGAAGGGTACTGCTCTTATCGGCGATTCCCGCGATTTTTACAATAGCAAGTAAAATGTGCGTTTACTGGAAATAATGATCTCAGTAAAAACCTCGGTGAAAAGTGAAAGGAGCCTGAGAAAGTCACAACATTTCACATTCTCTAACTTTTATAAATGTTCCAACACAGCTTTTTGTACAGGATCGAACATGGAGCTACGAAATTGTGGAGTATGGGAACAATTATTAACAAGTTTAATTCAAAGTCAACAAAATTGATTCCGATAAATTTTGCTAGATTTTTGTGTTTTTATAGAGTGATGAGATGAGCAGGACCTATGCCTGATAGTAAACAACATGCTACCCGTAACAGCAGTGACAGGCAGCTATTGGAACATGAAAAGTCAAAGTCACACAGTATCACTTATAAGTCAAGGGTCACAATTACTTAGCACTGCATTGCGCTCCTCACCCAGACATAGATCTTAGATCACCAATATAAGATCTATATCCTGTAATTTCACTAGGAATATTGCCCTTCAAACCAAGACAGTGGTGTTTTCACATTGTGGTGTTTCCCCTTCTCCGGAATCCACAAAGAGTCCTACCACAACAGATGTTACCTATTTAACCCTTACCGTGATTTAACCATATTTCGTCCAAACGTAAAGTTCAGTGAAGTTTTTTTTTTTTTTTCCTCATTTGAGGCAACTGTCACCCCGGGTGACAACTTAGAAACAGACTTCCCATTTGTCCCCTCTAGTCAGTTTTCAATGAGAACAGTCGACACGAATTGTCACCCCGGTGACAACTGGGAAGACAATTCCCAGCTGTCACCCCAGGGCTAGAGGGGACAAATGGGAACAATTCGTTTGAAAATAGCACAATGGTGCTTAGTGCCTGTACAACTTCATTGACTCAGTTTATCACCAAATCAAATTGTCAATTAATCCTTTCTTCTTTTTTTACTGTCGGAGTTGACATCAGGTGGTATCTACTGCCTTCAGAACTTAAAGCTAGTACAGAAAACGTTGGGCACTATTTAGTACTTACCTAGTAAGATACCTTAAACCTTGCCACAGATTTACCATTACCGAACTCACTTACCGTACTACCGCCTAATCTTTCGCAACTAAAAAGAACAATTTACAACCATTTCCACAACTACCCGCAACTATAAAAATATTACGAATTATTTTTAAAGTTTACGTAAGCTTACTATTTCGACTGCTTTCCGGTTATGAAGTTCAGAAGCGGTGAGTATTCAGTTGACACCAGTACAAGGAAACTATCAACTAACTGAACAATGTGTTTGCAGAATACAGTTGGCATGCAGTTGCTTGACAGTTTCATTTCCTATACAAATCTGCTCCATTTGAACATCTCATGCGACTTACGCATTGTTTTTTTTATAGCATAGAGTGACGGGGCTAGCAGGAAATGTGCCCGATGGTAAGCCACACACCTACCCATAACAGCACAACATCACGTAACTATTTAAACATGAAGAGTCCAAATTATTAGCAAACGCACTGCACCGCGCTCATCCCCCAGAGATATCAGATGATTTTGTCTTTATGCCCTGTAACTTATCTGAAACATGGTCCTTCAAAACAGAACACAGTAAATCTTGCACATTACTACTAGACATGGACGTATAAAAAAAGTCGGACGTAGTCTCGCTAAAACAAAAACTGTGTCTATCGAGTCGGCCACATAATAGACACGTGTGCGCTGTCACATACAGGCTGACACGCACACATCAGTGGGTCTTTACTCACGCTACTTGTGTATATGTGTGCGTGTCAGCCTATGAGTGATAACCTGACAACGCACATGTGCAAATGTGGCCGACTCTAGTGACACAGTATTTGTTTTAGCGAGACTACGTCCGACTTTTTTATTCGTCCATGCTACTAGACGGTAAAATAAGGCCTGGTTCACACGACGCGGCTGCCAACCGCGCCCACGCGCGGGCGCGGCGCCGCGCCGCGCGACGGTTTTGTTACAATACTCACGAGACCGCAGGTTTTCGCGGTTTCTGCTCCGGAAAGCTACTGCGCAAGAATCGCGCGCAGCCACGCGGCCGCCGCGCGGTTGCCGCTGCCGCCGCGGCCGTAAACCGCGTCGTGTGAATTGAATTCAATTTTATATGGAAATCTGCCGCGCACGCGCTCGGGCGCGGTTGGCAGCCGCGCCGTGTGAATCGTCACTAACTGTCAAACCTTCACGGTCTATAGACTTATCCATCAGTTTCGTGACTCTCAGTAGATCGAGGCGTAGAGTCGTACAACTTTTTCGTTACAAATGAATTCTTTTCTCAGGCGCGTGACTCGCATGATACGTCCGGTCTATTGTGGCCGGTGGTGCGAGCTGCCTGCGAGGGGGCGAATGGAAATCTAACGTAGTTCGCTCTTTTACTACTGATTTTACTGGAAAGTAACAGCCGTGCTTAATATTGAGTAGGTACGTTTAATATATCGTAGATCTAAGATTGGTCAAGCGTACTTAATGCATAGGTACTCTTACATCGTCATACGTAGCTGAGTCCAGTGTCCTTACAAATTATATTAGTCAATATTTGACTGGCCTCGTGGCTTAGTTGGTAGTAACTCTGCCTGCGAAGCCGAGGTCGTGGGTTCGATTCCCACCCAGTGCAAATATTTGTGTGATGAATTCAAATGTTTGCACTGTGTCTGGGTGTTTCTATGTATAATAAGTATGTATTTAAAATTATATAAGTATTGTATCAGCTATCTGGCCGCCATCACACAAGCTTTGCTTAGTTTGGGCACAGATCAGAAAATAGTTACTTCGTAACAGATGCATCACTTCCATATAAAAGTGCAAATACCTACACGATAATAACCTAAACTGTCGTATACTACTTACCTACTGTTACTTGTAAGCAAAAATACACCTTAACACACCCACGCAGAGTTGTAAATGCCGTGCGCACCGTGTGACTTGTCGTCTGCTTACGTCATTGACCAAACGTGCTAGGGTTGTACGAAATGGTGGTAGGTGGTAGTAGTGGTAGGACTCTTGGCAGAGTCCGCCTGGGGAAGGACCACACCTTTGCCAGTTATTCTACCGCGAAGCAGTAATGTGCAAACGTTACTGTGTTTTTTTTAAATAAAGAGTGACGAGACGAGCAGGACATGTGCCTGATGGTAAGAAACATGCCTGTCACATAACAGCACAGTGACACGCAGCTATTGGAACATGAAGAGTCCAAATCATTACCTGGCACTACACTGCGCTCGTCACCCAGAGATCTAAGATGTTATATCTCTAAGCCCTGTAATTTCACTGGAAACATTGCCCTTTAAACCGGAACACAGTAATGTTTGCACATTACTGCTTGGCGGTAGAAGAACTGACAAAGGTGTGGTACTTCCTCAGGCGGACTCTGCTATTAGTCCTACCACTACAGTACTCCATTAGAGAAGCCCATTCATTTGATACCTATATAGAGGTAGGTTGTGAAGAAATGTTTTGTCCGCGATTTTGTGGAGGGGGGCATTTTGAATCGATATTAACCAAACATAGCTAAGAACCACCGCACAAAAATAAACCTTTTTTAAAAAATCGACGTCAAACTTAGAACACCCTTTTTTAGTCAGGGGTTAAAAAATGGTTCACATTTTTTTTTTTTAAGTATGTACGTTTTATAGTCAATTGATACTGAAGTTTATTTTGGTTATACAATAGTTGTTGTAAGTTGTTTTCATGCCGTCGAATAAATGAACAAATTAGTATCATTAATTATGTACATGAATATTAAAAAAAGTATCTCGTCAAAATTTTTATTAAACTTAATGAGACATAATAAAGATGGGGTAAAAGGTATTTCAGACAAAATAATGTGTATGCATAACCTCTACTGTATCTATTAAAAATAAATATTATACATATTACACACTACTGTTTCTATATTCTGTTCGATTGAAATTTGAAACCTACCAAAATTTAGCTCAAAAATAAATATTAACAATAAAAACACTTCCCTTGCTTCCTGTTTCGGCAATTTAAAATAAGATAAATTACTTCTACATTTTAGTTTCTTGCTATCAGATTGCAGCCATTCACAATACAATAACGCCGCGACATTATTTATGCGCGCACTCGGCGTTCGTTCACACGTCAACTCGGGCAAACGGCCGGCGGCCTTGTGATTTTAGTACACCCGGGAGGACCCGAACGAGTAGGTACTTAGCTCGCGCCATTTAGCCAGTGACGAGGGTGTGGTTTGGGGTCAGATGGTGTTGTGTGTGAATTGTCCACCAACATTTATTTATTTAATATTGTTAATAACTGACAGTGTACCGCGCTGTAAGCCACGGATAGACAGTTTTTAAACCATTTTTTTATAAACGACTTCAAGCTAGACGTTTCTATATTCGGTTTTATGTTTTACTAGCAGCGCCCCGCGGTGTTACCCGCGAAGTTCCCGTTCCCGTTGTTCCCGTCGTTTTCCGGGATACAAAGTAGCCTATGTGTTCTTCCAGACTATAATCTATCTGTTTTCCAAATTTCAGCCCGATCCGTTCATACGTTAGGACGTGATTGAGCAACAAACATCCAAACATCCATACATTCACATTTATAATATTATTATAGTAGGATTTGTACGTTTCGGGATAGCTGCGTCAATTGCAAATGAAGTTTGATGATTATTTTTTTGTTTGGTAGATCATCGTCAAAGTTATAGCTGGTCTAGTCGGGAGAACGGCAACTGCCGATCCGGAGACCCCGGGTTCAAAACCACGCGCACCACTGCATTTCGAAACCATGTGCGTGATCCTGATAGCTTAAAACGGTGAAGGAAAACATCGTGAGGAAACCGACATGTACCTAGAATATTTCCACGTGATGTGTCATCCACCAACCCGCACTGGGCCAGCGTGGTGGATTATGGTCTTGACTCTCTCCTTGGGAGAGAAGGTCCCGAGTCCCAGCAGTGGGAACATTTAGTGGGCTATTTATGTATGTATGTAGATATACATGAAAAGAAACATAATGATCGTTTAAACTTTGACATTAAATATGAAGAGAAAGACGTAACGGAGGTCCAAGTCACGCGATTTTTGGGATTGACAATAGATAGTAAGCTGACATGGAAATGTCATATAGAAGGATTGTCAAAAAGAATACATCAATTTGCATATGCGCTCTTCCAATTGCGTAAGGTAGTAAATGAGCCCGTGCTATTGACATCATATCACGGCCATGTGGCATCGATATTGAGGTACGGAATAATGTTTTGGGGTAATTCTACGGATCGACTTCGGATATTTAGAGCGCAAAAACGCTGTATACGATCAATTTGCGGGTTGAAACAAAGATACTCTTGTAAAGAGCATTTTACTCGACTCAATATCTTCACTCTGTCTTGTTTATACATAAGTGAAGTTGCTGTCTTCGTTAAATCGAATCCTGAGCTCTTTAAAGCGTGCCCTGTCGGAAGCAGACGTGAGGGCATGTTACAAATCGTACAATCTCGGACAACATTATTAAACAAAAGTGTATTTTGTATGGCCCCAATTATCTACAACAAAATACCCCAGAATATTAGACAGAAGCAGGACATTAATGCATTTAAAAACCAATTAAATACATTTTTAATCCAGAAAGCATACTACAGTGTTGATTTCTTTTTGTTGGACAAATTTGATAAGGTGAGGGGCTAGTGCTTTTTTTTATCGGTTTATATTTTTATGAATGCAATGCAATGACCTGGTGTAACTGGATAAACAATAAATTAAATACTTATTACATACCTCTTATGTTGACATTTTGTAATTTGACATTGTATAATTTTGATATTTTAATTAACTTCATAAATTGACCTAAGTTGAATATTAGATAGAATTAGATTATATATTTTTTTGCTTGTATACCTTACCTGGTGAAAATTAGAGAACATTTATTTTATTTAAGACCTATGTGTACACTTATACCTAATTTTACAGACCAATAAAGAATTGAATTGAATTGAATTGAAAGTGATAACTTATAAATTTTGTCGACAACTTTACAGTCAAGTGGTTTTTGAAATATTGCCAAAAATCTAAAATTTGCTTACTTCGATAAATGTATAATTACTCGTATTCGTCCTACTTTGCTGTCTCGTTGTGTTTAGTTGATTTCAAAAAAATATGAAATTTAGCCAAGTGTCCGAGTTTAATTATAAATTAAAGTCGGTTTTTTTTTTCCAAAGAAAATTAGTTTTTCTAAATCGGATTCACGCATATAAACAATTTAATTAAGTATCCCACGAGACTCACTTTGAATGTAATGTAATGAAAAGCATATCCCTTCAAACCGTACTATAGTAGCGTCGGCACGTTACTATTTGGTGAAAAATAACTAGAAAAGATTCAATACTTCCCCAAGCAGATTCTCCAAAGTATCCAACAACTACAAAAAAAATTGGTTGAAAGGAACCAAATGAAATAAAAAGCAAGAAACAGACTAAGCCAAATCCTACCTCAAAAGCCTTTTCTGGCTACGTAGTCGCTTAAAACCGGACACATCGAATGCAGCGATCAAAGAGCTTCGTCCTACCTAGCTAGGCTCTTTGCGGCGGGTACTCTCGCCTTTGATGGGCGTTTAGTCCTTTGGCTTAGTGTATGGTGGAGACTCGGCAAGAGAACGAATCGGTAATTTGTAGTGATAGTTGAATATAGTGAGTATGGTAGGTAGATGAATAGAAAACTTTTTATTGCGTTACATTAGCTTAATAGTTAGTAGTGGTAGGACTATTTGTTGATTCGTCTTGGGGAAGTACCGCACCTGTGCCAGTAATATTTTGGGTTAGTTTGCTTAGTTTAGGGTCAGATGGTGTTGTAATATGGTACCGGACTGGGTCAAAAATACACCATCCTAATTAGTCCGTCAGCTAGATCATGGAAAAATATATGACACGTATTTTTTGCTTTTTCATTATATTAAAAATCGTCAAAGATATTTACCATCAAACTTCGAGAGTGGGGGGTCGCGACGTCACTCGTGGGTAAAAATCGTACTCACAAGTGACGTCACACGAAACTTCGAAGCGCTGTATCTTCGTCATTTTTTGTTTGTGAAACAAAAGAAAAAATACGTGTACAATATTTTTTGGCAATCTAACTAACGGGCTACTTAGTTTTTTTTAGGATTGTACCCTATTGTCCACCAATATTTAAAAAAAAAAATCTACCACCAACACTGGATTTTATTTTGATGGGAAATGTTTCAAGAGAAATTACAGCATTGAAATAAATCAAATTATATCTATGGGTGACAAGCGTCGTGCAATGCGCTAGGTAACGATTTCAACTCTTCAAAATAAAGAATAAATTAACTTATTATTATACTAAAACAATACAAATATTACAATAAAATACGTATGAGCTAGTCGATAACCGGCGGTCTTTTTACTTAGAAGTATCTGTGCCAAGTAACCAGCATATTTGTTGCAGTCAACCAGCTTAGTCAGCCGTTCAATTAACAGCCTAGCCTGTTTACCTAACAACACCTTTTTACTAACTAACCTTAATGATAAGCTATGCTAGGCGCATAATCGTTAGATCCAGTGATGATGAGAAACTTGTACATTTGCACTTTGGAAATTATGCTAAGTATTTTCTTGTAGCAGATACTTATAGAGTGACGGGACGAGCAGGACATGTATCTGATGGTAAGCAACATGCCTGCCACATAACAGCACGGTGACACGCAGCTATTGGAACACGAAGAGTCCAAATCATTACCTAGCACTGCACTGCAGAGATCTAAGATATTATATCTCGAAGTTCTGTAATTTCTCTGGAAACATTTCCCTTCAAACTGAAACACAGTTATGTTTGCACATTACCGCTTGGCGGTAGAATAACTGGCAAAGGTACTTCGACAAGTGGACTCTGCCAATAGTCCTACCACTACAATTTTTTTACAGGACGATGGATAGATGGAGCAGCCGAGATTCAAGTTTACGACCTCATGATTATGAAACCGGGCGTTCTAACCACTAAGTCACTATTATATATAGCCATGTCTTGGATCAGTTCCAACCAACTTGTCACACAACTAATTTAAACCTAATAATATACCATCAAGGTTTGAAAATCGGTGTCATGGAGGCACAAAGAGCAACCTTTTTCATCCTAATCACAAGGTGGATGATCTTTTTACGGGATGATTAAATATTCAGATTCGGGGAGCGATTATGTACTATGAAGACGCTGGTTTTGGCGGGAAATTGGTGAATTATGCGCGCAAATGTTGCGATGAGGTACGGCTTTTATAAGGGGCTGTAAAAAGAGATCATTATTTGGAGTGTACCTAATATTGAGATTAGGCCATCGAAGCGTGATGGTGGTGAAATTTTTGAAGTGATCACTACTTTCGGCGCGCCACATACAGATTTTTCGTGGGCTGTGAATTGAATTCTAGCGTCACGCTCGGGTATGATAAGAAATTTTCGGGTAAACACCATGGCCATTGGCTGACGCATTTCTAGATAGCCATGCTCGTGGCCACGCCCTCCGGTTTCACCCGCGTAGTTTTCAAAGTAAGCTATCAAATTCTGAGTTACTTATACGAGTAAGTTTTCACTTCTATCGACAATGCCTATGACTGAATTTTTTTATTATTTTTTAGCGTTGTGTTTTTGGTAGAGATCAATCTAATGGGTTCGCGTCAACGACACGATTTTGCGATTGGGCTGTGAATTTAATCATTCTAACCTTATGAGGTAACGGGAACTACGCGGGTAAAATCATAGCGCGTTGCTAGTCAACTAATCAAGACATCATAACAGCAGTGTTAAGGTCTATTTTTAGATAATGGTAGTGAACTTCGTCCAGCGGCGTCGTGTGAGCAATCAGCTATAAAAAACAACGCGTCACCAATAAAGCCATCGAGCTAGGAGCAGCAATTAAGGCAAGGACAAGGCAAGCGGTGGGTTTATTGATGTACGTAGATACTGTGACTCGCTCCGTGCACTCTGGCACGTGTGTGAGAATGTTTCAAATAGTGAATGTTTTTTTGCGTGGAGGAAATGCATACACGTAATTGCTGATGGGGGTGAAGCTACGGCTGGTCTAGTCGGGAGAACGGCGACTGCCGATCCAGAGACTCCGGGTTCAAATCTCACGGCCACAATTGTCTTTTCGAAGTCATGTGCGTAATGTCGGTAACTTAAGACTTTGGAGAAAAACATCGTAAAGAAACCGACATGTACCTAGAATCTTTAGAGGTCATGTGTCATCCACCAACCGGCACTGGGCTAGTCTAGTGGATTACGGCCTTGAATCTCTCCTTACGAGAGAAAGCGCCCACAGCAGTGGGAACATTTAGTAGGCTGCTTATACTTAAAAGCTGGGAAAGTTGATACTTAAATATCTAATCAGAACCTAGAACCAATAACCAAATATTTGTATTAACCACGCAAATATTTCGTTATTTCGTTTCTAGTGTTTCTGTGCATCATACGTGTGATGTGTGCATGATACTGTTTATACTCGTACGATTATTTAAGTATCAGCTTTCCGGTTCCCATAAAAATAAGCTTTACTTAGTTTGGGGTTAGTTAGTGTTGTGTATGGAATGTCCACTTATATTTATTTATATAATAAATTGAAGTCAACTATTTGGTTTTTCAGAAAATAAAAATTAGTATTAAAGTATTAGTAGTAGTAGTAAAGTTAAATTTTTTACGCGTATTTGCTGATGGGGGCGAAGTTACGGCTGATCTAGTCGGGAGAACGGCGCCTGCCGATCGGAGACCTCGGGTTCAAACCCCACACGCACCACTGTCTTTTCGAAGTCATGTGCGTAATGCCGCTAACTTAAAACGGTGAAGGAAAATATCGTGAGGAAACCGACATGTACCTATAATCTTTCGAAGTCATGTGTCATCCACCAACCCGCACTGGGCCAGCATGGTGGATTTTGGCCTCAACTCTCTCCTAGCGAGATAAGGCCCCGAGTCCCAGCAGTGGGAACATTTAGTGGGCTGATGATGATGATGATGATGATGATGATGATTTGGTTTTTCACAAAATAATAATTATGTAAAGTAAAAATAATGAAAACGGAAATAGATGTAGATTCGTAACTATTCATAAAGATGAAAAAAAATACTGATCTAACCGTAAGCGTAGGTTTCGACATTGGTGATGTTACATTCAGCGGTAGTTTGTCAAGTACTCGAGTATCTTGGGACGTAAATCTCAGTGGGTCAGACCATGCAGGAAATTCTAATTCACAGGCTGAACCAGAATTCCGGCGTGGGTGCTACTCACTCATACCGTAATGACTGGACGTACTACGGTCAACAAATTTAGGCCATTGGGAAGATTCCCTGCAGTAAACATATTATCTACCTTGGTTAAGAAGACTAGACTAATTTACTAACATTTTTTTTTATAAATAATTAAATATTGGTGGACATTTGGTGGACAACACCATCTAGCCCCAAAATAAGCAAAGATTGTACTAGGGATCCAGATAGCTGATATAATACTTAAATATTTTGAAATATATACATAATATTATACATAGAAAACTCCCAGGCAGAGTACAAATAATTATATTAATTTGCACTAGGTGGGATCGAACCCACGGCTCATGGCTTTGCAGGCTGACTTACTACCAACTAAGCCAACAGGCTAGTTAAAAAAAATCAAAAATATAATTTTCAGAAACTGTAAGAAATTGAAATTTGAGGACGAACCATTTCGAAACCATGAGGCTTCTAGGCTGTCTAATTCTAATGCTAGCGAATTGGCCCTCGTCGGAAAATTTAATCAACTTCTTTACGTCGATAGAGAAAATCTCTTCGTTTTGAGGTTCAACCTAGACAGAAACATAAGAGCGCCGGCTAAGGGGATGTACCACAGAAGAGGGCCCGTACACCGGCAGGCCGCGTCGTGTTAATTTTCTTAGTCGCAATTGAACAACGCAATTTTAATTTGCTATTTGCTATAAACGTTTTGTGGACGACTGTACTATAGCACTCTGCAGTTTTACCCTCATAGTACCCGTTTCTTCATTTTTTGCGATAAAAAGTAGCTTACATATGTGCTATTTTATCAGTATATAGTTGGAATGACGTTGGACCACAACTAGCGAGATAATATGATATGATAAGTTCTAAGATGAAGCACGATTTCCGACAAACAACCGACAAATCTTGCAGAAGCTTGTACATCGTATCATTACACTGGAGGATCGTCACTTACCTTTCATTTCGTTGTACCAGAAGCAGGTTCCCTCGCGATGTTGTCTTTCGCCATCAAAGCGAGTAATGTTAAGTTAATATCGTTAACTAGTAACTCACAAAAACATTAAATTCTAAAATTAATTCATTTACAGCATAACAATAATGGTTAATTAAAACAAAACACTGCAAATGTCACGTTCTCCAATTATTATAATTAAGCTTGCTATTATTTATTCAATTATCATTTACAATCAAAACAAACAACGGTCTAATGAATTTAGTATTGTTTCGGTGCATAGTAACTAAAATTTGTATTAGTTTAATCTATTATTGATAAACCTGAACAGAAATAATAAACGTACAGAATAACATTTTCAATCAAAACACGTAACTGAGAAAATTCCATGGAAAACTTCGAAATCAACAATTTAATACATGGAACCTGACATAACCTGAACATAAAATCCCTACTAGTAAGGTCTAATTTCATTTTTATCTGTCGAAGAAGAACTTAGTTTTTTTTAATAAGTATACAATGTCGCTAAATGAAAGTAGACTCTACTGTAATTTATTTTTTAATCATCTACCAGTACCTATATTACTCTAACCTAGTATGTCACACCACGGTGAAATTTAGTCGTTATATTTGATGTACCTAAGTAGTGGTATTATTTTGTAATGTTTGTACACTAAACTAATAAATATTTAGCATGGCTTGAATCGAAGAGATTTGTATAATATAACTAGCTGACCCGGTGAACTTCGTACCACCATGTATTTTTGAAGTGAAAACTTCTTTAGGCGCGCCTAGACAGATTTTTCGTCGTATGTGAATTGAATTCATTCGTCACGCTCGGGTATGATAAGAAAGCTTCGGCTAAACTCGGGACCATGGCTATTGACCATCTAGAAATACGTCAGCCAATGGGAAATGCTGAAAGGGCGTGGACAGGCCATCATGGCATGGCCATCTAGAAACGCATCAGCCAATGGGAAATGCTGACGAATTTCTAGATGGCCTTGCCAAGATGGCGAGGCCACGCCCTCCGGTTACACCCATGTAGTTTCCAAGATAAGCTATCAAATTCTGAGTTTTATGTTTTCACTTCTATCGGCAGTTCCTATGACTGCCAATTTTTTTCGTCTACATTTTCAAAATTTTCTGATGTACAAATGTTGTCCTGGCAATAACAAATACATAAAATAAATAATCATCTGTCTGTCTGTCCATCCGTATGTCACAACCACTTTTTAGAAACTATAGGAACCATACTCTTAAAACTTGGTAAGAGATGTATTCTGTGAACCGCATTAAGTAGGTGTTTTATTAATACCATATTTATTTCAACGGATTTATGACATGTGAAAATCCGGGAAAATCCAGCGAGTTTAAAAATTTCGGTGGATAGGTAGTTGTTGACGACATCATCTTGGTTAGTCACCGAATCAACTGATTTATAAATCCTCAGTTCGCCTGTAATTTGTTCTTGAATTAAGAAATTTAATTAATTTGTATCCATCTCATTTACATAATAGGTATTAATATTTATTTATCATGTGGCTGTCTTGTCCCAATGTTGGGCAACGGCTTCCATACCGTCCAGTCTTTCCGATATTTGTGGAGGTTGTCTTGCACTCGTTTTTTTGGTCTGCTGCGTCGTCGTTTGCAATCTGGCTTCCTCCGCGTGGTAATTTCGGCCCAATAATCATCCGACATGCGGCAAACATGTCCAGCCTGATTCCACTTCAAATTGGCTGATTCAACTTCATTTTGAGTCACTTCGGCTATTCCGGTTTTAGAACGCAGTATGATGTTTCGTATTCTGTCCGTTAGTTTTACTCAAAAAATACTGCGCTCCAAAGCCCGTTAGCAAAGGGGTATATTCAAATAATTTTGCACAGATAGGGATATTAAATTAATAATTCAAAATCATGAAACACTTTTGGTAACGCGGTTTGTGTTTGACTGACATTTGATTGATATAATGACGTGAAACTGACACATTTTACATCGCATGCCGAAACTTAATCAAAATAAATAATATCGTGAAGCCGACCAAATTGAAAATCAGTATTAATGATCTATGAATCTTACGTTTTGTGATTATTCAATTTAATTTGGTTCGCGATATTATCACTTTTGTTCAGTTTCTTCTGAGTGGGTTTCGGAACGTGACATTAGATCTTCCTATTCTCCAACTTTTTTGATAGATATGTTGGAATTTAAACTTTGTGCACCGGGAACAAAGTGCAAATTGACTCCTTGACGTTAGGAACTCACATATTTTGCTTAGACATAAGTGAGTGCTTGTTATTTAATATGAACTTTATTTCATAGCAATAAAGCTCAAATTGCCTTAACACATTAGTTAGAAAACGTTTGTATGGGAAAAAGAAAAGGGCTGTTTTTAGGGTTTTCCCGGCAATTATTCGATTTATTCTCGCCGTAAAAACCAACCATCCTTGGACTTCAACAAACATTAAAAAAAATGTCCAAATTGGTCCAGGCGAATCATTTTTATGTTATAGAAGATAGATAGAAGATAGATTTTAGATTTGCCATAAGCTCCGGGAAATTTGAATCGAAATAGAGTGAAAAACATTAGCAAATAGAGTGGCGAAGTGCGAGTTGGACTCGCCCATGAAGGGTTCCGTTGCAGCAAGTAATATAATATACATAGTACACATAGTTCTTGTAGTTCGTTGTAACTTTGATCGAAGTTTTAATAATAGTGTATTTATGACGTACTAAAAAAACTACTCATCAGATCGAATTCAAACCAATTTTCGTTGGTAGTTTGCAAGGTAATGTACATCATATATTTTTTTTAGTTTTTTCATTCTCTTATTTTAGAAGTTAGAGTGGGGGGTCACATTTTACCACTTTGGAAGTGCCTGTCGCGCAAATTATTCAGTGCAGACAAAAATGTTTCTAGAAACCTCAACATCATTTTTGAAGACCTATCATCGCTAGACACCCCACATGTGTAGGATTGATGAAAAAAAAATTTGAGTTTCAGTTCTAAGTGTGAGGGGCATCCCTATTTTTTTTTTTAATTTTTGTGAAAATCGTAATGCGGTTCACAGAATACATCTACTTACCAAGTATTAACAGTGTAGTTCTCATAGTTTCGGCAAAAAGTGGCTGTGACATACGGACGGACAGACAGACAAACAGACAAACATGACGAATCTATAAGGGTTCCGTTTTAACGTTATAGGGAGCCCTAAAAAGACTATAATTGATCAGTTATCGAGCGGGATGAAAAATGATGAAATTACTAAAATGGCTATTAAAAAATAGGGGTTGATGATAAATGGGTAAAAATTTAGAGTTGTATGTATTTTTTAACGCCACTTTATAAAAAAATAAAAATAAAAATTTTTGTACGAAAATTAAAAAAAAAATTTTTGGGGTGCACAACCCTTGTCACTTAGGGGTATAAAAAATAGCTAGTAGCCGATTCTCAGACCTACTGAACATGCATATAAAATTTGGTTAAAATCAGTAAAGCCGTTTCGGAGGAGTAAGGAAACAAACACTGTGACACGAGAATTTTATATATAAGAAGAAGATTAATATGTAAAAATAAAATAAAAACTTCACGATAAATTCACACTATGTTTTATAATGGTTTAATGTATAATGGATGCATTTTGCTTAAATAAGTGTGATTTTAATCATTATTAGTTTTATTGTATCCCAGATATTTCTTATAAAACAAGATTTAACATTTATAAAAAAGTGTTACGGCTTTCTGAAGAATAGTTTACTAAAACACATATTTTTCAAATAAATCGTAATGTGTGTCTAAATCTATCATTATTTTAAAAGTATCGACGTGACTATTTATTTATTTCTACTATGTATTGTGGAATACTATGTGGTATTTGTAATTATAGATCTATTGAGTCACCTACCCATGATCATTTGAAAATATTTATTGTAACATTACTTGTTTTGTACCACTAACGTGTCTTCAATAAAGATCTGAAACATACCTGATTAATCTAATATCAAAGCAAGCTTATTCACTTACGTGTTCCACTTTTTCAATTTCAACATGTTTGTCCTTCACCACATTGCATCCTATCTCTGTAGGAATAAGCCTAAATAATTCTTTATCTACAGAAAACAAAATATTATTATCATTGTCAAAAACCATAGCGCCTATTGCCACGGGTAACGAAGCTATTTTCTCAACCCTAGAATATTCTAGATTTTTCTCTATGATCACTTTGTACATTTCATTAAGCCACCATGTATATACCGTCCCCTCCAAATCCATATTCAACCCTCTGAAAAAGGCATTCTTTGATATACGAATTCTTAGATCTCCTTTAGCGACAAACAGTCCATAATGGCTCAAGTAGACTACGACGTCATATTTAGTTATAACAAAATTCTTAATAAGTACATCTTCGAGCATAATTCTAAAACTATCGCCCCTTTTGACAATTATTCCTCGTTCGTCGTTTGCAATAAAATTGACGTTGGTCTTGAAAAATAGGCTCTTAATTGTATCCCCCAGGCTGCTGTATCGAGACAGTTTTGATTCTTTTCCGTCCAGAACGAAGATACCATTACTACCTCCCAAGTAGACCAGCTCATTATCTTGGTCGACGTCGAAGGTTCCAAAGTTTAAAATCAGTTCTGGGGAATCGATAATCCCTGCCTGTGTATGGCTGTCTAAATTGATGAAGCCCATTTTATAGTATTCCCTGTCTTCTACAGGAGGTTCAAAAGAGTAGTAAAGCGTGTTATTAGACCTAAGAATCCCCATTTCGTGAATGACGACAGCGTTTCTGAACTGAGCTTTGAATTCGAGGACCGGCAAGGCGTTGAAACAAGAGTTTCCGACGACGACGCAGCTGGGGCATATCTTGGGGTTTACTATCAGCTCCTCAGTGAATGCGGTCGCGGATAACGCCAGGAGGCAGACGATGAGAATCATATTTTCGTTTCTGAAAACAAAAAATATTTATATAAGTAATTAGGCAAAAAGATAATTACTATCCACTGTACGGTATCCGTTTTTTTCACAAACCGACATGTGATAACCTACGTTAGACAGACTCGCGGGTAGTGAAATGATTATTATACAAAAACATATACAACAAATTGGTTATTTCTCAAAGTAATTATTTGACAAACTTTTATTTGAAATCGGATTGTTTGACAAATAATTCCGTGAATATTTTTGTTCCCCAACAAATGTTTAAAAACAAAACCAACACTAATTTGACAGAATTTTATTTTACAATGTTGTGTTATTTGGCAAGCAACTCAGTTTATAAAACAAACATTTATTAAATTACATGAAACCTTGATTTTAATTAGGAATTTGTGGGAGCCAGAAGCTCAAGGGAGGTCCTGAGGCCAAGAGCAGCGATGGAAGGAGGTGGCGACATCCGTAGTGAAGCGCAGGCCGAGTATGGAGAAGCGACACTTGAGGCTGACCACAGAGCTTCTGGCGGGAGCCTACCCGAAGTCAAATCTCAGTGATAGACCCTAATCGGACCGGTTGTCAAAAGTCAATGACACAACCAAATCAGAATTGATAGTTTACATAGACAATTTATCGGTTTCTTTCAAAATATTTGTTTCAAATTTCATTTAGGTAAATATTAAATTTGTAAAATTAATAATTTATGAAATGAACAATATACAAAAACAAAAAGTTATTGGATAAGTGAAACATTGGCCATATAATTGGTTTTAAATGATGGTTTGTAAAATAAAACATTTGTTGATGTAAGGTATTTTAGAAATAAATATTACACGAAACATTGTTTTAAAAATGAAACATTATTGTTCTGTAAAGTATTTGCAATTAATATTATTCGATTAGTTGGTTTTAAAGTAATGTTTTGTCAAAAAATGTTTGTGAAACATTAGTGAACCCCACTGTACACTGTGAGCGCTAACTCTGAATCCCGAGTACAGAGTAACCTTAATTGTTGTTACCGGGTGCCCAAAATACAGGAGCAGCCTAGTTTGGGACCCACTGGACAAACTGTCAAGCTTTTACATTGTACTTTACGTTACTGTTATTCAATTAAGAGTAGAACAGGTGGTTAGATGTGGTGACGGCAGATGGAGTAGATCTCTGACAGAGTGGCTAACGATCATCGTTGACCGTTGGGAGACCACCAGCCAGACGGGTCGACGACATCAGGTTCATTGTCGCTTAATATCAGGCGAGATGGTGGTCAAGTGCGAACCTATTTTAGTTTATAAAAAAAATATAATTTAAAAACTCAAAACCCCGACTGCGTAAAAAGTGAACCAAACTACGTTCTCGCATACTAAAAAAACTGAAAAGAATAAAACAAGCATTTAGATTTCTGGTGGTCTAGAATTCTATAATATGTTATTGTATTAATACTATTGAAATATTATTGATGTGATTGACAGCGTCAAAACACAAAATATAAAATTCTGTATTTATTTTTCTAATAAAACTAAATTTTATCGGGAAATTTTCACGACTTTTTACATTTATGGCCTTTAGATGGTTCCATAAATTAATTAAATCATGTGTGGTGGTCAATGGCCCACTGTCTTCAACATAACAGACTAGTCTTCAACGTGGGCGGTGTAGAAGCTGAGCGGCTGACTTGTTCCGTGAAAGCAAAGGCAACAAAAACAGAACAGTAAAGGCAGGAGTCGCCGATCGTTTCCAACCCGCCATTGAAATTTCCACAACGAACGGTCCTGCGCAACCTGCAACCAGCGGTTTACAGCGACCTATGTGAGGTTATCTGTCCATCTTGTGGGAGGTCGTCCAACACTGCGTCTTTTGGTTCGTGGTTCGTAGTTTATTCCTAAGTTATGATATTTTTATACTTAGTTTTGTTTTACTTGACCATTTAATATACCTACCGAAATTATATATAGTGCATTATTGTAATTTTTCTTTGTTCCATTATGTTATTAATATTGTTTTTATATAATAAACAGATAAACCGCAGCCATGTCTAGCTCCGTGCGAGGCCCTTGCCCTCACTGTCCAGGTTCCTCAAAGTTGTATGCCATCCCGCACGGTATTAAAATCCACATTGCCAGGAAACACAGAGATTCAGCAGTACGTGTCGTTGCTAATGGCACTTCTCCTTCACATTTGGGATTCTCGGTGTCTCAAGGAGCTCAAACGGGGAGGGCTTTACTCAATTTGCCCACTTGTAAGAGTAGCATTCGGGTTTTAAAACATATTCCTAAAGGAGCGAGGTGTTTGGCGGCGGGCACTCTATCTAGTGTGATCGACAAATGCTTAACTTCAAACGCAACAAATGACTGGTCGTCTTTGTTAATGTTTGCGTTTACAGCTCTGCGTTTGCCGGATCAGAATAACAAAAAATCGTTGACAGCGAAGGTGAAGGAAAATATTGTGACTGCTGAACCTAACTTTCTAACTGGTGACATGGCGCCTAATAAACCTCCCTCTCTTTACAAGGCGGTGCAGACCAAGGTCTTTGAAGGAGATCTTAAGGGCGCTGCTCGTCTTCTTACTTCAGATTGCTGCTTTGCACCTGTCACTGAGGATACACTGACGGCTCTCAAGGAAAAGCACCCAACCCCTTCCCGACCGGGTTGCGTGGTGCCTAATGCGGAGTCATCTACGGATTCTCTTTGTTTCACGGTTAGTACAGAGAAAGTCGCCGATGCATTACAATCTTTTTACCGTGGATCTGCTGGGGGACTTGATGGTTTACGCCCGGAGCATCTTAAGGAAATGCTTTCTCCTTCGGCGGGGGACAATGGGCCCAGACTGTTGGAATCCCTCACGCACCTATGCAATTTTCTGTTGAAGGGTAACCTCAACCCTGAGATATGTCCTTTTCTGTATGGGGGTTCTCTTTGCGCCCTTCAGAAGAAAGACGGTGGAATTAGACCAATCGCTGTGGGAAACACTTTTCGTCGGCTTGTGGCCAAGCTATGCTGCTGCGCAGTTAAGTTACCTATGGCGACTTATTTACAACCTCATCAGATAGGCTTTGGAACACCTCGAGGATGCGAAGCGGCTATCCACGCTACCCGGGCATTCGCCATGCACGAGAAGAATTGTGTTATAATAAAATTAGATATTCGCAACGCATTCAACAGCATCGACAGGGAGGTAATGCTTAAAGAGGTCAAGGAATTAACACCATCCATTTACTCTTTTCTGCGACAGTGCTACTCCAATCCAAGCTACTTGACATATAATAACGAGATTATTTTGTCACAAATGGGTGCTCAACAGGGTGACCCTTTGGGGCCTCTCGTATTCTGTATGTCCATACAGAAAGCCATATCCGCCCTCAAGTCTCCACTTAATGTGTGGTATCTTGATGATGGCACCATAGGTGGAAGTCCTGATGTGGTGGAGCAGGACTTGCAGTTTCTTTTTCCAGCCTTAAAAGAACTTGGGTTGGAGGTCAACACCACCAAGTGTGAATTTTATGCTTGCAGTGCAGCGGCAACAGAGTCTAGAGATAGGTTCGCCTCTCTCATACCGGGCCTTAGATCTGTGGATAAGGGTTCACTAAGCTTGTTGGGTGCCCCTGTCTTTGCTGAGGGTGTAATCGAAACTCTTGAATACAAAACTGCTGGTTTGGTTTCATTGGCGGACCACTTTAAATTCCTTCCAGCACACGTTTCTCTGGCCCTTTTGAGGGGATGTTTTTCACTGCCCAAATTGACTCATGTTATGAGAACAGCTCCAACGTGGAAGTTCCCTGAGGCAGTAGCACGCTTCGATCAGGGTCTGAAGTGGATTTTGGAGGGTATTCTCAATGTTGAGCTGGATAATTCGCAGTGGTCTCAGGCTAGCCTGCCAATTCGTTTCGGTGGTCTCGGGGTGCGTCGGCTTCAAGAAGTAGGACCTATTGCTTTTCTGGCTTCAGCGTACGGGGTTGCAGAACTTGTCACTCATATTTTATCTGGTAACGGTGACCTGATTCGCATTCCGTACGCCCCAGAGGCACGTGGCGTATGGTCCAACCTATGTGCTGACATAGATCTGCCAAAGAAACCGGAGCAACAGAGGGGCTGGGACGACGCGCTCTCCAGGAAAATCTTTTCAGAACTGCAGGACGGGAGCACTGGTGTCGATCTGGCTAGAGTGAGAGCTTCCGCCCAACCGGAATCAGGCGCCTGGCTGCACGCCCTTCCTTCACCGCACGTGGGCACGTTGTTGGATGATGACTCCCTGAGGGTAGCCGCTGCTCTGCGGTTGGGTTGTGATGTGTGTGAGCCCCACACGTGCATCTGTGGAGTAGGCGTAGAGGCCAATGGCCATCATGGTTTGAGCTGCACACGGTGTGTTGGCCGCAGACCTCGTCATCACGCCATAAACGAGATTTTGAGACGTGCTCTCGTTGCTGCTGATGTGCCAAGTGTGCTGGAGCCGCCGGGTCTTTCCCGGTCAGACGGGAAACGGCCAGACGGTCTTACGCTGGTCCCATGGCGAAGAGGTCGCTGCTTGGTGTGGGACGCTACGTGCGTGAGTACGTTTGCATCTTGCCACCTCACGGGCACGCAGAAGAGCGCTGGCGCTGGTGCGGAGATGGCCGCCAAAAGCAAACATCTCAAATACGCATGCTTAGATTCTGCGTATGATTTCATCCCGTTTGCCGTGGAAACTGCAGGGCCGTGGAGTGCTGAAGCAAAAAAGTTTGTGGTGGAATTGGGACACCGTTTGAGGGAGAAGTCGAGTGACCATCGGGTAGGTTGGTTTTTA
The DNA here is from genome assembly GCA_963693475.1 of Ectropis crepuscularia. Lineage (NCBI taxonomy): Eukaryota > Metazoa > Arthropoda > Insecta > Lepidoptera > Geometridae > Ectropis > Ectropis crepuscularia. The sequence continues at coordinate 4,430,594 of OY856355.1, forward strand.
ACGCAGCAGATCTCCCTGGCCATTCAGAGGGGGAACGCAGCGAGTGTTCTGGGCACGTTTGGGCAGGGGTCAGTGCGCGGTGGTCTCTTCGACCTAATTTGATGTGTATTTTTTTTTTTTTATTAATTTTTTTCTACCTCTATTATAGATCTTATTGTAAATTTAACAAATAAGTTAATCGAAATAAGAATAAATAATAAAAATATTGAAATATATACAATATTTTCTATTAAAAGAACATTACAACTGAACAGTCGGGATCCATTGAACAATTACATTGTATGTCGAATAATAGTCGGGATCCATTCCCGACTCTTCAGTTGTAAGGTTCTTTTATTAGAAAATATGGTATATATTTCAATAGTATTAATACAATAACATATTATAGAATTCTAGACCACCAGAAATCTAAATGCTTGTTTTATTCTTTTCAGTTTTTTTAGTATGCGAGAACGTAGTTTGGTTCACTTTTTACGCAGTCGGGTTTTTGAGTTTTTTTTTTTTTTTAATACTTTTTAGTTATGAACAAAGTTGTGAATGTTAATACGCTCAACATAATAATATGCATCTTTTGGTTGTTGACCAAATGTCTTCGTTTCTACTGATATAATATGTAGGATTTTCTACTGCATGTAATTCATATTTATAGTTTTGTGTTAGTATAGGTTTTCGATTGACGTTGAGTACCTACTAAATCGTTTGAAGTTGGAGATGGGCGACCGAGGCGGAGCAATCCGAGAGCGATTCCGTGGTCCCACTATCAGCGGCAGAGTTGAAACCCCATAGAGGTTTATTAGTAGATAGGGGCACCATATCCATACATGATATAGAGTGCAACATAACCTGGCTGTGTCTCCCGGGCGGGGCAGTAGGGTATGCGTAAATACATTTCCTGCACGTACGAAAAAAAGGTAGTCCAATATACCTACTAGCATAGATCGTAGAACGCAAGATGGGCCCCATCCCAAACTTCACGGCGCACGCAATCATGTCAACGTTGGGAAGAGTGAGCTCACTCTTTCCGTTCTAGTCGGTTGCAGGACGCGGTGAACGCCGGACGTTTTTACCTATCATTATTCGGTGTCAACAACCAAAATAAGTAGAACCACAGCAAATCTCGCCGCTAGCGATTATAGGGGTTAAGTAGATTGGTTGTTTGTAAACCACTTACGATACATACAGAGACGCAGTTTATTACCAATTTCAAGGTGCTCAGGGCACATCTATTGATTTATATCGATGCCTACTAGATACATTAGTATATAATGTCCATCCACATTCACACGTACAGTTAGTTATACGAAGTTTTCTGCTACCTAAAAACCTATAAATGTGAGAATGGTTGTTACTGAACTTTAAATCGATATACATCCTAAACGGTCAGTCGAATCGAAAAACATTGAGAGAAAGCTAAACATTATTTTAAAATACCTATTCAACGATACCCCTCTTTACATATTTTGGTGATTTTCATTTTTTTAATTTGGACAATATGGCGTCCTGAAGCCGCCATATTGGACTTACACTAATGTCATGTCTTTAGTGTCACTCGCCAGATTAAGAGGAATCGATTGACGTGTGAATCATAAAAATCGGCCCAGGCGTTTGGTCTGTATAGTGCCTCAAAGGAACATACAAACATACATACATACATACATACATACATACATACATACATAGACTGTTAAACACATTACCACTCCTTTGCGTCGCGCAGTCGGGTAAAAAGATGCATCGCGGATATTAGGTGGATGAGATCGGCTCATGTATGAGATCAATGGCATAAGGAAGTAGATACCTATACCACAGAATAAATATTAGTACAAGTACAGAAGCCTCACTTACCGAAAACAATTATATAAATAGCTACTCTTGCTGGGACACAACAAAGTTCAATTCAGCTCGCAATACCTGTCGCGATTTTCAAATAAACATTTGCGCTCTTTCTAACGCGTAACTTTGTCCCTGTCTAGCGCGGAGAGTTGTCGACATATCTAATAACAATATGCGCGGGAAACGTGTTGCACGAGCGCTCAGCCGTGCGTCCAACAACCGACTGGCACTTGTTCCCTGGGAGGAACGGTCTAGCTGTAGGCTAAAACCGCGCGACCTTGAGCGAGTGATGATGCACTGCCTATACCCTGCAGTGGAAAGATACGTGCGGAAAGTTATGATGTAATTATTACTTGTTTGCTCAAAAACGAACAGACTAGGATCGACTAGAGCAGAGAATCAAAGTAGCCCAGTCTTTAAGGTGTTTGTCGAGGTCATCCCGCTCGATCCACGCAAACATTACTGTGTTCCGCATTAAAGGGTTTTCTGAATAAATAACAGGGCAAAGAGATACATCGTACTAATATTACCCATACATGCGAAAGTCAGTATCTATGTATATTATATTTGTTATTCTTTTAAGAAAAAACTACCGAAGGGGTCTGGATGAAATAATAAATAAATAAATAATGGTGGACCATTCAAACATTCAATAACAAAGTTACGGCTGGTCTAGCCGGGAGAACGGCGCCTACCGATCCGGAAACCCCGGGTTCAAACCCCACACGCACCACTGTCTTTTCGAAGTCATGTGCGTAATGCCGCTAACTTAAATAAAGTAGCCAAGTGCGAGTTGGACTCGCCCATGAAGGGTTCCGTTCCAGCAAGTAACATAATATACATAGTACACATAGTTCTTGTAGTTCGTTGTAACTTTGATCGAAGTTTTAATAATAGTGTATTTATGACGTACTAAAAAAAACTACTCATCAGATCGAGTTCAAACTAATTTTCGTTGGTAGTTTTCATGGTAATGTACATCATATATTTTTTTTAGTTTTTTCATTCTCTTACTTTAGAAGTTAGAGGGGGGGACACACATTTTACCACTTTGGAAGCGTCTCTCGCGCAAGTTATTCAGTGTAGACAAAAATTATATTAGAAACCTCAACATCATTTTTTAAGACCTATCGATAGACACCCCACACGTGTAGGTTTAATGAAAAAAAAATGTTTGAGCTTCAGCTATCAGTATGGGGGGCACCACTAATTTTTGTTTTTTTAAAAAACTTTTGTAAAAATCTTAATGCGGTTCACAGAATACATCTACTTACCAAGTTTCAACAGTGTAGTTCTCATAGTTTCGGCAAAAAGTGGCTGTGACATACGGACGGACAGACAGACAGACAGACAGACATGACGAATCTATAAGGGTTCCGTTTTTACGTTTTACGGAACCCTAAAAACGGTGAAGGAAAACATCGTAACTAAACCGACATGTACCTAGAATCTTTCGAAGTTATGTGTCATCCACCAACCCGCACTGGGCCAGCGTGGTGGATTATGGCCTTAATCTCCTTGCGAGAGAAGGCCCCGAGTCCCAGCAGTGGGAACATTTAGTGGGCTGTTGATAATGAAGCTGATGGACAATTCACACACAACACCATCCAAATATTTGAATTCATCACACAACTACATATTTACACTGAGTGGGAACCCTCGGCTTGGCAGTAATAATAGTCGGGAATAGCATAATTATGGGTTATTTTATCCTTGGAAAATAACGGAACCGGAAACTAAGTGAATTAAACCGCGGCCTGCTACCACTCGTGTATCTGAATGATTACCGCAGCACACTCTTAAAAAGTGACTTGTACTTTTCATGTTAAAATAGTTGGGTGGTTTAGACATTCTTTGACTGGACTCGTGGCTTAGTGGGGTAGTAACTATGCCTGCGAAGCCGAGGGTCGTGGGTTCGATTCCCACCCAGTGCAAATATTTGTGTGATGAGTTCAAATATTTGTACTGTGTCTGGGTGTTTCTATGCATAATAAGTATGTATATAAAACTATATAAGTATTACATCAGCTATCTGGCCGCCATAGCACAAGCTTTGCTTAGTTTGGGGTCAGATGGTGTTGTATGTGAATTGTCCACCAATATTTATTTATTTATTTAATCTTAACATCAAACACAAGGTTTACTCGTCCTGAGGCTCTATATTATAAATCTTAATCAAATAGTGCTTTAAATGTATAGTATAAATCCAGTTTTACCGCACAAATCACAATACCCAACACATCACAGTTATGTTTCGTTACTCCACTTAGCGAATGTGTTAAAAGCCCGATTTGAAAGCCGGTAGAAGTAGGCCATCGAATCGATAGTAGCGACATCGCAATGAATATTTTATGGAACACCTGAATTAGTGCACGATGCATCGCAAGCCGCGCTCGAACATAGAACCGATTCGTTAAAAATGGAGGTTTTGGAGAGAATGGATGAAAAATAGATAGCGCAAAAACTCGTTGTGTGTTACACTAAAATCGACTCACGAAAATGTATGCAGCGGATTACGATATGGAAACAAAACATTCCTAGTACCAGGACTTCTATCAGCATTCAACACATTTATCTTTTTTGAAGTGAAAACTTCTTTAGGCGCGCCTAGACAAATCTTTCGTGGGGTGTAAATTGAATTCTGGCATCACGCTCGGGTATGATAAGAAATCTTTGGGTAAACTCGGGACCTTGGCGATTGGGCATCTAGAAATGCATCAGCCAATGGGAAATGCTGAAAGGGCGTGGCCTCGCCATCATGGCATGGCCATCTAGAAATGCGTGAGCCAATGGGAAATGCTGACGCATTTCTAGATGGCCATGCCATGATGGCGAGGCCACGCCCTCCGGTTATACCCGTGTAGTTGCCAATGTAAGCTATCAAATTCTGAGTTATAAGTTTTCACTTCTATCGGCAGTTCCTATGACTGCCAATTTTTTTTTTTTTGTTCTAATGAGACTAAATTCTCAAATAGACTTTTCAAAGAGCCCAACCACTAAAAAACCTACTTAAATTAAAACATTTGAGCTTACACAGAAATATAACCATTCAGAGCGCCCTTCAAACCGGATCACAGTATCTAATGTAATTAGTAGTAGTAGAGCAAAGTAAAGAAGTAATGAGCAATTACTGCTCGGCGGTAGAATAACTGGCGAAAATGTGAAAACAGTTCCCCACGCGAACTCTCCAAAGAGTTTTACAACTACATTTTTTTTAACTATTATAGGTCTACACTTGACCGCCATCTCGCCTGATGACAAGCTAAGAATAGACTACATCACAAAAAATATCTTTTCACAGTCATCAAAGTTTTTAATAATCTTCAAAAGTTTATATTTTTTTGTAAAATCAACAAAATACACGGCTTTAATGAGATAGCGAGTTAGGACAATTCCTCATGCGAACTCTGTAAAGAGTCTTACGACTACATTTTTTAACTATTATAGGTCTACACTTGACCGCCATCTCGCCTGATGTTAAGCTACGAATAGACTACATCACGAAAAACATTTTTGCATTGTCATCAACGTTTTTAATAATCTTCAAAATTTCATATTTTTTATAAATCAACCAAAGACACGGTTTCAGTGAGGCAGCGAGGTAAGCCAATTTTAGAAATTTGTTGTAATATCAAAAACTGCAATGGATATGGGACCACCTTGGATCTACGAAAAAGAAAAGTCGATTCTGAATTGGCGGAGCTATCGCGTAACATACATAAAAACAATAACCTATTGTCTCCAAGAAAAAAAAGCCGACTTCAATTTAAAATTAAATTCAGTCACTCGGCCAAATTCCATGACAATCTATCACTATGTCGTCTAAATTCTTAGTTTAATAGTTAGTTTTTTGTTCATATTTCAAAAACCGCCGAACCGATTTCGATAAAATTTGTATGGAACTACCTCTGAACTACGATAATCTAAAAAAAAAAAACATCAAAATTTATTCACAATAGGCGGAGCTATCGCGTAACATACATACAAAACATACACCTGCATTGAAACCCTCCTCCTTTTTTAAATTCGGGTAAAAATACGGTATTTTTTGTTATTTTTTTCTGTTTACTGAATAAATTATTATTTATTTATAAAATAGATTTCGTATTTATTCTTTACTCTATAGTCTATACTAATGTTATAAAAGCTGAAGAGCATAATAAGAGCATAAGAATTGCCCTTCTTTGCTTTTTCTTGGCAATGCCAAAGCTTTCATGTTTAATTATGGGACTAGCCTCGTGGCTTACTTGGTAGTAAGTCTTCCTGCAAAGCCGAGGGTCGTGGAATCGATTCCCACCCAGTGCAAATATTTTTATGACTAATACAAATATTTATTCCGTATATGGGTGTCTATGTATAATAAGTATGTATTTAAAATTAAGTATAAAATTACTTATTTTATTTTCAGCTATATGGGTGCCATATGCCATAGTAACAAGCTTTGCTCAGTTTGTGGTGTTGTGTATGAAATTTCCACCGATATCTATTTATTTATTTCAGCTCGATCCGTTCAGAAGTTCCGACGTGATTGAGCAACAAACATCCAAAGTAGCAGACTTTCAAATTTATAATATTAGTAGGAGTTACTATACACTAGATAATCTTTTATGACGAATTATATCCAAAATTTATTTTTATTTTAAATTTCTAAATCGGATACAATTACTGTAATCTAAGTACTTTACTGACCTTAACATTATTTTCCAAAGTCCATTTTATTGCAATTAGAATAAAACTCACTTTTCCAACACAATATGTACGTTCTTTTCACATTTAAAACGAGTATAATTCAACTCATAGCGGAATCGAAACGCACAGATAATAATTTACTTTTATTGTTTTTTTTTTTATGAAAAAGCGCGCGCAGTTGCCCGCATCGAACGGCAGAATGTTTGGCGCGCGTCGCCATGTACCATTAAATACTACAATTTACTAATAATGTACTGTAAGATATGGCGAGAATTATTTAATTGAAATAACTGCAACGCTATGCCATGGTCAGTATTTGGGTTCTGATATACATATTTAGGTATTAGTATTATACTACTTTGGTATTCCCACAATCATAATAGGGCAATTTAAAAAAGCTGTCAATGACGTATGGTCTATAATGCCGTGTACTATGACATGTTCTTGAAATGAAACATATTTATTTTGACTAAGTATTGAGTATCCAAAGGTCGACTGACTTATTATATAATTAACACTTACCAAGGACATTTATACCCATAGGTACCCGTTCTGAACCCGTTTCTCTCTCGTCTCGAAGACACCAAGATTGGTAGCATTTGGCAAACACCACCCACCTCACACCACCACATGGATCCATCAGGGATATACTCACTCACACAACTTAGGTATTCTACAGTTTAAATATTCTTATTACGATAGTAGAATCAAACTTCTTGGTTTTCAGTTGCACGAAGGACACTTTGCATAAATGTGGTCTTAACAATTGAAAATTGAAATACAAATAGATTGACGGGATGAGCAGGGCATGTACCCGATGGTAACACACCTGTAACTCTGCACTCTCTCTGGTTAAAGTTTTGAAGTGGAAACTTTTTTAGGCGCGCCTAGACAAATTTTTCGTGGGGTGTAAATTGAATTCTACCGTCACGCTCGGGTATTATAAGAAATCTTCGGGTAAACTCGGGACCAAAGTCAAAGTACTTTATTCATAAATGTACAATTTACACGTCAATAAATAAAAAATAAAAACAATAGAAAGAGCATACAAATCAAACGGAAACATCGCGAGGAAACCAGCATATTTCAAGAGTCACTCAGTCACTATGAGACGTCTCATATACCAAACCACACTGGGCTAGCGTGGTAGATTATGGCCTTGATTTTCTCTTTGTGAGAGAAGGCTCAGTGCTAGCAGTGTTAACATTTAGTCGACTACCTATACGCAAAACTTACAGAACTCCAACATAAGTTAGCTTGCTAACCAGTCTACTGCTTTACCCAGTGAAAGAAGCGTTATGTTTTTCGCGCGTATCTTGTATGTTTGTAAATTTCTTTATTCCCACGTATCTTCTGGACGGCTAGATGGATTTTGGCAATCAAGATATTATCTTAATCGCCCAAGTTTCCATAGATAGTTTACATAACGTTTTTTCATCTGCTGATATTTTGCAGTCGAGTTTTTTTTTAGTTAAGTTAGTTAGGTTAGTATAGGGGAAATCCATTTACGAATATCCACCATGCAGAGCCATGGTGGATTATATCGAGCTCGACACAATGGACGGTCAAGGTCTAGGTTAAGGACAAAACTATCGACTAAAAGCCCCACAGGTTTCTCCAGCGGTAGGTTGACGGCAGAGTCGCGAGACCGCTTTTTCATTCCACCGCAACCTTATAATATACTATACTAGTTGTGACCTCTGGTTTCACTCATGTAGTTCCTGTGTCCGTGACTACCCCTGAGTAAAATGCCTATGTTTGTGTTTTTCCAGACTATAATTTAACAGTGTACACAATTCAGACCAGACTGTGTTCATACCAAGACGTCTACTTACCACTTTTCTTTTTTTCATCAATATTTTTCAAGTTATTGCTTCCGAAAGGCAAAAATTTTACTTTTTTTCCTCCCTTTCGCCATTTTCTCCCCAACCGTTCAATTTTATGAAACTTTACCGATAATCAAAAGTGTAGATCTTTGAATACTGAACAACTTTTTCCTTAATTTTTTTTCAGTAATGACAATACCTTCAGAGTTATGTTAGGTACTTTACCGAGCGAAATCCGCGCCACTGCGACACCTCCGGTCTTAGGGCTGAACCCAAAATTCATTGTTGGATTGTGTCGGTGGGTTTCGTCCAACAATGTTCTATCGGACGATACGAAGTAGAACCGGAGTAGGAAAGTCGCGAATTTTTTCGAAATTACGTTTTCGTAGAAAGAGAGTAGATGTCCTGGACCTACTTTCTTTCTGCGAAAAACGTTCGGACGTAATTTCAAAATAAACTCGCGACTTTCCTATTCCGGTTCTACTTTGTTTCGTCCGATCGAACATTGACATTTAAATGTTCTAAGCCTAATTAGAGTAGGTTTAGAACATTTAAAGTTTAAATGTTCTCGGATGGATTCGTTTAAATTTTAAACGGATCCGTTAACGATCCGTTCAGTCATTCCGACGTAAAGGAGCAACAAACATTTAAACATCCAAGCTTTGTCATTAATAATATTAGTAGGATAAGATTACTGGATAGCAGAAGTATAACTAGAAAAGGTGTTGTATGTCCCCAAGCGTACTCTGCAAAAATTTCTACCTCTACCAACGATAGTTATAAGCTTAGAGCTTACCGCAATCTAACGTAACGCATTTGAGTATTTGAAGGAGTTGAAATAAACAAGCAAACAGAAAACAAATCAGTATTCCGAACAGTAGAACAAACAGCCCCTCGGTTACGCGCCTGGCTCCGTATAAAGCCGACACGGGTGCGAGCATATTCGTTACACCTAAACAATTAACCGACGCACCGAACAGAATTTCGGTATTTCATTTGAATAGGAAATGAGAATGAATGACGCTGCGGTGGACAGGGACCGCGTGAGAACGGGGGCGATTGATTTTGAGTTCTAAATTTAAGATATACTTTTGGCGCGCTTAGGAGATAATGAGAATGAATATGTAATGTTCCGACATAAGAATACGAATTTATTTATTGTCATACTGTGTTCACAAAGATCTTAACAAGAATATGCCCAATTACGGGCGTGCCATTTTGTGTTACATGTTACATAACTAAATAATATAATTATCATGTCAAATATTTTTTAGTTACAAATAAACATAAGTTAGTAAGTCAAGCTTACCTGCAAATTATATTTCAATAAATCGAGCTTTACTATGTATAACTTTTGTTGCAAATATGAAAAAAAAATAAAGTATACCTCTGAATACTGAAACTGAACAAAAAAACTTACCAAAACAATATTTTGAACGAACGATACAATTTTAAAATAATAAATATCCATAATTCCATGGTTGAACCAAAAAACGACAGTTAAAAATTTTCCGTTGTCTTTTCATAGTAAAATTTTATGATACGCACGCAACAATACCCTTATTATACACACTGAAGTTGCGCATTTTTTAACCTTTTGACCGCCAGGACTAAATTGCACTTCCGTGCCCTGGACGCCAAGCGTACGAAATAAGTCATAATTTAAAAAAAAATTGTGCTGTCACCATTTGATATCTAACACACAATGTTTTGGTATAGTCCGTTTTTTTGTCAACTATAGACGTCGATAGCGCACAGGCTCACTCGCGCTTGTCAAGTATAGGTGACTCTGGCGGTCAAAAGGTTAAAGGGAACTAAGGTACTTTGCTTCAAGTGGCTTCTACTGTCAACCGACTTTGGGCTAGCGAAAAAGTAGCTTTATTTGCACGTTAGCGTTAGTGTACTAATTACTAACGCTCTCTTAGAAATTAAAAAAATATTAAGTTCTTGAGTGGGTACATAAGTGCACACCGTAACTGGCGCCCATACAATTCTATAAAGTCAAGTGCCTGTCGCGGTCTCCGGTCGCGGTCTTCTGTCGCGGTCTCGTGTAACGGTCTCCACGCGAACTTGTACCTTTACTGTCTAATGTCTATGATGTTTGGAAGCCGATGAGTCACAATCTTAAAACTTAACTATGTAAACTATAACATAAATAACAATATTTAAATATATATATATATATAATACATATACATATAGTTTTAAAGAAGTAAATAGCCGTAGTGGCCTAGTGACTTTATTTTCAATCTTAAGTTTAATCTGAGAATCTAATACAAGCATAAAATTTGTCAGGCCTGCATAATTACTTTGTAATGCATAAACGAACTAAGGTATTTTCTATACACAATATCTGTCTTTAGGAAATTTCCTGTCGGCCGAGAGCACCCATCATCGCCGCGTTACGACCTTTTATTGCCATCTGGAATTTGAAGTCCCTGATGGAATAGGGTGCAATCCTCAAAAAAACTAAGTAGCCCATTAGTTAGATTGCCAAAAAATTTTGTAACCGTATTTTTTCTTTTGTTTTGCAAACAAAAAATTACGAAGATACAGCGCTTCGTAGTTTCGTGTGACGTCACTTGTGAGTACGATTTTTACTCACGAGTGACGTCGCGACCCCCACTTTCGAAGTTTGATGGTCTATATCTTTGACAATTTTTAATATTATGAAAAAACAAAAAATACGTGTCCAATATTTTTCCATGATCTAGCTGACGGACTAATTAGGATGGTGTATTTTTGACCCAGTCCGGTACCCTATTTGGCGGCGCTGCCGACGGCTACAAAATACGAGTATGATTAAACCATGTCTTTTTTAGGTGTGAGGTTACGGCTGGTCTAGTCGGTAGAAGGGCGAATGTTGATCCGTAGCTCTCACGCGCCCCACTGTCTCTTCGAAGTCACGTGCGTAATGCCGCTAACTTCAAACGGTGGAAGAAAACCGACATGTACCTAGAATCTTTCGAGGTCATGTTTCATCCACCCACCCGCACGGGGCCAGCGTGGTGACCCAGCAGTGGGAACGTTTATTGGGCTGCTTATGCCAGGTGTCAGGAAGGAGGTAGACGCACTCTACTACAATATTTTTGAATAATTTTAGTCTCAATTGAAAACGGGTCGTAGCCCCCGCCGCCCCACACAGCTGCCCTGAGTCCGCCCCCACACTAACCGTAATTTGGGCCAACATCTATTGCCAGGTAAACGTACATTATGATTATTGCGCGTCACATTATCCGAACGAACGCATGCGCGTAGTTGTCGCGTACAGAATTGATTGAGCCCTGAATTGAGTGTTCAAGATTTTATGAGTTTGATACTATCTGCCCGTGACTTCCGTGCTTCATAGAAACAATGGAATTGACTATGTTTAAGTTTTTAGCATTGCATTTTTTGGATGAAAATCATTATGATAATTAGCGCACACTCGTCCACTGCTGGATATATGATATAATACTTATATAGTTGTAAATACATACTTATTATACATAGAAACACCCAGACACAGTACAAATACTTGAATTCATCATATGGGATGGGAATCGAACCCACGACCCGCGGCTTCGCAGGCAGAGTTACTACCCACAAAGCCACGAGGCCAGTCAACTCGTACAACAGTCAAAACCTCGACTCTACGTTTCCAACTGCCACTGCTTTGCTGCCACAGCTGCCTTTCGTAAATCGTCACTCCATGTAAGTCTCCATGCGTCTTACACTGCACTTGTCGATTCGTGATCTACGCTCCAGAACACCTCTACCCCAAAGATTATCGGTTCTGCGTCAGATTAGACCAGCCCACTGTCACTTCAGCTTTTTGATGCGCTGAGCCTATGTTGATGACTTTAGTTCTCTGACGGATTACTTCACTATAAATACAATGCCTCACACCAAGAAACACCAAACATAACTTGCTGAGCGACTTTGAGCTTAAGGATCGTTTTAACTGATAAAAATGTCTATGTCGTATTCCAGATTGCTCCATCTGAGTTCCATTGATTTCAGTCTGATCCGTTGGATTCCTAGAACTTAGTCGAACAACAAACATCCAGGCATCTAGATTTCCAACTGTTAACATTCATAACATTAGTAGAATATTCTTAAGATTTGTAGCTTGCTATAGACTCACAAAGTCATTGAAAGATAGGAAACTATTCTCGTAAGACAGACGAACAAAAATTTGTCGCCAGTTTACACGTAAACATGAAGTGTGAAACCGAATCGAAGTATCGGGGACTCGAGTTTAACCACGATTAATATCCTATAATCCTGTACCTATTCCTACTAACATTAGAAATATCAAAGTTTCAGAGATACGGCTGTACGGATCGGATTAAAATTTAGAACACACTTAGAATATACCTAGATTGGAATAGTACACAGCCACTTTTCATCCCGGGAAAGAGAAAAACCGCGGTTACATAATCAATTTGGTTTGTAAATAAAGGCCCAAAAATACGTAGTATGAAATTTAATACATTTAATCAGCTTAATCCAAGCCTTCTCTAATTCACTTCCTGAACGTAAAAACAGATGTAACCAGTAGGTAGATATAATTACCCTTCTGTTTCATGCAATTGGTGCTGCGTCACAGCGCGACGGATTATCGCAGTATTATAATTAAGCCATGGGAAGTAAAACCTCCCCGACGCGAAGGAACGACTTAAGATAATGCTATCGTTTGCTCTTTATTTTCGGTCGCAATTTAAGAGAGGAATAAGGTTGCCTGGAAGAGATCGCTTTCAGCGATAAGGCCGCCCACTGTCGCACTAATTTACTATGTTTTGTTTATTTTTGGTATGTATTTTTATTTTTGGTGTGTCTATAAAGAGTATCTATCTATCTATCTATGACATAGCCATCTTGTTAGGCGGTAGTCCGCTAGAACTTGTACTATTGCTCTGAAATGTAAAACTAATCTTAATTCTATACTAGCAGTGCCCTGCGGTTTTACCCGCGTAGTTCCCGTTGTTCCCGTTTTTTTTTTCGGGATAAAAAGTGTAAAAGTAAAAGCCTATGTGTTCTTCCAGACTATAATCTAACTGTATTCCAAAATTCAGCCTGATCCGTTCATACGTGCTTGAGCAAGAAGCATCCATACTTTGACATTTATAATATTAGTGGGATAAAAACTAAACTTGATTCAATAACGTCGTTTTTTATTTAAACTGTTTTGCGCCAATGATTTTTCAACAATTTCTACATTAGTCAGTTAAGAACGTCTCTCCATGTCTACCACTTGGACAGAGTGTTGAATGCCATGCGGAATGTCGATGAATGGTGTGAGTCCTGAAGGGGTCACTTTATAACCTTAACCTTTTTTTTTTTATATCATAGAGCGACGAGACGAACAGGTCATGTGCCTGATGGTAAGCAACATGCCTGCCACATAACAGCACAGTAACACGCAGCTATTGAAACATGATAATCCAAATCATTACCTAGCACTGCACTGCGCTCGTCACCCAGAGATCTAAGATATTATGTCTCTTAGCCCTGTAATTTCTCTGGAATCATTGCCCTTCAAACCGGAACACAGTAATGTTTGCACATTACTGCTTGGCGGTAGAATATTTGGCAAAGGTGTGGTACTTCCCCAGGCGGACTCTGCTAAGAGTCCTACCACTACAAAAACCTTTACGCTTGGAACGTTATTGGCTTGGAACGATACTTGATTAAACACCTTGGTACCACCTCATGTCTGCAAATCCGCTTGCAGTCACTATCGTCTCTGCTTCTTATGCCCTGATCTTGATTCATGCGCTGACTCCGTTGCCGACGTTATTCTACAGAGCAAATAAAATTTGCAGTCATACGAACTGTCGATAGAAGTGAAAACTTATAACTTAACTTATAACTTATAACTATAAAAAGAATTGCTGCTAATGCCAAAAAAAATTGGCAGTCATAGGAAAACTTATAACCCAGAATTTGCTATATTACTTTGGAAACTGTTACACTAACCGGAGGGCGTGGCCTAGCCATCATGGCATGGCCATCTAGAAATGCGTCAGCCAATGGGAAATGCTATGGCTATGGCCCCGAGTTTACCCGAAGATTTCTTATCATATCCGAGCGTGACGCTAGAATTCAATTCACATCCCCCGAAAAATATGTCAAGGCGCGCCTAAAGAAGTTTTCACTTCAAAAACTACACTTTAGCATAATTGGTGATACGATTGGCTTCCGTGGTAGCAGCCAGGTACCAAGGTGTTTCGGTTCCTACCCAAAGTTGCTGAAGAAAATGTTTACCGCTCTGCATTGCCAGCACTTCGCACCATCATATAGCCTGACAACAACTTAGTCGTTTTTCTTGGCTCTTTTGTCACCAATTCTACTCTCGATGATGGAGGTACGCAATCGTCTATACTACCACCGCAATATCAGAGCTCCATTCCAGAAGTAGGTACGCATCACTCAGATAGCAGGGCTTGTCGGAAATTCTCTTAATGTACGGAAATTGACTAGGCTGGATGGTATTCTGGCTTTAGTACGTAATTAAGTAGTGTTCAGTCAACTCTCCATGCTAACAAAACGTCGTCATCTCTGATGTTGCAGATTTTCAAAAGCGACCGTTTGGCGAGATGCTTGCTTGTTGCCATTAATTCTAAAAAAAATACACTTATTTTTTTAAATAATTAAATTATTTTTTGCAGAAAGTACTTGCCTGTAATTACGCTTACGCTACGCCGTAATGTACAAAAAAATGGTTATGGTATTCCTGTTGTAAAGACAATGTGTCTAGTAAAACGCTGTAGTTAGTTTTACTGAGGCAAAAGCTAAATCACCTTATAACGCATAGTGACCAGCCTAGTTCAAAAAGAGTCTAAATGGTACCTACGGTCTCATTCTAAGAATTCATTTCAAGACCCTTCGCATGAAAAAACGGGCGTCCTCGCTCCTGTCTCGCACAGGCTTGTCTCTCACTACCTATCATAAAAAAGTATTTATATCTAGTAGTAAGTATAAATAGTTTATATATAGTAAAGCATTCCCTCATAAAGTCATCGCCAGAGCTCATAGTACAGCCCCAGGCTTACTCGATATAGTGAAGATACCCCGCTTAATGAATTTCAGGCGTCGCTGTGGAGCCAGCAAGGAAGCGATTTAACAATTAGCGTGCGATTCTTGAAATTACTGCTGGCCTAATCGGTAGAAGAAACTGCCGATTCGGAAATCCCGGTTTCGTGGTTCGGAAAACCACGCGCACCACTGCCTTTTCGAAGTCATGTGCGTAGTGCCGGTAACTTAAAACGGTGAAGGAAAACCTCGTGAGGAAACCTTTATGTACTTAAAATCTTTCGAAGTCATGTGTCATCCACCAACCCGCACTTGGCAAGCGTGGTGAATTATTGCCTTGGCTCTTTCCTTGTGAGAAAAGACCCCGAGTCCCACCTGTGGGAACATTTATAAGACAGCTTATACTATGCGATTCATAGCTTGTGTTATAAGTTTACATAAGTACCGTGTCCTGTTACATTGTATCTTGTTGTACTGGAAACAGCCTTTAGCTGGTTTTGTTGTCTTCATTCAAGCACACTAATATTATTAACACAAATGTATGCATACATCTATCTTTAGGTACATGCGAGTATATCCTGACATCCATTCGTCGATACGTCGACACGGACATACGAACGGACAGACGTATGGACTTAGATGTGGATGTATATGAATATTTGGATGGATGCATGACTGGCTGGATTTACATCTGTAAAGTAACAACAACAACAATTTTAATTTTTTTTTTTTATAGAACTGTTCTAACAACACTGCGTTGTATTTTTGTGTACTTGGAACTGCGTACAACGAAATTGTAAACCGATGTAGGGTGCCCAAAATACAGGCCTTGCCTAGTTTGGGGCCCGCTGTACTTCAAATTATCTGTATAACTTGTCATGATATGCAATTTGTAAATGTAACTGTGTACTTTATTTGGGAACAATAAATTATATTATTATGTACGTATTTATTTCCTTTCTTAAGCCTAAGTTTTTACAATATTCATATATAAAACATCATAAAAACATTATAAAAACCTATTATTAACAAAGGAGTACCAATCAGTTACTCCTTCACTCAAAATCAACATAATGGTTCTGGATAACATTCAGTACAGGGATAGAGTTCCGTGATAGAGCCTGACAAAACTTTTATCGCTTAAAATTGAGGCAATGGGACCAACATGGACCAAATCTGCTACTATTATAGTACGTCATATACTCATAATATGCCACAACAAATCCCGAGTCACCATCGTCACTGCAGACTGCAAAAAGTCCTACCACGGCAAGAGAACTAACTACACTGCGAAATCGTCGTCTGAGAGGGTTTTCTCGATGGATACAATCTTAGTCCCTTCAAGCCAAATTGTGGGCCACAATGGCTAATTGTATGGCCCACTGCGCTAACAGGAGCGCGTCGCTCACTCGCTCGGCCGTTTAAACTCTCTTTTGACGCGCGTCCCACTTTCCCGTATTTTGCATCTTTCATCGCGACCTGGCGTTATGCTTATGACAGATTACTCTAGATCGACCTCGGCCTCTTTGACTTATTTTGGGGGCTTCCGTTTAATTTTAGAGTTCCGGACAAAAATGGTTCTGCGTCTTTTGAAAATATCAGAAAGACTGGACTTTTTTTACCCCGGGGCAAACATAGACGCATAGATGGAGGGTTGGGAGACCTTTACTACTGCATTAAACATCATGTACCACTACCTGATAAGCAAGTATAAGTCTAAGCAAGGTAGCGAGTATGCATTCGTTCTTAGTACATACTAACACTACTCAATCGTCCACATTTCGTTCATCAGAAAATACGTGACGTCTGGCAGCTCTGGGATCTTGTACTATAAGACCTATTGGAGATGTTGAGCTCTTAATATACATACATATGACGACACAAAAAAAATAATGCTCTTTATTTTTCAATCTCGAATGTTGCTTTTATGTGTTGTGGTTGTTCTAGCAGCGGGACGTACCTACATGAAAAAATAGATTCTAAAAACAACAGGGTTGTGATGATGCTTGAACATATTAAAACAAAATCCCCTAATTTGGGTACTGGGCAACTGTCAGTCAGCATTTTGGCAATTTGGCCGATTGTGGATACCAAAGTTTTAATATCAATTAAATTAAAATAAAATCAATAAAATATAGCAGTGGTTGTAAGGAACCCTCAGTGATAAAAGCCCACTTGCACTTGAATAGCTTTTTACAGGTAGATGCCTAATTTTAAACTTTCACGGAAGCTTTCTTTATGGAGCTGTGCAAAGTGGTTCCCTGCGATATGGTAAAATAATGGACCAAGGAGAATGTTTTTTTTTTTAAACTTTTACAACGTTAAAACGGTAAAAGAATTTTTGAATTAGAATCGGCGCAGTAATCCCTGAGAATAGCGCGTACAAACAAAACACCTCTTCAGCTTTACCATATTAATTTTATTTTATTAGTAGTGGTAGGACTCTTGGCAGAGTTCGCCTGGGGAAGAACCACACCTTTGCCAGCTATTCTATCGCCAAGCAGTAATGTGCAAACATTACTGTGTTCCGGTTTAAAGAGCAAGGTTTCCAGAGAAATTACAGGGCTTAGAGATAAAACATCTTAGTGACGAGCGCAGTGCAGTGCTAGGTAATGATTTGGACTCTTCGTGTTTCAATAGCTGCGTGTCACTGTACTGTTATATGGCAGCCATGTTGCTTACCATCAGCCACATGTCCTGCTCGTCTCGTAACTCTATTCTATAAATAAAGTGGCCAAGTGCGAGTTGGACTCGCCCATGAAGGGTTTCGTTGCAGCAAGTAACATTATATACATAGTACACATAGTTCTTGTAGTTCGTTGTAACTTTGATCGAAGTTTCAATAATAGTGTATTTATGACGTACTAAAAAAAACTACTCATCAGATCGAGTTCCAACTAATTTTCGTTGGTAGTTTACATGGTAATGTACATCATATATTTTTTTTAGATTTTTCATTATCTTACTTTAGAAGTTAGAGGGGGGGGGGACACACATTTTACCACTTTGAAAGTATGTCTCGCGCAAACTATTCAGTGTATACGAAAATGATTTTAGAAACCTCAACATCATTTTTGAAGACCTATCGATAAACACCCCACACGTGTAGGTATGTTGAAAAAAAATTTTTTGAGTTTCACTTCTCAGTATGGGGGGCAACCCTAATTTTTCTTTTTTTTTAATTTTTCTGTTGAAATCTTAATGCGGTTCACAGAATACGTCTACTTACCAAGTTTCAACAGTGTAGTTCTCATAGTTTCGGCAAAAAGTGGCTGTGACATACGGACGGACAGACAGACAGACAGACAGACATGACGAATCTATAAGGGTTCCGTTTTTACGTTTTACGGAACCCTAAAAAAATGAAAAGGTACCTATTAGTATAGAAAATAACCACATTAATTTCGATTACCTTCCCCATCTCTCCTGCTAATAAAGCAACAATTGTTTTCTACACTCCTCAACCACTGAATGTGTTTTATAATACCTTCCAATATGGAGTACTGAAAGACAGAATACGCATCGAGCGCCATCTTAACAGGTAAATGTATTACTGACACGCGAATGTGATTTAATAAGATTAAAACGAAGGGAGGCGATAAAATTCGATTATGATGAACTCTAGCGAAGTAAGTTGTGTGAATTTTGATGACATATGAATATTAATCAATCATGCCTTTCCACTCTGATAACGTGCAATGGAATGGGCAAACGAATTGTTACGGCCGTCAAAAGGGGAATGAGTATTTGCCGTGAAAAGGTTCTAATCTGCGATTGGCCCGGATGTTAACAGACCTAATAAAGGTGCGTTATAAGTATATACATTAACTAAAAAAAAATAAAAAACTGAACGTAATCAGGCATTTTAAAAAAGAAAATTTGACCTGTCAAAGATAACTCCCAATTTAACCAGGTGGCGCCAACACGCTGGTCAAATGCGGGTGAATGACATGTATATGGAAGATAGAAATAAGGAGTGTCATCTCATACGGTGAAGAATTTTGAAAAGTGTCCACCTGTATGCCAAAAATAACAATTTAAAAATCTTCCATAATATCGCTGGTGTAGACAAAGGGTATCGTATAAATGTAGCAATAGTGCCTAAACGAATTGAACTACGCAATTAAAAAAAATCGACTGAAATAGTTACTTATAGAAAATTTTAACTTAATGCGTAGTACAAAATAACGTAGTAATTTTCAATAATTATTATGAGTGACTTCAAAAAGTCAAAGGCGCTAACGTACCTCCGACCTTACAAATAAGCGCCCACGACGTTTCCTTCGCTTTTTTTAAGTTGGCTGTATTAAACACAAGATTTCTAATAGACTTCGTGGGATTCGAACCAGAGGCAGTTGGCAGTCTCCCGACTAGACCAGCCGTAACTTACCTGATCAGCCGTAAATTACTAGACTAGCCGTAATTTACTAGGCCAGCAGTAACGACCTCACGACTGTATAAAATCCCAAATCTATGTCGAAGTTTAACTCACATAAGAGATTCAAAAAGTTGTTCTGTCGGCATCTTTAGGAAACGCCTCGCTAACAAATAAGATTAAACTGTAAGGGTCGAGCCTGCATCCCTTTTGTGCCCGGCATCGCTTGCTTATCAGATCGCTGCAGCATTCAACTGAGTTTTAGATTGCTTTCGGCAAGTTTTCAAAGTCGATTGCTTCTAATTGTAGGTAATTGTTTTGTTTGTACGCAGTTATAACGTACCAGGGTTAGGTTAACAATAATAGATAGTACATTTTGAAGTGAAAACTTCTTTTGGCACACCGCAGACAGATTTTCGTGGGCTGTGAATTGAATTCTAGCGTCACGCATTCCTATGGCTCCCAACTTTATAAACTATTGTGGTTTTTGTTTTATAATAGAGTGACGAAACGAGCAGAACATGTACCTGATGGTAAGTTACATGGCTGCCCACAACAGCACAGTGACATGACGCTATTGGAATTTCAAATGCAGCTATTGGAGTGCGGTAATTAACTAGTATCTACTGCACTGCGCTCGTCACTCAGAGATGTAATTTCACTAGTAACTTTGCTTGTTGTTGTTGTCAACAATGAGAGTGGCACCCTCTACATACGAGAAAGTCGCAAAACACTTACAAATAATGTTTTGTGGTACGAAACCCTGAAAATGGAAACGTATTTGTCGATTCATATCTACGCTACCTAACTACTAGGTACTAGGTACCAATGTTCTCAATAGAGGCGCCTATTTGCTATTCCATTCCAATTCCATATCAGGTCTGGGAATCTTATTCGAGAAGGTTCCACACGCCAGACTACAATGCCTCAAGTAAACTAGGTTTCCAAAATGCCGCAATCAACCAGCCTTATTCAAGTTCTGCAAATTGTGACTATTCATCGCGAGTTGTTCTTTCCACTGCCTTATATGTATGTAGCTACGGCTTATTTTACAGTTTGGTATTATTTTTCTGTTGAAAGTACACACATATTTTATGAGTAATATTATTAGTAATAAGTGCAAAAAATATAAAGTAACAAATGCAAAAGTTTAGATGTTTGTGGCTCAATTCACCAACAACTGAACTCAATGGATATAAATAAATGTTACGGGAATGGGAAATACGTGGTTAAACCCGCGGTGTACTGTTAGTAATAAATAATAATAAATAAATTGGCAGTCATAGGAACTGCCGATAGAAGTGAAAACTTATAACTCAGAATTTGATAGCTTATTTTGGAAACTACACGGGTGTAACAGGAGGGCGTGGCCTAGCCATCATGGCATGACCATCTAGAAATGCGTCAGCATTTCCCATTGGTTGACGTATTTATAGATGGCCAATAGCTATGGTCCCGAGTTTACCCGAAGATTTCTTATCATACCCGAGCGTGACGCTAGAGTTCAATTCACAGCCTACGAAAAATCTGTCTAGGCGCGCCAAAAGAAGTTTTCACTTCAATAAATATTGGTGGACAATTCACGCACAACACCATCCCCCAAACTAAGCAAAGCGTGTAAGCTGTAAGCTGCTGGTGTCCAGATAGCTGATATAATACTTCAATAGTTTTAAATACATATTTATTTATTATACATAGTGTAATTGGTATCAATCAATAACTAGCATTTACCTATCTGCGCTTTGTCCACATAACATATTAGATAGATAGATAGAAAACTCTTTATTGTGGCACAAAAATAATTACATTACAGAGAAAAACTTATGATCTAGCACCACAAGTGGCGGCCTTATTGATGAGAGCAATCTCTTCCAGGCAACCAGCACAAGGAAAATAGCCTACATACGGGGGAGCAACATTAATTTAAATAATACTACTAAATATATATTTCTAAACTAAAATAATAAATATTCACTCAAAAATATGCTACTATAACATTTAAAACGAACATAAATATGTACAATAACAAACAAAATAAAAAATACCAAGAAGAGTGTGAAATATTAAAGAACAGTGATTCAAAGACAGAAACACGAAACAATTACAACTAGTTTAAAACAACATAACAGTGATACAACTTACAATATTAGAATTTACTTAGAATTACAATATTATATTAGAAAGAACTATTCCGTATAGAACTCTACATTTTTTAGGATAAAAACCGTAGACCGCGTCGTCGCTTTGACCAGGTGAGACGGCGGTTAAAATAATGTAACCTGGTACAATTAAAAAAATCACCTAATAATTTTATAAACTAGTAGCGTCCCACGGACTCACTCGCTTAGGTCCCGATCCCCTTACTCACCCGGGCTATAAGTACCTATCTAGCGTATGTCTTTTTACAGGCTGTTATCTATCTACGTACCACATGTAGTTATCTTCTGCAGTTTTGTTTTTTATAGCAAACATTCAAATATACATCCCAACTTTCGCATTTATAATATTAATAGGATGTGAAAATGTAGATGTTTGGATGTTTGTTGTTCAACCACGTCGAAGAACTTAAGCGATCTCTCTAAAATTCACAAATTACGATTTTGGTCTTGACTAGCACTTTGTCCTGAAAAAAATAGAGTTCTAAATTCTACGTGTAAAAAGTCACGGAAAGATGCTAGATCATGTTAGTACGATTATTTATCTACTTCAAGAAGCACATACATTGCAATGTATATCGGGTTTTAACGTGTTTCCGTGAACAATTATTTTGACCCACAAGTTCATCTATATTGTTTTTAACCTTGATACTGTTATATCAATAATTGATTGAACAATTATTGTTCTCCATGAAACGACAGATGAATTGTAAGGTTGCACGCAATACTATCAAGTGAGTGATCATCTATTACAGAAGATTACCCAGAAAGAGTTAACTGGCCTGAAAGGCCGCAATATAAACAAATAAATATTGGTGGACAATTCACGCACAACACTATCTGACCCCAAACTAAGCAAAGCTTGTGTGATGGCAATACCTATGATCTTTCTCTCAAGTCTTTGATCAGTGTGTCCTGCATGTACTAACATACGGAGCCGAAACGTGGACACTAACATTGACACTGGTCACTGGTCCTTTGATTTAACGTGTTAACGTCGCGCAGCGAGCTATGGTGCTAAGTTCGATGTCTGTTTGTAGGATTAAATCAGAAATTAGATAAACACTAAGGTGACCGACATAGCTCAGCGAATAAGTAAGCTGAAGTGGCAATGGACCGTTCACACCTGTAGAAGAACCAATAACCGCTGGGGTAGACGTGTTCTAGACTGGAGACCGCGTACTGGCAAGCGTAGAGTGGGGCACCCTGCAGCCAGGTGGAGCGACGACTTACGAAAGGCGGCTGATAACAAGTGGTTGCGAACGACAGAAGACCGTACCATGTGGCGATCCATTGGAGACGCCTACGTCCAACAGTGGATGACTAACTTAATAGTTAGCCAATCTAATGATTGGCTGATTATGACCTGAAAGGGTATTTTCTTCTGAAATTACGTTCGCTAAACATATATTTTCGCTATAATGTGGCTAGGCATTGTTTTTGTTTCATCACACATAATAGACACGGTACATTCAAGAATCAATTTATTGTTTTATTGTTCGAAAGCGGTGAATGAAATAGGCGAATGAATGGCTAATGCTTCTAATTTAGTACTAGAAAACACTACCTTTGTTTAATGTGTACCGACCTACGTTTTTTGTAGTGGTAGGACTCTTTATAGAGTCAAGCAGTAATGTGCAAACATTATTGTGTTCCGGTTTGAAGGGCAATGCTTGTAGTAAATTACAGAGCATAGAGATAAAACATCTTACATATCTGGGTGACGAGCGCAGTGCTAGGTAATGATTTGGACTCTTTATGTTCCAATAGCTACGTGTCACTGTGTTGTTATGGGCAGACATGTTCCTTACCATAAGGCACATGTAATGCTCGTCTCGTCACTCCGTACTATGGAAAACGTAATTTGTTTTTTATTCTTCTGAAAAAGGCTTATGTATTCATTTTCTCACAAGAAAACGCTTCAAGTTATTGGTAGGTACTATCCCGCGGCTGAGAAACGTGGCTCTGCATTCGGGTGGGCTGTTTAGTGAAATCTCCGAACCTGTTTAGTGTAATGGTTGCATTAGGTGCACCGTGCAGTCACAGAACAAGCAGTCTACAGAAGTCAAACTCTTGAAAGTAGCTCAATTTTCATCTCTCGGCGATCAGGGTTATCAGAGGGGTTTGGGTAAAAAATGACGCCACTAGTTCATACAAAAGTGTATGAAATAGTGACGTATTTTTTTTATTAGCGGCCAAATATGTTTTGTTAGTTGCTTTTAACATTGCCTTATCCTTCATGATATCCTTTTTATACAATCAGATTTGATGTAAGTGATATCGGAGTATATACCTATACTCCGATTCCTTGTTTTCTCTTCCTATGAGAAATGCAAATCATACCAATGAAATATCTTCGATTCGTACTTTCGATATATCCAAGTTTCATTACTGGGCGCGCAAATTTGAAACAACGCCAATTTTACCCAACCCCATTTTGCTTATGCGAAACAAGGAAAAATCTACAGCGATACAGTGTGTCACTACCTTGTATTGTGTGTGGTTGATTGTTGTAAATGGAATAGAAAGATTGGGGATGGCGTGTGCAGCTTACTTCTCTACTGTTCTTTGTTACATAAAAATACAAGCAAATACTTACCGATCTCTGTTACAACCAGTAGCTTAAAAACGTCCAACAATGAAGCAAAGCAAATACATGATATTCATTAATTCTTCATTGTCCACAATCCAATAATAAATAAAAATTACAATTTGTTAAGACTAGTAAAGTAAATGGTGACCTTATGGCTACGAGCGATCTCGTCCAGACGGTCCAGAAGGTGTTGTATGTACTCGTAGGTTGACTTCTGTATATTGGTATTCTGTGTCGCAGTAACGCCACCTCGCTTCAACTGTTCCCACGTGCTGGAGGCTCGCCAAACCGCGTCAGCCTTACGACGGATATTTTATTGCAATGCAGATTTACTTCCAGCTACCCTTGTAGGCTGTATATGTACTGGAATATAGTACATATGAGGTTCCCAACCATACTGTTAAAAACAGTATTATTTCGTTTAGGGTTAAATACCTCGAATGGAAAAAACAGAACCATTACAGGATCACTTTGTGAATCGATTTTGATCGATCTTTTTGAAGTGAAAACTTCTGTCTAGCCGCGCCTAGACAGATTTTTCGTGGGCATAATAAGCATGTATTACAACTATATAAGTATTAGGTATATCAGCTATTTGGCCGCCATATTACAAGCTTTGCTTAGTTTGGGGTCAGATGGTGTTGTGTGTGAATTATCCACCAATATTTATTATTATTATTTATTATAGAGACAAAAATCTTATTATTTTATTTTTAATGGTTTATTGTAACTATGGACTCTTAGTTGTGTGTGAATTATCCACCAATATTTATTATTATTATTTATTATAGAGACAAAAATCTTATTATTTTATTTTTAATGGTTTATTGTAACTATAGACTATTACTAACATTTCACCACACATATATTTGCACTGGGTGGGAATCGAACCCACGACCCTCGGCTTCACAGGCAGAGTTACTACCCACTAAACCACGAAGCCAGTCAAAGTCAAAAGTGTATGTGAAATAATTGTATGATCCAGACAACCTGACGTCAGAATGGCTGGCCACTTTCTTTTCATGTTTTTTCTCTGCTCATATAGAGGTACTAAATACACATAAACTTAGGTATTAAATAATACCAAAAAAGGTATTAAAAAGTGATAGTTTTCAAACATAAAAAAATCACACCAGGACGTCTACTCTAATTCAACGAAAACGTAATTTCGAAATAAACTCGCGATTTACCAACTCCGATTCTACTTCGATCCGTCGTTTTGTCCGTTTAAATGTTAAAGCCTACTCTAATTAGAGTATGCTTAGAACATTTAAACGTCAAACAATGTTCGATCGGACGAAACGAAGAATCGGAGTAAGAAAATCAAGTTAATTTTCGAAATTACGCTTTTCGTAGAAAGAGAGTAGACGTCCAGGGGTTCTGACGCTGACGAGTCGTCGATAAATCGTTCACCATTATTGTTGTATAGGTTTTGTAGCTGCTGACTGCTCACATCACTGCATCACAGCTTCTCACCAGGCACCGTGGCCCAAACCTGAAATATTAACCTAAAGGCCTCAAGCGTCAATGAGCTCCTTGAATTCAAACAATAAATATAAATGCACTAAAGTACAATCAAATGCGCTAAAACAGAAACTTTTTTTGATTAGTATTAATGTGTACTTTTGTTTAGTTTCATTTGTAACCTGAGATAATTATTAAATTTCTTGAGTTTTTTTTTAATATTTGACCTGTAAATATTTTTTATTTGTAAATAACCCGCACTGGGACAGCGTGGTGGATTATGGCCTTAACTCTCTCTCCTTGCGAGAGAAGGCCCCGAGTCCCAGCAGTGGGAACGTTTAGTGGGCTGTTGATGATGATGATGAAATAATATTTACTTACTTAATATTTACTAATATTTAGAAATAAAGATTATGATTATGGAAACTAAATCAGCTCTTCCGTGTTTTCCATGTTTTATGTCCAAAATTCAATGTAGCATGGAACAGACGATTTTACATGGATGACTCCAGGGTTGTCACGCACGGCTACAGTAGTTTTAGTAGTTTTCCCGTTCCGGCAATTTATCCAGAGTAAAAAGTAGCCTATATACTAATTCAGACTATAATCTAAATGTGTTCCAAATTTCACCCCGATGGTAGTTCCATCATGGAACAAAGCAATGGAACTAGTGCGAATGAACCGATCCGTTCCGTAGGACGTGATTGAGCAACAGACGCCCAAACATTGAAACTGACATTTATGATAAGTAATAGTAGGACAGTAGGATGAAGTGATGAAGATACACATCATTTTAAATTTGCATATATTGGTACATATATATTTACTTTAGTATAATCAAATTAAATATACCTCTCTATTCTTATTTTGTGTACTTATTCTTATATTATAATATGTGCGTTGGTTTTTACACACTAACATATACTCACTAAACTTCACATACATGGAAATATTTGAAGCAAGAACCTTTGAACTGCCTCGATTTTACGTGTTTTCTGACAATCAAGCTCAAAATTCTCAAAAGCTTTGAAGAAAATAGAAAACTGATCACCTGAATTAAGAACATATAAAGATCAAAGACACTCTCAATGTTCAAACGTTAGACGCTGGCGAAATTACGGTAGCATTACCGAATGGAAGCCGAGACGAAAAAGAAAGAAGAAGAAAAAGATACACATCATCCACTCCAATATAGTAGGTACAAATGTGTAGACCAGTAAATAAAAAACCCAGTAATTTAGCAAGAGTTTAATAAAAAAATGCAAAATAATAAAAATATATCCAAATATTGAATCTTAACCCTAGGATATCAGTAGGTTTACAACATCAAAATACAAAATAAAATACACTCACTCACACAAATTTAGGTCATGGACATTATACATACACGTTAGGAATTTTAGGTATGTGTTTCTGTGCAAGTGTTTATGAGATCCGACCATAAGCAAACTGTTATAAGGTTTAATTTAACTTACGGCCGTATTACAAAACTACGACTTAAGCCCAATCTTGTCACTGCGATCGTTTAATGTCATAAACGGCAAAGTTTTCGATAAGGTTTGCTTAAAAAAAATACAGTTTTTTTTGATCACGTAAGCGCCGTAAATGAGTTTGGGATTCGGCAAATTTATTAATCTTGTGTTCTTTGACGGATATGTTGTTAATTTATCACTGACTGAAATAACAACACAGTTTAAACAGCTGATTCTATGGAAAATGGAGTGTATTGCTTGTGTAATATGTATATATACATTGACAAAGATAATATCACTAAAAGCCGGGTCACACAGAGGCGATCCGATAGCGACCCGATAGCGATCCGGATCGTATCCGAGTATGGGATCGCGCCCGCTTGCTGTGTGTCATGTTGCATACAAATTCGAACATTACAAAAAATCCCGTCTCGGATCGCTATCGCTATCGGATCGGCTCTGTGTGACCCGGCTTTAAAATCTTGAAAGGAATTTTAAGTGCCATCGTACAGCCACGATCACAGTGTTACAATGAAGGCTGACGTTGAATTTACTACGGTGAAAGTAGTATTCGCTTTGTACTCATGAAAACTGTGGGAAAACTCGGAAAGCGTAAAAAAATCAGCTGCTCTATTTAATAAAGCTATTGACGAATCGTGTAGAAAATCAGTTTTTTTTTGGAAATTTCATAATAATGAATGTAAAGCCTTTTCTCTTTCGGAAAATACAGGAGTACTGTTTAACACATTTATAATATTGTTTCATAATATATTGTAAATGAAGTTATATATAGCACAATTTCAGTACAAAATTGATATTTTCAAAATGCGTCTTTACAAAGTGACAGGTGCACTAGCCATTTTATGTTACAAAATCTAAATCAAAATTGGCACAACATTACAAATTTTGGAGCAAACATTTACAAAAGTATTCGCCGCCACCGGGCACAAAATGTCAACCAAAATGGCGGACCAATCACAACTCAGTTTTATGTAAGAAGTAGATTTGGTTAGTTAAAACGCCAAGTTGTTTTTCATTTTGTGTCAGGTGATAGTGAACAGAATAAAGACATCATAATACACATTGAATCGTTAATTATCATTTACAGCTGGGTCTACGCGTTTTTATTGTGTGTTAAAAATTTGCTATTTCAAAAAAAAAATAACAAAATCAGAATGTCGAAAATAAATTCGAGTAAATATTTTATGCGTTTCTTTTGAATTTTTTTGTCACACAAGGCAAATAAGTTTCTTCGCCACATCACCAACAGGCACGTGAATACTATGTGTTGTCATTTAAAATACAAATAAATAGTAATCGACAAAAAACTATTTGTTTTCGACTGAGTTGTTCTAATAATTATAATTAATTTGTAAATACAGATTTACAACGCACAACAACAAATGGTTTACACGTGAGATAACCAACGAATAACTATTAGAAAATATTCATATTTGTATTGTGACAAACAAAAACATTTTCACACAACACAATACATGTAGACCCAACTTTTGAATAGGACAGCAATTTGGAAGGTTATGAAAGAAATTATTGTCGTTTCACAACTTTGGTCACAGGCAGGACGAAACAGGAAGATTTGTGCATTAATATACCATTACATCTACGAACAATGATACTTCAAAAGGGACCATCTTTTGTTTATTATTCTCGACGCCGCGCCGTGTTCTATAGTATCATTGTACGCAATATAAAATGAATGTCACAAAGTGCATCACTTTTTCAAGTTTCTAAACTGATTTTGCAAATTGTGTTATTTTTAAATTTAATATAAGTTAGTTAGTTATTATAAAATGTTATATTAAAAAAATACGGGTTATTTTCTGAGTGTCCAAATTATTTCGGGTGATAATTGGTCCGATACACTATATCGAACAAAATCGAGAGTTTATAACAGCAAATTGATTTAAAAGTCTGAAGTCTACATTAAAAGGTCTAAATATGTAATGTATTTTATATTTATAACTTGTTTATTTATATGGTTCGGTTACAACACATTCGTTTCCTCCATTGCTATGGCTCTTGCGAAGGTAAAAAGACATAATTAACAATTCCAAAAGCAATTTTGTAGGTAGGTAGGATGAGTTACCTAATTTAAACATTTAACGAACCTGCCGCATAGTGTTAATTAGCTGCTGAAACTAGCCGCACTCATTTGCTCCTGTTTACCCCCGAGAGCCATTACTTTATACCCAGGAAAAACTAACCTCATTATCTAACTTTGTAGAGGTAATGTGAATGCACGCATAGACGTTATTTTTTAAAGGTACGTTACTCGTACATGTTCAGGTGCGTCTCGAATCTCTCCATGTAAGAAGACCCTACATCTAATCAGTTATAGTAGTTCTATATTAGTGAATTACGACGATTTATAGTACCTGCCGCTTCTACCACCTAACGAAAAACGCTTTGACGCTTTGGCATTGCCGTCTCTTTCATTTCAAGCGAGAAGAAAAGAGACAGCAATGCCAAAGCGTCAAAGCGTTTTTCGTTAGGCAGTAGACCCCCTGGAGTGCCTTGACGCTAGTATCGCGTCGTCCGAGATGTAGAACTTATTGAGTACGATAAGTATTGTAATTATATGATTAGAGTATGCTCCACGATTATGCGTAAGTATAATTAGTAAGTTTAGGACCTGTCATCTCCTGTGCTAGAATAAAGTTCGGTGGGTAGGTCATCTGAAGGCCTCCCTTAAAAACTATTATATATTTTGAATAGTAAATGCTTTCTTGTCTTCCAAAAATAAACATTCGAGCTTCTGTACGCACTTTTTTTTAATAATACCATCTTGCCTAATGTATCGCATCTATAATAGTGGACCCTCAGAAAATAGCCCGTCAAACAGAAAGTGCAGTCTTAAACATTTCATAAGTGTCTTTCGTGTGCTCATAAATAAATATGCGTATTGTATACACTAGTTATTATAACCTAGTTTATATTGCATTTCATTCGGAACCTAAAATGTTCCGATTTACGAGAAGCTGTAATAGAATTGGCATCATCATTTATTTACTTTAAAGAAATTGGCAAAGTATATTTTAAAATTTCATCGTATTTTTTTTGCCATAAAAAAAGATAAATAAATGGTGACTCGAATTCTATGTGCATACTTAATACAGGATTACTTAGAAACTATGTACTACGCTGTCTCTCATCAATCTCATCTCAAATTGCAAATATTTTTAATTTTTTTAGCTTTTCATAAAAAATTATACAAAACGTGACTTTCAGCTCAGTATCCGTTTTCTATATAATCCTGTATTTAAATTGTTCAGTATTTCCGATATAAATACGAATCGTGAGTCGGAGCATTGGTGTCGATATTTTTAAATACATAAACTTAACACTACTACAATTTCAAAAGCAAATTAACATAACTAAAATACACGGTCCTTAACTATACAAATACCGATAAAATAATACATTTTGTATATATTTTAAGAATTTCCATTTAAAGAATAACTTTTGACTAGTGAATATAATTACGTTATATTAAGTAATTCATAGTAAAAGCTTTTATATGACTTTTTTTTTCAAATGAGAATGTTGTAATCAATCCAGTACTGGAATGATTGGCCTCTACGGTCCAGCCCTAACTGCATAGGCCTACTTGTCTTCGAGTATTTGTGTAAAATAAATAATTCATAATTTACCAAATAAGTTAATAATTAGAGTATGTGTTTGCATTATTTTGGTCGGACTGATGTCAAGAGATTTTATAGTAGCTATGTGAGAGCGAAAGCGTGTCTCTAAGTAATATACACGGTCGCTCTGTCATATCTTCAGTCTGATCAAAATACAATGCACAAACTATATAATGCCCCAATTGAGCCGGTCCAGTGGTTGGAAAGCCTGTATTAATAAACTTTAAAAACGTGATTAGACTAGAAAAAAACGGCAATCACTAAATCTTTTAATTGAGATATTCTACATTAAACATTTTAGTGCCTTTTTAAAGACAAAACGAGCAACAAAAATATTTGCCAACGAATTACTTAGACGAAAGTTTCACCAAAAATTATTGCACAGACATACTTCAACACTTAACAATTTGACCCTGATACAAACGCATTGTTAACTTCTGACTGTATAGTCAGAATGAATAAAATTAAAAAAAAAACAACGGAAAATTATTTTACCCACAAATTTCATTACACGTTTATCTTCAAGCCCTTTCTCTCCCTCTCTCTTCAACACATACGCCTTATTGTGGAAGTGAGACGAAAATATATTTTTTCATTATACTATCATGAATTAAAAATATGTCAACAGTACTGGACCAACCAACTGGATCGACGCAAACCAACCACATACAAAATGAGATTCCAAATTTAATACTTACGATTTGTAATTTAAAAAGAAAAATAATGTAATTAACGATAAATATAAGCTCTAAGTGAAATAATGTCAAAGATACGTTGTAATCTTTGGCGCATTGAGCAAAACGGCGATCCTTGCGTGTAATGGCAACTAGCTGAACTAGCGGAAGAAATGATTGCGCGGTTAAATCTTCGGTTTTATCATCGGTTTCAGATCATTGCAAAACTTTGATAAACACTGGTTTTTATTTTATTATGCGATACACGGCAAATAAGTCAAATGTGCCTAGTTTTAGCCCCAAGTTCGATAGGCAGCAGCGGCCATTTGATGCCAATTGCCACAGAATCCATTAGAAAAAATGTTAAATAGCTATTCATATTTTTGGTCTAAATTAAATTAAACATTATATGACAATGCACATTGCAACCAAATATTTGTCGCATTTGACAATGTTACATTTAGCCAAATATTTGACACGTATTTGACAAAAATACGCTACGCCAAGTAATATGCCAACATATACATTGGATTACAATCCTATACATTCCTACAAAATGTTTTAAAATTATATCGAATTGATATTTTAAAATAGTAAACGGGTCGGACATCTCGCCGCCGCGCAGTGTCAACAGGGACGCGCATAGACCGCTAAATGCGGTTGAAACTAAGTCTTATTTCCCCAACCATATCACACGGTGTACGTACCTACACCTAATTACTAACCAAACATGAGGTATAATCAGCCGACTTTCGACCGAAGAGTTTCGACCGCATTCGACAGTCTATAACTACATTAGTTTCATTTGTAAACTTTAGATGAAAACTTGAACAAATATTTTTTTTTTTTCAGTGTCATTTATTCTTACGGAATTTCAGTAATTTTGTATTCAATCAAAGTTTTGCAACGCACAGAAAATCACTCTAGAACGTCTAAAGAAATAATTTAATCTGTTATATGTCAATTCCCTAATTATACGAGTACCCTATATTTATCCTTAAAGATAATTGCGTATTATGTAATGTATATAATAAATTATGTAAATACATAAAGTACAAGTAAATAAATGCATTTTTATGGCAAAAACGTAGGAATGTTGCATAGACGTGTCTTTGAGAAATAACACTTTTTTTAAACTATTTATTTAATTGTATCCCATTTCAATATTGTTCATAACACTATCATCAATAATCATGGTATATTTACGGTAGTTATACGAAGTGTAGTGTTAGAAGCCTTTAAAATATCAATTGTTGTTGAAATTTGGCATACGGATAGATTATAGCTTAGAAGAACACATAGGCTACTTTTTATCCCGGGAAATGGAACAACGCGTGTAAGCCGAGGGTCGCTTCTAGAAATATCATTTTTTCTTTTTAATTATTCCAAAAAGTAGTATCACAAATCACAAAAACACGTCTCACAGTGAAAGCAATCGCTCGAAACAACAATAATATAACTGAGCATTGCATTGAGCATCGGTAGAACGTCTATGTAGAATTTGGTCGTCGAGATCACAACGGTATTGACGCGTTCGCTTAGCAGGTGACGTGCGGCTTTCGCCTTTATCTGACTGGCCATAGATGTAAAATTTCAATGATCACAGAACTTTCACCTGTATTTAATAAGTTTCTCTTTTATTACAATGTTGAAAGCATTTTACAGAATTAACTGGCTATATATGTTTTATTCACCTCGACATTTCGTTGGAATTGCAAGGGCAGTAGTCACGAGACTGAAGAATGCGGGTAGTCTCATTGTGATATAAAGGGATCGCCACCTACCCTCATTTTTAAAAAAACATTATGTTTTAGAATTTGTTCCAGCTTGACATTGTTTTAAGCCATTACGTTTGTTAACTACTGTAGTATTTATTAATTACAGAATATCTACTGTGGTTTTACAGTGGAGCGAGTCCGTGATATTTCGCTGCAGTTTCATGCACCATATTTTTACGGGTAAACTATTTACCCGTGAGCATGACACAAAATATTCGGGAGTCTCTCCACTATTTAACAACCGTGATACTTTAAAACGATGTTTATTGATATGATCATAAAGGTGAAATTTCAATGACCCATTTTGACACGTGATATACTAAAATTTGCTTAAGGCCACCGGTTTACATTCCCGTGACGTCAAAACCTTAATTTAGTTTAGACAACGGTATTTAGAGAATTCACTTTTATTTAATAAAAAAAATGATCGGTCACCTGCTAGGGCAAAACAGCGTTTATGTCTATATTACTTAGATATCATTTTACAGTGAGCATTATAGTGCCAAAATATTTAGATAACTACTCCTATAGATACAGCGACTATGTTTGAATATGTCTAAGATATTTTAAAATGCTATTTGCTTTTGTAAATATTTAAAACTTTCAAACACTATCCGAATTTAACATGACGAACGATGAACGAAACATAGTTCCCAATAGCAATTTGCCACTGGTAGTGATTTATCTTGTTAGATAAAAATTGCTTACAATTTGACATATTTTTCACCCAATTAACATACCTCATACCAGCCATTCTGCAAACTCCTCAATATCAATATCTTTGAAATGAATCATCATGCTTTGTCTTTTTCTAACAAAATGGTACAAAACGGAGATAGAAAAGGACAGAGCACGCGGCATTTCGATATAGTGCAGATTTCGGGTCAAACTGTAGGTATATTTGACATCGTAAAATTGCAAATACAGTCATATTACATCTTACCACGTTAGATTATAAAATAACCTTTCCTATCGTAGTTTTATAATTTCACGTTTTTCTAACATAAACTGATGTTATTTATTACGATGACATATTATTATATATTTATATTTTTTTTTTTTTTAGTTTTAAATATTTACAAAGGCAAGGGTACGTCTTTTTTTATTTTATTTCGTAAGCTAAATACCTAGAGACTGGAAAAAGTTCTATAAAATATCTCATGGTTCAGTACATTGGGAATAGTTCGGGTATAAAACGTTTTTTCTATTGGTTAAAATTCGTAATGTATCGTCGAATATGGGATACCGAATTCTATGCCAGAAAGTTATTAATCAACAAACTAGACATGAAAACTTTTATGAAACTAATGACAGAAGTTTTTTTTTATAGAATAAATAGTATGGTGGTTTTCTAATTTTCTTTACAGATAGAACTGCCAAAAAACACAATGGGAGTTATTTGTTTATCGGATACATTTCCGAGAGTGTGCATCTCATCTTTTTATGATCTAACAAAACTAAAAGCCGGGTCACACAGAGGCGATCCGATAGCGATCCGGATCGTATCCGAGTATAGGATCGCGCCAGCTTGCTGTGTGTCAGGTTGCATACAAATTCGAACAAAACAAAAAATCCCGTCTCGGATCGCTATCGCTATCGCTATCAGATCGCCTCTGTGTGACCCGGCTTTAAGGGTTTTATTAAACGGGCAGCTCGAAGGTCAAAAAAGCAATACCGTTCAGCATTCTGGAAACTTGAACGAAACTGTTCAATTCCACTTTCGAACTATCGAATATATTGTCTGTATAGGTTATCGGTCTTCCCTGAGGACTGCAATTTGAATATATTCAAATGGAAAGCGAATCGACTTGTTCTATGTAAGATAGGTAAGCGCGCTTAATTTTAGCTCCCATTACACGATATATTACGCACGCATGAAATGAAACAGTCGAAATTATAATATAACTTTGTAGCATAGTTTCGGTAATGTTTACAAGGACATTTGAAGCCTCTATATTACTAGACCTTACTTGGTAATTTTACCGGTACATCAGAAGACCGATAGATACCCGAAGACCGGTATACCGGAATACTGGCAGACTGGAATACTGGAAGACCAGCATACCGGCAGACCGGAATACCAGTAGACCGGAACACTGGAAGACCGGAACAACGGAAAACCGGGAGATGCCGAAAGACCAGAATACCGGCAGACCGGAAGACCATGATACCGGAAAACCGGCATCTCTACCTCTCACTAAAATGACTATACGTACTATTCTTCTCTCTATAATAAAATTTCACTCGACAGAACAATGGCAGCGTACAAACATTTTAGCCAGTAGACCCCGACGCAGAAGACCGGTATGCCGGAAGACCGACGGAGTAGACCGGTTATTGCACTGCAGACTATTGTTCCCACTCGGCTTCGTCCACACCCTCCATGCTATCTTGTTCGAGTTTCAGGTTTATCTGCACTTTGGCGCTCATCGACTTCATTATCTAGAAAATAACACAAAATATCACCGATGAGTAATGTTGATGATGAGCAACTTTGAGTTATGGCTTTTAATCCTAGTAATATTAATATCATAACTGCGAAAGTTGGGATGTTTGTTGCACATTCACGTCGGAATGGCTGAACGGATCGGCTTCAAATTTGGAACGTAGTTAGATTATGTATTGTCTGGAATAGCTCATATACATATTATTATATACAAATAAGTTGTGGCGCTAGTTAATAAGTGTGTCTCTGTAAGTTTTTTAAGTGTTAAGTTTTTTAAGGGTTTGAAAGTGTGTTTTAAGTGGTTTAAGTTTTAGTTTTAAGTTTTAAATTTTTTTTTATGCCTGATGGTAAGCAACATGCTTGCCACATAACAGCATTGCGCTCGTCACCTATAGATCTAAGATGTTATATCTCTAAGCCCTGTCATTTCTCTGGAGACATTGCCCTTCAAACCGGAACACAGTAATGTCTGTACAATACTGCTTGGCGGTAGAATAACTGGCAAATGTGTGGTACTTCTCCAAGCAAACTCTGCTAAGAGTCTTACCACTACAAAAATTAATTACTAAGAACCGGTAAGAAGTGTTAGGATGTATGCTAATTAGAAGCGGTTGGTTAAGAAACGTTAGGATGTGAAGTAATTATTATAGGAAGCATTCAAGTTAAAATAATATTTCAACAATAGGCTGATTACTACGGAGCGAAAAATTTACCGGAAAATTTTAGGGCCAACAAGAAAAGAAGATGGTAGCTGGAGGGTGAGGAAGAAAGGCGAAATTGAAAGCCTAGTAGCTGTACTTAACATCTTGGGTGAAATAAAATCTTACAGACTTCGCTGGCTCGGCAACGTAGAGATAATGGGAGAGGATTAAGCTGCTAAGCGCGCCTATTTAGGTGTCTCAAATAGTGGACGGTCAGTGGGACGTCCCAGATTCCGATGGAAAGACCAAGTGGAACGAGACATCCGCGAGCTTGGAGCATCTGTCTCATGGCAGCTTAGATAAAGAATAAGTAAATAGATCAGGTTTTTCCGCACGGTTCTTTTGTACCAATCGTAAGCAGATAAGGTGTGTGTTAGCTATGGCGACATATTGATGTGCCGCGACAAAAGTATGACACTTCCACAAGAGCGACAAGACAAGAGCAATTTATGTGTCATTAGTGTAAGTCGTTATTTGTAGCGGTACTAATTGATTTGAAATAAATAAATAAGAGCGATCAGATCCGTGCTTTCGGTGTAAAGCGTTTGTTCTAACTCTATACGTAGTATATGTAAACTCTTTGCATGGCAGGCTCAAGACAGATATGAGTGGCGTCTTTTGGTGTCAGCGGTCAGGACCCACTTTGGGTAGTTGAGCGAAAGTTGAGTTGGGTAGTTAGTTCATTAGAATTTCCACTAATTCATTAAAATAAAATTAAAATTAGAAGTGTTATTTATCGTTAAGATTATATTTGTAAGAATTGGTAAGATAAGACGTGAACTTACATTCTCCTGTTTCTCCTTGGTAGTGACGGGCACGTGAGACTCGATCAGGTCGGGCTTCTGTTTGGGCTGCGGCTTGCCCTCGCGCGACACCGGCGACTGGGTGTGCGCCGACACTGCGGGGGAATATCGACTTTAATTACACTAGTTAATAAGGAAACGGGAAAATAATTGGTTGTCATAGGGACTGTCGATAGAAGTGAAAATGCATTACGTAGAATTTTAGTATTGTTTGGGCTCCATTGTTAAGTCCTAGAATTAGCAAGAAAATGTTCCCTACTCTCCCCTATTTCCTTTTCTTCTCCAATCCAAGATTCATGTAATAAAAAGAAAACGATTGACAAAGGTCACGGACCCCGGAGTCTGTGGAGCTGTAAAATTAAAAAAAAAAAAAAAAGTATTGTTTGGGCTGCGGCTTGCCCGCGCTACACCGGCGACTGGGTGTGCGCCGACACTGCGGGGGAGTATCGACTTTAATTACACTAGTTAATAAGGAAACGGGAAAATAATTGGCTGTCATAGGGACTGTCGATAGAAGTGAAAATTTATTTTGTAGAATTTTAGTATTGTTTGGGCTGCGGCTTGCCCTAGCGCGACACCGGCGACTGGGTGTGCGCCGACACTGCAGGCGAATATCGACTTTAATTACACTAGTTAATAAGGAAACGGGAAAATAATTGGCTGTCATAGGGACTGTCGATAGAAGTGAAAATTTATTTTGTAGAATTTTAGTATTGTTTGGGCTGCGGCTTGCCCTAGCGCGACACCGGCGACTGGGTGTGCGCCGACACTGCAGGCGAATATCGACTTTAATTACACTAGTTAATAAGGAAACGGGAAAATAATTGGCTGTCATAGGGACTGTCGATAGAAGTGAAAATTTATTTTGTAGAATTTTAGTATTGTTTGGGCTGCGGCTTGCCCTAGCGCGACACCGGCGACTGGGTGTGCGCCGACACTGCAGGCGAATATCGACTTTAATTACACTAGTTAATAAGGAAACGGGAAAATAATTGGCTGTCATAGGGACTGTCGATAGAAGTGAAAATTTATTTTGTAGAATTTTAGTATTGTTTGGGCTGCGGCTTGCCCTAGCGCGACACCGGCGACTGGGTGTGCGCCGACACTGCAGGCGAATATCGACTTTAATTACACTAGTTAAGAAGGAAACAGGAAACAATAAAGTGGCCAAGTGCGAGTTGGACTCGCCCATGAAGGGTTCCGTTGCAGCAAGTAACATAATATACATAGTACACATAGTTTTTTTAGTTCGTTGTAACTTTGATCTAAGTTTTAATTATAATGTATTTATTTATGACGTACTAAAAAAAACTACTCATCAGATCGAGTTCAAACCAATTTTCGTTGGTAGTTTGCATGGTAATGTACATCATATATACTTTTTTGGTTTTTCATTCTCTTATTTTAGAAGTTAGAGGGGAGGACACATTTTACCACTTTGGAAGTGTCTCTCGCGCAAATTATTCAGTGTAGACAAAAACTATTTTAGAAACCTCAACATCATTTTTGAAGACCTATCGATGGACATCCCACACGTGTAGGTCTGATGAAAAACATTTTTGAGTTTCAGTTCTAAGTATGGGGGGCAACCCTAATTTTTCTTTTTTTTCTTTTTTTTTGTAAAAATCTTAATGCGGTTCACAGAATACATCTACTTACCAAGTTTCAATAGTGTAGTTCTCATAGTTTCGGCAAAAAGTGGCTGTGACATACGGACGGACAGACAGACAGACTAGACGAATCTATATAAGGGTTCCGTTTTTACGTTTTACGAAACCCTAAAAATTTGCAGTCATAGTAACTGCCAACAGATGTGAAAATGTATAACTCAGAATTTGATTTTATAATTTGGAAACTTCTTATCATTCCCGAGCGTGACGCTAGAATTTAATTCACATCCCACGAAAAATACGTCTGTGGTGCGCCAAAAGAAGTTTTCACTTCAAAAATTGGCTGTCATAGGGACTGTTGATAGAAGTGAAAACTTATAGCTTGGAATAGGGTACAATCCTCAAAAGAACTAAGTAGCCCGTTATTTAGATTGCCAAAAAATATTGTACACGTATTTTTTCTTTTGTTTCACAAACAAAAAATGACGAAGATACAGCGCTTCGAAGTTTCGTGTGACGTCACTTGTGAGTACGATTTTTACTCACGAGTGACGTCGCGACCCCCCACTCTCGAAGTTTGATGGTCTATATCTTTGACGATTTTTAATATCATGAAAAAACAAAAAATACGTGTCCAATATTTTTCCATGATCTAGCTGACGGACTAATTAGGATGGTGTATTTTTGACCCAGTCCGGTACCCTATTTGATAGCTTACTTTGGAAACTACGTGGGTGAAACCGGAGGGTGTTGCCTTGCCATCATGGCGTGGCCATCTAGAAATGCGTCAGCATTTCCCATTGGCTCACGCATTTCTAGATGACCATGGCATGATGGCCAGACCACGCCCTTTCAGCATTTCCCATTGGCTGACGCATTTCTAGATGGCCAATGGCCATGGTCTCGAGTTTACCCGAAGATTTCTTATCATACCCGAGCGTGACGCTAGAATTCAATTCACAGCCCACGAAAAATCTGTCTAGGCGCGCCCTTTTCACTTCAACAAGAAAATAACAATAAAGTAAAACAATTCGCAAGTCCGCACTAAAAAATATACAGGACTAGCTGTTACCCGCGACTTCGTCCGCGTGAAATAAATACTTAGATAACTCAGGCAGTACCTATTTTTATACCCAGACACATTTACGGTTACTAAAAACAGCTTATAATACAATTTCATCAAAATCGGTTCAGTTGTTTAGGTATGAAAACGACATTCGTCCCCCATTTCAACTCCAATTTCATCCCCATACAGTTCGAAATTACAAAATTGCTAGAACAAACACATTTATTGGCTTCTTGCCAAGTGCCTATATCAAGAGTTTCATAGTTTTATCTTCGACGATTGGGAACTTCCATATTGACAATCATCCCTCATTTCAACCCCAATTTCATCCCCGTACAGTTCAAAATTACTAGAACAAACATTTATTTGCTTCGTGTCAAGTGTATATATTCAGAGTTTTATGGTTTTATCTTCAACGGTTGGGACCTTTCATATTGACATTCATCCCCCGTTTCAACCCAAATTTCACCCCCGTACAGTTCGAAATTACAAAATTGATAAAAAAACATTTAATTGCTTCGTATCAAGTGTCTAGATACAAAATTTGAAAACTTTGAAAGTCTCGAATTTTCATTATTGTTTCACCTTTTTAGGGGTTGAATTTCACAAAACCCCGTCTTAGCGAGCGCCTACGTGATAAAAGGGACCTCCATGCAAAATTTCAGATCCCTAGCATTTGTAGTTTCGGAGATTCCTTGATGAGTGACCTTTCGCTTTTATATATATAGATTAACTAGCGGCCCATTCCGGCTGCGCTCGGATATTGTCATTTAAAGACTATTAATCGAAATAAAAGCTATCCTATCTCTCAAGTTGGACCAGACTTCTCACGGTGTGCCAATTTAATTTAAAATCGGTTAAGTAGTTCAGGAATCCATCCGGACAAACATCGTGACAGGAGATTTATATAATATATATTAAGATTACGATAATTATTATCGAATATCGATTACCGTACCGTGGGAAACTAATATACCTAAAGACCACGTGATGAAACAAAATAAGTATTACGACCTTCAAAACGAATTAACAAAAAATGGCTATGTAGTTAATTTATACGCTGTAGAAGTAGGAGCGCGAGGTATACCAGCAAAATCTCTCTATAACCTGCTGAAGATCTTGGCTTGTCCAGAAGTGCAGTAAGTTCCATACTAGAACGAGTATCTAAAGCTGCACTAGTAGGATCATATCGGATTTGGCTGGGCAGGGAGAGAAATACGAGTAGTGAAGGTGAGTGTTGATGTACGTCACTAAGGGCCCCTTTTAAACCTACGCCCGAGTCACAAGTCTTGGGGTCTACTCGAGATTTCTCTCTCTGTCACACGATGGACCCGGCACCCGCACGGTGAATCCATGGAATGCTAAGAAGTTCGTCTCTCTCTGTATCCAGTGGGACACTCACGCGGCTCCATGTGCGGCGGGCGCAGGCAGGCGAGGCGCGGCGGCGCGCGCGCCCCGGCCAGCCACGCGGCGCCCGCCCCCGCCGGCTGCCAGCTCACCAGCGTCGGCGGGAACAGGTCGTCCTGGAACAGCTCCATCTGGAAAACACACAGATTCACCTTGTACTCTTGATATATTAATTAAAACGAAGTTCCTTACGGCAAGCTTGCAGAGAATAGGAGTTTTGCTGCGCGATGGAACTAAGAAACATGTGAAACTTAGATCATAAGAAATATAGGTATCGCGTAATAACTGCCCGTGACTAGCGTTGACAACTAACTTTTTTTTATCAAATAATTGTACCATATGTAATAAAATGAAACATTTTTTTTTTGCAAATTGTGATAGAAGGAACTGTTATCATATCTATTTTGAGCTTGTGCTCCTGTGAAATGTATTGAGCTTGTGCTCCTGTGAAATGTATTGAGATCGTGCTCCTGTCAAATGTATTGAACTTGTGCTC
Organism: Ectropis crepuscularia; assembly: GCA_963693475.1. Taxonomy (NCBI): domain Eukaryota; kingdom Metazoa; phylum Arthropoda; class Insecta; order Lepidoptera; family Geometridae; genus Ectropis; species Ectropis crepuscularia. The sequence goes on from OY856355.1 coordinate 4,472,662, forward strand.
CTGTGAAATGTATTGAGCTTGTGCTCCTGTGAAATACATTGAGCTTGTCCTCCTGTGAAATGTATTGAGGTTGTGCTCCTGTGGAATGTATTGAGATTGTGCTCCTGTCAAATATATTGAACTTGTGCTCCTGTGAAATGTATTGAACTTGTGCTCCTGTGAAATACATTGAGCTTGTCCTCCTGTGAAATGTATTGAGGTTGTGCTCCTGTGGAATGTATTGAACTTGTGCTCCTGTGAAATGTATTGAACTTGTGCTCCTGTGAAATGTATTGAGCTTGTGCTCCTGTGAAATGTATTGAGATCGTGCTCCTGTCAAATGTATTGAACTTGTGCTCCTGTGAAATGTATTGAACTTGTGCTCCTGTGAAATACATTGAGCTTGTCCTCCTGTGAAATGTATTGAGGTTATGCTCCTGTGGAATGTATTGAGATTGTGCTCCTGTCAAATATATTGAACTTGTGCTCCTGTGAAATGTATTGAACTTGTGCTCCTGTGAAATGTATTGAGGTTGTGCTCCTGTGGAATGTATTGAGATTGTGCTCCTGTCAAATGTATTGAACTTGTGCTCCTGTGAAATGTATTGAACTTGTGCTCCTGTGAAATGTATTGAGGTTGTGCTCCTGTGGAATGTATTGAGATTGTGCTTCTGTCAAATGTATTGAACTTGTGCTTCTGTCAAATGTATTGAACTTGTGCTCCTGTGAAATGTATTGAACTTGTATTGAGATTGTGCACCTGTCAAATGTATTGAACTTGTGCTCCTGTGAAATGTATTGAACTTGTGCTCCTGTGAAATGTATTGAGGTTGTGCTCCTGTGGAATGTATTGAGATTGTGCTTCTTTCAAATGTATTGAACTTGTGCTTCTGTCAAATGTATTGAACTTGTGCTCCTGTGAAATGTATTGAACTTGTGCTCCTGTGAAATGTATTGACCTTGTGCTCCTGTGAAATGTATTGAGCTTGTGCTCCTGTGAAATGTATTGAATTTGTGCTCCTGTGATATACATTGAGCTTGTCCTCCTGTGAAATGTATAGAGCTTGTGCTCCTGTGAAATGTATTGAGCTTGTGCTCTTGACAATTTTATTGAGATGAGCTCCTAATAATTATTATAATAAAAAAAAAGTAAAATACTTTTTTTTCTGTCTCTTTTGTTCCAATTTACAGTCTAGGTTCTTTCTCAAATTTCAAAACGAGTTTTCTCTTTTTCAATCAAGAACTATAAAATAAGCATAAAAACATAGTCTTACGCGCTAGTGAATCAAACGGCGAACCTATCACTAAGAACTATCTCTTCTAGGCAAATGAATAATGGAGATAAATATTAAATAGCATATTATTGCATACCTTTATCCTGGGCACGGTGAAGGAAAGAGGCTCAATGTTCCCGTTGGTGAGACGAAGCGCTCTCGCGAATTCCACCTATAGAAAAAGAAATACAAAATGAATTCTTTCTTTTATACTGGTACTACTCGTAGCTCGAAAAAGTGACAGCGTTTCAAGGTTCATATCCCAAAGACTTGAACAAAACGGTTTGACACCCACTTTCGTAACAAGAAAATCTAAACTCTGGAATATATTGCCTGAGTAGTTATCCCCTGATGAATAAAATCTAGGTGTATGTAACTCTATACCTCATTCCAAATGTCTGTGAATAAAAGGTAAACAAACCAATATGACACTCTCAATATGACAGACCAGCATTTCTCAACCTTTGTTTGACAAGATAGTTTGTAGTACCTTTCATTGCTTGCCCTTTTAAATTTTCATCGCAAAACAAGGCTAATAGTATGGATATCATAAACACCCAAATATATGTTCCCACTGCTGGGACTTGGAACAATCAACACATTGCCGCTGTAAAAAATCGTCAGACACAAGAATCTGCAATTGCTGAACATCTGATTGATGCTAAAATTGGTCATTGGATCGAGATCCACGACCCGAAGGTTCTATCTACCGAATGTCATTACTACGCAAGAATGGTTCGGGAAGCATTGGAAAATAAAAAACATAGGTATATATTTCAACTACGACGCGATGACCACGATGCCAATAACCGAAAACTACCCGGTTTACGGTTATCGGCGTCGCGGAAGCCTCTAATAAATAAATGTGTGCATAGCGCACTGAGTTTGGAGAAACCTGATATGGTTAGTGTTGTTTGTAGTGTTGGTCACCCTGCGATTTTTGAAGCCCAAATGAGGGTAGATGGAGATCTCCTCTCATTTCATAATGAGAGTATGGCGGGCATACGTACATTTATTTCTCCCAAGTAAAAAAAAGGAAAGGCAAAGCATTTGAGTTCGGAGAAGAATGTAACACTAGAACCAGTGACTTAGAAAAGTAATTTAGATGTTTCCTTATATAAAAACGTTCATTTTATTTTTAACAATAATTAAATCTCGTTCAAATTGTCCTCGTATTACCCAAAACTGATCATAACACTATGCTGTAATATTCTGGAAACACATACAAAAGTTTCGATCAAAATAACACAAAATGTATGGCATTTTAGAGTGAAAATTATACAAGCTTTTGATAGTAAACAGCGTAATTTGGAACACGTATTTAGAGGTTTGCGAATTTCTCTCAACTCGTTACGACACAAGAAACCTTTTTCTCGGAGTTCTTTATTCATACTCTTACTCTTTTATTGATAACGAGTAGTTACATGTCATAATATTCAAGATATTCAAATATTACCAATACAAGTCAATAATTAAAAAAAAAAACAGATGTTAATTTAAGATCCCTTTACAATAAAAATCAAATGATACATTACATTAAAATCAAATAACATTACAATTAAAAATTCCAAATTAATGACAAAAATAAATTAATGCATACTTGAATATAATGGTAATGGGCATTTTTACAATATGGGCAGGAGAAAAATAGGGCAGGTATGTAAGAAAAATTGGCGCGTCCTTAATAAGAATAATTTGATGAAAAGAAGTATAAATGTCTTGAATGCAACATTGAGAGTTTGAGAAACACAGATCAAATTGCTAGTACTTAAAATCATATTTCTATCATCCTGCCATTACTTTCTATAACTTTTAAAATAAGATAGTATAGAATTATTTGATCAATACAAATCTAAGTATATGGTATTTAAGATCGCAATAAAGTCGAATCCTATTTGTGAAAAATATTTTAAGGCAATTTCATAAAAATACTAACATTAAACGATGTTTATGTTATGGTATCACCTTTTTTTTGGTTTGTTTTGGTTTTCTACACAGCTTGCTGGAACGCACTATAGATCGAATCGGTTTTTTTTTTTAAAGGTAAACGCTTTTGCAAGGTCCACCACTATAGACCACATAGTCACTAACATCAGGCGAGAAGGCGGTCAAGTGCCAACCCATTTCAAAAAATATATTTAAATTATATGTATTATTCAAAGCTAATTTTGACGAAGATTTCGTCCGCTTGGAATAAAATGAATTTAAAAAAGGGATTTTTTTATATTTCGAAATGTAGATCACGTTGTGAGCTACTAGAGCAGTAGACACTATAATTTATCTGTGTCAATATTTTAGCTTTAACGCGCTCGTGAGAAAATCAGTGCGTTCCAAGAATGATAATCATTGAATGAAAATCAACGTCTACATCTGTATGTCAGCGTTTGTTAAAGCTAATGAAATGAAAGATATATTTCTAGGACGAATGTCATTCGAAAATCCGCATTTGGCTAGCATATGGCCTTCAGTCTTTTCAGACACAGAAATCTGCGATTGCCGAGCATTTGATTGATGCTGGTCATTGGGTCGACAGCCCGAAGATTCTCTCCACCGAACGTCATTACTACGCAACAATAGTTTGGGAAACCTTAGAAATTAAGAAACATCGTAATTTCAACCGTCGTGGAATCCTATCATAGATAAATGTACGCATCGCGGAGTGAGTTCGGAGAAGCCTGGTGGTACGGTTAGTGCTGTGTGTCGTGTTGGTAACGCTGCGATTTTTTGAAGACCAAATGAGGGCAGATCGAGATCCCCTCATTTCGCAATGAGACGACCCGCAATGTCTTCAGTCTTCTCGTGACCGCGGCGGTTGTAGCACTGCCGAAACGTCGAGGTATACAAACAATGATTTATATTGTTAGCCCCGTACAGTCTTATACCTTTAAACGAGCAATTCTTGTATATATATCTATAGAATCTGAATCTCGGAAACGGCTCGAACGATTTTCATGAAATTATGTATACAGGGGGTTTCGGGGACGATTCGATCTAGCTAGATTGCATTGTTATAAAAATCATTTTATGTAATTTTATAGGCAATAAATAACTCTTAGAATATCATTTGAATACGATAGTAAATTTCGCCACTAGACTGAATGTCTAAATGGCTCATGCGGTAAAACGGCGCTCTCGGCTTCAGGAGACGCCGGTTCGAATCCTGATGATTACTTCTCATCTTTTTTTTGTTCTTTTTATGTACCTATGTATGCTTAGATCTTTAAAATTACGTAACGGATTTTAATGGATTTTTAAAATTGTATCTGCCTAATTTTATTTATTTTTTTAAACCGAGCCAAGCTCGGTCAACCGAGCCAAGCTCGGTCAACCAGGTACTAAACATTATGTGTAGTAGATAGTCCCAGCAGTGGGAATGTCGTGGGCACTGTACCTTCTCGACGGCGACCAGGTTCTTGTGAAGGAACGCTATCCCCTGGTGCAGCGACGCGGCGCGGTGGTGCGACAGCGCCGTGATGTGAGGAGCCTCGGCGCTCACTTCATAGCAGTAGATCGTTGAATCGCCCTGAACATAAATACACATAATTCATTAATTTGTTAATTTAATTGAACTAAAATTACAACAACATTTTATCAGTATGTGAAAGTAGGTCTAGTTACAGATGTTAAGTCTATTACTTTATTGTAATTCAATTCAATCCGATCCATAAATTCATAAGAACTTACAACACTTGATAACGTCATTAACAAAAAGGCAAAGAATCTGTGTACATAATAAGATAAAATAACAATGTCAAAATGCATAAAGCGGCTGTAAAGAAGCCTCGTCAATCAAATGCAGCTGTAAAAAGGCTTTGTCAAAGACAAAACAACAAATAATTAATACATACAGTATACAGATACTACATGAGTACAAACAATGTTCAAATGTTTTATAAATCAATTATTTTACCTTATTACAAGATTCTAGTTTCGACACATTTCTCTTCCATACGTTACTATCTTTAACAAAGTCATCTATATCATAATATGCCTTGCTCAATAGGTAGCTTTTTTTTCATTTTTAAACTTTGTTTCATTGAGACCTTCGACTTGTGCAGGGATTGCATTATAGAAGCGAATGCCATTACATTTAAAAGAGTTATTTGTTTTCTGAACTTTGCACTTAGGAAATACAATTTTGTGTTTATGGTGGGCTTTTGGATTCAGATCAGTTAGTTTCTTCAGTCGACTTCGATTTTTTCTTACATACATTATACATTCATAAATATACTATGAATGGAATGGAATTGACTTAACATTGTAAAGAACCCGTGTACACAACAAATTGAAATCCTATTAAAAGGGCCTTGTCAATTAGGTGCAGCTGTAAAAAAAGCTTTATCATAGTCGAAATAATAAATTATCAAATTAATTGACTAACTGATTGAATAATTAATCATTGAGAACCTCCACTTACTCAAGGACTGCGTTATAGAAGCGATACACCTAGTATGCATTCAGGAAACACGATTGTATCTGTATGTAATTAGGAGTTATAATCAGTTTTAACAGACTTCCAAAAAGGAAGAGGTTATCAATTCGGGTGTAAGTAGTTTTTTTTTTGAAGTGAAAACTTCTTTAGGCGCGCCTAGACAGATTTTTCGTGGGGTGTAAATTGATTTCTAGCGTCACGCTCGGGTATGATAAGAAATCTTCGGGTAAACTCGGGTCCTTGGCGATTGGGCATCTAGAAATGCATCAGCCAATAGGAAATGCTGAAAGGGCGTGGCCTCGGCATCATGCCATGGCCATCTAGAAATGCATCAGCCAATAGGAAATGCTGAAAGGGCGTGGCCTCGGCATCATGCCATGGCCATCTAGAAATGCATCAGTCAATAGGAAACGCTGACGCATTTCGAGATGGCCATGCCATGATGCCCAGGCCACGCCCTCCGGTTACACACGTGTAGTTTCCAAAGTAAGCTATCAAATTCTGAGTTATAAGTTTTCACTTCTATCGACAGTTCCTATGACAGCCAATTTTTTTTTTCATTATGAAGAAAATAGATTATTTTAATGTGCAACTCACCCGTCCAGTGAGGAACAGAGTCCCGGAGTCGTGGTCTATGTGCATCTGCAGTATGGCGGGCGAGACGTCCAGTCCCACCGTGCAGATCGGCGCCGACAGGTCCGACACTTTGTACAACAGGATCTGGCGTTCCGATACTCTGCGAATATAGAACGAGACATAAAACACAGAGCCAAAACCAAAACTATTAAAACACCAAATGACGCCAGGGCGTCGCGGTGCGCCGTTTAACTTTAGACCTTATTTTTAAAAGCTTACAGACTAATTTGAAGGTCAACCGATGAGACCTGCAAATGTGGAACCAAAATAAAACACAAACAAAAACCATGGGGACCGCACATACACCGTGGCGCATGGGCGCCCGCCGCACAGTTCCGTTTCAGTTTTAACTTTAGACCTTATTTTCAGATGCTTACAAACTATTTTAGTACGAACGTTGTTTTTTTCATTTGTAAATAAAATGAAATGAAAAAACGTTTATTGTGTCAAAAACGAAAGACATCAACAAAATCACAAGAAAAGGTACAAGTGATAAGAGATACCATGAACGAGTACATATTGTGTTAGTGTGCACTGGAGCCACGCCAGGGCACCCTATGTTGTGGGATCCAGGCTTCTCCTGATTTTATACAAGTAATAATAGACTGTAGAGACGCTAAAATAGAAAATGTACAAAAAGACTCTCGTACTCCTTATATTTAAGATATTTACTTACTAGTTAAATATTGTATGTTTGCACTTTGTACCACCGACGACAGCAGCTTGTATTCCTGTCACATATACGGTACGTACTTATCGAACCCGGTGACGACGAGGTGCGTGCCGCCGAGCGCCCACACGACGCGGCCGCCGCGCGAGCCGGCCGGGCCCGCGCCGGTCCGCAGCGGCGCCGGCGACGACCGCGGCGAGTATACCTGCACAAACGCACATAACCACATATAAGTCTTAGTACCTGGGTGACCGAGCTTTGCTCGTTTTAAATACTAAATATACTTAGATACCTACAGATTACAAGACTAAGAAATAGACTTTCTTAAAAAAAAAAAATGAAAAAAAATCGAAGCCGTCTGCGTTCGAACCCGGAGCTACTAATTCGTGACCGCTATGACCGCCCGACTTCCTATCCGAGCTAATTATGCTGTCGCGTCACGCGGCGAAATTTACCTTCGCATTCTAATGTCTAATGTGACAGTTTTTCATTGCCTAAAACCGCGCATAATTTGCGTTTTTTTAAATGAAACCTAGTTAGATCCATTTATCGTCCCCGAAACCCCCAGCATACATAATTTCATAACAATCGTTCCAGCCGTTTCCGATATTCAGATTCTATATATGTATTTATTATAATTGTCCACCAATATTTATTTATTTATTTATTTATTTATTTATTTATTTATTTATAGGTACAAGAATTGCTCGTAGGTATAAGATAAATCACTAGCTGAATCGTGAGCGCGTTGCTACGCCATCTATCGAAAATTGGTCGTACCAATTCAAATCTAGAATAAATTTGGTTACCTTAGATTCTAATGACGCAACCTTTTAACAGATAGGCACATGCTGTCACGCAACGATAGCTCTCAAAAAGCAATATTTTCCCGTTTTTGTAACATTTATCATTCATACTCCGCACCTGTTGATAGTATCGTATGTTAAATAGCCTATATATAGCCTTCCTCAATAAATGGACTATACAACAGAAAAATCTTCTTTGAATTTGTACCAGTAGCTACCGAGATACTTGCGTTCAAAGAAACAAACTCCTCCACTTTACAATATTAGTATAGAAGTATAGATACAGTCGATCGACGTCTACACTGGGAGAGACTAAGGAAGCGCGCTCCCAAGCTGTGAACGCAAAAATGTTCGTAGTTTGGGAGCGTTGTGTGACGTTTGACACGACTCAAAATTTTTCATTCTCCTTTTTCAATGTTTATTTTTTAATCCGCAATTTGTGTTAATAATTAAGTTTTAGTAATAAATATGTTTCTAATAATGTTGCTGATACTACTTAACGATGTCGAAAATAAAAAAAAATATGAATAAGCATTTTTATTCGTCATAGCCGTATGTACAGTCGTACACACGTCACTGCGTTGTCGGTATTTCTCGCAAATTCAAAGACGTCATTCCGATGCAAGTTTTTCTTTACACTAAAACTATAAATATATTAGAGGAGTTTCTAAGACACGACAATTAATTATTCATCAATCCAATGAATAATATAATAATATATAATCATAATAATGATCTTTAAATTTATATAAAAATAACTATTAATATGTTAGTGTGCATAATAAAGTATTTCTGTCTGTCTGTCTGTCTAGCGGCCCGTTCCGGCTTCTCTCGGATTTCGTCATATAAGGACTATGAATCGAAAAAAAAACTATCATATCTCTCAAGTTGGACCAGACTGCTCACGGTGTGCCAATTTAATTTCAAATCGGTTAAGTAGTTTAGGAATCCATCGCGGACAAACATCGTGACAGGAGATTTATATATATTATATTATAAGATAAGATAATATGGACACCCGTTGTAACCCGCGACGGAACGGAGACGGTATTTGCTTTTGGGGTGAGAGGATGTTTGTGCAAACACATATTGCCATTTTTCTCTAAAACTATTCGTCCGATTTTGATGCAGTTTTCTATGATAGGTTAAGGTATGATTGGTGCATCGCCTACGCGACCAATCAATGCCTGGTGCAATCTAGCTAGGCAATGCGGCCAGTATAATGCTCTCTTGCACCGGGTGCTGTTAGGGTACGATCTATTAGTAATAGATTAATGACGAACACTTTTTGCATCATTTGTATTTGTTGTTTTTTATTTTTGACGTGTACATTTCTGACTTGTTACATTAATATTTACAATAATATAATCACATATTCTATCTACCTTCCATAGTATCTGGCTTCCATATAACAAGTTTCGTTTAGTTTGGATATGGGTGGTGCTGTTTGAATAATGCCCACCAATATTTATTTATTCTTCGTACTCGTACTTACCCTGATAAATCCATCTTTGCAGAGCGTCGCCAAATACTCCCCGCAAGGAGACCAGTCCATTGCGTAAATCTGAAACAATATAATAGATTGAACAATTTTAAATAGATTTGATTTCATTTTAATAATACAAAGTAGCTACGCCCTGTGGTGTACATTCGGAAAATGACGGGAGTACGGAACATTTTGAACCTAATTCTAGGGCTCATTAGTTCCATTTCGCCTACTGATCCGATCACTACCGGTTGGGAATCCTGTAGTAATCGACTCAACAACGTCATTTGCTATATTCTGAGTCGCCTTCTCTCGTCTTAGAGCCTCCACCACGGCTGCATTTCTGTAGGTGATGGCCATCTGTAACTTGTACTCTCGGGTGGTCTGCGGTGTTACCTGATCAGTGTGTGAGGTGAGCGTTTGACAGAAATGAGCTAGAATCGTACAACACGCGAGGAGAGAGACATTCTCGCAAAATACGCGACGCTGACAATTTGGATGTCGGCACCAACCACCAGGTAGATCTTGCGATCGTGTAACGTCACCTAATCAGTATGTGAGGTGAGGGTATGTCAGATATAATCTAAAATCGTACAACACGCGAGGAGAGAGACATTCTCGCATGCGACTTTGGCACGCTGGATTTCGGCACCATCTACCATGTAGGTCTTGTGATCGTGTAACGTTACCTGATCAGTGTGCGAGGTGAGAGTGATCTTAGCCGCGGGCACCTCCTCGCAGAGGTCCCATATCTTGACGGTGAGGTCATGCGCGGCCGTGGTCAGCAGGTCGCTGGCCGTGGGGTGGAACCGCACCAGGTAGATCTTGTCGGGGTGAGCTGAGAATGAGCGGTGGGGCTCGTTGCTCGATTCTTGGAGACCTGGGGGGGAAAACGGAAATTTCATCATCATCATCATCAACAGCCCACTAAACGTTCCCAATTCTGGGACTCGGGGCCTTCTCTCGCAAGGACAGAGTTAAGGCCATAATCTACCACACTGGTCCGGTGCGGGTTGGTGGATGACACATGACTTCGAAAAATTCTAGGTACATGTCGGTTTCTTCACGATGTTTTCCTTCACCGTTTTAAGTTAGCGGCATTACGCACATAACTTCGAAAAGACAGTGGTGCGCTGGTGCGTGTGGGATTTGAACCCCGGGTCTCCGGATCGGCAGGCGCCGTTCTCCCGACGAGACCAGCCGTAACTTCTGTCTATATTCATAACTTCTAATATACAGCAAAAGGAAATTTAAAAACTGGTATTGTAAATGGCAGTTTGGATGTTTGTTGCTCAATCACGTCGGAACGTTTGACTGGATCAGATTTAAATTTAGAACACAGAATACAGTTTGTAATAACACATAGGCCGCATTTTTTTCGCGGTAAAATAACGGGAATTACACAAATTGCTAATTTACATAATTTTAAGAAAAAAATAGTTTTCTCACGATGTTTTCACTATCTTTTAAACTCTGATAATTTACTTTTTCTACTTTTTTTGAGACTGATTTTAAAAGATGAAATAGTCACAAATAAATATAAAATAAAATAACTGAAAACCATAACAGTACAGCAAGCGGCCACAATACGAGCGGTGCTGTGCTTACAAATACGTCATCGCCGCTCCGACGTCGCAAGTTGCGTGTCTGTGTCCTCAAAATGTAACCTCTAAATTGCCGGGAAAACCTGCCAAGCCGTGGGTTACACCTTAGATCGGAGCTAGAATGAAACAAAAACACTACAAACTTACCATTTTTCAGGTATGAGTCACTCGCGAACGATTCCACCCGTCGCTAGTTTCGCGTGCGCAGCCTCAAAGTTTGCAAAAATGTAACCTCTAAATTACCGTGAAAAGCTGCCAAACCGTGGGATACATCTTAGATCGAAGCTAGAATTTTAAAAAAATTGGCAGTCATAAGAACTGCCGATAGAAGTGAAAACTTATAACTCAGAATTTGATAGCTTAAGTACCTTGGAAACTACACGAGTGTAACCAGAGGGCGTGGCCTGGCCATCTTGACATGGCCTTTTAGAAATGCGTCAGCATTTCCCATTGGCTGATGCGTTTCTAGATGGCCATGCCATGATGGCCTATCCACATCCTTTCAGCATTTCCCATTGACTGACGCATTTTTAGATGGTCAATAGCTATGGTCCCGAGTTTACCCGAAGCTTTCTTATCATACCCGAGCGTGACGAATGAATTCAATTCACAGCCCACGAAAAATCTGTCTAGGCGCGCCTAAAGAAGTTTTCACTTCAAAAATCAGTAAAGCTTCAAGCAAACTGACCATTCTCAGGTATGATCCACTCCCGCACGATCCCGTCGTCGCACACCACCATCAGCCTGTCGTCCCTGAAGGGGTCCCAGGCCCAGTCGGTGAGCGGCGCGGGGTGGAGGAGCGCGGGGGGCAGCGTCCCACCCGGGGCGAGGGGGGGGCGAGGACACGTATACAGGAGTATAGCGCAGTACAGAGGCGGACACGAAACAAGCGAGAGCTGTGACGTGTCTACAAATGCGTTGCCGCCGCTCCGTCGTCGCAAGTTGCGTATCTGCGTCCTCAAAGATTGTAAATATATATCCGCTAAATTACCGTCGAAAGCTACAAAACCGAGGGCTACACCTTAGATCGAAGCTAGAATAAAAAAAACAGTAAAGTTTCAAGTAAAATTACAATTTTCAGGTATAATTCACTCGCGCACGATCCCATCCGTCGCTAGTTTCGTGCCCGTAACCTCAAAGTTTGCAAAACTGTAACCTCTAAATTACCCTGAAATGCTATTAATCCCCGAGTTACACCTTAGGCGGAGCTGAAATCCAAAAAAAAACACTAAAAGACGTTAGAAACTGACCATTCTCAGGTATGATCCACTCCCGCACGATCCCGTCGTCGCACGCCACCATCAGCCTGTCGTCCCTGAAGGGGTCCCAGGCCCAGTCGGTGAGCGGCGCGGGGTGGAGGAGCGCGGGGGGCAGCGTCCCGCCCGGGGGCAGGGGCGGCGCGCGGGCGGCGGGGGTCGCGCCCGCGGGGAGCTCGATGACGCCGATCCGGCCGCCGCCGCCCGACAGCGGGACGGCGCAGCGGACGCCGTTACCTGGACAAAAAATAAATTGATTAATGCTATACATCATTCATTTTTTGCGCAAAAAAGAAAAAATACTTTAATTGAAAAAAATATTTTTTTTTTTTTTTTACTATGATAGGTTTGCACTTGACGACCATCTCGCCTGATGTTAAAAGACGATGCGATCTACGATGGAGCGTGCTTACCTAGAAGAAACCGATTCACTCTCGATTTGAAGATACCAAGATTGTAACTATCGGCAAAAACCCACTCAGGCAACGCATTCCAACAACCTAGACGTTCTTATCAGAAACGTGGAGTCTAATCTTTTCGTTCGTGAACTGCCGATAGAAGTGAAAACTTATAATTCAGAATTTGATAACTTACTTTATGGGTGAAACTTGATAGGCTTTAGAGACGTACTTCTTAGCATTCCATGGATTCACCGTGCGGGTGCCGGGTCCATCGTGTGGCAGAGAGAGAAATCTCGAATAGACCCCAAGACTTGTGACTCGGGCGTAGGTTTAAAAGGGGCCCCTTTTGGTGACGTACGTCAACACTCACCTTCACTACTCGTATTTCTCTCCCTGCCCAGCCAAATCCGATATGATCCTACTAGTGCAGCTTTAGATACTCGTTCTAGTATACAACTTACTGCACTTCTGGACAAGCCAAGGTCTTTAAGCAGGTTATAGAGAGATTTTGCTGGTATACCTCTCGCTCCTACTTCTACAGCGTATAAATTAACGACATAGCCATTATTTAGGGTTCCGTAAAACGTAAAAACGGAACCCTTATAGATTCGTCATGTCTGTCTGTCTGTCTGTCTGTCTGTCTGTCTGTCCGTCCGTATGTCACAGCCACTTTGTGCCGAAACTATGAGAACTACACTGTTGAAACTTGGTAAGTAGATGTATTCTGTGAACCGCATTAAGATTAGAACAAAAAAAAATTTAAAAAAGATATTTTAGGGTTGCCCCCCATACTGAGAACTGACACTCAAAAAATTTTTTTTCATCAAACCTACACGTGTGGGGTGTCTATCGATAGGTCTTCAAAAATGATATTGAGGTTTCTAAAATAATTTTCGTCTACACTGAACAATTTGCGCGAGAGACACTTCCAAAGTGGTAAAATGTGTGTCCCCCCCTCTCTAACTTCTAAAGTAAGAGAATGAAAAATCTAAAAAAAATATATGATGTACATTACCATATAAACTACCAACGAAAATTAGTTTGAACTCGATCTGATGAGTAGTTTTTTTTAGTACGTCATAATTACACTATTATTGAAACTTCGATCAAAGTTACAACGAACTACAAGAACTATGTGTACTATGTATATTATGTTACTTGCTGCAACGGAACCCTTCATGGGCGAGTCCAACTCGCACTTGGCCACTTTTTTGTTAATTCATTTTGTAGGTCGTAATACTTCTTTTGTTTCATCGCGTGGTCTTTAGGTATATTAGTTTCCCACGGTACGGTAAGTTCTACCAGGACTATGCGTTTCGTAGCCCTAGAAAAAAGGAAAATGTCCGGTCTGGATGACGAAACACCCACATCCTCTGGGATTTTGTAGTGCTTTTCATACGTGTCCATTAAAATCGTCCAATCAGGTGCTGAACTCAGGATTGAGTAAGGCTTGTTCTTGGAGTTTGAAGTTGAGCCCTCTTTTACAAAGTTAATTTGTCTTTTGTTTATCGTCAATCCCTTTTGGGCTCTAGCTACCGAAAGGCTTACGGCTTCACGTATGATTTCAAGTACTCTGTCATGGCGCTGTGAGTAATGACCCCTATTAAGGAGCACCTTGCATCCCACCAATATGTGCCTTGCTGTACATATCGCCTACATAGGTGAGTCCTCAGTTTACCCGTAGATTTCTTATCATTCGCGAGCGTGTCGCCTGAATTCAATTCACAGCCCACACGAAAAATCTGTCTATGGTGCGCCGAAAGAAGCTTTCACTTCAAAATTCTGGTTCCATACTATATTGATAATATATCACTCACCATAGAAACCGTTGCATTCCCCAGAGATCTGCCGGCTGATGTTCTTGATGTTTTCAACCTGTGTAGACTTGTGCCCCGGGGTGCCCTTCAAGTGACGGAACTTAGACACCTTCCCTGAAAAGATACCACTTTTTTGGAATACTTCATACAATCAAACATTTCTGAAACACTTCCTAAAGTTTAATAAAATGAATTATTTTATTCAATTAGTTTCAGACAAGACAATTTAGTTACAAAAGTGTTTAAATACAATACAGTTTGTTTTTTATTTCCTAAAAATTAATATCAACAGGCTCCGAATAATTGCCCTTTTTTAATCGACTTCAAAAGTGGAAAGGTTCTCAACTCGGTTGTACGTTTTTATAAGATGATGAAAAAATCTAAAAATATGTATCAATGACATCTTCGTTTACTCCGAAACATCGCTGTTTCATTGGAGCAGTGTAGTTAGTTGGCTCACACAAACATGTTATTGCATTTGTTCAAATCCCAAAAATTTCGAAGTGTGCAAATAAAACAAGTTATGATTTTAAAAGGCAACACTATATTATGTAAATCCAGTAGTTTATACATCTCACAGTTTGGTCATCCAAATTATAGGTGTAACATCGTTAGCGTGTTTTAGAATGCAACTAGCGCCATCTATGTCATCTACAAAGTATTAAACTAGTATGAACACATTTTACAAATGAAACAAAATGAGTTGAATTTGTTTTTTTTTTTAAATTGATATTGATTATTTGGATTTTCTAAAAAATAATTACATATATTATTACAGTCACTCAAAAACTTAAAGCTAGAGCCAAAATGTTTTAGAGTACTTATGCAACATCTTATTTCTTTGGTTTTGGTAGTAAATTCCCGTATTATTCATGTATCCAGATCGTAGTTTTCATGTGAAAGTAGGGCGGATAACTATAACAAATAGGAATGCTCACCGAACACAGTAGAGGTCCTCTTCGTAGCGACGTTGGGCACCGACGCGCGCTTGTCTTCTCTCTCGGGGCTCTTGCGAGACTTAAGCGAATCCCGGCGTCTGCAACGAATCGATAAATAATTAATTATACTCCTGCTAAAGCTATGATAAGTTCTTCCAATACGCGACGACCAATAACGCTATATGGAACTATAGCTTCCACTTCGCGACGACCAAGAAAACTATATGGAACTACAGATTCCACTTCGCAACAATCAATAGTCATAACATGTTACTATATCTTCCTCTTAGCGATGACCAATAAAGCGATAAGTAAATTTAGCTTCCAGTTAACGATAACCAATAAAGCTACAGCTTCCACTTCGCGACGACCAATAAAACTATAATATGTAACTATAGCGTTCAATTCGTGACGACCAATAAAGCCATACTCTCTAAATATAGCTTCCAAATCACGACAACCAATAAACCTATGTATAACTATGCTACCACTTCGCGACGACTAATAAAGCTATGTATATTGTATAACTACAGCTTTCACTTCGTGACAACTAATGCCGCACCATGTAACTATAGTTTCCACTTCGCGACGACAAATAAAGTTATAAATATGTAACTACAGCTTCGTTTTCGCGAAAACCAATAACGCCATTTACTACTTACTTTTTACTTTTACTTTTAAACATATAAATAAACTTATTATAAATAATAAACTACTCGCTTTGTGACCCTAAATAATACCTTAAGCTTATTATAAGGTTTTGAAGTAATATCTTTAAAAGCAGTAATTATATTTTCATTAATGTGTCGTGTTGCGTGGTTTTATATCATTTTCTCAAATTCGACAATATTGAGATAAGTTTTTGTGTTACTAAGGGGACGATATGTAACTACAGATTCCGCCTCATGACAACCAATAAAGCTATACATATGTATAATCCGTGCCACCAAAGATGAGACTTGACAAACCACGTGACTCGACATGCGCAGAAGACGATTTATAGGTCTCTTTGGTGGTATGAAGGGTGCGAAGGGAGTGGGCCGGGCGACATCGGAGTGGCGGGAAGCGCGCGGGAGGCGAACTTCGGTGCCGCGCATGCGCGTTAGTTGCGTCCCGTCCCCCTCTCGTCGCGCGCGCACCGCTTGACTCCGGAGTACGGACGAGCGCAACTTTGTGTATTGTTATCAAGTGCACGAACATTGTATTAATGTATATGACTGGCGGAGAATTTATTAAATAGTGAAGATGCCTCGAGGAAACACTTTAAGAAGACAAAGCAGAAAGATGGTTTTCGACGTGTACAGTTTTATGTCAAAAGAAGCAAAGGAAGGTGTACAGAATTTGAATCAAGTTCAAATACGTACAGCGATTGCAACTAAAACATCGCTTAGTACCGTAAAAAGAATTGTAAAAGAAGCAAATAGATCCGAGTTCCTTACAATTTTCCGAACTTCGATATTTAATTTTTATTTCTTATAATAACGTCATATAGGAATTTACCGATATCCGAATTACGATCGATAGGTATATTAATTCTAGATGAATAAAAACAATAATGTGTGGGTAACTGTTTTGTATATGACTGTACCTGCGCAAGCTCCCCTCCACTTAAGCTCGTCAAGTCTCAACTTTGGTGGCACGGATTATAACTATATCTTCCACCTCACGACAACCAATAAAGCTACAGCTTTCACTTCGCGACGACCAATGAATGAAACCTACTAAAATAATATTATAATATAATATTGGAGGACAATTCACACACAACACAATCTGACCCCAAACTAAGCAAATCTTGTATGATGGCGGCCAGATAGCTGATATAATACTTGTATAGTTTTAAATACATACTTATTATTCATAGAAACATAAACACCCAGACACAGTGCAAACTTTTGAATTCATCACACAAATATTTGCACTGGGTGGGAATCGAACCCACGACCCTCGGCTTCGCAGGCAGAGCTACTACCAACTAAGCCACGAGGGCAGTCAAAATATAATATAAAATGAATATTAAGAATATTTTATGACGGGTAAACGGGAACCGCGACAGACGAGTTACCTGAGCGGTGCGGGCGAGGGCGGCGTGTCAGATTCCACGGCGACGCTCACCGAGCGCAGTTCGTACGCGCGACGCCGCTCCGCGATCGACTGCGACCCACCTCCACCGGACCCGCTGGAAACATCGACTACAAGTTAAACCCTCCTTCTTGTTGGCTTATTGATCAAACTCTTTATACAACGTGTTGGATTTACCCCCAACAATATTTTAACAGTCCATTCTAACACTGATGTAGACTTCATCACCCAAGGTCTCTTTCCCCTCAGCACGGTAGATCACGAGATAATTCGAGTCAAAGTTTGACGTAAAATTCCCACCAAATCACCAGATTCAACCCTAAAGCATGTACAGCAGACAAACGACCTTGCCACCGACGCCGTGACATCGTACAAAAATCCGTGCGGAGATCTGGCCATTAAGGGTATGTCAAATGAAATAACAACCGAAAAAAACATTTTTTTTATGGAAAAAAATTTTCGAGCTTTCATGCCTAATTTTCACATACATGATTCAAAACTTAATGTAGATAAACTACCATAAATATTGTTGCACCTTTCTGCAACACGTTGTATAGTTCCAGTGAATTTTTACAGAATGATGGCAAAAGTCCTATAAAAATGTGACAAAATGTACAGATAGCGCGCGAGTTGAATGCAGTCGGGGTCTGAGGTAAAGAGCGGGAGCATCTCCCCCGCTATCCGCACGCCCCACCTCACGCGCCTGCAGTGTATAGTGCTGTCACTGTCGCGGTCACAGCACTCCGCATTCCTAAGCTCTGCATTCAACTCGCGCGATATCTATACATATGTCAGTATAGATGCCGGCAAACAAGTTGACCCAATGAAATTAGCTGCGCATGGCTGCGCAGAAACGTTTTTAAGGTATCTTTGGTGGAAGTGTACGTGCGTGAACTTTCCCCTTCCACGTCAATTTTGGGTCAACTTGTTTGCCGGCCACTATACAATTAATTGTTTTAAAAACATATTTATTATACTCGTATTATAACTCTTGACAGTTTTCTGTACGATAATTAATAATTGTTATTTTAATACAGTGAAGCGATAATTTCAAACTTTGAAAATGTATATAATTTGTATGCTTTTTCTTTTGTTTTAATTTTTTATTAATTGACGTGTAAATTGTACATTTATCAACAAAGAACTTTGACTGGAACACGAAGAGTCCAAATCATTACCTAGCACTGCACTGCGCTCGTCACCCAGAGATCTAAGATGTTATATCTCTAAGCCCTGTAATTTCTCTGGAAACATTGCCCTTCAAACCTTCTATATGAAAACCAGAAAACCAGACAAAAGTTTAAATAATGTAATATAAAAGGGTCTCACTCTGTGGTCTCGAACATCTTGCGTCGTTCGGCCGTGCTCGGCGTCTTGGGCCGGTAGCCCGAGTCGGAGCTCACCTCCTCTTCCAGACTCGTATCCGATTTGCCGTTCGTGTATTCTTCTGCAAACACGAAAATGAACTTCAAAATAGTTAACATCGCCGCAACAGATAATCTATATATATAAAAGCGAAAGGTCACTCATCAAGGAATATCAGAAACTACAAATGCTAGGAATCTGAAATTTTGCATGGAGGTCTCTTTTAGCACGTTGGCACTCGCTAAGACGGGGTTTTCCGAAATTCAACCCCTAAGAGAGTGAAACAAGGGATGAACGGTTGGTTGTATGAAAATTCGTTATTTTCAAAGTTATCAAATTTTGTATCTAGACACTTGACACAAAGCAATTAAATGTTTGTTCTATCAATTTTGTAATTTCGAACTGTACGGGGGTGAAATTGGGGTTGAAAAGGGGGATGAATGTCAATATGGAAGATTCCAACCGTTGAAGATAAAACCATGAAACTCTGTATAGGGTAATTCCGGGAGAGACGGTTTTGGTAGTCCTAGTTTTTTTCAACCAGTGTTAGTTATTTGAAGGTATGTACACGATTTTGTGTTTTTGTTGGTAATTATGGTATTGATGTGTCTTTGTATCAATTAAACTTTATTATGACTCATATTTTATTTGACTTTGCTGCTTATTTTTTTTTTTGTGGGCAAGTCCTTCTATCCTTTAACTTCAGGCATAGAATAGATAATACAGATAGAACGGACACTCCCCACCCCCCGCCAGTTTCAAGCTTCCTTCCCCGCAAGCACCGCGAGAAGCACTCAACGAAGGGTTATATCGGACGATAATTTTCTATGAGAATACGACCATGATGCTGTATTATTTAACAAAATGGTACCAAATTTTTCGTCTATTATACGAAACAATAAGAGATTATTGGTTTCATAAGAATTTCTACAAAGATTGAATCATTTTTATAAACTGTGTTAGCTATTCTGGTTAGAAGTACGCGCCAACACTGAAGTCCTGTGACGAAATTATTAAACTCGTTGTTTTTAAACTGCGGCTTTCGTTAATCGTTGTGAAATACGTCAGTGGCGCCAAAAACGTATGGTAACGAGTGATGGCGCGGAGTATAGTTCGCAATTCACGAAGTCACTAGTCACTAGTGTTGCCAATTTAGTGTTTTTTTTTACTAAGATTGCTACTATTCAGATTTATTGATAAGTGATTATTTCTTAGCATTCAACCGACTCAAAAAAAAGAAACAGGTTCAATATTTAGACTATCTGTACTTTTATGTGCGTCCATGTATATATTATGTCGGTCAATAGTGAACAATGAATATAGGATTTCATCTAGTAAGTAGTATGCTTATTTAAGATTTCGCAACAACCGTTCATTAAAACCAGTAAGAGGATACGAGTACATTGACTATTGGAATGGATAGTTCCAAAAAAAAAATAACGATATTTTTAAACTAAAACTTATTCAGTAATTAACGGCTTTGACATTGACTTATAAACTTTACCGGTTCTAGTACTACCGGTACTACTACGATTTAGTTTCATTTTTAACCAACTTCAAAAAAGGAGACGGATCTCAATTCGTTTATATGTTTGTTACGTAATAGCTCCATTTGTGACTGGCCTTGTGGCTTAGTGGGTAGTAGCTCTGCCTGCGAAGCCGAGGGTCGTGGGTTCGATCCCCACCCAGTGCAAATATTTGTGTGATGAATTCAAATGTTTGCACTGTGTCTGGGTGTTTCTATGTATAATAAGTATGTATTTAAAACTATATAAGTATTATATCAGCTATGTGGCCGCCATCACACAAGCTTTGCTTAGTTTGGGGTCAGATGGTGTTGTGTGTGAATTGTCCACCAATATTTATTTATTTATTTTATTTATTTATTGTGAAACAAAGGACATAAGCCCAAATCACATTTTTTTTCAAACCTGGGTTTTTTGATGTACCTCAGATTTTAAGTTATTAGTAATAATATTCTAAACTATCATCATCATCCGTTTGAGTGGCTAACCTGCGTTTTTTTGCCTGTAGAAGTTTTGTAGAAGTTCGTGTCAAAAGCTCGTTTTATGGAACAAAATATATTGTATAATTTGGTGTTAATGATATAAAAATAATATATACCGGCTGAGTCATAAAGATATATTACATAAAAACAATGCACGAATATGCTTAGGTATAGAATATGCTTTGTATTCAATTATCAGTTTGCTTACATCGCGGGTCAAATCTGGACAAGTACTAGCACAAGCACAGCACTAGCATAGGCCTGGGATATGAGGCGTACTTGAAGAGAGGTATATGCTAAGATGTTACGAAGATGATGATGATGATTACATCGGATTGCAAACAGTATTGGTGAACTTTAAAAAAAACGCCTACAAAACTACACTGATAAAAAAACATGTTAGCCACTAATTTGGGTTATGGGAGTGGTGTAATTTTTTTTCCTAAAATATATTTACATACAGTTATTAGATTTTTTTGAGATTAGATACAATTATTTTGTGCCGAGGTCAGGGTACGATTTGGGCCATGTCTCCTTTGATGTTTCTTTTTTTTGGTAGATCATAGTTTTGAAACATGAAAACAAAACTAAAAATTACTTTCGTTTATTTTTGTTCAAGTTTTTTATGATCGTCGTTGAAATTTGGTCAATTAAGTTTCTGAATTTAATTTGAAATTAAAACTGATTTTTGTTTATTCGGCGCAAATAAATTTTTAAGTAATGACTTCAACCTTAAAATGTGATTTGAGTACAATAGACTCACTCACTATTCTCACAATATTTAAAGTTTTATGCGATCCTTACTATAATGCGAATAAATAAATCACTATTTATCAACATACAAAAGTTATATTTTTTTAAGCAATTAGTAAAAAAATAAATCCGGAACTAGCAACATTATCCCGCGAGACACGAGATCCACAAGGCGGCCATAGTAACAACAATTCGTAATGTTTGTTTACAAAATTAAATTGTAGTTTTGAGTTGAAAAATTATGTTGTTCTTTACTGTGGTGAGACATGCGATGGAAATAATTAATAATTAGTTTGTGCAGTGTATACTCTGATTATAGTGAACTGTGTGTTAATGCAACTTATGGACGTAGTTTTACCATCTAATGTGAAATACACGATATGTGGAGTGATTAATTAATATATTGTCAGATTAAAGTTTTCTCTTTGGGTAAGTGTACTTAACTAAAAATCAATTCGTCCATGGTACCTTTATTATCTCCTATTTTGTTTTAAATCTTCTCCCTTCTGATTGTTGATGAAAGTTATATTTACCTTAAAGATCGAACACTAACTAGGTAAGATTATAGGTCACTTAACACAGGCAGGTGAACTCACGAGTCACAGCTATTCCATAAAATAATTTAGTAACCCTAGGTGACACGCACACATGCGTAAATGTGTTCGAACGACATATGCGTAGTTGTGTTAGTGTAGGTATGTCAACTGCACCGTCTGTATGGATTTTAGGCCGAGTGTCCGGGGCCTGCTTCAGGGAGAGATGGACCACTTTTTTAAAGGAGAGATGGACCATTTTGGTTTTCTATTTTTTTGGTGTTCTGCTTGTGTATTTTGGTATGTTATCCAGTAACCTTGATACAGTAAATCCTAGAGATGGGCTTGATTACAATACAAGTGAATAAGTGGTGTAGCAAGGAAAAAATGGACGGAATCCGCCTAGCAAGAGCTGTTCAAGCTCATGGTGACGGCATAGGGGTCAATAAAGCAGCGAATACGCACGGCATACCAAAGTCAACATTATCAAAAATACAAAGAATCGTCTTTCGGCAATCAGCCTATTACTTTTAGCCAACCAGTGTTTGCCAGTGGAGACTTAACACCGGGGAAAATCTTGGACATTGTTTCTCCCGTCCCCTACGTGGAAAAGATGTAAGGTGTACATCAAAGATCAAGGCAATTGGCTGAAATATTAAACACTTCTGAAGATAAAACAACCTTCAGGAAATAAAAGACCAAAAAAGAAAAAGAAAAACGTCGCCATCATAAAATTTAAAAAAAACGAGCAGACTACTGACGACTCAAGTGAGTCAAACTTTGAAGTGATTTCTCTCTGTAACAGTGTTTGCGAATGCTATGCTGTTTCTCACGAAAGCTACTTTTATATTATTTTATGTACTAAAAATACTTTTATCAATTAAAATGTAAATACTAAACATGTTTAAGTTCTTCCTTTGATATTGTTTTTTGATTTGTTACGCATTAAAATGATTATTATTGTTAGGCCCATCTCACCCGCACAGTACGGGAGAGATGGACTTCGTCGATTTTTTTATTATTGCCAAAAAAATATAGTTAGGTTGATTTTTTTTCTAATTATTTGTAATTATAATGTTAATTAATACATCTGTATTGACATGAAAACAAATGTTTTGTTTTATTTACTTTTTATCAAAAGTTATGGATCCGCAACAAAACGTGGTCCATCTCTCCCGGAATTACCCTATAGACACTTGACACGAAGCAAACGAATGTTTGTTCTATCAATTTCGTAATTTCGACCTGTATGGGGGTGAATTGGGGTTAAAATGGGGGATGAATGTCAATATGAAAGTTCCCAACCGTTGAAGATAAAAACATGAAACTCTGAATATAGACAGTTGACACGAAGCAAACGAATGTTGGTTCTAGCAATTTTGTAATTTCGAAATGTATGGGGGTGGAATTGGGGTTGAAATGGGGGATAAATGTCAACGTGGAATATCCCAACCGTTGAAGATAAAACCATGAAACTCTGAATATAGACAATTGACACGAAGCAAACGAATGTTTGTTCTAGCAATTTTGTAATTTCGAACTGTACGGGGATGAAATTGGGGTTGAAATGGGGGATGAATGTCAATGTGGAAGTTCCGAACCGTTGAAGATAAAACCATGAAACTTTGTATATAGACACTTGACACGAAGCAAATAAATGTTTTTTCTAGCAATTTTGTAATTTCGAACTGTACGGGGATGGAATTGTGGTTGAAATAGGGGATGAATGTCAATATGGAAGGACCCAACCGTTGAAGATAAAACCATGAAACTTTGTAGATACACTTGGCATGAAGCAAACAAATGTTTGTTCTGGTAATTTTTAATTTCGAACTGTATAGGGATGAAATTGGGATTGAAATGGGGGGTGAAAGTATATATGGGGGGTATATATGGGGGAGAGACGTACTTCTTAGCATTCCATGGATTCACCGTGCGGGTGCCGGGTCCATCGTGTGGCAGAGAGAGAAATCTCGAATAGACCCCAAGACTTGTGACTCGGGCTGTAGGTTTAAAAGGGGCCCCTTACATTGACGTACGTCAACACTCACCTTCACTACTCGTATTTCTCTCCCTGCCCAGCCAAATCCGATATGATCCTACTAGTGCAGCTTTAGATACTCGTTCTAGTATAGAACTTACTGCACTTCTGGACAATCCAAGGTCTTTAAGCAGGTTATAGAGAGATTTTGCTGGTATACCTCTCGCTCCTACTTCTACAGCGTATAAATTAACTACATAGCCATTTTTTGTTAATTCATTTTGTAGGTCGTAATACTTATTTTGTTTCATCACGTGGTCTTTAGGTATATTAGTTTCCCACGGTACGGTAAGTTCTACCAGGACTATGCGTTTCGTAGCCCTAGAAAAAAGGAAAATGTCCGGTCTGGATGACGAAACACCCACATCCTCTGGGATTTTGTAGTGCTTTTCATACGTGTCCATTAAAATTGTCCAATCAGGTGCTGAACCCAGGATTGAGTAAGGCTTGTTCTTGGAGTTTGAAGTTGAGCCCTCTTTTACAAAGTTAATTTGTCTTTTGTTCATCGTCAATCCCTTTTGGGCTCTAGCTACCGAAAGGCTTACGGCTTCACGTATGATTTCAAGTACTCTGTCATGGCGCTGTGAGTAATGACCCCTATTAAGGAGCACCTTGCATCCCACCAATATGTGCCTTGCTGTACATATCGCCTCACCACAAGTATAGCAACATTTTTCAGAGGCTTTTCCCCACCTTACCAAGTTACTCTGGTCAGGGAGGGTCATTTGGAAAGCGTTCAGATAAAAATTTAATAAGGCAGGAGACCAGTCATATAGCAAGGTGCGCCACTTTAGAGCTAATGGGATACAAAACTCACCTATGGTTAACCACTCACTTTGCATTTCTAAATTCATAGCGTGCACTTTGTAACTATCATTTTCGTCTTGTTGTAGAAAGGTTTTTACCATGTCTCGGTCTTCCCTTTTCTTTCTCGCACCCAACCCAGCTGTATTTACTTGCGCACCTGCCATAAATTGTTTGTGGAATTGAAGTCTAGATTCAAGGTCCGAAGCGCTTTTGTCTTTTGGGAGAGATGCGATTAATTCGTCTTTCGACTTTCCCAAAACATGCGTTTTTGTAACTCTTAGGTGTTTGTAGAGTTCGGATGGTTTTTTTAGTTTCAGGCCAAAACTATTGTGATCCCTAAATAGAGTAGAGGGATCAGCCGGATGTGCCAATCCAAACCATGACTTCAATATCTTTATGACATTAGCATCTAATTTTGCGAGGAGGGTTTTACCGATGTCATATACTAGGAAAGGCCAAGTGAGACGTGATGTGAGATAGTTGTCATATATCCATGCTTTTTTGATATTGCTGATAGGCTGTTGGTCTACCTTACTGAGGTCATTCATGAAATTTCCAACAACTACCTCTAATGATGGTGTACGTCCTTTGTAGTCTATCTTTCTACCAAGAAATTTGAAAGGCACTGCCTCTGCTATTGTGGCAACTCTTTGGCCACTTATGGAGAGTCCCGGATCGTAAGAAGTATATTTGGTATCTCGTCTACCCAGACATAAACAATGACATTTACTTGGTTTTGCCCTCATTCCCTCCGTCCATGTACAGAACTCATCAACATCATTCAACAATTGTTGACACTGTTTGGGATTTCGTGTAAGTATTGCAAGGTCGTCCGCAAAGGCTAAAATTGACTCAGTGTACTTATTGTTGATTTTAAACCGGTAGCCCCATTTCTTCTCACGGAAGCTCCCAATCGTTGAAGATAAAACCATGAAACTCTGTATATAGGCACTTACGTAGTACGTAGGCACTTGACACGAAGCTAATAAATGTTTGTTCTAGCAATTTTATAATTTCGAACTGTACGGGGATTAAATTGTGGTCGAAATGGGGGATGAATGTCAATATGGAAGTTCCCTATCGTTGAAGATAAAACCATGAAACTCTGTATATAAGCACTTGACACGAAGCAAATAAACGTTTGTTATAGCAATTTTACAATATCGAACTGTACGGGGATGTAATTGTGGTTGAAATGGGGGTTTAATGTCTCTTACGCTTTCAAACCGAAACGACTGAACCAATTTTGATAAAATTGTATAAAATTGTTTTATTATAAGCTGTTTTTAATAACTGTAAACGTGTCTGGGTCTCTGGGTGTACAAATGGGTACTGCCTGAGTTAGGTTAGTATTTATTTCGTGCGGACGAAGTCGCGTTTAACAGCTAGTCTTCTATATGTATAAAAATCAATCCCACTTTTCGTTGTTAGTGAACTCCTCCTAAACGGCTGAACCGATTTGAATGAATTTTTCTGTGTGCGTTTGGGTAGGGCCCTCGATGATTTAGATATTTTTTTTTAATAAAGAGTGACGAGACGAGCAGGACATGTGCCTGATAGTAAGCAACATGCCTGCCACATAACAACACAGTGACACGCAGCTATTGGAACATAAAGATTCCAAATCATTACCTAGCACTGCACTGCGCTCGTCACCCACAGATCTAAGTTGTTATATCTCTAAGCCGTGTAATTTATCTGGAAACATTGCCCTTCAAATCGGAACACAGTAATGTTTCCACATTACTGCTTGGCTGTAGAATAACTGGCAAAGGTGTGGTCCTTCCCCAGGCGGACTCTGCCAAGAGTCGTACCACTACTAGTGATATGAATAGTGACAATGTTACCTTTGTTAGGCGCCTCGACGTCGCTGGTGGGAGAGAGCGACTTGTCCTTCTCCTCGGAGGCTTCGCGCGCGATGGGCGTCGACGCGACCGGAGTGGTCGCCGCTTGAGACGAGATCGGTGATGTCGCTGAGAATACAAATAACATCTATATTTATAAAAAAGTGGCCAAGTGCGAGTGGGACTCCCACGCACGAAGGGTTCCGTACCATTAGCAAATAAACGGCGAAAACCTCTTTGGCTTTATTTGAATTCCGTATAATCGCAGTTTCCACGGATAGACTGTCATCCGAAAGGTTTTCTAAAATTTTGATTTTACCTTACGATTTTAACGACCAGGTCGAATGCGCGTTTATTGTGCTTACTAATGGCACCATCTAGTTTGCATGGAATGGACTAATCGAGCAAGAAACGGCCAAAATCAAGTTTGTTGTATGGGTGCCCCCATTAAATATTTATTTTATTTTATCATTAGTAGGTATATGTTGTTATAACGGCAATAGAAATACATCATCTGTGAAAATGTCAACTGTCCAGCTATCACCGTTCTTGAGATACAGCCTGGTGACAGACGGACGGACGGACGGGCGGACGGACCGCCAAGTCCAGTAATAGGGTTCCGTTTCTACCCTTTGGGTACGGAACCCTAAAAATGGATTTTCGAAATTTTTGTACGCTCATACCTTTTGAATGACTGCACCAAATTGCTTTATTTTATGTATTTGATATTGTCGTGACAAGGTTTGTATATAGCATAAAAAATAGAAAATATTTACGAAAAAAAAGTATGGTGGTCCAAAGTTCGCTGGGTCAGCTACCAAATATCGTTTTACAGTAGTGACATTTATTTCGAAACGAACATACATATAGACAGTAGTGACATTTGTTTGCGATGAAAAACTGCGCGCGCACTTGTAACAAAGAGTTCCGATGTTTTTAGACCGGACAAATACACTTTTTCTATTCTTTTATACGAATCGTTAAAACCTGTAAAATAAAAGTTGTCATATTTAATGTACTTAACATAGGTACCCTTAAAAGGATAACGGCGGATTACCAATAACCCAATATAGATTAGTTGTTCATCAGACACAGTCATGTCCTGACCATCTCGTCAGTCTATACTATAAATAAAAAGCGGCCAAATGCGAGTCGGACCCATGAAAGGTTCCGAAGCAGCAAGTAACATAATACATAAGTTCTTGTAGTTTGCTGTAAGTTTGATCGATGTTTTAATAACAGTGTATTTATAGATAGATAGATAGATAGATAGATACTCTTTATTGTACACACCAAAAGAAAACAGATATACAGACAAAGAAAAACAATAATAGCTAGTGCCACAACAGGCGGCCTTATCGCTGAAAGCGATTTCTTCCAGGCAACCTTTGGGTGGAAATGGTTTTTGAAAATTTTAATAAATGGGGTGTGCCATTCTAGACTACATCAGTGAATGTAGATATATACGTTAACACTAGAATAAAAATTAATAAACATACGTACTAATAACAATACATGCTAATACTTACATACTTCTATGATATACTAATATATATACACTGTATATATAATTACTTATGATACTCACTAAAGACAAATATATAAGGATTAAAAAAAAACAAAAAAATAGATGGTAAATAATGACATACTATAGGTAAAACAGGAAACTAATTGTAATAATGACATTCTTATGATTGCTGTTTCGATAGAAAATGTTCTTTGACGTGACTTTTAAAAGACTCCAATGAGGGAGATTTTCTAATAGAAATAGGTAATTCATTCCACAATTGAGCTGCTTGAAAGGCAAAAGACTTACCGTAGTATGATTCTGAACGTGCTAATGGGATCATCAGAGTAAGATTAGTTTTTGATCTTAATGTGCGAGAATGACAATCTTGACAAAAAGTAAAGCGTTCTTTAAGATAGAGTGGAGTTTTAGGGTTAAATAGAATATTGAACAGCAGAAAAAGAATATGGGCATTACGACGCAGACGAATGGGCAACCACTTGAGTTTAGCGCGAAATTGGGACACATGATCAAATTTGCGTAACCCAAATATGAATCTAATACAGTAGTTTTGAAGGCGCTCAAGCTTTTCTAACTGGTCTTCTCTAAGATCAAGAAAACACACATCAGCGTAGTCCAGAATGGGAAGAAGCAGAGACTGTGCGAGTGCAATTTTAGTGGCAGTCGGTAAAAAGTTGCGAAGGCGTCTAAGAGAACCACCTGATGCAAATAGCTTACCACTTACTGTTTTGATGTGACTATCCCATGATAAGGTTTTATCAAATATTATACCCAAGTTTTTGACTGAATCACTAAATGGTAATATATCTCCATTAAAAGTTACGTTAGGAATTAAGGTCCAGTCAATTCTTGAGATCCAGTAGGAACTGCCTATAACAATAACCTGCGATTTCGTGGGATTGACACCCAAACCAAAAGCATTGCTCCATTTACAGATGCATTCTAGATTAGCATTCGTCATTGAAATCGCGTCAAGGTTTTGAAGTGAAGCTTGTGTATCAATTTGGAGATCGTCTGCATAAAGGTGGTAAGAAGAAGTAAGATATTTGGAGATAGAATTAATAAAAATCGCAAAGAGAAGAGGAGATAGCACACCACCTTGCGGAACACCAGCTGTTGTATTACACCAGGAAGAAAAGGTTTCTTCCAGACGAATACGCTGTCGGCGTCCTTGTAAGTAACTACGAAACCACTCGATTACTGGTGGAGATATGTTGATCGATCGTAGTAAAGCCAGTAAGATGTCGAAGTTGACGGCGTTGAAAGCGTTACTGAAGTCTAACAGAGTTAGAACAGTAAGCTTACCGTCATCCATTCCCAAGCGAATGTCATCAGTGACTTTGACAAGAGCAGACACAGTGCTATGCCCTGGACGGAAACCGGATTGAAATGGATTGAGGAGGTCTTGGATGTTAAGGAATTCACTAAGCTGTTTATGGACAAGACGCTCCAAGATTTTAGATAGGAAAGGAAGGATTGAAATGGGGCGGAATTCAGAGAAAGACTCAGGATTCGATTTTTTTGGCAAAGGTAAAATATGCGCGTCTTTCCAAACAGAAGGGAAAACTCCTTGTACTACAGAATTGTTAAAAATGGAGCATAGAGTGGGAAGGATAATGTCAAGGATGGGCAAAAGCATGTTCCGACTTATACTGTCACTGCCAACCGCGTTGGAGGATATCGACATGAGGCTTTTCTCAACATCACACTCAGTAAATCGATTAAAACAAAAGGAGGAAAACTCGGGTGTTGGCAAGTCAGAAAGAAAACTAAGAGTTGAACTTACATCTGCAGCTGGCATAGCAGAAACAGAAGAAAAATGCTGGTTAAGTTCATCGTAGTTGATGTTATTAGAAGCGAAAGTTGAACGTGACTTGCCTATTCCCATCGACCTTAGAAATTTCCAGACTTTGGCTGGATTTTCCTCAGCTACAGAAGCATGAATATGGCGGCGTATTGCATCCCTACACACCTTATTGCAGCGATTACGAGCCTGGACATATTTGGCTTGATTTTCGTCAGAAGGACGGAATTTGTATTTTGATTTGGTTACTGATTTCTTGTGCATTAGTGCTTTTATTTCATCTGTAAGCCAGGGTGCAGGAAGATGTTTCATCTTGACAGCACGTATTGGAGCATGTACATCATAAAGTCTAGTGACCAAAGTGTTGAAAATGGCTACTTGTTCGTCAACTAGATCAGCGTTTACAACCGTACTCCAATCAACATTTCTTGCGTCCGCCAAGAGAGACTCCCTATCCATGCCACTAAAATTGCGCTGCATAAGAATTTGGGGTTTAGCTTTCGGGGGGCGAATTTTATACGAGAGAAACACTAAATCATGGTAGGAGAAAAAATCAGCTGAGCATTGACCATGTTTTGAAATATTATTAGGAGAGGAGACTATCGCCAAGTCAAGAAGAGATGGGAGACAGTTGGGGAAATGATGAGTAGTACCTAAAGGAAGTAGATGCAAGTTATAAGATTTGATAATAGATTCTAGTGTCGAACTGCGCTGATCTTTCTTGACAAGGCAAGTGTTAAAATCACCCATAATGATAGAGTGCTGGTAGGAAGGTATAAGATTAAACATTTATGACGTACTAATAAAGGCCGATTTACATCAGACGAGCGAATGCTCATTCTTTCCCCACTGTATCAAATTCATTTGGTGTAAACAAACGTAGATCATTATTTCGTTGTTTTGTTTGCGTTCGCAAAGATTCTATGGAATTTATAATATGGAAAACGCTAAGAACGATCTTTCGTTTAGACTAAAAGATCGAGAAAGAATGCTCTTGTTCCAGCTCTAGCTCTATGCTCGTTCAGTTTAAATCGGCCTTAAGAAACTACTTACTAGATCAAGTCCAAACCAATTTAAGTTGGAAGTTTCTATGGTAATGTACATCATATATATTTTTTAGTTTTATCATTATCTTATTTTAGAAGTTCCAAATGGAGGGTGACACACATTTTACCACTTTGGAAGTGTCTCTCGCGCAAATTATTCAGTGTCGAAAAAAATGATATTAGAAACATCGACATAATTTCTGAAGACCTATCCATAGACAACCCACACGTATGGGTATGTTGAAAAAAATTTGAGTTTCAGTTCTAAGTATGGGGATCCCCACAAAAATTTATTGTTTTTTTTTATATTTTTGTGTATAAATCTTAATGCGGTTCACAGAATACATCTACTTACCAAGTTTCAACAGTACAGTTTTGGCAAAAAGCGGCTGTGACAAACGGACGGACAGACATGACGAATCTATAAGGGTTCTGTTTTTACGTCTTACGCAACCCTAAAAAATTAAGTATTTACCTGAGTCTGAATGCGGCACGCCCGGAACGGAAGGTACAGAAAACACCTTGTCGAAGGAAAACTCGTCGCTGCCCTGCGACGCTGAGAACGGCTTCGGCCCGAGACGGGGCTGTGGGTGCAAACAATTACTTTACATATCATTGGAATTGCTACTTGTAACAAATAGGGTACAATCCTCAAAAAAACAAAGTAGCCCGTTATTTAGATTGCTAAATAATATTGTACACGTATTTTTTCTTTTGTTTCACAAACAAAAAATGACGAAGATACAGCGCTTCGAAGTTTCGTGTGACGTCACTTGTGAGTACGATTTTTACTCACGAGTGACGTCGCGACCCCCCACTCTCGAAGTTTGATGGTCTATACCTTTGACGATTTTTAATATTATGAAAAAACAAAAAATACGTGTTCAATATTTTGCCATGATCTAGCTGACGGACTAATTAGGATGGTGTATTTTTGACCTAGTCCGGTACCCTATTGGACTGGAAGATAACATGAAACTTTTCTTTGATACGCAGCTCTTGGGTGTTCCCACTGCTAAAGTTCTTGGAATGGGTGTTGAGGGTCATGATTCCTCCACCCCTGGGCTGAGTCCAGAACGTCTACTCCCTTTCTACGAAAAACGTGATTTCGAATTAAACTCGCGACCTTCCTACTCGTTCTTACTTCGTTTGGTCCGATCGAACATTGTTGGACGTTCAAATGTTCTAAGTCTACTCTAACTAGAGTAGGCGATCATTTAAACGGACGAAACGACGGATCGAAGTAGAACCGGAGAGTAGGAGAGTCGCGAGTTTATTTCGAAATTACGTTTTTCGTGGAAAGAGAGTAGACGTCCAGACGTAAGTGTACCGCTAATTAAAACGAATGCATGCATCTATCGCACGGTGTAGACTTGACCATGACTATGTGACCTCCTGGCTTCAAAGCGGGATTTCACAAAGAGATATTCAAGGTAATAATCCACCACGCTAGCCTGGCAGGATAATGACGCCTTTTCAGCACATACGGCTAAGATTGCTTAAGAGTCAACCAAGTAACGATGGATGTCTGATAGTCTGTTTATGGGCTGAAGCGAATCAGTCGATCAACAACCTAGTTTACCTTAGAGCCAGCCAATTTGAGAGAATCAAAGCTAACTAATTTACAACAAAGCTGTATAATAAAGAAACCAACAAAAATCTGAAAAATATATTATAAAATTGCATTTTAAAACCAAAACTACAACAAAAAAATTACCAATATTATTAGCTACCATCAGTACCTTATAACCGGCTATTTGTCCCGTAGTCGTCCTGGGTTTGGGCTTTGGCACTTCGTTAAAGTCATCCATACTACCTCCTTCGGATATAGACGACCTGGGCAATGGTTTAGGGGGCTGGGCTGGTACGCCATTGATGAGACTGTTACTTCGAGATAGATTAGAGTCAGAAGAGTCAGAGCTATCAGTTTTTTCAAAGGTCTTTTCGGCCTTTTCAGCAGACTTCTCGGTCTTCTCATCGGTCTTTTCGGAGTTTTTGTCCGGGTGTTCTTCAAGTTTTTCCCCTTCAGCGTTGTCTGAGTTATCGTGTCCGTTATCTGTGATTTTCTTATGGAACCCATTGGTTTCTTTGACGTCTATGATTTTCTGGTCTTTCGGCTCCTTCCCTTGTCGCTCCATGCCTTTAATGAGGTCTTTTACGTTGACAAAGTCTATGCGGTCTTCGTCTTCTTTCGGTTCGGGCGGTTGTGGTTTGGCGACCGGTTGTGGTTCTTCCATTTGTGGTGTGGTGGCTGGTTTTTTGGTATCAGTCTTCTTCAGTGCGGGCATGGCGAGAATGGCTTTCACGACTTCTTCTAAATTGCCGCGATGGATCTAAAATAGAAAATTGTTGGTTGGAATCTCAGCCTATACAATAGTTAAGGATTCATTTCTATAACTATTCTAGAACATTGCCGAAACCAACATTTCAACAACCGCATGACACTATTAAATTCTACTTAAATATATCAGTACATTAAAATATAAAATAAAGCAAAAATATGAATAAAAAATATTATTACACCCTTAAAATCAAACAAGCAAAAACAAAAAAGCGTAAAAATAATAAAAAAAACGTTAATATTACTTACTCAATTCAATAAAACCACGTGCTTTCCACCCACAAGACTAAACCAAATATAAAATAAAATAAAAACTATAAAACATCACACCACACCACAGTAACAAAAAAACACTTAAATAAATCGCAATAAAACAACTACTATTACAATAAAAAATACCAAAAATGTAGCAAAAAAAAACACCAACACATCACACTACAATACTAAAAATGTTAAATCTTTCATTTATAATTAATTTATTTTCACCAAAACGACTTAAATTTAAAATTAAATTCTTAATTTAATCAAGTAGCCAAGTGGGAGTTGGACTCGCCCATGAAGGGTTCCGTTCCAGCAAGTAACATAATATACATAGTACACATAGTTCTTGTAGTTCGTTGTAACTTTGATCGAAGTTTTAATAATAGTGTATTTATGACGTACTAAAAAAAACTACTCATCAGATCGAGTTCAAACTAATTTTCGTTGGTAGTTTTCATGGTAATGTACATCATATATTTTTTTTAGTTTTTTCAAGATCTTACTTTAGAAGTTAGAGGGAGGGGGGGCACACATTTTACCACTTTGGAAGCGTCTCTCGCGCAAGTTATTCAGTGTAGACAAAAATTATATTAGAAACCTCAACATCATTTTTTAAGACCTATCGATAGACACTCCACACGTGTAGGTTTGATGAAAAAAAAATTTTTGAGCTTCAGTTCTCAGTATGGGGGGCACCCCTAATTTTTGTTTTTTTTTTAAACTTTTGTACAAATCTTAATGCGGTTCACAGAATACATCTACTTACCAAGTTTCAACAGTGTAGTTCTCATAGTTTCGGCAAAAAGTGGCTGTGACATACGGACGGACAGACAGACATGACGAATCTATAAGGGTTCCGTTTTTACGTTTTACGGAACCCTAAAAAAACCATCACTAAGTCATTTAATCAAATCAATTAACTCAATTTTAGTTTCTTTATGATATTTAAAAAACCATCCCACCGATTTCGATAAAATTTATATGGGACCACCTCTGAACTATAATTATTAAATTATAAAAAACCAAAAAAAAAAAGAACCATCAAAATTGATTCACAATTGGTGGAGCTATCGTGTAACATGTTCTTCCAGACTATAATATTAATAATAATCTATCTATATTAATATGATAGGATACCTTCAGAACTGACAGCATTGCGATTCAAAGCACTATACCAACATCCAATTTTACTGATTGAAATGGCTTCACGAATACGAATATACTGCATTGGACTGGACAACTAGCAAGATTACATTTTCTTTGTTCTAAGTCCTAGCAACATATTTTAAAAGAACAAGGCTACACAGATCATTACACTCGTACTAAGCCCAAGTTACATGTTAAAAGTTACGGCTGGTCTAGTCGGGAGAACGGCGACTGCCGATCCGGAGACCCCGGGTTCAAAACCACGCGCGACCGCTGTCTTTCTGAAATCACGTGCGTAATGCTGCTAACTTAAAACGGTGAACGAAAACATCGTGAAGAAACCGACGTGTACCTAAATCTTTCGAAGTCATGTGTCATCCACCAATCCGCACTGGTCCAGCGTGATGGATTAAGGCCTTGACTCTGTCCTTGCGGGAGAAGGCCTCGAGTCCCAGCAGTGGGAACATTTAGTGGGCTGTTTATGTTTTGTTAAACAGAGTTCACGTCTCCGACATGCGTTATACCAGTATCCTACTAATCTTACTATCCTATCCTACTAATATTATAAATGTCAATGTATGGATGTTTGGACATTTGGATGTCTGTTGCTCAATCACGTCCTAACGTATGAACGGATCGGGCTCACATTTGGAACACAGATAGATTATAGTCTGGAAGAACACATTGGCTACTTTTTATCCCGAAAAAACAACGGGAACAACGGGAACGGGAACTTCACGGGTTAACAACGCGGGGCGCTGCTAGTATATAACATATCTGTAGCTATACAGATTCTACAGATGACGTATTGTGCAATACAGCAATACCCCGACTTACACTACCCCGTTTTACGCGAATTAGCGACGTACCTACGCGGTTTTTCGTTTGCTCCCTCCGCTCTGTCAATGTTCACAAGGTCGAGTGTAATCCTCGTGGAATTGTTTTACGTGTGCAGTGTACATTATCGATGTATCTTTAATCAAGACGTCGAAAAGACAAAAAAATTGGCAGTCATAGGAACTGCCGATAGAAGTGAAAACTTAGAACTCAGAATTTGATAGCTTACCTTGGAAACTACACGGGTGTAACCGGAGGGCGTGGCCTCGCCATCATGGCATGGCCATCTAGAAATGTGTCAGCATTTCTCGTTGGCTCACGCATTTCTAGATGGCCATGTCATGATGGCGAGGCTACGTCCTTTGAGCATTTTCCATTGGCTGACGCATTTCTAGATGCCCAATCGCCGAGGTCCCGAATTTACCCGAAGATTTCTTATCATACCCGAGCGTGACGGTAGAATTCAATTTACACCCCACGAAAAATTTGTCTAGGCGAGCCAAAAGAAGTTTTCAGTTCAAAAATCAGTCCCGACTACACAAACTTTGTACAGATTTATCAAGAAAAATTGAAGCCCTTTTCACGCGAATTCGACTTACACGACTATCGCTTGGTCCCACCTATCTCGTAAATCCGAGGTATTACTGGTACACTGTATCAGTGATGTTTGATGCTAAAATTCTAAGTTATTACTTCCATTGGCAGTGCCTATGACCGCTGATTTTCTTTTCGTGGTGTCAGCGTTGGTCCCATATTAAGAGTTTGTTCACAGCGAGTATTACTACACGGTTCTTTCGGCTAAGTATAGGCATTCTGTTTAAACTTGAGTAGATATTGTTTTATTTTGACAGCCTATTATTAAGGTTACGACAAGCGTACGTCTCAATATTTATAAACTTTCAATTATTGAAGTGAAAACTTCTTTAGGCGCGCTATAGACAGAATTTTCGTGGGCTGTGAAATGGATTCATAAATCGTCACGCTCGGATATGATAAGAAATCTTCGGGTAAACTCGGTAAAAACGGCCAGGTACTTACCAGGGCAACAGAAACAGTGAAGAGTTTCGATTACCTACCTCCAACAGCCCAGCGTTTATCTCCAGATACCAGGACAACAGAAACATAAAAGAGTTGCGTTTGCCCCTAGGTACCAGTACCAGGGCAACAGAAACAGTAAAGAGTTGCAATATTTTGTACAACTTCATTCCATCAGAATGTCCCTTGACACCTCCCAAGTATTTTGAAGTGAAAAGTTCTTTTAGCGCAGGCGCGCTTTTAGACAGATTTTTCGTGGGGTGTGAATTGAATTCTAGCGTCACGTTCGGGTATGATAAGAAATCTTCGGGTAAACTCGGGGCCACGGCCATTGGCCATCTAGAAATGCGTCAGCCAATAGGAAATGCTGAAAGGACGTGGCCTAACCATCACGGCATGACCATCTAGAAATGCGTGAGCCAATGGGAAATGCTAACGCATTTCTAGATGGCCATGCCATGATGGTCAGGCCACGCCTTCCGGTACACCCGTGTAGTTTCCAAAGTAAGCTATCAAAAATTGTGAGTTTTAAGTTTTCACTTCTATCGGCAGTTCCTATGATTGCCAATTATTTTGTCAGCGAACGGTTCGGTAGTAATGCTACCAATAGACGGTCGAGTATGGTTCGTGAGCAACACGCCAACACGAATGTGATCTGACACGTAGCATATTCTTTAGATCTCTGGGTGACGAGCGCAGTACAATGCTAGGTAATGATTTGGACTCTTCATATTCCAATAGCTGGGTGTCACTGTGCTGTTATGTGGCAGGCATGTTGCTTACCATCAGGCACATGTCCTGCTCGTCTCGTCACTATTTAAAAAAAAATAAAAAAAATATTCGGTGTGACGACTAATTCAATATGTTGACATCACAGCTTTTACAAAAATTAAATATCTACATGTATTTAAAATACATTATGTTGAGATGATGAAAGAGATTAAATTGCTCGGAGAAGTTATCTAGCTATAACTGGTCTTAACTGCTTACTGGAACGGGAAGACAGCCCAGTCAAGCAAATTTAGACTCAATCAACAGGAATTTAGATTAAAATTATCAGGAAGAGGGCTAGCCCACCGGTGGGCTCATGTCTCGTGAGGGGTTAAAAAACTAAGGCAGTAACAACCATCTATGTCGGTGGCATGTTGTGCTGGCTAGATCAACTAATGAAAATATATCACATGGATACAACATCTCAAACAAAAATTACAGATATATCTATATTTCATCAACGTACCTTAGTTGCTCATAGATGTTATGATTCTAAAAGTTTTAAGTGGAGTTTTTAAACAACACCGTTGACTGAACTGAGCGGAGTTGTGATTTAAGCATCGTACTGAGCTGAGCGGAATCAGCAACACCGTGGACTGAGCTAAGCGGAGTCAGCAACACCGGGGATTGATCTAAGCGGAGTTATTCTTTCAGCATCGTGGACTGACCTGAGCAAAGTCAGCAACACCGTGGACTGATCTAAGCGAGTTGTTCTTTAAGCATCGTGGACTGAGCTGAGCAGAGTCAGCAACACCGTGGACTGATCTAAGCGTAGTTGTTCTTTAAGCATCGTGGACTGAGCTGAGCAGAGTCAGCAACACCGTGGACTGATCTAAGCGGAGTTGTTCTTTAAGCATTGTGGACTGAGCTGAGCAGAGTCAGCAACACCGTGGACTGATCTAAGTGTAGTTGTTCTTTAAGCATCGTGGACTGAGCTGAGCAGAGTCAGCAACACCGTGGACTGATCTAAGCGTAGCTGTTCTTTATGCATCATGGACTGATCTAAGTGGAGATGTTCTTTAAACATCGTGGACTGACCTGAGCGGAGTTGTTCTTTAAGCGTCATGGACTGACCTGAGCGGAGTTGTTCTTTAATCACCGTGGACTGACCTGGGCGGAGTTGCCGCGGTCCGGGTGGAGGGAGATGGTCGGCACGGCGCGGTCCACGCCCTCCAGCCACATGGGCGCGTTGAGGTGCGTCACCGCGCCCGCCGTCTCCGGGTACAAGTCCGCGTGGTACTCGCGGTAACTCTGCAATCACACAACATAAACATTATTATTCTCTTTTTTAAATATCGGTGAACAATTCACACACACCATCTGAACCCACCTAAGCAAAGCTTGTACGATGGCGGCCATATAGCTGATATAATACTTAATATAGTTTTAAATACATACCTACTTATTTTACATTAT
The DNA here is from genome assembly GCA_963693475.1 of Ectropis crepuscularia. NCBI lineage: Eukaryota > Metazoa > Arthropoda > Insecta > Lepidoptera > Geometridae > Ectropis > Ectropis crepuscularia. The sequence goes on from OY856355.1 coordinate 4,511,579, forward strand.
ACATATATTATTATCATTAAATTAGTACGACCAATAACAGTTTCGATAGGTGGCGTAGCAACGCGCGCACGGTTCAGGTAGTTGAGTCTTAATAATTAACAATAAACTGATTACTAATGTTAATTGTAATTATCGATCGTAAGTTTTGTAAGTCTCAGATAGATGGCGCCTCAATAGGTGGTATAAATCAGTAGTTCAACCCAACCCAAATTTGACCGCTAGTAAGTACATAAGGTTCAAATTCCCACCTTCCGCGGCACCTGGTACATGATCGGCACGACCGTCGAGCTAGCTAGCTGCAGCACTCGGTTCACCTCACCCTCCATCACTCTTAGGGCGCGCTTCGGAACCAAACACGCACCTTTCGTTTGCTCTCCTGCAAAAAACATTTATAGATTTACAGTTATCACTACATATTATAAATCAAAGTCGCTTTCTCTGTCCCTTTATATATGTATGCTTAAATCTTTAAAACTACGCAACGGATTTCGATGTAGTTGAAGTGAAAACTTCTTTAGGCGCGCTATAGACAGAATTTTCGTGGGCTGTGAAATGGATTCATCAATCGTCACGCTTGGATATGATAATGGATCGGATCGGATATGAAATCTTCGGGTAAACTCGGTAAAAACGGCCAGGTAGGTACCAGGGCAACAGAAACAGTAAAGAGTTTCGATTACCTACCTCCAACAGCCCAGCGTTTATCTCCAGATACCAGGACAACAGAAATATAAAAGAGTTGCGTTTGCCCCTAGGTACCAGTACCAGGGCAACAGCAAGTTTTCACTTCTATCGGCAGTTCCTATGACTGCCAATTTTTTTTTTTTTAATAGATAGAGATATTGAAGAGGAAAATTTTAATGTACACTAATAACATCCATTAAATAGTGGAGAAATACTGTTATTTTTTGAGGTTTCTAATGTGATGTCGAAAATATTTTTTTTTTCCGTAAATAAATAAAAATGTAGTGCATGAATTCAGATATTTCAAAGATAGCAGGAAATCTTCATATTATAGGGAAAGCTGAATTGTTTTACTCCAAATTTAACGCGTGGGGGCCACGGGCAGTAATGAATAAATCAAAATGGAAAATGAATCGATTTTAATAATTTTTGACATAGGCTATATATTTTACAAACGTGCGAAGCCGGAGCGGGCGCTAGTCTATACATAAATATATATCTATAATATAAAAATGAATCGCAAAATGTGTTGGTAAGCGCATCACACAACAACGCCTGGACCGATTTGGACAATTCTTTTTAAAAAATGTTCGTATAAGTTCAAGGGTGGTTTTTACGGCGAGAATAAATCGAATAATTGCCAGGAAAACCCTAAAAACAGCCCTTTTCTTTTTCCCATACAAACGTTTTCTAACTAAAATGTTAAGGCAATTTGAGCTTTATTCCTACGAAATAAAATTCGTATTAATTAAAGTGCTTTCCCATACAAACGTTTTCTAACTAAAATGTTAAGGCAATTTGAGCTCTATTGCTATAGCATAAAGTTCATATTAAATAACAAGCACTCACATAAGTCTAAGCAATATATCTGTGTTCCTAACGTCAAGGAGTCAATTTGCACTTTGGTCCCGCTGCACAAAGTTCAAATTCCATCATATATTCTATCTAAACAGTGTGCGTGTGTGCGTTGAAGGATAGGAGGATTGTCGCGTTCCGAAAATCACTCAAAAGAAACTCAACAAAAGTGATAACATCGAGAACCAGATCAAACTGAATAGTCACAAAACGTAAGACTCACAGATCATTAGTACTGATTTTCAATTTGGTCGGCTTCACGATATTATTTATTTTGATTTAGTTTCGGCACGCGACTTAAAATGCGACAGTTTTCACATCATTATATCAAGTGTCAGTCAAAAACAAACCGCGTTACCAAAAGTGTTTTAATATTTTAAATTGTTAATTTAATATCCCTATCTGTGGAAAATTATTTAAATACACCACACGTTTGCCAACGGGCCAACGGGCTGTGGAGCGCAGTAGTATTTCTGGAGTAAAACTAACGGACAGAATACGAAACACCATACTGCGTTCCAAAACCAGAGTTTGTGACTCAAAAAGCAACCAATTTGAAGTGGTGGACATGTTTGCCGCATGTTGGATGATTATTGAGCCATAGTTACCACGCGGAGGAAGCCAGATTGCAAACGACGACGCGGCAGACCAAAGAAACGATGCCGATGGCAAGACGACCTCCGCAAATATCAGAAAGACTAGCCATAGATAGGGAAAATTAGAAGGAGGGTAGGGAAGCCGTTGCCCAACATTGGGACAAGACAGCCACATGATAAATAAATACTAATATTATGTAAATGAGATAAAAGCAAATGAATTAAATTTCAAAATTCAAGAACAAATTACAGGCGGATGAGGATTTATAAATCAGTTGATTCGGTGACTAATCAAGATGATGTCGTCAACAACTATCCACCGGAATTTTTGAACTCGCTGGATATCACTGAACCGTGTTTTTGCAACGGCACATGGTTGGCTATAAGAATACTGAACAAAATGATAGAAGCAACTATACTGAAAGGAAAAAGTATAAAAGAGAAGACGTTTAGATACCACGCATCCAAATGATTTCAACTGATGTACCAATTGAGTTTAAACGACTACAGTTTCCAGTGCTTCCTGCTTTTGCTATGACCATAAACAAGTCCCAAGGATAACCTTAACATGCTCAGCGCCAAGCACTGTATGCAAATACCACCAAATTTTCACAACTTTTTTTTTGTTTTTTTTTTTGTGTTGTGAGTTGTGAGGTGTTAAAATAGTAAAGAAACAATAATTACACCGCCTCCCCCGACATCCCTTTCTTTTTTTACCGGTGTGTATATTTTTTGATACACGTGGCCTGGAAAATAGTTTATTTAGATAAACTATTTCCCAGGCCGTGTGTATCAATAAAGATACACATTCCATAATATTATTTATCTTTGTTTCTCTCTTGAATGCACATTTATTATTCAACCAAATATTATCTCAAGAAACTTACTATCACTTAATTTAGGGAACAAATAATTAAAGTTTTACTAAAACGATCTGCTCAGTCATGACAAAAAGACCGTCTAATAGAAAACATTATCTCATAAAGAACAAAGTTGGAGAGAAAATTGGACGCTGAAGATGTGTAGAGGTGCTATAAAATTATGACAGGAAAATTATTGTTGGCAAGACTTTCAGAGCAGCTCAAACAACTACTAAATGCTATGTATGTGAAAGTTTTCCGTGTCAAAACTGTTTCAATAATATTCATTGATTTTTTTTAACTTAAAAAATAGATTATTTAGTTTTTAAATATCTTTCTTTTTTGAATAAAAGGTGATTTTTATTTATCTCTTAATATCTCCTTAACTGATTGTCCGATTCCCAACCCAAAACCACTGGGAAATTGCATAGAAAGCGTGAGCATTTCGGATACACACTGCTTTAACTGAAATGGGGAGTGTGTATCATAAATGCCAGGTAATCAAACAAAAAACATCGTATATCACACAGCACTACAATGAAAATAAAACTTTTGATAAGATTGAAAAGATTTTTGGTAATAGCTTGATTGACAATAAAAGGATTACTTACTGTTAAATGCGTACTAAACGTTGAAGTATATATGTTATTAATAAAATACTTAATGCGGTTCACATTATACATCTCTTACCAAGTTTCAACAGTATAGTTCTTATAGTTTCGAAAAAAGTGGCTGTGACATACGGATGGACAGATAGACATACGACAGATAGACGAACCCATAAGGGTTCAGTTAGTACCTACGTTTTACGGAACCCTAAAAATGGATCTTCGAAATGTATGTACGCTCATAACTTTTCAATGACCAAACCAAATAGGATGATTCTTTCTTTGCTTTATGTATTTGTTATTGTCGGGACAAGATTTGTACAATAGAAAATTTTGAAAATGTAGACGAAAAATATATGGTGGTACGAAGTTCACCGGGTCAGCTAGTAATATATATAAAAATCAATGCTACTTTTCGTTGTAAGTGAACTACTCCTAAACGGCTGGACCGATTTGCATGTTTTTTTTTTGTATACGTTTGGGTAGGGCCCTGGATCGTTTATAGCGCCATCTGCCCGGCAGATGGCGCTGCAGTTGGTATCTAGGTTATTATCCGAGCGAAGCTGGAACGGGCCGCTAGTAGTGTTATATATGGTCTCAATTAAAGATTTACAAGTTTAAATTAAATTCTTGTTATCTCGTTGTTAGTGTAGGTTGCAAATGACAGCTTTTTTATAATGTAATAAACTATAATAAAGTTCTCCTGGTGGTAAGAGACTCAGACATCTTGCACCAATTACCAATCATTCTTGGTCATACTGAACCAAACCAGCACTGCAACGGCGTTCATTACTTCGAGACATTCGTTCTTGAATCTCAGTTGTCGTGTAACTTATTTGTGTAGTTACTTATATTGCTTCCCTGAAAAATCCCTTCCCATGCCTGTTTTATGAAGTTGTAAGTTCTCAATGAACGGGAAGGGAACCTATTAGCTTGACCTGGCAACATTAAGTACGCCTCCAGTCCCGCGCAGACTTATATTGCGAGCACTATAGTCAATTCAATGAGGTGTCAGGGTCGAAGAGAGGCATCATGACCCAAGAAGTTTTCACTTAAAAAAACTTGTTTATGGTGTGTAAACTTACCATAATGACGTAGTTCTTCAATGAGATGTCAAGGTCGAAGAGAGGCATCAAGACGCAAAAAGTTTTTACTAAAAAAAACCGTTGTTTATGGTTTGTAAACTCACCAGAATGTCGTAATCCTTCAATAAGGTAAGGATCCCGGTCAGTCAACTCCATATAGAGTATAGTCGTGTCTCCTTTCCCGGCTAGGAACAGCATGTTGGTGTCAGGGTCGAAGAGAGGCATGAGGACGCCGGTGGAGCAGTCCAACTCGAGGGTCCTCTGCGTCTGGGAGAGGTTGCGCACGTCGCGGATCATGATCTGACGGAGGCGGGCTGAGTCGAAACCTGGAATCGAGTGGGATTTTTTATATAAAAGATAATAGCACAAAACAATCAGTTTAGGACTTATTCACGATCTAAAAGCCGGGTCACACAGAGGCGATCCGATAGCGATAGCGATCCGAGACGGGATTTTTGAAATGTTTGAATTTGTATGCAACCTGACACACAGCAAGCGGGCGCGATCCCATACTCGGATACGATCCGGATCGCTATCGCTATCGGATCGCCTCTGTGTGACCCGGCTTTAAATGTTTGTTTAATAGGTACGATGGCTGGGTCAAAAATATACCATTCTAATTGAATTTGAATTAGTAGGTTATGTCCGTCAGGTAGATTATGAAAAAATATTTATATTTACTATTATTAATATACAATATACATATTTATTATTTTATCAAATTATTAAGAATCGACAAAGAAACTTCCGGAGTGCATGCTATGAGTTTAGTTTCAGAAGTTAAGTCGGTTGTTTAGCTTTTTGGAGCAAACCATTCTTACCGGTGGTCAGAATCCGGTCCTGGTCTCCAAGCCACACTATCCGGCTGTCCTTGATGTTCTGGTGGCTGTTGGCCACGTCTAGCACTGCGGCGGGCGCGCGCGGATCGATCACCCGGACCTTCTTGTCTTTGCACGACGTAGCCATCAGCTTGCCGTCCTTCTTCCACGATACGGATTGGATCACTTCAGCGTGGTCTTTGTTTACTGGGGAGAAAACATTTATTTTTTAAAAAGATACTTACCAAAGTTTTTTGCCCAATGTCCTATATAACTCAACGTCAAGCGGGCACGGGGTGACAGGGGAGGTCACACAATTTTACAGTGATTTTTTTACTATCATCAACATCATCAACAGCCCACTAAATGTTCCCACTGCAGGGACTCTGGGTCTTCTCTCGCAAGGAGAGAGTTAAGGCCATAATCCACCACGCTGGCCCAGTGCGGGTTGGTGGATGACACATGACTTTGAAAGATTCTAGGTACATGTCGGTTTCCTCACGATGTTTTCATTCACCGTTTTAAGTTAGCGGCATTACGCACATGACTTCGAAAAGACAGTGGTGCGTGTGGGGTTTGAACCCAGGGTCTCCGGATCGGCAGGCGCCGTTCTCCCGACTAGACCAACCGTAACATCATTTTTTTCAGATTTTTTTAATAACATGGTCCTAAACGCACTAATGAATCGTAGTCACAAATAGTAAATAAATAATAGTTGATAGTTAAAATTATCATAGTTTCTTTGAGTCTTTCTTTGAGAGAGAGAGAAAATATTATCAGCGAACTTCGACTCGTAAAAAAATTAAAATGTACCGTACCATCCTCGGCAAGTTACTTCAAAGGATGACCCATTTAATTAGCATTTAGAAATGCACTTGCTACTTTTCTGTCTACATCAGTAATTAGATTTTTTTTCTAAAAATCCGCCGCTTTAAAAATCAAATACCTAAATCAATAATATTTTTTGCCGCGAAACATTTTTTGTTGATAAACGTTGACTTACGATTTGTTTTGTCAAAACTATCCTCGAATTTTTTTAGATTTTTTTCATTTCAGATTTGAATGAAATTTGGTACATAGATAGAGAATGGTCCGGAATAACACATAGGGTATTTTTATTAACAATAGGGATAGGGGGAACAAATAGGGAAATTAACAGGAACGGGAAATACGCGGGGAAATCTTTGAGGGTAGATTCAATTTCTTTTTTTGAAGTGAAAACTTCTTTAGGCGCGCCAAGGCAGAGTTTTCGTGGGGCTGTGAATTGAATTCATTCGTCACGCTCGGGTATGATAAGAAAGCTTCGGGTAAACTCGGGACCATGACTATTGGCCATCTAGAAATACGTCAGCCAATGGGAAATGCTGAAAGGGCGTGGACAGGCCATCATGGCATGGCCATCTAGAAACGAATCAACCAATGGGTAATGCTGACGCATTTCTAGATGGCTATGCCAAGATGGCGAGGCCACGCCCTCCGGTTACACCCGTGTAGTTTCCAAGGTAAGCTATCAAATTCTGAGTTATAAGTTTTCACTTCTAGCGGCAGTTCCTATGACTGCTAATTATTATTTTGTTTTTTTTTTCACATGATGAGTCATATTCAGGCTTTACGGGGTAGTAAAGTTATAATACGTTATAAAGTTATAATAAGTTACGGTGGTCTAGTCGGGAGAACGGCGGCTGCCGATCCGGAGTCCCCGGGTTCAAACCCCACACGCACCACTGTCTTTTCGAAGTCATGTGCGTAATGCCGCTAACTTAAAACGGTGAAGGAAAACATCGTGAGGAAACCGACATGTACCTAGAATCTTTCGAATTCATGTGTCATCCGCCAACCCGCACTGGGCCAGCGTGGTGGATTATGGCCTAAACTCTCTCCTTGCGAGAGAAGGCCCCGAGTCCCAGCAGTGGGAACGTTTAGTGGGCTGTTGATGATGATGAAAGTTATAATGTAGTTACCGAAAGCTTCCTTGAGCGATGTGAGGTCCCACAGCGCGAGGTCGTGTCCGGACGCCACGTGCACCAGCCCCGAGGCCCCCGGGTGGAAGCCCGCGTGCTCCACCCGGCGCTGCTTCTGCGACAGACAGCACTCCGGCGTCGAGAGCGACTCGGTCAGGCCTTCCGGGGGGATGTGCCATACTTTCACCTGGGAAAATGGTGAAAACTCTTCATTATAACACAAAAAATAGATACATAAATATTTTTTTTTTTTTAATAAAGAGTGACGTGACGAGCAGTACATGTGTCTGATGGTAAGCAACATGCCTGCCACATAACAGCACAGTGACACTCAGCTATTGGAACATGAAGAGTCCAAATCCTTACCTAGCACTGCACTGCGCTCGTCAAACAGAGATCTAAGTTGTTATATCTCTAAGCCCTGTAATTTGTCTGGAAACATTGTCCTTCAAACCGGAACACAGTAATGTGTGCACATTACTGCTTGGCGGTAGAATAACTGGCAAAGGTGTGGTATTTCACCAGGCGGACTCTGCTAAGAGTCCTACCACTACTAATATTAATATTACAGTTACTATTGAGCTAGGATCACAAATGAATGACGACCGTATTGTTGAGAGCGATCTCTTCCAAACAACCAGCTCAAAGAAAATTTGCCTAGAGGTTTTTTTGAAGTGAAATTTTCTTTTGGAGCAGACAGATTTTTCGTGGGCTGTGATTTGAATTACACAGAATAAATATTAGTACAAGTACAGAAGCCTTACTTACCGAAAACAATTACATGAATAGCGACTCTTGCTGGGACACAACAAAGTTCAATTCAGCTCGCAATAACTGTCGCGATTTTCAAATAAACATTTGCGCTCTTTCTAACGCGTAACTCTGTCCCTGTCTAGCGCGGAGGGTTGTCGACATATCTAATAACAATATGCGCGGGAAACGTGTTGAGCGAGCGCCTGGCACTTGTTCCCTGGGAGGAACGGTCTAGCTGTAGGCTAAAACCGCGCGACCTTGAGCGAGTGATGATGTACTGGTTACGCTCGGGAATGATAAGAAATCTTCGGGTAAACTCGGATGATCTAGATAGCCTCCGGTTCCACCCGCGTTGTTTCCAAATTGAATAAGTCCAGTTAAGGAACATAGTAGCCATGGGTGGATGCCCACGATGAAAGAAAGAGGAGACCAAGGTGGACCCGCCTTTCTACCGCCTAACTCAGGGTAAGCGAACCTTTACGCATCAATGTGCCATATTTTCTAAAAAAAATTAATGCGGCCATTGCCGTGCCATCAAATAATTTAGACTTTCAGATTTTTTGGAAAATAATAATAAAATCTATCAAAACTCTTTATGAAATAAAGTAAAAGTAAACAAAAGAGGTACATTTTGGAACGTTTTTATTAAATACCTGCTTAACACATTAATTTTTTTACACGATTTATGATCGGCGACGTGCCTAAAATATTGTGTCGCGTGCCATCAATGGCACGCGTGCCATTGGTTCGCCTACCCTGGCCTAATTCAATCGGTTTTAGCTTTGCTATTGTTGTCGCTATCTATTCAAGCGAAAACAAAAGAGAAGGCAACATCAAAGCTATGATAGTTTTAGCGATTTTAGCGATAGACCTAGACGCTCGTCTAGGCTTTGTCTCCAAACTGACGACGATGCGGCCAAGGTTGCAAGATTTACGACTCTACTTGAGAGAACTACTACTTACGAGAGAACGACCGGAGTCTAAGCAGTGGGAACATTTAGTGGGCAGCTTATGATAATAAGTTACGGCTGGTCTAGACGAGCAGGACATGTGCCTGATGGTAAGCAACATGCCTGCCACATAACAGTACAGTGACACGCAGCTATTGGAACATGAAGAGCCCAAATCATTACCTAGCACTGCACTGCGCTCGTCACCCAGAGATCTAAGTTGTTATATCTCTAAGCCCTGTAATTTCTCTGGAAACATTGCCCTTCAAACCGGAACACAGTAATGTTTGCACATTACTGCATGGCGGTAGAATAATTGGAAAAGGTGTGGTTCTTCCCCAGGCGGACTCTGCTAAGAGTCTTACCACTACAAAGGTACAACATGCTAAAGGTTCGACCCGATCAAAAATCTAAAATATTAAGTGAGTCCAGTTAAAGAACATAGTAGCCATCATAGTTTGTGAAGTCCAGTATTATCACTATTGCATTTTAAAATGCACAGTCCCATTGTTGTCCTAGATAACGCAATCAGTAACCAAATATGGTCAACGCAGCAACAACTGATAAACGGTGCCACTTATCGGCGCTGTCACTCTTACGTTATCTATTTCTATTGAAGTTGAACAAGTTTTCTATTTGTTTCTTTCACGACTGGCTATGTAAAATCCTCATCATCATCAGCAGCCCACTAAATGTTCCCACTGCTGGGACTCTGAGCCTTCTATCCCAAGGAGAGAGTTAAGGCCATAATACACTACGCTGGCCCAGTGCGGGTTGGTGGATGACGCATGACTTCGAAAGATTCTAGGTACATGTCGGTCATTACGCACATGACTTCGAAAAGACAGTGGTGTGTGTCGGGTTTGAACCCGGGGTCTCCGGATCGGAAGGCGGTTTTCTCCCGACTAGACCAGACGTAACTTATTTTTATTTTTTTAAATAAAGAGTGACGGGACGAGCAGGACATGTGCCTGATGGTAAGCAACATGCCTGCCACATAGCAGCACAGTGACACGCAGCTATTGGAACATGAAGAGTCATGTAATGTGTGGAACACAATAATGTTTGCAGATTACTGCTTGCCGGTAGAATAACTGGGAAAGTTGTGGTACTTCCCCCAGGCGAACTCTGCTAAGAGTCCTACCACTATTAAACTACTACTTATTATCAGAAGCTGCCTACTAAATGTTCCCATCGCTGGGACTCGGGTCGTTTCGCAAGTAGAGCCGTAAATCTTGCACCATATGCTTAAGGTCCTACTAATATTATAAATGCGAAAATTTACGTGTAGTTTACACGGGTGTAACTGGAGGGCGTGGCCTCGCCGTCTTGGCATGGCCATCTAGAAACGCGTCAGCATTTCCCATTGGCTGATGCGTTTCTAGATGGCCATACCATGATGGCCTGTCCACGCCCTTTCAGCATTTCCCATTGGCTGACGTATTTCTAGATGGCCAATAGCCATGGTCCCGAGTATACCCGAAGCTTTTTTATCATACCCGAGCGTGACGAATGAATTCAAATCACAGCCCACGAAAAATCTGTCCAGGCGCGCCTGAAGAAGTTTTCACTTCAAAACTACTGAACGGATCGAGATAAAGTTAAGCACATAGATAGATTATAGTCTGGAAGAACGCATAGGATGTTTTTTATCCCGCAAAAGAACAGGAACGACGGGAACTACGCGGGTACAACCGCGGGGCACTGCTTGTAGATTATAGTTTAGTAATAGTACAGAGACTACTTTTTACTACAGCAAAATAAAGGTAACAAGAAATATGCGGTTAAAACAACGGCGGTGTATTGGTTTGGATGTTTATTGCTCAATCAGATCGGAACTTCTGAATAGATCGTTTTGAAAAATGGACTACAGTTTAGATTATAGTTTGGGGTTTGGAATAACACGTAGACTACATTTTACTCGGGGAAATACGTGGAACGGAAACTATCCGGGTAAAACCAGGTTTACATTTGACCCCCATCTCACCTGATGTTAAGCGACCGTGCCGTCTACGATGGATGGATGGAATTACTTAGAAGAAACCAATTTACTCTCGATTTGAAGACACCAAGATTATAACTATTAGGGAAAACCCACTACGGCAACTCATTCCACAGCCTAGACGTTCTCATCACAAAAGTAGAGTCAAACCACTTTGTCCGTGTCTTTGTACTATCAATGGAATATTTAACATTTCCTTCAGTTGCCTGGCAGTGATCACTCTTAGGGATAAGGCCACCATTTGTTTCACTTGCTTTAAGAATGTGATCTTCATTATTTATTTTTGTATTGTGTACACTAAAAAGTTTTTATTTAATTAACTAAAGACTTAAAGTAATGTTTGCTTAATTGACAAGGTACAGCTTTCCCTAAGGGATTTTTGAAATGGGTGTAACAGACAGGTATATACTGGGTGAAAAACTTATAAATATTAAATTGTCAAGGGCAGACTTAATAGGTATTTTTATATCTAACTGTCTACAAATAATATTGGTACATCATAATACTGTGGAGGTCAATGTTTGCACTGGATTCATTGAAAAAATGAAATAAAAGAAAAAATAAAGATTTTTTTTTAAAGATTCCACTAATTAAATTACCTATATGACAAGATAGGCAATGGTGGCGATGTGCTGTTACCGTCACATGTTACGCATTAGATGGACACAAAAGGTCAGACATTAAACTGTATTACAGCACATCTTCATGCCCCGAAAAATGATTCCCACCATTAAGAAGCGCAAGATTGAATATCTCAGTCACATGCTTTTTTTTTGTATTAAAGAGTGACGAGCCGGCCATGTGCCTGATGGTAAGCATCATGCCTGCCACATAACAGCACAGTGACACGCAGCTATTGGAACATGAAGAGTCCAAATCATTACCCAGCACTGCACTGCAGAGCAAAGTGAAAATCATTTTATATCTCTGGGTGAAAGAGCAGTGATTTAGAGTCGTCGTAGGCAAATAAACAGCTGCATATCACTGTGCTGTTATATGGAAGCCTATTGCTTACCATCAGGAGAATGTTTTGCTTGCACCACCACTCTATTATAATTAAAAATATACTGCTTTAGACCAGTCTAGCGCACACACGTAATTACCTAAAAAGAACAGTTATTTGCCTACTTAATCTATGCCGTGGTCAGTCTAGCCTAGATGACTTTTGAAGTGGAACAAATATTCTTCATGAAAACATTTCAGTATGTGGTGACATGTTGGATGAATTCCTCATATTTTTTTACACATAGCCAACTAAGAGTAACATTACTTACATAATGAAGTTAAGTTTTAAAAATTATGTAAGAAGTCAAGTAAATTGATATCTTTGTATAATACATTGATTATTATTAGTAACAAATAAATAATAGGCTTAGCAAATATTAGATCAAGTTAGTGGCTTACACTGTTTGTAAACTGATAAGACCCTCTGAGAGAATTTATTGTCAATGTATAAATCCTATTAATGAGATAATGTGAAATATTGATTGTGAGGATGTTATTGCTAAATCATGTCAGAATGCCACATCAATAAAATTATAGTCTGGAATAGCACATAAGCTACTTTGAAACGTGGAAAACTTTTGTAAATGAGACCTATGTGGCTAAAACCATGAAGCGATGCTGGTAAAGTAATCCACACTACCTAAGAATCTCATCATGAGTGTGATGCAAGCATGAACCAGAAATTGGAAATTTAAAATTTCAGCTTATTACAGTCCTTTACTTGATAATGGTAATTTAAATATACTCACAAGGGAATCCTGGGATCCAGTCATCAGCAGTCCATCATGAAACGGCGAGAACTCCATAGCAGTAATAGTATCTGAGTGAGCATGTAGCAGCGGCATTGTCTTACTCTTTCTACCGCAGTCATCGAGGGGCAGCACCGCCAAACTAGATCCTACATGCTCCCAATTAAATGCCATAAAGGCAGCCGAAGCACAAATATTGTTCCCGTATGTCTGGTACGATCCCACACATATATCTCTGATGCATGCTTCGGGCTTCGGCACTATAGGTGCCGCGTTTTTATACTTTGATGCCTTGAATCGCCAAGCCATCTTGTACACTTCTAAAAAAGTTCAGTCTTTTGGATTTGGAATGTGCAGTTCAACTCTGAAAAAAAATAATTAGCTGAATGAAAATCCGCACAGAATTAAACACTGGAATGCAAATAGAAGTAACGGACTGTTATTGTTGTTAAAGACTCAATTAGCATGCATATCACTTATTACAAAGTACTTCTAATAGGAAAATCACACTGGATGTAGACTAACATTAATTTTATTTATCACTTTGTTTATAACTTATTATCAATCGACTAGATGCATCCGCGACGTTTTGTCCTGTTAATAGAGCAGGAGTAACAGTAAAACTTAATACACATTCACTGAAATATACGAATTAAACTAGAAACACCTTTTGTTTTGAATAACTCGGCCGCCCGACACCGGAAATGAGTTATTGGAAGAAACCACGGCACGCACTTTCAGATAAAAAGTATAATATAATACAAATATCTTTATGCTTCGTTTATCATTAAATGGCTCACCTTTCGACGTATAAATTACACAGAAATTAAATTTTCTGAAGACACTCCCCCTAAACGTCGGCCATTTCAAAGCGACATTAGAGTGGTAGTCGATCGATAATTTAATAGTTAACTTCGTTATCGAGTTGAATTCGAACATTTTTGTTCGAACTATGCCACAGACAACATAAATATTTTATCAAACAGTTTTGGAATGCAGCGCACAGAGGGCGTAACAAAGAACAAAAATCTATGGATGGGAATTAACACGTTGGGACGGTAGAAGAGATCGGGTCGAAATTTTAAGCGTGAAATGGAATAGCACACAGGCTACTCTTTATTTGAATAAGATGTATTATCAATTGAGTAAAAGTAAACCAATTGAATAAATGTAAGAATTTATATTGACAACTGTTCGATCTTTCCCATACAAAATTTCACAAAGGAATCCTCTTCAACGGCTTAGCTCCATCTACTTATAGCGCCAACCCCTCTAAAACTCTTTTGAGATGGCGGGTAGAAGTGAATGGTATCCCACCGGCGCCCTCTACACTAAATGACACGTATATAAACTCAAACCCCAGTATTAAATATAATACTATAGTGAAATACACGGTAAACAAAATAGAGGTGATAACACGGCCCTCCTGCGCACGCTGCCAACCTTGGCAGTGTCACAGTCTGGTGTAGTTGCTGTGAACAAAATACACAATTTATTCATTTTATCAAAGTTAATTTTACTCTTCCAGTATTATCCACTTAAGATGAGTAACTTTCCCAAGCAGTTGCGCTGTCACATTGTCGCAACTCAAGGTACGTCATTATTACCACATTCTCCATAAATCCACTTAAGACGAGTAATGAATAGCTTTCCCAAGCAGTTGCGCTGTCTCATTGTCGCAACTCGAGGTACGTCACTACATTACCCACATTCTCCATAAATCTCAAACATACACCTTTCCCTAGCTGCCGCCTGGTAACTCTAGATACGCGGCATTAAAGTCATAGTCAAAGTCAAAGTCAAAGTTCATTATGTTCACTCTTAATGCTTTCTCTAGCAGTTACACTCTTAGGCCGACACAAGGTACGTCAGTTTATGTCCAAGGTATTACGGTTTCACACTAACGCTTACTTTGTCAATGGATCGAAGCCATTGCACTTCACGATGTTATTCAAACGTTAACTCATCAGCAATCAATCATAATACCCGACAACATCCTAGAGCCATTGCACTGCTCGATTGGGTTTGACTTTCAATTACATATATCTCCAAGTCTACTAATCGTACCTATTCAAGGTTTCATATTTTTCTCACATGTGGCCTTCTATGTAGTTTTTATAAACGCTCCCAAGTGATATTTATAGCGAATTAAAGGGTCTCATTTTTTTAAACAATACCAAACAATTCATTGGTAACGTACATAGCTCGGCATCATCTGACTAAAATCTTTCTAATTTCAACCATAAGGGTATCTTATAACTGCACTGAATATAACCACTTTGTAACCCAACTACGGTAACCAAATTCAAATCAAAGATATAACACTTTCTATTACTGTATTATGTTTTAAAATGCATGACCTTTTTCAAACAGTTTCCCTGAAAGATATTTAAACCAATATCCAACTGATTTACACTTTTTATCTATGGTTGCTGTGCCTCGCAACAACTCTTCCACAAAATAAGCTACTTCTCATAAAGTTTCATAAAACAGTATCCACAAACTTAAAAAAAACCGAAGGTGTTTCATTCTACGAAATGGTCTGATTGCAGTTCCCGGAATTGAAGGTTTTTTTACAGTATCCCCTAACGAGATAATAATTAATAGTTTTAACTTGTCGGTGATATGCAAAAATTTCATTTGAAATGCAAAAACAAGGTTAAAACAATTTTTAAAATCGTTTCTTCAAAGTAAATCGTAATATAAAACTGTTGCTTACTCACGTGTACATTACGCACTTACTGAAACCACTGATCCAAGAATAACATTTTTAACTAACTGCGGGCGACGCTTGCTTTTCCGATTATTTCTCATCACCGTTGTGATTTCCAGGCGTGGTGTTCATAGCACTTCTGATATTATCAATTGAGTAAAAGTAAACCAATTGAATAAATGTAAGAATTTATATTGACAACTGTTCGATCTTTCCCATACAAAATTTCACAAAGGAATCCTCTTCAACGGCTTAGCTCCATCTACTTATAGCGCCAACCCCTCTAAAACTCTTTTGAGATGGCGGGTAGAAGTGAATGGTATCCCACCGGCGCCCTCTACACTAAATGACACGTATATAAACTCAAACCCCAGTATTAAATATAATACTATAGTGAAATACACGGTAAACAAAATAGAGGTGATAACAGATGTAAGAAAATACACTTTAAAGGGGTTTGGGTAAAGTTGGCGTCGTTTTTTTTTTTAGCGGCCAGAGATCTGTTATCACTTTCTTGTAACAATAAAATACCCTGATGCTATCTGTGCAATCGGATTTGCTCTAAGTCATATCGGAGCTGAGTTATAGCCTGTCGAAGTTATTTATTTTTTGGATTTTTTGTATGGGCAAGTGGCGTCGTTTTTTCATTTTAGCGGCCAGAGATCTGTTATCACTTTCTTGTAACAATAAAATACCCTGATGCTATCTGTGCAATCAGATTTGCTGTAAGTAATATCGGAGCCGAGTTATGGCCCCTCAAAGTTTTTTTTTTTGGTTTTCTTTGTATGTACTAGTGGCGCCATTTCCTATAGCGGCCAAACATCCGTTAGCCCTTTTGTGAAACATTATTTTTACCCTAAGGTACCTATGTAATCAGATTTGTTGCAAACTATATCGGAGCTGAGTTATGGCCACTTAAAGTTTTTTTTTTTGGTTTTCTTTGTATGGACTAGTGGCGCCATTTCCTACAGCGGCCAAACATCCATTACCACTTTTATAAAACATAATTTTTACCTCAAGGTACCTGTGTAATCAGATTTGTTGCAAACTATATCGGAGCTGAGTTATGGCCACTCAAAGTTTTTGTTTTGGTTTTCTTTGTATGTACTAGTGGCGCCATTTCCTACAGCGGCCAAACATTCGTTAGCACTTTTATGAAACATTATTTTTACTTTAGGGTACCTGTCTAATCAGATTTGCTCCAAACTATATCGGAGCTGAGTAATGGCCCCTCAAAGTTTTTTTTTTGGTTTTCTTTGTATGTACTAGTGGCGCCATTTCCTACAGCGGCCAAACATTCGTTAGCACTTTTATGAAACATTATTTTTACCTTAGGGTACCTGTCTAATCAGATTTGCTCCAAACTATATCGGAGCTGAGTAATGGCCCCTCAAAGTTGTTTTTTGGTTTTCTTTGTATGTACTAGTGGCGCCATTTCCTACAGCGGCCAAACATTCTTTAGCACTTTTATGAAACATTATTTTTACTTAAAGGTACCTGTGTAATCAGATTTGCTGCAAACTATATCGGAGCTGAGTTATGGCCCCTCAAAGTTTTTTTTTTGGAGTGGCCATAACTTAGCTCCGATATAGTTTGCAACAAATCTGATTACACAGGTACCTTAAGGTAAAAAATATGTTTCATAAAAGTGCTAATGGATGTTTGGCCGCTGTAGGAAATGGCGCCACTAGTCCATATAAAGAAAACCAAAAAAAAAACTTTAAGTGGCCATAACTCAGCTCCGATATAGTTTGCAACAAATCTGATTACACAGGTACCTTAGGGTAAAAATAATGTTTCACAAAAGTGCTAATGGATGTTTGGCCGCTGTAGGAAATGGCGCCACTAGTCCATACAAAGAAAACCAAAAAAAAACTTTAAGTGGCCATAACTCAGCTCCGATATAGTTTGCAACAAATCTGATTACACAGGTACCTTAGGGTAAAAATAATGTTTCGCAAAAGTGCTAACGGATGTTTGGCCGCTGTAGGAAATGGCGCCACTAGTCCATACAAAGAAAACCAAAAAAAAAACTTTAAGTGGCCATAACTCAGCTCCGATATAGTTTGCAACAAATCTGATTACACAGGTACCTTAGGGTAAAAATAATGTTTCGCAAAAGTGCTAACGGATGTTTGGCCGCTATAGGAAATGGCGCCACTAGTACATACAAAGAAAACCAAAAAAAAAACTTTGAGGGGCCATAACTCAGCTCCGATATTACTTACAGCAAATCTGATTGCACAGATAGCATCAGGGTATTTTATTGTTACAAGAAAGTGATAACTGATCGATGGCCGCTAAAATAAAAAAACGACGCCACTTGCCCATACAAAAAATCAAAAAAATAAATAACTTTGACAGGCTATAACTCAGCTCCGATATGACTTAGAGCAAATCCGATTGCACAGATAGCATCGGGGTATTTTATTGTTACAAGAAAATGATAACAGATCTCTGGCCGCTAAAAAAAAAAACGACGCCACGGGCCCATACAAAAGTACCCAAACCCCTTTGTATTTTAGGCACCACACTTCAGCTTAGAAGCGGCGTTAAGGCGTGCGAACGAGACTACTATTCCACTGACACGCAAATGCGTTAGGATGTGGGATCTCAGCGAATTATCCCAATCGCTTTGCTCATCCGGTTCATCGTCATTGCCGAAACACTTTCATATATTTTAAGAAATGGCATGAATATTGGGTAGGTACCTAGGTATTTGAGGCAAGCTGAAAACTTATCACATATTAGTTTTCCTATTATACCCTAACACGGAGGATCAGACTTTGCTGGTGAGTTGTAGTGTAGCAAGTTTTCAGTTTGCCTTAAATACCTACTCGAAATTTGCTGCCAGCACTTTGAATAACAAATTCATCGTGACAATTCTAAGCCGGGGCCGTCCTGACGATATAAGTTAACTTGGGTAAAGGAAGGCAACGCCTGAGGAGAGTTTTAGAGACATACCTACGCCGGAAAGTGCCTGAAATTATTCAACAGCAACGCAAGGGGTGGGTCTGAGTCTTGGAAATTAGTGTATGCCGAGTACCATTCGCGTAAAATATGTGCACCTAACGACCAGGGATGTTACGGAGCTTCGACTCCGACTCCGTTATGTCGGAAGTTCCGATTAGTTTTACACCTCCGGTTCCGACTCCGGTTCCGAAACTTTTGAATCGGAGGTTAATCGGATGTCGAAGCATAACTTAGCGGCGGCGCCCTGGGCCGACAGCCCGACAGTAACGAACAGTTTCGCAGGAACATGTCGCGCAGGGAATCTCCCGCGCACGAGTGTAATGAAAAGTATACAAAATGAGCACAACATAGGATAAAATGGCCAAGTGGCAACTCGCTCATGAAGGGTTCCGTTGCAGCAAGTAACATTATATACATAGTATACATAGTTCTTGTTGTTCCTTGTAACTTTGATCGAAGTTTCAATAATAGTGTATTTATGACGTACTAAAAAAAAACTACTCATCAGATCGAGTTCAAAATAATTTTCGTTGGTAGTTTACATGTACATCATATATTTTTTTTTAGATTTTTCATTCTCTTACTTTAGAAGTTAGAGGGGGGGGGGGACACATTTTACCACTTTGGAAGTGTCTCTCGCGCAAATTATTCAGTGTAGACGAAAATGATTTTTGAAACCTTAACATCATTTTTGAAGACCTATCGATAGACACCCCAAACGTGTAGGTTTGATGAAAAAAAAATTTTTGAGTTTCAGTTCTCAGTATGGGGGGCAGCCCTAATTTTTCTTTTTTTTTTAATTTTTCTGTTGAAATCTTAATGCGGTTCACAGAATACATCTACTGACCAAGTTTCAACAGTGTAATTCTCATAGTTTCGGCAAAAAGTGGCTGTGACATACGGATGGACAGACAGACAGACATGACGAATCTATGAGGGTTCCGTTTTTACGTTTTACGGAACCCTAAAAACGCAAAATTCCAGCACCTTATATTAAATTTCCGCCAATATTATCGTGTCCACCAGGCTCGGTAGCGAGCGAATACCTTTTTGGTGGCGTCGATTTAATCTACAAGGGGGCGCCTAGTGCCAGAAAACGAAAAAAGGACATTTTCGACGCCGCTCACTGATGTTAAGAAACTAAAAACTATAACAAAAAAAATATTGACGTGTGGGTACAATATTTATATATAGGTATAATATTTACTTAAGTTTTTATTGTAATTTATGTTCTTATTTTTTTTTTATGTGGCTTTTAATAAAGAGTTTTCTTATCTTATCTTATCTTACAATAAAGAAAAAGCACAAGAACCAAATAATAATTTTAAAAATAGATCAGATTTTCTTACAGAAAAAAATTAAAATGGCACCTGAAAAAACTATTGTAATTCATGTAAGTACTCGAAATTATCAGCGTTTACCCCACATTATTTTTTGATAATAAAATTTCTAATTTTACGTTCTATTAAAGTAACCGAACCACAGAATAAATGTTAGACCGAACACTTTTTAAATTTATGTTTAATTATTGAGTAATTAAATAAAACTTGGTCAAAAATTTACTCCTGATTTAATATTGATTTCCCCTCCAAACTGTGTCATGCTATTCTCGACTTTATGCATATCATTTTAAGAAGGGCCTCGCGCGGGTGAAATCAGATTTTTTCCTGGCATTAGGCGCACTCAGAAATATCTTAGACTGAGACAGTTTCAAAGCTTATGTTCATGAAGTACATATACACACTTTTGGTGTCAATGTATTTAATTTAATTTCTTTGAAAGCTTTTGTTCATTTAACATACTTTATATGGCACTTTGGGATTAAATTTATTGAATTTTTTGTTTGTTTTTGAATATTCCATTATTTTTTTCATTTTTTGTGATATTTCATGAAACAAAACAATGAAAAGTTTGAATTAATGTTTTATTTGTCCTAAAATAAAAATCTCTCTCCTACCACTACTTCTAACCCTACCTCCGACTCCGGTTTCGACTCCGACTCCGATAAATACAATTTAAAAATTCTGACTCCGACTTCGGTTCCGATAAGATCACCTCCGTTACATCCCTGCTAACGACCATAGATAGTGATATACGGTCTATTATCCAAAAGCCGCGTATAACGGATGAAAAAACGGTATTCGAATCTGCGGCCTTTGGATAGCAGGGAGAAGAAATAAATTCGAACAAATGGTTGATGAGTTCCAGAAGGACAGAGTAGAGTGATCTCACATTAATTTTATCCACGTCAGGTATACCAACTATAGTATCCTCATCAATGTTCAGGGGGTATTCATAAGACCTCGCCATACTATGCATTGCTAAACGGATCACGGACCACCTTCTTGTGCGCCCGTGCCTATGTGTTATTCCGTAGTTCCGTACCTACTATAAACTAAATGTATTCCAAATTCCAACCCAATTAGAACAGCCGTTGCGACGTAATTGCGCAACAAACACCTAAACTTTAGCATCCCTAATATTAGTAAGATAATAATATAACACTGGTGTTGGATATTTCACACACAACACCATCTAGTGCTTAACTAAGCAAAGCTTGTGCTATGGGAGCCAGATAGCTGATATACACTTCATACTTATACACATATTTTGAATATAATAATTAAATATAATTATTATTATACATAGGAAACACCCAAGCACAGTACAAATATTTGTATTCATAACACAAATATTTCCACTGGGTGGGGATCGAACCCACGACCCATGGCTTCGCAGTCAGACTTACTACCAACTAAGCCACCAGGCCAGCCTAAAATGGACGTTCTTGGTATATGCTATGGCATAGAAGTGCTGCACGACAAACACGACGCGCTTACGTGCCGCATCGCACTCTTGCTTGCATGTTTTTAAAAGTTCCATGTGTAAGAGTCTGTTTTCACGACGCGGTTTCAAACGGCGACCGCGCGCGGGCGCGGCGCCGCTCCGCTCGACGGTTTTGTTTCAATACTCACGAGACCGCAGGTTTTCGCGGTTTCTGCTCCGGAAAGCTACTGCGCAAGAATCGCGCGCAGCCACGCGGGCGCCGCGCGGCTGCCGCAGCCGCCGCGGCCGTAAACCGCGTCGTATGTTTTGAATTCAGTTTTATATGGAAATCTGCCGCGCCCGCGCGCGGGCGCGGTTGCAGCCGCGCCGTGAAAACTGGCTCTAAGTTAACCAAAGACGTCAAATGTAAAAGACACACAAAGGCTGCTCGGAGACCTGATAAAAAATCATCTTTACATGTGTTGGTGACTAGTGTAATGATTCGGATTATAATATCGTCTTGTATCACATTCACGCACAGAACATGCCATAATATAAATAATTTAATAAAATCGTCTGCAATCCAAGGATTAATGAAAAAATACACGATTTTCACCGCGACGAAATCAGACTGTTACGTTCGGGTATACTAAAATATTGTAATGACGTTACTTCATTCACTTTCTCTTCTTCTCTCGAGCGATTTCCACTTGAAAATGATTTCTCGCTCACTCGCTTTGTTGATCTTTTTGCGTAGCAAAAAAAATTCTTCATCTATGAAGTTAACAGAAAAGTTACCGCTACTCTAAAAGTACTCAGAGTCTAAAGTTACGGCTCATCTTGCCGGGAGAACAACAACTGCTGATTCCGAGCCCCGGGTTCGAACAAACCGAGCGTGCACCGGCACGCTCACCACTGTATATTTTCTAAATTAAACTTAACTCTCAAAATTATATAATTATTAGTATCTTACACTCATTATTTGCACTTCCCCCTCTTCTTATTCTTCATTTCTCCTATTTCATCCTGCGGTTGCCTGGAAGCGATCACTCGTAGCGATAAGGTCGCCAATTGCTACTTTGTTTTTTCAAAGTTTTGCATATATTTGTTTTTTGTGTTCTTTAATAAGAGTTATCTATCTATCTAAATTTTCGAAATCACGTGCTCGATGCCGTTAACTTAAAAACGGCGAAGAAAAAATCATCGTGAGGAAACCGACGTGTCTTACAATTTTTCAGGATCATGTGTCACCCACCCGCACTGGGCCAGAGTGGTGGATTATGGCCTTGACTCTCTCCTTGCGAGAGCAGGCCCCGAGACCCAGGAGTGGGCACATTTACTGGGCCGCTTTTGCTATGTGTAAGTTAAGCTGCGTACATACCACATACCGTTACGTGTATACGCATGCGTTAGGACCCATCATAGGTGTTTTTTTAAACCCGTGCCAATGTTTTCCAAGAGAGCCGTGAGTTTTGCGAGTATTTTATCTATGAACCTAGAAATAATCTAGGAAATAGGTCTACATTTGTTGCTGTGTGTGGTGCTGAACTAATTTTTCAAAGTTTGCTAATCTTTAGCGATTTTTGAAGTGAAAACTTCTTTAGGCGCGCCTAGACAGACATTTCGTGGGCTGTGAATTGGATTCTATTGCTCGGATATGATAAGAAATCTTCGGGTAAACTCGGGACCATGGCTATTGGCCATTTAGAAATGCGTCAGCCAATGGGAAATGCTGAAAGGGCGTGGCCTCGGCATCATGCCATGGCCATCTAGAAATGCATCAGCCAACAGGAAATGCTGATGCATTTCGAGATGGCCATGCTATGATGGCCAGGCCACGCCCTCCGGTTACACACGTGTAGTTTCCAAAGTAAGCTATCAAATTCATAAGTTTTCACTTCTATCGGCAGTTCCTATGACTGCCAAATTTTTTTCTCTCGCTGCATATTACACCCCTCAACGAATAATAGGATAAGGCAAAAATAAAATAACAGAATATTCAACGTGATCGTTTATTATCTGCGAGTATTACAATAGTTAATTTCTTTGGTGAGAATTAATTTCATTAAAATCAAAATAGGTACAAAATAGTACAAAAGAGGTTATTTTGTCAGATCGAATAATGTCATCCACATGAGATGGATTCAAACCCAATAAAACACACTTCTTGGCGGAATTGTGAGGCCAAACCACAATAAAAGACATAAACCAACACACTTCAACTTAGCATCAAAGGTGTCATACTTCACCAGGTAGGTACAATAAAGCAGGCTTCAGAATCTTATTTTTAAGTTACGTGCATAATATACTCGTAACATGCACTGTGATGTAATAATAATTAAATTGTTCATCTGAAGCTGTTTCATATTGTAATTTTGCAACAACTGTAGTACCTATTAAGGCGCATACAAGTAACATATTGGGTTTGAGTCTTAACTTTAGCAGATGACATTTTACATGCTATTGCACATACGCACTTTTTTTCTTTTAATTAGAACGAACACATAATTATATTATAACTCGCATAACATAGTGCATTTTTATGTTAATTGTTGATGTTCTGTAAAATAAAAAATATAAAAATCCCAAAATAGACACCTACGACATAGATTTAATAAATAAGTAGTTATAATATTTTATTAAGTTAATGCTAACATTAAAGTTTGCTAAAACACTATTCATGTGTTCACATCACTTTACTATTATGTAACATAATTTTGTGTAATTCTATTATAGTTTTCGTACTCGCACTAACTCTATATCGACCAGATTTATTCGTAACATCACAACTAAAACTATTATGCAATCAATTTTAAAGTCAGGTCAATGTAGAGCCAATGCATGGGGACCTTAAAATACTACTTATGGTCATCATCGGATATTTAACTTGCCCAAATAGTCCAAACGAATTTCACCTCCGTTACAATTTATGTACAGATGATATTGCATTACCCAAATTTGAAATACAATCCATAGATGACTAAAGTAACGTTTCTGACCCCCCAGTTTGTTAAAAATCCATACTCTGCTTTTTAAAAGATGTTAGTTCTACCACGTCACACAAGCATTTTCTAACGGTTCTATTGTAAGCAATTCCTATCAGTCTATACTGGTCCATTCATCTACAAAATAGTATTTCAGCAAGTTAACTGCCTAGTCAACTAATTCACTAGGAAACTATTGTACTCGCACATTGGCACGATTGAAACTATGATTTCTGAATTTGGCAAAGCACAACAGAGATAGATTATAAAATTAGACCAGCTAACGAGTTAACCAGATGTTTTTATTTAGAATAGTTTTGTATGAAATATTATTATCTGATAAAATCGAACAAACTAAAAACAAATTAAAAATATTTTCATAATCACTCTTTTGATTTTTAAATCGACCTATGGCCTATGGCCATTGGCCTCTCTCGTACTTTATTATCAACCGTACCAAAATCCTATTTGTTTCCTATTAAATCATAGTTTTAACACACCAGTGTACGATAGCTACACCAATTATTTCACTTTACTTAACAAAAAAAAGTTGCAACAGCTGATTGTATAATTATCTTAGTCATTCGTTGTTACGATGTCGCGACAGACAAAACACAAAATATGCATTATTTACGAGAAAGTTTCACACAAGCGTAACTCCCAGAATGTACAACACTGTCTAGACTAGACAAATAAATACACATCAAGAAACATACATAATTATTTATGATACGGTTGAATAGTTTAGTGGTTGGTAAGACACGCACATTAATTTATTCGACAGTAATAATTGTACTGGACTCTTTTCAGTTACCCTGGACTGGAGAAGTACCACATTTATGATCAGTTCAACTGCCAGACAGTAATAAAGCGTACCGGGTTTACAAAATAACAAATATGAGTTACAAATGGATTAAAAACATGTCAAATTAATGATGCATGCTTTTCAAATTTCTTTCTTTTATCTATTTATGGTACATTTTCACATTATAAATGTCAATGTTTGTATGTTTGTTGCTCACTCACATCATAACGTATGATCGGATTGAGCTGATATTTGGAACACAGTTAGATTATAGTCTGGAAGACTACTTTTTGTTCCAGGAAAATAACGAGAACTACTGGGGTAAAACAGCGGGGCACTGTTAGTGTGATATACTTTTTAACTAAACTGAGGCATCTTTGTAATGACAGAAATATATGAGCGATAAAATTTCAAACAATTGTAATTCTCGTTTGCTTTTTAGAAACATTAACGTCACCTTTGGCGCTAATTTAGAACTATCCTACCTATTTGTTTTAGATCATTTTTTCTGAAAACTGCTCATGGTCTATTCGTAGATTCATGAAGCTACAAGAGACGCGCGCACGGCCCATCACTATTAGGTTTGTATTGTTCGATTTCCAGAAAAAATATAGGGCAAATACAAATGCGGAGCTAGGCAGTATTTTTTTGTAGAAATAGTGCAACGGACTTGCGTGTTGACCTAGTCCCGTCGTCCGATTAAAAAAAACTAAAATTCGTTTTAACTTTAATTATGTTGAATTAGCATACTATTTTGCGATTTTAAAACTATAGCTGCAAAGTAAACTAATACGATTAAACGTAACGAAGAAATCAATCAAAACTCGAAGCGATAAATCTTTTTTTATGAGCCCACTGATTGCTTTCGTGAACGCGATTATCTCGCAAATAATGTGCTAGTAGGCATTAGCACGCTATTACATGCAGATTTACTTCGCAAATGGTTACTTAGAAGATTTATAAGGTTGTGCAGGAATCACTTTCGATTTCCGATCGATAGTCAGTGAACCTGAACATCCGGGTTTAGTCTAGACATTCATTCGCTTAATTTTCTTTTTATTATGCTGCAATTCGGTTATATCACCGCAGTTTTGCCAGCGGCCAGCGTTCGAACATTTTCTGGAGTCCTTAATGTGATTTATTTGAGTATGATTCTTCATATAGATAATCTTCGTCAGACAGTCTTCAGCCTGATTATCGGACAACCCTTTGAGTAAAATCGCGGGGCCCGCACGTAGGCTAGTCTTGACGTTGCTATAATCCGAACTAAAGAATGCCCCCCTGTTGTCTCACCTTTTACGTCAATACCAACAGCACTACGTTTTTGTCTTTCCTGTCTTTTGTTTTTATCCTGTACCAACGATCGATTTATAAATACATAAATAGGTATTTGATTTTGATGATTTCAGCCATACAAGTTACAATTTTATAAATATTACTACACTAAGTACAAACTACTCGGAAATCACTATTATAACAATAGAATTACATTTTTGATATGCATAACAATAGTACCTATTATACCTACAACTATGAATTGACGATAACATCACGCAAAGTATACGTTAGTATGGCTTAATGCGGGACAAAGCAATTGTGCAAACACAGATTGTGAGCTACAAGGTTACACGAGATATTTACTGCACTGAGAAATATCCTGAGCGTCTAAATAAAATTTAGCATTATATAACTCTCTCTTTCCATTTGGCTTGAAATTATAGGGACAGCAATAGCAAAGCCAGAGCCGACTTAGACGATAAAGTAGGTACTCGAAACATCATAATTATGTAAGTTTTAAGATGCAAATAGATTTGTCAGTAGTTCTCAACTTCGCAATAGGCAGGTATTCTTTTAGTAAAACTTCTCAAATAAAATGAAACATTGGCGCCACTTATGGTGGAATTGAGAACTATTTTGACAGATATTTGCTTTGCGAAAACAATTCAAAATGCAAGGAGCAACACAGCTTTGCTTCAGCTGCGAATAATATTAAAATCAGGTATTTTAATAACATTTTGCCAGACAATGTTTTTAGCTGTCATGGTTGTTTAGCTACTAGGTATCATTAAATCGTAAAAATGTGGCCTGAAACCGCATCGACATTTTTATCAGAATTCATTCCACGGATCATGGGAAATATCGTGTAAATAATAAGTGCGTTCGTTATTGACATTATCAAAAAGACGAAAAAATATTTTTACTGAGTTCGACAAAGTTTTTTTTTTTTTTTTTTTTTAATGGCTCTATTTGGATTAGTCTCACAATTCCTTCCGTACTTAGCATACCATTGTCTTCCCTCAATTTTTTTTTATTGGCATTATCAATAAGACGAAACATAATATAAGTAAGTAATTAAGTCTGTCAAAGTAAGCTGACATGACAGAGGTTTCCGAACTTAGCATACATTTATTTTTTGTTGAGATGTGGTTTGTAGCTAAAATATTGCAGACCAAAATTTGCAAAGCTTGATAATTTTACTACTGACCATTTTTTTTTATGCTTTCTGACGTAATTATTTAGAATCAGAGTTTTTCAGAATGACGGAGGGATAAAACACAACATGTCCAAAATATTAACAACATTGACATATGCTTATCAAATTCATCTAACAAAACGAAATAGGCCTGATGCCACAACTAAAATAATTAAATTAGGTAGCGCAACTAAATTTGACAGGTTTTTTCATCTCAATGATATTGAAAATGCCTCATTATTATATTGTGCTTGTGTCACGTTACGAACTAAACTAAAAATTGACAGGACTAAATCTGAATCTCACCATGGAGTACGAGGTAAGTGCAAAATCCTAGAACCTCCTAATTTTTTTCCATCAAACTATTAATAATAATTAGTACAAAACTGCAAGCATACTCTATTGCGTTATAATATTGACATGAATTAACTAAATGTCATATATGTCACGGCATCGTAACAACGTTTTTATAGCTCTTACAAAGCGAGTGGAATGTTCGTTTACTACAAGTTACAATAATTTTATTGGTATTTTTATGAAGAGATCACTAAAATTTTACTACTATTAATCAAAATATATACAAAAGAGAACAACAGAATAACATAGACATGTCTTGACAAATAATAATTATTGATCAATACAAATGTTCGGCTGGGTTAATTGCATACTAACTAAATAAGGATATTAAATTAACTATTTCCGCCTCGCGGTGTAACTCTCGACTTAATAACTACTAACTTTAACGGGATAAAAAGTAACACGAGTCAATCAATATAATGTAAATACTGTGTATTTAATTTCATTCAATTCCGTTCAGCAGTTACATAGACAAAAGCAACAATTATAAAAAAAATATAAACATACAAACATTCGCCTTTATAATATTAGTGTTATGATCATTTTAGTTGCAATATTTTTGTCAGTTGTTTAACTAGATTTTTAATTAGGATTTTTTTTTTCGTTATTTTTATTAGAACGAATGTTACTATGACTGAAACTTACTGAAAAAACTGTTTGGTTCTCAAGCAAATACGGACTACTGTGAGGAAGACGGCACTTCAAATAATTGATCGTCTTAGTTTTTTTTATAAGAATTGTACAGACACGTTAAGGGCAAAAAGAGCCACCTATTTTTTAAAACTGAGCAAAATAATCTCATTAAGGCAATCGATTTTGTATCCAAAATTTGTTATTGCATAAAACAAATCAAACAGCCATGCAATTATTCCCCTACTGCCATTCTTTTAGCAGTTGCAACCAATATTATTAATTTATTCAGCAAACTATTACATTTTAATGGCAATACTAGATAACTGTTTTAAAAACTGGCAATACTAAGCATTTTAACTAAATAACGTGAGTTATATATTATTGTGTACATTATCATTAAAGCTAAAAAATGTAAAGACAGAGAATTCAATTAATGTTTATAAACTTATTTTATTACTTAATTTCATTTGTAAAAAAATGTATGATAACATTTAACGAAATCGTTATTATGTATAAACCAATAAACACTAAGATTGAAACTAAAATAAATAATAGCTATAAAATTAAGGCAACAGGGAAGGCCAGTTAAGATTCTCCACCGCCACCTGTCATATTAAATAAACAAAAACGATGCTTTGACGATTCTCGTTTTAAGAAATTTGAAATTACAATTACGAAACTTAATATTTACCTATACGCCACGTTTGTTTATCTTTTATGTGAGGCGAGAAGACGAATAGTACAGACAACCGAATATATCACATTTATCGATGCGGATAATATATCGTGCGCATCACATTTATCGATGCGGTGTTTCTCTTTTTCTTTTAAATAAAGAGTGACGAGACGAACAGGATATGTGACTGGTGGTAAGCAACATGTCTGCCACATAACAGCACAGTGACACGCAGCTATTGGAACATAAAAAGTCCAAATCATTACCTGCAGCACTGCACTGCGCTCGTCACCCAGAGATCTAAGATGTTTCTCAACACACAATCGATTTTTTAAATATGTATTTCACCTTTGTAAACGCTTTGATTCCAGCACGACATGTTGCTCGCGTGGCGGTCGAATGATGACTGAATCAAAAATCAAACACTGCACCATCCACACGATCGAATCCAGCAGGTCTACTACGAAGTCCGATAAACGATATATCGGCCGAACTTATGGACGTTTCCTACCTCGATAGACAATCGGTCGGTTGATCGAATCGGCCGTTTCGTTAGATCCGACCCTCATCCGACCTAAGTCTATAACTGTAACCTATAAATAACCGAGATGTATCAATCCGAGTGTTTGTCGTGGTAGGCTACAGATACGATTCGGAGTTTGTTTTCGTAGTAGACCTGCTGTATCGATCATTGCGTGAGTCACCACACCGAACCAGTGAGATCGGTAGTAATACACACGCCCAAATATGGTATGTGGCGGACCATATTTGTGGTCTGTTAGAAGTAGAATAATAGAAAAATGAATACACTACGTTAAAGGCTTATTACACATGGTTACATTTATTCGCCTGATTTTTTCGCTATTTAATTCAGTGAATAGCATTCAAAAAGCTATCATACATTTTTTTTTTTTAATCTTTTATACGTTTACACTTGACTGCCATCTCGCCTGATGTTAAGCGACAATGCGGTCTACGATGGACCGTGTTTACCTAGAAGAATCGGATTCACTCTCGATTTGAAGACACAAAAATTGTAACCAACAGGGAAAACCCACTCAGGCAACGTATTCCACAGCCTAGACGTTCTTATCATAGAAGTAGAGTCAAATCTTTTCATAGAGTCAATTCTTTGGAACATCAACCATGAAACTATGTCGCTTTTTGAGCTACGAGCATTCCAATGAAAAAAGGGCAAATAATTCAGTCGACTAGATTAAGCCAAGTGTAATAACCTTTTAGTTGCCATCAATACTAGTAAAGCCACCGTCGCATTCCATTAATTGCACAACCAATATTAATTATTTAAAATGATAATACTATTTTTCTAATTAAAAATAACAATTATAACTAAATTGATTTAATCATGTCTTTCATTATTTCGTTCGTGTCCAAAAAAGAAACGCCATATATACACTACAGTTGGTAGCTGCCAACCATAATTTTAGCTGCTTTGCATATCTGCTCCAGGACCACTAAACTAAATATGAAATCTATTTAATAGCAGCACATTAGGAAAGTATTTTTTTTTTCCTAATTAAACGCAGTAATACAAACAATACTTATCTTTACATGCAAATACTGTACAACAATACACCAAAAATAAAAAAATCCTCCATGAAAACCAATGTACAAAAGTAACTGAAGTAAATATTCCATAACCAATTTTATATTTTTATTGTGTGAGAAATGTCCACCAATATTTATTTATTTTATAATACTAATGTAATGTGCGTTAAATCTATGAGTGTTATAGATATCTAAAATGGCAAGTTTGTGTGGTTTTTGGTTTTGAAGTCAGGTATTCTTCAAAAGACGACCAACACAACAGCACAAGCTAATACACCTGGTTTGTGCAGTCACTGACATAAAGGAGACGGCTCATTTCTGCCCCAAGTCGTTTCAAGTTTAGGTACTTAATTAGCCCCGGAGACCTAAACAAGTTATGTAATTAAAATAACATATAATGAAATAATTCAAACTGTACATTCAATACTAACCTGCCAAGCGGGGATTGCAAATTGGTGATTAAAAAGTACCTTAATGACTATGTATAAGTAATTATGTATTAAGGTACTGTAGTTCCATAAAACCGAACTAGATGGCGTTGTACGGCGTTAAAACACGCTAGCAAAGTTTTTGTGAATTTAAATAACCCTGTTAAGGTTTAGTTCGTGTTTTGTCTTCGGGTCAGTACCCAATAAATAAGTTCTACATTGAACACATCTTTCATTTGTACCGATGTGTACAGACTATAGTCAAAGTCAGCCATGTTTTTCTCTTTTTTTGTTCAGTTGAAGTTTACGCACAGTAAAAATTCGTTCGAAAATCGATTCGTTCGAAACTCACACAACATATGGAATTTCTGTATTTTTCCAAAGGTTTCGTAATTTTTTTGTGGTTTGGCCGAATCTCCGGTCCTTCTCTGTGTTGAGTCAACATCTCGACATTATTTTGAGCACAGTAAGTCGCAAAGTAATGCATTTACTACCTTCTTTTAGTAGTAAGTACATAATCACGTTCTTGATTACCTACTTGCGGCGTTATTTTTTTTCAATGTTTTAGTTGATATCTTTTAAACCCTGCTATGCAGGATAAAAACATAAACGGTTCCTCAATATATATTAAAAATCCTATGATCCAATTTTGGTCAAGTCTCTTGCACTTTTTCTGTGGGGCAAATGCCCATGGAAAATGGGCCGTCTCCTTTTAGTAGCTAAATTATAAGACGATATTTTTGACAATTAGCTATGAATACGTTTCAGTAAAACGGTTGCACGCGTCTTCACCACAAAAAGACCGTCAGATGTAAGACGAACAAAGGCTCGAACAGCACTGCAAAGTTGCAAGCCTATCGGTTTTTCATCGCGTACATTTCGGAGAGTGTGGACCTGATCTGCATTTTTTTATAGATAGCGAAACCATCCAGCGGCCTTTTGACGCTAAAATACGATGTCACTATTTATAGTTTACTTACTAATAAAGTTAACTGCTCCAGTATTCCTTCGCACTACTTAAATTACCATACCAATAGCTTTAAATAAAATAAAAATACATAGTTATATTTAAAATAAGTAATAAATAACGAGACATAACGTCAAAACACATACAACAATGCGATGATTCTTTATAAAAATACCAGTTGAGTAGTATAAGTAATATCGATGAGATAAATTCGTCTTTCAGCGAAGACAACAGGAGCTGTCGCCGACTGAGGTCGTCTTACCGTTAATTGGGCCTAAGCTGCCGTCGTACTTTGGAAGCTCCTTACATTTCGCTTGCTGGAAAAAAACATATTACATATAGCAAAAACTAAAACCGTGCTATACTTTATACCTAATGTTTAAAGTGACATTTTATTTTTATCTGTTTTATGATTAATATTTATAATTTATAATTTTACTTAGCGTGTAATTTTTGTTTATACAGATAAACAACTTTGAACTTTAAAGACAATAATTAATTATTTTTCTCTGATATAATCAATTCATAATCGAAATATTTTTTGTTCACTAGATTCTAATGGATATGAACATACAATTTAGGCTGCCCAATAGCCATGCTCACCACTGTCTTTTTGAAGTTATGTACATATGCTAGTAACTTGAAAACGGTGTATGAAAACATCGTGACGAATACGAGCATGTTCATAGAATCTTTCGAGGTGATCCGTCATCCACCAAACCCCACTGGGAAGGCGTGGTGAATGGCCTTCACACTGTCCTTGCGAGAGACAGAATTATCAAAATCGGTGGACTCAGTCGAAAGTTACGGTGTAACAAACATCTTACTATCCTACTAATATTATAAATGTCAACGTATTGATATTTTGATTTTTGTTGCTCAATCACGTTGTAACGTATGAACGGATCGGGCTGACATTTGAAACACAGTTATATTTTAGTCTTAGTAGAACACATAAGCTACTTTTTATCCCGTCAAAATAACGGGAACGGGAACTGCGCGGATAAAACCGTGGGGCACTGCAAATCCCACTAATCTTATCTTAATCTAATATAAATCTCCTGTCACGGTGTTTGTCCGCGATGGATTCCTAAACTACTAAACCGATTTTAAATTAAATTGGCACACCGCGAGCAGTCTGGTCCAACTTGAGAGATAGGATAGTTTTTATTTCGATTAATAGTCTTTAAATGACAATATCCGAGCGCAGCTGGAATGGGCCGCTAGTCATATTATAAATGTCATTGTATGGATGATTGGATATTTGGATGTTTGTTGCTCAATTCCGTCGTAACGCATGAACGATCGGGCTAAATTTTTCGAACACAGTTACTAGTCTTAGAAGACCACATATGCTACTTTTTATCCCGTCTAAATAACGGGAACGATAACTGTACGGGTAAAACCACCACTGCTAGGCAAATATAAAGTTTAATTAAGAACCTTCTCCTTTTTTACCCGACTGCGCGACGCAAAGGAGTGGTAATGTGTTTATCAGCCTATGAATGTATGTATGTATGTTCCTTTGAAGCACTATAAAGACAAAACGCCTGGGTCGATTTTTTGATTGGGTTTTATATGTAATTCACACGTCAATCGATTCCTCTTAGTCCGGCGAGTGACACTAAAGACTAAAGACATGACGTTAGTGTAAATTCAATATGGCGGCTACTGGACGCCATATATTTGATCCATTGAACAATGAACAATTAGATTGGCTGCCGAATAATAATGGATCCCGACTGTTCAGTTGGGTTTTTGAGTTTTTAAAATTTATTTTTATTAAACTCTGTTACGATAACATACCTCCATTAATTCGACAGCGATCTCCATGAAAAGCCGCTCGACATTCTCGGCCTCCTTGGCGGAGGTCTCCAGAAAGTACATGCCGTGCCGCTGGGCGAAGTCTTCGCCGATATGCCTGGGTATCTCCCTGTCCTCGCGATCTGTTTTATTACCTGTGCAAATTACATTTACAATTTTATAACACACTAGCTTTTACCCGCGACTTCGTCCACGCGAAAAAAATATTAAGGTAATTGAGGCAGTATTTGTACACCAATATGTACTAGATTACGTTTACAAAAAAACAGCTTAAAGAGTTATTTAATTCGTAAAATTTAATTAATTTTGACCATAAATTACAACAATTTATCTATAACAAAACACAAAAATATTAATTTACTTTATTACTAATGGATAATGGCTGGATCTGTGCCTTTGCTTTAAAAAAAAAAGTGATGATGCGCGCGCATTGCTAATCTGTGAACAACTAAAAATAATTCCACGCGCTTTTTTTTCGCTGTATTGTTTTTATTTGAAAATGTCGTCAGAGTATTATTTATTTCCTCGCAAATATGTTATAAAACGACGTATGACATACGTGCGCTTTGATAATTACAGCCTCTGCTAATTATAGCTCTCGCCTTCGGCTCAAGCTAGCAATATCTCCTCAGCTGTATCACACACATGTATCCAAGTTACGGCAAGTTACGGCTGGTCTAGTCGGGAGAACGGCGCCTGCCGATCCGGAGACCCCGGGTTCAAACCCCACACGCACCACTGTCTTTTCGAAGTCATGTGCGTAATGCCGCTAACTTAAAACGGTGAAGGAAAACATCGTGAGGAAACCTCTGTCCTCTGTCTCGTCCACAAACCCACACTGGGCCAGCGTAGTGGATTTTGGTCTAAACTCTATCCTTGCGAGAGAAGGCCCCGAGTCCCAGTAGTGGGAACAATTAGTGGGCTGCTTATGCATAGTGATCATATATTTGTTTCTCTGTCAAAACTACTGAATCCCTTCAGTCTGGATGAAATTTGGTAGAAATTAATAGTATGGAATAACAAATGTGACTATTTTTTGATATGAGATTATTAAACAACATTTGATTCAAAATTTTAGTAGCTTCACACATGTACATTATCTTATCTTAATAATAATAATAATAAGGCAAACGAGAACTGGCGCAAACCATCGGTGCTCAGCACTGATGATCGCAAGGAAGTATGGAAGAGCAAGGAGCTGCACGGGCGATTCTATCGGGCCCTGACGGGACCCGATGTGAATCTGCTCGCTTCGGTGAACTGGCTGCGCTTCGGGGACCTCTTCGGAGAAACCGAGGGTTTTGCCTGTGCAATTGCGGACGAAGTTATCAAGACGAACAACTACCGGAAATACATAATGAAGGACGGTACGGTCGACATTTGTCGGGCATGCCGCCGTCCAGGCGAATCTCTTCGTCATGTTATTTCCGGTTGTTCGCATCTTGCTAACGGCGAGTACTTGCACAGACATAACCTAGTAACCAGGATCATCCACCAGCAACTTGCTCTTAAATACTGCCTTGTCGAGTCCGAGGTGCCGTACTATAAGTACGCACCTCTGCCAGTTCTCGAGAACGGTCGTGCGTTGCTCTACTGGGACCGCTCTATCATCACGGACAGGACTATTGTCGCCAATAAGCCTGATATCGTGCTGGTAGACCGGTCTCAGCGCCGGGCTGTGATCGTCGATGTCACCGTACCACATGACGAGAACCTCGTGAAAGCCGAGAAGGACAAGCTAAGCAAGTACCTTGACTTGGCTCATGAGGTTACCGCCATGTGGGATGTTGATTCGACGATCATAGTCCCAATAGTCGTGTCGGCAAACGGCCTTGTAGCGAAAAGTCTCGACCAACACCTTAAGAGACTTTCGCTAGACGGTTGGATCAAGGGTCAGATGCAGAAGGCGGTCATCCTCGACACAGCGCGCATCGTCAGGAGGTTCCTCTCTCTGCAGCCCTAACCACCGGTAGCTTGGGCCCTGCCCCGCTGCTGGCGGCACCCTAGTTTTTAAGTTTTTTATAATGTTTATTTTATATATCTATTGTAAAAAACTTAGAAATTAAGAAGAAAAATAAATGAGTGAATAATAATAATATATATAAATCTCCTGTCACGATGTTTGTCCGCGATGGATTCCTAAACTACTTAACGGATTTTAAATTAAATTGGCACACCGCGAGCAGTCTGGTCCAACTTGAGAGATAGGATAGTTTTTATTTCGATTAATAGTCTTTAAATGACAATATCCGAGCGCAGCCGGAATGGGCCGCTAGTATTATATAGAATTATATTCATAAGTTATTCAATTGTAAAACTTTAAAGGTACAAGGTAAGTTTAAAGGTACAATCTCATAGTTGAATGTTTCTGTATACAGTTTTTTTTTTTATTTTGTTATTTTTCATTTTATTTTTAATGTTTATTTCGCAATAGTATTTTATTTTGAGAAGCCATTAGCACCCGATGCACAGTCTATGACTAGTTCGGGAGCCGATGGGTCAAGCTTTGTAAATCAAATCGTATTGTGTCGAAAAAAAAAATATTTTATTTATTTTTATCCCAAATAAATAAAGGGATTGCAAACAGGGATCTTTTTATTGCACTTAATTTAAAATAAACTAAGTAAAGTTATTTAAAATGAAACAAAATAAAGTAGCCATTGGTGACCTTATTACTGGAAGCAGTTTCTTCCAGGCAAGCATAGGATGGAATGAGAGATTTGAGAATAAGGAGATATAGAACCTAGAGTTTAAATTGGAATCAAACTGAACTTAGCAGTAATAGAAGAAAAAACATAACAAATACATAATCAAACACCATGTTATTAGCACATACATACATGATACATTATTTGGCATGTCAAATCCTATTTAAATGTCAATGTTTTGATGTTTGATGCTAAATCACGTCGTAACATCAGAATGAATCAGGCTGAAATTTGGAAGATAGATAGATTATAGTCCGGAAGAATACATCAGCAATTTTTTATCCTGCGAAAATAAAGGAAATGTCAACGACGCGGGTGAAATCGCGGGGCGCAGCTAGTATAACATACTCGTCACTTCCCACGGTTTTACCCGCACAGTTCTCGTTCCCCTTATTTTCCTGTGATAAAATGTATCCTATGTGGTTTTTTTTCATAAAGAGTGAAAAGACAAGCAGATCATGTGCCTGATGGTAAGCAACATGCCTGCCACATCCTATGTCCACTGTCCTCCAAATTTCAACCCGATCCATTCATATGTTCCGATGTGCTTGAGAAATGACAAATGAACACCTATATTTTTGCATTTATATTATTAGTAGGATTGCAAGTATGATTACAATGTCAAAAGAGATATTTTATTTATTGAAGACTATAATTCTGTTTTGTTCCCATAGCAAAGTCCATTAGTAAATTAAAATGGAGATGGACTGGTCTCATGGTAAGAGACAAACAAAAGTGGTTTCAAAAGGTGACTCATTGGTATCCTCGAAAAAAAGGGAGACAAATACGAAGATGGGAGGATGATCTGAATAGGACACCGGTAACCACATGGACGAGGAAGGTGAGTAACCGAGAGGAATGGTAAAACTTGGAGGAGGCCTATGTCAAAAGACAAACTAGAGAATAAATTATAAAATTAGAATAAATGTATAGATATGTAAATACTCACCAACTAATATCCTAAGCACCTTATTGTTAGCATATTCTTCTATCTCCCTCAGCCAGTCGGGCAAACAGTCGAATGTCGGCTGACATGATATGTCGTACACTAATATCAGTGCGTGGGCTGATCTGTAGTAGCTCTGTGTTATTGAACGGAACCTCTCTTGGCCAGCTGTGTCCCATATTTGCAGCTGTAAAGTTACAAGGTATTTTATTATTTCAAGAGATGTTTTGGGTATTACTAATAAACTTACTATGGTCTTAAAGTACATCTTTCTTTGCATCATTCTTTGCAACCACAGGAAGTATACTATAATATTTGTAATAAAATTACTTAATTTGTGGAGACTGTATTTTTATATCATTCACAAATATGTAATTCATTGTTTTTATTTTTTGTTTCATAAATAGGTCTATTTTGTTTCTTTTTTACACATATTTTAACACAAATATTTATGAAATTTGTATTTTTAGTATTAATTTGATTATGTTAACACCAAAAAATAACACTAAACCAAAGCTGTCTGTCAAAAGTCAGGCATTCAGAACTCCTAAGAACATCATTAATCCATTACCTCCCGTGTGTTACGTACGTCACGTCAAATAAGGTCTAAAGTCGGCGGCTACAGTTGGCCGCTTGAGACGTAAGAGGTTAATTACAAAATCAAACTGTTAATATTTTGATAAAGTATGATAACTTACAAATTAATGTCTTCTTTGGGCATGGCCTTAAGGCACATCAGAACAATAGCTGCTAGCCTATTGTAAATTAAATTTTATGTATTTTTATTTTCAATGTCATAAAAATTACTAACATTCCAAAATAAACATTTCCAAACACATGTTTTAATAGAATTTAGACTGAGCTTGAACTTATTCTTATAACAAAGCTATTTCATACTAAAAAGACAATAAGCAACATAAATATTCAAGAGTGTAGTAATATTCTTTATACCACAAACCGAGTCCAAATAGTATGTTGTTATGATATCTGTGGGACCTTGAACATAGGCTTAAATTACTTCAGTAGTGCTAATTTAAAAGGTAGCACAAGTATATTGACCAACATTATGACTATATTAGTGACCAACGTGATGCAATAACTTGCCAAAAATGTACATATCTTAAACCTACTCACCTTCACTTTTTCACCATCAACTTCCACAGTTTTGATCATAAAATCCACACCAATAGTAGCACCTTGTCCAGGTGGGAATAAACCTTGTGTAAACCGTCTCACCAGACATGTTTTCCCTACTCCAGCATTTCCAACTAACACTACTTTAAATAAGAATTTATAATCTTCCATATCGAGCATCAGATCACATTAATTTCAGAAACAAAAGTATCACAAATTTCGATTCACACACACCTCATTATTATACGATAATCTTGAGATATTTTATCTGAGCGATCATTTTACGATTTATAGTACATTATAGATAAGATTACAGAGTGAGATTCAATAGTTGTAATCTATTTATGAGTTTTAAAACAATCAGAATGAAAAATATCGATGTTCAAGAGAGCAAAAAGAGATATCGTCTGTTTACGGAGTTTGTTATAGTCATTCATATGACATTTCATTAGTTCCTTAAAACTTCTTCGAAAACTGCGAGATTATAATTTTGAAAAGTATTGTAATGTTACTGTGCTGACTTTTTAGAATGTTCGAAGTTCGAATGTAGTTCAATAGCATTGTGACTCTTTGGTGTTGGTCTGTTGGTGCGTTTGAGACTTTGTGCTTTGAGTCAAGTATAGACCTTCTTCGTAAACAGTTCGGTAATGTCAACTAGTCAACTTCAAAACTTCATTTAATTATTATCGTAGTGCTGTACGAAATCCGATTACAATAATTATTATTCGAATGAAAAAAGAGTAAAGATTCGAACTTATATTATTTGATTGTTTTAATCCAAGATTCCAAGTTCCAAGAAGCAAGAAGCCAAAAACGAAACCAAACCCAAAGAGAATGTAAATACTACGTACCAGACCAAACCACACCTTGGTTTGAAACCAAGCGGAGTAGCCAAAACAAAATCAGCGACGAAATCGGGAATTTCAATTTATGACTTAAAACAGCTAATTATACCAAACCAGCATAGTCAACACAAAGAGAATGTAATATTACGAGTCAACATACTACAGCATATACTCCGTGAGTAATATGTTCTGTGATATACTGATAAACTGATATACACGGTGGCAGTGCGACTGCGAGTCTGCGACAACGATTTGGCGATGACTGGTAGTAAATGTTGTGGTTAAAGTACTTACATGTATTTTGGTGTTTATGTTTATATCAAGTGCATTATTTTTAAGTGTCAGTGTTTGTCGAAGACTGTGGTCGAAGAGTCGAAGACCCGCAGGTGGTTCAAAACGGGTTTTCAAAACCTGATGTTGCTGTGAAACTATCAAAGCGCAAAAATATTGAAAAGGTTCTTCTGTCTATGTCTCAAAGGTGTATATACCTACTATCGACGCTGTCTTTGAAGAATATTTCTTCATTGGTCTGAGGATCAATATGGAATTTCTTTGTTGAATAATCAATACATGTATGGATATTTATTAGGTATTTACATAGTCTTATGTCTGGAAGGATTTTCAGTTGAGTAGGTATGTAAGATAAATAAAAACTAATATTTAGGCAAGGAACTGAACTATTATTGTAGGTACTTATAATACAATTAGTAAAACATTAGTGAAATTTGAATGCTGTGAATCAAAAACATAATCATGTCAGAAATCTCACATATGTCAGAATACAGTATTATGTACTCATCACGCACAGAGCATGAGGAGCGAACTAAAATAATTACTGTAATGTGGAACATTCCCAATTTTGCCCAAATCTTGGAGAACCCGGCCATACGAGATTTCCGTACAAGCAAAGCTGACTGTGTAGGAAATGCAGACGAAGAAACAAAATTCCAATTAAAAATCCAATTTGTTGGAAAAGAAAGTGATTTACTGGAAATCTATTATTTGGCTCCAGTTCCGTTGTTTCTGAAATCTATTTTAACAATATGTTTGAAATGCTACAAGGAAAGGTCCATTGTCTTGAAAGAATATCACATGGTACAACCAAACAAATGGCAGTTTCTCGGAGTGTTGTACAAAAAAGACTTTTTAAAGATAGATGGGGGTGACTTGTATTTAAATGAAGGTAGCTTGAACTTGAAATTTCAGTTTATGGTGAACAGAGAAATAAAAGTGGCCCTTTGTAATGTACCAAAGCCACAACTGAATTATGATTTGGAAAAAATGTTTAAAAATTCCACTTATGCTGATGTGACAATAAAATCTATGGATGGTGTAGAATTTAAAGTACACAAAGCAATGGTAGCAACTCGTAGTGCAGTTTTAAAAGCACATTTTGATCACAACACTGTTGAATGTTTGACAAATATTATTGAGTCACCGTTGAAGACTGAAGTATTGCAAGAAGTATTGATGTATATCTACACAGACAATGCTCCAAATATTCTGACAATGTCATCACAACTATTGGCTGCGGCTGATTTCTACCAGATGGATAGATTGAAACACCTTTGTGAAGAAGCATTACATCAAAGTTTGACTGTGGATAATGCTATAGACATTTTGGTGTTGGCAGATCTACATTCAGCCACAAATCTGAAGAAAAGGATCCTAGAGTTTATTAAGGATGGTCATGCTAATCTTATAATTAAGACTCGCAGTTGGGCTGATTTCCAGTCTGTTGCTCTCATTAAGACAATATTGGAATATATTATTAGTGATGGACAGCAGGAGACTGAAGATTTACGTTAAATCATATTTTGGACTGCAAGTAACTTAGCACTTTGAGCATTATAATCTTTTTATTAATGTTATAAAATATTGCAGTAATGTTTAAAAAAATAAAAACATCTATCACATGAAGTGAAATTAAGCAAAGAAATGTAAATACAATGAATTAAATTGAAATGTCTGAATCAATTTATTCAACAAAATCTTTAGTTACTTTGGTAACATCAGGCATTATTTGTAGATTACCTTCACAAGACCCTTTAAGAAGATGAAACTAAATGTTATTTCCCATTTTATAGACTATTATTTTTTTATTTTTGATAATTACTTGTAATTAATTTTTTTAACTATTTATAAGTTTGCATTGATGGCATGGACAGTCTCGCTAAAATAAAAACTGTGTCTATAGAGTCGGCCACTTATTATGCATATGTGCTCTGTCACATACAGACTGACACGCACACATACACACATCAGTAGGTCATTAAACATGCAAAATTGTGTGTATCAGAATATGAGTGACAATGCACACACGCATAGGCCAACTCTATGGACACAATTTTTGTTTTAGCGAGACTATCTGTCCAAAATTTTTATATGTCCATGATTGATGTTAAGCTGTTCTCTCATGTAAAAGTACTTCATATCAATACTTATGGTATTCAATCATTATTTATCTAATCTCTTAATAAAAAGAAGGAATTTGTATAAATGACTTAGTATCAAATAAGAGTAGATTACCAAAAGGAATGAAAACCCATCAAGTAGGTAACTTGTTAATATGTGGTCCTAATTTACTAGTCACTGTAAATGTAAGCTAAAAATAAAGAAGTATTATTTAACAAGAAAATAGGTATGAAAGCTAATGTAGCGTGCCTTGTTCCATTTCTCACTACAAGGCCAAGAGGCCATTGAATGTGGCTAAAACTTAGGTCAGGCTGGACTTCCCTTAATCCGTCAGTTGCGACTCATTTTAAGACAAATGATTTCACTAGTTCATAGTTTTTTTTTATACTGCTGCCGCAAAAATGTTTAGATGATAAAGCTTCACTTATGATTTGTTTTGTCAAAACTAACCTGAAAATTCTTAATCTACCCGATTCAATTTTTTTTTCACACGAGTCATCTGTCTCTGAGCCTATATGGGCCTATATCCCTGCCGCTTGACGGTTTAAATAAGTGAATAATATTTGTAGATGTTAGTAGATATGTATACACCATTCTTAGTTTTTATGTTAGAAGTTATTCTGTAAATTATTTAAGAATTGTGCGGACAATTGATTATATTATATACTGCAAACAAAGTTTATCTAAGAGTCTCAAAAAAGTATATGTACTGAATACAGAGTTTCAACTTAATTGCAATACACATAAATGTATTATTTGTTGTTTCATTTTTGACTCAATACTATTTTAATTAGAAACACTACGTATATATCTTAGAGGTACCTACATAGGTATATGTGAGCAGTGACCCGTTCCATAAAATGTATTATACTAACTAGCTCAGGATGTATGTGACATAAATTATATGACAAAGGAACGGACAGTCAAGCCACAGATAGTTTAGTCATTTGGATATTTTATTTCATAGGGTAATAGTACACAAGTAGAAATTTTACATTGGAAGCAGTAATGTGAAAAATACTCTACTACCTATTCTCATATCTACCAGAGACCTAAAATTTAAAATTTACTTGTTTTGTGAGAGATTGATTTTTATGTACATACAAATATGATTATCATTCCATAATTGATTTATTTGTAAGATATTTATTTATCAATAGTTAACTTTTAAACTGGTGAAATAATGTGATTTTTTGCCAATAAACAAATTTGTATAACATTGTGCAAGCTTATAATAGCTATAGTCAATATTTATAGTTTTCAGTATTTTGAAATATTTAGTGTTAAAATGAGTCTGTTTGTTAATTCTTTGTATACAGATGTATAATTTAATAGCAGTGTATTTAGACAACTTTGTTGCATAGTTCAATAGTGAAAAATGTAAATCACTAAATTTAGTTAATATAATGTATGCCTAAAGCCTATTTATTATGTCGCATTTATGCTGCTTAAATAAACTTCTTAAAAGAGAAATAAAGCAATGTAAATATAAATATTTTTTTATTCATTATCACTATCACTTGAGTCACTGTCACTATCGTAACTTATCACTTGCTTTCTGTTTGTATTTACAAATAAGTCATCATCATCATCACCGTCACCTTGTTTAACTTCTTGTTTGCTATTATCAAACTCTTTAGGCCACAAATTATTTTCTTTGTAATATTTGATAGAGTCTTTGTTCATAATTTTCACAATTTCTGCTTTAACCTTGTCTCCTTCGAGAATTGGTTCAACTAAAACATAGTCTCCACGTTTCACCCAGATGTTTTTACGAAATTTAGTTGGCATTGATACCAAGTATTGTTCCCCACTTGGAGTAGTGACCTGAAAAAGTAAGAATGGTATGAACAACAGGTATAAATATGTATAAAAAAGTAACTATCTAAATAAATAAAAAAAGTATTTTCTATACAGAGAATGCCCATGGCCACTACATATATAAAACTCAAAGATATAGTGAAGTGGAGAACCACAATACAAGCTCGAAACATATTCAGAGAAATTAAAATGATGAAACATTGACTTCTATAGAAACTTTTGAGGTTGTAAAACTACTATAAAAGTGCTCTACAAAACACAATATTTATAGAAATATGTCCACAAATGTCTATAGATAGAAGATTAGCTTACCTCATGTAGATTATTCCCTTTGCTTTTCAGGACTTTGACGATACTATGATTTTCTTTGGGTAGCTCATAATCGTCCCATAGTGCTTCATTCATTACATGTTTCCTTTTTGTAACTTTAGACATTTTATGAGGTAATGATGTCGAATTTTGATGCTTACATGTATTAAATTGAATACTTTATAAAACAGTGTTTCAAATATTTTACAATAGGTAATAATAAACAGCAAAAATAACAGTGAAATACACGAAAACAACACGTTTTGAAATTTGACTTTGAAACTTGAAATTGTGTGCAGTGTGCACCAGGCAGTGCTGCTAGTTTTCGGTTCTGTTTCCCCCGCAAAACGATCGCGAAATCCTCCCAAAAAACGGAGTTTTAAGAAAAAAAACTCCAAAATGTATGTAACTTTTATTTGATCATAACATTAATTAAAACACAAAATTTTAAAAACTTACTTTGGAAACTACGAGGGTGAAATTGGAGGGCGCAGCTAGTCTGAAATAAATGTTCAAAGCATTGTTGTCTAAATAAGACTTCTAAGGATGGCCATCTTAGAAATGTCAACGCATTTGTTTTGTAGTGAAAACTTCTTTAGGCGCACCTAGATAGATTTTTCGTGGGCTGTGAATTGAATTCATTCGTCAC
The DNA here is from genome assembly GCA_963693475.1 of Ectropis crepuscularia. NCBI lineage: Eukaryota > Metazoa > Arthropoda > Insecta > Lepidoptera > Geometridae > Ectropis > Ectropis crepuscularia. The sequence continues at coordinate 4,556,500 of OY856355.1, forward strand.
GCTCAGGTATGATAAAAAAGCTTCGGGTAAACTCGGGACCATGGCTATTGGCCATCTAGAAATACGTCAGCCAATGGGAAATGCTGAAAGGACGTGGACAGGCCATCATGGCATGACCATCTAGAAACGCATCAGCCAATAGGAAATGCTGGCGAGGCCACGCCTTCCAGTTACACCCGTATAGTTTCCAAGGTAAGCTATCAAATTCTGAGTTTTAAGTTTTCACTTCTATCGGCAGTTCCTATGACTGCCAATTTTTTTATAACCATTTTACTCTGGCCATCTAGAAATGCATCCAGAGTCTCGAGTTCACACGAAAATTATTGAAGTGAAAACTTCTTTTGGCGCACCTAGACAGATTTTTCGTAAGGTGTGAATTGAATTCTAGCGTCACGCTCGGGTATGATAAGAAGTCTTCGGGTAAACGGGACCGTGGCCATTGGGCATCTAGAAATGCGTCAGCCAATGGGAAATGCCATGATGGCCAGGCCACGCCCTCCAGTTTCACCCGCGTAGTTTCCAAAGTACGCTATCAAATTCTGAGTTATAAGTTTTCACTTCTATGGGCAGTTCCTATGACAACCGATTTTTTTTCATTTACGAACGTAATGGTGAGCTTCATTCACATCCCACGAAAACTGTGTGTGATGCGCTAAAAGAAATGTTCACTTCAAGGTAGCGATTCTAAATCCATTCCGATTCCGAACCATTTGGATTGCATTAAGAATCGCTACCCTGAAAACCCCCAAAATGTTTTAAAGTTTATTAACCCACAAAAGACAAGTTAACTATTTTACAGAAATAGCTTCCACATAGAGAAAATATCCCTGAGAGTAACGATTTACTTCTTAATCCTGTCACAATAAGGCAATTTTGCGCAATATCAATCGGCGCAAGGTGCTAACGGAGACTAATTGTGACCAGAATTTCGACCAGTGCGCGTTCGATCTGATTCTGTTTAAAAATAAGATTTTGTAATAGTAGTCGATATATTCTATAAAATGCTGTGAGAACAAAAGCGACGCTTCCAGTCAGAACAATGATTTCACCTTTCACACCATACGTAAACTTAATATTATTATTGTTGTGTTTTCGTTTAATGCTATTCCCATAATCAGCCAGTGTATCTAGACCTGTAGAAAACGAAAGTTGAATCTCATTGGCACTCGCTGTCTTGTCTTTTTCTTTCCGTGTCTTTACTATATTCGAGGTCTTTATTATATTCCATTGGTTGTGTGTACTGAACTGTATTGTACTGAATTACTGGTATCCATGACCAAGAATAAATAAAAGAAAAACCGTCAGTTTTCAGCTTGTTATTATCAATCAAGATCGAGCACAGGGCAATGCCCTTGTGTCACTGTTGCCAGGTTGGGGACCAACCAACATTGGTTGATCAAAATTCACATCACGCTCCGCAGAACCAATCAGACTGAGTCTGATATCTCAGAGCTTGGGCAGACTTGAAATCAAACAATACGGCAAATATGACATTGTCAAATATGACAATGTTTAAAATATAGCATGAATTATGATCATCCTATCAGATAACACATTAAATAAACATATTTTACTCCATTTTGGAATATATACATAGTGTATATTTTTTGTATAATACCTCAATGAAAATTTAAAAAATACTGGTTTTTTATCTGCGACGTAAACGCTGTTTCTGGGTAGCGATTCTGAAACCATTCGGTTGCATCCGACACGGAATCTCATCTCTCGGTCTTTGTCATGCTAAACAGATAAGACAAAGACCGAGAGATGAGATTCCGTGTCGGATGCAACCGAATGGTTTCAGAATCGCTACCCTGGTCTTGTGACACGCGTGACGTCATATGCCAGTAAATATTCAATCTACAGCAAACGGTTTCTCTAAGAACACTGATTTGTTTACTGGCGTGTGACGTCACGCGCGTCACATGACCAGCAACAGCGTTTATGGCGAGGTTTTTGAACTTTTTACTTTAAACATTTATTTTTAATGGTAAAACAGTGAATCTTGCGGAAATATTCATGTAGTATGGTATATTGTGTAATCAAAAAATTAAAAAAGTAATCAAAAAAGTATTGTGTATTGTGTTTGTCTGTAAAGTCGGTTTACTGACGATAGAACGTGACAACGTCTTAAGCAAATACTGATGGAATGGTAGCATTTTTCAAAAGAAAATTTTCATTTCATTTGTTTAATAGATTTGTATGTAAAAAGTAACCAGTAGAATTTAGTTATTTTCAATCAAAACAATGCAAAAAAGCTTTTAGATGCCGGGGATCGAACCCGGGGCATTTCACATGCAAAGCGAACGCTCTACCACTGAGCTACATCCCCGCTTGAACTACTGGTCGAAATAATTAATACAACTGTAACAAACATGCGGCGAGGTAACGACCGACGGTAACGCGGTAACCGTACATGACGTTATGTTTTGTGGGCGTGCAGCCGGCTTCATCGAATTATAAGACGTTATCACGTCAAAATCATATAAACGGTTTAACAAATTTAGTCAAATACCGTATTATAGCCAAATAATTATTACTCTATTCTATGCGCTTTCAATATTTCGTTAGTGTATCGAGAACTTCACACAAAAAACTATGGTTAAAATTTTGCATTAAGTTCACTGTGTTAAGTGTCGGATTCGGTAAAAGTGCGATTAAAACGGCAAAATTCGGTTTTGAAAATTCCACAATTTCCCCCAAACAAATTTTTTCCCCCGGATATCACCCCAAAATGTTGTCTCGCAAATTTCATCCATGGCTATTAAAAATCTCCAAACTTTTTGGGAAAATCTCCCCAACCTGGCAACAGTGGCACCAGGGCATTGCCCTGTGCTTGATCTTGATTGATAACAAGCTGACAACTGACGGTTTTTTTATTTATTCTTAGTCGTGGATACCACTCATTCAGCCGACAACCAATGGAATTATTATTTTGTATGCGGCTGAAATAGTTTGTCTTAGTCTTCGATAATAGAGCTCTATCGGTCTGGGCCGAAAAAAAAACGTCGGGTCATGATCTCATGATTGGAGTCCCAAAGCAAATTTGACTCCACTTTTGTGATAAGAAAGTCTAGGCTGTGAAATACCAGTAGGTACCTAGGTTTATCTCTGTATTTACAATCTTGGTGCCTTCAAATCGAGTAAGAATCTATAGGGAAGCACGCTCAATCGTAGACACCATGACTCCATGGTCGCTTTACGTCAAGTTAGAATAATTAGTCTGTCAGGTAGATTATGAACAAATATGGAATATGTATTTTTTGTTTCAGCAAATTATCAAAAACAGACGAAGATATGACGTCACGTCTTCGTAAAAATCGTACAATGAAGTGACGTCACTCGAAACTTCTACGCACGGCATCTTCGCCTTTTTTAGTTTCCGAAACAAAATAAAAAATACGTGTCCAATAGTTTTTTATACACAATACATTACTAGCGGAAAGTTTGAAAGATGCCAGAACACATGAGAGACAAATAACAGTCTGCTGGATAGACCTAGAGAACGCATTTGGTTCCGTGCAGCATGAACTTATGTTATTTGCCCTAAAATGGTATAACTTTCCTGCTGTAATTATTGACATAATTAATTCATATTATAATCACTTAAAATTTGTTATAGCAGTAAACAAAGAATACTCAAAACCACTTAAATATAATGTGGGACTATTCCAAGGGTGCTGCTTATCACCAATAGTATTTAATATAGTTATAAATATTCTAGTAGATAAATTAATATCCCGTGAGAAGAAATGGGGCTACCGGTTTAAAATCAACAATAAGTACACTGAGTCAATTTTAGCCTTTGCGGACGACCTTGCAATACTTACACGAAATCCCAAACAGTGTCAACAATTGTTGAATGATGTTGATGAGTTCTGTACATGGACGGAGGGAATGAGGGCAAAACCAAGTAAATGTCATTGTTTATGTCTGGGTAGACGAGATACCAAATATACTTCTTATGATCCGGGACTCTCCATAAGTGGCCAAAGAGTTGCCACAATAGCAGAGGCAGTGCCTTTCAAATTTCTTGGTAGAAAGATAGACTACAAAGGACGTACACCATCATTAGAGGTAGTTGTTGGAAATTTCATGAATGACCTCAGTAAGGTAGACCAACAGCCTATCAGCAATATCAAAAAAGCATGGATATATGACAACTATCTCACATCACGTCTCACTTGGCCTTTCCTAGTATATGACATCGGTAAAACCCTCCTCGCAAAATTAGATGCTAATGTCATAAAGATATTGAAGTCATGGTTTGGATTGGCACATCCGGCTGATCCCTCTACTCTATTTAGGGATCACAATAGTTTTGGCCTGAAACTAAAAAAACCATCCGAACTCTACAAACACCTAAGAGTTACAAAAACGCATGTTTTGGGAAAGTCGAAAGACGAATTAATCGCATCTCTCCCAAAAGACAAAAGCGCTTCGGACCTTGAATCTAGACTTCAATTCCACAAACAATTTATGGCAGGTGCGCAAGTAAATACAGCTGGGTTGGGTGCGAGAAAGAAAAGGGAAGACCGAGACATGGTAAAAACCTTTCTACAACAAGACGAAAATGATAGTTACAAAGTGCACGCTATGAATTTAGAAATGCAAAGTGAGTGGTTAACCATAGGTGAGTTTTGTATCCCATTAGCTCTAAAGTGGCGCACCTTGCTATATGACTGGTCTCCTGCCTTATTAAAATTTTATCTGAACGCTTTCCAAATGACCCTCCCTGACCAGAGTAACTTGGTAAGGTGGGGAAAAGCCTCTGAAAAATGTTGCTATACTTGTGGTGAGGCGATATGTACAGCAAGGCACATATTGGTGGGATGCAAGGTGCTCCTTAATAGGGGTCATTACTCACAGCGCCATGACAGAGTACTTGAAATCATACGTGAAGCCGTAAGCCTTTCGGTAGCTAGAGCCCAAAAGGGATTGACGATGAACAAAAGACAAATTAACTTTGTAAAAGAGGGCTCAACTTCAAACTCCAAGAACAAGCCTTACTCAATCCTGGGTTCAGCACCTGATTGGACAATTTTAATGGACACGTATGAAAAGCACTACAAAATCCCAGAGGATGTGGGTGTTTCGTCATCCAGACCGGACATTTTCCTTTTTTCTAGGGCTACGAAACGCATAGTCCTGGTAGAACTTACCGTACCGTGGGAAACTAATATACCTAAAGACCACGTGATGAAACAAAATAAGTATTACGACCTACAAAATGAATTAACAAAAAATGGCTATGTAGTTAATTTATACGCTGTAGAAGTAGGAGCGAGAGGTATACCAGCAAAATCTCTCTATAACCTGCTTAAAGACCTTGGATTGTCCAGAAGTGCAGTAAGTTCTATACTAGAACGAGTATCTAAAGCTGCACTAGTAGGATCATATCGGATTTGGCTGGGCAGGGAGAGAAATACGAGTAGTGAAGGTGAGTGTTGACGTACGTCAATGTAAGGGGCCCCTTTTAAACCTACAGCCCGAGTCACAAGTCTTGGGGTCTATTCGAGATTTCTCTCTCTGCCACACGATGGACCCGGCACCCGCACGGTGAATCCATGGAATGCTAAGAAGTACGTCTCAAATAGGTAAATAATCCAGCTGACGGGCTAATTAGATTTTTATATTTATATCCTGCTTATTTATCTTTATCGCAGTCATTATTTTACACTTATCAACATCGATTTTTAGGAGGTTGTTTAGGAGTTTAGGAGGGCACATCTTTGTATTGAGATCGTTGCTTATCAATAAATGTGCAATGCTAGGCAGTGATTCCCTCCCTCTTGTTGACTACCCTTAGTTTTGCCAACACCCTTGTGAGTTTGAATATTGCTAAAGCAAGAGGGCTTTAGCAATATTCAAACTGGGCTAAATCTAGAGACTGAATTAAGAAGCAAATTTAGTTGCAAGGTTGTTTTTTTTATAGTATAGAAGTGACAAATCGAGCTGGACATGCGCCTGATGGTAAGCAACATGCCTGCCATATAACAGCATAGTGACACGCAGCTATTTGGAACATGAAGGGTCCAAATCTATGTTATGATAATAAAATGTTAATGGAATGTTTAAGTATGTCAATAAAGATTATTCTATTCTATAATATCTTAGATCTCTGGGTGGCGAGCGCAGTGCAGTGGAAGGTAATGATTTGGAATCTATAAAGTCCAATAGCTGCGTGTCCCTGTTCTGTCATGTGGCAGGCATGTTGCTTACCATCAGACACATATCCTGTTCGTCTCGTCACTATTTATTAAAAAAAAAAGACTAAATTCAATCAACGAAATGTATGCCTTTAAATTTAAATGGAGAAGAAAACAACACAATTGTTATGCAGTCTTTATTTTACACTTATCAATAACATCGAATATATTGAGGGACTCTCCGTCGGGGATGCCGTACCCCTTCTCTAGGCCGTGGGGGTTGGAGGGGGTGACGCAGGGCATGTCGGCTTCCTTCCTCAGGACCTGGTCGATTTCCACCGACGTGAAGAACGCCACCGATAGCGGAAGGTCGTTGATGCCCACTCTGGGAAATTAAAACATTATTATAGTATTTTTTTAATCGATTAGTTCTTTTGGCGCGCCACAGAAATTTTTGTGAGCTGTGAATTGAATTCTAGCGCCACTATCGGGAATGATAAGAAATCTTGGTTGCATCGCAGCCTCCAATTTTGGAAGAGAGTCCCTAAGTATAAAGGCTAGTTCGCTCTAGGCTAGTATATTAGTAGGCTAGTCTAGTATCGAGTAATTTAGTGACTAAACGTGTCTGAACACTGAAAATTTAGTCGGGTATATTAGTAAGTGATTTAGTCGAGTCAATCCATTTTGTTCTATTTTCAACGGGCGAGTAGCACCCCCCACCACGTTGCGTCGTTGCGAGCGGTGCGCTCATTGGTTCACCGAAGCGAGTACTTTAGCTACTATACTAATTTACTAGCCCAATGCGAACTAGTCTTAATACAATAAGTCGAGTAAAATAGACTTTACTAGTCGTGCCCCGCGATTTTACCCATATAGTTGCTTTCCCGAGGATCTGTGACCCCGTCAGTTTTAAGCCGATGTGCGGTTCACGCATAATCCTGAGGTCGTAGGATCGAATCCCGGCGGAACCACTGAGTATTTTTCTAATTAGCAGTACTAGCTTTGACGGCGAAGGAAAACATTGTGAAAGTGGGAACATTAAGCGATGGGAACGTTTTAAGAACGGCGCCTGCCGATCCGGAGACCCCGCGTTCAAAAACCACGCGCACCGCTGTCTGAACTTTAAACATTGAAGGTAAAAATCGTGCGGAAACAGACATGTACCTAGAATCTTTCGAGGGCATTTATCATCCACCAACCCGCACTGGGCCAGCATGGTGGATTATGACCTTGACTCTCTCCTTGGGGAGCGTTCAAGTATTATGCAACGCAATTTTTAAAGCGCACACCGTAACGCACCTTAGCATTTTTACCACCGTTCCTCCCACTATCTGTAAACATTAGATAACATCCAAGTGATTGTTTTTACTTCAAGTCACCACACAAGTTGCCAACTAGTCCGTCAGTTGCGACTCATTTTAAGACAAATTCTATGAATTGATTTCACTAGTTCATAGTTTTTTTTATACTGCTGCTGCAAACATGTTTAGAATATACAGGTTCACTTATGATTTGTTTTGTCAAAACTAACCTCAAAATTCTTGAGGGTAGATTTTTTTTTTTTTTTTTCACATAATGAGTAATATCCGGCGCTGAACCCATATGGGCTCCCTGCCGCTTGACGGGCTAGGGAGATTTTCATTTCCTGGGTAGCGATTCTGAAACCATTCGGTTGCATCCGACACGGAATCTCATCTCTCGGTCTTTGTCTTATCTAGCATGACAAAGACCGAGAGATGAGATTCCGTGTCGGATGCAACCGAATGGTTTCAGAATCGCTACCCAGATAATTTTTAAGTAAAATAAAATACCTCAATACCCCCCTCACCCCCAAATTGTATTACGTAATACTTGAACGGTCCCTTGCGAGAGAAGGCCCCGATTCTCAGCAGTGGGAACATTATGCGGACTGTTTATGCTATTTATGCTTTAACGTTTAGGATAGTTATAAAAGTTTAGTGATAGTTACCTCTGCGAGCAGAAGGCCCTGGTGAGCAGGTTGCTGAGTTGAAGAGCGAACGCTGTTTCGTAGCGATGCTCGTCGGGAACCAAGTACCGCACCTCGTCGTGGAAGCTCAGGCAGAACCTACGACATTTGGAAAGATCATCATCATCTGTAGCCCGCAGACCTCTACAGCTGGGCACAGGTAAAACATGCGCTCCTTCAAATAATTCCACAGTGGACAACCATTTTTTTTTATCCGACTGAAAGAAGGCTTTTGTTTTTCGCACGTATCTTGTATGTTTATAAATTTATTTATTCCCACATATCTTCCCAACGGCTGAATGGATTTTGATAATTAAGATACCGTTAGATTCGTCTCAATCACTCAAGTGTTATTTTCTATTTCTATTTATACTAGTTCTATTTTATACTTGTTGATTTTTTGCAGTCGAGTTTTTGTCGGGTTACCTGTCGTGTGGGGCTAGGGGCGCCATGTTACCTGGTGCGTGGGGCTTGGGGCGCCATGCTACCTGGCGTGTGAGGCTAGGGGCGCCATGTGACCTGGCGGATGGGGCTAGGGGCGCCATGTTACCTGGCGTGCGGAGCTAGGGGCGCCATGTTACCTGGCGCGTGGGGCTTGGGGCGCCATGCTACCTGGCGTGTGAGGCTAGGGGCGCCATGTGACCTGGCGGATGGGGCTAGGGGCGCCATGTTACCTGGCGTGCGGAGCTAGGGGCGCCATGTTACCTGGCGCGTGGGGCTTGGGGCGCCATGCTACCTGGCGTGTGAGGCTAGGGGCGCCATGTTACCTGGCAGATGGGGCTAGGGGCGCCATGTTACCTGGCGTGCGGAGCTAGGGGCGCCATGTTACTTGGCGCGTGGGGCTAGGGGCGCCATGTTACCTGGCGTGCGGGGCTAGGTGCGTCACGCTCGCCAGCAGCAGGTGCAGGAAGTCGGCCGCGGCGGACTGCACGGCCCAGTTGAGCCGCGTCCCGCCCCACCGGCCGGCCGCGTGCTCCAACGCGCGCGACAGACGACCGGACAGGAACGCCGTTGCCGGTGCCGGGGATTCTGTCACAGAACCACTCATTTAACCTCTGGGCAGCGCTATTCAGGAGAATAAGATCAATTAATACATCTCGTAGTGGTAGGACTCTTTGGAGAGTCCGCCTGGGGAAGTACCACACCTTTGCCAGTTATTCTACCGCCAAGCATTACTGTGTCCTAATTTGAAGGACCATGTTTCCAGAGAAATTACTTAGAGATATAACATCTTAGATCTCTGCGTGACGAGCGCAGTGCAGTGCTAGGTAATGATTTGGCCTCTGCGTGTTTCAATAGCTACGTGTCACTGTGCTATTATGTGGCAGGCAAGTTGCTTATCATCAGGCACATGTCCTGTTCGTCTCGTCACTCTTTCTTTACATATAAAAAAAAATCCTATGTATCGTTCTCACTAGCGTTTTATTAATTTTGTGATGGCCTAACGTGAAAGTAGTTCAAGACACAGCTATAAACGGCTGTCAAGCACCGCACACTCGTCTCTTGGGTGTTCAACTCGGTGGAAGTATTCAGAAGATATCCTCACACAAAAGTGTATACTTACATCAAGCCTTTTTCATCAATGTGATAATTCGTGTCAGTTACATCAAGAAAACCAACAAAAGGGAACGTATGTATACATCGAATGTACGTGAATCTGGAAGTGAGCGCATCACTTCCAGATCGTACATTCGATATATACGACTAATATTATAAAGCTGAAGAGTTTGTTTGTTTGTTTGTTTGAACGCTAGGATCTCGGAAACTACTGGACCGAAAGATTCTTTTTTTGTTGGATACTCCATTTATCGAGGAAGGCTATAGGGTAGGGTAATGTTATATATTATGCTACTATCAATAGGTACGGAGTATGAGTGAAGAATGTAAAGAAAACGGGGAAAAATATTTCTCTTCGAAAGCTTTAGTTCCGTGAATTTAAATTCTCTTTGGTCGTTGAAGTCTGTGACGGCGCGTGTCTACATTTGAAGTTTGTGTCATTTGAAGTAATCAAATTTGTTCTACAACAATGCATTGTTGCTTATTTACGTATTTTTAGGGTTCCGTAAAACGTAATAAAGTGGCCAGCAATGGATATTTTAGTATGGATTTTCCTCAAACAGACGCGGGTGAAACCGCGGGGCACAGCTAGTATACGATAAAAATCGCACAACGATTTGAGGAAACATCATCGAAGAGGCGAGCAGTCCCAGGTACGTGGTGCTTGATATTTGTTCCCTCTAATTTCATGAACATAGCAACTAATATAACGTATTACCTCGAGTGTGTACAGTAAGCCACCTATTGGTGCGACGGTACATCTTGTATAGCGAAAGCGAAACGAAATATCTCCAACAGCTGCGTGTTGCAGGGGACTGACCTGCGATCTCCTCGAGCTTGTTGAACATCACCAGCTGCGTGTTCGCAGGTCCAGGGGACTGACCTGCGATCTCCTCCAGCTTGTTGAACATAACCAGATGCGTGTTCGCAGGTCCAGGGGACTGACCTGCGATCTCCTCCAGCTTGTTGAACATAACCAGATGCGTGTTCGCAGGTCCAGGGGACTGACCTGCGATCTCCTCCAGCTTGTTGAACATCACCATGCGTGTTCGCAGGTCCAGGGGACTGACCTGCGATCTCCTCCAGCTTGTTGAACATCACCATGCGTGTCCGCAGGTCCAGGGGACTGACCTGCGATCTCCTCCAGCTTGTTGAACATAACCAGCTGCGTGTCCGCAGGTCCAGGGGACTGACCTGCGATCTCCTCCAGCTTGTTGAACATCACCAGCTGCGTGTCCGCAGGTCCAGGGGACTGACCTGCGTTCTCCTCCAACTTGTTGAACATCACCAGCTGCATGTTCGCAGGTCCAGGGGACTGACCTGCGATCTCCTCCAGCTTGTTGAACATGTGCGACTCGGTGCCGCCGACCCACCGCGGTCGCTCGAACATCTCCTCCACTCGCTTGCCGCTGAGCCGCGCGAGGCGGCTCGCTTGGTACGCTGACATCTCCAACACCTACGTATTTACACAAACATTACTGAAATTTCTCGTTGCAAATTGCACAGGGAGGTGAATTTTTGAAGTGAAAACTTCTTTTGGCGCGCCTAGACAGATTTTTTGTGTGGTGTGAATTGAATTCTAGAGTCACGCTCGGGTATGATAAGAAATCTTCGGGTAGACTCGGGACCATGGCAATTGGCTATCTAGAAATGCGTCAGCCAATGGCAAATGCTGAAAGAGCGTGGTTCGGCCATCATGGCATGGCCAACTAGAAATGCATGAGCCAATGAGTTGGTCATGCCATGATGACCAGGCCACACCCTCCGTTTACACCCGTGTAGTTTCCAAAGTAAGCTATACAATTCTGAGTTATAAGTTTTCACTTCTATTGGCAGTCCCTATGACTGGCAATTTTTTTATTGAGGTGTGCGATCGCAGGTGCTAACTTCGCAAATTTTCGTGATAGCCCCGTATTCTGAATATCGTGAGTGATCCTGACATAAACGTAAAATTATCCACGAAATGCAAACATTTTAACAACAAAACATAGCGATCATAGGGCATCACTTTCTTAAACTTGGACAACATTGGATAACAGACAGTTATCCAATGTTCATCCAATGTCAATCCAGATACTCCCAATATTCATATTGCGATGTGCGCGGATAAATGCCCATGAACATCTAAATAGCACAAATCTACTTTTTAAAAAGTTATACACTTTTTGTTACAGTTTACACGTCAATATAGTTTTCAAACATTCGCGATTTGAACTCATTGATATTGTAAAATGAAAACAGGACTAAATTACTATCTAAATAAGTCGAGATTATTAAATAATTTAAATAAATAAATATTGGTGGACAATTCACACACAACACTATCTGACCCCAAACTAAGCAAAGCTTGTAATATGGCGGCCAGATAGCTGATATAATACTTATATAGTTTTAAATACATACTTATTATACATAGAAACACCCAGACACAGTGCAAACATTCGAATTCAATGTTTGGAATATTATTATTTGTAATTTTTGTAAACTTAATCCTTGTGTTAAGTTTACAAAATTATAAGTGAATAGTTAAAAATAACAACAGTACAAAATATCTTTCACTTATAGAATGCGGCGCCTAAATTTGGATGTTGACAATCGAGCAGAAGTCTGCACTCGTTTGTCAAAAGACAATTCGAGTCATTATCTTAGGTGTGAAACTAATACATCTTATTAGGAACACAGAACTATGCTTCGAGATGTAGATATGATATTAGTAGTGGATGCGGCCGCAGAGGGCGACCGTCCTGAATTGATACATTAGGGATAGAATAAATAAATGAATAATTACTTTATTTGCGAAAATGGGTAGGTACAACAAGATCTTAAAAGTTTACATTGAGAACTCCATAATCAAGCTTGTGGCATGCAAATAGATGGTTAAGTCTACCATAAAACCTAACTACTAAAAATAAACAGCTAACAAGTCAGCCTGGAAGTAATTGGAAAGATGAGCTTACCGCACATATTATGGATTGGCTGAGACTCTAGACTATCTATGTACCAAATTTCATTTAAATCAGTTCAGTACTAGTATAGGCGTGAAAGTGCAACAGATAGACAGAGTTACTTTCGCGTTTATGATGGTAGGGATTATAAAGTGACCTGATCATCCAAGTCTTCGTCCATGAATCCCTCCATGTACTGTTTCTTGAGAACGTACACCCTCCGTCCCTTGGTGGTGGCGAACATCTTGGCCGCCTTGCTCTTGGCCTCCGATATCGTCATCGTGGGGTTGAATTGTTTCAGAAGACGCTCCGCGAAGTTCTGGCCAGCGCCTGAAATTGTTTGTGGTACAGTTAGATTCATCATTATCAACAGCCCACTAAATGTTCCCACTGCTGGGATTCGGAGCCTTCTCTCGCAAGGAGAGAGTTAAGGCCATAATCCCATCACGCTGGCCCAGTGGGTTGGTGGATGGCACATGACTTCGAAAGATTCTAGGTACATGTCGGTTTCCTCGCGGTTTTAAGTTAGCGGCATTACGCACATGACTTTAAAAAGACAGTGGTGCTTGTGGGGTTTGAACCCGGGGTCTCCAGATCGGGAGACGCCGTTCTCCCGACTAGACCAGCCGTAGCTTCCCCCGCCTACGAGTAGGCTATTTTCCTTTGTGCTGGTTGCCTGGAAGGGATTGCTCTCAGCAATAAGGCCGTCACTTGTGACACTAGTTAATAAGTATTTCTGTGTCATATTTTAATTTGTTTGTGTCACAAAAGTGTTTCTATCTACCTATTTATCTATCTATTAGAGACGAAGTTTTTTTGTGGCGTAGTAGCTGTTAGTGTTGTGCACCTTCTACTTCTTAATCAGGAGAGACAAACTTCTTAGCATTCCATGGATTCACCGTGCGGGTACCGGGTCCATCGTGTGGCAGAGAGAGAAATCTCGAATAGACCCCAAGACTTGTGACTCGGGCGTAGGTTTAAAAGGGACCCCTTAGTGACGTACGTCAACACTCACCTTCACTACTCGTATTTCTCTCCCTGCCCAGCCAAATCAGATATGATCCTACTAGTGCAGCTTTAGATACTCGTTCTAGTATAGAACTTACTGCACTTCTGGACAAGCCAAGAGATAAAATAATATTCACGTAAAATACTGAACATTTCAGTTACTAAAATCTTACTAATTAAAACAAAATTGTGTGGTTTTATGAAAACACGGTAAAAGTGTTATTTTCGCGTTCTAAAAATTTGACAAAACATTTTTGGAAACATATTAGATTTAAGTAAGTAATTTAAGTGACTTAAGTAAGTAATTTAAGGCTAATGATGATGATAATCTAGTTATTTAGCACAAGCAACCCACTTACTGTTTCAAAGTTCAAGTCAAGGCCAGCCAGGGCCAACAAGAATACCCGAATCTCAGCAGTGGGAACATTTAATGGACTGCTAATGTTTTTTTTTAATATTTTTTTTATATTTAATTTAAACACTCCACAGACTCCGGGGTCCGTGACTTTTGTCATTACAATAATCTTTTTTATTTACATAGTTCTTGGACTAGGAGAAGAAGAGGAAAATAAGGGGGGCGGGGGGTGGTGAACATGACAGTATTTTAAATAACGTTACCATATATCCTGGCGTAGTTGATGACCTTCGCGTGCTGTCGGTTGATGTTGGCCGCGCGCGCCGTCAACGAGTGCAGATCTGAAACACAAATACAATAATTAAATGAGCCAAATTGGGTCTGTTAATGGCTCTTCTACTAATCACGTGAGGCTCAAAACAGGAGGGGAGGGATTTGAAGTTGGTTCGAAAAAATTACGAAATATCAGTAGAGCGGAGGGGGATGGGAAGAAGTGGGATATCACATGTCACTGTTAAATTGTAAGCACCGTCATATTACAATCTCACTAGCGAGACCAATCAGCGCGCGAGATGCATTCCGTTGCATACTATTTCACAATTTGACGGTTTCACTGCAACAGAGTATCATCTGCAGCATGCAGACGTCCACTGCTAGACATACGCTGCCCCAATGATCTCCACAATGACCGGTCTTGTGCCGCCTCCATCCGCCGACTTCCCGCGACCGAGACTATCATCAGTCCATCGTGTGGGCCGTCCTACATTGCGTCTGCCGTTTCGTGGTCGCCATTCGACAACCTTTACTCCCCAGCGGTTATCGGTTCTGCGAGCTATATGGCCTGCCCATTGCCACTTCAACTTGCAAATTTTAAGAGCTATGTCGGTGACCTTCGTTCTTCTGCGGACTTCCTCGTTTCGGATTTTGTCACGGAGTGAAACTCCAAACATAGCTCTCTCCATTGTCCATTGCAACAGAGTATAATCTACCCAAAAAAGAAATGGTAAACAAGTTTTTGACGTGTTGTGTTGCTGAAGTACGTGTTTCCAGTGATGACTTACGGAACAGAGACGTGGTTTCTTATGGACCTCATAAGAAACCTAAAAGTCACCCAAAGAGAATATAAAGGAAAATTAATGGAAAAAGCCATGCTCGGAGTTTCCCTGCGTGATAGAAAAGATATGAGGAAATCAGTAGGGGAATCAAAGTAACTGACATAGCTAAACGAGTTGCCAAACTTAAGTGGCAGTGGGCGGGGCACATAGCTCGCAGAACTGACGGCCGTTCAGGCAGAAAGGTTTGTGAGTGGCGACCACGCAACGGAAAACGCAGCGTTGACCTCCCCGGGTCTATGTGGAGATCTTTGGGAAAGGCCTTCGTCTAGCAGTGGACGTCCTTCGGCTGATACGATGACAACGAAACAGTATGTTACGGTTCACAATATTTGAACAGATTACAATCTCGCTGTGAGATTGTAATAAAACAGTGTTTACAATCTTACGGTGTATATTTGTTCTTCGATCGCGCTAGAGGTTGTACAGACAAAATCTATATATATAAAAATCAATGCCACTTTTCGTTGTAAGTAAACTCCCCCTAAACGGCTGGACCTATTGGATTTTTTTTCGTATACGTTTGGGTAGGGCCCTGGATTGTTTAGATTCACAAATCAGTCCAGCAGATGGCCCTGCAGTTGGCAGATACCAGGTTATTATCCGAGCGAAGCCGGAACGGGCCGCTAGTACGCTATAAAGGAACGACACCTGCTGAATACAATAGAGGCATACCCGTGTGGGATTGTTTGTCTCCCGCCAGCACCGACCACCCGAACGCGGTGCCTCCGCAGATCTTGGTGCTACTGTCGCCGAGCAACGCTGCTATCCACAGCTCCTGAATATTGAATTGTATTCATTGAAAAATTGTCTACATGTCGCAGCTCACTACTAACTAGGTTTACTAGCCGTTCAATCAACAGCCTAGCCTTTTTATAAACTGAGTTTCACCCATTTGTCAGTTTCAGTTTTTCTAGCGCTAAAACTCTCCAAACTGTCAAAATGGAGTCGGCAAACCAAAAAAAATTGGCAGTCATAGGAACTGACGATAGAAGTGAAAACTAATAACACAGAATTTGATAGTTTTGGAAACTACACGGGTGTAACCAGAGGGTGTGGCCTGGGCATCATGGCATGACCATCTAGAAATGCACCAGCATTTCCCATTGGCTGACGCATTTCTAGATGGCCACGCCATGATGGGCAGGCCTCGCCCTTTTAGCATTTCCCATTGGATGACGCATTTCTATATGGCCACGCCATGATGGGCAGGCCTCGCCCTTTTAGCATTTCCCATTGGATGACGCATTTCTAGATAGCCAATGGCTATGGTCCCGAGTTTACCCGCAGATTTCTTATCATATCCGAGCGTGACGCTATAATTAATTTTACAGCCGACGAAAAAATTGTCTAGGCGCGCCAAAAGAAGTTTTCACTTTAAAAAAAACGGGTTTCTTCTTAGAAATAAATTTTATAGTAAATATTTTTTTACGTCAGAAGTTAAGTGTTAAAAAAATTGGCAGTAATTGGAACTGCCGATAGAAGTGAAAACTTATAACTCAGAATTTGATAGCTTACCTTGGAAACTACACGGGTGTAACCGGAGGGCGTGGCCTCGCCATCTTGGCATGGCCATCTAGAAATGCGTCAGCATTTCCCATTGGCTGATGCGTTTCTAGAGTCCACGCCCTTTCAGCATTTCCCATTGGCTGACGTATTTCTAGATGGCCAATAGCCATGG
Source organism: Ectropis crepuscularia (assembly GCA_963693475.1). Lineage (NCBI taxonomy): Eukaryota > Metazoa > Arthropoda > Insecta > Lepidoptera > Geometridae > Ectropis > Ectropis crepuscularia. The sequence goes on from OY856355.1 coordinate 4,573,294, forward strand.
TCCCGAGTATACCCGAAGCTTTCTTATCATACCCGAGCGTGACGAATGAATTCAATTCACAGCCCACGAAAAATCTGTCTAGGCGCGCCTAAAGAAGTTTTCACTTCAATAATTAGTTTGTTATATACCTGCGAGTCGACGTCAGCCCCCACGAACCGGTACCCGTCCGGCGCTTGCACCATCGCCCGCAGCTCGGAGCCGACCCGCTCCTCGTGCGCGTTGCTGGCCGTCATCCACGTCGGCTCGCTCGCCCTGCACACACGGCACCCGGACACTCGGTCAGCTCTGGACCTCTACTCTAATTCTACGAAAACGTTACTTCGAAAAAAAACTCGCCACTTTCCTGCTCTCGTTCTACTTCGTTTCGTCCGATACAACTTTGTTTGACGTTTAAATGTTCTAAGCATACTCTAATTAGAGCAAGCTTAGAACATTTAAACGGATAAAACAACGGATCGAAGTAGAATCGGACTAGGAAAGTCGCGAGTTTAATTCGAAATTACGTTTTCGTAGAAAGAGAGTAGACGTCCTGCTCTACAGACGACGCGACGCGTCATAAATGCCTACACGGCAGGCACGGTCCGAAGGGGGGAAGGGGAGGCTCACAGGGGACATGTATAGCGCAGTGCGGTGCTAGGTAATGATTTGGGCTCTTCATGTTTCAATAGCTGCGTGTCACTGTGCTGTTATGTGACAGGCATGTTGCTTACCATCAGGCATATGTCCTGCTCGTTTCGTTACTCTTTATTTAAAAAAAAAACTTTTTTACACTTACATGAAAATCGTAAAATGAATTAACGTCTCTCGATACTTCTAAGCATCGGCAGCGGTATCTTCATAATTTTTTGTTCGTGAAAGCGAAGAAAAAAATACGTGTACAATATTTTTATTTTATCTAACTGACGAACTAATTCGTTTTTTTAGTCACCATGCCTATTATACAAGTACTACCTGACCCGGCAAACATTGTTTTGCCATATAAATTATTAATACAAATTTTAAAAATTTAACATTGTTAACCTCCGGGAAATTTTAATCGAGATAGAGTGAATTTTTTTACAAAAAAGACGAAAATTTATCAGTTACCGAGCGGGATGAAAAACGATTAAATTACTAAAATGGCTATTAAAAATTAGGGGTTGGTGATAAAAGGGTAAAAATTTTGAGGTGTATGTATTTTTAATGGCACATTATAAAACAATAAAAACAAAAAATGTTACCCAAAAATTCAAAAAAAAGGTTTATGGGTGAACAACCCTTATCAATTAGGGGTATGAAAAATATATAGTAGCCGATTCTCAGACCTACTGAATATGCATATAAAATTTGGTCAAAATCAGTAAAGCCGTTTCGGAGGAGTAAGGTAACTAACACGAGAATTTTATATATAAGAAGATTATATCCGCTATCTGGCTTCCATAGTACCAGCTTTGTTTAGTTTGAGAGTTGATGATTGTGTGAGAAATATTGAACCATTTATTACCCCTATGCAGGAGCTGTTTGCAGGAGAATGAAACTGTGGAACATGTGCTCTTGCGCTGTGAAGCCACAGAAAGTATTAGATCAAGATCGGGACTACTTGAAGGAAATCCAAATCAATTACGTGAACGCATTACATCTGACGAAACGGGACTGGAACTGATATGCCAGCGACCCAAGGGCGTCCTTCGCTATTTTAAGGAGCTCGGTTGGTTTGGGTAGGCTGGCAGAGGGGAAGTGCACAATACAGCCCTAGCGGGACGTCAGTGCAGGCCAATCACATCATCATCATCATCATCAACAGCCCACTAAACGTTCCCACTGCTGGGACTTGGGGCCTTCTCTCGCAAGGAGAGAGTTAAGTCCATAATCCACCACGCTGGCCTAGTGCGGGTTGGCGGATGCCACATTACTTCGAAAGATTCTAGGTACATGTCAGTTTCCTCACGATGTTTTCCTTCACCGTTTTAAGTTAGCGACATTACGCACGTGACTTCGAAAAGACAGTGGTGCGCGTGGGGTTTGAACCCGTGGTCTCCGGATCGGCAGGCGCCGTTCTCCCGACTAGACCAGCCGTAACTTTTTTAGGCCAATCACGCCCACCCTGAATTAGAATTAGAACCATTTATTGATCGCACTCACCGTCTAGTGAGGGTCCCGCAGACGACCACCTGCGGCAGGATGGCGGCCACTCCCCCCGCCCCCCGCAGCCGCGGCGGCAGCGCTGCGCCGGGCAGCCTCACGACCCGCTGCCCCGTCACCCGCTCGCGGTTGTTGCGCCAGTACGTCATCATACGACCGAACGCGAGCACCTACCAACATGTTTTTGAAGTGAAAACTTCTTTAGGCGCGCCTAGACAGATATTGCATGGGCTGTAAATTGAATTCTACCGTCACACTCGGGTATGATAAGAAATCTTCGGGTAAACTCGGGACCATAGCCATTAGCCATTTAGAAATGCGTCAGTTGGTATTTCGTGAGCGCGGTTCAGGAGTATCGCTTCTCCATACTCGGCCTGAGCTTCACTACGGAGCACGGCCCGCTTCGCTCGCCACCTCCCCCCTTGCTGCGCTTGGCCTAGCATGGCTCGCTCCCGCATTTTTTATATACACTCTAGGGGTAGTAGCGACTTATCTACCCGTATCTAGACATTATTGCGTTTCTTCTAAGATCAAAAGCGATGAACTATATAGTGGTAGTATTTCTTTATACGGCTAGTATTACCTTCTCCGCGTCGTCGCCGCTAGCTGTTAATACGTTCTGACTGAACATATCAAGAAAATCCTTAGCGAGAGGGTTTCCCACTTTGTACTTGGGCCCGTCCTTGTGCGGCAGTCGAAGGAAATGGCAGCAACCTGCAGGGAACACATACTGAACACCTCTGTGAGCCACGTACAAACACATAGCGAGAAAGTTTCATTTTTAACGGACTTCCAAAAAAAGAAGAGGTTATCAATTCAGTTGCTTGATTATTTTGAAGTAAAAACTTCTTTAGGCGCGCATAGACAGATTTTTCGTGGGCTGTGAATTGAATTCTTGCGTCACGCTCGGGTATGATAAGAAATCTTCGGGTATACTCGGGACCTTGGCGATCTAGAAATGCGTGAACCAATGGGAAATGCTGACGCATTTCTAGATGCTATGATGGCGAGGCCACGCCCTCCGGTTACACCTGTGTAGTTTCCAAGGTAAGCTATCAAATTCTAAGTTATAAGTTTTCACTTCTATCGGCAGTTCCTATGACTGCCAACTTTTTTGGTTTTGTTTTTTTGTTTTTTTTTGTACATGTGTTGCGCGATAGCACCGCCAATTGTGAATCGATTTTGATGGTTCTTTTTTAGTTACGTAGATCATAGAGGTGGTCCTCATATAAATTTTATCGAAATCGGTGTTGTAGTTTTTGAAATATGAACAAAAATACTAAAATTTGCGTTCATGTATTTAGACGACATACTGATAGATCCTTATGAAATGTAGAATTAAATTGAATTGAAATTTTATTAGAATAACTGTCGAAGGTTAGAGTGAATCTATTTCTTCTAGGTACACGTTAGCCGCGGTCCATAGTAGTAGTCGACAGTAGGTGTGATGGCGGTCAAATGCAATCTTATCTATACTATTATTATAAATCTGAAGAGCTTCTTTGTTTGAACGCGCTAATCTAAGGAACTACTGAACCAATTTCAAAAATTATTTCACTGTTGGCTATCTAGGCAGTGCATCCTCACTCGCTCAAGGTCGCGCGCTTTTAGCCTACAGCTAGACCATGCCTCCCAGGGAACAAGTGCCAGTCGGTTGTCGGACGCACGGCTGAGCGCTCGCACAACACGTTTCCCGCGCATATTGTTATTAGATATGTCGTACACCCTCCGCGCTAGACAGGGACAGAGTTACGCGTTAGAAAGAGCACAAATGTTTATTTGAAAATCGCGACAGGTATTGCGAGCTGAATTGAACTTTGTTGTGTCCCAGCAAGAGTCGCTATTTATATAATTGTTTTCGGTAAGTGATGTTTCTGTACTAATATTTATTCTGTGATCTAGGTGATCCCCGAGTCATCATCAACAGCCGCAAGACGTCTACTGCTGAACATAGGCCTATATTATATTTCCACAACGAACGGTCCCGCGCAACCTGCAACCAGCGGTTTCCAGCGACCTTTGTGAGGTAATCTGTCCATCCCGTGATCCCTAAGTGCTATAGGTAATATATTTCGTGGCCTCGTGGCTTAGTGGGTAGTAACTCTGCCTGCGAAGCCGAGCGTCGTGGATTCCCACCCAATGCAAATATTTGTGTGATGAATTCAAATGTTTGTACTGTGCCTGGGTGTTTCTATATATATAATAAGTATGTATTAACAACTATATAAGTATTACTAGCTGTGCCCCGCGGTTTCACCCGCGTCTATTTGAGGAAAATCCATACTAAAATATCCATTGCTGGCCACTTTATTACGTTTTACGGAACCCTAAAAATACGTAAATAAGCAACAATGCATTGTTGTAGAACAAATTTGATTACTTCAAATGACACAAACTTCAAATGTAGACACGCGCAGTCACAGACTTCAGCGACCATAGAGAATTTAAATTCACGGAACTAAAGCTCTCGAAGAGAAATATTTTTCCCCGTTTTCTTTACATTCTTCACTCATACTCCGTACCTATTGCCTTCCTCGATAAATGGAGTATCCAACAAAAAAAGAATCTTTCGTATCGGTCCAATAGTTTCCGAGATCCTAGCGTTCAAACAAACAAACAAACTCTTCAGCTTTATAATATTAGTATAGATATCAGCTATCTGGCTGCCATATTACAAGCATTCCCAAGTAACAATTTAACGTCGTATAAAGGTTAAGTAAACGTTATCTGAATACCATACATCGCTATAATAAAGTCATACTAACGTTATAATAACGTTTACTAACGCGAAAATGGCCCCAGTTATACGACCTAAATGGTCGTATAATGGTCATACAGAAAGCTCGAGCCAACTTCGTTAACGTCATTCAACAGTCGTACAAATGTTATGTGATAACCACTTTCGTCGCGCAGTAGTCGCATCCTAACTTTTCGTTCGAAGATTTAATTTAGTGTAAAATAAAAACATACTACAACTTACGGCAACTGGGAAATAATAAGGTGAGTGTTTTTAATTTTCATATCTTGCTTACTTTATCTGTCTCTCATGCTATTTAGTTTGACTGGGAACTGAAGTTTTATGATAATATACCTATGTGAATACTATTCAGATTTTCATGCCCCCTCGTAATTTTGTGTTATAATCATATTTTCATTAGCAAAAATAGTTTTTTTTTTTTTCTAAAAATGTATGACTTTTTTTTTTGTCGCACACTTACCTCTGTACGACCTGATAATTATGATGATGGTCGCCATGACAGCTAGCTATTAGAGTTCCTCAAAAACATTAAAACCCTTTTCGTATAGTCAATATTCACCAAAATTTATTATTTGTAAATCTATTTCAGGAAAGAATACTTCATAGTGCAATGCGGTTTTTCGTAGGAAAAATTCATCAAACTTCCGTAAATATGGCCGTCTAATCATTATAAAGTCAAAACCTGACTTAAATGCGACTGCAAGTTTGATTAAAGTCAGGACAGGACTTTAAACGGACATCATGTAATATAAAGGTTATATTTGAGTCGTCAATAAACAACCCAGTCATTTAAGAGTATTTAATTGACCGCTGTAAAACAAGGTACTGATTGTTATATAAACGGCACTATGAAAACGTCTATATAACATCTACGTTGTATAAATGTCGTATAAAGGTTTTCCAAAAACAAAATTTGGTGTGTTCAAAACGTTTATTGGACTATAACGTTAGTATGACTATTGCGTTGTCGTACAAACGTTTTAGCTAAGACTGTAATATTATAACGTCGTATCGTTTAGTCTCCCCAACGTTGCTAATACCAGTTTACTATGACATATTCGTCGCACGACTAATTAGTTGCATTAAAGACATCTATAGGACCTGGTAGTCATCTCATTACCATTGTAAGACTGCTATCCAACTTTAGGTCGTACAAGTCAAGACTTATACGACGTATTTGTTTGTTGGGTTGTTTAGTTTGGGGTCAGATGGTGTTGTGTGTGAATTGTCCACCAATATTTATTATTATTATTTACCACCGGCGAAGTCAGCACTGATCGCTAGTTATCGATAAATAAGTGTCGCATGACGAGGGAGGTACCTTGCAGTTGCACCCCGCACCACACCCCCAGGCCGTGGTACTGGTTGGCGGCCGCCTGTTCGTCTCGCTTCTTGCGCGCGTAGTACGCTCGTCTGCCTAAGTCCTCCTGCCAAAATAAAATATCATCATCATCATCATCATCAGCCGCAAGACGTCCACTGCTGAACTATGTTCAGCCTCCCCCCTAGATTTCCACAACGAACGGTCCCGCGCAACCTGCAACCAGCGATTTCCAGCGACCTTTGTTAGGTCATCTGTCCATCTAGTGGGAGGCCGTCCAACACTGCGTCTTCCGGTTCATGGTCGCCACTCGAGAACCTTTCTAAATAAAATATACAATAATAAAATTAAACCCCGAAATTGTATGGTGACAGCAGTCTTGGATTTGATATTTGTCACAGTGTTATTATTCTACTAGTCAAGGTTTTTCTTTTAATATTGAGAGTGTTGTAAAAAACCGCCATTTTGTGGTGGCCGCCATCTTGGATTTGAAATTTGTCTCAATGTAAGTACATACAGTATTTTATTAGCTAAGCTATTTTATTTGATACTCATATTGACTTCAGGGACTTGTGTAAAAATGCACAATTTTCCGCCATTTTGTAGCGGTGGCCATCTTGGATCGTTTTTTATCAAACATAAGAGAAATTAAAGGATCCAAGATCCCTATGATCTTGTTTCTATGTATGACTGTTTAAGCTTTGAGATATTAACGATATAGCAACAGGTACGCGGTTGACTTCTGGCTGAAATTTGGCACACAGATTGTAGTCTGGAATGTCACATATATGCTACTTTTTATCCCAGTAAAATAACGGGAACGGGAACTAAGTGTGTAAAACCGTGGGGCACTGCTTGTCAAACATATTTCCAACTACGAGTATCTCGATATAAAAAAAAAACATTTTCAAAAATACAAATAAAATAAAAATACGTGCTCCTACAATTCCATAAGTAGTGCACTGTTATTGGCTCACCTCGACCGTCTTAAGGTACAAGTTCGCGCGGAGACCGCGACACGAGATCACGACAGGAGACCGAGACCGGAGACCGCGACAGGCACTTGACACTATGGAATTGTATGGACGCCAGTTCGCGCTGAGACCGCGACAGGAGACCGAGACAGGTCGCGGTCGCGGTCGCGGCGCCAACTGGCGCCCATATAATTCCATAGTGTCAAGTGCTTGTCTTGGTCTCCGGTCGCGGTCTCGCGTCGCGGTCGCGGCGCGAACTTGTACCTTTAAGGTACAAGCATAGAATAGATAATACAGATAGAACGGACACTCCCCACCCCCCGCCAGTTTCAAGCTTCCTACCCCGCAAGGACGCGAGAAACACTCAACGAAGGGTTATATCGGACGACAATTTTCTATGAGAATACGACCATGACGCTGTGTTGCTGTATTATTTCAATTTAGGTACCAATTTTTTCATCTGTTCAACGAAACAAGAATAACAGATTTTTAATTTCATAAGAATTTCTATAATATACTAGGATTGAATCGTTTTTCTACTGTGTTTTGATAAGTTCACAATTTTAAGTTAAGAATAAGAGATTTTTGATTTTATAAGAATTTCTACAAAGATTGAATCATTTTTATAAACTGTGCTACTGGTTAGAAGTACGCGCCAACACTGAAGTCCTGTGACGAAATTATTAAACTCGTTGTTTTTAAACTGCAGCTTTCGTTAATCGTTGTGAAATACGTCAGTGGCGCCAATAACGTATGGTAACGAGTGATGGCGCGGAGTATAGTTCGCTTAGTCACTAGTGTTGCCAATTTAGTGGATTTTTTAACTAAGATTGCTACTATTCAGTTTTATTGGTAAGTGATTATTTCTTAGCATTCAACCGAGTCAAAAAAAAGAAAGAGGTTCTATATTAGACTATCTGTACTTTTATGTGCGTCCATGTATATATTATGTCGGTCAATAGTGAACAATGAATATAGGATTTCATCTAGTAGTATGCTTATTTAAGATTTCGCAACAACCGTTCATTAAAAGCAGTAAGAGGATACCAGTACATTGACTATTGGAATGGATAGTTCCAAAAAAAAATTTACGATATTTTTAAACTAAAACTTATTCAGTAATTAACGGCTTTGACATTGACTTATAAACTTTAACTGTGTCTGGGTGTTTCTATGTATAATAAGTATGTATTTAAAACTATATAAGTAATTATATCAGCTATCTGGCCGCCATCATACAAGCTTTGCTTAGTTTGGGGTCAGATGGTGTTGTGTGTGAATTGTCCACCAATATTTAAAAAAAAAAATGGTTCTAGTACTACCGGTACTACTACGATTTAGTTTCATTTTTAACCAACTTCAAAAAAGGAGACGGATCTCAATTCGTTTATATGTTTGTTACGTGATAGCTCCATTTATTGTGAAACAAAGGACATAAGCCCAAATCAGATTGAAAAAACCCAGGTGCCACACCTGGGTTTTTTGATGTACCTCGGATTTTAAGTTATTAGTAATAATATTCTAAACTATCATCATCATCCGTTTGAGTGGCTAACCTGCGTTTTTTTGCCTGTAGAAGTTTTGTAGAAGTTCGTGTCAAAAGCTCGTTTTATGGAACAAAATATGTTGTATAATTTGGTGTTAATTATAGAAAAATAATATATACCGGCTGAGTCATAAAGAGATATATCAAACAATGCACGAATATGCTTAGGTTCTTTTCGCGATGGGTGGCCTTGGAATTCAAATTTAACGAGTGTAAGTAAAATAATTCATGATAATACGCTTATTTTTGGTAATGTAGGTACTTTGGACTTTGTATTCAATTGTCAGTATGCTTACATCGCGGGTCAAATCTGGACAAGTACTAGCACAAGCACAGCACTAGCATAGGCCTGGGATATGAGGCGTAGGTACTTGAAGAGAGGTATATGCTAAGATGTTATGAAGATGATGATGATGATTACATCGGATTGCAAACAGTATTGGTGAACTTTAAAAAAAACGCCTACAAAACTACACTGATAAAAAAACATGTTAGCCACTAATTTGGGTTATGGGAGTGGTGTATTTTTTTTCCTAAAATATATTTACATACAATTATTAGTTTTTTTTTGAGATTAGATACAATTATTTTGTGCCGAGGTCAGATGAAAGCAAAACTAAAAATTACTTTCGTTTATTTTTGTTCAAGTTTTTTATGATCGTCGTTGAAATTTGGTCAATTAAGTTTCTGAATTTAATTTGAAATTAAAACTGATTTTTGTTTATTCGGCGCAAATATGATTGTGATTTGAGCATAATAGACTCACTTACTATTCTCACAATACTTATTTAAAGTTTTATGCGATCCTTACTATAATGCGAATAAATAAATCACTATTTATCAATATACAAAAGTAATATTTTTTAAGCAATTAGGAATAAATTAAATCCGGAACTAGAAACATTATCTTTCCGGCCGGTTCGAGTTTGTTTACAAAATTGAATTGTGAGTTTTGAGTTGGAAAATCATCTTGTTTTTCTTTACTGTGCTGACATGAGATGTAAATAATTAGTTTGTGCAGTGTATGATACTCTGATATACCTAGTGAACTGTGATGACGCCTTGCAACTTATGAACGTTGTTGTACCTAATCTAATGTTCTGTGACTAGCCTACCTACCTATAATGAAATACGCGATATGTGGAGTGATTAATTAATATATTGTCAGAATAAAGTTTTCTCTTTGGGTAAGTGTACTTAACTAAAAATCAATTCGTCCATGGTACCTTTATTATCTCCTATTTTGTTTTAAATCTTCTCCCTTCTGGTTGTTGATGAAAGTTATATGTACCTACATTAAAGATCGAACACTAACTAGGTAAGATTATAGGCCACTTAATACAGGCAGGTGAACTCACGGGTCACAGCTATTCCATAAAATAATTTAGTAACCCTAGATGACACGCACACATGCGTAAATGTGTTCGAACGACATATGCGTAGTTGTGTGAGTGTAGGTATGCCAACTGCACCGTCTGTATAGATTTTAGGCCGAGTGTCCGGGGTGTGGTACAAGTCAAGTGCCTGTCGCGGTCTCCGGTCTCGGTCTCCTGTCGCGGTCTCGTGTCGCGGTCTCCGCGCGAACTTGTACCTTTAGGCAGCACATATCCCTCAATATCGACCGGTTCCGCACAGAGCGCCATCGGACAGCTGCCGTTATTGGCGACGATAGTCCTGTCCGTGATGATAGAGCGGTCCCAGTAGAGTAACGCACGACCATTCTCGAGAACTATATTATTGTTGTAACTCTCTCCTTGCGGGAGAAGGCGCCGAGTCTCAATAGTGGGAACATTTAGTGAGCTGTTGATGATAATATTGCTGTTGACTCGCCTCATATTTTTTATAGCATAAAGTGACAAGACGAGCAGGACATGTGCCTGAAGGTAAGGAACACGCCTGCCATATAATAGCACAGTGTCACGCAGCTATTGGAACATGAAGCACTGAACTCCGCTCGTCACCCAGAGATCTAAGATAGTATCTGTAATTTCACCGGAAACATTACCCTTTAAACCGGAACACAGTAATGTTTGGACATTCCTGCTTGGCAGTAGAATAACTGGCAAAGGTGTGGTACTTCCCCAAGCGGACTCTGCCAATAGTCCTACCACTACAAAAAAGATGGAGGAGCTTTGGAGTTGTCTGGGGGCATATTATTGTTATTGCTTCACCACGGCCGTCTTAGACAACACATAGTCCTCAGCGTCTACCGGTCTAGTGCGCCATCGGACAGCTGCCATTATTGCCATCAATAGTCCCGGCAGAGCAACGCACGACCATTCTCGATCTATAAACTATTGTAGTAGTAGGACTCTTAGCAGAGTCCGCCTGGGGAAGTACCACACCGTTGCCAATTATTCTGCCGCCAAGCAGTAATGTGCAAACATTACTGTGTTCCGGTTTGAAGGGCAATGTATCCAGAGAAATTACAGGGCTTAGAGATATAACAACTTAGATCTCTGGGTGACGAGCGCAATGCAGTGCTAGGTAATGATGAACTCTGCATGTTCCAATAGCTGCGTGTCACTGTGCTGTTATGTGCCAGGCATGTTGCTTACCATCAGTCACATGTCCTGCTCGTCTCGTCACTCTTTATTTAAAAAAAAAATCTTAATTATTATTCCCTCACCTCGACCGTCTTAGACAGCACATATCCCCCAGTATCGACCGGTTCCGTGCAGTGCGCCATCGGGCAGCTGCCGAGGAGTTGTTCCAGAGGCACTGACGGCTCTTCCCCCTGGGGGGGCTGCCGGCTGAACGGGACCAGGAACCCCCAGCCTTCCGACGGCAGGTGGTGGAGCGGGTAGCCCTCCCACGAGAGACGGAGGAGCTTTGGAGTTATCTGGTGGGGATAAAGTGTTCAATAGACACTGCTTTTGGTTCTTCTTGTCACCTATACGTCCTATACCACAGAACTTAAAGAGGAAAGTTTTCAATCAGTGCGTTTTAGGAGTCACTACCTACGGTGCAGAAACGTGGCCACTGATAGATAAGACAAGTTTTTAAAGCCGTAGAGCGTGCTATATTACGAGATATGGTTGGAGTTTCTCTGACAGTACGAAACGAATTCATCCGTCACAGGACCAAGGTTATTGACATGGGACGTATTAGCGAGCTGAAATGATGGGTCATATCTGTCGCAGGACCGTTGGATAACCGTTGAGGGAAAGCGTGTCCTACAGTGAATAGGCAAAAGCGGAACGCTCTGAAACGATAGATACGCAGGACATGTGCCGAATGGTACAAGCAACACACCTGCCTATAACATCACAGTATCCCACAGCTATTGGAACATGAAGAGTCCGAATCATTACTTCGTACTACTGCGCTCGTTACTCAGAGATATAAGATGATTCATCTCTATGCCCTGCAATCTTACAGGAAACATTGCCCTTTAAACCGGAACGCTGTGATGTTGCGTACATTCCTGCTTAGCGGCAAAACAATTGTCAAAGGTGTGGTATTTCTCCAGGCGGATTCTACAAAGAGTCCTACCACTACAGAAATACACTACAAGGTATAGCTTAAAGGTTGCTATAGTATTTTGATATACCTGCATACTAGTGGTTATGTTGTTAGCACCGGGCGCCCAATCAGGATCTTTTCCCGGTTTAGTGCACAGTTTCCGGTACCACGCCGGATATCCGGCCAAATACGGCCTTTTCACCGGAAGCGACTCCCCCAACTCGTACAAATACCCAAACTTTTTACACAACCCATCCAATTCTTCTTTGTCTATCTGTACATCGTTATCTCTTTCAAAAGATTCGATGTAACCTTCACAGAGGGTTTCAAATTCGGTATTTTTTTCTTGTTTGTTGCTGGCAGGTGAGAGTTTCAAATTGAAATTGCTGTCAGATTTTTTCTTTTTTTGCTTTTTCAGTTTGAGTGTTTGCGTGGACCAGTCTTGGTCCCACATCCAGAGGTCTTGTTTGTACGCGTCGTTTTTCATGAGTTTGCAAGCCTCGTCTGCCTTTCGCGACAGCAACTGCCGGGATTCTAGTTTGAGGTCCTCGAATACCGTCTCCGCTGAATCTATGTATTGGAACCAGTTTGAGTTCACCGGGAGGTAGGCTGACCCTGTAATTTAAAATATTTATATTGTACGAGCGGCCTGTTCCGGCTTTGCTCGGATAATAACTTAGATACCAACTGCAGCGCCATCTGCCAGGCTGATTTGTGAATCTAAACCATCAAGGGCCCTGCCCAAACGCATACAGAAAAAAACATTCAAATCGGTTCAGCCGTTTAGGAGGAGTTCAATAACAACGAAAAGTGGCATTGATTTATATATGTATAGATTTTTCTCTTATTTTGGGCCCCAACTCACTACCCCCTCTGTAATTTAAAATATTTAAAATTTGGAATTTTTTGGGCCACAACACGTTTATCAAACTTTTGGCCTAGCTCCCTTTAGTTCGGCCTCAATTTACTTATTACTAGTAGAGCTCCGCGGTTTTACCCGCGCAGTTCCCGTTCTCGTTGTTTTCCCGTGATAAAAAGTAGACAAGTGCTAGACTAAAATCTCATTTTGTGTAAAACTTCACCCCTTTTTTTTTGATACTCGTAATAACAATTTCTAAAATGCTGCTGGGTTCGTTTGTTTGTCAGTATGCCCATTGTCCTTTAGAGTTACCCCAGACCATCTTCGACTTAAAGGAGACGGCTCATTTCTGCCCCAAGTCGTTTCAAGTTTAGGTACTTAATTAGCCCCGGAGACCTAAACAAGTAATTTAATTAAAATAACATAAAATTAAATAATTCAAACTGTACATTCAATACTAACCTGCCAAGCGGGGATTGCAAATTGGTGATTAAAAAGTACCTTAATGACTATGTATAAGTAATTTTGTATTAAGGTACTGTAGTTCCATAAAACGAAACTAGATGGCGTTGTACGGCGTTAAAACACTCTAGCGAAGTTTATGTGAATTTAAATAAGCCTGTTAAGGTTTAGTTCGTGATTTGTCTTCGGGTCAGTACCCAATAAATAAATACTACGGTGAACACTCCTTTCATTTGTACCTATGTCCTATGTGTACAGAGTATAGTCAAAGTCAGCCATGTTTTTCTCATTTAAGTTCAGTTGAAGTTTGCGTACAGTAAAAATTCGTTCGAAACTCACACAACACATGGAATTTCTTTATTTTTCCAAAGGTTTTGTAATTTTTTTGTGGTTTGGCCGAATCTCCGGTCCTTCTCTTTGTTGAGTCGACATTATTCTGAGCACAGTACGTCGCTAAGTAATGAATTTACTACCTTCTTTTAGTAGTAAGTACATAATCACGTTCTTGATTACCTGCTTGCGGCGTTATTTTTTTTCAATGTTTTAGTTGATATCTTTTAAACCCCGCTATGCAGGATAAAAACATAAACGGTTCCTCAATATATATTAAAAATCCTATACAATGATCCAATTTTGGTCAAGTCTCTTGCACTTTTTCTGTGGGGCAAATGCCCATGGAAAATGGGCCGTCTCCTTTGTTTTAGTTAAATTTAAGAAATTCAACAATTTCATTTCGATCCGTTCAAACGTTCTGACGTGATTGAGTAACAAACATCCTAACTTTCGCTTTTATAATATTTGTCGGATTACGTATTTTAGTAAACTGCTCCCAGTTACTATCTTTTGACTACAAAAATGTGTATTTACAGGATGATTGGTAATCAGCCTGCCTTAAAAGGTTAAGGGCAAGTTAAGTACATAAAATATGTCAACTTATTATATATATGTTCTACAGTTTTGCAAAATTCGTACATTTTTTTCCCGTGCACAAAAAAAAAGTGCATTTGCTGTTTAAAAACATCGCTCACTATACAGCGCTCGATAAAAGAAATGCCTACGTGCATAGAGCTAGACAGCGTTAGAGAGGACAACTAAAAAAAATGGTTGTCTGTAAAGTCGGTTTACTGACGATAGTTGAACGTGACAACTTCAACTACGCCTTAGAGCGAGGTAACGACGCATGACGTCATGCGGCGAGGTAACGGCGTTAACGGCACATGATGTCATGTTTTGCGGGCGTGCAGCCGGCTTCATCGAATTATAAGACGTTGTCACGTCAAAAAACAACTAAAAAAAAATTTGGGACACGTGTTGAGTTTTAATAAAAGTTGTGGAACAAGTATTGTTTGTTTATATCCACAGAATGTGTCCTTAAATTGATGCAGGCTGATTACCAGTAGCCCCATGTATACAAGGTGTTACAAAAAGGTGCAACAATATTTATGGTAGTTCATCTACATTATTGAATCATGTATGTGAAAATCAGGCATGAAAGCTCAAAAAAAATTTCCAAAAAAAAATTTAATTATTTTAGTTGTTATTTCATTTGACATACCCCTAATGGCCAGATCTCCGCACGGATTTTTGTACGACGTCGCGGCGTCGGCGGCAAGGTCGTTTGTCTGCTGTAGATGCTTTAGGGTTGAAGCTGGTGATTTGGTGGGAAGTTTACGTCAAACTTTGACTACAATTATCTCGTGATCTACCGTGCTGAGGGGAAAGAGACCTTGGGTGATGAAGTCTACATCAGTGTTAGAATGGACTGTTAAAATATTGTTGGGGGTAAATCCAACACGTTGTATAAATAAAGCAGTAGGTACCTAGTTCGAGCATCCCAGTCAGTGTGACCGGGTGAGGGAACCTCTCCAGGAACAACGGCAGGAGATCCCGCAGGATGTCGTGAGTCGCTATCACGTCGTTGGCGCAGTACTGGAACGAATATAACACTAATGTAATATAACTAGAACAGTCTATTAAATCATACAGTCGTTCGACGAAGCCGTGTAGACGGGCCAATCGTGCAGGGTGAGAAGCGGGAAGCGCGCTCCTGGATTGCCTACATTACAATGTTAGTATTGCAGGAGCACGGCTCAGGGCTGAAGGCTTCCGTATGTTTTAATTTTATTTTGTTGCCACCTTTTCAAAATTGCGACGACCCTACCCGCGTCTAGATATTATCAGCGTTTCTCCCAAGATCAAAGGCGATGAACTATTGGTAGTATTTCTTTATACTGCGTGCGGTAATGTTTTACAAATAATTTAAGAATTTTTTTTTTTCCGAAATAATGTTCTATTTTTTCTAAAAAAAAGTCTATATCTCCAGATAACATAGCAAAGTTTAGTTATCTGTTGATATTTCAAAAGCCACTTCACCGATTTTGAAAGATTGTATGGATTATGTCCCATAAGGGACCACCACTAAACTATGATCTACCAAAAAAAAAAAAACAAAATCTATTCAGGATTGGCGGAGCAAATAAAATTTAAACACTAAATTATCAAACACTTAACTGAATTTTATATTTTTTGTGAAATCTACAATATTAAATTTTCTCTGAAAAAACCAAAATCCGACTTCAATTTAAAATAAAATTAAACTCAGACTCAGACTCAACTAAATGTTATATTTTTTTGGGAAATTTACGAATACGTAGTCTAGGTAAAGAGGTACTTACACAAATTTTAGTTTTTCATTGATATTTCAAAACACTGAATTGAATCTCCTGCTTTATTAAGTCGGTTAAAAACATAGTAGCGAATGGCGACCTCTCACTAAAAGAGAACTCTTCCAGGCAACCGTGGATTGGAAAATTATGTTTATTTAAATGACTGACCTGCATCAAGACCTGAAAGTTTTCATGTACATCCTCCATAGTGCCTTCCACGAATATATCGCGACTCTCCTTGTCGACTGGCGTGCCGCAGTATAGCTTGTGAACCTGGTGGGATAAACAACTCTATGCTTAATGGAATAGCGTTAAGTTTTGTATGGCTAGTATAAGTATGAAACTGATATAATAAATAACTCTCCGATTTACAGCATAGGGTTGAGTTTAGTATGGCTAGTACAACTTGTGAACGTGAAGTGATAAACAACTCTCTGTTTAAAAGAATAGGGTTGAGTTTTGTAATCTAACTACTCGTGAACTTGATGTGATATACAGCTTTCTATTTTATGGGATATCTCCAAGAATCAACCAAGTCAAGTCAAGAATGAACCTATTATAGTTAAACATGTTAAAAAAGTTTCATGATGAGTAATTTTCTCGTGAAACCGTAATAAACAAACATTCACATTTATAACCTTATAATATGGATTACTTTATTAGCGAAATTGCAATTATTAAGTTATCTATGAAATTTGACAACAAATTCTAATGAACTAATTTAAAGGCACCTATTCAAGACCTATGCAAGATTTAATATTTTTACATACATTTTGTAACATCAATCAGAAAAATTATGAGTTTGTCTGGGTTTGTTACTCAGATTCATTCAGACGTTACGATATGATAGAGCAACAAACATTAAATACCCAAACATTGACATTTATAATATTAGTACGATGTTTTACTTCGCGCAGGTTGTTGAGTTATGTCTTATCTCGCTGAGATTGTGTTATGTCTTACCTCGCTGAAGGTTGTTGAGTTATGTCTTACCTCGCTGAGATTGTCGAGTTATATCTTACCTCGCTAAGGTTGTTGAGTGAGCTGATCTCAATCCAGTCATCGTCCGAGGGATGGTGCTCCTTGTTCTTCGTTTTGAGCACGGCGCGTTGGTAGCTCGTCACGCCGCTGACGCATGTGTGCATCGACATCGTATCCATGAAGCGGACACCTGGAGATAACCAATCCACTAAGGACTAAGGTAACACTTTTTTTTTAATAAAGAGTGACGAGACGAGCAGGACATGTGCCTGATGGTACGCAACATGCCTGCCACATAACAGCACAGTGACACGCAGCTATTGGAACATGAAGAGCCCAAATCATTACCTAGCACCGCACTGCGCTCGTCACCCAGAGATCTAAGCTGTTATATCTCTAAGCCCTGTAATTTCTCTGGAAACATTGCCCTTCAAACCGGAACACAGTAATGTTTGCACATTACTGCTTGGCGTTAGAATAACTGGCAAAGGTGTGGTACTTCCCCAGGCGGACTCTGCTAAGAGTCCTACCACTACAAATTATGTCACAGCCTATACGTTCTTAATACGAAAGTGGAGACAAATCCCTTCGTTCTTCAAATTGGAGGGTCATAAAAATACCCCCTGTGAGCCTGTGACACGTTATTTCGGAAAGCGCCTGAACCCGCATTTGGCCAGCGTGGTAGATTATGGCCTTGATTCTCTCCTTGTGAGAAAAGGTCCTGAGTGCAGTCCAGCTATGGTGATCTAAGCGTCTACGTGAGGTTTTTGACGTGATAACGTCTTATAATTCGATGAAGCCGGCTGCACGCCCGCAAAACATGACGTCATGTAACGCTCCGCCGTTACCTCAGTATTTTTATTACTTTTCGCACCATCTAGTGAGTGAAATGTGTATTACGTTCAAGGAGTCTGTCCATGTTTTAGAAAAGCGACGATATGAAGTTAAGAACTTGTGCTAGTACAATGATGTACCCAGAGATGGCGCTTTGAACAGCTTTTCAAAAAGCTTCAGAATGTTTTACCTAGATAGCGCTTAACACAAATACTATGACCGCATTAAGGAAAAAGACGTTGTCACGTTCAACTATCGTCAGTAAACCGACTTTACAGACAACCATTTTTTTTAAAGTTTCGATTGACGATACATGCAGGACATGTGCCTGATGGTGAACAACGTACCTGCCACATAACACCACAGTGACACGCAGCTATTGTAACATGAAGAGTCCAAATAATGACAGATCATTCAGAGATAGAAGATGTTTTATCTCTATGCTCTGTAGGTAATTTCTTTGGAAACATTGCCGTTCAAACCGGAACACAATGATGCCATTCCGCAGCCTAGACGTTCTTGGAATGTGTTGCCTGGGTGGATTTTTCCCAATGGTTACAATCTTAATGTCTTCAAATCAAGAGTGAATCGGTTTCTTCTAAGTAATCAAGCTCTATCGTCGCTTAACATCAGCGAGATGGCGGTCAATTGTAAACCAATAAATATTTAAAAAAGATGATATCGGTCAGAAGAAAGGTGCGTCGTCAATGCGGCGAGTATGGTCACAACAGAATCCTCAAAATACTGGGCGAAAACCTGAGAGCTCCTTTCCTGAGGTATTTCGTGGGGATGACGATCAGGAGTTAGTAGTAATCCATCCTCTCAGAAAGCGTCGAGAAAAAGAGTAGGTCAAATGGTTACTATATCATAATTTGTTCTTGCTTAGTTTTGTACTAACAATAGTTTATTAAGTATCATTCTACTAACTCAATGGATTATGTTATCTGATTTGAATGATCTAATACCACGTTGCCCTTTTTTCTATCGGAATACTATTAGCTCGAAAAAGCGACATCTTTTCATGGTTGATGTTCCAAAGACACGAACGAAGAGATTTGACTCTACTTTTGTGATAAGAACGGTAAGACTTTAGAATACGTCGCTTGAGTGGATTTTTCCCGACGGTTACAATCTTTGTGTCTTCAAATCGAGAGTGAATGGGTTTCTTCTAAGTAAGCACGCTCCATCGTAGACCGCATCGTCGCTTAACATCAGGCGAGATGGTGGTTAAGTTAACCTTGGCTAAAGTTAAAGTTGGTTAAAGTTGGCGACCTATAAAAGTTTAAACTACAAAATATTTTTTTTTATACAGCATAGAGTGACGAGACGAGCAGGACATGTGCCTGATGGTAAGCAACGTACCTGCCACATAACAGCCCAGTGACACGCAGCTATTGAAACATGTAAGTCCAAATCATTACCTAGCACTGCACTGCGCTCGTCACCCAGATATCTAAGATATTATACAGATACAGATTATTATAGTATTTTTTTTTTTAACTTTTATAGATTTACACTTGACCGCCATCTCACCTGATGTTAAGCGACGATGCGGTCTACGATGGAGCGTGTCTACCTAGAAAAAACCGATTCACTCTCGATTTGAAGACACAAAGATTATAACTAACGGGAAATACCCACTCAGGCAACGTATTCCACAGTCTTGACGTTCTTATCACAAAAGTAGAGTCAAATCTCTTCGTTCGTGTTTTTAGAACATCAACCATGAAACGATGTCGCTTTTTCGAGCTGCGAGCATTCCGATAGAAAAAAGGGCAAGGTGGTATCAGATCGTGCAAATCAGTCGCACACTCTCCAAGCCCTGATTATATCTCTAAGCCCTGTAATTTCTCTGGCAACATTGCCCTTCAAACCGGAACACAGTAATGTTTGCGCATTGCTGCTTGGCGGTAGAATAACTGGCTAAGATATGGTACTTCCCCAGGCGGACTCTGCCAAGAGCCCTACCACAACAAAATTTGATATTGAAACAAGATTTACAAAGCTTACCAGTTTTCTCCAGCCAGTACTGTTCTTTCACTTTAGACCTGTCATATGACACGTTATGTCCCACCACGATCCTGCTCCTCTGAAGGTCTCCAACGGGCTGGTCTCCGTCCGTCTCCAGAGGTATGAGGTCCTCATAGTTGATGGTGTCGGAGCTCCGGTGCTCCTCATTGTTGGCTAACGGTGTGCTTACCCAACTGTACCTAGAATTTAAATTTATTTAAATGAAATGTATTTTTTTTCGAAAAAACAATAACTGGCTTTAATTTGAAATTAAATTCCGACACTTGACCGTAGCCATCACTAAGTCGTCCAGATAAATTATTCATATATATAAACCGCCACGGCGATTTCGATGACATGTATATGGGACCAGCCCGGAACTATGACTCACTCAACAACACAAACAAGAACACTCAACCAAATTTGATAAGAATCTATCATAAGAGCTCGGTGTGCTGCAATATTCCCGACGCGCAGCTGTCCAGTGACGAAGAGTTCCAGTGTACACCGGCGCAGACATAACCATCAAAATCGATTAAAAATTGGCGGCGCTGTCGCGTGAGACACAAACAAAAAAATTCATAGGCAGTCATAGAAACTGCCGATAGAAGCATTGGCTGACGCATTTCTAGATGGGCATGCCATGATAATGGGCAGGCCACACCCTTTTGGCATTTCCCATTGGATGACGCATTTCTAGATAGCCAATGGCTATGGTCCCGAGTTTACCCGAAGATTTCTTATCATATCCGAGCGTGACGCCCAAATTCATTTCACAGCCCACGAAAAATCTGTCTAGGAGCGCCAAAAGAAGTTTTCAATTAAAAAAAAACATACAACCGATATGAGCACCTCATTTATTGAAGTCGGTGGAAAATATACGACACGTATTTTTTGTTTTTTATGAATAATAATCGACAAATATATAGGCCAAAAACATTGGGAGTGGAGGGGTTGTGACGTCACGTCTTCGTAAAAATAGTACAATGAAGTGACGTCATTTGAAATTTCTAAGTACCTACTATATTTTCGGTTTTTTTGTTCGTAAAACAAGGGAAAAAATATATGTATGTAAGTAATATTTTTTTATAATCTGAGTGAAGAATTATTTTTAGTCATCATTCCTATTGGCGGCTCTATCGCTTACTGCGTTCTATTTCAGGCAACAGTGACTACGTCATACATCGCTTACAGCGTTCTCATCCAGGCAACCGTGACTAGGTAGACTTACTAACCAGGCATTCGGGGACACCGCACAGGCCAGCGTAGGCCTCTGCCCCGCAGACATCAGGACTTCCACGTCGAACACCAGCGCGTCATCGGGCGGGCACGGCACACTCTCTACCGCATCTCCGGTGTACCTACTCCAGCCTGCGGTCTTGGACCAAGTCTATGAAATAAGAAAAAACCGTTGTTAAAAAAATTCAGGGTCTTTAAAAAAAACTGAAAACACAAAATTATATGTCAAAAATATCGTCGCCGGCCAGCAAGAAGTCACTAAGTGACATTTTTAGCCAAAATTAGTTATTGATGTCAAAGTGTTTTTTAATCTATTATCTACCCTATGGAAAGATAAAAAGAGCTCATTTCTCATTATTTCAGATAATATAACAATGTCAGAAGTAGTTAACTACTTAACAAGCAAAAAATCAGTTTCTCAAAATTAACTAACGTAACTTGAGTAATTTATCCAAATCGTTTTGTTAACTTCAAAGTCACTTAGTTACTTTTTGCACACAATATTTTTGACACGGCCCACTATTGATGGCACTTAGTTATTTCTGGCACGGTAAAAACTAAATAAAATGAAATTATGTTGTGTGATAAAAGTCACCAAGTGATCTTATGTAATTTGTATCATGGTAATCGGACGTTTTTCAGAATGTATGTTTTCCGAAATCTAACTAAAGTATATTAATTTAAGCAAAACCACTCGTGTTGCGACTTAGTTATAATGTCTGGGCGCAGTGTTCAGAACCACCTTCAGTCTTGCCAGAGATTTATGATTTGGAAACACAAAGACCAAGATCAGCATGCTTGCCAATAGGAAACTCGCCGGAAATAGACTTTACCATCCCATCTATTACATCCGATGATTTTAATATTTACCACCCATGACCACCGAGTTCATTATTAGAAGAACCTTCAAGCACTGACGACCGCACCTATGCATCATCCGGATCATCATGGGTACCAGACTCTGATGAAAGCTGTACCCCTAGAAAGATTTCACGAAAAGCGATTTGTAGGATTTCAGATTCAGATGTCACGGAGTTTAGTTCTTCAACTAATGCTCCAGATCCTTCCAGATTCCAGACCATCTTTAATAACAAATGAAGAGATTTTAGACGTAGCTACTTTGTCAGAAAATTTTGTCACAAGCTCAACACAAGTGGATGATCCTCAGCCTTCTACAGTAAAAAAAAACAGCTGTAGGAAAAAATCAGAACCATCAAAATGGAAGAAAAACATTAATAAGGATAATAAACACAGCTGTAAACCTTACCAAAATGCATCGGGAAAAAATATGCCTGGAAAAAAACCAAAAACAGTACTTTCTATGGATAGAGGTTGCCGATTTAGATGTAATGAGTTTAATGAAGAAGACAGAGTAACTCTTTGCAAAGCTTATTGGTCGTTAACAAGTTTTAAGGAGCAGAAACAGTTTATATTGCGACATGTGAAACAGAAAAACCCTAAAAGACTCCTTAGCGCTGTAAAAACAAAAAATCGCATCACTTCAAGGGAATACTACTTTTTTAAACATGGTGCGGAAATTAGAGTGTGCAGTTCGTTTTTCATAGCGACGCTGAGTATATCAAATGGTCCTATCAATAGAGCCCTAAAAAATGTGAACGAGTTTGGTGAATTTGTTGGGACAGATAACCGCGGGAAAAAAGAACCTCCCAATAAATGTAAACCAGAAAGTTTTAAGTTTTTGCGCGATCATATTGAAAGCTTTCCGACAATGGAATCACATTATTGCAGGAAGTCGTCAAAACGTTTGTATTTGGACCAAAAACTTTCCATCGCTAAAATGTATCAGATGTACAAGACATCATGTAGCGCCCAGAACAAAACTACGCTGTCACAAAGTAAATACAAAAAGTGTTTGGAACTGAATACAACTATTCTTTCTTTCCGCCAAAAAAAGACCAGTGTTCATTATGCCACAAGTACAAAAAGGATCCAGTAAAATATGAACATCTGTATAAAGAGCATCAACAAAGAAAAACGTCAGCTGATGAAGCTAAAAGGCGTGATAAAGAGAGATCACAGAGCGATGCCACATTTTTATCAGCTACTGCAGATCTTCAAAGTGTTTTGCAAATACCTAGTGGAGATGTAGGAGAGTTGTATTATACACGAAAATTGTGTGTGTACAATTTTACTGTCTACGAATCAAAACCACCCAATAAAGGGTTCTCCTTTATGTGGAACGAAACCAATGGGAAACGAGGGAGTTCTGAGATTGCTACTTGTCTGTTAAGGTGGATAAGTATGACCCCGGAAAGTGTTAAAGAGGTTTCTGTTTTTTCCGACACTTGCTCAGGGCAAAACAGAAATCAATTCGCATTTCATTTCATCAGAAGTCGCATTTAGATGTTATCGAACAGAAATATTTAGAGTCTGGACACACCATGATGGAAGTTGACTCCATGCATTCCGCTATAGAATGTAAAAGAAAGAGAACTTCTATTTTCTCTATGAATGACTGGAAAAACGTGGCAAAGCGAGCCCGATCTAGTAGACATAGAAAGAACGCACTACCTTATGAAGTTCAGGAATTAAAATATAACGACGTAATTGACACCAAAGAGTTAGCTGTAAGATTGATTACAAACAAAACCATGGATCGAGATGGCAAGAAGGTACAGTGGCTCAAAATAAAATGTCTGAGATATGAAAAAACTAATCCTGGCGTAATAAAATTCAGATACGACTATGATGGTGAGTATTCACTGCTAGACACGACAAAAAAAACAAGAAGTAAGAAAGGTCTTGCTGTCCTGGGTACACCTGGTGAGATGTTGCCTAAAGCATATACGTCAATCATACCAATAACACAGTCAAAGAAGAAAGATTTGATAAATCTATGCCGAACAGACATTATTCCGATTGAATTCCATGCATGGTTTCAATCCTTGCCAGTTAACAACGAAACAAACAAGCTTCCAGAACCAGACGCTCTCGAAAATAGTACTGATGAAGAAGATTCTTAAATATTAGATGTGATGATTTAATTATCATAGTTTTTTAGCTTATTAATAAATAAATGACTGATTTTTGCTCTCTAAGTTTATAAATGAATAAATAAAAATGACTGATTTTTGCTACGTAATTTTGTTTTTTTTTGTTCTACCCAGCCTTGAAGAATTCACTAAGTGCTTACTATCTGAAGCAAGGTTGTGCACAGAATTAATTATGTAACACAAAAAGTTAATTAATTGACCCAAATGTAAATTTTTGGGTATGCTAGAATTAACTATCTCATTTTTTTATATGTATCTCAGTGACGTTAAAAATATTTTAATAGTTTATTAAATATTATTATGTAATTTAAAAATGTCAATATTTTGTCTAAAGATGCTATTTTTGTAACTACAACCGTTAATGAGCTATGCCGATTTTAAAGACAAAAAAACTTTAAAGCGCGATTATCTCCAAACTAGTTTTTTGCAATTAGTGACTTCTTGCTGGCCGGCGACGATATATTAATCTAACAGCGCCTTACGGTTTTGCAGCAGTTCCCATTCCAGTTTTTTCCCTTGATAAAATTTCAAATTTCAACTCGATCCGTTTAAACGTCACTACGTGACTGAGCAACGAACATAACCAAACATCTAAAGGCGGCGGTTCGCGCCGCGACCGCGACACGAGACCGAGACCGGAGACCGCGACACGAAACCGCGACAGCCACTCGACGTAATTGAATGTGAGCGACCTGTGCGACCTGTGCGAAGCGAACCCCGTTGGAGTTTCTGTAGCCTCTCACTGGTCAGAAACTGTCTAATTTGTAAAAATATTAAGTAATAATAAAAAAATATAATACAAAAAATATATTTAAAAAAAACAATAAAATCATTAAAAAAAGTTTTAGATTTAGCCAGTCCAAAATTGAATCGCTGACACGACAAGAAGAAGAACTTGACGTAATAGAATTGTATGAGCGTCAGTTCGCGCCCATATATTACATTTTCTTTGTTCGCGCCGAGACCTCACTGGCTACGCAACAGCAACGGCCATACAAAGCTATAACGTCAAGTGCCTGTTTCAAAGGTTTCGTGTCGCGATCTCAGCGCGAGCTCAACGCTTAAACGTCCAAACTTAAGTATTTTGATATGTATAAGTAATATAATGAATTTCAATGTTTAGATGTCCGTTGCTCAATCACAACGTAACCTCGGATCTGGTTGGCAAACGTAGCGCCCTGAAACTCGATGGAGTAACGATGTACGTAAAGCAAGGCAGTGTCGGGAAAAAAAAGGATAATAATAATAATAATAATAATAATAATCGGTGATCGTAGATATCACCGTACCACATGACGAGAACCTCGTGAAAGCCGAGAAGGACAAGCTAAGCAAGTACCTTGACTTGGCTCATGAGATTACCGCCATGTGGGATGTTGATTCGACGATCATAGTCCCAATAGTCGTGTCGGCTAACGGCCTTGTAGCGAAAAGTCTCGACCAACACCTTAAGAGACTTTCGCTAGACGGTTGGATCAAGGGTCAGATGCAGAAGGCGGTCATCCTCGACACAGCACGCATCGTCAGGAGGTTCCTCACTCTGCAGCCCTAACCACCGGTAGCTTGGGCACTGCCCCGCTGCTGGCGGCACCCTAGTTTTTAAGTTTTTTATAATGTTTATTTTATATATGTATTGTAAAAAATTTAAAAACTAAGAAGACAAATAAATGACTGAAAATAATAATAAAATTCTTTATTACACCTACAAAACAAAAATACAATTTTAAACTTAAACTAAGACTAAACAGTAAAATAACAAAAAGGAATATAAGTACTAAGTAATTGAATTTCGAATTTAATCTTGTTTAATTTGATAACAGTATTGTGCAGTGTAAGGGCGGCCTTATTGCTTAAAGCAATTTCTTCCAGACGACCTTTGTATGGAAAATAAAATATAAGGAAGTTATGAATTGCAGGTGGTGCTGTTAGACAGCAACATATACAAAAATAGGTAATAATTTTATTATACACTTAAATATTATAATCGATAAGTATAACAAATAAATACACAATTTATAAAAGATAATCATATTAAATACATGCATATACAAATAAATACACATATACTTATATTATATATATATATACAATTCAATGTACCAACTAAGAAGAGGAGAGATAGTAATCGTATACAAGATTTTTAAATATGGAAACGGACTTAGCTTGTCGAATTACTAAGGGTAGTGAGTTCCACAGTAGGACAGCCTGCACGTTGAAGGATTTGGTGAAAGAAAGGTTAGGATGTGTGGATGAGGGAATTTGCAGTTTAAGAGCCCGGGTCGATCGAAGGGGACAGGATTTGGGTTCGATGAAATTAAATCTGTCTTTCAAATACGAAGGAGTAGCAGGATTAAAGAGGATTTTAAAGAGGAGGGAAAGAATGTGAGTATTACGGCGAAGGCGGATAGGTAACCACTTCAGCTTTTGACGAAATTCAGATATATGGTCATACTTGCGTAAACCAAATATGAACCGTATAAAAAAAATTTGAAGTCTTTCCAGTTTGTCTAGCTGCTCTTCGGTTAAATCCAGATAGCAGACGTCTGCGTAGTCCAATATTGGGAATAATAGAGATTTTACCAGCGCAGTTTTAGTAGTAATAGGGAGAAAATTTCGCAGTCTCCTAAGAGAAGCTGCAGAACTAAAAACTTTCCTGCTCACCTCCGCCAGCTGAGGACCCCACGAGAATTGCCTATCCATTACGATACCTAGATTCTTAACGACTTCACTGACAGGGATAGGAATTCCGTCGAACATCACCTGGGGAAGACGGAACCAATCTACCTTCGAAATCATACGGGAACTCCCAATAATGATAGTTTGTGTTTTTTTGGGATTAACAGTAAGGCCGTAAGATTTGCTCCAGCTCAAAATCATTCCCATATCGATATTGATGGCCTCAATTGCTTCGTGTAACTGTTCTAACGGAGCCTGAGTATAAATTTGTAAATCATCTGCATAGAGGTGGTAAGAGGACGTCAGGTGCTTTGAGATGGAATTTATAAAAATTGCAAAGAGAAGTGGTGAGAGCACGCCGCCCTGAGGAACACCGGCAGAGACACTACACCATGATGAGTAGGAGTCGTCAATACGGATACGCTGCCGGCGTCCATACAGGTAACTACGAAACCAAGCAATTGCCGATGGAGATATGTTAAGAGAACGCAGGAGTGCCAACAAAATGTCAAAGTCGACATTGTTAAAAGCACTGCTAAAGTCTAGTAGCGAAAGCACAGTTAGGCGACGATGACCAATGCCATCCCGTATGTCATCAGTAATTTGTGTAAGGGCAGTGACGGTACTGTGTCCAGCGCGAAAACCTGATTGGAAAGGATTAAGGAGATTATGTTTGGTGAGGTAAGAGGAGAGTTGCTGGTGTACCAGACGTTCAAGTACTTTGGAAAGGAAAGGTAGGATGGATATGGGTCTGTACTCGGAAAATGAGTCAGGATTTGGGTTTTTCGGAAGAGGAGTGATTTGTGCATCTTTCCAAATAATTGGAAAGATACCCGTTGCAATGGAGAAATTAAGGATGTGCTGAATGATTGGGGTGATTTCATCGAGTATAGGCATGATCATCTTGCGGCTGATGCAATCGCTACCAACAGCGTTTGAAGATATCGACTGAATGCTCTTCTTAACATCACATGCAGCAAATTGACTAAAAAAGAAAGAGTCAGAACTGGGAGGAGGAGCCAAAGAAAGAGATTTGAGAGTAGCAATTTTAACCGGTCTATCAAAACTGGAAGAAGACGAGAAATGTTGGTTAAGTTTATTTATATCTAAAGTTTTTGGGATACTATCTTGACGAGATTTTCCAACTCCCAGCGATCTTAGAAACTTCCAGACCTTAGCAGGGTCTTCGTTTGCTACAGATTTGTGAATGTGACGGCGTTGTGCGTCTCTACACGCTCTATTGCAGATGTTTCGATAATTCAAATATATCTCCCTTTTTTCGTCAGAACAATGTATCTTAAGTTTATGTTTAGCCACAAGCTTTTTGTGCATTAGTGTGCGTATTTCGTCGGTCAGCCAAGGTGCTGGCGCATGCTTCATCTTCACAGCATGAATAGGCGCGTGAACGTCATATATTTTGGTCAGGATTTGATTAAAGTGACAAATTTTCTCGTTCATGGTGTCGGCACTCAAGACTTCCGACCAATCTGTCTCTAAAACATCTTGAAAGGATAGGGCTAAGTAGCGTCTTTTGGGTGAGGCCTACGTCCATCAATGGTCTAAGAGAGGCTAACTATTATGATAATAATTTTTCACAGTTGTTTCATATCAAAATTTACTTGGTTAGAGGGAGACCCAAAGACCAGCAGTTTTTAGGGTGGCCAAATGGCAAAAACCGGGACCCTTATAAATATGTAGATTCGTCATGTCTGTCTCTCCGTCCGTATGTCACAGTACATGTTTTCCGAAACTATAAGAACTATACTGTTGAAACTTTGTAAGTAGATGTATTCTGTGAACCGCATGAAGATTTTCACACAAAAATAGAAAGTAAACAATTAATTTTGGCAGTGCCCAACCCCAAAATTTATTATTTCTCTTCCTCACAAGATAACTAAAAAATGGTAGTCTCTAAAGTCGGTTTACTGACGATAGTTGAACGTGACAACGTCTTAAGAAATACTGATGGAATTTGTGTTAAGCGCCATCTAGGTAAAACATTCTGAAGCTTTTTGAAAAGCTGTTCAAAGCGCCATCTCTGGGTACATCATTGTACTAGCACAAGTTCTTAACTTCACATCGTCGCTTTTCTAAAACATGGACAGACTCCTTGAACGTAATACACATTTCACTCACTAGATGGTGCGAAAAGTAATAAGGCGAGATAACACGGTAACGTTACATGACGTCATGTTTTGCGGGCGGGCAGCCGGCTTCATCGAATTACAAGACGTTATCACGTCAAAAAAAAAACTTAACGGCCAGGGGCCACGACGGCGAAGTGGAAAACATACCTGAGGAACAGGAGGTAAGTGGCACTCAGCGAGGTTCTTCAATAAGTTTCTATAAGGAGCACTTTGCTTCTCTCCAATATTAAAGAAGTGTTCTATAAGATCTTTGCCCTCAAGCTTCGGTAGGTCTATTTCTACATCCTGCAACTGATTGAACTTCCTATAGTCAATACCCAACCTTATTAAATTGTCTTGGCAACTGAAAGTTTGAGGAAAATTAAATTAGATTTTTCACAGCAAAATTATTAAAAATAAATATTGTTGCAAACAATTTTATACCTACATGAAGGTGTTGTTAAACTTTGGGTTCAAGTTTGTCCTAATGGACATGCAATAAAACAAACTAACGTGTAACAAATGTTATGAATGAATTATGATTATAATTAAGTGACCTAAAACAAGATGGGTTGATGATATCCGGGATACAGCAGGATCAAACTGGCTCAACCGAGGCAAAGACAGAAAAAATTGGCAAGAATGAGAGGAGGCCTATACCCGAAAGAGGTCCTTAAACTAAGAAACTAATATAAGTACAAATAATATGTTAAATGTAAAAGAAAAGGAAACAATAAAGGCTTTTTATTATTCATATTGATTAGGTAAACGGGTAACTTACGTGTAATGAGGTGCTTTTTATTATTTATTTATTATTATAATTAAGTAGGTAATAGTTAAGTGAGTATATACTTTCCTTTTTATCTCTACAACACAATGATCAGTCATTGGTGGAAATTTCTCACATATGACTATCTGGCCCCATACTAAGCAATTCTTCTATTATGGAAACTAGATAGTGGATTTCATTCTGCGATAATATTGTGCAAATTGTAAATAAAATTAACATTTTACAATATCCTAGAATACCAGAGAAATGTTCATACATACTTGCCTGGAAGAGATATCTCTCAACGATAAAGCCACAATTTAAACTATTTAGTGTTTTAATTGGCGGCTTTAAAAGAGTTTAAAATATTTTCTATCCAGTTAGTGATCTTTTCCTGAAGAATTACTGTATGTTATTGAGACACAAACCTATGCTTCTTTCAGTGGACAGACTAGGTTAAGCCTGTATTGTGGGAGTCCTAAAGACCTGCCTGAAATAGCTAACTAAACAAGAACTTATGTAGCTAATATTATAAATTGTTTCACGTAATAAACGTATAATATAAATATATGTAAATTAAACTGAGAAAGCTGTGTTTTACTTTAGAAAATTACGAATTAGAACAATGTTTACTTTTTAATAGTTTTTGTATCCACGGGAGGTGCAGGATTTTTAAACAGCTGTTCATAGATATTCCGTGATATCATCTGAATATTAACTTCATTGAGACGGTATTCACTTGATTTTGATCCCGTATTTGATTTAGTTTCATCATTTTCATTGGTAATTACTTTGTCGTGGAGGTTATGTTTATCTATATCACTGTTCTTGATTATCTTTATTTCACTAGAGGGGAATATATCAGTATAGCTTCTTCGTGTTATAATCCACGGTTTTTGTCGAATTTGTGCTTTCAAAGATTTTGAGGCAACGATCATATTCAAGCTAAAACTTGGAACTTGGAAAATTAATCTAAAACAAAATAAACAAACATTTGTAGGTTCGCGCGCTGATAGGGATGAAAACACAGAACATTAATACGATAGATCGATGTTTCGAAACATCGATGTATCTTTCATAAACATCGATGTTGAAAGTTGAAACCCCAAACATCGAAGACACATCGTTCTTCATGAGCGATCTTTTATGAATGATGTTTTATCACAGCGGCGCTGTGACAAAACATCATTGTGACAGCGCCATCCATGGAAAGTAGTAGCTCAACCTTCCATAACGCCATCTTACTATCTCTGTTACTAAGGTTGCCATCCGTCCGGGTTTCCCCGGATTTGTCCTAGTTTAGAACGCGTCCGGGGAGCGTCCGGGCCAGACTTCATTTTGTAATCCGGGTTTATAAGTTAAAAGTCTTAAGCCTGTACGCCGCGTTGAACCAACGAACCGACTCACTAAATCTATATATATAAAAATCAATGCCACTTTTCGTTGTTATTGAACTCCTCCTAAACGGCTGGACCGATTTGAATGTTTTTTTTTGTATGCGTTTGGGTAGGGCCCTGTAAGGTTTAGATTCACAAATCAGCCCGGCAGATGGCGCTGCAGTTGATATCTAGGTTATTATTCGAGCGAAGCCGGAGCGGGCCGCTAGTTCTTAATAAAATAATGATAATGATAAAAGATACCTACTTACCTAAATGAAATTTGTTAAAGGTCTGAATATTGGCGGACAATTCACACAAAACACCATCTGACCCCAAACGAAGCAAAGCTCGTACTATGGCAGCCAAATATGCATAAAAAGATTATTTACTTATATCATTTTCAGCTGTTCTAACTTACAATCTGTGGAAGTGTATTTAAAAAGCTGTTGACATGTCCGGGTTTTCAGCTCTAAAATCCGGGGTTTTCACGAGTCTTGTCCTGGTTGCCGAACTTTAGAGATGGCAACCCTATCTGTTACCAGTGCGGATTTTTCTATGTAGCATCTCGTTCACTCTGGAATAGGAATGATCGATGTTAGAAAAACATCAATATTAACATTGAACACAAATCATCGATCGAAAATCTTTTCAGTACCAAAAAAAACTGACAACATCAAAAATAAAATCGTTTATGAACGATATAATATTCATAAACATCCATGTTTTTAACATCGAGGTTTCAGTTTTGAAAACATCGATGTTGTATCCCTATGCGCAGTGTAGGACCCAGACAAATCACAGACAACAGACATGATAATGTCATTGTCATAAACATGTCTAAATTCAATCTAAATGAAATATTGTTTTTTTTATTTATTTGATACCAAACGTTGCGAAACTGCAACAGTGCCCTGTTGGCATTGCATCATATTATTTTCTGAATGATGATGATGAGTTGATGAGGAATGCGGATAAATGTACAGCTACTGTAACCGTATTTCAACATCCTTAAATTATGAATTTTAATTGTTTCTCATATCATCCACTGACAAGCTCATTTAAGAAGTGGTTTAAGTTATAATTGTGGATAAAAGTGGATAAAGTTTTACTTTATCTAAATGTAACATCCAGATTAAAGTGTAATATCAAGATTGCATGTCAAGTGGCTATGAATGCCGATCAAGAGTAGGCAGAGTAGCAAAATCTAAAAATTTTATATTACAGTTGCATGTTGATTTACTTTTATACCCAAAATATCCCCATCGATTAGTGGTTCTCTACTGTATTTAAATAAGCTTTTATGATACTAGAATGATTTTTGAAGTGAAAACTTCTTTAGGCGCGCTATAGACAGAATTTTCGTGGGCTGTGAAATGGATTCATCAATCGTCACGCTTGGATATGATAATGGATCGGATCGGATATGAAATCTTCGGGTAAACTCGGTAAAAACGGCCAGGTAGGTACCAGGGTAACAGAAACAGTAAAGAGTTTCGATTACCTACCTCCAACAGCCCAGCGTTTATCTCCAGATACCAGGACAACAGAAATATAAAAGAGTTGCGTTTGCCCCCTAGGTACCAGTACCAGGGCAACAGAAACAGTAGAGTTGCAATATTCTGTATAATTACGTTGATATAAAACTAGATGGCGCAACCATCGATTTAGCTGGCGGTGTTAAAATTATGCGAATGTACATAGACCTACAATGGTCTAACAAATAATTAGTCTTCTGGCAAGGTGATAAATAAATTAGACAATTCAATTAAAAGTGAAAACATTTGAGTCACAAGTTTTCACTTCTATCGGCAGTTCCTATGACTGCCTGACAATTTTTTTTTTATAAATCAAGCTAATTCAGTCTTCAAACAGTTTATCAAAGACACATCATTCAATTCATTCATCATGTATAAAACAACAAACACTTCACAAGAATTTCTTTGATGGCTAGGTGAAATAGCTCCATTGGATAATTTATGTAACTTAGTAAAACAATAATTAGATTAATAATTGTTTAATAAAATAATAATATGGTCAAAATTCATAATACTATGATATCTATTACTCTTCCTACTTCATTTGAATGAATAAGTAATTAATTCTGCAAAATATTCAAAATACAATAATACAACATGCTTTCTTAATAAATAGAAAAGGAATGTTTAGAAGTAACATTAGTTGGTTCTTAGTTGATAATCTCCATTCTGGGTGATGTATCGCACCCATGGTAAAGCTTGGTAGCCACTCTTTTCAATGATCTTCAAGTAACGTACTTGAATACCAGAAGTTGTAAAATATGGTATTTCAAACTTCACTTGGATCGGTGGCTTTCCATCAACCTCCTCACACTCAACGGACGGTAAACCAAAGTGAGCTCTCATCAAGTACTCCTTACCACCAGGGAACGATTTAATAGACCAGGTAATTGCATTTTGTTCAGGGGTGTACTTGACGCTACCAATGGTGGTCTTGAACTTGGGAGAATCAGCATCTGCTGGGACGGGAATGATGATCTCAACATTGTTGGCTGTGGAGCGACGTTTGAACTGAGACTTTGCTTTAATCATGTATTCAACTCTAGAATGAGCGTGGCGTTCAATGACAGACTCAATCCAGATTAGGGGTTTCACATGCGTGTTGAGCCTGTATGACATCAGCTCAAACTCCCCATCAGGAGGAATAAATGAAATGGTCCGATCATTCTCGAACCGAGACAATCTCACACACTGGTGGAACTTCACATCTTCCAACTCCACAGACTTAGACTTTCCCCTTCCAGTACTTTCAAACAGCACTTTGTCGTTCAAACCGAGACGAAGTTCCGGCATGCCAGACAGATACACCCTCATTTTTATAGCACCAACTATCTCACTCCGTAACACATTGCCATTTGAGTTTGCAAGTAGGTTGACTGATTCAATCACATCAAGGAATACTTCATTTTTCCTGTATTTGATACCTTCTGACCTCCATGATACTGCATTTGTTACAGCCATGGGTATCTTAGGCTGCATTTCAAGTTTATGCCCTTCTTGAGTGATGTACTCTTGTAGTATCTTGCTATCTGTGGTCTGGGGGTAACCAAAGTCTATGAGCTCATCAAGCAACTCATAAATAACCACAAAGTTGTCGCGAATACTCTCTTCTTCCAACTCCTTGAAGTACTCAGTCATGACTTCCACTATCTTGTACAAGAACACAAAGACTAAAGCGATATTAGCGTTCTTCTTGGTTGTTGACACTATATACAAGTTGTTGGTCTTGATGTAAGAGAAGGTACACTCGGTTGTTTGTAGCAATGGAGTGAGCATACCTTCTTCTTCCTTTTCCATAAGAAGTGGCATGAACTTGTCTATGACGCCCATGTCGACATCTCCGCGATAATTCCTCGATATGAGGACTTTACCCTTCACATCTAAAATATATATGGCCGAAGACGACATTTTCAGCTGAAACAAATTAGTTATCAACAAATTAGGTCTCTCCAAATCGACTTAGATCAAACATTTATGAGGATAAGACGTTTTCAATTAGATCATTACACACCTATGTCAACTAAATTAGTTAAATTACAACAGGTAATTACGTGTATATCAACTAAATAACAACAGGTAAATGATAAAACTTACATAGATTTATCCCTTAATTACTACAGTATCATTTTATCTACAAAATATTCGTGTAATTTAACACAATCAAGGATTCTATTTCAAAGAAAAACTAGTTCGGCCTTTGGAGGAATTCAGAAATGTGACAGTGACTGCCAACAACATGGCTGACATACATCTTTTTTTATTCTACGTCATTAGCAGGACTGCAAAGAAAAACTAGACTGTGTTGTCATACATGAACAGAACAAGTTGTTTTTAGCTAATTTGATAGCTGAGTTGGAATGTGACACGGTTAAAATTGTTTTGAGGTAAATTATTGAAATATGGTAAACAAATACTTTTTGCGTCTGTATCTAATACAGCATAGCGATTCTGAAACCATTCGGGTCGGGCTGAGCCAGGCTGAGCCACGGAAACTGGCCGCTACCGAATGGATCGGGCAATTTGCGATTCTGAACGCCAATTCCGATTACTTTTGACGTTTGCAACAGACTACCAGCTGTTTTCCATTCGTTTGGGATTCGAACAGCTTTTTTGTCGTGGATAGCCAAATCCGATTTTCAGATTATTGTATATACTTGACTTTTCTCTGTTTTTCTCAATATTTATGTAAGATTATGAACAGTAATCGAGTTTTTAATAATTTTAGTGTGTAACATGACTGTGTTTAGTTTTTTGAATTTTGGGTTTTAAAATTTTCAAAGTTGGCAGTTTGTGCTCAAAAAAATGGCTAGAAATGGATTATTGACATATTTGATTTGTATTTGTTTATTTTTTGAGATGCAAATATGAAACATGTTTGTTGTTTGAGCAAAAAGGCAAGAAATCATCAAAAAACATTGGAGATACGAAACATCACGTCAAATAACGATATAACAGCAAGAGCGGATCCAACTTTGGCCCCAGTGGTGGTCACAAACATAATCGGGGCTAAGTAAGAAGACCGTGTGAAAAGTGCGTGCGTCTTTTACTAAGGGGTCCACCTAGGTACTGGAACCAGCCCAAGAGGGTTCATGACCCCAGGACCCCCTCTGGTCCTTGTATAACAAACAGTATTTTCGTATCTGTTCGACTGGAGCTCTATCTATCTA
Organism: Ectropis crepuscularia; assembly: GCA_963693475.1. Classification (NCBI taxonomy): domain Eukaryota; kingdom Metazoa; phylum Arthropoda; class Insecta; order Lepidoptera; family Geometridae; genus Ectropis; species Ectropis crepuscularia. Next base: position 4,609,196 of record OY856355.1, read on the forward strand.
TAGATGAAGCAAAGGACTTCTACCAGAAGTTCTAGTTCCCTGTAATGACAACAACCGGAACATCATAAAAGTAGCACCTTGCTGGTGTACGGCATGTCATTCAACAGACATTAAACTTACCTGTGTTCCACATTATAAACTTAGATATAGCTAGATATGTGGGACAAAATCCCGAAGTTATAGGTACTATGACTGGCAATTGTCCTCTAAACAAGCACTTATTCAATATAAGTGTGCCAGACAGCTCTCTATGCAGGGTGCAGGATGCATGGAGGAAGAAATAATGCCACAGAATGTGATTGTGGAGTGCAGGAGCGTGGCAGATTAACGGACAGAATTCTTCCACTCCCCAGCAGCAGTCCCGGAGGCCTTCAACAACCTGAATAGGTGGTTTTTGCATGGTTGCCTTCTGGGATAGTCTGGAATGGTTGGAGTAGAAGGGATGTATGAGCAACGCCCAATGGCCTAATTAAGAAGCTAAGTGTGGAAAAGGCCCCGTCTAACTATAGCAAGATATTACTGTGTTGTTTTACAGATATGTTTTGGAAATAAAAGTAACATGTAGACCACAAATTATCTATTATTTTGTCATAGTCATACTGAATATGTAATGTAGGAACATTACATATTTCCTACATTAAATATTATTATATACCTATTTATAAAGCCGTGGTGATAGGATTAGCTTACTGATTAACCTTGTAGATTAATATGTTACTACCTTATAGTACTTAAGCTAATATTTTTACTCTATCAGATGAGTTAATTACATATTGCTCAACCACTGAAACTGCTGCATAGCTGACCCACATTTAAACACGGGTTTACATCGAGGAACGAGTTGCAGCGTCAGCTCTTCGTGACGCCCAACCGAGGTGACTTACGGACGCCTCCTAGTTTAGATAGTTAGATCGCTTCACTTCAGCTAGGCTCACTTATTATAATTTAACCATAGTTCAGTTCGTAAGATTTAACTGTAATTTAAATAAAATAATTAAATATATAAGAATTTTTTTTTTTTGAGCCCTCTGTCTGCAGTATTTAATATACGTGTAACACAGTCAAACAATGCCAAGTTTTATAAAACACTCTTATTAGAGCTATCAAAATATTTAATAGCTTCCCAGTACTTATTAAATCTATAACCTTGAACAGTATTTTCAAAAACTCACCGAAACTTTGACAAAACTTTTTACGACTTAGAATAATATTACACATTGACTGCTGCTCACTACATTCAAAATATGGATTTAGAAAACGAGTGACAATGAATATAATATTTTGTGAAATTGTACTAAATTCGAATAAGAATTTTTGTTCTGTGAAGTGATGTGTTATAAATGTATAATTCTGCCGTCATACGGTATAAAGACGTATCTACATGAACACCGAAACGGAGAAAAAAAATATATAGTATATTTATGATTTAATCGTTTGCTGTCCAAAACACAATAAATAAGCAACTCATTTTTAAATGCAACTGTGTGCATTGGAGTTTAAGCTATCAGTATGTAAAGGAGACGGCCCATTTTCCATGGGGATTTGCCCCACAGAAAAAGTGCAAGAGACTTGATCAAAATTGGATCATTGTATAGGATTTTTAATATATATTGAGGAACCGTTTATGTTTTTATCCTGCATAGCGGGGTTTAAAAGATATCAACTAAAACATTGAAAAAAAATAACGCCGCAAGTAGGTAATCAAGAACGTGATTATGTACTTACTACTAAAAGAAGGTAATAAATTCATTACTTTGCGACGTAGGTACTGTGCTCAGAATAATGTCGACTCAACACAGAGAAGGACCGGAGATTCGGCCAAACCACAAAAAACTTACAAAACCTTTGGAAAAATAAAGAAATTCCATGTGTTGTGTGAGTTTCGAACAAATTTTTACTGTACGTAAACTTCAACTGAACTAAAATGAGAATAACATGGCTGACTTTGACTATAGTCTGTACACATAGGTACAAATGATAAGCGTGTTCACCGTAGTATTTATTTATTGGGTACTGACCCGAAGACAAAACACGAACTAAACCTTAACAGGCTTCTTTAAATTCACATAAACTTCGCTAGCGTGTTTTAACGCCGTACAACGCCATCTAGTTTGGTTTTATGGAACTACAGTACCTTAATACAAAATTACTTATACATAGTCATTAAGATACTTTTTAATCACCAATTTGCAATCCCCGCTTGGCAGTTTAGTATTGAATGTACAGTTTGAATTATTTAATTATATGTTATTTTAATTAAATAACTTGTTTAGGTCTCCGGGGCTAATTAAGTACCTAAACTTGAAACGACTTGGGGCAGAAATGAGCCGTCTCCTTTAAAAAATATATTAATTAATTAGTTTATTAATTAAATAACTTTTTCTTTTTCTTCTTAGTAAAAAAAATCAAAAGAAATACTTTATAGTACAATGAAAAGACGTTTCTGGCTAGATACGTCCTTTCAACTTAGTATTTTTAGGAACGTCTTTTCATCTTAGTGACATCATTTTTAAAAGTCCATTAAAAGTACATGTATACAAAAAAAATTGGACGTAACTAGCCATTAGTGCCTTTTCTACTTAGTATACAACCTGCTAATTATAAAAAGCACGCAGATAAGCCCGTAAGTTATTAATATCTTTATAGCAGAAAGTTGGAACCTAAGAGAGACGAGACGAACTTTTTAGCATTCCATGGATTCACAGTGCGGGTGCCGGGTCCATCCGGGACAGCGAGAGAAATCTCGAGTAGACCCCAAGACTTGTGACTCGGGCGTAGGTTTAAAAGGGGCCCCTTTTTGACGTACGTCAACACTCATCTTCACTACTCGTATTTCTCTCCCTACCCAGCCAAATCCGATAAGATCCTACTAGTGCAGCTTTAGATACTCATTCTAGTATAGAACTTACTGCACTTCTGGACAAGCCAAGGTCTTTCAGCAGGTTATAGAGAGATTTTGCTGGTATACCTCTCGCTCCTACTTCTACAGCGTATAAATTAACTACATAGCAATTTTTTGTTAATTCGTTTTGAAAGTCGTAATACTTATTTTGTTTCATCGCGTGGTCTTTAGGTATACTAGTTTCCCACGGTACTGTAAGTTCTACAAGGTTCTAAGTTCTCCATTAAAATAGTCCAATCAAGTGCTGAACCCAGGATTGAGTAAGAGTTTGAAGTTAGAAGATATTTTCTTAATTAAAACGAAAATTATGAGAAACAAACTTATGTTTTTTTAGGAATACAACACTTAAGTAGCGTTTGTTTATCTTATCTTGCATTAACGGTGTAATTTTTTGTAGAATCGTTGATTTGTGCTCGCGAGTAATGCCTCTACATCCATTCATAGGTTTTGGATGTTAAATCTGATGGTGTACCAGAAAGTCTTTTAGTCTCAGAAAATCAAGTGCGTATTCTTTTCCGTCAGAAAAGTAATTCTCGTACTCGAATTGCCTCTGAGGAATGTGACTTCACACATATTATTTAAACATATAAGAGGCGAAGAATTTTGCAGTTTGTAAGTTGAAGAACAGTCCTCAAACTGACAAAAATCATCCACGTTCATTACTTTAACGGTTCTTTTTTTTAATGAGGCCAAAAATAGCTTCATGCCATATTGCAGCAAAGATTTGACAATTAGTGTTGTATTTCTTATCACAGCAGCAAAATATCTAGTATCTGAATTGTGGTTCGCATTATTTTGTTCATTAATATCTTTTTAAGATGCTAGCCTAGCTGAAGTATCTTATTTATCACAGTACTTTTCGTAATTTTGGCTTATTTGACAGTTTCTGTGTTTTTTCCCCTTGTACTGCAAATTGTGGAAAAATGTTTTGTACATGTCAGATTTCCTATGACCGAGTATTATTGTAAAACTTATATTTAATTTCTTCAAAATAAAACTTTTCTGTAGAGGTCATAGGAAATCTGGTCACCAGCAGAAAGGTTAATTAGTTAGTTGGACGAGGCCTATTCCGCACTCAGCCTCTCAATTGGGCTATTGTGCGTGGCTCATACTTCCCTTCTACTCCAGCCATCCCAGGCTATCCCAGAAGCCAAGCAGCCGATTCAGGTTGTTGAAGGCCTCCGGGACAGCTGCTGGAAGTTGGAGGAATTCTGCCTGTTGATCTGCCACGCTCCTGCATTCCACAATCACATGCTGTAGTGTTTCTTTCTCCTCCATGCATCCCCTGCATAGAGGGCTATCTGTCGCACATATAGTAAATAGATGCTCATTTAGATGACAGTGGCCTGTTACGTACCTATAACTTTATGAATATAGTCTCTTCTTAAGTTTTTTTGGTGCTACCGAAACAGCATTTTTGGTTTGCCTGCATCTTTTAATGTTTCTCCATTCTTTTAAATGAGTTTACGCAGTATTTTCCTGCAGCCATGTTTTTATTTCGGCCTGAGGTATGGACATTAGAAGTTCCGGTCTATATACTACTGTCTTCGCTCCTCTTTTGGCCAGTTCATCTGCGTCGTTATCTAGAGAGTTCGTTATATCCTTTAATTCAAGGGAGGGTCACTTTTTGGAGTGCATTATAGCAATATAAGGACAGAGGTTATAAGTGTTTATTTTTTGGGGCTTGAAGCACTGAGGTACTGTAGGAGATGATATTGATATTCAGGTTCCCAACACATCTGGCTCCAACTGCCTGTGCCATCCTGGTGATACCAACACATTCGGCTTGAAAGATTGTGTTTAAATCAGCAAGAAGGTTGTTAATATGTTGTTTCTGGCAAAAATCTTCATACATTGCAGTAAGGTTCAATAGCAGATATTTTCTATTTGGGGCGTGTTCTCTTCTGTAGTGAGATATTAAAAGGACGGAATTAATTTATATGTTTTATTATTTTTTATCATCATTTTTCTTTAAATTAGAATTAGTTCCACGCTTATCCATTGAAACAGCAGGATTGGGCGCAACTGACTGGGAGTCTCACAACCCCGTACCCTACTTCACCTCTCACATCTAACAATACTAAGTAGGAAAGACGGTACTGCCACTTGCGTCGCACTAATTTAGTTACTTGTGACAATGAAAAGACGTTTCTACGCAGAACCGTCTTTTCTTCTTATGAGTAATCAAAAACGCCTTTTCAATCTATGACCAAAAACATATTTTATAAATAAATGAGACGCTTCTACTCAGATATGTTTTTTCTACTTAGTATTCATCAGAAGTGTCTTTTCTATTAAGTAATATACAATCCAAACCGCAAATGCGTCTTTTTTAATTGTGAAAAACTAGGCTCTGATTGGTTTTTAAGCTATTTAAAAAATACTAGCCGATGCGTCTTTTTTTGCTGATTCCGAATATATATGTAACTCTATTTTGACAAAAATGTTAGATACGTCTTTTCTCCGTATGACGGCAGAATTATAGATAATAAGGCAAGTATATACTTATTCACTAAATGGCTCACGCAAAGCGATTTCCTTGTAGTTACTTCTTCGCCACGCTACGCTACGCTACGCTACGGGGTGTAAGGGGGAAGCACTAAACATCTAGCTTCCCCAAATGTCAACCTCTCCTGCGCGTGGTACACCCTGCTGCCAACTAACGAGGCTCTGACGACCGAACCAATGGCGGTATAACCATTTAAAAGCCAGTCCTAAATTGACCAGACCGGTGACGGGCAGCGGCGTCATCGGTGCAAAGGGCTGGCTCCGCGGTCACCAACCCGCCTGCCAAGCGTGGTGACTATGGCAAATACCCCCCCTATGAAGAACACAATAAAGAAACGGCCCCTAGTCCCCGGCGGCTCTGCTATTCCAGGCGCTGGTGGCAGCCTTGGTTCCGGTGGAGCATGGGGTGCGAAGAATCCCCGGCAGACGCCCCGCCACCAAACCCAACGACTCGACCTGGCAACTTTTAACGCACGGACTTTGAGGGCTTACGAAAAGATTGTGGAGCTGGAAGAAGAAGTGGACAAGTTGCGCTGGGATATCATAGGGTTATCCGAAGTCCGTAGACAGGGCGAGGACAGGATAACCCTCGAATTACAAATGATGACGGACATACATAGAAAAGTACATCCAGCTGATAAAGATACGTTCTCGAAGTCGATTAAAAATAGGCAATTAATAATAACACCTAACTTTAAGAAAAACTCTACAACAATCAACTAACACCGCAACATAATAAAGCAGCATAAATTCATTCTGAATGTTTGAGTTATCTTCGTTAGAACATTAATTTGTTAGTCTGAAGACTGCATAATATCCGTCTCGTCGTCTTCTGTTTGCATAGAGCTTGGATTTCCAGACTTGATTCAATTTGAAACCTCGCTATAGAACACGGAACTATTGTGTTAAAGACTGAGCTATTTCTAGTCAAGGCTTAATCTCATGGCAGTTAGGCGAGATATGCGGTTGCAGTCTTCGGTCGACATGACGGTATACAGACGGCTCAATAGACGGATCTCTACTTGTGTGCGACGCGACATACGTTGCTTCAATACTTCGTGTATTGAAGAAGCGATCAAGCGGAACCAAGGCTCGAAAGTGTTCGCAAGAAATCTGTCTCTTGGGCAAAGTCAGCTGGCCAAACTGAAGACCGATAGCGGTAACGTAGTCTCGTCGAAGCCCGAGATTTTGGAGGAGATTGAGAAGTTCTATGAACAGTTATACACCTCTACACAAGCACAACCTGTCGTTAGCATGGCAAAAGACCCCAGAGCCAAGCTGACCCGGCACTTTACCGAAGATATCCCGGAAGTCAGCCTGTATGAGATTAGGATGGCCCTCAAACAACTTAAAAACAACAAAGCACCTGGCGATGACGGAATTACGACTGAGCTTCTGAGAGCGGGTGGAAAACCGGTACTTAAAGTCCTCCAGAAGCTGTTCGACTCCGTCATACTTGACGGTAATACGCCAGAAGCGTGGAGCAGAAGTGTGGTGGTGCTCTTCTTCAAAAAAGGTGACAACACCTTGTTGAAGAATTACAGACCCATCTCACTTCTGAGCCACGTTTATAAGTTGTTTTCGAGGGTAATCACGAATCGTCTCGCACGCAGGTTTGACGACTTTCAGCCCCCCGAACAAGCCGGTTTCCGAAAAGGCTATAGTACCATAGACCACATACATACGGCCAATGGGAAACGCTGACGCATTTTTAGATGGCCATGCCATGATGGCTAGGCCACGCCCTCCAGTTACACCTGCGTAGTTTCCAAGGTAAGCTATCAAATTCTAAGTTATAAGTTTTTACTTCTATCGGCAGTTCCTATGACTGCCAATTTTTTTTTCTTATTTTAGTTGTCACAAACTAAGCATGACTTTCTAGACTAGGACTAGATGGCCATGGACCGGAGTACCCGAAAATATATTTCGTTTACTAGCGTGGCGCTTGAGTTCAATTGAGAGCCCACGAAAAACCAGTGAGTGCTACGTCAAATGAAGGTTTCACTTCAAAGCTTAAGACTACACGGCAGAAGTGAAAACTAAAATAAGAAATATCTATCAGCTTTCCTATTCTGAGTTATCAGTTTTCATTTCTGTCGGCAGTCCCTATGACTTCACATTTTTTATTATTATTGATAAAATTACGAAATGCTTTACAAAGGAGTCGTGTTAATTTTTTATGTCATCAATCATAGAATTTAGGACGAGTTCTATTCAATATAATGAAATACCTGTTTTGATACAATACAATATCATTGGAATATTGGCCCAAACCCAAAACACTTTCATTCCGTAGTAGATTTATTTACTATCTATTCCAACGGTAAGTTCCTAAGTTCGATTCTTCGATTGTAGCAAATTTATAATTTCTCCTGTCGCCACCCTAAATTAATAGTTTTATTAGTTTTGGTTTTGGGTTTTGCTAGGGGTTGTTCGGTCGCTGTTTTGTTCTATATTTTCAATATTCCTTTATCTATGTACCTACTTTAATTTCGTCGTTTTGGTGTTTTGTTCTTCAATTTAATAACATTTAATTTCAACAACTTTTACAAAAAGGTTCATGAAATGTAAAATGACTACGGACACCTCACAAAGAAATCCCATAGTTTATTTGGATATAACAATTGATGGGGAACCAGGTGAGTTTTAATACTTATTTATTTTTTATTAAAACCAGACAACCGATTTAGGATAATCTGCACAAGGATAGGTTATTTAGAGTCTAATTATTCGGTAGCAAAAATATGCCTATCAATATTTTTTTGTCCTTTCGAAATAATTATTCGTCACAGTCTTCAATACAGCTTTTTAATTAACTAACCCAATTTATTTAAGTACTGTAAACTACCGAATTGTGTACCAATAAAAAACAATCAGTAATGACATTGAATGTTATAGCCAACAGTTTAGGTACATACCTAGGTGAAATAGAATATTTATAAAAAAATATCTAGTTGCATGTAATCTCACATATTCAGCCATTCAGTCATTCAGTATTTATCAGGTGCATGGTCACAAATGTTTAGCTATATTATAACCTTGTGTTTTCTGCATTGCTGATAGAATTTGCAAGGTCACCTCCATCAATCTATGCTAAATATTAGGTATGCTATGTTGCTACATTTATCTAACTAATATTTGCATGAAACTTCGTCCACATAGAATTTATAAAACTACTTATTCCTTAGAGAATTGTATTTTTAAATGATAGCCTTTGTGCTGTGCCTTATAATCTGTGCAATTTGCAAAGAAACTTGGTGTAATGGATAGCTAATATTTATTGACACAAAAAAATAACAAACAACTTGCTGAAAGTTTCCAGGCAGCCTTATATGACAGGTTTAGTTCCTTCGACATGATTGATCAAAAATAACAAATTTTAATGTTAGTATTATAATTTGTACCTCATAAATGTGAAGAGCTAGAAATTACCAACTTATCAATAATATCATACAAACAATATTTATTAATATTAATGAGATGAAAAAAAAATGATATTTTTTGTCTCATTCCATCAAAATTCCAATAAGTTCATTTAATATATTGAAATTAAGTTTATTTATGTATAAGGTACAGTTTCATGAATTTTTTAACTAAGCCCTTAATTAATTCTACATGTGCAATTTTTTATTTATTAAGTAATTTATGACAGGCGAGCAGCATAAGCTGGTGTATATTAGTGTCAAAAGTCAAAACAAAAATTATTTTATTCTCTACATACTCTTTGGTCCATGCCTTTTTATAATAAGCATACATTTTTATTCTAATTTTTTATTTTAAATGCAGGAAGACTTAAATATTACATCTGTTTCTAAAATCTAGAGTGTGACTATTTTAGAGCATTAGCCACACACAAAATAGGCACATTGAGACGTCGAGTTGCGGAAAACAGCCCGCCTATGAATACGAATAGAGCATTAGCCTTAAAATGTTATGTTGATTAGTCTCTGCGGTGTGTGGCATGCAATTTGACATAATGACTGATCGGCGGGCGCCCACAATGTTTCTCCATCTTTTCTTCTGAAACTACCTAAGAAACATACATAATTGGTATTGTCTTGAATGCAGCTAATAGATTATGAACATATAATGCAATTTTAGAAAGCTTAGAAAAGTTTATAATGGTTGGTCGCGTTGAAGGGAAGAGAGGTAGAGGCAAAGCGCCATCCCGGTGGATAGACACCATCAAGACCTCAGCAAGGATAAACATCTAAACTTGCTTTCGGTTGGCCCAAGACAGTAGTGCCTGGAGGAAGGTGGTTAAGGACGTCGATGGTAGTCACGACCCTCAGTAATGAGGATACGATCAAGATGAAAGAATGTAATTTTGTTGGTATATGTATTATCAGCCTTAGCTTAAAAGTAGAGGTACCGATTTTTTTACCCATTTCTCATATTTATGTCTGAAAATACAAATAAATCAAACAATTGTTCAGAATATTATTGTTTTATTTTTACAATAGTTTACCAATTTACATTATTTTAACGATTTATCACACCTCTCCATACATATTTGTCACCAAACAAGCTTGTAGAAACCCTTACTCATAAAACATAACCCAAGCATCAATGAAAAATAGACCATGTTTATAATTGGATTCTTCTGAGAAACTTTTAGGTCAAGTGGCTTGTGCTTTACATTTGTTTAAAAGTTCTCTACAAATACTTATCCTACACAAAGGATTAGTCATCGGAAATGTTTATTTTAACAGTAATAGTTGTTTACACAAGCCACTTAAAAAGGTCTCCTCCAATACTGTATTCAATAGAGTATGACCGGGTCTTTCATTTCTAAGTATTTTTGAATTTCCTGTACAACAGTAGACTTAACTTAAGAATAAACACAAAAACAGACCCTGTCCGCATACAAAAAAATTACACAAATCAATAGCAAAAAACAGTAATTTCACCATCCAAAATCAATTTCCAGACACTACTTTGTATGGAGAAGACTTTTTCAAATTTTATGATGATTTGTTTTTATGTTTTTTTTCTTTCTGTATACAGCGTTAATTTGAATCAATTTAAACAAACAACAATCTACTCAATAATCAATATCTATATGTATAAAAATCAATGCCACTTTTCGTTGTTAATGAACTCCTCCTAAACGGCTGGGCCGATTTGAATGATTTGTTTTGTACACGTTTAGGTAGGACCCTGGATGGTTTAGATTCACAAATCAGCCCGGCAGAAGGCGCTTTAGTTGGTATCTAGGTTATTATCCGAGCGAAGCCGGCATGGGCCGCTAGTACAATATATTTATGTAATTTTTGACGAACTGCTGCATAATACTTTCATCCCCTATTAGCCCCATTTATTTATTTTTTAATAAAGAGTGACAAGATGAGCAAGTCATGTGCCTGATGGTAAGCAACATGCCTGCCACATAACAACACAGTGACATGCAGCTATTGGAAAATGAAGAATCCAAATCATTACCTAGCACTGCACTGCGCTCGTCACCCAGAGATCTAAGATGTTATAAGCCCTGCAAATTAAAAGCAATGTAGAAAATGTATAGTAGTATGTATTATGTGATATGGTATTTTATCAGCTATTTGGCTTCCATAGTACTGGCTTGCGTGGTGTATTATAGGAGAGGCCCATGTCCAGCAGTGGACGAACACAGGGTGATGATGATGATGAGTACAAGCTCTGCTTAATTTGGGGCTAGACGGTGTTGTGTGTGAAATGTGCACCAATATTTATTTATTGTTACAGCGGGTCGTATAATAATAGAGCTGCGATATGACGTGGTGCCGAAGACAGCAGAGAACTTCCGCGCCCTTTGCACGGGTGAGAAGGGCATCGGCACATGCGGGAAGCCCTTACATTATAAAGGAGTCAAATTCCATAAAGGTGAGAAACACTGCTTCGTCGCTTTTCCGAGCCTCGATTATCCGAACTTTGATCATCCAAACCTCGACTATCCAATCGTCGATTATCTAAACCATGCTATTTCCTAAATTATAATAAAACCGAAGCTAATACTGAAAAGAGTTTTTAAATGTATTTTGGTTTTGTGTACCTAAAGCCCCCTATACACACTGGCCCAGTGGAGGCCAACGCGAGTGTCGACAAAACGGCACGAGACGAAAGATAGCTACCACACACTGGCCCAGCGCTGGCCAACGCGAGCGCCGACAAAACGGTACGAGACAAAAGGTAGCATCCACACACTGGCCGAGCGCAGGCAAAAGCGAGGTAGGCCAATAGGCAATAGGACGCTACTCGCCGAGTGCCTTTGTTTTGTGCACAAAAACCGACACCGGTCACGAGAGACGAGTCGAGGCAAAACAGGCCTATACACACTGGCCACTTGCCGTCACTGGGCCAGCTAGGCGAGCGACACGAGTGATCACAAAACGACCCCCCACACACTGGCGTTGGCCTCCACTGGGCCAGTGTGTATAGGTGGCTTTAGACATTCATACCTATCTACTTGTTCAGTGTAATACCATAGAATAGATAAGTAATACTGTAAATAACATTCATTTTTAGTTTTAGCTGTCAACTGTTGACTGTCTTGAAACGAGATTTAGGTTAAGTGTCATTGTTTTCTCTGGATTTTGGTTTTCCGAAACAGACTTGCCTAGTGGGAAACCAACGGAAACCACTATCATATTATTTTATTAATTGTTTACAAGAAATCAAATTTCAACATGTTTGTTCTACTTTTGTTTGTAAGTATATATTGGTAATTTTTTGTGGTAAATATTTTTTTTAATTTTTTTCGAATCTCGCTTATCCGAACGGCGATTTTGCAAACCTCGATTATCCCATCCTCAGCATTTCGTACCTAGATTATACAATCCTCGATTCATCATCATCATCATCATCATCAGCCGGAAGACGTCCACTGCTGAACCTCCCTCCTAGATTTCCACAACGAACGGTCCTGCGGAACCTGCAACCAGCGGTTTCCAGCGACCTTTGTGAAGTCATCTGTCCATTTAGTGGGAGGCCGTCCAAAACTACGTCCGGATCGTGGTCGCCACTCGAGAACCTTTCTTCCCCATCGATTGTCATCCATCCTCGATTAGCTATTTATTATTAGATATTGACAGTAGTGCCAGTGTAATAAATCATACAGTCATTGACGAAGACGTCTATACGGGGCAGATGCGCGCGGAATGAGGGGCGGGGCGCGGAGAGGGAAGGAAAATGTTAGTAGTTAGGGAGTGCGGTTTAGGGCTGACATTTGACGTATGTTTTGATCTTATATCATCATAAGTATTTTTTATTTGTCACAGCCCTTCACGATCGATGCGTTGTCGGCATTTATCGCAGTTATTTTTATTTCTTTTATAGTATTGAGTGACGAGATGAGCAGGACATGTGCCTGATGGTAAGCTACATGCTTGCTACGTAACAGCACAGTGGCACGCAGGTATTGGAACATGAAGAGCCCAAATCTTTGCCTAGCACTGAACTGCACTCGTCACCCAGAGATCTAAGATATTATATTTCTAAGCCCTGTAATTTCACTGGAAACATTGCCCTTCAAACCGGATCACAGTAATGTTTGCACTTTACTGCTGGGCAGTAGAATAGCTGGCAAGGGTGTGGTACTTCCCCAGGCAGACTCTACTGAGAGTCCTACCACTACTAAAAAGACAAAGATGAAGTTCAAAGACGTTATCCTATACTGGTAGTTTTTCTGAGTACCAAAGATTATTCACAGTAGTATCATCTATCTATCTATCTATCTTCTATATATAAAAGCGAAAGGTCACTCCTCACGAAATCTCAGAAACTACAAATGCTAGGAGTCTGAAATTTTGCATGGAGGTGTATTTTAGCACCTAGGCGCTCGCTAAGACGGGGTTTTGCGAAACTCAACCCCTAAGAGGGTGAAACAAGGGATGGACGGTTGGATGAAAATGTCGTCATTTTCGTTGTAGCCATGAAATCCACTAAACCGATTGTAATGGATTTTTTACACTGATAAACTAGACCCCAAGAAAGGACAAAGGCCACTTTTTATTTCAGAAAAAGGGTTGAAGTGGTTGAAATGGGGATGAGAATGTATTTAGAAGTTCGTAATTGTTGAAGCTAGACACGAAGGAAGTAAATGTTTGTTCTACCAATTTTTTAATTTCAAATTATACGGGTATGTCATGGGGATTTAACTGGATGATGAAAGTTTTATGCCGAAGTTCGTCATTGTTGAAGAAACTTTCTATCTAGGCTCTCGACGTAAAGCAAATAAATGTTTCTGGCAATTTTGCAATCTCGAACTGTATGTGGATAAAATAGGGGATGAAAGTTTAAATGGAAGTCCGCAATTATTAAAGATAAAACCATTAAACTTCGTATCTAGACACTTGACGCGAAGCAAATAAGTAAATGTTTGTCTTTGAACTATACGGGGATGAAATAGGGGTTGGAGATTTAAATGGAAGTTTGTCATTGTTGAAGATAAAACCATGAAATTTTGCAACTAGACACTTGAAATGCATACTATTATATTATAAATTATGTGAAAGTAACTCCGGCTATCTGTCTGTTACGCTTTAGCGCCTAAATCACTGAATCGATTTTGATGAAATGGTATTAAATGTTTTAATATTAGCTGTTTTTAGTAAATGGAAACTTTGATGGATGCACAAATACTACCTCAGTTATCTTAATATTTATTTCGCGCGGACGAAGTCGCGGGTAAAAGCTAGTAGAATATATAAATAATATGTACGTAGTTTGAAAACAGTAGCATCTCTTGTGTCTATTTACCCAATCACATTTTTGTTTGTACAGTACAATCACCATTTATGTTTGTGTAATTATCGATAGGCAAACAGCATAACTTGACGTAGCTACGTCGTAAATTGAATGACAACACCACTGTAGGACAAGGTTCAATTTATTATTTACTATCTTTCTGTCTGGTTTATTTTTAAACCTAGATGCAAAAATGACGAGTTGTAAGTCGGCACCATAGCTCCCATAGGGCTTAGAGGTATAACATCTTAGATCTCTGGGTGACGAGCGCAGCGCAGTGCTAGGTAATGATTTGGACTCTTCAAATCTTCATGTTCCAATAGCTGCGTGTCACTGTGCTGTTATGTGGCAGGTATGTTGCTTACCATCAGGCACATGTCCTGCTCGTCTCGTCACTTTTTATTTAAAAAAAACTTGCTAACTTACGTGATACCCATATTTAAAAAAAAAATATTGTCCGTCAGCGTCAGTTCGATTATTATTACTCGTAATTAGTTAGTTATTAGACTATTATTTGGTTCTACAAAAAAAGAATAACGAAGAAACAGTGCTTCAAACTCTCGAGTGACGTCACTTCGTCACACAATTTTTACGAAGACGTGACGTCACAACCTACTACTTCGGTAGTTTGATGATTCTTTTTCGATTATTAATAATTTGAGTCCCATATTATTCCCGTTCAATAATGGTATGTTTTTGATCCAGTCATCATCCCAATTCGCGGGCCGCAGGTAGTTTAAAGGTACTGTACTACTACTACTAGTGTAGTAGAAAACCCCGATGTCTAACAGTTAACTTATATTGTTTGCAGCAATACCTCAGTTCATGGTGCAGTCTGGCGATTTAAGCGGCGATGGCTCCGGTGGCGAAAGTATTTATGGCACAACATTTGAAGACGAAAACTTTAAACTGCATGTAGGTACAAATTTATATTTTTTTAAACAGTCTGCTTAATAATTCTAGAGTAAGCACTAGTATTATTAATTACAGGATATTTATCAATGCGTAATTTATGTATGTGACTAGCGGCCCGTTCCGGCTTCGCTCGGATATTGTCATATAAAGACTATTCGAATAAAAACTAGCCTTCAAGTTCGATCACACGGTATGTACCTAAATTGGATTAAAATCGGTTGAGTACGGAGTAGTCCATCGCGGACAAACAACAAATTTTAAGATTTAACGCACCAAAATAGGGCTCTGAGCCTTTTGTGCCGTGCTGCCGTGCTGTTGTGGCATAAGGTATCCGGTAACGTCCGATTTTACAAAAGTGAAATCGTAGGTTAAAATCCCACCTGCAGCTCTGATAATTATTTTTCTAACAGATGTTTGTCGTCATAAACACCCTAACGAAACCGGCATTCTCCAATTATAGATATCCTTTGAGAACACGTGTCATCGTGCCAACTAGGTGGCTAATGACCTTGATTTTCTCCTTGTGAGAGATCCCAAGTCCTGTGGGTGTGCGGGATCGGGAACTACGCGGGTGAAACCGCAGGGCACTGCTAGTAGATTATAGAATAGAATAGAATAGAAAAATTTATTGACATTATAACAAATTGTTACATTAGGTAAGTCTATACAATTTTTTTATTGATTACTTATATTTAGTACCTAGTGATTAATTTTAATAATGTACAGTGCCACAATTAAGTTAGCTAAGGATAATCATATTTTGATAGTGCGGATACAAATTGACGTTAAGAAACTGTGATCAGAATCAAAATAATCACTTAACCCAACCCTAAAAATGTTCAAATATTAAGATAACAATCGTTTAATAAAAGTAAACGTCAAATTTGTAAAAAATAAAACCAGTCAAATTTACGTCAAAGTCAATTAATAAAAATTGTAAATTATTTTGTGAGTCTTTTTATAAAAAAATTATAACATCATAAGAGTATGGTTATACCAACTATAATATCTTAGTGGTTCTAACTTAATTCACCTGGTTGCAAGAATGAAGAATCTACGATTTTAAATTTCATGAACTCATTATAGAGCCTTACATTATAGAGACTAACAGTTCAAGCCCACTACTAGTTGGATGCGTAATAGTGACTTAACAATAATTAATGATTGTTGTTTAAATGCGTTATCATGCTGACATAGGGTGAGAATGTAATTGTTTGATTTCTTATCGTTGTTATTGTATCGGGTCAGACCTTTGCCCAGCAGTGGGATGATCGGGGTTAAGTTAAAAAACTATATATCACCAATATTTTGCTTTTTCTTTGATAACAAACGTTTATTACGTCATTACTCAAAAGTTTGTTAATTAACAAATATCACATGCTTCTTGCGGAAGTAGAGTACCTACCTAAGTTAGATTAGATTAATGGGTCTCTGTCCCTTCTGCGCAAGCGCAAAGTTCCATGAATTCGGACAAAGAGACTTGATATATTAGTGATAAGAACGTGTAGGCTTGGAATGCGTTGCCCACAAACCTGAGTGGGCACGCTGTCCTCTCTCCGCGCCAGTCGCTGTATCTCGCCGACGACGGCCAGGCCTGGACGTCTACTCTCTTTCTACGAAAACGTAATATCGAAATAAACTCGCGACTTTCCAACGCCGATTATACTTCGATCCGTCGTTTTGTCCGTTTAAATGTTCTAAGCCTACTCTAATTAGAGTATGCATAGAACATTTATGCATACTCTAATTAGAGTAGGCTTAGAACATTTAAACGTCAAACAATATTGTATCGGACGAAACGAAGTAGAACGAGAGTAGGAAAGTCGAGAGTTTTTTTTCGAAATTTTTAAATTTCGAAAGTTTTTTTCGAAAGTTTAAATGTTCTATGCATACTCTAATTAGAGTAGGCTTAGAACATTTAAACGGACAAAACGACGGATCGAAGTATAATCGGCGTTGGAAAGTCGCGAGTTTATTTCGATATTACGTTTTCGTAGAAAGAGAGTAGACGCCCTGCTCGCACGCGCCCGAACACCAGTAGTGTACCACCGGTAGTGGGATTTCCCCAATGGTTACCATCTTGGGATCTTCAAATCGTGAGGGCATCGGTTTCTTCTAGGTAAGCACGCTCCATCGTAGACCGCATTCTCGCTTAACATCAGGCGAGATGGTGGTCAAGTTTAGTGTTAACCTATAATAGTTTGTAGAGGCCAACCGCCATCCTTACAAAATAAAACTCTCCTAAAAATTTTGTTCTGGATACCTTAGCGAGGCGATACCTTGCCATGGGGGCGTCACAAGTTAGAAATACAATAAATCAAGTTAAAAAAACTTTACTAGTCCGCCCCTGGATTTTACCCGCGTATATCCGCGTAAAAATAGACTATGTACTAATTAGATATTGTTACATTTTTTAGATATTTTATTTAACGTATACTATTTTAAGGGGATCATGTCCCCTGTAACCTTCGCAGTGGTATAACGTCGATATAAATTGGTGCCGCGTACGTTAGACGTTAAATTCCCGATGTATCCCGGGTAAACAGTTTACCAGTGAGCATACCGCTGCATCATTTTAAGGGGTCGTCCATTAATCAACGTGAGGCGAGGCGCGAAATGGTGAGGGTTCTAAAATAAAATAATCATAAAATAACACTAGGGGAGTGTAGTCAGATACCACGTGTATTTATTTTTTCTTTGAACGTGGGATTTCTAAACCTGACCTTGACTCGCCGTTGGTTGCTAGACAACAATTTACCAACGTCAAAGTCATTCCAACACTGATGTGGACTTCATCTCCGAAGGTCTCTTACCCCTCAGCACGTTAGATCACGAGATAATAAGAGTCAAAGTTTGGTGTAAAATTGACCAGCTTCAAACCTACATAACTTAAACCGACAGCACGACGCAGGCGTGCTGAGTATGGCGAACAAAGGCCAGCGTCACACGAACGGCTCCCAGTTCTGCATCACCACGGTCCCGTGCACGCATCTGGACGGGACCAACGTGGTGTTCGGGCGCGTGCGAGCGGGCCTGGCCGTCGTCGCCGAGATACAGCGACTGGCGCGGAGAGAGGACAGCGTACCCACTCAGGTTTGTGTATGGCCAAAAGTAGCATAATTAAGTAGAACACTAAATGTTTCCACAGCTGATACTCGGAGCATTCTCTCGAAAGAAGAGAGTAAAGGCCATCAACACGCTGGCCCGGTGCGCGTTGGTGGATAACGTATGACTCGAAAGATTCTTGTAACCTGCCGGTTCGCTGTTTTCTTCGAAAAGACAGTGGTGTGCATGAGATTCAGACCGGGGGCTCCGGATCGGCAGTTACCGTTCTCCCGAATAGACCAGTGATAAACAGTGACATCACAAAAGTGCCCCAGTTCTGTATCACCACGGTACCGTTCACGCATCTAGACGGAACCAACGTGGTGATTGGACCGTGCGAGCGGGCCTGGCCGTCGTCGCCGAGATACAGCGACTGGCGCGGAGAGAGGACAGCGTACCCACTCAGGTTTGTGTATGATAATAAGTAGCATAAGAATTAGCAATCCACTAAATGTTTGACAAAAAGTAGCATAAGCAATCCACTAAATGTTTCCATAGACTCGGACTGGGACTCGGGGCCTTCTCTCGCGAGCTGGTAAAAGACGTATTCCACTACGCTGGCCCAGAGCGGGTTGGTGGATGAATGACCTCGAAAGATTCTTGAAACATTTATTCACCATTTTACAGTTAGCGCCATTACGTACATGGCTTGGAAAATACAATGGTCTGCGTGGGATTCGAACCAGGGAATATTATAGGGATAATATACACTTGGAAGTCTTGGAAATACAATAAATATGTACATAAACAAAATACAATTTGCAAAAAAATATTGGGAAAAAATAACAGGCCGTTTCTACGCGTCACAGCCGTTATATAATATTTTTAGTTTTAATTTTTTTCTAGCAGCAAAATCCTAATCTCGTCCAAACCTGTCCTAAGGAACTTCGTTCCAAAATACGTGTAAAATATTTCGAAGTGAACACTTCTTTTGGCGCAGCACACACAGTTTTTTCGTGAGTTGTGATGTTTTGAATGAAGCTCATCGTCACGCTCGGAAAAGGGTACCGGACTGGGTCAACAATACACTATCCTAATTAGTCCGTCATCTAGATCATGGAAAAATATTGGACACGTATTTTTTGTGTTTTCATAATATTAACAAGAATACTTAATTTAAAAAAATTATAAAACCCGACTAAAAACAACACGTAAGAAAAACACTGTTGATTGAATTAAAATGCTTGAAATTATTCCAAATGGCATTTAACTACACAACATATTTATATATTTGTAATGCTCTTTAAATTCTCTGTATTTTGATACCCTACTCGATATGCTAGATAACATTTTTTTTTCAACTACTCACAATTTTGCCTCAAAAATCGGCTATATTGATTTTTTTTATTTAATACCTATCTAAGGACACTTGGGTAATTGAGACGAATGTAACGATATATGAGTCGTCAAAATCCGTCCAGCCGTTTGGAAGATACGTGGGAATAAAGAAATTTACAAACATACAAGATACGCGCGAAAAACATAACCCTTCTTTCAGTCGGGTAAAAATCGTCAAAGATATAGACCGTCAAACTTCGAGAGAGGGGGGTCGCGACGTCACTCGTGAGTAAAAATCGTACTCACAAGTGACGTCACACGAAACTTCGAAGCGCTGTATCTTCGTCATATTTTGTTTGTGAAACAAAAGAAAAAATACGTGTACAATATTTTTTGGCAATCTAACTAACGAGCTACTTAGTTTTTTTGAGGATTGTACCCTAATGAAAGAAATGTTCGGGTGAACTCGGGCCTGCCGAGTGTGCCAGAGCGAGATAGTAACAGTCACTCACACTGCTATTTACTTGCTGTGTCGCTGTGTTTACTATATATAATCTTATGTTATTTATTATTATGTTATTTGGCTGGCCTCGTGGCTTAGTGGGTAGTAACTCTGCCTGCGCAGCCGAGGGTCGTGGGTTCGATTCCCACCCAGTGCAAATATTTGTGTGATGAATTCAAATGTTTGCACTGTGCCTGGGTGTTTCTATGCATAATAAGTATGTATTTACAACTATATAAGTATTATATCAGCTATTTGGTCGCCATATTACAAGCTTTGCTTAGTTTGGGGTCAAATGGTGTTGTGTGAATTGTCCACCAATATTTATTTATTTATTTATTTATTGTCTCACTGACTGACTGATTTTGTTTCTTTTTGTCATCATCCTTAAATTCTTAAAGTTGTAAAACATACGTTGGTTTGTGCGCAGGAGTGCGTGATATCCGAGTGCGGCGAAGTGCACGGCGAGTGGGACCTGCGCTGCAGCGACGGGACGCCCGACCGCCTGCCGGAGCACCCCGACGACTACCACGAGCCCGTGCACGTGAGTACGCACGAACCTAGCTATTCTACCGCCAAACAGTAATGTGCAAACATTACTGGGTTCCCGTTTGAAGGGCAATGTTTCTAGAGAAATTACAGGGCTCAGAGATATAACAGCTTAGATCTGACGGGTGACGAGCGCAGTGCAGTGCTAGGTAATGATTTCGACTCTTCATGTTCCAATAGCTGCGTGTCACTGTGCTGTTATGTGGCAGGCATGTTGCTTACCATCAGGCACATGTCCTGCTCGTCTCGTCACTCTTTATAAAAAAAACCTGAACGTCTACTCTCTTTCTACGAAAAACGTAATTTCGAAATAAACTCGCGACTTTCCTACTCGGGTATGGGAGTTCTATGTTGTTATAGCGGTAATAGATATACCTATATACACCGTTCTTGAGATATAGCCTGGTGACAGACGAACGGACGGACAGCTAAGTCTCAGTAATAGGGTTCCGTTTTTACCCTTTGAGTACGTAACCTTAAAAATCGAAAAGACGTTTTCACTTCAAAAATGTAAAATTTTGTTCTCGTTTGCAGTTGGATAGTCTGATAGCGGGCGTGCGCACGTTGAAGGACGTGGGCAACTCGCACTTCAGCGCCGGCCGGTACCGCGGCGCGCTGCGGAAGTACCTCAAGTGTCTGCGGTACGGGGACTTCCTGCACGCACAGGCCGAGAAGAACGGCACCAAAGAGAAACTCGAACTAGGTATGTAACTTTTTTATTTGTATAAACCAGGGGGCCCGTAGACCAGAGGCCCCGTAGACCAGAGGCCCCGTAGACCAGAGGCCCCGTAGACCAGATAGACCAAGGCCCGGGTAGTGACCCGTATCTAATCAAGTGCCTGCGCTACGTCGACTTATTCCACGGTCAGGCTGAGAAAAACGCCATCAAAGAGAAACTCTACATCGAATTAGGTACGATTCTTTTTTGACTTCTTAAAGCAAGGGCCCCGTATATCTGGGGCCCCGTAGAGCAGGGGCCTCATAGACCAGGGTAGTGACCCGGCCTTCTACCGCCTAACTAATCGGCTTTGACTATTGCTGTCTCTATAATATCAAGCGAAAAGAAAAGAGAGAGCAATATCAAAGCTTAGACAGTATTCCTTAGGTGATACACCCGATCCGACTGATCTCAAGTGTTTGCGCTGCGTCAATTTCTTCTACGAGCAAGCGGAGTAAAACACCACCAAAGAGACACTTAAATTAGGTACGATACTTGTTTATTCGCAAATACCAGAGGCACCGCGTTGGGTACAGCACCGATCTCCAAGTGTCTTCGCTACGTCGACTTTCTCCAAGCACAGGCTGAGAAGAATGCCATCAAAGAGAAACTGGAATTAGGTATGTAACTTTTTTAATAGCATACACCAGGGGCCCCGTAGACCAGATATACCAGGGGCCCTGCGTCTGGTAGTGCCTACGGGCTCACTAATCGGCTTTGGCTTTGCTATTGCTGTCTCTATAATATCAAACGAAAAGAAAAGAGAGGACAAAATCAAAGTTAAGACAGTTTTCCTTAGGCGATACACCCGATCCGACCGATCTCAAGTGTTTGCACTGCGTCTATTTCATCTACGAGAAAGGGAGAAAAACGCCTAAGGGACACTTAAATTAGGTAACGATTCTTGTTTAATCGCTAAGAACTACGAAGTCCGATAAACGATATATCGGCCGAACTTATCAAGTTTCCGACCACGAAAGACAATCGGTCGGTTGATCAGATCGGCTGTTTCGTTCGATCCGACCCTCATCCGACCTAAGTCTATAACTTCCGACCCGATATGTATCGATCCGAATGTTTTTCGTAGGCTATCGAATGTAATCCGATTCAGTTGTCGGTCGGATGCGATCATTCGGAGTTTGTTTTCGTAGTAGACCTGCAGAGGCCCCGCGTTGGGTAGTGACCCGTACCGATCTCCAGTGTCTGCGCTACGCTGACTTCCTCCGCGAATAGGCCAAGAAAAACGCCACCAGAGAAACTCGAATTAGATACTTCTAATCCCATAGACCAGTGTATTCGTTAGATACAATCTTGGCGTCCACAAGTCGGTTTCTTGTAGGCAAGCGCGGTCTATCGTAGAGCGCGTTTTCGCTTAACTTCAGGCGAGGTGGCGACCAAGTGTCAACTTATTTGTGAGGGTAAACTATTTTTAACTGACTTCAAAAAAGGAT
Source organism: Ectropis crepuscularia (assembly GCA_963693475.1). Lineage (NCBI taxonomy): Eukaryota > Metazoa > Arthropoda > Insecta > Lepidoptera > Geometridae > Ectropis > Ectropis crepuscularia. The sequence continues at coordinate 4,631,848 of OY856355.1, forward strand.
GAGGTTATCAATTCGGCTGTATGTTCTTTTTTTATATTTTTTTTGTATGTTACGCGATAGCGCCGCCAATTGTGAATCAATTTCGATGGTTTTTGTTTTGTTTAGTCCATCATAGTTCAGAGATAGTCGCATATAAATTTTATCGAAGTTGTAGTTTTTGAAATATACCTAATCTAAAAACTATAATTTGCGTTCATGTATTTAAACGATATATTGATAGATTCTTTTGAAATTTGGTCACATGTTCGAATTTGATTTTAAATTGAAGAATTGAAGGTTTTTGTTTTTTTGGAGAAAATAGATTAATATATAAAAAATTAAACAGGCTTCAAAACCACAAATAGGCATCCAAAAGCGAAAAATAAATTAATCTAATTAATTATATAATTATTATAAGCGCTACTCATCTATGTATATAAAATCGGTGACATTCAAGTCAAGAACCGATTTTGATAAAATTTATATGGGACCATGCGGAAACCATATCCATCCGAACAAAAAAAATAATTAAAATCGGTCCGGGCGTTCTTGAGAAATCAGGTAACGTACATAAAAAGCATGGTGGTCGAACCACCTCCACCTCCTCCTTTTTGGAAGTCGGTTAAAAATGATTTAAATGTAAAATTGACATATAGTTTGAATCGTTGAAACGGAAAAATATAAAGATGAAGCCACAAACATAAAACATGTTGGACATTTCTCACACAGCACCAACTAGTCTCAAACTAAGCTAAGATTGAGTTAGAGCAGACAAAGTAAGCTGACATAATTTATTATTTATTGCTTTTACGAATGGTGTTCGCGCACAACAGCTTTAGCATGGTACGCCTTTGACGAAAAGCGCTTTATGTAGCGATTTATATGGATGTACCTATACCGCATTCCAAATCTCTGTGAATAAAAGGTAAACAAACCAATGTCACTCTCAATATGACAGACCAGCATTTCTCAACCTTTGTTTTACAAGATAGTTTGTAGTACCTTTAATTGCTTGCCCTTTTAAATTTTCATCGCAAAACAAGGCTAAATATATATGTATGGACATCGTAAACACCCAAATATATGTTCCCACTGCTGGGACTTGGAACAATCAACACATTGCCGCTGTAAAAAATCGTCAGACACAAGAATCTGCAATTGCTGAACATCTGATTGATGCTAAAACTGGTCATTGGATCGAGATCCACGACCCGAAGGTTCTATCTACCGAATGCCATTACTACGCAAGAATGGTTCGGGAAGCATTGGAAAATAAAAAACATAGGTATATATTTCAACTACGACGGGATGACCACGATGCCAATAACCGAAAACTACCCGGTTTACGGTTATCGGCGTCGCGGAATCCTCTAATAAATAAATGCGTGCATAGCTTAGTTTGGAGAAACCTGATATGGTTAGTGTTGTTTGTAGTGTTGGTCACTACAAATTTTGAATTGAAAACCTGCGATTTTTGAAGCCCAAATGAGGGTAGATGGAGATCTCCTCTCATGTCATAATGAGAGTATGGCGGGCATACGTACATTTATTTCTCCCACGTAAAAAAAGGAAAGGCAAAGCATTTGAGTTCGGAGAAGAATGTAACACTAGAACCAGTGACTTAGAAAAGTAATTTAGATGTTTCCTTATATGAAAACGTTCATTTCATTTTTAACAATAATTAAATCTCGTTCAAATTGTCCTCGTATTACCCAAAACTGATCATACCACTATGATGTATTATTCTGGAAACACATACAAAAGTTTCGATCAAAATAACACAAAAGGTATGGCATTTTAGAGTGAAAATTATACAAGCTTTTGATAGTAAACAGCGTAATTTGGAACACGTATTTAGAGGTTTGCGATTTCCTCTCAACTCGTTACGAGACAAGAAACCTTTTTCTCGGAGTTCTTTAGTCATACTCTTACTCTTTTATTGATAACGAGTTGTTACATGTTACATGTCATAATATTCAAGATATTCAAATATTACCAATACAAGTCTATAATTAAAAAAAAAAACAGACGTCAATTTAAGATCCCATTACAATAAAAATCAAATAATACATTACATTAAAATCAAATTACATTACATTTAAAAATTCCAAACTAATGACAAAAATAAATAGAGTAAAATGAATCCATACTTGAATATAATGGAAATGGGCATTTTTACAATATGGGCAGGAGCCCGGGTACGAGGGTCAAACTGAAAGTTCTTAGAACTGGCCACTTACGAGGGTCAAACTGAAAGTTCTTAGAACTGGCCACTTATAAACAATACAATAAAAAAATAATTCTATAATTTGAAAATAGAACTCTTTGCCAATATTACTGAGTATGTACTTCATTCATTTGTCATTTGTTTTACGATTTGGCGGCAAATTGAAAATTGTCTGTGTCACGTCAACATGAATTTAACACGAGAAAATTTTCGTGCAATGATTTTTTATGACTTTCGATGTCATTTAAGTCAACAAGAAAGTTATGATAGACTACGATTGGCCTTTCACGATGAAGCCCCATCTCGTGCGACTGTTTACAACTGGTTTAATGAGTTTAAACGTGGTCGCACTAATCTCACTGATGATTTACGTGAGGGACGGCCTTCTACGGCGACGACTGAAGATAACATCTGTGTTGTGCGGCGTATGATAGAGACTGAAAAAAGAGTGACCTATCAGCAGATTCGGACAAGCTTAGGCATCGGTATGAGTCAAGTGCACAAAATCCTACACGAACATTTAGCGGTCAGGAAGCTTTGCGCCCGGTGGATACCTCATAATTTGACTGAGGCTCAAAAACTCCATCGTGTGGATTGGTGCCGTAAAATGATTGAAAGATTTAACGGAGGTGACTCAAATGCTGTGTTCGACATACTAACAGGTGACGAAAGCTGGATTTACTGTTATGATCCTGAAACCAAAAGACAATCTGCTCAGTGGGTGTTTCCTTTCGAGGAGTTGCCAACTAAAGTGAAGAGAGATCGAAGTGCGGGGAAAAAAATGGTGGCCTCGTTCTTTGGAAGGATAGGTCATTTCGCAACAATTGTGTTAGAGGATCAAAAAACATTTTCTGCAGAATGGTACACTACCAATTGTTTGCCACTTGTCTTGGAAAAAGTTCGAGAGAAACGACCTCGCAGTAGGATCCTCCTTCACCACGACAACGCCTCATCGCACACCGCCAAGCGAACGATCGACTATTTGGCGACATCAAACGTTGAATTACTGAGTCACCCGCCGTATAGCCCCGACCTCGCGCCTTGTGATTTTTATTTATTTTCAAAAATTAAAGAAAAACTTAAAGGAAAGCGGTTTATGAATGCTGAAGAAGCGGTGGCTGCGTATCGCGATGCCATTGAAGTGACCCCTAAGGACGAGTGGGCAAAGTGCTTTTCCCAGTGGTTCCATCGCATGCAGCGGTGTATTGACGTGAATGGACAATATTTTGAAAAGATATAATAAAACTAATAACTGGCTAATGTAATCAGTTTTTGATTTTCTAAGAACTTTCAGTTTGACCCTCGTATAAACAATATAATAAAAAAATAATTCTATAATTTGAAAATAGAACTCTTTGCCAATATTACTGAGTATATACTTCATTCATTTGTCATTTGTTTTACGATTTGGCGGCAAATTGAAAATTGTCTGTGTCACGTCAACATGAATTTAACACGAGAACATTTTCGTGCAATGATTTTTTATGACTTTCGATGTCATTTAAGTCAACAAGAAAGTTATGATAGACTACGATTGGCCTTTCACGATGAAGCCCCATCTCGTGCGACTGTTTACAACTGGTTTAATGAGTTTAAACGTGGTCGCACTAATCTCACTGATGATTTACGTGAGGGACGGCCTTCTACGGCGACGACTGAAGATAACATCTGTGTTGTGCGGCGTATGATAGAGACTGACAAAAGAGTGACCTATCAGCAGATTCGGACAAGCTTAGACATCGGTATGAGTCAAGTGCACAAAATCCTACACGAACATTTAGCGGTCAGGAAGCTTTGCGCCCGGTGGATACCTCATAATTTGACTGAGGCTCAAAAACTCCATCGTGTGGATTGGTGCCGTAAAATGATTGAAAGATTTAACGGAGGTGACTCAAATGCTGTGTTCGACATACTAACAGGTGACGAAAGCTGGATTTACTGTTATGATCCTGAAACCAAAAGACAATCTGCTCAGTGGGTGTTTCCTTTCGAGGAGTTGCCAACTAAAGTGAAGAGAGATCGAAGTGCGGGGAAAAAAATGGTGGCCTCGTTCTTTGGAAGGATAGGTCATTTCGCAACAATTGTGTTAGAGGATCAAAAAACAGTTTCTGCAGAATGGTACACTACCAATTGTTTGCCACTTGTCTTGGAAAAAGTTTTAGAGAAACGACCTCGCAGTAGGATCCTCCTTCACCACGACAACGCCTCATCGCACACCGCCAAGCAAACGATCGACTATTTGGCGACATCAAACGTTGAATTACTGGGTCACTCGCCGTATAGCCCCGACATCGCGCCTTGTGATTTTTATTTATTTTCAAAAATTAAAGAAAAACTTAAAGGAAAGCGGTTTATGAATGCTGAAGAAGCGGTGGCTGCGTATCGCGATGCCATTGAAGAGACCCCTAAGGACGAGTAGGCAAAGTGCTTTTCCCAGTGGTTCAATCGCATGCAGCGGTGTATTGACGTGAATGGACAATATTTTGAAAAGATATAATAAAACTAATAACTGGCTAATGTAATCAGTTTTTGATTTTCTAAGAACTTTCAGTTTGACCCTCGTATGTTAGAAAAATTGGCGCGTCCTTAATAAGAATCATTTGATGAAAAGAAGTATAAATGTCTTGAATGCAACATTGAGAGTTTGAGAAACACAGATCAAATTGCTAGTACTTAAAATCATATTTCTATCATCCTACCATTACTTTCTATAACTTTTAAAATAAGATAGAATAGAATTATTTGATCAATACAAATCTAAGTATATGGTATTTAAGATCGCAATAAAGTCGAATCCTATTTGTGAAAAATATTTTAAGGCAATTTCATAAAAATACTAAGATTAAACGATGTTTATGTTATGGTATCACCTTTTTTTTGGTTTGTTTTGGTTTTCTACACAGCTTGCTGGAACGCACTATACGCACATCGATATAAATCAAAAGATGTGCCATGAGCACCTTGCTGTTATTAACAAACTGCGTCTCTGTGTGTAGCGTGAGTGCCTTACAACTACCAATCTACTTGACCCCTAGAATCGCTAGCGGCGACGTATGTTACAGTTCTACTTATTCTGGTTGTTGACAACAAATACCGATAGGTATAAACGTCCCGCGTTCACCGCTTCCTACAATCGACTAAAACGGAAAGAGTGAGCTCACTCTTCCCAACGATAACATAATTCCGTGCGCCTGAAGTTCTGTGTGAAGTGCCTGAAGTTCTGTGTGAAGTGCCTGAAGTTCTGTGTGAAGTGCCTGAAGCGAAGGGATGGCACATCCATTGATTTATATCGATGCCTACGTAGCGACACGTTAGTGATCCCACATCAAATTCCGCCGACTTTGCAGAACGCAACGCAATGCAAGAAGCGAGTGAGTTGCGTCATTCGTCACCCGACCGGCGCCGCGCGCGACAGACACGAGTTATATTACGATTTAGATTTTTGTAACATTTTTAAACTTACTAGTGCACTTGAATTAGGAATCCAACACCAATAATGGGTATGTACTACCTATATTCATTTTACAATTGTATAACATTTATTATTAATTATATACATACGAAGAAATCCAAGAATGTTCGAGATAAGGCGATGACGAACCGATTGACAACGCATCGCCACTGCGTGTAGGCAAACCCGGGGCGGTCTAACTATACGTTTAAACTCATAGCCTATTTAGTAGTTAAAGTTTTTCTATAGGTACTATAAGTTACCGCTGGTCTAGTCGCGAGAACGGCGAATGCCGATTTTTTTTAAAAATAAAGAGTGACGAGACGAGCAGGACATTTGCATGATGGTAAGCAACATGCCTGCCACATAACAGCACAGTGACACGCAGCTATTGGAACATGAAGATACCAAATCATTACCTAGCACTGCACTGCGCTCGTTACCCAGAAATCTAAGATGTTATATCTCTAAGCCCTGTAATTTCACTGGAAACATTGTCTTTCAAACCGGAACACAGTAATGTTTGCACATTACTGCTTGGCGGTAGAATAACTGACAAAGGTGTGGTACTTCCCCAGGCGGATTCTGCTAAGAGTCCTACCACTACAATCCGAAACCCCTGCTTCGAATCCCACGCGCACCATTGTCATTTCGAAACCATTTGCGTGCCACTAGGGTACGGCTACCACTACGGCATGACTACTTAAGAAAACAGTGAAGAAAAACATAGTGAGGAAACCGACATTTTCTTAGAATCTTTTTTCGGTCGTGCGTCATCCGCCAACCTGCACTGGGCCAGCGTGGTGGATTATTATAGCCTGACTCTACATTGTGAGAAGGGGGGGCTCGAGTCTCAGTAGTGGGAACATTTTTAGCGGGCTAGGTTTATACTTTATACTGTTTATACTAGTTATAAGTTTCACTGTAGGTACGGACGGTACGGTAATTTGATGCAACGGAAGCTCGAATGTGACGATGTAGTGTCGTATAGGTATAAGTCGCCATTGTTTCGCAACTGCCGTGTTTGCGGATATCTTGTATTGTAATATCATTACAAGACACAATATGTGTTCATCAATTGTGATTGTGAAATCTGGGTTAAAATATTACCTGTAAGTAAACAGTTATATAGATTTATAGCACTTTACTTCAAAAATAAAATAAACAAAAACTTTAAGTAAGTCTTATCTTCTTTGAAAGAAAAATATTATTAAGAAATATATTATGAAAGAAAGTAAAATATTATTTTATATTATATAAAGAAAGAAAAACAAAACTAAAAAGTGAGCAGCAGTTGGAATGGTGATTAGGTCCAAAAATATACCATTCTAATTAGACTATTTTACCGTCCTAATAGGGTACAATCCTCAAAAAAACTAAGTAGCCCGTTAGTTAGACTGCCAAAAAATATTGTACACGTATTTTCTAGTCATAGGAACTGCCGATAGAAGTGAAAACTTATAACTCAGAATTTGATAGCTTACCTTGGAAACCACACGGGTGTAACTGGAGGGCGTGGCCTCGCCATCTTGGCATGGCCATCTAGAAATGCGTCAGCATTTCCCATTGGCTGATGCGTTTCTAGATGGCCATGCCATGATAGCCTGTCCACCTCCTTTCAGCATTTCCCGTTAGCTGACGTATTCCTAGATTGCCAATAGCCATGGTCCCGAGTTTACCCAAAGCTTTCTTATCATACCCGAGCGTGACGAATGAATTCAATTCACAGCCCACGAAAAATCTGTCTAGGCGCGCATAAAGAAGTTTTCACTTCAAAAATGACGAAGATACAGCGCTTCGTGTGACGTCACTTGTGAGTACGATTTTTACTCACGAGTGACTTCGCGACCCCCACTCTCGAAGTTTGATGGTCTATATCTTTGACGATTTTTAATATTATGAAAAAACAAAAAATACGTGCCCAATATTTTTCCATGATCTAGCTGACGAACTAATTAGGATGGTGTATTTTTGACCCAGTCCGGTACCCTATTGCCAGTGTTGAGAGGGCCTTATCTCGCAAGGAGAGAGTCAAGTCAATATCCCACCACGCTGGCCCAATGCAGATTGGTTGATGACGCATGACCTCGATAGGTTCTAGTTACGAGTACCTATCAGCTTGCCTTGCAAAGATGACTGTATATTGTTTGCAGCTTGCCTTGCAAAAGTGGCTATGTATATTTTTTCAAGGCAAGCTGTTTTGAATACAGTTAGCAACGCGCTGATAGATCGTGTTACTTTCGCGTATCAGCGGTCGCCGACAGCGATGCTTTCTGGAATAAGTGACGTCACGCACAACTTGGAACTTTGCGTATTATTATTTTTTAGTTTTATAGGTTTACACTTGACCGCCATCTCGCCTGATGTTAAGCGACGATACGGTTTACGATGGAGCGTGCTTACCTAGAAGAAACCGATTCACTCTCGATTTGAAGACACTAAGATTATAACCATCGGGAAAAACCCACCCAGGCAACTCATTCCACAGTCTAGACGTTCTTATCACAAAAGTAGAGTCAAAACTCTTCGTTCGTGTCTTTGGGACATCAACCATGTTTTTAAAGTGAAACTTTATTTGGCGCACCGCACACAGATTTGTTCGTAGCGTCAAAAAGTTTAGCCTGTAGAAATCGTTTGCATGAGTGGAATTTTCTCGATGGTTACAATCATGGTTTTGTCAACACGAGAAATAATCGGTATCTTCTAAGTAAGCACGTTCCATCGTAGACTGCATCGTCGCTTTGAAATTTGTTACAGTATTGTACTAGTCAAGCTCTTTCATTTGATATCCATGTTAAGGAAGTTGTGAAAATAATATAATTCGCCATTTTGTGGTGGCTTGGTCTTGGATTTGAAATTTGTCATAATGCATAGTATTCTTCTAGTCAACCCTGTTCAATTGATACCCATATTTAGAGAGATTGTGAAAGAATATTTTATCCGCCATTTTGTGGAGGCGGCCACGTTGAATCGATATTGACCAAACATAGCTAAGAACCACCGCAAGTAAACAGTCTTTCAAATGAAAAAAAAACCGCATCGAAATCGGTCCTCCCTTTGAAAGCTACGCCACAGACACAGACAGACATCGACGTCAAACGTATAACATCCTATTTGTGGTCGGGGATTAAAAAGTACTATGTAGTGTGTTTCTCATTCCAGTGCAAGACTTGCTATCGCTGTACACCATCCACTGTCAGCTGAACTTAGCCGCCTGCTACACGAAGCTAGAAGACTACCGGTCCAGCATTAAATACTGCTCGATGGTGAGTCGCTTTTTATCCATAACCTCTGTAGTGGTAGAGAGAGAGAGACAAACTTCTTAGCATTCCATGGATTCACCGTGCGGGTGCCGGGTCCATCGTGTGGCAGAGAGAGAAATCCCGAGTAGATCCCGAGACTTGTGACTCGGGCGTAGGTTTAAGGGACCCCTTTCCGACGTACATCAACACTCACCTTCACTACTCGTATTTCTCTCCCTGCCCAGCCAAATCAGATATGATCCTACTAGTGCAGCTTTAGATACTCGTTCTAGTATCAAAGAGTTTACATATACTACGTATAGAGTTAGAACAAACGCTTTACACCGAAGTCACTGGTCTGATCGCTCTTGCGGAAGTGTCATTCTTTTGTCGCGGCACTTCGCTATGTCGACATAGCTAACATACACCTCATCTGCTTACGATTGGTATAAAGGAACCGTGCGGAAAAACCTGATTTATTTACTTATTCTTTATCTAAGAGTAGGACTCTTTGCTTTGACAGTCCGCCTGGGGATGTACCACCTTTGCCAGTTATTGTACCTTCAACCAGTAATGTAAAAACATTAGAAACATCGCCCTTCAAACCGGAACACGGTTTAAAGGTAGAATCACAGGGCATAGAGATAAAAGTTCCCATATCTCTGAGTGAGGAGCGCAGCGCAGTGCTAGGTAATGATTTGGACACTGCATGTGCCAATAGTTGCGTTTGACTGTGCTGTTATGGGCAAGCACGTTTCTTACCAACGGGCACTTGACCTGCTCTATAATAATAACTTTATTTGAACAAAAACAATATGATAAGTACAATAATACATAGTAATATTGTGTAAGGAACCCTGGATTTCACACTAGGTGAAATCCTGTGTCGTGAGAATCCAGTGCCTTCCTCGGTGGTAATTACATATGTTCAGCAATAAACTTAAAGCAAAAAGGAGAAAGAAAATATATATATCTATACTATAAAAAGAAAGTCTACTTACAAAGTCTGACAAAATGTATTTATTTAACAGTAAATAAAATAACGACGGACATTAATTTTTTGTTAAATTTGTGTAAGTTACTGCTGGTCTAGGCGAGAAAACAGCAATTGCCGGTCCGGAGCCCCTCAAAGAGGGTTTGATTGAGACTTTGCCTAGCAAAGTTTCATCAAAATCGGTCCAACCGTTTATAATTGGCGGGTGTTTTTTTAAAGTTCAAAACTATAGGTTACTTTGTTTATAGTTAAAAGTGATAGTTTTGTAGAAGCACATATTTATGATGTAAGATTTAGTATGTTGTATGTTTATAGAAGCAAGAAAATATTGTATAGTTAAGATCTATTTTATTGAAATAAATTTATTTTATTTTTATTTTATTTATTAGTATAGAAGCGGACTGCAGCGGAGAGCGAGCAGTCTCTCGCCCCGCGTCACTATTAACTGCCGATTATATTGTTCTTAACTGTACACAAGTATTCATTATGTTACGGCTAGTCTAGTCGGGAGAACGGCACCTGCCGATCCGGAGACTCCGGGTTCAAACCCCACACGCACCACTGCCTTTTCGAAGTCATGTACGTAATACCGCTAACTTAAAACGGCGAAGGAAAACATCGTGAGGCAACCGAGATGTACCTAGAATCTTTCGAAGTCATGTGTCATCCACCAACCCGCAGTGGGCCAGCGTGGTGGATTATGGCCTTAACTCTCTCCTTGCGAGAGAAGGTAGTTTGTAGTGGTAGGACTCGTGGCAGAGTCCGCCTGGGGAAGGACCACACCTTTGCCAGTTATTCTATCGCCAAGCAGTAATGGGCAAACATTACTGTGTTCGGGTTTGAAGAGCAATGTTTCCAGAAAAATTACAGGGCTGAGAGAAATAACAACTTAGATCTCTGGGTGACGAGCGCAGTGCAGTGCTAGGTAATGATTTTAACTCTTCATGTTCCAATAGCTGCGTGTCACTGCGCTGTTATGTGGCAGGCAATTTGCTTACCATCAGGCACATGTCCTATTCGTCTAGTCATTCTTTATTTTAAAAAAAAGGCCCCGAGTCCCAGCAGTGGGAACGTTTAGTGGGCTGTTGATAACGGAGTATTGAAGGTGGTTGTAGACTGGCCTCGTGGCTTAGCTGGTAGTAGCTCTGCCTGCGAAGCTGAGGGTCGTGGGTTCGATTCCCACCCAGTGCAAATATTTGTGCGGTGAATGCAAATGTTTTCACTGTCTCTGGGTGTTTCTATGTATAATAAGTATTGTATTCAAAACTATATAAGTATCTGGCCGCCATCATACAAGCTTTGCTTAGTTTGGGGTCAGATGGTGTTGTGGGTGAATTGTCCATGAATATTTATTTATTTATTCGTCAGGTGTTGAAGTGCTCCCCTCGGAACGAGAAGGCCCTGTACCGGCGCGGGCAGGCGCACTACGCTCTCAACAACTACGACTCCGCGTTGGCAGACCTGCGCCTCGCTGAGAAGGTAAACAGCGTACACTATTTTTACAATTTTACTACTATTCTTTACCCTCGATGAAAAAAGGGGAGTTATAAGTGTGTGTGTGTGTGTGAGGGTGTGTGTGTGAGAGAGGGTGTGTGTTGTGTGTAAGAGAGAAGGTGTGTGTGTGTGTGTGAGAGAGAGAGAGAGAGAGAGAGAGATGGTGTGTGTGTTAGAGAAGGTGTTTGTGTGTGTGTGTGGATGGACTGTTTTCAATGGTTCTTAGCTATGTTTGGTCAATACCGATTCAAGATGGCTGCCCCCGCAAAATTAATATTGCTCACAGCCTCCGTTAAAATGGGTAACAAATAAAATATATACGGTCGAATTGAGAAACCTACTTTTTTTTAAAGTCGGTTAAAAAGGGCTTATGTAGTAGTAATACTGTACAAATATCAAAACTAAGGTAGTCGGGGTTAAATCAAAATGTTTTATTTTGTTCTTGTTACACTATTTTTACACTATTTCTATACTATTTCTACCCTAGTTTTACACTATTTTTTACATAATTTTAAGTTTATTTTGTTTTCTTATTTTATGGCTTTTAATTAAGAGTTTCCTATTGTCTTTTAATGTTCATGATAAATAGTACCGGCCACAAATTTATCCGACTTAGTGGCCAAAAGTGGAACTAAAGATGTCAATACGATACGAATGACGAACTTTTGTTTTAACGATAGTTGCGACGCCTTTTAACTTGCTAGATAAGTTTGTGACTATTACTATTTCGTTACTATAGACTTACTCGCTATAATCGTTTCACGCTTCAATAATTATTATTTATAGATCTTCGCCTTGACTTTTTTCGACATCACCACAACATGGGTTCACAAGAATTTTGAGTTTTTGAAAAGGTTTATTACTTTCTTATTTTCCAATAGATTGCGGGTGTTTGGTTTGTATAGGTTCAAAAAAGTAATTTAATTACTAATTAGTTAACTATGTAGTTATGGTCTAGTCGGAAGAAGGCCTGCGGCCGGCGCCTGCCGATCCGGAGACCCCGGGTTCAAACCCTACACGCACCACTGTCTTTTCGAAGTCATGTGCGTAATGCCGTTAACTTAAAACGGTGAAGGAAAACATCGTGAGGAAACCGACATGTACTTAAAATCTTTCGAAGTCATGTGTCATCCACCAACCCGCACTGGGCCAGCGTGGTGGCCTTGACTCTCTCCTTGCTAGAGAAGGCCCCGAGTCCCAGCAGTGGGAACATTTAGAGGGCTGTCTATGCTAGTAATTTACTAACCTAGGGAAAAATTTACCACTGTCTTGGTTAAACTGAACTTTAGGAATCATTACGCCATACCATAGTTGAGGGTCAATGTATCTATGTAGGTCTAATAATACACTAACATGATTGGCCTTCTATTGTATGAGTTCTGGTATCAAATTACACTATTTTTTCATTAATGTCTACTTTAACTATGTCTTGTGTTGTTGTAGTTTATGTGTTGTCCAACTGTACTTACAACAGAAGTTTACACATACACGAAAAATGACTGTATAATTTTATTAGCCGGAACAAACGAGCTGGTACCATATGAGTTTCAAGCTTGTCTTTATTTGTGGTTAAGGTCACTTGCACAGACAAATATTATAATACCCGAAATATTTTATAATAGATATCTCAGAGAAGATAAACTGAACTATGAGCTGAGACTCATATGTAATCAGTACACAAATGTAACTTATATTAACATGCACTATGGTGATTATCGACCACGTAGGTGGGAATTTTGCACAAACATTTGTAGAAGCGTTCTAAAGGAAGTTCTGCACATTTCATACAAAAATGATTGTAATACCTACCTAAATGAAATGCATGCATGTCGCGAATTACACCGCGCTCAGACACTGCACATCGTACATGGGTCTGCGCGGTATTGCACAGGTCAGTATATTAGTCCAATAGCTAACAACAAGAGTACCCAAACTTGTGACAGGGTATCGGAACTGGGTGGTGACGAAACATCATCCTCTACAGCCAAATCTACGTTTTTTCGTTTCTAAAGTAATTCGAGTCTTACATCAAAACATAGCTGGCTTACTAAGCAAAGCTGACTTAATAACATCTAACTTACAATCCCTAGAGTCTAGTGAAGGCATAGTGGATGTATTGTGTGTGACGGAACACAATATGAAACAGGATGACTCCAGGTTATTAAAAGTTCACAATTTCTGTCTTGGTTCTGCTTACTGCAGGAAAAATAGACATGGAGGGGCTTGTATTCTTGTACGTAACACACATAGATTCAGGCCCCTTTCAGGTCTACAAAAGTATTGCATTGAGGGTGTCATTGAATGCTCTGGTGTTGAGCTACTGGACCATAAAATTGTAGTATTATGTGTATACAGACCTCCCAAACAGACTGTGTATCACATGGATTCATTTTTTGTGTCTATAAATTCTATGCTCCAAGAAATAAGCTTTGGCAAACGAAATATAATACTTTGTGGTGATTTCAATATAAATTTAAATAATGTCACTAATAGAGTAACTCAATTCAAAGAGCTAGTAAGCTCATATAATTTAAAATTCGCAATAAATGAAACAACTAGGACCATAAGTGGCACGTGCTTAGACAACATTTTATATAATAAACGTGGTTGCAAAGGCAAAGTTATAGAGCTTGCTATGTCTGATCATTCAGCGCAACTACTCACCTGTCCTATTAGACCTAGTTATACATTGAAACACTGGTACATAAAACGACGCGACTATTGTCAAGAAAATATGGACAAATTCAAGGAATGCATAAACTCACTTAGCTTCTCAGAAATTCTCAGACATACTGACCCGAATAATGCATTTAAGGACTTTCATGATTTATTTTTACTTTTCTATGACTTATGCTTCCCGTGGATAAAAATAAAAATTAGTGCACAAAAGCGGCCACGATGGCTAACAAAAGGAATTAAAACCTGCTGTAAGCGTAAACGTGTGTTGCTATGGCAATATAGGAAGCATCGAACAATGGAAAATAAACAAAAATTTCAAGCATTAGCAGCAAGGCTTAAAAAAGTAATAACACTTACACAGCGCTCCCAAAATGATAATTTTATAAATAAAGCTGCAAATAAGAGTAAGGCAACGTGGAAAATAATAAACGGCATCCAAAACGACCTTTCTCGGGAAGAAATACAGCTAAATAGTAATGGCAGTTTAGTTAAAGACCCGCTTGAAATCGCAAATATTTTTAATAATGCTTTTGTTGACCAAGTGCAACCAAATAAAAAGCCACAAAAAAATGAAACAAGTGCAACAAACCGTATAGCTAACAATGCTAGGTCACTCTTTATGGCTCCAACTGTACCAAATGATATACAAGGTATAATTATGTCTCTTAAAAATACAGGTAGTACAGGCTATGATGGCATATCAACAAAAATTCTTAAGTATGTGTCCGACTCTGTATCTTATGTACTGAGTCATATCATCAATTTATGCATTTCTAACGGAGTATTTCCTGAGCAGTTGAAGAAGACTATTATAAAGCCTATCTTAAAAAAAAATGATAAAGAGAACGTTAATTGCTATAGACCTATAGCTCTAATACCAGTCCTATCTAAAGTGTTTGAAAAAGTTATCTACAGTAGCGTCTATGAATTTTTCGAACACAACAATCTATTTTCCAAAGAGCAAATAGGGTTTCGTAGGAAAAAAACAATTAATCAAGCCATCTTTAAGTTTTTGGATACTGTTACAAAAAGCCTTGACAAAAAAATACCTGCCTGTGCCCTCTATATGGATTTAACTAAGGCCTTCGATTTTGTTGATCATAAATTGCTATTGGACAAATTGGAAAAATATGGTATCAGAGGTAACATCCACAAACTTATTGAGTCATATTTGACTGGCCGGTACCAATGTACGCAAATAAATAGGATCTGTTTGAAATTAAAAAAAGAAATTACTTATTGTTCTGAATATAAACAAGTAAAGCATGGTGTGCCTCAAGGAAGCGTATTGGGCCCGCTCTTGTTTATTATATATATAAATGACTTTCCACTTGTTACAGACCAACCAATGGTTCTTTTTGCGGACGATAGTACCATTCTGTTTACTGGAAATAATAGTGTAGACATGGCAAATAAGATTGAGGTTGAACTTAATAAAACGATAAATTGGTTGACATTAAATAATCTGCATATAAATTTGACTAAAACACATATAATGACATTTCGAAATAAAATTAATAAATTGGGGAAATTAGACATATCTCACAATTGAAAATATTGACATTACAAAATTTTTAGGCCTCAACATTGATTGTCAGCTGAAATGGAAGGGACATGTGGATAGTGTAGTGAATGCACTCAATCGGCATTCGTACGGCCTTTACATGCTTTCCAAATCTGTGAACAAAGCAGCACTACTAACGGCCTATAATGGATATGTTTCGTCGACACTCAGGTACGGTATAATATT
The DNA here is from genome assembly GCA_963693475.1 of Ectropis crepuscularia. Taxonomy (NCBI): domain Eukaryota; kingdom Metazoa; phylum Arthropoda; class Insecta; order Lepidoptera; family Geometridae; genus Ectropis; species Ectropis crepuscularia. The sequence continues at coordinate 4,647,664 of OY856355.1, forward strand.
CTGGGGAAACAGCACAAAAAAAGAAGCAGCTTTCAAAGCGCAAAAAAAATGTGTCCGGGCTATATGCAAGCTTAAGCAAACTGATAGCTGTAGATCACATTTTCAGAATTTACGAATATTAACGCTTCCATGTATGTACATTTATGAATGTGCTGTGTTTGTGCGCAGTAATTTAAATCTATATTCTAATGTTCTGAGTAAAAGGAACAAACATAAACTAAATATTCCAACAAACCAAACTACCCTGCTTAACAGTAGTGTTGTTTGTATGGCTCCTATTATTTATAATCATCTACCTAAGGATTTACTTGACATAGATGTAGAACACGCTTTCAAAAACAAGCTTAAATATTATCTCGTGAAGAAGGCTTACTACAGTGTTGAAGAGTACCTAAATGATAAATTTGTATCATATCATGACTTGACATAAATGTCAAGAATGAATTATACGTGTTTACACAAACATATCGACATGTTACATTACAGAACATTACTTTTATTTGAAAAAAAAAATGTATAACTCTGACATACAAAATATATTGTGAATTTTGACATTAATTTAAAAAAAACCTTGACAAATATGCCTATTTTTTATTGTATAACATTTATTTCAAATAATTTCAAGTTCTTTAATGCAAATTGATGTTTTTAGTGTTTTTGCATGCCGAAAGGCAGAATGTGGAGCTCTTTTGTCTGTATCATATCACCTGTAAATACCCATATGCGCAAATAAAGAAAATTTTATTTATTTATTTATTTATTTACTTGCACGTTTTTATTTGTACTTATATTATACGTTATTACTTTTATGAATAAAATGCATAAGAACTATCGAGAGATCTTTTTGTTTAACCGACTTCAAAATAGGAGGAGGTTCTCAATTCGACTGTGTTATTTTTGTATGTATGTATGTTATGCGATACTTCCGGCTGTTGTGAATCGATGTTGATGGTTATTTCATATCATCATCAGAGTAGTTTTTGAAATGTTAACAAAAAACTAAAATTTGCTTTCATTTATCTTGATGACTTATTGATAAATTCTTATGTATTTTGGTCGAGTGTCTGTATTTAGTTTTAAGTTGAAGTAGATTTTTGTTTTTTTTTCAGAGGAAATAAATTTTATTAGTAAATCCGTCAAATAACATAAAAATCATGTTTTATACTATTTTTATAGCACAGTGTGACCTAAGTACGCACGCTTTTCCGTTACTTAAAAACGGCGTTTTGCTTGATGGATTTACTAACAACAATTTACTACATGATCGGTGTAAAAAAGAACTATTTTAGTCACGCAAAAACGTGCATAAAGGGCGAGTTTATGTCACATTGCTATAATAGTACACATAACCATAAATAGTAACCACATAAGTTGAAAATTACAGCCGAGGCGATATTGCTACAACAAAGCAGAGGTTGTAATTATCAAAGCGCACGTATGTCATATGACGTTTTGTAACATATTTGTGAGGTAATAAGTAAAAGTCGGACTTTCTAAAACGAATAAATCTTTATCCCACTTCTCTGACATAAAAACTCTTTGCTAAGATTGAAAATAGGACCGTTCGTTTCAGACGTAGCCTCTTAGACGCTACGTTACGCTACTAGACGTAGTAGCATCTTGTTAAATTGTGCGTTTTATATTACAGTAACGCTCAAGTACGTAATGAAATACATTACACCTTATTAAACAGAAACTCGTGCGTTTTACATTACAATAACGTACAAGTATGTAATGACATACAAGTACGTAATGACATACATTACGATATTGAGATTGTTGAAATAAAAGACCCTTTACGAGCAAATGTGTTATAAATACTATAAAGCGCAATACACACTGAACCCGCTGGGCCGCCGACAAAGCCCGGCGACACAACCCGGCGGTCTGTATGAAAAGAATCATGTCGGCAACATGCGCCTGCGCGTGTTACCCGCCGACATGTTGGCGGCTTGGGTACGCCTGCGCTCAGGTGCCCGGCGACGCTCGAAATTTTCCGACGTGTAATAAGTGAAGCCGCCAACTAGACCGCCGACAATAAGTTGCCGACATATATGTCGGCGGCCCGGCGGGCTCAATGTGTAGTGCGCTTAACAACATATACAACGATACTCGTATAAGTTGTCTATAATGCAGAGCGTTTATTGTGTAATACACGCCGTGCACCGTAATATACTGTATCACTGATGCAGCTTTTATATTTCAGGTTTCACCGACGAACCGCGCGATCCACAAGCTCCTCGAGCAAGTCCGTCTCTCGAACAAGAACTACAACGACCTCCAAAAGCAGATGTTGTCAAAATTTTTTCGTGACCAAAAGGAAAAACGTATCGCGATCGCGAATAACTGAACTAAGACTGAAAGTGGTCATACGTAGGCTTATTTAAGACACGGTAATGAGTAGGCGTCTTTGTATCTGACCACGTGACGTGAGGTTTCTTTGACCCTGATCATAATTACGTAGGCATCTCTTGAGTTTGATCATACGTTCGCTTCTCTGAGTTTGATCAATCTAGGATTCTTTATCGTACGCAGGTTATTTGGACCTGATTATACGCTTCTTTGAATTTTATCATAAGTAGAGATGCTCCATAAATTACGTTAGTTAATTATGCCGAATTTTCGATACCAAGAGGGTTTTTACTACATTTCACACAGAATGAGCACATTTTTTGCAAAAAAAAATGACGTGATATTTCCGAGATTACGCCCCTAGGATTCTTTTACCTTGCCTATACGAGATTTTCTCTGAATCTGCGTAGTTATTCTGAACTCAGTCGGAGTGATCTCGTCTCGGAATCAAAGCTCTCGGTCTTTATGTTATCCGTTTAGAAAGACAGAGACAAGGAAGGAAGGAAGGGCTTTCCGAATTTGAGGCATTCGGATTGCGTTTAGAATCAGTACCCTGATCACTTGTATTTTTGAACCTGATCATACATTTGTTTCTTTGGACATGGTCATGCTCAAGCTTTTTTACATTTGACCATACAAAGGTTTCTCTGACCCTGGTCACATGTAACCTCTGAGTTTGATCAAACGTAGACTTATTTAAAGTTTATCATACGTAGCCTCTTTGGACCTGTTCGTAGGCTTCTGTCAACATTACCAAACGTTCGTTCTTTTAACTCTCTCTGAACCTGATCCCATGAAGTTTTCGTCTCTGAACTTGATCACACAAAATCTTCTTCTCTGAACCTGATCAGGTGTAGACCTCTTTAACATGACAATACAAAGGCTTTTTTGAGGTTGACCATACTTATGCATTAATAGATAACCAATATTCCAAGAATCTTTCGAAGTCACACGTGGTGGATAAGGACCTTGACTCTCTCCTTCTGAGAGAAGGCCCCGTGTCCCAGCAGTGGGAACATTTAGTGGGCTGCTAATGCGATGCATCAACAATTATTGATTCATAGAATTAACAATTGTTTAGAGGTAGTCTGCGTGACTTCGTAATACTTTTAAAGAGTTTATACTTTACTACAGCGATGCTTGCAGTTCGCTTTATTTAAATGTTATTTGAGGTGTAACAAAAGTCAAGTTAGCCATCGACGGACGATGGACATCGATTAGGGTTGTACGTTACCGATAATCGAGTCGCGTGAAATGTATACCAATACCGACAGATGGCTCTCATCAATTCTCAAACAGGTAGGAAAATAAGACAACTTATGCATGCTAGTTTAATAGTTTATTTGATTTAAGTACCTATTCTTATTATAATTGTATCTTATGATGTTATTTAAAAAGAGGGTCTGGAACGCATGTACCGGCCGAATGGAGCTTACTCTATAACCAACGTTTTGAAATACTATACCATTGTATGCAGATAGTGTATTCCACTGTGCCACGTACAATAGTTTTAAACGAAATTTGGTTTTACGAACTATTTGTTTTAACGTAGACGAAATACATTTACCATCATTCCGCTTCAAAGAACGGTCAGGCTATGTCAGATTCGACACCACGAGACGTGGTTGGTGCCCCTAACGACTTTTTAAACCACGGAGTTCCACCTTTGCAACATTCACCATAGCATTTTGCATTCCTCTGCAGAGGTTTTGCGAGGTATATATATTATGGGCCCACAACAGACATGAGCTATGATCGCCGCTAACGATATAAAAATACAAGATTATTGTTAATCAGCCTGCATCTTTTTAAAGGGGTTGTTAAATACATACATTAAATACGCCACATTTTGTTCTACAAACTATAAAAAATCGTATATTTTTTCCCAGTCTAAAAGCATCGAACTATTCGTAACAATTCGTAACTAGAGCGCGCGTGCTCTTTAACGAAAAATAATGTGCCGAAGTGAATAAACACTATACACCCGCTAAACAGTGCTAGAGCGGTCAACGAGTGCTGTTTTTTTGTGATATGTATTGAATTTTAACAAAAGTTGTTAGTGTAAATACACGGAACATACCCAACGGATGCAGGCTCTGACCCTAAGGGCGTCCGCTGCGGCGTGCTGTTTCTTGTAATCTCATAGACCAGCGCTGCGTGCAGCGGGTGCCCGGCGCACGCGACGCGGGCGAGCGGAGACGTTTCAAGGAAATCAGTGAGCACCGTTGTGTTATCCGTGCCGCACGTTCCGTGCTTGTACAGTCTATTCCGTAATTTGATAACAATGAGTATCATTGATTCTCATTTTAGAAGTCCAAAGTCGCCCCGTTTTATGGGATATGTCTAATGACTTATGTAAAGAGAATGTGCTTAATTAAAAATAATTCGTCAAATTTAATGTAGACGTTGACATTTTAAAATAAATAATTAATACATTTCTTCGCATTTTCTAATAACATAAACTTGGATACAAATTCTCCACACAACAATCTAGACGTGACATATGGGCTGATTGGCTGTCGCTCTTGTCTACGTCGTTTTTTTGCTAGGTAGTATATATATCAACAAATAATCCATGATATCGACTGTACACCCGTGCTATCGAAATTGTACTGGCGGCGCTGCGAGAGGCGGGAGTCCGTCGCTGACGTCCGCGACGGGGAAATTTGTCCGCGACGGAGCACGGAGCGGGTCCCCGCGACAGACACCCGCGACTGACGCCCGCTTAACGCAGCGGACGCCCTAACCCTGTATAATGAACGACTACGTTCTACGATCTACTATTTAAAAAAAATATATACGCCCTCTCGTTTGATGACAACCGATGCGAAAACCCCACATATCACGAATAAAATAAAATGAACTTTGAACTCGACAGAACGCATGAAGCAACTGATTTCGCTTCCGGCGTTGATGACACAAAAAAAAGTTTTTAAACTTTCGTGATGAGAACTTATATTGAAAATATTGTTATTAGGCTTAATCGCGATCCAAATTATTATTTAATTATCTCGAAGTTTCGGCAGCGTTTAGGAGAAGACCACGTCTTCAGTATTCTCTTTAGTTTAACTATTTTAGATTTACCTACATTTGACCGCCATTGCGACTGATGTTAAGCGACAATGCGGTCTACGATAAAAAAAAAACTAGAAACCTAGTGTTTCCCTAGAAAAAAAAAACTGATTCTCTCGATTTGAAGACTCCAAGATTGTAACTATCGGGAAACCCCACTCGGCAATGTATTCCACAGCCTACACGTTCTTATCACAAATGTAGAGGCAAATCTATTTGTTAGTCTTTGGAACGTTAACCATGAAACAAGGTCGCTTTTTCGAGCTTTTATGAGCAGTCCGATAGAAAAAAAGGGCAAAGTGGAATCAGATCATGCAAATCAGTCACACACTCACCGAAATGTATCCGATGAAAACTGACAAGCTAGCAATCTTTCGGCGATGTTCAAGACTTTCGTGTCTACGGCCGCTGTACCGCTGCCGAAACGTTAAAGTAGGTATTTAAATATAGTTATTTATATCGCGATTCAGCCCAAAGTATTTATAGTATTTCGTAACGCTGAGTATAAAGTGTCTCTTTCCGCCAAGTCCATCCATTCCACTGAATCCTGTACAATATGCGGTTGTTAATACATTCACTGCGGTTGTTCATTGGTTGGGTACACTTGTGCCAAACTTCGCGCTTCTAAACGTGACTTGCTGCTAGTTTCAGTCCAAATATTTACTAGACTCCGCGCCAGTAACAGTTGATGTTTAGTTTGTCGGGGGTTGGTTGATTTTAGCTCTATACGGAAGGGTTCGTAAAGCTAAGATTTATTTACATTGAAAGTAAATAGGTATCTTCTGGGTAAGCGTAGTCGATCCTAAGCCGCAGTATTGCTAAACATCAGATAATTTTTGGTCAAACGCTAACCTTAGGTACTGGATAATTAAATTATAGTCAGATACACGGTATCAGGTCAATAAAAGTTTGTGTTTTGAGTTACCGTCATATTCAGGAATGAAAAATGAAAGTCTTGTTTTGTGTACAGAACAATTTCGCGAAATTCGTTAGTGGCGCGGACTCTGTTAGGGTAAATATTTTCAATTAGCCAATACAATTACGTATAATTTTTATACGAAATTTTAAATAAAAAAATGTAAATTCACTGGTCAATGCCCGTCGGACATATATTGACACAGTATTTTAGTCTAGGATAGAAATAATAAGCTGAACGTCTACCGCAACTAAACTAACCTCATATTTCAAAGATTTGCTCAAAGTTACGCGAGCGAAGAGCCTGCCAAATTTTTTAACAGCATCATTATTTTCTGACGAAATTTTAAATACGACATACGAAATTTTAAATTTCGTAATATGGTGGTTAGTATCACAGTTTAGACACAGTTGTTTTTTTTTGCGCAATGGCCGTTGGCGAACGTAAATGTACAATTGTACATAACTGAGTTTATTGTTCATACACGCATATTTAGAGTTCGTAGACGCAAATGCATGAATCTACATAGCTGAGTTAATTACTCATACGTGCGTACATATATTATACTATTAGCTAAACGCGCGTGCGTTGCTACGCCATCTATCGAAAATTGGTCGTACCAATTCTAATTTTGAACAAATTCGGTTACTTTAGGTTCTAACGGTTCTAATGACGCTTCCTTTAAAATATGACATATATGCTGTCACGCGACGAAAGCTCTCAAAAAGTAATATTTTTCCCCGTTTTTGTTGCATTTTTCATTCATGCTCCGCTCCTGTTGCTAATAGCGTAATGTTAAATAGCCTATAGCCTTCCTCGATAAATGGACTATCTAACAGAGAAAGAATCTTTCAATTCGCACCAGTAGTTCCCGAGATCCTAGCGTTCAAACAAACAAACAAACTCTTCAGCTTTATAATATTAGTATAGATGCGTCCACCAACGAGAAATGCGCGTATGAGTAATTAACTCAGCTGTGTAGACACATACATTTGCCTAAACGAACTGTAAATGCGCGTCTAAAAACTATAAACTCAGCTACATATGTACATTTCATACAATCATACGTTCGTAGGCGCAAATGCATGAATCTACATACATAGCTCAGCTAATTACTCATACACCTGTATTTCTCGTCGCTGATGCAAATGTATGAATCTACAAAGTTGACTTTATTGTTCATACACGCGCTTTAGTCGTCGTGGACACAAATGTAAGAATCTACATAGCTGAGCTGATATCTTATATACGTCACCGTAAATTTGAAATCACCGTCAGTTTAAAATATAACGCGTGAGTGAAACCCGCGGTAGGTTAGATTAGTTTAGAATCCAACGTTAAATTGTAATATGTATAACCATCTTGAGTAGAATATTTGAGACAACGTTTTATTTGTAACAAGGTAACCAACACATTTGTGACTATATCAGAATATTGTTGCAAATGTGTTGGTGCACAAATCAAAATCAGTTTTTTTTTTCTTGATGAATGGCGTGCGCTGTGACTTTAACTGTCACATTTCTGCCAATGTCCGTTTCGTGGCAGCTTTGTAGACGGCCTCGATAATAAACAAAATAAAAGAGTTTGACTAGTTAATTGAAACGATATCAAAATCAGTTTATTGAACAAATAAACAGATTTTTGATGTAACGGTTTTTACAATTTTACGGTGACATATATACGAACTAAGATCAGTTGTTTAGATTCATTCATTTGCGTTGGTCGACGATAAATTATACAGACGGTTGCACGCACACATAAATTATTATACACGGATTTAAAGTCGATCGACGCAAATATAGGCGTGCCACGAAATAGTGGCACTATTGGCACTTGGATAACATTGCAACCCTGGTTGGCTTGACGACGGCGTTAGTTCCCATTATGGCCACGTGCCATTAATTCCATGGGTATAAATAGAATAAAACTGTGGCAGCTTTCTAGACTGTTTCGGTCGCAGTAGACGTTCGGTTGAAAGGGCTAACGGATTATTAAAAATAAGTGTATGTACCAATTTAGATAATAAAATTGATACGTTTTCAGACGAGACGAATTGGTTCCAAAGTTTTTTGATAGATGGCGCCTGGCTGTCGTTTAACATTACTTGTAGATATTTTGTCGTTTGTGACAATTTTAATTTGACTGTTATACGTACATATTGACATTGACAAATAACATTAAATAAAATTATAAATACACATTCACTATTTAGTTTTACGCAATTTAAATATTTTCACATAGGTAATCTAAAATATTTTCACATAATCTAAAATGTGCAAATAGTGATTGTGACGATTTAAAGGCTCTTCACACTTGGCTAAATTTAGTGCCTGAATTCAGAAGCAAGTTAGAAGCAAGCAATCGTAGCTTCTGATTTTAGTATGCTAGCTTACTGAATACTATTACACTTCACTCAATTCAGTAGCGACTAAATTGAACCAAGTGTAAAAAGCTTTTCAATGTTAAAAAATGTAGCCACCGCCGTCTAGTACAAAGTTTGGAACTATTTTTTTCATCTGAAACGGTTCATTGACAAGTTTTCTGTACGATGACTGATTAGGTTTAGTATGACAGGCCACCAGACGGCCTTAAGAGTAACTGAGAATTGGAACATGACATTTTTCATTGCTTTAGTTTTACACCGGTTTCATTATAGAATAAACTATAGGTTACTTTAAAGATAAAACCAAGATTTTAATATTGGCAGTCATAGGAACTGCCGATAGAAGTGAAACTTATAACTGAGAATTTGATAGCTTACTTTGGAAACTACGCGTTTGAAACTGGAGGGCATGGCCATGACGCCACGAGCATGTCTGACACATTTCTAGATGACCAATGGGAAATGCTAACGCATTTCTACATGGCCAATAGCCAAGGTCCCGAGTTTACCCGAAGATTTCTTGTCATGCCCGAGCGTGACGCTAGCACAGCCCACGAAAAATCTGTCTAAAAATACATAGAATAGGTATCAGTACCATACGATCACCCTGATTCACAACGCAATTGGATTGATCTCGACACGGTAGGTATCAATCCTTTCGGTCCTTGTCTTATCCGTTAAAGGTAAGCGTCCACGGGCCCGCATCGCACGTAGTGGATTTTAGTTTGCCTAGTCGATGAGCGGTCCGTACGGTGCGGATCAGTGGACACTGTTGTATGAGTTTTTATACAAGGCGAACCAAAATCCGTTACATGCGATACGGGCCTGTGGACGCTTACCTTTAGAATGACAGAGACAAGGATTTTAATCCCAAATTGAATCGTTTAGATTGCGTTGTGAATGTCTATCCAGATAGTCCACCTTTCAGACTGCCTAAATAAAACGGTGATAGCGTTGCCTCTCTATTCAGTTTCACACAAAAATGAGAGAGACCAAAACCAAAGCAATTACCAATTTAGTTGGGCGGTGGACCCTGGCCTATAGCGGTGAAGCGCGCTACAAAAACAAAGCATCCGAGCCAACTGCCATGATTTTACTAAGTATTCTATTCTATAATGACCCGGTTTATAAATGACTCTTGCTCTATAAGTTTAATGTATTATAATATTAATTGTGGAAATCGTGCGATGTTAATGAAAACGTGTGTGTACTTAAGTATGCATGAAGAAAGTTATACTTCTTTACTTTTTAAGAAGCACTTGGATGCCATAGGGCCCTGTAAAAAAATTGGCAGTCATAGGAACCGCCGATAGAAGTGAAAACTTATAACTCAAAATTTGATAACTTACTTTGGGGGTGAAACCGGAGGGCGTGGCCATGAGCATGATCAAATGCCGACGCATTTCTACGCGATGCGTCACAGTAGAATTTTCGCGCGAAAACAGCGCTTTCCCCTCCACCGCACGTTGTGACAGTAGAGGTACTCACATGGTGTAATTAATTCTATGAATCTTTGGCTATCCATTGTTGTAATTAAATTTAGGATGGAGATGATAGTTGTGAAGCTACAACACCGAACAGTATCCCCCGATTTTGTTACAGTTCGATTTTATGACTTGCGTCCCTATGGAAGCAATTTTAATTAAATACGCATTCACATCAAAATTTCCTTCCTAATTTTTTCCAAGCGTGAAGAAGTATAACTTCAAAAACTGCCCAATCTATATTAGGCCTCTTTACGAATCAAACAATATGGAATTATGTATATATGTCAGTTGTCTGCCATAGTAATGTTGGACGTGAGAAAAACTTCGACCAATGTGTTAAATGCTTATGTTCTTTGTCTGTGCTTATGAATTTATTTATACATGCCGATAGAATTCTGGTGATAAAATTGTGATTTTTTTTATATTCAAAGGCCACATAAAGTCGAATGATATTAGTTTAATTAAGTAAGGACACGTTATACTTGACATTTTTACTTTGTACTAACGCTAAAAATATGAAAAATAATTTCTGTTTAATGTGTTATGTTAAGCCAAAAGGTTATTTTAGTATGTTGCCCTTTCGGGGTCGGTCTCTCTAAAAAATCACGGTGGCATAGTGGCAAGAACGCCAGAAGTCAAAACCATCAGGTCGCAGGTTCTAACCCTGTCTGCACCTCAGTAAATGTTCCATGTGCAGATGAACAATTTTATCATACCGCTGGTCCAATAGTGAATGAAAATGTGTTAAGAAAATCGAATTGTTCCAATGGATTATAGTTTTGACTTACCTTGTGAGAAAAGACTTAAACTGGACTGCTTATAATATACTCTTTCCACACATTTGCCGCTTATAATGGGGGTGGTATAGTAGCACATGCTTCGCCCTTATGTATAACCAGGCCTTTTTTGACAATTCTTATTTGAGGGCACGCTAATTCTCGAAAGTTCTATGGAGAATTCGGTATGCCACCGGTGCGTCTTTGGGGGTACTGTATCCCAAAAAAAAACCCTTGTGTATGAAGCTATTCACTGATATAGTAGTTTTATTTCAAAAAGCGACGCGCGTCTTTTGACCAATTGTAAAAACAAGCTTAGTACCTGTGCGTGAAAACAAATAAATACCTTCTCTCTCGCGTCTCGGGCGGTACTGAGAGATTCCGAGATCACGCACATGTTCACACCGTCTTTGTGTATGTCGTTACCACAACTAAAACTCGCGTCGCTTCTTGAGACAAAAGTACTACTTACCTATACCATGGACGACTGGACGTATAAAAAAAATCGGACGTAGTCTCGCTAAAACAAAAACTGTGTCCGTCGAGTCGGCCACATAATATGCACGTGTGCGCTGTCACGTACAAGCTGATACGCACATATGAATGGGTCATTACACGCGCAACTTGGCTAAGTGTGCGTGTCAGCCTATCAGTGACAACCTAACAACGCACACGTGCAAATGTGGCCGACTCTAGTACCACAGTTTTTGTTTTAGCGAGACTGCGTCCGACTTTTTTATACGTCCATGACCTATATACATAAACGTTCTTAGTTCTTCGAAACAATCACATTTTGCACTTTGACTTAGTACCGAATAATACTAAGTACGTAGCTCCGTGTAATGATTTTAAATAAGTTAATAAAATTGGCTGTTATTAGAGTTTAAGATTATCCACTGCCTTTAAAGTATTTTGTATTATATTGGTTCGAAAAATGTGAATTTACTAATGTCGTGTTCAATTAAAAAAAAAGTTATGTAAACAAGTATTATACAACATTCTGTATAAATTGTAGCTACTTATGTAAGCATAAATATTGTATTGATAATAATTAAATAAAATTGGTAAGCATTTTATTTTATTACAGTTTGTGATACCTTTTAGTTGAATTTCGGGAGTGCATCGCTTTCTTTTAGTTATGGATGTACTTACTATCGTGAACCACATTGTTGTTTAGCATCGGGAGAGATAGCGGTCAAGTGCAAACCTATTATCGGTCTAGACGTGGACCTTGTGGACCGACGCTAAGGCTGGGGGCACGAAACTAGCGACGGGCAAGCGATAGCGGTAATCGTAATTGTTGACATGCATTGCTTCATTGACAATTGATTTATGGCTTGAAGATTAATTTATTCAATGTAATTGTGTAAGGGCGCTGCTGGAATCGCGACGATATAAACAAATATTGTCCACCAATATTTATTTATTTGGAAACCATGAAACAATTAAATGAAGGTGTTGTGTTACCTAGACCTAGAGTAAACGATGTGGAATTAAAATATCGATAAAACTGGTGTTAGGTCGAGGCCAAAACATTATAATTTTTTGAGTTGTGTTTGACGTTGAATCGCATGATTTAAAGCTGCATTTTTTTTTGGCATGTAGCTTTTTAAGAGAAAATAAAAATTTAATTTAAGATGGCGCTTCTGTGACGCTTTGTATCACTCGAAACATTTTTGTTGCATTCTAAGGTCATTTCACTTGAAATTATTTTTTCAATGTCCATTGGACTCTTCGACATGTTTTGACAAATTATATTTTTTGAACTGATTTTTTTTATGTGTTGTGCCTAGCTACGATCTTTCCTTTTGCGCATCTTTACACTTAAACACTGCAACACTCGGACCTGTATCTGGCGTACAAAAATCTTGTCTCGATGTTTGCGATCGCACTCCTGCGTAATGCCTCGTTTTTTCACAGGAACAGAAACATTTTTTTTTTAGATATGGGAATAAATAGGTCGTACAGTATTTTACAACTTCCGCTTCTTTTTTGGTTAATTTTTTTTTCGTACAGATTTCCGTATGAAATTGACCGTCCTTTATTGAGGTGAAGTTATTCATATCAAGAAGTATCGTTTGACATTTCGTACTTTTAATTTTTTAATAGTTTGGACGCCAGGATAGCGTTTGTTGAGTTTTTACGTAAAATGTAAAAATATAAGGAAAAACAAATATTAGTTGTGGAATGCATGTATAAGTGAAAGTGCTAAAACACTCATTTGATATCAAACTTGTACTCCTACTAAATTTTATGACTTTATCACATCGTTGATCTCAGAGAAGGATAATTGTTTGGTTTTTATTTTATATATATTTCCTTATTTCTCAGTACACATTTGGTTATTTTTCTATTTATTGTTTGGTGTTGCTTTATTGAACGGATTTAACCTCTACATTCTAGAGTCTTTATGTTTTAGAGACTAAAACATATAATTATGTAGTTGGCTAGTGATGTCTACCTAATAGGGTTGGGTCTAGCTATAATCCTACAATCTTTACAGGCCTTACAGGTTATTTATTTAGTATGGCTTTCTTGATGTCCTGGATGGCTGGGATAATTGTATTTAATGTATGTTATGTTATTTATTTAATAACATTTTTTTGATTTTTGTCTTCAGTTTTCTCTGGTTTTCTATTATTGCATGGCCAAACAATGGCTAGTGTTTCCTTTTCTGTTTGTGAGTAGGGTAACTGACTAGTCGTTGTACAGTTATCCTTAACTGTCAAAAAAAAAGTTATATGGAGAAAATGTATTAGAAATATAAGCATTTATAGAAATGAGATTGATAGATTAATAGGAACTTTAACCTCCATAAAACAATATTTATTCCCTTTTCTTGAACTTATATACTCAGTAAATAAACGATTAGCATCGCTGCTTCCTTCGCTTTCTATGTCGTCATTTTGATCTTCGTTAGTTTCGTCTTCGCTATCACTTTTATTGTCTTCTATGTAGCAAACATGACATAGGAATAAATCTATATCTTTGTCTTCAGGTACATGGGTTTTGTGGAAAATTGAACTGCATAATTATGTCAAATAAATAAATAAATATTGGTGGACAATTCGCACACAACAACATCTGACCCCAAACTAAGCAAATCTTGTAATATGGCGGCCAGATAGCTGATATAATACTTATATAGTTGTAAATACATGCTTATTATACATAGAAACACCCCGACGCAGTACAAATATTTGAATTCATCACACAAATATTTGCACTGGGTGGGAATCGAACCCACGACCCTCGGCTTCGCTAGCAGAGTTACTACCCACTAAGCCGCGAGGCCAGTCTTTACTAAACTACTTTATGTTGTGTTTTTGTAGTCTTTTTTTTACAGTCATTTGTCTAATTTTTTGTTTTATTTTATCTTTTTGTTATGTTATCTTTTTGTTAAATATAGCAAACGGCATCCATTGATCATCTCTCTTATGTTTCCTTTCTGGTGTTTTTGGAAGTATCAGGTATGATCCCTGATGAATCTGAGTTCCGTATTGTGTAAGCAGGACTAATTTCAAATACGTTAGCTGCAGACGGAGGACTAAAAAAAAACAAATGTTATGAATATCATCATCAACAGCCCATTAAACGTTCCCACTGCTGGGACTCGGGGCCTTTTCTCGCAAGGAGAGAGTTAAGGCCATAATCCACCACGCTGCCCCAGTGCGGGTTGGTGGATGACACATGACTTCGAAAGATTCTAGGTACATGTCGGCTTCCTCACGATGTTTTCCTTCACCGTTTTAAGTTAGCGGCATTACGCATATGACTTCGAAAAGACAGTGGTGCGTGTGGGGTTTTAACCTGGAGTCTCCGGATCGGCAGGCGCCGTTCTCCCGACTAGACCAGCCGTAACTTAATATTTTATTAATTAATTTAAATTACATTTAAAACTTATTACTGAACTATAGTTAAATTATAATAAGTGAGCCTAGCTGAAGTGAAGTGAGAACTATCTAAACTGGGAAGCGTCTGTAAGTCACCTCGGTTGAGCGTCACGAAGAGCTGACGCTGCAACTTGTGCCTCGGTGCAAATTAAATGGTTAAATATGGGTCAGCGATGCAGCAGTTTCAGTGGTTGAACAATATGTAATTCCTCCACCCGCAGAACAGGAACTATTTTCATGGTTTGGTGGTGGTACAACATTAAAACAGTTATGGGATTGCGATCGTATTTTCCTTAATCACAAACTGTGCACCTAGTTATCTGATTTTTAATTTTGGGCCAGATTTTTTTTGCGACAGTGATAAATAGCACTCGTTTATTCCCCTGTGATTCATCGTGCCCTAATGATAATGCTTAATTATTTCTTGTTGGCTGAGGCACGATTTAACATTTTGAAGCTGATCTTTTGAAGTACGAGGGTCATGGACGAACTTTTGAATAATGGAATATAGTCCTAATGAAGGGTTAATTAAAATTCCTGTTTTAATTCTTGGGTTGACATATTCTTTGATTGCGTTTACAATATCATGCTCGAGGATGTCATAGGCGACATGTAGAGAAACACGTGTATCTTTTTCAAAAGGGTTCGACACCGCTGTTCGTTTTTTGATGCTTTTGACTATAGTGAAGATTATTTGACGATGAAATTTGTTGAGAGTCGTCACTACTGGGGACCTCTAGTAATAGGGTATTCTGCGCTAGTGTGAACAGCCATAGTGCTTGATTCAATATCGGGTGCTGTTACGGTTTCAGAATCAACTTGTACAATGACAGAATCAGAAGGATACCCTAAAATGGAATTAAGTTCGTCAATCTCGTCTATAAGGGCTATCGACATATAGGGGTGAAAGTATTTTTCCTACCCTTGTTTAAACATTGTGTGGCTTTGTGATGCGTGCAAAATCTGGGACAAATTTGCGATAGTATACAAGTCCAAGAAATTGTTTTATTTCTTTGGGCGTTTCAGGGATAAGATATTTTTTATCGTGTCTACTTTATCCGGGTTTGGTTTTATACCATCATGGCTGATGATGTGTCCCAAATATACGGTCTCTAACGTAAAAAAATCGGACTTGTCCATTTGGATTTTTTGGAAGTTTGAGTCTTTGGAACACTTTTGAGCAGAGTGCTAAAAGATTCGTTTTCTCTTCGGGATTGAGATTGTAGGTGTTACTGGTACTGGAGAGGAAATGAAACCACGTCACTGTATAAACTGCTGACTATATTGATCTTAATTATACACACGTGACGCGGGAGAGACTGATCGCTCGACCGCTGTCTTGTTCTTATATACTAAATCTGACACGTACAAACGTGCCCCCACATACACCCTTTTCTTAAAAAAAAGAGAAAAACATATCTATAACAATCCACAAAAAAAATGTATTTATATCACAAATTGTTTACATTATAAAATTACGATCAACTCGTCACATGTTTTTTCCGCTTGCTTAGCACATTTTTCCTTCCGTGCTAACCTTGGCATATTGCCGTCGAACCGCTTTGCTCACTCAGCGTTCTAGTTTGCACTAATGACTATTGATTTATATTTCCTATTACGTGACGCATATCACTTGCAATCCAATCTTTAAAATATATGACCATACCCGAATAAATCCCAGAAGTTCCTTGTCGTATACACAGTACTTTTTCTGGGATTCCGTGGGCTTCTTTGCAAAAATAATCGAGGGTTCTCCAAAGACCCTTTTCCTTCTGTGCAATACCGCGCCTATACTAATGTCTGACGCGTCTGTCATAAGAGTGAACCTTGCCCCTGGACCCGGGTCCTATAACTTGGCAGCATTTTGTAAGCTTTCCTTACTTTTCAACGCTCTAATTGCCTCTTTAGTAGCCCATATTGTCTCTTTTCTTTGCACATTGTCTGTCAATATCTATCAAAAATTCTTTGTACTCTTGCAGCGTTTGGTATATATGCTATATAAAAATTAAACATACCCAAAAACCTGCGTAACTACTCTACTGTCTCCGGTTTGAGATAGTCCTGAATAACCTTGACTTTGTCAGGCAAAGGACTTATTCCATTTTCCGAGACTTCGTAACATAAAAAGTCTATTTTACTTTTCTCAACATACATTTACCTATTTCAACTTCCATGTAATATATCTGTAAACGTTCAAATAACCTACGCAAATGCTCTTTATGCCAGGTTGCATTTTTCGAGCCAATTTGTTATGTCATCTAAGTAACCAAACAAAACTGATTGCTCAGCATTATTACTACTACTACCACCGCTGTCATTGACACCAATATTTATTTGTTCTACGCCAGTTAACCCAAAGGTCAATCTCATAATCGAAAATACCAAACGCGTAATAATTGCTATTTTTCTATATCCTCTGTACTAATTTTCTACCGTCAGCTTAAAATTCCTTGAACAATCGGCTCCAATTATCGGCTGTTTAACATCGCATAGCAATTTTCTTGAACCGGAAATGGAATCTGCACAGCCACTCTGGATCACCTGGTGCCCTTTTCTTCCGCGAACCAGTCCTATTTTCACTCCATTTTTGGCGGCTTCTGCTTCTTCCGCGTTCTTTACCTTGAACCTTTCTGCGTAGTGAAGCTACTTCTAACTCCAGCTTCCTCATCTGCTTGACTAGCTCCGTGAGAGGTAAATGGGGTACCTGTTCGTTACTCCCGGACACAGCAGCGATGTCGTAGCACGCGGTGTTCTCTATAATTTTGTTCTTGTTGCTAAATTCTTGTCGCTCAGCACTATCCTCATAGACCTACAGCAGTCGGTCCTTCAGCGCCGTATACTTGTTGTTCACCGGCGTCTGGAATGAGTCTCTCCCTAATTTTGATATAACCATGTTGAACTTTCCTCCATCCCCTTGTTTCTGCGATGCCATCACTGCTTCAAACTTTTTTTTTTTTTTTTTTTTTTTTTTTTTTTTTTATTGTGTAGGGGAATGCATTTACGCACGAGTGAACAGTGTTGGACTCGATGCCAGAAGGGCACAATACCAACTAAACCCCCGTCACAAAATTTCCCTACAATGGTGCTATGTCAGAGTTGCGGAACCGCTTTCGCATTCGCTCGCGCAACTCTGACATCACCATGTCACCCTTTCGGGCCCGCCTCGCGGGGGGTCGGAACCCCCGCTTTGTGGCTCTTGGGACGCGCTGGAAAACCTATAGCAGTCCGCGTCCCCCCCTCGGGAGGAGAATGGGCCATCAGGCAGTGCCCGATGGCCCAGGCCCTCCGAGCGGAGACGGGGTGCGAGCCCTAGCGGCTCGCCCGCGTGTCCGCTTCCTCCTGCAAGGAGGAGCGAGAGGGTCGAGTTCCCTCTCTCGCTCCTCCGTCTCCCTCCGCGAGACAATAGTCTCGCAGAAGGAGACGAAAGCTTCCCATGATCTCTCATTGTCGAGCATCTTGGGTAAGATGGTCGGCAATGAGAGATCTGCCCCCAGGACCGCGACTAGGGAACGTCGCGCGTCCTCTTCCCCCGGGCATGCCTCCAGTGCGTGTTGCGCGGTGTCTTCCTCGCAACCGCACCGGTGGCACACCGGGGTCTCTTCCCTTCCGGCAACCCTACACAAGTATCTCCCGAAACATCCATGTCCCGAGAGCACTTGTGTAGTCCGGAAGGTGAGTACCCCATGGTCTCTCTGGACCCACTCAGTGAGTATGGGCCGCAGCGCCTCGAGGAGCCGTCGAGCGCCGGCCCCCCTCCGAGTGGATCCAGAGAGAATCCGCTCTCTCCACCTCCCCAGAGCGATGGCCCTGGCATCGCTGCGCCACCGCACCACCTCCTGTGGGGCAGGGCGCAGCTCGTCCTCTTGGGCTCGCACCAGGCGCCAGTAGACCGAGGATAAAACCTCGGCCTCTAGGCACCAAGGCAGCGATCCCGCAAGGACGCATGCCACCTCGTGAGAGAGTGTGCGGTAACCCCGACACACTCTCACGGCCATCACCCTCTGGGCGCTGTGGAGGAGAGCCTCCTCCCCGCGGCCCAACCTTCTTGCCCATATGGGAGCACCGTACATGGCCATGGAGCGCACCACCGCCATGTAAAGGTGGCGGCAGCGCGCTCCACCGCCTCCCATATTGGGCAGAAGACGGCCCAACGCCGCCGCAGTCTGCGTCAACTTGGGGGTTAGTTGACGCAGATGCGGCCCCCAGTTCCATCTGCTGTCAAGCACGACACCGAGATATTTCAGTGTCGGCTTGACAGGGATGGAAACCCCACCCACCACAATGTTGGCGCCTGCAGGTGGCGCTCGTCTGGGGCCATCATGAAAGCAGATGGCCTCGGACTTGTGGAGCGCCACCTCCAGGCCCAAACTCCTAATCCTGGCCACCACGGCCGCTACACCCGCAGTGGCCAGGATCGCCGCCTGGCGAAAGGTCCCCCCCCTTGCGGTAACCAGCGTGTCATCAGCGTAACAGATTAAGCTGATGCCAGGCAAGTTACCGCACCTCAGCACCCAGTCGTAGCCGAGGTTCCACAGGGGTGGCCCGAGAGCAGACCCCTGTGGAACCCCTCGTGACATGGGGCTGGAACCTTCCCCATCCCTTCTTGGGTAGACTATCTCTCTGTCAGAGAGATAGTCCCCAAGGAGGCGCCGCAGGTACCGGGGCACTCTATGGTACCCCAGCGCCTCTTTTATGGTGATCCAGGGCAGGGAGTTGAAGGCGTTTGCTATGTCTAGCGACACCGCCAACAACACCCCGTCCCCGGATACACCCTCGTAGAGGTCGTTGACAAGACGAATAGCGTCGATTGTCGAACGACCTCTACGAAACCCGAACTGCCTTTCGGACAAGTTCGGGCCCACCCTTTCGAGGTGCTTGGCGAGGCGGGCAGCGATGACACGCTCCAAGAGCTTGCCCGCCTCGTCAAGCAGCACAATCGGACGATACCCCGAGGGTTCGTCCGCGGGCCGCCCCTCCTTCCGGAGGAGGACGAGCTTCCCCCTCTTCCATCGCCTCGGGAATCTCCCTTCGCGCATGCAGCGACTCAGGAGATCCCGGAGGCGAGGGCCGAGGGCGTCCTGAGCGAGGGCCCAAGCACGGCCGGGTATGCCATCAGGCCCCGGCGCCGTGTCCTTGGCCCTCATTCTCAGGACGGCGGCTCCCAACTCTCCCTCGGAGACGTCGAGAAGCTCGTCCTCCTCCCCCTCCTCCTCCTCGGCGGAGTCTTCGGTCCGCGCCACCATCGCCGTGGGAGGGACAAAGTCGGTTCCCGGGCTAGCCGGGAACAGTCCCTCGACCACCCGCCGCAGGAATCGTGGCTCCAGCATGCTGGTGACTGGAGGCGTCCATGGGCGAAGCTTTCGCCTCGCCAACAAGTAGGGACGCCCCCACGGATCACGGTCCAGTGTCTCCAGCAGCTGGCTCCACGATGCCGACTTGGCCTCGGCGATGGCAGTGCGGAGAGCCCGCGACGCCGCTCTATAAGCGGCATAGCGGGCGTCCAACTCCGCCGGCTCCTGGAGCCTCCTCCGCCGGTAGTGCTGGTAGTGGCGCCTTCTCACTACGCAGCACCGCCGGAGCTCCGCAATCTCCTCCGACCACCAGTAGACCTGACGCTTCATTGGGAGGGCCTTTACGCGGGGCATGGCGGCATCGCAAACGTGCGACATCGCCATGCACAGCGCATCGGCCTCCGCGTCTAGGTCTACCGGTGGTGATAGAGCAGGGTTCCACGCCTGGACAATGGCTGCCTCCTGCAGCTTCTCCAAGTCCAGGCGCTTCAACCCCCATCGCGGGCCCGTCACCGGCAGGGAGGCTCCCTGTCCTCCGTCCGCTGTCGATGGGGAGACACTAAACGATATGTAGCGGTGATCGGATAGTGTCTCCTCATCGACCAGCACCCTCCAGTTGTGGACACGGCGTGCGAGCTCCGGGGTGGCGAAGGTCACATCGACCACCGACCCTCCCCATTGCCGCACGCACGTGTGCTCTGTGCCTCTATTGAGGACACAGAGCCCCGCTTCCGCGAGCCACTCCCCCAGCTCCCTCCCCTTTGCATCTGTCGTCGATGACCCCCACGCCACAGATTTGGCGTTGAGGTCACCGAGGACGATGACTGGGCGGGGGCGACTCCGTCCCACCAGGGTCCCTACCTCGCCGAGAAATCTCTCGAACTCGGCAAGGACCCTGTTGGGAGAAAAGTACACCCCCACCACCACGGTGCCTCCCACCTCAGTCGCGACAAAGCCATTTCCCCTAGTGACTTTGTCGAGAGTGGGCGAGAGGGCCGGCGACTGTGTGGTGATTGCCACCAGACCATCCAGGTCCCCGACCCAGTCCGACCTGGGGGGGACCCGGTATGGTTCGGCCACCACACACACCGTGATCAATCGCTCCGCCATGCACTGGAGCAAAAGGTCCTGTGCACGGGCGGAGTGATTGATATTGGCCTGGAGGAAAGTTAGTATGGGCGCCATACTAACTTTCCTCCATGCTGCCTCGCTGCTCTGGAGTGGAGCCGGTCAGCTGCGACCCGGAGCTGGTCGCAGTAGACTGCCAGACTGACAGACGGGGAGCACCTGTCTTTGATGGGGGCTCAGCACAGGCGCTGGTCCCCGACAGGTGCCCCGCAGGCCTTCCCGCTGCTGCACAAAGGGAGCAGCGCGGGGCGGCCGAGCAAGCTTTGGCCTTGTGGCCAAGTTGACCGCAGCGATAGCATTCTTCGCTGCGGTCAACTGCTGACCTGCACTGGGCCTGAACGTGGCCCAGTGCAAGGCAGCGGAAGCAGCGGCGTGGTCTCGCTTCCAAGAGCTTGACCGACGCCGCCACCCAACCCACCAACAGGCGCCCGCCGTTTGCCACCAATTTCTTGGCGGCAACGACGGGACACCTGACAAAGGCGGTGCCCATGCCACCTGGGCCCCGCCTTATGTCCCCCGGCTTGATTTCTGGCGCTGGGCATCCTCCTGCCCGCGCCAGAGCTCTCGTCAACTCCTCGGAGTCGACGGAGTCGTCCAAACCACTCACACGCAAATCTGCGGTGAGGGTCGGGCGCGACACCGTCAACTCCTTGGAGTTGCCGAATACCTCTCTCAGTTTTGAGGCCAGGCAGTCAGCCTTGGCCTCTCGTTCTTCTCCCGGTACCTCGAGAATGCGCGCCCCCGTCATGGTGGTGCGCATTCTCAAGGGCGGGAGGTTGAGGGCCGCGAGGTCAATGCGACCCCTGGCCTCCCCCAACACCCTGGCGTAGGAGAGACCCCTCTCCTCCGCTCCCGGCTGCAGCGTGATGACCACCGCTGCAGTACGGGGGGGGCGGAGTTTAGGGGTCTTCGCCTTAGCCGGGGTTGACCGCGGCCCTTGCGCCGCCTTCTTCTTCTTCTTCTTCTTGGAACCGCGTCTGACGACTTCGGACCAGGTCTCCAACGAGGAAGCCGGTCGCGGAGTCGCAGTCGCGGTTTCAAGAAGAAGATTCTCTGGCAGTGGTGGAGGCTGTGGCCTCCCAGCTTTGCGCCTGCGCCTTTTTGGCGCAGGCGCAGAGCCGGACGCAGCAGTCGAGGTGCTAGGCACCGGCGGCGGCACCTCCCTGCGCCTATCTGCCGCAAGAGGCGGCCTGAGTCGCTGTGGAGGGAGCAGCCGCTCCTCCAACCCCGCAAAGCGGGCGGAGATCATGGTGCCCACCTGCACCATGACCGCCCGCATCACGTCCTCCAGAGGAGGCGACTGTCCCGAGGGAGGGGGCGGAACTGTGGCTGCCGGGGCCGGAGTCGGTCTCTCCCGTGCAGCCTTCAGCTCCGCAAGCTCACGTCGGATCTCAGCGAGATCCGACATGAGCTTTTTATTGGCCTCCCTCAGGAGAGCCACCTCCTCCGTGGCCGTACGCTCGTTGAGCTCCTTGAAGCAGGCATCAACCGCAGTTGCTGCCTCCTTCAAGGCGCGCACGAACGTGCCCTTGAGGTTTCCGGACCTGGTGGCCACCGATGTTATGGTGGCCACCGAGTCCTTCACCACCCTGGCGAGTTCGACGGAGTCAACTCCGCCGAACTCGGGGGCCTCCCGCCGCCTCGCGAAGAGGGACCTCGCCCTCTCGCTCCTCGCCTGCTGCTCGTCGGAGAGCTCCTCCTCGAGCAGCAGGCGCTGCTCTTCCGCCCTCGCGAGGCTGAGCTCGGCCCGCGATTTGGCCAAGCCGACGAATTCGCCGCTAGTAGTAGGCGGCCTGCCCCTGCCTCTCCCTCTCCCTCTCCGGGCAGTGGGTACCTTGGTGGCCGTTGGGCCCTCCAAGGTATCACTAGACCCGGAGCAGGAGTGGGAGCGGCAGCTGTCGTAGCCCTCCCTCTCTAGGCTTCTCTTGCGAGAGCGTCCTTCGGAGGGAATGGGCAACGACAGCTCCGGCCTCCCACTACCGGCGGAGTCGTCGTCGCTGTCGCTCACCGCCGTCGCCGTCTCGACACGTGTGAGCAACACGCGTGCCTCCCTCGTCATTCCCGCCTCACTGCCCGTCCTTATGCCATCAGTGTCAGGTGTACGCAAGCTGTGGTCGTTGTTTTTATCATCATTGTTTTGGTTTTTGCCCCCCCCAGAGTACGTGGGGCAGCACGCCGAAGCGTGGAGGGATTCCCCCTCTCGGGGACCCTCCTGGGTAAAGCCTTTGAAACCAGTGAACTCCATATATATTTTTACACTAAATTAAAGGGTATAGCTCCCCTGGGTGGGGGTCTAGCGGCCGGCTTCCCGCCGACCATGCCTGGATCGCAAGCCCGAGATCGCGCCCTGAAAGCAGCGCGATCTCGGACTCACGTGCCAGACACTCCCCTCGGCGACCCCCGAACCTTGAGATTTGGCTGCTGTGCGTCGCGACACCCAGCGAAAAACGCGCCAGATGTCGCCACGCACAGCATCTTAACCATCTCCAAAAGAGACACCGCCTCTTTTGGTCCACCTGGGAGCTCTCTGCGTAGCAGACAGCTCCCAGGGGACCCCGCACCGTGTAGGCTTCTACGCGTGGCCCTCTCGGGTCACGTGTAGAAGCCCTTCCGTCTCGTCCGAGATTAGCCATCACACAACAAGATGCCGCCGGGGCAAGTTGTTGTGTGATGCCCGGGGTGCACCACGCGGAGGTTCCCGAACCCCGCACCCCATCACTGCTTCAAACTGGGCCAACCATAACCGCGGCATGTCAACCCAAAAATCCGGAAGTCTAGTTGACACACCTATAGCGGTCAGAGCACAATCAGCGGGATTCGTTCGCTCGTCTTTCAAGCCCTGCTGACCTACTTGCCCACTTACTGGTGCAGCGAGCGGAAACATTGTTGAAAAACAATTCAGCAACACCAAAAACGAATCTTCTAAATCTTCATATCACGTCGGGGTCACCACTGTAGGTGTTACTGGTACTGGAGAGGAAATGAAACCACGTCACTGTATAAACTGCTGACTATATTGATCTTAATTATACACACGTGACGCGGGGCGAGAGACTGATCGCTCGACCGCTGTCTTGTTATTATATACTAAATCTGACACGTACAAACGTGCCCCCACAAGATGTTCAGTTCGAAGTCGTGATTGAACCTCTTTAGTTCGGCCCGGTGGGACTATCCACATACTGCTTGTGGTCTGGATGATAAACATCTCCGCTTTTGCAGGTCAGTCCATTGAAAAAACTACGTCGTGAAGGGTTGGGTTATTAATTTCGATGAAGCCCCGGCTATCCTTAACCGTAGTAACGCATTATTTTACTGTACAGTTAGATATTAACTGCTCTGGGATAAACGCATCTCCGTCATGGAAATTAATAGGAATTCTAAGTATTTTTCACTGTTCGCCGGATTGATGTCCTCATAGAGATTACAATTACGTGAGTCGTACATCAATAACGGGTTACTCGAGTGTCTCCTCAGGAATGTCCTATTTTTAAGTCAGTGTTCGATTCCCATTTTTCAAGTAGGTCGAGGCCAACACGTCCGTCAAAATAGTCATCTTATACCTTTAAACGAGCAATTGTTGTATATATATATATATATATATATACATATATGTATATAGAATCTAAATCTCGGAAACGGCTCGCACAATTTTCATGAAATTATGTATGCAGGGGTTTTGGGGACGATAAGTCGATCTAGCTAGGTTTAATTTTTTAAGAAACGTATTTTATGCGCGTTTTTGCGCGACAATGAAATACTGTTACATTAAACATTGGAAAGCGACGGTAAATTTCGCCGCCACGCGCGTCAGTATAACAACTCAGCTGGGAAGTCACGTGGTCACGAAACTATAGATCCGGGTTCGAATCCAGACGGCTGCTTGATTTTTTTCAAGTTCATTCTTTTTTTTAATATAAATATTTTTTATATTATATTTAAGTTTTTATGAGAAAATCTATTACTAGGAGCCCTTTATCAGTAGGAATCTAAGTATACTCAGTGTTTAAACCGAGCAAAGCTCGGTCACCCAGGTACTGAAATCTATAAATGAACATGGTTAGGTCTTCTTGTTCATTTAGTTCGCTAAAACATGGGATAATAATTGAGCAGTGGTTTCGGGTCGTCGCATATTTGTTACTTCAAAATGATCGCAATTCCATGGTACATTTAGGTAAAAATTGTTGTAATATTAGATGTTGGTGGTGAATTAATGAAACATGTTGATCGGCCCAGCTCCGTTTATTCATTAAACATTGTAACTAATTGCATTCTAAAGCTAACTTATGCTAGATCAGCACTACGTTATTTAGGGTGCGCGTGTGACCTAGATTTAGCATATAGCTCTGTCAGGACTATTGCAACACTTGATAACGCGAACACCTCAGCTCCCCCGAAAAGTTAAGGGTAGCTGCTTCCCTCCCTTATAAAGAGAAAAAAAAAATATTTCAAATTATTACCCAAACCGTCTGTGAATGTACACTATTGTTAAATGAAAAACACCAAAATGGTAACCAGTCACTCCAATCTCATTTATTCTGTTCACATTGAATTCTGAGATATGCGCCTAAATGTTTATGAGTATTTTCTATTCCCCCTAAAGTTTCATGATGGTATGCGGTGGAATGTAACTTCTCTTTGCCCAATAAACTGCATACTTCAGACATAACCGATGAAGTGAATTTGGTGCCCTTGTTACTTATGATTTGCTTTGGAATTCCGTAGCGTAATATGAAGTTATTAACTAAAGATCTAGCTACAGTTTCAGTGTCCTTGCGCGGCAAAGGATACGCCTCAACGAATTTACTTAAATCACATTGCAAAGTTAAAATATACCTATTGCTATAATTGTCTAAGTCTAGTGGGCCCATTAAATCTAAACTTATTCTTTCTATTGCTGAGTTAGCAGTAGAAGTTATTGTCAAAGGTTCTCTAATACTTTTGTTAGTGAACTTTTGTATTTGACACTTTTTGCATTTCTTAACATATTTCGTGACGTCATTTCACATTCCTGGCCAAAAGTAACGTGTTTTTATGTTATTCAACATACGATTTATTCCTGCATGACCGCTGGTGGAAATCGTTCAAAATTATAGCCATTTCATCTTTATCCGTAATTCTTTTTACATCTTTAGTAATAAGAAACTTTATTTCATGCTGCGGAGCATATTTTTATATTTTTCACATTACTCTTTTAATGATGAGTAATCCTTTTATTTATAACTTTATGCACCTGTTTTCTAAATCTCTCGGTAACACCTGCGAGGTAGATTACGATCGAGAATAAAGAAAAATCGCTGACTGCGATGGTGCGTATATACTTACAACTAGTATCTGAGCCTAAGTTGTTCGTAACCTTCACACCTGTTTCTTTATTACTATTCGAAAAAAAATGTAACTCAAGTATATCCGTAGGTTTTCTGAGAACTTCTACGACTGCAGATTGATCAGATCCGCTGGTCATAGTAGTTTCAGGTAACTGCCGGTAGACTTTTTGGTTATGTAATTTCTTGGCTATTGTAGAGACAGCGTTTTATAATTACTTACGGCTTTATAACGTCGAAAAAGAAAAACTTCGCACAATAAATCGTCGGCTAAACATGCTTAAATTCTTAAACACGTAAAATGTTCCCTTAAATATGGTGCCATTACATATAAAATCTACGTAAATATAACCTTCGGATGTTAACTTACCACTAATAGGTACAATAAGTATAAAAGGTATTTTTATGTATATTTTGTCATAATGCAGTTCGTTCAAATATTCTGCGTGATCAAGTAACTACATACTCGTATTTCAATGACGCAAAGACTTGCGCCGCTATCAACTAATAACTTTATCGTATTATTTATTTCTAAGTTTTTTTTTTTTTTTTTTTTTTTCTTAAAGAAATCCTGGCTAGAAGTAAAGAGGTCCCGCAGTGGGTGTCTGGATGTGGGGCGTGTACCCTCCTGAAGGAAGGGATGGAGCTGTGGGGGCGCTCTGAGAGGTCAGTCCTAGCATCCTCGCTTTTTGTAGGCTTTCTACTCTCATCTCCATATTGTTTATGCGCTGTCTGTCCATCTGTGCTTGTTCATGGATTGTATTCACTTTCTGAAGAATCTCTTTTTGCGTTCGTTGGATGTCAGCCAGCATGGTGTATAACCATCCTCCCTCATCTGCGGCAGGAGGCAGGTCTTGTTGAGGAGGAGCGGATGGAGGGGGTCCTGCTTCCTGTTCATCATTAAGTTTAATTGAACACTATTCATATTACAATTAAGTATGTAAAACTGTTCATTTTTCGTTGGAGCGCAAAAACTTGCGGCTATCTGGTGCATTCTGAGTGCACGGCTCAGGTTCCACCTGCTTGGATTCTATCTGTGAAACACGAGAACTGTTCATATTCGAACGTTGCGCGTAGTATACGGGTCCGGTATAGTATCTTCTCTCGGATTCCCGAAAATACCGATTTCCATCGTTAAGTATAAACTCTATCATATTACCGTATAATTGGGCGCTATCTATTAAATGAATCACAGTTTGCTCTTGCCCTGTTATAGTCGGGAATAGGGCTATGACCATTTTTATGTCAGAGCTAAACAGTAGTTTTATAGCCATATTTGTTACGCTATCCTCCTATCTAGTACAGACAATGAATATTCTCTATGCACCATGTTATACACCTGTAAAGTACTACGACTTAATATCTCAGAATTCATAGTTTTAAACTTTACGTCTGACGAATTATGCTCCACTTGACGGTACAATTGTTTTAAAATTATAATACAATTATAGTTATATTATTGCGCTTGCTTATATTTTGCTTTTACTGTGTCGGATTTACGTTGTACGGACGTAAATTTAGATGACATATTCTATTATTTATTTTAATGCTACTTCCACATATCAATTATGTATATTATAACTATTGGCCAAATTAACAAAAGAAAAATGCTCGGGCGCATTATCTAACAAAATTAACAATTGCAACGTGAGTCAACTGAAAAAACACGGGGCGCGGTGCAGATGATACCTGTGCGGTGGCGGTCTGGCGCGGTAGGCTTGGCGGTGGTGGCGCGGGTCTGCTTGTTGCTCTCCTGTGCGGGCGCGTTGTACTTGGCGCGTCGAGTGGGACGCGCTATACCCTGGACTCCGTGGGCCGGGCATGGTTCCTGGACACCGCTGCTTCCGAGCCGGGCATGGTCCCTGGCTCCTCCAACATTAATTTTTCTTTCTTCTTAATTAATTGTTTTCTTTTTGTCTGCGCTGGTTATGCTCAGTTGGTTGGCCGCTGATGATACGGCCGACGCGACGTGACGTAGTGAGGGCCAAATACGGTCGATAGTCATTTTAATTTCTTTTTGTCTTCATTTGAAATTCTTTAATCTTCATTTTTCTGTTTCGGGTTGCGGGATTTACGTTGGTCCTTTTTTCTTTATAGCTTCGTTGGTGCAGTGTTCGAAGATGGCAGGGTCGCCATGTAATATTAGATGTTGGTGGTGAATGAATGAAACATGTTGATCGGTCCAGCTCCGTTTATTCATTAAACATTATAACTAATTACGTTCTAAAGCTAACTTATGCTATATCAGCACTACGTTATTTAGGGTGCGCGTGTGACCTAGATTTAGCATTTAGCTCTGTCAGGACTATTGCAACACTTGATAACGCGGACACCTCATTGTACTGCTAAAGACTGGTTACCGCCGGTGTCTATAAGAAGTCTGAGAGGGGGGTTCATTTATTTGAATATATGGGAGCTGCCTTTGAGTTTTGACCTCTATTTTAATTTATCGGATTTCGAGAGGTTGCGAAAATCCTCGTTTTCAGGGGCGGAAGTCTCTCCCTTTGTCTCTTACACACAGTAGTCCTCAGGGTATTGCGATTCTGGTCCGTATGTGTAGTTGTCAGAATAGTTGTTAGTTGCATTCTGCTTCTGCTTCTGCAGGTCCGCTTCAAAGTCGTAATTGTAATCAATGTAATATGAGTAATCATCGCACACGTTATTAAAATTCATCTCCCTTGTTTTAAAACAGTTAGTTGCCAGAGGGTTACCGTGCCGAGACCAGTCATGCCCTGTCAGTGTTGGGACTGTAGGGGGTAGGAACTTTTAGGTGGTATGCCTGTATTTATTTATTGTAGGTACATGATATTTAATTCCTCCTGTACGAACCTAAGTGTTTCTTCGATTGAAGCTGGGCACATACACCTAATTCGGGAACCTAGAGGGCCATTTAGCCCATGTACAAACGCCTGCATTGTTAGTTTTTCGTATAATACCCCTTCTTGATTCTACTGTTGTTGGAACGTTCTCATGTAACGATATATAAGTCATAATCGTGCTACACATAAAAATCTTGAGGTGATCGCTGTCCTTGGGTGGCTAAAGACAAATCGTTAGAAAGGGCTGTTTCATCCCGTTGATCTGCAAAATTATTTATTAAGGAGTCACCGATCCCTAGCTTATTGTCAGGAACACCGTTCGAGTTGATTATGGTGGCTGCTGGCCCCGTTATTTTATTTCAAATTCCGTTCAATAATCGTAAATTGCCTAGCTGACCGTCGGGCGCAGCACTCATTTAATATGTGTCAACTAATTGGTTACAAATCTTTATTAAACGTGTGAGAACGTGTGGGTTCCCGTCAAAGTCGGGAACTGGCCGAAGGGCTTTAAAAATTAAATCAACCCTTATCAGACGTCTCGCTATTGTTATCTTTTTCTAAATCTGCATAGTTTTTTTTTATTACTTAAATTATCCACTCCACAGACTCCAAGGTCCGTGATCTTTGTCAATAATTTTTTTACACATTTCTTGGATTAAGAGAAGAATAGGAAAATGTTATAAAAATTTATGACGAAAATGCGTTTCGCCTCTAAGAGGCTTTCACTTCCTAGCCTATAGGACTGCATAATGTTTTCGCAGGTCTTGAGGTTGACTTGTCGTGTCGCGCTCAGTGTGGCTATGAATTCGATGAAGGCGTCACGTGCATGGCTTCGCGTCTCCGAAGTCGTAACACAGCGGGGCGGTTCAACCTGTCCCATGTCGGCTCTCGTCCGGCTCATTTGTTGCTGTGAAGCTGCTTTGGGGATCTTTGACGTCAAGGGGGGTGATGAATGAAATGAGATTCGGAGTATGCTTCTTGCTGCTATGTGGAAGGCAATCACGAGGGCCGTGTTGGCGCCTCGGCTGCCGCTTTGAATGGCTGAGGCTTTTTCCGCGGCTGCCCTCTGCTGTGCTTTTTCGGAGCCGGTTTGGATGGTGGAACTAGGAACAGGACGTCCCCATCTGTCAGTTATTTCGTGGCGCGTATTTGAAATAGTGGAGTTTCTGTTGGGCGCTATGCTGAATATCAACAGACCAAGGATTTATGGGTTTGTTCCGTTTGCGGTGAAAACGGCGGGCCCATGGGGCTCGGAGGCAAATGATTTTGTTTAATGTTTGGGTCGACTCGTGAGAGAAAAAGGGGTGTGATCCCCGGTCCGGTCAATTTCTTTTTCAATATATCTTCCTGGAAATACAGCGTGGGAATGCCGCAAATTTAATGGGTACTTTTGGGCGAAGATCTGACGATCGCGGGATAGTTTAACATTTGTTGTCCTTTTGTATGTTTTTATTTACTATTATAAATGTATGAAAGGTTGTATAATGCTGTAAAAAAATACTAAAACCGGGCACGAAAGACATTGACGTCTGCTCCGCAACAACGTTTCGTCGAAACCACAGAAATGTAAATAATAAGGTAATAGAAATGGTATAACTCTCAAATTACTTGCAAAACGCTTGTCGCCACATTTCCCCTACCCCCGCGGTCACTACTACATGCGCGTACTATTCCAATACAAATTCACTCACACAGCAATAGCTGCACATTATCAACCTGGGTCTGTGATTGCACCACACACATCCATAAACGCTTATCAGTGAACCTACTAATACATTGAAAAATTAACAATTTTTCACATATACGCTAGTGCTTGACAAAAATTAAAACATATCGATATTTCAAAGTACGGTCCAACTTTAACATTCGATAAAGGTTATTATTGATTTCATTAATTAGGTGTATTACACTACAACAAAGTCAATATGCCTACCTATAAAATAAGTGCGTCACATGGGGTATACTATTGTTTCGATCACTGAACTATGTAATTCTGACACCACATGGGCTTGGGTATAGTTGAAGAACAAAGGTTGTTGAATATTTTGTACATCGAGCAACTCGATCTTCCGCGCAAGCACGGAAGGGAAGTAGCCTTAGCTAAAAAATATTGTTCAAATCTTTCTGTCATTTCTTGCGGGAGGGGAAAGTTGCACACTAGCGTAAAGCCGCACTATTACATACAAAACATACCTGTACCGATCCATTGCCGACCATACTCACACAGCCAAATCACTAACACATAAAAAATAAAGCACCATTCACAAATCTAGCCCCGCCCTCAGTGTATTCCACGCCACAGTATATTATCAAACTCCATGGTCCACGCGGACTTGTACTTTGACAGAGGGGAAACGCTGTGTATGCCTACCTACTCCCTTCCGTGTTGCTCGCTGATTTTGTATGAAAACTAATAAAGTCTTAAGAATAAAAGCTTACAATAGATAAATACTGCCTCAGTTATCTTAATATTTATTTTGCACGGACGAACAATCGCGCGTTATAGCCAGTATGTATATATTTTTGTTAATAATTAATGAATTATGAAGTAATGTTTACCGCGAATTAAAAGATTGTACGTACGGGTGTAATGTTAATTGCGTACAATTTTTTTATCGATTTATTATGTTACTTTATCGATAAAACTATGTAAAATTTAAAATAAAAATTTCATCGTTCATTTTTGGGCAAGTAAAATTGGACCGTCACAGCACTAACTCACAATCGCTACCTGCGGTTGTACCATGGAAGATTAGAGGTTATGACGATATCTTTAATTTTACATTACATTGCTGTTTATGCATGTACCACTTTAGATGTTAATTAATGTATGCAGCAATGGTATGCAAAATGACGATCACACCAAAAATTTATAACTATCATAGTGAATCATTGGGCTCCGTTTATTTTATTAAAAAATGCAATTAAAATAAAATAAAATACCTATCAGTGAAATGTAATCTCATTATTGGTATAATTGCAAGTTGTGGAAGAACTTCCACAGTTGTTTATGCTCCATAACACAAGTTTCAAAGATGATTCACGCCTGCCGGTTCGAACAAGACTAAATTACAATTCGAGCACTGGTGGCCTACAAGTCACCTGTGCGGCGACAATGTCACGCGGTCATGCGACTTCTAGTACCTTATTATTTAGATTTCTGTGGTCGAAACTGAGCGGGGGATGGCGGGTTGACTTTGGGAACACTCGAACACTAGCTGCAACGTTTGTATGTGTGTGCGTGTGCGTAAACACTGTTAGCCGAAAGATAGTGCGGTGAGCGGCATTGCCACCTGACCGGCATTAGCCGTTCTTGCCCTACAGTGCAGAAATTGTATATGAAATTTCATTATTCTTAAATTGAAAATTGAATTTAATACTTCAAATGCATCGCCTCAAAACTACTTTAAAGATTATTCGTGTTTTATTTTGACGTAAAGGTCTCTTGTGTAAAGGCGAGACAAGTCCAAAGGCTTATCTCGCTTCTTGGAGTTGTGTAAATAAGCATTTGACTTCGAATGGTGTTGTGCAAATGCGACATAGAAATTTATTTCATTCCGAGATAGTCTTGGGTTTGGGGGAGTCTTCGATAACTTTTACCTTGCTCTCTAGTGGTTGAATACCATCGGTAGTTACTCTGTAACCGGCTTCACTCTTGCCGAAATCACATTTAGACTGGTTTATAGTGATTACAAAATTGCTCAATCTTTCAAAAATTATGTTTAAATGGTATTTATGTTCTGAGATCGAATTATGATATGGAATAAGATTTATTAAACACATTTATGTACTAGAAATGAGAACTATGAATAATTGTAATCAAATTTAATAAACATTTAGATAGTCATATTACGATACAGTACAAAAATGATGTCAGGCATATGACGCAGTGGGTGGCAACTGTTGTTGGATTTGTTGTACCACATTTTTGTCAGGAGAGGCCACAACCCTTACAGCTGTAAGATCCCTTCGAGCCCATTGTTTTACGCCTTTGTGCAACGTTTGTATAGTTGTTATCGTAGTTATACTCAGAAAGGCAGTCCTATAAACATCGAATTTATCTTCAAAATATGATTGACCTTGATTTATTTGCACTATTTTGAGAAATTATTATATTTTCTTCTTTATTTTCTTCCTTTGTGTGCGGATTTCCGAAGCATCCACACGCCGCACCAGTCGTTTTCCCGCGCCGCTGTACTGTACCACTCGTATGTCAGCAATATCTGTGAAGTCCTGGGGGCTGTCACGCTCCAGACTCGCTGTGTTGTTGCTAGTTCACTGATACCTACCACTGGGGTCAAAACAGTCTTTTTTTTTATTGCAGATAATATGATGTTAAACGTGTACGTGTTTCTATCGAATCTCTTATAGTAAGGAAGCTTAATGGCTTCAGTTTTATAGATGTTATCTTTTTACAAATATACTTGGACTGAGCTTTGCCAAGTTTTAATACGTACCCTTAGTAACACAAAGACGTATCTCGACTTAATACAGTTTGAGAAAACAGATAAACCGCGTGAAGCAGTACAATACTGAGAATATAATTACTAAGTTCAAAAGCTACGTTTATTGCTTTGAATACGTTCAGGGTCTAATGTAGGGTTTTTTATTTATTTATTTAATCAATTAGAACGGCATAACGCCAATTATACTAATGATAAATATTTGGGTGTCTCTTTTTATAGATTTGAGTGGGGTGTACTGCTTTAGCGAAAAAACAACTTTGAAAACAATCATCGATTCATCCATTGACTGTCATGAATAGAGTGTAATCAATGGTCGAATTTTGTATAATTTATCAAATGCGGGACTAAACCTCGCAGGCTGCTTAAAATTGTCGTAAGAAAGCCTTTAATTATTATTTGGTATCAATTTCGGACCATCCTACTACGTTGTTTTGATCAACATATCGGTGTTAGTCTCTGAAATAATCAAATTAAAAACTTCTTGTGTAAAAAATTTTCGAAGTGACAAGTCAAAATTTGATTAAGAAATATTGTCAAATGAAAATTGAAAAAGAAAATATGCAATGAAAATTTGCGTGAAGTTGGCAAATCGGTATATATTTTGTTTCAGCTTTTCTTCGTTTTTTTAAAGCTGTTTTTTTTGTACCAGCCGCAAGTATCCTTTGGGATTTTTGTAAGGCATTGTTTGTAGAGCTGGAGATTACCCAGATATTAGTCTTTCCGAGCGAAGCCAGAATGGGCCAGCTAGTATTAATACAAAAATTAATCTACTTTTTTATTGGGACTTGAGTCGATGTGCGATCATGTCAGCCACGTTTTACACAATTTTATTTATTTACAAATGCTGTCTTAAACATATGTATACCTACCTATAATATCTGTGTATGTAAATAGAACATATGTCCTCCACTACGTTTTTTAAGTACAATCGCAGCGATGTTATAATAAAAATAATAAAATACTTTATTTAATTTTAACAATATGGCCTTACGGTAAATTGACTTAAATAAACTAACATGAGACATTGGTCTAGTTGGGAGAACGGCGGCTGCCGATCCGGAGACCCCGGGTTCAAACCCCACACGCACCACTGTCTTTTCGAAGTCATGTGCGTAATGCCGCTAACTTAAAAACGGTGAAGGAAAACATCGTGAGGAAACCGACATGTACCTAGAATCTTTCGAAGTCATGTGTCATCCGCCAACCCGCACTGGGCCAGCGTGGTGGATTATGGCCTTAACTCTCTCCTTGCGAGAGAAGGCCCCGAGTCCCAGTAGTGAGAACGTTTAGTGGGCTGTTGATGTTGATGAAACTAACATGCAAAGCCTACTGTCCACGCACGCGTCTTTTGTCGAATGCATGCATCCTATAAACGAACGCAAGACGAAAGAAAACGATGTCGTGTCGTTGTCGCTTCGTGGAAACAGATTTCATTCGTCTTGCATCCGACAATTGTCGAAATCGTGCGGATGTCGTGCAGCTACGTGGACAATTGCCCTAATAGGTAACAACATGTAGCCCTAGCTCCCACAGTAGGATTCCCTGTGTTCGTGAGAGCTAGTTCTCTTTGATTCATGTGCTAAATATGATGTAATAAGAAATAAGTAAGGTTACTAGAACTTTTAAATGAGAAATGCTAATATGACAACAATTAATTATGTACGATACATTTGGAATATTGACAAATTATTATTGCTAGATATGTGATGATGCAAATACAAGAAATTGTTAATATTTATATTTATGCATCATCCATCATACTACATATTATACAAAGCTCTTGCTGCATGACATGTTGGTGCAGCCAAGATTGCCTGAAAAAAATACGCTGTCGAGTGACTGAGTGCATCGTAACTCCACTTGGGAGATCTCTGTGGGCATATTGGGGTACTTTCCCCGTTGTTGCGTCGCCTGCACTGTCGCTACACTGCTTCTGACCCACTGGGTATTAACATTTTTTTAAAATGCGCTTATGCTAGTTCGATGCCACTGACCTTACTACAAGCACCCTTGGTCGTCTTAGTGCAATGCCAGCGGTGGAGGTGGCGGCTTTATTGTTCCTGTCTGATATTTTGTAAATTTACTTAATATCGTATATTTTTATTTTGATTAAGTTAAGTATCCTACAAGCAGATGGTTTTTTTCATCTTGTTTTCCAAATACAGATTTGTCTACATTTATTCCGTACATGCTTGATGTAAGTGTTCTTCGTTTGGTAGTTTGATCGGGATGTCCAGATATCAGCAGTCAGTTCTTCTATCTGAACTTCTGAACCCGGCTCTGAGATACATTAGTTAGTGTGGCGAAATTGTATTCTAGAGATCTGTCCAATGTTGTGTAGTAATTTGAATGTTTTTGGTTTAGTACAAGTTTTATTATATTGTTTAAATTTCAGAATGTAATGTATAATTATCTTTTTCTTATATAAAGGCGTATTGTTGTGTTATGTGGTCACCGCATTAGCAGCTTTGTTTAGTACTAATCGATTATCCACACGTCGCACTAGTGGTTCCCTTTCCCCTGTACTGTGCACTCGTCACTCTCTAATAAACCCATATCATCATATTCCGGAGTTAAATTGATATCGTACATACGCGGGACACTCAGGGCTCAAGAGTTTTGCCACTACAAACACGCCATACCATTAACCCGACAAAGAGGTGACCCCGTCGTGATACTAAGTTTAATTTTAAAGCAACCGGACAGTATGTTTTGAAGTCCGTGTTATTTGCGGCGTATAGTTTGTGATCGCTCTCCCGGTGTTGTTGTTTTTACACGCAAAATGGATACGTTAAATGGATACGATGGACCTGTGTCGATAAGAAATTTGATTCTGAGGTCTTTGAATATGTCTGACACTTGCAGCAGAGCTTCCCGTCCTAATTTGGAGATCAGTAAATTAAATTTAACTTCGTCTACCTGCTTCTGGGATGTGAGGATGTTTCCGATTTGCGTGAATCACAATCTGGGCATCTCAATCCAGAGTTCGGGGATCCTATATGAAATCGTTATAGCTGCTAAATCTATTGAGTTAGCTTTCTGTTCCATTCTTCTTCCCTATGCTCCTAGCGCTCTTGCATCGGCGGTCGTCATTGGAGTTGCCTACGTAAATGTTGGTCACGTAGATTACTCGTCACTATATCGGCAGCACTTCATGTCTCAGTATTTTTTGTGTGTTGTGGCGTTGGTCGCCAATTTTTACGTACTTACGTACGTACATACGTTTTAAAACTACGTTTTTGTGTATACTTTGATAAACACATTTATAGGGTTACTAGCTGACCCCGCAAACGTTGTTTTGCCTTAGTGAACAACCCTTGTCACTTAGGGGTATGAAAAATAGCTAGTAGCCGATTCTCATACCTACAGAATATGCATATTAAATTTGGTTAAAATCAGTAAAGTCGTTTCGGAGGAGTAAGGAAACAAACACTGTGACACGAGAATTTTATATATAAGATATTATGTTGCCGTACAAGTTTGATGTCAGACATGACGCAGTAGGTGACAACTGTTGTTGCATTTGTTGTACTGCATTTTTTTCAGGAGGAGCCACAACCCTGACGGCGGTAAGCTTCCTCCGAGCCCATTATTTCACGCCTTTGTCACAACGTTTATACAGTAAAAATAACGAAAATACCTATATTATTGAAGTTGAAATCAGTAAGGCAGATCCATAAATTTCAAATTTGTCTTCAAAATTAGATTGACTTGATTTATTTGCCCCATTTTGAGCAATTATTATATTTTATTCCGTTCCGTACGAATTCTCCATGTGTTAAAATTATGTGTGTACCTAGTTATAGAAAATAGGTATGAGATTCATCTTTAAAAAAACTTATTATATTTATAGTATTCAATACGTGCCTGTTACGTCCCGGTAACTTACACATGTCCACACAACGTGATCTGCATTCCATCACGAGGTTGAAGACAAAATCGTCTAGGTAGGAAAATACCAATTCGGGCCTAAAATTTGCAGATTCGGGATAGGATTTTTGAAAATCAGCTTCAATAAAGGTGGACTGACGTCGGCTATAACAAATGTCACAGTAAAGGCTCGACGTAAATTTAAATTTAATTCTAAGGTCTTAGTGCCGAATGTCCGTATCTCGGTACCATTCACGGCATAAAGCTTATATGCACAATTTTCTGAATTACCGCTGATTTACTTATGAGATTTTCGTGAAACAGAAATATTTGCGCCAGAATCTATCAAATACACCTTAGTCATGTATAATTCTTTTAGGAATTCCTTTAGTGTCATCTTTGGATTCTTGAATAATATCAACCTTGCTTCTTCTTCAGAAGTCCCGATATTGTTCATGTTAATTAATCTTGATCTTCCTCCTCTGATTGGTGGAATCATGATTCCATGTTTAATTTGAGAAATTATTGAAAATCCTGATGAACTCATCCCTACTTTATCCTTGTTCTGTGGAGGTTCATCAGTTTTCCCGGACGATTCACTGGTTATCTCAGAATTGTCAGATTTTGCCTCATTTTCCGTATGAGTACTATTTTCTACTGTCACCACCGGTACATCAAATTTAGTTACTTGAACTAATCCACCTCCTATGGTCGTCAGTTCGTATTCGAGACCAGAAGTTTGGTTTACCCATTTCACAAAATCCCTGAACTGGTCATATCAGATTGGTTGATTTTTAAATTGAAGCTCATTGCCGGAATTGGATTTAAGATGCTAGATATTTTTAAAATTGTATTAGTTATAGAATCATCCTTAACTGCTATCATTATATCTTGTCTGTCTATGGGATCAGTACAGTCCATTGTGTCATCGTTACAAGGATCTGAATCTTTCGAGTCAATGTCCTCATCAAGTTCTGTTACATCATAACGGATGTCTGCCTGACTGGTCCCTGGATTGGCCCATAGATTCAATGCCTTGGCAGTGTTAAGTAATGACGGAGAGTTGCCCATATTTATATCTTCTTTACACTCATCATCATCAACGTACCTAGATGACTCAGCTTTTAATTTATCGCCGAATCCTCTTTTGTCTAACTTAACTGCTCGTTTGTATGATTTTCTGTTTTTGTCCATATTTGGTTATATTTTACCTCTGTTTGCTTGTCCACTTTGCTTGTCCGTCACGCACAATAATTGGTTTTTATTTGTAACCCAGGGGCCGCCATAGCGACCTGCGCCTTCACTAGGTTTCCGACTGGGTCTTCCAATTAGACGGGGATTCACACCGTGTAGCGCGATTCCGATGACGGAAGTGGTCACGACACAGGCAGCCCGGGCTGTCCGGAGTGTGTCTTGCCCTGCTGTGGTCTCGTCCTCGCGAACGAGATCAGCCGCGGAAACATCCGCGTCCTCGACCAGGTCCTTGGTGCGGTCTGGACCGCTGTAGTTGGTCAATCCTCCCATGTTGTAACCATTGAATAATGGGTCCATCGGGGTTCCTTATATAGTATTCATATGATTGGTTCTGCCCACAAAGTCTTGTTGTTGAACTCATCAATTACCTGATACATTCCACATTGTTTTTTTGGTGGAATAACTAATGATACAGGTGTGGAGCTTCTGACAGTGGAGGTTAATTTGTAAATTCCATCTTTAAATTCTCCCAATGATGTTGAAGAATGAGTTGAGTACTGGGCGACTTTTCTTGGAAGATCAGGAGAAGGTTAATTTGTAAATTCCATCTTTAAATTATCCCAATTATGTTGAAGAATTAGTTATGTACAGGGCGACTTTTCTTGGAAGATCAGGAGGGTATAGGTTGTTCCATCTCAATTGAAGATAATCACAGATGTTATTTTGAAATAAGATGAGGTTTATTAATTTGTTTTAAAATAAAATCAATTTTAAATCAGAATTGATTATATACAAGATCTGATCTCAAATTGGAGGAAAATTCCATTGGATCTACTGCTCTGGTTGTGCGTGAATGGTGTTGTTGAAATTCGGTGAATCGTGCCTTGATGGAGTCTGTTGTTAGATTTCGTTTTGTTCTATTTTTGTTGTGTGAAATACTTAGGATACCGGGAGTTTCTGGAATCCCTTCTCCGGAAAATGATATATAGCCTCCTGCAGTATGCCATAATATCGAATTGTGATTTGCGTGATTGCATTCTAGAAAGTCGCTGTTCTCAGGAATGGAATATTGTTGTTTTACAGATGGTAAAGAAATTATCATTGTTTTGTTGATGATACTGATAAGACCCTATTACGAACTTCATGTACCGTGAAGGGTCAGAATTTATGTCCTGTTGAATTGTGGGATATATAAAGGTATAGCTACCCGTCAGTATATAGCTTTTTTGTGATGTGTCCCCATTTTCCAAGTGGGCTCCTGATACTCCCATCTGGATATCTTGATAAAATAACCCGTTGAAATAATGTTCTCGTATATTGTCCTCGATAGTCATTCCTACGATAGTAACAGTTGTCGTCCTTTGGAACTTCAGGATCCTCTACAATCTCATCCAAGGGATCTAGGAAATATCTGGGAAAACTAATATTCCTCAGATGTCTATGATACTGTTTAATTTCCGAACCATTACTACTTACTAATTCTGTGTAATAATTTGAATATTTTTGGTTCAGTACAAGTTTATTATATTGTTTAAATTTCAGAATGTAATGTAAGAAAATATTTTATATAAGAAAAAGTTAAATTATAATCTTTTTCTTATATAAAGGCGTATTGTTGTGTTATGTGGTCGCCGCATTAGCAGCTTTGTTTAGTACTAATCGATTATCCACACGTCACACTAGTGGTTCCCTCGCCCCTGTACTGTGCAGTCGTCACTCTCTAATAAACCCATACCATCATATTCCGGAGTTTAATTGATATCGTACATACGCGGGACACTCAGGGCTCAGGAGTTTTGCCACTACAAACACGCCATACCATTAACCCGACAAAGAGGTGACCCCGTCGTGATACTAAGTAATTTTTTTTTTTAAGTAACCGGACAGTATGTTTTGAAGTCCGCGTTATTTGCGGCGTATAGTTTGTGATCGCTCTCCCGATGTTGTTGTTTTTACACGCAAAATGGATACGATGGACCTGTGTCGTTAAGAAATTTGATTCTGAGGTGTTTGAATATGTCTGACACTTGCAGCAGAGTTCCCGTCCTAATTTGGAGATCGGTAGATTAAAATTAACTTGGTCTACCTGCTTCTGGGATGTGAGGATGTTTCCGATTTGCGCGAACCACAATCTGGGCATCTCAATCCAGAGTTCGGGGATCTTATAAGAAATCGTTATAGCTGTTAAATCTATTGAGTTAGCTTTCTGTTCCATTCTTCTTCCCGATGCTCCTAGCGCTCTTGCATCGGCGGTCGTCATTGGAGTTGCGTACGTAAATGTTGATCACGTAGATTACTCGTCAATATATCGTCAGCACTTCATGTCTCAGTATTTTTTGTGTGTTGTGGCGTTGGTCGCCACTTTTTACGTACATACGTTTTAGAACTCTGATTTTGTATATACTTTGATAACACATTTATAGGAGGTGATGTCGGAAAGACACACCTGCGCTGGTTCACTTTATTTGGTTAATTAGTGGACTGTAATTGCGCGGTTTTGATTTGTATCTGCGAGGGATATCTCTGTCTAGATGGAAATGGTAAGAAAGGTGGGAAAAAGAAAGACACTGACCGTGGAACAGCTCGCGGCGTATCGGAACCTTGTCCCGACGCCTCGTTCTTAAGTCCAAGGGAAACCTTGTTACATTGCTTACGGATTACAGCTAAACAGAACTATTCATCGATAATGTATAAGTAACCTCTTTGGAACTTTTTTTACTAAGAATAAACAAACCGTATGCAATGTCAGTTAAATTCGTTTTTATTTGACATTGAGGATTGAACCGTCAACTACAAAATTTTACTTTCGGTTATTCTAATTCGTTATTAGAAAATTATTTAAAAATAATTACTGCTCATAGTAATCTGCGAGCAATAAGGCATATTAAAAATCCTTAAAAATCTTATAAATCTTAAAATCATAGCCAAAAGAGGGTGCGAAGCTGTTTGATAGTGTGGCACAGCATTTTCGTTAGATGTCCTAGTCTCAGAGCCTCTTCTTCTAGGTACATGATCTTCTCCTCGGCTTCGGTAGTCTCCCTCTTGTTTCTTGTGGTGCGAGACTACAAGTATATCACCTCTCCGGAGGTACTGACAAATCCTAGCTCCCAATCCGTTATCGCTGGGAGAGACTTAGCAATCTTGTAGAGGGTCATGGTTGAAGGTCTTATGCAATACTGAGGTGTGCACAGGGCATCCTGAATCACCTCTGTTCGAGCGACTTTAGAGTCTAACACTTCCAGGGATGTAGTGTGCACAAAAGAGGCACCAGTATCGGTTGCGCAGACATACTCCTTGCAGTGTGCTCGCACCCCATCCACATAGTAGCCGCTGGGGCTGTTTTCCAGCACACCAGGTTCAACCCTGCACACCTTGGTTGTGATGGTTGTCTCTTTGGGCCAAGACCACCCACAGAGAGACAGCAGTTCTTTCCCTGTGCTATACTGGTGATGTCCTGAGGGGCATTCTGGTTGTTTATAAGTGATATCTTCCGACGTGATGGGTTTAAGGCTGTGAGTGGAGCTGTATGAGCCCCAGAAGAAATAATGTGAGGTGCACGTAAGTTCACTTAATGTAATTACCCAACCCCTAACTCTGTATGGATTAACATGGTAAGTGGTGATGTTTAGGGAGTATGGGAGTCCTTTGTCCTCCGTACAATTATCTGGTTCTTCTAGCCAGTAAAAAGAAGGCTGCCGCCTCCTATCACAGAGAACGGCTGCCTGAACAAGGTTCAAACCTAATAAGAAGAAGATGACAACCTTCATAACTGCGATATGTACACAGGTCTAGTAACTGGTTTTACACCTTCTTTCTTGGTTCATGGAAGAGAGCTAGTAACTCGTGGTTCTCACTATGTAGATAATGCTAATGAAATCATCTTCTTATCGACATATTTTATGCTGAGAACCTTGGTCACTTGGCTAAAAAAAAGAAAAATGTTAAGTCAAACATAAAAAATCACCGTTAGCTTACGTTTTAGAAGATATGTCAGGCAAAGACATTGGCGCATTGCATATAAAAGATTTAAAACTTAAATTATAAGCTATTACGAATAAAAAAATGATGTGTAGCATGCACATCTAAACATAACCGGTTTGGCTAGAAAGAACCAATAAAACTATTCGTTCTACAACTAGGTCTAAAACATGTCCGAGTTCGAATTTTAGTACTGCGAAAAATTCGTGCCTAGGAGGGGGTGTACTGTTACATTGCTTACGGATTACAGCTAAACAGAACTATTCTTCGATAATGTATAAGTAACCTCTTTGGAACTTTTTTTTACTAAGAATAAACAAACCGTATGCAATGTCAGTTAAATTGGTTTTTATTTGACATTGAGGATTGAACCGTCAACTACAGAATTTTACTTTCGGTTATTCTAATTCGTTATTAGAAAACTATTTAAAAAGAATTACTGCTCATAGTAAACTGCGAGCAATAAGGCCCCGTAATTGGGTAAGTTGTGCATTATGTAATATTATTGTTTCATTGGGCAAAGAAGTTAGAATGCTACCATTTACCATTTTTCACCTACTTCAGCGCATCGCAATTCTAGTGTCTGATTAATTTACATAGTCCTTTTCGCTTGTTTTAAACCGTGACTGCATCATCCTGGAACGCTAAATATTTTGCATATTTATACGCGCTACTCATAACATCTGGCGGAAATGTTGCAGTCATGTTGGAGAAATTGGACATTTTCATAATTGCCTATAAATCATGTGAACGTTTTCAT
The DNA here is from genome assembly GCA_963693475.1 of Ectropis crepuscularia. Lineage (NCBI taxonomy): Eukaryota > Metazoa > Arthropoda > Insecta > Lepidoptera > Geometridae > Ectropis > Ectropis crepuscularia. The sequence goes on from OY856355.1 coordinate 4,691,373, forward strand.
GTATTTCTTACTCGCCGGCTGAGCTACTTCAGGAGAGACACTTGAGGTGTCACGTCATTGGTGCCGGAACTACCCCGCACCAAAGTTAACCAGGGGAGTAGTGCTTCATCAGCCAGTGCAGTTGCGGACTATCTATAGTTTATTTCCTTTTGTTCTCTTTGCATATTTTGTTCAATTTTAATATTCTGATTATAGTTTCTCAAAATTTAACTTTTATATTTTTTAATTCTTACTAAATTTAAAATATTTCTAATACGTCTAGAACGTATCAACCTCCACAGGCACTTCACAATAGACGATTAAAGTTTTTGGTTAGATTTATTATTTTTTGCGTAAGACGGCATCCCGTGCGCACGATTGGATAAATTTTACTTGAGTGTTAATTTTAAATCCGGCGGTTACGACCAAATGAAGCATAATCGGTCAATCTTCTTTCTTGCTTAGATACGTTGCTTAAGCGGTGCGGGACGAAGAGAAAAGATAGGATTTGAAAGGAGTGACCAGAGATATCCACTCGAGAGGCATTTTTAAATTTACTATGTATTTTATTTTATTTTAATTAGCGGCGCGAACAATAGGGTAATATTATGTTACCGTACAAGTTCGATGTCAGACATGACGCTGTAGGTGACAACTGTTGTTGCATTTGTTGTACTCCATTTTTATCCGGAGGAGCCACAACCCTGACGGCGGTAAGCTCCCTCCGAGCCCATGATTTCACGCCTTTGTCACAACGTTTATACAATAAAAATAACGAAAATACATCTTTGGAAAATACCAATATTATTGAAGTTGAAGTCAGTAAGGCAGATCCTTAAACTTCAAATTTGTCTTCAAAATTAGATTGACTTGATTTATTTGCCCCATTTTGAGCAATTATTATATTTTATACCGTTCCGTACGGATTCTCTATGTTTAAAAAAATATGTGTGTACCTAGTTATAGAAAATAGGTATGAGATTAATCTTAAAAAAATCTTATTGTATTTGTAGTATTCAATACGTGTCTGCTACGTCCCGGTAACCTACACATGTCCGCACAACATGAGCTGCATTCCATCACAAGGTTGAAGTCAAAATCGTCTAGGTAGGAAAAATACAAATTCGGGCCTAACATTTGCAAATTCGGGATAAGATTGTTGAAAATCAGCTTCAATAAAGGTGGACTGACGTCGGCTATAACAAATGTCACAGTAAAGGCTCCACGTACATTTAAATTTAATTCTAAGGCCTTAGTGCCGAATGTCCGTATCTCGGTACCATTCACGGCATAAAGCTTATATGCACAATTTTCTGAATTACCGCGTACTAACTTATGAGATTTTGGTGAAACAGAAATATTCGCACCAGAATCTATCAAATACACCTTAGTCCACTCTGCTTAACCGTCACGCACAATCAGTGGTTTTTATTTGTAACGCAGGGCTCTGCCGTAGCGACCTGCGCCTTCGCTAGTTTTCCGATTGGGTCTTCCAATTAGACGGGGATTCACACCGTGTAGCGCGATTCCGATGACGGAAGTGGTGACGACACAGGCAGTCCGGGCTGTCCGGAGTGTGTCTTGCCCTGCTGTGGTCTCGTCCTCGCGAACGAGATCAGCCGCGGAAACATCCGCGTCCTCGACCAGGTCCTTGGTGCGGTCTGGACCGCTGTAGTTGGTCAATCCTCCCATGTTGTAACCATTGAATAATGGGTCCATCGGGGTTCCTTATATAGTATTCATATGATTGGTTTTGCCCACAAAGTCTTGTTGTTGAACTCATCAATTACCTGATACATTCCACATTGTTTTTGTGGTGGAATAACTAATGATACAGGTGTGGAGCTTCTGACAGTGGAGGTTAATTTGTAAATTCCATCTTTAAATTCTCCCAATGATGTTGAAGAATGAGTTGAGTACTGGGCGACTTTTCTTGGAAGATCAGGAGAAGGTTAATTTGTAAATTCCATCTTTAAATTCTCCCAATTATGTTGAAGAATTAGTTACGTACAGGGCGACTTTTCTTGGAAGATCAGGAGGGTATAGGTTGTTCCATCTCAATTGAAGATAATCACAGATGTTATTTTGAAATAAGACGAGGTTTTATTAATTTGTTTTAAAATAAAATCAATTTTAAATCAGAATTGATCATATACAAGATCTGATCTCAAATTGGAGGAAAATTCCATTGGATCTACAGCTCTGGTTGTGCGTGAATGGTGTTGTTGAAATTCGGCGAATCGTGCCTTGGTGGAGTCTGTTGTTAAATTTCGTTTTGTTCTATTTTTGTTGTGTGAAATACTAAGGATACCGGGAGTTTCTGGAATCCCTTCTCCGGAAAATGATACTATATAGCCTCCTGCAGTATGCCATAATATCGAATTGTGATTTGCGTGATTGCATTCTAGAAAGTCGCTGTTCTCAGGAATGGAATATTGTTGTTTTACAGATGGTAAAGAAATTATCATTGTTTTGTTGATGACACTGATAAGACCCTATTACGAACTTCATGTACCGTGAAGAGACAGAATTTATGTCCTGTTGAATTGTGGGATATATAAAGGTATAGCTACCCGTCAGTAAATAGCTTTTTTGTGATGTGTCCCCATTTTCCAAGTAGGCTCCTGATACTCCCATCTGGATATCTTGATAAAATAACCCGTTGAAATAATGTTCTCGTATATTGTCCTGGATAGTCATTCCTACAATAGTAACAGTTGTCGTCCTTTGGAACTTCAGGATCCTCTACAATCTCATCCAAGGGATCTAGGAAATATCTGGGAAAACTAATATTCCTCAGATGTCTATGATACTGTTTAATTTCCGAACCATTACTACTTACTAATTCTGTGTAATAATTTGAATATTTTTGGTTCAGTACAAGTTTATTATATTGTTTAAATTTCAGAATGTAATGTAAGAAAATATTTTATATAAGAAAAAGTTAAATTATAATCTTTTTCTTATATAAAGGCGTATTGTTGTGTTATGTGGTCGCCGCATTAGCAGCTTTGTTTAGTACTAATCGATTATCCACACGTCACACTAGTGGTTCCCTCGCCCCTGTACTGTGCAGTCATCACTCTCTAGTAAACCCAAACCATCATATTCCGGAGTTTAATTGATATCGTACATACGCGGGACACTCAGGGCTCAGGAGTTTTGCCACTACAAACACGCCATACCATTAACCCGACAAAGAGGTGACCCCGTCGTGATACTAAGTAATTTTTTTTTTTAAGTAACCGGACAGTATGTTTTGAAGTCCGCGTTATTTGCGGCGTATAGTTTGTGATCGCTCTCCCGGTGTTGTTGTTTTTACACGCAAAATGGATACGTTAAATGGATACGATGGACCTGTGTCGATAAGAAATTTGATTCTGAGGTGTTTGAATATGCCTGACACTTGCAGCAGAGCTTCTCGTCCTAATTTGGAGATCAGTAAATTAAATTTAACTTCGTCTACCTGCTTCTGGGATGTGAGGATGTTTCCGATTTGCGCGAACCACAATCTGGGTTATCTCAATCCAGAGTTCGGGGATTCTATAAGAAATCGTTATAGCTGTTAAATCTATTGAGTTAGCTTTCTGTTCCATTCTTCTTCCGGATGCTCCTAGCGCTCTTGCATCGGCGGTCGTCATTGGAGTTGCGTACGTAAATGTTGATCACGTAGATTACTCGTCAATATATCGTCAGCACTTCATGTCTCAGTATTTTTTGTGTGTTGTGGCGTTGGTCGCCACTTTTTACGTACATACGTTTTAGAACTCTGATTTTGTATATACTTTGATAACACATTTATAGGAGGTGATGTCGGAAAGACACACCTGCGCTGGTTCACTTTATTTGGTTAATTAGTGGACTGTAATTGCGCGGTTTTGATTTGTATCTGCGAGGGATATCTCTGTCTAGATGGAAATGGTAAGAAAGGTGGGAAAAAGAAAGACACTGACCGTGGAACAGCTCGCGGCGTATCGGAACCTTGTCCCGACGCCTCGTTCTTAAGTCCAAGGGAAACCTTGTTACATTGCTTACGGATTACAGCTAAACAGAACTATTCTTCGATAATGTATAAGTAACCTCTTTGGAACTTTTTTTACTAAGAATAAACAAACCGTATGCAATGTCAGTTAAATTCGTTTTTATTTGACATTAAAGGATTGAACCGTCAACTACAGAATTTTACTTTCGGTTATTCTAATTCGTTATTAGAAAATTATTTAAAAAGAATTACTGCTCATAGTAATCTGCGAGCAATAAGGCATCTTAAAAATCCTTAAAAATCTTATAAATCTTAAAATCTTAGCCAAAAGAGGGTGCGAAGCTGTTTGATGGTGTGGCACAGCATTTTCGTTAGATGTCCTAGTCTCAGAGCCTCTTCTTCTAGGTACATGATCTTCTCCTCGGCTTCGGTAGTCTCCCTCTTGTTTCTTGTGGTGCGAGACTGCAAGTATATCACCTCTCCGGAGGTACTGACAAATCCTAGCTCCCAACCCGTTATCGCCGGGAGAGACTTAGCAATCTTGTAGAGGGTCATGGTTGAAGGTCTTATGCAATACTGAGGTGTGCACAGGGCATCCTGAATCACCTCTGTTCGAGCGACTTTAGAGTCTAACACTTCCAGGGATGTGGTGTGCACAAAAGAGGCACCAGTATCAGTTGCGCAGACATACTCCTTGCAGTGTGCTCGCACCCCATCCACATAGTAGCCGCTGGGGCTGTTTTCCAGCACACCAGGTTCAACCCTGCACACCTTGGTTGTGATGGTTGTCTCTTTGGGCCAAGACCATACACAGAGAGACAGCAGTTCTTTCTCTGTGCTATACTGGTGATGTCCTGAGGGGCATTCTGGTTGTTTATAAGTGATATCTTCCGACATGATGGGTTTAAGGCTGTGAGTGGAGCTGTATGAGCCCCAGAAGAAATAATGTGAGGTGCACGTAAGTTCACTTAATGTAATTACCCAACCCCTAACTCTGTATGGATTAACATGGTAAGTGGTGATGTTTAGGGAGTATGGGAGTCCTTTGTCCTCCGTACAATTATCTGGTTCTTCTAGCCAGTAAAAAGAAGGCTGCCGCCTCCTATAACAGAGAACGGCTGCCTGAACAAGGTTCAAACCTAATAAGAAGAAGATGACAACCTTTATAACTGCGATATGTACACAGGTCTAGTAACTGGTTTTACACCTTCTTTCTTGGTTCATGGAAGAGAGCTAGTAACTTGTGGTTCTCACTATGTAGATAATGATAATGCTAATGAAATCATCTTCTTACTTCGAGATATTTATGCTGAGAACCTTGGTCACTTGGCTAGCATATTTAATGACGTTCAAGCAACTCTTTGGCATAGTCATAAAAAATCTACCCAACGTTACAATTTACGACGTAAAAATGTAGAATTTAATATTGGCGATATAGTATGGAAAAGCTGTTTTTTCCAAAGTGATAAAGACGCACGCTTTAGCAAAAAACTCGCGCCTAATTTTGAAAAATGTAAAGTCAAAGATAAAAAATCACCGTTAGTTTACGTTTTAGAAGATATGTCAGGCAAAGACATTGGCGGATTGCATATAAAAGATTTAAAACTTAAATTATAAGCTATTACGAATAAAAAAATGATGTGTAGCATGCACATCTAAACATAACCGGTTTGGCTAGAAAGAACCAATAAAACTATTCGTTCTACAACTAGGTCTAAAACATGTCCGAGTTCGAATTTTAGTACTGCGAAAAATTCTTGCCTAGGAGGGGGTGTACTGTTACATTGCTTACGGATTACAGCTAAACAGAACTATTCTTCGATAATGTATAAGTAACCTCTTTGGAACTTTTTTTACTAAGAATAAACAAACCGTATGCAATGTCAGTTAAATTGGTTTTTATTTGACATTAAGGATTGAACCGTCAACTACAGAATTTTACTTTCGGTTATTCTAATTCGTTATTAGAAAATTATTTAAAAAGAATTACTGCTCATAGTAATCTGCGAGCAATAAGGCCCCGTAATTGGGTAAGTTGTGCATTATGTAATATTATTGTTTCATTGGGCAAAGAAGTTAGAATGCTACCATTTACCATTTTTCACCTACTTCAGCGCATCGCAATTCTAGTGTCTGATTAATTTACATAGTCCTTTTCGCTTGTTTTAAACCGTGACTGCATCATCCTGGAACGCTAAATATTTTGCATATTTATACGCGCTACTCAAACCATCTGGCGGAAATGTTGCAGTCATGGTGGAGAAATTGGACATTTTCATAATTGCCTATAAATCACGTGAACGTTTTCACGTATTTCTTATTCGCCGGCTGAGCTACTCCAGGAGAGACACTTGAGGTGTCACGTCATTGGTGCCGGAACTACCCCGCACCAAAGTTAACCAGGGGAGTAGTGCTTCATCAGCCAGTGCAGTTGCGGACTATCTATAGTTTATTTCCTTTTGTTCTCTTTGCATATTTTGTTCAATTTTAATATTCTGATTATAGTTTCTCAAAATTCAACTTTTATTTTATAGTCATCGTATTTGTTTTTCATATATTCTGCTACTTTATACAAGGTTTTCGACAGAAGCAGATTTCTTACATTTTGATAGAACGCATTGTCTGATGCACAATCTTTTATACAATTTGGCATTATAGAGTTTAATAAACTGTTATTATAGAGTTGCTGACCTATCACAATAGGATTTTTTGTAGACAAGTGCAACCTATGCTTCACATGTAACAAATTATTTTTGTGTCGAAAGTTTAAATGTGTATAATCACCACGAGTCTGATAAAGACGAAGATTTGATCGAACATATTTTATTACTTCATAAATGTATACCGATACTGAAGTCAAAATCCCCAGACTATTAAAAAGTTCTCGACATGATTCTCTATATTTTGCTTGTACTAAAACCCTTATGGCACGTTTTTGCATTTTCAGGATGCGCTCATTATCAGTAGAATTACCCCATAATATAATACCGTACGTCATAACTGAATGTATATACGCGTAATAAACTTCCTTCAGGTAGCATTTTGTTGCCATTGGTCGCAATTGAATTAATGCGTAAATCCCTCGAGACATCTTATTACTGGTAGTATTTATATGCGTTTTCCAAGTTAAAGCAGAATTTATCTCGAATCCAAGAAGTTTAACCAAAGTAGTGGTTTTCAACCACTTTGCATCATCTATTTGAGGAATAGTTACTATTGGTTGTTTCGGAGATACTGCATTAAATACCATAATGTTAGTTTTCTCCGAATTCAAGTTAACTCCATTCATATTAAACCAATTACTCAACATTTTCATATTCCATGCAATTTTTTCAATCAAATCTTCCATATTATTACTAGAAACAATGACTGTAGTGTCATCGGCATACTGAATTAATTCTCCATGTAATTCTAAATAAGCCAAATCATTTAAAAATAAGTGAAACATTGTATTTCCAAAAGAGGAACCTTGAGGCACGCCAATATTTAGTTTTTGTGGAGCAGATCTAACTGATTTTCCATTTGATTTAATTTCTACTATTTGCTGACGATCGGTCAAAAACGATTCTATCAATTTCACGAATTTACTATGTATTTTATTTTATTTTAATTAGCGGCGCAAACAATAGGGTAATATTATGTTACCGTACAAGTTCGATGTCAGACATGACGCTGTAGGTGACAACTGTTGTTGCATTTGTTGTACTCCATTTTTATCCGGAGGAGCCACAACCCTGACGGCGGTAAGCTCCCTCCGAGCCCATGATTTCACGCCTTTGTCACAACGTTTATACAATAAAAATAACGAAAATACATCTTTGGAAAATACCAATATTATTGAAGTTGAAGTCAGTAAGGCAGATCCTTAAACTTCAAATTTGTCTTCAAAATTAGATTGACTTGATTTATTTGCCCCATTTTGAGCAATTATTATATTTTATACAGTTCCGTACGTCACAATACAGCAGCTTCACTGCTTTCTTGGTCTGAAGAGCCTGCTGTATCCCATGAATGTTAACCAAGAATATGGTAACTCCGGGCCCAATTGTCATTTTTACAAAGAAGCATTTCTCAACGCCCTTTGTCGAGAGAATGCTAAACTTGTCATCGTCGAAAAATTTATTGAAAGCCTCTAAATTTGAGAGGCCTGCGGGTGAGGCTCTGAAAGGTCAGGGGAGGGGGTTGTCATGTCCGTCGTTAATGCATCAGACATGTGCCGAACGAGTCCATCGTATAAAGACTCCCTAGAGGGGACATTCACTACAGGCTCAGGATCGGACCATGCCATGGGAGGAGATGTCGTGGACTCTTCGAATGATGCAGATGCTACCACGAGATCTTCCTTCGAGGGTTTGGTCCTACGGGCAACGTCAGATTTACTTGTAGTCGCTTGTTCATGCTTTCGGGCTGGTACGACGTGCTCGAGGAATGGCGTCGGACTCGTTAAATCCAGGAAATTATGATTTCATTTTATCTTTCACTGCCGTCAAATCGATACTCATTGGTACTTCAACGGACTCGATAACTGAGTATCGAGTGACCTTCGTAGAATCCTTAACTTTTGAGCTTTGCAACAGTCGTCCGCGTCGCATGTGGCCCAGAAACACGACATTTCCAGTTGCGGCTAAAATTCCGCACTTAGTCTGGTCGACGGGGATCACGGACAATGAGCCGGTACAGAGAAAGAAGCGGGAAGAACGCGTGGCTTCATATTTTGTGCTGACCGAAACTTCCCCAATATAATATTCGACAGCTTGAGCATCTGGAACGGGTTCATCACTCCGAGGCCTGTAGGTCATCAGACGGAAGTATTTACTTGTGCTCTCATGAAAATAAAGACCCCAACTAGTCCAAGGTTTATCATTCATTCCGGAAACGGACCCAGTTCTAGCCTCGATTCTAGGTACATTGGACGCCATTTCACTCCTCGCCTACACGCTACGTATAGAAAATTTAACGTTATCGAACGGACGTGACTTTTGTCCAATTACAACTATGTGATGTTGCTACAAAACTAACCTTCGATTTCGGCTGTTTGTCCGGTATTTTCGATGATTCCTCCTTATCCTTGACGTTTTGGGGGGCTGTCAACACGGCTCCGGGCTCGTTGAACTGTCTTCCGTCCACTGATACCACTGGGCTGCGCGTAGCTCTAAAAAGGCCGCTTGTATTGATTTTATTTACAAAGCTAGTGTGAAGCGTGTAGGGGAGAAGGGGGCACCTTAGCACATTTTTTATATTTTGGCTTGTAACAAATCAACTGTAAAGAAAAATTTAAACAACATATTTTTCTTAGCTTTCTTAGTCTTTGATTAATATAAAAATGACGAGATGTTTCAATTTGATAAAAGTTGTATGACGATATTTTTGTTTTTTTTAAAAGCCGAATTTGTTCAAATCTGCCTCTCCATGGGGCACATTTGAATCGACATGGGGCAGTTTTGAAAAACTGGTTTAAATGCAGGAAATAGAGTGAATAAAGTATTAGTTTGTTGTTAATATAATCATATATATTGTCACAGACTCAAAATCAAACATAAAATAAACTTATATCAAACTTTTACAGTTAAATCTTGTCTTATAGTAATTATATTTAAAATAATAGTTTCTTAATTTAGTCAGACTTCGACTTTGGTAACAAAAATAATCACATTGCAGAATATTTTAAAAATTAAACATAAAATAAACTTATATCAAACTTTTACAGTTAAATCTTGTCTTATAGTAATTATATTTAAAATAATAGTTTCTTAATTTAGTCAGACTTCGACTTTGGTAACAAAAATAATCACATTGCAGAATATTTTAAAAATAAACATGTAAGGTACCTATCCCATAGAAAAGAAAGAAAAATTGAAATTAAAAGAAAGTTTTGATGCAGTTCTGGACGTGCCAGGTGCGTCGTTAGGTGCTGGCAGTTTTGTTACTATATCCAAAATAGTAATTGGCCATCTATCAACTTTTTCAGGAAAGTAAAACAGATCTCCTTTTCTCTTCAAAAAATTGACAGTAAAAGTATTTAAGTCCCTTTCTTCAATTCTAGCAACGAAAGCCACAGATGCTGTTCGTTTCTCTGACGGACACTGAACTAATACAAAGTCCCCTACTTTCAGATTTCCGCTAGTAAAATTAGTATTGTGAACTGGATCCTGCAGTTCTTCATCTTCATGTTGACTGCTACTGGCATCAGTCGCATCCAAGTCTGTGTCGTCATTCATGGAGAAGTGACTGTCATGATCATCAGATTCAGAGCTTGATGTGAATATAGAACTCTTTTTTGATTTAGATTTGCCTTTAGGAAGTTGCTTGCCTTTTCTAGGTTTCTTTACTTTGGTATTTGGCTTGCCTTCTTTTGTACGTCGACGAATAGCAGGCTTTTCTAATTTTTTCATCCGATTTAAATGTGCTGCTTCGATTGCATTCTTCTCTGGAGTGTCAGTCAAGATGCGCGAACTTCCTTTTTTTCGTCCTGTTGCGCAATTTTTACGTGGCGGGGCTTTAGGATAAGGTTTAATCATTTCCGGAGTTACGGGACCGGGTACTTCACCAGACATTTCATTAATATTGTCTTTACTGTGATCATAAATACTCGGACTAAAGAATCTCTGATCTATGTCTTCTACCCTAGGCGATATTTGTGGCGTTTGTGGCCCTCTTTGTGAAGCTTCTGTTGGCTGCATAACATCAATCATTTCAAGTGAAGCATTAGATGCCATGAGGAACTGATTACAAATACTTGGACTACTATCTCTCTGATCATTTTCTTCTCGGCCAGGAGATACAGTTTGTGGCGGATGTGACTCTCTTTGTAAAGCTACTGTTGGCTGAATAATATCAGGGATATCAAGTAAAGCATTAGCTGCTATGGGGCTCTCATTCTCAGCAAATACATTAGGTTGAGGACGATTCGTGACTTCTGCACACTGAAAATCATCGTCTGTAAATGCATTACGGTTAAGTGGGTAGATTCCTGGTTTTGAAAACCCCGAAATTATATTATTAGGCGTATGAGAAGCATTATATGCTGGAGTCACAATACCTGCTAGATCATGGATTGTGATGGTTCTCCCAGGATGTTCGAGCAGCCAATTATTTTGTGCCACTGAAATTTTTTGTTTAAATGGCCCATTGACGGCAACATCTAGGGGTTGCATCTGATGTGTGCAATGGGGGGGGAATGTGAGTACAACAATACCATTGTCTCGACAGTAATTGATTGCATCTAAAGAACAATGACTTTCATGATTGTCAAATAATAACAATATTTTGTCATCTTTACTACATCTTGTGGATTTTTTTATATGTTGCAGCACCTTAACAAACAAAGGGCCGGTCATCCATCCGCTTTTTGGACTATTTGCATAACCAACGCTTCCAGGTGGCGCTCCATTAATCATAACATCATGAAATCGTGCTCGCGGAAATATGAAAACTGGTGGAACGGTATTACCTGTTGCACTGACTATGGCGCACATTGTTATCAGCTGGCCTCTCTCTGCTGACACACACTGACCTACCTGCTTTGAACCAGTCTGCGCAATTACATTAGGTGCTTGCACCACTGTCATAATATTGGTCTCATCCAAATTGAAAATTCGGTCTGGAGTAAAGTGGGTCTTTTGCAGAACCCTTTCATAATTATCGTAAAACATGGACACGTTGTGCTTATTAAAACTTGTCGAACGTGAAAGACTCGTGTTCTCAGGCTTTCGCAAAGACAAATTTTTGTGCCTTTTCATAAATCCTTTCATCCACTCTATGCCTGCCTGTGTATTTTCCGTCCATTTTGCTGGACATTTACGTAAAGCTGTTGCATATTCAAAAGCTAACGATCTTGCACTTGTGTAGGTGAGGCCATAGTTCATTTTTGATCTTTTCAAGAGGTATTCTTCCAACAGTTTTTCCTCGTCATTGGTAAATATCTGAGCAACAGTGTATTTACTTGAAAATACTTCACTCCTAGGAGCTATGTTTTCTTTATACTTTTTAACTCGATAAAAGAGTGTGCTCGGCGTCAACCCATATATAGTAGCAGCTCTCCTAAGTTTCATAGTTCCGTTTATGACGTTTAAAACTGCTTTTAATACATCGTCTTCATTAACTGTACTTTCCCGCTTTTTTTTATATGTTCTAACCATCCTATAAATAAATAATTATAATTAGTGATGTATTTAATTAGAATTAGTATTACATTTAAAATATATGAAAAGACGCATATTTGAAGATATCATTTAAAACGGGGTCGGGGCACATTTGAACATAGTGTTCAAATCTGCCCCTTTTCTTTTTATCAAATCTGCCCCATACTCACTTGAAAGATAAACATTAATAAAAAAAATATATAAAACAACCGTCAAGCAAAAACTACCATGTAGATGAAAAACTAATAAGTATTAGATAAACATGTAAAATAATTAAGTGGTAAATATTTACTCACGTGATTGATAATTTCTTACAACATTTATTTTGATTTTAAACTTCGACGGCTCAAGAATGAAGAGAGGTTATAACTCGATTTCACTTATAAACACACGCGCTCTGTGACTTGACGTTTGACATACCCGGTGTTGCCAACATTAAAATCGAGTTGTGGCATAGACTAATACAAAGCTGCGTTTAAGAATCAACATATTCAAATCTGCCCCTGTGCTAAGGTGCCCCCTTCTCCCCTACGTGTTTCTGTCAGTTTTATTGGTTCTCTTTATTGTGGACTTATTTGTGCTTTTGTAAACAAGTAATGCTAAGCCATTGTTTTGCAACATCTATAGTAAGGTACAGTCGCCATATATCGTCCCTTTTTTGTAAAAAAAATATTTAAAAAAATACTACAGTAATAAATGAAACGTCAAACTTTAGCTACAATATTATTTTATTCTTAGAAATAATCAAAAATGCGTTAACGCTTACAAGAAAAGTATACAAATAGCTTTAACAAAAATACTCATACTATCAAAACATTTTTTCGGGCTCCTAATTACGTCCCGGGGACGATATTGAGATCACAATAATCAGTACGTGAACTGGAGTTGCACTCCTAACAATATTATATAATAGTACATTATGATATAAGTGCGGTAAGTTGATAATTACAGCCAAGGATTTATTGCTAGCTCGAGCCGAAGGCGAGAGCTATAATTACCAGAGGCTGTAATTATCAAAGCGCACGTATGTCATACGACGTTTTATAACATATTTGCGAGGAAATAAACAAAACTCTGACGACATTTTCAAATAAAAACAATACAGCGAAAAAAAACGCGCGGAATAATATTTACTTGATCACAGATCACAGCACAGAGTAAGTAATCACTATGGATCACAGATTAGCAATGCGCGCGCATCGGCGCTTTTTTTTTTTAAGCAACGGCACAGAACCAGCCGGTATGCCATTAATAATAAAGTAAATTACTATTTTTGTGTTTTGTTACAGAAAAATTAAAGTAATTTATGGTCTAAATTAATTAAATTAACGAATTTAATAATTCTTTATTATATTTTACCTCTCAAAGTTAATTTTATTCATAAAATGTTGACCACACTTTTCTGACATAAAAACTCTTTACTAAGATTTAAAAAGGTACCGTTCGTTTTAGACGGAGCATATCTCTCTACCTAGTCTGTGGACGGAGCATTTTGAAACCGTGCGTTTTACATTACACATTACAGCACTAGTGCGTAATAAGATACATTACGATACAGAAATTGGTCCAATAAGAGACCCTTTACGAGCAAATATGTTATAAAAAAAATTACCTTACTATCTTATTTATATCTAATCAGTGCTTCTTTAATTATTTTAATCATTGGTAAGGTACAAGTAGGTACTTCTAATTCTCAAAACAAATAGAGCAGACAAATTTTGGTCCTGGATTTTCCACGCAATCTTCATGCAACCATTGAAAACATTGTATGCATCTTATCCATTTTTCTCCTCTTTTGTCTTGAGAATAGGTATTATGACAAACTGGGCATTCAGCGTCATCATTCTCGCTATCTTCTTCGTCAGTAGACACCAAAACTGGCTCATCATCATTAGATGATTCATCAGAGGACTGTTCCTTGCGTCGCTTTTTGGTTTTATTTTTATTTTTGTTGCCTCCAGCTGGTTTTGTTTTTTTTTACATTTTCGCTTTTCTTTTTTACCATTCTTTCATTCTTCTCTGTCTGCTTCTTAACAGCTTCTATTATTTCTTTTTTGTGTGGTGAGGCCGTGACTATCATTGCTTTACCTCTTCTTGTTGAAGGTGCAGGTGCTTCAATAACGGGAACAGGATGCAAATCTGCTGGAACTATAAATGGAGATAGAGGAGTTATAACCGGTTGTGATACTGGAGTTGTTGGTCTTTCCATTGTAAAATGTGAAGATGACGGGATAGCATTTGCCAACGGTGTTGTATTGGTCGAAGAAGGAACATGTGGAGTGTCGTCAAAAATGTTTTCGTTAAGTGGAAATATTCCTGTTTTTCGAAATCCGTTGATTGCTGTATCAATTTTACAAGCTTTTGAATAAGCTTTTCCAAATATTTCTCCAATTTGGTAGTGCGTAACAACTCGCCCTGGGTGATTATTCAACCAATTCTCTATTTCTTGGGCATAGTATGTCTTCAAAGGAAACATAAATGAGACATCTAATGGCTGCATATGGTCAGTAGAATGCGGGGGGAGGCAGATTATTGATACTCCATTGTCACGTGCGATGTCTATCACATCCAAATTCCTTGTATGGCTATAATGCCCATCTAACACCAGTAGAATAGGATCTTCTTTTGATGGTTTTACGATAGACACAAAATGTCTTAGCCATTTTGTAAATAGTTCAGGCTGGATCCAACCAGATGGATGGCATCCAGCAATAGTGCCTGGAGGAGCTCCATCAAGCAGTTCAGCTTTCATATTTTTTCTTGGAAACACCATCAACGGAGGTATAAACTGTCCAGTAGCCGACATACAAGTAACAATAGTTACTAATGCACCTCTTTCAGCAGATGACAATTTGTGAACTTCTTTTTTACCTTTCACTGTTAGGATTTTTCTCACTTTATGTTGAACAGTGCTAATCCCTGTTTCATCGACATTAAAAACTTTATTAGGGTTGAAGTTAATCTTTTGCATCTCAGGTTTTAATAAGTTAAAGAAAGTTTTAACATTTTCCGCAGTAAAACCTTGAACACGAGCTCGTGATAAGGACTCTGGTTGACGGAATGATAACTCAGGGTGGCGAGCCATAAACAATTTCATCCATTTTTTGCCTGCCTTCTTCTTATCCAGTGAAAATGGATGTGGAATATTGTTTCTGATCGCCAATTGGTACGCAATTCTTTTTAAATCGGAAGCGGTGATACCATAATAATTTTTCTCCATTTGCAAGCAATACTTTACCAACTCCTCTTCCAATCCTGTCGGCAAAACTGGTTTTCTTCCCATTCTTCCAGACACCAAAGTTTCCACAGATTTTTCAGAATTTTTAACGTCGTCTTTCAAAGTAGCTCTTGGAACTTCAAATAATTTTGCTGCCTTCTTATAACCCATTTCATTCGCTCGTACAGCTTCAACAGCTTTTGTCATTGCTCCAGCATCCCATAGTTTTCTCTTTGGCATCTAACATATATAAAAAACCATTGACAATCTACAGTTTAATACAAAAACAAGTGATACGAAGTTCGCGATCCATTCACTGTTTGAGATCCTAATACCGTCCCGGGGACGATATAAGGTTTACGTAAGGGGACGATATTAAGAAATTTCAATTTATTTTGGCTCATCCCATTTAAGCAAAAAACG
Source organism: Ectropis crepuscularia (assembly GCA_963693475.1). Classification (NCBI taxonomy): domain Eukaryota; kingdom Metazoa; phylum Arthropoda; class Insecta; order Lepidoptera; family Geometridae; genus Ectropis; species Ectropis crepuscularia. Next base: position 4,707,115 of record OY856355.1, read on the forward strand.
TGTTACAACCTGCAATTTTTACTTAATCGATTAACATCTGAGGTGATAATAGTTAGTTTGGCAAACAAATCGCATCAATAAGTTAGGCATCTCAATATTTTATGGATTCCGAGAATATTTCAATGAAAAACTCACCTTGAACACTTTTTTGATTAAAAAATTTCTGCCGGTACGAACGTCGTGACGCCCTCACTTCTTCACAATGGCCGACTGATGCAGCTAGCTTCTAGTTCGTGACACTAATCATAGATGGCAGTATTTAATAAAGTAGATATCGAAGGGGACGAACTTAGGTTTGGGGACGAAATTTGGCGACTGTACCTTATATTTTCTTCTGCTGTCTGCCAGTTACATTAACAATAATACCTCTAGCTTTTGTGCTGTTCATTGTTAATTGTTCCGCAATTTTCGAATCTGGACATACAGCTCAAATCAATTTATTCAAAAGGGACGCTATAATAAAAGACAGATTATGCTCAGCAATAAAGCAGGCCATATTTACTTCACCCGCTTTGGCTATAATTTTTGTATGCTGTGGAAGCTGAGGTAAACATAGATGTCAACTTTTGTTGTTTTTATAATTTCATACTATTCTTTTTTGTGTTTTGCTGAATCTTTGTGTCGTACGTAATAGTTGGTGTATATCACATTTTTTGTCGCAATTACGCGCAGAACAAAAAAAAAGGCTGGTTAAAGAAAAGCACTAAAAGTGAGACCTAGCTCACCTTTAGAAGACAAGGGAATGAGAAGATTTCAATCACATTTATTAGTCAAAATCGGAAAGGAAGTTCTACTGTTGCGAATCCGTGGTGATTATCGAGGACTCGGAAGTAGCCCGGACGCTCCCTCCTCGCGCAGACAGCCCCGCCATCCCGGTGAGTGCCTCCAGATAGCCCGGCTCCTTGATTCTTTTCAGGAGTTCTCTGGAAAAGTCCTCCTCCGCGACTGAGGACGAGCTGGTTCCCTTCGTCAGCCTATTCGGTGCCGGAGAAGAGACCTTTGCGGGCTTCCTGGTCCCGGAGGTTTCCCCCGCCGACTCCTCAACTTTGCGCTTCTTGGCGGAACCGGAAGGTCCCGGCTCCCCGGGCCCCGGAGCCTTCGATTTTGAGCCCTCTGCTCCACCTTTCTTTTTCCGCGCCTTTCCGCACATTCCTTTTATGATTCCTAGGAAAAGAAAGTCCTTCTCCAACTCTTTAATTCTTTGCCTCCTCTTCTTCAGCTTCTCTTCCAGTGAGGCTACTTCCCGTCGAGCCGTCGCCCACTCCTCTACTGCTTTAACCTTACTGGGATTTAAGGAGTCCATCGCTGGCAACTGGGGACGCTGGGACCGCCGACCCCGGCGGAACACTATTCTCTTCGCTATATCTATAGTGCTTTTCTTTAACCAGCCTTTGAACCTATCATTTTTTAATCACGAATTTCAGTTCATATTTCACATTTTTCTTTCATGGCCAGCTTTCCAGTTGATGAATCTCTCGTTTTTAAGAAGTTTTTGAATGATAACTCATTTTTAATTTTTTCAAACTACTCATTTTATCAAAAACGTTGAAAATGCGGGGTCACATCTATTTCTCCAATTCAAAGTTTGAAAACTGTTGTGACTATAACACTATACGCAATACCATAGGTCTATAGCTGTCATTCATAAACTGGGATTTCCCCGTGCATAAAAATATGAAATCCCGACAACAGAAGATACCTCCATCTAGTGTCATCGCGTTTTGTTACGAAGTGGTTATCAAAAAAATATTTGCACAGTGTAATAGATGGCTCTGAACGCTAGTTAAAAAATCGTAAAAATTAGGAATGAAACAGAAAACATGGACTACAATGTGAAAACAGCAAATCTACTGTTAAAACTGTAGGGCTGGCATCAGTGCTTTCAACGTCGAACCGAACATCCAGGATCTACGTGATGCCACAGCGGAGGTTATCCAGAAATCGATAACGCAACAGGAATCAGAATATAAACAGAACAAAAAGAAATATGGGTTCAATAAAAAAGAGAACAAAATATAGTGGATTTAATGGAATATATATAGGACAATATCTAAAGAAATTGGGAGGAATCTGCCCCCGGCATCTATCTCTGGACTGGACCGGTATTTACCCCAGGGCGTCCATGAGCTGCTGGCAACGTAGAATGTGGAGCAATCCTCAGAGGACTGGAGAAGACACGGCGATCGCCATTCCCCATGAACACTCTACGTGCTTAGGCAGCAAGCTATCCACCAGTAAGCTGACATTTCGATATCCCGAAGCCCGGGTCCACTGGACAGTTTAACGTATCCAGACACACGTCACCACTTTAACGTTATGTATGGCTGATGTTATAAATATATATAAGTCTACATGCACTTGGATATAAGGCTTAGTAGTAATAGTAGTAATTTGGTTAGAATAAATAATATAAGTATTTATAAAGTAAATAGATATTCTTGGAGTGTTTATGATATATATTGTTGCTAAATTATAGGAGTTATTTATATGTATTTATAAATAAATATTTATTTATATAGGATTGCTAAATAAATATAATATTGAATTGAAATTAGTTATATTATATTTATGTGTGAAATATATGTGTGTATAAAATGTATATTTGTATGTATGTAGGTATGTAATGTTGTATGAATGCCCACATCACTCCCCTCCAGACCGTTAGTGCGGTCGATAGAAGTTGGGAAATCGTACTACGCGTCCAGAACGAGTCTTTTTTACGGCCTGGTCCGGGACCGGGACTGGTATAACAGTCGGGACTGGGACTAATGGCCCAGTTGGGACTGGTGCTGACTGCGGGACTGTGACATTTTGTTGTCTTGTTAGCCTGGGGTCAGGTTGGTCCGGGGTAGTGAGGGTAGAACCGGGTGTAAGGGTTGCGTCTGTCAGAATATAGGCTGGTTTCAGCCTATCGATTGAGACAGTGACAATCTTTCCTTTTACCCGTATTTTAAAAACTTTGTCGCTCCGCTCGAGCACTTCGTGAGGGCCGGTAAAGGGAGGTTTTAGTGCACCTCGTACTGTATCGTCCCGTAAAAAGACATGACTCGAGCTACTTAAGTCTTTGAAAATGAAGATCTTGTTTATTGAGATCTGGATGGCGATGTCGAGGGAGACGGCACATATGCGTCCTCCCTGTAAACGCTGTAATGCAGGGTTATTGTTTATGTGAGGCCCGTGGAATGAGTTCTCAACATATCAACGGATCAGACTGAATCTATTAGGATCAGTGGAATGTGCGGTCTTGTCCAAAGAGTGAATCATGTTTAGCGCTCGGATAGCGGCTGCTTCCTCGTGTGCTGTGGTGTTGATCGTCCTGACGTATTTCGCAAGACTTACAATCGAGGTGGCATCACGAATGTTGGGGGCGCGCACCATCGACGCCAGTGCCCCGGTTGCATGGGGGTCGACGAGACGTTCGTACAGTTGGTTCGCGTATGGGGAGTGGACGGGCTCACCCTCTCCGGATTTTCGGAAAGACGGTGACAACTCGCGCCGGCATGTCAAGAACGACAGTATAAGCGCCACCAACACCGCCAGCGGCAGGATGAGGATCAGGAAGGGACGGCGTCGGGCCTGACGTGCCAGTTCTCTTAGTTCCTCCAGGAGGGCGGGAGGTAGATGGGGTACTTGTTGTAGGAGCTGGTACTGGGGGAGTTCCCGGGCCTGAGTCGTCGATGTCAGCGGAACTAGCTGCATCGTCGTCGATTGAGCGTTTGCTTCGGGCATTGACCCGCACCAGTTTACGTGAGGATAAGCTATATCCGAATTTTTTGTCGTATACCTTACGGACAGAAATGGGGCCAAGGGCGGCGACAGAAGGGTGTTTGGGGTCAAGAATGAGATCTTCTCCATCTCCATCGCGAACATTTACCTGTGCGTCGCGAGGAGGATAGTTAATTCCAGGTATAAAACACTTCCCGACCGTGTTCCAAGTAGTGTATGGCTTAGAGGTACAACCATATAACGTCAACGCCTTTGGGAGCCTGACTGAGAGGGCAGTCTCCGGAACCTACCTCTATAAGTGGGGCAGTTATCCAACTATATATGTTCTGTTGTGTTTTTGTCCGGGTATTTGTGGTTACGTCTGACGGACCCACGGCGGAGTCTGACATGACAAAAGATGATTAAACAAAATCGAGTCAAGATTATACGATTCTTTGTCGAGTTAAGAATAAGGAGGACCGAAGTCAACTCAACCTAAGAAGTACAGCGAATTAATTGGAATTGCTGTTTATAGTATTTAAACGGCTCAAGCTAGATTATGCGAGCAAAGATTTTTCGTAGCTAGTTAACGAAGAGAGCGAATGTACGTCCGCAGTTCCCCGGGCTTACACCGGGACCGATACCTCTACGCGGTATCTAGCAATGTAGGATCCAACTTCCTATCATTCCACCACCAGTCTGTTTGGCCGCGGTGGTGCGGAGTGTGGATATTAACACCAAACAGCTGAATCTTCTTGTACAATTTTATTTGGTAAAAACTCCTCACACACTGTCGTCCAATATTTAATTTTAGTATAATATAATATGTAGTATATAAAGGTGCAATACAAAAGCGTGAGTGGCGCCGCACAGTACTCCGCGATATAAGGTATAAAAGACGTAATCAACTATAGACGGTTTGCATCGTACTGGCGTAGCGCGTGCGAGGCTCGCCGGCCGCGGCAGGTAAGTGCCGTAGAAACTAGCGCGTAAGCTGTGTCGCGCCCGAGCCCGGCCGCTATTGAAATCAGAACAAAAGGCTCGGCGCGTGCGCTTGTTTCCAATGACTCCGTTCCTCCGTTGCAGTGTAATAGATAAATGCGATTATTTAAACGGTAATTTGGTTAGAATAAATAATATAAGTATTTATAAAGTAAATAGATATTCTTGGAGTGTTTATGATATATATTGTTGCTAAATTATAGGAGTTATTTATATGTATTTATAAATAAATATTTATTTATATAGGATTGCTAAATAAATATAATATTGAATTGAAATTAGTTATATTATATTTATGTGTGAAATATATGTGTGTATAAAATGTATATTTGTATGTATGTAGGTATGTAATGTTGTATGAATGCCCACAATGGTATGCACTTAACTGGTATTTATTTCCAGCGTGCGTCCGAGTGTAACAATGACTGACTCACTGACTGGCTAAACGCAACGTACTCAACTACCAAAAAAAGAAAAAAAACTTCAAAAATGTTCACAATGTTAACTTCAATAACTAAGTTATAACCTTGAATTACATATCGTTCATAGAATGAGTACTGATCGTGATCCTACGTTACAAACTTTGCCAGTCAGCAGTCTCGCTCGAGGCGCGGACGTCACGATAACCATAACTCAATCTCAGGTTGCGTCCTGTCGAACACATTCCGTACACTACTTAGATCTGTAAGTGTTACTGGTACTGGAGAGGAAATGAAACCACGTCACTGTATAAAATGCTGTTTATATTGATGTTAACTTTACAAGTGACGCGGGGCTAGAAACTATTCGCTCGACCGCTGTCATCCTCTTATATACTAAATCTTACATCGCACCTACGTGCTGCTGCTTTATACACCCCTTTCTTTTAAAAAAAGAAGAAAAACATAAAACATTCCAAAAAAAATCATAATCAAATCACAAATTGATTTACACTATAAGCTTACGATAAACCTGCCTCATGAATGTTACTTCCGCATGATCTTGGCACATAACATCGCATTGTTTTGCTCACTCAGCATTCTACGAGTGCCATTGATTTATATTTTAAAGCGAACTGGCATTTTTACAATTCTGCCAGATCGTGTTACTTTAGGTGTATGCAGATTAACTACAGTATTACTATGCGGGTCTGATTTATCGTTCTGAACATTGGCGTTAGCGTCGTCTAAAATGTAAGCCGGTTTTAGACGATCTATTGAAACAGTACTAATTTTATTGTTAATCAAAATTTGGAAAACCTTTCCCTTTCGCGATATGACCTTATATGGCCCAGAATACGGTGACATCAGTGGTCTTCGTATCGTGTCAATTCTTAAAAACACGTGTGAAAAAGAACTTAAATCTGCATGTACAAACATATATTTACTTGTTCTTAATTTCCTATCCTTAGGTCTTTATCTTATACAGTGTGCCTCTTAATCACATTAGGTATGCTGGTGGATCGCTTATTTTAACGCTATTATCACCACAAAACTCTCCAGGGAAACGCAAACAATGACCTAACGTAAATTACGCCGCGCTTGTGAAATCGTTATCCGCTTGACATGCAGCTCTCAACCCTAACATAACCGTATGCAATTCTTTCAGCCAGTCTTGGTTGTTATCTAATCTAGCCATCAATGCAGTTTTAATGACCTATGCCATCTTTCGACTTTACCATTGCATTGAGGGTGATATGGGGTGGTTCGCGTCTTCTGTATACATAGTATTCATGAGATCTGTAAATAACTTACTTTTGAATTGCCTCCCTTGATCCGTCGTGATCTTCTTGGGGTAACCGAATCAACAAATCCAATTCTCATAAACTGCGTCTGCGACCGTTCCCGATGTCATGTTGCCAATTGGGCAAATCTCCACCCATCTGGTTCGTCGATCTATTATCGTCACGCAGTACCGATAACCCTGTTCCGTCACGGGAAGAGGTCCTATTAAATCTACATGTAAATGGTCAAAACGATCTCCTCTCTCGAAACTGCCTAGCTTGGATACCGAGTGTCGGACAATCTTACTTTTTTTGACACCTAATACATGTCTTAACCCACTGACCTACGTCTCTTTTCATTCCTGGCCAAAAAACTTTTTTACATAATAAGGCACGCGATGCCATAACTCCTGGATGCGCTAAACCGTGAAACTTCTCAAATATAGTTTTTCTGAATAGCCCTGGAATGTAAGGTCTAACGTGTTTACCAGAAACCTCACAATAAATATGTTCATCTGTGTCATCTAAACTCATGCGTTTCACTTGTACGTTCCTGTTCGACCCTGATCTTAATAAACTTGCTAACTCTGCGTCCGTTGCTTGCTCTTTTGTAATTTCCGTATATTGCAATGCGGATGTTAAATCTATCGATTCTAAGCGTGATAAGCAGTCTGCTACAGCGTTATGTGCCCCCATTGCGTGACGTATGTCGCTTGTAAATTCACTAATGTTTATTAGTGAATAGCTCTCGGGCACGTCTCAGCAATTCCTTATTCGACCCTATTTTCGAAAACGCATATGTGAGCGGTTTGTGGTCTGTATAAACCACGAAATCTCTACCTTGAACTAAATCTCTAAAATAAACAATACCCGAATAAATCGCCAAAAGTTCCTTGTCATATGTACAGTACTTTTTCTGGGATTCCGTGAGCTTCTTTGAAAAATAACCGAGCGGTCTCCATACTACATTTTCCTTCTGTTGCAATACCGCTTCTATACTAAAGTCTGCCGCGTCTGCCATAGAGCTAACTCGGCCCCTGGACTCGGGTGCGATAACGTGGCAGCATTTTGTGAGTTTTCCTTACACCCTTCAAATGATCTAATTGCCTCTTTAGTTCTTACTATTCTACACTTATCCATTTTCTTTGCGCCGTGTAAATACCTATCTAAAATTCCTTGTCCTTTTGCAGCGTCTGGTATGTGCGCTCTATAAAAAATTAACATACCCAAAAACCTTCGTAACTGCTCTACCGTCTACGATTTGGAATAGTCCTGAATAACCTTGACTTTGTCAGGCAAAGTTAAGCTTAGTTAGCTTGTAAGTTTAATTTAAATTTGAAAAAAGTATGTATGGCTTGAAAACGAAATAGAACTCACCAAAATCCGTTCCACAATCTGGGCTTGTCCCTGGACGTATTCCAACCCTTTTGTTACCGCTCCACCTGTTTTTGTGTCATCTCTGGTATAATATTTGGCCTTAAACTGTCACAATTTGGGTTTATATAATAATATGAATGCAGACGCGTTCGTTGAAGATGTGGGTTGTGTAGTGGTGCACCCCACGATCGCGGCGATGCGCCGAAAACTATCCGGTCGACGACAACCGAAGCCGATTGCTCGTGTGGCGGGAAAATTGAATTGTTCTGTTCAAATCAAGTCATAGATAGAAACCCAACAAAAGGACTTATACCATTTTGCGAGACCTCGTAACCTAAAAAATCTATTTTACTTTTCTCAAATACACATTTTCCTATATTAATTGCCATTCTATATTTCTGCAAACGTTCAAATAATATACGCAAATGCATTTTATGCAGGGTTGCATTTTTCGAGCCAATTATTATGTCATCTAAGTACCCAAACAAAACTGATTGTTCAGCATTACTGCCGATGTCATTGACGCCATTATTTATTTGTTCTATGCCAGCTAAAACGTTCGTGTTTATAAACCTTTGAAACGTCTGCGCTGCATTGCGTAACCCGAAGGTCAATCTCGTAAATTCGAAGAGACCAAAGGGCGTAAGAAATGCTATTTTTTCTATATCTTCTGGACTAATCTTTATAAAATGATAGGCTCTACAGATATCAATTTTTGAAAAAACTGTCATGCCATGCAAACCGTACGTAAAGTCCTGCACCCTAGGAATTGGATATCAGCCAGGCTTTGTTATCGCATTAATTCTATAATCACAACAAGGACGATTACCTCCGTCCCTTTTAGAAACTACGTGTAACGGGTTTGACCTTTCACTTTGTGACGTTCTGCATACCTCTAATTCCTGCATTAACTCGAACTCTTTCTTGACCTTATCGTACCTGTGGGGTGCCAAATGCCTTGCCCGCGCGTGGACTGGTGGGTCTGTAGTCTCGTTATGATAGTACACTGAATGCTCTGGAATGTCCTTGAAAGTCGGCGGTTGCGTGATTTCTTGAAATTCTTCCAGTAAGTCTGCGTATGGGTGATTACTACTAATGCACCTTATCGTACCTTCGCAACTTGCACTTATAAATCCACAAGCATACATTTTTGATTCTAAATCTATAAACCTATTATTATATAAATCTACCGTAAGCTTAAAATTCCTCAAAAAATCGGCTCCAATTATCGGCCGTTTAACATCGCACACAATAAATGGCCATTTGAAAACTCCTGAACCCGAAGCTTATATTTAAATAACTAATACCATACGTTTTAATTTCGCTATTGTTATCTGCGTACAATTTAAAATCGCATGTATCTCTCATCCGGCTTTTTACACAATTTTTCAGGATGACCGAAATATTAGCTCCGGTATCTATTAAACGTTAATGTTGACTTAGAGGAATTATCTTTAACTAACAAACGGTGATTCTTTACAATCTGGCCTGCCGTACATTCGTCCACCGTATCCGAACATACAGCTCCTAGTTTTCCGCTTGCTTCTTGCTCCACGCACATGGCTCACATCGCGTAGCACTTTCCTTGAACCGGAAATGGAACCTGCACAGCCACTCTGGATCACCTGGTGCTCTTCTTTTCCGCGAAACAGATCTATTTCCGCTCCATCTTTGCCGGCTCCTGCTTCTCCCGCACTGTCGACTTTGAACCTCGCTGGGTAATGAAGCCACTTCTAAAGCGAGCTTCTTCAGCTGGCTGACTAACTCCATAAGAGGTAAATAGGGTACCTGTTCAACGCCCTCGGACACAGCAGCGACGTCGTAGCCTGTGGAGTTCTCCAGTATCTTGTCCGCTACAACCGCCAAATTGTCCAGTGCTTGGTCTTGACACACCGTAATGACCGCTCTGACGTAGGGTGGCATTCTCGATAGCCACAAGCTCTTCAACGTCTGTTCCGATACCTGTGCTGGTCGTCCCAAATCTCTCATTCGACGAAGCAGATGCGTAGACTTCTGCGAACCCAGTTCTAACTCTGACACGAGCTTCTGGAATTGCCGCTCAGCGCTCTCTTCGTAAACCTGCAGCAATCGGTCCTTCAGCGCTGTATATCTGTCGCTCTCTGGCGGCGCTGTCAACAGGTCACTCACCTGTTTAATTGAGTCTCTCCCCAATTTTGAAATCACCATATTAAATTTTGCCTCATCTCCTTTTTTCCGCGGTGCCAACACTGCTTCGAAGTTCGAACTGAGCAAACCATAAAGGCGCGGGCCCACCGCGGTGCACGGAGAGGCTACGCACGTGTATTAAGCTTCGCTTTGTAAGAAGATATATGTGATTGTGTCCACTGCAACCCACGGAGAGGCTACGCATGAATTGACGTTATTGATACAAGCCACGCGGGCTTGCTCGAATAGGCGGTTACATAGCTCAACGCTGTCAACGTGGGTCTACGTTTCCACTGGAGTACACGAATAAGACCCACGACTATGTACAGCTCGGTTATCGCAGAGCAGTTTTCAGTCATACACGTTGTGGAACGACTTCTTCTGGCAAGACTGGGCGCAGGCGTCGCTCGCTTGCTTCCCCGCCCGTCCCACCTCCCGCAGTGAAGCCCGTGTCCGTAGATTGCAGTGGCATGTGTGTATGTGTAGCCTCTCCGTGCGCCGTGCCACGCTAAACATAGTCGTGGGTCTTCGTGTAGGTACTCCAGTGGAAACGTAGACCCACGTTGTCAAACAAATGAATACATGCAGCTAAAATGCGCCGCGTGCCGCGCATGAACCGCGGCATGTCAACCCAAAAATCCGTAAGTCCCGTTGACACCTATAGCGGCCAGGGCACAATCAACGGAATTCGTTCGCTCGTCTTTCATGCCCTGCTGACCTACTTGCCCACTTACTGGAGCAGCGTGCGGAAACATTTTCGAAAAATGATAATTCAGCAACACCAAAAAAATCTTCCAAATCTTTAAGAGTGCGCCTAATGCCAGGGAAAAATCAGTTTTCTCCCGCGCGACGCGTTTCTTAATGCGATATACATAAAGTCGAGAATAGCATGACACAGTTTGGAGGAAAAATCAATATTAAATCAGGAGTCCATTTTTTTTCCACATTTTTGACCAAGTTTTATTTAGTTACTTGAGTAACTCAACATAAATTAAACATAAATTTAAAAAAAGTGTTCGGTTACTTTACTAGAACGTACAATTAGGAATTTTATTACCAAAAAATAATGTGGGGTCATCGCTGATTATTTCGAGTACTCGAATTAAAACGGGTTTTTTCGGTGTCATTTTTATTTTTTTATTGTAAAAAACTCTGATCTATTTTTAAAATTCTATTCGGTTATCATGCTTCTTCTTGATTGTACCCACACGTCAATAATTTTTTTGTCATAGTTTTTAGTTTCTTAATTTCAGTGAGCGGCGTCGAAAATGTTCTTTTTTCGTTTTCTGGCACTAGGCGCCCTCTTAATTCAATTCACTGTTTAATTTACTGTCTGGGGTTACCACTGTAGGTGTTACTGGTACTGGAGAGGAAATGAAACCACGTCACTGTATAAACTGCTGATTATATTGATGTTAACTATACAAGCGACGCGGGGCGAGAGACTATTCGCTCGACCGCTGTCATCCTCTTATATACTAAATATTATGTACAATATTTATTTAATATTTAGTAGATTATAGTATAATTTAGTAGATTGCATTTAGTGTATGTTTTTTATATATTACGCTTTTGTTAAGAATATGATGCGTTAGGAGATAATTGTTGCGGAACTTGACCAAACATTTTTATCCGGAGGGATCACTACCCTTACGGCATTAAGCTCCCTCCGGGCCCATTGTTTAACACCTTTGTTACATCTTTTGTAAAGAATTAACAAGAATAATACCAATAGTAACGACGTCAAACTTATTATAGCTGCACATTTCTGTTCAAAGTTACTTTGTTCAGCTCTGTTCGCGCCATTTTGAGATATGATGATATTTTCCTCCTTTTTCTCCTCTTTTGCGTAGTAGTCTGCAAGTGGTCAGTCAGTTTCTCGATGTTAACATAATAGGGTATCGGACTGGGTCAAAAATAAATCATTCTAATTAGTCCGTCAGCTAGATCACGGAAAAATATGGGACACGTATTTTTCGTCAAATTATTAAAAACCGACAAAGATATTTTGCCACAAACTAAACCCTTTCTTCGATCGATATCACATACGACTAAGTATCAGCTGGAGGCTCTGGAATCGATCGAGAGACGTGCCAAAAGGCTCATAGGCAATGACACTCTTGTGCGAAAAAGACTTCAAAGTCTTGATGTCTTGAACATCGCCGTAAAATTGCTAGCCTATCGGTTTTATATCGGATACAGTAGGATATAGTATATAGTAGGATACTTCGGAGAGTGTGCGACTGACTGGCATGATCTAATATCACCTTGTCTTTTTTTTCTATCGGACTGCTCGTAGCTCGAGAAAGCGACATCGTTTCATAGTTGATGTTCCTAAAACACGAACAAAGAGGAATCGAATTTCGGATGCTTTTCTCGCGTCTATCTGTGGTTTTATTGCATAAGGTAGCAGAAGCTTCAGTCACAGCTTTGACTGCTCTTTCTACTGCCTGTGTGTGTGGCGTAAAATATTAAATTCTCCTTCTCTTTTTTTTTTTAAATAAACAGTTGGAGATTTTCTTCAGTGATAGATTTTAAAATCGGTGGCTATGTGATATTTTCTTGCCAATTTACAAGGTCACAATATTTATGTTGATGCATTAAAATTGATTTCTGGTAACTGAAACAGACGCAATTTTGTCGGTGTTGTTGATCTAGCTTTCAAAATTCGGCGAGCAGCTAATTCATGAATGTGCCGCTGGGATCTGTTAACATTGCAAGCAACAAGTTTTTCGGGCGTGCGAAACAGCTGTTTCTTTGAATCACTGGGTCTATAACAGCTTTCAAAGTTGTTGGTAAATACCTGGTTAACTCAATGAGTTTATACAACTGTCGATATCCATCTTTGCAACTAGGGTGAGTTTTTATAGAAAACCATACTGGAGCGTAGACCTTGACAATATACGTTGCAAGAGTTACAACATTTTCAGATGCTGTCTCTACTAAAACATACAAACAAAGAATACTGTAAGCACGTGTTTTACATTGGTGGCATCGCATCCAATTGCAATCAAATTAACCATTGATTTATGCGCTTTCAAGAAAAAGTTGAATATATCTTATTCTATACATTTTGCAGTGCCTGAAAGAGGAGTAAAATAACCTAAAAATATCGAGTCAGGTTCTTTTACCAAAGAAATATGTTCTTCGAATATTCCGTCGCTTATATTTTTTTTCCATCTTTTTCAGATATAACCTAAGTTTGTTCTTTCCTTCCATCAAAGTATATTGCTGGTACTCGTGAAACAGATTGTTGTAAAGTATATTTTCTCTAGTTTTTTTTCTTTCACGGGGCAGCTTATTTTTGTCTATTATTTAGATATCTAAATGCTAGTACCCAGGTAGGGCACTTGCAAAGTAATCAGGGCTCCCATAAAAGCCAATCAGTTGCCCTCTTACCTGGTCGGATAAGCTATTACTCGCCGAATCTCCCTCCTCGATATCGGGGTCAACCGGCGCCGCAAGTGTCGCCGCTGTCATTGGCACTGAAGCCAAGCCAATGTCAGCGTCGACGACGCGACGGGCGGATCCCGGGTCGAGGCAGAAGCTGGGCAAGTACGTTGTTCCCCCAGGCGTAGCCGATCAAGTGTCGAGTCATCCAACAGTTTGCACCGGCGCCGGCGTATAGCTCTAACCTGATCAGTAAGTCGTTGTGCGGATATGGCGACGGTTGGTTTAAGGGCTTGAAACAGATGTAACATCCTGGCACAGTACGCGGTCAGGTTCGTTTCTCCTGTAGCCCCGTAATAGGTGCGCATGCAGTTCTCGTTTATTTGGCGAGCCCATCGCATGCGACGCACTACATCACCGGTAGCGAAGGGCGGGTGCGAGGCATATTGCCTCACAGGCCCCAAGCGTGTCGGCAGCGGCGGAGCCCGCGCCGTGTCCTCGTCACTTGAACTTGCACTCGTGTCGCGGCGAGTACGGTTGATCCTCCTCGACGACGGTGAGGACGGGACACGTGCTGGTGTTGGGCGTGCATTTGTATCCGCTTCTTGCCTCCGTCGCGAACGTGTTAATTCACATTATTTGCATATTTTTTGGAAATGTTGTTGTGACAACCTATTGTCAAAATGCATATTGCTTTGTAGCTCTTCGTATGTAGGTTTTAAGTAGAAATGGAATAGTTTTCTGAATTTGTGGACTTTTTCTTCTCCGTTCTTTGTAGAAATGTATTACAGAAGTGAAGAAAATATCAAAAAATGTATATGTTACAGTCATAGTGATTAAATAGTTATTATACATAATGACTGGTCATTATATATAAAAGCCAAATTCACTAGACAATGTAATTAATTAATCACTTTATCTGGACATTATTCATAATAGCGTGTCAAAGTTAGCTAAAGTAATAATACGGTCTAGCCGACTTCGAAAATCGTTTTCCTCCCTTCAATACTTAACAAATTACCCACCCAGAGACCAACTCAAACCGGTTAGGTTGAAATTAGTCACAAAACCGACACAGAGCACCCCGACTCCACCTAGTCTTGTGGCTACTACCCCTAGAGTGTTTATAAAAAATGCGGGAGCCAGAAGCTCAAGGGGGAGGTTCTGAATGTTGCTTCGTCGCATGAAGTCGAGTTGAGCGAAGGGGGGAGGTGGCGAGCGAAGCGAGCCGGCGACCTCCGTAGCGAAACGAAGGCTGAGTGTGGCGAAGCAACATTCAGGGGCGACCGCAAGAGCTTCTGGCGGGAGCCCACCCAGAGTCCAAGTTAGACCGGTTAGGTTAATTACTTTATAATAATGTTAATTGAGGCATGCTTAAGGCAAATTGAAATACAAATTTATTCATAAACGAATATCTACTTGTTTTATTACATTATCCAAGTCTTCGAAGATATTATATAAAATAGCTAGTTAATGTGATTAATTTTGTGTCAATTATCACTTTATCTAAATTGAGTAGATATTATATATAATGGCTAGACAGTATATATAATATCCAGATTTATTACTTTGGCTGTAACATATATACTTAAAACACGATTTAAAAAAGACGTCGGGGTGTGACAGCGATTTTTTTTACTGTAGATATTCCACTACTCCTCAGCGCGAATGAATACAGACTTACTTACTTTCTTGATATGACCACACTCCGCATTGGAGCGCTTGGGATATCTTGAAAGATCGCATCTGAAATGTGTGGGAGCGTAATTTTGTTAACTTCACATCTACTGATAGGAGGGTCTATCTTGGGAGGGAACGTGTCTGCATAAGTTCATGCTCTCCAGCCGATGATGTGTGTTTTTCCGTAAATGTATGAGAGTCAGTATGCAGGATATATTCAGCCAATCCATCAACTATGGAAGTAAGTAAGATGACGGAACATCCGAACAACTCATACCAAACTCACCTAATTATTTGAACCAACCCCACGTTCTAACCACCTGATTTTTAATTGACTCTTAAGTATATCCTTATTCATGAAAACTTCATAATTGAGATTATTATGTGATACACTGTCGCCATTTAAGGCTCCAGTGAATATTTCACTTATTGCCTTCCTGTCCTGGGGATACATTATTTGATGACGTACTTTACTGATCTGTTCCGAAGTGTAGATCCCTGCACTAACTATATTTCCCAAATCCAATCCTTCCCATTTCGAGGGCCTTGTAAGAGACAAAATAATAGGACTGCCTGTTGGTGACATACCATGTCGGAAACGATACCAGCGACCACCGATCTTGTACTCTGGACTCAGTATCTCGGAACACGGCTTGGGAGTACCTGTTTTCTGTAGAAGACGAGATCGAGGAGTGACGTAAAAGCTCTCATTCTTATAATACACATGATGTTTGATGGTACAAAATGAGTCCTCGCTTGGGATTATTGGCACGGGATGACATTCGATTACATGTATTACTTCGCCAACTGAAACAGCTGTATATCCAGGGGCGTTCATATATTGATAGGCGAAGGATCCTAGTGAAATAAATGCAAGACTCGTTAACGTTTTGAGTACTGTTAGGTCGAAAATCACTGAGTCTATAAAAAAAAACAATTTGAACTTATTGACTTTATTTGATAAAAAAACACTTTACAAACTTTGTGCTTTTGTAAGGGGCCTTTCCTAGACCAACCGAAATGGAAACGCACGCGGCGCTTCTCTAGGGAGTCTCTGATGTCTCGGGTCCGGCGGGCATGAACCAGGTCCGTAGGCTGAGAGGCAGAGTAACCTTTCGAGAACCGACTGGGAGATTTAACCGAGAGTTCGACTTTATATAGCAAAATACTGCAGAATCGCCAATATCGAAATCGAGGAATTTACTCTCTGCAGGATCAGCACTTTTAGGGTTGTAACATCTCCCCCCTTTAAGACGGAACATACTAATCGGTTAGTATGTGAGTAGGATTGTCGTCTAGCGAAGTTCACATAATATAGAATTAGAAAAAGTAAAGGAATACACAAAACAATATACTCAATTAAATTCAGAATGAAAATAGAAAAGTAATTGAAAGATTACACAAAACAATTCCTACACAAGATCAAATGGAAATAGAAAACTAAGTTAGTAACACTGAAACGCACAAGGCTAAAACACAATATAATTATTATTACTAGACATGGTAATAAGAATTAGCACTAAATTATGTAAACAATAGTTAGTCAGAATTTGACATTAATATTTATCAGTAAAATAAATGATGTAAAAAGGATTTAATAAAATATTAAAAATAACAAAGTTGTAATAAGTAGAATACCAAAGTTGAGCTTTTAAATTTATTTGTTTCTTCTTGGGCTAGACGTAGAAATATTTGATAAAGAAGTATCATCAGAATTGGAAGATTCAGTGATATCTCGGTCATTAAATTCGATGGCCGTTCTAGACCGAATATTAGTTTTAGGCCTTGAGTAACACTTGCTAAATATGTGTACACAACAGTTGGAGTTAGCTGTCTTACGTCTTCGACATAGGCATGAATAGAATTTGTAAAACATATAAGAAAATACAGACAGTGACAACTGGGTTGTCAAGAAGCTGAAGCAGTATGCATACTTAATGTGATAGGGCTGGGGTTAGATTTTTGTAAGGTCATCGTTAAATTGATTTAACTTATGTCATAGAATAGATAATATAGATAGAAAGGACACTCCCCACCCCCCGCCAATTTTAAGCTTCCTCCCCCGCAAGTACGCGAGAAGGGTTGTATCGGACGATAATTTTCTATGAGAATACGACCATGATGCTGTGTTATTTACCAAAATGGTACCAAATTTTTCGTCTATTATACGAAACAAGAATAAGAGATTTTTAATTTCATAAGAATTTCTACTAAGATTGAATTTATTTTATAAACTGTGTTTAGCTGTTTTGGTAAGTTCGCAGTTGACAAAGTCACTAGAGTGTTGCCAATTTAGTGGATTTTTTACTAAGATTGCTACCGTTCAGGGTAACGATTCTAAATCCATTTGGTTGCATTGCATCCGACACGAAATCTCATCTCTCGCTCTTTGTCTTATCTGTTTAGCATGACAGATACAGGGATTCTCATTCCTAACCATGCGGAATCGCATTTAGAATCGCTACCCAGATCCTTCTATTGGTGATTGAATATTTTCTTAAACTGTTAGACTGTATGTACTTTTATGTATTTACGTGCAGTAATACTAAACCTATGGTTCCATCTAATAGCAGACTGAACTCATTTGTTTATTTGTAAACTAACAGGGGTATACGGATAATTCAGTTATGCTTAGTAAATGTATTGTAGTGTAGGTTTGATACAGAGACTATGTCCGTTTAAAAATAACTAAAGGTCTACTCGTATAACAGGTTTTTGTAACAGGCGTGTCAATAAACAAGTGACAGGAATAATTTAGTATTATGTAATATCTAGCAATGCCCCGCGGTTTTACCCGCGTAGGGTAACCTGTTCAACAGTTAACCAGGAAAATTTCAAACCACTACAGTTCAATCTTTTTTATTTGAATTGATCAAGAGGTAGATTAATTAGTTACCTAACTAAATTTCTTAGATAATTACTTGTGCAGTAGGTCCCGGGAAAATAACATTTAAAAAAAATGGGAAATGACTTACTGTGTCCATACCAGAGTACACTATTAACCAGCGAGGAGTGCCACAGTTAACCATGGTGTACAAATTTCACCATTCAAATGTGATATATTTATTTTTAATAAATAATAATGCGAGGTTTACGAAATCAGTTTTTTATTGTTTACTTGAATGAGCACTAATAATAATTAACAGAAATATTTTATTTCTTAAAGAAACGTGAAACACATAAACGTTTATTGTCACAAACAGAAATCCCAACATAATAGGAAAATAAAATGGGTCCAACACATTCTCCTATAAGTTATTTGTATATAGTAAGAGGTCACCCTGGATTTCTCAACACCCAGGAATCTACTGCTGCATTACAGCATGTCTTAAATGGGGCATTTAGTCCACCATCAAGTGGTTGTAGCTTTGCTGTTGTGTGTAAATGAAGCGTTAAAATAGTGACTCCTGAAGTCTCAATGGAAAGATCACTTTCGTGATTATCCATAATTATAAGCGCTGGATTATCTTTAGAGGCTGGAACATGTCTGATGAAATGTTTCGTGACAGCTATGACTAACTCGGAATTCATCCACCCAGAAGCTGAAGCCAAACCTTAAGTTCCTGGTGGTGTACCGTACAACATGTTTGGTTGACATTTCTTTGTGGGAAATATCATTGCTGGTGGCAAGGCTTGTCCTGTCGTGTCGACAATGCTTACATTCGTACCTTTTCGAGTCAATACTTTTCCAGGTCGTTGCACGGTGATGGTAGAAATTTCGTCTAAATTGTACACTCTAGTGCCGTCTGCAAAATTCGTATGCCTCTCCATAGCAGATTTTTAATTGCAAATTTCAGTATGTCTTCTCCTGAATGACCTTAGCCATTCCAACCCAGCCATTTCTGCATTCATCTATGATTGCGGTATTTTCTTATAATTGATTTTTGTCATTTGATATGCAACGCGTCGCCAATCTTTTGAAGTAAGACCGTAAAATATTTGAGCACAATGTTCAACATAGTCTACTAAGTTTTACTCTTCATCTGAAGTCTTGAAGTCTGAATCTTGTTAACCTCGTAATTTGGTGTGAAGCTGGATTCTCTTTCATTCTTTTAACATAAAACCGAACTCTTGGATATTTAAGCTCTCCTTACTTGCTTTCCTTATGCTCGTTCCAACTTAGACAAATTCAGCTGCTTTCTTCATAGACTCTTCTGTATGCCCTCCTTTTTCTGTTTCTGTTTCTCCTTTCAGTTTCAGAAATTCCATCTGCGTTATGAATATAACAATTAACAATTTGTTTAGCCCGTAAAATCAATCAGGTAGATGACACAGAATGTACACAATTAACTAATGGTTAATTGTTGAACTAAGCATTTTGGTTAATTGTCTATTATACCCCTCCTGAACACATTTAGTTATTATAACTTCACAATTAGTGATTATACATTTATCACACATACGTTAAAAAGTTCACGAAAAGTATAACTACAGAGCAAACATATTGAGATTGCGGTAATACTGATAAAAAACACGTGAAACGAAAAAATAGTCAGATTTTATTGTTTCGTTTTTCACTGAATTCCAAAAAATCACCTGTCACGCAACCGTCTCAAGCGCGAGCCCGCCGCTGCCGCTGCATGGGGAGCGGTGCGCGTAGCTAATTCGGCTTCGGTATAGCGGGATTGCACTGATTGCCAACGTCGCATTTACGAAATATGGACGTGGCTAATAGTGTACGAGTGGTTAACTGTCAAACAGGTGACCCTACTTCCCGTTATTTTCTCGGGATAAACGCCTTTGTGTTCTTCCAGACTATAATCGAACTGTATTCCAAATTTCAGCCTAATCTGTTCATACGTTACGGCGTGATTGAGCAACAAACATCCATACTATGACATTTATAATATTATTATAGTGGGATGACTGGACAATTATTTATCTGCTAATCATTTAATATTTACAGAAAAATCAAAAACTGTCATGAATTTAAATCAATTCACAATTGGCGGATTTATACTGTAACATGCATACAAAAACAAACTTAATTGAGAACTTTCTCCTCTTTCAAAGTCGGTTAAAAATAAAACTTCTTAAGTTATTTTTAGCTTTGACTTAGACATCGGGGCATACGTTTGACTTACATATATAGGCGTTATGTACTTTTACTTACAGACATATTTCTAAATTGCGACTGTATGATAGTAATGAATCACATCCCTATATTATGTCATGGAATATAATTGATATCCCCAGGGATATAACTATTGTTAGCGGAGAGGCGCCATCTTTATCACGCCTACCTCGCCACAAGTTTATAAAAGCCAGTGCAGCCCGGCACCGGCTTCTTTCGGCGTCCAGCGTCCATACCGTGCACATCGCTCCTATGCTCCTAACTTGTCTAGATTTCGTGTCTGTTCTTGTAGTCATTTTTATTTATATTTCAAATTACTTATAAATGAGAATTGTTTTGCCATTTGTGATTTAATTTATTTTTTTAGTAAAATAATTGCGAGTCCGCTAAAATCAGAAGTGGGATAGGCTCCATAGCCTATCCTAGCTCTGGCCGTTAGCTACATATAGATGAGTGGTGTGTGAAAACATGGCCAACCGTTCCACCTCTCGTGATGGAGGCAGGACTCGGCGTGGTCAGAAAACGGACGCGGAAACCCTTCAACAACAGCTAGGCGCCTAGGCTAGGCTTTTGGCGCGCCTAAACGCGTTAGAAAACAGTGGCCACCCGGCCACGCCTGCGGAGACTTCTTTGGCTGCGCTGGGCGACAGCGCGGCGTCCGCCGTCACCACCCCAGCCGGCTCTACGCGCAGCGCGATGAGGCTATCCATGCCTCCTCCGCCGACGCTGTCGCCGGAATCGGTGGCGTGCACCAGTACGCCCGTTGACGCTACAGAAAGGTCATCGAAGCCCTTCAGGTGATAACCAAGGTGAGACCGAACCAGTACTATATTTCGAGTTTTGATCCCAATCTGAACGACATCGATTCGTGATGTGAGGAGGTAGACAAAGCCCGCGAGATAAACCGGTGGGATGACAACAAGTGTTTTTCCAGAATCGCGAATTGCCTCAAAGGCGATGCGCAAAGCTGGCTAAACGATTGGGTCACTAATGACCGTTCGTGGTCGAATTTCAAAGCCGAATTCAGACCACTTTGCGCACGAACCGTCGATATTACTCAGATTCTTTTCGACGTCATGTCAACTAATTCGGATGATTATTGCACGTATGCCGAATAGACGGTCTATTCTACGGTTGAATATTGTGAAAGGTCTAAGTGACGAGTTAACAACCGCCATCATAATCCGTGGAATAACAGACCCGCAGATTCGAGTTACGGCTACCAATGCTCATCTTACGACCAAAGACATTGTTCAGTTTTTATCAATTTATACCAAGCCTAATGTAAACACTACCAATGCGAAATCCTTCTCTAACAAGAGTAACGACCGTATATCGCGAAAACGAACTTTCAGTCATATTTATAACAACGAAAGAAAGTGTTTTTCGTGCAATTCTGTAGGGCATGTGGCTAGATTGTGTCCAAAACTACCTAAACCGAGTATCTCACATAATAACGATAAAGTGGGTAGTAATTTGCGTTGTACCTTTTGCAAAAAGATCGGACATGATGTTGCTACATGTTTTGCAAAAGAACGGTCCGAAGAACGTAACAAGAATAATGTAAATTTTTGTCGCGAATTAAAAGGCCTTCCATAAGACGGTGACGTAAAACTACCGCGGAGATACAGGGCATGCCGACTGATGTTTTGATAGATAGCGGCTACCGCGTATCATTAATTTCAAAGCCCGCATTTTAAGTTTTGTCACGATAGTGAACATAAAGGTTTTTAAAAAAAAATATAATTTAAAAACTCAAAAACCCGACTGCGTCAAAAGTGAACCAAACTACGTACTCGCATACTAAAAAAACTGAAAAGAATAAAACAAGCACTTAGATTTCTGGTGGTCTAGGATTCTATAATATGTTATTGTATAAATACTATTGAAATATATACAATATTTTCTAATAAAAGAACATTACAACTGAAGAGTCGGGATCCATTATTATTCGATATACAATGTAATTGTTCAATGGATCCCGACTGTTCAGTTGAAATGTTCTTTTATTAGAAAATATTGTATATATTTCAATAGTATTTATACAATAACATATAATAGAATTCTAGACCACCAGAAATCTAAGTGCTTGTTTTATTCTTTTCAGTTTTTTTAGTATGCGAGTACGTAGTTTGGTTCACTTTTGACGCAGTCGGGTTTTTGAGTTTTTAAATTATATATTTTTATTTTATACTTTTTAGTTATGAACAATGTTGTGAATGTTAATATGCTCAACATAATATTATGCATCTTATGGTTGTTGACCAAATGTCTTCGTTTCTACTGATATAATATGTAGGTTTTTCTACTGTATGTAATTCATATAGTTTTGTGTTAGTATATGTTTTCGATTGACGTTGAGAACTAAATCGTTTGAAGTTGGAGATGGGCGACCGAGGCGGAGCAATCCGAGAGCGGTTCCGTGTTCCCACTATCAGCGGCAGAGTTGAAACCCCATGGAGGTTTATTAGTAGATAGGGGCACCATATCCATACATGATATAGAGTGCAACATAACCCGGCTGTCTCCCGGGCGGGGCAGTAGGGTTGTTTTTTTTTTAAATAAAGAGTGACAAGACGAGCAGGACATGTGCCTGATGGTAAGCAACATGCCTGCCACATAACAGCACAGTGACATACAGCTATTGGAACATGAAGAGTCCAAATCATTACCTAGCACTGCACTGCGCTTGTCACCCAGAGATCTAAGTTGTTATATCTCTAAGCCCTGTAATTTCTCTGGAAACATTGCCCTTCAAACCGGAACACAGTAATGTTTGCACATTACTACTTGGCGGTAGAATAATTGGCAAAGGTGTGGTACTTCCCCAGGCGGACTCTGCTAAGAGTCCTTCCACTACAAATATACAGGGTATGCGTAAATACATTTCCTGCACGTACGAAAAAAAGGTAGTCCAATATATCTACTAGCATAGATCGTAGAACCCAAGATGGGCCCTCCCAAACTTCACGGCGCGCGCAATCACGTCAACGTTGGAAAGAGTGAGCTCACTCTTTCCGTTCTAGTCGGTTGCAGGACGCGGTGGACGCCGAACGTTTTTACCTATCATTATTCGTTGTCGACAACCAAAATAAATAAAAACACAGCAAATCTCGCCGCTAGCGATTATAGGGGTCAAGTAGATTGGTTGTTTGTAAACTACTTACGATACATACAGAGACGCAGTTTATTACCAACTTCAAGGTGCTCAGGGCACATCTATTGATTTATATCGATGCCTACTAGATACATTAGTACATAATGTCTATCCACATTCACACGTACAGTTAGTTATACGAAGTTTTCTGCTACCTAAAAACCTATAAATGTGAGAATGGTTGTTACTCAACTTTAAATCGATATACATCCTAAACGGTCAGTCAAATCGAAAAACATTGAAAGAAAGCTAAACATTATTTTTTAATACCTATTCAACGATACCCCTCTTGACATAGTTTGGTGATTTTCATTTTTTTAATTTGGACAATATGGCGTCCGGTAACCGCCATATTGGATTTACACTAATGTCATGTCTTTAGTGTCACTCGCCAGATTAAGAGGAATCGATTGACGTGTGAATCATAAAAATCGGCCCGGGCGTTTGGTCTGTATAGAGCTTCAAAGGAACATACAAACATACATACATACATACATACATACATAGACTGTTAAACACATTACCACTCCTTTGCGTCGCGCAGTCGGGTAAAAAGGAGGTGAGAGGTAAAAGGGGAAATAATAAGAGGAATAATTACAAGTATATTTAAGAAAATGAGATATGGGAGGGTTAGAAAAAGGTAAAGTCAATAAAAAAAAGAGTGTAAAAGAATTGAGAAGAGAGTTCAGAGGCTTGAAGTCTTCAAAGGCTTGCAGCAGGAGTTCAGTAGCACGTAGCCCGTAGGATTACGTGGCTTGCAGCAGGAAAGGCTCTTCAGCAGTCAGCATCAGGTTCAGGGTTCCTCTTCAGCGGTCTGCATCAGGTTTCAGGGTTCATCCGTCCTTCCCATATGACAGGGCTCAGTCCACAGCCAGTGGTTAAAGCCCTTCTAGGCATCTTCATGTTCTAGGGTTCATCCGTCCTTTCCAGATGACAGGGCTCAGTCCACAGCCAGTGGTTAAAGCCCTTCCAGGCATCTTCATGTTCTTTTCCTTGAAGCTAGATGTGTTTACTTCTGAAGCCAATTACTCTCTGCCCATATCAAATAATTTCATTTAAAATGAAGACTTTTAGTGATTCGAATCTGGAGCAATAAACTTTATTTTAATATTAATAATTCAAAGAGGATTAGTTCTAAAAACTATACGACCTTATGAAAAAGGGTAGAGGTTGCTAAGTGACGAATGGTGTTTGAAGTATTGACATAATGAAATTATGTAAACAAATATTTTTTTGGAAAAACCTAGATATTACAGGTTTAAAATGAGATATATAATTCCAGAACAATATCATAATGATGAGAAAATTATTCTTTGTCGTATGGAAACGATTTAAAAGATATTAGTGGTATAAAATTTTGGTATGTAAGTATACGCATCTCTCCTATGAAAAGTGGTGCTTTTAGAATGAAAATAGGGATGTACGTTTACATATTGTAGTCAATATGTAACGTTACAGTTTTCATGACTACCCACGTTTCAAACACTACGTGGTATCGGGAACCAAAACATCTAGTGCACTAGTTCTTAAGAGTAGTAACATTTTTTATAGAATTTCCTAATGTTGCACTTGAGTTACTTTTTGTGATACTGCCAAAATGTTTGAATGTACCCGTGTTGATTGGTACAGGCGTTTTAACCAGTCAGGGTGTCTATGGCAATACGGACGGACAGTTTTCCATTGAAAATCTTATTGATCATCTTGGTAAATGTAAGTACTTAAGCCTGTCGCGTGATTCAGCGGCCAAGCCAGCGTTCGTCAAACTAGAAGGCCAAAGCTCCAGTGATCTATCAACGTAAAGTAATCGCGAAATAATTGCAACCACTAATCGATTCAGTCAAGGTTCTCTAACAAATCTGATGTTGTCATCCTGGATTCCTCGCTAGATGAAGCGCTGCAAAAACTCGGTATTTTCAGTTAATACAAAGAGTAGTACATTCGTGGCCACAGAGGTTGAATATTTGGGTCGGATCATTTCCAGAGGTCAGGGTAGAACGAGCGAAAAAAAAATTTACAGAGAGAAGGCCCTGAGTCCCAGCAGTGGGAACATTTGGTAAGATGTTTATGCGAAGTGTCCTTGATTCTGACTACACGCATCTTACCTATAACCTACTTCAATTCAAATCAATTATTTTGTTATGTTTCGCAAAAGTTACAATAGACACCTACCTACGCCTTTACCAATGAGTACTTACCCCTTTCGAGCGGCACGGCGCGGTGGCCAACGCGCGCGCCGCTTGCAGGTACATCCAAGGGGCGTGACGTCACTCGACGTTGAAGTTTCTTTTTGGATCTGTTTTATAGCTCACGACAATGATATCATTGAAACTTTCATTTTTTGATGTGTATAACGTTTTTAAGAGAATAGGGCGCTTCTGCTGAGCCGTCATATTGGAATGTATAATGCGCTTTTCAGCCACTAGACTGGATAGAGAAATTTCAAGTTGTGTGTGCGACATGTAAGTCACACAACAACTGACGTATTTGAATGAATCTAGTGAACAGGATAATTTTTGCGACGTTGTCAGACGATCACGCACACAACTGACGTTGTTGAATGAATTTAAGCACAGGATGATTTGGATTCGATTGCTTGATACAATTATTTAGTTTGTTACATTTTTTTTTAAAATAAGCGAATGTTTTTTTTATGTCGTTTGTATGATTACTGGTCAGTAACCTAGCCTACCTGTGTGTTAATTTAATGTCGGCACCGAAGCGCCACGCTGTATATACTTCACTTGTTCTACTTCTAGTCTTACATGTCAGACGATATACCTACCTTAATTTTAAATACCTAATTTTAACATAATTTAAAAATGTGCTTTGAATATAGAAACACTATCACTACAGTACCCGTAATATTTAAAGTTTTTTGCGTTCCTTCCAATATAATATGTGAATATTACGTGATTCACCATTTGACATGAAATAAGCGATTCTTGAAGCAATTTGGAAAAAAAATCAATCCGGAACTAGCAACACAAACCGGCCGACAGCTTATTCTGCCGATTCGTTGTATTTCGCGCGTAAATAGTTTCATGTTTACCAACTTTTATTTGAGTTGAAAAACCATATTAAATACTTGCACCTTGCACTGTTCGCTGACGTATTTTAGATGTGAATACCTAATTAATGTGTGCAGTGTAACTTAGTGTATAATTTGAGTGAACTGCATTACAATTCGCTATATGTATACCTATTATATTACAAAATGCAACCAACGTATGAAGGTAATTTTAACTAATTTAATATGTTGTGCCTTACAATGAAATTGGTACGTGATGTGTGGAGTGACTATTATTTGGTCAAAACAAAGTTTTTACTTGGGTAAGTCTCAAATAGTCACCAAATGTGTACTAAAAACCAACAAGTAAAATACTCATTACTTTTTTGGTTTGAATTTTCTCCCTTCTCATTTAAAAAGTTATATTTGCATTAAAGATCGAACACTAGATAAGATTGTAGGCCACTTAACACTGGCAGGTGAACTCACGGGTCACAGCTATTCCATAAAATAATTTAGTAACCCTAGATGACACGCACACATGCGTAAATGTGTTCGAACGACATAATTATGCGTAGTTGTGTGGAGTGTAGATATGTCGACTGCACCGTTTGTATGGAGTTTAGCCCGAGTGTCCGGGGTGTGCTTATGTGTTGCATATTGCAATGAGTCTAAATTAATGTCAGAAAGCTTTATCGGGGTTAAATATGAAATACTCTTGTTTACTTTAGATTTAGAACAACAGTCATCGTCAATGATATTAAAATTAGGTGATGGAATATACAAATTGTATCGTATTCGTGCTGTGGCACAAATTGTAATAGTTTATGATAGGCTTTAAAATTTTTGGGAAGGTAGAGTATACCAGTTCCAACTACATCATGATCGGTCATATGACTATTACTACATTTCACAGAAACTTTCCATCTCTTATTGGTAAGTTTCTACCAAATGTCAATATCACCAAACATTATTTTGACATTACAAGATTGTGGAATACTAGTGACATGTTCGCGAAATAGTTGCATTTCACAGTTTAGACTAGACTGAACACTTTTCAATTGACGTAGTAGGCTGTAACTAAAAAAGATATCGATTTGCACTCATTTAAATTTCGCTTATCACGGAATAAATTAATGTGTCCTCTGTTATTGCTAGATATTTTGCAAATGGATTAATTAAGGCAAACGAATTTGGTTCTTGGATATTATGAGGAGTTGGTAGAGCATACATATGGTAGAGATTGTATTCTGTCAGAATAGCTAATGGAAACTTTATTACAGATACTAATTTGTTGTCTGACATAAATGATGAGACACATCTAGAAGAGTGTGAATGTTTTTAAGATTTACAGGAATTGGAAATGTTCTTACGAGTTAATTATTTCTTGCGTTAAGTTCATCGTATAGTTCAGACGGGCTCAAGATAGAGGGATAAACTAGATTTTGTTTGCCAAAAACAATTGAGTCTAAAAGATCTTTGAGATGGAAGTTACAATACAATACAAGACACTTTATTATACCACAAAACATTGATTAAAAATAACATCAAAACATTTTGGGCACAAAAGGCGATCTTATCGCTAATAGCGATCTCTTCCAGATAACCTTTTGGTATAAAGAACAAGGTTACAGATGAGGGCAGTGGTGTGGCATCCTTGATACATATACGAGAATAATTCCACAAATATATAAATTCCATTTACAAATAAACACATACATAATTCGTCGCCGGCCAGCAAGAAGTCACTAATTGCAAAAAACTAGTTTGGAGATAATCGCGTTTTAAAGTTTTTTTGTCTTTAAAATCGGCATAGCTCATTAAAGGTTGTAGTTACAAAAATAGCATCTTTAGACAAAATATTGACATTTTTAAATTACATAATAATATTTAATAAACTATTAAAATATTTTTAACGTCACTGAGATACATATTAAAAAATGAGATAGTTAATTCTAGCATACCCAAAAATTAACATTTGGGTTAATTAATTAACTTTTTGTGTTACTTAATTAATTCTGGGCACAACCTTGCTTCAGATAGTAAGCACTTAGTGAATTCTTCAAGGCTGGGTAGAACAAAAAAAAAACAAAATTACGTAGCAAAAATCAGTCATTTTTATTTATTCATTTATAAACTTAGAGAGCAAAAAGCAGTCATTTATTCATTATTAAGCTAAAAAACTATGATAATTAAATCATCACATCTAATATTTAAGAATCTTTTTCATCAGTACTGTTTTCGAGAGCGTCTGGTTCTGGAAGCTTGTTTGTTTCGTTGTTAACTGGCAAGGATTGAAACCATGCATGGAATTCAACCGGAATAATGTCTGTTCGGCATAGATTTATCAAATCTTTCTTCTTTGACTGTGTTATTGGTATGATTGACGTATATGCTTTAGGCAACATCTCACCAGATGTACCCAGGACAGCAAGACCTTTCTTACTTCTTGTTTTTTTTGTCGTGTCTAGCAGTGAGTACTCACCATCATAGTCGTATCTGAATTTTATTACGCCAGGATTAGTTTTTTCGTACCTCAGACATTTTATTTTGAGCCACTGTACCTTCTTGCCATCTCGATCCATGGTTTTGTTTGTAATCAATCTTGCAGCTAACTCTTTGATGTCAATTACGTCGTTATATTTTAATTCCTGAACTTCATAAGGTAATGCGTTCTTTCTATGTCTACTAGATCGGGCTCGCTTTGCCACGTTTTTCCAGTCATTCATAGAGAAAATAGAAGTTCTCTTTCTTTCACATTCTATAGCGGAATGTATGGAGTCAACTTCCATCATGGTGTGTCCAGACTCTAAATATTTCTGTTCGATAACATCTAAATGCGACGTTTGGATCAAATTCAGGAAAAATGCTGCAATAAATTGATTTCTGTTTTGCCCTGAGCAAGTGTCGGAAAAAACAGAAACCTCTTTAACACTTTCCGGGATCATACTTTTCCACCTTACCAGACAAGTAGCAATCTCAGAACTCCCTCGTTTCCCATTGGTTTCGTTCTACATAAAGCAGAACCCTTTATTGGGTGGGTTTGATTCGTAGACAGTAAAATTGTACACACACAATTTTCGTGTATAGTACAACTCTCCTACATCTCCACTAGGTATTTGCAAAACACTTTGCAAATACCTAGTACTATTCCATTATGATTTAGTTTTTGAATAGTAGTATTGAAAGAAGAAATAGAAGAGATCAAAATATGAATATTTTGTTTCATCAGAGAAGCCATGTGACGTTGATCATCCTGTACTGCGTTAATAGCATCAGTAAAAGACTTGAGCATCGTCTTCGTCTAGAGTTCCGAAAAGCTGTCTTAGAATGGGACCTTCTATACCAAACCACGAGGCGCGTTTGATTCTGAGACTACTATTATTATTATCTGTGAGATGAGACAGTGCTAAATAGTTAGAATTTACAATACTAACGTAAATATATAGTTAATTATCGTAATAAATAGTTAGACTTTCTAAAGGATTTAGAACATTTGTACAATCATTGTATATGACAGGATAAGTTTTGCAAATAACTTTTGAGTTTTCTAGAATAGAATACAGATTTTCGAGGTGAGGCTTAAAATAAGAAAAACCAGAATTAGTAATAAAGTTCTAGTGATCATTTTAAAATCTTAGAGTTTCGAAGGGTTCCCAAAAGTCGTGAAAAGATAAACGCACTTCGGGTTGATGAAAGAGTAATGACAAAAAAATCGAACATAGTTAGATGCTTTCAGGACTTATTTTGCTAATATTCCCTTGGAAACAACTAAACACCTAACATCGTCCCCCTTACTTGCTGAAGAAATGTTGAAAGAAAATGTTAAGTGCCCATCATCTACATTTGAATTTCACCAAGTGACTGCTATTACAATACTAAAAACGTTCAAAGACATTAAAGTAAAGAATACGGAGGACTTCTGGGGATTATCAGTAAGAGTACTAGATGGAATTATAAATAGCATTGCTCCATACTTAGTAGAATTGTTAAACGAGTGCATTAGAGGTGGCACATTCCCTGACATGATGAAATATAGCAAAATTATACCACTGTTCAAATCTGGAGATAAAAATGAACCTGGCAATTACAGACCCATCCCTGTTTTGCCTTGTCTTAGTAAAATATTTGAGAAACTTATATTCAATCAACTTCTATCTTACTTTAATATTAATAATCTAATTACATAGCAACCAATTTGGATTCACAAAGGGACGTTCCACTATTGATGCAGGCTTTGAACTGACTAATTATATATTAAGTGCCTGGGAAGACAATTATGATGTTTTGGGTGTGTTTTGTGACTTGTCCAAAGCTTTCGACTGTGTTCATCACGATACTCTTTTGAAGAAACTTCAGTTCTATGGGCTGTCGAAGCCAGTTCTAAATTTTATTTTTCTTATCTTAAAGATCGTGTACAGATAGTTGAAATTGACGGTGTGCAATCAAATGAGTCCCCTTTAAAAATGGTACACCCTCAAGGTTCCATTCTTGGACCCTTATTGTTTCTTATATATGTTAATGTTTGGATCAATTTGCTTACTTTAAGATCGCCAAGGTTTATATTAAAAAAATGTAATGCCTCAACCTCATACTAGATGGCGCTGTTAGTGCTTAACACACGCATTCGACTTGTTTGCTAGTTTTTACGTTATTCAACTAAAATTATTCAATAAATGAGATTCCCACCCAGCAACATTGTGTTTCAATACGGACAAGGAACTTCCAGTTACATATTCGAGCCGGATACAGCACAGTTTGTTGTTCCGGGTTCTGAGTTTGTTTTACGGAAATTTACCGGCACACAGTAGCAGCAGGCGCAGTGACGCACGCCGGAACAATTTCCAGCCTCTTACACCGGAGGCACAAAATATTGAAAATTCACAGGACAAGAGTGATTCCGCCACTGGCGCCACCTGGTGGTGGTAATCAGAATCATTTCTCAACGGCGGAAAAATTCAACGGTAAATTGGTTCATTGGAGCAGTCAAAGCAAACCAGGAGGGAGCTACAAACGGATTTGTTCGCAGGCAGATCAATATTCTACACATGGCTACAAGAGGACGCCACCATCGATTTATCAGTGAAGTATTGAGTAAAATCGTTAGTACATTTATTATATCTCGTGACCCGTCGGAAGACGGGTCCTTTACTTGATCGGTCCATCTGGTTGGTGAGCGACCACGAGATCGTTTGCCCTCAGTGTTCCCAACTATGATCAGCTTTTCCAGATTCCCGTCTCCTCTTCGCATTGTATGGCCAAAATATGAAAGAATGCGTTGTTGACATATAGTGGACAGGCGTACTTTTACTCGGAGCTGAGTTAGAATTGACGCATTAGTGCGTTTCGCAGTCCAAGGTACTCTTAACATTCGTCTCCAGCACCACATCTCGAATGCGTCAATTCTTTGTCTTTCCCTTGCCAGGATTGTCCACGTTTCTACTCCATACAGGAAGATAGGGAATACCAAGGCTCGTATCAATCTGATCTTGGTTTTGATTCCGATTCCTCTTTTCTTCCAGATGTTGTTCAAACGTGTCATGGTATCTTTTGCCATCCCGATTCGTCTTTTTATTTCAGAGACACAGTTGCCGTCGTTACAGATTTGGGCGCCCAGTTATACGTAGCGGTCGACGATATTTATGCCAGGTATGTTGCAATTGACATTTGTTAGCTTTCCGGCTCTATCTACTATCATCACCTTGGTTTTCGCCTTGGAAATCACCTTGGAAATCTTCTCAATTCTTCTATTGTTCTCGCTTTGGGGAATGATGAGATGGCTTCTGTCTTCTCTTCTGGTGGTCTGATACACTGACACTTGATAGCCGAGAAAGTTGAGATTTTCTTTCCCGAACTCGCATTTATCGACGTTAATCGTAAGTCCGTATTCCGTCAGGCGCTTCAATACTTCATGTAAGTGTCGTTCATGACTTATCCTATTGGTCGAAAATATTAACAAATCGTCTATATAACAGAAGGTGAAGTCATCCAGGCCTCTCAGGACTTGATGCATGAAGCGCTGGAATGTCTGTGCTGAATTTCTCAATCCCATGGTCATAGAATTGAATTTAAATAGTCCAAACGGCGTTGTTACGGCAATTTTGTCTGCGTCTTGTTCGCTCGCCATAGGAATCCAGTAGTAAGCCTTTTGGATATCAATTTTCGAGTATATCTTCGTGCCGTTTAATCTCAGTGTAAAATCTTGAACTCTTGGTATCGGGTATCGATCTGGTGTCGTCATCGCGTTCAGTCTGCGATAATCTCCACATGTACGAAGTTGTCCACTCTTCTTTTTCACTATATGAAGAGGATTTGCCCAGGCTCCGTGTGCTGGACTGCAGATTCCCATTTCCATCAGGCGCTCGAATTCTTTCTTTGCTGCGATATACATGTCAGGCGCTCACGTCGGGGTCACCATTTGTGGGACTGCTTCTGTTTCTTATTTCAGGAGAGGAGACAAATAATATTCAAGTAAAGTACTGAACATTTTATTAAGAATATTGTCTTCAATAAATACAGAATTAGCATTCACATTTAACATGACATGTACGGAGTAAACACTTAAGATTCCGAAATCAAAATACAAAAGTGAAACAAGGATGCCGCATGTTTCCATTTCAGTCGCACACTATAAATATATATTTTGGCGCGCGCTGCGGCGACCGTCTTAGTTCTCAGTTGTCGCCAGCGCGTCGCTGTACATGCGCGTGCGATGCGTATGTTTGTTCCACAGCTCATTAATGTAAATTTGTTTATGTACTGTATGTATTCATTATTTGGATAATTTGATTTTTTACAATGACAAAGCATTTTTACAGCTGCACCTAAATGACAAGGCCCCTTTACAGCTGATTATTTTTTATTTGACATTATTCTTTGATGAAAATGAAAAAACATTTATTGTGCCAATACAACATACACACAAAATAAAAACACATGAAAAAAGATAAACAATAAAATAAAGTAGGCAGTGCGGATTCAAATAGTGGTAGTGTGCACTGGACCCCACACTAGGGTGACCTGTGTTGTGGGAATCCAGGCTTCTTCTATTTGGTATTATTTTATCATGTACACAGATTAATTATGTATAATTTTATTGTAAGTGACGTTACCAAGTGTTTCTCTTGAATTAATGGTTCGAATAAATAAATTGAAAATTGAATTGAAGTATACGCCGGGACTATTAGTAATCGGCGTCGTTAAGTTGAAGGCTGAGACGGCTCCTGGCGCGATGGCCCTGAAATAGGGTATTCAGGAGCATGTTTGATTGCATTGAAATGGTACCTTTTAAATCTACGATTAACTTGGAGAGTGACATTGCTATTACTATGAACTTTGATTACGCGATATGGACCTTTCCAAATTGAAGATAATGCCTTACGAAATCTATGATGTTGCTTAAGGTAAACCATATCTCCTACATTAAACGACTGCTCCTTTGTGTTTTTGTCATAATAAGTTTTAGATCTTTCCTTGCTACGGAGCATATTGCCACGAGCTAAATTTCTAGTGTTTATTAATTTTTGTTTGAGAGTTTTTCTGAGTCAGGATACGTTTCTGTAAGATTAGTATCATAAATAGAGCTAGGTATATAAGGCTTGCAGACAAAAAGAAGTTCGTGTGGCGAAAAATGAGTAAAAGAGTGTACATAGGAATTATACGATATAATGGCAGTGGGAAGGAATTTATGTCAATTATCTTGATTTTCATTGGCATAAGATTTCAAATATTCCTTGAGAGTGGCATGACTCCTTTCTAAAGCACCATTTGTTTGTGGGGGATGATAAGGAGATGAAAAAAGGTGTTTAATTGTAAAAAGTTTGGCAATTTGTTTATATACATCGGCAATAAAATGTACGCCTTGGTCTGTGTGGGTATTTTATATCGCCAGTAAGGATATATAAATAATAAACATTGGTGGACAAACACACAACACCATTTGACCCCAAACTAAGCAAAGCTTGTCTATAGATCTAAATGTCTATAGATGTTGGCGTAAATACCCAGCAATAGCTTTAGTATGAGTCGTCCAGTGTGGCGATTCTTTATTCACGATTAATTAAATGTTCAAGGCAGATTCTATATACTTCAATACATATATTTCGTATAGTATAGTTCGTGTTCGTTCGTGTAGTCATTCGATACCGCGCATAGATAGTCGGTTATAGTTATAGTGTCCATGTATTGTACGTGTATATATATATATAGTGTCCACGTATTAGAATGCCATAATGCACTCCAATCCATAACGGGTGCGAATAAAGTAACCCTTCAATGGATTAAAGGACACAGCGACTCACTAGGTAATGACGCAGCAGACGAGCTGGCCAAAAGGGGAGCAAAGACAAAGGTGCATGGACCGGAACCACTCATGCCTATACCCCAGGCTCAAATAAAAACATGGCTGCGTAGAAATACCGAAGAAGCCCATTTAAATGAATGGAATAACAATGAAGGATGCAGGCAAACAAAAAATGCTGTTCCGGAAGCATCTAAAAAACTTGCCCGCAACCTCATCAGACTAAACAGGGACAAAATTCG
Organism: Ectropis crepuscularia; assembly: GCA_963693475.1. Taxonomy (NCBI): domain Eukaryota; kingdom Metazoa; phylum Arthropoda; class Insecta; order Lepidoptera; family Geometridae; genus Ectropis; species Ectropis crepuscularia. Next base: position 4,741,916 of record OY856355.1, read on the forward strand.
TAAAGTTATAGGTACAATAACTGGTCACTGTCCCCTAAATAAGCACTTATATACCATAGGTGTAACAGACAGTCCTCTATGCAGAGGATGCATGGAGGAAGAAGAAACGCCACAGCATGTACTTGTGGAGTGCAGCAGTGTGGCAGATCAACGGGCAGAATTCCTCCAATCTCCATCGTCTGTTCCGGATGCCTGTCGCAACCTTAACAGTATGCTTGCCTTCTGGGACGGCCTGGGCTGGTTGGAGTAAAGGGAAGTATGAGTCACGTACAATGGCCCAATAAAGAGGCTAGGTGCGGAAAAGGCCCCGCTAAACTAACTAACTAACTAACTAGTGTCCATGTATTGTACGTGTATATATATATATTATATATATATATACACACGTACAATACATGGACACTATAACTATAACCGACTATCTATGCGCGGTATCGAATGACTCTACACGAACGTCTGTACACGATAATTATTCCCGAACGACTGTCTATTACATTCAGTTACGGTATACACATATCTATACATTGCTATTAGGGCTTCCAAAATTACGGATATGTTAATTACGTAACTGATTACGAATTTTGGTGGTCCATTTACGGCTACGGAATTGATAAGATTTAAAAAAAATCAAATGTTTTGTTTTAAAAGTGGCAAGCAATGAGTAATTTGGATACATAGAATAATATTACATACCTAACCTACAGCACAATTTAACAAAATCTCCTATTAATTTAAAAATATTTGTTATATAATTACAAGTCACAACGAAAAGATGTTATCTAGATTCGTAACAAAATAACAATCAAACAATCCCCGGAACAGGCCAGATTTTGAAACGGGTACAGTACCGTAGACAAGATCCACACAGCGCGGCAGATTATGCGGAAGACCAAAGAGTACAATCGGCCTTTACATTTATTTAGCATTTGTGAACTACGAGAAAGCATTTGACTCGATCGAAATTTGGGCTGAGAGTCCTTACAACGCTGTCAAGTCGACTAGCAATACATCGAGGTGCTGTGATATCTGTATGACGCCGCAATTATAACAGTCGCAAGTCCAAAACCAGGAAACGAAACATTTCCATCTTCGTCGAGGCGTGAGGCAAGGGGTCGTGATTTCTCCCAAATTGTTTTTTGACGCACTCGAAGATATGTTTAAGACACTGGATTGGGCTGGACTTTGCATAAATACAAATGGCGAGTACCTCTCTCATCTACGATTTGCTGACGACATCGGGGTTAATGGCTGAATCGTTTGAGGACTTACAGTCGATGCTGAACGGCCTAGCTGATGCTTCTCAACGCATAGGTCTTCGGATGAACTTGGATAAAACGAACATCATGGTTAACGAGCGTGTAACTCAGAGACCGGTTACTGTAAATGAAATCACTCTAGAAATTGTTCCGAAGTATGTGTACCTAAGGCAGAGGCTCGAACTGGGGAAGCACAATTTCGAAAGTAAAACCATGAGAAGGATTTAGGTGGGCTGAGCAGCAAATTTGGCAAACTACGTCGTGTCTTCTCGTCTTCTCTCCCACAATATCTAAAGACAAATCTTCGATCAGTGTTTTTGTCCTGATCCACGGTGCCGAAACGTGAACACTTACTAAGGTAGTCCACAAATTTAAAGTTGCACAGTGAGTAATGGAACGAGCTTTGCTTTAAGTTTCTCTAAGGGATCGAATTCGGAACGAAGTGATCAGCGAGAGAACCAAGATTATACCGACATAACTCAAGGCATTTGCAAATTAAAGTGGAAATGGGCCGCCCATATCTGCCGCAGAACCGATAACCGTTAGAGTAGACATGTTTTTCAGTGAAGACCGCGAATCGGGAAAGGCAGTGTAGACATCCTGGGACTAGATGGAGTGACGATTTACGGAAGACAGCAGGCAGTAGATGGGAACGTAAAGCTGAGGCTAGGGCATACTGGTGAATCATAGAAGAGGCCAGGAAATGATATCTAATATAATACGACTATGTAAATATTGTTAATGCTAAACACTATATTAAGTATAAGTACCTAAGTTTAATATGATAGTTAGCAATGCAATGCATGACATTCCATGATTTCATTTCTTTTTCAAGATAGTAAGTTATCATAGGCATGATCATACCCTAATGAAATAACATTACCCTAAACCATGTAAAAAGTGTACATGCATAGCTAGTATAACTTTGTATAAACACAAACTGTATAATAAAAATATAATTAAAAATTAAAAAGTTTACTATTTTTAAGTGTGGATCTCTAATTCGTAAAAGCTTACAAAGCAAAACTTACGGTTGGTTTGCTTACGCGACCACTGCGTGTTACAAGTTGTTTATGCAACTGTTGTGCACCTGGGTGGGTGGGTGCAAATGAAATATGATCTTCTTTATTGTTGTTGTTGCTATTCGTATCGACGAGCGACTCATATTCGCTACTGACGAAAGCGGGTTTCAATCTATGTATTGAAATACGCGCTTCGCGATCTAGCAATGTTATTTTGAAATACCTTTTTCTAAAATCTGGTAAGGGTCGTCGTACGGTTGTTTTAGCGACTTGTGGACTGTGTCGCCCCTGACAAAAACTGACTAGACACTTAAATAGTTCTGGATAAACGAAATGTTTTTTAGAGCTTACTTTATCTCTCGTCGGGCGAAAACTATTAATAGATTCGCGAATTTTGTTCACTAAGCTATACGGGTCGCTTGCATCTTCGGATTTCGACTTGTCATAGTTTTACCGAAGGCTAATTCTGCAGCATTTACTTGACTGTCTGTACGTATTGCTGCACGTAATTCTAACATAACCGTGGGTAATTCTTCAATCCATGTAGTATTATCATGTAATCGTGCTCTAAGGGCTGTCTTTAGAGATCTATGTCACCGTTCTACGACACCGTTACTCTGCGGGTGGTATGGACTGGTGCGGTGTTTAGAAATACCCAAAAAAATCATTAAATTTTTAAATAAACTAGATTCGCATCCGTACGTTACTATACAACCTTCGTAAATACATCGAGATACTACTTCCGTAATTACTTCCTGTACACAAAATGCCTCCTTTTAAACCGTTCGTTTACCGTTTGAGTGTTTAGTCGAAAGCATCAATACATCGCGCTTATCATTCCACTTGAGCACACAAATACCCCGCTGATTCACCATAGCTATGGATTCACCCTTTTCCAGTTTGGCGTCCACTACTGTCTGTATTGTCTGTGTCAACTGTGTGACCCAAATTTAATATGTCTTGACAAAAAGACATAACGACATTTGTGGGTGTTGTGTTAACGATTTCATTGTTATTTCCAGCATATAATTGTAATTTACAGGTATAGCCGGGTATGGTGCAAAGCTTGAATAGTTTCATGCCATATTTGTGGCGTTTGCTCTTATTATATAATTATGCGCCCTCTATATGGTACTTGACTTTCATCAATGCAAACCGTTTCTTTTGGGGCATACTGTTTTTGAATGTTTCATTCAAGGTGTTTATAATTGGTCGTATTTTGTTAATTCAATCGGATTTTTCCGCAGTCTTATTGTCTGTGAAATGCAGCATTCTCAAAAGCAGTTCGAATCTGTTTCGACTCATTACAGTAGCCGGAAAGTTCTGCCCGAAAACTCTATCTTTACTCCAATATAAATTTATTTGGGGGAGTTTCACTAGGCCAATATACAGGGTTATTGGTAATCAGCCTGCATCCGTTTAAGGGCATGTTCTGTATATTTAAACAAACAACTTTTGTTCTACAACTTTCGTTAAAACTCAATAGATAACCCAAAAAAAAATTGTGTTTGTTGCCCTTTTTTGTACTGTTTAGCGACTTTTTAGTGTTTATTCACTTCGGCACATCATTTTTTGCGCGTTAAAGAGCGTACGCGCTCTTGTTACGAATTGTTACGAAGAGTTCGATACTTTTAGATCGTGCAAATATTTTTTTAAGTTTTTTTGTAAAAGAAAAAAAAACACATTTTTTTTAAAACTGTAGAACAAAAGTTGACGTATTGAATGTACCTAACATCCCCTTAAAAGGATGCAGGCTGATTACCAATAACCCTGTATAGCATTAACCGAAAAATTGTTTAATCTCATTCACTGATGTCGGTTTCCATTCGTTTGCACGAGACTTAGCTATGAAAAGCCTTTTTCAAGGCATTGCTGAGCAAACAAATTTGTTTCATTTGCAATTGTCTCGAAAACGTCATCTGGTAACAAAAGGCTAAAATATTCTCCCTCTGTAGCATGTTTGAGTTCTTTAGCATATGGTACCTTCATACCTGTAAATAAAAAAGAAGCTTTTGCAAAACTTTGAAACTGTAATATCTTCACATCACATTAATATGAAAAAGGAAAAGTTTGTGGTGTGTAAACTCATATCTTATAACACGTGGATTAATTTTAATAGCAAAAACCCAGCAATGTGGTATTTTTTAACACCACGTGGAAGTTTGGCATGGGGTTTCTAGTTATTTCTTTCCAAATTATATTTAAATATACGTATAAGTTCTCAATCTGAAGTAAGAAGACGAGCAGCTCCCTTAAGATCTCCCTCAAATACCTTGGTGTGCACCGCCTTGTAAAAAAAGTGAGCTCTATAAGGCGCCACTTCACCAGTTAGAAAATTAAGTTCAGGAGTCACGATATTTTCCTTCACCTTCGCTGTCAATGATTTTTTGTTATTCTTATCCGGCAAACGCAGAGCTGTAAACGCAAACATTAACAGGGACAACCAGTCATCTGTTCCGTTTGAAGTTAAGCATTTGTCGATCACACTAGATAAGAGTGCCGGCCGCCAAACACCTCGTTCCTTTAGGAATATGCTTTAAAACCCGAATACCACTCTTACAAGTGGGCAAATCGAGTAAGGCTCTCCCCGCTGAAGCTCCTTGAGACACCGAGAAACCCAAGTGTGAACCCATTTGCAACGACACGCACTGCTGAATCTCTGTTTCCTGGCAATGTGAATTTTAATACCGTGCGGGATGACAACTTTGAGGAACCTGGGCAGTGCTGCCCACCATACACTAAAGTGCAGTAACAGCAAAATCACGATTTCGAGTAAAACGCATTTAAAGTTAAGAATTGATTTTAAAAAATCAACAGAATGTATAAAAGCAAAAAAATTTGAATGCAGAAAGGTTGTAAAGGCATAGGTTCACACGTTAAAGCAATAAAAAAAAATATATCTTAATAACTGAATTTATTATGGCCATTTATTCTTTTTGGTGCCTATTACTGCATAGCCTTTTTTGTAAAAAATACCATTTTAAACTTAGTAAAATGCAGCAAAAAGCCCTATTACTGCGTTTGGATCAGTTATTTTGTCAAGAAACCCAACTAACATGCAGTAAGGTCAAAAAAATACTGCATTTTAGTTAGTTTTTTAAGAAAAAAGTGTTCAATTTACTAGTGCAGTAAGAAAAATAGCTAGTTCACATTTTAAAGACCGTTTATTTCTTATTATTTAATCACAATAATTCAACTCACTTATGTAAAATTTACATATCAAAAATATAAAAAAACATCTAATTAATAAAGGACCCTGCGCAGAATGCACAACCTCCTTTGACAGTTTTCTCTTAATATTAACATATATAACATAATGTATCTTTATGTTTAACAATAAAATATAGATAGTAAATGTAGGTGAGTATTATAAAGGTGGACATAAACTTGAGATCAACATTACAGTAAAACAATCATCACACACAAAGCATTACAAGCCTTGGTAAGTCTTAGGTAGGTACATAATTAGTTTCTAAAAGTAATTTTTAACAGTATAACGCGCTTTAAAATAACATTGGTTTAGTTTAGCTTTTGAAGCCTCTTATTATTCTTACTACTAGACATAATCTTGAGATCAACATTAAAGTAAAACAATCATCACACACAAAGCATTACAAGCCTTGGTTATTAGGTAGGTACATAATTAGTTTCTAAAAGTAATTTTTAACAGTATATTAACGCGCTTTAAAAATAACATTGGTTTAGTTTAGCTTTTGAAGCCTCTTATTATTCTTACTACTAGATTTAAAATAATAAAAATGTATGTATCATACAATTATCAAAACAGATCAGAAAAATATTTACTTAGTTCTTTTGTTGTACTTATTAATAATCAGTCTTAAGTTAACTTTAAGGCACATTGTTTCTTAGAATTTGAAGATAAAAAATACAGACTATTAAAAATAAATTCAAAATACATTAACAGTTTAAGATTATTCATCAATATCAAAATTAAATTCTTCTGGTTCTTGTGACGTAGAACCAACAGAAAGATTTTTCCAGAAGATTAATCTATTTGGTGGAATAAGCGGCCCTAATACGTTTAAGATGTTTCGCTTCCTTTCCCTATCAATGCCTTTAGGAACAGTTTTTACAGTAAAATTAGGCAAGTTCTTTGATTTGAGACAATATAGTTCTTTGAATTCTATATCATCAAAGTTCTTTTTGTAAAAGAAACTATGACTTCCCCTTTTTACCATAAGATGTACAATATCTTTGATGTATACCCGGTTTCCATCTATATCTTTGTTTTTTTTATGTGAAATATGAGATTTAAAATTAACAAAATCTATTATTTCCATACTTTTGACTTCTACCTTCCCCGATTTCAATGATGTTTCAACAGCTTCTAAAAAGTCTTGATAATCGTACAGCTTACCCTTTTTGTCCATCGACTGCTCTACAAAATGGTGGAAGGAATCGGCGGACATAAAAGTATGGCCCGGTTCAAAAAACTTGAGTTCAATTGTTGTGGCAGAAATCTCTAAGTTGTTAATTATACTTATCAAGAAAGTAAAAAAACACCAGTTTTTATTTTGTGCCGAGCAATTATCAAGCCATAAAACGATGTGCTCTGCATCACGAATATTTAGTAAGAATGCTTTAAATGTACTAGTGATGTCTTCTTGCTTTCTCCCTGCCACTCCTTCATGCCAAACTGCTGCAAATACGTGACCTTTCTTGAAGTTTCCTAGAGGTACAAAGGTTTCATTGTACGCCACAAGCCTGGGGCAAAACAGAGCTGCTTTAAAGGTATCAATGCGAGGTAACATTATTACTTTTTGGAGGTCCACAGAAACAATTACAGTATTACGCTGACTATTAGCCTTTGTATCTGCATCGTACATCTCTCGGGCTAGTGTATACTTAATTTTATGATGAGCGTAGGTCTTACAAATTTGGCAATCAGTACACGGTTCTTTTACATGATCAAGGTTATGGAGGTTGAAGGTTTCACATGTCTCGCATTGTTCATGGCCGAGCTTAGCAAAAGAAATGTTCATTTTGTTTGTCAAGTGATCTCTGTAAGTTTCAAGACTGCATTTGAATTCGGGGTACTTCTCTTGGAAGTTTCCATACATATCAACAATTGTAAGGTCACTGGGCAAGTATCTCTTATTGGGTGCATGCACTCGTCTATAATGATGCACACATGGATTGAACGATTCAATATGAGCTGTGATCAAAGTACGATCTATAGCATGACAATTTGTCAAATTACGGCCATCCCTATTATCCTTTTGCTCTAAAATTGACTTTTTCAGGACAGAATTTACACGCCTGTCATTTTTTTTGTCATATCCTAAAGTGCCTAAAAAAAATACTTTGCATACCTCATGCGATAGTTCTTCTGTATCTCTTTTTGTTAAACTGTACTTGTAAGTTACGTTTCGTGGTCGTTTCAAATTCTTTGTACTTTTCTTGCAAGCCTCCTCCGTCACAAGATTTTTGATAAATATTCCTTGATGTTCCCAATTCAAAGACCAATAATATTTGTTAATTTTTTTTCTATCTTCTTCAGTAAAATGTATAGTACATAGTTTTTTACATAAATTTTGACAGGGTTCTCGCACCGGATATTTCTGTATGTTTTTGGCATATTGAAGTTCACTTTTACGTTTCCTACATGACTTATTCCGTATTTTCACAACAGGTAATTGTGCTGGCTGGGTATTGACATTGTTGACCTGAATTTCTGCTGGATCGTTTGTGATATCTAAATCTCTTAAACTCGACGATGTTGAAGATGGCTCAGGAACATAGTTTTTATCTTTTACAGAATCATCTGAATCTTCTATGAATGAATCACAGAATTATGTTGAAGGCAGCGTTTCATTACATAAAAGATCAAAGGTCGCTGTATCCACGAGATTACTAATTAAGCTGTCCTGGTGAGCTTCTGGCAGATTTATGGAGTGGTGTTGTGTTGCTTCAGAGATTTTGCTCAAATCAATATTTTGGACGACAGAGTCGTTGTTTTTATGCACATCCCTTAATATTGCTTTTGGAGGCGAGTCATTGTTATCGTGATGAGGTAGCTGCGATATCATTCTATCCGGTGGTAAGACGTCATTTTCCAAATTGCTTAGCAGTGACATAATTTGTTTTGATCTCACATTCATATTGATGAACCTGCACAGAAAGATAAACGAGAATTGGTAAGTACTTACTGACTAGTATAGGTACATTAAAACTAATTTTAATTTACATTTATACTAAAGTTTTAAATTATTTTGAAATCGAAAATGGACTGAAACTTGATTAAAATGCTAAAACGGCAAAACGGTATATCAACCAAACATAAATTTGACGCAAGTGTATGGCCGTTAAGTTTGCAATGAGATTGTAGACAGGTACCTAGAATAATTTGAATTTAGAATGAGATCATAGCGACACTGAACTGTATTAATGTATGGTTAGGTGAATACCTACCCTATCTATTTTTAGTCTATTCAAAATATAATCTCAATTCTAACTCAGTTCGTTAAAAGTCAAACCATAGGTTACCATTAGTTACGAGTTACGAGAATAATTGGCCTACTGATTGATATAGGTACATAGATACTACTTTTTAAAGTCAATAAATACTTATAATACATAAATAGAAAACCATCCAAACACAAACAAATGATAGTTATTCAACACACGAAACATTTTATGTAAGGATAGAAAATAACCTATTAGTTAAAGTATCTGTTTAAAGTACGTCTTAATACTATAAAGTTTTATTAATCATAATAAACTTAAGTAATATAATTATGTAATCTTACCCGCCAAATCCTGTCGCCAAAAAAACGTAAGCAGTGCGAGCGACGCCGACGGGCACGTCCACACTGGCACGGTTCACTAGAGCGACTGATTAATTAAGTCAAATCGCATGCAATCTAGCAGTAAATCCTTTGCACACTCTGTCTCACAAATAAAGTTTTATCTATTCAAACCGACTAAAATGCAGTATCAGCTTGATACTGCGTTTAAATTAGTTTAATTTACTATAATTTGTTAAACTTGATCCCAATTAAAATGCAGTATTTAAAACATTAACTGCACTTTAGCTAGGAATAATCATATCTGTGTCATTATGCTATCCAAACTAATCTGCAGTAATGCTGTATTTTACTGCGTGTTAGTCAGTTTATAATGATAAAAGAATGTTAAGTATTCACAACTAAAATGCGACAAGCTTTGATTTTACTGCATTTTAGTTGGGAGTTCGTGACAATAAATTGTATTTTCTTAATTTGCAGTAAAAATAGCTTGTATGGCGGTAAATTTTACTGCGTATTAATTTTTTTTTAAATTTTTTTCCAGAAATATAAAACTATCTAAAGAACTGTAAAATTATATTGCTTACTGCATTTTAGTTATGAAACCTTAAAATTTAATCTGCAGTATAATTTATACTGTATTTTAGTTGGGAAATCACGCCAAATTGTAAATTTTTTTCGTTTGCAGTAAGTGAAAACTGTTAAATAAAAACCATTCTAATAGTCTTAGAAATAAGTAAGTTAATTCAATAGAAAGCTTAAGAAACCCGCTTTCAGAATCACTAATAAAACGAAAAATCACAAAAGGGCTGTTACTGCTCTTTAGTCTCTGGTGGGCAGAGTGATGGCAAGGACCTCGCGCGGAGCTAGCCATGGCTGCGGTTTATCTGTTTTTTTTTTTTATAGCCTTTTATTCAAATCTCTTACTAATTACAATGAATTTAGACTTAAAAAAACTAACGCTGTACTCTTAGGCTAAATAAACTAATTACATTAAAATCTGTTCCTTGGTTATCATTGATAGATCTGTTTGCCAGTCGGCAAAGGCCTCCTCCAACCTTTTCCCTGGTTTATTTGTTTATTATACAAAAACAATATTAATAACATAATAGAACAAAGAAAATTGCAATAATGCACTATGTATAATTTCTGTAGGTATATCAAATGGTCAAGTAACACAACTATGTATTTAAAAAAATATCATATCTTAGGATTGCATAAAACTATATATATAAGACTACGAACCACGAACGACCACCAACCAGAAGACGGCGTGTTGGACGGCCTCCCACTAGAATCACTAGATGGACAGAGGACCTCGCATAGGTCGCTGGAAACCGCTGGTTGCAGGTTGCGTAGGACCGGTCGTTGTGGAAATTCAGGGGGAGGCCTATGTTCAGCAGTGAACGTCTTGCGGTAAAGAAATCCTTGGCCGACGAGTGCTTCAACGGCGGGTTGGAAAAGATCGGCGACTCCTGCTTCTGTTGCCTTTACTATCTCGAAACAGGTCAGCCGCCCTGCTCCTACAGACTACGTTGAAGACTAGTCTATTATGTTGAAGACTGCGGGCCATTGGACACCACACACGATTTAATTAATTTATGGAACCAGTTGTTCCAAAGGCCATTAATGTAAAAGCCATGAAAAGTTCCCGATAAATATAGTTTTATTGGAAAATATAAATACAGAATTTTATACGAAATAAAATGTTCAGTTTTGACGCAAACTCGTATCAAATAAATGACAATGGTTGCAATATTAAACTCGGGTCGAAATTTCTGTATGTTCTAGACAGAAATGAGACTAGTGGTGAAAGTGCAAACTTGGTGTCCAACAAAATTATTCCGAATGATATTAATTTATGGCATATGCCTGACTGTGCTGATGGGGTTATGTTGTCGCCCGATACACAAGAGGACATTCAATGTTCTACCTGTTGGAAGGGTAAATAAACAAGGTTATCTTTCAAGCCTGCTGGGACTAGACCAACGAAGCCACTGGGAATGATACACTACGATACCGATACCGTGTTTCGTTGTAATAGCTTATACACTTTCCAATTACAACGAAACATGAATTGCACTGTATTTTATTTTGAATTCTGAATTATGTAAACGCGATGTGTTGGCCAAACCGAAAACTGTTTAGAACTTAATATGGAAATGAGCGGCTAGATTAGTTCTTATTAGGAAATGGATGGATGCACAATACCTTATTTTATCCTTGGAGTTAATTTTATCCTTGGAGTTAAGTTAAGTTCCAACCTTTCAACTCAAACCGAGTTTAGGCCCGTTATCCAATCCAACAAGCTAAGTAGTTTGCAGTAGCACAGTATTCACAAACGTTTGATTGTAGAATACAGTTGGCTATAATCGCCAATCGCCCCGCACACGTTTTATGTTCGAGCGCGTGTAGACCCATCGCAGACAATATAGAGTGAACTTGCCTGGTAGACATGACATGGAAGACAAACTCCTTAGAGACATCAATCCTGATCGCCAGGTTTGGCCATCTTCAGGACGTGGACTTCTGCGTTGTTCATCAAAGAACAGATCACTCATTCGGTTAATTATGCGTGACTTAAGCTCGTTAGGCCGTTTTGGGGCAACATTGAGGCTACGTTCAGTGCTTGTAGCAGAAACAACACTCACGGAGTCGAGAAATTTCTCAGACTCAGTCTGCGGAGAGTCCTCGTCACTGTCTTCTTCACGCTGATCAATAGGCTGTTGAGGCAGAACAAGCTTCATGCTACAGCTTCTGCCACGCGTCGATGAGAACTTCTGGAATAAGTTTCCATCATGGTATCGGAGTACGCTTGTATGTTGGGATCTGCAGCTCTAGTAAAGATGTATCGAACTAGGAATGCATACGCATCTTCATTTTGATGGTTACGATTACAGTAAGCCGAAACGAGCTCACGCGAAATCCGTTTCGAAACGAGTAGTGAAATCAGATGCCCCACAGTTAGTCTTTAAGCCGACGTTGGTACTAGCGATATAGTACGTAGATCGGGCAATAATACGTTGTATAAATCGCTATCAGTCGTAGGAGGAAATCAAGCCTAAAGCTTCCAATCTGTCGTTCAGTTGTTGGAACGATGTCTCAATTTCGTTATTTCGTTAAAGATGTTACGAGTTAAGTAGTTCGTTTCGAAATCGTTTTTCTGATTTGTGTATCTGTTGATTGCGATGGAAATTTTGATTATTTTAATGTCCTTTAGACTGATTTCGTATTCCTTCATAAAATCCTACATTATGCTTATAGTACTTTTCTGATTCGATTTATCTATACGGTATACAAATAGGTACTGCCTGAGTTACCTTAGTATTTATTTCGCGCGGACGAAGTCGCGGGTAATAGCTAGTTATTATTAATCGCTGATTTGATTGCTCCAACTGCACTGTCGTATTTAATAACACCGTTTTGGTCTAGGTTTCCCGTAATAGCTTTAGCTTCTGATGTAAGGGCGTCGATTAAACCGCGTTTGTGTCTATAACCAGCCTTAAAGCTTATGCCGTCTAATCCTAAGTAAAGTAACCTACTTTCTATAATGTCTATGTAGTAGTCTACTTGTTTACTCATAGCTACTGTACTTACTGAACTATTTTGCTTTAACCTTATCGTATAATAATTACTACATATTTATAAATAAACACCCTTAACTTAGAGATATTATAAAGTACCGCTAGATGATAGTTATCTATTTGTGCTTGTGCTTTCGCCTCCGTAAGCACTAGGATGCCATTGTGGTTTTCTATGAGCTGAATAACTGCTGAGCTGCCAGCGAGTCCGAGGACTGCGACTCCGTTTCGGGTGTATACGTATTATGGTATGTGGTCCCAAGTACTTCGGTTCGAGTTTATTAGCTAAATTCGGTGCCAATTCGGTGTCCTTATTAGCCTTTTCTATAACCTATTGTTTATTTTTAATAGTTGATTAAAAATGAAAAAAAATCATCATAATTTTCGTCATTTAAATTATTTTCTGAGTCATCCTCAGAAGCCGACTTATCATCGCTATCCTGTTGTTTCCTTTTGATAATACGTCAGATTTTTGTTAAATTCGGGGTTATTTCCGGGTAGTTTATTTTTAGTAGGTGTATAATTTCTATAGTAAAAGGAACTGGTTTATTTTGTCTGCTGTACTTCGAATTATTTGAAAAACTCTTTTTTTTGGGCGCGCTTCGCTCTAAGTTCTGCGTCCTCTTGTATGGCTACCGTTATAGCCTGTTCTAAGTTTTGTACATGTTTTAATTTAATTAAGATGGGTGTGATTATGTTGAGTTTATCTAGAAATGTCTTCAAAGGCATCTGTGGCCCGGTCGACTCACTAGCGATAGAGGTACTCAATTTGAGAGCAATCTTTTTACGCAACTGATGAAGTACTAGGCATTGAAAAAAATCCACACCATCAGTTTCTACCCACAGAGCCACGAAATGGTGAATAGGTGGCATCGTTCTTTAAAAGCAGCCCTTATGGCTAGATTAAATAACAACACAGATTGGTTGCGAGAACTTAGTACGGTATTGTATAGATTGCGAAACGTTCCGAGAACGGATACTGATGTTAGTGCAGCGTAGATGGTATATGGAACACATTTACGCTTACCAGGCGAGTTTTACGATGAGACCAAACAATGCAACTCCGATTCTCATGAATTCGTTAGGCAACTACGAGAAATTATAGGTAAGTTGAAACCTAAGTCCATAAACAGGTTAACTGTCCACATACCATATATGGTCTGTGGACAGATTTCCGTCCCAGTCCACAGACCGTATGTGGTCTGCTCGCCCATACAATTTCTAAGCCATCTGAAGATGTGGACGTAAGAAGAATTATGGGAGAATAATAACTGGCTTACTCATCGATGCCTTTTTTTCGGTTGTTATATTCCAAGATCATATTATTTGGTTGGCGTTCGATTCTCCCAGTAGTCATAGTCTGTTCATCAGCGTGGCAAGTTGAGATCATAAGGACATCTCTTTTGTCCTACCATTTTAGAACTGTCACATTGTTTCGCTGAGCGGCGACATGCTCTCCTCCATTGAGCTTTTGGTTTTTCACTAATAAGCTAATAACGGCAGTTGTTTCCGATTTGAATCGAAACAACTGCCGTTTGAGTGAAAACAAACCGAATTGAAACTGACAAGATTGGAAATTTGGGGATCTTGGCCAGTATACACTTTGTATTTCCAAACATATATCCGTCGTCAGTTGTGGCCTTGTAAATCTTTAGACCGTACTTGTGGGCTTTGTTTGGGTTATACTGGCGAATCGGTAGTCTCACTTGAAAAGGGACTCATCCAGGACAACGCAGTCTTTTGGCGTAAGTAGTTTTCTGCATTTTCTCGTTACAATGTATACAATTGGTTTGACTTTATACAAGCGATCATTTTGGTCTCGTTCCACCGTATTGTCTACAAAATGCCAGCAACGCAATATTGAAACAAAACGATTGTACGACATTTTTATCATCTATGGATGGTAAAAAATAGAGTGTCGTTTCCAGTAATATTCCATCCAATGATGGAAATCTAATTATGCCAGTCACCAAGTACATACCCATAAACTTCTCTAACTCTTCCTTGGTAACTGGTTTCCAGCGCGACAAACGACCGCCAGGATTTGCAACAATTGTTGTTGAATTACATTTTTGTCCGGAGGTGCTACAACCCTTACGGCGGTAAGTTTCCTCCAAGCCCAGTGCATAACACCCTTGTTACACCTTTGTATAGTAAAAATACGAAGATTATTGATGTTAAACTCAGCATAGCAGCCCTCAGAACTTTGAAGCTTTCTTCAAAATTTGATTGATTAGATTGATTAACACCATTCTGTGCAACTATTATGTTTTCTTCTTTGGTGTACGGATTTCACATGTTGAAAAAAAAGTATATTTTTAAATATATCTATGTATGTAGAACCTAGTTATAGAAAATAGGTAGACGTAATAGGCTAAACCTAAAATACTTCTTATTATACAGGGTTATTGGTAATCAGCCTGCATCCTTTTAAGGGGATGTTAGGTACATTGAATACGTCAACTTTTGTTCTACAGTTTTTAAAAATATGTGTTTTTTTTTCTTTTACAAAAAAAATAAAAAAAATATTTGCTCGGTCTAAAAGCATCGAACTCTTCGTAACAATTCGTAACAAGAGCGCGTACGCTATTTAACGCGCAAAAAATGATGTACCGAAGTGAATAAATACTAAAAAGTCGCTAAACAGTACAAAAAAGGGCAACAAACACAATTTTTTTTTGGGTTATCTATTGAGTTTTAACGAAAGTTGTAGAACAAAAGTTGTTTCTTTAAATTTACAGAACATGCCCTTAAACGGATGCAGGCTGATTACCAATAACCCTGTATAGCATCAAATACGTGTACATGTTTATAAGTCAATGGATAACACAAGTCCGAGAACGTAGTTGATATCTCGCGCCGCCAGTATAAGAGGGGGTTACTGTGGCGCTGTGTGGTCACACCGTATCAGTAGTTTTGTATCAAGCAAATATCGACACGCCGCACCAGTCGTTCTCCCACGCCTCTGTAATCTGCACTTGTCCATCGCCAATAAACGCAGTCTACCGATATCCAGAGTTTCATTTAGAGAGTGCAAGTGAGGGACACTCAGGACATCAGAAGTCAGAATGGCCACCCAAGACCACAGAACACGCATACAATACACCCTCGGCAAACATCTGCGCATAGTAAACACGTTTGTCTGGATTTAGAGAAATGAGTGTGCTCATCGAATTTCTAACTTTATCGCCAAAAAAATCAATGGAATGTGATTCTCCCTACTCGTCTGAATTAGCTCTTGGGCGAGTTGTAGTTCTGAACTCTCCGAATTTTCTCTGTAATGCGTATTTAATGTCTGCCCAGTTCTTGATACCCGGGCTTTGAGACAACGCTTCCATAGCTCTACTTGTGAGTTTATTTCTTATAAGCCAAGTTAGTAATGCAAGGGTCATCCCTGTTGGTAACTAAGCCTACTGTATTTTCATCTTTCTATATAAAATGCTAACGTTCTTTTATTCCCATCATAACTGGGCAATAATTTAGCAAACGTCGAGTGATCCGTAACAATCGGTTTCTCCTCAACAAAGGATCTTTCACTCTGGCCCCTCTTGCGTTAGACATTTTAATCTAAATAAAACAAGGATCACAATGAATGAGTAATCTCAGAAACGTTGTAAATTAAACGAAAAATAAATTGGGAAATACATACAGATTATAAAAAGTATGAAGGCACCTGTACACTTGAAACACCAAAAATGTTATATGAATGAAATCTGCTGCTGCCGGAAACCACGGTAGGTTCTTTTTCGCGACGGAGACGAAGAGTCGAATCTACTGATCGAAAACTCGCTACCGATATCGCGATGTGCCGACCGTCAGTTATGTTGTGTCAATAGGGTTTTAAAAAAGCAAACAATAGGTGTTCACCGCTTGAAGAACTGACCAAGACTGCCGTTTATCAAAACTTATATTTAAAACATTAGTATCTTAAAACAAAGGATGGTTTGTTTGAATATGAACTATAATCTTAATGCTTCCTGATATGAAGTTCCATACTTCTTAGGATGCGATACGACACTTATCTAATATTACCTACTAACAATGGGTGCCATTGTGTATATCTTAGACAGACATAACTCTCGGCGTACGATTTTAAAGTCAAACAAAAACATGTTTTTTATAAAAAAATGTTGGAGGTCCCACTAAACTATCACCAGCCGATGAAAATACAACTGCTCACCGTTTAATTCTTTATGGAGAATATGTACATCCTCTAACTTCTTTGGAGTTAAGATCAAATAGTTCATGATTATCTTGTCAAAAATGGACTGACTGGCATTTTTAACTACAAAATGTCAGTACTAAAGTGGGTTAGAAACTTTTAAAACGACACATAAATATTATGACAGTTAGATCTACAACTAATACGAGTATAAAATAATCTTGAGCCAGGAAAACTACAGGACTATACCACATATTTTGAATATTTCACTACATGACGTCAAACCAGAGAACATCATAAATTACGATGAAACATTTTTTCTGATAGCCCAAGATCTCAAAAATGCAGTTTTAAGGCAGGTACCAATCATCCAAATATGACATAGTACTAAAACAGCAAGATCCGTGATGTTCTCAGCTACGGCCAGTGGAGAAATCTTTCCACCATACGTAGTTTACAAAGCTGATAATTTGTGAACCAATTGGTCCGATGTGCAATGGTCATGAAGGAACCAAATTTAATACAACCAAATCCGGTTGGTTTGATGCGGGTACTTTTAAAAACTGGTTAGATTCTATAACTGTCTCATGGGCTAGGAAAATTGCAGATCTCAAGGTCTTGATCGAAGACAATTTATCTTCTCACATGATCATAAATAAGCAATTGCCAATTATCAATATAAGATTTAATTTCTTACCCTCCAATTCCACGCATCACACTCAGCCACTTGATGTATTTTTTTTCGGCCCAATAAAGACAAAATAGAGAAAAATCGTAATGAACTACAAAGTTCGCCATTCAAGCGCAAATACATACATTAAAGAAACAGATTTTCCCGCAAGTTATTGGATGCATCAAAATTTCAGCAAGGAAAGAATTTAATAAGTGGATTTCGTGCTGCTGAGATACATCCCATTAATCCAAAAGCTGTATTGAAAAAGTTGCCAGGTTATCGTAATTCCCAACCAAACAAGACCTTACCGGACCAAGACCGGAATGGATGAAAAACAAATCTAAACGACAACTGTACAATAAACTAAATTTGTTTTAACGAAACTAACATAGTTTACCCACTTTGTCATAGTTATCAAGCAATTTTAATCATACAGTCTAACCATTTCCTGTACCTTGATTCACAACGCAATCGAGTTGATCTGGATACAGAATTAAACTTCTCAATCTTAGTCTTATCCGTTTAGAACGATAAATACAAGAATTGACATTCTGAATTTAAATTTTTCGGATTGGGTTGCAATAGGTACCCAGATTTTTGTCCATAAATTTTGATGTTCATGTAATGTCGATTGGTGTGATTGGGCCTATATTTCGGCAAATTTCATCCGTAAAACTAATATATATTTTTAAATTCTGAAATAATATGAGTACTGATTCTAAACGCAATACGAATGGCTAAAATTCGGAACGATAACAATGAATCATTGTTTCTCTCATTCTAAACTGGTAAGACAAAGATCTAGAGGTTTGATTCCTTCTTGAAATTGATCCGACTGGGTTCAGAATCGTTAAGTTGGTGTTCACGTATTTTAAATAAATAAAAAACGGCCAAGAGCGAGTGGGACTCCCGCACGAAGGGTTCCATACCATTAGCAAATAAACGGAAAACGTCTTTGGCTTTATTCGAAATTTCTTATACACCGCAATTTCCGTAGACAGGCAAAAAGTTGTATTAAAATACTGATTTTTGGTTCATGTTTCTGACGATAAATTTGACATCGCGATCTATTTTTGCTAGTGGCGCCATCTAGTTTATTTAGGACGGACTAATCGAGCAAAAATCAAGTATGTTGTTGTTGAGCCCCCTTTAAAAATAATGTTTTTATTTTATTTTTAGTATTTGTTGTTTGTCCTTGTTAGCTGAATCTGCTTCCAATTGATGGACATCAAGTTCTTGTTTTAGAGTTTCAGCATCTTGCGGTGAAGCCAATTTAATTTTCATTTTATACGAGTCACACGTATTACAAGTATCTAATGACGGTTTTTTAAAAGAGAGACCCATAGTGCGAAAAACATTACCAAAAAATGCATACGACACTGGATTGTTAGTAACCTTTTCTTTATACATTTGATACATTAGAACCAATGAAAGTCCTGATGGCAGGTAACGGCTATTTGAGTGACTTCGGCTGTAGTGTGACTCATACAAAAGATATGAAATTATGTGATCTCTTATTGTTTGTACTACGTCATTACCAAAATTATTAGGTGGCACAAACGACCCGCGTTTATCAGGGCTTACAAGACCAGACACTCTCATTTGTCGTTTCTTGATAATCACCTCTATACATTTATTAGAAATCGCAAATGTTTTTACAAAACAAACTTTGCAAACTTCAAACAACTCGCCATTTACTTTTAAATGATATTTGTGGTTCATAGTTCTGGCTTTAGGCACTCCACCAGTATTTCGAATACGCTGAGTTTTTTTTTTGGTACATCTAAAATCAGGGATGATAGATATGCAGAACGCTTATCGTGATTTCACAATGACCATAACTTATTAAAAAGTGTCGTTTGGATTTCTAAGCTAACTTTAGTTGAACACTTTTTACGGCAATCTGATAAGGCGGTGATTTTTCTTGCTGGAATGATTTTTCCCGTTTTTGTTTTACATGATTGACCTTTATTTCTTTTAACCTATATAGCTTTACGTACATTTTCACCCTTGCGTTTTCTTGTGGTGTTTGAAACGACATCATTGTTATTTGTATTTTCTTGAAGCACTTCATCATCAGAAGAAATTGAGCTGTTTGCGGATGAATAACTTTGTTCTAACACTGGATTGAATGTTTGATCACGTACACTATTACCAAAATCAAAATCAGCTAGTTCAGTTGGCCGGTAAATTAAATTTGGCTGAGGACTTCCTTTTTTTTTTTTTTTTTTTTTATTGTGTAGGGGAATGCATTTACGCACGAGTGAACAGTGTTGGACTCGATGCCAGAAGGGCACAATACCAACTAAACCCCCGTCACAAAATTTCCCTACAATGGTGCTATGTCAGAGTTGCGGAACCGCTTTCGCATTCGCTCGCGCAACTCTGACATCACCATGTCACCCTTTCGGGCCCGCCTCGCGGGGGGTCAGAACCCCCGCTTTGTGGCTCTTGGGACGCGCTGGAAAACCTATAGCAGTCCGCGTCCCCCCCTCGGGAGGAGAATGGGCCATCAGGCAGTGCCCGATGGCCCAGGCCCTCCGAGCGGAGACGGGGTGCGAGCCCTAGTGGCTCGCCCGCGTGTCCGCTTCCTCCTGCAAGGAGGAGCGAGAGGGTCGAGTTCCCTCTCTCGCTCCTCCGTCTCCCTCCGCTAGACAATAGTCTCGCAGAAGGAGACGAAAGCTTCCCATGATCTCTCATTGTCGAGCATCTTGGGTAAGATGGTCGGCAATGAGAGATCTGCCCCCAGGACCGCGACTAGGGAACGTCGCGCGTCCTCTTCCCCCGGGCATGCCTCCAGTGCGTGTTGCGCGGTGTCTTCCTCGCAACCGCACCGGTGGCACACCGGGGTCTCTTCCCTTCCGGCAACCCTACACAAGTATCTCCCGAAACATCCATGTCCCGAGAGCACCTGTGTAGTCCGGAAGGTGAGTACCCCATGGTCTCTCTGGACCCACTCAGTGAGTATGGGCCGCAGCGCCTCGAGGAGCCGTCGAGCGCCGGCCCCCCTCCGAGTGGATCCAGAGAGAATCCGCTCTCTCCACCTCCCCAGAGCGATGGCCCTGGCATCGCTGCGCCACCGCACCACCTCCTGTGGGGCAGGGCGCAGCTCGTCCTCTTGGGCTCGCACCAGGCGCCAGTAGACCGAGGATAAAACCTCGGCCTCTAGGCACCAAGGCAGCGATCCCGCAAGGACGCATGCCACCTCGTGAGAGAGTGTGCGGTAACCCCGACACACTCTCACGGCCATCACCCTCTGGGCGCTGTGGAGGAGAGCCTCCTCCCCGCGGCCCAACCTTCTTGCCCATATCGGAGCACCGTACATGGCCATGGAGCGCACCACCGCCATGTAAAGGTGGCGGCAGCGCGCTCCACCGCCTCCCATATTGGGCAGAAGACGGCCCAACGCCGCCGCAGTCTGCGTCAACTTGGGGGTTAGTTGACGCAGATGCGGCCCCCAGTTCCATCTGCTGTCAAGCACGACACCGAGATATTTCAGTGTCGGCTTGACAGGGATGGAAACCCCACCCACCACAATGTTGGCGCCTGCAGGTGGCGCTCGTCTGGGGCCATCATGAAAGCAGATGGCCTCGGACTTGTGGAGCGCCACCTCCAGGCCCAAACTCCTAATCCTGGCCACCACGGCCGCTACACCCGCAGTGGCCAGGATCGCCGCCTGGCGAAAGGTCCCCCCCCCTTGCGGTAACCAGCGTGTCATCAGCGTAACAGATTAAGCTGATGCCAGGCAAGTTACCGCACCTCAGCACCCAGTCGTAGCCGAGGTTCCACAGGGGTGGCCCGAGAGCAGACCCCTGTGGAACCCCTCGTGACATGGGGCTGGAACCTTCCCCATCCCTTCTTGGGTAGACTATCTCTCTGTCAGAGAGATAGTCCCCAAGGAGGCGCCGCAGGTACCGGGGCACTCTATGGTACCCCAGCGCCTCTTTTATGGTGATCCAGGGCAGGGAGTTGAAGGCGTTTGCTATGTCTAGCGACACCGCCAACAACACCCCGTCCCCGGATACACCCTCGTAGAGGTCGTTGACAAGACGAATAGCGTCGATTGTCGAACGACCTCTACGAAACCCGAACTGCCTTTCGGACAAGTTCGGGCCCACCCTTTCGAGGTGCTTGGCGAGGCGGGCAGCGATGACACGCTCCAAGAGCTTGCCCGCCTCGTCAAGCAGCACAATCGGACGATACCCCGAGGGTTCGTCCGCGGGCCGCCCCTCCTTCCGGAGGAGGACGAGCTTCCCCCTCTTCCATCGCCTCGGGAATCTCCCTTCGCGCATGCAGCGACTCAGGAGATCCCGGAGGCGAGGGCCGAGGGCGTCCTGAGCGAGGGCCCAAGCACGGCCGGGTATGCCATCAGGCCCCGGCGCCGTGTCCTTGGCCCTCATTCTCAGGACGGCGGCTCCCAACTCTCCCTCGGAGACGTCGAGAAGCTCGTCCTCCTCCCCCTCCTCCTCCTCGGCGGAATCTTCGGTCCGCGCCACCATCGCCGTGGGAGGGACAAAGTCGGTTCCCGGGCTAGCCGGGAACAGTCCCTCGACCACCCGCCGCAGGAATCGTGGCTCCAGCATGCTGGTGACTGGAGGCGTCCATGGGCGAAGCTTTCGCCTCGCCAACAAGTAGGGACGCCCCCACGAATCACGGTCCAGTGTCTCCAGCAACTGGCTCCACGATGCCGACTTGGCCTCGGCGATGGTAGTGCGGAGAGCCCGCGACGCCGCTCTATAAGCGGCATAGCGGGCGTCCAACTCCGCCGGCTCCTGGAGCCTCCTCCGCCGGTAGTGCTGGTAGTGGCGCCTTCTCACTACGCAGCACCGCCGGAGCTCCGCAATCTCCTCCGACCACCAGTAGACCTGACGCTTCATTGGGAGGGCCTTTACGCGGGGCATGGCGGCATCGCAAACGTGCGACATCGCCATGCACAGCGCATCGGCCTCCGCGTCTAGGTCTACCGGTGGTGATAGAGGAGGGTTCCACGCCTGGACAATGGCTGCCTCCTGCAGCTTCTCCAAGTCCAGGCGCTTCAACCCCCATCGCGGGCCCGTCACCGGCAGGGAGGCTCCCTGTCCTCCGTCCGCTGTCGATGGGGAGACACTAAACGATATGTAGCGGTGATCGGATAGTGTCTCCTCATCGACCAGCACCCTCCAGTTGTGGACACGGCGTGCGAGCTCCGGGGTGGCGAAGGTCACATCGACCACCGACCCTCCCCATTGCCGCACGCACGTGTGCTCTGTGCCTCTATTGAGGACACAGAGCCCCGCTTCCGCGAGCCACTCCCCCAGCTCCCTCCCCTTTGCATCTGTCATCGATGACCCCCACGCCACAGATTTGGCGTTGAGGTCACCGAGGACGATGACTGGGCGGGGGCGACTCCGTCCCACCAGGGTCCCTACCTCGCCGAGAAATCTCTCGAACTCGGCAAGGACCCTGTTGGGAGAAAAGTACACCCCCACCACCACTGTGCCTCCCACCTCAGTCGCGACAAAGCCATTTCCCCTAGTGACTTTGTCGAGAGTGGGCGAGAGGGCCGGCGACTGTGTGGTGATTGCCACCAGACCATCCAGGTCCCCGACCCAGTCCGACCTGGGGGGGACCCGGTATGGTTCGGCCACCACACACACCGTGATCAATCGCTCCGCCATGCACTGGAGCAAAAGGTCCTGTGCACGGGCGGAGTGATTGATATTGGCCTGGAGGAAAGTTAGTATGGGCGCCATACTAACTTTCCTCCATGCTGCCTCGCTGCTCTGGGGTGGAGCCGGTCAGCTGCGACCCGGAGCTGGTCGCAGTAGACTGCCAGACTGACAGACGGGGAGCACCTGTCTTTGATGGGGGCTCAGCACAGGCGCTGGTCCCCGACAGGTGCCCCGCAGGCCTTCCCGCTGCTGCACAAAGGGAGCAGCGCGGGGCGGCCGAGCAAGCTTTGGCCTTGTGGCCAAGTTGACCGCAGCGATAGCATTCTTCGCTGCGGTCAACTGCCGACCTGCACTGGGCCTGAACGTGGCCCAGTGCAAGGCAGCGGAAGCAGCGGCGTGGTCTCGCTTCCAAGAGCTTGACCGACGCCGCCACCCAACCCACCAACAGGCGCCCGCCGTTTGCCACCAATTTCTTGGCGGCAACGACGGGACACCTGACAAAGGCGGTGCCCATGCCACCTGGGCCCCGCCTTATGTCCCCCAGCTTGATTTCTGGCGCTGGGCATCCTCCTGCCCGCGCCAGAGCTCTCGTCAACTCCTCGGAGTCGACGGAGTCGTCCAAACCACTCACACGCAAATCTGCGGTGAGGGTCGGGCGCGACACCGTCAACTCCTTGGAGTTGCCGAATACCTCTCTCAGTTTTGAGGCCAGGCAGTCAGCCTTGGCCTCTCGTTCTTCTCCCGGTACCTCGAGAATGCGCGCCCCCGTCATGGTGGTGCGCATTCTCAAGGGCGGGAGGTTGAGGGCCGCGAGGTCAATGCGACCTCTGGCCTCCCCCAACACCCTGGCGTAGGAGAGACCCCTCTCCTCCGCTCCCGGCTGCAGCGTGATGACCACCGCTGCAGTACGGGGGGGGCGGAGTTTAGGGGTCTTCGCCTTAGCCGGGGTTGACCGCGGCCCTTGCGCCGCCTTCTTCTTCTTCTTCTTCTTGGAACCGCGTCTGACGACTTCGGACCAGGTCTCCAACGAGGGAGCCGGTCGCGAAGTCGCAGTCGCGGTTTCAAGAAGAAGATTCTCTGGCAGTGGTGGAGGCTGTGGCCTCCCAGCTTTGCGCCTGCGCCTTTTTGGCGCATGCGCAGAGCCGGACGCAGCAGTCGAGGTGCTAGGCACCGGCGGCGGCTCCTCCCTGCGCCTATCCGCCGCAAGAGGCGGCCTGAGTCGCTGTGGAGGGAGCAGCCGCTCCTCCAACCCCGCAAAGCGGGCGGAGATCATGGTGCCCACCTGCACCATGACCGCCCGCATCACGTCCTCCAGAGGAGGCGACTGTCCCAAGGGAGGGGGCGGAACTGTAGCTGCCGGGGCCGGAGTCGGTCTCTCCCGTGCAGCTTTCAGCTCCGCGAGCTCACGTCGGATCTCAGCGAGTTCCGACATGAGCTTCTTATTGGCCTCCCTCAGGAGAGCCACCTCCTCCGTGGCCGTACGCTCGTTGAGCTCCTTGAAGGAGGCATCAACCGCAGTTGCTGCCTCCTTCAAGGCGCGCACGAACGTGCCCTTGAGGTTTCCGGACCTGGTGGCCACCGATGTTATGGTGGCCACCGAGTCCTTCACCACCCTGGCGAGTTCGACGGAGTCAACTCCGCCGAACTCGGGGGCCTCCCGCCGCCTCGCGAAGAGGGACCTCGCCCTCTCGCTCCTCGCCTGCTGCTCGTCGGAGAGCTCCTCCTCGAGCAGCAGGCGCTGCTCTTCCGCCCTCGCGAGGCTGAGCTCGGCCCGCGATTTGGCCAAGCCGACGAATTCGCCGCTAGTAGTAGGCGGCCTGCCCCTGCCTCTCCCTCTCCCTCTCCGGGCAGCGGGTACCTTGGTGGCCGTTGGGCCCTCCAAGGTATCACTGGACCCGGAGCAGGAGTGGGAGCGGCAACTGTCGTAGCCCTCCCTCTCCAGGCTTCTCTTACGAGAGCGTCCCTCGGAGGGGGAGCCGGGTAACGACAGCTCCAGCCTCAAACTACCGGCGGATTCGTCACTGTCGTCCGCCGTCGCCGCCGTCTCGACACGCGTGAGCACCACGCGTGCCTCCCTTGTGCCAATACATGTGCTGTCGGTGTCAGTGTTTGGTTTGCCATGGTCGTTGTTGTTTGTGTTGTGGTTTTCGCCCCCCCCAGAGTACGCAGGGCTGCACGTCTCTTCTGAGACGTGGAGGGATTCCCCCTCTCGGGGACCCTCCTGGGTAATACCTCTAAAACCACTTGTATATGCCATTTTTAATTACTAAATTAAAGGGTATAGCTCCCCTGGGTGGGGGTCTAGCGGCCGGCTTCCCGCCGACCATGCCTGGATCGCAAGCCCGAGACCGCGCCCTGTAAGCAGCGCGATCTCGGACTCACGTGCCAGACACTCCCCTCGGCGACCCCCGAACCTTGAGACTTGGCTGCTGTGCGCCGCGACACCCAGCGAAAAACGCCAGATGTCGCCACGCACAGCATCTCATTGATCTCTTTGGAGATCTCCTCCCCTTGGTCCACCTGGGAGCTCTCTGCGTAGCAGACAGCTCCCAGGGGACCCCGCACCATCTAGGCTTCTACACGCGGCCCTTCCGGGTCACGTGTAGAAGCCCTTCCCTCAACAATATAAAACTTTTCGCCCTCACGCGACCCCCCCAAAACACCCCACCGATCCAACCAAACAAACGTCAAAACGACCGCGGGGGCTCACATACAGCTCCCCTGCGCCCGCCCAGTCCAGGCCAGTCGGCGAAAACCCTCCTTTCTCACAGAATCTCCTAGGAGATCTCCCCTTTTTTGGTCCACCTGGGAGCTCTCTGCTTAGCAGACAGCTCCCAGGGGGACCCCGCACCATGTAGGCTTCTACGCGCGGCCCTCTCGGGTCACGTGTAGAAGCCCTTCCGTCTCGTCCGAGATTAGCCATCACACAACAAGATGCCGCCGGGGCAAGTTGTTGTGTGATGCCCGGGGTGCACCACGCGGAGGTTCCCGAACCCCGCACCCCTGGCTGAGGACTTCCTATACCAACCAGCTCATTAACATTATTATTTTCAGCCGGTGTTATTCCTTAATCTTTATTGGGTAAGCTCACTGCTAGCTTCAGATGATATCAAGTTTTCTAAAGTTTCGGCAACCTCTTTTTGTTCTTGGGTAAGCTCACTGCTCGCTTCAGATGTGTTTGACAGCATGCTGATATTATTATCCGAAGAACATCCATCTGATACTGTAAAATGTGCAGTAATTACATAACCACAGAATTTTTTTTTTTTTTTTGTCCGGGCTCTTTTGCCCGGCCCGCGAAGCTAATCCCTAACATAATCAGGGCATTTGTTTTTCTTTGTTTACATTTCTATGTAAAATCTCATTCAAAATACTACACGCTATACAATGATTGGCACTATTTAGAAAACTCTTTAAAAAAATATATATCTAAAGGTCTGTTCTTATCTTAATCTATCCTAACTATTATTATCTGTATTTCATTTTATACACTTCTTTTCATCTAAGTATATATTAATATTTATAACTATGCAATAATATTTCACATCCGCTAACAGACAAGCTCCATAGATATATAGCGCCTATCCGCCAACAAATACGAGCCAAAAATCCCGCAGCCCCGCACCCGATCTCCACGACGGAGACCGCGAGCGCAACACCAATCAGACAAGCACGTATGCAAAATACGTACAAATCCACACATACCTACACGCACAAGGCGCCCATCAACAAACGTCGCACCCGCAATCCACATCGCAAAGAGCAAGCACGGAACCGCGTTCCTTCCGGCACACTATTTAACACTTAGGTTCATTTTTGTCTATTGATACGCTCATATCTCATGATATGAGTATTCAATGTTATTTATGCACCTGTTTTGTTTCTATCTTTAACTTTATTTCCGATTTTAGTGTAATATTTTACAAAGCAGTTTCTACTTTCTTCTTCCATCATTATTTTACAGAAGTTTTCCACTATAACGGATTCTCCTATTTCTTGTTCTAGCTCATATCTCTCACGGGCAAAGACGGGGCACTCCGTCAAGATATGCGGTACAGTTTCGGCTTTCCCAGGCTCACAGATGCACGATGGGCTATCCTTGCACTTGAATCGATGCAAGTACTCGGAGAACCCACCGTGTCCCGTAAGGATTTGGGTGGTCATATTTGATATCTCCATTTTAGTCACCACTCTGTAAGCTGAGATCGCATCCGGAAAGAACAGCTTCGTCACACCCGCAGTACTCTCAGTCTTATATCTCCGATTCCATTCGTCAAGCGTGTCCATGCGTATTTGTCGCTTGACGAATGAAATCGGGCACTTATCGTATGCGGGTTTTGTTTTTAATTTTAAAGCTGCTTCCTTGGCCAGTTCATCCGCTCTCTCATTTCCACTGAGACCCGCATGGGCTTTAATCCAAAAAAGATCAATTTTTTTGTTTCTTTTATTACTTTCTAAAAGATTGCTACGGATCTCAACTACGAGGGGATTGAGAGAGTCACCGTTGGCCAATGCCTCAAGAGCTGACCTAGAGTCGCTGTAGACTCCAAAACTATTCTGGGAACTTTTGAGTACTTCTTCAGTAGCTCTACGAATGGCGAGCAATTCAGCCTGGTAGACGGTGCAGTATGACGACAGTTTAAGTTTGATGGTTTTGGTTTCGGCGGCATCACTCCAAAGAGACAGTGCCGCACCAACCTTTGAGGTGCCGCCCAGGTACCTCACCGTAACGCTGCGGTCCTGCAGATAGTTATCTACCAGTTTTCGAACATTTGTAGGACATTTTTCCTCAGCTAGTCTAATCTTAATTGCTGGCCACCATGCGCTATCGAAAGCTCCCTCTATGTCTAAAGACACTATTGTAACTATCTTTTTCTGACACAACTTACTGTGAATTTGCTGTATCAAGTCATAGAGGGAGTCTTCGGTACTCCTCTGGGGCATAAAACCATATTGGCGAGTACTAATCCTGTTAATCAAATGCCATTTAATCCTACCCACCATCATTTTCTCCAGTATTTTCCCAAGGACTGGAAGAAGCCCTATGGGTCTGTAAGCTTTAGGGTTAGTATAGTCCTCTTTTCCTGGTTTTCTAAGAACCACTACAGTGGCCTTTTTCCAAATGATGGGAAAATGGCCAATTACTAGACATTTGTTGGAGATATCGAGAAATAGCTGGGAATTCACGGCAATGGCTTGACTACATATATCAGCGGTGAAGCCATCCACCCCCGGAGCTTTCTTAGGATTAAAACTTTCCACCGACTTTCTCATTTCATACATTGTGAACAGAGGGTCATGCTCAGCATGGACACTGCTCAGTTGCTCGACGAGTTTTCTAGTTTGTCGGTGGTCTGCATTATCCTCGGTATCAAGATCCTCCGTGTAGAAGACCTCCGCCAGTATTTTCACTGACTCTTTAGGGTCCAGTACTTTCCCATCCCTGACAAGGGGCAGATCATTTTCTCGTTTCCTAGTTTTTCCAATAACCCTATAAATCCCCTCCCATATTCCCTCCCGTTTCTGCTTTCCGCAAAACATTTTCCAACTACCTATCTGTGCTCTTTTTGCTTCCAGCTCATAATTTTCTTTAGCTTTCAGGTACTCAGCAACAACCCCCTCCCTCCGGACTGGAGCAGCGCAACGGATTCGTCGCTTTTTTGTAGCTACATCTCTTTTTAGCCTGGCGAGTTCACCATTCCACCACGGTAAGTTTACCACAGTTTTTTGTTTAAATTTTGGAATCGTTAGGTTGCAGGTTTCTTTTAAAATATTTGTATATTTATTTATAAAGTTTTCCAATTCAATTTTATTACTAATTTTATCTATTTCTGCACTATTTATTTTATTTTCTGTAAGTAACTGGGCCATTTTGTCACGAAAAAGACACCAGTTAGCTTTTTTACTATTATAAATTCTAGTTGTCCTTTCGATACTGAAACCCTTCGCTTTGATTAGTTTAATTTTAAAAACTATGGTATTATGGTCTGAACTCGTCAAGCCTTGATTGATGTGCCAGTCCTCTACCAATGCAAGTAGCTCCGATGAGCAGGCTGTCACATCTACGTAACTACTGTAAGTCTTTCCACCTCTAATAGTAAAGAAAGTAGGGGTGGTAAGGTCGCTGTTGAGCACCAACCACAGAATTAGAACAGTTAGGTATATCGTTGCAAAACTGCAGAGGCCAAGCATATGATAATGGTGCCAATATGCGTGGTGAAAAAAGTGGTATCTTAAAACGTATTATTGAAATTAATCGAATCGCTTATTTTTTACCTTGTGGGAGTCATAGCTGGAATCTTATCCTTCCTACGATAGACGCAGTATCGTCTTGTGTCCAAGCAAAATCTTTTTTTTAGGTGGTATTAGATCATGCAGATCTGTTGCACACTCTCCGAAGTGTATCCGATGATATTATGATTATTATATTGATATTATGACAAGTACTTCCAAAACTTGCCTAATGAAATGACATTAATCGACAATCCTGACAATAGTTACAATACATTTTTTAATACTTTAAGTAGAGAATTTAATGACATTTTTCAATCAAAGCAATTAAATATCAATAGAAAACTTAAATTTGCCGAATGGGCTACAACGGGACTATTTAAAAGTAGGGATAATTTATATAATTTATACAAATTAAGGACATATTGTACTGACATTTCAACATTAAATTATGTAAAAAAATATTCTATAATCTTTAAAAATGCTTGTGTACGGGCAAAAGCCCTTTATATACATGACAAAATAAAAACATCTGACAATGTGATAAAAACTGCATGGAAAGTAATTAATCAGGAAACTGGTAAGTCTAAGCTACGTGACAAACTATGTAAAATTAAATATGATGGCAAAATTATAACGAACACGATTGAAATGGCTAATGCATTTGAAACATACTTTACTAGCATACCGATAGAAACCACTAAGAATTTAATATCCTCAACATAACAAGCAGAAACTCTACTGCGTGAAAATGTGGATCCGCCATTATCTAGATTCGGTTTTCATGAAGTTACGGCAGGAACAATTTTGAAAACATGGTCTTTCTACGAAAAGCATCCAGACAATAATAATAAAAATTGCTCCTTACTTGGCTAATCTTTTTAATTCATGTATAAACAGTGGGACTTTCCCAAATTTAATGAAGCATAGTAGAGTACTACCATTGTTTAAATTGGGTGAAAAGGATGACCCCGGTAACTACAGACCAGTGTCAATACTGCCATGTATTAGTAAAATTTTTGAAAAACTAATTCTTAATCAAATATCATCTTATTTCATTTCAAATAATTTATTACATGATCATCAGTTTGGTTTTGTGAAGGGACGATCGACGACAGATGCTGTATTGAAACTGAATAGATTTATTTTTAATGCATGGGAAGATCACTATGATGCCATTGGGGTATTTTGCGATCTATCAAAGGCATTTGATTGTGTACAGCACCAGACTTTACTAGCCAAATTAGCATTTTATGGAATATCGAAATCTGCTGTGGATCTCATTTCATCTTACCTGACTGAGCGCACTCAGATAATTGACATTGACGGTGCAAAGTCAAAAGGATCCACCCTTTCAATGGGAGTACCACAAGGATCCATACTTGGACCTTTTCTATTCCTTATTTACGTGAATGATTTACCATATCTAGCAAAAAGACAAACTGGCACTGAAATTGTTATGTTTGCCGATGACACGTCCTTGCTATTTAAGACCAAGCGAGGTAATACAAACTTTACAGAAATTAATAATATCCTTAATATACTATGTAAATGGTTTGATGCAAATAATTTGGCCTTGAATCCAGCAAAGACAAAGTGCATACATTTTTCTCTGCCCAACGTACAAAGATCCGAACTCAAAATTGAAATGAAAGGAAAAATCATTGAACCTATCACAACAACTAACCTTTCTAGGGATCACAATAGATTCGAAACTGCAATGGGGTGTACATATTAAGAAATTAACCGATAGACTTAGCTCAGCGGCCTATGCAGTACGTCAAATGAGGAAAATAGCAGATGTCGCAACAGCTAGAGTGGTGTACTTCGGATATTTCCATAGTGTTATGTCGTATGGCATCTTGTTATGGGGATCAGGTGCTGATATAAATTCTGTCTTTGTATTGCAAAAAAGGGCAATACGCGCAATTTATAATTTACCTACTAGGGAATCACTAAGAGAAATTTATAAAAATATCAAAATCTTAACAGTGCCTTGTCTATACATTTATGAATGTATTATGTTCGCCAAGAAAAATGAAAATAACTATAAGAAATTGTCTGATTTAAACCCAAATACTCGCCACACACACAAATTGGTTTTTCCAAGATGTAGATTACAAAAAACAAATGCTTCTTTTATTGGAAATTGTGTACGTTTCTTCAACATAATCCCAAAACAGTTGGTAGGTCTCAAAGGGAGAAGGTTTAAAAATGCCATAAGGAGTCGTCTATTAAGTAAAGCATATTACTGTACGGAAGACTTTATTCGAGACGGACGACAATGGAGACAAGATGTAATAGCGTAAAATTTGAGCAATTGATTGACTTCATAAATAATTGTTACATTAAGTACATAATAATCTAGTAAGTGAGGCATATAAAAAGTCGGTTAAAAACAAACCTGGCAATATCCACTTTGCAATTTTTTTTGGGAAACAAAAAATATGTATATTAATTATATTTGGGCATTTATTTATGTAGATTTTTTTGAATACCAGAAGTAGTTCTATTTGGAAATAATTATCATCATTTCAAGTGGATAATTAGATACTATCAGAGTAAATTTACAAAAATAAGTTTGGAGATTGCCAACTTTGATGTGACTACAAGGATATTTCCGTTTTTGTTATGATCACTTGTGGAGAATGCCAGTTTTGATATGACAATTTCTGTTGAAACTGTGACAAAAGATTTTGATACTTGCGGGTGAAAAGACGGCAAAAAGATTTGTTTTTTGATGGAGGTTAAATCTTTATTTAGGCTATAAAATTTACCTTAAGACTATTAACTAATTTAAATTAAAAGTCTTTTAATCAACTATAATTCTAAAATTGTGAATCAACTTAAATTCTAATTTTCTTGAGGTTCACAAAGGACATCATCAGATGAATTTCTGTTCTGATCTTCAGTGGTTTCAGAATCTTGATCAAATACAGTTTTATAAAACTGTAGAGCTTCTATTTGTTGCCACTGGTCACCATAATGAGTGTGGAGCAATTTTTTTGACATCATTTATTTTATTTATATTTGTTTTTATTTGACATCTTGTGATGACATTTGGAGTCATATCTTTTACCACTTTATTTTTACGAGTCACTTTCTTAAATACGCCTTCATTGGCACGGTAGCTCATATCTCCTTTCAACGTAATATTTTCTAGTTGTTGGGACCGTTTTATAAAAAAACGTTTGCATTTTTTGAACTGGAAATGCCATGTTCCAACATCTTTTACAACAGAAGACATAGCAGTTTTGAAATCGTATACATACTTGACATTCTGCACCCACTTTGATAACTGTACTCCACTGGCCTATAATTTCTAGGTAATCTTCAGGTTGTACTAAATTTTCTCGTCTTCGTACTTGTTTCTCAATTTGGGCAAAGACTCTGTCCGGAGGGATAAAAGAATGACCCACAACAGGAAAAACAAGTTCCAGCATTTCAATATTTTCAGGTGCAGATTCAACTAACCATTTAGAGCACATAGCTATCATAATTGAGTTCTTGTTTTGTCCTCCACAACCATCTGCTATTAATCTTACTGTTCGAATGCCAGTGAAGTCAGTATGCGTAAGTCTATGATATACTACGGAAGATATCTCATTTAATCCTTTCTGGAACTCATTTTCAGTCCAACAGTACGCAAAAACATTGTTTGGTGTTAACTTGGATTTGGAACTTCCTTCAACCACTGTGCAATTATACAAGTAAATCTGTCGGGAGTAATAAGTACTTTGATCGGGTATTTTGGGTAATGGCATATTTTTTTGACAATCGAATGTAAAAGTCTTTAAATCTAGTCTTTCTTCCTTGACTAAATTAAAAAATGCTTTTGCTCTGAGGTTATGTATTCGTTACTCAGTTCTAAGTGACTGTTGTTTCCTTGGGTCTTGCTCAATTTTGATTTTTTCAAGAAGTTGTAGGCATGTAGAACATACGTCAGTTCGAGGACTTCCAAAACCAAGCGAATAATTTCGATTGAACACCCTTCTGAAAAACCCACGTTTGACCTTTAAACAATCTTCTGTTTGTTGGGCATTGTACTGCTTGAACATTTTGTTTATGTTTAGTTCAGCTGATAGATATTGTCTTTGAGATTTACCGCGACAGTAGTGGGCTTCATCTACATGAAATAAATTTATAAATGCCATAACTGCTTCCTTTTTGCGCTTAAATGTGCGATTGTGTGCTTTGTGCGATTTGTGGTCTCCGCCCCTCTTTTCCCTTACTGGCTCTCCTGTTTCAAAAAACTTCTTCATAACATACTGAATTCTGTGTTTAGTTATATTCAAAATTTGAAGGAATGATTGTTGACATACCGGTATATATTTATTTTTTTCTTTACAGTAGACAGTAAATTTTGTTTGAAACTGCTTTTGTTTGTGCTTTTGATTTTTCGGTCTCTTTCTTTTTGTAGGTACTTTTTGTAGGTGGTTTCAGAATCTTGATCAAATACAGTTTTATAAAACTGTAGAGCTTCTATTTGTTGCCACTGGTCACCATAATGAGTGTGGAGCAATTTTTTTGACATCATTTATTTTATTTATATTTGTTTTTATTTGACATCTTGTGATGACATTTGGAGTCATATCTTTTACCACTTTATTTTTACGAGTCACTTTCTTAAATACGCCTTCATTGGCACGGTAGCTCATATCTCCTTTCAACGTAATATTTTCTAGTTGTTGGGACCGTTTTATAAAAAAACGTTTGCATTTTTTGAACTGGAAATGCCATGTTCCAACATCTTTTACAACAGAAGACATAGCAGTTTTGAAATCGTATACATACTTGACATTCTGCACCCACTTTGATAACTGTACTCCACTGGCCTATAATTTCTAGGTAATCTTCAGGTTGTACTAAATTTTCTCGTCTTCGTACTTGTTTCTCAATTTGGGCAAAGACTCTGTCCGGAGGGATAAAAGAATGACCCACAACAGGAAAAACAAGTTCCAGCATTTCAATATTTTCAGGTGCAGATTCAACTAACCATTTAGAGCACATAGCTATCATAATTGAGTTCTTGTTTTGTCCTCCACAACCATCTGCTATTAATCTTACTGTTCGAATGCCAGTGAAGTCAGTATGCGTAAGTCTATGATATACTACGGAAGATATCTCATTTAATCCTTTCTGGAACTCATTTTCAGTCCAACAGTACGCAAAAACATTGTTTGGTGTTAACTTGGATTTGGAACTTCCTTCAACCACTGTGCAATTATACAAGTAAATCTGTCGGGAGTAATAAGTACTTTGATCGGGTATTTTGGGTAATGGCATATTTTTTTGACAATCGAATGTAAAAGTCTTTAAATCTAGTCTTTCTTCCTTGACTAAATTAAAAAATGCTTTTGCTCTGAGGTTATGTATTCGTTACTCAGTTCTAAGTGACTGTTGTTTCCTTGGGTCTTGCTCAATTTTGATTTTTTCAAGAAGTTGTAGGCATGTAGAACATACGTCAGTTCGAGGACTTCCAAAACCAAGCGAATAATTTCGATTGAACACCCTTCTGAAAAACCCACGTTTGACCTTTAAACAATCTTCTGTTTGTTGGGCATTGTACTGCTTGAACATTTTGTTTATGTTTAGTTCAGCTGATAGATATTGTCTTTGAGATTTACCGCGACAGTAGTGGGCTTCATCTACATGAAATAAATTTATAAATGCCATAACTGCTTCCTTTTTGCGCTTAAATGTGCGATTGTGTGCTTTGTGCGATTTGTGGTCTCCGCCCCTCTTTTCCCTTACTGGCTCTCCTGTTTCAAAAAACTTCTTCATAACATACTGAATTCTGTGTTTAGTTATATTCAAAATTTGAAGGAATGATTGTTGACATACCGGTATATATTTATTTTTTTCTTTACAGTAGACAGTAAATTTTGTTTGAAACTGCTTTTGTTTGTGCTTTTGATTTTTCGGTCTCTTTCTTTTTGTAGGTACTGCTGTACAGCACTTAATCAGGAGCGCATCTTGAATCTCTTTATCATTATATTTATAAAATGCATTATGAAAAGCAGACAAGTCAGTCATGGTTAATGCGCAGCATTGGAATGAGGCTTTATTATGTCCACAACTAGGTCTATTTGGTAACGATCCCGGGGAGTAACTGAAAAAAAAAACTTATTTATACTTATTCTCAAGAAGCGTGAAGAATCGTATAATTTTATCAGTGGAATTTCAAAAATGTAGTAGCTGTATGTAATATTACGGCTCGAAATGAATCTCGCGAAGTAACGTGTTTTTGTAGTAATTTTTAGACGGTATGATGTTATGTAGAGGAACTAATAAATACAGTATCTAGATCTACATGGCATTACTAAATATCTAGACGTAGTCTAAAAGGCGTTTATAGTACGTAGCTATAGCAGTCTAAAAGTTAGCTATATGCATATGCATTTATTTATTATTGTTATTATTTGTATACTGTAACCAATCAACCAATTTGGATCATATACAAACTAGAATTCTATTAGCCTAAACTACTTAAGTAAAATTTTATGACGATCAGAAAACAATACTCAAGCTATCGTCGTACAAAAGAATTAAAAAACATATGAAAGAAAATACAAACGCGATTATTCGCAGTATAATCAGAGAGATCTTGAAGAGTTATAAAAATGCATAAATACATTCGAACAATAAAAAATACGAAAAGTATCAAAATGTTTCCATTGTGGTATGTTTGCACGTACTCACCGAGCTTTTTTGAGCATATTTTTCTTCCATTTGTCTGGCTCTG
Organism: Ectropis crepuscularia; assembly: GCA_963693475.1. NCBI lineage: Eukaryota > Metazoa > Arthropoda > Insecta > Lepidoptera > Geometridae > Ectropis > Ectropis crepuscularia. The sequence continues at coordinate 4,778,004 of OY856355.1, forward strand.
CCTTTCGTTTCCTTGGAAAGTTATTGGTACACGGAGAAGCGGTGTTCTCCATATTTTGATCTTTGTATCAATTTTATTGTAATTGCTTAATTAGATAAAATATTGCAAAAAACCGGAGCACGAACGACGCAGCGGTCGCATGCGCTTCCATACTAACTGGTTTAAAATGGCGTCCTGATGTAGTGTTCTGATTGGCTGTCGTGGACATTGCCGACTTTGAAATAAATGACAGAGGAGATTGCCGTGTTTGGTTTAAATTCTCACTTTGAGGAACTGATTTCTATGGGATATTGACTATTTTGGTACAAAATATTTTTGGTGTGTGTTAAACAGCCATAGATAAAAAATCCTGCATTCGTAGTTTCATTTTGACAGTCGGTGGAGATTGCCAGGTTTGTTTTTATATGCCTCAAGTATCATATTTAATTTAAGACATTTTCTGACAAAGCCCCTCTACAGCTGAAATACTTGACAAGGCATCTTTACAGCCGCTTTAATTAGATACTGTTGATGTTATTGCCTTTAATTACTTCGTATTAAGATTGTAATTACGTTATTGAATTTTGTATTATGTGACGCTACCAAGTGATAACCCTGTATCCTATGGTCTGAATAAATGAATTGAATTGAAAAAAAAAAAAATATAAATAAATATTACAACTTGACACAGTTTATCAGAAAAATATAAGTCTGCAGTTCTATTAGTAAAAAATTAAAAGTCGGACTTCTTAAGTTAAGTAATTAATAATTTTAAACAAATCACAAAGCATGATGTATGGTTACATGGATTCATTCAATTAAAGCCACCTTTTCATGTAATCTACACCTGTGGTTGTTCTCTTAAGGCCTTCCTCACTATTATTTATTTTTTCTACTTCATATCTATCCTTTCCTAACCCCTTTACTACCTATATGGACCTAAATACTTCTTTTTCAATTTTAATTGAGTACCAAATTGAGTTCTTTGGATAGCTACTATCATCATCCACAGCCCACTAAACGATCCCACTGCTGGGACTCGGGGCCTTCTCTCGCAAGGAGAGAGTTAAGGCCATAATCCACCACGCTGGCCCAGTGCGGGTTGGTGGATGACACATGACTTCGAAAGATTCTAGGTACATGTCGGTTTCCTCACGATGTTTTCCTTCACCGTTTAAAGGTAGCGGCATTACGCACATGACTTCGAAAAGACAGTGGTGCGCGTGGGGTTTGAACCTGGGGTCTCCGGATCGGCAGTCGCCGTTCTCCCGACTAGACCAGCCGTAACTTATATACGTACTTATAGCTACTATATCTCCTTCCTTATAAACTTGACCTTCTTTTCTTCTTTTGTTATAATATTGTATATTTTCCTCCTGTACCTTTCAAATCTGTAGCTTTGCTTCCTTCCTAAGCTCTTCTCTTTTCTCTGTAAACTCATTTCTGTTTTCTTCTTCTAATAGTTCTATTATCTTAACATTTTCTTTCTGTTTCATGTCAACTCCAGTTAACAGCTTGAACGGCGTAGTATTAATTGATCGCTGATATGAACTGTTTATTACTCGCTGCAGCTTACTGACATGTTTATACCAGTGCATAGGCTCTTCAATGCACAACTTGGCTAACACTGATATGATGATTTGATTCATGCGCTCCACCTGACCGTTTCCTCGGGGAATGCCTGTAGTCACCTTTATATGAGTTATTCCTTCTTCCACACAAAAATCTGTAAATTCTTTTCCAGTATAAGCAGTACCTCTATCTGTGATGATCCTTCGAGGGTTACCAAAATCTTTCTGATGTAATTTAATTTTGTCAACTGTTTCTTTAGAACTTAATGTCTTCACTGGGTATATCCAAACAAACTTAGTATATCCATCAATCAGAGCTAAGATGTACTTGTACAATTTCCTAGTTTCATCCAATGGTCCTAGATGATCGCAGTGGAGTGTATCCAAAGGGAGCTCACCTTTATCAATCGGGTTCAACAGTCCTTCTTTTTTTCCTGCCTTGCGGCTTGTCAATATGCAGGGAACACACATAGAAATTACTTTCTCAATTTTACTGTCTAATTTGGAAATAAAGTAATCTTTCTCAACTATGTCTTTTACTTTCTTCTTACCAAAGTGACCATTTCCATGAATTGTCCTGATTATCTCCAAATCCATACCTTCAGGTACTACTAACTTCTTTTCAACTCCTTTGTATAAAATATCATTTTCCAAAATATAGTCTTCATATTCTTTTTCTTGAAGTAATTGTTTTATAATTTTCAACATATCATCTCCTTCTTGAGCTAATTTAATTCGGTAATGTAGTTCTGTATTAACAATGCAAATGTTGCGGCTTAATGCATCCACATGTTGCATTTTTTCACCTTTTCTATGGACAATAGTGTAGTTAAAATCTTGTAAGTATAAAATCCATCTAGCAACGTTAGCACACACTTCTTTCTTCGTTAAAGTCTCCGTGGCCGGCGGCGAGCGCGGCTCCTCGCGCTCCTGGTCGGCCAGCCCGCGCACCTGCAGCGACTCCCCCGCGCGGATCACCGTGCCCAGTTGCTCCTGCGCCACCGACCGTTTCCATTAAGATATTTATTTCGTTTAATATTTTATGTAAATCATTATTTTCTTGTGTTTTGTCTGATAGAAAATTGTCTTGGTTTTCTGTAAAGACACAGTAGGTGTTCGTAGGTACACCTAGAATTTGGCTGTCCGGAAACAAAATAATTTGAGCAGGATCGTTAGACTCAACAGGTACAGACAACACGTGTGGATTATATTAGTTAGTCTGAAAAAAAAATGCATAACGTGAGTTATCCGGGTATGTATCGTAAACGTAAAACAATTATTGCATCGATAAGCGTTTTTAAACAAAAACGCGATATCTATAAATAAATGGAAGGAGTTAGATTTTCTAAAAATAGAAATACACACTTGTTCCACAAGTGCATTAAAGTTTAGTTCTTATTAATTGGACTTAGTCATTTTATAATTTATTTGATCGTCATCGGTGTGTGTTACACATAGTAAATTATTGAGTTCCCATTCAGCGTCCATGTAAGTCGGTATATGGTTTCGTTTTACTTGGCACTTTAGTTGTCGCCAGTCCGGGTCTTTTTTTTTTGTTTAACTTAGCCACTCCACGGACACCGGGGTCCGTGATCTTTGTCAGTTCATTTTTTTACATATTTCATGGATTAGGAGAAGAAGCGGAAAATAGGGGGGAGTTGAGAACATTTTAAGTCTAATTCTGGTGTCCGTCAGTTGAGCCGATCACTACCGGTTGAGATTCCACTAGTAAGCGAATCAACTTCATAATTTGCCTAAGCCGCCGCCTCCCGACCCAGAGCCTCCACAACGCAACGGCCGCATTTCGCTCGCCGCACGAACCGGCCAATGGCGTCGTCGGTGTCGTCAGCGTGGTATGTGAAGGTTCCCGTGTGCCGCGATATTGCAACAACCGCATGGGGCACGCTCTCGTGCAGCTTCATGTTTGCCTTGGTTTTGATTGCGATTCGGCTCTCGTTGGGCTCATTTGTTGTTTGGGGTCTTCGACGTCGAGCGGGGTGATAAATGAGATGAGATTCGGAGTACGCTCCTTGCTGCTGCGTTGAAAGCAGTCACAAACCCCGTGTTGGTGCCTCGGCTAACACTTTGATTGGCTGAGGCTTTTTCCGCGGCTGCCCTCTGCTGTGCTCTTTCGGAGCCGGTTTGGATGATCGAACTAGGAACAGGATGTCCCCAGCTGTCAGTTGCATTTGTTTGATCGTTCGAAGGGGCTCTGAGGAAGCTCAGATTTTCTCTCCTGTCTTAGTATACGACAACCTCATGACGCTAAGAGGCCTCAATGCAACCCAGCCGGTCTGCTACTCTCGCTCTTGAGTATTCAATTGCCATCGCATCCACGCTTATCATCCGGGGTGCTTAACCTGCATTTCTGCTCAGATGTGCGAGGAACGCACTTGCCTGTGTGAAAGGTGTCCGAGTACTTGCGAGTACTTTATTAGTGCAATCGTTTTGTTTTTCGATCGCACCAACCGAAATTGGTGGCCGTCTACCTCGCACACGGGATAGCGTCGTAGGTTTTCCGCTTCATTGTGACTTTAGCGGTACTCCCATTGAGCAGGCAACACAATTCAGGTGACAAACGGGCTCGTTTCCGTTCCCATGCGAAGCAAAAGCTTATTCCTAATCTTTCTTTGTTGCTGTCAATGAAGAGGGCCACTTCACGGATACCTGCCTTTCCTCGACCTGCGTTCTCCAGTAGTTGTTGAACAGAGATGCTCTTCGAGGAATTATGTTGGGCGGGAACCGCATTCAACGCGGAGTCTTTTTTCGGATTCAGAGTTTTCAATACTGATTCCAGTTCCGCTGATGTGAATGCTGGATCATTTTCCGGTAAGTTCATAGGCCTTTCCGTCGTTTTCTCTCGTAGCTCTGTATGACACTGTTGGTCTGTCAGAGTCTCTCAGAGTCGTCGGGATAGAAAGTTTTGGCAAGTAGTTCTGCTGATAGCTGCGGGGATAGAGTGTTACCTTCGGTGTCTCTTAGGAGTATTTATTCTATGTTTTGTCGAGGTTTTTCTCATCACTCTGTAGATCTTGTCCCACATACTTTCTCCTGATTCGTGCAGAACTCCTTCCAGCTTTCCGTCTGAGCTTGTTTGACTTTTTCCTTGTAGTCTTGCCGAGCAATTTGGTACTGTTCGACTACAGGTTCAACTCTGTCAGGGGCTGCATTCCTAATCCTTCTCTTTCTTCTGAGAACTTCTTTTTTCAGATTTTCGAGCGTTTTAGTATACCATGGGGGTGTTGGATTACCTTTCGGCGAGCTTACCAGTGGAATGGTATATTCGCAGGCTTCATGTATACTAGTTCTAGTGGACTTTCACATTTCTCGACTAACTCCGGCGAGATGTTTCTTTCTTTAAGGGAAGATTTTAGCTGTGACATAAAGTTTGGCCACTTTGCCTTCTTGGTGTTGTATTTGCGTGTTGTTATTGGCTTCTGTTGTTCGAGAGCCTTAACTAGACGCAAAGTGAAGGTGATTGCGTTGTGGTCCGATGTTGTAATACTTTTGTCAACTTCCCATCCCTCGATTTTTTCCCAGAAGAGACTCGCTGCACGTTGTTACATCTACTACGTTTGTGCAGAGTTTGCCTTCCCTGACGATCTCGAAGGTTGGTGTATCGCCGGAGTTGAGAATTTACAAGTCCATTTCTTTGAAGAAAGTATTGTTCGTAAGCTAGATTATAGAAAATAATGGGACACGTATTTTTTGTTTCATAGAATAATTAAAAATCGCCAAAGATATCAGCAGATCTTAGTGTTAAAATTAACGTGGTTGTTACATATTTATTGGGTATGACGGTCGTTTGCTTGCGAGCGCGCCGCGCCGCAGGGGCGGTATTCCTAATCCTTCTTTTTCTTCTAAGAACTTCTTTCTTCAGATTTTCGAGGTTTTTAGTATAACATGGGGGGGTTGGATTTTCCTTCGGCGACCTTACCAGTGGAATGGTGTGTTCGCAACCTTCATGTTTACTAGCTATGTAGCTCGTAATCATCGACTCGAGTTAGTGGACTTTCACATTTCCCCACTGACTCCGGCGAAATGGCGCTTTCTTCAAGGGAAGATTTTAACAGTGACATAAAGTTTGACCACTTTGCCTTCTTGGTGTTGTATTTACGTGTTATTATTGGCCTCTGTTGCTCGAGAGCTTTAACTAGACGCGAACTGAAGATTGCGTTGTGATCCGATGTTGTAATACCTTTGTCAACCTCCCATCCTTCGATTTTTCCCAGGAGAGACTTGCTGCACGTAGTTACATCTACTACGCTTTCAAATCTGACATTTCGAAGGTTTGCGTATCGCTGGAGTTGAGAATGTACAAATCCATTTCATTGAAGAAAGAGTTTACGGCTTCTCCTCTCTCATTTTGAGATATGCTTCCCCACCACTGGGACCAGGCATTCACTTCACCAGCAACAATTAAGTCTTTTGTAGCTAGTTTTTCGCTGAAAACTTTTATCCTGCTGAGGCAGGCGTCGACTTCACTCCCAGTTTTAGGCCTGTGCTGACCAATAAGACAGCTGGTTCCGTCTCGGTAACATTTTGGGGGCATGGATTACCTCCAACCTGTCGCCGAAAACTATTATGGCTGCCTTAACTGGTTTTTGCCTATTTAAACTGCACTGAATAATGCGAGTTCCAGGATATTGTTTCATCACGTAGGGTTCTCACATAGGGTTCTTGAACATGGGCAACTGAAACCTCCCTTCTCTCGCGACCTTCAGGAGTTCTGTCGTTGCATTCTGGGAGGTTAGCGTTGAGGGAGGGAGCGTTGCAGGTTAGCTTGGATGAAACGCAAACCTGGTTCGCCTACTCTTCGGGAGACTGAGCCACGTTCCTCGTAAGTGCCCTTAGCAATAAGGTTTTCGGAACCGCGCTATACCATCCCATTTTACCCTCTCAGGGCACTCGATACTAAAGGCATTATGAGCGAGTTCTCTGTTGGGGCTGTTTGGATGAGCAATCGCGCAGTTTTTGCATTTGGGTGCAAGGTCTTCTTTTGCGCAATGACTGCAGGATTCATCCCTTTCCCGGCAGATCGCTTTTGTATGACCGAAAGCTAGGCACTTGGGGCACTGCATCAAAGGCGAGTGGTCTGCCACTGGTCTCCTCTGGAGTCCCATGTTGACCTTTTCGGAGTCCAAAAACGCTCTGTGAATGCGAGGTGACACTATTATGCCTCGATCAGTGGATGGCACTCATGCGGGTTTCGCGCCTTTTTTCTGTACCGCACTCTAATTGCGCTCTCTTGCAAATTAACCTCATGTAGCAGATGTTTATTCTGCGCATATTATGTTGTAAGACAGTACGTCTTGAATGATGATCAGTGGATTACCCGCTTTCGCGGTCTCCACCTTTAGAGACTTGTCCTGCTGCACGCGATTTCTAACCAGACCAAGGTCTTCCTCTGTGCTGCAGCTCAGGATAACTTTCCTGTTTCGACCTTTTCGCACTCGGTTAACCCTTGTTCCAGTCTTCTTTGTGTCCAGTGCTACCGCTATCCTCTATTAGATTTTCGGCAGTCGTGGGAGATGTGGAATTTGCCGTTGTCACGATGAGAGTATGGTTTGGTCTTGCCACGATTGGCTTAGCCGCTATTTTTGCGTATTTGGGCTTAGATTGCTTGCCTTTTTCCTGCCGCATCGTCCGGAGTTCTGACGATACAGCTTCTAGTCGTTCTGTGATAGGCAGCACGTGCTCGTCAATGTTTATTTTAATTGGGGCTGATGATGGGAGTGGCGTTTGTTTCGTCAGTATGTTTTCGATTATACTTAATCTGTCCGAATAATTTGGGGGGGGGGGAGGAGGTGAAGGAGTCGACGCGAGCTCACATTTTGGTGAAGGATCTCAATGGCTTCCGCCCTTTCCACGTTTGAGTCTCTCCGAAGCTCGTCGTCCCGTCGTCCTGCCTTCGAAAAATTCGAATCCCGGTTTTTAGACCGAGATATTTGTTCTGCAGTGGAGTCAGATTGCCGGAGGCGTTTCGACTTGGCGCAGCTGACTTAAGATAACCACTGATGTCCGTCACCGCTTCGGCCGTGCCTTTGAGTTGTTGGTGGGGCTCTCTCGTTTCAAAGCTCTGCCAGTCTCTAACGGCTTTAATCTCTTATTGGAGTTCGTTGAGTGTTTCCTTGGCCAGAGCTAGGTAGCTCTGGCCAAGGAAACAGCTTTGTTATATCGTTATGAATTTTTTGTACTGACTTGGTGTGGGCCCTTACCACCGAGAGCAGTTCAATGGCGTGTCGAGTCCGCTCGTGTTCGAGTGAGGCGATGTGTCGATGCCTGGACACTGCTAGGGAAAGGACAATCTCGAAGAGCGTCTGGAGGCTCTCGATCGCGGTTGGTTTTAAATCCCGCCTTTGATTAGTGAATTGTTCAAGAACGTCTTTCCCCCGTAGTAACACGTCGTTTGCCACTTTCGTGATGCTGTACATCTCGACCCCTTTGAGCAGTGTGCGATCAGTATACCTGTCCTTCTGGAGCGGCCGGAGGTCGGGAATGACGATTCTGACACGTTGTCCGTTTCTTCATCCATCGTCAACTTTTTCGGAGGTGATATTCCACACTGTTTCCAGTATGATGTCAGGCAAATTTACTTAATTAGGCTTTATTTTCTCGGTTAGATTTAACTTATAGCTTCTTATCTAGAGGATTCGATCCCGGAATCCCGATACCTGGGATCCCGGGATCCCGGTTATATTTCAGTCCCGAAAATCTCGGGTTTAATATAAAGGAATCCCGGGATTTTCGGGATCGATATTTTTTTTTAAGTCAATAAATGTGCGTGTAACGCAACATACGTGCCTTGATTAGACTTTTTGACAGCTATCTTATTTACACAGCTCATTGCGATAACGGATTATGCGTAAAACTATAAGGACTCCCGCTTCACGCGCCGTGTAAGTTCTGATCTCTTCTTCATTAATTTTGTGCAACAACCGCCGCATTTATGAAGATTTAAAACTTTAATACTTGTAATAAATAAAATCTATGTCCGTGCAAAAAAAGATAAATTACAGATTGATTTCAAAATGTTTTACTAGACATCTTTTTGGCTGACATCATAAAAGGAGGATCTCAATTTGTTTTTTTTTTTTTGAAGTGAAAACTTATTTTGGCGCACCACATACAGATTTTCCGTGGGCTGTGAATTGAGTTCAAACGTCACGTTTGTAAATGAAAGAAATCTTTGGGTAAACTCGGATGATCTAGACGGCCATGGTTATGGTCACACCCTCCGGTTTTACCCGCGTAGTTTGCAAAATGAGCTATTAAATTCTGAGTTATTAGTTTTCCTTTCGATCAGCAGCCCTTATGACTGCCAAGTTTATTTTTTTATGGTACGCGATAGCTCCGCCAATTGTGAACCAATTTTGATGGTTATTTTTTGTTTAGTAAATCATAGTTTAGAGGTGGTCCCAAATAATTTTTATAGCAATTGATGTGACGATTTTTGAAATATAAACGAATAATACCTAAAATGTACTTTTATTTATCTACACGATTTAAGTGTCTTAAGATGGCTTCTTATGAAATTTGGTCGACTAACTGAATTTAACTTTAAATTGAAGTCCGGTTTTGTTTTTTTGGAGAAAATAAATGATTGTTACCACTTTCCATTACTAATACCGTCACGGGACTGTCCCGGGATCGCGGGATTAACTGTAGACAATCCCGAAATCCCGGGATTAGAAAAACCGACCGGGATCGAATCCTCTATTCTTATCCTACTCTCGGGTATCCTTCTTCTTCTTTTCTTCCAAGCTTAGATTTGACAATGTTATCACATGCTCATCGTAGATGTTCTTCGGGCTGTCCAATAGTCCAGTAACGAGCAGTCAGTTTTTCCGCAGGGGCCGACGATTATGTTGTTGTCTCGTAAGTTCGCTTTTGAGATCGATTTATTGTGCAGAGGGTGGCGTCACAGTTGGCGGGGGAGGTGTCGTAGTCGCCTGTCGATGACCGATGACGTGCTTCGGGTCTGTACAGCGAAACGAACGTGCAGCGGTTATCTCTATATCGGTGAGATAAGGTATGTCGTCGAACGTGACTTTTGTTCGATTCTTAGTTATGCGGTCTTCTGATGTTACTTCCGAACTAACCTTTGTTTTCAGTTGTTCTTCCGATATTTTTGAAGATATCTCGTTGTTCCTGAGGTCCTTGGGGCTGTCAACACCGCTCCGGGGTCGCTATACTATTACTAGTCACACTGATTCTACTGAGATGCGCGCAGCTCAAATAAATCCATTCGTTTTGATTTTGTTTTGCGGAGCTATTGTTGAACGTGTACGTTTTCGAGCGAGTTCTAACCCGCCAGTCCGGGTCTGGTACATAATCTTCGCATCTAATAAGTTTGAAAGTTTTTGTTTTGGCTATTTGACAATATTATTACATTCCCATGATGAAGGAACAATCCAATGGCTGTATTTGCCTTTCTAAAATGTTCTTAGTATTATGAAGGGCATTCCGAATCTGAAATCAAAATAGAATGGATTTATTAACAGCATTAAATTAAGAGGCGTACTACGGATTCGCAAGAAATTCAAAAAGTTAATGCTCCGAATTTACCATCTTCAGTATTACCCAGAAAGAAATAATTACATTTAAGAAATAGGCCAATCTTTCTTGTTGATAATTCAATTAATCTTAGGGATCGATCTCCCATAACCATTTCGCCGAAAAGTCGCTGCCGTGTCAATTTCACACCCCTTAGGCCAACTGTCTACGTAGCTGCACGATATCCGCATGATTTCGACAATTGTCGGATGCAAGACGAATGCTTGCATCTTGCGTACAAATAATGAAACCTGTGTCCACGAAGCGACAACGACACGACAGCTGCACGTCTTGCGTTCGTCATGCAGGATGCATGCGTGCTGCAAAAAGTCACTGCTCGACCGACTTGACAGACGCACGCATTGTTGCCATTTTACTACTACATTTTACTAGTTGCTGTGACTTTGTCGCTAGATCTAGTGAGTTTTTTGTCATTTTTTAGGGTTGCGTACCCAAAACGGGACTCTTATAGATTCATCATGTCTGTCTGTCCATCCGTATGTCACAGCCACATTTTTCCAAAATTATAAGAACCATAACTTTGACTTTGACTGTTGAAACTTCGTAAGTGAATGTATTTTGTGAACCGCATTAAGATTTTTACACAAAAAATGAAAAAAATAGGAGTGTACACTTCTATTTTTTTTTAAGTGCGAGTCGGACTCGCCCATGAAGGCTTCCGTAGCAGCAAGTAACAGAATATAAAAGTTATTGTAGGTCGTTGTTACTTTAATCAGTGTTTTAATAATAGTGAATGTATGACGTAATGAAATAAAACTACTCACTAGATCTCATTCAAACCAATTTTCGTCGAGAATTTACATCATATATTTTCTATATTTTTGCCATTCTCTTATTTTAGAAGTTCCAGGGGGGAGGGAGGCACATGTTACCACTTTGGAAGAGTCTCTCCCGCAAACAAAACTATTAAGATTCTAAAAGTTGGAAACCACAATATCATTTTTGAACACCTATCCATAGATAATCCACACGTTATGTATGATTTTGATGTAAAAAAAAAAATTCAGTTTTATGTAGGGGGCATCCCCAAAATTTATTGCTTTTTCTTGTTTTTTGAATAAAATTTTTAATGCGGTTCACAGAATACATTTACTTGGCACGTTGCAATAGTATAGTTCTTATAGTTCAGAGAAAACATACGGCTGTGACATACGGATAAACAGACAGACAGAAATACAGACATGACCCATCTATAAGGGTTCCGTTTTTTGCCATTTGGCTACGAAACCCTAAAAACAATACATTTTAGGGGTGCCCGCCCCATACTAAGAACTGAAACTCAAATATGTTTTTTTTCATCAAAATCATCCGTACGGAGTATCTATTTTTTTCTTCTCTTCTTTAAAAATAATACTGAGGTTGCTATTTTTTTTTTCTAAACTGAAAAGATTTTGCTAGAGACTCTTCCAAAGTGGTAAAATGTGCCTCCCCCCTCAATAATGTATGATGTATGCAAACTTCTACCGAATGTTGGTAGTATTGGTAAGTAGTTTTATTGTAATCTACTTATTACACTGCTATTAAAAAAAGGTCGATCAAAGTTCAATCTAAATACAAGATTTTTTATATTATGTTACTTGCTGCTATGGAACCCCTCAAGGGAGAGTGGAACTCGCACTTGGCGACATTATTTGTGATTTAGTGACAAAAAATCTGGTGATTTTAGTGACTAACGCATCAGTTACGTATAATATCTTAGTATAGCAGTAGAAGTAGAAAGCGGTTGTATTAATTTTTGTGATTTTGGCTCAAAATTCAAGAGAAGAAGCATAAGTTTTGCATGTTTCAGTAAGATATTACATAACTGATGTGTTGGTCATTAAAAAGTCACTAGAAATCAACAGGTTTTTTTGTCACAAAATCATTAAAAAAAATTGTCACCAAAGGCATCAAAAACTCACTAAATCTAAAATCTACCGACAAAGTCACTAAAACGGCACTACTGAACGTGGCTGACTATTTGCATCATGCAAATGCAGCAGCGTGGACATAGCAAAGATGCAAAAATCGCCTGTCGTCATTTGTAGGATGCATGCATTCGACAAAAGACGCGTCCGTGGACAGTAGGCCTTAATCTACATGTAATACTCAAAATTCATACTTAAAAAAAAATAGGGAGAATCAGACATATCCTTTAATAATCCATTCATGGTACAGATATCTGAATTTTGCTCCCATTTGCTCCCATTGCGGAGTTATAATGGCGTCAAACAGCCCTTCCTATTCGGTACGAGGGACTTGGGTTTCGTCGCGTAGTCGACGTTGGTTTGCCGGCTTTTCTAGCATCAGCGCATGGGGTTGCGGACCTCGTCACTATCATTCTATCTAGTGGTGACGGGGCGAACATACCTTTTGTGCCTGAAGCGATGTCAGCCTGGTCTGCCTTCAATGACGGAGCATCAAAACCTATTACACCCCACGTTCAGCGAGTCTGGGATGAAGTTGGAGCTAGGAGGATCGTCGAAAAGATGATTGGTACAGCAATGATTTGGCGAGACTTCGTGCTGTGTCACAAACAGAAACCGTACCTTGATAGACGATGACTCGCTGCGGGTGGCCGTGGATTTGCGATTGGGCAGTAAGGTGTGTGAACCCCATAAATGCACCTGCGGCTCTGTTGTGGAATCTGACGGCTATCACGCGCTTAGTTGTCGTCGTTGCTCGGGTAGGTTTCCGCGTCACCATGCTCTTAACGACATGGTACGTAGAGCTTTGATTTCAGCTGGCGTTCCTTGTGTTGTGGAGCCGCCAGTTTTGATTAGAACTGATGGGAGGCGCCCGGATGGTTTGACTCTAGTGCCATGGAAAAACGGCAAGTGCCTAGTCGGGGACGCCACTTGCGTTAGCACTGTCGCAGCCACGCATTTGAGTCGAACCATCCGCTCGCCGGCGGCAGCTGCGGAGGATGCAGTCTATAAAAAGCACCAAAAGTACGCGACAATGGAACCGTAATATTATTTCGTACCAATAGCCGTGGAAACCTTAGGCAGTTGGGGAGCCGAGGCTAAAACCTTGGTAAAAGACAAAGGTCGCCGAATTCGCGGTAAAGGTGGTGACCCCCGGTCTGGCTCGTTTCTGGGTTAAAGGATTTCTATTGCAATTCAACGAGGCAATGCTGCCAGCATTTTGGACTCCTTTGCGCCAGGAAAGGGCAGGCAGCGCCAGGGCAGGTTATATGATAACTTTTATATTTTTTTATTTATAAAAAAAAATATATTTTTTTGCGTTTTTTCTTAGATTACTAGCTTTTTCAAAAAAACTAAGCTGTTAACTAGCTATTATTTTATTTTTAAAAGAAAGTATAGGATATTTGCTAAAAAATACATTTACATCTTAGTCCTAAGTAAAGTAGTTTAGAAGCTATGATAGTTTAACTATGACCCGTTATTATAGCGTGTGTAATCCGGAAGTTATTCAATAAATTAAATAAAATGCTGAATAATTTGTTATGACATTTAATTTAGCAAATAAAAAACAAATGTTACAGCCATTGTTCGAAATGTCCTCCGTGGTGTTGCAGACATGCTGTTGCTCTGACACATGTTGCGTAGAGCGTCGGATCATTTGTTTGTCTCCCCTTAACTCATTTCCGACTTGGATAATTTTTTGAATCAGCTCCTCGCGTGTATTTGGTACGTCGACATACACTTTCTGCTTCATCGTACCCCACAGGAAAAAATCAAGTGGGGTCAAGTCTGGTGAACGTGGTGGCGAAGCAATTGTTCCACCGCGTCCAATCCACGGTGAATAACGCTCGTTTAAATGATTGCGTACATTTGTAGCGAAGTGCGCCGGAGCTCCGTCTAGTTGGAGTATCATCCCTGACCTATAGGTCAGAGGTATTTCCATTATTGCATCCAGGTAGTCAGTTTCCAAGAACTCCAGAAATCTAGGGCCATTCATTGTGGCTGGCAAAATGAGTGGGCTAATCAAAATGTCATCAATCATTCCTGCCCACGCGTTTACCGAGAATTGGTGTTGAAAAGAGCTTGGTCTCACAGCATGAGGATTATCCTGGAGCCAAAGATGCTCATTGCGATGATTTGTGTATCCAGATCGTGTGAATGTAGTAGCTTCATCGGTCCACATAATTTTTTTCAAAAAATTTAGTTGCGTTCTCAATCTTCTTTGTAACCACGAGCAAAAAACAGACCTTCTCGCAAAATCAGGTTCATTTATCTCTTGCACCCGCCTAAAATGGTACGGATGCAATCCTTCCCTTTTCAAAACACGCCACACTGCCCATTTGGATAAACCAAGCCTAATTGATATACGCCGGACACTCAGTTTAGGGTCTTCTGTGATTAATTGTAATATCTCTTCTTCCTCACGCGGTGATATGAAACGAAATCGTTCGTCGGCGGGTTTTCTAATTCCATTTTCAGCGAGACGTAGATGTATTCGTATGAATGTGCGGGCATTCGGCGTTAGTCTATTTGGAAATCTTCTCGCATACTCTGTAACAGCTCTGTTAGCGTTACCGTTGCACAATCCATAGACAAAATGGATGTCGGCGACGTCTCGGCTTGAATATTGGCCGTCTTCCATTTCAACTAAAATAACAAAATTCAAGAGTCCAATAACAAAACAAAAAGTCCAATAACAAAACAAAAACTTCACTAAAAGGTTCAACGATAACAAGGCACAGTATGTAGGCGCAAGAAAGTGTAATCGCAACGCGGAGCGAGGGACGACTGACCTGATTGGGCCCCCTAATCCATATACAACCGGTATTTTGTCTCACTCACACTTAGGTAATACTGGTTTTTTTACCTGGTCCTACTAAGAATGGCATTGGCAAAGACTCGTCCTTGAAATTCCTCGAAATCGGAAGTCTCGTGCTTTACTATCGGAATAGACGCGCTTTTAAGGGTCGTATTCAAACTGTATATTTTTTTTTTAATTTTTATGCATGACTATGGTACAGAGTCCTTCACTCGAAGTCTTATAAAAATATTTACAAACATAAAAGAGAATTAAAAATATTAAACTTAACTAAATCTTTTCAACAGTATTCAAAATATACTTATAAATAGGTTTATAAAAAACTTCACTTTTTAATAAATCCTCAATACGGCGGGGAACACTAATTTAGTTATGAGCTGCTATGTCACTATATAGCAATATTTCTTTGAAGACTTTTTTTAACTAATTTCTAATTGAATCAAATGTCTATTTATAAACTTATGTCGTTTGTACATAGCATCTTTCGTTTGTTTCAAAAGATTGTACTCTGTCTCAATAATCGAAGTTTGATTCTTCCTATGTGTTTTTGTGTGTGTAATAACATGTCGGACAGTTTATAGTAGAGATCCTGTTTTCTCTGTACTTTGTTATGCTGACATTATACTGAGAACTTGATATCAGTGTAAAGAATAATAGCAGAGCGACGGCTATTGAGTTAAAAAGTCCCATAATAGCAGTTTTACGTCTAGTAATTTTAAGCTGTTCACATTGTCTTGATACGATGAGAGCTTGCTTATTATGCTGCTGAAGCATGTTTTCTTGATCTTGATGTGTAATAAATCCAGTAAGTCAGTTGTCATATGGTAAAATAATAGGGTGCTTCATCTCAGCACTGATGCGAGAATTACGGAAGTCTTCCTCCAACCCGTAGAACTCCTTGATCTCCTTGATGACAAACGGGTTTGGGTTTGAAATCTTGCTTTTAGATTAAATAAACTTGTCTTGCTGTAGTAAGTAATAGGTATATTTCGTCCTTAAATGCTGCTTCCTGACATTGCTGTATAATGTATAGTTTAGCTTGCTTTATTTCTGATAATGTGAGGAATGCAGCTTGTTTTCTTGTTAGAAAGCGACGTACCCATAGCAGTACGCGCACAGCCTTTGTAAGAAAGTTACAATGGTAGAATAGGTCACTGATGACGTTATGACGTGATTTCGTGTTTTGTGTAGACACAAAACTTGTTTTTGCTTCTTGATTTCTTCATTCGTGCTATAAGTATAGCAAGTGGGTAGAGCTTTCTTGTTGACCCTTGTAGGTATGTCTTTAGCGATTGTGGTCTATTCCACCACAACGGATGTTGTTTTAGTTGAGATGCTGTTAAGCTTTCAAGGATTCTCATCTGATTTCACAGACCGCCAGCTAACTGAAGGCATGACTTACGAGTTACTTGGTGTAGCGCTCGGGATTTCCTTGTATCCACCCTAAGACTCCGTGGAGTCGACCTAACCATAAACCTTGATATTTCGGT
This sequence comes from Ectropis crepuscularia, assembly GCA_963693475.1. Classification (NCBI taxonomy): domain Eukaryota; kingdom Metazoa; phylum Arthropoda; class Insecta; order Lepidoptera; family Geometridae; genus Ectropis; species Ectropis crepuscularia. The sequence goes on from OY856355.1 coordinate 4,794,346, forward strand.
AAGTCAAACTCTGTTTGATCTTGTTCATTAGTTTAGATAGTAGATGCGTTTCACACAATTTTAATTTTGGTAGTGAGATATTTTGATTGCATGATGCTAGTCTTAATTTTCCAACTACTTGTATAATACTTGATTGGTCTTGTTTATTTTGCAATATATGACACAAGCTAATGCTTTCAGTGATGCGTCGCAAAACCTGTGCAACTCAATTTCGCTAACAGTGTCGGCTCTGAGCCATAGTGGTATTTTTGTTGAATTTATAGTTATCATATCTTGTTTTATTTTCGTCCATATTTCGTTAATATTCTTGGGGAGCTCTTCATCCCACATTAGGTTGACTTTCCATACTACTTGGAATAAAAGCTTCAATAGCGTGGAGATATGTGTCAGCCAACCTAAGGGGTCAAATAATTTGCAAATGTCTGATAGCAATCTGCGTGTGGAGTTCATAGTGTCTTGAGATATGACTAGAATTTGAAATGGTCTTGAACCACGCAGTGATGATGTAAAAAAACATTACGGTTTCTTGATACGGTCATTGACTGGTTTCGTGTGACCGAGTATACGATAGGTACTTGTAAATAAGAGAGCTTTGTAATCTGCTGCAATACTAAAATTATTTGTAAGTTTCAGCTTCAATTGTTTGATTTGTGCGATCGCTTTGTTTTTAGACAGACCCTGTTAATTGCTTATTTTATTCTTAAGGGGCACTTAATATTTTCCGTTAGCTGACTTTGTTGTCGTGGTTTCTGATTTTTTTCTAGTTTTCGTCTTGATGATTCCAGTTTATTGTTAAAAATTTCCTGCTTGTATTACACTTGTGGTACATCTGCCTTGATTACTTGATAATACTGTTTTTATTCGAAATAAAGACTCTGTATTTCGAATAAATTTCCTGATAACTTGGTACATATTGGACATCATCATCATCAACAGCCCACTAAACGTTCCCACTGCTGGGACTCGGGGCCTTCTCTCGCAAGGAGAGAGTTAGGGCCATAATCCACCACGCTGGCCCAGTGCGGGTTGGCGGATGACACATGACTTCGAAAGATTCTAGGTACATGTCGGTTTCCTCACGATGTTTTCCTTCACCGTTTTAAGTTAGCGGCATTACGGCACATGCACATGACTTCGAAAAGACAGTGGTGCGTGTGGGGTTTGAACCCGGGGTCTCCGGTTCGGCAGCCGCCGTTGTCCCGACTAGACCACCGTAACTTATTACATATTGGACAATCTCTTGATAAATATTCCTGCTTGTGGTTCACTCCTAGTCACTCAACTTGATAGACTTGATTATTATGTACGAGTCCTTGTTGACGCCGTACACTAAAAATGAGAATTTACATAATGAAACAGGAAAATAAAACTAGAGAACTTGATTGTTTGTTTCAACAGACTTTTTGAAAATTTCCATACCAGTTGATAGACCTGTATAATTTTTAAAACACACGTGTTCTTTTGCGGTTACTTTTTTTTCTCAGCACGGTCGCAAGAGTAACAGTATTTATTTCGCACACCTAAAAATAAAACTTCACCTGTTGCCTTGCCAATGATGGCGCCTGCTCCTGACAAGGCCGAATATTTTTTTTGTATGATCTCTTGGAATAACACCCATCCGCAATTACATTAATGATGGGAATTCCATTCTTGTTTACTTTCCCTAAAGAAAGAGCTATGCTTCTTTCATTCTCTGCTGCTTCATCCATCTTTTCTTGGGCAATAGCTTGCCACTTATTACATATTTCGTCGTGAATTTTTTGGTATGTTTTATTTGACATTAAAGGTAGATTTAAAGATGACGATTACTCTTCTAAATTTGAATGACCTCCACCAATGGAAATCATACACTCAGCTACAGCACACCTATTGATAGATGGGTAATTATTTTCATCACTGCAATCATTTTAGACGTAAAACTTTAAATTACACATCTTGCACAAAAAAGTGACCTTGTGATTTTCACTAATAAGGTCAATATAAAATATTAAACCACATCCAAGAGCGCCATGGCTTGAAATTTCTTGAAGTTTCTTGTAAAAATGTGAGACTTCTATAATTCGCCGACCAACATGAGTTTCCTTTACAGGTTCACTCATAGCAATCTAAAAATTAAATCAGTTATTAATAAAATTAACGATAGGGCTTTGATTAGATTATAAACTTAACACAAACGTCTCACAATAGATTTTTTCATTTATGATTATATTCGTAGTTGGTGGGCAATGCATAAGACAACAAAAATTTACATGATAATCTACCTCAAATTCAGGAAGATCATTGATGACTTCAACAGCCTTAAATAAGCTTGCTTCTCGAACAGCCATAGATTTGACTTTTTGATGCTCAGATTGTCCCTGGTTCAGTTGTCGTTCCTTTTCAATTCTGTGATTGTAGAGTATAGTTATAAATAAACAAAGTTTAAACACTTACGCAGCTGCACTAGGATTTTCTGTGTCGCAGAATTGATCACATAATACAAAAAATTTAAACCTGAGATTAGACATTTGTGCTTCATTGGCAGAGTGACAATCTCGTAACTCGATTATTTTAAAAAATATCGTCCGATACATACTTAGGTACAAGCGTATCAAAATTTCGGTATTTCTACATAAGTATGTATTTTAATAAATAAATAATACAATATTTTTGAAAATTAATACATTTTTAATTGTAATATACTTAAAACTATATAATTACATATTATATCAGCTATCTCGCTACCATTGCATATACTTAGTAATGTAATATTATTGTAATTAATGTTTTTGACGTGATAACGTCTTATAATTCGGTGAAGCCGGCTGCACGCCCGCAAAACATGACGTCATGTAACGTCATAGATTAGATAATAGTTACCTCCCTTACCTCGCCTTATTACTTTTCGCACCATCTAGTGAGTGAAATGTGTATTACGTTCAAGGAGTCTGTCCATGTTTTAGAAAAGCGACGATATGAAGTTAAGAACTTGTGCTAGTACAATGATGTACCCAGAGATGGCGCTTTGAACAGCTTTTCAAAAGCTTCAGCATGTTTTACCTAGATGGTGCTTACCACAAATACTAGACGTTGTCACGTTAACTATCGTCGGCAAACCGACTTTACAGACGACCATTTTTGAAGAAATATTTTTTCCGTAAGATTTTCATTGACACTACGTATAAGAGAATCTAAGATATTATAATATTATTCTCAATTTATTTAAAGATTCTGAGATTGCATATTCTCTGTAATGTTATGTTTGTACTGTTTTTGCGTAATTGTATTTTTTCCGTAAGATTTTCTATTGCATTTAAAAAAATCTTAAAGGTAATATTATGATATTGGGTATTTTCATTACAATTTCATTCAGATTTAAATTGACTTGTTTTATATCAGAATAAGGTTTAAGACAAAGCCCCTATACCCTATACAGCACAAATTGTCTATTACTATTAGTAAAATTGACATAAACAAATAAACATGTAAGTACAAACATATCTTGTACATCAAATTATAATGTGACGAGTCTGTGTAGTGGCGTTCATACAACTTATTTTTTGTAATTATAGTATATGTGAATGTTACTTCCATGACAATAAATAATATTATATTCTATTCATAGTAAAAGTTTTGTAAAAAAAAGTTTTTTTAAAAGTCAGATGGTGTTTTGGTTTACGCACATTAGGGCTAATTCTCATTATGGGAACCGACTCGCTAAATGGGTGTTTCCACCAATTTTATTTATTTATTATTGAACAATATGTATTATTTCTCAACAATAAACATAGATAGATAAATACAGTAATAATTAAATAAAACTTACCCAGAAACATTTTCAGAAACAGGCACACCTTGTGTTTTTTCTGGTAATGGTACTATTTGTAATCTGCAAGAAATATGACTAAGCAATAAAATAATGTGGCTAAAAATTAAGTGCCTTAGATTCGAAAAAGAACATCCTGGTCTGGTCGAACTCCGTTACACACACGATGGCCCGCCCTCATACCGAATTTGATGTATTTCAAACACTAGATAGAGTAGCGCCTCGTGCTACGACAAGGGTGAAAAGAGCTCTAGATCGAATAGATCTAGAGCTCTAGATAGAATCGTGATGGCAGAAAAGGAGAAAATATTGAAAACTCAAAAGAATATGTAATCCCTAAGGCCTATTCTAGCTCAATCTCAATATCAGAAGCTAAGAAAAAGGACCTGTTGAATCTTTGCACCAAAGGGTTGAATCTTTGCACCAAAGGGATTTTGTACCTCAAGAACTTAATTCTTGGTATGAAACTCTGCCTACCAGTTAAGATATTGTAGACAGATTGTGTGAACCAGATGAAACAGAAGAAGGTGAAAACGATTTAGATTTTTGAACTCTTAATTTGATATGAATATTATATTGCTTCGTGTATTTTGCATTAATTGATTGTTTTTGTATTTTTTTAGGTTTCATGTAACTGTTTTTGTTCTATATTTTTAATATAGTATATATCGTGTACATATATTGATTGTATATCAATTATGTTTTAATGATTTTCTTATCCTCAATTATAACAAATAGGGGTGATAAATACTTAAATATTATATTAAGAATATTATGTTTTTTTTTTATAGCTTAGAGTGACGAGACGAGCAGGTCATGTGCCTGATGGTAAGCAACATGCCTGCCACATAACAGCACAGTAACACGCAGCTATTGGAACATGATAGTCCAAATCATTACCTAGCACTGCACTGCGCTCGTCACCCAGAGATCTAAGATATTATGTCTCTTAGCCTTGTAATTTCTCTGGAATCATTTCCCTTCAAACCGGAACACAGTAATGTTTGCACATTACTGCTTGGCGGTAGAATATTTGGCAAAGGTGTGGTACTTCCCCAGGCGGAGTCTGCTAAGAGTCCTACCACTACAAAAAATACATGTTCCTCTGAGAAAGAAGTTACAATATAACTAAATCAAGTTAATTACTATCAAATTAGTTTAAATTTGGGCGAGAAATAATTAAATCAGATCGAAAACTCACTAACTTGTGATGGCTAGTGTGGGAGTCGCTTAGGTAATGAGTTGTGTGACTCCCGACGGCTAGCCACTACTAGCAGGTTGCGAAGTGCAGAGGGTGTTCAAATTAAATGCGAAGTATATGTTTCGAAAATATATGTGAGACAAAATTATATTGAACAGAACATGATTAAATAAATAAAACTATGAGATTAGTACTATAAGAAATAAGAAATCAAATCAGAAAATATAATATGTAGGTTGCGAGAAGCGCAAGACGTCAGTGTGTGACAGCGACTGTCGCGAGCTCCTCGCATGCGCGACCTGTATGTCACCCTGCGAACCCAACGGAGAAAAGAGGCGCTACACGCTATAAACGGTTTTAATAAAAAATAAAAAGTTGTTATTTTATGATTTGGATTCGCAGGGGCGCATACCAGCATGTACGCCACAAACTTATTTCGGAGTCAAATGATGTAAGGAAAAAAATTATTACTTTCGTATTTCCTAGATATCTTAAAAACCAATGATTTGTTTTTAATATTTCATATTCGAAGACAAGCCCGAATCAGATACCAATGAGATAAGACCATAAATTCAGAAATATCTATTGTCAAATGAAAGTTATGTTTTTTTAACTTTTTTTTTCTTTGAAGCCTCGTATCTCATTTTGG